>JASDDO010000031.1:123461233-126208160 GCA_030015575.1 Agapanthus africanus
GGAAGAGACCCTGAGCAGGATCCTTCCAGGACACTGCTGCAATGATATTTGTACCCAGGATCAGATGTGTCACGTGCATTCAGAGATCCAGAGGCGACGCCAGTGACATGCTGCTTTACGAGTGGTCGTGATGATTGACCGAGAGATGACCAGAGAAGTGCCAGAAAGGAATCGTCCCCGTTAGCACACCTGACAGGGCCGATGAGCCGATAGATTGCGAGATTAGTAATCCGCAGAAAGATAAGGACCCAGAGACCGAGGATGCCAGGACCGTGAGCAGGAGGCGAGCAGATATTCTTGCCCTGCCAGTTTTTAGCGCACCAAGTTATTTTTCGACATTGTAGGAGGTGTACCTCGATGTCCTTTGTTGCGATTTGCGTTTGTGATCCGAGTATCACGCTTATATCGCTTGGATTTGAGTCTTGATGACGAGTTTCCTGATATTTATGTCGTGCACCATGGTTGCACCTACTGAGTATTTACATTTTTGTGCATAGTTATCGCACCATATATATATTTTATACACCGTTGTGTTGATTTGCGATTTGTGCCTATTGCGTTTGATGTCGATTTTGTGCCTTAGCCGCACATGTTTATGATTTAATGGATTTCATACGGATGAATTGATTTTTGCACTCGGTATAGCTTATATGTGCTTGTAGTGCATTGATACGTATTTGTGCACCACAGTTGCACCTGACTTCGTTTTGATGACATTCGAGATATTCACTGTGATTTCATGCTAGGGCATGCATATGATTAGATTTTATGCTTTCGGCATAGTTTTCATGCACTTTTAGTATTTGATTGCTTTTGTGCACGTTGATGCACATGGTTGTGCGATTGTATATCACGGTATACCTGAGTTGGATTTGGATTGATATGTGTTGTATACCGTCGATTCGATTTTGATACTCGATTTTGTTTTGTGCACCTTGTGCACCTGATTGGATTCTTGTGCATATCAAATGCACCCGATATTGTTGTCGTGCACACCCGTTGCACTGGACAGATGCTTTCGTGCACACCCGTTGCACCTAGATTTGCTTTGTGCTTATTGTGGCACCTGTATTTGGATTTGGTTTCCATGCACACCAGACGCATGTGATTTTTGGATACGCCTTTTGAGGCGGATTTTCTTTTGAGCACATTGTTTTCATGTTGGGCACTATATTGTGTAGAAGCCAAACAGGACAGATCTAAGGACAGTACCTGAGTACTTTGCATGCATTAAAAGTTTACCAAGAGGTTTCGAAAAAGAGGAGCTATAGTCTCGCTATTTCCTACGTGTACGTGAGCGACACGAACGTTTATAAAGGAAAACTTTTTGGGATATTTTGAAAACGACGGAATGTGTATTTAGGAAAACATATATGGACATATATTATTATTTTAAAATGAGAGTCTGTCAGTTATGCCGTGAGTTACGCATTTCCGCGGCGATTTAGAAAATATTTTGCATGTATTTTATTCAGATTTTGGAGTTTTCAGAGATGCCTACTATACCCGTATTATAGTATTTGACTTGTGTATATATTGAATTTTGGTATTGGATTTCGAGATCCGTTTCTCTATTTAAACTCTGAGGATATGTGTGCAGATCCGATTATTTGCGTGGCAAATGATGGAGTTTGATTTTGAGTTTTGTAGTCATTTTTATGCGCACTTGACGCGCTGTGTTATTTCTGCGTCTTCCATGATTTCGGAACCCCGTTGTTTTGAGTCGATTATTGAAATGTTTTAGATTTTGGGGATTTAAATTTAAATTCGGGGACCGAATTTATTTAAGGGGGGAAGATTGTAACATTTCAGAAAATATAAAATATTATTTTTGGGAATTTAATATTAAAATAATATATTTCCCGAAAACTGCCGATTTGCGAAATTGGGGTTTTCGAAAGAGGGTATAAATATATACCAATAATTATGAAATAAATAGAAATTAAAATGATTTATTCATTGAAAAATATATTTAAAGGATTTGGCAATTTTAAAAATTTATTATATGCAGTTTCGATAAAAACCAGATTAGTGTACAGCTAATCGCGATTAAGCCAAATCCGCGTTTTTACAGTTTCCATGGTTAGTGCACCATGACATTCTCATTTTGTTACATGTTTTATTTCATTTGGGCTTTTTATTAGGATTTATTGGTGTAGAGAAAAGAGAAATGATTAAGGGAAAAGTCAATGAGACATAATGATTAGGTTAGGTGAGCTTTGGAGAGAGAAAAAGAGTGTGAATTAGTGAGAGAGGGAAGGGGGCTGCTGCCCATTCATTGCCCCATCTTTTTTCTTCTACTCTCCTTCATCTCCTCAACTCCACAACCCTCCACAAAAAATCCCTTGATCCATCTCCAACCATGACCCAAAACCCTACACACCCTTCACAAATAATAATCCCCTCTTCAACCTCTACACATGGGACCAAGAAAAATTCAGTTTTGATGATCTTGGGGGATTCATGGGTGCTTTATGAGGTAATCCCTTCACTAATTGGGTAGTTTTCCATTTACTTAAGTATTTAAATGTGTTTATATGTGATATTGTGGAGGTAGTGAACATTGGGAAACCCTAGTGAAGATTTGAGTGTTGGTTTGAATTGGGTGATGGATCGTAGCTGTTAACTAAACATAGGTGTTGTTTAGTGACCTAGACAAGAACTTAGAAACCCCAAAACACGGATTTAGAAACCCGACATCGGATAAATGTGTGATCTGTGGAGGTATTTTGGAATCTGGAGCAACCCGGGGACACTAGAATTGATTTTGGAATTACTGGGAGTCGTGCAGGCACCTAGGAAGATACCACTGAGACCCGAGCCCCTAATTCAAACATGTGGCCGCAGATATATTTATTCTGGCCATAATTTGCGGCCAGAGTAGGGTAGAAATGTTCCAGTTTTGTTCCATGGCTCCTATTGCACTAGAATAGACCCCTTCTATATGCAGTTTTGGCTAATTGTCACTTGGGGAAAATCTGGAAGCATTTTGGTGTGTTTTAGGCTATGTTTTCCGTATTTTAAAATGCACTTTCTTGATATTTGAATTTGTATTTGGTTTTCGGGTGTCTGTACATCGACAACAGGGGTTGTTTGATTGATTTGCACCTTTAGGCCAAAGGTTCTAACCTATGAGCACACCGTGCGCCGTATCGGTTTTCTGCCTCGATTTTAATACGTATTGCGATTGTTGATTATTGTAGGTACCTTCACATGGATTCCGAGGCGACGGAGCGTGGCGTCATCGAATTCGGCAAGCGAGAAGCAAGGTGAGTAGATCTATATTTACCGGGGGAAGTCGGGTGGATGGCGTATAGCACCCCCGGAAACTTCTGATGGTAATCGATTTATAGAGTATGGTTAGGAAACCTAGATTAGGAAACTAAGGTTTGAATATAGATAGCTATGTAGTCATATTAGAAACTAGAGGATAGTTAATTGTGATATGTTACTACCACCCTAGGATGACGTTTAGCGATATTGCCGTTTAGGGTTCCGTAGGACTAGATAGCCGATGTAGATGCGTCATCCGAACCATACCTTTTTCTAAACTAAAGAATCGTATGTATCCTTTAAATGTATATGTTGAGGGATGTTACAGATTTTCAAATGATATCTTTTCCTTAAAACACCGTAACCCCTATTTTTCAAAACTACGATTCACTTTCTTAAAAATCTGATTGTATGGTTCGGGTGTGTTGTTAGATTAGATATTTATACTTAGTAGAGATAGCATATTTACGTAAACTCGACATGATATGAGACATAAATGCAATGAAAGAATACAAGACGAATTTGATGATATGATGAGATGATGATATGATATGATGGTATACGGATGCGAGTCGATCGAAATGATTTATACCCTGCCGGTCCCCTGATATGAGATTATTGCAGATGCGACCTAGGACATAGGTATATAGGGTTATATATATGTACCAAATGTTGTGAATCATGGATGATAGGCCGTATGTGATATTAGGTCGTACCGTCATTTGTCGTATAGGATGATAGGATCCCTTTTAGTATAATGCCGCCGCACGATGATATTCCGTGCGTGATGAGTTGACTTGATGATTGATCCTTACCCTTGACTAGAGGTTGCCGTACGATGGATTATACCGTACGCGGTGTTTTTGGGCTAGATGCCGATTGATAGATTCACCGACTCGGACATATGATAGATACGTATACCTTATAGCTTTTCGCCGATGATTTACCTTGTGCTGCATTCATGATAGTATTATTGCATCGCATATACCTGTGATAGTACACCGCACCATTATCGATGATGCGTATGTTACACGTACATATATTGCCGGCTCACACACTTCATCATCGATAATTGCCATGTCACTACACAGTAGGGTTGCTGCATCATGACATATACATATTGTACCTACATTGATAGCTGGTTTTATTGCAAATTTGGGAACCGCATGCGATACTTTGAAAACTGTAATCATTTTTAAAAGAGCGGTTTCCCCCTTAATATGTCATATCACTATTCCATATTACATGATACACGGATATGCTCGCATTTCTTTTTACATGTCGCATACATCATGCTCTATTATTTTACGCATTGAGATATGCTGTTTTCATGAGATTTCTGGATTTGAGAACCGTGGATATTTGAAATGAGATTATGTGTTGTTTTAAAAACCCGGTTTCTCTTGATATGATATTTCAGTGCGTCCACCATGTGTTTTCTCGGTTCTGAGAGTGGCATATGAAACCCGATTCGAGGAGTGGTAGGAACCATCTGCGTGTACATGGTGGACCCGGTGAGGTACCCCGGGGCAAGAAGACTCGTTTATGTTAGACAGTGAGCCCGGCAGGGGGAGCACTACCTACCGGTGATAGTATGTAGACTCGGCGGTTATCCGGAGGATACCGACCAGAGTAAAGAGATGGATATGAGGGCCGACCAGGGAGTGCGGCGCCTGAGGGCCGATCTGAGGATGCGGCGCCCTAGATGTATGAGAATTTACGTGCCGATGCTGGGCACGGTTTTCATGATGTTTTCGAGTGTCGATGCTAGGCACTCAGGTTCCATGATTTGATGTGTCGGGAGGGACACTGTTGATATATATATATATATCCTCATACTTTCATGCACACTCTTTTATGATATTTACATGCATGATATTGTTGCGTCAGTGGTTGACGCGTGGACTAGATCCACATACATATATACATACACCGATGCTACTATCCGAGGTTTTGCACGTGCTTAGAGATATTGATTTATGGGTGGACGAGATCCACATATCCGCATGCATTGATTATTACTGTTGGATGTTATCCACGTGCATATAGATATTGACTACCTTGTTGGCACATACGACCCGGTCACCCTAGATATCATAGTATTACCCTTTGATATAGTTGACCTAGGAGTCGTTGTTTATTCGATTTCTACTTGTAGATATGTTTCTATTCACGAGTTGGCAACTCACCCCCGTTGTGCCACAGTTCATGCAGGTTAACCGCTTGGATCAGCAGCGGCTTCGCTGGCACACAGCTTCATTCGGGTGTTTTGCATTGGTAGGTGGGGCATTTGTATCGTACCCACTCTTGTATTATATTTCATATTGTATCTAGTTAACTCCATCAATCAAAAGTTGTAATTGTATAAGTGATGAGACTTAGTGAGACTTGTAGTTGCGAGATTTGAGCGATGGGTTTTATTTTCCCTTTGGGGTTATATCTTGCTCTTTTCACTGTCTTTCGTGGTGAACTTCGCCGTTGGGCGTCGTATACTTATTTATACTGTATTGCGTGGTTGTGATCCTCCGTTTGGTGAAGAGCTAGCTCCCGCTTGGGGATGCCTTTATTCCTGTTATGTATTTGTGGCTTTGGATCAAAATATACAAAGGACGTGCTGCCAAAATTTTCAAAAAGACGAAACATGTTTTCAAACTAGGAAATTCACTTGCATCATTCACGTTCCTTTTCTACGCATTAAGAAAACTTGTTTTCATTATACCTTGATTTCAAAACCTCACCTCCTTTATTTTTCTAAAAAAGGTTTAGATTTCTGTGTTTCAGCTTACTTGAATTCCGTTACGCCTTTAGATGTTGCGTGATTCAAATGCTGGTCATGAGCTAATATTTTGGGTCATGACACTTCTCGACTAATAGGGCTGCATCCACTGCTGCTGCATAAGTATCACAATGCTGTGCGCTGATGGCGAGAAACAACGGGGTAAGCAAGCCTCGAACAAACCTCTTGATCCTCATCTCCTCAGTAGCTACCAAATACAGGGCATACGTAGATAGCTCGTTAAACAGTACGTCGTAATCTGCCACTGTCATCTCCGGAGTCTGGCGTAATGACTCAAAACTGCACGTTCGAGCATCCCGGACACTATGTGGAAGGAAGCGGGCAAGAAACACTGTCACGAACTCAGCCCAGGTCATAGGAGGAAGACCTGCGGCTCTGCCATTCTCTAGAGACTCGCACCACATCTGCGCAAGACCTTCTAGACGAAAGGTCGCGAACTCCACCCCTCTCGCGTTGGAGCATCTAAGTGAGCGACATATCCTGGCCATCCTATCGATATATGACTGCAGGTCCTCAGCTGCATCTGTGCCTGTGAAAACTGGAGGCTTCAGCCTCATGAAATCTGATAACAACACCGCGATCACCTCTGTAGCTGCAGGTGCAACTGCCTGAACTGTAGGTACTATCGCGATCCCCATAGTAGGTGGAACAACCTCCTGTCTTTGCGCTCGAATGGCCTCAACTAACGACCCCATCATCTGGCGCAAATCCTGCATACCGGCCCCTAACATAGCAATATGGTCTGTCGAAGGGGGATCAATCTGCTCTGGTACAACTGGCGTACTGCCCGGGTCATTCCTTGTCTCAGACGAGCCAACTCTCTCCTCGGCTCTTGCGGCCGCTCTCTGCGCCCTCGTAGTCTTTGGCGGCATAATGGCTGGAAATGAAAACAAGATTCGATAAGAATACGGAAATCGAATCACAAGGATGTATATAATCATGAAGGAATTTCAACCAATAAGTCCTAAGGTCACTTAGGCGGAGTACCGTGTCGTGAGTATGCCGCGGAACATACATACGCAACGCCACTCTGCTTCAGCTACCTACTCCATCATACCAAGGTCATCCTACACTCCGAAAGGTAAAACCTACTCTCTGATACCAACTTTGTCACGACCCAAAGTTCGGCCCGTGACCGACACTTAACCACGTAACGTCTACAGGCGTAACGCGATTAAGTAAGCCGAAACACAGAAATCAAAACCATTAAAAGTAGTGAGTGATGAAAACATTGGTTTAAAACATTTAGAAAACCTTGAGTAAAAATGTTTAAAGTTTAAGTTATTTTGTTAAAAATTTCGGCAGCACCCCCTTTGTAAAAACCAGCCCCGAAAACGGGTACAACACATGATATAAGTAAAATGACATATAATAAAGATAAATCATCCCCAAACGGGAGCAATCACGCTCAAAGGCATAAATAACCACCACAAGAATAATATACGACGCCGTAGCGAAGAAATGGACAATATAAGTCAAAAACAACATAAAAGATAAAACCGCATAAATAAAGTCGGCTCATACGAGCTCGACATCCAGAGTACAAAATAATATACAATATCGTCCTCACAACTGGTCTCTAAGTAAATACATAAAATGGTAGATAGAGAGTACAAGATCCAATAGAGTGTACAAATGGAAAATAAACGGATACCGCAAACCCACCTATAAGCAAAACGACTCACACGCCAACTGTAGTGGTATCCGTAGCAAAAAGATACAATGAGGTAGCCCTGCCGCGACTACTCTGAGGGTCAACCTGCAAACACTGTGGCACAACGGGGGTGAGTTGCCAACTCGTGAATAGTAAATAACATATAAAGGTAATCGCAGGTATGCACGTGATGCTATACTCCAACATGTGCAACTGATGACATCAATATGGTAATCTGGGTATGCAGTGATCATGCAAGGTACTCTATCAGGTACTACAACTACATGATGCAATGCGTATCAATGAATGCTGAGCATGGGATAGAATATCATCTACACGAATCATCATCGTGGAAAAACCATGGTGTCAACCAAATACACCCCAAATCCCAAGTACTCAGGCGCCGTCAATCTAATCGGCCCTCATATCCTGTAAATCTCATGGAAACATGAGTGCCCAACATCGGCACTCAGAAATATCCTGAAATACTCATGTCCAGTATCGACACGCAAATCCTCATATATCGGGCTCCGTCAGTCCGGATTGGCCCACGGGCTCCGTCTGCGGAATCGGCCCTCAGGCCCCGGCAGTACGGATCAACCCATATCCATCTCTTGACTCCGGTCGGTATCCTCCGGATAACCGCCAGGTCCAACCAATCACCGGTAGGTAGTAGTCCCTCTTCCAGGCTCATCGTCATCCCCATGAAATCTCTCTCTCGTCCCGGGGTACCATACTGGGTCCACCATGAACCCGTAAACGGATCATCCTCCTCTTCGAATCGGGTTTCTATCATACGTCTCAGAACCGAGAAAACGCATGGTGGACATACTGAAATATCATATCAAGAGAAACCGGGTTTTCAAAACAATGCATACTTTCTTAAAATAATCCCTCGGTTCTCAAATACAGAATTCACATGAAATCCAAAACTCAATGCGTAAATCCATGCAGTATGATGTATGCAGCATAAAGTCGTACTATGAGCAAAAAGGGAAAACCGCTCTTTTAAGTGGATCCAGTTTTGAAAATATAACATGCGGTCCCCAATTCTCCAAAATCAAAGCCAGCATCATCTATGTATATACAATGTATATGTACGCAAGTATGGATATACAAATGGATATATATGCAAGTATGAATGTACAATATGCAAGTGCGCCAATATGGATGTACAAGTGGGTATATACGCAAGTATGAATGTAAAATATGCATGTGCGCCAATATGGATGTACAAGTGGTATATACGTAAGTATGAATGTACAATATGCATGTGCGCCAATATAGATGTACAAGTAGGTATATACGCAGGTATAAGTATACAATGTGCATGTGCGCCAATATGGATGTACAAGTGGGTATATACGCAAGTATAAGTGTACAATGTCCTTGTGCGCCAATATGGATGTATAAGTAGGTATATACGTAAGTATGAATGTATAATATGCATGTGCGCCAATATAGATGTACAAGCAGGTATATACGCAGGTATAAGTGTACAATGTGCATGTGCACCAATATGGATGTACAAGTGGGTATATACGCAAGTATAAGTGTCCAATGTGCATGTGTGCCAATATGGATGTACAAGTGGGTATATACGCAAGTATAAGTGTACAATATGCATGTGCACCAATATGGATGTACAAGTGGTATATACGTAAGTATAAGTGTACATTGTGCATGTGCGCCAATATGGATGCACAAGTGGTATATACGCAAGTATAAGTGTACAATGTGCATGCGCGCCAATATGGATGTACAAGTGGTATATACGTAAGTATGAATGTACAATATGCATGTGCGCCAATATAGATGTACAAGTAGGTATATACTTAAGTATAAGTGTGCAATGTGCATTTGCGCCAATATGGATGTACAAGTGGTATATACGTAAGTATGAATGTACAATATGCATGTGCGCCAATATGGATGTACAAGTGGTTTATACGTAAGTATAAGTGTACAATGTGCATGTGCGCCAATATGGATGTACAAGTGGGTATATACGCAAGTATAAGTGTACAATATGCAAGTATGTAGATACGCAAATATGTATGCACACAAGGAACAAAATCATGTCAAACCATCAATGATGAGATAATCTAAACGATGTATGGTTTATAGAAATTCTATAGTGCGAGTGTTTCATAACTACTATGTCCGTATGCAACAAGAGAGGGTATGCAACAATGGTACCTATGCATAATATATATATATATATATATATATATATATATATATATATATATATATATATATAACATGTGGATACTACATCCTATAAATCCCTGACGCATAACGCCATACGGGAGATTTCCCCGTAGATGTTAAATCTACTCACCGGTGATATCGATCTAAGCGTATCCGACCACCTGCTTCCCCTTCTTCGCGGCGTCTGAAGTCCCCGCCTGCGACCCTATTAACACATAATACATAGAAAAGCAAAACTTAGAAATCGACTAATAAAACACACAATTAAACTTAAAAAGACACACCGACTCCAACACCCACTTAACGTGCTCGTTTAACGGCTGAAGTGTATGTGACACGAAAACAACAGATCCTGCGCGCAGAATCCACGCGAAGCGCAGAACTGAGTCGGACACCGTATCGCGCGTCGACTTAATGCTAAAAGCTATCAATACGATCCCAGATTTTACCCACTGTAATTACTAAAAAATCTAGCAGTACCAAAAACACCTAAACCACACCAGACAGCTACCCAAAAATTTCCAAGCCCCCGGCTCCTACAGAGGCCGAGCTCGCCGGATCTGCCCCCTCGTCGCCGGCCAAAACCGTCCAGGTTGGTCTCGAACTCCAGATACACACTCAGGGTAACTAGGTCTATACTTCTACATTGTTTGGTTTTACCAAAAAGTCTCGGGTTAACCGAAGGTCACAGTAACATAAAAACGACACTAAAATACGACGTCGGCACAAAACTACGACTTTACGGTTCTAAACTGGAACTACAAGACACTACAATATGTTAACTAGCTAATTAACAGTAAGAAGAGGGCTACCTTCCCAAACTTGCTCAAAACACTAACTTTCCAAGCTCCAAGTGATCTCCATGGGCTTTGGCTTAAGTTTTGAGAAGGGTGAAGTGAAATATTGGTGAGGGTAGTGAAGATTTGAAGATTTGGGTTGGGGTTTGATGAAGGGCAGCAAAAGCTTTAGCTTGGGAGAGAGAGCGGAGGAAATATGAGAGAAAGAAAATGAATTTCAAAAAGAATAGAGAGAGAGTGAGAGGTGGAGGTATGGGAGCAAGCATGGCACATTCTCTCTCTTCATTTAATAGTAAGCATGCTTCACCCTCATCATTCCCTCTCTCTCCCTTCCTCCCTCTCTCAAGTCAACCCAAAAGGAAAATCATTTTATCTTTTGAATTTGAAAAACTAAATTACTTAATAAATTACATAATACCCTAAAGGATGGTTAAAGCACCATGGCTACTAAGCATGGTTTAACCCCAAATTAGCCCTAGGTTAACATGCACATGTTTGTGCAAAGCCCAAATTAAATTCTAATAAATTTATTAATTTTTATAAAATATTTAAAAACCATTTTGGTAAACCTTTTACTAAAAACCATATTTCCGCTTAATTAACCACTAAGCGCATTCTAAGGTGTTACAGTACCCAAAATCCACCTGTTTGCACGACTCCTTTGAGCCGTGGTAGGGAGGAAATCAAAGCACAGTGGGACCGACACAAGACTCTATGACGATCTCGGGTCTACAGACTAACTTGTACCAGTGTCACCAGAGGACTTATATCTGACGATAGGTATATTACCAACCAGGAGTCCTCGGCGAGTCCTGTTCGGTGTACCTATTCTCCAATGAGCACCTGTGTACAATCTTTGATGTCACACACCAATGGTTGTGGGATCAACCATCGCCCTCTAAGGGACAAGAAACGTACACACTAGTCTACATTGGAATATCGATGCCCTGGTCTCCATATTCCCATGACTAGGAACTGATTAAAGGATATACTTATGGACCAACCTTGCCCCACTAGTATGATCTCATCATAATCCTGGCAGTCAAGTACATATCCTAAGGGCTTTATCAACATGTGAGTTAAAGACAGTAATGAATACCAGTCAACATGTTAAGATAAAGGGTAACCAGATAGCATACTATCATGTCGAGCAAGAAAGTCCTCTATATATATGTCCAAGCATCCACTATAATATACATCACATGAACAATAATGGCCTCTAGGGCATACATATTCCTAAAAATCTCCCACTTGCACTAAGGCCATGTGTTGTAATATCTCATACCCGACATCCTAAAAAGTCTCTCAAACTGTATCTGGGGGAGGGCCTTCGTGAGTGGTCTGCTACATTGTCCTTCGTGTCAACTCTCCTGACCTCGATCTTCCGGTGATCTACTATCTTCCTGATCAGGTGATACCGCCTCAGAATATGTCTGGATCTCTGATGGGACCAGGGTTCCTTGGCTAAAGCCACAGATCCATTGTTATCACAATACACATGTATTGGATGCTCAATGGATGGAACCATACCAATCTTAGCAATGAACTTCATCATCCAGACAGCCTCTTTGGCAGCATCGTTGGCAGCGATGTATTCAACCTCCATCGTCGAGTCTGCTATATTGTCTTGCTTCAAACTCTTCCAACACACCACCCCTCTGTTGAGGGTAAAGACAAAACCCAAGACCGACTTACTGTCGTTCTTTTCACTCTGGAAGCTCGAATCGGTAAAGAACTCCACCTGGAGTTCACTGTTACCATACACCAAGAACATTTCTTTAGTCCTTCTCAAGTACTTAAGAATGTTCTTCACAGTTGTCCAGTGGTTTTACCCTGGATCCGATTGATACCTTCTCACTACACCCAGTGAGTAAGCTACATCCGGTCTGGTACATAACATCGCATACATGATAGAGCCTACTGCCGAAGCATAGGGTATCCCTTGCATGCGAGCCCTCTCAAAATTAGTCTTAGGAGACATCTCTTAGGAGAGAGTGATTCCTGAACAAGCGGGTAAATTACCTCGCTTGGAATCTTCCATACTAAACCTCTTTACTATGGTGTCAATGTACCTGGATTAGGACAATCCCAAAATCCGTTTAGATCTATCTCTATAGATCTTTATCCCGAGAATGCAGGAGGCATCACCAAGATCTTTCATGTAGAACTTGTGTGATAAGAAGAGCTTGACCGAGTGTAGCAAAGGAACATCGTTTCCTATCAAGAGTATGTCATCCACGTACAATACGAGGAAAACCACCTTACTCTCCATAGCCTTCTTATATATACAAGGTTCATCTACATTTTTGATGAAATCAAACTCTTTGATAGCTTCATCAAAACAGATGTGCCAACTCCACGACACCTACTTTAATCCGTTGATGGATTTAAGCAGCTTGCACACCTTTCTGCATCTCCCACTGTCTACGAAGCCCTCTGGCTGTGTCATGTACACGCTTTCTTCTAAATCACCATTTAGAAAAGCGGTCTTGACGTCCATCTGCCAGATTTCGTAGTCATGGTATGCAGCAATGGCAAGTATGATCCTGATGGACTTAAGCATAGCGACATGAGAAAAGGTTTCATTATAGTCGACACCATGTTATTGACGAACACCTTTTTCTACAAGTCTATCTTTGAAAGTCTCAACTTTTCCATCTACAGCAATCTTCTTGTTGAAGATCCACTTGCTCCCAATAGGTTTTACCCCTTCAGGAGCAACATCCAAAGTCCATACTTTGATGGTGTATATGGATTCCATCTCGGATCGCATAGCATCCAGCCATTTCACAGAGTCTCCACTCGTGATGGCCTTCTCGAAACTAGTCGGGTCATCATCTTCCATGATGCAATCCTCTCTCCCACCATCTATGAGAAAACCGTAGCATCTCTCAGGTGGATGAGGAAACCTACTAGATCTGTGGAGTGGCTGGGGTTCGTTGGGTACTATTGGATCCTCCGGTTCCACCAAATCGTTAGTTGTAGTCTGTGATGCTGGAACTTTTTCCAGTTCTACCTCATTGCCACTAATTTCATTTGCAAGAAATTCCTTTTTCTAGAAAGGTAGCATGTCGAGAAACAAATACCTTTTGTTCCTCGCTGTGGTAGAATATATATCCATGTGAATTCTTTGGATATCCCATAAACTTACAAAGAACTGATCGTGCCTCGAGCTTGTACGGATTTTGCTTTTTGACATAGGCCGGAGAATCCCATATCTTAACTCGTTTAAGACATGGCTTCTTTCCACTCCATATCTCATATGGTGTTTTAGGCATAGATTTAGATGGAACTTGATTCAATAGGTTTGCAGATGTCCCAAGTGCATAACCCCAAAAAGAAATAGGCAACTCAGCAGTATTCATCATAGAGCGCACCATATCTAAGAGGGTGCGATTTCTCCGCACCAACACACCGTTGTGCTGCGGTGTATACGGAGGAGTAAGCTGAGAGAGAATCCCATTCTCTTTTAAATAGTCTCGGAATTCCCCTCTCATGTATTCACCTCCCCGATCAGATCGTAGGATTTTGATAGTTTTGCCCGTCTTGTTTTCAACTTCGTACTTATATTCTTTGAATTTCTCAAAAGCTTCAGACTTGTGTATCAACAAGAACACATGTCCGAACCTTGAGAGATCATCGGTGAATGTAATAAAGTACGAAAAACCATTCTTGGTATGTGTAGACATAGGACCGCATACATCACTGTGTATCAGTCCTAAGAGTTCAATAGCTCTTTCTCCGTGTCCAGTAAACGGAGTTTTGTTCATCTTGCTTTAAGACATGGCTGGCAAATTTCATAAGATGAAAACTCGAACGGATTCAAATATCCATCTTTATGCAACTTAGCCAGTCTTTTCGCATTAATATGACCTAGTCTACAGTGCCACAAGAAAGCTTCGTTCATTTATGAACTTTTCCTCTTGTTTGTGTTCTGTATGTTAAGAACTGTACTTTGATTAAGAACGTATATACCGTTACATAACATACCAGATCCAATCAGCACTTGATTCTGGAAAATGTTCATAACATTATCCTCTAATGTGAGATTATATCCTTCTTTAGTTAGAAAAGAAACCGATATAATGTTGCACATCATCTTTGCTATGTAGTAACAGTCGTTCAGAATCAATGTATTACTAGTTGGTAATACAAGGTGATAACCGCCAACTGCCTTGGCTGGAACAATTGCACCATTCCCTACTGTTAGGGATTTAACACCCTTTCCCAGTTCTCTACCTTTGTTTAGCCCATGTAAAAAATTACATGCGTGGGATCCTGATCCGGTATCCAATACCCAGGACATAAAACAAACCGAGAAACAGTTCTCGGTAATGAACACACCCGAAGAAGATGCATCAACATGATGTTTCTTCGTACGAGTGGCGTGGGAATCCTGACATGCCCCTATCCCTTGCTCAGACTTATGACATTCATAAGATAGAGCGGGACCAACGTTCCCTAGTCCTATATAAAAGGAGGGTTCGGTCAATACATCCATATTATTATCTTGATTAAAGCGTGACATTGGTTGCTGCCTGGAGGGAAAGAGAAGGAAACGCGTTAGAGTGCGATTTTTGCAAGATTAGATTGGTTATTATCTTATCTAATCAGGATGGCTCCCACTGTTTTTATCAAATCTTCCTTCAAACCATAAAAGGTAAGATTAGCCGGGATTAATTACACCCTACATGTTCGCCAATCGTTCGGCCAGGCAGGTATCGGTACTCCGAGGGAGGTTCCTCATGCTTTCGTACGGACCTAATTAAAATAAACCTCGTTTTCCTAGAGGCATAATCCCGTTGACACCTTTCTAGACACCTACGGGATTAGCTAATTGTAAAGTGAAAAATTCTCCCAGGAGTAACTCTTACTCGCAGTGGATATCGGGATCCAACAATCATATAGAATGTATGTAATCTCATTGCAAATTTCAACACTTGAAATTCCCGATAATAATTTTGCCCCTAACGTCCCATGACCTTGCCAAAGGCCAACAAATCATAGGGCGCTAGTCAAGTTCAACCTGTCATTTCCTGATTGAATTAAACCCACCCGCACGACCCTTGACAAAGGCTAACAAATTCATATGAGTACCCTAATCCAATCACATCATATAGTTACAGATAAGCACTAATCAGTTACCGCACACTACGCCTTGACAAAGGCCAACAAACGCAGCACGAATACTAAATAGCACTTATCTGAAATGACAGAGGGCTACGCAGGTTTTTAAGAAAACCATGAGCGTAATGAACTTGATATCGTTGTAGAATCTAATGATTTTGAAAAAAAAGTGTTTATAGGCTTTTGCCAGTCTTGCTAAAGTGGTCACTCCCGGTGAAGAGATCACGGCTCTTTCCTCATCGAATGAGGTGCAGGATATTCAGGAATACCACTATGCAAAACAAGAACTAGAGAAGCTATCAAAAAAAAAACCGAGTGGGTCGTAGCATTTGCTAGTTTCTTTAAAGAGGCCACTCCCGGTGAAGGGATCTCGGCTCTTTCCTCATCGAATGAGGTGCTGGATATTCATCAAGGAATACCACTATGTAAAGCAAAAACTAGAGCTACCCTTTTTGAAAATTTGATTCTACAACATCTTTTGGTTTCTTTCTTTTCATTAATCTCATTAATGAAGTCCCGTCAATTAATGTTTTCTAAACATTACATAAAAATGAAACGAAAATAGAACGTACGCTTATGCCATCCGCATTCGCCACGGGGCCCCGTCATGCACCGTTAGGTTACTTAACTACCGGTAGAGCGGAGGCTGGACAAGCGCGGGTGCAAAACATAAGCAACGTTTATTATATATCATATATATAATATTACATTCGTCTCATATAGTTATATGATCAACATCACAGAATCAAGCAGCAGAAGTAACATATGAAATATTGGATAAACTAGTATGTCCGTGTTTTAAATTTAGCCACTAATGTAAAACACGGATTCCACGGTCGTGATGAATAGCCAAACTCACATCCTTAGACCCCTACGAGAGCGGCAAGTAACCCTACCAATTCTTGAGTTAGGAGACCCGGTCTCAACTCCTTGAGATGGTCTCCCACTAGACTCTAGAACCCGGTTACTTGTGCTCCCCGCCTTGGGTATATCCTAATGCGGAAAAAGTAAATAATATACAACAATGGTGACATCATCCTCAACCCGGAAGTGCCCCAATAAAAGAATATTACATACAAATTTTACATGAATGAAAATAAAAACTCCCATCTCACATAAAACCCCCCGGCTATTCTTTCACGACCATCCAATAAATCATATCAACAACAACACATGATATCACATATCATCAACGTAAGAAAATATGTGTATCCCTAAACCTCATTGACATAAAGCAACGAGATTGGGATACCCCACATATTACACTTACGGTCGCAAAAAAGAAAACAGAAAACTACAATAATTAGAATCCGCAATATCCTTAGACATCATAAACTCGGAATATCTCATATTCCGAATTTCATACCTAACTTATAAAACTTGCATTTTTGTCTAAAATTGAAAAATCTTTTCAATTGGTTGTCGGATAATTCAACAAGATTCCCGACTTAGTGATTACGTACAATATGCAATTGCGACAGAGTTTTGATCCGAATCAAAACTTCGTGGCAATCGATCAATTGAGACAAAACGGCTAGGTTTACAATATACTAACTAGTTTTCATAAAACTAATTAATTCGGATTCTAATAATTGTATCACACATTATAAAGCTTGTATAGTAACCGCGACATTAGAATTCCGCACGCAATTAGCAAACTTAACCAATTTTTCAAAGACATGAAAAATCCAGTAAGCTAAATTTCCAAAACCGATCGTTTTAAGCCAATCCGGGAGTCGAAACGAACTCGAAACACACCCAAATCTTCACGGAGGTGAAGATCCCAAAAATAACTATCGAATGGGGAGCCTCGGGGGGTACCCATCTCCGGGGGCCACCTCCAGGTGGCCCCTAGGGGAAGGCAGACCCGAGAGCACCCAATTGGGGTGCTCTCGGGTCACCCACCATGAAGACCACCTTGTGGTGGTCTTGGGGTGTGAATATGGCCTCTAGTCCCCTCGGGGTGTCCTCGGGATGCGCACGCTCCACATCGCGGCTTATCGGTTCAAACCGTGAGCCCGCGGGGTGTGCAAACAACTCAAAACATCAATTTGGAAACTTTTTTAATCGGCATTTTATGCGTGACAAAAACGTCGGATTTCTAACGTCGCTACAAGATACCCTAATGTTCTAGCTTGGCTCTGATACCATGAAAGTTGACCTTAGCACCACCATGAGGTTTTAGCAGCATCAAGCATGCCAAATTTTAATTTTTATTAGGTCCTAAGCAAGGCTAACAAGATCTTTACTGGATTATTAGGGTTTGCCTATAATGATGTGATGAACTAAAAAGAAGAAAAGAACATACAACTTATAATCCATTTCATTTATCCCTTCCTTGCTTTTGTAGTTCGAGTCCTTCTTTTCAATAGCTCCGGGTTGTGGTCCACGTGACTTGATCGCACGCTTTTGGCATGGCGGATGTTCAAAGTTCTAAAGTTATAACCGCGATCAGGACGGTGTCGCTTTGCAGCTAGCCGGTTGAGCACGGGTCGATCCACAGGGAGATGGTTGTATGTTAGTTCGAGTTTTAGACGAGTTAATAAAGAATGTGTATATGTTTGTTCAATTCTAACCTATGTGTTTTATATGCAAGTATAAAGTTGTTAAGAAAAAGATACGAAAGTGTAAGCTAAAGAAATCCGCACTCAAAACCTTTGAGCCGAGTCTTGACCAATTGAAGCTAGGGAAATCGACAACAACGTGGATTAGGGGATTTAAGCACGGTATTCGTAGAATCCGGCTTATTTACCCTTGTCCTTCCGTTCTTGTCTCTTGCTTTCGCCTCCGGCCAAACCGAACGCAACCGGTCGCAGTTAGGAATCACCGTTACCTTGGTAGGGTAGGGTGCCTAACGGAGCGCTTGCGTAACGTTTGGCCGGAGTTCAAAGGAAAATAACGGGAAAAGGAAATGAGGAATGAAACCTTAACTTACAATATTGTATTTATTCTTAACAACAACATATTACAATCATTCACAAAACGAACCAAAAAGAGTAAAAGAAAAGATAAACAAAGAAAAGAAAAGATTACAAGCAAGTAATTAAAAGTGCATGGAATTTAAGTGCAAGAAAGTAAAGCAAGTATTAAAGTGCAAGAAAGTAAATGAGCAAGAAATGAAACTAGGAACCATAGAACCCAAAACAAGACATGGGTTCAATAACCAAATCTTAAACTTGCAAGCTCAATTAAGATGTTGCAAGATCAAGAAAAGGCAAAGAACTCATGGAGAATGAAGTACAAAAGAGAGAACATTATTGATTCCAAAATGATACAACCCCTTCAGATCAATGACCAAAGCTTAAACTTGCAAGCTCACTTAAGAGGTTGCAAGATCAAGTTAAGGTAAAGAGCTCAAGGGGGAAGCTAAGCAAAAAGAATGATACAAAATAACCCTCATCTTCATTTAACATCCACTCAAAAACTCTCGCAACAATTTAATGGAGGAAAAATGAAGAAGAAGAAGAAGAAGAAGAAGAAGAAGAAATAAACTAAAAACTAACAAAAAGACGGCATGAAAAGAACACCCATGGCTTGGCAAGTTCTGGGCTATTTATAGGCAGGAAACAGAGAACCTAGGGCAACATTCTGGCACTATATGAATTGACCAAACTGCCCCCAGAATATTTTCATATGACAAGCCCATACGGCCGTGGATCCGCGGCCTAAGGTACTTATGCCGCGGAACCGCGGCCATAAAAAGGGGTTGGCCCTTCAAACTTGGTGATTTTCCCTGGTTTTCTGTACTCTTCAGTGTGGTATATGTTGTTTCTCAAAATCTCTTCACAATGTTTCCAGAATTTCAGCATATCTAAAAGGTGATGTGATGCGGATATTTTGCCATGATTTCCTTGAGCTCCGCGTAGATTTCTTGGATTTTGTGTTGACATTGTGCTTTGTGCATGAAAATGACAATCGATTTTCCATTTTGTTCCTTAAACTGGTGTGCGGCAACACGGATAGAGAGCGGAGACCCGTGTTTTATTTATGGTTGGCAGTAATTCGGAATTTGTCGTGCTTTTCTATGAATTTCACTGTTTAGAGCTGAGAACCAGTATCCTGCAATTAACTAGCAAACACGGCTCAAGAGTACCTACCGATAAGCAAACGAGCATAAGAATGGGCGGTAGTAAAGGCAATATTCTGGTGTGAACAAATCCCCCCAAACTTAACTTTTGCTCGTCCCGAGCAAAACCAATTATTCACAAAAAAAAGTCCTAACCGCACTTTCGCAGGGAACGCGATTGCACTGAGCTCGTGCAACAAGCCGTTAAACCTCTAGGTGTCCCTAGTAGGAGGAGTGTTGTCTCCTGAGGGTTTTCAGCGGATTACACCCACAAAATCCCGTCAAGCTAGTGTCATAAGTTAACATCGATTCTACTCCTACAATTTAGTATCTGCGTTAGAAACGCTATCATCCTAAGTTAGAAATATCCAACCCTAATGCTTCACACCTCCTTTCTATTTAACCTTAGATCCTATACGTTCCAAAAACGTTTAGAAAGATGTTGGTATCTCCTGAGTTTTCCTTCTAAAGTGCGGTCTTAATTCCGGGATTTTTATCAACTTTACAGAAAACACAAGTCTTATTCTTTATTTCTATCTTTTATCTAAACATCGATTGTATACCCCTACGTGTGTGTATTATTTCACCCCTACACTTGAGAATTCAATTCAAGCTATAGTACCCTTGCCCTAATACCTAATACTACTTCTTTTCATTTATGATGAACGGTGTTGCTCATACACCTTTCATGCGACTATTAATGCTTCTTGAGGCACTAACAGCCGATTACTGAATGTGTGAGCATAAAGCGTAAATAGCAGTTTCCAGGTCTTGACTTTATTTATTTTTCTTTTTCTTTTTTCTTTTCTTTTTCAAGACCGGATATATTTTTCAATAATGCTCTTTTGGTGTTTAGCTTTAAATACCGTTTTTTCTTTCATACTAGGTTTTCAGGCAAGAGTATTTCTAGGTATCCTCTACTATCCCAAGTTCCAAGGTGCGTGTAAGTGCAGTTATAGGGTATATATTTTCTAAATTTGAACTTAAGAAAAGAAACTATTTTTCAGACTTATCCTTCAGTAAAACTTCAATACTTTCCCCTCATCTTGACTTAACTCAAGAACTGAACTCAAGATTACCTATTTCTCAAAAAACTGTAAGGAATGCGAAGGAAGAAAGCTTACTGAGCACACCCCCAAACTTAAACTTGACAGAATGGGGGTTATTTTTACGGTTTTCAATTCCCAAGCCTAGGATTTAGTTATTTCAAACATATCAACTAAGCTTTCAGAATAAAATCTAAGTTACCCTATTAGCTAACTGGACGACAAAGTTTTTATATTTTTGCAAATTTTTTTGATTTTTGTGGGTTTTTAATAAAGTATGCAAATGCAGAATATACAAATGAATGCGAAGGAAGAAAGCTTACCGAGCACACCCCCAAACTTAAACTTGACAGTGCCCTCACTGTCAGGCTACACCAAGAGGGTCAAAATTATCGGCGCTCTCCCTAAAAACAAATTATATACAAAACAAAAAAGGAAAACAAAAAATATATACAAAAAAGGAGTCCCTCCAAACTTAAGTAAAACAGTGTTAAGCGTTGAAGTTCAGGATTAGGGGGGAAAGAGAATAGTATCAATCTATACAAGGCCCTACACATGCTAAAAGTTAACACCAACCATTCAAAGATTTTATCATTATAATGTGCTGGGTGGTGAAAGAATGCGGAGAGGTAAGAAATGGAGAATATGCGAGACCGTATGGAGATAGAAGTGGGATACAGTCTCGGTATATGAGAGGAAGAATGGCGGAAGGGAGAAATAAGTGGAATACGAACTTGAGGGTGGAAATGGATTGAATAAATTAGTACAATCTGTAATGATCGATGTGAAAAGATGGATTGTACTAATCTATCAATATGGCGAGAAATGGGGTCAAACCCCTCAAGATTTGTGAGAAACCATGGGTACGCCGAACTCGGTAAACCAGACATATGAAATGAAAGTGAGACGGTTTCTTGCAAGGTCGGAATGATGGAAAGGATGGAAGTAGCTAATTGAGGAAGGTTATCGGTTAAAGGTTCAGGAGGGTGTACACAGTCAATGAAAGGAACATGATGAATTGGAACATCCGACTCATCAATTAAAACTGGTTCATCCTCAAAAATATCCTCAAAAGTCTCCTCAAAATTCAGCTTATCCATGAAAATTTCATCAAAATCAAGACGCATATAGGGTTCGGAAAAAACAGTTAATGACTCGGGATGATGAATTGGAGAGAAAAACTCTGCCAAATCTACAGGTTCATCATCGAAAATATTCCCGGCGTCAATATCCTCAATCAAGTGAAAATCAATATTCTCAATTCAGGTTCTAGAGTGGAGGTGTAGAGGTCAAAAGGATTGGGTGTGGTTTCACTCGAAAGGGACCCTTCACAATCGGGCAAATCAAACACTACAAAGTCACACAACTCATTCTCTGTTCTATCTTTAATCAATGAATCGTTTGGAACACTGGATAGACATTCAAAACCGGAGTTGTGGGATTCAAGTTGAAACGGGTAGGCTTGATTCGAAAGGGGGTACATCTCACTCTCTCCACTCAAATTCTCAACCCGTCCTACCGCCTCTTCATACATTGGAAAATTTGGAGCTAGTTGAAAACTAGCTACCGGGTCACTAGGTTGTATGAGGGCAGCCATGGACGCATTCAAATCCATCATCTGTTGGTACGATGCTACCCTAAAGTCTTCCAAAGACTGTTCTAGACTAGACATGGGTTGTGAAGGGGTTTCAGTAAAAGATTCAAAGTTGTTTGGATACTGAAAACTCCCAAATGGCGGTTCAGAAGCAATGTCTAGGGAAGGTACAAAAGTCGGGTAGGACTGGTAGGAATTGAATGGCTGGACAGGAGCAGGATCAACATTTGGATAAGAAGGTGAATGGTATTATTGATCCCAAAAATCTGTAGTGGTGAAAGGAGTGAAAGATCGGCAATAGGATTGTTCAATCTGTTCAGCGATGGACAAAGGACGACTTGCAAAAGGGGTATCAACATAAGAGGGTGGGGGAGGTTGAAAAGGTTGATACAAAGTGGATTGCGGAGGGCAAGTGTTTGTCCTAGACGTGTCTATCCGATCCTTCAAAGAGATTTTGGGCATGGAGGGATCGTTCGACGTTCGGCCAAAGCAAGAACCGTAAGAAGTAATGTCTGGTTGTGGGTACCAAAGTTCGGCAAGAGTTTTGCGAGGTGGGGTACCCATGATATGAAGAGAGAAAGAAAGAAAGGCAGAGAAAAGGAGGGGAAAAAGAATGTGATTTTTTTTTAGTTAGATATTAACAAAAGAATGAAATATACACATAAAAATAATCTGGACCAAAAAAAACAATCACGACACAAAAATACCACACACCTAATTGGTCTAGGGTTCACCTAGGTCAACTAGACCTGCTCAAGAACTTGATTGTCGAAGTGAAACTGTGTCAAGAAACGAGCTAAATATATACTGATCACGAGGCCAGGTAAGTGCAGAGATAAGGGGAGGTTTTCCGACGCTTTCGCGAAGGTCCTTAATTAAATAACCCTTTCTCTTTTGGCGGTTTTGCCGTGAACACTTTCCTAGACACCCCGTAAACTATATACCATTAAGCGGTATTCTAAACACAGTTAACTTCTCCTAGTGAGCGCAGAGTCCTTAAGGATTAAAGTCTAATTTCTTTTAAAATTTGTGCGGGTAAACGTTATGCTCAAGTTCGTGATTTGTGGGCCACGGAAAAGGTGATGAAATCCTTTACCGTATATTGTGGGGTTCGCTTGCCCTTAAGTCCGTATTAATGTATGCAATGCGCAACTTAATAAAAATTCTATAAAGAATCAAACAATCGTTTTTTATATTAAGCACGGCGCTGCAACAAATACGGGTTAGTCAAATTTTTTGCGTTTGGTAGCGACTTGCAAAGAATCCTGCAAAGATATTATAGTGGATGTGATTGTTTTGAATTTCCGATTGTGTTTATCAAATGATCCCCGGCAACGGCGCCATTTGATTGATTCGAATTTTCCGTTGTGTCGGTATGAAAATTGTATAGAATCACAATCAAAAAATTATTTGACCGCAATCTATAACGGTGTCGAATGTAGCGCGTTAGTAAGTGCGGATCGTCCATAGGGAAAGTGTAATCGTTCGTCTTTCGAATTAGATGGGTCGAAAATTTAGAGAAAAGAAAAGAAAACAATTCATGATTTGTAATTGAAGTTCAAGAATTAGAAAAAATCTAGATCTAAGAAAAACATTAAAATCGAGAATTGAGATGTGTGATGATTTCCAAACCAAATGTCAAGAATCTAAATGAGGCTCTTAAGAATCGATCGGATCTATAGATGTGATGTAATCTTACGATGATGTATTCTTATCCTTCGATGAATTGATACTAGATCGATGATGATCGACGAGAATTAGGGATTTCTAGTGAAACTAGGGTTTCATCATTTATCCCTTGTTCCTTCGTCGATATCATTCACATTCTAGCCTCTAGTAAATTCAAGAAACGATCGTAGATCCCTAATTTCGAGCGATAACAATCAAGAAAGCATCGCAACGAAACTAGGTCATCGATTCTTGAACTTGCTAGGGTTTACAAAACTCGTAGGACTTAAGAATCGTTTTAAGATTTGTTACATCATCATTCTGTTGATCTTCTCGACTCCTTGACGAGCGGAGTTTTACTCAAACATCACAACAAGAACTACAATTACAAATTGAGATCGAATCATGATGCAAGAATTTAAAGAAAGCAAGATTAAAGAATTTCACCTTTTATTTATATCAACAATTTCATTACAATCTCTCAAGAACTACAAGAGGAAGAACTCGATCGTCGATTTGGCTTCATTCGTCTCCGTGAGTCGCGGATCGGCTTGGATCACTTGCTCGATTGAAGATCGGCTCCGCTCCTAAAAGGCTGAAGGGCTTCTCGCTTGATTGGTACTCGAGATCTTGAATTTGGATTGGAATTAGGGTTAGGGTTTCGCACAAGTCTTGTCACTAGACTTGTGGAAGAAGATGAAGATAGATGTTGATGAATGAGGAAGAATTTGGAAGCCGTTTAACCCTAGATTTAGGCTCCTATTTATAGACCTCCAAACCGTAGATCTAGGATTTGAATTTTGATTTTCCCTCCAAAAGTTTGTTGAGGAGATTTGAATTTCCCTCCAAAAGTTTGTTGAGGAGAAGCTTCTAGATGAAGTTTGTTAAGCCGAGCCTTCTAGATGTGCCACGTGGAGAATCGGGAGTCTTCTGCAAGCTTGTACAGTTATAGGAGCCATGTGGAAGAAAGTTGAGCCGCTGAAGTCACCATAGCGCCTCGGAACCGCGGCGTAAGTGCGCCCCGCCGCGGATCCGCGGCAGTTTACAATCCGTTGGACTTGAATGTTCTACTGCGGTCTTGGGCTGACAATTGGGCCTTTGTATGATATGTTAAATTGTATTTGGCTTTCTGTATCATTTCCAGATCTTTAGCCTTTGAGTTGGCGTATTTTATCAGCTTCTTTTGGCTTTGTTCCTGCAATTTCCTGCATAATTTCTCGAAACAAGTATTGCGCAATATAGGGATGATGCGATGCCATGAAATGCAGTCAATTACCTTTATAGTGCCGGTTTTAGAGTCTAACACGTGCAATCTGATATTTAACGACTGATTTGCTAATATGTGCTAAATGAATACCGAACACTTCTAGATGAGTGCAAAAGATAGGGAAATTGCCGTGTTAAAAATACAGTATTTTCGACTGATCAAATTCCCCCAAACTTATTTTCGATCGTCTCGAGCGAACTGTTTTATTAAAAAGAGAAGGAGAAAATAAAGAAAGAGAAAAACTAACTAGCACACTTTCGTAGGCAACACGATTGCACTGAGCACGTGCAACAAGCCTTTAAACCTCTAGGTGTCCCTAGTTTTGGCTTTAAGACAAGAGCATTTCAAGGTATCCTCTATTATCCCAGGCTTTAAGATGTGTGTAAGTGCGAATAGCAGGGTATCAACGTTCAAAATGTTTGGCTTCCAGAATAGAAAATATTTTTCAGACTTATTTTTATCCTCAGATTAGTGACGTCCTTAATCATACTAACCCTTGGGACAACGGCTCATAACTACTTATTACTAGTTCGTATAAGAAAACTTCAAATTTTCTTAGTTTTCTTAAATTTTTCTAATCTCATGGATGTAATTTTTCACTATCTAAACTTTTATTATCTTATTTATGCAAAAAAAAATATTTTTATCTTTTTGAAATTTTTTAAATTTTTATAGGTTTTCAAAAATGTTTTGTGCTTATGCAAAGTGATATGCAAATGATGCGAAAATAAGCACAAACCTCCCCCAAACTTGTTTTCAACAGTGTCCTCACTGTTTCCAACAGCTATATCTACAAAACTTGTAAGCCTGGGAGGAATTATTAATGGGGGCAAAATATTTAAGTGAAGATACTCCCCCAAACTTATTTTCGGCTCATCATTTTGTAAAAATTTTCTTTTCAAAAGCCAGATTATACCCCCCCCCCAAACTTGAGTTATGCAATGTTAATCTTTGAAAATCACATGAGGGGGTCAAAAACCATTGGTCGATGCCAAGCTTTGCAAAGACCGAAAGTTAACACCAACCATACAAAATTTTTATCAATGCAGTGCTCTGGTTGGTGGAAGAAGAAGTGGGGAAAGGGTAAGTGGTGGAATAGAATGTGTGTGTGTATCGTATTGGAGAGACGATGCAGTGAATGTGATGGATTACTCGCATTCTTTTTACAGTTCAGAAGAAAGGGTGGAGGTTCAATTTCATTGATTGGGAGATGATTCATCTCAACACCCGTGTCATTCAAAAATACGAGTTCATCAGCGAAGATTTCCTCAAAAGTTCCATCAATACCCCGATGAATAATGTCATCACGAAGTGCGGGGTGATCTTCAGACTCTAAGAACAGTTCATAATCAGTGTTAGATGTTGACCCGGACATCTCAGTGGAAGAGTCCGTATGTGTATGATACAAAGTTGGGTCAAACAATAACGTATGAAAAGAGTCAAGATCAGTATCAGGAGGAACATCGCTGCTGTCGACATCGATTAAGTCGACAGAACAAACCTGAGCAGTAGGTTCGGAGGGTACACTTCCCAATTTGTAAATGTTCAGATCTATTGACCTATTCCCGAAGGATAGGGTCATAGAACCGTTACGACAGTTGATAATAGCATTGGAAGTGGCCAAAAAGGGGCGACCTAAAATCACCGGAATTTGGTTCCTTGGGTTCGCTACAGGCTGTGTATCAATTACAATAAAGTCCACATGGAATATGAATTCCCCGATTTTTATTAACACATCCTCCAGTTCACCCCTAGGTTTGGTGATTGATCGGTCAGCCATCTGGAGAGTGCAAGGAGATGGTTTCAACTCTCCGATACCTAACTGCTCATAGACTGAGTATGGAAGCAAGTTAACACTAGCGCCAAGGTCTAGTAGAGCACGGTTGATGTGTTTTTCCCTAATAGAAATGGAAATAGTAGGATATCCAGGATCCTTACGTTTC
This sequence comes from Agapanthus africanus, assembly GCA_030015575.1. NCBI lineage: Eukaryota > Viridiplantae > Streptophyta > Magnoliopsida > Asparagales > Amaryllidaceae > Agapanthus > Agapanthus africanus. The sequence goes on from JASDDO010000031.1 coordinate 123,488,680, forward strand.
CTCGGTAATTGCTGGGGGAAAGCCGTGTCTACAGTCTTTGCCATGAAAATCTTCTTGGGCACTTGAGTCTTCCTCTTCCTAGTGCACAAGTTCTTAAGAGTTTTTGCATAGGACGGAACTTGTTGGATGGCATCTAGGAGAGGGATGTTGATGTTAACTTGCTTAAAAATGTCCATAATCTTCTCCATATGTGGACTCGATGTGTTAGCCCTTAACCGATTAGGATAAGGTGCTTTAGCAATAAGCGCTGGGTCCATCATATGAGAAGGAAGTGTGTGTGGACCTGATCCCAAAATAGAAGTGGGGATTGTTTTCTGTGAACTAGAAGAGATGGGCTGAGGTGGCGAGCCTTGTGGTAAACGAAGAATAGGCTCGCAAGAAGGTGGTAGGGTAGAAGAACTGGGGTCAGAATTAGAAGTGTGAGTGGAAGGAAAGGTCTCAGCCGGGGTGTTATTGATTGATTTATCAGTGTCATCAAACTCTTCCCCAACGTGATTGTCAAGCACTCTTCCAGATCTCAACGTGGTTGCATTCACATGATGTGAATAGCCAGGATTGGGCAAAGGTTGAGCTGGAAGTTTCCCTTTCTCTCTTGCACTTATTTCGGCATTTAGTTGTGCAATTTGTGCTTCCATCAATTTGATATTATAATTTTGAGAGACAATGATCTTCATCACATTCTCGATGGAAGATTGCAAACTTGTCGTCCCTTGGATGGATTGTTTCATGAAAGTATCCAAGGTTTGTGCTAGTGCAGAGGTATTATCTGTACCGGTCAATTGCAAAGAGTTTTCATGTGGTGCAAAAGTGTTGGCCAGATTTTGAAAGTTTGGTGATTGGAAGGGGTGCTGACTCAATTGAAGTGGTGGTTGCTGTTGTGGTGGAGGGACCCTTTGGAAATTGTGTTGGGTTGGAACCGTGTTTTGATTTTGTGATTGGTTCCAAGCAAAATTTGGGTGATTCCTCCAACCCTGATTATATGTGGAAGAAAATGGATCGTTCCTAGGTCTTTGAAATGTGGCATTGGTATGCTCATGACCTTGGAACGGACATTCTTCCGTCAAGTGAGAAGGATCGGAACAGCATCCACATACAGTTTTGGAGAGTGACATTTGATTTAAGGCGGCAGCTAAAAATTTGTTTTCCATATTGTCGAATTTCTTTTGTAAAGCTGAAATTTCAGCTCTAACTCCTATGGAAATATCATTGCCATCCCTAGACGATTGACTCACACCCTCCCACTGTAAAGATCTTTCAGCGAAATCTTCTAGAAATTTCCAGGCTTCCCCATCATCTTTGGTCATGAAGTTGCCTTGACATATTAATTCAAGGGTCTGTCTTGTGTTAGGATTAATGCCCTTATAAATGATTCTGCACAGTTCCTATCTAGGGATTCCGTGATGAGGACATTGGACTAACAGATCCTTGAAACGTTCAAGCCATTTTGAAAATGGTTCATTTGGAAGCTGGGTGAATTGATTTATTTCGCTACGGACTCGAGCTGTTTTATGATGTGGGTAGAATTTCTTAAGGAATGCTTTGACGAATTCTTCCCAATTTGAAATGGAATGTGCGGTAGTGTTTTACAGCCACTTCTCGGCTATATCGCACAAGGTAAATGGGAGAAGACGTAGACGCATAGCATCCATAGAAAGCTGTGAAGTACTCATCATTGCGCATACATTTTAAAATTTCGTGATAAACACGTATGCGTCCTCAGTCTCGAGACCGTGAAATTTTGGTAGAAGGTTGATGTATTGGGGTTTAATCTGAAAATTGTCCCCGTTGGCTGGTGGAATGGAAAGACAGGTGGAAAGGGGACCTCGTGTAGGATAGCACCTCTCTTGGAGAGAGATGCGAGATCGATTCTGCGCACCAACGGACGGCGGCAGAGTAGTGGTAAAGAAGTTCGATGGAGACGGATCCATCGATGTGGGTGTGGTAGTGGGTAAAGGAAAGGTAATGTAGAAATACCGACTTTAGGGTCGATCAGGGAAACGCGGACTTAACGGGCACTAGAATCCCGTGTCCAGCCTATCTTGCACTAAAAAGGGTTAGTACAAGTGGCAGCGTGAATTTATAATTAGGGGAGAGAATGAATGCGGTGTTTGTTTTGAAAATTGGACGGATTTTTGAAAATATGATGCAAGCACAACAAATGCAACACACAAAACCATAATTCTAGGGGTCATCTAGGTCAAATCTCTAGACCGCTCCTAACTGCCAAAAGACAAGTCGCAGGATAAATCCTCCACTGCCTCTTTGTCTCTCCTGTGGCCAGGTAAATGCCAGGTAAGTGGGAGGTTCTCCACTACGTAAGTAGTGGGCCTAATTAATTAACCACTAGCCTTCGACACACTTGCCTTAGACACCACAAAAGAAACGCGGATAAGCAATGAATTACCCACGGCCTTCTCTTGTCCTAAGTGAGCGCGACGGTCCTTAGAGTCATCTCTAGATATTTTTTAGTTAATGAGGGTAATGCGGATGCAAGTTTGTGATTTTTGGGGCTTAGGAAGGGTAATGAACTCCCCACCTAATCTGGATTTGGTCTTTGCCCCTTAATTTCCGTATTAATTATGCAAACAACCACAAAATCAAAACAAGCACAATTTAATTTTGCTTTTTGCGCGGCGCTGCGATTTTTGCAAAGAAACCTGCACAAAATGTTATTTGGAGCAGATTTAGGAGAAGATAAGAAAGTTAGAAAGTTACAGAGGAATTTTGGCACAGTGAAGAATCAAGGAAGGCGTGGAACCGCCGCAGGAGGTGGGTCTTTGCCGCGGAATCGCGGTGGGGGAAAGAGATCACTGCACAGAAATTTAGGACAATGCTTCAGTTGCTCCGTTTAGCTCTCTGGAATATTCACAAATTTTTTATCCAAACTCCAATGATTCCAGATTTCCTCGCAATCAAATCACAACACACGCATTAGGGTTTGTGAGAGTTTAGATCTAAAAATTATAATGGAATAAATTTTTCAACTCAAATTTCAAAATACGAACAATTAGCGCACTATCCCCGGCAACGGCGCCATTTGATTGTTTTGAATTTCCGATTGTGTTTATCAAATGATCCCCGGCAACGGCGCCATTTGATTGATTCGAATTTTCCGTTGTGTCAGTATGAAAATTGTATAGAATCACAATCAAAGAATTATTTGACCGCAATCAATAACGGTGTCGAATGTAGCGCGTTAGTAAGTGCGGATCGTCCACAGGGAAAGTATAATCGTTCGTCTTTCGAATTAGATGAGTCGAAAATTTAGAGAAAAGAAAAGAAAACAATTCATGATTTGTAATTGAAGTTCAAGAATAAGAAAAAATCTAAATCTAAGAAAAACATTAAAATCAAGAATTGAGATGTGTGATGATTTCCAAACCAAATGTCAAGAATCTAAATGAGGCTCGTAGGAATCGATCGGATCTATAGATGTGATGTAATCTTACGATGACGTATTCTTATCCTTCGATGAATTGATACTAGATCGATGATGATTGACGAGAATTAGGGATTTCTAGTGAAACTAGGGTTTCATCATTTATCCCTTGTTCCTTCGTCGATATCATTCACATTCTAGCCTCTAGTAAATTCAAGAAACGACCGTAGATCCCTAATTTCGAGCGATAACAATCAAGAAAGCATCGCAACGAAACTAGGTCATCGATTCTTGAACTTGCTAGGGTTTAAAAAACTCGTAGGACTTAAGAATCGTTTTAAGATTTGTTACAACATCATTCTATTGATCTTCTCGACTCCTTGACGAGCGGAGTTTTACTCAAACATCACAACAAGAACTATAATTACAAATTGAGATCGAATCATGATGCAAGAATTTAAAGAAAGCAAGATTAAAGAATTTCACCTTTTATTTATATCAACAATTTCATTACAATCGCTCAAGAACTACAAGAGGAAGAACTCGATCATCGATTTGGCTTCGCTCATCTCCGTGAGTCGCGGATCGGCTTGGATCACTTGCTCGAATGAAGATCGGCTCCGCTCCTAAAAGGTTGAAGGGCTTCTCGCTTGATTGGTACTCGGGATCTTGAATTTGGATTGGAATTAGGGTTAGGGTTTCGCACAAGTCTTGTCACTAGACTTGTGGAAGAAGATGAAGATAGATGTTGAAGAATGAGGAAGAATTTGGAAGCCGTTTAACCCGAGATTTAGGCTCCTATTTATAGACCTCCAAACCCTAGATCTAGGATTTGAATTTTGAATTTCCCTCCAAATGTTTGTTGAGGAGATTTGAATTTCCCTCCAAAAGTTTGTTGAGGAGAAGCTTCTAGATGAAGTTTGTTAAGCCGAGCCTTCTAGATATGCCACGTGGAGAATCGGGAGTCTTCTGGAAGCTTGTACAGTTATAGGAGACACATGGAAGAAAGTTGAGCCGCTGAAGTCACCATAGCGCCGCGGAACCGCAGCGTAAGCGCGCTCCCGCAGCGGATCCGCGGCGGTTTAGAATCCGTTGGACTTGAATTTTCTACTGTGGTCTTGGGCTGACAATTGGGCCTTTGTATGATATGTTAAATTGTATTTGGCTTTCTGTATCATTTCCAGATCTTTAGCCTTTGAGTTGGCGTATTTTATCAGCTTCTTTTGGCTTTGTTCCTGCAATTTCCTGCAGAATTTCTCGAAACAAGTGTTGCGCAATATAGAGATGATGCGATGCTATGAAATGCAGTCAATTTCCTTTACAGTGCCGGTTTTAGAGTCTAACACATGCAATCTGATATTTAACGACTGATTTTCTAATATGTGCTAAATGAATACCGAACACTTCTAGATGAGTGCAAAAGATAGGGAAATTGCCGTGTTAAAAATGCAGTATTTTCGACTGATCAGGATGCATCGGATTTGAGGAGAAGGTGTTAGTAAAGTACGTACCGTTTATGTTTTCGGGTTTAGAAAACCCCCGTTGAATCAAATCCGGTAAGCTTGAAAAGTTCGCTTGCGCGGGTCAAACTACCCGGATCTTTGGCACTGTACTTTGCAATCACCTTAGCCTTAAACGTACACTTTGCTCCCCACAATCCCAGTTCGCAAATCCGCAAAAATCTGCAGAAAATACAGTATGGTGGAATTCACAGAGAAGATAAAAGAAAAGAAAAAGGGGTGGAGAAAAACCTCTGTTTTTCTTTTTGGATTACTGTACTTGCTCCAGATTAGCCTGCACACTTGCTCACAAAAATTATCAAAAATAACATAAAGATTTTATTTTTTTATTTATAAATATATACAAAAAGAATATTAACCCGAATAACAACAAAGAAAATACGTTACCGTCTCCCCGGCAACGGCGACATTTGATCGCACGCTTTTGGCGTGTCGGATGTTCAAAGTTCTAAAGTTATAACCGCGATCAGGACGGTGTCGCTTTGCAGCTAGCCGGTTGAGCACGGGTCGATCCACAGGGAGATGGTTGTATGTCCGTTCGAGTTTTAGACGAGTCAATAAAGAATGTGTATATGTTTGTTCAATTCTAACCTATGTGTTTTATATGCAAGTATAAAGTTGTTAAGAAAAAGATACGAAAGTGTAAGCTAAAGAAATCCGCACTCAAAACCTTTGAGCCGAGTCTTGACCAATTGAAGCTAGGGCAATCGGCAACAACGTGGATTAGGGGATTTAAGCACGGTATTCGTGGAATCAGGCTTATTTACCCTTGTCCTTCCGTTCTTGTCTCTTGCTTTCGCCTCCGGCCAAACCGAACGCAACCGGTCGCAGTTAGAAATCACCGTTACCTTGGTAGGGTAGGGTGCCTAACGGAGCGCTTGCGTAACGTTTGGACGGAGTTCAAAGGAAAATAACGGGAAAAGGAAATGAGGAATGAAACCTTAACTTACAATATTATATTTATTCTTAACAACAACATATTACAATCATTCACAAAACGAACCAAAAAGAGAAAAAGAAAAGATAAACAAAGAAAAGAAAAGATTACAAGCAAGTAATTAAAAGTGCATGGAATTTAAGTGCATGAAAGTAAAGCAAGTATTAAAGTGCAAGAAAGTAAATGAGCAAGAAATGAAACTAGGAACCATAGAACCCAAAACAAGACATGGGTTCAATAACCAAATCTTAAACTTGCAAGCTCAATTAAGAGGTTGCAAGATCAAGAAAAGGCAAAGAACTCATGGAGAATGAAGCACAAAAGCGAGAACATTATTGATTCCAAAATGATACAACCACTTGAGATCAATGACCAAAGCTTAAACTTGTAAGCTCACTTAAGAGGTTACAAGATCAAGTTAAGGTAGAGAGCTCAAGGGGAAGCTAAGCAAAAAGAATGATACAAAATAACCCTCATCTTCATTTAACATCCACTCAAAAGCTCTCACAACAATTTAATGGAGGAAAGATGAAGAAGAAGAAGAAGAAGAAGTAAACTAAAAACTAACAAAAAGAGGGCATGAAAAGAACACCCATGGCTTGGCAAGTTCTGAGCTATTTATAGGCAGGAAACAGAGAACCTAGGGCAACATTCTGGCACTATATGAATTGACCAAACTGCCCCGAGAATATTTTCATATGACAAGCCCATACGGCCGCGGATCCGCGGCCTAAGGTGCTTATGCCGCGGAACCGCGGCCATAAAGAGGGGTTGGCCCTTCAAACTTGGTGATTTTCACTGGTTTTCTGTACTCTTCAGTGTGGTATATGTTGTTTCTCAGAATCTCTTCACAATTTTTCCAGAATTTCAGCATATCAAAAAGGTGATGTGATGCGGATCTTTTGCCATGATTTCCTTGAGCTCCGCGTAGATTTCTTGGATTTTGTGTTGACATTGTGCTTTGTGCATGAAAATGACAATCGATTTGCCATTTTGTCCCTTAAACTGGTGTGCGGCAACACGGATAGAGAGCGGAGACCCGTGCTTTATCTGTGGTTGGCAGTAATCCGGAATTTGTCGTGCTTTTCCATGAATTTCACTGTTTAGAGCTGAGAACCAGTATCCTGCAATTAACTAGCAAACACGGCTCAAGAGTACCTACCGATAAGCAAACGAGCATAAGAATGGGCGGTAGTAAAAGCAATATTCTGGTGTGAACATGACTCCACTAGGCTCCTCTTCAAGATGAAAGAACCTCCTTCGTGATCTTCACGCCAAAGACGATCCACCCGAAGTCGACTAGCTCAAGCTAACCCTTCACTAATCTCATTAGTGAAGGCACATTCCACATCAAATTACTAATCTAATATGAGATGGTGAAGTAGGAGTTTATTTTGCTCACTAGTGTTTTCAAAAGTTCAATGATTCACATCACATGTGAGGGTTTGAACTTGGAAGTGAGGTGAAGAAAATTGTAGAGATCAAGAGCTCATGAAAACGGCTAAGGCATGAAGAATGAAAAATGATGAGTGTAAACTCAAAATGGCTCTATCTTTCCTCACTTATTCAAGCATGGAATAAAATTGCAATTCTAAATTGCAACCATGCTTGAATAGTGAGTCAAGACTAATATACAAATAATTAAACCCATGCCTTGACCATTCCACAAATATCTCCACAATTTACACCTCATTTTTCTATTTTCTCAAAATAGAAAAACATGTCATGCTTCATATAATAATATATATTTATATACATCAAATATACATTAATATATATATATATACATCAAATATACATTAATATATATATATATAAGCAATTAGTGAGCTAATGATATTAGTTAATATATAATTATATCAAATATAATTTATATCAAATTACTAAATCAACACTTGATTTAATAATCCGGTTATATCACATATGACCGACTAATATCATTTATTTGTTTATCACATTATCAAATCAACACTTGATTCAATAATCTGGTTATATCACATATAACCTAACCGATAACAGATAACTGTCAGATTACAATACGGTATCACATACTCGTATTTAATCAGGCCCACACACATATCACATATGTGTCCTACTTCGTTTCGCTTGAACAAGAAAACTTCTGTGTGGGACTCTAAAGACTCGTCAATACGCTAGCAGTAGGTGATGATCACATCAGTCACCTACAAGCCGTCAGCGGTACTAGCTGGACGTAACGCCTACCTGGGTATTGAGCGATTTGAAGATCAACAAGCAAGCTCGTCCATACTCTCCATGAAACCTATCAGTAACACTACCGCACAGTCCGGTCTCTTCGTCTGATATGTCGCATATCATGTCTAGGGGTGGTAAACGTCAGACCCCAGTATCGTGATAAGTCATGCCGATGTCTGGCCTATAATGGTTTGAGAAACTACTGATAACTCTTATCAGTAAATCTCAGCAGAAGCCCGGGCCAGGGACTTCCAGTTATAGCCAATCGAGCATAGCACAACCTCAACCCCCAATACCTGGAGAGATGAAACCCCTCCTATCGCTCATTGCCTCCATGTGACTCGGGACTGTACCCAAAATCCTCCTGTTTGCAAGACTCTTTTGAGTCGTGGTACAAAGGAAATCAAAGCACAGTGGCAGCCACACAAGACTCTATGACGATCTCGGGTCTACAGACTAACCTGTACCAGTGTCACCAGAGGATTTCTATCTGACGATAGGTATACTACCAACTAGGAGTCCTCGGCGAGTCCTATTCGGTGTACCCATTCTCCAATGAGCACCTGTGTACAATCTTTGATGTCACACACCAATGGTTTTGGGATCAACCATTGCCCTCTAAGGGACAAGAAACGTACACACTAGACTACATTGGAATATCTATGCCCTGGTCTCGATATTCCCACGACTAGGAACTGATTAAAAGATATACTTATTGACCACCCTGGCCCCACTAGTATGATCTAATCATAATCCTGGCAGTCAATTACATATTCTAAGGGCTTTATCAACATGTGAGAGCAAGACAGTAAAGAATACCAGTCAGCATGTTAAGATAAAGAGTAACCAGATAGCATACTATCATGTCGAGCAAGAAAGTCATATATATATATGTCCAAGCATCCACTATAATATACTTCATATGTACAATAATGGCCTCTAGGGCATACATATTCCTAACAACATGAGTACAGGTTAGTCTCTCGACCTGAAGTCGTCATTTGTTTCGTGTGAGTTCCCACTATACTTTGATTACTAGCCTACCACGGCTCAAAGAAGTCATGCAAACAAGTTTTAGTTGGGTAAGTCCCGAGCTACATGGAGGCAGTGGTCAACTGTCAGGGATTCGTCTCTCCTAGTATTAGGAGTCAATGTCGCGATGTGTTCGGTTGGCTATCACCAGAAATCCATGGCCACGGTGGGTGAGATTTACTTATAGTTGATCAGTAGTATCTCAGTTGGTGATGAGCTAGACTCTGACACGACTTATTGGGTTAGTAAGGGTCTGACGTTATCCACCCCTAGACCCGATATGGTATACTCTTTGATGAAAAGACCGGACTGTACGGAGATTGTCACATTCAGGCTCAGTAGGGTAAGGACGCACTTGATTGTCGACCCCCCTTTCGATAATTACCTGGGTAGCCGTTACTGTCATGACCCGAAATTTAGCACGTGACAGCCCTTAAACTACGTAACGTCTACAGGCGTAACACAATTCAAGTAAGCCGAAAACCCAGCAATCTAAACCATCAAAAGTAGTAAGAACATTGTTAAAAGCTTTCGGGAATCTCAATTAAAAATCTTTAAAGTCCAAATTACTTTCTTTAAAAATTGGCAGCACCTCCTTTGTAAAACATGCCCCGAAAATGGTACAAAATATAATATAAGTAAAGCATCCCCAAATGGAGCAAATCCACGCCCAAAGGCAGAAACAACCACCACAACAGATGTACGACGCCGTAGCGAAGAAAATGACAATATAAAGTGACAACAGCATAAAAGACATCCAAAGTCACAAAATAATATACAATATCGTCCTCACATCTCGTCTCTAAGTCAATACATGAAAGTGGTAGATGGACAGTACTAGATACAACGAATATACAAATGAGCATCATCAGATAACCGCAAAACCCACCTATAGCAAAACTGCACATAGTCAGCCGTAGCGGTATCCGCTGCAAAAGATAATACGATAAGAAGAAGCCCTGCCGCGACAGCTCTTAGGGACAACCTGCAAAACACTGTGGCACAACGGGGGTGAGTTGCCAACTCGTGAATAGTAAATAACATATGAAGGTAATCGCAGGTATGCACGTACTGCGATAATCTATCACATGCAAGCTGATAACAATAAATGGCAATACGTATATGCAACAGTCATGAAAGGTATTCTATCAGGTACAACTAATACACGAAGCAATGCATATCAAATAAATGCTGAGTATGTGATAAAACATGTCATCCTCATGGAATCTTCATCGTGGCAGGACCATTGTCCATCAAGACAATCTAAATCCCAATTCCAAAGGCACCGCATCCTCAGATCGGCCCTCATATTCTGTAAGTCTCATGGAACCTGAGTGTCCAACATCGACACCCGAAAACATCATGAAAATTAGTGTCCAGCATCGACACGTAAGTACTCATCTGTCAGGCGCCGTCACCACGACTGGCCCTGATGTCATGTCCGTACATCTCATGGAATCTAAGTGTCCAACACTTGCGATCCATATAGCATGTCCGTACAAAACTCCGGTCGGTATCCCCACGATAACCGCCGAGTCCAAATACTATCACCGGTAGGTACTAGCCCTCCTGCCAGGCTTATCGTCTATACTACGAAAATCACCTCTTGCCCTGAGGAACCATACCGGGTCCACCTTGTACCCGCAGACGGTGCCTAGCGCTCCTCGAATCGGAGATCTAACATAAGTCTCAGAACCGAGAAAACTCATGGTGGACGTACTGAAATATCATATCAAAAAGAACCGGGTTTTCAAGCAATACATAATTTCATGAAATACCACGTTACTCAAATCCAGAAAATATCATATGAATCCATATCTCAAATGCGTAAATCCATGAAATATGATATATGCAACATAAAACAGTAATATGGGCATATAAAGGAAAAGCCGCTATTTAAATGTATCCAGTTATTAAATATATCATGCGGTTCTCAATTCCTCCGAAATCAAGTGCAACATCATATGAGGTGTACATGTAGCTGTAGCAAGATATGTGTATCTACATGTAAGCATGTATGTATGATGCATTTCATATGCGCAATAGCATAAGAATCAAGGTCTCCATGTCGATGACAATACAAAACCACATAGGGGTATATGTAGGTCTAGCAAGGTAAGTGGGTGTACAAGTAAGTATGTATGCATGATGTACATGTAGCTATAGCCAGGTATGTGGGTGTACATGTAAGTATGTATGCATGCTGTACAAGTAGCTATAGCAAGATATGGGTATATACCTGTCAATAATGATGTAATACCATATAGGTATATGTGTAAACATGTAGGTATAGCAAGGGATATGTGTAAGCTTGTAGGTATACAGGTATGCTATATTTCATATGCACAATGGAATCATAATCAATGTCTCAATGTCCCTAACCAATACAATATCATATATGTATAGGTGTACTGCGTGTCATGGCATTTACCGACGGTGTGTGTGTAGCATACAATTTGTGCTCGTGCAACATGAACCGTCAATAATAGTGTTGTGCCTCATTAATACTTTGTCCATATACAATAGGCAATGAGATATGCAACAATGGTACACATACACAATCAATGTCCATATACTTGTAACTAATAATCATGTCATATAATCTAGCGCAGACGCATAACGCCATGCGGGCGATTCCCCTGTAGATGTTAAATCTACTCACCGATGATCTTGGGCTAAGTAAAGCTAACCACTTGCTTTCCCTTCTTCGCAGCGTCCGAAGTCCCCGCCTGCGACCCTAAAATCATATAACAACACAACAAGTTCACATTAGCAATCGACCAATAACACGTACAAACTACGTTTGACCGACGCACCAACTCCAAACATACTCTCAAGTGTTCGTCTAGTGGCTAACATGCGTAGAGACACTACGAAACCTACCCAAGCGCCAAAGCTACACAAGGTACACGTACCATGTCGGATAACGTAACACGCGTAGTCATAACATTAGAAACAAGCAAAATGATCCTAGATTTTTCTACACAAACAATTGGTGAAAGTTGCAAGTGCCACGAGACCACATAAAACCCCAGAGACCCTAGACCAAAACACGAACCCCAACTCACTAGTCTGGCCGCAAATTGCGGCCAGAAGCAATATATTTGCGGCCACTTATTAAGGGAATGGGTTCAGGTTTTTAGGGTAGCTTCTAGGTCACCACACTAGGTCACTGTGATGGGAACTTTTCCAACAAACACCTGGTTTGATAGCAGATTCATCCGAGACCCAAAACTATACTAAAATACGATATGTGCATGAAACTAAACTTTACGCGTTCTAAACTGAAACTAATAAGCTACACAACATTAAAAACGCCTACTTAACAGATAGAGATTATTAACTAACCACACAAGCTCAAAGATCCAAGTTTTCCAAGCTCCAAGTGATCTTAGAGGCAAAATAAGACATGAGAAGTGATTTGGGTGAGATTTGATCAAATTTTGTGAAGGTTTAGTGATGAATGGGTAAGGATTCAGTTTGAGGTAAGAGGGAATGAGAAATAATTGAGAAAGAGATAGAGTGAGAGAGAATGAGTGTCACGACCCGAAAAGTACGGAAAATGACCGGCACTTAAACTACGAAACGTCTCGAAGCGTACGTAATCTAAGTATGCCAAAACCCAGAAATCCAAACCAAGTAAAGCAGTAGAGTGAAGGAAAAACCAATTTTAATGCAAGGAGTTTAACAACATGAGCCGAAATATGCATTTTTAAAATCTCAAGTCTTTTCTGAAAATTTCGGTAGTGTTTCCTTTGTAAAAACTGACCCAAACGGGTACAAACCTCATAAAGCATATATAATGAATAAAGGCATCCCGAAGCGGGAGATAGCTCTTCGTCAAACGACGGACAAAACCACACAATGCAATATAATATACAACGCCGAAAGGCGAGGATCAAACTCAGGATAAAAATCCAACATCATCAAGAAAACCAGAGGAAAACCATAATAATACAGCGCACGACTCTAAGGTCGAAAGAATATACACTGGTCATCTATCTCTATCAAATATACAAGTCTGGTTGATGGAGTTTTACTAGATACAACTGAAATAACAAATATACAATGGTGGTCCTGATGCAAAGAACACACCTACCAAAGCAATCACTCGGAAGGAACAGTGTGCCAGCAAAACCGCAACGAAATCTGTACGGCAAAACCTGCAAGAACTGTGCCATAACGAGGGTGAGTTGCCAACTCGTGAATAGAAAACATCTACAAGTAGAAATCGCAAGTATGACGCTATCCTAGGTCATATCAAGTAATATCCTCAAATAAATAACCTGGTCCATCTATGCATAAGTGAAATACTACAAGCTCGTTTCAGTACCTCAGATAGCAACATACCAGATATAAGATGTATGAATGCATTACAAATGAAACAGAATACATCTTGAATGAGACAACTGTTTTCTTTATTTAATGAGATTTCTGTATATATATAAATCGCGTATCATCAATGAAATCGACAGATAAAACAGTGTCCAGCATCGACACAAAACATAAATCACAGTATCCAATACCTCAGGCCCCGGCTATCCGGAATGGCCTGTATCATCAAATCTCAAAATCTCAGTGTCTCAAATCTCAATATCTCAATATCTCAGGCTCCGGCTATCCGGACTGGCCTGTATCATCAATCACACGACCACGAACGGTATCCTCCGGATATCCGCCGCGCCAGGTAAAATCACCGGTAGGCAGTCTTCCCCTGCCACGCTCATCATGCTCCATGAAATCACTCTCGCCCCGGGGTACCATACCGGGTCCACCATGTACCCGTGTACGGTTCATCCAACTCCTCGAATCGTGTCTGGAAAACCATCTCAGAACCGAGAAAACATCATGGTGGACAATACTCGTCATATCAAGGAAAACCACATCTTTCTCTTTAAAACAATTCATCAGTTTAATAAACTTTCACATGCAGTTTCCAAATCCAGAAAATATCAAGAAGAATCCGAAATCATCAAGTCACCATGTCAATAACAATGAAAACTGGCATAAATTTCCATAATACCGCATAATCAATGAATATATGGATGCATCTGATATCATGCAATAATTAAACTAGCATATGTAAGCTGTAACATGTAGCAACTGTCAATTAGCAAGCTATGTCAATGAAATAGTATTTTCTAAAGTGTACGCGACATGGCAATTACCGATGAAGATGTGTGTGAGCCGGCAAGCAAGTGTATGTGAAGCATACGCATCATCGGTAATGGTGCTGGTGTCCTGACAGCAGGGTTTCATAATAATTACAGATAACATATGTATAAGCATGCAATGCGATGAAACATCATGAATATATAGAAAGCGCTATGATAATAGCAACACTGAAGAATAAACCTACCCAATGTACGAGTCATACAATTTGGTATTTAAAATACTCACAATCCTCTACTTTTGAAAAGAAGTGTGACTCGAGCCCAGTCAAAAGGGTAAGGAAATCCACCTAAGTCTGAGTCGATCTATATTTCTAGTAGTCGGTGATCTCGCCTCCATAGTATCACGTACGATACAATATATATATATTATGACATCCTCGAGTCAAGAGTGCGGATCTAACATCATAATCATATCTCGTACGGTAAATTTATCGTACGGCATCCTAAATCTGGGTACGGGTCAAATATCACTTATAACACAACATCCATATGGTATCATCATCACATATTATGAACTATCACATATAACACAACATCCTTTTGGTATCATCATCACACATCGTGAACTGGGGGGGTACCGAATCTAAAGTCTAGTACAAACTGATACCAATATCATCATACGTATGTTCTCGTGTGAATAAAATCACATCACCTAACGATCCACTACAATATCCTGCCATATCTCATAAAATGACCCAAACACATATCACAACTCACGGCATCACTGCCCGATCATATCGACTTACCTCCGAATATCATATACTATCCTCAACATCCATACATGTGTATATGAATATGTTTATGCATAGTCCCATACCCATGCGTATATACATATATACACATCCCCATATACGCACAAGAAAGTAAATGTATGCGAATGTGTGTGTGCGTGTATGCAAATCTTTACTCTAGGGTTTCGTGACTAAGAAATCCACTAAAGTCCTTTCTTCAATTCTCGCTAATACTAAACCCATGATTTCCTAAAGCTTCCCTTTCTAAGTGTTCATATCTCTCAATCAACGTAAAAATGTATATCCATATCATACACATCAATTCTCACAACTTTGCGGGGGTGCTATACGCCATCCACCCGACTTCCCCCCATAGATATAAATCTACTCACCTTGACCCTCGCTTGCCGACGCTGACGTCGCCACGCGCTTGCTTGTCGTCTAGAAGTCTCGTGGGGGTACCTACACATCATAACGTATTGTGCCGCATAAAAATCCAATTCAAAACCAAAACGACGCACGAAACTCCCATAGGTCAAAACCTATGGTTTGCTATCGCAAAACAACCTGATATCACTCAATATAGACGTACAAATGTCAGGTGATCGAGATAAAACATAAACACTAAAATACAGAATTTAAAATACGTAAAACCATTACTCGAATCAAAACAACAACTCAAGGAAGTGGTCCCAGATTTTTATTAAGGTACAAACAATGTTCCAAAACAATACTAGAGTGATGTATATAGGGTATAAGAGCTATAGAAGCAACCAGGACCTCACCCCTTAACAAGTGGCCGAGCATCTCCCCCTAAAATCCGAGCTCGCCGGCCTAGGGGGCTGCTCTGTGGTTCGTATTGCTACAGGGGTTTCTTAGGGTCAATTCTAGTCTGCAGGGGTTGTTTGATCATCTCGTAATTTTCCCAGGTCATCCCAGATTTTCCTGCACACTCAATGTAACATTTCGGAAAATATAAAATATTATTTTGGGAATTTAATATTAAAATAATATTTTTCCCAAAAACTGCCGATTTGTGAAATTGGTGTTTTCGAAAAAGGGTATAAATATATACCAAAAATTATGAAATAAATAGGAATTAAAATGATTTATTCATTTAATAATATAATTAAAGGATTTGGCACTTTTAAAATTTATTATACGCAGTTTCGATAAAAACCCGATTCGTGCACTACTAATCGCGATTAAGCCAAATCCGCGTTTTTACAGTTTCCATGGTTAGTGCACCATGACATGTCCATTTTTACACATGTTTCATTTCATTTGGGCTTTAAATTATGGTTTTGGTCGAGAGAAAAGAAAAAGGAAAAAGTCAAGGGAGACATAATAATTAGGTTAGGTGGGCTTTTGGAGAAAGAGAGAGAGTGTGAATTGTGAGAGAGAGGGAGGGGGGCTGCTGCCATTTTTGAATCCCCATCATATTTTTCATCTTCCTCTTCATCTCCTCAATTCAAAAAACCCTCCACAAAAATCCATAGATCCATCTCCAACCATGCCCCAAAACCCTACACACCCTTCACAAATATTAATCCCCTCTTCAACCTCTACACGATGGACCGAGCAAAATGGGATTTTGACGACGTTGGGAAGTTAGTGCTGCCTAGAGTGGACTAGATGAGGTATAATTTCTTCCCTTTAGATTAGTTTTGTGAGATATCATGTTTAGATGTCGTTTTGTGCATATTAGTGGACATTGGGAAACCCTAGTGAATGTTTGAGTGTTGGTTTGAATTGGGTGATTCCTAATAGCTGTTAACAAAACTTAGGTGCTATTTAGTGACCTGGACCAGACCCTAGAAATCCCAAAACACGGATTTAGAAACCCGACATCGGATAAATCTGTGATCTGTGAAGGTTTTCTGGAATCTGGAGCAACCCGGGGGCACCAAAAATAAAATTAAGCTGACAGTGAGTCGTGCAGGTACCTAGGAATCTACCACCAAGACCCGAGCCCCTAATTCAAACCCATGGCCGCAGATTTAATCATTCTGGCCGCAATTTGCGGCCAGAGTAGGGTAGAATTGTTCCAGTTTTGTTCCAGGGCTCCTTTTGCACTAAAATAGACCCCTCCTATGTGCAGTTTTGGCTAATTGTCACCTGGGGAAAATCTGGAAGCATTTTGGTGTGTTTTAGGCTATGTTTTCCGTATTTTGAAATGCACTTTCTTGATATTTGGATTTGTATTTGGTTGTCGGATGTTCGTACATCGACAACAGGGGTCATTTAATTGATTTGCACGTTTAGGCCATAGGTTCCAACCTATGAGCACACTGTGCGATGTATCGGTTTTCTGCCTCGATGTTAATACGTATTGCGACTGTTTATTATTCTAGGTACCCTCGCAAGGATTCCGAGGCGAAGGAGAATGGCGTCATCAATTTCGGCAAGCGAAGACCAGGTGAGTAGATTTATATCTAAGGGGAGAAGTCGGGTGGATGGCGTATAGCACCCCCGCAGTCCGTGGTGATGTATACGAATACGTATACACACATATATTTATTATGTGTTGTTAAGATTATTGATGGTAATAATGGAATTATCAATGATAAGGATGTATTGGTTTGGTATAGTGCGAACCCTAGAGTAGTGGTTGCACTCACACATACACGTACACGTATACTTGCATACATTCTTTCATCTATCTGTGCACATTTGGAGGTGTGTATATCTACACATGGGTATGGGACTATGTGTTCATATACAGGATTTGAGGCCGTGAGAATCGGCGATATGACAGAGTTTGTATTTGAGGTGCGACATGATAGTTTTAGCGGGCCTTTGGGCATGTGTTTTACCCCGCATTCATATTTATATAGATGGTATCGATGGTACTAGACTTAGATTTGTACCTGAGATAATGTGATATGATGGTAATGATACCTGATACAAGATGAGATGAATGTGATATTGACCCGTACCTAGCTATTGGGATGCCGTACGACGATTTACCGTATGAGCTTTATATTGATGTTAGATCTGCACTCATGACTCGAGGATGTTATATAATATACCGTATCGTACGTGATACTATTGAGGCGAGATCACCGACTATTGTATATATATATGTATATCGACTCAGATGTAGGTGGTTTCATACCCCTCTTGTTTAGATTACTTAGTAGACATTAGACTGACCCGAGTCATACCTATTTCAAAACTAACGAATTGGGGATAGTTTTAAAGATAGGCAAAAAGGGATTCTACGGGTATTTTCAAACGAAGTATCTTTTCTTAAAACACCGTTACCCATATTTTATTAAAAACCCCGATTCGTCTTATTTCAAATGTCAAGGCTGCATGATATATTTATTGAGGCAGGTTCTTTACTGTTGCGTGATTATTCGATTCCGCATATCCATGTTGTTTGCATTGCATCGCTTATATTGTTGATATATTTCAGTCATGCTGCTAGGACACCAGCACAATTATCGATGATGCGTATGTTCCACGTACACTTGTTTGCCGGCTCACACACTTCATCATCGATAATTGCCAGGTCACTACACTGTAGTACTGTTGCATTCAGGATATGACCCTTGCATGACATATTGATATGCTTACCTTTCTGCTATATGTCGCATACATGCTGCTTTCTGATTATACGCATTGAGATATGCTGTTTCCATGATATTTCTGGTTTTGGGGAACCGTGGGTGTTTCAAAGAGAATATGTAATTGTTTTAAAAACCCGGTTACCCTTGATATGATATTTCAGTGCGTCTACCATGTGTTTTCTCGGTGCTGAGAGCGATATGTGAAACCCGATTCGAGGAGGCGGATGAGGCCGATTGCAGGTACATGGTGGACCCGGTATGGTTCCCCGGGGCAAGAAATGTTTTTCGTGGAGTAGACGATGAGCCTGGCAGGGTGGCGAGTACCTACCGGTGATTGGTTGGACCTGGCAGTTATCCGGATGATACTGACCAGAGTCGATAGATTGATATGGGCGTACTGCCGGGGCCGAGGGCCGATACCGCAGACAGAGCCCGAGGGCCGATCCGGACTGACGGAGCCCGATATATGAGGATTTACGTGCCGATGCTGGGCACAGTTTTCTTGATGTTTTCGAGTGCCGATGCTGGGCACTCCACTTCCATGATTTTGACGTGTCGCGTGGGACACAGGTGGTTTATATCCTCATATTTCCATGCATATGCTGATGATATTTACATGCATGATGGTTATTGTCATTGGGTGACGAGTGGATGGGATCCACGTACATGCAGATTGATTTCATTGATTGTACCTCACATTTATGTTATGCTATTACCTGAGGCACTGGCACGAGCACTTTGCACTACACTCACGTATAGAGATTACATTGCCAGTTTAGCATGCTTCAGACTTATTCATATTGAGGTTTATATATATATCTGATCGTTTTGACCTAGGATGGGTCATACATTCGATCTCTGCTTGTAGATATTTTCTATTCACGAGTTGGCAACTCACCCCCGTTGTGCCACAGTTCTTGCAGGTTTTTGCCGTACAGATTCCATAGCGGCATTTCTGGCATACTGCTTCCTTATGGGTGACTTGCTTGGGTAGGTGGGTTCTTTTGTATCGGAACTGCCATTGTTCATGTATTATTCATTGTATCTAGAAATTCCATCAACCAAAACTTGTATATTGATTCAGACTTAGAAAACAGTGTTGTATTATTTCGACCTTAGAGTCGCGCTTGTAGTATTACAGTTTTCTGGCTGTTTTGAGTTTCTTTTTGTGTTTTGATCCTCGCCCTTTGGCGTTGTATATTATATTGCTTGCGTGGTTGTGACCGTCGATTGACGAAGAGCTAGCTCCCGCTTGGGGATGCCTTTTATCATTTCCTATTTATGTTATTCTTGTTGTACCCCGTTCGGGGCCAATTTTTACAAAGGAAACTCTGCCGAAATTTTCAGGAAAGATTACACATTTTATAAATGTATATTCGGCTTAGTTATTTAAAAACTTGATTTTCAAAACTTGTTTTCTTTACCTCTTAAAACTAGTTTTTCCTGTATTTACTCCTTAAATGGTTTTAGATTTTTGGGCTTTTGGCTTACTTGGATCAGATGGAGTCGTATAGACTTCATAGGATTCAAGGGCCAGTCACGTGCTCTTTCGGGTCGTGAAAAAGTTGGTATCAGAGCGCTAGGTTAACCTTGGTTCGAGTCTAAGTTTGACTATGTGGAGCCTAGGACGTTTATATATATATACAGAACTTAGGCTTGACCTTACGGAACTTAGACTTAGTCGAGGGGGTATTATACCCGAACTTTCGTCGTGTAGGATGACCCTTGGTTGATGGAATAGGTGACTTCAGTAGTGTGAAGTACCGTGGGTATGTTCCGCGGCATACTTACGACACGCCACTCCGCTTAAGAAACCTTAGGATGTACATTTCCTTGCACAGTATGATATTCATTCCTATGATCTATCCTCGTTGATATTGGTTATGATTTTGCTGCCACGATTGCACGGACAGAGTGAGCTACGGCTCGAGTTGCGTCAGCATGAGCTCGTCGTTGACGAGGACTGACCAGGGCGTGATTCCAGAGACATACGATTGCATTTGAGGTGTTTTCTTATTGTGTTTTCGCGCCATGAGCGTTGGATTGATCGCTTTTACGAGATTTCCGGATGTGCTGATCGGTACCAGAGGATTGAGCTACTGATAGAGGCCAGCCAGGATGTGATGACGTCGATAGTATTGCTTATCCAGGATGATGGAGGCATTGTTCAGCGTACGGACGGATGATCCAGTTGTTGCTGCGAGTGATGAGATATCGCCCAGATGATTGGAGCTATTGCAGCATGAGCATATTCTTAGAGATATGATAGTGAGTCGCTAGTCACCGAGGATTAATGACCAGGATATATGGTTCGTTCGCTTACCCCGATGCAAGGTCATCAGATAGATTAATTCCATCTAGAGGTGACTTCACGCAGATTCATTGAGAGTCGATTGAGACGATCGAATATTTTCCAAGTTTAAGGTATTCGGAAAGACATGCAAGCGATTCTATGGACCCTCTAGAAGAATGAAACCCTAACTCGATATAATGACCGTGTGAAAGCCTTTGAACCTTAGGGTTTGCGGCAGTTCCGCGGTGACATTAGTGAGGCTTGGGTTTGCCCTTCTACGGCTGGACCACCGATGCTGTGGTATGTACTTGATACTATTAAACTATACCCGAGATGTTGAGCTCTTGGGGATTATGAGGTTCTGACGAGTCAATCGGACGATTCGACATCATTCGGATATCATGTGATGGGACACTGCTTGGGAGACTCCAGATACGAGCATAGCCGTTGGAGAGCAGTCTGTGTAGCCACGATGAGATGAGTCCGAATCAGTCGATATTGAAGCAGAGTGGAGTAAAGAGTTCACATGAGATTTCGACGAGATGACGTTCCACTCTGCCGACATCAGAGATGCGATATGCATGCTGAGGACGTGTTCGGCTAGATATCTTCTACTGAGTGATGAAGATACCGAGTTCGTGATTTCGGGTCCGTGTGAGGGACTTCGGATGGACCGTAGCCGAGGGCATTGCAGTGCGCGGTTAGAAACGCGATGTCGAAATGGTCAATGATACAGAAAAGCGGGACAAGAAGTTCGTACGAGACGCAGACAAGCTGTTACTACACTCCGTTAAGATTAAAGGTCGGATATGCATACAGAGGCGCAGGGATGCGACCAGCCACCGAGAAGATGTTGTACTAAGGACGCAGATGTCCAGAGAGCGAGAAAAGATTATGCCAGAATACCAGCCTCCGTACAGTTTGGCTTAGGCAAGATCAGAAGAGACCTTGAGTAGGATTCCTTCAAGTACACTGCTGCAATAAGATTCTCACCAAGAGCAAATGCATGATGTGCATTCAGAGGACCCGAGGTCGGCACCAGAGATGTGCTGCTTTACGAGCGGTCGTGAGGATTGACCGAGAGATGACCAGGAAAGTGCCAGAACGGAATCGTTCCTATCAGCACACCTGACCGGGCCGATGAGCCGATGGATTGCGAGATTGATAATCCACAGAGAAGATGAGGACCCAGAGACCGAGAATGCCATACCGTGAGCAGGAGGCAAGCGGATGTTCTTGTTCTGCCAGTTTCTAGGCGGACCGATTTATTTCTCGACATTATAGGAGGTGTACCTCGATGTCCTTTGTTGCGATTTACATTTGTGATCTGAGTATCACGCTCATATCGCTTGGTTTTTAGTTTTGATGACGAGCTTCCTGATATTGATTTCGTGCACGATGGCTGCATCTACCGAGTATTTACATTTTGTGCATAGTTATTGCACTTGAGATATGTTTTTATACACCATGGTATTGGTTTTTGTTTTGTGCATGGTTATCGCACTTGATATCGGCTTTATGCCTTGGTTGCACATGTCTATGATTTCGTGGATTTCATATGGATGATTTGATTTTTGCACTCGGTATAGCTTATATGTGCTTGTAGTGCGTTGATATGCGTTTTGTGCACGCAGTTGCACACGTTTACGATTTTATACACCTTGGTATACTCGGTGTTGCTTTGATGCGTTCGAGTTATTGATTGTATTTCGTGCATTTGATACACCCGATGTTATTTCGTGCACTTTAGATGCACTTATATTGTTGTCATGCACACCCGTTGCAGAGGACAGATGCTTTCGTGCACACCCGTTGCACGTAGTTTTGGGTTTTGTGCTTATTATGGCACCTGTATTTGGATTTGATTTCCATGCGCACCAGATGCATGTGATTATTGGATATGCCTTTTGAGGCTGATTGTGGTTTTGAGCACTTTGCTTTCATGTTGGGCACTATTCTGTGTAGTAGCCAAACATAACTGATCCGAGGACAGTACCTAAATACTTTGCATGCATTAAAAATTTACCAAGAGGTTTTCGAAAAAGAGGAGCTATAGTCTCGTTATTTTCTACGTGTCCGTGAGCGACGCGAACGTTTATAAAAGGAGAACCTTTTGGGATATTTTGGAAACGACGGAACATGTATTTAAGAAAACACATATGGGCAAATATTATTATTTTAAAATGAGCGTCCATCAGCTATGCCGGGAGTTACGCATTTCCGCGGCGATTTAGAAAAGATTTTGCATGTGTTTTATTCAGATTTTGGAGTTTTCAAGGATGCGTACTATACACGTATTATAGTATTTGATTAGTGTATATTGGATTCAGTAGTGAATTTCGAGATCTGTATCTCTATTGTAACTCCGAGGATATGCGTGCAAATCCGATGATTTGCGTAACGCTTGATGGAGTTGATTTTGAGTTTTGTACTCGTTTTTATGCGCACTTGACGCGCTGTGTTATTTCTGCGACTTCCAAGATTTTAGAGCCCCGCTGTTTTGTGCCGATTATTAAAATGTTTTAGATTTTTAAGGTTTAAATTTAAATTCGGGGACCGAATTTATTTAAGAGGGGAAGATTGTAACATTTCGGAAAATATAAAATATTATTTTTTGGAATTTAATATTAAAATAATATTTTTCCCGAAAACTGCCGATTTGTGAAATTGGGGTTTTCGAAAAAGGGTATAAATATATACCAATAATTATGAAATAAATAGGAATTAAAATGATTTATTCATTTAATAATATAATTAAAGGATTTGGCACTTTTAAAATTTATTATACGCAGTTTCGATAAAAACCCGATTAGTGCACTGCTAATCGCGATTAAGCCAAATC
This sequence comes from Agapanthus africanus, assembly GCA_030015575.1. Classification (NCBI taxonomy): domain Eukaryota; kingdom Viridiplantae; phylum Streptophyta; class Magnoliopsida; order Asparagales; family Amaryllidaceae; genus Agapanthus; species Agapanthus africanus. Next base: position 123,512,377 of record JASDDO010000031.1, read on the forward strand.
CGCGTTTTTACAGTTTCCATGGTTAGTGCACCATGACATGTCCATTTTTACACATGTTTCATTTCATTTGGGCTTTAAATTAAGGTTTTGGTGGAGAGAAAAGAAAAAGGAAAAAGTCAAGGGAGACATAATAATTAGGTTAGGTGGGCTTTTGGAGAGAGAGAGAGAGAGTGTGTGTGAATTGTGAGAGAGAGGGAGGGGGGCTGCTGCCATTTTTGAATCCCCATCATATTTTTCATCTTCCTCTTCATCTCCTCAACTCCAAAAACCTTCCACAAAAATCCATAGATCGATCTCCAAGCATGCCCCAAAACCCTACACACCCTTCACAAATATTAATCCCCTCTTCAACCTCTACACGATGGACCGAGCAAAATGGGATTTTGACGATGGTGGGAAGTTAGTGCTGCCTAGAGTGGACTAGATGAGGTATAATTTCTTCCCTTTAGATTAGTTTTGTGAGATATCATGTTTAGATGTCGTTTTGTGCATATTAGTGGACATTGGGAAACCTTAGTGAATGTTTGAGTGTTGGTTTGAATTGGGTGATTCCTAATAGCTGTTAACTAAACTTAGGTGCTGTTTAGTGACCTGGACCAGACCCTAGAAACCCCAAAACACGGATTTAGAAACCCGATATCGGATAAATGTGTGATCTGTGAAGGTGTTCTGGAATCTGGAGCAACCTGGGGGCACAAAAAATAAAATTGAGCTGACAGTGAGTTGTGCAGGTACCTAGGAAGCTACCACCAAGACCCGAGCCCCTAATTCAAAACCATGGCCGCAGATTTAATCATTCTGGCCGCAATTTGCGGCCAGAGTAGGGTAGAATTGTTCCAGTTTTGTTCCAGGGATCCTTTTGCACTAAAATAGACCCCTTCTATGTGCAGTTTTAGCTAATTGTCACCTGGGGAAAATCTGGAACCATTTTGGTGTGTTTTAGGCTATGTTTTCCGTATTTGGAAATGCACTTTCTTGATATTTGGATTTGTATTTGGTTGTCGGATGTTCGTACATCGACAACAAGGGTCGTTTAATTGATTTGCACGTTTAGGCCATAGGTTCCAACCTATGAGCACACTGTGCGATGTATCGGTTTTCTGCCTCGATGTTAATACGTATTGCGACTGTTTATTATTCTAGGTACCCTCGCAAGGATTCCGAGGCGAAGGAGCATGGCGTCATCAATTTCGGTAAGCGAAGACCACGTGAGTAGATTTATATCTACGGGGAGAAGTCGGGTGGATGGCGTATAGCACCCCCGCAGTCCGTGGTGATGTATACGAATACGTATACACACATATATTTATTATGTGTTGTTAAGATTATTGATGGTAATAATGGAATTATCAATGATAAGGATGTATTAGTTTGGTATAGTGCGAACCCTAGAGTAGTGGTTGCACTCACACATACACGTACACGTATACTTGCATACATTCTTTCATCTATCTGTGCACATTTGGAGGTGTGTATATCTATACATGGGTATGGGACTATGTGTTCATATACGGGATTTGAGGCCGTGAGATTCGGCGATATGACAGAGTTCGTATTTGAGGTGCGACATGATAGTTTTAGCGGGCTTTTGGGCATCTGTTTTACCCCGCATTCATATTTATATAGTTGGTATCAATGGTACTAGACTTAGTTTGTACCAGAGATAATGTGATATGATGGTAATGATACCTGATACAAGATGAGATGAATGTGATATTGACCCGTACCTAGCTATTGGGATGCCGTACGACGATTTACCGTACGAGCTTTATATTGATGTTAGATCCGCACTCATGACTCGAGGATGTTATATGATATACCGTATCGTACGTGATACTATTGAGGCGAGATCACCGACTATTGTATATATATATGTATATCGACTCAGATGTAGGTGGTTTCATACCCCTCATGTTTAGATTACATAGTAGACATTAGACTGACCCGAGTCATACCTATTTCAAAACTAACGAATCGGGGATATTTTTAAAGATATGGAAAAAGGGATTCTACGGGTATTTTCAAACGAAGTATCTTTTCTTAAAACACCGTTACCCATATTTTGTTAAAAACCCCGATTCGTCTTATTTCAAATGTCAAGGCTGCATGATATATTTATTGAGGCAGGTTCTTTACTGTTGCGTGATTATTCGATTCCGCATATCCATGCTGTTTGCATTGCATCGCTTATATTGTTGATATATTTCAGTCATGCTGCTAGGACACCAGCACAATTATTGATGATGCGTATGTTCCACGTACACTTGTTTGTCGGCTCACACACTTCATCATCGATAATTGCCAGGTCACTACACTGTAGTACTGTTGCATTCAGGATATGACCCTTGCATGACATATTGATATGATTACCTTTCTGCTATATGTCGCATACATGCTGCTTTCTGATTATACGCATTGAGATATGCTGTTTCCATGATATTTCTGGTTTTGGGGAACCGTGGGTGTTTCAAAGAGAATATGTAATTGTTTTAAAAACCCGGTTACCCTTGATATGATATTTCAGTGCGTCCACCATGTGTTTTCTCGGTGCTCAGAGCGACATGTGAAACCCGATTCGAGGAGGCGGATGAGGCCGATTGCAGGTACATGGTGGACCCGGTATGGTTTCCCGGGGCAAGAAATATTTTTCGTGGAGTAGACGATGAGCCTGGCAGGGTGGCGAGTACTTACCGGTGATTGGTTGGACCTGGCGGTTATCCAGAGGATACTGACCAGAGTCGATAGATGGATATGGGCGTACTGCCGGGGCCGAGGGCCGATACCGCAGACAGAGCCCGAGGGCCGATCCGGACTGACGGAGCCCGATATATGAGGATTTACGTGCCGATGCTGGGCACAGTTTTCATGATGTTTTCGAGTGCCGATGCTGGGCACTCCGGTTCCTTGAGTTTGACGTGTCGCGAGGGACACAGGTGGTTTATATCCTCATATTTCTATGCATATGCTGATGATATTTACATGCATGATAGTTATTGTCATTGGGTGACGAGTGGACGGGATCCACGTACATGCAGATTGATTTCATTGATTGTACCTCACATTTATGTTATGCTATTACCTGAGGCACTGGCACGAGCACTTGGCACTACACTCATGTATAGAGATTACATTGCCAGTTTAGTATGCTTCAGAATTATTCGTATTGAGGTTTATATATATATTTGATCGTTTGACCTAAGATGGGTCATACATTCGATCTCTGCTTGTAGATATTTTCTATTCACGAGTTGGCAACTCACCCCCGTTGTGCCACAGTTCTTGCAGGTTTTTGCCGTACAGATTCCATAGCGGCATTTCCGGCACACTGCTTCCTTATGGGTGACTTGCTTGGGTAGGTGGGTTCTTTTGTATCGGAACCGCTATTGTTCATGTATTATTCATTGTATCTAGAAATTCCATCAACCAAAACTTGTATATTGTTTCAGACTTAGAAAACAGTGTTGTATTATTTCGACCTTAGAGTCGCGCTTATAGTATTACAGTTTTCTGGCTGTTTTGAGTTTCTTTTTGGGTTTTGATCCTCGCCCTTTGGCGTTGTATATTATATTGCTTGCGTGGTTGTGACCGTCGATTGACGAAGAGCTAGCTCCCGCCTGGGGATGCCTTTTATCATTTCCTATTTATGTTATTCTTGTTGTACCCCGTTCGGGGCCAGTTTTTACAAAGGAAACTCTGCCGAAATTTTCAGGAAAGATTACACATTTTAAAAATGCATATTCGGCTTAGTTATTTAAAAACTTGATTTTCAAAACATGTTTTCTTTACCTCTTAAAACTTGTTTTTCCTATATTTACTCCTTAAATGGTTTTAGATTTCTGGGTTTTTGGCTTACTTGGATCAGATGGAGTCCTATAGACTTCATAGGATTCAAGGGCCAGTCACGTGCTCTTTCGGGTCGTGACACTCAAATACCTCACAAACCGACATGAAAGTTCTGTAATTCCGTTTCAGGTTTGGTATTGTGTTTGGTTCGGGGTTTCTAACATCTAAGGGGGTTTAAGGTCATCACTAATGTCCAATTACCCAATCTCAACTCAAATTAACCCTAACTCTCTCTAGGGTATTCCAAAGTTCACTAAATTTCGCCAAAACGATTTAAAACTTGAATAGATGCATAAGCAAAAGAAATGCTACACTAATTGTGAAGGGATTACCTCATTTGACACTCATGAATCCTCTACAGCGCCAAAATGCAAACTTTCTTGGTCCAAAGTGTAGCCTGTGAGCTTGTGCATAATTTTTATGAAGTGGGGATGATGTTTTGGAGTTGTTTTGATGATGTTTTGGGGTTTTGAAGTGGAGGTAGAGGAGGGTGCTGCCATGTGAGGAAGGAGAAGAAGAAAGATGAAGATGATGAAGTGAGAAGCAATGGCCCATGACTATGGTTTGACCCCTCACCCTCTCTCTCTCATGCCCATCCCACTTGTCATCATGATACCTTTTGACTTTTCCTTTTTCTTGTTTTCTTTTCTATTTTCTTTTCTTTTCTCTAAATAGAAACCAAAACAAAACAAGAAAGCCATCTAAAAAAGTAACACAAATGTAAAAATGATATGGTGCATGTCATATGCACAAAACACGCTCAATGCGCGATTAGCGATATTTAATCGCGATTAGCGCTAAAATGGTGCAAAAATAAATCATAGAATTTCATAATTCTCCTAAATCACTTAAAACACCCTCATTTCAGTAATTTCTATAATTTTCCAAATTTTCCCCAAATTTCTCGGTATTTAATTTTTACCGCCTTATTAAAATATTCCCAATATTTATTATTTAATTATAAAAATTCCCAAAAATAATATTTTATTTTTCTAAAATGTTACAATCTTCCCCCCTTAAAGAAATTCGGTCCCCGAATTTAAATTGAAACCCCCAAATGCTAAAACATTTCCATAATCAACTCAAATCAACGGGGCTCCGAAATCACGGAAGATACAGAATAACACAGCGCGTCAAGTGCACATGAAAACGTGTACAAAACTCAAAATCGAACTCCGTCAAGCGTCACGCAAATCATCTGATTTGCACGCATATCCTCGGAGTTACAATGGAGATACAGATCTCGAAATCAAATACCGAAATCCAATATACTCTAGTCAAATACTATAATATGTATATAGCACGCATCCTTGAAAAATCTTCAAAATCCGAATAGAACACATGCAAAATCCTTTCTAAATCGCCGCGTGATGCGTACCTCATGGCATAAGTAGCGAACGTTTATTGTAAGAAAATAATCCCATATACATATATATATCTTTTGTTTAACATACATCCCGCCATTTTGAAAAATAATTTAGAAGGGTTTCCCTTTGTAAAAAAAATTTCGTGTCACTTCAGACACGTAGGTAAATACTGAGACTATAGCTCCATTTTGGAAATCCCTTCGATAACTATCGATGCATGCAAAACATAATCAGGTACTGTCTTCGGACTAGTCCTGCTCAACTACTATACCAAATAGTAAATATCATAAACATCATCTCAAAGGGAAACCAAATCCAAAATATGTACATGAGACTACGTGCGTCTAGTGCGCACGGAAATCAAAATTAATGAATGTGTCATACATGTGCATAGAAACAAAATCTAAGTGCAACGGGTGTGCACGAAAACACCTATCAAGGGCAACTAGTGTGCCTGACAGCCAAACCAGGTGCATCTGATATGCACGAAGAATCTCGATTGAGTGCATCTGGTGTGCATCAAAATTGCATCAAGCGCCCAAATATGCGCAAGAATCCAAATCCAATGCATAAGGTGCATGAAAACAATATCAAATATCGTAATTGAAATCGACGGTATACAACACATCTCGATCCAAATCCAAATCAGGTATACCGTGGTAAATAATCTCACAACCATGTGCATCAGCGTGCACAAAATCAAATCAATATACTAAAAGTGTATAAAAACTATGCCGAAAGCATAAGTCAAATCATATGCATACCATAGGCTTGAAATCAAAATCAACATCTCGAATGATATCTAATCAAAGTCAAGTGCTATTGTGGTGCACAAAATCTCAATCATGCAAATAAATCGCTCAAAATATCAGGCATGGAATCAAAATCAACATCTCGAATGTCATCAATCGAAGTCAAGTGCAACTGTGGTGCACAAAATCTCAATCCAGTGCAACTAACATGCACGAATGGAAATCCCAATCGAGTGCATCCGGTGTGCACAAAACCATATATCATATCATGCGCTCAACATGCGCGAAAATCCAAATCAAGTACATCCGTCATGCACAAATGAAGGCTAAATCAAGGGCATCGAACACGCATGAATAAAATCTAAATCAAGTGCATCCGATGTGCACAAAATCCAATATTAAGCGCCCAATATGCGCAAAAATCAAACCCAAGCGCTTCAGTCCATGAAAAGTATCTAGTGCAGTAACATGCATGAAAACGAACATCAAGTGCAGACGCGCACAAAACACAAATCTGGTAACACAAATACTCAAAGATATAAATCGGGTGCAACCAAGGTACGGAGTAAATCTAGTGCAACCGATGCACGAAATACCTAGCTGGTGCTACAAATGCTCGAAATATGAATCCGGTGCGTCCAGTGCACGAAATACAATACAGTGCAACTATCGCACAAAATTATAAATATGGTGCATCAAGTGCACAAAATACCAACTCCAGTGCATCCAGTGCACGAAATGTCGAATACAGTGCATCCAGTGCACGAAATGTCGAATACAGTGCTTCTAGTGCACGAAATACCAATTACAGTGCATCCAGTGCACGAAATGCCGAATACAGTTCATCTAGTGAACAAATACAATACAGTGCATCCAGTGCACGAAATACCAAATACAGTGCAGCCCATGCACGAAATATCAAATACAGTGCATCAAGTGCACAAAATACAATATGGTGCAACAATGCACAGCGTAAAAACCTAGTGCAACAACTGCACAAATTACAAATCGGGTGCAACAAGTGCACGGAAATGCATCAATAACTCAAATGCGTATAAAAGCAACACCGAGTGTGCCAAGGTGTATAAAATCATAAACGCGTGCAACTGCGTGCACAAAACACGTATCCCCGCACTGCAAGCACATGTAAGCTATACCGAGTGCAAAAACCAAATTGAGTGCATACCACCTGCATAAAAATCAAATCAGCTGTATGCAATCCATCAAATCATAAACAAGTCCAGCCAAGGCACAAAACTGAATCAAGTGCAATAAACCTGCAAAAATCATAAATCAGCACAACGGTGTATAAAGAATATCTCAAGTGCAATAACTATACACAAAGCATAAATACTCAGTAGGTGCAGCCATGGTGCACAAAAGCAAATATCATGAAACTCGGTCATCAAAACTCAATCATGCAATAACCCACCCAAAATACTGAAATCCAAAGTGACTGATACGTGATAGTCAACTCATGAAATCACGAATCATAAATACTGTCGTCGATATGTCCTTCCTTCAAGGTCGAGAAGGTGTCGGTGCATCCAGTGCTCGTGGAGCAAGATATCTACTTGCCTCTTGATCATGCCCTGTCGCCTGGTGCCCTTAGGCTCTCGTCTCTCACTGTGAATTGCTAAGTACAGAGCTCCCCAGCTCACCGGTCCAATATAGAAACAATAATGGAAGTAGTCCTCTCTGGCACATCCTCTAAAGATCTCTGGTCAACTCTTATGGTCACTCATAACATGTCCCGTCGACGATGCTGAACGCTGGCCTGCTGGGCGTGTGCAATATGACTGATCCTGAGTCCAAGTCTTCTCGTATAGTATTTCCAGAAAGGTCCTGTCAAGGTCTCTCCCAAATCTCGTCTCTGCCGGACTGTCCGGAGGTTATCACCATTTACTATATCTGTTTCTGGTTCCGGAACGGTTGCATACTCATTGATTGATCGTTTCTTTGTGTGTCGTTTTAGAAAATGAATAGAATCACAATCAAAGAATTATTTGACAGCAATCAACTACGGTGTCGGATGTAGTTTGTAAGTGAGTGCGGATCGTCCACAGGGATTGCACGATTCGTTTGTATTATGATATGCTTGAATTGAAAAGTTAAGCTAAGATAAACGAAAACATGATTCAAGAATTTTGATTTTCAAGTGTCACTATTCTATTCAAGAATCAAGAAAATGATAAACAATCAAGAATCAGTGTATCGATGATATTTCCAATCAACAGTCAAGAATCTAAAAGAGGCTCGTAGGAATCGATCGGATCTATAGACGTGATGTAATCTCAAGATTTCGTGTTCTTGTCCTTCGAAGGATTGATACTAGATCGATGATAATCGACGAGAGTTAGGGCTTTCTTGATGAAACTAGGGTTTCATCTTATAACCCTTGTTCTTTCGTCGATATCATTCCTTTTCTAGCCTCTACCAAATTCAAGAAACGATCGTAACTCCCCAATTTTGAACGATATCAATCAAGAAAGCATCGAAACAAAATGGGTCGTCGTTTCTTGAACTTGCTAGGGTTTTCAAAACACGTAGGACTCAAGAATCGATTAAAGCTATGTTACATCATCATTCTATTGACCGTCTCGACTCCTCGACGAGCGGAGTTTTATTCACACATCACCACACAGAAAATATTTACGAATTGTAAAGATATCATGATGCAGAATTTAAAGAAAACAAGATAAAAAATATCACCTTTATTTATCTCAACAATTTTGATTACATTCGCTTCAAGAACTACAAGAGGAAGAATCTAGATTGTTGATCGGGCGTCGCTCGGCTTCGTGAGTCGTGGATCGGCTCGGATCGCTTGCTCCGTTGAAGATCGGCTCCGCTCATAAAGGTTGTAGGGCTTCTTGCTTAATGGGTACTCGGGATCTTGATTTTACTTCGAATTAGGGTTAGGGTTTCCCACAAGCCCTCTCACTAGACTTGTGGAGGAAGGAGATGAAGAAGGAGATTGGCTAAAAAATGAACTAAAATGAATCACACAAGTAATGGTTTGATTCTATCTATCTCCACATGATATCTCACCCTAGGTCTAGGCTTCTATTTATAGACTTCCCAAACCCTAGGTTTAGGTTTGAAATGGTAGTTCCCTCCAAAAGTTTGTTGAGTCTTCTAGAAGGTAGTTTGTTAGGAGCTAGCTTAGGGTTTAAGCTAGGTTTAATTAGGCTTGGAAACCCTAGTTTGCTGATCTGGCAGAAACCCCTGGAGTCTTCTGGAATTTGAGATACATTTCTGAATAGTGGGCCCTGAATGAAGCATTGTGCACCAAAATTGAGGAGGTAAATCCCTGGTTCCACCGCGGATCCGCGGCACAAGCAAGCCATTGCCGCGGATCCGCGGCTCTTTGATGAGCTTGGGCTTTGGGTCTTCTGGTGTGGCCTTGTTCTGTATTTTAGGGCTTCTTCTGATATATTCATTTGTGATTGCTCCTTTGAATTGATACCAGATCTGAAGTTAGTGAGTTGGCGTATCTTTTGAGCAGCGTTGATTCGAGCACGCTTCTAGTTTCCTGCACAGACTTCAAAACACGGGTTTCGACATATAGAAATATTGCGATGCCATGCAATGCAGTCAATTTTCCTAGAAATGCCGGTTTTAAGGTCTAATACATGTAATCTGATAATCTGTGATAGATTTGCTAATATGTAGAATATGAATGCCGAACACTTCTATATGAATGCAAATGATGAGGAAATTGCCGGTTAAAATATACAATATTTTCGACTAATCAAATTCCCCCAAACTTAATTTCGATCGTCTCGAGCGAATGTTTTATTAAAAAGAGAAGGAGAAAATAAAGAAAGAGAAAAACTAACTAGCACACTTTCGTAGGCAACACGATTGCACTGAGCACGTGCAACAAGCCTTTAAACCTCTAGGTGTCCCTAGTAGGAGGAGTGTTGTCTCCTGAGGGTTTTCCGCGGATTGCACCCACAAAATCCAATAATAAAAGGAAGATCATGAATATTACATTTAAAGAAAAGAATTGTAAAAGAAAAGCCTTGAAAATTAGGGTTTCCAACTAAGCTAGCTTTTCGGTTGTCATGAGCCCTATCTTAATGGTCATGAAAAGATGTTAGAAATCACGTCCTCCCTCAATAAAACATCGTCTTATTTTTCATTCCTATCATTCTTCCAAACATCGATCATATCACCCTGCGTGTGTGTAAAGACATCCCTATACATGGAGAATTCAATTCAAGCTATCATACTCTTGTCCGTCAGCCTCAGTACTTTTTAATTAATGAATATTTAGATGAGATTGCTCATACACTTTCATGCGACCGTTAATACTTCTTGAGGTACTAACCGACCGATTACTCATGTGCTTGCTTATTTGGTGTATTTTCCTCGTCTTGCACCACCTCAGGCATAGCAGTGACTCCCAGACCAGTTGGCCTTAGGGCACTAGGTGAAGAAGCACCCTCGCTATATATTTTTTATTGCCCTTGGTGATAACAAAACCAGTGTCCATTTTTCTCACCACTTTATATTTTCTTTATTCACTTTTTTTTTATTTCCTTCATACTTTTGGCTTTAAGACAAGAGCATTTCAAGGTATCCTCTACTATCCCAGGCTTTAAGACGTGTGTAAGTGCGAATAGCAGGGTATCAACATTCAAAATGTTTGGCTTCCAGAATAGAAACTATTTTTCAGACTTATTTTTATCCTCAGATTAGTGACGTCTTTCATCTTACTAACCCTTGGGACAACGGCTCATAACTACTTATTACTAGTTCGTATAAGAAAACTTCTAATTTTCTTAGTTTTCTTAAATTTTTCCAATCTCATGGATGTAATTGTTCACTATCTAAACTTTCATTATCTTATTTATATACAAAAAAAGTGTAAATATTAAAGTTATTTTTATACTTGAAAATTTTTAAATTTTTATGGGTTTTGAAAATTTTTCATTTTTTATAGATTTTTAAAAGAAATGTTTTGTGCTTATGCAGATGATATGCAAATGATGCGAAAATAAGCACAAACCTCCCCCAAACTTGTTTTCAACAGTGTCCTCACTGTTGCCGACAGTTATATCTACAAAAACCTGTAAATCTGGGAGGAATTATTAGTGGGGGCAAAATATATAAGTGAAGAACTTCCCCCAAACTTATTCTTTTCACTCACCTTCATTCAAAAAATGATGCAATGATATACTGGACATGATGGTGAGACGGAGGAATTTTAATCCAAATAAACTGGCTCTTGTAAGAACAAGAGCTCCTCCGTGGGGTCAGTGGAAAAATACGGCTTTAATCTATGTCCATTTACTTTGAAAACAGTGCCGTTTTTAATATTTTCTACTTCTACTGCCCCGTGCGGGTATACAGACCGCACAACAAAAGTTCCCTTCCAACGAGATCGGAGCTTACCCGCGTGAAGGTGTAATCGTGAATCATAAAGAAGGACTTGTTGACCAAGTGAAAATGTTTTCCTCAAAATGCTTTTATCGTGAAAAACCTTAGTCCTATTCTTAGTGATTACAGCGTTATCATAAGCTTCATCGCGGAGTTCGCTTAGCTCGTTAAGTTGCAGCTTCCGAAAGTTGCAAGCAAGGTTTAAATCAAAATTTATTTCTTTAATAGCCCACAATGCTTTATGTTCTATCTCGACGGGTAAATGACATGCTTTTCCAAATACTATCCTATATGGAGACATCCCTGGGTCGGTCTTATATGCAGTTCGGAATGCCCAAAGAGCATCCGTCAGTTTGGTCGACCAGTCTTTTCTATTTTTAGCAACAGTTTTCTCCAGGATAAGTTTGATTTGTCTGTTTGAGATTTCAGCCTGCCTGCTTGTTTGGGGGTGATAGGGTGTAGAAAGTCGGTGGTTGATTGAATATTTCCGCATCAGAGTCTCGAAAGACCTGTTGCAGAAGTGTGTCCCATTATCGCTAATAATTGCGCGTGGGTGTCCAAATCGCGAGAAGATATTCTCTTTTAAGAACTTAATGACAATTTTCTTGTCATTAGTGTGACATGGAATGGCTTCTACCTACTTTGAGACATAATCAACCGCCAGCAGTATGTACAGATTCCCAAAGGAGTTAGGAAAAGGACCCATAAAATCTATGCCCCAAACATCGAACATTTCAACAACAAGAATGGGTTGCTGAGGCATTTCATTCCTCTGGGATATTCTACCCGTATACTGACATTGTGTACAGGTTTTGCAATGCTCAAATGCGTCCTTGAATAAGGTTGGCCAATAAAATCCACATTGCAAAACCTTCTCCGCTGTCTTTCTAGAACCAAAGTGATCCCCACAGGCCTGATCATGACAAAAAGAAAGAACACTCTTGAACTCTTCATTCGGGACATACCGGCGAATGATCTGATCAGGACAATATTTAAACAAATAGGGCTCGTCCCAGTAAAAGTGTTTTACTTGGGATAGAAAACGGTATTTGTCCTGTTTTGACCAATCGCTGGGTATTAGTCCCGTGGCATGATAGTTCACAATATCCCTGAACCATGGTTCATTGGATACGCTCAAGAGTTGCTCGTCAGGAAACGAGTCATTGATCGGCAGGGTCACAGGGGAAGAAATGATGCGTGAAAGATGATCGGCTACTACGTTTTCACATCCTTTCTTATCTTTGATAACAAGATCAAATTCTTGTAACAGTAGGATCCAACGTATTAGTCGACCTTTTGCATCTTTCTTCGCCAGAAGATGTTTTAAAGCGGAATGGTCAGTATACACAACTATAGGTGAGCCGATTAAGTAAGGCCTGAATTTTTCTAATGCAAATACAACCGCTAAGAGTTCTTTTTCTGTGGTTGTATAATTTATTTGCGCATCATTCAGGGTCTTACTAGCATAGTAAATCACGTGTGGCATCTTTTCGATGTGCTGTCCTAAGACTGCACCTACTGCAAAATCAGATGCGTCACACATCAGCTCAAAGGGGTAATCCCAGTTTGGTGATGATAAAACGGGGGCTGTGGTGAGTGAGTGTTTAAGTGAGTCGAAAGCTGTCTCGCAATCCGAGTCAAAATGGAAGGTCGTATCCTTGGCCAGGAGAAGAGTTAAAGGTCTAGCAATTTTGCTAAAGTCCTTAATGAATCTCCTATAAAAGCCCGCATGGCCAAGGAAAGAGAGAATATCATTGACACTTTTGGGATGATGGAGGTTTTTAATGACATCTATTTTAGCTCTGTCAACCTCAATGCCTTTCTGTGAAATGACATGTCCAAGAACAATTCCTTCTTGGACCATAAAATGGCATTTTTCCCAGTTCAAAGTCAAGTTCTTCTCTTTGCAACGAGTAAGAACAGCGTCAAGATTCGCTAGGCAATCGGAAAAAGAGTCTCCAAAAATCGAGAAGTCGTCCATAAAGATCTCCAGGAAATTCTCTACCATATTAGAGAATATCCCCATCATACACCGCTGAAAGGTAGCGGGAGCATTGCATAACCCAAAGGGCATGCGACTGTAAGCAAAGGTACCAAAAGAACAAGTAAAAGTGGTTTTATCTTGATCCTTTTTGGCGATGGGGACCTGATTATAGCCTGAGTATCCGTCCATAAAACAATAATACTCTCGTCCCGCTAAGCGTTCCAGCATCTGATCAATGAATGGTAGAGGAAAATGGTCTTTCCTCGTGGCAGCGTTGAGTTTTCTATAATCGATACATACACGCCACCCAGTTTGGGTGCGTGTCTGAATCAACTCATTTGCCTCATTGGTTATAACAGTGATGCCGGATTTCTTAGGAACGACATGTATAGGACTCACCCATTGGCTATCGGAGATGGGGTATATAATACCATTATCTAAGCATTTGACGATCTCTTTCATGACCGCTTCCTTCATAATGGGATTCAACCGTCTCTGTGGTTCTCGGGTTGGTCTGGCATCATCCATCACATGTATATGATGTTCAACTATCAAGGGACTAATCCCTTAGATGTCCGCCATACCCCAACCAAACGCCTCTTTGTTAGATCTCAATACCGATAAAAGTGCATTCTCTTGCTCTAACGCTAGAGAAGCGGAAATTATAACCGGTAAAGACTCCTTCTCACCTAAATAAGCATATTTCAGATGAGAGGGTAAAATTTTGAGATCTAATTCAGGCGGAGAAATGATAGAAGGAGGTATCATTGAATGATTTTTGGATTTACAAAGAAGCTCAGAGCCTGTGAAAGATACAGACTCGGGTGGAGAAAAGTCAGAAGTGCAGGACTCAAGTGTAGGTAAAGTGTCCTCACTAAGATCTTGTGTAAAGTCAAACAGAGATGTGGTAATGTCATCGAGATCAGTAAAGCAAAGTTCCTCAGCTCCACAACTATCGGGAGCGATCTCATGGACAGAGCACACATCTAAAATATAAGCAGAGGGTTCTGATGGCTGACTTCCAACTTTGTAGATATTTAGTTCAATGGTCATATTTCCAAATGATAAGTTTCATTGAACCATTTCTACAGTTTATAACAGCGTTGGAAGTGGCAAGGAAAGGACGACCTAGAATCACCGGAATTTGGCCCCGGGGGTTTGCTACAGGATGTGTGTCGAGCACAATGAAGTCTATAGGGAAAACAAATTCCCCGACTTTTATCAACACATCCTCTAATTCACCCCTTGGTTTGGTGATAGATCGGTCTGCCATCTGGAGAGTGCAGTGAGCAGGTTTCAGCTCTCCAATCCCTAGTTGCTCATGGACAGAATAAGGGAGCAGGTTAACACTTGCGGTAGGTCTAAAAGAGCACGATTTATGTTTTTATCCCCAATAGAAATCGATATTGTAGGACATCCTGGGTCCTTTCGTTTCTTTGGTAGCTGGGGAATAAAAGCAGTGCTAATATTATTAGACATAAAGACCTTTTTCGGCACTTGGGTCTTCCTCTTCCTAGTGCACAAGTCCTTAAGAATTTTCGCATAAGCGGGGACTTGTTGAATTGCATCTAGGAGAGGGATATTGATGTTAACCTGTTTGAACATTTCTATAATTTTCTCCATATGAGGACTCGTTCTGTTACCCCTTAACCAGTTCGGGTAAGGAGCTTTCGCAATAAGTGCAGGGTCCATCATAGGAGAAGGAAGAGGGGGTAGACGAGGTCCCAAAAGAGGTGTGGGGACCGTCTGTGGAGAACTATAAGGGTTGGGAGAAGGTGTCGAGCCTAATGGGAAATGGAGAATAGGCTCTCGAGAAGGTGGTATGGTAGAAGAAGAAGGATCAGAAGGAGAATTGTGTGTGTGTGGAAAGGTCTCAGCCGGGGTGTTGATATGATTTTCAGTATCATCAATACCTTCCCCGACATGATTATTCAGCACTTTTCCCGATCTCAACGTTGTGATGGCATTTACATTGTAATGCCCAGGATTCTGTAGGGGTTGAGAGGGAAGTTTCCCTTTTTTTCTCGCATTCATTTCGGCTTTTAGGCATGCGATTTCAGCTTCCATCGATCTGATACTCTCAGCTTGGGACGCTGAGTTTTTCTTTATCTCACAGACGGAAGATCTAACCTCAGTCGAAACCTCTATGAAATTTGATAAAAGTGATTTCATGGTTTGAGTGAATTGAGAGAATTCGTCAGAACTGGACAACTGCATAGGATTAGACTGTGCAGGATTGTTGCCTTGGTTTTGGAAATTTTGTGACTGATAGGGGTGCTGAGTGAGTTGAAGGGGTTGCTGTTGTGGTGGAGGAAGAGCCCTTTGAAAATTATTCGTGTTTGGAACCGTGTTTTGAGATTGGTTTTGGTTCCAAGCGAAATTCGGGTGATTCCTCCAACCCTGATTGTACGTGGAAGAATATGGATCGTTTCTAGGTCTTTGAAATGCGGCATTAGAATGCTCGTGACCTTGAAACGCAGAGTTTAATGGACATTCTTCCGTTAAGTGTGACGGATCAGAACAGCACCCACAAACAGTTTTGGGGAGCGACACTGGGTTTAGGGAGGCTGCAGAAAATTTGTGTTCCATAGCGTCGAGCTTCTTTTGCATCGCTGCCATCTCAGCTCGAACAACTATGGACACATCTATTTGGTGTACGCCACCCCTATTCAATGGTTGGGTTCCACTCTCCCACTGTAGTGATTTTTCAGCGAACTCTTCTAAGTACTTCCAAGCTTCCCCATCATCCTTGGTTATAAAAGTACCTTGACACATGTTTTCAAGGCTCTATTTAGTGTTTGAGTTAATGCCCTCATAAATGATTCGGCAAAGCTCCCATCTCGGGATGCCGTGATTAGGACACTGAACCAAAAGATCCTTGAAACGTTCAAAGCATTTTGAGAATGGTTCGGTAGGGAGCTGGGCAAATTGATTCAGTTCGCTACGGATTCGAGCTGTCTTTTGGATTGGGTAAAATTTCTTAAGGAATGCAGCGACGAATTCTTCCCAATTCGTAATAGAGTGTGCGGTAGTGTTATATAGCCACTTCTCGGCTATATCGCACAAGGTAAATGGAAGAAGTCGTAGACGCATCGCATCCACTGAAAGTTGTGACGTACCCATCATTGCGCACACGTTTTCAAATTTGGTAATGAAAACGTAAGCGTCCTCAGTCTCGAGTCCGTGGTATTTGGGTAAAAGATTGATATATTGGGGCTTAATCTCAAAGTTATCCCCATTGGCTGGTGGTGTGGATAAGCAGGTCGAAAGAGGACCTCTAATAGGGTAGCATCTCTCCTGGAGAGAGATGCGGGGTGGATTCTGCGCACCAATGGACGGCGGCAGATTAGGGTTAAAGAAGTTTGATGGATTCAGATCCATCGTTGTGGGTGTGGTAGTAGGTAAAGGAAAGGTAAATGGAGAAATATCGACTTCGGAGTCGATAAAGGGTACGCGGACTAAACGAGCACTAGAATCCCGTGTCCAGCCTATCTTGTACTAAAAAGGGTTAGTACAAGTAGCAGCGTTGGCTTATAATTAGGGGCATATGAATGCGGTGTTTGCTTTTGAAAAAGGGACGGATTTTTGAAAAATGATGCGACACAACAAATGCAGCACACAAACCCTAGAATCTAGTGGTCACCTAGGTCCGGCTCTAGACCGCTCCTAACTGCCAAAAGACAAGTCGCGGGATAGAATCCTCCACCGCCTCTTTGTTCCCCTGTGGCCGGATAAGTGCCAGGTAAGTGGGAAGGTACTCCACTACGTAAGTAGTGGGCCTAATTAATAACCACTAAACTTAGAGACACTCGCCTTAGGCACCACAGGAAAACGCGGATAAGCAATGAATTACCCACGGCCTTCTTCTGTCCTAATTGAGCGACAGTCCTTAGAGTCATCTCTAGATTTCTTTTAGTTAATGTGGGTCAATGCGGATGCAAGTTTGGTGGTTTTCTGGGCCTAGGAAGGGTAATGAAATCCCCACCTAATTTGGATTTGGCCGTGCCCCTTAATATCCGTATTTATAATGCAAACAACCAAGAAACAAAATCACGCACAATTTTAATTTGCAATTTGCGAGCTGCGATTATTTGCAAAGAATCCTGCAGAAAAGTATTAGTTGGAGCTAAAAAGAGGAGAGAGGAGAAGTAAAGAAGTCACCTGAGGCAAAAATTTTGCAGAGAACACCCAAGATTGCCGCGGTTCCGCCGCGTATCCTCTCTTATGCCGCCCTTCCGCGGTCAAAATATGGGATCAATGAACCAAACTTCTTCAGGAGCTTCCTGTTGATGACTCCAGCTCTCTGGAATTTTCCAAAAATTTTTATCAATTTCCAGCAAGCTCCAGATCTTCTTGCAATGAAACACAACAAATTGTTTAGGGTTTGCACGAATTTTGATCTCAAAATAACGATGGAATAATTCTTTCAATTCAAACTTTGATATACAACGAATTAGCGCGCGATCCCCGGCAACGGCGCCATTTGATTGATCGTTTCTTTGTGTGTCATTTTAGAAAATGAATAGAATCACAATCAAAGAATTATTTGACCGCAATCAACTACGGTGTCGGATGTAGTTTGTAAGTGAGTGCGGATCGTCCACAGGGATTGCACGATTCGTTTGTATTATGATATGCTTGAATTGAAAAGTTAAGCTAAGATAAACGAAAACATGATTCAAGAATTTTGATTTTCAAGTGTCACTATTCTATTCAAGAATCAAGAAAATGATAAACAATCAAGAATCAGTGTATCGATGATATTTCCAATCAACAGTCAAGAATCTAAAAGAGACTCGTAGGAATCGATCGGATCTATAGACGTGATGTAATCTCAAGATTTCGTGTTCTTGTCCTTCGAAGGATTGATACTAGATCGATGATAATCGACGAGAGTTAGGGCTTTCTTGATGAAACTAGGGTTTCATCTTATAACCCTTGTTCTTTCGTCGATATCATTCCTTTTCTAGCCTCTACCAAATTCAAGAAACGATCGTAACTCCCCAATTTCGAACGATATCAATCAAGAAAGCATCGAAACAAAATGGGTCGTCGTTTCTTGAACTTGCTAGGGTTTTCAAAACACGTAGGACTCAAGAATCGATTAAAGCTATGTTACATCATCATTCTATTGACCGTCTCGACTCCTCGACGAGCGGTGTTTTATTCACACATCACCACACAGAAAATATTTACGAATTGTAAAGATATCATGATGCAGAATTTAAAGAAAACAAGATAAAAAATATCACCTTTATTTATCTCAACAATTTTGATTACATTCGCTTCAAGAACTACAAGAGGAAGAATCTAGATTGTTGATCGGGCGTCGCTCGGCTTCGTGAGTCGTGGATCGGCTCGGATCGCTTGCTCCGTTGAAGATCGGCTCCGCTCATAAAGGTTGTAGGGCTTCTTGCTTAATGGGTACTCGGGATCTTGATTTTAATTGGAATTAGGGTTAGGGTTTCCCACAAGCCCTCTCACTAGACTTGTGGAGGAAGGAGATGAAGAAGGAGATTGGCTAAAAAATGAACTAAAATGAATCACACAAGTAATGGTTTGATTCTATCTATCTCCACATGATATCTCACCCTAGGTC
Organism: Agapanthus africanus; assembly: GCA_030015575.1. Lineage (NCBI taxonomy): Eukaryota > Viridiplantae > Streptophyta > Magnoliopsida > Asparagales > Amaryllidaceae > Agapanthus > Agapanthus africanus. The sequence goes on from JASDDO010000031.1 coordinate 123,531,310, forward strand.
TAGGCTTCTATTTATAGACTTCCCAAACCCTAGGTTTAGGTTTGAAATGGTAGTTCCCTCCAAAAGTTTGTTGAGTCTTCTAGAAGGTAGTTTGTTAGGAGCTAGCTTAGGGTTTAAGCTAGGTTTAATTAGGCTTGGAAACCCTAGTTTGCTGATCTGGCAGAAACCCCTGGAGTCTTCTGGAATTTGAGATACATTTCTGAATAGTGGGCCCTGAATGAAGCATTGTGCACCAAAATTGAGGAGGTAAATCCCTGGTTCCACCGCGGATCCGCGGCACAAGCAAGCCATTGCCGCGGATCCGCGGCTCTTTGATGAGCATGGGCTTTGGGTCTTCTGGTGTGGCCTTGTTATGTATTTTAGGGTTTCTTCTGATATATTGATTTGTGATTGCTCCTTTGAATTGATACCAGATCTGAAGTTAGTGAGTTGGCGTATCTTTTGAGCAGCGTTGATTCGAGCACGCTTCTAGTTTCCTGCACAGACTTCAAAACACGGGTTTCGACATATAGAAATATTGCGATGCCATGCAATGCAGTCAATTTCCCTAGAAATGCCGGTTTTAAGGTCTAATACATGTAATCTGATAATCTGTGATAGATTTGCTAATATGTAGAATATGAATGCCGAACACTTCTATATGAATGTAAATGATGAGGAAATTGCCGGTTAAAATATACAATATTTTCGACTAATCACTCATCACGACTCCTTTTGGAAGATATATCCATGTACAACACCTCTGCATGCGTATCACATCTCTGATGTCAGTGGAGTGGAACGACGTCTCATCAAGATCTCGTAAGAACCTCTTACTCCACCTTCTCTAATGTCGACTACTTCGGACTTGTCTCCTCGTGGCTGCATGGACTGCGCTCCAACGACTATACTCGTATCTGGAGTCTCCCAAGAAATGTATCCCATCTCATGATATCCGAATGATGTCGAACTTTTTGATCGATTTGTCGAGGTTCCATAATCCCCCAAGAGCTGAACATCTTGGGTACAATTTAATAGTATCGAATATATGCCACAACACCTATGGACCGACCGTAGAAGGGCAAATCCAAGCCTCACTAATGGCACCGCTGAACTACCGCAAACCCTAAGGTTCACCGGTGTTCCATGGTCATTATGACGAGTTAGGGTTTCATTCTTCTAGAGGGTCCGTAGAATTACTTGCTTTGTTTCCGAATACTTTGAACTTGGAAAAATGGGTTTCTGACATTCGATCGTCTATATCGACTCTCAACGTATCAGCGTGAAGTCGTCTCTAGCTGGAATCAATCAATCTGATGACCTCGCATCGGGGTAGGCAATGAGTCACGTGTCCTAGTCATTCATCCTTGGTGACTAGCGACCTTCCATCATATCTTGAAGTATAACTCATGCGGCATTAGCTTCAAACCTCTGGGACGACATCTTTTCCTTCGCCGAAATCACTGGCTCATTTGCCCGCACGCTGAACAGTGCCTAAATCATCAATATAATCTGTGCTTTAACGGTCATCACCTCCTGGATGGACTCTATCAGTGGCCCAATCCTCTGGTATCGATCAGCACGTCTGAGTAATCTCGTAGAAGCGACCCATCAAACGCTCATGGCGCGAAAACACAAATAAACGATATGTCTATGCAATCGTATGTCCCCGGAATCACGCCCTGGTCAGTCCTCGTCCGTAACGAGCTCGTGCTGACTGCAACTCTAGTCGTAGCTCTCCATGCCCGTACAACCATGGTAACAAAACCATAAACTGGTACTGAAAGGGGTAGATCATAGGAATGAATATAATACTGTGCAGGGAAATGTACATCCTAAGGCTTCTTAAGCGGAGTAGCGTATCGTAAGTATGCCGTGGAATATACACACGGTACGTTACTCTACGGAAGTCGCCTACTCCATCAACCAAGGGTCATCCTACACTCAGGAGGTAAAACCTAGCTCCGATACCAACTTTGTCACGACCCGAAAAGTACGGAACATGACTGACACTTAAACTATGAAACGTCTCGAGGCGTACGTAATCTAAGTAAGCCAAAACCCAGAAATCCAAACCAAGTAAAGTAGTAGTGTGAAGGAAAAACCAATTTTAAAGCAAGGAGTTTAACAACTTAAGCCGAAATATGCATTTTTAAAATCTCAAGTCTTTTTTGAAAATTTTGGTAGAGTTTCCTTTGTAAAAACTGACCTTAAATGGGTACAAACCTGATAAAGCATATATAATGAATAAAGGCATCCCCAAGCGGGAGCTAGCTATTCGTCAATCGACGGACAAAACCACACAATACAATATAATATACAATGCCGAAAGGCTAGGATCAAACTCAGGATAAAAATCCAACATCATCAAGAAAACCAGAGGAAAACCATAATAATACAGCGCACGACTCTAAGGTCGAAAGAATATACACTGGTCATCTATCTCTATCAAATATATAAATCTAGTTGATGGAGTTTTACTAGATACAACTGAAATAACAAATATACAATGGTGGTCCTGATGCAAAGAACCCACCTACCAAAGAAATCACCCGGAAGGAACAATGTGCCAGCAAAACAGCAACGAAATCTGTACTGCAAAACCTACAAGAACTGTGGCACAACGGGGGTGAGTTACCAACTCGTGAGTAGAAAACATCTACAAGTAGAAATCGCATGCATGACGCTATCCTAGGTCATATCAGTAAATATCCTTAAATAAATAACCTTGTCCATCTATGTATAAGTGAAATACTACAAGCTCGTGTCAGTACCTCAGATAGCAACATATCAGATGTATGATGTATGATGTATGAATGCATTACAAATGAAACAGAATACATCATGAATGAGACAACTGTTTTCTTTATTTAATGAGATTTCTGTATGTATATAAATCGCGTATCATCAATGAAATCGACAGATAAAACAGTGTCCAGCATCGACACAAAACATAAATCTCAGTATCTCAATACCTCAGGCTCCGGCTATCCGGACTAGCCTGTATCATCAAATCTCAAAATATCAGTGTCTCAAATCTCATTATCTCAATATCTCAGGCTCCGGCTATCCGGACTGGCCTGTATTATAAATCATACGACCACGAACGGTATCCTCCGGATATCCGCCGTGCTAGGTAAAATCACCGGTAGGCAGTCTGCCCCTGCCAGGCTCATCATCCTCCATGAAATCACTCTCTCCGCGGGGTACCATACCGAGTCCACCATGTACCCGCATACGGTTCATCCAACTCCTCGAATCGGGTCTCGAAAACCATCTTAGAACCGAGAAAACATCATGGTGGACAATACTCGTCATATCAAGGAAAACCACATCTTTCTCTTTAAAACAATTCATCAGTTTAATAAACATTCACATGCGGTTTCTAAATCCAGAAAATATCAAGAAGAATCCGAAATCATCAAGTTGCCATGTCAATAACAATGAAAACCGGCATAAATCACCATAATACCGCATAACCAATGAATATATGGATGCATCTGATATCATGCAATAATTAAACTAGCATATGTAAGCTGTAACATGTAGCAACTATCAGTTAGCAAGCTATGTCAATGAAATAGTATTTTCTAAAGTGTACGTGACATGGCAATTACCGATGAAGATGTGTGTGAGCCGGCAAGCAAGTGTATGTGGAGCATACACATCATCGGTAATGATGCTGGTCTCCTGACAACAGGGTTTCATAATAATTACAGATAACATACGTATAAGCACGCAATGCGATGAAACATCATGAATATACAGAAACCGATATGATAACAGCAACACTGAAGAATAAACCTACCCAATGTACGAGTCATACAATTTGGTATTTAAAATACTCACAATCCCCCACTTTTGAAAACTAGCGTGACTCGAGCCCAGTCAAAAGGGTAAGGAAATCCACCTAAGTCTGAGTCAATCTATATTTCTAGTAGTCGGTGATCTCGCCTCCATAGTATCACGTACGATACAATATATATATTATGACATCCTCGAGTCAAGAGTGTGGATCTAACATCATAATCATATCTCGTACGGTAAATTTATCGTATGGCATCCCAAATCAGGGTACGGGTCAAATATCACATATAACACAACATCCATATGGTATCATCATCACATATCATGAACTATCACATATAACACAACATCCTTATGGTATCATCATCACACATCATGAACTGGGGGGTACCGAATCTAAAGTCTAGTATAAACTGATACCAATATCATCATACGTATGTCCTCGAGTGAATAAAATCACATCACCTAACGATCCACTATAATATCCTACCGCATCTCATAAAATGACCCAAACACATATCACAACTCACGGCATCACTGCCCGATCATATCGACTCGCTTCCAAATATCATATACTATCCTCAACATCCATACATGTGTATATGAATATGTATATGCATAGTCCCATACCCATGCGTATATACATAAATACGCATCCCCATATACGCACAAGAAAGTAAATGTATGTGAATGTGTGTGTGCGTGTATGCAAATCTTTACTCTAGAGTTTCTTGACTAAGAAATCCACTAAAGTCTTTTCTTTAATTCTCGCTAACACTAAACCCATGATCTCCTAAAGCTTCTCTTTCTAAGTGTTCATATCTCTCAATCAACGTAAAAATGTATATTCATATCATAACACATCATTTCTCACAACTTTGCGGGGGTGATATACGCCATCCACCCGACTTCCCGCCGTGATATAAATCTACTCACCTTGACCCTCGCTTGCCGATGCCGACGTTGCCACGCGATTGCCTATCGTCTAGAGGTCTCGTGGGGGTACCTGATTGGAAGGGATTCGGCGTGTTCAAGTTTTAGTTTTAAATACCGCAATCAAGACGGTTTCGCTTGTAGCTAGCCGGTTGAATACGAGTCGTCCGCAGGGAGATGGGAGTCTTTTTCTATGTGCTTTAACGAGTTAAGTCCGGTTTTTCAGATTTTGTTGTGGTTATCTAAGTGTTGAGTTGATATTTAAAGAGAGCTTGTTAGGGTTAGGATTAGGTTAGTTTGAGTTAGGAGTCTCCACATCTTTCGTTGCCCTTCTTAATATCGGTGTTACGGTAATCGGCAACAACGGGGATTAGCACGACTAGGAAGGACTTTACGAGTATAAGCTAGGCTTTCCAACGCATAAGTCTTCCTTTTGGTGCTTGTCCGTCCGTTCTTGGCTCTTAGCCATAACCTCCGGTTAATTCAACCACAACCGGTCTCACTACGGAATCACCGCTATCATGTAGGATAGGGTGCCGTAAGGAGCGGATTGTGGATCAATTAACGGGAGTCGAATTAAGCTGTTGGGCAAGGAAAGAGTGAGAGAGATTTCCTTCTCTCAAACTTCCCTTATCCTACCCTAACAAGTATGAACTACTCACACATCATGATACGGAAAAATAAAACAAAACAAAAGAGGAAGATAGAAAGAAGGAGATTAGAAGAATACGACTAGCTATTTGCGACCACACCTTGGCGAGGATCGAGCGTAAGCATCATTGTCGTATTAAGGATAAAGAAAAAGAGAGAAGAAAGAAACAACAAGACAATAACAACAACTACTTAACAAATTAAAATTACAACAATTAACAAGATAAAGAGACAAGCATGATAATAAATGGTTCTTCTTTATTCATCACTCTTCACTCACAAGCTCACTACAAGTTTCAATGGAGAAGAGGTGAGAAGAGGAAGAAGAAACACAACTAAACTTAGCAAAATGAAAATACAAGAATGGACCCTTTCCTTCACAAAGTTCTGGGCTATTTATAGGCCAAAAAATGAAAACCTAGGGCAACCACCATAACCCAAACAAAAAGACCAAAATACCCTAAAAAATTCTGCAGATGTGGCGCCTAGACGACCGCGTATCCGCGGCCTAGACCCCCCTTTAGCCGCGGATCCGCGGCCTTCTGGTTGAGTTGGGCCCTCCAAAATTCTGTGGTTCCCTGGTTCTCTGTCCCCTTTATTCTGGTATATGTATTTTCTGGAAATTTCTTCACGAATTTTCCAGAATTGCTGTTGAGGGAAAGGTGGACTTTTTGTCAAGATTTGGCATGATTGCCTCGAGCTCCGCGTAGATTTTCTTGGATCTTGTGCTGCCATTGAGCCTTGTGCCTGAAAACGACATTGATTTGACATTTTGTCTTCCTAAACTGGTATCAGGCAACATACGGATGAAGAGCGGAGACGGTGTTTTATCTGTGGTTGGAAGGAACCCGGATTTTGTCGTGTTTTCCATGAATTTCACCGTTTTAGAACCGAGAACCTGTATCCTGCAATTGACTAGCAAACACGGCTCAAGAGTATCTACCGATATGCAATGTGATAAAAATTGGGCGGTATGAAAATGCAAAAATCTGATATGAACAAATACCCCCAAACTTATCATTTGCTCTTCCCGAGCAAAGCCCATTTATTCACAAAAAAATTTCCTAACCTCACTTTCACAGGGAACGCGATTGCACTGAGCATGTGCAACAAGCCCTTAAACCTCTAGGTGTCCCTAGTAGGAGGAGTGTTGTCTCCTGAGGGTTTTCAGCGGATACTACCCACAAAATCCGGTTAAGTTGGTGTTGTAAAATAACTAAGATTCAAATCCTAAAGTTTTGTTTCAGAAAATAACAATTCTATAATCCTAAGTCTAGACTATCGAACCTTTATTTTTCACACCTCGCTTCTTATTTAACTACAGATTTTATATGTCTTTACGTGCAGTGCAAATAGTGTCGTTAAGTTCCAGAAGGATCGATTAAAGTCATCATGTCGCACAATAAAGCCCAGATAACAATTTTAAAAGGATCACATAAGTTTTATAAAGAGTTAAGCATTTTTCAAGTTTCTTTTTCCAGTAAGGTTTCAACTTCAGAATTTCTATCTTCCTTACCAGGAAACTAAGTCGTATTTTTCACTCCACCTTTTTCTTGTTTTCATTTCATTCACACCTCTGTGAACGTGCAATAGTCTTTATCATAGAATAAAACCTTCATATCTCCGTTAAATTTTTTTTATAAAAGCCTGTCTTTTATCAAGATTATTCTCACACAAAGAACCGTTAGGAATTTTAACTCGGAGAGAACGCTTGCTTGACTTTGTTTTAACCTGGACTTTCTAGGCTTCTTAGCGAGCTTTGGGCCAATGCACCCAAACCAGTTGGTTTTAGGGCATTAGGTGTAGAAACACCCCAGCGGACTTAATTACTCAAGTTACCTAGGTCCAAAAACAAAAGACAGTTTGGCGTGAAAATCAGATGATTTAATACGAACGGAGATATAACCGGCAGTTCAATTATTTTTTTTTGGATAAAAGACGTGTTTAGTGGGTTTGGTGTGTAATCATTCCAATCAAGTTTCAGATGGGTTATTTTTCAGACATAGCTCCAATTACGGCATCAATAACATTCCTTCATATTCGCTTTACTTCATAAACTATTCTTGGCATTACTTATTTCAGAACAAACCTATTTGATCCTCAGAAAATCATTTATCTGTTTAAAAGTTTAAACATGAAAGACTTGTCATCTAATTCCCAAAATTCACGACACGTGTAGTGTGATGTAAAGACGTATATCAGCTATTGTTAACTTCAAAGGAGAGTTATCTTTCAGGTTTTCAAAATCCAAACATAAGATTTAGTTATTCCTATTTTTTCATACAAAAACCGTCGAATGTTGAATCAGAGTTCTTCCACAAGCTAACTTGACAAAAAAGTTTTTATATTTTTAGAAAATTTTCAGATTTTTATGGATTTTATGGATTTAATATGCAGATGTAAAATATACATATGAATGCGAAGGTAAGAAATGCGAACCGAGCGTACCCCCAAACTTAAACTGGACAGTGTCCTCACTGTCGTTGCATGAAGAGATCATTTGAAGGGTCAAAATTGTCGGTTAGCGATACACAAAATTTTTTATTTGTTTTTGTTTTTAAAGAAACGAAAAAGAATATACACAAATATATACAAAATGGTTTGTACATACCCCCAAACTTATTTGGAACAGTGTCCACTGTTCTTGGCTGGATAACCGAAGTTTGGAGGTAGGCAGAGGAAGATTAGGCAGGGTAAACCGGCTCCTGGAAGAACATGAGCTCCTCTGTTGGTTCGGCGCTAAGGTACGGTTTGCATCGGTGTCCGTTCACTTTGAAAATTGAACCGTCCTTTGGATTTTCCAAATTCACAGCGCCCTGCGGATACACATTCCGCACAAAATACGGCCCTTTCCAGCGAGATCTGAGCTTTCCTGGATGGAAGTGAAGTCGGGTGTCGTAAAGCAGTACCTGCTGACCAGGTACGATGGTTTTGCGCAAAAGGTGTTTATCGTGAAACACCTTCGTTCGATTCTTAACGACAACCGCGTTATCGTAAGCCTCATCCCTAAGCTCGCTTAGTTCGTTCAACTGCAGCTTCCGATGGCTGCCCGCATCCTCGAGAGACAGATTCAGCTCCTTTATCGCCCAAAATGCGCGATGCTCTATTTCGACAGGTAGGTGGCAGGCTTTTCCGTATACAAGCCGATAGGGAGACATGCCAAGGTCGGTCTTATAAGCGGTTCGAAAAGCCCAAAGGGCATCAGTGAGTTTCAGCGACCAATCCTTACGGTTCTTGGAAACCATCTTCTCCAGTATCTGCTTGATTTGCCGATTTGAAACTTCGGCCTGCCCGCAGGTTTGGAGGTGGTAGGGCGTAGAGAGCTTATGATTTATGGAGTATTTCCGCATCAAGGCTTCGAAAGTTTTATTGCAGAAATGACTTCCATTGTCGCTAATGATCGCTCGGGGGTGCCCAAACCGGGAGAAAATGTTTTCTTTAAGGAACCAAATGACAACCTTGTTGTCGTTAGTCCGGCTGGGCACAGCCTCGACCCATTTAGAGACGTAATCAACAGCTAAAAGAATGTACAAGTTCCCAAAAGAGCTAGGAAACGGCCCCATGAAGTCTATCCCCCAAACATCGAAAATCTCCACAACCAAGATCGGTTGGAGCGGCATCTCATTCCTCCGGGATATCCGGCCCATGTGTTGGCACCGGGAGCAAGTCTTGCAATAGTCATGAGCGTCTTTGAAAAGTTGTGGCCAGTAAAAACCACATTGCAAGATCTTCTCAGCTGTCTTCCTGGGCCCAAAATGCCCGCCACACGCTTGATCGTGGCAAAATGACAGCACACTCTTGAATTCCTCATCAGGAACACACCGACGAATAATCTGGTCGGGACAGTACTTGAACAAGTAGGGTTCGTCCCAGTAAAAGTGTTTTACTTGGGATAAGAAGCGAAGTCTGTCCTGACTTGACCATTCGGTCGGTAGTAATCCCATGGCCAAATAGTTCACAATATCTGCGAACCAGGGTTCGCACGATACTGTCAAGAGCTGTTCATCTGGGAAAACGTCGTTGATCGGAATTGGAAGCGAAGGCGAAGAAGGAAGTCGTGAGAGATGGTCGGCAACCACGTTTTCACATCCTCGTTTGTCCTTAATGACAAGGTAAAACTCTTGAAGCAAGAGGATCCAACGTATTAACCGAGATTTTGCATCTTTCTTCGCAAAAAGATGGCGCAGAGCTGAATGGTCTGTGTAGACAATGACTGGAGAGCCGATGAGGTAGGGCCTGAACTTTTCTAAAGTAAATACAACAGCCAAGAATTCCTTCTCAGTTGTTGTATAATTGAGTTGGGCGTCGTTCAGGGTTCGGCTGGCGTAATAGATTACGTGCGGCATTTTGTTGATGTGTTGTCCAAGGACAGCACCGATGGCAAAGTCGGATGCATCGTACATAATCTCGAATGGGTGCGTCCAGTCAGGAGAAGAAAGAACGGGAGCAGAAGTGAGTGAGCGTTTTAGTGACTCGAATGCAGTCACACAGCTCGAGTTGATGTCGAATGGCGTATCCTTGGCCAGCAAAAGAGTCATGGGCCTAGCAATCTTGCTAAAGTCCTTGATGAACCGTCTATAAAAACCGGCATGGCCAAGGAAGGCTCGGATATCTCTGACGCATCGGGGAGGAGGAAGATTGGAAATGACCTCAATCTTTGCTTTGTCAACCTCTATTCCATTTTGCAAGATGATATGTTCTAAGACAATACCTTCGTGCACCATGAAGTGGCATTTCTCCCAATTCAAAGTGAGATTCTTGTCCTTACATCGGGTAAGGACAGCGTCAAGATGCAGCAAACACTCATTGAAGGAATCGCCGAAGATGGAGAAATCATCCATTAAAATCTCCAGAAATTTTTCCACCATGTCTGAGAAGATTCCCATCATACACCGCTGGAAGGTAGCGGGCGCATTGCATAACCCAAAGGGCATGCGACGATATGCAAACGTGCCGAAAGGATAAGTGAATGTGGTCTTATCCTGGTCTTTTTCGGCGATGAGAATCTGATTGTAGCCGGAGTAGCCATCAAGAAAGCAGTAGTACTCGTGTCTGGACAATCGTTCAAGCATCTGGTCAATAAAAGGTAGCGGAAAGTGGTCTTTCCGCGTTGCGGCGTTGAGTTTTCTGTATTCAATGCATACTCGCCACCCAGTTTGGGTGCGAGTAGGGATTAACTCGTTCGCCTCGTTGGTTATGACCGTGATGCCCGACTTCTTGGGGACAACGTGGATGGGGCTAACCCACTGGCTATCAGAGATAGGGTAAATGATACCACTATCTAGACATTTTACGATCTCCTTCTTCACAGCCTCTTTCATGACTGGATTGAGACGTCTTTGTGGATCCCGGGCTGGTTTGGCATCATCCATCAGATGAATGTGATGCTCAACGATCAGGGGACTAATCCCCTTGATGTCCGCCATGGACCAGCCAAAAGCTTGCCTGTTGCTGTGCAAGACCGCGAGAAGAGCTTTCTCTTGCTCGGGAGCTAGAGAAGCCGAAATGATGACAGGGAGGGTCTCGTTCTCACCTAAGTAAGCGTACTTAAGGTGAGATGGCAAAGGCTTAAGTTCGAGCGTTGGAGGTGAAACGATTGAAGGCAAGATTGGTGCAGAGGTCTTGAACTCAAAGGACTCCAGCAAAGGTTCGAAACGAGTGTAAGCGACCGAGTCGGATGGTTCAGGTAACTCATCCGGAAATTCGAAAGATTCAAACTCGGGTTGTGCGCGGCTAAGATCGTTTGAAAACGTGAAACACTTGTAGTCGTTGTCGGGCGGAGAAACACAGCAGGTTCGAAGAGAAACGCACTAGTGGCGTCAAGATTATCGTGGTCAAATAGAAACTCCTCGAATTCACACTTTTCAAAGGTGATCTCCTGGATCGAGCAGACGTCCAGTATATGAGCATTAGGTTCGGCGGGCTGATTCCCTAACCTAAAAATGTTGAGTTCAATTGTCATGTTTCCAAAAGAGAGGTTCATCGAACCATTGCGACAATTGATCACAGCATTTGAGGTTGCAAGGAATGGGCGATCGAGTATCACCGGAATTTGATTCCGGGGGTTAGCTACAGGCTGTGTGTCTAATACAATGAAGTCAACGGGGAATATGAAGTCCCCGACTTTTATTAACACATCCTCTAGCTCACCCCTAGGATGGGTGATCGATCGGTCGGCCATTTGGAGAGTGCAGTGCGTGGGTTTCAGCTCACCGACGCCTAATTGCTCGTATACTGAATACGGAAGCAGGTTAACACTGGCACCAAGATCTAATAGTGCGCGGTTGATGTTCTTATCCCCAATAGTAATAGAAATCATAGGACAGCCAGGGTCCTTCCATTTTTGTGGTAAAGATTGGGTAAGAGCATCACTCACAGCACTAGCCAAGAAAACTTTCTTAGGTACCTGAGACTTCCTCTTTTTCGTGCACAAGTCCTTTAAGATTTTCGCGTAGGACGGGACTTGTTGGACAGCATCTAAAAGAGGAATGCTAATGTTAACCTGCTTAAATAACTCCAGAATCTTCTCCATTTGAGGATTTTGTTTATTAGACCTCAACCTGTTTGGAAATGGAACATTTTTAAAATTGGTTGAGTCTAATGCTGGAGGAGGAGATTGTGGAGTTGGAACGGATCCCAGAATAGGTGTTTTCGTGGAGTGAGAAGTGGGTCCATTCGGAGCAGAAGAAGAGGAAGGAGAGCCTGGTGAAGAACGCAAAATAGGCTCAGAAGACGAAGAAGCAGGGGAAGAAGAAGAAGAAGCAACGCCCGGGGTGTCATCGTTGATCCGTTTGCCAATGTTGTTTTGCAGCATCCTTCCCGATCTCACTGTGGTCACGGCACTCACATTATGGTTCTGTTGTTCAAGAGCAACATGTGCATTATGTGGGTGACCGGGATTTGGGAGTGGTTGGGACGGAAGCTTCCCCTTCTCTCTCTCGCTTAAGGCCGCATTCAGTTGTGCAATCTGGGCCTCGATGGTTTTGATGCTTTGCCCGTGTGCGGCAGTGTGTTGCACTAAAGATTGAATGGAAGACTGGATGTTGGCGGTGGATTGAGTCGATTGTTTAACAAACGCCTCCAGACTTCGTTCGAGCAAGGAAACCTTATCGTTGTTTGACGGAACAAAATTGTTTGGTGGAAAAGAATTGTTGGGTGCAAAGTTGTTCGTCTGATTTTGGAAAGGTTGGGGTTGGAAGGGCTGCTGATACTGAGTTTGTTGTTGCGCTTGTTGTTGCGGTAGAGGGGCCCTTTGGAAATTGTTGCCCAGGAATTGATTCTGATTCTGATTCCAGGCGAAATTGGGGTGGTTCCTCCAACCGGGATTGTAGGTGGAAGAGTATGGATCATTCCTCGGTCTTTGCTGGAAGGAAGAATTAACCTGATCCTGTCCTTGCGAGGGTGGGTTGTAAGGACACTCTTCGGTCAAGTGGGAAGGATCGGAACAACAAGCGCAGATGGTACGAAGGGGGACAACAGGGGCAGGAGCAGGAGCAGAAAATTTGCTCTCTATCGCTTCAAGCTTTCTTGTTATTGCAGCCATTTCAGCTTTCATCGCAATAGAGACATCAAGTTGGTGGATTCCTACCCTAGACTGACCGGTAGAAGTGGAGGTAGAAGAAGAAGATGTCGGTCTGGTGCTCTCCCACTGTAGCGTTTGCTCCGCAAGGTCGTCAAAGAATTGCCACGCTTCCTCGTCAGATTTCGATAGGAAGTGGCCCTGACAGATGGTCTCCAACAACTGCTTTGTTGCTGGGTTCAGGCCCTCGTATAAGGTTTGGCAGAACTGCCATTTCTCTATACCGTGGTGAGGACACTGAACAAGAAGGTCTTTGTATCGGTCAAAGCACTTCCAGAAGGGTTCAGAAGGAAGCTGGGAGAATTGGTTGATTTCATTTCGAATCCTTGCGGTTTTATGATTCGGATAAAATTTCTTTAGAAACGCTTTAACAAACTCGTCCCAGCTGGTGATTGAGTGGGAAGCGGTGCTATACAGCCATTTTCAGCAAGATCGCATAAAGTGAACGGAATGACCCGTAGACGTATAGCATCGTCCGACAGCTGGGTGGTTTTCATCATGGCACAGACGTTTTGAAATTTATTGATGAAGATATAGGCATCTTCAGATTCAAGCCCAGGAAAACGTGGATGCATGTTGATGAAATGGGGCTTAATTTCAAAGTTGTCCCCATTGGCCGGAGGAAGAGAAAGGCAGGTGGGAAGTGCAGAACGGGTGGGATAGAAACGATCCTGGAGCGCGATTCGCTGCGGCGCTACAACAGGCGGTGGTGGTGGAATATTGGTCTCCGTAGGAGGTGGAGCCAATCCAGCGGTAGTCAAAGAGATGTTCGGATTAAATCCTGACATCGCAGAAGAAGAGGTTGGTGAAGGTGAAGGTGAAGATGTATGAACAGAATTCCGGTCAACGTCGGAGTTGGCCGGCAAAGGAAGGGGTGAAAGAGGAGTGGACGGAGTATCGACGTCTGAGTCGATCGCGTAGTCGGTAGCGACTAACGTAACGCGGACTAGACGGGCTCTAGTGTCCCGAGTCCAAGAGGACATACACTAAACGAGTTTAGTATAGTCAAAGCGGAGAAGGTGAGGGTAAGAAAACGTCAATGGAGAAAGGCGATGGGTGGTGGGTGAAAAATGGATTTGGCGATAAAAGGGCAAGTTTTTATAAAAGTTTTTGATTTTTTCTTCTTTTTTTTTTGAAAGATTTTTTACAGAAATATGTACGGATATACGGCTTTAGCAATCACAAACAAGATATGCACAATCACACCTAGATCTAGGGTAACCTAGGTCTACTAGACCTGCTCCTGAACTTGATTGTCGAAGTTAAACAGTGTCGAGAAACGGGCTTAAAAATACACTGATCACGAGGCCAGGTAAGTGCAGAGATAAGGGGAGGTTGTCCAACGCTTTCGCGAAGTTCCTTAATTAAATAACCCTTTCTCTTTCGGCGGTTGCGCCTTTAACACTTTCCTAGACACCCCGTAAACAATATACCGTTAAGCGAGGTTCTAAACACGGTTTATCTTCTCCTAATGAGCGCGAAGTCCTTAGGGCTGAAGTCTAGTATTTTTTAATTTACAATGGACAATGCATATGCTTTTGTGATTTTTGGGGTCCTGGGAAGGGTGATGAAATCCCCACCCAATCTGGATTGGTTTCAAGCCCCTTAAGTCCGTATTAAAGAATGCAAAGCGGTAACAAATCAACTGCAAACAATTTTTTTTATTTGCGGCGCAAAGAATCCTGCACAAGAACAGTTTATTGGAAGGAGGAGAAGAATTTGAAAAAGAAGGCTGCAGAAAACACAATTCAGTGGAGTCCAGAGGAGTGGAGAGGAGAACAGGAACTTACAGAGAGATTTTGGGGCTCTGAAGCCACCAAGTGGCCGCGGATCCGCAGCCAAACACGTGCTAAGGCCGCAGTTCCGCGGCTATATGTTGGGATTGGGCTGCCAAATTTTCTGGGTGTGCTGTTGTGGTTGTCCTCTGCTTGTATGGATCTTCTGAATTTTTAGTTGCTCACTGTCCCTGCTCCAGATCTTGACAGTAGACCGTTTGTTCCGTTTTGGTCCGTCGCGGTGTAGCCGCGAAATGTGGGTCTATCTTCCCACGTCTTTGGCACTGTACTTGAACTCCGTATTATCCGACGTCTTTGGCGTCGATCTTGAACTTCGTATTTTCCTGCACACTTGCACAAAAGCTAATCAAAAAATAACAAAATGATTTTTTTACAAAGAATATTTTTTTTTTGTTGTTTTTCGGTTATATTCACAAGTTAACCTGAAATTACATAAGGAAATAAACTACCGTCTCCCCGGCAACGGCGCCATTTGATTGGAAGGGATTCGGCGTGTTCAAGTTTTAGTTTTAAATACCGCAATCAAGACGGTTTCGCTTGTAGCTAGCCGGTTGAGTACGGGTCGTCCGCAGGGAGATGGGAGTTTTTTCTATGTGCTTTAACGAGTTAAGTCCGGTTTTTCAGATTTTGTTGTGGTTATCTAAGTGTTGAGTTGATATTTAAAGAGTGCTTGTTAGGGTTAGGATTAGGTTAGTTTGAGTTAGGAGTCTCCACATCTTTCGTTGCCTCTCTTAATATCGGTGTTATGGTAATCGGCAACAACGGGGATTAGCACGACTAGGAAGGACTTTGCGAGTATAAGCTAGGCTTTCCAACGCATAAGTCTTCCTTTTGGTGCTTGTCCGTCCGTTCTTGGCACTTAGCCATAACCTCCGGTTAATTCAACCACAACCGGTCTCACTACGGAATCACCGCTATCATGTAGGATAGGGTGCCGTAAGGAGCGGATTGTGGATCAATTAACGGGAGTCGAATTAAGCTGTTGGGCAAGGAAAGAGTGAGAGAGATTTCCTTCTCTCAAACTTCCCTTATCCTACCCTAACAAGTATGAACTACTCACACATCATGATACGGAAAAATAAAACAAAACAAAAGAGGAAGATAGAAAGAAGGAGATTAGAAGAATACGACTAGCTATTTGCGACCTCACCTTGGCGAGGATCGAGCGTAAGCATCATTGTCGTATTAAGGATAAAGAAAAAGAGAGAAGAAAGAAACAACAAGACAATAACAACAACTACTTAACAAATTAAAATTACAACAATTAACAAGATAAAGAGACAAGCATGATAATAAATGGTTCTTCTTTATTCATCACTCTTCACTCACAAGCTCACTACAAGTTTCAATGGAGAAGAGGTGAGAAGAGGAAGAAGAAACACAACTAAACTTAGCAAAATGAAAATACAAGAATTTACCCTTTCCTTCACAAAGTTCTGGGCTATTTATAGGCCAAAAAATGAAAACCTAGGGCAACCACCAGAACCCAAACAAAAAGACCAAAATACCCTCAAAAATTCTGCAGATGCGGCGCCTAGACGGCCGCGGATCCGCGGCCTAGACCCCCCTTTAGCCGCGGATCCGCGGCCTTCTGGTTGAGTTGGGCCCTCCAAAATTCTGTGGTTCCCTGGTTCTCTGTCCCCTTTATTCTGGTATATATATTTTCTGGAAATTTCTTCACGAATTTTCCAGAATTTCTGTTGAGGGAAAGGTGGACTTTTTATCAAGATTTGGCATGATTGCCTCGAGCTCCGCGTAGATTTTCTTGGATCTTGTGCTGCCATTGAGCCTTGTGCCTGAAAACGATATTGATTTGACATTTTGTCTTCCTAAACTGGTATCTGGCAACATACGGATGAAGAGTGGAGACCGTGTTTTATCTGTGGTTGGCAGGAACCCGGATTTTGTCGTGTTTTCCATGAATTTCACCGTTTTAGAACCGAGAACCTGTATCCTGCAATTGACTAGCAAACACAGCTCAAGAGTATCTACCGATATGCAATGTGATAAAAATTGGGCGGTATGAAAATGCAAAAATCTGATATGAACAGTACCTACACATCATAACGTTTCGTGCCGCATAAAAATCCAATTCAAAACCAATACGACGCACGAAACACCCATAGGTCAAAACCTATGGTTTGCTCTCGCAAAGCAACCCGATATCACTCGATATAGACGTACAAACGTCAAGTGATCGAGATAAAACACAAACACTAAAATCCAGAATTTGAAATACGCAAAACCATAACTCGAATCAAAACAACAACTCAAGGAAGTGGTCCTAGATTTTGATTAAGGTACAAATAATGTTCCAAAACAATACTGGCGTGATGTATATAGGGTATAAGAGCAATGGAAGCAACCAGGACCTCACCCCTCACCAAGTGGCCGAGCCCATCCCCCTAAAATCCGAGCTCGCCGTCCCAGTTGGCTCCTCTGTGGTTCGTATTGGTACATGGGGTTCCTAGGGTCAATTCTAGTCTGCAGGGGTTGTTTGCTCATCTCGTAATTTTCCCAGGTCATCCCAGATTTTCCTGCACACTCAAATACCTCAACAAACCGACATGAAAGTCTGTATTTCTGTTTCAGGTTTGGTATTGTGTTTGGTTCGGGGTTTCTAACATCTAGGGGGGTTTAAGGTCATCACTAATGTCCAATTACCCAATCTCAACTCAAATTAACCCTAACCCTTTCTAGGGTTTTCCAAAGTTCACTATACTTCTCCAAAACGATTTAAAACTTGAATAGATGCAAAAGCAAAAGAAATACTACACTAATTGTGAAGGTATTACCTCATTTGACACTCATGAATCCTCTACAGCGCCAAAATGCAAACTTTCTTGGTCCAAAGTGTAGCTTGTGAGCTTGTGCATATTTTTTATGAAGTGGGGATGATGTTTTGGAGTTGTTTTGATGAAGTTTTGGGGTTTTGAAGTGGAGGTGGAGGAGGGTGATTCCATGAGAGGAAGGAGAAGAAGAAAGATGAAGATGATGAAGTGAGAAGCAATGGCCCATGACTATGGTTTGACCCCTCACCCTCTCTCTCTCATGGCCATCTCTCTTGTCATCATGATACCTTTTGACTTTTCCTTTTTCTTGTTTTCTTTTCTATTTTCTTTTCTTTTCTCCAAATAGAAACCAAAACAAAACAAGAAAGCCATCTAAAAAATGTAACACAAATGTAAAAATGATATGTTGCATGTCATGTGCACAAAACACGCTCAATGCGTGATTAGCGATATTTAATCGCGATTAGCGCTAAAATGGTGCAAAAATAAATCATAGAATTTCATAATTCGCCTAAATCACTTAAAACACCCTCATTTCAGTAATTTCTATAATTTTCCAAATTTTCCCCAAATTTATTGGTATTTAATTTTTACCGCCTTATTAAAATATTCCCAATATTTATTATTTAATTATAAAAATTCCCAAAAATAATATTTTATTTTTCTGAAATGTTACAATGAGAGTGTGTGAGTGGGTGAGGTGATAATGAGAGAGTGAGATGAGTGTAGGATAAGTGCATCCTTGCATTTACTCTTTCCCTCTCCTAATAAATGCTCTCAAAAAGGCCTTATGACTCACCTAGCCACCTCCTCCCAATCCAAAACACAACAAACGGAAATATCGTCTCACAAAACAAATATCTAGGGTTAAGGTTTAAACAAAGCAAGGATTAGGTTAAAGGTTGTCATGGTCACTAACAAGATTAACACAACTAACCCTCACATTAACATGCACAAGTGTGTGCAAGCCAAAACAAATAATAATAAAATATTAATTAATTGTTATAAAGTGTGAGGAAACCAATTTGGTAAACTTTTTACAGAAAATCCGCATTATCGCTTAATTAACACTAATCTCATTCTAAGGTGTTACGTACAGTTAGTGCCGCTAACATGCTTGTGGTTAAAACCACTGCCAGCGTATTGCCGAGTATTTAGAGTCCCACACAGAGGGATTTCCCGGTTCTGGCGACAGATGTAGGAGCCGTACAATAGTATGTGCAGGGATCCGATTAAATACGTGTACGCGATACACGGACTTTAATTGGACGGTTGATAATACTAGCCAGCTTAGGATTAAGCCGAATTGTTAAATCAGTTTTTGATTTAATAATTTATATATGTATTTTGATACATATATTTTAGTATTATTGTTTACTATTCATTTTCTCTCTTTGGTGCCATCCGTATTTTTATACGGATACGCGTATATGTAGCGATAGATATACTAGATGAAATATTCCGTATTTATACGGGAATGTTTCTAGAAGAAGAAGACCTCATATTTATTATTCTATTTAGAAAAATAAAAAGGGAAATGAGGTGGAAAATGAGAGTTATGAAGCATGGTGGAAATATTGTGGAGAGGTATGGCTTTATCTTTTATTGTCAAAATCCATTTGGATGCACTATTGCACCATGGTTAGTTTTTATAGCCATTCTTTTCTACACTTGATCACTTGATGAGATTTTCTTCTTGACTTGCACATGCTCCATGCATTCTCTTCTCCTTCTTCTTCTTGCTCCCATATTTGACCAAGATTCTAGAGAGAAAAATTTAGTGAAGTTTCCTACATCACCGACCATCCAAACCTAGCAATTTTGGGTCATCGGTTTGAGCCTCCTCTACGTTCCCTCGGGTCGATCGTCTTCGGTAAGGGTGGTCAATTCTTAAGCGCGATCCCGGCGGCTACGAGCTTGGATGGGTCTTCCACAATTGGGTGCACACGCGACAAAGGTTGTATTTCTCAAACCTTGCATGCTTGGTTTTCTAGTTTAGGAGTTTGGATCGATTCTAGGTTCGGGGTTCTATCATGTTTTCTTGAATTTTTTGTTCGCCAACCGTGTCTCCGCTACGCCGTGGGCACTAGGGAACCCTGAATTGGTATCATATCCTCCCAAACACCATAAACTAGCTAGTTACGACATTTGAAATCACGTTTTTTAGGGTATCGAAAACTGTCGAGAAAACAGTCCTGAATTTTTGAGTTTTGAGATGTTTGCACGCCCCGCGGGCTCTCGGTTTGAACCGAGAAGCAGCGGGGTGGTGTTTGGGTACCCTCGGGAGACCCGGGGGGGGGGGACTGAACGGCTGGGCCCACTCCCCAAGACCACCACAAGGTGGTCTTGGTGGTGGGGACACGAAACTTCCCCCCATGGGCAGTTTCGGGTCTGCCTCACCCTCTGGCCATCCCCTGGTGGCCTCGGCGGTAGGGTACCCCCTCTAGGTCCCTCGAATCGAAGTTAATTTTGTGCTCTATCTCTCCGTGAAGATTCGGGCGTGTTTCGTTTTGATTCGGACTTCCGAATTGGCTCAAAACTCGATTTTTTTGGATGCTTTGTGCACTTGGTTTTTGATCCTTGGTAAATTTGGGATGTGCGCTAATTGTGTTTTGGAATTCTAATTTCGTGACTTCGTTTGCGTGCGTGGATGTGTTAACGTTTTCTAATTGCTATATGCTCAATTAGACGGGGTTACACATTTGTTTTGGTTACTTGTTTCTGTATATATATCTGGTTGTGGTTTTTGCGGATTGTCGTGATGGATAACCTTGTGTGCAATGTTAGATGTACAGTTCAGATTCATTTGTATATTAATTATTGAGGGGCGAGCGTCCGACATGTGGACTGCTGTTTCTTCCAGTTTGTATATTCTTTTATTGGGGCACGACGGGGTTGAGGTCGTTGCCACCATTGTATATATTTTTTCTTTTTTGTACTAGGATTACCCCGCGGAGGAGTGCTCGAATAGCCGGGTTCTAGGTGGCAACGGGCATGCATCTCATGGCATTGAGACTGGGAGGGGGACCTTACTCTAGAATTGACGGGCTATTTGCTGCACTCATAGGGGGTATAGGTTGACCCACGGAGGGGTGCTCAAGTTACCGGATTCCGTGAAGTGCTGGGTGGTCCATTCACTTTGTTGATTGGGGTTGCCTCACTTCGGGGATTGGCGGGTAACTTGCCGCACTCATAGGGGTCTAGGATCTTCATTGCACTGTCTATCCACAAGACCGGGGAATGTCGCGTCTCATTTATGGCTCAAATGAAACGCGGGGCTCCTAAATTATCCGCTATTTCACATTGTTGTTGTCACGACCCAAAAGTACGGAACATGACCGGCACTTAGACTACGAAACGTCTCGAGGCGTACGTAATCTAAGTAAGCCGAAAACCCAGAAATCCAAACCAAGAAAAGTAATAGAGTGAAGGAAAAACCAACTTAAAGCAAGTAGTTTAATAGCATAATGCCGAATTATGCGTTTTTAAAAAAACATCAAATATTTCCTGAAAATTTCGGCATAGTTTCCTTTGTAATTACTGGCTCCTAAACGGGATACAACATGAATAGTATACGAAATCAATAAAATGCATCCCCAAGCGGGAGCTAGCTCTTCATCAATCGACGGTCACAACCACATAAGCAATATAATATACAACGCCAAGGGCGAGGATCAAAACTCAAAAGGAAACTCAAAACAACAAGAAATCCACATAAATATAACGCGCGACTCTAAGGTCGAAAGAATAACATCACTGGTCTCTATCTCAAAATAAATACATGTTTGGTTGATGGAACTTCTAGATACAACAGAGTAATAATATACAAGGTATATAATGGGGGGTAAGATACAAATAAACCCACTTACTAGCAAGTCACCCGAAAGAAGCAGTGCCAGCAAAGCCGTAATGAAACCTGTACGGCAAAACCTGCAAGAACCGTGGCACAGCGGGGGTGAGTTGCCAACTCGTGAGTGTAAAAACATCTACGAACAGAAATCGCATGAACAACGCAATCCTAGGTCAATAATCATAATATATCCTCAAATATATATAACCAGCAGCCTATAATAATGGCTAGGGTAAAGTCTAACCCAAGTGTAATCCCATGTGCCCGTGTCAGTGCCTCAGGTAGCAATATATTATATGGATGATGAATGAGTGCATGAAACAGAATAAAACTGCTTTCATAATTTAGTGAGATTTCTGTACTTTTAAAAGAGGTATCATAAATGAAATCGGCATAAACAGTGTCTAGCATCGACACAAAACATAAGTCCCAATGTCTCAATATCTCAGGATCTCAATGTCCCAATCTCACTATCTAGGGCGCCGTCAATCCAGACCGGCCCCTACCATCAATCTTAAGACCATGAAGGTATCCTCCGGATATCCGACGCGTCGGGTAATATCACCGGTCGGTAGTGCTCCCCTGCCAGGCTCAACGCCATCATCTGCGATCCTCTTGCCCCGGGGTGCCGCATCGGGTCCACCATGTACCCGAAACGGTTCCTCCACTCCTCGAACTCGGGTCTCAAAATTCATCAGCAAACTCATGGTGGACGACTCATACATCATGGAACAACCGCACTTTTCTTTAAAAAAAAGGATGAGGAATTTTAAAAGTGTTTTGGCGGTTTTCCTCAAAATCCCAGAAATCTGAATCCAAGACATCAATAGCATGTAAACGGTGAATATAGCATGAAAATCCATGAATGCGGCACAACAGTGAATAATAACATGCATGAAGTAGCAAGTAGTAACTACAATATCTAAACTAGCATATAAGGCAAGTACGCTAATATCATGTCTAAACTTTTAGCTAACAACCTATGTCAAATGAAATAGTATTTTCTAAAGTGTTCGTGAAATGGAAATTACCGATGAAGATGTGTGTGAGCCGGCAAGTAAGTGTACATGGTACATACGCGTCATCGGTAATGGTGCTGGTGTCCTAACATCATGATATCAACAATGGAATATGAAACATAATATAAGCATGCGATGCGGAGCGAACAACAATAATGAGCGGGAGTTAAATACTAGACACAAAGATGACAATCTATATTTAATATAAATCTAGTCTAACAACTACACTAAACTAAAGGGCTAAGCTAACTGGCTACTGAAGGTAAGAAAACCGCCTAACACCTGAGTCGATACATATGTGTATTTATATATATATATATATATATATAGATATATATATATATATATCAGTCGGTGATCCCGCCTCGATAATATTGCATCCGATACCATATCTATAATCAGTTATTCGCAAGTCAAGAGTGCAGATCAAACATCAATATATAGCTCATACGTAAATCCGTCGTACGGCATCCCCAAATCTGGGTACGGGTCAATATTTTATTCCTCATATTATTCATCTGGTATCCTCTCTATCAAAGATCATAACCCGGGTACTGATCTATGTCTAGTACAATACTAATATCATCAATCTAATCATGATCTGACTGCTGATCTACAGCCTCCTACAAACCGATATCATCATCATATATCGTCATAAAGAGGTATACATCGCCTAATGCGACCTATTTTAAATATCATGTCATATCATATCATATCATATCTCGCATCACGATCACATGTCAACCGTTTTATATATATCCCTATTCACATGGCATCGTCATCCAAAGATCCGCTATAACATCAGGACGTATCTCAAGTACGAATCCTGCCATATCACCGACCTCATAATCTAAGATCAACTCTCATCGACTCATCTCAATCCCAAGTATCATCCTCAAATCCGTATGTGAACACATAGTCCCATACCCATGTGAACACATAACTATATAGAATCCCATATATGCACATATGAACAAAGGAATGTATGCAAGTATGTATGTGTGTGTATGTGTAGTGCAACCACTACTCTAGGGTCTCGCAAAACTAAACTAATCCGATCACACCCTGAATCCATCTATGTCATCAATAACATCAAACAATATATATAACGACTATGTGTGTATACGTATTCGTATACATCACCACGAACCACGGGGGTGCTATACGCCATCCACCCGACTTCTCCCCGTAGATATAAATCTACTCACGTGGTCCTCGCTCGCCGGTGCCGACGTCGCCACGCGCTTCCTTGTCGTCTCCAAGTCCACATGGGGTACCTACATATCATAACGCACCGTATCACCTTAAAATCCGACTCATGACCAAAACGACACACGAATCCCACATAGGTCAAAACCTATGGCTGCTTTCACAAATCAACCCAAAAAACCTCGACGTCGGCGTACAAACGCCAAACCATCGAGAAAAACACCAAACGTACCAATCATGGTTTCACAAATCACTAATTATATATGAAATAGGATTTAAATTATCAAAACATTAAAATTAATCAATTCGTTTTATTTCTCAAAAACCTAGTTAGCAAAAGTTTTCGTTTTAATTCGAAACTTGATGTTTTAACAAAACTAATGCCCAATATATTCACTAAATATCTTAATTAGGTCATATAAACCACTTCTATATTTTTTTGACACTAATTTGTAAAAATTCAAAAATTCTAGTTTTCAATTATACCCAAATTTCAACCATTTTAGCAAAAATGCATAAACAACAATTTAGCTTGGATTTGCATGATCTAAAATATTAAAATACGATTTATAATGTTAATAATGTGATAAAAACCCTAACCATATTTTTAATCTCACATTCTAATTCGATTTTTAAAAGAAACTAGTAAGCATGAATACTAGAAAATTGACGCAACCATCGCGGATTTGCGACAAAAAGACTACAATCTAGCATGAACAACCAATCCACACTACAAGCAACCTACCACACTCAAATAATCCACAAGCAATGCTTCAATTCCCATTTCCAAAATCAACCCCTTCTCTTGATTTTTTTTATAAACTAGCAACAACAACAATTTCACACTTTAAATAACTAATTTAGCATATACAAGCTATAATTTAACCATTAGATAGAAATTATACCTCCAAGTTTGAAACCCTAGGTTGCTCTAGCCACCAAAGACACCTCATTTCTCCATGTTTTCAACTAAGTTAGGCTTGAGAAGAGATAGCACAAGGATTTGTTTTGGTTTTGTGAAGAAATTTGTGGATTTATATGGATTTTTGAGGTGAAATTTGAAGGAAAAGGAATGAGAATTGGGGAAATTTTTGGGGCTGTTGCTGTTGTGGTTTCAGCTGAGGGAGAGGGGAAAAAAGTGAGCGTTTGTTGTGTGCAAAATGTCCAAGTCAACCCCTCACCAATCAAGTACACCATGGCTCTCAAATTAATATATTAAAAACCTTTTTAAAACACTACATTCACATGATTTAAAGTCAAAAAGAGGGGGGGAAAATTCATGGGCTGTTGCCATGGGATGGGGCTGGCCATGATGGGGAGGAATGAGTGAGAGAGATTTTACAAAGAATTTCTATGCAAAAAGACCCCCCACAAGCTCAAAATTGCAAGTTTTAGCTTAAAATAATTATATTTTTGTTTTCCATAATAAAAACCAATTAAAACTTGAAATAAAATACTAAAAATTTATATTACAACTAGATTTTAATTAACATGATTTTAAAGATTAAAATTAGCCCATTTAAATTTGTATTTATCGCTAATTTAATGTATTTTCTTACCGGCTTAAAATAATATTAAAAATAATTAAATTCAGCAAATTTTTCAGAAAACCAGAAATTTTACCAGTGGCTCAATAAACACTAAACACTAGCAATTTCATAGCTAGAATATGTATTTTTAATTTTATAATAAAGATATTTATATTTTGACTTTTTACAGAAATCCTCTTATTTTACCGATTTTTCAAAATTTCACCGAAACGATTTTCAAATCGTTATAGTTGTTTGCATGCTTGTGATGATTTTTATTTGCCTATGATGATTATTATCTGTCTGCGATGTTGATATATATATATATATATATATATATATATATATATTATATTTAGTAGATGCTTCTATATGTTTTGCATCTACGCTAGTCCAGCCCACACTCTGTCGTTAGTTAAGTAACCTAACAGTGCATGACGGGGCCCCGTGGCGAATGCGGATGGCATATAAAAAGCATGTTATTTTGGTTGTTTTTTTTGTGGCTTGGAAACATAAAATGGTGGGAACGCATTATCGAAATAATGCAAGGAAAAATAAACTTAAATGATGTTGTCGGAACCAATTTTAAAACTATTCGGTTTTCTTCAAAACTTTTAGTCGTATTTTTTTGCTTTGTATAGAGGTATTCGGTTAGGAATATCCCGCACCTCATTCTATGAGTGAAGAGCCTTGATCGCTTCATTGGAAGTTCGCTCTTAAGGAAAAGTTTATGTTACTGGTTTTAAAAGGCTGAGCTTAAGCCACTCCATTTCAAAGCCACTCGATTTCTTTCAACGATATCAAGTTCATTACGTTAAAGGTTTTTTGCCAAAAACCAGTCGTAGCCCTCCATCATTTCCTACGAGTATTGCTTAGTATTCGTGCTGCGTTTGTTGACTCTGTCAAGGCGTAGTGTGCGGTTGCTATGTAATTCTTGTTTGTAGCACGTAATGAGATTGGTTAGGATAGTCGTATGGTCTTGATGACTCCGTCAAGGGCTCGTGCGACTGGGTTTAATGCAATCAAGATAATGACGGGTTGAACTTGAATATGACCTTTTAATTTGTTGACTCCGTCAAGATCACTTGGGTCCTAAGGGAAAAAACCATATCGGGAGTTTCAAACATACGGGAAACTTGCGTCGCATGTGAATACCTTTTGGAGTGTGGTGACTTGAGTGGATTCCGTCAAGTTATCACATGATGATCGTTGGATCCCGATTCTCACTGATGAGTATGTATTACTCCTCGGGAGATTTTTCACTTCACAATTAGCTAACCTATTAGGAGTCTAGAAAGTGTTAACAAGGTTACGCCTTTACGGAAACAGGGTTATTAATTGGGTCCGTGCGAAAGCAAGGGGGACCTCCCTCAGAGTACCAACACTGGCCTGGCTGAACGGTTAGCGAACTTTTAAAAGTGTAAATGATCCCGACTAGTTCTCCTTTTAGGGTTGTTTCTTTTCTCTCTCTCTCTGGTACAGTAGTTGGGTTACACTAACGCCTTAGCCATCAACCGTGGCGGTTTGCGGAACAAATTTTTTTCTACGAGTTTAAAAACAGCGCTAGAATAACCCAATAAACCGGATCTTACCATAAACCTAACTAGCTAAATAAGAGGAGTTATCTGTTGGGTTACGGCAGCGCCCCGGCCATCAATCCGTGACCAAATGCTGAATATTTTTTATAAAACTTGGCGCTACCACAACCAATTACCCGGATCTACCTATAAGCCCTAGATAACAAAACATGCAAAGGAGTTAGAATGGTTATACCGAATAGATTCGTGTCCTTCGGTCTTCAACCATCATCCCAAGCTCCTAGGGGCTTCTTTGATCAAGCTTGATCTCCGGTCTTCCTACATCGAAGATGATCCACCCGAGAGTCTATGCAACGAGCTCCAACCTCATATCCGAGGCAACTAGGGCACCTAGATCGCTACTCTAGATACCGTAGATGAAGTAGAGAGTGATGAAGGATTAATTTGTCTTAAGACACCCAAGGATTCTCAACTCATGAGAGGGTTTGGTGGAGCTAGAGGAAGAAGAAGATGCCATGAGAATGAGGCGTTGAGAGCAACTCAAGAGAGAGAAAAAGAAATGAATAATGGCTTAATGTTTTGTGTGTTATGAGTGTTGATTAGAAATAATGGAGCCATCACAATAAATATGTCAAGTCTCCAAAATATCTAGAGTCAACAAAAATATTTCAAGTCAACAAACAAAAACCCTCAGCATGCATGAATAGTAACCATGGGTTACTAATTCGCCATGCCACCAAAAATGCAATAAACACCTCATCCAACCCTTCAATAACCTTTTAATCCAAAAAGGTCTAAACCATGATGAGGTGTAATCTTCTAAAAGTAATCTTGTAATAAATTTCAAGAATACCCCTCAACTGTATATACATACCCGCATCCGTATTCCGAAGAATACGAATACAATGAGACGAAAATAATCCAATAATATAATACTAGGATCTGGCTTAAACCAAAGCCCACTAGTATTATCCGTCCGAACATCATGCGTGCATAAGTACACGTATGTGATCGAACCCTGCCGTAAAATCATACGGCCTCTACATCGTTTTGCCCGAAGTAGGGAAACCCTCTGTGTGGGACTCTAAAGACTCGTCAATACGCTGGCAGTGGGTTTAACCACAAGCATGTCAGTGGCACTAGCTGTACGTAATGGCTACCCAGGTATTGAACGAAAGGGAGACGACGGGCAAACTCATCCTGAAACCCCTACTAAGCCAGACAGTGAAAATATCCGTACAGTCCGTTCCGTTCGTTTATGATTATCGCATATCGAGTCTAGGGGGTGGATAAAGTCAAACACCTAATAAAGCGACATTTAGTGTCGATATGAAGCCTATCACCACCTGAGAAACTACTGATCGGAATCAGTAATTCTCGACTACCTTGGCCAAGGATTTATGGTGATGGCCACCCGTGCACACCATGACATCAACCCCTAATACCGGGAGAGATGAACCCTCTGACGATCCGCTCATTGCCTCAATGTGGCTCGGGACTGTACCCAACTAAAACCTGTTTGCACGACTACTTTTAGCCATGGTAGGGTAGTAATCAAAGCACAATGGGAACTCACACGAGAAAAATGACGATCTTAGGCCGATAGACTAATCTGTACATATGTTACCAGGGAACTGCTATCTGACAATAAGTATAATACCAACTAGCATATTCCCGGCGTGTCCGTCCGGTGTACTCATAACCCAATGAGCACCTGTATACATCTTAGGTGAACCAACTGGCACCAATTGCTTGTGATACCGGCCACCGCCCCTCGTCGGGGTCTCGATCCGTATACACTAGTCTACTCTTGGAGTATCGATGCCCAGTCTCGAAACTCCCACGACTAGGGACATTTTAAGGATGTGCTTATAGACAACCCAGCTCTCACATATATGATCGCCATCATACTGCTGGTAGTCAAGCATGAATCCTAAGGGCTCTATCAACATGTAATAGCGATCTGTAATGTCACCTGAAGCATGCACACGATGATAAAGAAAAACCAGATAGCATACTATCATCTCGAGTAAGACTGTCCTACCGGTATAGGTCCCTCCTCAATCATTGCAATCATGTGCCTGTGATCCAATAATTGACTTAAGGGCACTATAGCCAACAATCTCCCACTTGCACTTAAGTCTAATTATTGCGGTGTCACATACTCACAGCCCGTGTGATACCGAAAACCCATCTTCTCTACTAATCAGTTTCATAAAGCTCATTTGTAAAACTATTGCGTTCGAGAAATAGCCTCAGTGAGTGGATCCGCTCCAATGTTTCTTTCTATGTCTCTCTTTATCTCAAGTTCACGGAGAAAGACATCTCCCGAAATGAGCAATACCTGTCTTAGAATATGCCTGGATATCTGATGGGACCCAGTTCACACATGAACTCTAAATACAGCAAACTTCTTAGACTGTATCGTCCACTGAATTTAATCAGTATCCCGCGCCATGCCTCCCTCAGTATCCGCTTGGACCACCTGTCCAAACTACTGCCCCTGGTTAAGAGGGAAAACTATAACTCTGACAGTCACTCTGTCATCCAGGTCACCTTGGAAGCCTGGAATGATAACCGTCTCCCAAAGGAAGCTGCCGTTACCAAATCCCTAGAACATCCACTTATGTTCATAAACCTCTTCCAAACGTTTCTCCAGGATTGGATTAATATATAAACTTATTGCATCTAGTGCAAAAACAACATCTGGTGTGGTACTTGACATCTCTTGATTGACTCAATTGCCTAAGCAAGTGATATGCTACTCATGCACATCCCTCTCCTCTTTAGTCTGTAAGACACCTTTAGAGAGGGTGACTCCATCACCTGCAGGTACACCACCATGCCAGGAGTCGTCTATTCTAAAACACCTTTAGATTACTGTCTAAGTACCCAGATTGGGAAACTACCCAAATCTAGATCTAAAACCATAGATCTAGTAACCAGAATGCTTGATATAATATCCATATCATATGTGGAGAAACCACTGTGTGACAACCACAGTATAACCGATCGTAGTGTAGGAATTTCACTTCCTATAAAGTGTATGTCATCCAAATACCAGGACATTACACCCTACTAACTTCTTAATAGATCCATCTACAATTCTGATGAAGTCAAAGCCTTTGACAGTCACATCAAAAATAGATGATCTATCTCCGCTATACTTGCTTTAGTCTATAAATAGACACAAGCTGCTTGTCCACTATGCTTCCGCTGCTCCCACCGACTACAACAACCCTCTGGCAGTGTCATATACACGTGCACTTCTAAAACTAGTTTACAACGACGCTATACTCATCCTCCTGCCGGGTCTTATAGTCTAGAACAGCAGTAATGTCAAGTCTGGGTAAACAAGAACCTCCCTGTCACCATCTTTTATGATACCGAAGTACCTCTCGGGTGCCTAAGGTTACCCACCATATTTGTGGAGTGTCTAATGGAATGTAAAACCCGATCGAATCTTTAGGTTCTATTAAATTTTCAGTAATCGTTTGTGGTTCTGGAATCACTTCCAGTTCTATCATACTCCCACTACTGTTTTCTTAAAAAGTCCAATTTACTAAAATTGTGGAGAGTCAAGAACAATATCACTATTGATCTTCCAGATGGTAGAAAGTTAACCCTCGTCATAGCCTGGGATAACCCACAAACAACCATTACTGAAATGTGCCTTGAGTTATCCAGAGTTTGGTTTTAAGCATGAGCCGGACAACTCCATATACCTTAACATCATTAAGATATGAACCATTCTATATTCAATATAGAAAAATATGCACTAATTTAATTGGAACCAGATTCAAATCATGCAGCTGTCTCCAGTGCATGTAAACTAATTGGAGAGAGGCCGATCAGCATTACTCAACTTAGGAGTGCATCCGGATATGAGTAACCTGAAAGAGAAGCAAGTTCTTAAAATCAATACTATCAACTGAATACCAAACACAAGTATCACATCTTTGATCACCTTGAAGAATCCCGATACTTGCAATACGTGGTTCTCTACTTTATTCTTGTACCTATAACTTCTCAAAACATGGACCTTGTATTTCTACGAAACACTTGTCTAAAACTGGAGAAGTCACAAGTAAACAAAATATAGTACGAGGACCAACCCTTTTGTCCTAATGGATACCAGACAACATACGGTACTTTATATAAGTCCCCTGAGTTGAATAACTCAAACACTCCGCGTCATAGGTTGAAAACTGTATTATGGTTAAGAAGAATTACACCGTTGTCTAATGCTCCTTACCTAATCATCAACTGATATAGGTAAATGTCATAGACATAATTTCAAAAGGTTATATCTCACTTTATAAAATAAATGTACAGATATATCAGTTTGAAATTGGTGCATAACAATGGATATTCAAAGCCAAATATTTGCCGTCTGGCAAAACCCAGGCGATTTTCTCAAATATCACCAATTACAACGAATTCCGATATAATGAGAATATAATCACCTAATTCCTAATAACTTACTCTCACTCATCATCTATAAAACCATACAGATGTGAGAATCAAACCTGGTAAATACATGCCCTGGAGTAAGGATATAATTGGGAAATCTGTTTTCAATTAACAATGCATAGTGAAACCGAAACATGAAAATGTTTCGAAGGGGTAGCCGGGTATTCTTATTAATGCCTCTTCCATTATCCAGATTCATGACCGTGACCGTATATTTCCTTGCCATCTCTCTAAATCCCTTTATTTGTTTTTACTCATTACATTCTGTACACCACCCTTAGGCTAAATTATTTTCTTCCTTCCCTACCGTTCGACACCAGCCTATGGTTTGGTAGAAGACTATCCAATAAGCGTAATAGGTGTACTTTCATAATCCTAGGAGCCCTCGCAACCTGAGCGAAGGTAAAGATAAAAGATAACTGAATAATCCATATTCTATTTCTCCTGAACCAGAATCCATTCTCGAACTGGAACAAGTTCCTTCGAGTTCGTATGTAACTATACGATGGCTTATCCAATAAATTTGGATCTTCGTAATGATACGCGGTGTTATGGAGAGATGCAAAGGTGAAGTAGGAGTGGCGATGATATACGCGGTTTGGTCGTGAATGATAGCAGTCACAATTTATTTTGCCTTCTTTCTAATTCCTTTATTTGTCTTTACTTATTACCTTCTGTACACCTCACTTAGGCTAATTGGTTTTCTTCCTTCCCCACCTTTCGGCACCTGCCTATGGTTTAGAAGAAGAATATCCAATAAGCGTAATAGGTGTACCCTCTCCTAATCCTAGGATCCCTCACAACCAGAGAGAAGGTAAAGGAAAAGACAACTGAATAGTCCTATTCAATTTCTCCAGAACCGGAAACCATTCTCGAATCTGAAACAAGTTTCTTCGAGTTTGTATGTAACTATACGATGGTCATATCCAATAAATGTGGATCTTCGTAGTGATACGGAATGTTCCAGAGTAAAGCAAAGGGTAAAAGTAGGAGTGGCAATAAAGTATGCAACTCTGACAATCAAAAAGCCAGTGTGTTTTAAAAAGGTTCGGTTAACTTGGTTTATGAGTTCTAGTCTAGGGTCGGGCCATGGTCGCTGCCATAGAAAGAGAGAAAAGAAACACTCAGCTTGCACTCTAATCTAGATCAGAATGGTTAATCACTTTATCTAATCAGGATGTCTCCTACTGTTTCCTCGAATTCTCCTCTAAACCCAAAAGAAGAATTAGTCGGGATCATCTAAAATCACCCGATGAGTAAACCAGCTCATCAGTGGAAATCAGGATCCAAATATCATCGCATGATAACCTGATGAAATCCACTCAAGTTATCACACTCCAGAAGGTATGCGCATGTCTGGCAATTTTCCTGTATGTTTGAAACTCCCGATGTGATTTTTACCCCATGCTCTTATGACCTTGACGAAGGTCAACAAATCATAAGTCACATGTAAAGTTCTACCCATCATTGTCCAGGTTAATTTGAACCCACCCGTACTCTCCCTTGACGAAGGTCAACAAGGTTGTACGACTGTCCCAAACCAACGCATCTATCTATGCAACAGAAAGGTAACAAACAGCTACCATACACTATGCCCTGACGAAGGTCAAAAACCATAGCATGAATACTAAGTGCTACCCATCTGAAATGACGGAGGGCTACAAATGGTTTTTGGCGAAAAAACTTTAACGTAATGAACTTGATATCGTTGAAGGAACCGGATAGCTTTACAAATATATAGTGGCGAAAACCTTTGCTAAAGAGGTCACTCCCCGTGAAGGGATCTCGGCTCTTTACTCGTCGAATGAGGTGCAGGATATTCCAAACTGAATATCACGATGCAAAACAAAAAGCAATCGACTATAGTGAAGTTATTACCGTAACGCAAACATCTGCCCAAGAGGTCACTCCCGGTGAAGGGATCTCGGCTCTTGCCTCGTCGAATGAGGTGCTGGAAATTCATAACTGAATATCGCTGTGCAAACCAAAAGAAAACGTCCTTGTAATAACAGCTTTTGAAAATTGTTCCAACAACATCGAATAGGTCTATTTTCCTTGCATTGATCAGAATCAACGCAGTCCCATCAATTAATCACACCAGAAAAGAACGAAAATATGATGTACATATATGCCATCCGCATTCGCCACTGGGCCCCGTCATCACCCGTTAGGTTACTTAACTAACGACAGAGCGGGGGCTGGACTAGCGCGTGTGCAAAACATATACAACATCTACTAGTATATATATAACAATATATAATAATCGTTCCATGAATGATATTTGCAACATCACAGATAAGGGATAAGTATCACAGAACAATACAGATAATCTGGAAGCCCCGGGTTTCCTTTGAGCCGCAAGTGAAACCCGACGTTCCTATGGTCATGTGGATAGACTGTGCAATGAAAACCTAGACCCCTACAAGCACGGCAAGTCACCCGCCAAAACCAGAAGTGAGGCAACCCCCTTCATCAAAGTGAATGGGCCACCCGACACTTCACGGAATCCGGTAACTTGAGCACCCCTCCTTGGGTCAACCTATACCCCCTACGAGTGTGGCGAATAGCCCGCCAATTCTAGAGTGAGGCCCCCTCTTTTTCAAAGACATGATATGCGGGCCCATTTCTCTCTAGAACCCGGCTATTCGTGCACTCCACCGTGGGGTAATCCTAGTCCAGAAAAGAAAATAAGTACAAGGGTGACATCGAGCTCAACCCGGTCGCGTCCCAAACAAATAATATACAAACTGGCTGTGACGGCAGTCCACATGTCAGACGCTCGTCCCGCACTGTCAAATATACAAATAAATCTAAACTGTACTACCATTGCACCCAAGCTATCCACCACGACGATCCCGCCATAACCACAGCACAACACAGAACATCAACATGAATGTCACGTTCGCAAACCCATCTAAAAGAGCATATAGCAGTTATACGAGTTGTACCGTTCTAATGACATTCACGGTCGCAGATAGTAATCTATGTACTGAAAACTATAACATTAGAATTCCGCACACAATTAGCAAACTAAACCAATTTCCTAAACCATGAAAAAACAGTGAGCTAATGTTCCAAAAACCGACCGTTTAAAACCAATTCGGCAGTCCGAATAAAAACAAAATGCGCCCGAACCTTGACGGAGAGTTAGAGAACGAAATTAACATTGAGTCAGGGTGCTTAGAGGGGGAACCCCACCCCCGAGGCCACCACGAGGTGGCCAGGGGGTGAGGCAGACCCGAAACTGCCCAAGGTGGGGCAGTTTCGGGTCCCCACTGCCAAGATCACCTTGTGGTGGTCTTGGGGAGTGGGCCCAGCCGTTCGGTCCCCCCGGGAGTTTCTCGGGGTGCCCATGCACCACCACACGTCTATTCAGTTCAATCCATGATCCCACGGGGCGTGCAAACATCTCAAACTTTCAGGTTTCGGAACTGTTTTTGTCGGCAGTTTTTGCACGACAAAAACGGCGGATTTCAATTGTCGCAATGACTTAACTAAAGCTTATGGAGTGGCTTTGATACCATGTTAGGTTAAGGCAGCGTCCCGGCCATCAATCCGTGACCAAATGTGGAACAAAAATTTATAAAACTTGGCGCTACCACAACCAATTACCTGGATCTACCCATAAGCCCTAGATAACAAAACATGCAAATGAGTTAGAATGGTTATACCGAATAGATCCATGTCTTTCGGTCTTCAACCATCATCCCAAGCTCCTAGGGGCTTCCTTGATGAAGCTTGATCTCTGGTCTCCCTCTATCGAAAATGATCCACCCGAGAGTTTATGCAACGAGCTCCAACCTCATATCCAAGGCAACTAGGGCACCTAGATCGGTACTCTAGATACCGTAGATGAAGTAGAGAGTGATGAAGTATTAATTTGTCTCAAGACACCCAAGGATTCTCAAATCATGAGAGGGTTTGGGTGGAGCTAGAGTAAGAAGAAGATGCCATGAGAATGAGGTATTGAGAGCAACTCAAGAGAGAGAGAAAGAAATGAAGAATGGCTTAATCTTTTGTGTGTTGCGAGTGTTGATTAGAAATAATGGAGCCATCACAATAAATATGGCAAGCCTCCAAAATATCTAGAGTCAACAAAAATATCTCAAGTCAACAAACAATCTCACAACAAACAAAATTATGAGCATGCTTGAATAGTAACCATGGGTCACTAATTAGCCATGCCACCAAAAATTCAATAAACACCAAATCCTACACCTCAATAACCTTTTAATCCAAAAAGGTCTAAACCATGATGAGGTGTAATCTTCTAAAAGTAATCTTGTAATAAATTACAAGAAAACCCAATAACAGTATATACATATCCGCATCCGTATTCCGAAGAATACAAATACAATGAGAAGAAAATAATCCAACAATATAATACTAGGATCCGGCATAAACCAAAGCACACTAGTATTATCCGTCCGAACATCATGCGTCCACAAGTACACATATGTGATCGAACCCTGCCGTAAAACCATACGACCTCTACATCGTTTCGCCCGAAGTAGGGAAACCCTCTGTGTGGGACTCTAAAGACTCGTCAATACGCTGGCAGTGGGTTTAACCACAAGCACGTCAGCGGCACTAGCTTGTTAGATATGTATGCCCTAGAGGCTTGTATTGTATAGGATGCTAGGCATTTATATGTACAGAAACAATCTTTGCTCGAAATGATAGTATGCTATCTAGTTTATCTTCATCTTAACGTGTTATGTGTTATATTTCATATCTTTATATACATGTTGATGAAGCCGTAAGGATTATGCTTGACTACCGGGATTATGATGCAGATCATACAAGTGGGGCCCGGTCAGTCTATAACCATATCCTTAAATTTTTCCTAGTCGAGGGTATATCGAGACAGGGCATCGATATTACCAGAGTAGACCAGTGTGTACGTTTCTTGACCCTGGGGGCGATGGTTGATCCACATAACCATTGGTGTTTGACATCGAAGATTGTACACAGGTGCTCATTGGAGAATGGGTACACCGAACAGGACTCGCCGAGAACTCTTAGCTGGTATATATACCTATTGTCAGATAGCAGTTCTCTGGTGACACTTGTACGGGTTAGTCTGTAGACCCGAGATCGTTATACTGTCTTGTGTGATTCCCACTGTGCTTTGATTTCCTCCCTACCACGGCTTTACTGAGTCGTGCAAACAGGTGGATTTTGGGTATAGTCCCGAATCATATGGAGGCAGTGAGCGATAGGAGGGGTTTCTTCTCTCCCGGTATAGAGAGTTGATGTCGCGCTATGCTTAATCAGCCATAACAGCAAATCCCTGGCCAGGGTTCTCGAGATTTACTGATAAGTGTTATCAGTAGTTTCTCGAACCGTTATGGGCCGTAAATCAGCATGACTTATAAAGTTACTGGGGTCTGAAATTTACCACCCGTAGACTTCATATGCGACGTATCAGACGAAGAGACAAGACTGTACGATAAGTGCTTCTTACAGGCTCGTTAGGGTAGTGATGAGTGCGCTCGTCGGCCACCTTTTCGTCAAGTACCTGGGTAGCCGTTATGCACAACTAGTGCCGCTGACGTGCTTGTAGTTAAACCCACTGCCAGCATACTTACGAGTGTTTAGAGTCCCACACAGAGAGTTCCCTGGTTCAGGCAAAAGATGTAGGGGCCGTAAGTTGTTACATCAGAGTTTCGATCATGTTCGTGTAAGTGTTATAGGAATAATGA
Organism: Agapanthus africanus; assembly: GCA_030015575.1. Lineage (NCBI taxonomy): Eukaryota > Viridiplantae > Streptophyta > Magnoliopsida > Asparagales > Amaryllidaceae > Agapanthus > Agapanthus africanus. Next base: position 123,568,170 of record JASDDO010000031.1, read on the forward strand.
TCGGAAGGATAATTCTGGTAGGCTTTGGTTTAAGCCGGATACCGGTATTATATTATTGGATTATTTGTATTCGTATTTTTCGGAATTCGAATACGGGTATACTTATACGTGTAACATTTCTGAAATCGTTATGCCAATTTTTCCGTTTTAGGGTAAAATAGTCGGTATTTTCCGTTTTAACCCGATTGTGATCAAACTTCTGTGTAGACTTGTTTGAAACTAGTTTTACTAGAATGAAGCTAGTTTGCGGGTTTTGTGGGTCACTTGGAAGTTTTGGTTCACTTTGAAATTTTCCCTAATTAAAGTATTATTTTAAATTGTTAATTAAGAACTTAATTAGTGTTAATTAAAATTTTGGTTTGGGTTAATTACTTCTAATGTGAATCTATGCTAATCTAAACATTAGATTAAGCTTAATCCATTCTTGCCAAAATATCTAGATATTTGTAATTTAAATTGAATTAGTAAAAGAAAAGAATGAGGTGGCTTTGGAGATAATTATGCATTAATGAGCATTTAATACTTTTTTTAGCAAGATATTTCCACATTTTACACAAAAACCCCCACCCATGCTATGGCCGAGCCTTCCCTTTGATGCCCATCATTTTTCTTTGCTTCATTTTCATCATTCCAAGCTCACAAAAGTCATCAAAAATCTACAAATATTCACACAAACTCATAAATAAATCATAACCCATTTTCCCTCAATTCTAACCTAGCTTGGATCTTCACTAAAGTGCATTTTCGATGCAAAATTTTGGAGTTTGTTACTAAAATTTTTGATCTTGTAAAGGTATAAAATCCTAACCCTAATCCTTAATTGTTGTTTTAATCCTTAAAGCTTGCTTATTTAGTTGTTTAATATAGCTTCAAGTTCATGTTTTGTATATTCATGATAAGGATTATGAATTTCAAGTTAAGCTTTTGATATGTTTAAGTGGTTAATCTTGAAGTGTAACTTGGATAGATTAAACAAATTTGTGAGAATAATATTTGTTATTTTTCCTAATTGTCTTTTAAGCTTAATCGCATACTAGGTTTTCCTAAATCAGTTTTGGGTAAGATTAAAAATATGAAAATGGTTGGATCACAAAGTTAAGCTACTTTGTGTTGTTGGAAATTGCTATAATTGTTAAATTTCTAGCTTTATGTTAAAATGAGCTAAAATGATATAAACTGCTTAGTAGGTTTTTGGTAAAAATTAGACGTGGGTTTTAATGGACATGGTGATGATGTATATATTTTTTTATCTACGATAATTATTGTGATGTGAATGAGTATTGGTATGAGTGGGTTTTGGCATGGCAGTTTTCATATATAGCGACCCTAGTGAGGGTTTTCGCTATGTTTTTCGGTATTTTGATTTCTTGGTTTTGCGGATGGATATTGTATTTGGGCGTTGGACGTTTTTACGTCAACGACGAGGGTTGTTTGGTTGTTTTGCATGCGTAGGCTATAGGTTCTAACCTATGAGCGCACCGCGTTCCGTTTTTGGATTTCGGAATTTGATGTTAATAGCTTTGCGAATTCCTATTGATTGTAGGTACCTTCGCGTGGATTCCGAGACGACGAAGTGCATCGACTACGGTTAAGCAAGGAGAATTGCTTGAGTAGATTTAACATCTAGAGGAGAATTGCCCGCATGGCGTTATGCGTCAGGGCTAGATATGATATGATATTAGCCGCATGTTTATATTGCACATATAGAGATTGTGCATAAAACTTCATTGCATATTATTACTTATTGTGCTTAGACTTGTATCCTTGGACACTGCACTATTATTGACGGTTCATGTTGAATGAGCACTGATTGTATGCCACTCACACAGTCAATAATTGCCATGCCACGCACAACACCTATGCATACGTGATATTGTATTGGCTACGGACTTGAGACAATATCCTTATTTTTATTGTGCATATGACATATAGCATACCTGTATACCTACATGCTTACACATATGCCTTGACATGCCTACATGCTAGTTACCTATATACTGATATGGTATTGTACCATTAGTGATAGATATATACACATATGAGACATAGCTACGTGTACATCATGCATGCATACCTGTATATATACCTGGAGGGTATTACATCATTATTGATAGGTAGATACACATATCTTGCTATGTCGACGTGGTTACGTATACCTGGTTATAGCTACATGTTCACCTTTATTTGATTTTGTATGGACTTGGAGAAATTAGAAACCGCATGATATATAATAACTTGTTGCGGTAAGATAGCGGTTTTTCCTTCATATGGTCACATTATTGTTTTATGTTGCATATGTTATATTCATGGATTTCCGCATTGAGATATGGATTTCACATGATGTTTTATGGATTTGAGGACCGTGGTGGTTTCATGAAAATTTTCAATTATTCTTATTCTTTACTTGATATTTGGATGCATCTACTCAGAGATTTGTTTTAAACCGATATGGGATCGAGAGTGTCGATGTTGGGGCACTTAAGATTCGGAGGACGTATATACCGATACGTGGAACACAAGTGTCGAGGTGAGACACTTGGGTTTCGAGGAACGTATAGATATGAGAAAGACCGATACGTGGATCACGGGTGTCGATACCGAACACTTACGATTCGAGGAACATATGAATATGAGAAAGACCGATACGTGGATCACGGGTGTCGATACCGGACACTTACGATTCGAGGAACGTATGGATATGAGTATTTTTGTGTCGATACTAGACACTTGTTTCCATGATATTTTTACGCCTAAGTATATATAACAGTGGAATGGGACGCTGCTATATATATATATATATATCAGTAGAATGGGACGCTGATATATATGTCTACATATCTAATTTATATACATCATCATAATGATCTTGCAAATATTTTTATTAACGATATGAGGGTCGATGTTATGGCCGATATGAGGGCCGATGTGAGGGCCGATATTATGGCCGAGATGAGGGCCGATATGAGGAAATTGGGATTTGGATTGTCTAGATGGACACTGGTCCTGCCACGATGAGGATTCCGTGAGGATGACATGTTTTATCCCATACCCCGCATTTATTTTATATGTATTGTTTCATGTATTAGTAGTACTTGATAGAGTACCTTTCATGACTGTTGCATATACATATTGACATTTATTGCTTCCTGTATTAGTAGTATCTGATAAAGTACCTTTCATGACTGTTGCAAATACATATTTCCATTTATTGCTATCAGCTTGCATGTGATAGATTAGCGTAGTACGTGCGTACTTGCGATTACCTGCATATGTTATTTGTTAGTGTATATGCCCTAGGGGCCATTATTGTATCATACTAGTTTGTATATTACTTAATGGAAGCTTGGGATATTCACAGTTATATTAACAGTCTCGATCAACATAATAGTATGCTACTTGGTTTATGTCTATAGTAATATGTGTATATGTTTCTTTTAGCATATCGCGAATACATATTGATAGAGCCCTTAGGATCTTGCTTGATTACCAGCGTTGTGATGGCAATCAAACTAGTGGGGGCTGGGTAGTCTACAAGCACATCCTTTTTCAGGTCCCTAGGCGTAAGATTATCGAGACAGGGCACCGATACTCCGGAGTAGACTAGTGTGTACTCTTCTCATCACAGTTGGGGAGATGGTCTGTCCCACAGCCATCAGTACGTTGTACTGGAGATAGTATACAGGTGCTCGTTGGGTTACGGTACACCGGACATGACTCGCAGGGAACTGTTGGTTGGTATTATACCCGTCGTCAGTTAACAGTTCCCAGGTGACATAAGTACAGCATAGTCCGCAGACTTGACACTGCTGCTTCGTCTCGAGTGTGTTCCCACTGTTCTTAGATTGCTACCCTACCACGGCTCAAAGGAGTCGTCCAAACAGGTAGCAGTTGGGTGCAGTCCCGAAGCACTTGGAGGCAGTGGCGGTTAGACAGGATTCGTCTCTCCCGGTATTGGGAGTTGATATTGCGCTGTGTTTGGAGAGCCATTACGCAAATTCGCTGGCCAGGGCAAACGAGATTTACTGATAGGATTTCCAGTAGCTTCTCAAGGTGTAATGGGCTTCACTCCGACACGACTTATACCGCTTTTAGTGCACTGACGCTTGCCGCCCCCTAGGCCCGATATGCGATAGTCCTAGACGAACAGACCGGACTGTACGGAGATTGACACATCAGGCTCAGTAGGAGTTCAGATGGGTTTCCTCATCGGCCTTCTTATCGACATCTACCTGGGGACCGTTACTTACAGCTAATACCGCTTGCGGCCTGTGGTTAAAACCACTGCCAGCGTAGTGTCGAGTCTTTAGAGTCCTACACAGAGAGTTTCCCTGCTTCAGGTGAAACGGTATAGAGGTCGTATGGTTTTAAGACAGGGTTCGGACATATACGTATATTTATGCACATACGATGTTCGGACAGATAATACTAGTGGTCTTTAGTTTAAGTCAGATTCTAGTATTGGATTATTGGATTTATACAGTCTCAGTATTTCCGTGTTTTTACGGATGGGAGGTGCATTCTCGTAATTAGTCGAGAAGCTTCTAGAAGAAAGATGAGGTGGAGAGCTTAGGTGTAATTTGCATTAAATGGATTAGTGACCCATGAGATGATTCATCCAAATGAGTTAATGAAGCATTTATTGCTTAATGACTCATGAGATGATTCATTGTTTGTATTAAATGAAGCATGGTTGTAAATATCACATAATGATTTATTTGATATTCTTTATGCTTCATCAAATATAGAAATGAGACATAATTCATATTCATTCTTACAAACACATTCTCTCTCCTCAAGCTCTCTCTCTTCAAAGACCTAACCCTAATCCTCTCATGTGTTGAGATCCCAAGGGTTAGCAAGACTAATAGATCCTTAATCCTCTTCTATATCCTTTAGGTTACTTTGATTAGCAATCATAGCCACCTAGTTACCTCAAGTGAGAGGTTAAAGTTTGGAGAAGGAGCTCTCGGGTGGATCTTCTATCACATCGAGGAGGCCGACGATGAGGTGAACAACAAGAACAAGAAGGACTAGAATCTTGAGGTATAATCATCTATCATAGTAGTTAATCACTTCTATATAGTTGTTAGTTACGGTTTAGCAAAGATCCGTAATGTTAGTCGATGTTAACTCAAACAAAATGATTGTTTTCCCTATTCCGCCTCCCCGCATCATGTGGGGTGTCTAACGTCGACTCACAGTGGTATCAGAGCCTAGCTAAACCATAACTAACATGTTAGCAAAGTCGTTAGAAATTCGATCGCAAAACGAACCCGAAAAAACATCATTTTCACATAGTTTCTGCCGATTTTAAAATGGGGTCTAAAAATTTTTCAGGGACCCTTAAAAATACAAGCAGGGTTTTTTAAGAATTGTGAAGAAATTTGGGACTGTGAATCGGCCAAACCGCCGTGGAACCGCCGCCGATCCAAGCGATCTGCCGCAGATCCGCGGCCGAGTTGACTCCGAGTCAACCCAAATTTGCTCAGTTATTCTTCTGTGTTGATGTTGTGTTTTCTGGGATGTTTTGTTTCTGCTTAGGTTTTATGTGCACAGAGAATTGTTTGCAGTAGATTCATATGTGTTGCTTGATCGAAATTCTAAGAACATTGGCTAACTGGATTATATCTGTGTTGTGTTTAATGTGTTCGTAAACCTCCCCTAACTGCTAGTATGTCGGTTAGCAGGGGTTGCACATTTGTGTAATGGTTTTTACTGGTTTGTGAATGTGGACTTGTTGGATTGTCTTGAATGGGTAGCCGGGGATGTGAGACGAGTGTTTCTTTCATTCAAATGTAAATTGTAATTTGTTGTAATATTCTTTTGCATGGCACATCCGGGTTGAGGTTGTAGCCATCATTGTATTATTTCATTAACTGTTTTCTGCTCCTAGGATAGACCCAAGGTGGGGTGCACAAACTACTGGGTACTTTGAAGTGCTTAGTGGCCTACTCACGTCGTTGAGGGAGACCGGTTCACTTCGGGTACCAGGCGGGTAGTTTGCCGTACCCATAGGGGTCTAGGGTGGGGTTTTGGCTATTCATCGCGACTGTGTAATCCGTCTTTCTTTACAGGCTCAAAAGGAATGCGGATTCGCAGAAAATCCAATATGTTCATCTGTGATCTGGAATGCCAATTATTGCGTCTGACGAATGTACAATATCTATATATGATATCTATTAGGCGTTACTTATGTTTTGCACCCGCGCTAGCCCAGCCCCCGCTCTGTCGTTAGTTAAGTAACCTAACGGGTGAATGACGGGGCCCAGTGGCGAATGCGGATGGCATAAGAGGACGTTGTATTTTCGTTGTTTTCTGCAATGATAGGTTAATTGATGGGACGCATTATATTAATGCCAAGAAAATAAACCAAAGTTGAATCGTTGGAACAGTTTAAAAGAAACCATTCGGTTATTTTAAAACAGAAGATATTTTTTAAATTGCGGAGCTTAAACCACTCCTTTTAAAAAGCTATCAGGTTCCTTCGATCATATCAAGTTCATTACGTTCAGAGTTTCGCCAAAACCATTCGTAGCCCTCCGTCATTTCATTTGGGTATTCAATAGTATTCAAGCTACGCATTTTGACAAACGCCAAGGCATGGTGTTTGGTAGCTGCTGGGTATTCATTTGTTGCATAGATAGATGAGTTAGTTTGGGAAAGTCATGCTGCCATTTGGCCAACGTCAGGGGTATGTACGGATGGGTTCAAATTAACAAGATAATGATGGGTAGAACTTGACATGTGACTTATAAAATTTTGACCAACGCCAAGGTAATAAGAGCATGGGGCAGAAAATGATATCGGGAATTTCTAAAGAAACTGAAATTTGCTAAGAGTTGCATACCATTTGGAGTGTGATAATTTTGGTAGGATTCCTTCAGCTTTATCACACGATGATATTTGGATCCCGATCCTACTGTAAGTATCCGCTACTCATCAGGAGATTCGTCACTTAACGATCAATGCTTTAAACCAAGTAGGTGTCGAGAAAGGTGTCAGCGGGGCTACGCCCCCAGAGAAAAGAGGTTATTTAATTAAGAAACTTCATGAAAACGTCGTAAAACCTCTCTCGAAGTACCGACACCGGCCTGGCTGAAGGGTTAAGCAAGTATTGTACGGTGAGAATAGTCCTGACTAGTTCTTCCTTTTTGGTTTGAGGAGGGATTCGAGAAATAGTAGGAGCCATCCTGTTTAGATAAACTAAAAACCCCTCTAAACTTGCAAGAGCATCATGCTAAAGTGTTTCCTCTCTCTCTCCTAATTGCAGCGACCAGAACATGACAGGCTTTAAATTACTATTAGAGAATAATATTTTGACAGGGCAAAACTATAAAGACTGGGTTTGGAATGTCAAGATGGCAATTACTTATGACAAATTGGGGTATGTTCTTACTACTAAGGCACCTGCTGTCCCTGGTCCAGAATCCAGTGTCGCGGATAAGGAAATCCGCAAGACCTGGGAGATAGACTGCGCGAAGGCCAAATGCATCGTGCTTGCCTCTATGAATAATGAACATCAGAGGAGGCACGAGAATATGGATCTTGAATCTATATTTCTCCACACCAAGGAACTGTATGGAGAGCAATCTCGTATAGCTAGATACGAGACCTCGAAGAACTTGTTTTAGTCGAGGCTGGCCGTCGGATCATCTGTAAGATAACATATCCTTAAGATGATTGGCTATATTGAAGAGCTCGCGGACCTCGGGAAAACATTAGAGAACGAGCTATATACAGACTTGGTTCTTCAGTCCCTTCCTTCCACCTACGCCCAGTTTATTCTGAATTTCAACATTCAAGGAAAAGAAGTTGAACTTCCAGAACTCTTTAACATGTTGAGGAGTGCTGAGGGCACCTTACATAAAGCAAGGAAAACACCCACTATGTTTGTTCGCGGTGCTTCCTCTTCCAGGCCAAGGCAAGGGCCAAAGGAAGGAAGAAGAAGGCCGCTACCAAACCGAGAGGTGGTATTGGTAAGGTGGAAGCCAAGGGAAAGGAAAACGTTGCGGTGCCAGTAGTGGCAAAGGACGAGTGCTTCCACAGTCGTAGGAAAGGCCATTGGAAGAAGGATTGCAAAGCTTGGATTGCCAAGAACCAGGACCCGAGGCAAGTTGTGGCTTCGGCTTCAGGTGTGTTTGTAATTGAAAATTGTCTGTCAATCAACTCTACTTCCTGGGTATTGGATACCGGATCAGGATCTCATATATGCAATTCATTGCAGGCACTGAGAAACCGTAGAGTGCTGAAGGTAGGTGATATGACCCTCCAGGTTGCTAACGGAGCTAGCGTAGGTGCTGTGTCCGTAGGGGATTATCACCTTGGATTGACGAGTGGACATGTTTTGGTTATGCGCAACTGTTTTTGTGTACCCAGTTTAACGTGTAATATCATATCAGTATCGTTGTTATCAAAAGAAGGTTATGATTTCACGTTTGTAAGCGATATTGTTAACATCTACCTTAATCATGGTTTGATCGGGTCCGGTACACTAGATAACGGTATATACGTGTTAAACCAACTACAGATTTTCAATGTCCAGAACACACTAAAAGGAAAGTCTCCAGATATAAATCAGGCTTTCTTATGGCATTGTAGACTAGGTCACATCAATGAGACAAGGTTAACTAAGTTACATAGAGATGGATATTTGGATCCGTTCGAATATCAATCTTATGCCACTTGTCAATCATGTCTCAAAGGAAAGATGACAAAGACTCTATTCACTAGACATGGAGTAAGAGCGAGCGAGCTCTTAGGACTCATACACAGCGATGTATGTGGTCCAATGTCTACACATGCAAGAGGCGGTTTTTAATATTTCATTACTCTTACAGATGATTACTCTAGGTATGGATTCATTTTCTTAATGAAACATAAATCCGAGGCCTTTGAGAAATTCCATGAATATAAGAATGAAGTAGAAAACCAAACCGGCAAAAGTATCAAGACACTAAGATCTGATCAAGGTGGTGAATACTTAAGTGCCGAGTTCCTGGGTTACCTAAAAGAGAAAGGAATTCTCTCTCAGCTTACTCCTCCATACACTCCACAACATAATGGTGTATCGGAAAGACGGAACCGAATCCTATTGGATGTGGTACGTTCCACGATGAGTAATGCTGAGTTACCGCGATCTTTCTGGGGTTATGCGCTAGAATCAGCTGCATATCTTCTGAACAGGGTTCCTACCAAAACTGTGCCTACCACACCATATCAGATGTGGAGTGGAAAGAAACCCTATCTTCAGTATCTGAAGATATGGGGATGTACGGCTTTTGTTAAAAAGCAGCATGCGGACAAACTTGAGGCACGATCAGTACAGTGTTAGTTTGTGGGATATCCAAAGAACTCCAAGGGGTATTTTTTCTATTACGCAGAGGAATAAAAGGTTTTTGTTTCTCCTAATGCCCATTTTCTAGAACAGCAGTTTTTAGAAAAGGAAGCAAGTGGGAGCGCAATAGAACTGGAAGAAATTCCAGAACCACAAACTGGTGCTGAAAGTTTGGTAGAACCAGTAGTTCGAGAAGAACAGGACATTCCCGCACCCCTCTACAGGAGTAGTAGGCCGTCTCATCCGCCTGAGAGATATTACGGTTTTCTCATAGACGGGGATAAAGAGGATTGCGTCATTGATAATGATGAACCTACTAGCTTCCGGCAGGCCATCCAGAGCGGCGACTCAGTAAGATGGCTGGATGCAATGCGGACCGAGATGGAGTCCATGTACACCAACAAAGTATGGACTTTGGACTTTGCTCCAGATGGGGTAAAACCCATAGGATGCAAGTGGATCTTCAAGAAAAAGAATGGTGTAGATGAACAGGTGGAAACCTATAAGGGTAGACTTGTTGCAAAGGGTTTTCGTCAAAGACCTGGTTTGGACTATGGCGAAACTTTTTCTCCAGTGGCTATGCTCAAATCCATTCGGGTCCTTCTTGCTATTGCTGCCTTCCATGATTTTGAGATCTGGCAGATGGACGTAAAGACGGCTTTTCTAAATGGTAATTTAGAAGAGTGCGTCTATATGGATCAGCCAGAAGGTTTCAATCAGAGTGAGAGCAGCGGGAAAGTGTGCAAGTTGCTTAAGTCAATTTATGGACTAAAGCAGGCGTCGCGGAATTGGAACATCTGTTTTGATGAAACGGTCAAAGAATATTACTTTATCAAAAATCCAGATGAACCATGTATATATAGTAAAATTGTTGCACGAACTGTCGTATTCCTTGTCTTATACGTGGATGACATTCTCTTGATAGGAAATGATATTCATATGCTACAATCTGTCAAAGGATTCTTGTCACACAGGTTCTCCATGAAAGACCTAGGTGATGCCTCTTACATTCTGGGAATCCAGATCTATTGTGATAGATCTAAGAGGATGTTGGGACTTTCACAGTCCAGGTATATCAACACTATACTGAAAAGATTCAGTATGGAAGATTCTAAGCGCGGTAATTTACCGGCTTGTCACGGAATCACCCTCTCCAAAGAGATGTCTCCCAAGACTGATTTGGAAAGGGATCGCATGTCGATTATACCCTACGCTTCTGCGGTAGGATCTATAATGTATGCGATATTGTGCACCAGACCAGATGTAGCTTACGCACTGAGCGTGGTAAGCCGGTACCAGTCAGACCCAGGGGAGAAGCACTGGATAGCAGTAAAGAACATTCTCAAGTACCTAAGAAGGACTAAGGATATATTCTTGGTTTACGGCGGAAAAGACCTCCAGATCGAGGCTTTTGCTGACTCCAGCTTCCAGAGTGACAAGGATGTCTCCAAGTCCATGTCAGGTTATGTCTTTACCCTCAATGGAGGGGCGGAGTGCTGGAAAAGTTCCAAGCAGGACACCGTTGCTGACTCAACGATGTAAGCGGAGTATATCGCTGCTTGCGATGCCGCAACAGAAGCAGTCTGGATGAAGAAGTTCCTCACAGAACTTCAGGTAGTTCCATCCATTGTTGATCCAATACCTCTGTATTGTGACAACAACGGGGCTATAGCTTTAGCGAAGGTGTTGGAGATAGTGCCCTCAGAGTCAATTATTGGATCACAGGCACGTGATTGCAATGATTAAGGGAGGACCTATGCCGGTAGGACAGTCTTACTCAAGATGATAGTATGCTATCTAGTTTATCTTTATCATCATGTACTGCTGTAGGTGACCTTACAGGTCACTATTGCGCGTTGATAGAGCCTTTAGGATTCTTGCTTGACGGCCAGCAGTATGATGGTGATCATATACATGGGAGCTGGGGTCTATAAGCACATCCTTAAAAGGTCCCTAGTCGTGGGAGTTTCGAGACAGGGCATCGATACTCCAGAGTAGACAAGTGTATACAGTCGAGACCCCGACGAGGGGCGGTGGCCGTGTTAGTTATGTATATGCCCTAGAGGCCATTGTTGTACATATGATGTATATTATGATGGATGCTTGGATATATACAGAGAGGACTTTCTTGCTCGTCATGATAGTATGCTATTTGGTTTCACTTTATCTTAACATGTTGACTTGTATTGGTTTACTGTCTTTCTCTCACATGTTGATAAAGCCCTTAGGATCTGTACTCGACTACTGGGATTATGATGAGATCATACTAGTGGGGCCACGGTTGTCGATGAGTACATCCTATAAATGTTCCTTGTCGAGGGTATATCGAGATGGTGCATTGATACACCAGAGTAGACTAGCGTATACGCATCTTGACCCATATGATGGGCGATGGATGATCCCATATCCATCGGTGTTTGACATCAAGGATGGTGTATGGGTGCTCAGTGGAGACTGGGTACACTGGACGGACTCGCCGAGAACTCCCAGATGGTGATATACCACACGTCAGATGGCAGTTCTTCGGTGACACTGGTACAGGGTAGTCTGTAGACCCGAGATCGTCATAGAGTTTTGTGTGATTCCCACTGTGCTTTGATTTCCACCTTACCACGGCCAAGAGGGCGTGCAAAACAGTGGCTTTTGGGTACAGTCCCGAATCACATGGAGGCAATGAGCGATAGGAGGGGATTCGTCTCTCCCGGTATAGGGAGTTGATGTTGTGCTGTGTTCGATTGGCTATAACTGGAAGTCCCTGGCCAGGGCTGATATAGAGATATACTGGTAAGTGTTACCAGTAGTTTCTCGACCTGTTATGAGCCTCACATCGACACGACTTATCGGTTACTGGGGTCTGACGTATACCACCCCTAGACTTGATATGCGACATACCAGACGAATAGATCGGACTGTACGGGAGTGTTACTGATTGGATTCACAGGAGAACGGACAGGCTAGCTTGTTGATCTTCTGATCGCTTAATACCTGGGTGGCTGTTACGTTTAGCTGACCGCTTGCAGCTTGTGGGTGTTTGATATGATCATCACCTTCTACCGGCGTATTGACGATTCTCAAGAGTCCTACACAGAGGTTTCTTGGCTCAGGCAAAACGGAGTAGAGGCACATATGAGATATGTGCAGGACCGAGGATAATGCGATATAAGATACCGTATTATATTCTCACGATATTTAGATTTGAACCGGGACATCGGATCAAGTGTTGATTCGATGAATCGGTACATGATATATTAGTCGGTTATATTTGATATAGCCGGATCGTCGGATCAAGTGTTGATTCGATGATTTAATGTATAATGATATATATGATATATTGTATTCCATTATCTAATATTGGCTCGCTTTATTATTTCATCTTCTCACCGGATTAATACATTGATATATATGCGATATATGTTAATTGTATTATTTTCTTTTGTTACAAATATATATAATATATATGTGATATATATTATTGTGACATAATATGATTTGTTATGAAACATGCTTAAGGATGATAAAAAGAGATTAGGGTTTGATTAGGGTTAGCTCCTTCTTGATTATTCTAGAAGAATTTCCTTTTGTCTTGGTTAAGATATTGTGGTTGATACTTATCCTTGACTCTTACTTAACCTAACCAAACCCTAGCTCTAGTTTATTCTCTACAAAGGTTTAGCCTCTCATCCTAGACCATGGTTCCATAATCAATCATATACTCTTATCTACTATTCATCACAAAAGGATTATTCTCATTTTCTTCATCTTCTTCTCTCTTGAGTTTGAGAGAGAGCTCACTTGTGATTTCTTTTGTGATGAGTTCTTCTGAGAAAATGATATAAAAAGAAAGCATAAATACTACCCCATCATCCTTATCTAATCTAGCCTATTAGATTAGGGTGTTCACCTCATTAGAGTGAGAAAGCTTGGGTTATAGCAATTTCGACGTAGATCATCGGAGAAGCGGAACACTACAAGCTAGCATGGATCGTTCGAGTCGTGGAGCCTCTCTTGAGTCTGGGAGATCGTGGATCGCGGCAAAGGGAATTCTATTCGGAGCTTGTGAAGCGAAGGAGCGGACCACAAAGGTTGTAATCCCTCACACTTAGGTTTAAAGATGTTATCTTGCATGTTAAACCCTAATAATCTAGCAAAGATCCCGGCTTTGGGTTGTTCGGCACATGTAAAATTTTATTCGGGCATGTTTGATGCTTTATGAACCTTCACAAGAGTGCTTAGGAACCCTACATTGGTATCAGAGCCTAGCTAGAGCATTAGGAGATGTGTTAACGAAGTTAAAACTCCGTACGAACCCGAATACGTCAAAATCAACCCCTCTCTGGATATTTTTTCAAATCTGTGATTTTTCCGAATTAAAAATACCTGAAAAATCCAGCAGGGAAATATAAGAATTGTGGTGAAAAACGAACACCCAATACTTCCAAACCGCCGCGGAACCGCGGCCGTACCGTGCTTGGGCCGCGGATCCGCGGCCGTATAGGGGATATTGGTACTTTATTTTACACAGTAATTCATATTTCTGTGATTTATATTTTATGGGTATTTTTATTCTGACTCAAGTGTTGAGTATTTTGGGGTTTATTTTGTAATCGTAGATTCGATCGGAAAATTTAAATTCGTTATTATTTCCGGATATTTAGAATCTGTTAAAATGTTCGAACGGATATCATTAACTCAATTTTTCCCGGCACGAAAAACTTTAAAGTGTTGAATTTTTATCGGGTTTAAATCTTTCGGAAAAATGTGCAAGTAACACGGTGGACCCTCTAGAAGACAACAAACCTTAACTCGATTATGTGACCGTCTTGAACTGCCTTTTGAACCTTCAGGTTTGGGGCAGTACGGCGTGCCACATGTGAGGCGTTGGCTTGACCCTTCTACGGCTGGATCACTGGTACTGTGACATATTCTGGGATTATTTGAACTCCGCTCAAGTGTTGAGCACTTTAGGAAATTTTGGGTATTTGATTATCTGTTCGAAAAGTTTAATATTGTCTATTTATCTGGAATGTGATACAATATGTGGAATTCATAGAGTTAGGCATGAAATGCGAAGTATGTGATATTTCGGATTTACGATGTCTAAAGTGATTGTGGATTCCAAATATTGTAGTTTTACAATTTCTTTTCTGTGACCGTAAGTGTAGTATGTAGTTGTATTGCCGGTTTTCGTTGCTATACGACAACGACGATCGGTGTATGCATACTTACTTACGTTGATGATATGTGATATTATGTGTTGATGTGATATGTTATATTGGATCGTCGTGTTCTGAATAGCCGGGGGTTTTATGTGAGATGAGGGTTTTTATTTTCATTCATGTAAAATTCATTTGTATGTAATATTCTTTTATTGGGGCACTTCCGGGATGAGGTTGATGTCACCTTTGTATATTATTTACTTTTCCGCATTAGGTAGACCCAAGGAGGGGAGCACAAGTAACCGGGTTCTAGGGTTCAGTGGGAGGCCATTTCGAGGAGTCGAGACCGGGTCTCCTAACCCTAGAATTTGCAGTGTTACTTGCCGCTTTTGTAGGGGTCTTGGGATGTGGGTTTGGCTATTCATCGCGACCGTGGAATCCGTGTTTTATACCGGCTCGTATTGAAAACACGGACGTCATAGTATATCCAATATTTCATATATGTTCTTCTGCTGCAATGTTCTGTGATGAGATCATATTACTGCCTGAGACGAATGCTTATACTATATATATATATATATATATATATATATATATATATATGCTGATATATAAAAATTACTGCTTTCGTTTCTTCTGTGATGCTTAGGAAGCATAAGCTGATGGGATTTTTTATTAATGAGATTAATAAAAAGAAAAGAAACCTAAATGATATTGTGGAATTAGAACTTTATAAAAAGGGTAGCTACAGTTTTGCTTTGCATAGCGGTATATATGATATACCCTGCACCTTATTCGATGAGAAAAGATCCGAGATCCCTTCACCGGGAGTGACCTCTTTAGCGAAACTGGCAGATGCTACAAAACTCGGTTTGTCTTTTGATTGCTTTTAGAGTTTTGCTTTGCACAGTGATATATATGATATGTCCTGCACCTTATTCGATGAGGAAAGAGCCGAGATCCCTTCACCGGGAGTGACCTCTTTAGCAAAACCAATGAAAGCCTCAAATACACTCCATTTCAAAATTTCACATGATTCTATGACGATATCAAGTTCATTACGCTCATGGTTTTCTGAAAAACCTGCGTAGCCCTCCGTCATTTCAGATAAAGACTAGTTAGTATTCGTGCTACGTTTATTGACTATGTTATGGCGTAGTGTGCGGTAGCTAATTAGTACTTATCTGCTAAAACATGAGATGTGATTTGATTAGGGTAGTTGTACGACTTTGTTGACTATGTTAAGGGTCATGCAGGTGGGTTTAATTCAATCGGGAAATGATGGGTTGAACTTGGCTAGCAATTATGATTTGTTGACTATGTTAAGGTCATAAATTGTTAGGGGCAAAATATTATCGGGAATTTCAAGTGTTGAAATTTGCAATGAGATTGCATACCTCCTATGAGATAGTTGGATCCCGATACCCGCTGCAAGTAAGAGTTACTCCTGGGAGAGTTTTACACAGGACAATTAGCCGATCAAGTAGGTGTCAAGAAAAGTGTTAACGGGGTTACGCCTCTGGGAAAACGAGGTTTACTTTAATTAGGTCCGTGCGAAAGCACGGGGGAACCTCCCTCAAGTACCGACACTGATATGGCTGAAAGATTGACGAAATTGTAGAGTGTAATTAATCCCGGCTAATCTTACCTTTTAGGGTTTGAAGGTAGATTTGATAAAAACAGTGGGAGACATCCTGATTAGATAAGATAATAACCAATCTAATCTTGCAAGAGCATACGCTAAAGTGTTTTCTTCTCTCTCTCTCCAGGTAGCGACCATGTCCGGCCATAATCAAGATAATAATATGGATGTATTGACTGAACCCGCTTATTATACTGAGCAGGGGAACGTTGGACCCGTTCTTTCATATAAGAGTTATAAGACTGAACAGGGAATAGGAGAATATCTAGATTCTCAAGCCGCCCAAAAGAACATGAATGTTGATGCATCTTCTTCGGGCGTGTTAGTTATTGAGAACTGTTTCTCAGTTCACCCTACGTCCTCGGTATTAAATACCGGATCAGGATCCCACATATGTAAATTGTTACATGGGCTGCGGAAAGGTAGAGAACTGGGAAACGGTGATCATTCCGTTCAAGTAGGGAATAGGGCAAATGTTACAGCCAAAGCAGTTGGCGAATATCACCTAGTATTACCAAGTGGTGATACACTGATTCTGAATGAGTGCTATTAAATACCGAACATGATGTGCAACATTATATCAGTTTCTTTATTAAATAAAGAAGGATATAATTTTGTAGTACAGGATAATGTTATGAACAAATTCCTAGATCAAAAGTTGATTGCATCAGGCTCGTTACATAATGGCATATTCATTCTAAATCAGAATACAGTCCTCAATATACAAAACACACACAAGAGGAAGAGTTCAGAAATGAACGAATCCTTCTTGTTGCATTGTAGACTTGGTCATATCAATGCGACACGACTGGCTAAGTTACATAAGGATGGTTATTTTAATCCGTTCGAATTATCATCTTATGATACTTGCCATTCATGTCTCAAAGGAAAAATGACCAAAGCTCCGTTTAGTGGACACGGAGAAAGAGTTACGGAACTCTTAGGACTGGTACATTGTGATGTATGCGGTCCCATGTCTACGCATGCCAGGAACGGTTCTTCCTACTTCATTACATTCACTGACGATCTCTCAAGATTCGGATATGTATTCCTGATGAAACACAAATCTAAAGCTTTTGAGAAATTCAGAGAATATAAGCACGAAGTAGAGAATCAAACGGGCAAAAGTTTTAAGATTCTTTGATCTGATCGAGGAGGTGAATTCTTAAGCAATGAGTTCCTAGATTATCTAAAAGAGAATGGCATTCTCTCTCAGCTTACTCCTCCATATAAACCACAGCACAACGGTGTATCGGAACGGAGGAATCGCACCCTATTAGAAATGGTGCGCTCTATGATGAGCGAGGCTGAGTTGCCTATTTCCTTCTAGGGTTATGCGCTTGAGACAGCAGCATACCTATTGAATCAAGTTCCGTCTAAATCTGTGCCTACCACACCATATGAGATATGGAGTGGGAAGAGACCATATTTTAAACGAGTTAAGATATGGGGTTGTCCGTCCTATGTCAAAAGGAAAAATCCAGACAAACTTGAGGCACGGTCAGTTCTTTGCAAGTTTGTGGGATATCCTAAGAATTCCCAAGGATATTTTTTCTACCACGCTGAAGAACAAAAAGTGTTTGTTTCTCAATATGCCACCTTTTCGGAAAAAGAATTTCTTGCAAAAGAAATTAGTGGCAAAGAGGTAGAGCTGGAAGAGGTTCCAGAAACACAAATTGCAACTGAAGATTTAGTAGAACCAGAGGATTCAGTAGTACCCGACGAACCCCAGCCTCTCCGCCGATCTAGTTGGGTTTCTCGTCCACCTGAGAGATACTACGGTTTTCTCATTGATGGTGGAAGCGAGGATTGCATCATGGAAGATGATGACCCGACTAGTTTCGAGCAGGCCATCACGAGTGGTGACTCTGTAAAATGGCTGGATGCAATGCGATCTGAGATGGAATCCATGTATACCAATAAAGTATGGATTTTAGAAAATGCTCCTGAAGGGGTAAAACCCATTGGGAGCAAGTGGATTTTTAAAAAGAAATTTGGTGTAGATGGAAAAGTTGAGACTTTCAAAGATAGACTTGTAGCAAAGGGTTTTCGTCAACGACCAGGTGTGGATTATAACGAAACCTTTTCTCCAGTGGCTATGCTTAAGTCCATCCGGATCTTACTTGCCATTGCTGCATACCATGACTACGAAATCTGGCAAATGGATATTAAGACCGCCTTTCTAAATGGTGATTTAGAAGAGTGCGTGTACATGACTCAGCCAGAGGGCTTCGTAGATAGTGGGAGCAGCGGAAAGGTGTGCAAACTGCTTAAATCCATTTATGGGTTAAAGCAAGCATCGCGGAGTTGGAACATCTGTTTTGATGTAGTAGTCAAAGAGTTTGACTTCATCAAAAATATAGATGAACCTTGTATCTATAAGAAGGTAGCAGAGAGTAAGGTTGTCTTCCTCGTATTGTACGTGGATGACATACTCTTGATAGGAAATGATATTCCTATGCTGCAATCAGTCAAGCTCTTCTTATCACAAAGATTCTCAATGAAAGATCTAGGTGATGCCTCCTGCATATTGGGGATTAGGATCTATAGAGATAGATCCAAAAGGATACTGGCATTGTCCCAATCCAGGTACATTGACACCATACTAAAGAGGTTTAGTATGGAAGAATCCAAGCGTGGGAACCAACCCATGATCTCTAGACTCACTCTCTCCAAAGAGATGTCTCCCAAGACTGATTTGGAGAGAGCTCGCATGCAAGGGATACCCTATGCTTCGGCAGTAGGCTCTATCATGTATGCGATGCTGTGTACCAGACCCGATGTTGCATACTCACTAAGTGTAGTGAGTCGGTATCAAGCAGATCCTGGAGAGAGTCACTGGACAGCTGTGAATAACATTCTCAAGTACTTACGAAGGACTTAAGACATGTTCATGGTGTTTGGTAACGGAGAACTCCGGGTGGAGTCCTTTACCGATTCCAGCTTCCAAAGTGATAAGGACGACTCTAAGTCGCACTCGAGATTTGTCTTTACCCTCAATGGAGGGGCGGTATGTTGGAAGAGTTCCAAACATGATACCGTTGCAGACTCGACGATGGAGGTTGAATACATCGCTGCCAACGATTCTGCCAAAGAGGCTGTCTGGATGAAGAAGTTCATTAGTGAACTTGATGTGGTTCCATCCATTGAGCATCCAATACCTCTGTATTGCGATAACAATGGAGCTGTGGCTTTGTCCAAGGAACCCAGGTCCCATCAGAAGTCCAGACATATTCTGAGGCGGTATCACCTGATCAGGAAGATAGTTGATCGCCGGGAGATCGAGGTCAGGAGAGTAGATACGAAGGACAACACTGCGGATCCACTCACGAAGGCCATTCCCCTGATTCAGTTTGAGAGATTATTCGGGATGCTAGGTATGAGATACTACAGCGGCTGGCCTTAGTACAAGTGGGAGATTGTTAGTTATGTATATGCCCTAGAGGCCATTGTTGTACATATGATGTATATTATGATGGATGCTTGGATATATACAGAGAGGACTTTCTTGCTCGTCATGATAGTATGCTATTTGGTTTCACTTTATCTTAACATGTTAACTTGTATTGGTTTACTGTCTTTCTCTCACATGTTGATAAAGCCCTTAGGATATGTACTCGACTACTGAAATTATGATGAGATCATACTAGTGGGGCCACGGTAGTCGATGAGTACATCCTATAAATGTTCCTAGTCGAGGGTATATCGAGACGGGGCATCGATACACCAGAGTAGACTAGCGTATACGCATCTTGACCCATATGATGGGCGATGGATGATCCCATATCCATCGGTGTTTGACATCAAGGATGGTGTACGGGTGCTCAGTGGAGACTGGGTACACTGGACGGACTCGCCGAGAACTCCCAGATGGTGATATACCACACGTCAGATGGCAGTTCTCCGGTGACACTGGTACAGGGTAGTCTGTAGACCCGAGATCGTCATAGAGTCTTGTGTGATTCCCACTGTGCTTTGATTTCCACCTTACCACGTCCAAGAGGCATGCAAAACAGTCGCTTTTGGGTACAGTCCCGAATCATATAGAGGCAATGAGCGATAGGAGGGGATTCGTCTCTCCCGGTATAGGGAGTTGATGTTGTGCTGTGTTCGATTGGCTATAACTGGAAGTCCCTGGCCAGGGCTGATATAGAGATATACTGGTAAGTGTCACCAGTAGTTTCTCTACCTGTTATGAGCCTCACATCGACACGACTTATCGGTTACTGGGGTCTGACGTATACCACCCCTAGACTTGATATGCGACATATCAGACGAACAGACCGGACTGTACGGGAGTGTTACTGATTGGATTCACAGGAGAACGGACAGGCTAGCTTGTTGATCTTCTGATCGCTCAATACCTGGGTGGCTGTTACGTTTAGCTGACCGCTTGCAGCGTGTGGGTGTTTGATATGATCATCACCTGCTACCGGCGTATTGACGATTCTCAAGAGTCCTACACAGAGGTTTCTTGGCTCAGGCAAAACGGAGTAGAGGCATATATGAGATATGTGCAGGACCGAGGATAATGCGATATGAGATACCATATTATATTCTCGCGATATTTAGATATGAACCGGGACATCGGATCAAGTGTTGATTCGATGAATCGGTACATGATATATTAGTCGGTTATATTCGATATAGCCGGATCGTCGGATCAAGTGTTGATTCGATGATTTAATGTATAATGATATATATGATATATTGTATTACATTATCTAATATTGGCTCGCTTTATTATTTCATTTTCTCACCGGATTAATACATTGATATATATGCGATATATGTTAATTGTATTATTTTCTTTTGTTGCAAATATATATAATATATATGTGATATATATTATTGTGACATAATATGATTTATTATGAAACATGTTTAAGGATGATAAAAAGAGATTAGGGTTTGATTAGGGTTAGCTCCTTCTTGATTATTCTAGAAGAATTTCCTTTTGTCTTGGTTAAGATATTATGGTTGATACTTATCCTTGACTCATACTTAACCTAACCAAACCCTAGCTCTAGTTTATTCTCTACAAAGGTTTAGCCTCTCATCCTTGACCATGGTTCCATAATCAATCATATACTCTTATCTATTATTCAACACAAAAGGATTATTCTCATTTTCTTCATCTTCTTCTCTCTTGAGTTTGAGAGAGAGCTCACTTGTGATTTCTTTTGTGATGAGTTCTTGTGAGAAAATGATATAAAAAGAAAGCATAAATACTACTCCATCATCCTCATATAATCTAGCCCATTAGATTAGGGTGTTCACCTCATTAGAGTGAGAGAGCTTGGGTTATAGCAACTTCGACGTAGATCATCGGAGAAGCGGAACACTACAAGCTAGCATAGATCGTTCGAGTCGTGGAGCCTCTCTTTAGTCCGGAAGATCGTGGATCGCGGCGAAGGGACTTTTACTTGGAGCTTATGAAGAGAATGAGCGGACTACAAATGTATGTAATCCCTCACACTTAGGTTTAAAGATGTTATCTTGCATGTTAAACCCTAATAATCTAGTAAAGATCCCGGCTTTGGGTTGTTCGGCACATGTCAAATTTATTATCGGGCATGTTTGATGCTTTTATGAACCTTCACAAGAGTACCTAGGAACCCTACAGGCCGGTCTCACAAGCCACTGGTGTCTGTTGGTTCACCTAAGATGTATACAGGTGCTCATTGGGTTATGAGTACACGTACAGGACTCGCCGGGAACCTTCTAGTTGGTCTTATACCTGACGTCAGATAGCAGTTCCCTGGTGACATGTGTACAGGTTAGTTCATCGACCTGAGATTCTTATTTGTCTCGTGTGAGTTCCTACTGTACTTTGATTACTACCCTACCACGGCTCAAGGGAGTCGTGCAAACAGTTTTAGTTGGGTACAGTCCCAAGCCATATGGAGGCAGTGAGCGGATCTGCAGGGGTTCATCTCTCCCGGTATTGGGGGTAAGGTCGCGCTGTGTTTAGGAGAGCCATTACACGAAGTCCTTGGCCAAGGCAGGAGATTTACTGGTAGGTATTCCACTAGTATCTCAGGGTGTTCTGGGCTACACTCCGAGACGACTTGTACCACTTTTGAGGGTCCTGACTTTTACCAACCCCCTAGGCCCGCCATGCGATGCTCATAGACGAACGGACCGGACTGTACGGATATGTCACTTGACAGGCTCAGTAGGGTGTCAGGATGAGTACGCTAATCGACGTCCCTTTTGGTCAATACCTGGTAGCCCAGTTACGTATGGCTAATACCTCTGACGTGCTAGTGGTTAAATCCACAGCCAAAGTGTTGACGAGTCTTTAGAGTCCCCCACAGACAGTTTCTCAAGTTTCGGGCGAAATGTTGTAAAGGCCGTATGGAGATATGGCAGGGGTTCGATCATATACGTGCGGTATTGTACGGATCATGATCAGACGGATAATACTAGCGGGCTTTGGTTTAAGCCGGATCCTTGTAATTGTACAGTGTAGATTTTGTCTCATAGCATTTGTATTCGGTCGGTAATACAAATGCGGGTATGTATATACAGTCGCGGGGTTTTCCTGTAATTTATTACGGGATCGTTTTTCTGAAGTTGCCAGTTTGCTTTCCGTTTCGGCCATTTTCTTTTGTTTCTTTCTTTGGCTGAAATTTGGTGGAGGGGGTTATTTGCAATTGTGCAATTTATAATGGAGAAGTCTTTTTATGCCTCATGATGGTTCTAGCTTCCATTGACTTCTTTTTTTGTTCATGATTACTTGACTTGGGTGATGAGATGGTTGATGGAGTGGAGACTTGGTTGTGATTATATCTTTCTAATCATCTCTCTTGCATGATTGACATTCCTCCTCTCTCTCTCATTGAGCTTGGCCGGCCATTCTTGGAGAGGGCTGTCCAAATTATTGGGGTAGGGTTTTTATCTCTTTGGTTTGCAGTACAAACCCTTTAGCTCATCTCCAATGTTGATATCCTTCTTCCACTTCCAAATGGCAACTTCTTATAACCCCATGAGACATAAAGTTCTACACTATTCTACAGCAATCTTAAACACGTCGGCTCGCCAACTTCGTGCCCGAGTTGCCTCGGTCCAGAGGTGGGAGCCCGTAAAAGGACCCGGCGATGTGGTGCCTGAAGACTGGAGATTCCGTGAGGAGATCGGGATGGAGGCCGAAGACCGAAGGACACGGATCACTCGGTATAGCTTTCTACCCTTTCTCTTGTTAGCTAGCATTAGGTTAATGGCCCGATCCAGGTTTTATAGTGCGCGGTAGAGCCAGTTTTAAAAGTTAAAGAAAAGTATCGTTTCCGCATTTTGGCCTCGTGCAGACGGCCGGGGCGCTGACGTGCACTTACAGTGGTATCAGAGTCAGGCCATTAACCTAGCCTAGCTTGCTCTAACGTGTTTACAAGTTCGATCGAACGGATTTTCCAAAAACCGCATTTCCATGTCGCACTTTCTGTCGAATTTTTCCTTACTCTAAAAATTATTTGGTATATTAGAAAAATATGTGCAGGTTTTTTTGGAGAATTCTGTGAAAATTTGGTCGGCTGATATTACTGTAGCGAGGCGGATCCGCGGCCAAAACTACGTTTTGGCGGCGAATCCGCGGCCGTACTGTAGCCACAGTGCACCAAATTTTTACAGTGGCTCTCTGACATGGAAATAGGGTTTCTGGTCTTTTTGGGCCCAGATTTTTTTGATTGCTACAGTTGTGCTTGGGGCCCACTTTGGGAAATTTTGTCGAGCGAAAATTTTAAACATGTTAGTTCACAGTATTTATATTATATCTGCGACCGTGAATGTCACTTGATCGGTAAATCCTGTCTAACTGCTATAGCCCTTTTAGACGGATTTGCGAACGTGACATTCACGTTGATGTTCTGTGTTATGCTGTGATGTTGCGGATTGTCGTGGTGGATAGCCTGAATGCAATGGTAGTACAGTTTGGTTTATTATGTACATTTGATATTGTGGGGCGAGCGTCCGACATGTGGACTGCCGTCACTGCCTGTTTGTATATTATTCTTTTGGGGCACGACCGGGCTGAGGTCGATGTACCCGTTGTATGTATATTTTACTTTCTATATTAGGAATACCCCGTGGAGGGGTGCACGGATAGCCGGGTTCTAGAGGGCAACAGGCCCGCATCTCATGGTATTGAGACGGAGAGGGCTTCACTCTAGAATTGGCGGGCTATTCGCCGCACTCGTAGGGGGTACAGGTTGACCTAAGGAGGGGTGCCCAAGTTACCAGATTATTTGAAGTGCTGGGTGGTCCATTCAGGTTGTTGAAGGGGGCTGCCTCGCTTCAGGTTTTGGCGGGTAACTTGCCGCACCCGTAGGGGTCTAGGATTTCATTGCACAGGCTATCCACACGACTAGGGGAACGTTGGGTTTCAGTAGCGGCTCTATGAAACCCGGGGATCCCAGATATCTGTATTGTTCTGTGATGCTTATTACATTTCTGTGATGTTGCATTTTATCACTCCTTGAGCGAATATTATATATTGATATATATATATATATATATATTAGTAGATGTTGTATATGTTTTGCATCCGCGCTAGTCCAGTCCCCGCTCTGTCGTTAGTTAAGTAACCTAACGGGTGATGACGGGACCCAGTGGCGAATGCGGATGGCATATACGTACAACATTATTTTCGTTCTTTATTGGTGTGATCAATTGATGGGATTGCGTTGATTCGGATCAATGCAAGCTAAACAAACCTATTCTGATGTTGTTGGAACATTTTTCAAAAAGTTGTTATTGCAAGGACGTTCTCTTTTGTTTTGCACAGTGGTATTCGGTTATGAATATCCAGCACCTCAGTCAACGGGGCAAGGGCCGAGATCCCTTAATCGGGAGTGACCCCTTGGACAGAAGTTTGCGTCAGGGTAATAACTTCACTATAGCCGATTGCCTTTTGCTTTGCATCGTGGTATTCAGTTGGAATATCCTGCATCTCATTCTATGGGGAAAGAGCCGAGATCCCTTCAACGGGAGTGACCTCTTTAGCAAAGGTTTTCGCCACTATATTTTTATAAAAAGCTATCCGGTTCCTTCAACGATATCAAGTTCATTATGTTAAATGTTTTTCACCAAAAACCATTCATAGCCCTCCGTCATTTCAAAAAGGTAGCACTTAGTATTCATGCTATGTATGTTGGCCTTCGTCAAGGCATAGTGTATGGTAGCTATTTGTTACTTTTCTGCAGCATAGATAGATGCGTTGGTTTGGGACAGTCATACTACTATTTTAGCCTTCGTCAAGGGTATGTACGGGTGGGTTCAAATTAACCTTGATAATGACGTGTAGAACTTGACATGTGACTTATGATATGTTGGCCTTCGTCAAGGTTATAAGAGCATGGGGTAAAAATCACATCGGGAGTTTCTAAAGAAACTGAAACTTGCCAGATATGCGCATACCTTCTGGAGTGTGATAACTTGAGTGGATTCCATCACGTTATCATGCGATGATAGTTGGATCCCGATCCCCACAGATGAGTTGGTTTACTCCTCGGGTGATCCCGACTAATTCTTCTTTCAGGTTTGGAGGAGAATTTGAGGTTACAGTGGGAGGTTTCCTGATTAGATAAATTGGTAACCATTCTGATCTAGGTTAGAGTGCACGCTGAGTGTTTCTTTTCTCTCTCTCTTTGGCAGCGACCATGGCCCGACCCTTGACTATGACTCAGTGACCAAGTTGACCGAACCTTCTTAAAACACTGGCTTTTAGATTGTCAGAGTTGCAAACCTCATTGCCACTCCTACTTTTACCCTTTTCTCCAGGACACCCCGTATTACTACGAACGTCCACTTCCGTTGGATAAAACCATCGTATGGTTATATACGAACTCGAAGGAATTAATTCGTGGATGGTTTCCGGTTCTGGAGAAAACGAATAGGACTATTCAGTTGACTTTTCCTTTTACCTTCTCTCAGGTTGCAAGTGTTCCTTGGATTAGGACGACACACCTATTACGCAAATTGGATAGTCTGCTTCCAAACCAAAGGCAGGTACCGAACGGTAGGGAATGAAGAAAACCAATTAGCCTAACAAAGGTGTACAGAAGGTAATAGGTAAAAAAAATAAAGGGATTAGAAGGAGGGCAAAGTAAATTGCGACTGCTATTCACGTCCAAACCAAGTATTTCTTCGCCAATCCTACATCACCTTTGTATTTCTCCAGAACACTCCGTATCACTATGAAGATCTATAGTTTATTGGATATTCCATCGTATGGTTATATACGAACTTGAAGGAACTTGTTCCAGTTCGGGGATGGATTATGGTTCAGGAGAAATAGGAATAAGGTTTTATTCAGTTGTCTTTTATAATTACCTTCTCTCGGGTTGCGAGTGCTCCTAGGATTAGGACAACACACCCATTATGCTTATTGGATAGTCTTCTTCCAAACCATAGGCTGGTGCCGAGCGGTAGGGAAGGAAGAAAACCTTTTAGCCTAAAGGGGTATACAGAAGGTAATGACTAAAGACATATGAAGGGATTTGGAGAGATGGCAAAGAAATATACGGTTACAGTTGTGAATCTGGATAATGGATGAGCATTACTAGGAATACCCGGATACCCTTTCGAAACATTTCAATGTTTCAGTTTCACTGTGTACAGTTAAAAGAAAACTGATTTCCCAATTAGACACTTGCTCCAGGGTATGTATTTACCAGATATGATTCTCGCATTTGTATGGTTTTACAGATGATGAGTGGGAGTAACTTATTGGGAATTAGGTGATCATCCTCATTATATCGGGATTCGTTGTAATTGGTGATATTTGAGGAAATCACCTGGGCTGTTTGCCGGACGGCAAATGTTTGGTTTTGAATATCCGCTGTTATGCACCAATTTAAAATTGATATATCTGTACATCTATTTTTATATAGTGTGAGATATACCTTTTTGAAATTATGTCTATAACATTTACCTATATCAGTGGATGGTTAGGTAAGGAGCATTAAACAGCGGTGTAATTCTCCTTAACCATAAGTACAGTTTTCAACCTACGACACACAGGGATTGAGTTATTAGACTCAAGGGACTTATATAGAGTTTTGTATATTGTCCAGTGTCCATCAGGACAGAGGGGTTGGTACTCGTACTATATTCTGTTTACTTGTGACTTCTCTAGTTCTTAGACATGTGTTTCGTAGAAACACAAGGTCCAAGTTTTGAGAAGTTATAGGTATATGAATAAAGTAGAGAACCAGGTGTTGCAAGTATCAGGATTCTTTAAGGTGATCGAAGATTTAGATACTTGTGTATGGTATTCAGTTAATAGTAATGATTAAGAGAACTTGCTTCTCTTTCAGGTTACTCATAATTGGAAGAACTCCTAAGTTGAGTAATGCTGATCGACCTCTCTCCATTTAGTTGACATGCACTGGAGACAGCTGCATGATTTGAATCCGGTTCCAATTAAATCAGTGCCTCTGTTTCTATATTGGATATAGAACAGTTCATATCTTAACGATGTTAAGGTACGGGGAGTTGTCCGGCTTATGCTTAAAACCAGACTCTGGATAACTCAAGGCATGTTTCTGTAATGGCTGTTTGTGGGTTGACCCGGGCTATGACGAAGGTTGACTTTCTACCATCTGGAAGATCAATAGTGATATTGTTCTTGACTCGCCACATTTTTGATAAAAATGGATTTTTTCAGAAAACAGTAGTGGGAGTATGGTAGAACTGGAAGTGATTCCAGAACCGCAAACGATTACTGAAAATTTAATAAGAACCTAAAGATTCAATCTGGTTTGACATTCCATTGGCCACTCCGCAGATATGGTAGGTAACCTCAGGCACCCGAGAGGTACTCCGGTAGCCTCAAGGACGGTGACAGGGAGGTTCTTGTTTACCCAGGCTTGACACTACTATTGTTCCAGGCTATGAGACCCGGCAGGAGGATGAGTATAGCGTCGTTCTGAACTGGTTTTAGAAGTGTACGTGTATATGACTCTGCCAGAGGGTTGTCGTAGTCAGTGGGAGCAGCGGAAGCATAGTGGACAAGTAGCTTATGTCTATTTATAGACTAAAGCAGATATAGCGGAAATAGATCATCTATTTCTGATATCACAGTCATAGGTTTGACTTCATAAGAATAGGGGATGGATCTGTTAAGAAGGTAGTAGGGTGTTATGTCCTGGTATTGGATGACACACAGAGAGTAGGAAGTGAAATTCCTATACTACGATCGGTTATACTTTTGTTGTCACACAGTGGTTTCTCCACAAAGGACTTGGATATTATATCAGACATTCTGGTTACTAGATCTATGGTTTTAGATATAGATTTGGGTAGTTTCCCAATCTGGGTACTTAGACAGCATTCTAAAGGTGTTTTAGAATGGACGACTCCTGGCACGGTAGTATACCTGCAGGTGATGGAGTCACCCTCTCTAAAGGTGTCTTACAGACTAAAGGGGAGAGGGATGTGCATGATTGGCAGATCACTTGCTTAGGCAATTGAGTCAATCATAAGATATCAAGTACCACACCAGATGTTGTTTTGGCAGTAGATGCAATACGTTTATATTAATGCAGTCTTGGAAAAACGATCGGAAGCAGTTTTAGAACATAAGTGGATGTTCTAGGGATATGATAACGACAGCCTCATTCGGGAGACAGTCATCATTCCAGGTTTCCAAGGTGACCTGGATGACAGAGTGGTTGTCAGAATTATAGTTTTCACTCTGACGAGGGGCAGTGTTTTGGACAGGTGGTCCAAGGAGATACTGAGGGAGGCATGGCGCAGGATACTGATTAAGTTCAGATGACGATGCAGTCTAAGAAGTTTGGATTTGGAGTTCATTTATGAACTAGGACCCATCAGATATCCAGACATATTCTAAGACAGGTATTGCTCATTTCGGAAGATGGTTTTCTCCACGAACTTGAGATAAAGAGAGACATAGAAAGAAACATCAGAGCGGATCCACTCACTGAGACTATTCCTCGAACGCACCAGTTTCGCAAACGGGTTTTGTGAGACTGATTAGTAGAGGAGTTGGGTGTTCGGTATCAGACGGGCTGTGAGTATGCGACATCGCAATAATTAGCCTTGAATGCAAGTGGGGGGTTGTCTGAGATAGTGCCCTCAGAGTCAATTATTGGATCACAGGCACGTGATTGCAATGATTGAGGGAGGACCTAGCCGGAAGGACAGTCTTACTCAAGATGATAGTATGCTATCTGGTTTATCTTTATCATCGTGTACTGCTTTAGGTGACCTTACAGGTCACTATTGCGCGTTGATAAAGCCCTTAGGATTCTTTCTTGACGTCCAGCAGTATGATAGCGATCATATACGTGGGAGCTGGGGTCTATAAGCACATCCTTAAAAGGTCCCTAGTCATGGGAGTTTCGAGACAGGGCATCGATACTCCAGAGTAGACTAGTGTATACAGTCGAGACCCCGACGAGGGGCGGTGGCCGGTCTCACAAGCCACTGGTGTCAGTTGGTTCACCTAAGATGTATACAGGTGCTCATTAGGTTATGAGTACACCGGAAAGGACTCGCCGGGAACCTGCTAGTTGGTCTTATACCTGACGTCAGATAGCAGTTCCCTGGTGACATATGTACAGGTTAGTTCATCGACTTGAGATCGTCATTTGTCTCGTGTGAGTTCCCACTGTACTTTGATTACTACCCTACCACGGCTCAAGGGAGTCATACAAACAGATTTTAGTTGGGTACAGTCCCGAGCCACATGGAGGCAGTGAGCGGATCTGCAAGGGTTCGTCTCTCCCGGTATTGGGGGTGAGGTCGCGCTGTGTTTAGGAGAGCCATTACACGAAGTCCTTGGCCAAGGCAGGAGATTTACTGGTAGGTATTCCAGTAGTATCTCAGGGTGTTCTGGGCTACACTCCGACATGACTTGTACCGCTTTTGGGGGTCTGACTTTTACCAACCCCCTAGGCCCGCCATGCGATGCTCATAGACGATCGGACCGGACTGTACGGATATTGTCACTGACAGGCCCAGTAGGGTGTCAGGATGAGTTCGCTCATCGACGTCCCTTTTGCTCAATACCTGGTAGCCCGTTACATATGGCTAATACCTCTGACGTGCTAGTGGTAAAATCCACAGCCAAAGTGTTGACGAGTCTTTAGAGTCCCCCACAGACAGTTTCTCAAGTTTCGGGCGAAATGCTGTAGAGGCCGTATGGAGATATGGCAGGGTTCGATCATATACGTGCGGTATTGCACGGATCATGATCGGACGGATAATACTAGCGGGCTTTGGTTTAAGCCGGATCCTAGTATTGTACAGTGTAGATTTTGTCGCATTGCATTTGTATTCGGTCGGAATACAAATGCTGGTATGTATATACAGTCGCGGGGTTTTCCTGTAATTTATTACGGGATCGTTTTTCTGAAGTTGCCAGTTTGCTTTCCGTTTCGGCCATTT
The DNA here is from genome assembly GCA_030015575.1 of Agapanthus africanus. NCBI lineage: Eukaryota > Viridiplantae > Streptophyta > Magnoliopsida > Asparagales > Amaryllidaceae > Agapanthus > Agapanthus africanus. The sequence continues at coordinate 123,598,714 of JASDDO010000031.1, forward strand.
TCCTTTGTTTCTTTCTTCGGCTGGAATTTGGTGGAGGGGGTTATTTGCAATTGTGCAATTTATAATGGAGAAGACTTTTTATGCCTCATGATGGTTCTAGCTTCCATTGACTTCTTTTTTTGTTCATGATTACTTGACTTGGGTGATGAGATGGTTGATGGAGTGGAGACTTGGTTGTGATCATATCTTTTTAATCATCACTCTTGCATGATTGACCTCCCTCCTCTCTCTCTCATTGAGCTTGGCCGGCCATTCTTGGAGAGGGCTGTCCAAATTATTGGGGTGGTTTTTTTTTATCTTTTTGGTTTGCACTAAAAACCCTTTTGCTCATATCCAATGTTGATATCCTTCTTCCACTTCCAAATGGCAAATTCTTATAACCCCATGAGACATAAAGTTCTACACTATTCTACAGCAATCTTGGACACGTCGGCTCGCATACTTCGTGCCCGAGTTGCCTCGGTCCAGAGGTGGGAGCCCGTAAAAGGACCCGGCGATGTGGTGCCCTTTCCGACGAGGAGATGAAGACCGGAGATTCCGCGAGGAGATCGGGATGGAGGCCGAAGACCGAAAGACACGGATCGCTCGGTATAGCTTTCTACCCTTTCTCTTGTTAGCTAGCATTAGGTTAATGGACCAATCTGGGTTTTATAGTGCGCGGTAGCGCCAGTTTTAAAAGTTAAAGAAAAGTATTGTTTCCGCATTTTGTCCTCGTTCAGACGGCTGGGGTGCTGACGTACACTTATAGAAGGAACCGCTATCCAATCAGAAGTCCAGACACATCTTAAGGCGGTATCACCAGATCAGGGAGATCATAGATCGCCAGGAGATCGAGATCTGGAGAGTTTCTACAGAGGAGAACACTACAGATCCATTCACAAAGGCCTTACTTCAGACACAGTTCGAGAGGCTATTCGAGATGATAGGTCTTCGATATGCCAGTACATGGCCCTAGTGCAAGTGGGAGATTGTTAATGTATATGCCCTAGGGGCCATTATTGTATCATACTAGTTTGTATATTACTTAATGGAAGCTTGGGATATTCACAGTTATATTAACATTCTCGCTCAACAAAGTAGTATGCTACTTGGTTTATGTCTATCTTAATATGTGTATATGTTTCTATTAGCATATCGCGAATACATATTGACAGAGCCCTTAGGATCATGCTTGACTACGAGCGTTGTGATGGCAATCACACTAGTGGGGGCTGGGTAGTCTACACACACATCCTTTTTCAGGTCCCTAGTCGTAGGATTATCGAGACAGGGCATCGATACTCCGGAGTAGACTAGTGTGTACGCTTCTCATCCCAGTTGGGGAGATGGTCTGTCCCACAGCCATCAGTACGTTGTACTGGAGATAGTATACATGTGCTCGTTGGGTTACGGGTACACCAGACATGACTCGCAGGGAACAGTTGGTTGGTATTATACCCGTCGTCAGTTAACAGTTCCCAGGTGACATAAGTACAACATAGTCCACAGACTTGACACTGCTGGTTCATTTCGAGTGTGTTCCCACTGTTCTTAGATTGCTACCCTACCACGGCTCAAAGGAGTCGTGAAAACAGGTAGCAGTTGGGTGCAGTCCCGAAGCACTTGGAGGCAGTGGCGGTTAGACAGGATTCGTCTCTCCCGGTATTGGGAGTTGATATCGCGCTGTGTTTGGAGAGCCATTACGCAAAGTCCCTAGCCAGGGAAAATGAGATTTACTGATAGGATTTCCAGTAGCTTCTCAAGGTGTAATGGGCTTCACTCCGACACGACTTATACCGCTTTTAGGGGACTAACGCTTGCCGCCCCCTAGGCCCGATATGCGATAGTCCTAGACGAACAGACCAGACTGTATGAAGATTGTCACATCAGGCTCAGTAAGAGTTCGGATGGGTTTCCTCATCAGCCTTCTTATCGACATCTACCTGGGGACCGTTACGTACAGCTAGTACCGCTTGCTGCCTGTGGTTAAACCCACTGCCAGCGTAGTGTCGAGTCTTTAGAGTCCCACACATAGAGTTTCCTTGCTTCAGGCGAAACGATATAGAGGTCGTATGGTTTTACGACAGGGTTCGGACACATACGTGTATTTATGCACGTACGATGTTCGGATAGATAATACTAATGGGCTTTAGTTTATGCCAGATTCTAGTATTGGATTATTGGATTTATACAGTCTCAGTATTTCCGTGTTTTTACGGATGGGAGGGGCGTTCTCGTAATTAGTCGAGAAGCTTCTAGAAGAAAGATAAGGTGGAGAGCTTAGGTGTAATTTGCATTAAATGGATTAGTGACTCATGAGATGATTCATCCAAATGAGTTAATGAAGCATTTATTGCTTAATGACTCATGAGATGATTCATTGTTTGTATTAAATGAAGCATGGTTGTAAATATCACATAATGATTTATTTGATATTCTTTATGCTTCATCAAATATAGAAATGAGACATAATTCATATTCATTCTTACAAACACATTCTCTCTCTCTTCAAAGACCTAACCCTAACCCTCTCATGTGTTGAGATCCCAAGGGTTAGCAAGACTAATAGATCCTTAATCCTCTTCTATATCCTCTAGGTTATTTTGATTAGCAATCATAGCCACCTAGTTACCTCAAGTGAGAGGTTAAAGCTTGGAGAAGGAGCTATCGGGTGGATCTTCTATCACATCGAGGAGGCCGACGAGGAGGTAAACAACAAGAACAAGAAGGACTAGAATCTTGAGGTATAATCATCTATCATAGTAGTTAAACACTTCTATATAGTTGTTAGTTAGGGTGTAGAAAATATCCGTAAAGTTAGTCGATGTTAACTCAAACAAAATGATAGTTTTACCTATTCCGCTTCCCCGCATCATGTGGGGTGTCTAACGTCGACTTACAAACTAATCACGAGTTGGCAACTCACCCCCGTTGTGCCACAGTTCTTGCAGGTTGACCGCAGGGATCAGTTGCGGCATCACTGGCACACAGCTGTTTTCGGGTGACTTGCTAGTGGTAGGTGGTACATGTTGGATCGTGCCCCTCTTGTATTCATTATTCATATTGTATCTAGTCACTCCATCAATTCAGAAACTAGTTATTGTATATGTTGCAGATATAGAAAACTTGTAGTTTCGAGACTTGAGTGATGGGTTTTATGTTCGCTTTTGGGGTTGATATCTTGCTTTACTTTTCCTTGTGTAGATCTTCGTCGTTGGGCGTCGTATACTTGTTTTTATACTTGTGGTGGTTGTTTCCGCCGTTGGGCGTGATTTGCTCCCGTTTGGGATGCTTTATTTATATTCCGTGTTTTACCCGTTTTCGGGGTTAGTTTTTTTCAAAAGGGGTGCTGCCCAAATTTTCAAAAGAAAAAACATGATTTATTGTATCTTTATTTCTTAAAAAGGTTTACATTTCTGGGTTTCAGCTTACTTGAATTACGTTACGCCTGTAGACGTTGCGTGATTTAAGTGCTGGTCACGAGATAATGTTTTGGGTCGTGACAATACGGTATACGGTGATGGGTATTCTAGTAATTCTACAAGAATACATTCTAGAAGGAGACACCTCATATATGGATTTTCATTTTGAGAAAATGGAAATGATGAGGTGGAATTTGGAGAAAGTCTTAGCATGGTTGAAGGCATGGATCAAAGCATTTTATATTCATTTGGGTTTACTATTGAGGCATGATGCGTTATTTTTGTGAAAAAATAATGCATGCTTCAATTATTTCTTTGAGCCATATCTTTTGTTATGTTTTATTTTTCATTCATTCATCACATACACATTCTCTCTCCTAATTCTCTCCTTCCTCTACTTCTTGACCAAAACCTTCACATGAGTTGTGAATCATAGGTCGAGGGACAAATATAATCCATTACTTGATCTCTATATCATCTAAGTGATCACTTCTAGCAATCTTGATCTCTTAGTTCAACTCTTGTGAAGAGTTTGTAGCTTGTTCGATAGCTCTCGGATGGATCGCCTTAGATTTTTAGGTGGCTGGAGCTCAAGCTCTATCCAACCATCAAGGAGCCTAGGAGTTGCAAGAAAGAGAAGACCCGAAGGACCGGTTCCTTAGGTATAACACAGTTTCATAGTAGATTAGATCTCTTGATAAGTTTGATAGTTAAGGTTTAAGCACTAATCTTAGGTTATGTAGGTGTTGCATGCATGAAAATTATTGTTTATCGCTTCCGCCTCCTCACAAGTGTTTTGAGGGTTTGCAAAATCCACTAACATGGTATTAGAGCCTATCTTAAACCTTAAATAGCTTCTTGCAACGTTAGAATTCTGTTGTTTTTCATCGTGCAAAAACTTCCGAAAAAAAGTTTTGAAAATCGAAGTTTTGAGTTGTTTGCACACCCCGCGGGCCCACGGTTTGAACCGAGAAGTCGCGGTGTGGAGCGCGCGCACCTCGGGGACACACTGGGGGGACCAGAGGCCGGACCAATACCCCAAGACCACCTCAAGGTGGCCTTGGGGGTGGGTGACCCGAGAGCACCCCAACAGGGTGCTCTCGGGTCTGCACACCCTTTGGAGCCACCTCGAGGTGGCCCCCGGGGGTGGGTACCGCCCCGAGGCCCCTCATTCAAACGTTAATATGTTTGTCTTCACCTCCGTGAAGTTCGTGTTGGAGATAGTGCCTTCAGAGTCAATTATTGGATCACAGGCACGTGATTGCAATGATTGAGGAAGGACCTATCTCGGTAGGACAGTCTTACTCAAGATGATAGTATGCTATCTGGTTTATCTTTATCATCGTGTACTGCTTTAGGTGACCTTACATCTCACTATTGCACGTTGATAGAGCCCCTATGATTCTTGCTTGACTGCCAGCAGTATGAGGGCGATCATATACGTGGGAGCTAGCTGTCTATAAGCACATCCTTAAAAGGTCCCTAGTCGTGGTAGTTCGAGACAGGGCATCGATACTCCAGAGTAGACTAGTGTATACAGTTGAGACCCCGACGAGGGGCGGTGGCCGGTCTCACAAGCCGCTGGTGTCAGTTGGTTCACCTAAGATGTATATAGGTGCTCATTGGGTTATGAGTACATCGGACAGGACTCGCCGGGAACATGCTAGTTGGTCTTATACCTGACATCAGATAGCAGTTCCCTGGTGACATGTGTACAGGTTAGTTCATCGACCTGAGGATCGTCATTTGTCTCGTGTGAGTTCCCACTGTACTTTGATTACTACCCTACCACGCTCAAAGGAGACGTGCAAACAGGTTTTAGTTGGGTACAGTCCCGAGCCACATGGAGGCAGTGAGCGGATCTTCAGGGGTTCGTCTCTCCCAGTATTGGGGGTGAGGTCGCACTGTGTCTAGGAGAGCCATTACACAAAGCCCTCGGCCGATGCAGGAGATTTACTGGTAGGTATTCCAGTAGTATCTAAGGGTGTTCTGGGCTACACTCTGATACGACTTGTACCGCTTTTGGGGGTCTGACTTTTACCAACCCCCTAGGTTCGCCATGCGATGCTCATAGACGAACGGTCCAGACTGTACGGATATTGTCACTGACAGGCTCAGTAGGGTGTCAGGATGAGTTCTCTCATCGACGTCCCTTTTGGTCAATACCTGGTAGCCCGTTATGTATAGGCTAATACCTCTGACATGCTAGTGGTTAAATCCACAACCAAAGTATTGACGAGTTTTTAGAGTCCCCCACAGACAGTTGCTCAAGTTTCGGGCGAAACGCTGTAGAGGCCGTATGGAGATATGACAGGGTTCGTTCAGATACGTGCGGTATTGCACGGATCAGGATCGGACGGATAATACTAGCGGGCTTTGGTTTAAGCTGGATCCTAGTATTGTACAGTGTAGATTTTGTCTCATTGCATTTGTATTTCGGTCGGAATACAAATGCGGGTATGTATATACAGTAGCGGGGTTTTCCTGTAATTTATTACGGGATCAGTTTTTTGGAGTTGCCAGTTTGTTTTCCGTTTCAGCCATATTTCTTTGTATCTTTCATTGGCTGAAGATTGGTGGAGGAGGGCTTATTTGCATTTGTGCAAATAAGCATTTTGGAGGGTTGTCTTTGCATATTGTTGTGTCATGATGGTTGCACCATCCCTTAACTTCTTGACTTCTTCATGATCGCTTGACTTTGGAGTAATGATGATGGTTGGTGGAGTGTAGGTTTGTTTTTGTGATCATTTCTTTTCATGATAACATTTGATCTCTCTCTTGCATTATGGTTGCTCACGCTCTCACACATACACACCCTCTCTCTCTCATTCTCACTCCCTTGACCATGCCATGGCCGTCCAAGCCAAGGAGGGGCTGCCCATATTTGGTGTGGTGGGATTTTTGGTCTTATGGCTTCACAAAAATCCCAAAGTTTCATCTCCAAAAAGTCTTAGCTCATTTCCTCTACCAAAGGCAACTTCCTCAAACCCCAAATGAGACATAGAGCACTACACGTATTCTACAGCAAACCTTGGGCACGTCGGCTCGCCAACTTCGTGCCCGAGTTGCCTCGGTCCAGATGTGGGAGCCCGTAAAATAAGTCGGCGACGTGGTGCCCTTCCGGCGACGTGGTGGAGACCGGAGATTCCGCGGGGAGATCGGGACGACGACGAGAAGAGCGAAGGACACGGATCGCTCGGTATATCTCTCTACCCCTTCTCTTGTTGCTAGGACTAGATTAATGGCCCGGTCCCGGTTTTATGGTGCACGGTGCTGCCTGTTTACAAGTTCGTAAAAAGTTTCGTTTCCGCATTCCGGCGTCGGATTGACGGCCGGGACGCCGCCGTGCACTTATAGTTCGGGCGGGTTTCGATTTCGTTTCGACTCCCGGATTGGCTCAAAAGATCGGTTTTTAAAAGGTTGCTCACTGGATTTTTTCAAGAGTTGGAAAATGGTTTACTTTGCTAATCTCGTGCGGAATTCTAATGTTGCGGTTACTTTACAAGCTTAGTGATGTGTATGTGTATTATGGAAATGTCAACTAATTGCTATATGTCGATTAGTCGGGGTTGCACACATCGGTATTGGTATCATGCGATGGTATGTGTATATGAATATGTTGGATCGTCGTGATGAATGGCCTGGGATGTGAGAAGAGAGTTTTTCTTTCATTCATATAATTTGTAAAAAGAAATGTAATATTATTTTTCGGGGCACATCCGGGTTGAGGTTGTAGCCACCGTTGTATATTTTCTTTTTACTGTTTTTTCTCCTAGGATAGACCCAAGGTGGGGTGCACAAACTAACCGGTTCTCGAAGTGCCGAGTGGCCTACTCACTTTGTTGATGGTGGTTGCTTCACTTCGGGAATTTGGCGGGTAGTTTGCCGCACCCGTAGGGGTCTAGTGTGGGGTTTGGCTATTCATCACGACCGTGGAAACCGTCTTTCATTAAAGGCTTAAATGAAGTACGGAATTCCTAGTATATCCAATGTATTCATCTGTGATCTGGAATGTTTGTAAATGCGTGTGACGAATGGCTATTTATATATGAGATATATAATAAATGTTGCTTATGTTTTTCACCCGCGCTAGTCCAGCCCCCGCTCTGCCGTTAGACCTAACGGTGCATGACGGGGCCCCGTGGCGAATGCGGATGGTATAAGCGTACGTTCTATTTTCGTTTCTTTTCTGTGATGTTTAGGAAACGTAAATGATGGGACAACATTAATGTGATTAATGTTAAGAAAAAGAAACCTAAATATGTTGTAGAATCAAACTTTTTAAAATGGATAACTCTAGTTTTTGCTTTGCATAGTGGTATTCGTTGATGAATATCCAGTACCTCATTCGATGAGGAAAGGGCCGAGATCCCTTCACTGGGAGTAACCCCTTTAGCGAAACTAGCAAATATTACAAAGCACTCAATTGTTTTTATAGTTGATCTAACTTTTGCTTTGCATTGTGGTATTCATGAATATCCAGCACCTCATTCGATGAGGAAAGAGCCGAGATCTCTTCACCGGGAGTGACCTCATTAGTGAAATTAGAAAGATACTACAAAACCATTAGACTTTTAAAACTGGAGCTTAAACCACTCCTTTCACTATATTCTACAACGATATCAAGTTCAAAACGTTAAGGGTTTTAATAAAAACCATCTGTTGACGTCCGCCATTTTAGGAAGCAGAGTACTTAGTATTCGTTCCACGTTTGTTGACTATAGTTAAGGTGTGGTGTGCGATAGCTAAGTGATGTCTTCTTACAAAGTATTTGATGCGATCGATTAGGACATTCGTCTGAATTTGTTGACCATAGTTAAGGGTCTTGCGGGTAGGTCTAAATCAATCACGAAATGGCCGGTAGAACTTGACTAATGCTTATGATTTGTTGACCATAGTTAAAGTCATACGACACTAGGGGTAAAAATCATATCGGGAATTTCAAGAGTTGAAATTTGCAATGAGATTGCATACCTTCTATATGATAGTTGGATCCCGATCCCACCGTGAGTAAAAGTTACTCCCGGGAGAGTTTTGCACTTTACAATTAACTAATCAAGTAGGTGTCTAGAAAAGTGTCAACGGGGTTATGGCTCTAGGAAAACGAGGTTTATTTTAATTAGGTCCGTGCGAAAGCACGGAGAACCTCCCTCGGAATACCGACACTGGCCTGGACGACCGGTTAGCGAACTTGTTGATTGCAATTAATCCTGGCTAGTTTTCTTTTTAAGCTTTGAAAGAAAATTTGATAAAAAGCACTGGGAGACATCAATTAGATAAGATTAATAACCAATCTAATTATGCAAGAGCAATCGCTGAGTGTCTTCTTTTCTCTCTCCTAATGGCAGATACTTATGACGGGACTGAAGCTTTTATTAGACAAGAATAAACTCACGGGACCGAATTACAAAGATTGGATAAGGAACGTAAATATTGTCCTGACCTATGATAAGGTCGGAATCGTCCTGACCACTCCAGCCCTTCCTAGCCAAGGCCCTGATTCTTCAGTTGCGGATAAAGAAATCCGCAAGGCATGGGATATAGACTGTGCAACAGCCAAGTGCCTTGCGCTTGCTTCTATGAACAATGAACATCAGAAGCAGCACGAGAAGATGGATGTACAATCCATCTTTCTCCATACAAAGGAGTTGTATGGAGAGCAATCTCGTACTCTCCGATACGAGGCATCTCGAAAGTTGTTTCAGATGCGGATGGCTGCTGGCTCGTCTGTAGGTGACCATGTATTGAAGATGATTGGACTTATAGAAGAACTTGAGGACCTGGGTTGGACCATGGAGAACAAACAGTATATTGATATTGTTTCTACAGTCCCTTCCCCTGCCTTTGCTCAGTTCATTGTAAACTTCAACATGCACAACATGGAGAAGTCATTACCTGAACTCCTCAATATGTTGAGGAGTGCAGAGAGCACGCTAAAGGTAGCGAAAACTCCCGCTCTAATTGCTGGGCCATCTTCCTCCTTCGTCTCGAAAGCCAAGGACAAGGGAAAGAAGAAGAAGAATCCCATCAAGCCGAGAGGCGGAGTGAAAAAGGCACCGGGAAAGGTTAAGATAGGGGCTGCTGCGACAGAACTAGGGGAATGCTTCCACTGCCACCAGACTGGGCACTGGAAGAGAAACTGCGTTGGATACCTGGCCGGCCTCAAAAAGAAGAAGCATAGTGATGCTTCTACTTCAGGTGTGTTTGTAACAGAAAACTGTTTTTCAATTAACTCTGCTTCCTGGGTAATAGATACCGGGTCAGGATCTCACATCTGCAATTGTGTGCAGGGGCTGAGAAATAGCAGGTTTTTGAAGAAAGGTGATCACACTCTCCGGGTTGGGAATGGTTCCTCAGTACATGCTACAGCGGTAGGAGAGTATCACCTTGGTTTGTCATCGGGTTGTATATTAGTTTTGAACCCATGTTATTTTGTACCTTCGATGTTATGTATACGACCCGAAAAGTAAAGAGCGTGACTGTCACTTAAATTACGAAACATCTCGAAGCGTACGTAATCTAAGTAGGCCAAATCAAAACCAAGGAGAGCAGCAGAGTGAAGGAAAACCAAATTATTGAAAGCGATTTTAATCAATTAAGTTACATCAAGCTTCTTAAAAGCAACATCATTTTCCGAAAATTTCGGCAGAGTCTCCTTTGTAAATACTGGTCCCAAACGGGTACAAAACAAGAATATATGCACAATATGAAATAAGGCATCCACAAGCGGGAGCTAGCTCTTCGCCAAAAGAGGACTCAAAATCACACGCAATATAAATCATCACTGTGCAAAATAAGCATATAAAGGCATAAAGTAATAAAGCATCATGTCGGCTCAAGTGAGCTCGACCCCGAGATACAACATCTAAATACACAAATCTTACTGTCTCGTCTCTAGGTCACAATATACTAATACATGTGGTAATTACAGTGGATGGAGTACACTAGATACAATAATGATACAAGGTGGAAACAAAATGACCCCGCAACCCACCTACGAACGATGCTGCGAGTCAAAGCAAAAGGAGCAAGAAAGAAGGTGCGCCCGCAGCTACTGTGCTGACGGGTCGGACCTGCAAAACACTCTGGCACGACGGGGGTGAGTTACCAACTCGTGAGTAATAAGTAACATCTAATAAGGCTATCGTAAGCATGCACACAATTTCGTCACAGCCAACAAATACTAATATGATGCGATGTAATAATATGTATGCAACATGAATGCAATAAAGAACACAAGATTTAAATGTTATTAACATGGGAAATCTGTATTCTTATCTGAGTGGAACATCTGTAATTTAGTTTTAGTTCATCAATGAAATCAATATAAATCTGTGTCAAGCATCGACACTAAATATAAATATCTCATTTATCCCGGGCTCCGGCAATCCAGACTGGCCCGTAAATACGATCTCGGGGCTCCGTAATCCGGACTGGCCCAAATCATCATAACTCAAGACTACGTTGGTATCCTCCGGATATCCGCCGAGTCACAAATAACCGGTCGGTAGTGCTCCCCTACCGGGCTCAATGCCATCATCTGCGACCATCTTGCCCCGGGTTACCGCACCGGGTGCACCATGCACCCACAGACGGTTCCTCCTCCTCCTCGAATCGGGTGTATGATACCGCTCAAGCACCGAGAAATCTCATGGTGGACGATATATATATATATATATATATATATATATATATATATATATATATTCACACACACACACACATCATATCATCAGAAAACCACAACTTACATTTTTAAAATGGTAATACGTTCTTAAATTCCTGCGGTTTCTCCAAATCCATATATCTCATAAATACATAAATTCTCGAGAAGAATTATAATACATGAACATGTAGGAATTTATGAATGTCTATAATATCAACAATATGCAATGCCATGCAGAACTAGAAAACTATGCATGAACAATGATGCAATAAGATATGTGCAAATGACTAGCAATCCTACGTGTCTATCCTGATGAATTAAATATATCAAATGTAGGTTTATTAAACATAATTGGCGCAAGATATAAGATTCGGATTTAATAAGTTATAAAGTGTTTGTGGCATAGCAATTACCAAGGCGTGTGTGTCCACATGAAAAGTGCTCGTGCAACATAAACCAATGGTAATAGTGCGAGTGTCCTAGGAGGTGCTATCACAGTATATATATATATATAATAGATGATGCAATGCAACAGAATGACTAACTAGGAACTACTACTAAACGAAATTCTAACTATTGGGCGTCTTGTGCCATCTGAACGATTTCCCCCGTAGATGTGTACATCTACTCACCGGAACGCCTCCGCTAGTATGATACAATCACCGCCTTTCCTTTCCACGCCGCGTCTGATGTCTCCACGACTGATCCTAGAATTTACACAAAGCAACACACATAAGGCTAATATCCTGCAAAAACGCGATATCAAGACCATACGAGAAACTAGAGTCGCAAGCTAACGCGTGTGCACTCGAAACACCGAAACGTGTGTGCTAATGTCTGAAACCACCCTGACATGCTGCGATACATAGAAAACACCAAACCCAAACTCAGAATGTGTGTGTCGCGCAAGTCTAAAAGTACTAAAAACAAGGTATATGGTCCCAGATTTTGATTCGAGTGGAAACAGGAAAAGTTGCATGTACCAAAGACCTACAAAATATAGCAGACACCTACAGAAGAACCCCCGACACCCAGGTATACCCTCTGGCCACAATTTGCGGCTAGAACCATTAAATTTGTTGCTATGGAGGTGAATTGGGGTCTCGTGCTTCGTGTGTGTGGTTCTAGCCCAGTAACTAAGTTCCTGTAATTGCAACTTTTGCCTGAAGCATCCGGTTTAAAAGAAGATCACTAAACTTGCATAAATCATAACTAAAACACTAATTAACACTAATTTAATATAATACGGTGTTTTAGTGTAAACTGGTGCAAAGACTTGGATTAAGCGACACTAACAACTCTTAGTTAAGCTAATTAAGCCATAAAAACCCTAACTTGGCCTAATATCCACTTAAACCACATAATTAGCACAAAAACTCACTTAAACACTACTTTAAGCTAAATAAACTACAAGTTTAGCAAAAAAGGAAATTAAGGTAGCTTTATACCTCAAGTTGGTCTTAGGATGGTTCAAACTTGCTGACCTTGCCTCCTAGAGCTAAGACTAGCCTCAAGAACCAACAAGGAGATGTTTTGAAGTGTTAAACATGAGATTTTTTGATGAAATGAGGGATTTTTATGGAGATGAAGGCTTGAAAATGAAGAGAAGAAGAAGAAATGAGGGGGAGGGGATACTGGAGCTGCTGCTGCTGGCTTGAGGGGGGAGAGAGAGAGTGAGAGAGTGTCAAAAGTCAAGCCCCCATGCTCATTTAATGCCCCATGCCTCTCATTTTCTTTTCTTTTTCTTATTTTCTTTATTTTTTTGGTTTGTTTAAAAAGGGAAGGATTTTAGAATCATGAGGAAAAATTAGAAGAGAAAGACATGCTACAATATTAACCTAGGGTGATTATAGGATTGTGCATGCTAAACTAAAAAATTTGCTTAGAAAATAATAGTTAAGAAAATTAGATAATTATGTGAACAAAAAATTAAAAGTTAATTAATAAAACACAATTATATATATGATTACATATTTCACAATTAAAAAAAAAAGATTTATTCTAATCTATGTGGAAAATAGCTTTTAACGAGGTTTTATGAAAAACATGCATTATCGCTAATTAACGCGAAAATAACCTAAAAGAATTTTCAAGGCGTTACAGTATCGTTGTTGGACAATGCTGGATATAATTTTGTATTACAATCTAATGTTATGAACATTAACCTTAATTAAGAGTTGATTGGGTCTGGTACATTAAATAACGGTATATACGTCCTAAACCAGCACACAGTTTTCAATATACAACACATAAACAAAAGAAAGGTTTCAGACATAAATGAAGCTTTCATTTGGCATTGTAGACTTGGTCATATTAACGAAACAAGACTAACCAAGCTACATAAAGATGGATATTTAAACCCGTTTGAATATAAATCTTATGCGACTTGCCAGTCTTGTATCAAAGGTAAAATGACCAAAACTCCGTTTACTGGACACGGAGAGAGAGCTACTGAACTCTTAGGCCTCATACATAGTGATGTATGTGGACCAATGTCTACACATGCGAGAGGTGGTTTTTTGTACTTCATAAGTTTCACTGATGATTTCTCGAGATTCGGGCACGTGTTCTTGTTGAAACATAAGTCCGAAGCCTTCGAAAAATTCAAGGAGTATAAATCTGATGTAGAAAAACAAACAGGCTTGAGTATCAAGAAACTTCGATCAGATTAAGGAGGTGAGTACCTAAGCTCAGAGTTTCTAGATTTCCTAAAAGAGAATGGGATTCTCTCTCAGCTCACTCCTCCGTACACACCACAACACAACGGTGTGTCAGAACGCAGAAATCGTACCCTATTAGATATGGTACGATCTATGATGAGTGATGCTGAGTTACCAATAAAATTCTGGGGACACGCATTGGAGACCGCGATTTATCTACTGAAAAGGGTCCTGTCCAAAACCGTGTCTACCACTCCATATGAGATTGGTATGGGAAGATGCCATCTCTTAAAAGAGTTAGGATATAGGGTTGTTTGATTTTTGTGAAAAAGCAGAATCCGGACAAACTCGAGACACGATCGGTTTTATGTAAATTTGTGGGATATCCAAAACACTCGTATTGATATCTTTTCTACCACAAGGAGGAACAAAGGGTGTTTGTTTCTTAGTATGCCACATTTTTAGAAAATGAATTTTTTACAAATGATACTATTGGCAATGCGGTAGAACAGGAAGAAATTCCAGATACACAAACAATTACCGATGATTTGGTTGAAACTGAGGTTTCAGTAGAACCTCAGGCACTCCGTAGATCTATTAGGACTTCTCACCCACCTGATAGATACTACGGTTTTATAATTGATGGTGATAGAGAAGATTGCATCATGGATGATGATGATCCTACTAGTTTTCAGCAAGATATCACGAGTGGTGACTCAGTGAAGTGGCTGGATGCCATAAGATCTGAAATGGAGTCCATGCACACCAACAAAGTATGGACTTTGGAAGTTGCACCTTCTGGAGTAAAACCCATAGGGTGAAAATGGATCTTTAATAGAAAGATCGGTGTGGATGGTCAGGTAGAGACCTATAAGGCTAGACTGGTCGCAAAAGGATTTCGTCAAAGACCAGGCTTGGACTATGATGAAACCTTTTCACCAGTCGCGATGCTCAAATCCATTCGGATCCTGCTTTCTATAGCTGCTCAATATGACTATGAGATCTAGCAGATGGATGTTAAAACGACATTTCTAAATGGTGATTTAGAAGAATGAGTTTTTATGGATCAGCCAGAAGGCTTCAATGATAGTGGGAGCAGCGGAAAAGCATGCAGGTTGCTTAAATCCATATATGTATTAAAGCAGGCACCACGGAGTTGGAACATCTGCATTGATGATACAATCAAAGAGTTTGTTTTTATCAAAAATGTAGATGAACCGTGTATTTATAAAAGGATGGTAGAGAGTACTGTTACATTCCTCGTATTGTACGTGGACGCCATTCTCTTGATAGGAAATGATGATCATATGCTACAATCAGTCAAATTATTTTTATCGCAGGGTTTGTATTTACCATAAAATGAGGGGCGGTATGTTGGAACAGTTCCAAGCAAGATACCGTCGCAGACTCCACGATGGAACCTGAGTATATTACTGCTAATGATGCCGCAAAAGAGGCAGTCTGGATGAGGAAGTTCATTTTTGAACTTCAAGTGGTTCCATCCATTGATAATCCAATACCTCTGTATTGTGAAAACAATGGAGCCATGGCTTTGGAAAAGGAACCGAGGTCCCATCAGATATCCAGACATATCTTGAGGCGGTGTCACCTCATCCTAGAGATAGTGGATCGCCAGGACATCGAGGTACGAAGATTAGACACGAAAGAAAACAAGGCAGATCCATTCAATAAGGCCACCCTTCAGGTCCGGTTTGAGAGATTGTTCGAGATGTTGGGCATGCGGTACGCCGGAAACTGGTTCTAGTGTAGACAGTGGGTACTTATTGCACCAACTACAGGCCTTAGTGCAAATGGGAGATTGTTAGATATGTATGCCCTAGAGGCCTGTATTGTATAGGATGCTAGGCATGTATATGTACAGAAAGAATCTTTGCTCGAAATGATAGTATGTTATCTTGTTTATCTTCATCTTAACGTGTGATGTGTTATATTTCATATCTTTATATACATGTTGATGAAGCCCTAAGGATTATACTTGACTACCGGGATTATGATGTAGATCATTCTAGTGAGGCCTGGACAGTCTATAAGCATATCCTTTAATTGTTCCTAGTCGAGAGTATATCGAGACAGGGCATCGATATTACCAGAGTAGACTAGTGTGTACGTTTCTTGACCGTGGGGACGATGGTTGATCCCATAACTATTGGTGTCTGAAATCAAAGATTGTAAACAGGTGCTCATTGGAGAATGGGTACACCGAACAGGACTCGCCGAGAACTCCTAGCTGGTATAAATACCTATTGTCAGTGTAGAGTTTTGAAAATAGTTTCAGTGAAATTTCGGAAAATCGGTAAAATAAGGGGGTTTTCTGCAAAACGTCAAAATACATATATATTTATTATAAAATTAAATATACATATTCTATCATGGTAATTGCTAGTATTTGGTGTTTATTGAGCCACTGGTGAAATTTCAAATTTTCTGAAAATTTTTCCAAAATTAATTATTTTAATATTATTTTAAGCCGCCACTAATACATTTAATTAGGGAAAATTACAAATTGGAATGAGTTGAAACAAATTTTGTGCATCATAAAACATAAAACAAAATTTTAACATGTTGTTTTTGGAATGAAATTAAGCTGTTAAACAGTTTTGAAAATATCGAAGAAAAATGGCTTAAATAGTGAAATTGGTGTTAATGGAAATTGGGGTATAATATTTATCTTTTTGTTTTCCCCACTTGCACTCACACACACCCCATTTCCCTTGTGGCCGAGCCCCCATTTTGGCAGCCCAAAATTTTCCCTAACCCTTTCTTTCCCACTTCAAAGTAGAATGGAAAAGAAAATAAAAGAAAAGAATAATAAGAGTTGAATAAACAATGAGGAGTGGGCTTTGTTGACTTGGGAATTAGCATTCATTCACTACCTCACTTTCTCTCTCTCCAATTCCTACTCCTGCTGGCCGAGCCCCCACCCCTTGCTGCCCCAAATTTCCTCACCTCCTTTTCACTCCAAAATCCTTCAATTTTTGCCAAAAATCAACACAAACCCTCTCAAAAATCAAAATCTAACTCCTACCCATTATTTCTTTGCCCAAGCTAGCATAGATCTTGGAGGAAATTTGGCATTTTGGAGGCTATGATCTTCATGTTGATCTCTTAATCATGAGGTATAAAGATTCATCCATATTTATTAGTTGTTAGTTGAATGTTTAATCAAACTTGATTAGGTGTTTTAAAAAAATATAAATAAAGGGGTTTTGAATTCAAGTTTAGAAATTCAAGTGGATGGTTTTGGATTATAGTTACGGTTTTGTTGTATGATTATGGTTGCAAGTGGAATTCTTCATTTTGTGGAATGTGAAACATAATAAAATTGTTAGTTTACAAATTGTTAAGTTGGAATTGTAATATTTAAGCTATTTTGATTACTAGATTTTTATTATTGCATTAGATGAAATTAAAAATCTAGTGAGGGTTGTGTTTTAAATTAGGGTTTTTATTATATCATCAAGGTTGAAATGTATAGTTTGACATCTTAAAATATGTAAAACCTAGCTTGGGTGTTAAATTGCAAATTGTTATATGTAAATTGTCCTAATTATGTTTGTTTTGCAAACTAGATTTTTCGTAATTAATATAAAGAGTGAGATTAAAATCTAGTTATTAGTTTATGTGACTTGGTTATGATATTGAGTGGATATTGCGGCCATTAGATTTGTTTAAACGTCGAGTTTTGTACTAAAACGGGTAATTTTGTTTGCTAGATTTTCGGAAAAATAGCTTTTAAAGTGAGTTGAGGTTTTTGTGAATTTTAACCTATTTTATATTATAATTAGTGCTTGTGATTGTGCAAATGAGTGTGTTTGGGTTTTTCTCGATGGTTTGGCGTTTGTATGCCGACGTCGAGGGTTTTTGGGTTGATTTGTGAAAGCAACCATAGGTTTTGACCTATGTGGGATTTGTGTGTCGTTTTGGTCATGAGTCGGATTTTAATGCGATACGGTGCGTTATGATATATAGGTACTCCACGTGGACTTCGAGACGACAAGCAAGCGCGTGGCGACGTCGGCACCGGCGAGCGAGGACCAGGTGAGTAGATTTATATCTACGGTGAGAAGTCGGGTGGATGGCGTATAGCACCCCCGCGGTTCGTGGTGATGTATACGAAGACGTATACACACCTAGTGATTATTTATATTGTTTGATGTTATCGATGACATAGATGGATTTAGGGTGTGATCGGATTATTTTAGTGTTGCGAGACCCTAGAGTATAGGTTGCACCACATTTACACACACACCATACTTGCATACATTCTTCTTTCATAGGTGCTTATATGGGGTTATATTGTTATGTGTTCCCATGGGTATGGGATCTGGGGACGACGTTACATGTGAATAGTGTTATACATTGAATGGTTGACATGTGATCGTGATATGAGATAAGATATATTAAGATATTTATAATAGGTCGCATTAGGCGATGTATACCTCTTTATGACGATCTATGATGATGATATAGGTTTGTATGACGCTGTAGATCAGCAGTCAGATCATGACTATATTGATGATTGATCCGCACTCTTGACTTGGGATGTCTGATTATAGATATGGTATCGGATATGATATTATTGAGGCGGGATCACCGAATATATATATACAGGTATGTATATGTATCGACTCAGATGTTAGGCGGTTTCCTTACCTGTAGTTCAGCTTGTTAGTTCAGTCCTATAGTTTAGTGTAGTTGTTAGACTAGATTAGACTCCTACCTATTTCAAAACTAACGGATCGTGGGTATTTTAAAAGACAGGTCAAGGTATTCTACGGATATTTCAAAAGGCGTATCTTTTCTTAAAAATACCGTAGCCCTTATTTCCAAAACCCCACGATTTGTGTTATTTCAAATGGCACCATAGTATGACGTATATATATATTAAATGCAGATTAGTTACCGTTGTGTCTAGTATTTAGCTCCCGCTCATTATTGTTGTTCGCCCCGTATCGCATACTTACATTGCTATTTCATATTGCATTGTTGATATTATGCTGTTAGGACACCAGCACCATTACCGATGATGCGTATGTACCACGTACACTTACTTGCCGGCTCACACACATCTTCATCGGTAATTGCCATGTCACGTACACCTTAAAAAATATTATTGCTCGACTTAGCTTGTTAGTTAGTAGTTTGACATGATATTTGTGTACCTGCCTTATATGCCAGTTTAGACATTGTAGTTATTACTTGTCACTTCATGCATACTGTTATTCATTGTTATGCCTATATTCATGGTTTTACGTGTTATTGATGATTTGGATTCGGATTTCATGAGATTTCTTGGATTTGGAGGAAAACCGCAAAAACATAAATAAACTTCTTCTCTCTCTTTTAAAAAAAAGTGCGGTTTTTCCATGATGTATGAGTCGTCCACCATGAGTTTGCTGATGGGTTTCGAGACCCGAGTTCGAAGAGTGGAGGAACCGTTTCGGGTACATGGTGGACCCGGTGCGGTACCCCGGGGCAAGAGGATCGCAGATGATAGCGTTGAGCCTAGCAGTGGAGCACTACCGACCGGTGATTTTACCCGACGCGTTGGATATCCGTAGGATGCCGTCATAGTCTTGAAATGGATGATAGGGGCCGGTCTGGACTGACGGCGCCCTACATATTGAGATTGAGATATTGAGATTTCGAGATATTGAGGTACTGAGATTTCATGATACAGGCCAGTCCGGATTGCCGGAGCCTGAGATTTTGAGTCATTGAGATTTATTTTTTGTGTCGATGCTAGACACTGTTTATGCTGATTTCATTTATGATACCTCTTTTAAAAAGATACAGAAATCTCACTAATTTATGAAAGCAGTTTTCTCCAGTACATGCATTATGTATCATGCATTAATACATCATCCATATGATACATTGCTACCTGAGGCACTGACACGAGCACTTGATATTACCGTTGTTTAGAGGTATACCCTAGCCATTGTTATAGGCTGCTGGTTATATACTTGAGGATATATTATGATTGTATGACTTAGGATTGCGTTGTTAATGCAATTTCTGTTCGTAGATGTTTCTATTCACGAGTTGGAAACTCACCCCTGTTGTGCCACAGTTTCTTGCAGGTTTTGCCGTACAGGTTTCATTATCGCTTTGCTGGCACTACTTCCATTTCCGGGTGATTTGCTAGTAGGTGGGTTTATTGTATCGTACCCATCAGTATACTTGGTATATATTATTATTCAGTTGTATCTAGAATTTCCATCAACCAAACATGTATTTAATTTTGAGATAGAGACCGGTGATGTTATTCTTTCGACCTTAGAGTCGCGCGTTATATTTCTGTGGATTTCTTGTTGTTTTGAGTTTCCTTTGAGTTTTGATCCTCGCCCTTGGCGTTGTATATTATATTGCTTCTGTGGTTGTGACCGTCGATTGACGAAGAGCTAGCTCCCGCTTGGGGATGCCTTTTATTGATTTCGTATACTATTCATGTTGTATCCCGTTTGGGGGCCAGTATTTACAAAGGAGACTCTGCCGAAATTTTCAGGAAATATTTGATGTTTTTAAAAACGCATGATTCTGCGTATGCTATTAAAACTATTTGATTTAAATTGGTTTTCTTTCACTCTACTACTTTTCTTGTTTTGGTTCTCTGGGTTTTCGGCTTACTTAGATTACGTACGCCTCGAGACGTTTCGTAGTTTAAGTGCCGGTCATGTTCCGTACATTCGGGATGTGAGAAAGTTGGTATCAGAGCGTTAGGTTTTACCTTCGTAGCGTCGGATGACCCTTGGTTGATGGAATAGGTGACTAAAGTAGAGTGACGTACGGTGGGTATGTTCCGCCGCATACTTACGATACGCTACTCCACTTAAGAAGCCTTAGGATGTACATTTCTTTGTTCAGTATTATATTCATTCCTGATCTAGCCTCATCGGTACCAGTTATGGTTTTGCTGCCACGATTACGGGCAGGGAGAGGTACGGCTAGAGTCGCGGTCAGCACGAGCTCGTCACGAACGAGGACTGACCAGGGCGTAATTCCGGCGACACACGATTGCGGAGATGTGTCTTTTTTCTGTGTTTTCGCGCCATGAGCGTTTGACAAATCACTTTTACGAGATTTCTCGGATGTGCCGATCAGTACTAGAGGATCTAGCCAATGATAGAGGCCAACCAGATTTTGATGACCGTTGGTGTATTGCTTATTCATGATGTTTGAGGCACTGTTCAGCGTGCAGACGAGTGAGCCAGTTATTGCTGCGAACGACGAGATATCGCCCCAGATGTTGGAGCTATTGCTGTGCGAGTTGTACTAAGAGATGATAGAAGGTCGCTTGTCACCCGAGGATGAATGACCAGGACATGTGGTTCGTACGCCTACCCCGATGCGAGGTCATCAGATAGATTGATCCCAGCTAGAGATGACTTCACGCTGAGACGTTGAGAGTCGACAGAGACGATCGAATGTCAGAAACCTATTATTCCAAGTTTAAAGTATTCGGAAAGACATGCAGGAAATTCTATGGACCCTCTAGAAGAATGAAACCCTAACTCGACTTAATGACCGTTTGAAAGCCTTTAACCCTTAGGGTTTGCGGCAGTTCCGCGACGCCATTAGTGAGGCTTGGGTTTGCCCTTCTACGGCTGGACCATCGATCTGTGGTACGTACTCGATACTGTTAAAATGTACCCAAGATGTTGAGCTCTTGGGGGATTATGAGGTTTTGATGAATCGATCGGATGGTTTGACTTCATTCGGATGCTAGGTGGTGAGATGCATTTCTTGGAAGACTCCAGATACGAGGATAGCCGTTGGAGCTCAGTCCATGCAGCCACGACGAGACGAGTCCGAAGCAGTCGACATTAGAGAAAAGTGGAGTAAGTGATTCGTACGAGGTCTTGATGAGACGACGTTCCACCCCGCCGACATCAGAGATATGATACGCATGCCGAGGCATTGTAGTTGGATATACCTTCTAGAAGGAGTCGCGATGAGTATGTAGCCGTTCCGGAATAAGAAACAGATATAGTAAAGGACGATGACTTCTGGACAGTTCGGTAGAGATGAGATTTGGGAGAGACCTCGACAAGACCTTTCTGG
Source organism: Agapanthus africanus (assembly GCA_030015575.1). NCBI lineage: Eukaryota > Viridiplantae > Streptophyta > Magnoliopsida > Asparagales > Amaryllidaceae > Agapanthus > Agapanthus africanus. The sequence continues at coordinate 123,620,526 of JASDDO010000031.1, forward strand.
AATAAATTATGAGAAGACTTGGGCCAAGGGGTGGTCATGTTACGCACACCGGCAGGCCAGAGTTCAGGATCGTCGACGAGACATGCTATGAGTGACCACGACAGTTGGCCAGAGATTCTTGGAGGATGTGTTTGAGCGGGGCTATTCCGCCATACTTTATTTTGGTATTTTGAGCGATCTATTCGCATGCTTTGGTTTTGATGATTGAGTTTCATGATATCGTTTTCATGCGCCATGGTTGCACCTACTGAGTATTTACGATTTTTGCACAGTTATTGCACTTGAGATAGTTTTCGTGCCTTGGATTTTCGCGCATGTTGAGCGTATGTTTGAGATGCGATTTTGGTGCACACCAGATGCACTAAATCGAGATTTTTCATGCATGTCAGATGCACCTAATTTTGCTGTCAGGCACACACGTTGCCTATGACAAATGTTGTGTGCACACCCGATGCACTTAGATATTGTTTCTGTGCGCATGCATGGCACATATATGGATTTTGATTTCCGTGCGCACCAGACACACGTAGTATTCATATGCATATTTTGGGATTGATTTCTTATAGAGCAGTACGTTTTTATGATATTTGCTATGTGTTTTCATACTGAGCAGAACTAGTCATAGGACAGTACCTGAATGTATTTTGCATGCATTGATAGCTATCGAAGGGAATTCGAAAAAGCGAGCTATAGTCTCAGTATTTACCTACGTGTCTGATATGACACGAAACGTTTAAAACAAGGAAACCCTTCGAAATTGTTTCCCAAAACGTCGGAACGTACATTTCAAACAAAAGGTATATATGTATATGGTTATTTTTTTATGATAGATGTCCGCCACTGTGCAATGTTATGCGCATTGCACAGCAACTTTAAGAGATTTGGCATGCATTTCCTTCAGATATTTACATATATAGATTTGATATTCACGTGTATAGTTTCGAGTTATATCATATTGGTTGTGTATTGGATTTGACATTTGTGTCTTTACCATGACTCCGATGATTGCGAGATGCTTGACGGAGTATTGGTTTTGAGTTATATGCTCATTTTTCATGCGCATGCGCATGCGCTGCGCTACGATTTGTTTTATGTATTTATGATTTCGGAGCCCTGACGACTTGATGGTTTTGCTTAGATTTTTTAGTATTTGGGGGGAGTTTTAATTTAAATTCGGGGACCGAATTTCTTTAAGGGGGGAAGATTGTAGCGTTTTGAAAATCGTTTCGTTGAAATTTCGGAAAATCGGTAAAATAAGAGGGTTTTCTGTAAAAAGTCAAAATACAAATATCTTTATTATAAAATTAAATATACATATTCTAGATATGTAATTGCTAGTATTTGGTGTTTATTGAGCCACTGGTGAAATTTCAAATTTTCTGAAAAAATTTCCAAAATTAATTATTTTAAGCCGCCACTAAATCATTTAATTAAGGAAAATTAAAAATTGGAATGAGTTGAAACAAATTTTGTGCATCATAAAACATTAAACAAAATTTTAACATGTTGTTTTTGGAATGAAATTAAGCTGTTAAACGGTTTTGAAAATATCGAAGAAAAATGGCTTAAATAGTGAAATTGGTGTTAATGGAAATTGGGGTATAATATTTATCTTTTTGTTTTCCCCACTTGCACTCACACACACCCCATTTCCCTTGTGGCCGAGCCCCCATTTTGGCAGCCCAAAATTTTCCCTAACCCTTTCTTTCCCACTTCAAAGTTGAAAGGAAAAGAAAATAAAAGAAAAGAATAATAAGAGTTGAATAAACAATGAGGAGTGGGCTTTGCTGACTTGGGAATTAGCATTCATTCACCACCTCACTTTCTCTCTCTCCTATTCCTACTCCTGCTGGTTGAGCCCCCACCCCATGCTGCCCCAAATTTCCCCACCTCCTTTTCACTCCAAAATCCATCAATTTTTTCCAAAAGTCAACACAAACCCTCACAAAATCAAAATCTAACTCCTACCCATTATTTCTTTGCCCATGATAGAATGGATCTTGGAGGAAATTTGGCATTTTGGAGGCTATGATCTTCATGTTGATCTCTTGATCATGAGGTATAAAGATTCATCCATATTTGTTAGTTGTTAGTTGAATGTTTAATCAAACTTGATTAGGTGTTTAAAAAAAATATAAATAAAGGGGTTTTGAATTCAAGTTTGGAAATTCAAGTAGATGGTTTTAGATTATAGTTAGGGTTTTGTTGTATGATTATGGTTGCAAGTGGAATTCTTCATTTTGTGGAATGTGAAACATAATCAAATTGTTAGTTTGCAAATTGTTAAGTTGGAATTGTAATATTTAAGCTATTTTGCTTATTAGATTTTTATTATTGCTTTAGATGAAATTAAAAATCTAGTGAGGGTTTTTTTTTTAAATTAGTGTTTTTATTATATCATCAAGGTTGAAATGTATAGTTTGACATCTTAAAATATGTAAAACCTAGATTGGGTGTTAAATTGCAAATTGTTATATGTAAATTGTCCTAATTATGTTTGTTTTCCAAACTAGATTTTTCGTAATTAATATAAAGAGTGAGATTAAAATCTAGTTATTGGTTTATGTGACTTGGTTATGATATTGAGTGGATATTGCGGCCGCTAGATTTGTTTAAACGTCGAGTTTTGTACTAAAACGGGTAATTTTGCTTGCTAGATTTTCGGAAAAATAGCTTTTAAAGTGAGTTGAGGTATTTGTGAATTTTAACCTATTTTATATTATAATTAGTGCTTGTGATTGTGCAAATGAGTGTGTTTGGGTTTTTCTCGATGGTTTGGCGTTTGTACGCCAACGTCGAGGGTTTTTGGGTTGATTTGTGAAAGCAACTATAGGTTTTGACCTATATGGGATTTGTGTGTCGTTTTGGTCATGAGTCGGATTTTAATGCGATACGGTCCGTTATGATATGTAGATACCCCATGTATACTTCGAGACGACAAGCAAGCGCGTGGCGACGTCGGCACCGGCGAACAAGGACCTGGTGAGTAGATTTATATCTACGGGGAGAAGTCGGGTGGATGGCGTATAGCACCCCCGCAGTTCGTGGTGATGTATACGAATACGTATACACACCTAGTGATTATATATATTTTTTGATGTTATAGAAGACATAGTTGGATTTAGGGTGTGATCGGATTAGTTTGGTGTTGCGAGACCCTAGAGTAGAGGTTGCACCACATTTACACACACACCATACTTGCATACATTCTTCTTTCATAGGTGCTTATATGTGGTTATATTGTTATGTGTTCATATAGGTATGGGACCGTGTGTTCGCACACTGGATTTGAGGATAGTATTTGGGATTTCAGATGAGTCGATAAGATTTGATTGAGACCGCGAGAACGGTGATATGGCAGGATTCGTACTTGAGGTACGTCCTGATATTATAGCGGATCTGGGGACGACGTACATGTGAATAGTGTTATACATTGAATGGTTGACATGTGATCGTGATATGAGATAAGATATATTAAGATATTTATAATAGGTCGCATTAGGCGATGTATACCTTTTAATGACGATATATGATGATGATATCGGTTTGTATGAGGCTGTAGATCAGCAGTCAGATCATGACCATATTGCTGATTGATCCGCGCTCTTGACTTGGAATGTCTGATTATAGATATGATATCGGATATGATATTATTGAGGCGGATCACCGACTATATATATACAGGTATGCATATGTATCGACTCAGATGTTAGGCGGTTTTCTTACCTGTAGTTCAGCTTGTTAGTTCAGCCGTATAGTTTAGTATAGTTGTTAGACTAGATTAGACTCCTACCTATTTCAAAACTAACGGATCGTGGGTATTTTAAAAGACAGGTCAAGGGATTTTACGGATATTTCAAAAGGCGTATCTTTTCTTAAAAACACCGTAGCCCTTATTTCCAAAACCCCACGATTTGTGTTATTTCAAATGGCACCATAGTATGACGTATATATATATATATTAAATGCAGATTAGTTACCGTTGTGTCAAGTATTTATCTCCCGCTCATTATTTTTGTTCGCCCCTCATAGCATACTTACATTGCTATTTCATATTGCATTATTGATATTATACTGTTAGGACACCAGCACCATTACCGATGATGTGTATGTACCACGTACACTTACTTGCCGGCTCACACACATCTTCATAGGTAATTGCCATGTCACGTACACCTTAGAAAATATTATTGCTTGACTTAGCTTGTTAGTTAGTAGTTTGACATGATATTAGTGTACCTGCCTTATATGCCAGTTTAGACATTATAGTTATTACTTTTCACTTCATGTATACTGTTATTCATTGTTATGCCTATATTCATGATTTTACGTGCTATTCATGATTTGGATTCGGATTTCATGAGATTTCTTGGATTTGGACGAAAACCGCAAAAACATAAATAAACTTCTTCTCTCTCTTTTAAATAAAAAGTGCGGTTTTCCCATGATGTATGAGTCGTCCACCATGAATTTGCTGATGGATTTTGAGACCCGAGTTGGAGGAGTGGAGGAACCGTTTCGGGTACATGGTGGTCCCGGTGCGGTACCCCGGGGCAAGAAGATCGCAGATGATGGCGTTGAGCCTGGTAGGGGAGCACTATCGACCGGTGATTTTACCCGACGCGTCGGATATCCAGAGAATACCGTCGTAGTCTTGAGATGGATGGTAGGGGCCGGTCTGAACTGATGGCGCCCTAGATATTGAGATTGAGACATTGAGATTTCGAGATATTGAGGTACTGAGATTTGATGATACATGCCAGTCCGGATAGACGGAGCCTGAGATTTTGAGACATTGAGATTTATGTTTTGTGTCGATGCTAGACACTGTTTATGCTGATTTCATTTATGATACCTCTTTTAAAAGATACAGAAATCTCACTAATTTATGAAAGCAGTTTTCTCCAGTACATGCATTCTGTTTCATGCATTCATACACCATCAATATGATACATTGCTACCTGAGGCACTGACACGAGCACTTGGTACTACCGTTGTTTAGAGGTATACCCTAACCATTGTTATAGGCTGCTGGTTATATACTTGAGGATATATTATGATCGTATGACTTAGGATTGCGTTGTTCATGCGATTTCTGATCGTAGATGTTTCTATTCACGAGTTGGCAACTCACCCCCGTTGTGCCACAGTTTCTTGCAGGTTTTGCCGTACAGGTTTCCTTACGGCTTTGCTGGCACTACTTCCATTTTCGGGTGATTTGCTAGTAGGTGGGTTTATTGTATCGTACCCATCAGTATACTTGGTATATATTATTATTCAGTTGTATCTAGAATTTCCATCAACCAAACATGTATTTAATTTTGAGATAGAGACCAGTGATGTTATTCTTTCGACCTTAGATTCGCGCGTTATATTTCTGTGGATTTCTTGTTGTTTTGAGTTTCCTTTGAGTTTTGATCCTCGCCCTTGGCGTTGTATATTATATTGCTTGTGTGGTTGTGACCGTCGATTGACGAAGAGCTAGCTCCCGCTTGGGGATGCCTTTTATTGATTTCGAATAGTATTCAAGTTGTATCCCGTTTGGGGGCCAGTATTTACAAAGGAAACTCTGTCGAAATTTTCAGGAAATATTTGATGTTTTTAAAAACGCATAATTCGGCTTATGCTATTAAAACTATTTGATTTAAATTGGTTTTCCTTCACTCTACTACTTTTCTTGTTTTGGTTCTATGGGTTTTCGGCTTACTTAGATTACGTACGCCTCGAGACATTTCGTAGTTTAAGTGCCGGTCATATTCCGTACTTTCGGGACGTGACAGTCAGATAGCAGTTCTCTGGTGACACTTGTACAGGTTAGTCTGTAGACCTGAGATCGTTATAGTGTCTTGTGTGATTCCCACAGTGCTTTGATTTCCTCCCTACTACGGCTCTACTGTGTCGTGCAAATAGGTGGATTTCGGGTATAGTCCCGAATCGCATGGAGGCAGTGAGCGATAGGAGGGGTTTCGTCTCTTCCGATATAGGGAGTTGATGTCGCGCTATGCTTGATCGGCCATAACAGCAAATCCCTGTCCAGGGTTCTCGAGATTTACTGATAAGTGTTATCAGTAGTTTCTCAAAACGTTATGGGCCGTAAATCAGCATGACTTATAAAATTTCTGGGGTATGACATTTACCACCCCTAGACTTCATATGCGACATATCAGACGAAGAGACCGGACTGCACGGTAGGTGTTGCTTACAGGCTCGTTAGGGTTGTGATGAGTTCGCTCGTCGGCTACTTTTTCGTCAAGTTCTGGGGTAGCCGTTGCGCACGGCTAGTGGCGCTGACGTGCTTATGGTTAAACCCACTGCCAGCATACTGACGAGTCTTTAGAATCCCACACAGAGAGTTCCCTGGTTCAGAAAAAGATGTAGAGGCCGTAAGTTGTTACGACAGGGTTTCGATCATGTTCGTGTAAGTGTTACAGGAATAATGATCGGAAGGATAATTCTGGTAGGCTTTGGTTTAAACCGGATACCGGTATTATATTATTGGATTATTTGTATTCATATTTTTCGGAATTCGAATACGGGTATACTTATACAATATACGGTGAGGGGTATTCTTGTAATTGTACAAGAATACATTCTAGAAGGAGACACCTCGTAAATGGATTTTCATTTTGCGAAAATGGAAATGATGAGGTGGAATTTGGAGAAAGTCTTAGCATGGTTGAAGGCATGTCTCAAATCATTTTATATTCATTTGGGTTACTATTGAGGCATGGTGCATTATTTTTGTGAAAAAATAATGGATGCTTCAATTATTGTTTTGAGCCATATCTTTTGTTTTGCTTGATTTTTCATTCATTCATCATAGACACATTCTCTCTCCTAATTCTCTCCTTCCTCTACCTCTTGACCTAAACCTTCACATTAGTTGTGAATCATAGGTCAAGGGACAAATATAATCCATTACTCGATCTCTATATCATCTAAGTGATCACTTCTAGCAATCTTGATCTCTTAGTTAAATCTTGTGAAGAGTTTGTAGCTTGTTCGATAGCTCTCGGGTGGATCGTCTTGGATCTTGAGGTGGCCGGAGATCGAGCTCTTTGCAACCATCAAGGAGCCTAGGAGTTGCAACAAAGAGAAGACCCGAAGGACAGGTTCCTTAGTTATAGCACACTTTCATAGTAGATTAGATCTCTTGATATGTTTTGTAGTTAAGGTTTAAGCACTAATCTTGGGTTATGTGGGTGTTGCATGCAAGAAAATTATTGTTTATCGCTTCCGCCTCCTCACAAGTGTTGTGAGGGTGTGCAACATCCACTAACATAGCTGTATGTAACTGCTATCTAGGTATTGAGCGAAAGGAAGGCCGACGAGCAAACTCATCCCGAAACCACTACTAAGCCTGACAGTGAAAATATCGGTACCGTCCGGTCCGTTCGTCTATGATTATCGCATATCGAGTCTAGGAGGTGGATAAAGTCAAACCCCTAATAAAGCGACATTTACATGATGATAAAGAAAAACCAGATAGCATACAATCATCTCGAGTAAGACTGTCCTACCGGTATAGGTCCTCCCTCAATCGTTGCAATCATGTGCCTGTGATCCAATAATTGACTTGAGGGCACTATAGCCAACACTATCTACTATGATGAAGAGTCTCACCAAAAGATCCATGTCCTTCGGTCTTCTTTCCTCATCGTTCACTCCAAGTAGCTACCATGATCGCGCTTGATCTTCTTTGTTGGCTCCTTCATGTAACGTTTTAGAAATCGTTATGCGAATTTGTCCGTTTTAGGGCAAAATAGTCGGTATTTTCCGTTTTAACCCGATTTCGATCAAACGTCCGTATAAACTTGTCGGCACCTATTTTAGCTAAAATAAAGCTAGTGCGCGAACTTTGGGGGTATATGGGAGGTTTTGGTTCAGATAGAATTTTTCCCAAATAAAATATTATTTTAAGCGGTAAATTATGCACGTAAATCGGGAAATTTCTTCTAAATGAGAATCATTGGAAATCATCACTACAATTATTTTGGAAGTTTATCCTCAAAATATCTAGAATTTTAGTGCAAAAGGATTTAAATTTTAAAATAAAAAGAAAAGAAAATGAAAGGTGACAAAATTGCATTAAATGAAGCATTTATTGTATTTTTGCTAGAAACTTCTCCATTTTTCTTACACAAACATCCCCCCTCTCCTTGGCCGACCTCTCTTCCCCCATTTCTGTACCAAATTTTTCCAAGCTCATTTCTTCATTTTCCAACATCAAAAACTCATCAAAAATCCCAAAATAAATCCCAAAAAATCCTAAATAAAAATAAAACCATTAATTCTCTTCACTACTAGCTTGGATCTTCAAGAAAAACATCATTTTTGGAGAAAAAAATGATGGATCTAGTTGCTTTGTTTGTGTTCTTGAAGAGGTATAATTTTCAAAACCCTAATCTTAAATTGTTATGTTTAGATCTTTAAGTTAGTTAATTAAATGGTTATCATAGCTTTAAATTCTTGATTTAATTCATTATTCATTTTTTTTTAGAAATTCAAGTTAGGGTTAAAGCTTGATTAAGTGTTTAATGTTAATTAAAGTGTTAATTTGTAATTAGGAAAACATAACCTGGTAGATTATGATAATTATTGTTAATTAATACTTTGTTTAATTGTGAAATATTGCTTACTAGGTTTTTACTAAAACTTATTTAGCAAGTGTTAAGAATATAGAAATGGTTTAAATAGCTTAGTTAAGCTATTATAAGGTGTTTGTGAGCGCTAGATTTGTGTTAGCTTGATTCTAGTGCGAATTATTGCGATAAGTTGTTTACTAGGTTTCGGGATTTTTCCGACGTGGGTTCAATTAGTCGTTGCGAGATTATATCTATTATATTCCTCGTAATTTATTTTGTTGTGTTGCGCAATCGGGACGATCAGAGTCTAGACTTGGTGTTTCGTAGTTTAGCGACCCCAGTTAGGGTTTTGGCCGTTGTCGTGCGCGATAGATGCGCTAAGCGCGCAGTGTAATTTTCTGGGCGTTTTCATTTCGTTTCGTTGTCTTTTCGTCGATGTAGGATATTTAGCTTATGTGATGTGTTTGTGAAATTTTAGGTTTGCAAGCGGGGACTTCGGGCGCTGCGAACAAGGGGAAGCAGTTGGTCTGATTTTCTTAGCTCGAGACCGTCTGTGAGTAGATTTAACATCTACAGGGGAATCGCCCGCATGGCGTTATGCGTATGGTCTAGAAATGACTTGACTTGTCGCATATTCTATTTCATATTTAGAATTGCGCATACACCCTACTGCTTAGTTAATTGTTGTACTTGGACTAGTATCCTTAGGACACTGCACTATTATTGACGGCTTATGTTGCACGAGCACTGATTGTATGCCATCCACACTGTCAATAATTTCCATGACACGCACAACCAACTTATAGATATGATATAGTTTGGTTAGGGAGTTTAAGACATTGATTCATAGTTCTTTATGCATATGACTTATAGCATACCTGTATACCTATATGCTTACACATATGCCTTGACATACTTACATGCTAGTTACCTATATACCTATAGGGTATTGTACCATTAGTGATAGATACATACACACATAATGACATAGCTACATGTATACTTTGCATACATACTTCACTTCTACCTGGAGGGTATATTACATCATTACTGATTGTTGTTCGTAGTGCCCTCAAAGTCAATTATTGGATCGCAGGCACGTGATTGCAATGATTGAGGAGGATCTATACCAGTAGGACAATCTTACTCGAGATGATAGTATGCTATCTGGTTTGCCTTTATCATCGTGTACAGCTTTAGGCCATATGATCACTATTAGACATTGATAGAGCCCTTAGGATTGTTTCTTGACTACCAGCAGTATGATGGAGATCATATACGTGAGAGTTGGGTAGTCCATAAGCACATCCTTAAAAGTGGTCCCTAGTCGTGGGAGTTTCGAGATAGGGCATCGATACTCCAGAGTAGACTAGTGTATACAATCGAGACCCCGACGAGGGGCGGTGACCGGTCTCATAAGCCATTGGTGTCAGTTGGTTCACATAAGATGTATACAGGTGCTCATTGGGTTATGAGTGCACCGGAAAGGACTCGCCGGGAACCTGCTAGTTGGTATTATACCTAGCGTCAGATAGCAGTTCCCTGGTGACATGTGTACAGGTTAGTTCATCGACCTGAGGTCGTCATTTGTCTCGTGTGAGTTCCCACTTTGCTTAGATTACTACCCTACCATGGCTCAAAGGAGTCGTGAAAACAGGTTTTAGTTGGGTACAGTCCCGAGCCATATAGAGGCAGTGAGCGGATCGGCAGGGGATTTGTCTCTCGCGGTATTGGGGGTGAGATCGGGCTGTGTGCAGGAGAGCTATTACACCAAGTCCTTAGCCAAGGCAGGTGAGAATTACTGGTAGGTATTCTAGTAGTTTCTCAGGGCGTTCAGGGCTACCCTCCGACACGACTTATACCGCATTTGGGGGTCTGACGTTACCAGCCCCCTAGGCTCGATATGCGATGCTCATAGACGAACCGACCGGATTGTACGGATATTGTCACTGATAGGCTCAGTAGGGTTCCAGGATGAGTTCGCTCATCGGCTTCCCTTTCGGTCAGTACATGAGCAGTCGTTACGCACAGCTAGTGCCTCTGACGTGCTTGTGGTTAAACCCACCGCCAGGGTACTGACGAGCCTTTAGAGTCCCCACAGATAGTTTCCTAAGTTCGGGCGAAACGTTGTAGAGGCCATATGGTTTTATGGCAGGGTTTGAACATGCACGTGCACTTGTGCACGTGTCATGGTTCGGACAGATAATACTGGTGGGCTTTGGTTTAAGCCGGATCCAAGTATTATATTGTGTAGGAGTATTTTTTGTCTCTTTGCATTTTGTATTCGGTCGGAATACAAATGCGGGTATGTAAATACTGCAGTGGGGTTATCCAGTAATTAGTTACGGGATCGCTTTTTGAAGTTGCCAGTTTGTATCTTCGTTTTGGCCATTTTTCCTTTCCATCCTTCTTGGCTGAATTTCTTGTCGTGAGGGGGTTTCTTGCAAATGGTACATTTATAAAAGGGGGGTTTCATTGTGCCCGTGGCTCCAGATGTTTCTGGCCTCTTCATGTGGGATGAGGTGTTTTAGTGACTCATTCTTGCATTAAGTTCTTTTGTCCATGCTTAAGATCTTTGTTGGATATTTGTTGTTGATTTTTTCTTCTTAGCCTCACCACTTGAAACCTTGTGCTCACACCCTCCACCTCATGGCCGACCCCATACCTAATTCAGCCCATAAGAATGGCCGAGCCCTTTTGATGGAAGATTGATTCATTTTGTAAAATCCAAAGCTCAATTCATCACCCCAATTGGCAACTTCAATTTACCTTCACCCAATGGCTTGGGTGCCTTGAGAAAAAGTTTTTTACATTATCTCTACGTCAATCTTGGACATGTTGGCTGGCAAACTTCATGTCCGAGTTGCCTCGTTTTAGAGGCGGGAGCCCGTTTAAAGATCCGTTGAGATGGTGCCACCTTGACGAGGAGACAGGAGATCGGAGATGCCGCGAGGAGCGTGGGATGATGGCTAAAGACCGAAGAATACGGATCGATCGGTATAGCCTTTCTACCTCTTTACAATTTGTTAGTTTAGCGTTAATGGCAAGATCCGGGTTATAGTACGCGATAGCGCCCGTTGTAAAAGTTTTTGTTCCGCGTTTGGCCTCGGATTGACGGCCAGGGCGCTACCGTAGACTTACATGGTATCAGAGCCACGCTATTAACCTTTACTAGCTTGTTCTAACATGTTTAAAATATCGATCGAACGAAATTTCCAAAACCGCATTTTCAATGTTAAAGTTTCTGTCAAATTTTTAAACTGGTCTAAAAATTATTTTGGGTATGTCAGAAAATCGTGCAGGCTTTTCTAAGAATACTGTAGAAATTTGTTCGACTGAACATTCACGACCGCCGCGGAACCGCCACACAAGCCTTGTATTGGCCGCGGTTCCGCCTCCGTTTTGGAGCTTCAGTGCACCATTGTTCTTTTGGATGTCTTTCATGTGGAATTGTGGTTTCTGGAATATTTTGTTTGGGCCAAGATTTTGTTTGAGTACTGGATTTGTACTTGGGGCCCACTTCGGGAAGTTTTGTCGATCGGAATTTTAAATGTGTTAGTTTACAGTACTTACATTATATCTCTAACCGTGAATGTCATTCGAGCGGTAAATCTTGTCTAATTGCTATAGTCCTTTTAGACGGGTTTACGAACGTGACATTCGCGTTGATGTTCTGTGTTGTGCTGTGATGTTGTGGATTTGTCATGGTAGATAGCTCTGTGCAATGGTAGTGCAGTTTGGATTTATTTGTACATTTGATATTGTGGGGCGAGCGTCCAACATGTGGACTGTCGTCACTGCCTGTTTGTACTACCGGGTTGAGGTCGATGTACCAATTGTACATATTTTCATTTCTGTACTAGGTTTACCCCGCGACGGAGTGCACGGATAGCCGGGTTCTTGAGGGAAACGGGTCCGTATCACTTGGCTTTGAGTGGCAAAGGGGGCCTCACTCTAGAATTGGCAGACTATTCACCGCACTCGTAGGGGGTACAGGTTGACCCAAGGAGGGGTGCTCAAGTTACCGGATTCCATAAAGTGCAGGGTGGTCCATTCACTTTGCTGTAGGGGGCTTCCTCGCTTCAGGTTTTGGAGTGTAACTTGCCGCACCCGTAGAGGTCTAGGTTTCATTGCACTGGCTATCCACACGACCAGGGGAACGTCGGGTTTCAAAAGCGGCTCTGTGAAACCCGGGGATCCCAGATTATCTGTATTGTTCTGCGATGCTTATTACTTTTCTGAAATGTTGCATTTATCACGCCTAGAGCGATTATTGTATATTGGTATATATACTAGTAGACGTTGTAAATGTTTTGCACCCACGCTAGTCCAGTCCCCGCTCTGTCGTTAGTTAAGTAACCTAACGGGTGATGAATGCGGATGGCATATACGTACATTTTATTTTCGTTCTTTTCTGGTGTGATTAATTGATGGGACTGCGTTAATTCTGATCAATGCAAAGGAAAACAAACTTGTTTGACATTGTTGGAACGGTTTTCAAAAAGCGTTATTACACAGACGTTTTCTTATGTTTTGCATAGTGGTATTCAGTTGGAATATCCTGCACCTCATTCGACAAGGCAAGGGCCGAGATCCCTTTACCGGGAGTGACCCCTTGGGTAGAAGTTTGCGTCAGGGTAATAACTTCACTATAGTCGATTACTTGTTGTTTTGCATCGCGGTATTCAGTTGGAATATCCTGCACCTCATTCGACGAGTCAAGGGCTGAGATCCCTTCACCGGGAGTGACCCCTTGGGCAGAAGTTTGCGTCAGGGTAATAACTTCACTATAGTCGATTACTTATTGTTTTGCATCGCGGTATTCAGTTGGAATATCCTGCAACTCATTCCACGAGGAAAGAGCTAATATCCCTTCACCGGGAGTGACCTCTTTAGCAAAGTTTTTAGCCACAATATTTTTGTAAAAAGCTATCAGGTTCCTTCAGCGATATCAAGTTCGTGTTAGTTATATGTATGCCCTAGAGGCCATTACTCTACATACGATGTATATTATAGTGGATGCTTGGACATATATAGGGAGGACTTTCTTGCTCGACATGATAGTATGCTATCTGGTTACACTTTATCTTAACATGTACTATGATTGTCTCTATGTTACATGTTGATAAAGCCCTTAGGATGAGTACTTGACTACCAGGACTATGATGCGGATCATACTAGTAGGGACAGAGTAATCGCTGAGTACATCCTTCAAATGTCCCTAGTCGTGGGAGTACCGAGACAGGGCATCGATACTCCAGAGTAGACTAGCGTATGCGCTTCTTGACCCATATGATAGGCGATGGATGATCCCATATCCATTGGTGTTTGACATCAGAGAAGGTATACGGGTGCTCAGTAGAGACTGGGTACACTGGACGGACTCGCCGAGAACTCCCAGATGGTATTATACCTCACGTCAGATGGCAGTTCTCTGGTGACACTGGTACAGGTTAGTCTGTAGACCCGAGATCGTCATAGAGTCTTTTGTGATTCCAACTGTGCTTTGATTTCCATCATACCACGTCCAAGAGGGCATGAAAAACGGTTGCTTTTGGGTACAGTCCCGATTCACATGGAGGCAATGAGCGATAGGAGGGGATTCGTCTCTCCCGGTATAGGTAGTTGATGTTGTGCTGTGTTCGATTGGCTATAACTAAAAATCCCTGGCCAGGGTTGCTGAGATTTACTGATAAGTGTTATCAGTAGTTTCTTGAACTGTTATAGACCACATATCGACACGACTTATCAAGCTACTGAGGTCTGACGTTTACCACCCCTAGGCGAGATATGCGACATATTAGACGAAGAGACCGGACTGTACGGGAGTGTTACTGATTGGATTCGCAGGAGAATGTACAGGCTTGCTTGTTGATCTTCTGATCGCTCAATACCTGGGTAGCTGTTACGTTTAGCTGACCGCTTGCAGCTTGTGGGTGTTTGATATGATCATCACCTACTGCCGGCGTATTGACGATTCTTTAGAGTCCTACACAGAGGTTTCCTGGCTAAGGAAAAACGGAGTAGGAGCACATATGTGATATGTGCGGGAATGAGAACAATACGAGTATGTGATACCGTAATAGATTCTCGCGATATGTGATATCGGCCAGGTATATGTGATATAGCCGGGTCATCGGATCAAGTGTTGATTCGATGAACTGATACAGATTATATTAGTCAGTTATTTATGAAATAGCCGGATTATCGGATCAAGTGTTGATTCGATAATTTAATGTATAATTATATATTTGAGATATTATATTGCATTAACTAATATTAGCTCACTTAAAGATTCTTTTTCTTACTCGGGTAATACATTGATATATATGTGATATATGTTAATTGCATTATTTTATTTTGTTATAAAATATATTATATATGTGATATATAATATTGTAACAAGTTAAGGTTACAAATGCAACATGTTTTGTGGAGTTTAAACATGGTTAGGGTTTGGATTAGGGTTAAGCTTGGATGAAGCTTCATGAAGGTTTGACTTTGACCTTTGATATTTTGCATAGATATTTCCTTAACCCAACCCAAACCCTTTACCACAGTTAATTCTCTACATGGGTTAAGTCTTCATACTTAACCCATGGTTGCATTTCTAACCACACACTTGATTCATTATTAATCACAAAAAGGATTTTTGATCATCTTCTTCTTCTTCCTTTGAGAAAAGCTTTCTAGCTTTTTCTTATGTGATGATTTTAAGTGAGAAATTGAAAACAAATGAGAGCTAAATTCCTACTTCATCATCCTCATCTATTCTAGCCACTTAGATTAGGGTGTTTGCTTTGCTAATACTTGATTAGTAAAGCAAGAGCTTGGGCTTGAGTTTCTTCAAGGTAGATCATCTTTGTTGTTGAAGATCGGAAGCAAGCTTGCATCTTTCTCTTCATGGAGCCTCTCTTGAGTCCGGATACTCGATGATCGCAGCGAAGGGACCTCAACACGGAGCTTTAGAAGTGAAGGAACGGACTGCAAAGGTTGTAATCCCTAACTCTTAGAAGTAAAGTTGTTTACTTGCTTTGTTTCGCCTAATCTCTAGTCTAAGATCTTGGTTAGGGTTGTTCGGAACATGGAAAATTTGATTTTGGCATTGTTGATGCCTTGTAGAATCTTGTGAGTGTGCCTAGTAACCCCACAGTTCGTTACGTTAAAGTTTTTTTGCCAAAAACCAGCCGTAGCCCTCCGTCATTTCAGTTGGGTATTCAGTAGTATTCAATCTATGTATTTTGACCAACGCCAAGGCATAGTGTTAGGTAGCTGCTGGGTATTCATCTGTTGCATAGATAGATGAGTTGGTTTGGGACAGTCGTTCTGCCATTTGGCCAACGTCAGGGGTATGTACGGGTTGGTTCAAATTAACAAGATAATGATGGGTAGAACTTGACATGTGACTTTTGGCATTTTGGCCAACGTCAAGGTTATAAGAGCATGGGGAAAAAATCCATATCGGGAGTTTCAAACATACAGGAAACTTGCCAGGCATGCGCATACCTTCTGGAGTGTGATAACGTGAGTGGATTTCTTCACGTTATCATGCGATAATAGTTGGATCCCGATTCCCACTGATGAGTTGGTTTACTCTTCGGGTGATCCCGACTAATTCTTCTTTCAGGTTTGGAGGAGAGTTTGACGGTATAGTGGGAGGTTTCCTGATTAGATAAAGTGATAACCATTCTGATCTAAGTTAGAGTGCACGCAGAGTATTTCTTTTCTCTCTCTCTTTGGCAGCGACCATTGACCGACCCTAGACTATGACTCAGTGACCAAGTTGACCGAACTTTCTTAAAATACTGGCTTTTGGATTGTCTGAGTTGCATACATCATTGTCGCTCCTTCTTTTACCCTTTGAATTTCTCTAGAACACCTTGTATCACTACTAACATCCACTTCCATTGGATAAATCCATCGTATGATTATATACGAACTCGATGGGACTTCTTCAGGGATGGATTCAGGTTCAGGAGAAATTGAATTGATTTATTCAGTTGTCTTTTATTATCACCTTCTCTCAGGTTGTGAGGGCTCCTTGGTTTAGGAGAGTACACCTATTATGCTTATTGGATTGTCTTCTTCCAAACCATAGGCATGTGCCAAAAGGTAAGGAATGAAGAAAACCAATTAGCCTAAGTAGGGTGTACAGAAGGTAATAAGTAAAGACAAAATAAAGGGATTAGAAAGAGGGAAAAGTAAATTGCGACTGCTATCATTCACGACCAAACCGTGTAGTTCATCGCCACTCCTACTTCACCTTTGCTTTTTCTCCAGTTCAGGAGAAATAGAATAAGGTTTAATTCTATTGTCTTTTATCATCACCTTCTCTCAGGTTGCGGGTACTACTAGGATTAGGAGTATACACCTATTACGCTTATTGGATAGTTTTCTTCCAAACCATGGGCTGGTGCCGAACGGTAGGGAAGGACGAAAACCATTTAGACTAACGATGGTGTACAGAAGGTAACGACTAAAGACAAATAAAGGGATTTGGAGAGTTGGCAACGAAATATACAGTTATAGTCATGAATCAGGATAATGGAAGAGGCATTACTAGGAATACCCGGATACCCCTTCGAAACATTTTCATGTTTCAGTTTCACTGTGCATTGTTAATAGAAAACTAATTTCCCAATTAGACACTTGCTCCAGGGTATGTATCTACCAGGTATGATTCTCATATCTGTATGGTTTTACAGATGATGAGTGGGAGTAAGTTATTGGGAATTAGGTGATCATTCTCATTATATCAGAATTCGTTGTAATTGGTGATATTTGAGGAAATCGCCTGGGTACAGTTTTCAACCTACGACGCACAGGGTTTGAGTTATTCAACTCAGCGGACTTATACAAAGTATTGTATGTTGTCCAGTATCCATTGGGACAAAGGGGTTGGTAATCGTACTATATTCTGTTTACGTGTGACTTCTCTAGTTTTTAGACATGTGTTTCATAGAAATACAAGGTCTAAGTTTTGAGAAGTTATAGATATAAGAATAAAGTAGAGAACCAGGTGTCGCAAGTATCGGGATTCTTCAAGGTGATCGAAGATGTAGATACTTGTGTATGGTATTCAGTTGATAGTAATGGTTTTGAGAAACTTGTTTCTCTTTCGGGTTACTCATAATTGGATGCATTCCTAAGTTGAGTAATGTTGATTAGCCTCTTTCCATTAAGTTGATATGCACTGGAGACATCTGCATAATTTGAATCTGGTTCCAATTAAATAAGTGCCAAAGTTTCTATATTGGATATAGAATGTTTCATATCTTAACGATGTTAAGGTACGGGGAGTTATCCGGTTTATGCTTAAAACCAGACTCTGGATAACTCATGGCACGTTTCTGTAAATGCAGTTTGTGGGTTGACCCGGGCTATGACGAGGGTTGATTTTCTACCATTTGGAAGATCAATAGTGATATTGTTCTTGACTAGCCACAGTTTTGGTAAAATTGATTTTTTCAGAAAACAGCAGTGGGAGTATGGTAGAACTGGAAGTGATTCCAGAACCGCAAACGATTACGGAAAATTTAATAGAACCTAAAGATTCAATAAGGTTTGACATTCCATTAGCCACTCCGCAAATATGGTGGGTAACCTCAGACACCCGAGAGTTACTTCGGTATCCTCAAGGACGGTGACAGGGAGGTTCTTGTTTACCCAGACTTGACACTACTGTTGTTCCAGGCTATGAGACCCGACAGGAGGATGAGTATAACGTCGTTCTAAACTAGTTTTAGAAGTGCACGTATATATTATTCTGCCAGAGGGTTGTTGTGGTCAGTGGGAGCAGCGAAAGCATAGTGGGCAAGTAGCTTATGTCTATTTATAGACTAAAGAAGATATAGCAGAGATAGATCATCTATTTTTGACGTGACAGTCATGAGATTGACTTCATCAGAATAGGGGATGGATCTGTTAAGAAGGTAGTAAAGTGTGATGTCCTGGTATTTATGACATACACAGAGTAGGAAGTAAAATTCCTATACTACGATCGGTTATACTTTGGTTGTCACACAGTTGTTTCTCCACACAGGATATGGATATAATATCAGACATTCTGGTTTCTAGATCTATGGTTTTAGATCTAAATTTGGGTAGTTTCCCAATCTGGGTACTTAGACAGTATTCTAATGGTGTTTTAGAATGGACGACTCCTGGCATGGTGGTGTACCTGCAGGTGATGGAGTCTCCCTCTCTAAAGGTGTCTTACAGACTAAAGGGGAAAGGGATGTGCATGATTAACATATCACTTGCTTAGGCAATTGAGTTGATCATGAGATGTCAAGTACCACACCAGATGCTGTTTTTGTATTAGCTGCAATAAGTTTATATTAATCCAATCTTGGAGAGACATTCGGAAGCAGTTTTAGAATATAAGTGAATGTTCTACGGATTTGATGACGGCAGCCTCCTTCGGAGACAGTTATCATTCCAGGCTTCCAAGGTGACATGGATGACAGAGTGATTGTTAGAGTTATAGTTTTCCCTCTGACGAAGGGGGCAGTATTATGGACAGGTGGTCCAAGAGAATATTGTGGGAGGCATGGTACAGGATACTGATTAGGTTCAGTTGACGATATAGTCTAAGAAGTTTGGATTTGGATTTCATTTATGAACTAGGTCCCATCAGATATCCAGACATATTCTAAGACAGGTATTACTCAATTCGGGAGATGGCTTTCTCCGCGAACTTGAGATTAAGAGAGACATAGAAAGAAACATCAGGGCAGATCCACTCATTGAGGCTATTTCTCGAACACAAGAGTTTTAGAAACAAGTTTTGTGAAACTGATTAGTAGAGGAGTTGGATGTTCGGTATCACACGGGCTGTGAGTATGCGACATCACAATAATTAGCCTTAAGTGCAAGTGGGAGATTGTTGGTCGTAGAGCCCTCAAAGTCAATTATTGGATCGCAGACACGTGATTGCAATGATTGAGGAGGATCTATACCAGTAGGACAGTCTTATTCGAAATGATAGTATGCTATCTGGTTTGCCTTTATCATCGTGTACAGCTTTAGGTGACATGATCACTATTACACATTAATAGAGCCCTTAGGATTCTTGCTTGACTACCAGCAGTATGATGGCGATCATATACATGAGATCTGGGTAGTCTATAAGCACATCCTTAAAAGTGGTCCCTAGTCGTGGGAGTTTCGAGATAGGGCATCGATACTCCAGAGTAGGCTAGTGTATACAATCGAGACCCGGACGAGGGGCGTTGGTCGGTCTCGCAAGCCATTGGTGTCAGTTAGTTCACCTAAGATGTATACAGGTGCTCTTTGGCTTATGAGTGCACCGGACAGGACTCGCCGGGAACCTGCTAGTTGGTATTATACCTAGCGTCAGATAGCAGTTCCGTGGTGACTTGTGTACAGGTTAGTTCATCGACCTGAGGTCGTCATTTGTCTCGTGTGAGTTTCCACTGAGCTTAGATTACTACCCTACCACGGCTCAAAGGAGTCGTGCAAACAGGTTTTAATTAGGTACAGTCCCGAGCCACATAGTGGCAGTGAGCGGATCGGCAGGGGATTTGTCTCTCCCGGTATTGGGGGTGAGATCGCGCTGTGTCTAGGAGAGCCATTACACCAAGTCCTTGGCCAAGGCAGGTGAAAATTACTGGTAGGTATTCCAGTAGTTTCTTAGGGTGTTCAGGGCTACTCTCTGACACGACTTATACCGCTTTTGGGGGTCTGACGTTACCAGCCCACTAGGCCTGATATGCTATGCTCATAGACGAACGGACCGGACTGTACGGATATTGTCACTAATAGGCTCAGTAGGGTTCCAGGATGAGTTCGCTCATCGGCTTCCCTTTCGGTCAGTACATGGGCAGCCGTTACGCACAGCTAGTTCCTCTGACGTACTTGTGGTTAAACCCACTGCCAGGGTACTGACCAGTCTTTAGTGTTTCCCACAGATAGTTTCCCAAGTTCGGGCAAAACGTTGTAGAGGTCGTATAGTTTTATGGCAGGGTTCGAAAATGCACGTGAACTTTTGCACGTGTCGTGGTTCGGACAGATAATACTGGTGGGCTTTGGTTTAAGCCGGATCCAAGTATTATATTGTGTAGGAGTATTTTTTGTCTCTTTTCATTTTGTATTCGGTGGGAATACAAATGCGGGTATGTATATACTGCAGTGGGGTTATCCTGTAATTAGTTACGGGATCGCTTTTTGAAGTTGCCAGTTTGTATCTTCGTTTTGGCCATTTTCCCTTTCTATCCTTCTTGGCCGAATTTCTTGCTGTGAGGGGGTTTCTTGCAAACGGTACATTTATAAAGGGAGGTTTTTTTTTGTGGTGCCCGGGGCTCCAGAAGTTTCTGGCCTCTTCATGTGGGATGAGGTGTTTTAGTGACTCATTCTTGCATTAAGTTCTTTTGTCCATGCTTAAGATCTTTGTTGGATATTTGTTGTTGATTTTTTCTTCTTAGCCTCACCACTTAAAACCTTGTGCTCACCCCCTCCACCTCATGGCCGACCCCACACCCAATTCAGCCCATAAGAATGGCCGATCCCCTTTTGATGGAAGATTGATTCATTTTGTAAAATCCAAAGCTCAATTCAGCACCCGAATTGGCAACTTCTATTTATCTTTACCCAATGGCTTGGGTGCCTTGAGACAAAGTATTCTACACTATTTCTACATCAATCTTGGACATGACGGCTGGCAAACTTCATGTCCGAGTTGCATCGGTTTAGAGGCGGGAGCCCGTATAAAGATCCGTTGACGTGGTGCCACCTTGACGAGGAGACAGGAGATCGGAGATGCCGCGAGGAGCGTGGGATGATGGCTAAAGACCGAAGGACACGGATCGATCGGTATAGCCTTTCTAGCTCTTTACAGTTTGTTAGTTTAGCGTTAATAGAAAGATCCGGGTTATAGTATGTGATAGCGCCCGTTGTAAAAGTTTTTGTTCCGCGTTTGGCCTCAGATTGACGGCCGGGGCGCTACCGTAGACTTACACTGATAGGTAGATATCTATATCTTGCCATACCTTTATGTTTACACGTATGTCTGGTTATGGCTACATGTTTACTTTTACTTGATGTTATTTAGAATTGGAGAAAATAGGAACCGCATGATATTTTATTTAACTTATTGCAGTTAATTAGCGGCTTTTCCTTTTTATGCTTACATTACAGTTTTATGTTGCGTATATTTTATTCATGGATTTTCGCATTGAGATATGGATTTTTCATGATGTTTTCTGGATTTGGGGACCGTGGTAGTTTCATGAAGTTATGCATTATTTGAAAAAACCCGGTTTCCCTTGATATGATATTTCAGCATCCACCATGAGATTTATCGGTTCTGATATATATACCTCATGCGAGGAGTCGGGGGCCGTATGAGGGTATATGGTGGGGCCCGGTATGGTTCCCCTCGGCAAGATGATCAACGTTCCATGTCGATTGAGCCTGGAAGGTTGGCAAGTACCTGTCGGTGACATTACCAATGACTCGGCGGTTATCATGGGGATACCGATGGGAGTCATGTACGTATGGATACGTCGAGAGGCGAGGGTCAGAGCTAGGCACTCGAGCTTTCGGTATAGCGTATGATACGTACCTATCAGGGGGCCAGTCATGGTGACAACACATGATAGATCAGTATTTATGTGTCGATACTTGACACTTGGTTTCATGATATTTTACTTCTAAGTATATATATATATTAGTGGAGTGGGACGCTAATATATATGTATACATATCACTTTATATACTTCATTATAATTATTCATTCGAATATACTTAGGATATATGAGGTTGATTTGTTTTTGGATACATGATATATATGAGATTCACTTGATGTTGGATTCAGGATATGTGAGATTTACTTGATTTTGTACATTTAGGATATATGAGAATTACTTGATATTGTACATTCAGGATTTGTGAGACTTATATGATATGAGATCCAATTTGGGGGCTGATTTGAGGAATTGGGACTTGGATTGTCTTGATGGACTTCGGTCCTACCACGATGTCAGGATTCCGTGGAGTTGACATGTTTCACCCCATACTCCACATTTATTGTTTATGTACTGCTTCGTGTATTAGTAGTACCTGATAGAGTACTTTTCATGACTATTGCATTTACATACCTTTATTTTATATGCATTGCTTCATGTGTTAGTTGTACCTACTAGCGTACCTTTCATAGTTGTTGCATATATACATTGTCATATCATCGCTTCTTGTATTAGTTGTACCTGATAGAGTACCTTACATGATTGCTGCATACAGATTTTCATATTATTGCTTCATGTATTAATTGTACCTGCTAGTGTACCTTCATGATTATTGCATTCATATGACCTTTTATTGCTATTAATTGCATATGTTAGATTCGCACTGTACATGCATACTTGCGATTACCTTCATATGTTATTTACTATTCACGAGTTGGCAACTCACCCCGTTGTGCCACAGTTGTTTTGCAGGTTGTTCCTCTGAGTAGTCGAGGCAGGCTATTCATCTATCTTATCTTTTGCTACGGATACCGCATCAGCTCACAGTGTGCAGTTTGCTTTAGGTGGGTTTTTTGGTTATTCATTGTTGTATTGTATATTCGTTGTATCCCTGTACTCTCCATCTACTAATTTCATGTTGACTTAAAGACTTGATGTGAGTACGATATTGTATAGTATTTTGTGACTTGGATGTCTTTTATGCAGTTTTACTTATATCGTCTTTTATTTCTTCGCTACGGCGTCGTATATCTGTTGTGGTGGTTGTGTTCCGCCGTTGGGCGTGGATTTGCTCCCGTTGGGGATGCCTTACTTTATATTTATGTTGTACCCATTTTTGGGGTTGTTTTTACAAAGGAGGTGCTGCCGAAATTTTCAAGAAAGTAATTGGACTTAAAGAATTTATATTTGAGATTTTCAAAAGTTTAAACAATGTTTCTTATCTTTTCTTGTCTTTTAATGGTTTAGATTTCTGGGTTTTGGATTTCTTTTACTGCGTTACGCCTGTAGACGTTGCGTAGTATTAGGGCCGCCACGTGCCAATTTCGGGTCGTGACACTTCGGTTCTCCAAGATCGATCATGCTCGTCAGTCCTCCTTTGTCGTAGATGATCCACCAGAGAGATGTGATCCATGGCTCCAGCTCCTAGCTAAGTATCAAAAGGAGCAACTAGAGAACTTGGAATGTTAATCTAAGAACTCTAGGATGTAGTGTGAGGTTCTAGGTGTTTTACTATCTCTATCTTGCCTCCTCTCTTATTTCTCAACACATGAGAGTGTAGAGAGGAGGAAGATGATGAAGGTGGAAGAACTCAACAGATGGTGAGGAGAGTGAATCAAAATGGTGAGCACAAAAGAAATGAGGCAACCATGAGAGAGGAAAACCCCCACAATGGTTTTGTATAACAATATCCAATAATATAAAATATCAACCATGCTTCTATAGTTGCCAGAAATGAATTAAAAATTCATTTGTCAACTATTGAAACCATGGTTCTCACCATACCCCCCTCTCCTTCAAATTACACCTCATATCCATTTTAATGAATAAATGGAAAAAGACTAAAGAGGTGTCCACCTTCTAGAATGTTATCCGTAATAAAATACGGATTACAGTCTACTGTATATAAATACCTGCATTTGGATAAAAACAAGAATGCTCAAAGAGATAGAATAACACGAAGAACATAATAATAGAATATATATATCGAAATACATATATGTAAATTATTAAATCAATACCTGATTTAATAATCCGGATCAAACCAGAGACGGCTAGTATTATCAACTGTCCGATCGAAAGTCCGGGTACATAGTACATCAATCGATCGGAACTCTGCACGTATCTAATACGGCTACTACTTCATTTCTCCCGAACCAAGAAAACCCTCTATGTGGGACTCTAAAGTCTAGACAATATGCCGGCAGAGAGTTACTGGATAAATCCATAACCACAAGCACGTCAACGGTACTAGCTGAACGTAACGACTACCCGGGTACCTGTCGAAAAGGAAGTCCGACGAGCAAACTCATCCGAATCCCTACTGAGCCTATCTGTGACAATCTCCGTACAGTCCGGTCTCTTCGTCTGAGAGTATTACTTACCGGGTCTAGGGGTGGTAAACGTCAGACCCTAATAACCCGATAATTCGTGCTGATGCGGCTCAGGACCAATCTGGGAAAATATTGATCAGCCTATCTGTAAATCCCAACTGCCTCGGCCAAGGTCTTATGTGTTAGTGTATATGCCCTAGAGGCCATTACTGTATCATACTAGTTTGTATATTACTTAATGGAAGCTTGGGATATTCACCTTGTATAGACAATCTTGCTCAAAATAGTAGTATGCTACTTGGTTTGATTCTACTTTAATGTGTACATGTGTTTCTTTTAGTACATCACCTATACACATTAGTGGAGCCCTTAGTATCTTTGCTTGATTACCAGTGTTGTGATGGCAGTCACACTCGTGGGGGCTGGGTAATCCACAAGCACATCCTTATGCAGGTCCCTAGTCGTAGGACTATCGAGACAGGGCATCGATACTCCGGAGTAGACTAGCGTATGCGCTTCTCATCCCAGCTTGCGAGACGGTCTGTCCCACAGCCGTCAGTACGTCGCACTTGAGATAGTATGCGGGTGCTCGTTAGGTTACGAGTACACTGGACAGGACTCGTCGGGAACTGGTTGTTGGTACTATACCTATCGTCAGTTATCAGTTCCCAGGTGACATGAGTACAGCTTAGTCCGCTGACTTGACACTGTCACTTCGCCTCGAGTGTGTTCCCACTGTACTTATATTACTACCCTACCACGGCTCAAAGGAGTCGTGCAACCAGGTAGTAGTTGGGTGCAGTCCCGAAGCACTTGGAGGCAGTGACGGTTAGACTGGATTCATCTCTCCCGGTATTGGGGGCTGATATCGTGTTGTGTCTAGGAAAGACATTACACAAAGTCCCTGGCCAGGGCAAGCGAGATATACTGGTAGGTTTCCACTGTTATCTCAGGGTGTTCTGGGCTACACTCCGACACGACTTGTACCGCTATTAGGAGACTGACGTTTACCGCCCCCTAGGCCCGCCATACGATATTCTCAGACGAACAGACCGGACTGTACGTAGATTGTCACATTCAGGCTCAGTAGGAGTTCAGATGGGTTTCACCTCGTCCGTCTTCTTATCGGCATCTACCTGGGGGCCGTTACGCACAGCTAGTGCTGCTTGCGGTCTGTGGTTAAACCCACTGCCAGCGTAGTGTCGAGTCTTTAGAGTCCCACACAGAGAGATATTCGCCTTTAGGCAAAAGAGTAGAGGTCGCATGGTTTTGCGACAGGGTTCGGTCACATTCGTGCACTTGTGCACGTTTAGTGTCCGGGCAGTTATCACTAGCGGGCTTTGGTTTAAGCCAGATCCTATTGTACGTTTTGGGATTGGTTTTATCTCATTTGTATTCGTGTTCCTCGGAACGCGGATGCGGGTGTGTATGCACGGTTGACAGAGGCAGAGGATTCTCATTAGGGTTGTTGACTGTTGACTTTTGCTAAACCCTAATGAGAATAAGAAATATGATTAATGATAATATTAATTAAGTATTATTGTGCCATGGTTGGGTTGAAAAGTTGACTTTGTTGACTTGTTGACTTAGTTGACCGGTTGACTAGGTTAGACTTGTTGACCATCATCATGACAATGGCTATCATTTCTTGGCATTGACCTTGGCTTGCTTGTTTGTTCACAAATTGCATTTAATGCATGAAATGATATGGTCATTTGATATGATAAAAACCATCACATAATACTCAATTATTATTATGAGTTTTGATTATTTTGGATTATAAGAGCAAGGGTGAGAAAAGTCTTGCTCATTCTATCATTCTCATTCTCTCTCATCCTCAAGCTCTCCCTCTTCCTCTTGCTCTCTCTCTAGTTCATGGTTCTATTGTCTCATGTGTTGAGAAGCAAGAACCATAGAGATAAAACCCACTCTTCTCTACTCATTCTAGTATACAATGTTTAGCAAACCAAGTGTTCTAGTTTCCTCAAGATTGAGGTTGAAGCCAAAGGTAGAAGCTTTCAGGTGGATCCATCTTCGGCACAAGGTGACGACGAGGAGAGAACCATCCGACCACCACAAGGAGTCGAAGAGAAGGAGTTCAAGTTAAGGTATAATCCCCTAACCGAGTAGGTAAAACTCCTAGTTAGGTTGTTAGATAGTTGTTTAAAAAAGATCCGTATTTTGAGTCCATATTACCACCTACAGAAAAATCATTTTTCATCATTTGCGCAACCCCAAAGAACCGGGGACGGGTAACGTGGACTTACAGTGGTATCAGAGCCTAGTTAAACACTATCCAACATGTTAGCAAAGTAACTAGAAGTTCGATCGGAGAAAAAGTCCCGAAACATGCCCGGAACATGAACTTTCTGTCGAATTTTAAACTGCTGTAAAAATTATTTGACATATACCAAAAATCGGCTCAGGGTTTTTAGTGAACAGTGCAGAAAAACGATCCACTGAACAGACCAACTCACCGCGGAAACGTGGCAAGAAGAGCTTCTTGTCGCGGAACCGCGGCCGAGTTGACTCGGCCGTGGATCGGTTTTGCTGCAGTGTATTTCTGGGGGTGTTTTGGGATTTTTGGAATATGATTTTTCTGCCCAGATTTTCCAGAAAGAAAAATTTGTTTTTGGGGTTTAAAAATCCGTATTTTGATCGAACTTCTAAAAACTTAAGCTAACGGGTTATATCTGTGATGTGATATATGTATTGAACGTCTGCTAATCGCTATACGCCGATTAGTGGGGGTTATACATATCTGTGATCTGTAATGTTGATGGTATGTGTATATGAATTCATTTGATTGTCGCGGATGAATAGCCGGGGGGTTGTGAGATGAGAGTATTCTTTTTCTTTCAATTCATGTAATTTGTAATTGATGTAATATTATTTATATGGCCGCACAACCGGGATAGGGTTGTAGCCGTCATTGTATAATTTCTTTTACTGTTTTTGCTCCTAGGATAGAACCAAGGTGGGGTGCACAAACTACCGGGTATCTCGAAGTGCCGAGTGGCCTACTCATGGTGTTGAGGGAGGTTGCTTCGCTTCGGGTACTTGGAGGGTAGTTTGCCGCACCCGTAGGGGTCTAGGGTGGGGTCTTGGCTATTCATCGCGACCGTGTAATCCGCTCTTCGTTACAGGCTCGTACGAAATGCGGATTCCTAGTATATCCAATGTGTTCATCTGTGATCTGGAATGGCTATCATTGCATGTGACGAATGTGTATATCTATATATGATATCTATTTAGGCGTTGCTTATGTTTTGCATCCGCGCTAGTCCAGCCCCCGCTCTGTCGTTAGTTATGTAACCTAACGGGTAATGATGGGGCCCGTGGCGAATGCGGATGGCATAAGCGTACGTCATATTTTCATTGTTTTCTGCAATGGTAGGATTAAATGATGGGACGCATTAAATTAATGCAAGAAAATAAACCAAAGTTGAGTCGTTGGAACACTTTCAAAACCACTCAGTTTCTTTTCAAAAACAACTTTTAAACGCGCAGCTTAAGCCACTCCTTTTAACAGCTATCTCGTTCCATCGATTATATCAAGTTCACTACGTTCACGGTTTCACCAAAACCATTCGTAGCACTCCGTCGTTTCACATGGATAGTCAATAGTATTCAAGCTATGTTTGTTGGCCAAAGTCAAGGCATAGTGATTGGTAGCAATTGGGTATTCATGTGCAGCATAGATAGATGTGTTGGTTTGGGACAGTCGTACTGCCTTGTTGGCCAAAGTCAAGGGTAGGTACGGGTGGGTTCAAATTAACCTGGAGAATGACGGGTAGAACTTGACATGTGACATATGATATTTTGGCCAAAGTGAAGGTCATAAGAGCATGGGGCAAAAATCCACATCGGGAGTTTCAAAAGAAACTGAAACTTGCTAGCGCTGCATACCATTTGGAGTGTGATGATTCTGGTAGGATTCCTTCAGTTTTGTCACGCGATGATATTTGGATCCCGATCCCACTGTGAGTATATGCTACTCCTTCGGAACTTTCTCACTTAATGATCAATGCTATAAACAAGGTAGGTGTCTAGAAAAGTGTTAGTGGGGCTACGCCCATAGGGAAAAGAGGTTATTTAATTAAGAAACTTCGCGAAAGCGTTGGAAAACCTCCCTCGAAGTACCAACACTGGCCTGGCTAAACGGTTAAGCAAGTATTGTACGGAGAGATTGATCCCGACTAATTCTTCCTTTTTGGTTTGAGGAGGGATTCGAGAGACAGTGGGAGCCATCATGTTTAGACAAATTAAAAACCACTCTAAACTTGCAAGAGCATCATGCTAAAGTATTTCTGTTAGTGTATATGCCCTAGAGGCCATTACTGTATCATACTGGATTGTATATTACTTGATGGAAGCTTGGGATATTCACCTTGTATTGACATTCTTGCTCAAAATGGTAGTATGCTACTTGGTTTGTTTCTGCTTTAATGTGTGCATGTGTTTCTTTTAGCATATCGCCTATACACATTATTGGAGCCCTTAGGATCTTTGCTTGATTACCAGCGCTGTGATGGCAGTCACACTCGTGGGGGCTGGGTAATCTATAAGCACATCCTTATGCAGGTCCCTAGTCGTAGGACTATCGAGACAGGGCATCGATACTCCGGAGTAGACTAGCGTATGCGCTTCTCATCCCAGCTTGGGAGACGGTCTGTCCCACAGCCGTCAGTACGTCGTACTTAGGATAGTATGCTGGTGCTCGTTAGGTTACGAGTACACTGAACAGGACTCGTCGGGAACTGTTGGTTGGTATTATACCTATCGTCAGTTATCAGTTCCCAAGTGACATGAGTACAGCTTAGTCCGTTGACTTGACACTGTCACTTCGCCTCGAGTGTGTTCCCACTGTACTTTGATTACTACCCTACCACGGCTCAAAGGAGTCGTGCAAACAGGTAGTTTTTGGGTGCAGTCCCGAAGCACTTGGAGGCAGTGACGGTTAGACAGGATTCGTCTCTCCCGGTATTGGGGGTTGATATCGCGCTGTGTCTAGGAGAGCCATTACACAAAGTCCCTGGCCAGGGCAAGCGAGATAGACTGGTAGGTTTCCAGTGTTATCTCAGGTGTTCTGGGCTACACTCCGACACGACTTGTACCGCTAGTAGGGGACTGATGTTTACCGCCCCCCTAGGCCCGCCATGCGATGTTCTTAGACGAACAGACCGGACTGTACAGAGACTGTCACATACATGCTCAGTAGGAGTTCAGATGGGTTTACCTCGTCAGTCTTCTTATCGGCATCTACCTGGGGACCGTTACGTACAGCTAGTGCCGCTTGCGGTCTGTGGTTTAACCCACTGCCAGCGTAGTGTCGAGTCTTTAGAGTCCCACACAGAGGGTTATTCGCTTTTAGGCAAAATGAGTAGAGGTCGCATGGTTTTGCGACAGGGTTCGTTCACATCCGCGCACTTGTGCACGTTTGGGGTCCGGACAGCTTATACTAGCGGGCTTTGGTTTAAGCCGGATCCTAGTATATGATTTGGGATTGTTTTATCTCATTGTATTCATGTTCCTCGGAACACGGATACGGGTGTGTATGCACAGTTGACTGAGACAGAGGCAGAAGACTTTGATTAGGGTTGATGACCATTGTCTTTTTCTTAACCCTAATGTTTATGTGTGCATTATTTTTTATTAATAATTAGTTAATTATAATTGTGCATGGCTAGGGTTGTTGACCATTTGACTATACTTGACTTGTTGACTTAGGTTGACAAGTTGACCATCATCATTCCATATGAAAGACGCTCTTTGATCCTTGCAAAAGCATTTAATGTGAAATGATAATGGTCATTTCTTGATTCACCAAGACAATTATCTTAGCTAATTATCTATTATTCATAAATCACATATATGTGAGAAGGGTTGAATTATTCTTCTCACTTGTTCATTTCCATTCTCTCTCCTCCTCTTCCTCTCTCTCTAGCTCTCTCCTCTCATGAGTTGAGAACAATTTGAGCTTGAGATAATCCCTTCAAAAACACTCTCTACTCTTTCTAAGGTCCTAGGTCTAGCACACCAAGCACCTTAGTTACTTCTAGTTTGAGGTTGAAGCCCTCGGGTGGATCTTTCTTCGGTAAGAGAAGCGACAAACAGAACCCGTTCTTTGACTCCAAGGAGCAAGAAGAGAAGGACTTGAAGACCTAGGTATAACCCACTTTCCGAGTAGCTAACTCTCTTTAGCTTTGTAGTTAGTTTTGTTTAGCAAAGATCCCTCTTTTGGTTAGTCCATGTTGCCTAGTGTTGTAAAAATCGGTTTTTTCATAACGTTTCCGTCTCCCCGCAAGCACCGGGATGGGCAACGTGGACTTACAGTGGTATCAGAGCCTAGCTAAACACAAACTAACTAGTTAGCAAAGTATATAGAACTTCGATCGCAAAAAATCGCAAAACTTTTTTTCCAAAACCCTAACTTTCTGCAGATTTTTAAACCTTCTTTAAAAATAATAAATCATATCTTAAAAATCGGCTCAGGCTTTTTTAAGTACAGGCAAGAAAAACGACCCACTGAACCGACCAACTCGCCGCGGTTCCGCGGCCGAGTTGACTCGGTCGTGGATCGTTTTTCATGCAGTTTACTTCTGGGGCTGTTTTGTGATTTTTGATATAGTTTGTTTCCACCCAGATTTACCAGAGAACAAGTTGGTTTTTGGGGTTGTCACAAATTCGTATTTTTGATCGAACTTCTTTACACTTTGGCTAATGGGTTATATCTGTGATGTGATATATGTATTGAACGTCCGCTAATCGCTATACGTCGATTAGTGGGGGTTATACATATCTGTGATCAGTAATGTTGTTGGTATGTGTATATGAATTCGTTGGATTGTCGCGGATGAATAGCCGGGGGGTTGTGAGATGTGAGTTTTCTTATTCCTTCAATTCTTGTAATATGTAAATTGATGTAATATTATTTGTATGGCCGCACAACCGGGTCGGGGTTGTAGCCGTCATTATATAATTTCTTTTTACTGTTTTTGCTCCTAGGATACACCCAAGATGGGGTGCACAAACTACCGGGTACCCGTCACGACCCGAAAGTACGGAACATGACCGGTACTTAAACTACGAACGTCTCGAGGCGTACGTAATCTAAGTAAACCGAAAGCCCAGAAATCCAAACCAAGAAAAAGATGTAGAGTGCAGGAAAAAAACCAACTTAAAGAAAGTAGTTTCAATAGCATAAGCCGAATTATGTGTTTTTTTTTAAAAACATCAAAAATTTCCTGAAAATTTCGGCAGAGTCTCCTTTGTAATTACTGGCCCCCAAACGGGATACAATATGAATAGTATACGAAATAAAAAAAAAGTGCATCCCCAAGCGGGAGCTAGCTCTTCGTCAATCGACGGCCACAACCACACAAGCAATATAATATACAACGCCAACGGCGAGGATCAAAACTCAAAAGGAAACTCAAACCACAAGAAAACCACAAAAAAATAATGCGCGACTCTAAGGTCGAAGGAATAACATCACTGGTCTCTATCTCAAAGTAAATACATGTTTGGTTGATGGAACTTCTAGATACAACAGGATAATGATATACAAGATATATAATGGGGGTACGATACAAGTAAACCCACCTACTAGCAATCACCCGAAGGAAACTATGCCCGCAAAGCCGTAATGAAACCTGTACGGCAAACCTGCAAGAAAACTGGGGCACAACGGGGGTGAGTTGCCAACTCGTGAATATAAAAACATCTACGGAAAGAAATCGCATAAATAACGCAACCTAGGTCAATGATCAAAATATATCCTCAATTATATAAAACATGCAACCTATAACAAGGCTAGGGTAAATATCTAACCCGAGTGTAATCTCATGTGCCCGTGTCAGTGCCTCAGGTAGCAATAAATCATATGAATGAGGTATGAATGGATGAAAACAGAATACATGTAAATGAAGAACTGTTTTCATAATTTAGTGAGATTTCCTTTGTATTTTTAAAATGAGGTATCATAATGAAATCAGCATAAAACAGTGCCTAGCATCGGCACAAAACGTAATCCCAATATCTCGATATCTTTGTATCACAGTCTTTGTACCTCAATATCTCTAAATCTCAATGTCTCAATCACAATATCTAGGGCGCCGTCAGTCCAGACCGGCCCCTACCATCCATCTCAAGACCACGACGGCATCCTCCGGATATCCGACGCCTCGGGTAAAATAACCGGTAGGTAGTGCTCCCCTGCCAGGCTCACATCGTCATCATCATGCGCTTCTTGCCCCGGGGTACCTTACCGGGTCCACCATGTACCCGAAACGGTTCATCCGTCTCCTCGAATCAGGTCTCGAAATCCATCAGCAAACTCATGGTGGACGACTCATATATCATGGGAAAACCACACTTTTTAATTTAAAAGAGAGAAAAGGTTTATTTATGTTTTTGCGGTTTTCCTCCAAATCCAGAAAATCTCATGGAAATCCGAATCCAACACCTCAATAACACGTAAAATAGTGAATATATGCATGAGAATCCATGAATGCGGCATAACAATGAATAACAGTATGCATGAAGTAGCAGGTAATAACTACAATGTCTAAACTAACATATAAGGCAAGTACGCTAATATCATGTCTAAACTATTAGCTAACAGGCTATGTCAAGCAATAATATTTTCTAAGGTGTACGTGACATGGCAATTACCGATGAAGATGTGTGTGAGCCGGCAAGTAAGTGTACGTGGTACATACGCATCATCGGTAATGGTGCTGGTGTCCTAACAATATGATATCAACATTGCAATAAGAAATTATAGCATAAGTATGCGATGCGAAGCGAACCACAATAATAAGCGGGAGCTGAATACTAGACGCAACTGTAACTAACCTGCATTAATCTAATATAAGTCCTACAAATGGTGCCTTTTGAAATAACACGAATCATGGGGTTTTGAATATAGGGGCTACGGTGTTTTTATGAAAAGATACGCCTTTTGAAATATCCGTAGGATCCCTTGGGCTGTCTTTTAAAATACCCACGATTCGTTAGTTTTTGAAATAGGTAAGAACCGAATCTAATCTAACAACTAAACTAAACTAAAGGGCTAAGCTAACAAGCTGGACTACAGTTAAGGAAACCGCCTAACATCTGAGTCGATCCATATACATACCTGTATATATATTAGTCGGTGATCCCGCCTCAATAATATCATATCCGATACCATATCTACAATCAGACATCCCAAGTCAAGAGTGCGGATCAATCATCAAGATATAGCTCGTACGTAAATCCGTCGTACGGCATCCCCAAATCGGGTACGGGTCAATATCATATTCATCACACTACTCATCCGGTATCCTCTTTATCAAAGATCATAGTCTAAGGTACTGACCTAGGTCTAGTATAATACTGATATCCTCAATATACTCATGATCTGACTATTGATCGACAATCTCGTACAAACCGATATCGCAACTTCAACACAAATCTCATCGACTCAGCTCAATCCCAAGTATCATCCTCAAATCCGTATGTGAACACATAGTCCCATGCCCATGTGAACACATAACTATATATTCTCATAAGCACAAATGAAAGAAGAAGGTATGCAAGTATGGGTAGGTGTGTGCATGTGTGGTGCGACCACTACTCTAGGGTTTCGCGATACTAAAACACCCAAGAACACCAAAAATCCATATCATCATCAATATACTCAAACAAAATATAATCAATATATATATGTGTGTATACGTATTCGTATACATCACCACGAACTGCGGGGGTGCTATACGCCATCCACCCGACTTCTCCCCGTAGATATAAATCTACTCACCTGGGCCTCGCTCGCCGGTGCCGACGTCGCCACGCGCTTGCTTGTCGTCGCCACGCGCTTGCTTGTCGTCTCGAAGTCCACATGGGGTACCTACATATCATAACGCACCGTATCGCATTAAAATCCGACTCATGACCAAAACGATGCACGAATCCCACATAGGTCAAAACCTATGGTTGCGTTCACAAATCGACCAAAAAACCCTCGACATCGGCGTACAAACGCCAAACCATCGAGAAAATCCAAACACACTCATTTGTACAATTACAAGCACTAATTATAATATAAAATAGATTAAAATTCACAAAAACCTCAATTTCACTTAAAAAGTCATTTTTCCGAAAATCTAGAAAGCACAAATTACCATGTTTGTACAAAACATGATGTTTTAACAAATCTAGTGACCAAGATGATAACTTAATATTTTAATTATGCCATAGAAACCATTACGTAAATTTTAAACCCACAATTTAATTCGATTTAAAAAAACTAGTTTGCAATATTAACCAATTTTAACAATTTTATAGCAAAAATGCACAAACTACAATCTCGCTTGGATTTTCATGAACTAAAGTATTAAACTACACTTTAAAATGTTAATAATGCTATGAATACCCTAATTAGATTTTTAAACCCAATTATTAAACTAATTATAAAAACCTAGTTAGCAAATTAGCAAAGTTATCACAATTTTAAATTAACAAATTAGCAAATAGCAACTAACTTAGATTTTGCATACAATCTACATGTTAATCTCCTCATTACAACCATAAGCAAATGATAAAAACCTCACTTGATCACAAACCCTAATCATAAATTCTCAAGTTATCAACTAGAATCAAATTAACACTTTAATATGCTAGGGTAAGCAATTTAAACAACAATTTCGTTATAGGCTTAAGATTTATACCTCCCAAATTCTTGAGATCAAACTTGAAAACTTGTCACCCAAAATGGACTCCATGCTCCTAGATCCAAACTAGAGTAGCCAAAGAAAAATGGGTAAGAGTTGGATTTAGAGTTTGTGTGAGTTTCAACTTGATTTTTGATGAATTCTTTGAGTTTTTTGGAGGTGAAATGGTGTGGGGAAGATGAAGGAGCTGCTGTTGCAGCAGGGAGTGGGGAGGGCTCGGCCACAATAAGTGAGAGGGGGAGAGAGAATGTGAGGTGTATAATGTATGTGGAGTTTCCCAAAGTCAACAAGGTCTCATCTCTCATTTCTTTATTGTTTTCATTTCTTTTCTTTTCTTAAGCCTTTGAAGTGGGGACAAGTTGGGGATGGGGGCAGGTAGGCTCGGCCACAAGGTGGAAAGTAGGGGTGTGTGAGTGTGGGGTGAAGGAAAAATGATAATTGATATACCCCAACATCCAATTACACTAATTTCACCGGAAAAAAAGCCTTTTTCTTCGATATTTTCCAAACCGTTTTGGCAAACGATTTCATTTCAAAAACCGCATGATAAAATTTTATATAATGTTTTATGATGCACAAAATTTGTTTCAACCCATTCCATTTTGTAATTTTCCCTAATTAAATGTATTAGTGACGGCTTAAAATAATAATAAAATAAAAAAAAATTCTTCAGAAAATTTGAAATTTCACCAGTGGCTCAATAAACACCAAATACTAGCAATTACATAGCTAGAATATGTATATTTAATTTTATAATAAAGATATTTGCATTTTGACTTTTTACTGAAAAACCCCCTTATTTTACCGTTTTTTCGAAATTTCACCGAAACAATTTTCAAAATGTTACAGTACCTCGAAGTGCCGAGTGGCCTACTCACGTTGTTGAGGGAGGTTGCTTCACTTCGGATACTTGGTGGATAGTTTGCCGTACCCGTAGGGGTCTAGGGTGGGGTTTGGCTATTCATCGCGACCGTGTAATCCGTTCTTCGTTACAGGCTCGTACGAATTGCGGATTCCTAGTATATCCAATGTATTCATCTATGATCTGGAATTGCTATCATTGCATATGACGAATGTTTATATATATCTATATGATATCTATTTAGGCGTTGCTTATGTTTTGCATCCGCGCTAGTCCAGCCCCCGCTCTGTCGTTAGTTAAGTAACCTAACGGGTGATGACGGGACCCCGTGGCGAATGCGGATGGCATAAGCGTACGTCATATTTTCGTTGTTTTCTGCAATGGTAGGATTAAATGATGGGACGCATTGGAATTAATGCAAGAAAAAAAAATAAACCATGTAAAAGTCGTTGGAACACTTTGAAAACCACTCGGTTCTTTTCAAAACCAAACTTTTAAATGCGGAGCTTGAACCACTCCTTTTTAAAGCTATCACGTTCCTTCGATTATATCAAGTTCACTACGTTCACGGTTTCGCCAAAACCATTCGTAGCCCTCCGTCGTTTCACATGAATGGTCAATAAGTATTCAAGCTATGTATGTTGGCCAAAGTCAAGGCACAGTGATTGGTAGCTATTGGGTATTCATGTGCAGCATAGATAGATTTGTTGGTTTGGGGCAGTCGTTCTACCATGTTGGCCAAAGTCAAGGGTATGTGCGGGTGGGCTCAAATTAACCTGGAGAATGACGGGTAGAACTTGACATGTGACTTATGATATTTTGGCCAAAGTCAAGGTCATAAGAGCATGGGGCAAAAATCCACATCGGGAGTTTCAAAAGAACTGAAACTTGCTAGCGCTGCATACCATTTGGAGTGTGATGATTCTGGTAGGATTCCTTCAGTTTTGTCACGCGATGATATTTGGATTCCGATCCTACTATGAGTATATGCTACTCCTCCAGAACTTTCTCACTTAATGATCATTGCGATAAACCAAGTAGGTGTCTAGAAAGGTGTTAGCGGGGCTACGCCCACAGGGAAAAGAGGTTACTTAATTAAGGAACTTCGCGAAAGCGTTGGAAAACCTCCCTCGAAGTACCGACACTGGCCTGGCTGAACGGTTAAGCAAGTATTGTACGGTGAGATTGATCCCGACTAGTTCTTCCTTTATGGTTTGAGGAGGGATTTGAGAGACAGTGGGAGCCATCCTGTTTAGACAAATTAAAAACCACTCTAAACTTGCAAGAGCATCATGCTAAAGTGTTTCTTCTCTCTCTCCTAATTGCAGCGACCATTTATCATGACTGGACTTAAGTTACTTCTAGATAAAAACATACTGAGAGGGCCAAACTACAAAGATTGGCTCAGGAATGTCAAAATGGCAATCACTTATGATAAGTTGGGGGTATCTTCTTACCACCAAAGCTCCCCCTGTCCCAGGTCCCAAAACCAGCGTCGCGGATAGGGAAATCCGTAAGACCTGGGAAATCGACTACGCGAAGGCCAAGTGCCTCGTGCTTGCCTCTATGGACAATGAACATCAGAGGAGGCACGAGAATATGGACCTAGAATCCATATTTCTCCATACAAAAGAACTGTATGGAGAGCAATCTTGTATCGCCAGATACGAAGTGTCGAAGAAGTTGTTTTCGGCAAGATTGGCCGTCGGATCATCGGTAGCGGAACACGTGCTTAAGATGATTGGCTACATAGAGGAGCTCGCGGACCTTGGGACCACGTTGGAGAATGAGCTTTATACGGACTTGATTCTCCAGTCCCTTCCTTCCACTTACGCCCAGTTCACCCTGAACTTCAACTTGCAGGAAAAGGAAGTTGAACTTTCAGAACTCCTCAACATGTTGAGCAGTGCAGAGGGCACCCTTCAGAAAGGTAGGGAAACATCCACTTTGTTTGGAGGATGATCTTCCTCTTCTAGGTCCAGGGCGAAAGCCAAGGGAAAGAAGAAGAAAACCCCCGCCAAACCAAGGGGCGGTGTTAGTAAGGTGGATACGAAGGGAAAGGCAAAAGCAACAAAGGTAGCGGGGAAGCTTGTGGATACGGAAGAATGCTTTTACTGTCAAAGGAGTGGACACTGGAAGAAAGATTGCAGGGCTTGGAAAGCCAGAACACAGGATCTGAAACAGGTTGCGGCTTCAGCTTCAGGTGTGTATGTTATTGAAAACTGTCTATCAATAAACTCTACGTCCTGGGTATTGGATACCGGATCAGGATCTCATATCTGTAATTCTTTGCAGGCGTTGAGAAAGCGTAGGTTTTTGAAAGCAGGTGACATGACCCTCAAAGTTGCAAACGGAGCTAGCATGGATGCTGAGGCCGTGGGGGACTATCACCTGGGAATGTCATATGGACATGTTTTGGTTCTGCGTAATTGCTTTTTTGTACCCAACGCAACTTGTAATATCATTTCTGTATCTTTGATTTCTAAAGAAGGTTATGAATTTGCGTTTGTAACTAATGTTGTAAACATTCACCTTAATCAAGTTCTGATTGGGTCAGGTACATTGAGCAATGGTATATACGAATTAAACCAACCACAGATTTTCAATGTCCAGAATACACATAAAAGAAAGTCTCCGGAAACAAATCAGACTTTCTTATGGCATTTTAGACTGGGTCACATCAATGAGAGAAGGTTGACGAAGTTACATACAGAATGATATTTGGATCCGTTCGAATATCAATCATATGCAACTTGTCAATCCTGTTTCAAAAGAAAGATGACAAAGACTCCATTCACTGGACACGGAGTGAGAGCGAACGAGCTCTGAGGACTCGTACACAGCGACGTGTGCGGTCCAATGTCTACGAATGCACGAAGCGGTTATTCTAACTTCATTACTTTTACGGATGACTTTTCAAGGTACGGTTATGTCTTCTTAATGAAACATAAATCCGAAGCCTTTGGAAAATTCCAGGAATATAAGAATGAAGTAGAAAAACAAACAGGCAAAAGTATCAAGAAAATGAGATCTGATCGAGGTGGTGAATACATGAGTGCCGAGTTCCTGGATTACTTAAAAGAGAATGGAATTCTCTCTCAGCTTACTCCTCCATACACTCCGCAACATAACGGTGTATCGGAGAGACGGAACCGAACCCTGTTGGATATGGTACGGTCCATGATGAGTAACGCTGAGTTACTGCGATCATTCGGGGGATAAGCGCTAGAATCAGCTGCATACTTTTTGAACCAAGTTCCAACTAAGACTGTGCCTACTACACCATATCAGATGTGGTGTGGGAAGAGACCCTATCTTAATCACATTAAGACATGGGGATGTCCAGCTTTTGTCAAAAAGCAGCTTGCGGACAAGCTCGAGGCACGCTCAGTACAATGCAAGTTTGTGGGATATCCAAAGAACTCCAAAGGATATTTCTTCTATTGCGAAGAGGAACAAAAGGTATTTGTCTCTCGTCATGCCCACTTTTTGGAAACTCAGTTTTTGGAAAAACAGATAAGTTGGAGCGCAATAGAACTGGAAGAAATTCCAGAACCACGAGCTATTACTGAAAGCTTAGTAGAACCAGAGGGTTCGAAAGATCAGGACATTCCTACGCCGCTCCGCAGAAGTAGTAGGAAGTCTCATCCGCCCGAGAGATACTACGGTTTTCTCATAGACGGGGATAGAGAGGATTGCATCATTGATAGTGATGAGCCTACTAGCTTCCAGCAGGCCATTCAGAGCGTTGACTCGGTAAAATGGCTGGATGCAATGCGGACCAAAATGGATTCCATGTACACCAACAAAGTATGGACGTTGGACATTGCTCCAGATGGGGTAAAACCCGTAGGATGCAAGTGGATCTTCAAAAGGAAGATTGGTGTAGATGGACAGGTTGAGACCTCTAAAGCTAGACTTGTTGCAAAGGGTTTCCGTCAAAGACCTGGCTTGGACTATGACGAAACCTTTTCTCCAGTGGCTATGCTGAAATCCATTCGGATCCTTCTTGCCATTGCTGCCTTCCACGATTATGAGATCTGGCAGATGGACGTAAAGACCGCTTTTCTAAATGGAAATTTAGAGGAGTGTGTCTATATGGATCAGCCAGAGGGTTTCATTCAGAGTGGGAGCAGCGGAAAGGTGTGCAAGTTGCTTAAGTCCATCTATGTACTAAAGCAGGCATCGCAGAGTTGGAACATTTGTTTTGATGAGACGGTCAAAGAATTTGGCTTTATCAAAAATCCAGATGAACCATGCATCTATAGTAGATTTGTAGCGAGAACTGTAGTATTCCTCGTTTTATACGTGGATGACATTCTCTTGAAAGGAAATGACATTCCTATGCTACAATCTGTCAAAGGGTTCTTGTCACACAAATTCTCCATGAAAGACCTGGGTGATGCCTCGTACATTCTGGGGATCCGGATCTACCGTGACAGATCCAAGAGGATATTAGGACTCTCACAGTCCAGGTACATCGACACCATACTGAAAAGATTCAGTATGGAAGATTCCAAGCGCGGTAATCTACCGGCTTGTCACGGGATTACCCTCTCCAAAGAGATGTCTCCCAAGACTGATTTGGAAAGGGATCGCATGTCTATTATACCCTACGCTTCTGCGGTAGGCTCTGTAATGTATGCGATGTTGTGCACCAGACCAGATGTAGATTATGCTCTGAGTATGGTAAGCCGGTATCAGTCAAACCCTAGGGAGAAGCACTGGATAGCGATAAAGAACATTCTCAAGTACCTGAGAAGGACTAAGGAGATGTTCTTGGTGTATGGCGGAAAAGACCTCCAGATCGAGGCCTTTGCTGACTCCAGCTTCCAGAGTGACAAGGATGATTCCAAGTCCATGTCGGGTTATGTCTTTACCCTCTATTGAG
Organism: Agapanthus africanus; assembly: GCA_030015575.1. Taxonomy (NCBI): domain Eukaryota; kingdom Viridiplantae; phylum Streptophyta; class Magnoliopsida; order Asparagales; family Amaryllidaceae; genus Agapanthus; species Agapanthus africanus. The sequence goes on from JASDDO010000031.1 coordinate 123,661,621, forward strand.
GGGCGGTGTGTTGGAAGAGTTCCAAACAGGAAACCGTTGCTGACTCGACGATGGAAGCGGAATATATCGCTGCTGCAGATGCCGCAAAGGAAGCTGTCTGGATAAATAAGTTCCTCACGAAGCTTCAGGTGGTTCCTACCATTGTTGATCCAATACCGCTGTATTGCGACAACAACGGAGCTATAGCTTTAGCGAAGGAACCCAGGCCCCATCAGAAGTCTAGGCACATCTTGAGGCGGTATCACCTGATCAGGGAGATCGTGGGTCGCCAGGAGATCAAGGTTCGGAGAGTTGCTACGGAAGATAACACTGCCGATCCATTCACGAAGGCCTTACCCCAGACTCAGTTCGAGCGGCTGATCTAGATGATAGGTCTTCGATACGCTAGTACATGGCCTTAGTGCAAGTGGGAGATTGTTAGTGTATATGCCCTAGAGGCATTACTGTATCATACTGGATTGTATATTACTTGATGGAAGATTGGGATATTCACCTTGTATTGACATTCTTGCTCAAAATGGTAGTATGCTACTTGGTTTGTTTCTGCTTTAATGTGTGCATGTGTTTCTTTTAGCATATCGCCTTTACACATTAGTGGAGCCCTTAGGATCTTTGCTTGATTACCATCATTGTGATGGCAGTCACACTCATGGGGGATGGGTAATCTATAAGCACATCCTTATGCAGGTCCCTAGTCGCAGGACTATCGAGACAGGGCATTGATACTCCGGAGTAGACTAGCGTATGCGCTTCTCAACCCATCTTGGGAGACGGCCTGTCCCACAGCCGTCAGTACGTCGTACTTGGGATAGTATGCGGGTGCTCGTTAGGTTACGAGTACACTGGACAGGACTCGTCGGGAACTGTTGGTTGGTATTATACTTATCATCAGTTATCAGTTCCCAGGTGACATGAGTACAGCTTAGTCCGTTGAGTTGACACTGTCACTTCGCCTCGAGTGTGTTCCCACTGTACTTTGATTACTACCCTACCACGGCTCAAAGGAGTCGTGCAAACAGGTAGTTTTTGGGTGCAGTCCCGAAGCACTTGGAGGCAGTGATGGTTAGACATGATTCGTCTCTCCCGGTATTGGGGGTTGATATCGCGCTGTGTCTAGGAGAGCCATTACACAAAGTCCCTGGCCAGGGCAAGCGAGATAGACTGGTAGGTTTCCAGTGTTATCTCAGGTGTTCTGGGCTACACTCCGGCACGACTTGTACCGCTAGTAGGGGACTGACGTTTACCGCCCCCTAGGCCCGCCATGCGATGTTCTTAGACGAACGGACCGGAATGTACGGAGACTGTCACATACAGGCTCAGTAGGAGTTCAGATGGGTTTACCTCGTCAGTCTTCTTATCGGCATCTACCTGGGGACCGTTACGTACAGCTAGTGCCGCTTGCGGTTTGTGGTTAAACCCACTGCCAGCGTAGTGTCGAGTCTTTAGAGTCCCACACAGAGGGTTATTCGCCTTTAGGAAAAATGAGTAGAGGTCGCATGGTTTTGCGACAGGGTTCGTTCACATCCACGCACTTGTGCACGTTTGGTGTCCGGGCAGCTTATACTAGCGGGCTTTGGTTTAAGCCGGATCCTAGTATATGATTTGGGACTGGTTTTATCTCATTGTATTCATGTTCCTCGGAACACGGATACAGGTGTGTATGCACAGTTGACTGAGACAGAGGCAGAGGACTTTGATTATGGTTGATGACCATTGTCATTTTCTTAAACCTAATGTTTATGTGTGAATTATGATTTATTAATAATTAGTTAATTATAATTGTGCATGGTTAGGGTTGTTGACCATTTGACTATACTTGACTTGTTGACCTAGGTTAGCAAGTTGACCATCATCATTCCATATGAAAGATGCTCTTTGATCCTTGCAAAAGCATTTAATATGAAATGATAATGGTCATTTCTTGATTAACCATGACAATTATCTTAGCTAATTATCTATTATTCATAAATCACATATATGTGCGAAGGGTTGAATTATTCTTCTCACTTGTTCATTTCCATTCTCTCTCCTCATCTTCCTCTCTCTCTAGCTCTCCCCTCTCATGAGTTGAGAACCATTTGAGCTTGAGATAATCCCTTCAAAAACACTATCTACTCTTTCTAAGGTCCTAGGTCTAGCACACCAAGCACCTTAATTACTTCTAGTTTGAGGTTGGAACCAAAGGTTGAAGCCCTCGGGTGGATCTTTCTTCGGCAAGAGAAGCGACAAGGAGAACCCGTTCTTTGACTCCAAGGAGCAAGAAGAGAAGGACTTGAAGACCTAGGTAAAACCCACTTTCCGAGTAGCTAACTCTCTTTAGCTTTGTAGTTAGTTTTGTTTAGCAAAGATCCCTCTTTTGGTTAGTCCATGTTGCCTAGTGTTGTAAAAATCAGATTTTTCATAACGTTTCCATCTCCCCGCAAGCACCGGGGTGGGCAACGTGGACTTACAGTTTCTTCTCTCTCCCCTAATTGCAGCGACCAAACATCATTACTGGACTTAAGTTGCTATTAGATAAAAACAGACTGACAGGGCCAAACTACAAAGATTGGCTCAGGAATGTCAAAATGGCAATCACTTCTGAAAAGTTGGGGTATCTCCTTACCACCAAAGCTCCCCCTGTCCCAGGTCCCAAAACCAGCGTCGCGGATAAGGAAATCCATAAGACCTGGGAAATCGACTGCGCGAATGCCAAGTGCCTGGTGCTTGCCTCTATGGACAATGAACATCAGAGGAGGCACGAGAATATGGACCTTGAATCCATATTTCTCCATACAAAAGAACTGTATGGAGAGCAATCCCGTACGCCAGATACGAAGTCTCGAAAAAGCTTTTTTCGGCGAGATTGGCCGTCGGATCATCGGTAGCGGAACACGTGCTTAAGATGATTGGCTTCATTGAGGATCTCGCGGACCTTGGGACCACGTTAGAGAACAAGCTCTACACGGACTTGATTCTTCAGTCCCTTCCTTCCACTTACGCCCAGTTTATCCTGAACTACAACTTGCAAGAAAAAGAAGTTGAACTTTCAGAACTCCTCAACATGCTGAGGAGTGCAGAGGGCACCCTACATAAAGGTAGTGAAACATCCACTTTGTTTGTAGGAGGATCTTCCTCTTCTTGGTCCAAGGCGAAAGCCAAGGGAAAGAAAAAGAAAGCCCCCGTCAAACCAAGGGGCGGTGTTAGTAAAGTGGATACGAAGGGAAAGACAAAGGCAACAAAGGTAACGGGAAAGCTTGTGGGAAAGGAAGAATGCTTTTACTGTCACAAGAGTGGACACTGGAAAAAGGATTGCAGGGCTTTGAAGGCCAGAAACCAGGATCTGAAGCAAGTTGCGGTTTCAGTTTCAGGTGTGTATGTTATTGAAAATTGTCTATCAATAAACTCTACATCCTGGGTATTGGATACCGGATCTGTAATTCTTTACAGGCACTGAGAAGGCGTAGGGTTTTGAAGGCAGGTGATATGACCCTCAGAGTTGCAAACGAAGCTGGCATGGATGCTGAGTCCGTGGGGGACTATCACCTGGGAATGTCAGATGGACATGTTTTGGTTTTGCGTGATTGTTATTTTGTACCCAATGCAACCTGTAATATCATATATGTATCTTTATTATCTAAAGAAGGTTATGAATTTGCATTTGTAAGTAATGTTGTGAACATTCACCTTAATCATGTTTTGATTGGGTCAGGTACATTAAGCAATGGTATATACGTATTAAACCAACCACAGATTTTCAATGTCCAGAATACACACAAAAGAAAGTCTCCGGAAATAAATCAGGCTTTCTTATGGAATTGTAGACTAGGTCATCTCAATGAGAGAAGGTTGACGAAGTTACATACAGAAGGATATTTGGATCCATTCGAATATCAATCATATGCAACTTGTCAATCCTGTCTCAAAGGAAAGATGATAAAGACTCCGTTCACTGGACACGGAGTAAGAGCGAGCGAGCTCTTGGGACTCGTACACAGCGACGTGTGCGGTCCAATGTCTACACATGCACGAAGCGGTTATTCTTACTTCATTACTTTTACGGATGACTTTTCAAGGTACGAATATGTCTTCTTAATGAATCATAAATCCGAAGCCTTTGGAAAATTCCAGAAATATAAGAATGAAGTAGAAAAACAAACCGGCAAAAGTATCAAGACATTGAGATCTGATCGAGGTGGTGAATACTTGAGTGCCGAGTTCCTGGATTACCTAAAAGAGAATAGAATTCTCTCGGGGCTTACTCCTACATACACTCCGCAACATAACGGTGTATCGGAGAGACGGAACCGGACCCTATTGGATATGGTACGTTCCATGATGAGTAACGCTGAGTTACCGCGATCATTCTGGGGATATGCACTAGAATCAGCTGCATACCTTTTGAACCGAGTTCCATCTAAGACTGTGCCTACCACACCATATCAGATGTGGTGTGGGAAGAAACCCTATCTTAAGCACATTAAGACATGGGGATGTCCAGCTTTTGTCAAAAAGCAGCATGCAGACAAACTCGAGGCACGCTCAGTACAGTGCAAGTTTGTGGGATATCCAAAGAACTGCAAAGGGATATTTCTTCTATTGCGAAGAGGAACAAAAGGTTTTTGTTTCTTGTCATGCCCACTTCTTGGAAACTGAGTTTTTGGAAAATCAGATAAGTGGGAGCGCAATAAAACTGGAAGAAATTCCAGAACCACGAGCTATTACTGAAAGCTTAGTAGAACCAGAGGGTTCGAAAGATCAGGACATTCCTGCGCCGCTCCGCAGGAGTAGTAGGAAGTCTCATCCGCCCGAGTGATACTACGGTTTTCTCATAGACGGGGATAGAGAGGATTGCATCATTGATAGTGATGAGCCGACTAGCTTCCAGCAGGCCATTCAGAGCGTTGACTCGGTAAAATGGCTGGATGCAATGCGGACCGAAATGGAGTCCATGTACACCAACAAAGTATGGACGTTGGACGTTGCTCCAGATGGTGTAAAACCCGTAGGATGCAAATGGATCTTCTAAAGGAAGATTGGTGAAGATGGACAGGTTGAGACCTATATGGCTAGACTTGTTGCAAAAGGTTTTCGTTAAAGACCTGGTTTGGACTATGACGAAACCTTTTCTCCAGTGGCTATGCTGAAATCCATTCGGATCCTTCTTGCCATTGCTGCCTTCCACGATTATGAGATTTGGCAAATGGACGTAAAGACCGCCTTTCTAAATAGAAATTTAGAAGAGTGTGTCTATATAGACCAGCCAGAGGGTTTATTCAGAGTGGGAGCAGCGGAAAGGTGTGCAAGCTGCTTAAGTCCATATATGGACTAAAGCAGACATCGCGGAGTTGGAACATCTGTTTTGATGAGACGGTCAATGAATTTGGCTTTATCAAAAATCCAGATGAACCATGCATCTATAGTAGATTTGTAGCAAGAACTGTCATATTCCTCGTTTTATACGTGGATGACATTCTCTTAATAGGAAATGACATTCCTATGCTACAATCTTTCAAAGGGTTTTTGTCACACAGGTTCTCCATGAAAGACCTGGGTGATGCCTCTTACATTCTGGGGATCCGGATCTATCGTGATAGATCCAAGAGGATATTAGGACTTTCACAATCCAGGTACATCGACACCATACTGAATAGATTCAGTATGGAAGATTCCAAGCGCGGTAATCTACCGGCTTGTCACGGGATCACCCTCTCCAAAGAGATGTCTCCCAAGACTGATTTGGAATAGGATCGCATGTCTATTATACCCTACGCTTCTGCGGTAGGCTCTATAATGTATGCGATGTTGTGTACTAGACCAGATCTAGCTTATGCACTAAGTGTGGTAAGCCGGTATCAGTCAAACCCTGGGGAGAAGCACTGGATAGCGTTAAAGATCATTCTCAAGTACCTGAGAAGGACTAAGGAGATGTTCTTGGTGTATGGCGGAAAAGACCTCCAGATCGAGGCCTTTGCTGACTCCAGCATCCAGAGTGACAAGGATGATTCCAAGTCCATGTCGGGTTATGTCTTTACCCTCAATAGAGGGGCGGTGTGTTGGAAGAGTTCCAAAAAGGAAACCGTTGCTGACTTGACGATGGAAGCGGAATATATCGCTGCTGCAGATGCCGCAAAAGAAGCCGTCTGGATAAGGAAGTTCTTGACAGAACTTCAGGTAGTTCCGTCCATTGTTGATCCAATACCTCTGTATTGCGACAACAACGGGGCTATAGCTTTAGCGAAGGAACCCAGGTCCCATCAGAAATCCAGACACATCTTGAGGCGGTATCACCTGATCAGGGAGATCGTAGGTCGCCAGGAGATCGAGGTTTGGCGAGTTGCTACAGAAGATAACAATGCTGATCCATTCACGAAGGCCTTACCCCAGACTCAGTTCGAGCGGCTGATCGAGATGATAGGTCTTCGATACGCCAGTACATGGCCTTAGTGCAAGTGGGAGATTGTTAGTGTATATGCCCTAGAGGCCATTACTGTATCATACTAGTTTGTAGATTACTTAATGGAAGCTTGGGATATTCACCTTGTATAGATAATCTTGCTCAAAATAGTAGTATGCTACTTGGTTTGTTTCTACTTTAATGTGTACATGTGTTTCTTTTAGTACATCGCCTATACACATTAGTGGAGCCCTTAGGATCTTTGCTTGATTACCAGCGTTGTGATGGCAGTCACACTCGTGGGGGCTGGGTAATCCACAAGCACATCCTTATGTAGGTCCCTAGTCATAAGACTATCGAGACAGGGCATCGATACTCCGGAGTAGACTAGCGTATGCGCTTCTCATCCCAGCTTGGGAGACGGTCTGTCCCACAGCCGTCAGTACGTCGTACTTGAGATAGTATGCGGGTGCTCGTTAGGTTACGAGTACACTGGACAGGAATCGTCGGGAACTGTTGGTTGGTACTATACCTATCGTCAGTTATCAGTTCCCAGGTGATATGAGTACAGCTTAGTCCGCTGACTTGACACTGTCACTTCGCCTCGAGTGTGTTCCCACTGTACTTAGATTACTACCCTACCACGGCTCAAAGGAGTCGTGCAAACAGGTAGTAGTTGGGTACAGTCCCGAAACACTTGGAGGCAGTGACGGTTAGACAGGATTCGTCTCTCCCGGTATTGGGGGTTGATATCGCGCTGTGTCTAGGAGAGCCATTACACAAAGTCCCTGGCCAGGGCAAGCGAGATATACCGGTAGGTTTCCAGTGTTATCTCAGGGTGTTCTGGGCTACACTCCGACACGACTTGTACCGCTATTAGGGGACTGACGTTTACCGCCCCTAGGCCCGCCATGCGATATTCTCAGACGAACAGACCAGACTGTACGCAGATTGTCACATTCAGGATCAGTAGGAGTTCAGATGAGTTACACCTCGTCCGTCTTCTTATCGGCATCTACCTAGGGGCCGTTACGCACAGCTAGTGCCGCTTGCGGTCTGTGGTTAAACCCACTGCCAGCGTACTGTCGAGTCTTTAGAGTCCCACACAGAGAGCTATTCACCTTTAGGTAAAAGAGTAGAGGTCGCATGGTTTTGCGACAGGGTTCGGTCAAATCCGTGCACTTGTGCACGTTTAGTGTCCGGGCAGTTATCACTAGCGGGCTTTGGTTTAAGCCAGATCCTAGTGTACGTTTTGGGATTGGTTTTATCTCGTTTGTATTCGTGTTCCTCGGAACGCGGATGCGGGTGTGTATGCACGGTTGACAGAGACAGAGGCAGAAGATTCTCAATAGGGTTGTTGATTGTTGACTTTTGCTAAACCCTAATGAGAATAAGAAATATGATTAATGATAATATTAATTAAGTATTATTGTGCCATGGTTGGGTTGAAAGGTTGACTTTGTTGACTTGTTGACTTAGTTGACCGGTTGACTAGGTTGGACTTGTTGACCATCATCATGACAATGGCTATCATTTTTTGGCATTGACCTTGGCTTGCTTGTTTGTTCACAAATTGCATTTAATGAATGAAATGATATGGCCATTTGATATGATAACAACCATCACATAATACTCAATTATTATTATGAGTTATGATTATTTTGGATCAAGGGTGAGAAAAGTCTTGCTCATTCTATCATTCTCATTCTCTCTCATCCTCAAGCTCTCCCTCTTCCTCTTGCTCTCTCTCTAGTTCATGGTTCTATTGTCTCATGTGTTGAGAAGGAAGAACCATAGAGATAAAACCTAACACACTTCTTTACTCATCCTAGTATACAATGTTTAGCAAACCAAGTGTTCTAGTTTCCTCAAGATTGAGGTTGAAGCCAAAGGTAGAAGCTTTCAGGTCGATCCATCTTCGGCACAAGGAGACGACGAGGAGAGAACCATCCGACCACCACAAGGAGTCGAAGAGAAGGAGTTCAAGTTAAGGTATAACCTCCTAACCGAGTAGGTAAAACTCCTAGTTAGGTTGTTAGATAGTTGTTTAACAAAGATCCGTATTTTGAGTCCATGTTACCACCCACAGAAAAATCGTTTTTCATCATTTCCTCAACCCCAAAGAACCGCGGACGGGTAACGTGGACTTACAGTATGGTCCTGACCAATCGAACACAGTGCGATATCGACTCCCTATATCGGGAGAGACGAATCCCCAACAACCGCTCATTGCCTCCATGTGGCTCGGGACTGTACCCAAACAAAACCTGTTTTCACGACTCAGTAGAGCCATGGCAGGATAGTGATCAAAGCACAGTGGGAACTCACACGAGACAAATGACGATCTCAGGTCTAAAGACTAACCTATACTCATGTCACCTGAGAACTTCCACCTGACAATAGGTATAGTACCATCTAGAAGTTCTCGGCGAGTCCGTCCAGTGTACCCACCCCAAGTGTGCACCTGTATACGATCTTAGGTGCGAAAGACCAATGGTTGCGGGATCGTACCATCGCCCCTCATCGGGGTCTAGAAACGTATACACTAGTCTACTCTGGAATATCGACGCCTAGTCCCGATACTCCCACGACTAAGGACTTTTTAAGGATGTGCATACCAACTACCTAGCTCCTACAAGTATGATCGCCATCACAATGCAGGTAGTCTAGCAATGATCCTATGGGCTTTATCAACATGTATGAATGATACAGAATATCAAGTAAAACATATGCACATGTTAAGATAAAGAAAAACCAGATAGCATACTTTCATTTCGAGAAAGACTGTCCTGTATATATATATATGTCCAAGCATCTACATGTATACATATACAATAATGGCCTATAGGGCATACATATCCAACAATCTCCCACTTGCACTAAGGCCATATATATTGGCGTATCGAGTACCCAACGTATGCTCTAGGGCCAGTTGTTGGCGTATCGAATACCCACCATCTCAAAAAGTCTCTCGAACTGTGTTTGAGGAAGTGTCTTGGTGAATGGATCCGCCGTGTTGTCTTTTGTGTCCACTCTCCACACCTCGATCTCTCGGCGATCAATAATCTCCCTGATCAGGTGATACCGCCTCAAGATGTGCTTGGATATCTGATAGGACTGTGGTTCCTTTGCTAAAGCCATAGCTCCATTGTTGTCGCAATACAAAGGTATTGGGTTAACAATGGATGGAACCACCTGAAGTTCAGTATTGAATTTCTTAATCCAGACGGCTTCTTTTGCGGCATCGTTGACAGCAATGTATTCAGCCTCCATCATTCGGAACTCTTCCAACAGACCGGCCCTCCATTGAGGGTAAACACAAAACCCGAGACAGACTTGTTATCATCCTTGTCACTCTGGAAGCTCGAATCGGTAAAAGACTCCACCTGGAGTTCTCCATTACCGAATACCAGGAACAGTTCTTTAGTCCTCCTCAGGCACTTAAGAATGTTCTTAACAGCTGTCCAGTGGTTCTCACCTGGGTTAGAATGATACCGGCTCACAACGCTAAGTGCGTACGCAACATCTGGTTGGGTACATAGCATCGCATACATTATAGATCCTACCGCCGAAGTGTAGGGTCTAGTGCTCATGCGAGCCATCTCCTCATCAGTCTTGGGAGACATCTCTTTGGAGAAGGTGATTCCGTGCAATGCGGGTATGTTTTCGCGTGTAGGGTTTCCTAATCACATCATATGGGGTTTGGAAGCATCACACATGCCACAATTTAAATTTTAAGAGCTGCTAAGCAAACTTAACTAGGAATCGAACTAGAATTAATGAGTAACAATGAATAGTATCACATATAAAAGATTATCTATCACTAAGTGGAGAGACTACAACCTTTGTAGACCACCAAGGGCGACTACTTGGATCTCCTAAGGTTTGGAACGTCTCGCTTGAACGCTTCCAAGTCCACGGCGATCCACCCGAAGTCCTTTGCTCAAAGCTATTTGCTTCACTTGATCTATGAAATCCTTGAAGCAAACACCCTACACAAAGTAGCTAGAGATGTGTAGGATGATGAAGTGGTTTATGTTCTCACTTAAAACCCTTTCTTTCTTTTAACCTCACTCAATTTTAAAACTCAAGAGAGAGCTAGAGAGAGGAAGATGAAGATGACAACTATTTTCTTTTGGATGAAAAAGATAATCATAATGATAATGAGAGAGAGAGAGATAAATATTAAACGCAAACCATGGTTAATATAAATATCTAGATGTTTTGTGTTGAGTTAAAGAACAAAGGAAATTAACTAAGGTTAAGTCAATGGTCAATCAAAGAAGTGTGTAGAAACAATGAGTCATTTGTAAAGAAATGAGTCATTAGTTAATTTCCTTTATCTTCAACTTAAAACAAAAAAAATCTATATATATAAATATGAACCATGTGAGTCTTGCATTGCCTTCTTTGTTGTATCATCAACCATGATACAAATGCATGTATGTATGTGTGTATGCACATCAACATGTATGCATCCATCAAAAGAAAAAGGGTTTATTTAAATGAGATAAAAGTCAATATTAAATCAACACTTGATTTAATAAACCGGTCATATCTCATACGACCCGACCAATATAAAACGCCCGATTAAAATACGGTATCATATACACGTATTTAATCGAACTCCCGCATATATCTCATATGCACACCACATCGTTTTGCCTGAGCCAGGAAACTTCTGTGTGGGACTCTAAGACTCGTCAATACGCCAGCAGTAGGTGATGATCTTATCAATCACCTACAAGCCGCAAGGGGTCAGCTAAACGTAACGGCCATCCGGGTATTGAGCGATCAGAAGAAGAACAAGTGAACCTGTCAAAACTCCCGTCAATCCAACTGGCAACACTTACCGTACAGTCCTGTCTCTTCGTCAGGTATGCTGCATAACGAGTCTAGGGATGGAATCGTCGACCTTAATAACTCAATAAGTCATGTCGGTATCTGGTCTACAACAGATCGAGAAACTACTGATAACACTTATCAGTAATATCTCAGCTGCCCTGGTCAGGGACTTCCTGTTATAGCCAATCGTGCACAGCACAACATCAACCCCCAATAACGGGAGAGACGAAACCCCTTCTATCGCCCATTGCCTCCATATGCCTCGGGACTGTACCCAAAATCCACCTGTTTGTATGATTCTGTAGAGCCGTAGTAGGGTGGAGATCAAAGTACAGTGGGAGGACATACAAGACTCTATGGCGATCTCGAGTCTACAGACTAACCTGTACTAGTGTCACCTAAGAACTGCTATCCGACGTATGATATAATACCACATAGGAGTTCTCGGTGAATCCGTTCAGTGTACCCAGTCTCACTGAGCACCCGTATACAATCTTTGGTGTAAACACACCAGACGGATATGGGATCATCCATCACCCATCATATGGAACAAGAACAATATACGCTAGTCTACACTGGAATATCGATGCCCTGTCTCGATATATCTACGACTAGGAACATTTCAAGGATATGCTTATAAAATACAGGTGTCCCACTAGTATGATCCACATCATAATCCCAGTAGTCAAGACAATATCCTTAGGGCTTTACCAACATGTACCAAATGAGTAAAAACATGATCAAGTGAACATATGATAAAGAGAAACCAGATAGCATACTATCATGTCAAGCAAGACTGTTCTCTGAATACATATATATACACACATCAGTACATACACTATAACATAATGGCCTCTAGGGCATACATATCTCCAACAATCTCCCACTTGCACTAAGGCCAATTATTGGCGTATCTCATACCCAACATCTCAAAAAGTCGCTCATGCTGCGGCTGATGGAGGGCCTTAGTGAATGGATCCGCAACGTTGTTCTTTGTATCTACTCTCTTAATCTCGATATCGTGGCGATCAACTATCTCCCGGATCACATGATATCGCCTTAGGATGTGTCTGGACTTTTGATGGGACCTCGGCTCTTTGGCCAACGCCATAGCCCCATTATTGTCACAATACAAAGGTATTGGATCAATAATGGTTGGAACTACTCCTAGCTCCGAGATGAACTTCCTCATCCCGACGGCTTCCTTGGCAGCATCATTTGCAGCAATGTACTCAGCTTCCATCGTTGAGTCTGCAACGGTATCCTGTTTGGAACTCTTCCAACTCACCGTCCCTCCATTGAGGGGAAATGCAAACCCTGAGATAGACTTGCTGTCATCCTTGTCACTCTGGAAGCTCGAATCGGTAAAGGCCTCCATTTGGAGATCCCCGTTACCATATACCAAGAACAATTCTTTAGTCCTTCGCAAGTACTTAAGAATGTTCTTTACAACAGTCCAGTGATTCTCCCCTGGGTTTGACTGATACCTGCTTACTACACAAAGTGCATAAGCAACATCAGGGCGTGTACATAACATCGCATACATTATCGATCCTACTGCCGAAGCATAGGGAATAATGCTCTTGCGAGCTCTCTTTTTATCAGACTTTAGGCAATCGTCCTTGGAGAGAGTGACTCCGTGGTAAGCGGGTAAGGCACCCCGCTTGGAGTCTTCCATACTAAACCTCTTTAGGATGGTGTTAATGTACTTAGTTTGGGACAATCCCAATAACCGTTTGGATCTATCCCTATAGATCCGTATGCCCAATATGTATGTGGCATCACCCTGGTCCTTCATGGAGAACCTTTGTGATAAGAATGATTTGATCGACTGTAGCATAAGAATATCATTTCCTATCAAAAGTATGTCATCTACGTACAATACGAGGAATGCGCCATTTCTCCCTATAGTCTTCTTATAAACACAAGGTTCATCTGGATTTTGGATGAAATCAAACTCTTTGATAACATCATCAAAAGAGATGTTCCAACTCCGTGATGCCTGCTTTAATCCATAAATGGATTTAAGCAACTTACATGCTTTTCCGCTGCTCCCACTGTCAATGAAGCCCTCTGGCTGATCCATATAAACACATTCATCTAAATCACCATTTAGAAATGCAGTTTTAACAACCATCTGCCAGATTTCATAATCGTAGTGAGCAGCAATAGCAAGTAGGATCAGAATGGATTTAAGCATGGCTACCGGAGAGAAAGTCTCGTCATAGTCCAAACCTGGTCTTTGAAGAAAACCTCTCGCTACCAACCTTGCTTTATAGGTCTCCACCTGTCCATCTACACCGATCTTTCTCTTAAAGATCCATTTGCAGCCCACAGGTTTTATCCCGGAGGGTACATCCTCCGAAGTCCATACTTTGTTGGTGTACATGGACTCCATTTCGGATCTCATGGCATCCAGCTATTTCACAGAGTCACCACTCGTGATAGCTTGATAAAAACTGGCAGGATCATCATCATTCATGATGCAATCTTCTCCATCACCATCAATAAGAAAACCGTAGTATCTCTCCGGTGAGCGAGAAGTCCTACCAGATCTACGGAGTGGCTGAGGCTCATTAGATTCTATTATAACTTCAGGTTCAACCAAGTCGTCATTTGTAACTTGTGTTTCTAGAACCTCTTCTAGATCTACCGCATTGCCATAGCATTATTTGAAAAAATCTCATTTTCTAAAAATGTGGCATACTGAGAAACAAACACCTTTTGTTCCTCCTTGTGGTAGAAAAGATACCCAAACGAATGTTTTGGATATCATACAAATATACATTTCACTGATCGTGTCTCGAGTTTGTCGGGATTCTGCTTTTTGACAAAAGCCGGACAACCCCAAATCTTAACTCTTTTAAGAGATGGTTTCTTCATATGCCATATCTCATATAGAGTTGTAGACACGGTCTTGGTTGGAACTTTGTTTAACAGAAAAGCTGCAGTTTCCAATGCATGCCCCCAAAACGTGAGGGGTAACTCAGAATCACTCATCATGGATCGTACCATATCTAATAGGGTACGATTCCGCCACTCTGACTCACCGTTGTGCTGTGGTGTGTAAGGGGGAGTGAGCTGAGAGAGAATCCCATTCTCTTTTAGGAAGTCCAAGAACTCGGTACTTAAGTACTCTTCACCTCGATCTGATCGAAGTAACTTTATTCTCTTTCCTGTTTGGTTTTCTACTTCAACTTTATACTCCTTGAATATCTCGAAAGCTTCAGACTTATGCTTTATCAAATACATATGACCGAATCTTGAGAAATCAGCAGTAAAAGTTATGAAGTAAGAAAAACCGCCTCTTGCATGTGTAGACATTGGCCCACATACATTACTATGTATGAGGCCTAGGAGCTCAGTAGCTCTTTCTCCGTGTCCAGTAAACGGTGTTTTGGTCATTTTACCTTTGATACAAGACTGGCAAGTTGCATAAGATTTACACTCAAAAGAATTTAAATATCCATCTTTATGAAGCTTGTTTAGTCTTGTTTCATTAATATGACCAAGTCTACAATGCCAAAGAAAAGCTTCATTTATATCTGAAAATTTTCTTTTATTTGTGTGTTAAATGTTGAAAATTGTGTGTTGATTAAGGACGTATATCCCGTTATTTAGTGTACTACAACCAATCAACTCTTGATTATGTCTAATGTTCATAACATTGTGTTGCACAGCAAAATGATATCCTTCATTGTCAAACAAAGAAACGGATATAATATTACAAAGCATACTTGGCACAAAATAACACGGGTTCAAAACCAATATACAACCCAACGGCAACCCTAGGTGATACTCTCCCACTGAAACTGCATTTACATTGGAACCGTTTCCAACCTGGAGAGTATGATCACCTGTCTTCAGAACTCTGCTATTTCTCAACGCCTGCACAGAATTGCAAATATGAGAACCCGAACCGGTATCTAATACCCAGGAATCAGAGTTAGTAGAAAAACAGTTTTCAATTACGAACACATCTGAAGCTGAAGCATCACCATGCTTCTTCTTGAGTTCTAGGTACTCAGTATAGTTGCGCTTCCAGTGCCCCGTCTTTTTGCAGTGGAAACATTCTCCTTTCCCCGATTCCTCAACCCTGGACTTGTCTTTCCCCTTAACCTTTTTGACTCCGCCCTTTGGTTTGGTGGGTTTCTTCTTCATCTTTCCCTTGGCCTTAGCCTTCGGGCGAGAGGAGGAAAAAGCCCCAGGACCCAAAACGGGAGTCTTCACTGACTTCAGTGTGCTCTATGCACTCCTTAACATATTAAGGAGTTCAGGCAGTTCCTTCTCCATGTTGTGCATGTTGAAGTTAACTATGAACTGAGCAAAGGTGGAGGGGAGAGACTACAGAATAATATCTGTATATTGTTCATTGTCCATGGTCCACCCAAGGTCCTCAAGCTCTTCTATGAGATCTATCATCTTCAGAACATGGTCTCCTACTGCTGTGCCAGCGGCCATTCGCATATGAAATAGCTTTCTGGATGCTTCGTATCGTAATACGCGAGATTGCTCTCCATACAACTCTTTTGTATGGAGGATTATGGCTTTGACGTCCATATTCTCGTGCGGCTTCTGATGTGTGTTATCCATCGATGCTAGCGCGAGGCATTTGGCCGTGGCACAGTCAGCGTCCCATGTCTTGCGGAATTTCCTATCCGCAACTGAAGGTTTAGGACCTAGGATGGGCGGGGTTGGAGCCGTGAGGACATATGATACCTTATCATAAGTCAAGGCAATGTTGAGATTCCTCAGCCAGTCTTTATAGTTGGTCCCATTCAGCTTGTTTTTATCTAATAGAAGCTTAAGGCATGTCATAGGTATCTTCCATTAAGAGAGAGAAAAGAATACACTTAGCGAAAGCTCTTGCAAAGATCAGATTGGTTATTATCTTGTCTAATCGATGTCTCCCACTGTTTTTTATCAAATTTTCTTTAAAACCTTTAAAAAGAAAAATAGCCGGGATTAATTACATTCTACAACTTTGCTAACCGTTCAGCTAGGCCAGTGCCGGTACTTGAGGGAGGTTCCCTGTGCTTTCGTACGGACCTAATTAAAATAAACCTCGTCTTCCCAGAGGCGTAGCCCCATTTGACACCTTTCTAGACACCTACTGGGTTAGCTAATTGTAAAGTGCTCCCAGGAGCAACTTTTGGTCACAGTGGGATCGGGATCCTACTATCATATAGAAGGTATGTAATCTCATTGCAAATTTCAACTCTTGAAATTCCCGATATTATTTTTACCCCTAGCACTCATGACCTTAGCTATAGTCAACATATAATAAGTACTAGTCAAGTTCTTCCCGTCACTTCGTGATTAACTAGGCCCACCCACATGAACCTTAACTAAAGTCAACATAATCATATGAATGTCCTAACTAATCTGCATCATATATAGTGTAGGAAGACATCACTCAGCTACCGTACACTGCGCCTTAACTAAAGTCAAAATACGCAGCACGAATACTAAGTACTCTACTTCCTAAAATGACGGAGAGCTGCGGTTAGTTTTTAAGAAAACTTTTAACGCTTTGAACTTGATATCGTTGTAGAATCCAATGGGTTTAAAAGGAGTGTCTTAAGCTCCGCATTTTGAAACTTGCTTTTTCATATAAAAAAACCGAGTGTGTTTCAAATCCGATTCTACAACATCTTTTTAGGTTCATTTTTTCTTTACATTAATCTCATTAATAAAGTCTCATCATTTAAATCCTAAAGCCATCACAGAAAGAAACGAAAATATAACGTACGCTTATGCCACTCGCATTCACCACAGTGTCCCGATATGCACCGTTAGGTTACTTAACTAACGGCATACCAGGTCGGGGCTAGCGCGGGTGCAAAACATAAGCAACATCTATTATATATCATATATATAATATTGCATTCGTCTCAGATATAAATTAAATGATCACATCAAATAAGCAGCAAAAGCACATTTAATATAGGATATCTAGGAGGTCCGTATTTTGTATTTAGCCAGCAATAGAAAATACGGATTCCACGATCGCGATGAATAGCCAAGCCCACACCCCTAGACCCCTACGAGAGTGGCAAGTGACCCTACCAATTTAGGAGTTTAGGAGACCCGGTCTCGACTCCTCGAGATGGTCTCCCACTGAACTCTAGAACCCGGTCACTTATGCCCTCCTTCTTGGGTCTATTCTAATGCGGAAAAGTAAATAATATACAACACCGGTGACATCATCCTCAACCCGGAAGTGCCCCAAATAAAAGAATATTACATACAATTTAATTTTACATGAATGAAAAGAAAACTCTCATCTCACATAAAACCCCCCGGCTATTCAATCACGACAATCCTGCATATGATATCTCAGCAACACATAATATCACATATCATCAACGTAAGTAAGTATGCGCACTCTGATTGTCTTTGATGTATAGCAACGAAACCAGCGATACCCCACATACTACACTTACGGTCACAGAGAAATAAAATGAAAAACTACAACAATTGGAATCGTAACTGCCTTTAGACAACACAAACCCGGAATATCACATATCCAAGATTTCATGCCTAACAATGTAAAGCTCGCATTTATGTCTCACCCATGAAAACACCTTTTCAATACAAGCCGGATAATTCAACAAGATTTCCGATTATTCCCGAGACCGAACTGCTAGATTTACACGCAACAAACAAATTTGCATACTAATAAACTAGGTGCAGTTAAAACATTCGATCGAACGATTGAACACCCAAAGACTTCTCAGAAAGCTCAACACTTGAGCAGATTTAAAATTTACCAGAAACTGCAACAAGTACATACGGGCCAGCGCAAGAAGGCACAGCCCCACCTGCACCAACGGCACCACGGAACCGCCGCAGAATGACCATTCATGCCGCGGTTCCGCGGTCCTTTAGTGGAGTTAGGGCTTCGTACTTCTTGTGGGCCCATAAAATACCCTGCACGTTTTTTGAGTATTTTTAATGTGAAAAAATCCACATTTTTGAAAAATGTCCAGAGAGCATCCCCCGAGCATAGTATTTTGTTCGTTCAAGCTTTTTAACGTCGTCTAGGTTACTCTAAAACTCTAGCTTGGCTCTGATACCACTGTAGGGTTTCCTTATCACCTCATATAAGGTTTGGAAGCACCACACATGCCACAATTTAAATTTTAAGAGGTGCTAAGCAAACTTAATTAGGAATCGAACTAGAATTATTGAGTAACAATTAATAATATCACATATAAAAGATTATCTATCACTAAGTGGAGAGACTACAACCTTTGTAGACCTCCTTGGGCGACTCCTTAGATCTCCTAAGGTTTGGAACGGCTCGCTTGAACGCTTCCAAGTCCACGACGATCCACCCGAAGTCCTTTGCTCAAAGCTTGTTGCTTCACTTGATCTATGAAATCCTTGAAGCAAACACCCTACACAAAGTAGCTAGAGATGTGTAGGATGATGAAGTGGTTTATGTTCTCACTTAAAACCCTTTCTTTCTTTTAACCTCACTCAATTTTAAAACTCAAGAGAGAGCTAGAGGGAGGAAGATGAAGATGGCAACTATTTTCTTTTGGATGAAAAAGATAATCATAATGATAATGAGAGAGAGAGAGAGATAAATATCAAACACAAACCATGGTTAATATAAATATCTAGATGTTTTGTGTTGAGTTAAAGAACAAAGGAAATTAACCAAGGTTAAGTCAATGGTCAACCAAAGAAGTGTGTAGAAACAATGAGTCATTTGTAAAGAAATGAGTCATTAGTTAATTTCCTTTATCTTTAACTTAAAACAAAAAAAATCTATATATATAAATATGAACCATGTGAGTCTTGCATTGCCATCTTTGTTGTATCATCAACCATGATACAAATGCATGTATGTATGTGTGTATGCACATCAACATGTACATATACATGCATGCATCCATTAAAAGAAAAAGGGTTTATTTAAATGAGATAAAAGTGAATAATAAATCGACATTTGATTTAATAAACCGGTCATATCTCATACGACCCGACCAATATACAACGCCCGATTAAAATACGGTATCATATACACGTATTTAATCGAGCTCACGCACATATCTCATATGCACACCACATCGTTTTGCCTGAGCCAGGAAACTTCTGTGTGGGACTCTATGACTCGTCAATACGCCAGCAGTAGGTGATGATCATATCAATCACCTACAAGCCACAAGCGGTCAGCTAAACGTAAGGGCCACCCGGGTATTGAGCGATCAGAAGAAGAACAAGCGAACCTGTCAAAACTCCCGTCAATCCAACTGGCAACACTTACCGTACAGTCCAGTCTCTTCGTCAGGTATGCTGTATATCGAGTCTAGGGATAGAATCGTCGACCCCAATAACTCAATAAGTCATGCCGGTATCTGGTCTACAATAGATCGAGAAACTACAGATAACACTTATCAGTAATATCTCAGCATCCCTTGCCAGGGACTTCCTGTTATAGCCAATCGTGCACTGCACAGCATCAACCCCCAATACCGGGAAAGACGAAACCCCTCCTATCGCTCATTGCCTCCATATGCCTCAGGACTGTCCCCAAAATCTACCTGTTTGTATGACTCTGTAGAGCCGTAGTAGGGTGGAGATCAAAGTACAGTGGGAGGACACACAAGACTCTATGGCGATCTCGGGTCTACGGACTAACCTGTACCAGTGTCACCTGAGAACTGCTATCCAACGTATGATATAATACCACATAGGAGTTCTCGGTGAGTCCGTTCAGTGTACCCAGTCTCACTGGGCACCCGTATACAATCTTTGGTGTAAACACACCAGACGGATATGGGATCATCCATCGCCCATCATATGGAACAAGAACAGTATACGCTAGTCTACACTGGAATATCGATGCCCTGTCTCGATATACCTACGACTAGGAACATTTCAAGGATATGTTTATAAACTACAGGTGTCCCACAAGTATGATCCACATCATAATCCCAGTAGTCAAGACAATATCCTTAGGGATTTACCAACATGTACCAAATGAGTAAAAACATGATCAAGTGAACATATGATAAAGAGAAACCAGATAGCATACTATCATGTCGAGCAAGACTGTTCTCTGAATACATATATATACACACATCAGTACATACACTATCACATAATGGCCTCTAGGGCCTCCATATATCCAACACCGCGCTTGGAATCTTCCATACTAAATCACTTTAGTACGGTCTCTATGTACCTGGACTGCGAAAGTCCCAGTAATCTCTTGGATCTATCTCTGCATATCTTAATCCCCAGTATGTATAAGGCATCACCCAGGTCCTTCATGGAGAACCTTTATGACAAGAACAGCTTGACCGATTGTAGCATGGGAATATCATTTCCTATCAAAAGAATGCCGTCCACGTATAAGACTAGGAATACGACAGTTCATCCTACAATCATCTTATATATGAAAGGTTCATCCTCGTTTTTGATGAAGTCAAATTTCTTGACCGTTTCATCAAAACAGATATTCCAGCTCCATGATTCCTGCTTTAATCCATAAATGGTTTTAATAAATTTGCACACCTTCCTGCTGCTCCCGCTGTCTACAAAACCTTCTGGCTGATCCATATAAACGCACTTCTTCAAACTTCCGTTTAGAAAACCCGTTTTTACGTCCATCTGCCAGACTTCATAGTCATGGAAGGTAGCAATGGCAAGTAGGATCCGAATGGATTTGAGCATAGCCACTGGAGAAAAGGTTTCATCATAGTCCACACCTTGTCTTTGACGAAAACCTTTTGTAACAAGTCTAGCCTTATAGGTTTCTACCTACCCATCTACACTAATCTTCCGTTTGTAGATCCATTCGCATCCAACGGGTTTTACCCCAGGTGGAGAAATATCCAAGGTCTACACTTTATTGGTGTACATGGACTCCATTTTGGATTGCATAGTATCCAACCATTTATCAGAGTCCCTACTGATAATGGCCTGCCTGAAACTAGTAGGATCATCTTTTTCCAAGATGCAATCCTCTCGATCCCCGTCTATGAGAAAACCGTAGTATCTCTCATGATGATCTGAAATCCTACTAGATCTGCGGAGTGGCCGAGGTTCGTCCGGGATTAATGAATCTAGCGGTTCAACCAAACCTTCAGTTACATTTTGTAGTTCAGAAGTTTCTTCCTGTTCTACCATACTCCCACTAATTTCTTTTGCAAGAAATTCCCTTTCTAAAAAGGTAGCGTGGAGAGATATAAACAATCCTCAGTGTGGTAGAACAGATATCCATAACTATTCTTTGGATATCCCACAAATTTACATAGAACCGACCGTGCCTCTAGTTTGTCCGGATTATGTTTTTTAACGTAAACCGGACAACCCCATATCTTGAATTTTTTATGATATGGTAATTTGAATGGTGTTTTAGGCACTGATTTGGATGGAACATGATTCAATAGATGTGCTGCTTTCTGAAGTGCATATCCCCAAAATGAAAGAGGCAACTCGGCGTTCCTCATCATGGAGTGAACCATGTCCAAAAGGGTACGATTCCTCCGCTCCGATACACCGTTGTGCTGTGGTGTATACGGAGGAGTAAGCTGAGAGAGAATTTCATTCTCTTTTAGATATTCAAGGAATTCAGTGCTTAAGTACTCCCCTCCTCTATTAAATCGAAGGATCTTGATACTTTTGCCAGTCTTGTTCTCTACTTCGTTTATGAATTCTTAGAATTTATCAAAATCTTCAGATTTTTGTTTCATAAGATAAACATATCCGAATCTAGAGAGATCGTCAGCGAATGTGATGAAGTACGAGAACACACCCCTTGCATGTATAGACATTGGACTATACACATCACTGTGTATGAGTCCCAAGAGCTCTGCTGCTCTTTCTCCATGTCCGGTGAACGGAGATTTGGTCATTTTTCCTATGAGACAGGACTGACAAGTTTCATAAGATGAAAATTCGAACATATCCATCTTTATGTAACTTACTCATTCTTTTCTCTCCGATATGACCAAGTTTACAATTCCACAAGTAGGATTCGTTCTTTTCTGAACTCTTCCTCTTGCGTGTGTTTTGTATGTTGAAAACTGCGTTTTTATTTAGAACATAGATACCATTACACAGTGTACCTTCTGCAACCAATACACCTGATTAAGGTAAATGTTCATGATATTTCTATCAAGAAAAAACTTATATCCATCATTATCAAGTAAAGAAACTGATATGATGTTGCAAACCATGGAAGGTAAATATTAGCAATTGTTCAAAATCATAGAATTACCATTTGGCAATGCTAGGTGATATTCACCGATGGCAGAAGCATCAACTTGTGCTCCGTTCCCTACTCCGAGGGACATATCACCATGTCCAACAATCCTACTTTTTCTCAGTCCCCGTAATAAATTACAGATATGAGATCTTGATCAGGTATCTAGTACCCAGGAGGTAGGATTGACCGAAAAGCAGTTCTCAATAACAAGAACACCTGATGGAGACGCATTGGTATGCTTCTTCTTCGATGGGGTCTTCAAGGAATTCATGCAATCCTCTTTCCTTTTCTCGTACTTATGACTGATGTCATAAGTTAGAGCCAAACCGATGTTCCCCAGCCCCGAATAAGAATTCGGATCGGTTAAGCGATACATTTTATTATCATGATTAGGGTGTGAGTTGGTTACTACCTGGAGAGAATGAAAAAAAATACTCAGCATGCGCTCTTGCAAGATTAGATTGGTTATTAGTTTATCTAATCAGGATGGCTCCCACCAGTTCCTCGAATTATCCTTCAAAGCTATAAAAGGAGAACTAGATAGGAATAATCGCACGTTACAATACTTGCTTAACCTTTCGGCCAGTCTAGTGTCGGTACTTCGAGAGAGGTTTTCCAACGCTTTCGCGAAATTCCTTAATTACATAACCTCTTTTCCTTGGAGGCGTAGCCCCACTAACACCGTTCTAAACACCTACTTGGTGAAAGTGTGTGTTAGCACCACCACTCGGTTTTTCTAGCATCAAGCATGCCGTTTTCAAAATTTTCGGGGTGCTAATCTACACTAACCATGAACTTAAACTAGA
Source organism: Agapanthus africanus (assembly GCA_030015575.1). Taxonomy (NCBI): domain Eukaryota; kingdom Viridiplantae; phylum Streptophyta; class Magnoliopsida; order Asparagales; family Amaryllidaceae; genus Agapanthus; species Agapanthus africanus. The sequence goes on from JASDDO010000031.1 coordinate 123,684,875, forward strand.
TGATTAGGGTTTAACTATGATATCATAAACTTTACACTAAGAGATGGATGGATACAACCTTTGTAGACCGTGTCCTTCTCTTCTAAAGCTCCGGATTGTAGTCCACGCGACTCCATTAGGCTCCACTTGAAGGTTAAACAAACTTGTTTCGATGACCTTCGTGCTGAAGATGATCCAAACGAAGTGTACTAATCCAAGCTACATCTTCACTAAAATCTTTAGTGAAGGAAACACACTATACTGAAGCGCTAATCTAGTGTAGGATTGTGAAGTAGGGGTGTTGTTTTCTCACTAGGGTTCTCACAAGCTCAAGGGTTCACAACTCATGTGAGGGATTGAGGTTGGAGGTGGAGGTGAAGAAGTGGAGAGAGCTAGAGAGCAACTCATCACATGAGCTCTCAAGTGAAGGAAAAAAAATCAAGTGAAGTGAAGAAATGATCTAGCATGGCTCACATTGCTCACACATTATTGAAGCATACGTTTTTTAACACTTAAAAATTGTAGTCATGCTTCAATAATGCAAGCAAATGAATATAAAATAGAATAAACCATGATATGTTCCATACCACAAAAGTCTCCCCATTTTCCACCTCAATTTCTATTTTCTAAAAATAGAAAAAACCAAGCCATGCTTCATATATATATCAAGATAAGCATATAATTAGTGAGCAATAATATTAGTCAATATACAATTATATCAAATATAAATATATATCATATTATTAAATCAACACTTAATTTAATAATCAGGTTATATCACATATAACCAATTAATATCATTTATCTGTATATCACATTATCAAATAACCACGTGATTCAATAATCCGGTTATATCACATATAACCTAACTGATAACAAATAGCCTCCAGATTACAATAAGGTATCTCATGCTCGTATTTAATCATGCCTCCGCACATATCAGCATATGTGCCCTATTTCGTTTCGCTTGAACCAGGAAACTTCTATGTGGGACCCTAAAGACTCGTTAATACGCCAACAGTAGGTGATGATCACATCAGTCACCCACAAGCCGTCAGCGGTACTAGCTGGATGTAACGGCTACCTAGGTATTGAGCGAATAAAAGGTCAACAAGCATGCTTGTCTAAACTCCCATGAAGCCTATAGGTAACACATACCGTACAGTCCGGTCTCTTCGTCTGATATGTCGCATATCGAGTCTGGGGGCGGTATCATCAGACCCCAATAACTTGAGAAGTCATGCCGATGTAAAGCCTATAACGGTACGAGAAACTACTGATAACACTTACCAGTAAATCTTATCAACAGCCCTGGCCAGGGACTTCCTGTTATAGCCAATCGAGCATATTGAAGGATGTGCTTGTGGACTACTGATTGGTGTGAAAAATCTTTGTAGTAAATAAAGATAACCACAATCAATAACAGTGTCTCATGTAGCTAGCCGAGATGAGTACGGGTCGTCCTTAAGGAAACGTCGAACTTTTAATCTTAGTTTAGACGAGTTGATTGAAATAAGGGGTGATTGGTTATAGATTTACGATATACGGATATAGAATCTATAAAGAAGAGGCTTGTAGGGTTCATAGAATTTAGTAGTAATGGATGATTAATTAAAGACGACTCCATTTATCTTTTAATAGATTTAAAACTAGATCGATAGTGATGAATGTGGATTAGGGTTCTTTTGGAAGAAACTAAGGTTTCCCCACTTTTAACCCTTATCCTTGTATTTATCTCTATTCATGTCTAGCCTTTCCCAAAATAATTGTTAATCTAATCTCGAATCACGGTCGAGACTATGAATAAATTGGTAGCGCGCCCGATAAGGATATTAACATTTATTTTGCTAAAGTTTATAAACTTTATAAGATGTAAAAGAAGTTAAGAGATTTTATCATCCATTGATCTACCTTAATCCTACGAACCCTAGAAAGCTAGGAATTACTCATGCATGGTTGAGATAGAAGAGAAGATATAGAAGGAAATCATAATGCAGAAATTAAATGCAGAATGTTAATGCTAAATAATTAAGCAAATGATCTACCGTTATTAATCAACATCACAAGTACAAATCCTTCGAATTTAGATTATAAGAAGAAGTTCCTCTCGATCTGTGTCTCGTAGGAAGTAGATGTTCCGTCGATATTCACGTCGCACTGTCACGTCAAATCGTGGACTTGTCGTGGATGTCTTGTTCTTTGACGGTGATTTGCTTCGTGTTGAAGGTGATAGTTCTCTAAGTTTAGACCTCGGTCCTTTTTATAGCCCTCAAAGAAGAAACCCTAGTTGCCCCGTGTGTAGGATTTGTTGTTGTGATAGTCCCATCAAACCACAGATCCTACAGCTATGATAAGGCCGCGGATCCTCGGCATATAGGTGATTTTGGCCGCTAAACCGCGGCGGTTTAGTAGAATCGCAACTTGAAAATTCTTGTGGGCTCTTTTGTTGACACTTGGAGATTTTTGTGATGTTTGGATTCTATAAATATTTCTCTGAGTCTCTGCCAGTATTGACTCTACGATTTTATTAGAAGATTTTGATCCTGACATTTTGAATATCTCGATCTCCTGACCTGAGCTAAATCTGCACAATATCACCATAAATAATATTAGTAATATTTGTTATATAAGAGATATTATCTTAATCATTTTATATGGTATTAAATCTTTAAGAAATTTGATTAAGATTATTTGATATGATATGCATAATAAAAATATTATATAAATATATTTTCCTTCATAATGTTAATTATAATATATAAACACATGATAAAGAGTAAATTTGCAGATAAACCCACATATGTTCTATATTTATAATAAACACCTTTAAATATTTAAGAAAAGTAAGGAAAATGTTATATCAAATGTGAAATATTTTCGACAGAACAACTACCCATGTCCCAGTATTATGATCCGCATCATAGTCCTGGTAGTCAAGCCTACATCCTATGGGCTATAACATGTATATGAGAGACAGTATAATAATACCAGTGAACATGTTAAGATAAAGGCAACCAGATAGCATACTATCATGTCGAGCAAGAAAGTCCTCCATATATATGTCCAAGCATCCACTATATCATACAATAATGGCTTCTAGGGCATACATATCACTAAAAATCTCCCACTACTGTATGAAGCCTCCATTGTCGAATCTGCTACGGTATCTAGCTAGGAACTCTTATCACTCCATTGAGGTTGAAGACAAAACCCGAGACCGACTTACTGTCGTTCTTATCACTCTGGAATCTCAAATCGGTAAAGGACTCCATCTGAAGTTCACCATTACCGTACACCAAGAATATCTCTTTAGTCCTTCTCAAGTACTTAAGAATGTTCTTCACTGCTGTCCAGTGTTTCTTCCCTGGATCTGATTGATACCTACTCACTACACCTAGTGAGTAAGCTACATCTGGTCTGGTACATAACATTGCATACATGATTGAACCGACTGCTAAAGCATATGGTGTCCATTGCATGCGAGCCCTCTCAAAATCAGTCTTGGGAGATATCTCTTTTGAGAGAGTGATTCCTGAACAAGAGGGTAAATTAACACGCTTAGAATCTTCCATACTAAACCTCTTTAGTATGGTTTCAATGTACCTGGATTGAGACAATCCCAACATCCGTCTAGATCTATCTCTATAGAACTTTATCCTCAGGATGTAGGAGACATCACTTAGATCTTTCATGGAGAACTTGTGTGATAAGAAGAGCTTGACCGAGTGTAGCATTGGAACTTCGTTTCCTATCAAGTGTATGTTATCCACGTACAATACGAGGAAGACAACCTTACTCTCTAGCACCTTCTTATATATACATGGTTCATCTATATTTTTGATGAACTCAAACTCTTTGACAGCTTCCTCGAAACAGATGTTCGAGCTCTGCGATGCCTGCTTTAATCCGTAGATTGATTTAAGTAGCTTGCACACGCTTCCGCTGCTCCCACTGTCTATGAAGTCTATGGATGTGTCATGTACACGCTTTCTTCTAAATCACCATTTAGAAAAGCAGTCTTGATTTCTATCTGCCAGATTTCTTAGTCATGGTATGCAGCAATAACATGTAGGATCCTGATAGACTTAAGCATAGCAACTGGAGAAAAGGTTTCATCAAAATCGAAACTTGGCCGTTGACGAAAACCTTTTGCTACAAGTCTTTCTTTGAAGGTCTCAACCTTTCCATCTACACCAAATTTCTTTCTCAAAGATCCACTTGCTACCGATGGGTTTTAACCCTTAAGGAGCAACTTCCAAAGTCCATACTTTGTTGGTGTACATGGATTCCATCTCAGATCACATAGCATCCGGCCATTTCACAGAGTCTCCACTTATGATGGCCTACTCGAAACTAGTTTGGTCATCATCTTCCATGATGCAATCCTCACTCCCACTGTCTATGAGAAAACCGTAGTATCTTTTACGTGGATGAGGAACCCTACTAGATCTGCGGAGTGGCTACGGTTCGTCGGGGACTATGGAATCTTCCGGTTCCACCAAATCGTCAGTTATAGTTTGTGTTGCTGGAATTTCTTCCAGTTCTAGCTCATTACCACTAATTTCTTTCACAAGAAATTCCTTTTCTAAAAAGGCAGCATGTCAAGAAACAAACACCTTTTGTTCCTCGGTATGGTAAAAGATATACCCTCGCGAATATTTAGGATATCCTACAAACTTGCACAGAACTGACCTTCCCTCGAGCTTTTCCTGATTTTTCTTTTTAATATAGACCGGACAACCCCATATCTTAACTCGTTTAAGAGATGGTCTTTTCCTATTCCATATCTCATATGGAGTGGTAGGCACGGATTTGGTTGGAACTCTATTCAATAGGTATGCAGCTATCTCAAGTGCATTACCCCAAAAAGGAAATAGGCAACTCAACATTACTCATCATAAAGCGCACTATATCTAATAGGGTGCGATTCTTCCGCTCCGAAACTCCATTGTGTTGTGGTGTATACGGAGGAGTAAGCTGAGAGAGAATCCCATTCTCTTTTAAGTAGTCTCTGAATTCCATGCTCAAGTATTCTCCTCCCCGATCAGATCGAAGGATTTTAATACTTTTACCCCACTGGTTCTCAACTTCGTACTTATATTCCATGAATTTCTCAAAAGATTCAAATTTGTGTTTCAACAAGAACACATGTCCGTATCTTGAGAGATTATCGGTGAATGTAATAAAGTACGATCAACCATTCCAGGCATGTGTAGACATAAGACCGCATACATCACTATGTATCTGTCCCAAGAGTTCAGTAGCTCTTTTTTCGTGTCAAGTAAACGGAGTTTTGGTCATGTTTCCTTTGAGACATGACTGGAAAGTTTCGTATGATGTAAATTTGAACAGATTCAAATATGCATCATTATGCAACTTAGCCAGTCTTATCGCATTGATATGGCCTAGTCTAAAATGTCACAAGAAGGCTTTATTCATTTCTGAACTGTTCCTCTTGTGTGTGTTCTGTATATTTAGAACTGTAGTTTGATTCAGAACGTATATACCGTTACACAACGTACCATACTTAATCAACACTTGATTTAGGAAACCATTCACAATATTTTTGGTACGAAATAATAGTCGCTTAGAATCATTGTATTACCACTCGGTAATACAAGGTGATATTCGCCAATGGTTTGGCTGCAACAATTGCACCATTCCCTACATTTAGAGACATATCACCCTTTCCCAGTTCTCTACCTTTCTTTAGCCCATGTATCAAATTACAAATATGGGATCTTGATCCTGTATCTAATACCCAGGACATAGAGAAAAATGAGAAACAGTTCTCGGTTACGAACACACCCGAATACGATGCATCAACATGCTTATTCTTCGTTTGGGTGGCGTAGGAATCAAGATATTCCCCTATTCCTTTCTCAGAATTATGACAATCATAAGATAGAGCAGAACCTAGCCCAGTATAATAAGCGGGTTCGGTCAATACATCCATATTATTATCTTGATTAAGGCGTGTCATTGGTCGCTATCAAGAGAGAGAGAAAGATAATCACTTTGCGTGCACTCTTAGCAAGATTAGATTGGTTATTATTTTATCTAATCAGGATGGCTCTCACTATTTTTATCAAATCATCCGTCAAACCTTATAAGGTAAGATTATCCGGGATTAATTACACCCTACAAGTTCGCCGATCGTTCAGCCAGGCAGGTATTGGTATTCTGAGAGAGTCTCCCCATGCTTTCGCATGGAACTAATTAAATAACCTTATTTCCGCAGGGGAATCACCGCGTTAACACCTTTCTTAGACACCTAATGGATCGGCTAATTATAAAGTGGAAAACTCTCCCAGGAGTAACTCTTACTCGCAGTGGGTATCGGGATCCAACTATCATATAGAAAGTATGCAATCTCATTGCAAATCCAACACTTGAAATTCCCAATATTATTTTTATCCCATGCGATTTATGACCTTGACAAGGTCAACAAACCATAAACCGCAAGTCAAGTTCAACCTATTCATTTCTTGTGAATTAAACCTACCCGCACGACCCTTAACAAGGTCAACAAGGCTGCATGACTACCCTAATCCAATCGCATCACATACGGCAGATAAGCACTAATCAGCTACTGCACACTACGCCTTAACAAGGTCAACAAACGCATCACGAATACTAAATAGCAATTGTCTGAAATGACGGAGGGCTACGTTGGTTTTTAAGAAAACCTTTAGCGTAATGAACTTGACATTGTTATAGAATCTAGTGATTTTGAAAAGGAGTGGTTTAAGCTCCGCTTTTAAAATCGATTAGTTTCCAAAATCAAACCGAATAGCTTTTACTAGCTTTTGCTAAAGAGGTAACTCCCGGTGAAGGGATCTCGGCTCTTTCCTCATCGAATGAGGTGCTGGATATTCATCAAGAAATACCACTATACAAAGCAAGAACTACAGAATCTATGATGATAAACCGAGTGAGTTGTTGCATTTGCTAGTTTTGCTAAAGTGGTCATTCCCGGTGAAGGGATCTCGGCTCTTTCTTCATCGAATGAGGTGCTAGATATTCATCAAGGAATTCTAGTATGCAAAGCAAGAACTTGAGCTACCTTTTTAAAAACTTTTGATTCTACAACATCATTAGGTTTCATTTCTTTTCATTAATCTCATTAATAAAGTCCCATCATTTAATGTTTCCTAAACATCACAGAAAATGAAACGAAAATAGAACGTACACTTATGCCATCTGCATTCACCACGGGGCCCCGTCATGAACCGTTAGGTTACTTAAATAATGAAAGAGCGGGGGCTGGACTAGCGCGGATGCAAAACATAAGCAATGTTTATTATATATATCATATATTTATAGCATTCGTCTCATGCAGTTATATGATCACATCACAGAACCAAGCAGCAGAAGTCAACATATGAAATATTGGATATATTAGGAGGTCTGTTTTTTAAATTTAGCCAGTAATAAAAAACACGGATTCCACAGTCGTGATGAATAACCAAGCCCACATCCCTAGACCGCTACAAGAGAGGCAAGCAACCCTGCCAATTCTAGAGTTAGGAGACCCGGTCTCGACTCCTCGAGATGGTCTGCCACTGGACTCCATAACCCGGTTACTTATGCTCCTTGTCTTGGGTCTATCCTAATGCGGAAAAGTAAATAATATACATCAATGGTGACATCATCATCAACCCGGAAATGTCCCAATAAAAGAATATTACATACAAAGTTTACATGAATGAAAATTGTAAAACTCTCATCTCAAATAAAACCCCTGGCTATTCATTCACGACAATCCAAAATAAAATATCACAGCAACACATAACATCACATGTCATCAACGTAAATAAATACGTGTATCCCAAATTCCATTTACATATAGCAACGAGATTTGGGATAACCCACATATTACACTTACGGTCGCAGAAAAGAAATGAAAAACTACAATAATTAGAATCCGCATTTCCTTAGACATCATAAACCCGGAATATCTCATATCCCGAATTTCATTCCTAACCTCTAAACCTTGCATTTTAGTCTCATATCGAATACACTTTTCAATAACTTAGTCGGGTAATTCAACAAGATTCCCAACTACCCGATCGAATACTCGTCGGGAACATTAGTAGATGGATGCACCCCCGACGCCTTCGACCAAGTGCACTTAGGCGGAATACCGTGGCCACGAGCACCCGAGTGGAAGATTTTGGTAACGGGGTTCTCCTAAAGTCACTTGGTCGGGGCTATAGAACGGGGTTACCTAGTAAGCTTAACTGGCAAGTATTCGCGTATGATATGCAATTGCGACGGAGTTTCGATCCGAATTGAAACTTCATGGCAATCGATCTACATAGACTAAATTGCTAGATTTACAATTACAAACTAGTTTTCACAAAACTAATTTAATGTGGATTCCAACTACTGTATCACATATCAAACTTTAACCCGAAACAACGTTAAAATTATGACTATGAAACACTCCGTATTATCCCCTAAAAAAATTAACATCACATGCAATTTCGGGCTAATCAAACACAACCAGAAAACCCAAAATATAGCATACAGAACATCAAAAAAATTCGAGACCTAACAAAGATAAAAGGGCCGGCGACACCGATACTTTGAGCAATCTCGCCGAGTCACTGTAGGATTTTTTTCCACAAATTGATCTGGTGTTCTAGTAACATCATATGTAACATTCTGCAGTTGTTTAAAATTTTTTTAGAGTCCTTAAAAAATTCGACAGAAACTTGGGGTTTCGGTTAACCGTTTCGGAGTTGTTTCGGTTTCGTATTTCTAATGACATCGTCTAAACTTCTAGTTTTGGCTCTGATACCATGAAAGTGTGTTAGCACCACCCCTGGGTTTTTCTACCATCAAACATGCCGTTTTAAAATTTTATCGGTGGTAATCTACACTAATCAAGATCTTAAACTAGATGATTAGGGTTTAACTATGATATCATAAACTTTACACTAAGAGATGGATGGCTACAACCTTTGTAGACCGTATCCTTCCCTTCTAATGCTCCGGGTTGTAGTCCACGCTACTCTTCTAGGATCCACTTGAAGGTTAAACGAACTTGCTTTGATGACCTTCGTACCGAAGATGATCCACCCGATGTCCGCTAATCCAAGATACATCTTCACTAAACTCTTTAGTGAAGGAAACACACTATACCAAAGCGCAAATCTAGTGTAGGATGTTGAAGTAGGGGTGTTGTTTGCTCACTAGGGTTCTCACAAGCTCAAGGGTTCATAACTCATGTGAGGTATTGAGCTTGGTGGTGGAGGTGAAGAAGAAGGAAAGAGCTAGAGAGCAACTCATCACATGAGCTCTCAAGTGAAGAAAAAAAACTCAAGTGAAGTGAAGAAATGATCTAGCATGGCTCACATAGCTCACACATTATTGAAGTATACAATTTTTAACACTTAAAAATTGTAGCCATGCCTCAATAGTGCAAGCAAATGAATATAAAATAGAATAAGCCATACTATGTTCCATACCAGAAAAGTCTTCCCATTTTCCACCTCAATTTCTATTTTCTAAAAATAAAAAAACCATGCCATGCTTCATATATATATATATATATATATATATATATATATATATATCAAGATAAGCATATAATTAGTGAACAATAATATTAGTCAATATACAATTATATAAAATATAAATATATATCATATTATTAAATCAACACTTGATTTAATAATCCGGTTATATCACATATAACGGACTAATATCATTTATCTGTATATCACATTATCAAATCAACAATTGATTCAATAATCCGGTTATATCACATATAACCTAACTTATAATAAATAGCCGCCAGATTACAATACGGTATCTCATACTCGTATTTAATCAAGCCCCCGCACATATCAGCATATGTGCCCTACCTCGTTTCGCTTGAACCAGAAAACTTCTATGTTGGACTCTAAAGACTCGTCAATATGCCAGCAGTAGGTGATGATCACATCAGTCACCCACAAGCCGTCAGCGGTACTAGCTGGATGTAACGGCGACCCAGGTATTGAGCGAATAGAAGATCAACAAGCATGCTTGTCCAAACTCTCATGAAGCCTAAAAGTAACACTTATTGTACAGTTTGGTCTCTTCGTATGATATGTCGCATATCGAGTCTAGGGGCGGTATTTCCAGAACCCAATAACTTGATATGTCATGCCGATGTAAGGCCTATAACGGTACGAGAAACTACTGATAGCATTTACCAGTAAATCTCATCAACTGCCTGGGCCAGGGACTTCCTGTTATAGCCAATCGAGCATAACGCAATATCAACTCCTTATACCGGGAGAGCGGAAACCATTCCTATCGCTCATTGCCTCCATGTGACTCAGGACTGTACCAAAAATCCACCTGTTTGCATGACTTCTTTAAGCCATGTTATGGAGGAAATCAAAGCACAGTGGGAACCACACAAGACTCTATGACGATCTCGGGTCTACAGACTAACCTGTACAAGTGTCACCAGAGAACTGCTATCTGACGATAAGTATAGTACAATCAAGGAGTTCTCTGCGAGTCATATTCGGTGTACCCATTCTCTAATGAGCACCTGTGTACAATCGTTGATGTCAAATACCAATAGATAAGGGATCAACCATCTCCCCACACAAGGTCAAGAAACGTACACACTAGTCTCCTCTGGAATATCGATGCCCTGTCTCGATATTCTCTCGACTAGGAACAATTGAAGGATGTGCTTGTGGACTACCCAGGTCTAGGTAGTATGATCCGCATCATAGTCCTGATAGTCAAGACTGTATCCTATGGGCTTTATATATGAGAGACGGTATAATAATACCAGTGAACATGTTAAGATAAAGGCAACCGGATAGCATATTATCATGTCGAGCAAGAAAGTCCTCCATATATATGTCCAAGCATCCACTATACCATATAATAATGGCTTTTAGGGCATACATATCACTAACACTTGGTTTATAGCATTGATTGTTAAGTGAAAACTTCTCCCAAGATTAATTCTATTCATCAGTGGGATCGGGATCCAACTATCATTGTGTGACGACGTAGATGGAATGCACTATAGTCACCACACTCAAGAAGGTATGCAACACTAGCAAGTTTCTTGTATATTTGAAACTCCCGATGTGGTTTTTTCCCCTAACGACCTATGACCTTGACTAGGTCAACAAATCATAAGTCACTAGTCAAGTTCAACCTGTCATTATCTTGATTACCCTAGACCCACTCTCATAAGCCCTTGACAAGGTCAACAAGGCTATGTGACTGTCCTAGTTAATTGCATCACTATGCTACAAACAAGCACCGTTCACTACACCTTGACAAAGTCAACAAACACAGCACGAATACTGAGTACTACTCATAGGAAATGACAGAGAGCTACGGCTGGGTTTTTGGTGAAAACCCTTTAACGAAATGAACTTGATATCTTTGAAGGAACCTGAGCAGTTTTGAAAAGGAGTGGTTTAGGCTCCGTTTTTGAAAACTTATGGTTTTGAAGAAAACCGAGTAATCTACAGATAAGATTTTGCTCAAGATGTCACTCCCCGTGAAAGGATCTCGGCTCTTGCCTCCTGGAATGAGGTGCTGGATATTCACGACCGAATACCACTATGCAAAGCGAAAGAAAATAACTATAGTTTTTCGAAATTTGATCTAACAACATCTTTTAGGTTTATTATCTTGCATTAATCAAAATTAATACAGTCACATCAATTAATCCTATCACACCAGAAAATAACGAAAATAAAATGTACGTATATGCCATCCGCATTCGTCACTGAGCCCCGTCATTCACCGTTAGGTTACTTAACTATCGGCACAGCAGGGGCTAGACTAGCGTCGGTGAAAAACATATAAAACATCTACTAGTATATATACAAATATATATAACATTCGTCTCAGTCATGATATAAGAAACAACACAGAATCTCAGCAAGCAACACAGAATGATGGATAATCTTGGAGCCCTGGGTTTCATTTGAGCCGCAAATGAGACCCGACGTTCCCGGTCGTGTTGATAGCCCATGCAATGGAAACCTGGACCCCTACGAACGCGGTAACTTACCCGCCAATACCAGAAGTGAGGCAACTCCAATTAACAAAGTGAATGGGCCAACCAACACTTCACGGGACCCGGTAACTTAAGCGCCCCTCCGTGGGTCATGCCTATACCCCTATACGAGTGGGGCGAATAGCCCGCAAATTTTAGAGTGAAGCCCCTTCTAGAACCCGGCTATTCGTGCACTCCACCGTGGGGTAATACTAGTACAGAAAATGAGAATATTTGTACAAAGGTGACATCGACCTCAACTCGGTCGTTCCCCGATAAAATAATATACAACACGGCAGAAACGGCTGTCCACATGTCGGACGCTCGCCCCGCAATAACAAATGTACAAATGAATATAAACTTTACTAAACCATTGCACCACCAGCTATCCACTACGACAATCCAACCTCAATATCAGCACAATCACAGAACATCAACGTGAATGTCATGTTCGCAAATTCGTCTAAAAGAACATATAGCAGTTAGACGGGTTATACCGATCAAATGACATTCATGGTCGCAGATGCTAATCTAAGTACTGATAAAAACCACGTATTTTAAAATTTCGATCGACTAAACTTTTTCGAATAGGCCATAAGTGCTAATCCAGTACTCAAACAAATCTGTGCCAAAAATTAAACATCTCAGAAACCACATTTCCAAACATAAGAGCTCCAGAGGAAATTTTGTGCGCAGAGACCCTAATAGGACCGCGCAATCGCGGCAACCATGCATGTTCTGTTGCGGTTTCACGGCCTTATAGTGGGCTTGTGTGCTCAATTTTCTTCTGGAGTGTTAAAAAACCCTGCACGAATTTTTGAGACACTGAAAATGATTTTTGAACACCTTTTGAAAATCGACACAAAGTACAAAATGGAAATGCGGTTTTGGAAAATTTTGGGTGATCGAATTCTAAACATGTCAAAACTAGCTAATATAGGTTTTATGGGGTGGCTCTGATACCATGTTGGGTTACACTAACGCCCTAGCCATCAACCGTGGCGGTTTGCGGAACAAATTTTTTTTCTACGAGTTTAAAAACGCCGCTAGAATAACCCAATAAACCGGATCTTACCATAAACCTAACTAGCTAACTAAGATGAGCTATCTACTATGATGAAAAGTCTCACCAAAAGATCCAAGTTCTTCGGTCTTCTTTCCTCATCGTTCACTCCAAGTGGCCACCACGATCGCGCTTGATCTTCTTTGTTGGCTCCTTCGGTTCTCTGAGATCGATCTTTCTCGTCGGTCCTCCTTTGTCGTAGATGATCCACATGAGGGATGTGATACATGACTCTAGCTCCGAGCTATGTATCAAAAGGAGCAGTTAGAGAACTTGTGTAACGTTTTGAAAATCGTTTCGGTGAAATTTCGGAAAAATCGGTAAAATAAGGGGGTTTTCGGGAAAAAGTCAAAATACAAATATCTTTATTATAAAATTAAATATACATATTCTAGCTATGCCACTCCCTCCCCCTCCTTTGCCTTCAATTCATGTGAAGAAATGGGTTAAAATATGGGTTTTTTTATATAGTAAAGTAGGTGGGGGTATTATGGTAATTTGTGAGGGCTTTGACCTTGGAATTTCCACACAAATCCCTCACCTCTCCCTCTCCTGTCCTCTGGCCGAAAATTCTGCACATCATTCCCCCCATTTCACCACCTCATCTCATCTCCAAAATTCTTCAAAAATCCAATTTAAACCTCACTAAACTCAAATCCAAGTTCTACCCATTATTCCTTATCCCATCTAGCAAAGATCTTGGGGCTTAGAAGTTAATTTGGGAGGCTAAGATGCATGTAGATCTACAAGTCTTGGAGGTATAAATCTTATCCAAATGGTTAAATTGTTGGTATTTTGCATAAGCTAAAGTAGTTAAATGTTGATTGAGTTTCTAATTTCAAGTTGAAAATTTAAAGTGAGGGTTGTAAAATTCTAGAAAAGGGTTTGATTTTTGGGATTAGGGTTTGTTTATTATGTAATTTTGTTGCAAAGTGTAATTTATCACCTTATGAAATATAAAACCTAATCTAGTTGCTAGTTGCAATTTTTTAATTTAAAATTTCAATAAATAAGCTTTTTATGCACACTAGGTTTTTATGAAATACATATATAGGTGAGATTAAAATATGGTTGGGTTTTTTTATCACATTATTAACATTTTAAATTGTTTTTTAGCAACTTAGATCATGTTAAACCACGCTAAATTGTTGTTTGTGCATTTTTGCTATAAATAGTTGAAATTGGTTAATTTTGTTAACTAGATTTTTTGGTTAATGTAATTTATTGAGATTAAAAATATGGAAGTGATTTGTATGACTTAGTTATGATGTTTAGTGGATATTATGTCCATTAGTTGTGTTAAAACATCAAGTTTCGAATTAAAACGAAAATTTAGTGCTTTCTAGGTTTTCGGAAATAAATCGATTTGATTTATTTTAATGTTTTGATGATTTAAACCCTATTTTATATTATAATTAGTGAGTTTTAGGAACTACGATTTGTACGTTTGAGTTTTTCTCGGTCACTCGGCGTTCGTACACCGATGTCGAGTGTTTTAGGTTGATTTGAGAGAGCAAACCATAGGTTTTGACTTATGTGAGATTCGTGTGTCGATTTGGTCGTGAGTCAGATTTTAATGCGATACGGTGCGTTATGATATGTAGGTACCCCGTGTGGACTTCGAGACGACAAGCAAGCGCGTGGCGACGTCGGCACCGGCGAGTGAGGACCAGGTGAGTAGATTTATATCTACGGGGAGAAGTCTGGTGGATGGCGTATAGCACCCCCACAGGTGATGTATACGAATACGTATACACACATATATTGGTTATCTATTGTTTGAGTTTATTGATGAAAAAGATGGATTTTTGGTGTGTTTAGATTGACTTAGTGTTGCGAAACCCTAGAGTAATGGTAGCACCACACATACATACACACACCCATACTTGCATACATTCTTCTTTCATATGTGTATATATGGGATTATATAGTTATGTGTTCACATGGGTATGGGACTATGTGTTCATATACTGGATTTAAGGATAATACTTGGGATATGAGATGAGTCGATGAGATTTGATTTGAGGCCGTGAGATCGGTGATTTGGCAGGGTTCGTATTTGAGATACGACATAACGTTGTAGCGGGTCCTTTGACATAGTGTTTCACACACGTGCATGCATACGTAGGTGGTATCAGTATTGTACTAGACATAGATCCGTACCCGGATTATGATCGTTGATAAAGGGGATACCAGATGAATAGTGTGATGAATGTGATATTGACCCGTACCCAGATTTGGGATGCCGTACGACGGACTTACGTACGAGCTATATATTGATGTTTGATCCGCACTCTTGACTTGGGAATATTTGATTATAGATATGGTATCGGATGTGATATTATCGAGGCGGGATCACCGACTAATATATATATATATATATGTATGTATCGACTCAGGTGTTAGGCGGTTTCCTTACCTTCAGTAGCCAGTTAGCTTAGCCCTTTAGTTTAGTGTAGTTGTTAGACTAGATTTATATTAAATATAGATTGTTATCTTTGTGTCTAGTATTTAGCTCCAACTCATTATTGTTGTTCGCTCCGCATCGCATGCTTATATTATGTTTCATATTCTATTGTTGATACCATGCTGTTAGGACACCAGCACCATTACCGATGACGCGTATGTACTACGTACACTTACTTGCCGGCTCACACAAATCTTCATCGGTAATTGCCATGTCACGAACACTTTAGAAAATACTATTTCATTTGACATAGGTTGTTAGCTAACAATTTAGACATGATATTAATATACTTGCCTTATATGCTAGTTTAGACATTGTAGTTATTACTTGCTACTTCATGCATACTGTTATTCATTGTTATGCCGCATTCATGGATTCTCATGCCTATATTCAAGGTTTTACATGCTATTGATGATTTGGATTCGGATTTCCATTAGATTTTCTGGATTTGGGGGAAAACCGCAAAACTTATATAAACTTCTTTTCTGTCTTTTTAAATAAAACGTGCGGTTTTCCCATGATGTATGAGTCGTCCACCATGAGTTTGCTGATGGATTTCGAGACCCGATTCGAGGAGATGGAGGAACCGTTTCGGGTACATGGTGGACCCGGTGCGGTACCCCGGGGCAAGAGGATCGCAGATGATGGCGTTGAGCCTGGCAGGGGAGCACTACCGACCGGTGATTTTACCCGACGCGTCGGATATCCAGAGGATACCGTCGTGGTCTTGAGATGGATGGTAGGGGCCGGTCTGGACTGACGGCGCCCTAGATATTGTGATTGAGACATTGAGATTTTGAGATATTGAGGTACAAAGATTACGACACAGAGATATCGGGATATTTGGATACTTGTTTTGTGTCGATGCTAGGCACTGTTTATGCTGATTTCATTTATGATACCTTATTTTAAAAATACAGAAATCTCACTAATTTATGAAAGCAGTTTTCTTCAGTACATGCATTCTGTTTCATGCATGCATACATCATCCATATGATACATTGCTACCTGAGGCACTGACACGGGCACATGGGATTACACTCGGGTTAGATATTTACCCTAGCCATTGCTATAGGCTGCCGGTTATATATTAAGGATATATTATGATCGTTGACCTAGGAATGCGTTGTTCATGCGATTTCTGTTCGTAGATGTTTTTCTACTCACGAGTTGGTAACTCACCCCCGTTGTGCCACAGTTTTTGCAGGTTTTTCCGTACAACTTTCTTTACGGCTTTGCTGGCACTGCTTCTCTTCGGGTGACTTGCTAGTAAGTGGGTTTATTTGTATCGTACCCATCATTATACTTTGTATATTATTATTCTGTTGTATCTAGAAGTTCCATCAACCAAACATGTATTTATTTTTGAGATAGAGACCAGTGATGTTATTCTTTCGACCTTAGAGTCACGCTTTATTTTTCTGTGGATTTCTTGTTGTTTTGAGTTTCCTTTTGAGTTTTGATCCTTGCCCTTGGCGTTGTATATTATATTGCTTGTATGGTTGTGACCGTCGATTGACGAAGAGCTAGCTCCCGCTTGGGGATGCCTTTTATTGATTTCGTATACTATTCATGTTGTATCCCGTTTGGGGGCCAGTATTTACAAAGGAGACTCTGCCGAAATTTTCAGTAAATATTTGACGTTTTTAAAAATAACGCATAATTCGGCTTATGCTATTAAAACTACTTGATTTAAATTGGTTTTCCTTCACTCTACCACCTTTCTTGGTTTGGATTTTTGGGTTTTCGGCTTACTTAGATTACGTACGCCTCGAGACGTTTCATAGTCTAAGTGCCGGTCATGTTCCGTACTTTCGGGTCGTGACAACTTGGGATGCTAATCCAAGAACATTAGGATGTAGTGTGAGGTTATAGGTGTTTTACTATCTCTATCTTGCATTCTCTCTTGTTTCTCAACACATGAGAGTGTAGAGGGGAGGAAGATGATGAAGGTGAAAGAACTCAAGAGAAGGAGAAGAGGGTGAATCAAAATGGTGAGCACAAATGAAAAGAGGCAACCATGAGAGAGAAAAAACCCCACAATGGTTTTGTATAACAATATCCAACAATATAAAATATCAACCATGATTCAATAGTTGCCACAAATGAATTAAAAATTTATTTGTCTACTATTGAAGCAATGGTTCTCACCATACCCCCATCTCCTTCAATTTACACCTCATTTCCATTTTAATGAATAAATGGAAAAAGACTAATGAGATGTCCATCTTCTAGAATGTTATCCGTAATAAAATACGGATTACAGTCTACTGTAAATACATACCTGTATTCGGATAAAAACACGAATGCCCTAAGTGATAGAATAACACGCTGAATATAATAGTAGAATTTATATATATATATATATTTATATATATATATATATATATCGAAATACATATATGTAAATTATTAAATCAATACCTGATTTAATAATCAGGCTCAAACCCGAGCCGGCTAGTATTATCAACCGTCCGATCGAAAGTCCGGGTACATAGTACATCAATCGATCAGAACCCTGCACGTATACAATACGGCTACACATCATTTCTCCTGAACCTGGGTAACCCACTGTGTGGGACTCTAAAGACTCGACAGTACGCCGGCAGTGAGTTACTGGATAAATCCATAACCACAAGCACGTCAGCGACACTAGATGTACGTAATGTTAGTTGTATGTATGCCCTAGAGGCCAGTATTGTACATATGATGTATATTATTGGATGCTTGGTCATATATAAAGATGACTTTCTTGCTCGATATGATAGTATGCTATCTGGTTACTCTTTATCTTAACATGTACACTTGTCTCATTAAACTGTCTTATAGTTACATGTTGGTAAAGCCCTTAGGATGTGTACTTGACTACCTGGACTATGATGTAGATCATACTAGTGGGGACGTGGTAGTCCATAAGTACATCCTTCAAGGTCCCTAGTCGTGGGTGTATCGAGACGGGGCATCGATATACCAGTGCAGACTAGCGTATACGCTTCTCGACCCATGAGATGGGTGATGGATGATCCCATATCCATTGGTGTTTGACATCAGAGATGGTATACAGGTGCTCAGTGGAGACTGGGTACACTGGACGGACTCGCCGAGAACTCCCAGATGGTATTATACCTCACGTCAGATGGCAGTTCTCAGGTGACACTTATACAGGTTAGTCTGTAGACCCGAGATCGTCATAGAGTCTTGTGTGACTCCCACTGTGCTTTGATCTCCACCTTACCACGCCCATGAGCGCGTGGAAAACGGTGGTCTTTGGGTACAGTCCCGAGTCACATGGAGGCAATGAGCGATAGGAGGGGTTTCGTCTCTCCCGGTATTGGGGGTTGATCTTGCGCTGTGCTTGATTGGCCGTAACAGGGAAGTCCCTGGCCAGGGCTGATTCAGAGATTTGCTGGTAAGTGTTACCAGTAGTTTCTCGACCCGTTATGTGCCTCACATCTGCACGACTTATCGGTTATTGGGGTCTGACGCTTACCACCCCTAGACTTGATATGCGACATATCTGACGAAGAGACCGGACTGTACGGTAGTGTTGCCGGTTGGCTCGACGGAGTGGTGGCAGGTTCGCTTGTTTTCCTCTGATCGCTCAATACCCGGGTGGCCGTTACGTTTAGCTGACCGCTTGCGGCCTGGGGGTGCTTGATATGATCATCACCCACTGCCGGCGTATTGACGAGTCTTAGAGTCCCACAAAGGAGTTACTTGGTCCAGGCGAAACGTTGTGGTGCGCGTATGTGATATGTGCATGGACCCGATTAAAATGCGCGTATGGGATACCGTATATTGATCGGGCAGCTGGCTTTTGGTGGGGTCATATGTGATATGACCGGGTTGATAAATCAAGTGTTGATTTATCATTTAACCATTAGTTTTCTCACTTGAAACCTTTACTTGTGCATGATAGATGTATGCATGCATGTATGATTTCTTGTTTGTAGTTTCATGCACATATGATGTGCATGCACACATGCATACATGCATCATCTTTCATGGTTGCTTATACATGGAATATGATGGCAATGCTAGACTTACACCATGGTTTTTAATATGAATTGTTATTGCACTTATGCTAAAACAAAAGGAAAAGATAAAGGGTTAAATATTGGAATGTTTCTTCACCCACCTTACTTACCCACCATTTAACCCTTGATTAGTTTTCCTAACATGTTTTGACTACGGTGCAATAGTGGCTTCATGTCTTAACCATGGTATGGATGAGAAGGGACAAAGCATAGAAATGTGTTTATTCTTTTCTTTTCCAAGAAAGTCTTTTCTCTTCTTCAAGAAGAATGTTTTCTTGTCTTCTTGAAGAAGGTTAGCCATCATCCTCCTTGTTGCTTCTTCTTCCTCCTAAGCTCTCTTGTTCTCTTCAAGTGAGCAAAATGTTGATCAAGAAAGGTTTTTGAAGTGAGAATAAAATCCACAACCTCATTCTATGCAAGTTTAGCCCATTTGTGTAGAGTGTTATCTTCATCTCTTCTCCGGAAAGGTGAAGTTGCAAGCTTGGACTAGGAGCTCCGGGTGGATCGTCGTGGACGCTAGAGGACTTCAAGAAGGACCTTCCTCTATGACTCAAGAGGCCAAAGAGTTCAACAATGGAATCTACAAAGGTTGTATTTCCATATGCTTGTAGTTAAGTTGTTAACTAGCTTCTTGTTTCGCCTAAATTCTAGCCAACGATCCGTATTAGAGTTCTTCGGCACATGTAAAATTTTAATTTGGCATGGTTGATGCCTTGTGAGAACCCCTTGGTGTGCCTAGGGACCCTACAGTGGTATCAGAGTCTAGCTAGAGCCTTAGGCGATCCGTGGACGGAATTAGAAACCCGATCGAACCGAAATCCCATTGCAAAATCGCTCTCTGTACTTTTTTCAAAACTGTTGATTTTTGGCAATTAAAAATATCCAGAAAAACAACCAGGCTTTTCTGAGAATAACTGTGAAATTTGAGCACACGATTCCACCAAAGTGCGGCGGAAGCGCCGCACAAGTAGGGTTTGTGCGGCCCTTCAGCGGCCAACTAGAAGCCGACACGTGTCAAATTTCACAGTAACTCGTAAAATGCAGTGCTCATTTTCCTGGAATATTTTAATATGAACTCAAGAGTTGAGTTTTTCTGAGTTGTTTTGGGGAATCATTGTTTC
Organism: Agapanthus africanus; assembly: GCA_030015575.1. Classification (NCBI taxonomy): domain Eukaryota; kingdom Viridiplantae; phylum Streptophyta; class Magnoliopsida; order Asparagales; family Amaryllidaceae; genus Agapanthus; species Agapanthus africanus. The sequence continues at coordinate 123,705,579 of JASDDO010000031.1, forward strand.
GATCGGAAAGTCTAATTCTGTCTATGTGTTTTCCGGATAATTGTTGAATGTGTTAAAAAGTTCGACCGTATATAAATACCCAACTTTTCCCCTGCCGGAAAATTTCCAAGTGTTGGATTTTTCCGTGGTTTAAAGACATTCTAAGTAGTGCAAGTAACGCGATGGACCCTCTAGAAGACAACAAACCATAACTCGATTATGTGACCGTCTTGTACTGCCCTTTGAACCTTCGGGTTTGGGGGAGTACGGCGTGCCACATGTGAGGCGTTGGCTTGACCCTTCTACGGCTGGACCGTTGGTACTGAGGCATGAAGTGAATATCTTTGATAGTGTTTCATGTGTTGAGCAGTTTCGGGAAAACTTGGGTGTTTAAATATTTGATGGGAAAGTTTAACATTTTCTATTTATCCGGAATGGGATACAATAATTGGAATTCACAAATAGTTATGAGATAACCGAATGAATGTTATAAACATAGCAGTTTAGTCTCACTTGATCGGTTGCCACGGAATTTTGATGTGATCAAAAGTCCGTCGCAATCACGTAGTGTACGCGGATACTCGCCGGGTAAACTTAATAGACAGCCTCACTCCATAGCCCCGACCAAGTGACTGTAGGAGAACCCCGTCGCCGAAAGCATCCGTTCGGGTGCTCGTGGCAGCGGTGTTCCGCCTTGGTGCACTTTGTCGACGGTATCGGGGGTGCGGCCGCCTATTGAAGTTTGCGACGAACATTCGATCAGGATGTCGGGAATCTTGTTGAATTGCCCGACTTGATATTGGAAAGTGTTTTCGATAATGAAAATAAAATGCGGGGTTTTTAATTGTTAGGCATGCGATGTCTAAGTAATTCATTTGATTAGGCATGTGATGTCTAGAGAGATTGCGGATTCCAACTGTTGTAGTTTTACACTTTCTTTTCTGTGACCATAAGTGTAGTATGACGATATCGCCGGTTTCGTTGCTATACGTCAACGACAATTGGGGTACGCATACTTACTTACGTTGATGATATGAGATATTATGTGTTGCTGGATATGTTATATTGGATCGTCGTGTTTGAATAGCCGGGGTTTTTTATGTGAGATGAGTGTTTTTCATTTTCATTCATGTAAAAACTTGTATGTAATATTCTTTTATTGGGGCACTTCCATGTTGCGGAAGATGTCACCTTTTGTATATTATTTACTTTTCCGCACTAGGATAGACCCAAGGAGGAGGGCACAAGTAACCGGGTTCTGGAGTCCAGTGGGAGACCAACTCGAGGAGTCGAGTCCGGGTCTCCTAACTCTAGAATTAGTAGGGTTGCTTGCCGCTCTCGTAGGGGTCTAGGGGTGTGGGTTTGGCTATTCATCACGACCGTGGAATCTGTGTTTTGTACTGGCTCGTATTGAAAACACGGACGTCCTAGTATATCCAATATTTCATATGATTCTTCTGCTGCGAAATCTGTGATGTGATCATGTGATGTTCTGTGATAGATACAGTATATAGTATATATGATATATTATATAGACGTTACTTATGTTTTACACCCGCGCTAGCCCTGCCCTGCTCTGTCTTTAGTTACCTAACCTAACGGTGCACGAGGGGACATCGAGGCGAATGCGGATGGCATAAGTGTACGTCATATCTATCTGTGATGTTTAGGTGACTTAAATGATGGGACTTCATTAATGTGATTAATGAAAGAAAAGAAACCTAAAGATGTTGTGGAATCGAATTTCAAAATAAAACAGGTAGCTACAGTTCTTGCTTTGCACAGCGGTATATGTGATATATCCTGCACCTTATTCGATAAGGAAAGGACCGAGATCCCTTCACCGGGAGTGACTCCTTTAGCAACAACTGGTAGATGCTACACACTCGGTTTGTTTTTGATTGCTTTTAAGAGTTTTTGCTTTGCACAGTGATATATATGATATATCCCGCACCTCATTCGACAAGGAAAGGGCCGACGATCCCCTCACCAGGAGTGACCCCTTTAGCAAAACTAGAAAAGCCTCAAAATCAATCCATTTTTAAAACTTAATTTGATTCAACAACGATATCAAGTTCATTACGCAATAGGTTTTCAGAAAAACCTGCGTAGCCCTCCGTCATTTCAGATAAGTATTAGTTAGTATTCGTGCTGCGGTAGTTTGGCCTCCGTCAAGGCGCAGTGTATGGTAGCTAACTAGTGCTTGTCTGCTAGCATATGATGCGATTGGATTAGGGTATTCGTACGGCGTTGTTTGGCCTCCGTCAAGGGTCGTGCGGGTGGGTTTAATTCAATCAGGAAATGACGGGTTGAACTTGACTAGCGGACTATGGGTTGTTTGGCCTCCGTCAAGGTCATAGGACGCTAAGGGGCAAAATATTATCGGGAATTTCAAGTGTTGAAATTTGCAATGAGATTGCATACCTTCTATGAGATAGTTGGATCCCGATACCCACTGCGAGTAAGAGTTACTCCTGGGAGAGTTTTGCACATTGCAATTAGCCGATCAAGTAGGTGACTAGAAAGGTGTTAACGAGGTTACGCCTCTGGGAAAACGAGGTTTACATTAATTAGGTTCGTGTGAAAGCACGGGGGACCTCCCTCAAAGTACCGACACTGGCCTGGCTGAAAGATTGGCGAACTTGTAGTGTGTAATTAATCCCGGCTAGTCTTTCCTTTTAGGGTTTGAAGGAAGATTTGATAAAAAGCAGTGGGAGCCATCCTGATTAGATAAAATAACCAATCTGATCTTGCAAGAGCGCACGCTAAGTGTTTTCTTCTCTCTCTCTCCAGGTAGCGACCATTTCATGCCCTAATCAAGATAATAATATGGATGTATTGACCAAACCCGCATGTTATACTGTGCTGGGGAACGTTGGTTCCGTTCTTTCTTATAAGAGTTATAGGAATGAACAGGATATAGGGGAATACCCGGATACATATGCCACCCGATTGAAGAAAGTACATGTTGATGCATTTTCTTCGGGTGTGTTCGTTACTGAGAACTGTTTCTCCATTTGCTCTACGTCCTGGGTATTAGATACCGGGTCAGGATCCCATATATGTAATCAGTTACATGGGCTTAGAAAAGGTAGAGAACTCGGAGAAGGTGATAAAGACATTAGAGTTGGAAATGGTGCAATTGTTGCAGCTAAGACTGTCGGGGAATATCACCTTGAATTACCAACCGGTAATACATTGGTTCTGAACGAATGCTATTACATGCCGAACCTGATATGCAACATTATATCGGTTTCTTTATTAAGTAAAGAGGGATATAATTTTGTAGTACAGGACAATGTTATGAACATTTTCCGTAACCAAAAGTTGGTTGGATCAGGCACGTTGTGCAATGGCATTTATGTTCTAAATCAATCAACAGTTCTGAGCATAACAAACACACACAAGAGGAAGAGTTCTGAACTCAACGAATCCTTCTTGTGGCATTGTAGACTAGGTCACATCAATGCGACACGACTAGCTAAGTTGCATAAAGATGGATATTTAAATCCGTTTGAATTTTCATCTTATGACACTTGCCAGTCATGTCTCAAAGGCAAGATGACCAAGACTCCGTTTACGGGACACGGAGAAAGAGTTACCGAACTCTTGGGACTTATACATAGTGATGTATGTGGTCCCATGTCTACACATGCCAGGGATGGTTCTTCATACTTCATTACATTCACTGACGATCACTCTAGATTCGGATATGTGTTCCTGATGAAACACAAATCAGAAGCTTTTGAGAAATTTAGAGAATATAAACAAGAAGTCGAGAACCAAACCGGAAAAAGTATTAAAATCCTTCGATCTGATCGAGGAGGAGAATACTTAAGCAATGAATTCCTGGACTTCCTAAAGGAGAATGAGATTCTCTCTCAGCTGACTCCTCCATATACACCACAGCACAACGGTGTATCAGAACGGAGGAACCGCACCCTATTAGATATGGTGCGCTCTATGATGAGCACAGCTGAGTTACCTATCTCCTTCTGGGGATATGCACTGGAGACTGCTGCATACCTACTGAATAGAGTTCCGACCAAATCTGTGCCTACCACTCCATATGAGATATGGAATGGCAAGAGACCATGTCTTAATTTTATTCAGATATGGGGTTGTCCGGCCTATGTTAAAACACAAAATCCGGACAAGCTCGAGGCAAGGTCTGTTCTATGTAAGTTTGTTGGATATCCCAAACATTCGCGAGGGTATATCTTCTACCACTCCGAGGAACAAAAAGTGTTTGTTTCTCGGCATGCCACATTCTTAGAAAAGAGTTTTCTTATGAAACAGATAGGTGGCATTGAGGTAGAACTGGAAGAGGTTCCAGCAATACAGACTACAACAGAAGATTTGGTTGAACCAGAGGATTCCGTAGTCCCCGATGAACCCCAGCCTCTCCGCCGATCTAGTAGGGTTCCTCGCCCACCTGAGAGATACTATGGTTTTCTCATGGATGGTGGGAGCGAGGATTGCATCATGGAGGATGATGACCCAACTAGCTTCGAGCAGGCCATCACGAGTGGGGACTCAGTGAAATGGCTGGATGCTATGCGGTCTGAGATGGATTCCATGTACACCAACAAAGTATGGACTTTGGAAGTTTCTCCTGAAGGGGTAAAACCCATTGGGAGCAAGTGGATCTTCAAGAAGAAACTTGGTGTAGATGGGAAAGTGGAGACTTTCAAAGCTAGACTTGTAGCAAAGGGTTTTCGTCAAAGACCAGGTGTGGACTATGACGAGACCTTTTCTCCAGTGGCTATGCTTAAATCCATCCGGATCATGCTTGCCATCGCTGCTTATCATGATTACGAAATCTGGCAAATGGATGTTAAGACCGCCTTTCTAAATGGTGATTTGGAAGAGTGCGTGTACATGACTCAGCCAGAGGGCTTCGTAGACAGTGGGAGCAGCGGGAAGGTGTGCAAGCTGCTTAAATCCATTTATGGATTAAAGCAAGCATCGCGGAGTTGGAACATCTGCTTTGACGTCGTTATCAAAGAGTTTGATTTCGTCAAAAACCCAGATGAACCTTGTATTTACAAGAAGGTGGCAGAGAGTAAGGTTGTCTTCCTCGTATTGTACGTGGACGACATACTCTTGATAGGAAATGATATTCCTATGCTGCAATCGGTCAAGCTCTTCTTATCACAAAGATTCTCAATGAAAGATCTTGGTGATGCCTCCTGCATATTGGGAATGAGGATCTATAGAGATAGATCCAAAAGGATATTGGGATTGTCCCAATCCTGGTACATTGACACCATACTAAAGAGGTTTAGTATGGAAGATTCCAAGCGTGGGAACTTGCCCACGATCTCTGGAGTCATTCTCTCCAAAGAGATGTCTCCCAAGACTGATTTGGAGAGAGCTCGCATGCAAGGGATACCCTATGCTTCGGCCGTAGGCTCTATCATGTACGCGATGCTATGTACCAGACCCGATGTTGCATACTCACTAAGTATAGTGAGCAGGTATCAAGCTGATCCTGGAGAGAGTCACTGGACAGCTGTGAAGAGCATTCTAAAGTACTTGCGAAGGACTAAAGAGATGCTCTTGGTGTATGGTAACGGAGAACTCCAAGTGGAGTCCTTTACCGATTCGAGCTTCCAGAGTGATAAGGACGACTCTAAGTCGCAATCGGGATTTGTCTTTACCCTTTACGGAGGGACGGTTAGCTGGAAGAGTTCCAAGCAGGAAACCGTGGCAGACTCGACGATGGAGGCTGAATACATCGCTGCCAACGATGCTGCCAAAGAGGCTGTCTGGATCAAGAAGTTCATTGCTGAACTTGGAGTGGTTCCGTCCATTGAGAATCCAATACCCTTGTATTGCGATAACAACGGAGCGGTGGCTTTGGCCAAGGAACCCAGGTCCCATCAGCGATCCAGGCATATTCTGAGGCGGTATCACCTGATCCGGGAGATAATTGATCGCCGGGAGATCGAGGTCAGGAGAGTCGACACGAAGAATAACACAGCGGATCCACTCACGAAGGCTATTCCCCAGATACAGTTTGAGAGACTCTTTGGGATGCTTGGTATGCGATACTATAGCAGCTGGCCCTAGTGCAAGTGGGAGATTGTTAGTTGTATGTATGCCCTAGAGGCCAGTATTGTACATATGATGTATATTATTGGATGCTTGGTCGTATATAGAGATGACTTTCTTGCTCGATATGATAGTATGCTATCTGGTTACTCTTTATCTTAACATGTACATTTGTCTCTTTAAACTGTCTTATAGTTACATGTTGGTAAAGCCCTTAGGATGTGTACTTGACTACCTGGACTATGATGTAGATCATACTAGTGGGGACGTGGTGGTCCATAAGTACATCCTTCAAGGTCCCTAGTCGTGGGTGTATCGAGACGGGGCATCGATATACCAGTGTAGACTAGCGTATACGCTTCTCGACCCATGAGATGGGTGATGGATGATCCCATATCCATTGGTGTTTGACATCAGAGATGGTATACGGGTGCTCAGTGGAGAATGGGTACACTGGACGGACTCGCCGAGAACTCCCAGATGGTATTATACCTCACGTCAGATGGCAGTTCTCAGGTGACACTTATACAGGTTAGTCTGTAGACCCGAGATCGTCATAGAGTCTTGTGTGACTCCCACTGTGCTTTGATCTCCACCTTACCACGCCCATGAGGGCGTGCAAAACGGTGGTCTTTGGGTACAGTCCCGAGTCACATGGAGGCAATGAGCGATAGGAGGGGTTTCGTCTCTCCCGGTATTGGGGGTTGATGTTGCGCTGTACTTGATTGGCCGTAACAGGGAAGTCCCTGGCCAGGGCTGATTCAGAGATTTGCTGGTAAGTGTTACCAGTAGTTTCTCGACCCGTTATGTGCCTCACATCTGCACGACTTATCGGTTATTGGGGTCTGACGCTTACCACCTCTAGACTTGATATGCGACATATCTGACGAAGAGACCGGACTGTACGGTAGTGTTGCCGGTTGGCTCGACGGAGTGGTGGCAGGTTCGCTTGTTTTCCTCTGATCGCTCAATACCCGGGTGGCCGTTACGTTTAGCTGACCGCTTGCGGCCTGGGGGTGCTTGATATGATCATCACCCACTGCCGGCGTGTTGACGAGTCTTAGAGTCCCACAAAGGAGTTACTTGGTCCAGGCGAAACGTTGTGGTGCGCGTATGTGATATGTGCATGGACCCGATTAAAATGCGCGTATGGGATACCGTATATTGATCGGGCAGCTGGCTTTTGGTGGGGTCATATGTGATATGACCGGGTTGATAAATCAAGTGTTGATTTATCATTTAACCATTAGTTTTCTCACTTGAAACCTTTACTTGTGCATGATAGATGTATGCATGCATGTATGATTTCTTGTTTGTAGTTTCATGCACATATGATGTGCATGCACACATGCATACATGCATCATCTTTCATGGTTGCTTATACATGGAATATGATGGCAATGCTAGACTTACACCATGGTTTTTAATATGAATTGTTATTGCACTTATGCTAAAACAAAAGGAAAAGATAAAGGGTTAAATATTGGAATGTTTCTTCACCCACCTTACTTACCCACCATTTAACCCTTGATTAGTTTTCCTAACATGTTTTGACTACGGTGCAATAGTGGCTTCATGTCTTAACCATGGTATGGATGAGAAGGGACAAAGCATAGAAATGTGTTTATTCTTTTCTTTTCCAAGAAAGTCTTTTCTCTTCTTCAAGAAGAATGTTTTCTTGTCTTCTTGAAGAAGGTTAGCCATCATCCTCCTTGTTGCTTCTTCTTCCTCCTAAGCTCTCTTGTTCTCTTCAAGTGAGCAAAATGTTGATCAAGAAAGGTTTTTTAAGTGAGAATAAAATCCACAACCTCATTCTATGCAAGTTTAGCCCATTTGTGTAGAGTGTTATCTTCATCTCTTCTCCGGAAAAGTGAAGTTGCAAGCTTGGACTAGGAGCTCCGGGTGGATCGTCGTGGACACTAGAGGACTTCAAGAAGGACCTTCCTCCATCACTCAAGAGGCCAAAGAGTTCAACAATGGAATCTACAAAGGTTGTATTTCCATATGCTTGTAGTTAAGTTGTTAACTAGCTTCTTGTTTCGCCTAAATTCTAGCCAACGATCCGTATTAGAGTTCTTCGGCACATGTAAAATTTTAATTTGGCATGGTTGATGCCTTGTGAGAACCCCTTGGTGTGCCTAGGAACCCTACACGTAACGGCTACCCTGGTACCTGTCGAAAAAGAAGGTCGACGAGCAAACTCATCCAGATCCCTACCAAGCCTATCCGTGACAATCTCCATACAGTCCGGTCTTTTCGTCTGAGAGCATCGCATACCGGGTCTAGGGGGTGGTAAACGTCACACCATAATAACCCGATAATTCGTGCTGATGCGGATCAGGACCAATTCGGGAAACTACTGATCAGCCTATCAGTAAATCCTAACTTCCTTCGCCAAGGTCTTATGGTCCTGACCAATCGAATATAGTGTGATATCGACTCCCTATAACGCCAGAGACGAATCCCCAACAATCTGTCACGACCCGAAATTTGCACGTGACGGCCCATAAACTATGCAACGTCTACAGGCGTAACACAATTTAAGTAAGACGAAAACCCAGCAATCTAAACCATCAAAAGTAGTAAGTGATAATAACATTTTTAAAACTTTTGAAATCTCAACCCAAATTCTTTAAAGTCAAACTTTTCTTTCCTTTATAATTTTGGCAGTACCTCCTTTGTAAAAACAGCCCCAAAAATGGGTACAACAAAAATATATGTAAAGCATCCCCAAACGGGAGCAAAAACACTCCCAAAAGAGGAAAACAACCACCACAACAGATATACGACGCCGTAGCGAAGAAATAAAAGACGATATAAATAAAACTGCATAAAAGACCTCCAAGTCACAAAATAACATACAATATCGTCCTCACATCAAGCCTTTAAGTCATACATGAAAGTGGTAGATGGAGAATACAGGATACAACGGATATACAATGAACATAAACGGATAACCAAAAAACCCACCAAAAGCAAAACTGCACACTGTGAGCCGAAACGGTATCCGCAGCAAAAGATGATACGATAGATGAAAATAGTCTTGCCTCTGACTACTCTGAGGAACAACCTGCAAAACACTGTGGCACAACGGTGGGTGAGTTGCCAACTCATGAATAGTAAATAACATATGGAGGTAATCGCAAGTATGCACGTACAACGCGAATCTAACATATGCAACTAATAGCAATAAATGGTCATATGTATGCAACAGTCATGAAAGGTACTCTAGCAGCTACATCTAATACATGAAGCAATGCATATAAAATAGCAGTATGTAAATGCAACAGTCATGAAAGGTACTCTATCAGGTACTACGAATACATGAAGCAATGCAAATACAATAAATGCGGAGTATGGGATAAAACATGTCATTCCCACGGAATCCTGATTTCGTGGTAGGACCAAAGTCCATCAAGACAATCTAAATCCCAACTTTCCTCAAATCAGCCCCCAAATTGGCCCTCATATCCTGTAAGTCTCATATATCCTGAGTGTCCAATATCAAGTAAATCTCATATATCCAGTATCCAATATCAAGTAAATCGCATATAACCAGTATCCAACATCGAGCATATCTCATGAAACCTGAGTGTCCAATATCTACACCCAAAAACATCATGAAAAAAAGTGTCTAGCATCGACACAAAATACTCAAATCTGAGGCGCCATCACCTGGGAATGGCCCTCCTGTGTCATGTACGTACATCCTATGAACCTGGGTAAGTACCACCCGAAATCTGCAAGGCATTTGCGTACATAACCTCGATCGATATCCCCCAGATATCAGTCGAGTGCAAATACTATCACTGGATGGCAAACACCCCCAGCCGGGCTCAACGGCATAGACCTTCGATCTTCTTTCCTCGGGGAACCAACCGGGTGCCACCATGTACCCGCACACGGCCCACGACACCTCCTCGCATGGGGTATATATATTCTTAGAACCGAGAAATCTCATGGTGGAAGATGAAATATCATATGAAGAGAAACCGGGTTTTTCAAATAATGCATAATTTCATGAAACAACCACGGTCCTCAAATGCAGAAAACATCAAGTAATGAATAAATATAACTTCATGAATCAATACATATATATTAGCATCCCATTCCACTAATATATATATATATATATATATATATATGCATATATAACAGCGTCACATTCCACTGTTATATATACTTAGAAGTAAAAATATCAGAGAATATCATATGGAATTCATGAATGTAATATAAGCAACATGAAACAGTAATATGAGCATATAAAGGATAAACCGCTATTTAACTCCAATTAGTTAATATATATATATATATATATATATATATATATATATATATATTATGCGGTTCCTAATTTCTCAAAGTCCATACAATATCGAATAAAGGTGAACATGTAGCTATAGCCAGATATATGTATCTACCTATTAGTAATGATGTAATATACCCTCCAAGTATAAGTGTAAGTATGTATGCAAGATGTACATGTAGCTATATCTCATATGTGTATATACATATCACTAATGGTACAATACCATATAGGTATATGGGTAACTAGCATGTAAGCATGTCAAAGCATATGTGTAAGCATGTAGGTATACAGGTATGCTATATGTCATATGCACGAAGGAAAATAAGGATCAAGTCTCAATATCCCTAAACAATACCATATCATCTATGTATGTGTGTTGTGCGTGTCATGGCAACTATTGATGGTGTGTGTGGCATACAATCAGTGCTCGTACAATATGAGCCGTCAATAATAGTGCGGTGTCCTAAGGGTACAAGTCCAAGCACAACAAGTAATAATATGCAATGAGGTGTATGCGCAAAATCTATATATGCAATAGAACATGCGACTAATATCCTATCATCCCTAGCCCAGACGCATAACGCCATGCGGGCGATTTCCCTGTAGATGTTAAATCTATTCACCAACGCTCCTGGCTAAGTCAAGCAAACCACCTGTTCCCCCTCTTCGCAGCGTCTGAAGTCCCCGCCTGCGAACCTAAAACATAAAATAATATAACAAGTATATATTAGCAAACGACGAATACACGTACAAACTACGTTTGACCGACGCGACAACACAAAACATACTCTCAAATGTTCGTATTGTGTCTAACATGCATAGCGACTCAACGAAACCAACTCAGAGCTACAGCAACACAGAACACGAACCGTATCGGATAATGTAACGCGTGAAATGAAACACAAGAAAACAAGCAAGTGATCCCAGATTTTGCTATACCAACAATTTGTAAAAGTTGCAAGTACCACGAGACCACACACAACCCCAGAGACCCCTACACCAAAACTCAACCCCTCGTCCACACTCTGGCCGCAAATTGCGGCCAGAAGCAATAAATCCGCGGCCAGTCTACAAGGGAATGGGATCGTATTTTGAGGGTAGGTTCTAGGTCACTACAATAGGTCACTGTGATGGGAACTTTTGCAACAAATACCTGGTTTGATAGCAGATCATCTGAGACCCAAAACTACACTAAAAATACGATATTTACCCGAAATGAAACTATACGCGATCTAAACTGAAACTAACAAGCTACGCAACACAATAAACACTTAACTAATAGAAAGAGATCATTACCTACTCCCACAAGCTCAAAGATCCAAGCTTTCCAAGCTCCAAGGCATCAAAGAGGCAAAACAAGGCAAAAGAAGTGATTTTTTTGAGATTTTGTGAAGAGTTGAGATGGATTAGGGAAGGAATGATAAGTGTTCAGTTTAGATGAGAGAGAGATGAAGAGAAAATGAAAAGAGATAGAGAAAATAAGAGAGTGTGAGGATAATGAGAGAGGGAGGTGAGTGTAGGGTGAGAGTGAGGTGAGTGCACCCTTTGGATTAAATCATACATTAATGCAAGCCATTAATGCACACCATTAGTCACCATGCCACCTTCTCTCCTAAACAAAACCCAAAACAAATATCTCCCACAAAAAATATCTAGGATTTAGGTTAAGGCAAAGTAAAGGATTAGGATTAGGGTTAAATTGTCATGGTTGCTAAGAACAAGATTAACAAAAACAAACCCTCACATTAACGTGCACATGTGCGTGCATGCCATAACAAATAATAATAAATTATTAATTAAATGTTATAAAATGTGAGGAATCCAAACTGGTAAACTTTTTACCAAAAACCCGCATTACCGTCTAAACTAACACCAAAAGAAATCTAAGGCGTTACAATCTCCCCGCTTATAAAAATTCGTCCCCGAATTTAAAATTCTCACTAAGTGTACCTTCAAGGAGATGAGTACAAAATTCCCAAATTTCGCTCGCAGCCTTCCTAGTGATCTCCTCACTATACGGCTACGCCCAAGAAAATCCTCCACGGATGGCAAGACCCTTGACCGAAGATTCTCCACCTGCCGAGCCATTAACATAATTGGCTGCCGGTGAACGAAAAGATCACGTCCAAGCTAAATGGTCTGGTGCCGAATCATGTGAGAAAGGTCATGAAGGTATTTGCAAAGTATCAACACAAGAAATACGGGGTGAATACTCAATAATCTGGGCGGATGTGCCAAATTATAGGAAATGGAACTAACTTGCTTTAAGGATCTCAAAAGGACCTACAATCCTGGGATAAGCTTCCCAAAACTCAACACGTCATTTATCGGAAAATCCGTAGGAATACATGATCTCCCACTGCGAACTCAAGTCTGTGACCACCACGGTCGGCATAAGACCTCTGTCTGCACTTGGCTACTCTTATCATGACCTGAACCAACTGGATCTTCACCGAAGCCTATCGACTAGCTGGGGTCTAAAAATCCTACTCACTCAGAGTCAGAAAAACAGACAGGCGATCGACACGACCTACCAAACAAAACCTAAAGGTTGCCAATTGGAATGTCTCCTGATAACTGCTATCGAAGGAGAATCCTAACAATGGCAAGTGACGATCCCAACTGCCAACAACAATTAGTACACACGCACAAGCATATCCTCCAGAGTCTGTATAGCCCGCTCTCACAAACCCTTGTCCTACGGATGGAAAAGCGGAGCTAAAGCTCAACCAGTACCCAAGGCTTCCTGAAGCTTCTGCCTACGACAGCTAGCGAACGGGGTGCCTCTATTTGATACAACACATGAAGGAACTCCGTGCAACGCACAACTTAACAAAGAACAACTGAGCAAACTGAGCATAACCGGTCAAAAAACACCCAAATGGAGTCATACACTGCCTAAACCTGGGTAGACACCATAATGAAGTTCATGGAGATCTGCTCCCATTCCCACTCCGGAACGGTTAAAGGTTGAAACTCTCCAGCCGGTCTCAAATGCTCAACCTTAGCTCGCAACAAGACAGACACCTCGATACGAAATCCGAAACTTCACTCTTCATCCTTGCCCACCCGTAACTATCTCACAAGTCACGTTACATATTGGTGAACTTCAATGAACACAGAAAGTTGACTGATGTGCCTGCTATAGGATTTCGCGTTTCTACCCAACGGTATCAGGTACACACAAACGCGTGCCTAAATGTAGCAAACCCTGATCACAAATCAAGTACTCCGAATCTTTACCCAGCCGAGTATACTCAAGAATCTCTGACAAACGAGCATCGGCTGGCTGTGCCTCGCGAAAACGATTAAGGAAAATTGGACGGGCGCGGAAATGAGCAAGCAGTCCCCTCAGTAGAGGCGAACTTAAGCTTTACTCAACGATCGTATAAGAACTGTAAATCTGCAGAAGACTGTCTCAGAACTGCTCACAACCGGGACAAGCTAACTCAGGGCCTACGAATCCAGCATTAGCTACCACAATCTCCTTGCACGGATAACGAGGATCTCATGAACACAATCCTCCACAAGCTCCATCCAACAGCGATGTCTCAAAAATCAAAACCCTCTGCAGGAAGATGTACATTAAGCTCTGGTGGTCCGTGAAAATCTGACACGACTCTCCGCACAAGTAGTGTCCTCAGATCTTCAACGCATGACCACCGCGGCCATCTCCAGATCATGAGTGGGATATCCTGCTCATACTTCCTCCAACTGTCGGGAAGCAAAAGAGATAACTCTATAATTCCATATCAACGCAAAATCGAGCCCCACCCGCGAAACATCACAGTTACACAACAAGTCGCCCGAACCAGCAAGCAAGAAAGAACTGGTGAAGTTGTCAACCGAGTCTCCAACTGCTGAAAACTCCGCACGCATGCCTCAGTCCAAAGAAAAGAACCTCATTTCCGGTCAGTTCAGTCAACGGTGCAGCGATACACAAGCAATTCTGCACGAAACGGCGGTATAAACCTGCTAAGCCCAAAGATCTGCGGACCTCCGTCCCATACACAAGTCTGAGCCAAAGCTGTATGGCCTCGATCTTCATCGGGACCATACGAAAACCGTCTCCCGTAACTATAAGACCTAGGAGTCAACACAATCAAGCCTGAAGGAACACTCCGAGAATTTAGCAAACGGCTAGTGCTCTCCCAAAGTCTGCAAAACAAATCCTCAAGTGCTGCTCACGTTCCTCACGACTCTTGGAAAAGACCAGAATGTCATCAATAACACAACAATCAACTGGTCGAGGAACGGCCTGAAGAAATCTGGTTCATCACATCAACGAATGCTGCTGGGCATTGGTGAGTCCAACAACACCACCAAAACACAAACGGCCCATAGCACGCACAAAAGCAGTCTTCGGAATGTCATCGCTCCGAACCCGCAACCAATGATGACCTGATCCCAAACAAACTTAGAAAATGTCTCGCACACTGGAGCTGATCGAAGAAATCGTCAATGCGAGGTAAATGATACCTATCCGCACCGTAACCTGGTTCAATTGACGATCCATCAATACACAACCTCAACTGCCGTCCTTCTCCCCGACGAACAGAATAGGAGCTCCCCAAAGAGAAACACTTGGACGTACAAGTCCCGCTACAAACAAGTCTGCAGCTGATCCTTAAGCTCCCCCGGCTCATCTGGAACAACGTTGGAAAAACTATTACATGATGGAAAGCCAGTCTAACAAATCCATTGTGGCTCCGGCATCCCGAATGAAAGCCAAGAATCCTCGACATCCTCTCCGCAAAAGCCGACTAGCGAAAAAGGCTAAGTTCAAGCTATGAGAGGCGGAACCACTGTCCCCCTGCACAACAAGAACAGACTCGCCGGGAAACAAATCCTGACTGTTTCCTCACGGCAGTCCACAGACGCCTAGCACGTAGCTAACCAGTCCGTGCCCAGGAGAACGTCAAATCCAACATCTCTAGGAGGATCAAAACAACGTACGAATCTCCATCTCCTATCCGATTGGCACACGACTGAAATTCGTGTCGCGCAACAAAAGAATCACTGACAGAAGTTAACACAACAACGGCTGATCTAGATAACCGACTCTCCTCGTCCTAAGCCTTCGCTACTCCCGCGACGTGCACGAAACCTGTCACGGAGACTGAGCCTCTGTCTCTGGGCCGATACACATGTACGACCCCTCCTCTGCTGCGGAACTCCCAAAGTCTCTGGAACACATGCCTCGTCAAGTAGGGCCGCATCCACTGGTGCTGTATACGTAACACTATGCTGAGTGCTGAGTGCTGATCGTAAGGAACAACTGGGTAACAAGGGTGGCACCCTCCTGTCGCCGTGCTCTACTAGCCTCAACCAAAGACCTCATTGTCTGGCGCAAGTCTTGCATCTCTGCCACATGACTAGCGATACGATCTGTCGAAGGAGGATCCATCTGCTCCAGTGCAACGAGCGTGCCATCCTGGTTAGTACTCGTCCCACCCGAGTCAACTCTGACCTCGGCCCTTGTTGGATCACTCTGAGTCCCCATAGTCATCGGCGGAAAAGGCTATAAATGGAAAAGGATTCGATAAGAAAACGGAAATCGAATCACAAGGATATATCATCAAGGAAGGAATTTCAAGCAATTAGTACTTAAGTCACTTTTGGCGGAGTACCGTATCGTGAGTATGCCGCGGACATACACACGTTACATTACTCTGCTTAATCTACCTACTCCATCATACCAAGGTCATCATACACTCCGAAAGGTAAAACCTAGCACTTTGATACCAACTTTGTCACGACCCGAAATTGGCACGTGACGGCCCTTAAACTACGCAACGTCTATATGCGTAACGCAATTTAAGTAAGCCGAAAACCCAGCAATCTAAACCATCAAAAGTAGTAAGTGATAATAACATTTTTAAAACTTTTGAAATCTCAACCCAAATTCTTTAAAGTCCAACTTTTCTTCCTTTAAAATTTTGGCAGCACCTCCTTTGTAAAAATCAGCCCCAAAAATGGGTACAACAAAAATATAAGTAAAGCATCCCCAAACGGGAGCAAAAACATGCCCAAAAGCTGAAAACAACCACCACAACAGATATACGACGCCGTAGCGAAAAAATAAAAGACGATATAAATAAAACTACATAAACGACCTCCAAGTCACAAAATAACATACAATATCGTCCTCACATAAAGTCTCTAAGTCATACATGAATGTGGTAGATGGAGAGTACAGGATACAACGAATATACAATGAACATAAATGGATAACCACAAAACCCACCTAAAGCAAAACTGCACACTGTGAGCCGAAGCGGTATTCGCAGTAAAAGATGATACGATAGATGAAAATAGCCCTGCATCTGACTACTCTGAGGAACAACCTGCAAAACACTGTGACACAATGGGGCGTGAGTTGCCAACTCGTGAATAGTAAATAACATATGCAGGTAATATGCATGTAATCGCAAGTATGCACGTACAACGCGAATCTAACATATGCAACTAATAGCAATAAATGGTCATATGTATGCAACAGTCATGAAAGGTACTCTAGTAAGTACAACTAATACATGAAGCAATGCATATAAAATAGCAGTATGTAAATGCAACAGTCATGAAAGGTACTCTATCAGGTACTACGAATACATGAAGCAATGCTAATACAATAAATGCGGAGTATGGGATAAAACATGTCATTCTCACGGAATCCTGATCTCGTGGTAGGACCAAAGTCCATCAAGACAATCTAAATCCCAACTTTCCTCAAATCAGCCCTCATATCCTGTAAGTCTCATATATCCTGAGTGTCCAATATCAAGTAAATCTCATATATCCAGTATCCAATATCAAGTAAATCTCATATAACTAGTATCCAATATCGAGTATATCTCATGAAACCTGAGTGTCCAATATGTACACCTAAAAACATCATGAAAACAAGTGTCTAGCATCGACAAAAAATACTCAAATATGAGGCACCATCACCTGGGACTGGCCCTCCTGTGTCATGTACGTACATCCTATGAACCTGGGTAATCACTATGCGAAATCTGCAAGGCATGTGCGTACATAACCTCGATCGATATACCCCAGATATCCGTCGAGTATAAATACTATCACCGAATGGCAAACGCCCCCAGCCGTGCTCAACGATATGGACCTTTGATCTTCTTGCACCGGGGAACCAACCGGGCTCCACCATGTACCCGCACACGGCCCACGACACCTCCTCGTATGGGGTATATATAAGCTCAGAACCGAGAAATCTCATGGTGGAAGCTGAAATATCATATCAAGAGAAACCGGGTTTTTCAAATAATGCATAATTTCATGAAACAACCACGGTCCTCAAATCCAGAAAACATCAAGTAATGAATAAATATAACTGCATGAATCAACACGTATATATTAGCATCTCATTCCACTAATATATATATATATATATATAAAACAACGTCCTATTCCACTATTATATATACATAGGAGTAAAAATATCAGAGAACAACATATGGAATCCATGAATGTAATATATTCAACATGAAATAGTAATATGAGCATATAAAGGAAAAAACGCTATTTAACTGCAACAAGTTAATATATATATTATGCGGTTCCTAATTTCTCCAAGTCCATACAACATCAAATAAAGGTGAACATGTAGCTATAGCCAGATATAAGTATCTACCTATCAGTAATGATGTAATATACCCTCCAGGTATAAGTGTAAGTATGTATGCAAGATGTACATATAGCTATGTCTCATATGTGTATATGCCTATCACTAATGGTACAATACCATATAGGTATATGGGTAACTAGCATGTAAGCATGTCAAGGCATATGTGTAAGCATGTAGCTATACAGGTATGCAATATGTCATATGCACGAAGGAAAATAAGGATCAAGTCTCAATATCCCTAAACAATACCATATCATATATGTATGTGTGTTGTGCGTGTCATAGCAATTATTGACGGTGTGTGTGGCATACAATCAGTGCTCGTGCAACATGAGCCGTCAATAATAGTGCGGTGTCCTAAGGGTACATGTCCAAGCACAACAAGTAATAATATGCAATGAGGTGTATGCGCAAAATCTATATATGCAATAGAACACGCGACTAATATCCTATCTTCCCTAGCCCAGACGCATAACGTCATGCGGGTGATTCCCCTGTAGATGTTAAATCTGTTGGGCTTCCCTTGCACCTAGTCTAGGGTTTGGTAGCATCACTCATGCCACTTTAAAATTTAGAGAGGTGCAAAGCAAGCAAACCATGAATCTTAACTAGAAAATCTAGGGTAACAATTTTGTATCACATACAAAGAACTAAAGAGATTAGGATTACAACCTTTTGAGTCCGTTCCTTCACTTCATAAGCTCCGTGTTGAGGTCCCTTCACTGCGATCATCAAGAACTCCTACTCTTGTGAGGCTCCAAGAGTTGAATGATGCATCATGCTTGAAGTCTTCTTGATCTAAGATGATCTACCTTGATGAATCTCTAAGCCAAGCATACACTTATTAGAGAAGTGAACACCCTAATCTAAGTGGCTAGAATAGATAAGGATGATGAAGTAGGAATTTCTCTCTCTCTTTTTTTCAATTTCTCACCATTTATCATCACAAATGAAATACCTAGTGAAACTTTTTTCAAGAAGAAGAAGAAGCTAAACCTTTTGTGATGAATAATTAATTATTGTTGTTGTGTAACACCTTAGATTTCGGTTAGTGTTAGTTTATACGTTAAAGCGGGTTTACTGTAAAAAGTTTACCAATTCGGGTTCCTCACATTTCATAACATTTAATTAATAATTTATTATTATTTTTTATGGGCATGCACGCACGTGTGCACGTTAATGTGAGGGTTTGTTTGTGCTAATCTAGTTCTTAGTGACCATGACACTTAACCATTTATCCAATCCTTTGCTTTAATCTTATCCTTAACCCTAAACTCCTAGATCTTTTGTGAGAGAAGAGAAGATATTTGTTTTGGATGTGTGGAGGTGGCATGGTGTGTGTGAATGCATTCATGGTGCATTAATGCAAGTGGTGCACTCACCCTTAACCTCACCTCTCACTATCTTTTCTTCATACTCTCTCTCACTCTCTCTCACACTATTTTCCTTCTCATTTTCTTCATCTCTCTCATTTCTTAACTGAACACTCTCCATTTCATCACAAATTCATCACAATCCTTCACAAATCTCACCCAAAATCACATCTTTTTCTTGGATTCGCCTTTTGGATGCCTAGGAGCTTGCAAAGCTTGTATCTTTGAGTTCTTTGGATTAGGTAATGATCTTTTTCTATTGTTTATGTGTTTATTGTGTAGCTTAGCTCGTTAGTTTCTGTTTAGATAGCGTTTTGTATCGTTTCGTGCAAATATCGTATTTTTTAGTGCCTATATATGACATCTGTGATCTGCTGTGACCCGGAAAGTTTACTAGAAAACCAAACAATGTAGTTTTGTTGTACCTGAGACCCTGAGCCTTCACCCCAAGCACGAACTAGCCTGCTCGGACCACGGCCGGCGACACGGAGGGTAATTCCGGCGACCCCGGTTTTTGGGCTGAGTGGGTGTGTGGGTTTTTGAGGGTAGCTCTATTATGTGGTTTGGGTGCATTTGGTTCTGTTTGTTTGTTAGGTTTTCTCTGTATACGAAATCTCGGATCACCTAGGTAGTTTCTTTTGTTACGTCTAAGCGTGATACGTTATACGACACGGATCGTGGACTTCGTGTGGTTTTGCTCTTGAGATGTTTTCGTCGTGTCGCTACGCACGTTAGCCATAATACGGACACTTGAGAGTAAGTTTTGTGTTGTTTTGTCCGTCTAATGTAGTTTGTACGTGTTTTCGGTCTATTACTAATATACACTTGTTTATCGTTTTATTGTTTCAGGTTCGCAGGCGGGGACATCGGACGCTGCGATGAAGGGAAAACAGGTAGTATGCTTCACTTAGCCGGGAGCGTTGGTGAGTAGATTTAACATCTACAGGGTGTAGCGTTTTGAAAATCGTTTCGGTGAAATTTCGGAAAATCGGTAAAATAAGGGGGTTTTCTGTAAAAAGTCAAAATGCAAATATCTTGTTATAAAAATTAAATATACATATTCTATATATGAAATTGCTATTATTTGGTGTTTATTGAGCCGCGGGTGAAATTTCAAGTTTTTTGAAAAAAATATTATTTTATTATTATTTTAAGCCGTCACTAATATATTTAATTAGGGAAAATTACAAATTGGAATGAGTTGAAACAAATTTTGTGCATCATAAAACATTATATAAAATTTTATCATGTGGTTTTTGAAACGAAATCGTTTGCCAAAACGGTTTAGAAAAATATCGAAGAAAAAGGCTTTTTTCGGTGAAATTAGTGTTAATGGGAATTGGGGTAATACATTTATCTTTTTCCCTAACCCACACACCCACACCTCACCCTCTCTTCCCCTCCCCATGTGGCCGGCCCCACCATGACAGCCCTCCCCCCTCTCTCTCTCCAATCACCAAGAAAAGAAAAGAAAAGAAAGGAAAATGATAGAAAAAGGGTGGACTTTGACTAGATATTACTTTCTCCACCTCACTCTCTCTCCTCCCTCACCCAAACCCCCTCCATTTCTGGCCAAATCTGAAACCCCCCACAGCAGCAGCCCTTCACCAAAATCCCACACCATTTTGCCTCAAAAATCCATTAAAATGCTTCAAAAATCCATGCAAATTCAAAGCGAATTCAAAATCCAAGCTATACCCATTTTCCCTTGGCCTATCTAGCATGGATCTAGGTGTATGGGAGATATTTTTGGGTGGCTTAGTTCCATGTTTGATCCATGGATAGTGAGGTATAAACCCTAAACCCATGTTCATTTGTTGCTAATGCTTTAGTCTAGTTTAACTAGATGTTTAATTATGGTTTTAAATTTGTGATTCAAAATTCAAGAGAAGGGTTTGTAAATTAAATTAGGGTTTTCATCTTTGGGTATTGATCTTAATGAGTGGATTAACATATTAATTCTTGCTAAAACCAAATCTAGTTACAAATTTCAAATTGTTAGTTGGAAATTGTGATAAATGTTCTTTTTGCTAACTAGGTTTTTTTTGAAATGGTTTTATATTTGGGATTAAAATCTAAATTAAGGTTTCATGTCATTATTAATATTATAATGTGTAGTTTAATACTTTAGTTCATGAAAATCCAAGCTAGATTGTGGTTTATGCATTTTTTTTGCTATAAAATTGTTAAATTTGGGTATATTGTAAACTAGAATTTTGGAAATTATGGAAATTGATGAGAATAAATTATAGGAATGGTTTATATGAGTTTGTTATGATATTTAGTGAATATTGTGGCCGCTAGATTCGGTTAAACATCAAGATGTTGTATTAAAACGGGTAATTTGTGCTTGCTAGATTTTCGGAAAAATGGCTTTTAAAGTGAATTTGGGGTTTTTGTGAATTTTAAGCTATTTTATATTATAATTAGTGCTCGTGATTTTACAAATGAGTGTATTTGGGTTTTTCTCGATGGTCTGGCGTTTGTACACCGACGTCGAGAGTTTTTGGGTTGATTTGTGAAAGCAACCATAGGTTTTGACCTATGTGAGATTCGTGAGTCGTTTTGGTCTTGAGTCGGATTTTAATGCGATACGGTGCGTTATGATATGTAGGTAACCCATGTGGACTTCGAGACGACAAGCAAGCGCGTCGCGACGTGGGCACCGGAGAGCAAGGACCAGGTGAGTAGATTTATATCTACGGGGAGAAGTCGGGTGGATGGCGTATAGCACCCCCGCAGTCCGTGGTGATGTATACGAATACGTATACACACATATATATTGATTATTATTTATTGAGATTATTGATGATAAAGATAGATTTTAGGTGTGAATAGATAGGTTTAGTGTTGCGAGACCCTAGAGTAGAGGCTGCACCACATTTATACACACACCCATACTTGCATACATTTTTCTTCATATGTGCTTATATGGGGTTATATAGTTATGGGTTCACATGGGTATGGGACTATGTGTTCACATACGGATTTGAGGATGATACTTGGGATTGAGCTGAGTCGATGAGATTTGATTTGAGGCCGTGAGATCGGTGATATAGCACGGTTCGTATTTGAGATACGACATGACGTTGTAGCGGGTCCTTGACGTAGTGTTTCACACACGTCCATGCATACGTAGGCGGTATCAGTATGGTACTAGACGTAGATCAGTACCCCGATCATGATTTGATAAAGAGGATATCAGATGAATAGTATGATGAATGTGATTTTGACCCGTACCCAGAATTGGGGGATGCCGTACGACGGATTTACGTACAAGCTATATCTTGATGATTGATCCACACTCTTGACTTGGGATGTCTGATTATAGATATGGTATCGGATATGATATTATTGAGGCGGGATCACCGACTAATATATATACAGGTATGTATATGTATCGACTCAGATGTTAGGCGGTTTCCTTACCTGTAGTCTAGCTTGTAGCGTAGCCCTTTAGTTTAGTTAGTTGTTAGATTAGATTCGGTTCCTACCTATTTCAAAGCTTGCGAATCGTGCGTATTTTTAAAGACAGCCTAAGGGATCCTACGGATATTTCAAAAAAAACGTATCTTTTCTTAAAAACACCGTAGCCCCTATTTTCAAAACTCCACGATTCGTGTTATTTCAAAAAGCACCATTGTAGGACTTATATTAGGTTAAAACAGATTAGTTATCGTTGCGTCTAGTATTCAGTTCCCGCTCATTATTGTTGTTTGCTATGCATCACATGCTTATATTATGCTTCATATTCTACTGTTGATATCTTGTGGTTAGGACACCAGCACCATTACCGATGATGCGTATGTACCACGTACACTTACTTGCCGGCTCACACACATCTTCATCGGTAATTGCCATGTCACGTACACCTTAGAAAATATTATTGCTTGACATAGCTTGTTAGCTAATAGTTTAGACATGATATTAGTGTACTTACCTTATATGTTAGTTTAGACATTGTAGTTATTACCTGCTACCTCATGCATACTGTTATTCATTGTTATGCCGCATTCATGGATTCTCATGCATATATTCACTTTTTACGTGCTATTGAGGTTTTGGATTTGGATTTCCATGAGATTTTTTGGATTTGGGGAAAACCGCAAAACATATACAAACTTCTTCTTTCTCTTTTTAAATAAAAAGCGCGGTTTTTCCCATGATGTATGAGTCGTCCACCATGAGTTTGTTGATGGATTTGGAGACCCGATTCGAGGAGTTGGATGAACCGTTTCGGGTACATGGTGGACCCGGTAAGGTACCCCGGGGCAAGAAGCTCGTGGTGATGACGATGAGCCTGGCAGGGGGAGACTACGTACCAGTGATTTTACCCGACGCGTCGGATATCCGGAGGATACCGTCGTGGTCTTGAGATGGATGGTAGGGGCCGGTCTGGACTGACGGCGCCCTAGATATTGAGATTGAGACATTGAGATTTCGAGATATTGAGGTACTGAGATTTGATGATACAGGCCAGTCCGGATGGCCGGAGCCTGAGGTTTTGAGACATTGAGATTTATGTTTTGTGTCGATGCTAGACACTATTGGTGCTGATTTCATTTATGATACCTCATTTTAAAAATACAAAGGAAATCTCACTAATTTATGAAAACAGTTTCTTCATTTACATGTATTCTGTTTTCATGCATTCATACCTCATTCATATGATATATTGCTACCTGAGGCACTGACACGGGCACATGAGATCACACTCAGGTTAAATATTACCCTAGCCATTGTTATAGGCTGCATGTTATTCATATATTGAGGATATATTATGATCATTGACCTAGGTTGCGTTATTCATGCGATTTTCTGTTCGTAGATCTTTTTCTACTCACGAGTTGGCAACTCACCCCCGTTGTGCCCCAGTTTCTTGCAGGTGTTGCCGTACGGATTTCATTACGGCTTTGCGGGCACGGTTTCTTTTCGGGTGACTTGCTAGTAGGTGGGTTTATTGTATCTTACCCATCATTATACCTTGTATATTATATTTCAGTTGTATCTAGAAGTTCCATCAACCAAACTTGTATTTTTTGAGATAGAGACCAGTAATGTTATTCTTTCGACCATAGAGTAGCATGTTATATTTCTTGAGTTTCTTGCTGGTTGAGTTCCATTTCTGTTGTGATCCTCGCCTTTAGGCGTTGTATATTATGTTGCATACAGGTTGATTTGATATGGTTCTTCCTATTCTCTACCACTTCTCTTTGTTTGGATTTCTGGGTTTCGGCTTACTTAGCATACGTACGCCTTGAGACGTTCGTAGTCTAAGTGCCAGTCATGTTCCGTACTTTCGGGTCGTGACAAAGTTGGTATCAGAGCGTTAGGTTTTAATCTTAAGAGCGTAGGATGACCCTTGGTTGATGGAATAGGTGACTAAAGTAGAGTGACGTACCGTTGATATGTTCCGCGGCATATTTACGACACGCCACTCCACTTATGAAGACTTAGGATGTACATTTCCTTGTTCAGTATTATATTCCTTCCTGATCTAGCCTCATCGGTACCAGTTTGGTTTTGCTGCTACGGTTACAGGCAGGGAGAGCTACGGCTAGAGTTGCGGTCAGCACAAGCTCGTCACGAACGAGGACTGACCAGGGCGTAATTCCGGCAACACACGATTGCAGAGATATGTCTTTTTACTGTGTTTTCGCGCCACGAGCGTTTGGCGGATCGCCTTTACGAGATTTCTCGGACGTGCCGATCAGTACCAGAGGATTGGGCCACCGACAGAGGCCGGCCAGATTTTTGATGACCTTGGCGCATTGCTTATTCATGTTGATTGAGGCACTGTTCAGTATGCAGGCGAGTGAGCCAGTTATTGCTGCGAATGACGAGATATCGCCCCAGATGTTGGAGCTATTGCAGTACGAGTTGTACTAAGAGATGATAGAAGCTCGCTAGTCACCCGAGGATAAATGACTAGGACAGGTGGTTCGTTCGCCTACCCCGATGCAAGGTCATCAGATAGATTGATTCCAGCTAGAGATGACTTCACGCGGAGACGTTGGGAGTCGACATAGACGATCGAATGTCAGAAACCTATTATTCCAAGTTTAAAGTAGTCGGAAAGACATGCAGGCAATTCTATGGTCCCTCTAGAAGAATGAAATCCCAACTCGACTTAATGACCGTGTGAAAGCCTTGGAACCTTCGGGTTTGCGGCAGTTCTGCGGCGCCATTAGTGAGGCTTGGGTTTGCCCTTCTACGGCTGGACCACCGATGCTGTGGTATGTACTCGATACTATTAAACTGTGCCCAAGATGTTGAGCTCTTGGGGGATTATGAGGTTTTGACGACTCGATCGGATGGCTCAACTTAATTCGGATGCTAGGTGGTGAGATGCATTCTTGGGAGACTCCAGATACGAGGATAGCTGTTGGAGCTCAGTCCATGCAACCGCGACGAGACGAGTCCAAAGCAGATGACATTAGAGAAAAATGAAGTAAGAGGTTCGTACCAGATCTAGATGAGATGACGTTCCACTCCGCCGACATCAGAGATGCGATGCGCATGCCGAGGAATGGTACTTGGACTTACCTTCCAGAAGGAGTTGCGATGAGTATGCAGTCGTTCCAGAGCAAGATGCAGATATAGGAAAGGACAATGACTTCCGGACAGTTGGCAGAGACGATACATGGAAGAGACCGTGAGCAGGATTCCTTCCAGGACACTGCTGCAATGATACTTGCACCCAGGATCAGAGGTGTCACGTACATTCAGAGAGCCAGAGGCCGACGCCAGTAATATGCTGTCTTACGAGTGGTCACGATGATTGACCGAGAGATGACCAGAGAAGTGCCAGAACGGAATCATCCCCGTTAGAATACCTGACAGGGCCGATGAGCCGATGGACCGAGAGATTGGTAATTCACAGTGAAGACCTTGACCCAGGAGTGGTCATTGTTACGCACACCAGCAGGCCAGAGTTCATGATCATCGACGAGACGTCCCACTAGTGACCGCGACAGTTGGCCCGAGATTCTTAGAGGATGCGCTTGAGCGGTACTATTCTTCCATTATTGATTTCGATGTTTTGGGTGATTTATTCGCATGATTTGATTTTGATGATTGAGGATTTACGATCGTTGCACAGTGTTGCACTTGATATCGTTTTCGTGCTTGGTTTCACATGTTTATGATTTTACGATTCTAGACATTTGAGTTGATTTTGTGCGTATATACGCACACGATTTGGTTTTTGCACACGGTATAGTTCATATATGCTTGCAGTGCAGTGTTACGTATGTTGTGCATTTAGATGCCCTGGACTTTGATTTCGATGGTGATGTTCGATATTTTTTTTGTGCACCTTGTGCACCTGATTTGATTTTGCGCATGTTCGGCACTTGATATTGGATTTCATGATTTCGTGCATGATGGATGCACCTGGTTTGGATTTTCGCGCATGTTGAGCGCATGTTTTGAGATACGATTTTGGTGCACACCAGTTGCACTAAATCGAGATTCTTCGTGCATGTCAGATGCATCCGTTTTGCTGTCAGGCACTCACGTTGCCTATGACAGATGTTTCATGCACACCCGATGCACTTAGATCTTGTTTCTGTACACATGTTGACACATATTTGGATTTTGATTTCCGTGCGCACCAGACACACGTAGTATTCATATGCATATTTTGGGATTGATTTCTTATAGAGCAGTACGTTTTTATGATATTTGCTATGTGTTTTCGTACTGAGCAGGACTAATCAGAGGACAGTACCTGAATGTATTTTGCATGCATTGATAGCTATCGAAGGGAATTCCAAAAAGCGAGCTATAGTCTCAGTATTTACCTACGTGTCTCATATGACACGAAACGTTTAAATAAAGAAAACCCTTCCAAATTGTTTCCCAAAATGGCGGAACGTACAGTTCAAACAAAAGGTATATATGTATATGATTATTTTCTTATGATAGACGTTCGCCACTGTGCAGTGTATTCGCATTGCACAGCGACTTTAAAAGATTTGGCATGCATTTTCTTCAGATATTTACATATATAGAGTTGATATTTACATGTATAGTTTCAAGATTATATCATATTGGTTTTATATTGGATTTGACATTTGTGTCTTTACCATGACTCCGATGATTGCGGGATGCTTGACGGAGTTTTGATTTGAGTTATATGCTCATTTTTCATGCGCATGCGCTGCGCTACAATTTGTTTTATGTATTTACAATTTCGGAGCCCCGACGACTTGATGGTTTTGGTTTAGATGTTTTAGTATTTGGGGGGAGTTTTACTTTAAATTCGGGGACCGAATTTTTTAAGGGGGGAAGATTGTAGCGTTTTGAAAATCGTTTCGGTGAAATTTCGGAAAATCGGTAAAATAAGGGGGTTTTCTGTAAAAATTCAAAATGCAAATATCTTATTATAAAAATTAAATATACATATTCTAGCTATGAAATTGCTATTATTTGGTGTTTATTGAGCCGCGGGTGAAATTTCAAATTTTCTGAAAAAAATATTATTTTATTATTATTTTAAGCCGTCACTAATATATTTAATTAGGGAAAATTACAAATTGGAATGAGTTGAAACAAATTTTGTGCATCATAAAACATTAAATAAAATTTTATCATGTGGTTTTTGAAACGAAATCGTTTGCCAAAACGGTTTAGAAAAATATCGAAGAAAAAGGCTTTTTTCGGTGAAATTAGTGTTAATGGGAATTGGGGTAATACATTTATCTTTTTCCCTAACCCACACACCCACACCTCACCCTCTCTTCCCCTCCCCATGTGGCCGGCCCCACCATGACAGCCCTCCCCCCCCTCTCTCTCTCCAATCACCAAGAAAAGAAAAGAAAGGAAAGGAAAATGATAGAAAAAGGGTGGACTTTGACTAGATATTACTTTCTCCACCTCACTCTCTCTCCTCCCTCACCCAAACCCCCTCCATTTCTGGCCAAATTTGAAACCCCCCACAGCAGCAGCCCTTCACCAAAATCCCACACCATTTTGCCTCAAAAATCCATTAAAATGCTTCAAAAATCCATGCAAATTCAAAGCGAACTCAAAATCCAAGCTATACCCATTTTCCCTTGGCCTATCTAGCATGGATCTAGGTGTATGGGAGCTATTTTTGGGTGGCTTAGTTCCATGTTTGATCCATGGATAGTGAGGTATAAACCCTAAACCCATGTTCATTTGTTGCTAATGCTTTAGTCTAGTTTAACTAGATGTTTAATTATGGTTTTAAATTTGTGATTCAAAATTCAAGAGAAGGGTTTGTAAATTAAATTAGGGTTTTCATCTTTGGGTATTGATCTTAATGAGTGGATTAACATATTAATTCTTGCTAAAACCAAATCTAGTTACAAATTTCAAATTGTTAGTTGGAAATTGTGATAAATGTTCTTTTTGCTAACTAGGTTTTTTTTGAAATGGTTTTATATTTTGGATTAAAATCTAAATTAAGGTTTCATGTCATTATTAATATTATAATGTGTAGTTTAATACTTTAGTTCATGAAAATCCAAGCTAGTTTGTGGTTTATGCATTTTTTTTGCTATAAAATTGTTAAATTTGGGTATATTGTAAACTAGAATTTTGGAAATTATGGAAATTGATGAGAATAAATTATAGGAATGGTTTATATGAGTTTGTTATGATATTTAGTGAATATTGTGGCCGCTAGATTCGGTTAAACATCAAGATGTTGTATTAAAACGGGTAATTTGTGCTTGCTAGATTTTCGGAAAAATGGCTTTTAAAGTGAATTTGGGGTTTTTGTGAATTTTAAGCTATTTTATATTATAATTAGTGCTCGTGATTTTACAAATGAGTGTATTTGGGTTTTTCTCGATGGTCTGGCGTTTGTACACCGACGTCGAGAGTTTTTGGGTTGATTTGTGAAAGAAACCATAGGTTTTGACCTATGTGAGATTCGTGAGTCGTTTTGGTCTTGAGTCGGATTTTAATGCGATACGGTGCGTTATGATATGTAGGTAACCCATGTGGACTTCGAGACGACAAGCAAGCGCGTCGCGACGTGGGCACCGGCGAGCGAGGACCAGGTGAGTAGATTTATATCTACGGAGAGAAGTCGGGTGGATGGCGTATAGCACCCCCGCAGTCCGTGGTGATGTATACGAATACGTATACACACATATATATTGATTATTATTTATTGAGGTTATTGATGATAAAGATAGATTTTAGGTGTGAATAGATAGGTTTAGTGTTGCGAGACCCTAGAGTAGAGGCTGCACCACATTTATACACACACCCATACTTGCATACATTTTTCTTCATATGTGCTTATATGGGGTTATATAGTTATGGGTTCACATGGGTATGGGACTATGTGTTCACATACGGATTTGAGGATGATACTTGGGATTGAGCTGAGTCGATGAGATTTGATTTGAGGCCGTGAGATCGGTGATATAGCAGGGTTCGTATTTGAGATACGACATGACGTTGTAGCGGGTCCTTGACGTAGTGTTTCACACACGTCCATGCATACGTAGGCGGTATCAGTATGGTACTAGACGTAGATCAGTACCCCGATCATGATTTGATAAAGAGGATATCAGATGAATAGTATGATAAATGTGATTTTGACCCGTACCCAGAATTGGGGGATGCCGTACGACGGATTTACGTACGAGCTATATCTTGATGATTGATCCGCACTCTTGACTTGGGATGTCTGATTATAGATATGGTATCGGATATGATATTATTGAGGCGGGATCACCGACTAATATATATACAGGTATGTATATGTATCGACTCAGATGTTAGACGGTTTCCTTACCTGTAGTCTAGCTTGTAGCGTAGCCCTTTAGTTTAGTTAGTTGTTAGATTAGATTCGGTTCCTACCTATTTCAAGGCTTGCGAATCGTGCGTATTTTTAAAGACAGCCTAAGGGATCTTACGGATATTTCAAAAAAAACGTATCTTTTCTTAAAAACACCGTAGCCCCTATTTTCAAAACCCCACGATTCGTGTTATTTCAAAAAGCACCATTGTAGGACTTATATTAGGTTAAAACAGATTAGTTATCGTTGCGTCTAGTATTCAGTTCCCGCTCATTATTGTTGTTTGCTCTGCATCACATGCTTATATTATGCTTCATATTCTACTGTTGATATCTTGTGGTTAGGACACCAGCACCATTACCGATGATGCGTATGTACCACGTACACTTACTTGCCGGCTCACACACATCTTCATCGGTAATTGCCATGTCACGTACACCTTAGAAAATATTATTGCTTGACATAGCCTGTTAGCTAATAGTTTAGACATGATATTAGTGTACTTACCTTATATGTTAGTTTAGACATTGTAGTTATTACCTGCCACCTCATGCATACTGTTATTAATTGTTATGCCGCATTCTTGGATTTTCATGCATATATTCACTTTTTACGTGCTATTGAGGTTTTGGATTTGGATTTCCATGAGAATTTTTGGATTTGGGGAAAACCGCAAAACATATACAAACTTCTTCTTTCTCTTTTTAAATAAAAAGCGCGGTTTTTCCCATGATGTATGAGTCGTCCACCATGAGTTTGCTGATGGATTTGGAGACCCGATTCGAGGAGTTGGATGAACCGTTTCGGGTACAAGGTGGACCCGGTAAGGTACCCCGGGGCAAGAAGCTCGTGGTGATGACGATGAGCCTGGCAGGGGGAGACTACCTACCGGTGA
This sequence comes from Agapanthus africanus, assembly GCA_030015575.1. Classification (NCBI taxonomy): domain Eukaryota; kingdom Viridiplantae; phylum Streptophyta; class Magnoliopsida; order Asparagales; family Amaryllidaceae; genus Agapanthus; species Agapanthus africanus. Next base: position 123,736,621 of record JASDDO010000031.1, read on the forward strand.
TTTTACCCGACGCGTCGGATATCCGGTGGATACCGTCGTGGTCTTGAGATGGATTGTAGGGGCCGGTCTGGACTGACGGCGCCCTAGATATTGAGATTGAGACATTGAGATTTCGAGATATTGAGGTACTGAGATTTGATGATACAGGCCAGTCCGGATGGCCGGAGCCTGAGGTTTTGAGACATTGAGATTTATGTTTTGTGTCGATGCTAGACACTGTTGGTGCTGATTTCATTTATGATACCTCATTTTAAAAATACAAAGGAAATCTCACTAATTTATGAAAACAGTTTCTTCATTTACATGTATTCTGTTTTCATGCATTCATACCTCATTCATATGATATATTGCTACCTGAGGCACTGACACGGGCACATGAGATCACACTCAGGTTAAATATTACCCTAGCCATTGTTATAGGCTGCATGTTATTCATATATTGAGGATATATTATGATCATTGACCTAGGTTGCGTTATTCATGCGATTTTCTGTTCGTAGATCTTTTTCTACTCACGAGTTGGCAACTCACCCCCGTTGTGCCCCAGTTTCTTGTAGGTGTTGCCGTACGGATTTCATTACGGCTTTGCGGGCACGGTTTCTTTTCGGGTGACTTGCTAGTAGGTGGGTTTATTGTATCTTACCCATCATTATACCTTGTATATTATATTTCAGTTGTATCTAGAAGTTCCATCAACCAAACTTGTATTTTTTGAGATAGAGACCAGTAATGTTATTCTTTCGACCATAGAGTAGCATGTTATATTTCTTGAGTTTCTTGCTGGTTGAGTTCCATTTCTGTTGTGATCCTCGCCTTTAGGCGTTGTATATTATGTTGCATACAGGTTGATTTGATATGGTTCTTCCTATTCTCTACTACTTCTCTTGGTTTGGATTTCTGGGTTTCGGCTTACTTAGCATACATACGCCTTGAGACGTTCGTAGTCTAAGTGCCAGTCATGTTCCATACTTTCGGGTCGTGACACAGGGGGATCTTCCGCATGGCGTTATGCGTCTGGGCTAGAGATGACTTGACTTGTCGCATATTCTATTTCATATTTAGAGTTTCGCATACACCTTATTTCTTAGATATTGTTGTTCTTGGACTAGTACCCTTAGGACACTGCACATTTTTTTGACGGCTCATGTTGCACGAGCACTGATTGTATGCCAGACACACCGTCAATAATTGCCATATTACGCACAACACACATACCTATATAGTATTGTTTGGTTAGGGACATTGAGACACTAATTCATATTTCTTTATGCATATGATATATAGCATACCTGTATACCTACATGCTTACAAATATGCCATGACATAGCTAAATGTTTACCTTTAATTTATGTTATTTAGAATTGGAGAAATTAGGAACCGCATGATATATTATATTAACTTGTTGCAGTTAATTAGTGGCTTTTCCTTTATATGCTTACATTACAGTTTTATGTTGCTTATATTTTAATCACGGATTTCCGCATTGAGATATGGATTTTTCATGATGTTTTCGGTATTTGAGGACCGTGGTAGTTTCATGAAATTATGCATTATTTGAAAAACCCAGTTTCTCTTGTTATGATATTTCAGCATCCACCATGAGATTTATCGGTTCTGATATATATACTCCATGCGAGGAGCGTTGTGGGCCGTATGAGGGTATATGGTGGGGCCCGGAGGTACCCCAGGGCAAGAGTCGATGTAACATGCCCATGAGCCTGGTAGGGGAACCATACCATCCAGTGACATTACAAATAACTCGGCGGTTATCGTGGGGATACCGACGGGAGTCACGTACGTATGGATACATGGAAAGACGAGGGTCAGAGCGAGGCACTCGGGTTTTTCGGATAGCGTGTGATACGTACCTATCAGGGCGCCAGTCGTGGTTAAAGCACCAGATAGATCAGCATTTCTGTGTCGATACTTGGCACATTGTTTTCATGATATTTTACTCCTAAGTATATATATATTACTGTAATAGGACGATAATATATATGTATACATATCGATTCATATATATCATCAGATTTATTCATGCAAATATACCTAGGATATAAGATATTCACTTGCTATTAGATTTAAGACATTTGAGATTACTTGATATTGTACATAAAGGATATATGAGACTTACTTGATTTTGTACATTCAGGATATATGAGATTTACTTGATGTTGTACATTCAGGATTTGTGACACTTATATATGAAATGAGAGCCAATTTGGGGGCTGATTTGAGGATTTGGGATTTGGATTGTCTTGATGGATTTTGATTCTACCACGATGTTAGGATTTCGTGGAAATGACATGTTTCACCCATACTCCACATTTACTGTTCTTGCACTACTTCATGCATTAGTGTACCTGCTAGAGTGCCTTCCCTGACTGTTGCATTTACATACCTATATTCATATCATTTCTTCATTTATTAGTAGTACCGATATAGTACCTTACATGATTGTTGCATACAGAGTGTCATATTATTATTGCTTCATGTTTTAGTTGTACCTGTTAGTGTACCTTTCATGACTATTGCATTCACATGACCATTTATTGCTATTAATTGCATATGTTAGATTCGCGCTGTACGTGCATACTTGCGATTACCTGCATATGTTATTTACTATTCATGAGTTGGCAACTCACCCCCGTTGTGCCACAGTTTGTTTTGCAGGTTGTTCCCAGAGTAGTCGAGGCAGGCTATTCATCTATCTTTCATCTTTTGCTGCGGATACCGCATCGGCTTACAGTGTGCAGTTTTTTCTTTAGGTGGGTTTTGTGGTTATTCGTTGTTGTATTGTATATTCGTTGTATCCTTGTACTCTCCATCTACTACTTTCATGTTGACTTAGAGATTTGATGTGAGGACGGTATTGTATAGTATTTTTGGTATCTTGGATGTCTTTTATGCAGTTTTATTTATATCGTCTTCTATTTCTTCGCTACCGCATCGTAAATCTGTGGTGGTGGTTGTTTTCCGCCTTTGGGCGTGTATTTTCTCCCGTTTGGGGATGCTTTACTTATATTTATGTTGTACCCATTTTTGGGGTTGGTTTTTACAAAGGAGGTGCTGCCAAAATTTTAAAGGAAATAAAGTTGGACTTTTAAAGAATTTGGGTTGAGATTTTAAATTTTTTAAAAACTTCTATTAATTCTTACTACTTTTGATGGTTTAGATTGCTGGGTTTTCGGCTTACTTAAATTGCGTTACGCCTGTAGACGTTGCGTAGTTTAAGGGCCATCACGTACCATTTTTGGGTCGTGACAAAGTTTGTATCAAAGCGCTAGCTTTTACATTTCGGAGTGTAGGATGACCTTATTATGATGGAGTAGGTAGCTTAAGCAGAGTAACGTAGTGTGTGTATGTCCGCGGCATACTCACGATGCGGTACTCCACCTAAAGTGACCTAAGTGCAAATTGCTTGAAATTCCTTCCTTGATGATATATCCTTGTGATTCGATTTCCATATTCTTATCGAATCATTTTCCATTTTTAGCCTTTACCGCCGATGACTATGGGGACCCAGAGTGATGCAGCGATGGCCGAGGTCAGGTTGGACTCGGGTAGGACGAGGACTGACCAGGATGGCACGCTCGTTGCACAGGAGCAGACGGATTCGCCTTCGACAGATAGTATCGCTAGGCTTGTGGCTGAGATGCGGGACATGCACCAGACGATGAGTTCATTGGTTGAGGCCATTCGAGCGCAGCGACAAGAGGTTGTCACCCCTGTTACCCAGCTGTTCCTTGCGGTCAGTACACAGCATTCCGTCACCTACATAGCACCGGTGGATACTGCCCCAGTTGACGAGGCACGTCTTCTAAATACTTTGGGAGTTCCGGAACAGTGGAGGACTCGTATTGGTGTACCATCTCAGAGACAGAGGCCTAGTCGTCGAGACAGATTTCGTGACCGTCGCGGGAGTAGCAGAGGCTTAGGACGAGGACAGTCGTTCAGCTCTCATCCCTAGGAGGGTCAGCAGTCGTCGCGTGGATGTTTCTGGTGCGGGAGCCTTCATCACCTCATCAGGGATTGTTCCTTAGCACCACGTCAGACTCGTGTTCAGAGAGGTCAGGGACGCGGAAGGTTCGCTCAGAGGAGACAGGTTGGTAGAGGAAGATTTCAGCCAGTTGCGGGTAGGGGGCAGACACGAGAGTTTTCTTGTACTCATCGGGATGCGCAGGCGTCTAATTCAGAGTTTTCAGGTATTCTTAATTCGTATGTTCTTTTGATGTACTTGTTTGTTTAACACACTTTGTGCCGAGGTTGGGACAAGAGTCGTGTTAGCTAGATCAGTCGTTGTTGTGTTAATTTCTGTCAGCGATTCTTTTGTTGCGCGACATGTATTTCAGTCCTGTGCCAATCGGATAGGAGATAAGGATTCGTCCGTCATTTTGATCCTTCTAGAGATGTTGGATTTGACGTTCTCCTGGGGCACAGACTGGTTAGCTACGTTCTAAACGTCTGTGGACTGCCGTGAGTAAACAGTTAGGTTTTGTTTTCCCGGCGAGTCAGTTCTTTTTGTGTAGGGGGACAGTGGTGCCGCCTCTCACAGCTTGAATTCAGCCTTTTTCGCTAGTCGGCTTTTTAGGAGAGGATGTCGAGAATTCTTGGCGTTCATTCATGATACCGGAGACGCAGTGGGTTTGTTGGACCGGGTTCCTTCGTGCGAGAGTTTTCCGACGTTGTTCCAGATGAGCCGGCGGAGCTTAGGGAGCTTAAGGATCAGCTGCAGAGTTGTTTGTTGGGGGGCTTGTAAGTCTGAGTGTTTCGCTTTAGGGAGCTCCTATTTCTGTTCGTCAAGGAGAAGGACGGCAGTTAGAGGTTGTGTATCGATGGATCGTTAATTGAACCGGCTTACGGTGCAGATAGGTATCCTTTACCTCGCATTGACGATTTCTTTGATCAGCTCCCGAGTGCGAGACATTTTTTAAGTTTGTTTGGGATCAGGTCATCATTGTTGCGGGTTCGGAGTGATAACATTCCGAAGTCTGCTTTTGCGCGTGCTACGGGCAGTACGTGTTTTGGTGGTGTCAATTGGACTCACCAATGCCTAGCAGCATTCGTGTATGTGATGAACCAGATTTCTTCAGGCCGTTCCTCGACCAGTTATTGTTGTGTCATTGATGACATTCTGGTCTATTCCAATGTGTCGTGAGGAACAGGAGCAACACTTGAGGATTTGATTTGCAGACATTCGGAGAGCCCCAGCTGTTTGCTAGATTCTCAGAGTGTTCGTTCAGGCTTGATTGTGTTGACTCCTAGGTTTTGTAGTTACGGGAGACGGTTTTTGTTTGGTTTCGAGGAAGATCGAGGCCGTACAACTTTGGCCCAGACTTGTGTGCAGGACGGAGGTCCGGAGATTTTTGGGCTTAGCAGGTTTTTACCGCCGTTTCGTGCAGGATTTCTAGTGTATTGCTGCACCGTTGCGTGAATTGATTGGAAAGGAGGGTTTTTTTCTTCGAACTGTGGCAGGCGTACGGAGTTTTCGGCAGTTGAAGACTCGGTTGACAACTGCACCAGTTCTTTCTTTGCTTTCTAGTTTGGGCGACTTTGTTGTTTAACTGTAATGTTTCGCGAGTGGGGCTTGATTGTGTACTGATGTGACACTATAGAGTTATCGCTTTTACTTCCTGGCAGTTAGAGGAAGTACGAGCAGGATATCCCACTCATGATCTGGAGATGGCCGCGGTGGTCGTGCGTTGGAGATTTGGAGACACTACTTGTTCGGAGAGTCGTGTCAGATTTTCACGGACCACCAGAGCTTAATGTACATCTTCCTGCAGTGGGTTTTGATTGTTGAGACCGTTGTCTGCAGATTTACAGTTCTTGTGCGATCGTTGAGTACGGCTTAAGTTCGCCTCTACTGAGGGAACAGCTTGCTCATGTCCGCGTCCGACCACTTTTCCTTAATTGCTTTCGTGGGGCACTGCCCGCCGATGCTCGTTTTGTCAGAATCTGAGCATACTCGGCTGGGTAAAGATTCAGAGTCCTTGATTTGTGACCAAGGTGTCTTACGTTTAGGGACGCGTTTGTGTACCTGTTGCTGATGGGCAGAGACGTGAAATCCTAGAGCAGGCACATCAGTCTGCTTTCTGTGTTCATTCAAGTCCACCAATATGTAGCTTGACTTGTGAGATAGTTACGGGTGAGCAGGGATGAAGAGTGAAGTTTCGGATTTCGTTTCAAGGTGTCTGTCTTGTTGTGGGCTAAGGTTGAGCATCTGAGATCGGCTGGAGAGTTGCAACCTTTAACCGTTCCGGAGTGGGAATGGGAGCAGATCTCCATGAATGTCGTTGTGGTGTCTACCCAGGTTTAGTCTGGGTGTGATTCCATTTGGTGTTTGTTGTCCGATTTTAGTCAGTTTCTCAGTTGTTCTTTGTTAAGTTTGTGTGTTTGCACGAAGTTCCTTCATGTGTTGTATCCAAGAGAGGCACCCTGTTCGCTTGCCATCTTGGGCAGGAGATTCAGGAAGCCTTGGGTACTGGTTGAGCTTTAGCTCCATTTTTCCGTCCGCAGGATGGTGGTTTTGTGAGAGCGGGCTATACCGACTCTGGAGGTTATGCTTGTGCGTACGTACTAATTGTTGTCGGTAGCTAGGATCGTCGCTTGCCATTGTTAGGATTCTCCATCGATAGCAGTTATCGGGAGACATTCCAATAGGCAACCTTCTGGTTTTTTTTGATAGGTGGTGTCGATCTCCAGTCTGTTTTTCTGACTCTGCGTAAGTAGGATTTTTGGACCCCAGCTAGTCTAGAGACTTAGGAGATGATCCAGTTGGTTCCTGTCTGGATGATGACAGCCCACTGCAAACAGAAGTCTTATGCTTACCGTGGTGGTCGCAGACTTGAGTTCGTAGTGGGAGATCATATATTCCTATGGATTTTCTGATGAATGACGTGTTGGGCTTTGGGAAGCTTATCCCAGGATTGTAGGTCCTTTTGAGATCCTCAAGAGAGTTAGTTCCGTTGCCTATAATTTGGCACTTCCTCCCAGATTATTGAGTATTCACCCCGTATTCCTTGTGTCGATACTTTGAAATTACCTTCATGACCTTTCTGATATGATTCAGCACCAGACCATTTAATTTGGACTCGATCTTTTGTTCACCGGCAGCCAATCGTGTTAATGGCTCGGCAGGTGGAGAAACTTCGGTCAAGGGTCTTGCTATCTGTGGAGGGTATTCTTGGGCGTAGCCGTATAGTGAGGTGATCATTTGGGAGGCTGCGAGCGAGATTCGGGAGTTTTGTAATCTTCTCTCTGAAGGTACGCTTAGTGAAAATTTTAAATTCGGGGACGAATTTTTATAAAAGGGGGCGTGGGGAGATTGTAACGCCTTAGATTTTTGTTAGTGTTAGTTTAGACGTTAATGCGAGTTTACTGTAAAAAGTTTACCAATTCGGGTTCCTCACATTTCATAACATTTAATTAATAATTTATTATTATTTGTTATGGGCATGCACGCACGTGTGCACGTTAATGTGAGGGTTTGTTTGTGCTAATCTAGTTCTTAGTGACCATGACACTTAACCATTTATCCAATCCTTTGCTTTAATCTTATCCTTAACCCTAAACTCCTTGATCTTTTGTGAGAGAAGAGAAGATATTTGTTTTGGATGTGTGGAGGTGGCATGGTGTGTGCGAATGCATTCATGGTGCATTAATGTAAGTGGTGCACTCATCCTTAACCTCACCTCTCACTCTCTTTTCTTCATACTCTCTCTCACTCTCTCTCACACTATTTTCCTTCTCATTTTTTTTTCATCTCTCTCATTTCTTAACTGAACACTCTCCATTTCATCACAAATTCATCACAATCCTTCAGAAATCTCACCCAAAATCACAACTTTTTCTTGGATTTGCCTTTTGGATGCCTAGGAGCTTGCAAAGCTTGTATCTTTGAGTGCTTTGAATTAGGTAATGATCTCTTTCTGTTGTTTATGTGTTTATTGTGTAGCTTAGCTCGTTAGTTTCAATTTAGATAGTGTTTTGTATCGTTTCGTGCAAATATCGTATTTTTTAGTGCATATATATGACATCTGTGATCTGTTGTGACCCGGAAAGTTTACTAGAAAACCAAATAATATAGTTGTGTTGTACCGGAGACCCTGAGCCTTCACCCTAAGCACGAACTAGCCTGCTCGGACCACGGCCGGCGACACAGAGGGTAATTCCGGCGACCACGATTTTTGGGTTGAGTGGGTGTGTGGGTTTTTGAGGGTAGCTCTATTCTGTGGTTTGGGTGCGTTTGGTTCTGTTTGTTTGTTAGGTTTTCTCTGTATACGAAATCTAGGATCACCTAGGTAGTTTCTTTTGTTACGTCTAAGCGTGATACGTTATACGACACGGATCGTGCACTTTGTATGGTTTTGCTCTTGAGATGTTTTCGTCGTGTCGCTACGCACGTTAGCCACAATACGGATACTTGAGAGTAAGTTTTGTGTTGTTGCGTCGGTCTAATGTAGTTTGTACGTGTTTTGGGTCTATTACTAATATACACTTGTTTATCGTTTTATTGTTTTAGGTTCGCAGGTGGGGTCATCGGACGCTGCGACGAAGGGAAAACATGTGGTAGGCTTCACTTAGCCGGGAGCGTTGGTGAGTAGATTTAACATCTACAGGGGAATCTCCCGCATGGCGTTATGCGTCTGGTCTAGAGATGACTTGACTTGTCGCATATTCTATTTCATATTTAGAGTTGCGCATACACCTTATTGCTTAGATATTGTTGTGGTTGGACTAGTATCCTTAGGACATTGCACCTATTATTGACGGCTCATGTTGTACAAGCACTGATTGTATGCCACACACCGTCAGTAATTGCCATGTTACGCACAATACACATACCTATATAGTATCGTTTGGTTAGGGACATTGACACACTGATTCATATTTCTTTATGCATATGATATAGAGCATACCTGTATACCTACATGCTTACATATATGCCATGACATAGGTACATGTTTACCTTTAATTGATGTTATTTAGAATTGGAGAAATTAGGAACCGCATGATATATTATATTAACTTTTTGCAGTTAATTAGTGGCTTTTCCTTTATATGCTTACATTACAGTTTTATGTCGCGTATATTTTATTCATGGATTTCAGCATTGAGATATGGATTTTTCATGATGTTTTCGGTATTTGAGGACCGTGGTAGTTTCATGAAATTATGCATTATTTGAAAAACCCAGTTTCTCTTGTTATGATATTTCAGCATCCACCATGAGATTTATCGGTTCTGATATATATACCCCATGCGAGGAGCGTCGTGGGCCGTATGAGGGTACATGGTGGGGCCCGGAGGTACCCCGGGGCAGGAGTCGATGTAATATGCCCATGAGCCTGGTAGGGGAACCATACCATCCGGTGACATTACCAATGACTCAGCGGTTATCATGGGGATACCGACGGGAGTCATGCACGTATGGATACGTGGAAAGACGAGGGTCAGAGCTAGGCACTCGGGTTTTTCGGATAGCGTGTGATACGTACCTATCAGGGTGCCAGTCGTGGTGACAGCACCTGATAGATCAGCATTTCTGTGTCGATGCTAGACACATTGTTTTCATGATATTTTACTCCTAAGTATATATAAATATTAGTGGAATGGGACGCTAATATATATGTATACATATCGATTAATATATATCATCATATTTATTCATGCAAATATACCTAGGATATAAGAGATTCACTTGCTATTGGATTTAGGACATTTGAGATTACTTGATATTGTATATAAAGGATATATGAGACTTACTTGATTTTGTACATTCAGGATATATGAGATTTACTTGATGTTGTATATACAGGATTTGTGAGACTTATATATGATATGAGAGCCAATTTAGGGGCTGGTTTGAGGATTTGGAATTTGGATTGTCTTGATGGATTTTAATCCTACCACGATATCAGGATTCCGTGGAAATGACATGTTTCACCCATACTCTATATTTACTGTTCATGCACTGCTTCATGCATTAGTGTACCTGCTAGAGTACCTTCCCTGACTGTTTCATTTACATACCTTTATTCATAACATTTCTTCATGTATTAGTAGTACCGATATAGTACCTTACATGATTGTTGCAAACAGAGTGTCATATTATTATTGCTTCATGTATTAGTTGTACCTGTTAGTGTACCTTTAATGACTATTGCATTCACATGACCATTTATTGCTATTAATTTCATATGTTAGATTCGTGCTGTACGTGCATACTTTCGATTACCTGCATATGTTATTTACTATTCATGAGTTGGCAACTCACCCGCGTTGTGCCGCAGTTTTTTTTGCAGGTTGTTCCCAGAGTAGTCGAGGCAGGCTATTCATCTATCTTTCATCTTTTGCTGCGGATACAACATCGGCTCACAGTGTGCAGTTTTTGCTTTAGGTGGGTTTTGTGGTTATTCCTTTTTGTATTGTATATTCATTGTATCCTTGTACTCTCCATCTACTAATTTCATGTTGACTTAGAGACTTGATTTGAGGACGATATTGTATAGTATTTTTGGTATTTTAGATGTCTTTTATGCAGTTTTAATTATATTGTCTTCTATTTCTTCGCTACGGCGTCGTATATTTGTTGTGCTGGTTGTTTTTCTCCTTTGGGTGTGTATTTGCTCCGGTTTGGGGATGCTTTCCTTATATTTATGTTGTACCATTTTTGGGACTGGGTTTTACAAAGGAGGTGCTGCCAAAATTTTAAAGGAAATAAAGTTGGACTTTTAAAGAATTTGGGTTGAGATTTCAATTGTTTTAAAAACTTTTATTAATTCTTACTACTTTTGATGGTTTAGATTGCTGGGTTATCGGCTTACTTAAATTGCGTTACGCCTGTAGACGTTGCGTAGTTTAAGGGCCATCACGTGCCATTTTCGAGTCATGACATGTTGTTACAATTGCAACCATGGTATAAGAATGAAAGGCTTAACCCTTGTAGAGAATAAACCATATGTTAAGGGTTTGGGTTGGTTTAACAAATATGTTCACAAAATATCAAAGGATGAAGACTAAAGTAAAACCTTCATGAAGCTTCATGAAAGCTCATCCAAAGCTTAACCCTAATCCAAACCCTAACTAGGTTTAAACTCTAAAACCATGTTGCATTTGTAACCCTAACATGTTACAATATTATATATCACATATACGATATATTTTGTAACAAAACAAAATAATATAATTAACATATATTGCATATACATCAATGTATTATCCAGTGAGAAAATGAATCAATAAAGCGAGCTTATATTAGTTAACGTAATGTAATATATCACATATATAATTAAATTATCGAATCAAGACTTGATCCGATAATCCGGCTATATTACATATAACCGACTAATATAACATGTACCATTTCATCAAATCAACACTTGATCCGATGACCCGGCTATATCACATATACCCGGCCGATATCACATATCGCGAGAATAGAATACGGTATCTCATATCGTATTATTCTCGGTCCCGCACATATCACATATATGCTCCTATTCCGTTTTGCCTGAGCCAGGAAACCTCTGTGTAGGACTCTAAAGAATCATCAATACGCCGGCAGTAGGTGATGATCATATCAAACACCCACAAGTTGCAAGCGGTCAACTAAACGTAACAGCCACCCAGGTATTGAGCGATCAGAAGATCAACAAGCAAGTATGTAAATTCTTCTGTGCATCCAATCAGTAACACTATCGTATAGTCCGGTCTCTTCGTCTGGTATGTCGCATATCAAGTCTAGGAGTGGTAAACGTCAGACCCCAATAACCGATAAGTCGTGTCGATATAAGGCTCATAACAGGTCGAGAAACTTCTGATAACTCTTACCAGTAGCACTCCATATCAGCCATGGCCATGGACTTCCAGTTATAGCCAATCGAACACAGCACAACATTAACTCCCTATACCGGGAGAGACGAAACCCCTCCTATCGCTCATTGCCTCCATGTGATTCGGGACTATACCCAAAAGCCACCGTTTTGCACGCCAACTTGGACGTGGTAAGGTGGAAATCAAAGCACAGTGGGAATCACACAAGACTCTATGATGATCTCGGGTCTACAGACTAACCTGTACCAGTGTCACAGGAGAACTGCTATCTGACGATAGGTATAATACCATCTAGGAGTTCTCGGCGAGTCCGTTCAGTGTACCCAGTCTCCACTGAGCACCCGTACACCATCTTTGATGTCAACCACCGATGGATATGGGATCATCCATCGCCCATCATATGGGTCAAGATGCGTATACGCTAGTCTACTCTGGTGTATCGATGCCCTGTCTCGATACACCCTCGACTAGGAACAGTTATAGGATGTACTCGTTGACTACCCTGGCCCCACTAGTATGATCTCATCATAGTCCCAGTAGTCAAGTATATATCCGAAGGGCTTTATCAACATGTGAGAGCAAGACAATAAACAAATATAAGTCAACATGTTAAGACAAAATGAAACCAGATAGCATACTATCATATCGAGCAAGAAAGTCCTCACTATATATATCCAAGCATCCACTATAATATACATCATATGTACAACAATGGCCTCTAGGGCATATATACAACTAACAATCTCCCACTTGCACTAAGGCCAGCTGTTGTAGTATCTCATACCCAACATCCCGAAGAGTCTCTCAAATTGTATCTGGAGAATGGCCTTCGTGAGTGGATCCGCAGTGTTGTCCTTCGTGTCAACTCTCCTGACCTCGATCTCATGGCAATCAACTATCTCCCGGATCAGGTGATACCGCCTCAGAATATGTCTGGACTTCTGATGGGACCTAGGTTCCTTGGCCAAAGCCACAGCTCCATTGTTATCACAATACAAAGGTATTGGATTATCAATGAAGGAACCACACCAAGTTCAGTGATGAACTTCTTCATCCAGACAGCCTCTTTGGCAGCGATGTATTCAGCCTCCATCGTCGAGTCTGCCACGGTTTCTTGCTTGGAACTCTTCCAACAAATCGCCCCTCCATTTAGGGTAAAGAAAAATCCTGAGTGCGACTTAGAGTCGTCCTTATCACTTTGGAAGCTCGAATCGGTAAAGGACTCCACTTGGAGTTCTCCGTTACCATACACCAAGAACATCTCCTTAGTTCTTCTCAAGTACTTGAGGATGTTCTTCACAGCTGTCCAGCGACTCTATCCTGGATCAGCTTGATACCTACCCACTACACTTAGTGAGTATGCTACCTTGGGGCTGGTACATAGCATCCCATACATGATAGAGCCTACGGCTGAAGCATAGGGTATCCCTTGCATGTGAGCTCTCTCCAAATAAGTCTTGGGAGATATCTCTTTGGAGAGAGTGAGTCCAGAGAACGTGGGTTGGTTCCCATGCTTGGATTCTTCCATACTAAACCTTTTTAGTATAGTGTCAATGTACCTGGTTTTGGACAATCCCAGTATCTTTTTAGATCTATCTCTATAGATCTTAATTCCCAAAATGCAGGATGCATCACCTAGATCTTTCATTGAGAATCTATATGATATGAAGAGATTGACCGAGTGCAGCATAGGAACATCATTTCCTTCCAAGATTATGTCATCCATGTATAATACGAGGAAAACATCCTTACTCTCTGCAACCTTCTTGTATATACAAGGTTCATCTACGTTATTGATGAAGTCAAACTCTTTGAGTACAACATCAAAACAGATGTTCCAACTCCGCGACGCAAGCTTTAACCCGTAGATGGATTTAAGCATCCTGCACACCTTTTCGCTGCTGCCACTATCTACGAAGCCCTCTGGCTGAGTCATGTACACGCATTCCTCTAAATCACCATTTAGAAAGGCGGTCTTAACATCCATTTGCCAGATTTCGTAGTCATGGTATGCAGCAATGGAAAGTAAGATCCGGATGGACTTAAGCATAGCCACTGGAGAAAAGGTTTCGTCATAATCCACACCTTGTCGTTGACGAAAACCCTTTGCAACAAGTCTAGTTTTGTAAGTCTCAACTTTTCCAACTACACCAAGTTTCTTCTTAAAGATCCATTTGCTCCCAATGGGTTTTACCCCTTTAGGAGCAACTTCCAAACTCTATACTTTTTTGGTATACATGGATTCCATCTCAGATCGCATTGCATCCAGCCACTTCACAGAGTCCCCACTCGTGATGTCCTGTTCGAAGCTAGTCGGGTCATCATCTTCCATGATGCAATCCTCGCTTCCACCGTCAATGAGAAAACCGTAGTATCTCTCAGGTGGATGAGAAACCCTACTAGATCGGCGGAGAGGCTGAGGTTCGTCGGGTACTACTGAGTCATCTGTTTCCACTAAATCTTCAGTCGTTGTTTGTGCTGCTGGAACTTCTTCCCGTTCTACCTCATTGTCACTAATTTCTTTTGAAAGAAATTCCTTTTCTAAAAAGGTGGCATGTTGAGCAACAAACAACTTTTGCTCCTCACTTTGGTAGAAAAAGTATCCATAAGAATACTTTGGATATCATACAAACTTGCAGAGAACTGATCTGTTGGAGATAGTGCCCTCAGAGTCAATTATTGGATCACAGGCACGTGATTGCAATGATTGAGGGAGGACCTATCCCGGTAGGACAGTCTTACTCGAGATGATAGTATGCTATCTTGTTTACCTTTATCATCGTGTACCGCTTTAGGTGAGCTGACATGTCGCTATTGCACGTTGATAGAGCCCCTAGGATTCTTGATTGACTGCCAGCAGTATGAGGGCGATCATATAAGTGAGAGCTGGAGTCTATAAGCACATCCTTAAAAGGTCCCTAGTCGTAGGAGTTTCGAGACAGGGCATCGATACTCCAGATTAGACTAGTGTATACAGTCGAGACCCCGTCGAGGGGCGGTGGCCGGTCTCACAAGCCATTGGTGTCAGTTGGATCACCTAAGATGTATACAGGTGCTCATTGGGTTATGAGTACACCGGACAGGACTCGCCGGGAATATGCTAGTTGGTCTTATACCTGACGTCAGATAGCAGTTCCCTGGTGACATGTGTACAGGTTAGTTCATCGACCTGGGGATCGTCATTTGTCTCGTGTGAGTTCCCACTGTACTTTGATTACTACCCTACCACGGCTCAAAGGAGTCGTGCAAACAGGTTTTAGTTGGGTACAGTCCCGAGCCACATGGAGGCAGTGAGCGGATCTTCATGGGTTCGTCTCTCCCGGTATTGGGGGTGAGGTCGCGCTGTGTCTAGGAGAGCCATTACACGAAGACCTTGGCCATGGCAGGAGATTTACTGGTAGGTATTCCAGTAGTATCTCAGGGTGTTCTGGGCTACACTCCGACACGACTTGTACCGCTTTTGGGGGTCTGACTTTTACCAACCCCCTAGGCCTGACATGCGATGCTCATAGACGAACGGACCGGACTGTACGGATATTGTCACTGACAGGCTCAGTAGGGTGTCAGGATGAGTTCGCTCATCGACGTCCCTTTTGGTCAATAGCTGGTGGCCCGTCACGTATTGGCTTATACCTCTGACGTGCTAGTGGTTAAATCCACAGCCATAGTATTGACGAGTCTTTAGAGTCCACCACACTTTCAGTTACTCAAGCTTTCGGGCGAAACGCTGTAGAGGCCGTATGGAGATATGGCAGGGTTCGATCAGATACGTGCGGTATTGCACGGATCAGGATCGGACGGTTTGTACTAGAGGCCGTATGGTTATATGGCAGCGTTCGATCAGATACGTGCGGTATTGCACGGATCAGGATCGGACGGATATTACTAGCCGGCTTTGGCTTAAGCCGGATCCTAGTATAGTACAGTGTAGATTTTGTCTCATTGCATTTGTATCCGGACGGAATACAGATGCGGGTGTGTATGCACAGTATCGGGGTTTTCCTGTAATTTATTACGGGACCAGTTTTCTGGAGTTGCCAGTTTGCATTCCTTTCCGGCCGGTTTTCCTTTGTTCTTTCCCG
Source organism: Agapanthus africanus (assembly GCA_030015575.1). Classification (NCBI taxonomy): domain Eukaryota; kingdom Viridiplantae; phylum Streptophyta; class Magnoliopsida; order Asparagales; family Amaryllidaceae; genus Agapanthus; species Agapanthus africanus. Next base: position 123,752,541 of record JASDDO010000031.1, read on the forward strand.
GCCGGACTTTTCCGATGGAGGGGGTTATTTGCAAGTTTGCAAATAACACATTGTGGAGGTTTTTCTTATAAATGTATTTATTATGAAAGCATCTTTTGATACCATTCTTATCCATCATTATCACTTGCTTTTTGTTGATTGGAAGTGATTAGAGTTTGATGTGAGATGGTTATAATGATGTTTTGGATGTGGTCACCACTTGTGCTCCTACCATCACCTCCCTTCATGCTTCATATTCTTTCCTCTACCATTTTCTAAGGATATAATTTTTTTCATGGTTGAGAGAAAGAAAAAGATGAGAGTTTTCATTCTTGAGAGTTTCATTTTCTTGATCTCTTTTCATGTTAAGAAAAATGCAAGCACCATTTTTCTTATCTTGTTTCCTCCATCATCTTCAAATGGCAACGAATCCAAATGAGACATAGCCTCTACACTACACTTCCTACAGCAAATCTTGGACGCGTCGACTCGCCAGCTTCGAGCCCGAGTTGCCTCGGTATTGAGGTGGGAGCCCGTAAAAGATGCAGGCGATGTGGTGCTCTTCCGGCGAAGAGGCGACAACGAGGAGATAAAGGACGAAGCATCCGCGGGAGATCGGAGTGGAGACGAAGACCGAAGGACTCGGATCATTCAATATATCTCTTCCCCTTCTTGTACTTTGCTAGATCTAGTTTAATGGCCCGATCCGGGGTTTAGTGCGCGGTGGTGCCGGTTTGCTAAGTCCGCAAAATTAAAGTTTATCACCGCTTCCGCATTCCGGCGTCGGATTGACGGCCGGGGCGCCGCCATGCACTTACAGTGGTATCAGAGCCTCGCCATTAACTTCGTCTAGCTTCGTTTGATGTGTTTTTCAGTTCCGATCGACCAAAATTCCAAAAACCCAATTTTAGTTCACGACAGTTTTCTGTTGAAATTTTTTGGTCTCCAAAAAATTTTCAGGTTGTATAAAATTGATGTACTGGAGACTATAAGACTGCTGGAAAAATTTGATACATTCAGTCGACAATTGGAGCGCGGAACCGTGGCCAAACCCCCCTGGGGCCGCGGTTCCACCGCAGATTGGAGTCGTCAATGCATCATTTTTTTCCAGTGGGCTTCTGGGCTATTTTTAGGGGTTTTGGAATATTAAAATTTGGCCCAGGTTTTCTGTGAGTGCTACAGTTTTGATTGGGGGCCCACTTGTTAATTTTTGATCGATCGGATATTTTAAACACATTTTTCACAGTATTTACATTATATCTACGACCATGAATGTCACTCGATCGGTAAATCCGGTCTAACTGCTATAGCCCGGTTAGACGGATTTGCGAATGTGACTTTCACGTTGATGTTCTATGTATTTTTCTGTGATGTTGCGGATCGGTCGTGGGGGATAGCCTGGATGCAATGCTAGTACAGTTGTGGTTGTATTATGTACATTTGATATTGCGGTACGAGCGTCCGACATGTGGACTGCCGTCACTGCCAGTTTGTATTATTCTTTTGGGGCACGACCTGGTTGCGGTCGATGTACCCGTTGTATGTATATTTTACTTTCTGTACTAGGATTACCCCGCGGAGTGGTGCACGGATAGCCGGGTTCTAGAGGGCAACAAGCCCGCATCTCATGGCATTGAGACGGAGGGGCTTCACTCTAGGATTGGCGGGCTATTCGCCGCACTCGTAGGGGGTACAGGTTGACCCAGGAGGGGTGCCCAAGTTACCAGATTCCGTGAAGTGCTGGGTGGTCCATTCACGGCGCTGAAGGGGGATGCCTCGCTTCAGGTTTTGGCGGGTAACTTGCCGCGCCCGTAGGGGTCTAGGATTTCATTCCACAGGCTATCCACACGACCAGGGGAACGTCGGGTTTCAGTAGTGGCTCTGTGAAACCCGGGGATCCCAGATATCTGTATTGTTCTGTGATGCTGTACATTTCTGTGATGTTGCATTTTTATCACGCCTTGAGCGAATATAATATATTGGTATATATATTAGTAGATGTTGTATATGTTTTACATCCGCGCTAGTCCAGTCCCCGCTCTGTCGTTAGTTAGCTAACCTAACGGGTGATGACGGGACCTAGTGGCGAATGCGGATGGTATATGCGTACGTCAGTATATTTTCGTTCTTTCTGGTGTGATCAATTGATGGGACTGCATTGATTCGGATCAATGCAAGTTAAAACAAACCTTTTCTGATGTTGTTGGAACACTTTTCAAAAAGCTGTTATTGCAAGGACGTTCACTTTTGTTTTGCATCGTGGTATTCATTTGGAATATCCTGCTCCTCAGTCGACGAGGCAAGGGCCGAGACCACTTCACCGGGAGTGACCCCTTGGACAGAAGTTTGCGTCAGGACATTAACTTCACCATAGCCGATTACTTTTACTTTGCATCGTGGTATTCATTTGGAATATCCTGCACCCCATTCTACGGGGAATGAGCCGAGATCCCTTCACCGGGAGTGACCTCTTTAGTAAAGGTTTTCGTCACTATATTTTCTAAAAAGCTATCTGTTCCTTCAACGATATCAAGTTCATTACGTTAAAGGTTTTCGCCAGAAACCATTCGTAGCCCTCCGTCGTTTCAGACAGGTAGCACGTAGTATTCATGCTATGTTTGTTGACCTTCGTCAAGGCATAGTGCATGGTAGCTGCTTGTTGCTTTTCTGCTGCATAGATAGATGTGTTGGTTTGGGACAATCGTATAGCCTTGTTGACCTTCGTCAAGGGCTTGTACGGGTGGGTTCAAATTAACCTGGATAATGACGGGTAGAACTTGACATGTGACTTATGATTTGTTGACCTTCGTCAAGGTCATAAGAGCATGGGGTAAAAATCACATCGGGAGTTTCAAAAGAACTGAAGCTTGCCAGATATGCGCATACCTTCTGGAGTGTGATAGCGTGAGCGGATTCCGTCACGTTATCATGCGATGATAGTTGGATCCTGTAACGTTTTAGAAATCGTTATGCGAATTTGTCCGTTTTAGGGTAAGTTTGTCGGTATTTTCCGTTTTTACCCGACTGTGAACAAACGACCATATAGACTTGCCAGCACCTAGATTAGCTAAAATAAAGCTAGTGCGCGAGCTTTGGGAGTATATGGGACGTTTTGGTTCAATTTGATTTTTTCCCAATTTGTAATATTATTTTAATGCGGTATTCAATTTTGGGAAAATTTCTATAGCAATCTTTTCATTAAATCATTTGATGTTAAGAAATCCTTCTCACTTCACCTTAGAATTTAGTGTGTGGACTAGAATTAAAGTAGGATTTAAAAGAAAAAGAAAAGAAAAGGGAAATGAGTAGATGCATGCATGTGTGTGTATGTATGCAATGCATTAACTATGCATTTATGAAGGAAATTGCTAGGAAATTCTTCACAAGTCCACCTCAACAACCCCTTGGCCGAAATTCCCTCATTACCGACTGCCTTTGCTAATTCCTTTCTCATATTTTATCATTCTAACTCACAAAAATCCTCAAAATCCCTAAATATATCACAAAATACCCAAAAGCTTTGGATTTCTTGCTTCTTGATCACTTGGAGCTAGGGAAAAGCTTGGAGTTAGGAGCAAAGTGGTTAGGTATATTTCCCTCTACTGTTATTTATAGTTTTTGTGTGGTTTTGATCATTAGTTGCTGCGTAGAACGTAGTTTATATCGTTTAAGGCGATATCGGGTTTTTAGTGTCTTTTTAGAGCTTTTAGTATCTGCTGTGACCTGGGAGTTTTAGTGATTGAGTAAACAACTTCAGAGAGATGTGCAGGTTGACCTGAGACACCACCTGAGAGACGGAGCCCAACCCACCGGTTTAGGCCGACGAGACTTGAGGATGGGGCCGGCGACGCCGGCCGACTTGGGGAGTTTTGGGGTGGGGTCTTCTGTGGTAGTTGTCTGCTGTTGTTTTGGGTGGTTTGGTACTGTTTATTTAGTTAGTAAATGTAGTATGCAAAATCTGGGATCGATTACCTATAATCGTGTGTTTTGAGTTCGCGTGATACGTGTTGCGACACGAGTCGTGTGTCGTGCTGCGAAGTACTCAGTATGGTATTGAGGTATCGTTGCGTGTGTTTGCACTAGACGTGTACTCGTGAGTTGAGTTAGTGCGTTGGTGTGTTTTATATATACGTAGTTTTGCGTTATTGTGATTGCTTCTAAGATATTCGCATTATTTCTTGTGTTTGTGATATTATAGCGTCGCAAGCGGGGACTTCAGACGCTGCGAACAAAGGGAAGCAGGTGGTCGGATTTTCATAGCTGAAGACCACATGTGAGTAGATTTAACATCTATGGGGAATCACCCGTATGGCGCTAAGCGTCGGGGCTAGACATGATATAATATTAGCCGTATGTTTATGTGCTCATATAGAGATATTGCATGATTCACGTTGCATATAGTTACTTGTTGTGCATGATATTGTACCTGTTGTACACTGCACTATTATCGACAGTCCATGTTGCACGAGCACCAATGATATGCTACACACACACTGTTGGTAATTGCCATGATACGCACAACACAAATGCTCATTTGTATACCTTGCTATTGGTTAGCGACATTAAACAGTTATACTTGTGCGATAGTACATATTACATAGAACATACCTGTATACCTACATGCTCATATGTATGCCATGCTATATTACTCGTTCGCACATATACTTTACTATTGTTATATGCTTAGTTTTTATAGCATATATATCGGTGGTATGGGACGCTGTATATATATGTATTCTGGATTTGGATTTTTGGAAACGGTATGATGCATTTAATGATTTGATGCATTGGTTAGTGAACTTTTTCCGTGATATGCTCATATCGATGTTTTATGTTGCATATGCTATTTTATATGGATTTACGCATTTGAGATATGTTTTCATGCGATATGGGAGTGTCAAGTGTCGATGTTGGGCACTTACATTCCGAGAGATATTTGGGGTTTGACAGACCGATACGTGGAACATAAGTGTCGAGATGGGATACTTTGGTTTCGAGGAACGTATGGATATCTGGAAGACCGATGCGTGGAATATAAGTGTCGAAGAGGGATACTTGTGTTTCGAGGAACGTATGGATACGAGTATTTATGTGTCGATGATAGGCACTGGTTTTCATGATGTTTTCGAGTGTCGATGTTTAACACACAGGTTCCATGAGACGTACAGGATTTGAGGGCCGATCTGAGGGCCGATCTGAGTATTTTGGGATTTGGGTGTTGTTGAGTTACACCGTGTTTTCCATGCTTATGATTTGTGCATGAGATTATTTACTATCCCGCACTCAGTATTTAGTTGATATGGATATCATGATAGTTGCATATTCATATTGTCATACTCATGCTACCAGTTCACATGTTATTGATCATTGCTGTTAGTGCATACTTGCGATTACTGTATGATGTTAATTACTATTCATGAGTTGGCAACTCACCCCCGTTGTGCCACAGTGTTTTGCAGGACCTTCCCTCTGAGTAGTCGCTGCAGGGCAGCTTATCATCACAACTTTTGTGGATACCGCTACTATAGGCAGTGAGGCCGTTGCTTTTAGGTGGGTTTGCGGTTATCCGTTTTGTGTATTGTATATCTTTTGTTGGATCTAGTATTCTCCATCTACCCCTGTTGTATATGACTTAGAGACGACTTGTGAGATTTCAGTGTTGTATTATATTGGATGATTTTGGGAACCGTGCTCGTAGAAGCCGGTTGTGTTGGATAGTTATTTATGTTATAGTCGTTTCTTTGATATTTCTTCGCTTTGGCGTCGTATACTTGTTGTGGTGATTGTCTCCGCCGGTGGGCGTGATTTTTCTCCCACTTGGGATGTTTTATATATATTATCTGTGTTGTACCCGTTTTCGGGGCTAGTTTTACAAAGGAGGTGCTGCCGAGATTTTCATGAAAGAAAACTAGAGTTAGAGATTTTAAATTGTAAATTTCTAAATGTTTTAAACTATATTTTTCTCCGTTGATCCAGTTTTGGGTGGTTTAGATTTCTGGGTTTTCGGCTTACTTAAGTTACGTACGCCTGTAGACGTTACGTAGTTTAAGTGCCGGTTACGGGCCGAATTGCGGGTCGTGACAAAGTTGGTATCAGAGCGTTAGGTTTTACCTTTCGGAGTCTAGGATGACCTTGGTATGATGGAGTAGGAAGCTTAAGCAGAGTGACGTAGCGTGTGTATGTTCCGCTGCATACTTACGACACGGTACTCCGCCTAAGTGACCTTAGGAATTATTGATTGATGTTCCTTCCGTGATTGATATACATCTTGTGATTCGATTTCCGTTTCCTTATCGAATCTTGTTTCAATTTCCAGCCCATATGCCGCCGAAGACTACGAGGGCTCAGAGAGCGGCCGCGAGGGCCGAGGTCAGAGTTGACTCGTCTGAGGCGAGGACTGACCAGGGTAGTACGCCTATTGTATCGGAGTACATTGCTAGGATTGGAGCTGGTATGCAGGATCTGCGCCAGATTGTGGGGACTTTGGTAGAGACCATCCGAGCGCAGGGGCAGGCAGTTGTTCCACCCGCTGCGGAGGCCACGATGGTACCTACGGTTCCGGTAGTCGCAGTTTCAGCTCCGGAGGTTATTGCTGTGTCGTTGACGGATTTCATGAGGTTGAGACCTCCGGTGTTTACGGGCACAGATGTTACTGAGGATCCACAGTTGTTTATCGACCGGATGGCCCGGATTTGTCGCTCACTCCGATGTTCCGACGAGAGATGGGTAGAGTTTGCCAGTTTTCGTCTGGAGGGTATGGCACAGAAGTGGTGCGAGTCGTTGGAGAGGGGCAGAGCCGCTGGTCTTGCTCCTATGACCTGGGCTGAGTTTGTGACGTCGTTTCTTGTTCGTTTTCTTCCACCGAGCATCAGGGATGCGCGAGCACGCAGATTTGAGTCTTTACGTCAGACGCCGGGGATGACGGTGTCGGAGTATGATGTATTGTTTACTGAGCTATCGGTGTATGCTCCATATCTGGTGGCGACTGAGGAGATGAGGGTGAAGAGGTTTGTTCGAGGCCTACTTACCCAGATATTCTTAGCCATCAGCATTCAGCATTGTGACACGTATGCGGCAGCGGTGGATGCAGCTCTTTTGGTAGAGGAGCGTCTAGCTGAGTCATCAGTTGCTCCGGGACCGAAGAGAGTTCGTATAGATGATCCGGCAGCGAGGCAGGCGTTTAGACGTCGTGACAGTTTCCGTTCTGATAGTGGCGGTTCGGGACGAGGTCGGCTTTATGGTTCTTACCCTCAGGATGATCGGCAGTTTGTTTCTGGATGTTACCGGTGCGGTAGTTTGGGTCATCGGGTTCGAGATTGTACGGAGCCGCGTGTGAACGAGCCAGCTGTACCGCAGGTTACCTTACCACCTTCTCCACCTCAGAGAGCGTTGCCTCTTATTCCTGTTGTTGCACCGCGTCAGACTCCTGTTCAGCGAGGTCGTGGTCGCGGAGGTTTTGTACCGAGAGGTCGAGGTGGCAGAGGCAGAGGACTGCCAGTAGACGGTAGAGGTCAGGCTAGGGTTTTTGCCTTGACTCACCAGGACGCTCAGGCGTCGAATGCCGTGGTTTCAGGTACTCTTTCCGTTTGTTCTTTTGATGCGCATGTTCTTTTTGATCCGGGATCCACGCATTCGTATGTTTCTACGCACTTCGTGCCGAGGTTAGGCCGAGAGTCGTGTTTGCTGGATCAGCCGCTGGTCGTGACTACTCCTGTGGGAGAGTCGTTTGTTGCGCGTTATGTGTTTCGATCTTGTGTCGTACATATTGGTGACAGAGATCTGTCCGTCGACTTGATCCTTCTGGAGATGTTGGACTTCGACGTGTTGTTGGGCATGGATTGGCTAGCTACTTGCTATGCGTCCATGGAATGCCGCGAGAAGACAGTTAGATTTTGTTTTCCCGGCGAGTCAGTGTTTGTTGTGCAGGGGGACCGTAGAGCCGCCCCTCACAGCTTGATTTCTATTCTGTGCGCTAGTCGGCTTTTGAGGAGGGGATGTCGGGGATTCTTGGAGTTCATTCATGATACTGGAGCCACAGTGGAGTTGTTGGACCAGGTTTCTACCGTGCGAGAGTTTCCCGATGTTTTCCCGATGAGTTACCTGGGTTGCCGCCAGAGCGCGATATTGAGTTTTCCATTGATCTGATTCCTGGCACGGAGCCTATTTCTATACCGCCTTATCGGATGGCTCCGGCAGAGCTTAGAGAGCTTAAAGATCAATTGCAAGAGTTGGTTAATTTGGGACTTGTGCGTCCGAGTGTTTCGCCGTGGGGAGCTCCTGTTCTGTTCGTCAAGAAGAAGGACGGCAGTTTGAGGCTATGTGTGGATTATCGTCAGTTGAACCGTGTTACGGTGCGGAACAGGTATCCTTTGCCTCGCATTTACGATTTATTCGATCAGCTCCAGGGTGCGAAACATTTTTCGAAGATTGATTTGCGTTCGGGTTATCATCAGTTGCGGGTTCGGAATGATGACATTCCGAAGACTGCTTTTCATACGCGCTATGGGCATTATGAGTTTTTGGTGATGTCGTTCGGACTCACCAATGCGCCAGCACCGTTCAAGGATCTGATGAACCGGATTTTCAGGCCGTTCCTCGACCAGTTCATTATCGTTTTTATTGTTGACATACTGGTTTACTCTAGGAGTCGAGAGGAGCATGAGCAGCACTTGGGGATTACTTTGCAGATGTTGAGAGAGCACCGGCTGTATGCTAAATTCTCAAAGTGCGCATTTTGGCTTGATAGAGTGGACTTCCTGGGTCATGTGGTGACTAGTGATGGTATTCTTGTGGACCCGAGAAAGATTGAGCTGTACAGCTTTGGCCCAGACCTGTATCGGTGACTGAGGTCCGCAGCTTTTTGGGCTTAGCTGGTTATTATCGCCGTTTTGTGCAGGATTTCTCGAGTATCGCTGCACCGCTGACTGGACTGACCCGGAAGGGGGTTCCTTTTCTCTGGACTGATGCGTGCGAGCAGAGTTTTCAGCAGTTGAAGACTCGGTTGACGACAGCACCAATTCTTTCTTTACCTTCTGGATCGGGAGGCTACGTTGTGTATTGTGATGCTTCTCAAGTGGGGCTCGGCTGTGTTTTGATGCAGCATGATAGGGTGATTGCATATGCTTCTAGGCAGCTGAAGAAACACGAGCAGAATTACCCCACTCACGATCTTGAGATGGCAGCGGTAGTCTTTGCGTTGAAGATCTGGAGACACTACTTGTATGGAGAGTCGTGTCAGATCTTCACGGATCACAAGAGTCTGAAGTATATCTTCCAGCAGCGAGATCTGAACCTGAGACAGCGCCGATGGATGGAGCTAGTGAAGGATTATGATTGTGAGATCCTTTATCACCCGGGCAGGACGAATGTGGTAGCCGATGCTTTGAGTCGTAGGCCCGTGGGTAGCTTGTTCCAGCTGAGCGCCGTTCAGTGTCAGTCTTCTGCAGATTGGCAGCTCTTGTGTGATAGTAGAGTGCAGTTCGAGTTCACCTCCACTGGGGGACAGTTTGCTCATGTCCGCGCCCGTCCACTACTTGTTGATCGTATTCGTGAGGTGCAACCCAGTGATGCTCGTTTGTCTGAGATTCTTGAGCTTGTTCGACAGGGTACAGTTTCGGAGTTCATGATTGATGACCAGGGTGTGCTACGATGCGGGACTCGCTTGTGTGTACCAGATGTTGATGGGTTGAGACGCGAGATCCTAGAGCAGGCACATCAGTCAGCATTTAGCGTTTATCCAGGTTCCACCAAGATGTACAGAGATTTGAGAGACTTCTACTGGTGGGAAGGGATGAAACGCGATATTTCGGACTTCGTTTCGAGGTGCCTGACTTGTCAGCAAGTCAAGGCTGAGCATCAGAGACCGGCTGGAGAGTTGCAGCCTTTACCCATTCCGGAGTGGAAATGGGAGCAGATTTCCATGGACTTCATTGTGGGTCTACCCAGGACCAGTAGAGGGTACGACTCCATTTGGGTTATTGTAGACCGGTTGACGAAAGCGGCTCACTTCCTTCCAGTGAAGACCACTTTCGGCTATGCTCAATACGCTCAGCTTTATATAGATGAGATTGTGCGTTTGCACGGTGTTCCCACATGCATAGTATCCGACAGAGGTACCCAGTTTACTAGCCGTCTATGGCAGAAGCTTCAGGAAGCTATGGGTACCAGGTTGAGTTTTAGCACCGCTTTTCATCCGCAGACCGATGGTCAGATGGAGTGGACTATTCAGACTCTGGAGGATATGCTCCGTGCATGTGTTCTTGATTTTGGGGGCAGTTGGGATCGTCACTTGCCGTTGATTGAGTTCTCCTACAACAACAGCTTTCAGGAGACTATTCAGATGGCACCTTTTGAGGCTTTATATGGTAGGAAGTGTCGATCGCCAGTCTTTTGGACCGAGCTTAGTGAGAGTTTGGTTTTGGGACCCCAGCTCGTTCAGGAGACTACGGAGAAGATCAAGTTGATTCAGGACAGGATGAGAGCAGCCCAGTGCAGGCAGAAGTCTTATGCCGACCGTCGTCGTCGCAGACTTGAGTTCGCAGTGGGAGATCATGTATTCCTGAAGATTTCTCCGATGAAGGGCGTTATGCGATTTGGGAAGAGAGGGAAGCTCAGTCCCAGATTTGTAGGTCCTTTCGAGATCCTCGAGCGAGTGGGTTCCGTTGCTTATCGTTTAGCACTCCCGCCTAGTTTTCCAGATGTACACCCCGTTTTTCATGTGTCGATGCTTCGTAGATACCTTCATGATCCTTCTCATATGATTCAGCACGAGACCGTTCAGCTTGAGCGTGATCTTTCGTTCACCGAGCAGCCGATAGTTATTTTGGATCGGCAGGTGAAGAAACTTCGGTCTAGGGACTTGCCTTCTGTAAAGGTTCTATAGCGTAGTCCTACTGGTGAGGAGATCACTTGGGAGATCGAGAGCGAGATGCGGAAGAAATTCCCTCATCTTTTTGAAGGTACGTCTTAGCATGAAATTTTAATTCGGGGACCGAATTTCTATAAGTGGGGGAGACTGTAACGTTTTAGAAATCGTTATGCGAATTTGTCCGTTTTAGGGTAAGTTTGTCGGTATTTTCCGTTTTTACCCGACTGTGAACAAACGACCATATAGACTTGCCAGCATCTAGATTAGCTAAAATAAAGCTAGTGCGCGAGCTTTGGGAGTATATGGGACGTTTTGGTTCAATTTGATTTTTTCCCAATTTTTAATATTATTTTAATGCGGTATTCAATTTTGGGAAAATTTCTATAGCAATCTTTTCTTTAAATCATTTGATGTTAAGAAATCCTTCTCACTTCACCTTAGAATTTAGTGTGTGGACTAGAATTAAAGTAGGATTTAAAAGAAAAAGAAAAGAAAAGGGAAATGAGTAGATGCATGCATGTGTGTGTATGTGTGCAATGCATTAACTATGCATTTATGAAGGAAATTGCTAGGAAATTCTTCACAAGTCCACCTCCTCAACCCCTTGGCCGAAATTCCCTTATTACCTACTGCCTTTGCTAATTCCTTTCTTATATTTTATCATTCTAACTCACAAAAATCCTCAAAATCCCTAAATATATCACAAAATACCCAAAAGCTTTGGATTTCTTGCTTCTTGATCACTTGGAGCTAGGGAAAAGCTTGGAGTTAGGAGCAAAGTGGTTAGGTATATTTCCCTCTACTGTTATTTATAGTTTTTGTGTGGTTTTGATCGTTAGTTGCTGCGTAGAACGTAGTTTATATCGTTTAAGGCGATATCGGGTTTTTAGTGTCTTTTTAGAGCTTTTAGTATCTGCTGTGACCTGGGAGTTTTAGTGATTGAGTAAACAACTTCAGAGAGATGTGCAGGTTGACCTGAGACACCACCTGAGAGACGGAGCCCAACCCACCGGTTTAGGCCGGCGAGACTTGAGGATGGGGCCGGCGACGCCGGCCGACTTGGGGAGTTTTGGGGTGGGGTCTTCTGTGGTAGTTGTCTGCTGTTGTTTTTGGTTGTTTGGTACTGTTTATTTAGTTAGTAAATGTAGTATGCAAAATCTGGGATCGATTACCTATAATCGTGTGTTTTGAGTTCGCGTGATACGTGTTGCGACACGAGTCGTTTGTCGTGCTGCGACGTATACAGTATGGTATTGAGGTATCGTTGCGTGTGTTTGCACTAGACGTGTACTCATGAGTTGAGTTAGTGCGTTGGTGTGTTTTATATATACGTAGTTTTGCGTTATTGTGATTGCTTCTAAGATATTCGCATTATTTCTTGTGTTTGTGATATTATAGTGTCGCAAGCGGGGACTTCAGACGCTGCGAACAAAGGGAAGCAGGTGGTCGGATTTTCATAGCTGAAGACCACATGTGTGTAGATTTAACATCTACGGGGAATCGCCCGTATGGCGCTAAGCGTCGGGGCTAGACATGATATAATATTAGCCGTATGTTTATGTGCTCATATAGAGATATTGCATGATTCACATTGCATATAGTTACTTGTTGTGCATGATATTGTACCTGTTGTACACTGCACTATTATCGACAGTCCATGTTGCACGAGCACCAATGATATGCTACACACACACTGTTGGTAATTGCCATGATACGCACAACACAAATGCTCATTTGTATACCTTGCTATTGGTTAGCGACATTAAACGGTTATACTTGTGCGATAGTACATATTACATAGAACATACCTGTATACCTACATGCTCATATGTATGCCATGCTATATTACTCGTTCGCACATATACTTTACTATTGCTATATGATTAGTTTTTATAGCATATATATCGGTGGTATGGGACGCTGTATATATATGTATTCTGGATTTGGATTTTTGGAAACGGTATGATGCATTTAATGATTTGATGCATTGGTTAGTGAACTTTTTCCGTGATATGCTCATATCGATGTTTTATGTTGCATATGCTATTTTATATGGATTTACGCATTTGAGATATGTTTTCATGCGATATGGGAGTGTCAAGTGTCGATGTTGGGCACTTACATTCCGAGAGATATTTGGGGTTTGACAGACCGATACGTGGAACATAAGTGTCGAGATGGGATACTTTGGTTTCGAGGAACGTATGGATATCAGGAAGACCGATGCGTGGAATATAAGTGTCGAAGAGGGATACTTGTGTTTCGAGGAACATATGGATACGAGTATTTATGTGTCGATGATAGGCACTGGTTTTCATGATGTTTTCGAGTGTCGATGTTTGACACTCAGGTTCCATGAGACGTACAGATTCGAGAGCCGATCTGAGGGCCGATCTGAGTATTTTGGGATTTGGGTGTTGTTGAGTTACACCGTGTTTTCCATGCTTATGATTTGTGCATGAGATTATTTACTATCCCGCACTCAGTATTTAGTTGATATGGATATCATGATAGTTGCATATTCATATTGTCATACTCATGCTACCAGTTCACATGTTATTGATCATTGCTGTTAATGCATACTTGCGATTACTGTATGATGTTAATTACTATTCACGAGTTGTCAACTCACCCCCGTTGTGCCACAGTGTTTTGCAGGGCCTTCCCTCTGAGTAGTCGCGGCAGGGTAGCTTATCATCACTACTTTTGTGGATACCGCTACTATAGGCAGTGAGGCCGTTGCTTTTAGGTGGGTTTGCGGTTATCCGTTTTGTGTATTGTATATCTTTTGTTGGATCTAGTATTCTCCATCTACCCCTGTTGTATATGACTTAGAGACGACTTGTGAGATTTCAGTGTTGTATTATATTGGATGATTTTGGGAACCGTGCTCGTAGAAGCCGGTTGTGTTGGATAGTTATTTATGTTATAGTCGTTTCTTTGATATTTCTTCGCTTTGGCGTCGTATACTTGTTGTGGTGATTGTCTCCGCCGGTGGGCGTGATTTTTCTCCCACTTGGGATGTTTTATATATATTATCTGTGTTGTACCCGTTTTCGAGGCTAGTTTTACAAAGGAGGTGCTGCCGAAATTTTCATGAAAGAAAACTAGAGTTAGAGATTTTAAATTGTAAATTTCTAAATGTTTTAAACTATATTTTTCTCCGTTGATCCAGTTTTGGGTGGTTTAGATTTCTGGGTTTTCGGCTTACTTAAGTTACGTATGCCTGTAGACGTTACGTAGTTTAAGTGCCGGTTACGGGCCGAATTGCGGGTCGTGACAGATCCCGATTCCCACTGATGAGTTGGTTTACTCTTCGGGTGACCCCGACTAATTCTTCTTTCAGGTTTGGAGGAGAATTTGAGGTATAGTGGGAGGTTTCCAGATTAGATAAATTGGTAACCATTCTGATCTAGGATAGAGTGCACGCTGAGTGTTTCTTTTCTCTCTCTCTCTGGCAGTGACCATTGACCCGACCCTAAGATTATGACTCAGTGACCAAGTTGACCGAACCTTCTTAACACTGGCTTTTGGATTGTCAGAGTTGCAGACCTCATTGCCACTCCTACTTTTACCCTTTTCTCCAGGACACCCCGCATTACTGCGAACGTCCACTTCCATTGGACAAAACCATCGTATGGTTAGATACGAACTCGAAGGAATTCGAGGATGGTTTCTGGTTCTGGAGAAAACGAATAGGATTATTCAGTTGTCTTTTCTTTTCACCTTCTCTCAGGTTGCGAGTACTCCTTGGTTTAGGAGTAGTACACCTATTACGCAAATTGGATAGTCTTCTTCCAAACCATAGGCTGGTGCCGACCGGTAGGGAATGAAGAAAACCAGTTAGCCTAAACGGTGTACAGAAGGTATTAAGATTAAGACAAAGCAAGGGATTAGTAAGAGGGCAAAGTAAATTGCGACTGATATTCACGACCAAACCAAGTATTTCTTCGCCAATCCTAAATCACCTTTGTATTTCTCCAAGACACTCCGTATCACTACGAAGATCCACAGTTTATTGGATACTCCATCATATGGTTATATACGAACTCGAAAGGAACTTGTTCCAGTTCGGGGGTGGATTCTGGTCCAGGAGAAATAGGAATATTGTTTATTCGGTTGTCTTTTATCTTCACCTTCTCTCGCATTGCGAGTGCTCCTAAGATTAGGACAGTACACCCTTTATGCTTATTGGATAGTCTTCTTCCAAACCATAGGCTGGTGCCGAATGGTAGGGAAGGAAGAAAACCATTTGGCCTAAGGGGTATGCAGAAGGTAATGAC
Source organism: Agapanthus africanus (assembly GCA_030015575.1). Classification (NCBI taxonomy): domain Eukaryota; kingdom Viridiplantae; phylum Streptophyta; class Magnoliopsida; order Asparagales; family Amaryllidaceae; genus Agapanthus; species Agapanthus africanus. The sequence continues at coordinate 123,767,670 of JASDDO010000031.1, forward strand.
TAAAGCCATATAAAGGGATTTGGAGAGGTGGCAAAGAATTATACGGTTATAGTTGTGGATCTGGATAATGGTAGAGGCATTATTAGGAATACCAGGTTACCCCATCGAAACATTTCAATGTTTCAGGTTCACTGTGTACTGTTAAAAGAAAACTGATTTCCCAATTAGGCACTTGCTCCAGGGTATGTATTTACCAGGTTGGGTTCTCACATCTGTATGGTTTTATAGATGATGAGTGGGAGTAAGTCATTGGGAATTGGGTGATCATCCTCATTATATCGGGATTCGTTGTAATCGGTGAAATTTGAGGGGATCATCTGGCCTGTTTGCCGGTCGGCAAATATTTGGTTTTGAATATCCGCTGTTGTGCACCAATTTCAAATTGATATATCTGTACGTCTATTTTCATAGAGTGAGATATACCTTTTGATATTATGTCGATGACATTTACCTATATCAGTGGATGATTAGGTAAGGAGCATTAAACAGCGGTGTAATTCTTCTTAACCATAAGTACAGTTTTCAACCTACGACACACAGTGAAAGAGTTGTTAGACTCAGCGGACTTATACAGAGTATTGTATGTTGTCCAGTGTCCATTAGGACAGAGGGGTTGGTCCTCATACTATATTCAGTTTACTTTTAACTTCTCTAGTTCTTAGACATGTGTTTCGTAGAAACACAGGGTCTATGTTTTGAGGAGTTATAGGTATTTGAATAAAGTAGAGAACCAGGTGTAGCAAGTATCGGGATTCTTCAAAGTGATCGAAGATGTAGATACTTGTGTATGGTATTCAGTTGATAGTAATTACTTCTCTTTCAGGTTACTCATAATTGGAAGCATTCCTAAGTTGAGTAACGTTGATCGGCCTCCTTCCATTTAGTTGACATGCACTGAGATAGCTGCATGATTTGAATCTAGTTCAATTAAATCAGTGCCTCTGTTTCTATATTGGATATAGAACAGTTCATATCTTAAAATTTTTAAGGTACGGGGAGTTGTCCGGCTTATGATTAAAACCAGACTCTGGACAACTCAAGGCACGTTTCTGTAATGGCTGTTTGTGGGTTGACCCAGGCTATGACGAGGGTTAACTTTCTACTATCTGGAAGATCAATAGTGATATTGTTCTTGACTCACCACAGTTTTAATAAAAATGGATTTTTTCAGAAAACAGTAGTGGGAGTATGGTAGAACTGGAAGTGATTCCAGAACCGCAAACGATTACTGAAGATTTGATAAGGAACCTAAAGATTCAATCTGGTTTGACATTCCATTGGCCACTCCGCAGATAAGGTGGGTAACTTCAGGCACCCGAGATGTACTCCGGTAGCCTCAAGGACGGTGACAGGGAAGTTCTTGTTTACCCACACTTGCTATTGCTGTTGTTCCGGCTGCGAGACCCGGCAGGAGGATGAGTATAGCGTCGTTCTAAACTAGCTTTAGAAGTGCACATCTATATGACTCTGCCAGAGGGTTGTCGTAGTCAGTGGGAGCAGCGGAAGCATTGGTGGACAGGTAGCTTATGTCTATTTATAGACTAAAGCAGATATAGCGGAGATAGATCATCTATTTCTGATGTGACAGTCATAGGTTTGACGTCATCAGAATAGGGGATGGATCTGTTGAGAAGGTAGTAGGGTGTGATATCCGGGTTTTGGATGACATACACATAGTAGGAAGTGATATTCCTATACTACGATCGGTTATACTTTGGTCGTCACACAGTGTTTTCTCCACAAGGGACTTGGACATTATATCAGACATACTGGTTACTAGATCTATGGTTTTTAGATCTAGATTTGGGTGGTTTCCCAATCTGGGTACTTAGACAGCATTCTAAGAGTATTTAGAATGGACGACTCCTGGCACGGTAGTATACCTGCAGGTAATGGAGTCACCCTCTCTAAAGGTGTCTTATAGACTAAAGTAGAGAGGGATGTGCATGATTGGCAGATCACTTGCTTAGGCAATTGAGTCAATCATGAGATGTCAAGTACCACACCAGATGTTGTTCTTGCAGTAGATGCAATAAGTTGACAGTGATCCAATCCTGGAGAAACAGTCGGAAGCAGTTATAGAACATAAGTGAATGTTCTAGGGATATGATAACGGCTGCCTCCTTTGGGAGACAGTTATCATTCCAGGCTTCCAAGGTGACATGGACGACAAGGAGGTTGTCAGAGTTATAGTTTTCCTTCTGACAAGGGGCAGTATTTTAGACAGGTGGTCCAAGGCAATACTGAGGGTGGCATGGCGCAGGATACTGATTAAGTTCAGTTGACGATACAGTCTAAGAAGTTTGGATTTGGAGTTCATTTATGAGCTAGGTCCCATCAGACATCCAGATATTCTAAGACAGGTATTGCTCATTTCGGGAGATGGCTTTCTCCGCGAACATGAGATATAGAGAGACATAGAAAGAAACATCTAGGCGGATCCATTCACTGAGGCTATTCCTCGACCGCAATAGTTTCACAAACGGGATTTGTGAGACTGACTAGTATAGGAGTTGGGTGTTCGGTATCACACGGGCTGTGAGTATGCGACATCACAATAATTAGCCTTGAGTGCAAGTGGGAGATTGTTGGAGATAGTGCCCTCAGAGTCAATTATTGGATCACAGGCACGTGATTGCAATGATTGAGGGAGGACCTATCCCGGTAGGACAGTCTTACTCGAGATGATAGTATGCTATCTGGTTTACCTTTATCATCGTGTACTGCTTTAGGTGACCTGACATGTCGCTATTGCACGTTGATAGAGCCCCTAGGATTCTTGCTTGACTGCCAGCAGTATGAGGGCGATCATATAAGTGAGAGCTGGAGTCTATAACCACATCCTTAAAAGGTCCCTAGTCGTAGGAGTTTCGAGACAGGGCATCGATACTCCAGATTAGACTAGTGTATACAGTCGAGACCCCGACGAGGGGCGGTGGCCGGTCTCACAAGCCATTGGTGTCAGTTGGATCACCTAAGATGTATACAGGTGCTCATTGGGTTATGAGTACACCGGACAGGACTCGCCGGGAACATGCTAGTTGGTCTTATACCTGACGTCAGATAGCAGTTCCCTGGTGACATGTGTACAGGTTAGTTCATCGACCTAGGGATCGTCATTTGTCTCGTGTGAGTTCCCACTGTACTTTGATTACTACCCTACCATGGCTCAAAGGAGTCGTGCAAACAGGTTTTAGTTGGGTACAGTCCCGATCCACATGGAGGCAGTGAGCGGATCTTCACGGGTTCGTCTCTCCCGGTATTGGGGGTGAGGTCGCGCTGTGTCTAGGAGAGCCATTACACGAAGACCTTGGCCAAGGCAGGAGATTTACTGGTAGGTATTCCAGTAGTATCTCAGGGTGTTCTGGGCTACACTCCGACACGACTTGTACCGCTTTTGGGGGTCTGACTTTTACCAACCCCCTAGGCCCGACATGCGATGCTCATAGACGAACGGACCGGACTGTACGGATATTATCACTGACAGGCTCAGTAGGGTGTCAGGATGAGTTCGCTTATCGACGTCCCTTTTGGTCAATAGCTGGTGGCCCGTCACGTATTGGCTTATACCTCTGACGTGCTAGTGGTTAAATCCACAGCCATAGTATTGACGAGTCTTTAGAGTCCACCACACTTTCAGTTACTCAAGCTTTCGGGCGAAACGCTGTAGAGGCCGTATGGAGATATGGCAGGGTTCGATCAGATACGTGCGGTATTGAACGGATCAAGATCGGACGGTTTGTACTAGAGGCCGTATGGTTATATGGCAGCGTTCGATCAGATACGTGCGGTATTGCACGGATCAGGATCGGACGGATATTACTAGCCGGCTTTGGCTTAAGCCGGATCCAAGTATAGTACAGTGTAGATTTTGTCTCATTGCATTTGTATCCGGACGAAATACAGATGCGGGTGTGTATGCACAGTATCGGGGTTTTCCTGTAATTTATTACGGGACCAGTTTTCTGGAGTTGCCAGTTTGCATTCCTTTCCGGCCGGTTTTCCTTTGTTCTTTTCCGGCCGGACTTTTCCGATGGAGGGGGTTATTTGCAAGTTTGCAAATAACACATTGTGGAGGTTTTTCTTGCAAATGTATTTATTATGAAAGCATCTTTTGATACCATTCTTATCCATCATTATCACTTTCTTTTTGTTGATTGGAAGTGATTAGAGTTTGATGTGAGATGGTTATGATGATGTTTTGGATGTGGTCACCACTTGTGCTCCTACCATCACCTCCCTTCATGCTTCATATTCTTTCCTCCACCATTTTCTAAGGATATAAGTTTTTTCATGGTTGAGAGAAAGAAAAAGATGAGAGTTTTCATTCTTGAGAGTTTCATTTTCTTAATCTCTTTTCATGTTAAGAAAAATGCAAGCACCATTTTTTCTTATCTTGTTTCCTCCATCATCTTCAAATGGCAACGAATCCAAATGAGACATAGCCTCTACACTACACTTCCTACAGCAAATCTTGGACGCATCGACTCGCCAGCTTCGCGCCCGAGTTGCCTCGGTATTGAGGTGGGAGCCCGTAAAAGATGCAGGCGATGTGGTGCTCTTCCGGCGAAGAGGCGACAACGAGGAGATAAAAGACGAAGCATCCGCGGGAGATCGGAGTGGAGACGAAGACCGAAGTTCTCGGATCATTCGGTATATCTCTTCCCCTTCTTGTACTTTGCTATATCTAGTTTAATGGCCCGATCCTGGGTTTAGTGCACGGTGGTGCCGGTTTGCTAAGTCCGCAAAATTAAAGTTTATCACCGCTTCCGCATTCCGGCGTCGGATTGACGGCCGGGGCGCCGCCGTGCACTTACATGATCGTGCCTCGAGTTTGTCCGAATTTTGCCTTTTGACATAGGCCGGACAACCCCATATCTTAACTCGTTTAAGATAAGGTCTCTTCCCACTCCGTATCTCATATAGTGTGGTAGGTACAGATTTGGATGGAACTTGATTCAATAGGTATGCTGCTGTCTCAAGCGCATCCCCAAGAAGGAAATAGGTAACTCAGCAGTGCTCATCATAGAGCGCACCATATCTAATAGGGTGCGATTCCTCCACTCCTATACACCATTGTGCTGTGGTGTATAGGGAGGAGTAAGATGAGAGAGAATCCCATTCCCTTTTAGATAATCTAGTAACTCATTGCTCAAGTATTCTCCTCCTCGATCTGATCGAAGGATCTTAATACTTTTGCCCATTTGGTTATCTACTTCGTGCTTATATTCTCTGAATTTCTCAAAAGCTTCAGACTTGTGTTTCAACAGGAACACATGTCCGTATCTTGAGAGATCGTCAGTGAATGTAATGAAGTATGAGGAACCGTTCCTGGCATGTGTTGACATGGGACCACATACATCACTTTGTATCAGTCCCAAGAGTTCTGTAACTCTTTCTCCGTGTCCACTAAACGGAGTTTTGGTCATCTTGTGTCACGTCCCGAAATAGCACGTGACTGGCCCTTCAATCATATGAAGTCTATAGGACCTCATCTAATTCAAGTAAGCCAAAAGCCCAGAAATCTAAAACCATTTTTATGGAGTAAATAAAGAAAAGTAGTTTTTAAGAAGTAAAGAAAACAAGTTTTAAAATCAAGGTTTTTAAATAAGTAAGCCGAATATGCATTTTTAAAATCTCTAGTCTTTTCTAAAAATTTCGGCAGAGTTTCCTTTGTAAACATTGGGCCCGAACGGGGTACCACAAGAATAATATATGTACAATGATAAAAGGCATCCCCAAGCGGGAGCTTGCTCTTCGTCAATCGACGGTCACAACCACGCAAACAGTATAATATAAAACGCCGAAGGGCGAGGATCAAAACTCAAAGGAAAACTCAAAATCAGCATGAAATGCATAATACTACAACGCGCGACTCAAAGGTCGAATAATACAAAACTGGTTTTCTAAGGATGAAACAATATACAAGTTTGGTTGATGGAATTTCTAGATACAACTGAATAAAATAAAAACAAGGGTGGTCACGATGCGAGTGAACCCACCTACCAAAGCAATCACCCAGAAAGGAAGCAGTGTGCCAGAAAAGCCGCAATGAAACCTGTACGGCAAAACCTGCAAGAAACTGTGGCACAACGGGGGTGAGTTTCCAACTCGTGAATAGAAAATATCACAAAGCAGAAATCGTATGTATGACTAAATCCTAGGTCAAACGATAAGTAATATATATATAAATATATATCCTCAATATGATAAAGTCTGAAGCATAATAAAGTGGCAATGTAACCTCTAAACATAAGTGTACTCCCATGTGCTCGTGTCAGTGCCTCGGGTAGAAAAATATCGTAAATATGAGGTATGAATGTGGTAAAATGAAAACAGAAGACATCATGAATGAGAAGACCGTTTTCTTAATATAGTGAGATTTTTGAATAAACATTCAAATATCATCAATGAAATCATCAGAAAATTAGTGTCAAGCATCGACACAAGTATACATCATGTCCAATATGTATGCAACATTCATGAAAGAACTCTATCAGGTACTACTAATACATGAAGCAATGCATATAAAATAAATGTGGGGTAGGGGATATAACATGCCATCCATACACATCGACCATAAAGGCCCCTCACATCGACCATAAAGGCCCCTTATATCGACCATAAAGGCCACCCACATATATAATGAATAGGTAAATTTGCATAGTTCATCATGATGAAATATTAAGTAGATGTATATATATATATATATATATATATATATATATATATCAGCGTCTCATACCATACACACACACACACACACACATATGTACTATGGTATACGTATATATTTCAGCGTCCCATACCACTAATATATATACGCAGGGGTAAAACAATCCAGAAAACATCATATGAAACAATATCGCAGTGCAAAATCCATGAATTATAATACATGCAATGTGAAACAATAATATGAGCATGTAACTATGTACAGGCATATGTGTAAGCATATAGGTATACAGGTATGCTATATGTCATATGCACAAAGGAATATGAATCAATAACATATAAGCATGCATTGCAATGCGAGTAGTAGAATAAATGGTAAATGAATAATAGTGCATCAATAAAGAAATATGCATTCGTATATACGAGTCATACAGGTTTTTGGTATTTGAAAGTTGCACGAATCGTGGTGTTTTAGAAAATAGGGCTACGGTGTTTTAATGAAAAATTTTATCCTTGAAAATATTCGTAGTATCCCTTGGCATGTCTTTTAAAATACCCACGATTCGTTAGTTTTTTTGAAACAGGTATGACTCGGATCTAATCTAACATCAACTAAGTAAACTACAGATCTAAATAACAAGTTAATCGAAAGGGTATGGAAACCACCTAAATCTGAGTCGATATATATATATGAATATAATAGTCGGTGATCCCGCCTCAATAGTATCACATACGATACAATATACATCATATAATATCCTCGAGTCATGAGTGCGGATCTATCATCAATATATAGATCGTACATAAATCCGTCGTACGGCATCCCAAATCTGGGTACGGGTCAATATCACATTCATCTCATCAATTATCTGGTATTCTTATCATCATATCTCATGAACTGGGGTACTAATCTAAGTCTAGTACAAACTGATACAATCGATATATATGTGTGCGAGTATGAAATCACACGCCTAAAGGCCCGCTAAAATCACATGTCGTATCCCAAATACGAATCATATCACATCACCGATCTCATGTCTCTATGCCCAAATCATTGATTCATCTCCAAATGTCATCCACTATCCTCATCATCCAAGCATAAGTATAGCAAGTAAGCATGTGTGTGCGTGTGGGTGTAAACCTATTCTAGGGTTCGCTACTAGGAAACTATACTAGTTCACTTCTAATAACCCTAATCTAACCATTAACACAAATCTTATCTTGATAATCATCCACGTAACATAAACACATATATAACCATAAATATAAATAAGCTACACTACGAACTGTGGGGTGCTATACGCCATACACCCGACTTCCCCCGTAGATATAATCTACTCACCTGATCTTCGTTGGTCGATGTCGACGTTGCCACCATCATCTTCATCGCCTCGAACCACCGTGGGGGTACCTACATGTCACACGTATTGCATCGCATTAAAACCAAATCAAGACTAAAACTACACACGAAAACCAAAACGATACGCTTACAAGCTTATAGGTTAGAACCTATGGACTACGCTTTCAAAACCATCAAACGACCCTCGATCTCGTCGTACAAACGTCAAGTGATCGAGGTAAAATACAATAAGCAAATCCAGAATTTAAAATATGAGAAACGAAAACACGAATCAAAACAACAACTCAGGAAAAAGGTCCCAGATTCTACCCTAGGTCAAATCAGAAAATTTTGCATATACCAAGGGTCTATTTTACTGATGAGGGGACCACAGAACCAATACGAGGCAGATTGGCCGAGGTCTGGCCGCAAATTGCGGCAAGAGGGATTAAATTTGCGGCCGTAATTGGGAGATAGGGTCTAGGGTTTTTAGGGTATGTTCTAAATCACCTGCATGTATCACTGTACTTGCAAAATAATTTTCAGAGGCTCTGGGTATTAGCAGATTTCATTTTACATCCACAGAATCCACAATTTTCGGATATCGGGTTTTCTAAATCCGTATTCCGGGATTCTAGTCTCTGGTTTATGTCTGAATCCTAGCACTAGGGGGTTTGTAAGGTCTCCTCTAAGCTCAATTACCCATCACCACTCAAGAATTCCATAACCCTTAACTAGAATTTTCCTACCCTCACTAAAGCTCACAATATCGGTTTAAAGTTAACATGGATGTAAAAGCAATGAGAATACTAAGCTAATGGTTCAAAAAATACCTCATTTGGCAACTCAAGAAAATTCTTGAGTTGTCCCAAGTGGCCAAAATGCAAGCTTTCTTGGACCATGGTGTAGCTTGTGAGTTTGTGCAACTTTTTTGTGAAGTGGGCAAGATGTTTTGGTGAAGTTTTTGAGAAGTTTTGAGGTGAAGAAGTGGAGATAGGAGAGAGGGCAGCAGCAGCAGTCGCTAGGGTGTGGGAGAGTAGAGAAGATGGTGAGTAAAATGAAGTAGGAATGTGAGTTGATCCAAGGTTTGACCCCTTACCCTCTCATTCTCTCTCATGCCCATCCCTCCATTCTTTATTCAACCTTTTCTTTTCTTTTCTTTTTCCCATTCTCTCTAATTAACAACCATGCAATAATCATGAAGAATGCCATGATAAAGAAAAATGTAACTCATGAAAAAAGACTTGTGCATGTTTTGCACAAATCAAGCTTAAAATCCGATTAACGATTTTTAATCGCGATTAGAACTAAATTAGCATATAATTAATCATAAAATCTTCAAAATTGTATAATTCACATAAAACATCCTCTTTTAGTAATTTCCATAATTTTCAAAAAATTTCCCAATTTATCGGTATTTAATTATATCGCTTTATTTAAAAGATTCAATATTTTATTATTCAATTAAAAAAATTGCCCAAAAATAATATTTTATTTTTTTGAAATGTTACAATCTTCCCTCCTTAAAGAAATTCGGTCCCCGAATTTAAATTTAAACCCCTCAAATACTAAAACATTTCAATAAAAAGTCCAAGTCGTCGGGGTTCCGAAATCATCAATACATAAGACGCATCATAGCGCAATACATGCGCATGAACAATAAGCAGATAACTAAGAATCAAAACTCCGTCAAGCATCCCGCAATCATCGGAGTCATAGTAAAGACACAATGCCAAATCCAAAATAAAACCAATATGATATACATCAAAACTATACATGTAGACATCAAAACTATACATGTAAATAGCTGAAGGAATGCATGCCAAATCTTGTTAAGTTGCTGTACGATGCGCATAACACTGCACAGTGGCGGACGTCTATTATAAGAAAATAACCATATACGTATATATCCTTTGTTTAATATGTACGTTCCGCCGTTTTGAAAACATTTTAGAAGGGTTTCCTTGTTTTAAACGTTTCGTGTCATATCGGACACGTAGGTAAATACTGAGACTATAGGTCCTTTTTTGGAAATCCCTTCGATAACTATCAATGCATGCAAAATATATCCAGGTACTGTCCTCTGACTAGTCTTTCTCAGTACGAAATAGCAAACATCATAAAACGTACTGATCCATAAGTAATCAATCCCAAAATGTATATAAGAATACCCTGTGCGTCTGGTGCGCACGGAAATTGTAACATTTCGGAAAATATAAAATATTTTTTTTGGAATTTAATATTAAAATAATATATTTCGCGAAAACTACCGATTTACGAATTTGGGATTTTCGTAAAATGGTATAAATGTATATCAAAAATTTTGAAATAATTGGGAGATTAAAATAATTTATTCATTTAAAGATATTGTGGTGATGGAATTGGTTAGCATTCTTTTTGGCCAAATTTCCTTCATGTGCTTTCCAAAATTTTGTGAGCATGTTTATTTTTCTTTGGTTGCCAGCAATTTCGAAAATTTGGTCAGTGGGTTTTATTTGGCATTGGTCTTTTAGGTGAGTCATGCTTTTGAGCATTTGATGATTCATTGTCAAAGTTAGGATATTTTTTTTTGTGATATTTTTGAGGGGATGAGGTGGCATGGTGTGTGATTGGGGTGCTGGAAATTTCATGGGGCTGTTGAATGATGAAGTGTGTGCTGGCCATTCTTATTAATTGATGGTTTGATTTTTGTGAAGGATTTTTCATGGAGATAATTGTGTTGTTTAATGCTTACCCTCACCACTTGATTCCTTATACTCACCCTCCTCACAACCTTTAACCAGTGAACATTTTTCTTGAAGTGGCCGAGAGCATTTTGGCCGAGCACTTGAATGGCAGAGAGAAATTTTGTGTGCAAGCTCATTTTTAGCCAAAAGAGAAGATTCTTTAGCTCACATTTTCTTCACTTCTCCATCAACAACTTCATTTAACTCCATCCAAATCCTTGGGTGCCTTGAGACAACGTATCCTACACTCTCTCTACCTCTTTCTTGGACATCTAGGTTGGAAAACTGGATGCCCGAGTTGCTTCGGTTTGAAGCGGGAGCCTATATTAAGAATCCCCGACGTGGATCGTCTTCGACGAGGGAGACCGGAGAGCGAACTTGTTCGGGACAGCCGTGAAGAGCTTGGGAAGAGATTGAAGACCGAAGGACACGGATCGATCGGTATAATTTCTTAAACCACTTTACAGTTTACTAATATAGGGTTATTGGTACGTTTGGGGTTTTAGGCTTGGTGGTTTTCACGAATAGAGACCCTAGTTAGGATTTTGGCTGTGTTTTCCGATATTAGGATTCATGGTTTTGAGATTTGATATTGTATTTGGTCGTTAGATGTTTGTACGTCAACGACAAGGGTGTTTGATTGTTTTGCATGCATAGGCTATAGGTTCTAACCTATGAGCGCACCGCGTGCCTTTTTGGATTTCGGAACGTGATTTTAATGGTATTGCGATACGTGTTGATATTGTAGGTATCTTCGCGTGGATTCCGAGATGACGAAGCGCATTGATTACGGCTAAGCGAGGAGTTTAGCAGGTGAGTAGATTTATATCTACGGGGGAAGTCGGGTGGATGGCGTATAGCACCCCCGCAACCATTGATATGGAATATCGTTTGTTTCTGTTATCCTGATAAATGATATGCGACGGACCTGATTGTAGGATTTACAAACGATAAGATGATTGAAGTTGATGCTAATAAACAATTGACTTAGGAGAAAATAATATGATAAGTGAATCATGATAAGTACGATTTAAAGGAGAACGAGTGTGATGTTTATTGAAATTGATGCGAGATATTAATGTGATGAACGAGTATACGATATGATAGGATGACTTAGTGTGATATGTCGAGTCAATATGTGATTGTTGATACCTTTGTAGGTCCCCTGATACGAGTTTGACATCGATGTGACCTGAGAGATAGGTATATATATTTATATGGATAATGATTGCATAATGAGTGATATGCCGTACGAGACTTAGATCTGTACCCCGATGTTGTATAGGTTGATAGAATCCCTATTCGTTAATGCCGTTGTACGTTAGATTACCGTACGCGATGACTTTTACCTGTTGATTTATCCATACCCTTGATTAAAGGATGTCGTACGATGGATTGTACCGTACGTGATGTTGTGAGGCTGGATGCTAATTGATAGATTCACCGACTCGGTCTTGTTGATATGTATACCCCATAGCATTTGATTCATTATATGCATTATGCTGCATTCATGATATTCTCATTTCATTTCTTATACCTGTGCTAGTACACCTACACCATTATCGATGATACGTATGTTACACATACACAGATTGCCGGCTCACACACTTCTTCATCGATAATTGCCATGTCACTTACACAGTAGAATTGCTATATCATGCTATAATATACTACCATGTTCATATCACTATGCTAGGTTGCATGATATATTAACATGTACACCCACATACTTTGCTACAGCTACATGTACATCATGCATACATACTGACATGTACACCTACATATTTCTCTACAGTTGCATATACCCTAGGTGGTATTACATTGACATGTGATATTGAGACATTGACTATTGCGCCATTGCTCTTATGAAATACATCATACATACTTGATTACATGTAGATACTTATACTTTGCTACAGTTATATGTACACTTCATATGATGCTGCACTTGTTTTCGGAGGATTTGGGAACCGGAAGATATATTTTAAAGTTGGATTCATTTTTAAAGAGCGGTTTTCCCTAAATATGCTCATATTGTTGTTTATGTTGCATATATCAGTTTTTCATGGATTTTCGTATTGTGGTATGGATTTCATATGATTTATGGATTTGAGAACAGTGGGGGTATTTCAAGAAATTTATGTATTGTTTGAAAACACGGTTTCTCTTGATATGATATTTCAGTGCGTCCACCATGTGTTTTCTCGGTTCTGAGATTGGCATGTGAAACCCGATTCGAGGAGCGGGAGGCACCGTCTGCCGGTACATGGTGGACCCGGTATGGTACCCCGGGACGAGAGGTGATATCGTGGTGTAGACGATGAGCCTGGCAGTGGGACCACTACCTACCGGTGATAGTATTTGGACTCGGCGGTTATCGTGGGGATACCGACCGGAGTGATGTACGGACATGACGTCAGGGCCAGTCGCGGTGACAGCGCCTGAGTTATGAAGATTTACGTGTCGATGTTAGACACGGGTATTCATGATGTTTCGGGTGTCGGTGATAGACACCCAGGTTTCCATGATTTGATGTGTCCTTAATGGACACACATTCTTGATATCCTCATATTTACCTGCATATGCTTTTATGATATTTACATGCAGGAGTTGTTGTGTCAGTGGTTGACACGTGGACGAGATCCACTGCATACATGCATTGATTTTATTGTTGGACGAGATCCACCTGCTTACATGCATTGATTCATTGTTGGATGATATACACATGCTGTTAGGCAATTATCTTGTGTTGGCATATATATAGATTTGGTCACCCTAGATATCATAGTATTACCTTTATGATATAGTTGACCTAGGAATCGTTGTTTATTTCGATTTCTACTTGTTGTTGTTTTTCTATTCACGAGTTGGCAACTCACCCCCGTTGTGCCACAGTTCTTACAGGTAGACCGCTTGGATCAGTTGCGGTATCGGTGGCACACAGCTGTTTTCGGGTGACTTGCTTCTGGTAGGTGGTAGATGTTGGATCGTGCCCCTCTTGTATTCATTATTCATATTATATCTAGTCACTCCATCAAATCAGAAACTAGAAATTGTATATGATGCAGACTTAGAAGACTTGTAGTTGCGAGACTTGAGCGATGGGTTTTTATGTTCGCTTTTGGGGTTGATGTCTTGCTTTACTTTATTTCCTTTTATGGATCTTCGCCGTTGGGCGTCGTATACTTGTTATTTATACTTGTGGTGTTGTTTCCGCCGTTGGGCGTATTTTGCTCCCGTTTGGGATGCTTTCATTATATCATTTGTTGTACCCGTTTTCGGGGCTAGTTTTTACAAAGGAGGTGCTGCCGAAATTTTTATGAAAACCAAGGAAAAGAGTTAAGTGAAGTTTTAAGGATTTTTACTTAAGTTTCTAAATGCTGTAAATGTTTTCTTTACTTACTTCTATTGTAAGGTTTAGATTTCTGGGTTTCGGCTTACTTAGGTTACGTTACGCCTGTAGACGTTGCGTAATTTATGTGCCGGTCACGAGCTAATATTTTGGGTCATGACAAAGTTGGTATCAGAGCGCTTGGTTTAACCTTGGTTCGAGTTTAGGTTTGACTATGCGGAGTCTAGGGCGTATATATTTTGAAACCTAGGCTTGACCTTACGGAACATAGACTTTAACAAGGGGGTGTTAGACCCGAGCTTTCGTTTCATAGCCTGACCCTGATTGATGGAGTAGGTAGCTTGAGTAGAGTGACGTACCGTACGTATGTTCCGCGGCATATTTACGATACGAAACTCCACTTAAGTGACCTTAGGATGTACATATCTTGAGACTGGTGATTCTCTTCGTTTCTTTGATTATACATCCATCGAGATACTTGATTTTATTCGCTTCCATGATCATACTCTCAGTGATTTGACTCCTCCTTATGATCATCTATCCATTTTGGGATCTGTTGACTCTTTCATCCATTTGATCTTTTTCGTCGATACTTGATTAAGGTTCCTGTCACTATGGTTTGAGTGCAGATTGAGCTGCTGCTAGTGTTGCGGTCAGGGTAAGCTCGTCGTGGACGAGAACTGACCATCGTGTTTTCTGGTGACATGGGAATGTATCGATGTAGTGTTGTATTGTTGTGACCCCTCGTGTGAGACGATTGTGCGGTTTTGTACCGGATGACCGGGCCTTTGTTAGAGGCTGCCTGTTGGGGGAGGACTGTTGATGTACAACATACCCCTGAGATTGTGATGTCATCTACCGTGCAGACAGATGACCCAGATGTTGCTGAGATTGATGTGATGTCGCTTCCAGAGCTTACAAGCTGAGATCGCTGGAGCTTCCAGGCATAGATACGACAGGTGATAGCTAGTCTATCTTGAGTTGAGAGACGAAGGTGATTCGTCTGATTGAGGCGTCGACGCAGGCCCAGTTGAGTTGAAGATTGCCAGTATGGAGAGTCTTACTCAGGTCTAGAGTATACCAACCTAGAGATGACCGTCGATGTATCGTCTATCCTTGAGGATTGAGGGCATTGTTTAGCATGCGGACGAAGGGTGTTCACATGTCTTCTGGGCAGAGTTGAAAGGTTCGAACGAATGTCAGAAAACCCATTTTTCTAAGTTTAAAGTATTCGGAAGGACATGCAAGTGCTTCTGTGGACCCTTTAGAAGAATGAAACCCTAACTCGACGTGATGACCATGAAACCGCTTTTGAACCTTAGGGTTTGTGGCAGTTTAGCGGTGCCATCAGTGAGGCTTGGGTCTGCCCTTCTACGGTCGGTCCATAGGTACTGTGGCATATACCGAATATCATTAAACCATGCTCAGGTGTTGAGCTCTCGGAAAATTTTGGGATTTTTGATGACTCGATCGAAAAGTTTTACGCCGTCCGGATATCCTATGATAGGAGATCAGCAACAAGACCAGCTTCGGATAGAGGACCTCACCCAGGTGTGTTGTGAGTTGATCGAGAACGGATGAATATTGAGATTCCTCCGATTGTTGGGACGGGTTCCCTAGGATGTGTTCGGCTAGATATTTTCGATAGAGTGATGAAGATACCGTGTTCATAGTTCGAGTTCGTGTGAGAGACTCCGGATTGACTATAGCCGAGAACATTTGCAGTACACAGATAGCATGATACGACGTCAAGTGGACGATACTGAAGACGAGTAGAGTAAGAGGTTCGTGCGAGACGTTAACGAGCTGTTGTTACTCCCCATTGAGATTAGAGATCGGATATGTGTACAAAGGCGTTGAGATACGGCCAGTTTCTGAGGAAAAGTTGTGCTGAGAACGCAGATGCCTAGAGAATGAGAAAGATTATATATAAGTACCAGCCTCCATATAGTTCGGCGTAGGCGAGATCGGAAGAGACCTTGAGCCGGTTCCTTCCATGACACTGCTGCAATAAGATTTGTACCGAGGATCAGATGTGTTATGTGTATTCTGAGGACCCAGAGACAGAGGACGCCAGACCGTGGGCAGGAGGCGAGCGGATGTTCTTGCTCTGCCAGTTTGGGCGCACCGACTTTTTCTACGACATTGTAGGAGGTGTACCTCAATGTCATTTGTTGCGATTTGCGTTGTGATCCGAGTATCATGCTTATATCGCTTGGATTTGAGTTTCATGATATTTCGTACACCATGGCTGCACCTACTGGGTATTTACATTTTGTGCATAGTTGTTGCACTGGATATACATTTTACACACTATTGTATTGGTTCGTGATTTGCGTATTTCTAATTGCGCTTGATATTGATTTTGTGCCTTAGCTGCACATGTTTATGATTTCGCGTATTTCATACTTTTGATTAGATATGTGCGTGTGGTACGCACTCGATTTGATTTTTGCACTCCGTATAGCTCATATGTGCTTGCAGTGCATTGATACGTGTTTTGTGCATGCAGTTGTACACTTTTATGATTTTTATACACCTTGGTACGCTCGTTTGGTTTTCATACGCATTTGAGTTATTGATGATATTTCGTGCACGGGAGTACAAAATTTGATATTTCGTGCACCGGATGCACAGGATTGGTATTTCGTGCATTGGTTGCACTTGATTTATGCCTTTGAGCATTCATTATACCGGATTTGTGTTTTCGTGCGCGTGCATACTTGATGTTCGTTTTCGTGCATGCTACTGCAGTTGATGCTTATTACGGACCTGACGCGCTAGGGTCGGATTTTGCGCATATTAGGCGCTTGATTTAGATTTTTATTCGTGCATATGGGATGCACCTGATTCAGATTGTATTTTTGCATGACGGATGCACTTGAGTTGGATTTTCGCGCATGTTGAGTGCATGATATGAGATGTGATTTTTGCACACCGGATTCACTCGATTGGGATTTTCGTTCGTGCATGACAGTTGCACTGGTTGAGATTTTCATGTACTATAAATGCACTAGATGTTGTTGTCGTGCACACCTGCTGCACTGGACAGATGCTTTTGTGCGGACCAGTTGCACTTAGTTTTACTTTCGTGCATATTGGCACTGGTATTTGGATTTGATTTCCGTGCGCACCAGACGCACGTGATTTTTGGATACGCCTTTTGAGGCCGATTTTGCTTTTGAGCACTTTGTTTTCATGATGAGGCCTATACTTTGTAGTACCCTAGCAGGACTGATCCGAGGACAGTACCTGTGTACCTTGCATGCATAAAAAGTTTACCAAGAGGTTTTAAAAAGGAGCTATAGTCTCGCTATTTCTTACGTGTCTGCGAGTGACACTAACGTTTACAAATAAACCTTTTGGGATGTTTCAAAAAGGCGGGACGCATATTTTGGCAAAACATATATGCTAGTATATTATTACTTTAACAATGAGCGTCCGCCACTGGTGTCGTGATTTACGCATTACGCGGCAATTCAGAAAAGATTAAGCATATGATTTATTCAGTTTTTGGAGATTTTTTTCAAACAGGATGCGTACTATATAAGTATTATGGTATTTCGGTAGTGGATTTTAAGATCTGTATCTCCTTTGTGACTCCGATGATATGCGTGCAAGTCCGATGATTTGTGTGACGCTTGACGGAGTTCGGTTTTGAGTTTCATACACGGCTTCAGGCGCATGTGACGCGCTATGTTATTTCTGTTGCTTCCGTGATTTCGGAGCCCCGTTGATTTGAGCTGATTATTGAAATGTTTTAGAAATTGGGGGTTTAAATTTAAATTCGGGGACCAAATTTCTTGAATGGGGGAAGACTGTAACATTTCGGAAAATATAAATTTTTTTTTGTGGAATTTAATATTAAAATAATATATTTCGCGAAAACTACCGATTTACGAATTTGGGGTTTTCGTAAAATGGTATAAATGTATATCAATAATTTTGAAATAATAGGGAGATTAAAATAATTTATTCATTTAAAGATATTGTGGTGATGGAATTGGTTAGCATTCTTTTTGGCCAAATGTGCTTGCCAAAATTTTGTGAGCATGTTTATTTTTCTTTGGTTGCCAGCAATTTCGAAAATTTGGGCAGTGGGTTTTATTTGGCATTGGTCTTTTAGGTGAGTCATGCTTTGAGCATTTGATGATTCATTGTCAAAGTTAGGATACTTTTTTTTGTGATATTTTTGAGGGGATGAGGTGGCATGGTGTGTGATTGGGGTGCTGGAAATTTCGTGGGGCTGTTGAATGATGAAGTGTGTGCTGGCCATTCTTATTAATTGATGGTTTGATTTTTGTGAAGGATTTTTCATGGAGATAATTGTGTTGTTTAATGCTTACCCTCACCACTTGATTCCTTATACTCACCCCCCACACAACCTTTATCCAGTGAACATTTTTCTTGAAGTGGCCGAGAGCATTTTGGCCGAGCACTTGAATGGCAGAGAGAAATTTTGTGTGCAAGCTCATTTTTAGCCAAAAGAGAAGATTCTTTAGCTCACATTTTCTTCACTTCTCCATCAGCAACTTCATTTAACTCCATCCAAATCCTTGGGTTCCTTGAGACAAAGTATCCTACACTCTCTCTACCTCTTTCTTGGACATCTAGGTTAGAAAACTGGATGCCCGAGTTGCTTCGGTTTTGAAGCGGGAGCCCATATTAAGAATCCCCGACGTGGATCGTATTCGACGAGGGAGACCGGAGAGCGAACTTGTTCGGGACAGCCGTGAGGAGCTTGGGAAGAGATTGAAGACCGAAAGACACGGATCGATCGGTATAATTTCTTAAACCACTTTACAGTTTACTAATATAGGGTTATTGGTACGATTAGGGTTTTAGGCTTGGTGGTTTTCACGAATAGCGACCCTAGTTAGGATTTTGGCTGTGTTTTCTGATATTGGGATTCTTGGTTTTGAGATTTGATATTGTATTTGGTCGTTGGATGTTTGTACGTCAACGACAAGGGTGTTTGATTGTTTTGCATGCGTAGGCTATAGGTTCTAACCTTTGAGCGCACCGCGTGCTGTTTTGGATTTCGGGACGTGATTTTAATGGTATTGCGATACGTGTTGATATTGTAGGTACCTTCGCGTGGATTCCGAGACGACGAAGCGCATTGATTATGGCTAAGCGAGGAGTTTAGCAGGTGAGTAGATTTATATCTACGGGGGAAGTCGTGTGGATGGCGTATAGCACCCCCGCAACCATTGATATGTAATATCGTTTGTTTCTGTTATCCTGATAAATGATTTGCGACGGGCATGATTGTAGGATTTACAAACGATAAGATGATTGAAGTTGATGCTAATAAACAATTGACTTAGGTGAAAATGATATGATAAGTGAATCATGATAAGTACGATTTAAAGTAGAACGAGTGTGACGTTTATTGAAATTGATGCGAGATATTAATGTGATGAACGAGTATACGATATGATAGGATGACATAGTATGATATGTCGAGTCGATATGTGATGGTTGATACCTTTGTAGGTCCCCTGATACGAGTTTGACATCGATGTGACCTGAGAGATAGGTATATATATTTATATGGATAATGATTGCATAATGAGTGATATGCCGTACGAGACTTAGATCCGTACACCGATGTTGTATAGGTTGATAGAATCCTTATTCGTTAATGCCGCTGTACGTTAGAGTACCGTACGCGATGACTTTTACCTGTTGATTTATCCATACCCTTGATTAGAGGATGTCGTACGATGGATTGTACCGTACGTGATGTTGTGAGGCTGGATGCCAATTGATAGATTCGCCGACTCGGTCTTGTTGATATGTATACCCCATAGCATTTGATTCATTATATGCATTATGCTGCATTCATGATATTCTCATTGCATTTCTTATACCTGTGCTAGTACACCTACACCATTATCGATGATGCGTATGTTACACATACACAGATTGCCGGCTCATACACTTCTTCATCGATAATTGCCATGTCACTTACACAGTAGAATTGCTATATCATGCTATAATATACTACCATGTTCATATCACTATGCTAGGTTGCATGATATATTGACATGTACACCCACATACTTTGCTACAGCTACATGTACATCATGCATACATACTGACATGTACACCTATATATTTCGCTACAGTTGCATATACCCTAGGTGGTATTACATTGACATGTGATATTGAGACATTGACTATTGCGCCATTGCTCTTATGAAATGCATCATGCATACTTGATTACATGTAGATACTTATACTTTGCTACAGTTATATGTACACTTCATATGATGCTGCACTTGATTTCGGAGGATTTGGGAACCGCAAGATATATTTTAAAGTTGGATTCATTTTTAAAGAGCGGTTTTCCCAAAATATGCTCATATTGTTGTTTATGTTGCATATATCAGTTTTTCATGGATTTTCGCATTGTGATATGGATTTCATATGATTTATGGATTTGAGAACCTTGGGGGTATTTCAAGAAATTTATGTATTGTTTGAAAACACGGTTTCTCTTGATATGATATTTCAGTGCGTCCACCATGTGTTTTCTCGGTTCTGAGATTGGCATGTGAAACCCGATTCGAGGAGCGCGAGGCCCCGTCTGCGGGTACATGGTGGACCCGGTATGGTACCCCGGGGCGAGAGGTGATATCGTGGTGTAGACGATGAGCATGGCAGAGCGACCACTACCTACCGGTGATAGTATTTGGACTCGGCGGTTATTGTGGGGATACCGACCGGAGTGATGTACGGACATGACGTCAGGGCCAGTCGCGGTGACAGCGCCTGAGTTATAAAGATTTACGTGTCGATGTTAGACACGGGTATTCATGATGTTTCGGGTGTCGGTGATAGACACCCAGGTTTCCATGATTTGATGTGTCCTTGATGGACACACATTCTTGATATTCTCATATTTACATGCATATGCTTTTATGATATTTACATGCAGGAGTTGTTGTGTCAGTGGTTGACACGTGGACGAGATCCACTGCATACATGCATTGATTTTATTGTTGGACGAGATCCACCTGCTTACATGCATTGATTCATTGTTGGATGATATACACTTGCTGTTAGGCATTTATCTTGTGTTGGCACAAATACAGATTTGGTCACCCTAGATTTCATAGTATTACCTTTATGATATAGTTGACCTAGGAATCGTTGTTTATTTCGATTTCTACCTGTTGTTGTTTTTCTATTCATGAGTTGGCAACTCACCCCCGTTGTGCCACAGTTCTTGCAGGTAGACCGCTTGGATCAGTTGCGGTATCGGTGGCACACAGCTGCTTTCGGGTGACTTGCTTCTGGTAGGTGGTAGATGTTGGATCGTGCCCCTCTTGTATTCATTATTCATATTATATCTAGTCAATCCATCAAATCAGAAACTAGAAATTGTATATGATGCAGACTTTGAAGACTTGTAGTTGCGAGACTTGAGCGATGGGTTTTTATGTTCGCTTTTGGGGTTGATGTCTTGCTTTACTTTATTTCCTTTTATGGATCTTCGCCGTTGGGCGTCGTATACTTGTTATTTATACTTGTGGTGTTGTTTCCGCCGTTGGGCGTATTTTGCTCCCGTTTGGGATGCTTTCATTATATCATTTGTTGTATCCGTTTTCGGGGCTAGTTTTTACAAAGGAGGTGCTGCCGAAATTTTTATGAAAACCAAGGAAAAGAGTTAATTGAAGTTTTAAGGATTTTTACTTAAGTTTCTAAATGTTGTAAATGTTTTCTTTACTTACTTCTATTGTAAGGTTTAGATTTCTGGGTTTCGGCTTACTTAGGTTACGTTACGCCTGTAGACGTTGCGTAATTTATGTGCAGGTCACGAGCTAATATTTTGGGTCGTGACAGATGTCAAAATCCATATATGTGCCATACATGTGCACAGAAACAACATCTAGGTGCAACGGGTGTGCACGAAACATCGGTCATAGGCAACGTGTGTGCCTGACTGCAAAATCAGGTGTATCTGACATGCACGAAGAATCCCGATTTAGTGCATCTGGTGTGCACCAAAATCGTATCTCAAAACATGCGCTCATCACGCGCGAAAATAAAAATCAAATGCACGGAGTGCAAGAAATCAACATCAATATCAGAATCAAAGTCGACGGTATACAATACGGCTCAGTCCAAATCAGGTATACTGCGGTATATAAGCTCACAACCATGTGCATCAGCGTGCACAAATCAAATCAAAACACTAAAAGTGCATGAAAACTTTGCTGGAAGCATAAATCAAATCACATGCATAGTATAGGCATGAAACCAAAATCAACAAATCGAATGACATCAAACCGAAGTCATGTGCAACCGTGGTGCACAAAAACAAATATCATGAAACTCGGTCGTCAAAACAAAATCATGCGAATAGATCACCCGAAATACCGAAATCCAAGGTGACGGATACGTGATAATTGAATCACCAATTCACAAATCATAAATACCATCGTCGGTATATCCTCCTTCAAAGTCGAGAAGGTGTCGGTGCATCCAATGCTAGCAGAGCAAGATATCTACTTGCCCCCTGTTCATGATCTGGCGCCTGGTCCTTTTAGGCTCTTGTCTCTCACTGTGCGTTGCTAGAAATATAGCTCCTCGGCTCAACGGCCTAATATGGAATGACGATGGAAACATTCCCGCTCTGGCACATCCTCTACAAATCTCTGGCCAACTATCTCGTCGACGATGCCGAACTCTAGCCTGCTGGGTGTCCGCAATATGACCACTCCTGGGTCCAAGTCTTCTCGTATAGTATTCCAGAAAGGTCC
This sequence comes from Agapanthus africanus, assembly GCA_030015575.1. Lineage (NCBI taxonomy): Eukaryota > Viridiplantae > Streptophyta > Magnoliopsida > Asparagales > Amaryllidaceae > Agapanthus > Agapanthus africanus. The sequence continues at coordinate 123,790,533 of JASDDO010000031.1, forward strand.
TGTCGAGGTCTCTCTCAAATCTCGTTTCTGCCGAATTTCCCGGAAGTTACCACCCTTTACTACATATGTTTCTTGTTCCGGAACGGCCGCATTCTCATCGCGACTCCTTCTGGAAGGTATATCAATAATCAACGCCTCTGCATGCGTATCACATTTCTGATGTCGGCGGAGTGGCATGACATGTCATCAAGATCTCGTACGAACCTCTTACTCCACCTTTCTCTGCTGTCGACTACTTCGGACCCATCTCATCGCGGCTGCATGGACTGTGCTCCAACAGCTATACTCGTGTCTGGAGTCTCCCAAGCAATGCATCCCATCATAATCATATGATATCCGAAAGATGTCGAACCTTTTGATCGATTCGTCAAAACCTCATAATCCTCCAAGAGCTCAACATCTTGGGTACAGTTTAATAGTATCGAGTACATATTACAGCATCGGTGGACCAGCCGTAGAAGGGCAAACCCAAGCCTCACTAATGGCACCGCGGAACAGCCGCAAACCCTAAGGTTCAAAGGCTTTCACACGGTCATTATGTCGAGTTAGGATTTCATTCTTCTAGAGGGTCCATAGAATTGCTTGCATATATTTCTGACATTCGATCGCCTCCATCGACTCTCAACGTGCTTGCGTGAAGTCGTCTCTAGCTGGAAACAATCTATCTGATGACCTCGCATCAGGGTAAGTGAACGAACCACATGTCTTAGTCATTCTGTAAGTGCACGGCGGCGCCCCAGCCGTCAATCCGACGCCGGAATGCGGAAACGAAACTTTTTACGAACTTGTAAACCGGCACCACCGCACACAAAATTCCCGGAACGGGCCATTAGTCTAGTCGTAGCTAACTAAGAGAGGGGGTAGAGAGATATACCGAGCGATCCGTGTCCTTCGGTCTTCTCGTCGTCGTCCCGATCTCCCCGCGGAATCTCCGGTCTCCACCACGTCGCCGGAAGGGCAGCACGTCGCCGGCTTCTTTTACGGGCTCCCACCACTGGACCGAGGCAACTCGGGCACGAAGTTGGCGAGCCGACGTGCCCAAGATTTGCTGTAGAAAACGTGTAGTGCTCTATGTCTCATTTGGGGTTTGAGAAAGTTGCCTTTTGTGGAGGAAATGAACTAAGACTTTTGGAGATGAAACTTTTGGAATTTTGTGAAGCCAAAAGACCAAAAATCCCACCACAAAATTATGGGCAGCCCCCCCTCATTTGGCCGGCCAAAACATGGTGAAGGGAGTGATAGAAAATGAGAGAGAGCCTCACAAGAATAATGCAAGAGAGAGATAAAAAGTTATCATGAAAAGAAATGATCACAAACTCAAAACCACACTCCATCAACCATCATCATTGTTCCAAAGTCAAGCAATCATGAAGAAGTCAAGAAGTCATAGGATGGTGCAACCATCATGACACTACAATGTGCAAAGACAACCCTCCAAAATGCTTATTTGCACAAATGCAAATAAGCCATTCTCCACCATTTTTCGGCCAACGAAAGATATAATGAAATATGGCCGAAACGGAAAACAATCTGGCAACTCCATAAGACAGATCCCGTAATAAATTACAAGAAAACCCCGCTACTGTATATACATACCCGCATTTGTATTCCGACCGAAATACAAATGCAATGAGACAAAATCTATACTGTACAATCCTAGGATCCGGCTTAAACCAAAGCCTGCTAGTATTAACCGTCCAATCCTGATCCGTGCAATGCTGCACGTATCTGATCGAACCCTGCCATATCTCTATAGGGCCTCTACAGCGTTTCGCCCGAAACTTGGGCAACTGTCTGTGGGGGACTCTAAAGACTCGTCAATACTTTGGTTGTGGATTTAACCACTAGCACGTCAGAGGTATTAGCCTATACATAACGGGCTACCAGGTATTGACCAAAAGGGACGTCGATGAGCGAACTCATCCTGACACCCTACTGAGCCTGTCAGTGACAATATCCGTACAGTCTGGTCCATTCGTCTATGAGCATCGCATGGCGGGCCAAGGGGGTTGGTAAAAGTCAGACCCCCAAAAGCGGTACAAGTCGTGTCGGAGTGTAACCCAGAACACCCAGAGACACTACTGGAATACCTACCAGTAAATCTCCTGCCTCGGCCGAGGTCTTTGTGTAATGGCCCTCCTAGACACAGCACGACCTCACCCCCAATACCGGGAGAGACTAACCCCTGAAGATCCGCTCACTGCCTCCATGTGGCTCGGGACTGTACCCAACTAAAACCTGTTTGCACGTCTTCTTTGAGCGTGGTAGGGTAGTAATCAAAGTACAGTGGGAACTCACACGAGACAAATGACGATCCTCAGGTCGATGAGCTAACCTGTACACATGTCACCAGGGAACTGCTATCTGACGTCAGGTATAAGACCAACTAGCATGTTCCCGGCGAGTCCTGTCCGGTGTACTCATAACCCAACGAGCACCTGTATACATCTTAGGTGAACCAACTGACACCAGTGGATTATTAGACCGGCCACCGCCCATCGTCGGGGTCTCGACTATATACACTAGTCTACTCTGGAGTATCGATGCCCTGTCTCGAAACTCCCACGACTAGGGACCTTTTAAGGATGTGCTTATAGACTACCAGCTCCCACATATATAATTTCCCTCATACTGCTGGCAGTTAAGCAAGAATCCTAGGGGCTCTATCAACGTGCAATAGTGACCTGTAAGGTCACCTAAAGCAGTAACGATGATAAAGGTAAACCAGATAGCATACTATCATCTTGAGTAAGACTGTCCTACCGGGATAAGTCATCCCTGAATCATTGCAATCACGTGCCTGTGATCAAATAATTGACTCTGATGGCAATATCTCCAACACATTCATCCTCGGGTGACTAGCGACTTACCATCATATCTCTAAGTATGTACTCATGCTGTAGTAGCTCCAACATCTGGGCGATATCTCATCATTTGCAGTAGCAACTGGCTCATTCGTCTGCACGCTGAACAGTGCCCCAGTCCTCATGAATAAGTGATACTTCAATGGTCATCACATTCTGGTTGGCCTCTATCAGTGGCTCAATCCTCTAGTGCTGATCTGCAAGTCCGAGAAATCTCGTAAAATCGACCCGTAAAACGCTCATGGCGCGAAAACACAATAAAACGGCGCCTCTCAATGCAATCGTATGTCTCTGGAATCACGCCCTGGTCAGTCCTCGTTCGTGACGAGCTCAAGCTGTCGCAACTCTAGCCGTAGCTCTCTCTGCCTGTGCAATCGTGGCAGAAAAATCATAACCAATATTGATGAGAATAGATCATAGGAATGAATATAATACTCAGCATGGAAATGTACATCCTAAGGTTTCTTAAGCGGAGTAGCGTATCGTAAGCATGCCGCGGAACATACGTACGGTACGTCGCTCTACTCAAGCTACCTACTCCATCAACCAAGGGTCATCCTACGCGACGAAAGTTCGGGTATAATACCCTCTCGACTAAGTCTAAGTTCCGTAAGGTCAAGCCTAAGTTCCGTATATATATAAACGCTCTAGGCTCCGCATAGTCAAACTTAGACTCGAACCAAGGTTAACCTAGCACTCTGATACCAACTTTGTCACGTCCCGAAATAGCACGTGACTGGCCCTTGAATCATATGAAGTCTATAGGACCTCATCTAATTCAAGTAAGCCAAAAGACCAGAATCTAAAACCATTTTTATGGAGTAAATAAAGAAAAGTAGTTTTTAAGAAGTAAATAAAACATGTTTTAAAAGCAAGGTTTTTAAATAAGTAAGCCGAATATGCATTTTTAAAATCTCTAGTCTTTTCTGAAAATTTCGGCAGAGTTTTCTTTGTAAATACTAGGCCCGAATGGGGTACCACAAGAATAATATATGTACAATGATAAAAGGCATCCCCAAGCGGGAGCTAGCTCTTCATCAATCGACGGTCATAACCACGCAAACAGTATAATATACAACGCCGAAGGGCGAGGATCAAAACTCAAAGAAAAACTCAAAATCAGCATGAAAAGCATAATCCTACAACGAGCGACTCTAAGCTCGAATAATACACAACTGGTTTTCTAAGTCTGAAACAATATACAAGTTTGGTTGATGGAATTTCTAGATACAACTGAATAAAATAAATACAAGGGTGGTCACGATGCGAGTGAACCCACCTACCAAAGCAATCACCCAGAAAGGAAGCAGTGTGCCAGAAAAGCCGCAATGAAACCTGTACGGCAAAACCTGCAAGAAACTGTGGCACAACGGGGGTGAGTTGCCAACTCGTGAATAGAAAACATCACAGAGCAGAAATCGTATGTATGCCTAAATCCAAGGTCAAACGATCAGTAATATATATATATATATATATATATATATATATATATATATATATCCTCAATATGATAAAGTCTGAATCATAATAAAGTGGCAATGTAACCTCTAAACATAAGTGTAATCCCATGTGCTCGTGTCAGTGCCTCGGGTAGCAAAATATCGTAAATATGAGGTATGAATGCGGTAAAATGAAAACAGAAGACATCATGAATGTGAAGACTGTTTTCGTAATATAGTGAGATTTTTGAATAAACATTCAAATATCATCAATGAAATCATCAGAAAATCAGTGTCAAGCATCGATATAAAATATATATCATGTCCAATATGTATGCAACATTCATGAAGGTACTCTATCAGGTACTACTAATATATGAAGCAATGCATATAAAATAAATGTGGGGTAGGGGATATAACATCCCATCCATACACATCGACCATAAAGGCCCCTTACATCGACCATAATGGCCCCTCACATATATAATGAATAAGTAAATTTGCATAGATCATCATGATGATATATTAAGTAGGTGTATATATATATCAGCGTCCCATACCACTAATATATATATACTATGGGTATACGTATATATTTCAGCGTCCCATACCACTAATATATATACGCAGGGGTAAAACAATCCAGAAAACATCATATGAAACAATATCGCAGTGCAAAATCCATGAATTATAATACATGCAACGTGAAACAATAATATGAGCATGTAACTATGTACAGGCATATGTGTAAGCATATAGGTATACAGGTATGCTATATGTCATATGCACAAAGGAATATGAATCAATAACATATAAGCATGCAATGCAATGCGAGCGGTAGAATAAATGGTAAATGAATAATAGTGCAGCAATAAAGAAATATACATTCCTATATACGAGTCATACAGGTTTTTGGTATTTGAAAGTTGCACGAATCGTGGTGTTTTAGAAAATAGGGCTACGGTGTTTTTATGAAAAAGTTTATCCTTGAAAATATTCATAGTATCCCTTGGCATGTCTTTTAAAATACCCACGATTCGTTAGTTTTTTTGAAATAGGTATGACTCGGGTCTAATCTAACATCAACTAAGTAAACTACAGATCTAAATAACAAGCTAATCGAAATGGTATGGATACTACCTAAATCTGAGTCGATATATATATATATATATATATATATATATATATGAATATAATAGTCGGTGATCCCGCCTTAATAGTATCACATACGATACAATATACATCATATAATATCCTCGAGTCATGAGTGTGGATCTATCATCAATATATAGCTCGTACGTAAATCCGTCGTACGGCATCCCAAATCTGGGTACGGGTCAATATCACATTCATCTCATCAATTATCTGGTATTCTTATCATCATATCTCATGAACTTGGGAACTGATCTAAGTCTAGTACAAACTGATACCATCGATATATATATGTGTGCGAGTATGAAATCACACGCCTAAAGGCCCGCTAAAATCTCATGTCGTATCCCAAATACGAATCACATCACATCACCGATCTCATGGCACTATGCCCAAATCATTGACTCATCTCCAAATGTCATCCACTATCCTCATCATCCAAACATAAGTATAGCAAGTAAGCATGTGTGTGCATGTGGGTGTAAACCTATTCTAGGGTTCGCTACTAGGAAACTATACTAGTTCACTTCTAATAACCCTAATCTAACCATTAACACAAATCCTATCTTGATAATCATCCACGTAACATAAACACATATAAAACCATAAATATAAATAAGCTACACTACGAATTGCGGGGGTGCTATATGCCATCCACCCGACTTCCCCCGTAGATATAATCTACTCACCTGATCTTCGTTGGTCGATGTCGACGTTGCCACCATCATCTTCATCGCCTCGAACCACCGTGGGGGTACCTACATGTCACACGTATCGCATCGCATTAAAACCAAATCAAGACTAAAACTACATACGAAAACTAAAACGATACGCTTAAAAGCTTATAGGTTAGAACCTATGGACTACGCTTTCAAAACCATCAAACGACCCTCGATCTCGTCGTACAAACGTCAAGTGATCGAGGTAAAACACAATACGCAAATCCAGAATTTAAAATACGAGAAATGAAAACACGAATCAAAACAGCAACTCAGGAAAAAGGTCCCAGATTCTACCCTAGGTCAAATTAGACAATTTTGCATATACCAAGGGTCTATTTTACTGATGAGGGGACCACAGAACCAATACGAGGCAGATTGGCCCCGGTCTGGCCGCAAATTGCGTCCAGAGGGATTAAATTTGCGGCCGTAATTGGGAGATAGGGGCTAGCGTTTTTAGGGTATGTTCTAAATCACCTGCATGTATCACTGTTCTTGCAAAATAATTTTCAGAGGCTCCGGGTATTAGCAGATTTCATTTTACATCCACGGAATCCACAATTTTCCGATATCGGGTTTTCTAAATCCGTATTCCGGGGTTCTAGTCTCTAGTTTAGGTCTGAATTCTAGCACTAGGGGGTTTGTGAGGTCTCCTCTAAGCTCAATTACCCATCACCACTCAAGAATTCCAAAACCCTTAACTAGAATTTTCCTACCCTCACTAAACCTCACAATATCGGTTTAAAGTTAACATGGATGTAAAAGCAATGGGAATACTAAGCAAATGGTTCAAAAAATACCTCATTTGGCAACTCAAGAAAATTCTTGAGTTGCCCCCAAGTGGCCAAAATGCAAGCTTTCTTGGTCCATGGTGTAGCTTGTGAGTTTGTGCAACTTTTTTGTGAAGTGGGGAAGATGTTTTGGTGATGTTTTTGAGATGTTTTGAGGTGAAGAAGTGGAGGTAGGAGAGAGGGCAGCAGCAGCAGCAGCTAGGGTGTGGGAGTGGAGAGAAGATGGTGAGGAAAATGAAGTAGGATTGGGAGTTGATCCAAGGTTTGACCCCTTACCATCTCATTCTCTCTCATGCCCATCCCTCCATTCTTTATTCAACCTTTTCTTTTCTTTTCTTTTTCCCATTCTCTCTAATTAACAACCATGCAATAATAATGAAGAATGCCATGATAAAGAAAAATGTAACTCATGAAAAAAGACTTGTGCATGTTTTGCACAAAACAAGCTTAAAATCCGATTAGTGATTTTTAATCGCGATTAGCACTAAATTAGCATATAATTAATCATAAAAACTTAAAAATTGCATAATTCACATAAAACACCCTCTTTTAGTAATTTCCATAATTTTCAAAAAATTCCCCAATTTATCGGTATTTAATTATACCGCTTTATTTAAAATATTCAATATTTTATTATTAAGTTATAAAAATTTCCCAAAAATAATATTTTATTTTTTTGAAATGTTATATCTTGCCTTTGAGACATGACTGGTAAGTGTCATAAGATGAAAATTAGAACGGATTCAAATATCCATCCTTAAGCAACTTAGCTAGCCGTGTCGTATTGATATGATCTAGACTACAATGCCACAAGAAGGATTCGTTCATTTCTGAACTCTTCCTCTTGTGTGTGTTTTGTACATTAAGTACTGTAGTTTGGTTGAGAACGTATATGCCATTATTTAACGATCCTGATCCAATCAACTTTTGATTCAAGAATCTGTTCATAACATTATCCTGTACTACAAAATTATATCCTTCTTTGCTCAATAAAGAAACTGATATAAGATTATATATCAGGGTCGGAATGTAATATCATTCATTCAGAACCAATGTATTACCATTTGGTAACACAAGGTGATATTCGCCAACTGCTTTGGCCGCAACATTTGCACCATTCCCTACTCTTACGGAATGATCACCCTCTCCCAGTTCCCTACCTTTACGTAGCCCATGTAACATATTACATATATAGGATCCAGATCCGGTATCTAATACCCAGGACGTATGGTGAACTGAGAAACAGTTCCTGATAACAAACACCAGAAGAAGATGCATCAACATGCTTATTCTTCGTTTGGGCGGTGTGAGAATCCAGATATTCTCCTATTCCTTGCTCATACTTATAACAATTATAAGTGGGAGTGGGATCAATGTTCCCCTGCTCAGTATAACAAGCGTGTTCAGTCAATACATCTATATTATTATCTTGATTAAGGCCTTACATGGTCGCTACCTGGAGAGAGATAGAAGATAACACTTTAGCATATGCTCTTGCAAGATTAGATTGGTTATTATCTTATCTAATCAGGATGGCTCCCACTACTTTTTATCAAATCTTCCTTAAAACTCTAAAAGGTAAGACTAGCTGGGATTAATTACACCTTACAAGTTCGCCAATCTTTCATCCAGGCCGGTGTTGGTACTTTGAAGGAGGTTCCCCGTGCTTTCGCATGGACCTAATTAGAATAAACCTCGTTTTCCCTGAGGCATAACCCCGTTAACAACTTTCTTGACACCTACTTGATCGGCTAATTGTCATGTGTAAAACTCTCCCAGGAGTAACTCTTACTCGTAATGGGTATCAGGATCCGTCTATCTCATAGAAGGTATGCAATCTTATTGCAAATTTCAATACTTGAAATTCCCGATAATATTCTGCCCCTAGCGATCTATGACCTTGAGAAGGTCAACAAACCATAAATCGCAAATCAAGTTCAACTCGTCATGTCTTGATTGAATTAAGCCCACCCGCATGACCCTTGACAAGGTCAACAAGGCCGTAAGAATACCCTAATCCAATCACATCTCATGTTTTAGCAGATAAACACTAATTAGCTACCGTACACTGCTCCTTGACAAGGTCAACAAACGCAGCACGAATACTAAGTAGGATTTATCTGAAATGACGGAGGGCTATGGCAGGTTTTTCAGAAATCTATTGCGTAATGAACTTGATATCGTTGTAGAAACAAGTGATTTTGAAAAGGTGTGTTTTTTAGGCTTTTATAGTTTCGCTAAAGAGGTCACTCCCGGTGAAGGGATCTCGGCTCTTTCCTTATTGAATAAGGTGAAGGATATTTCATAAATACCGTAGTGCAAAGAAAGAACTATAGGAGCAAAAAACTAAACCGTGAGTTTTTAGCATTTTCCAGTTTTGCTAAAGAGGTCACTCCCGGTGAAGGGATCTCGTCTATTTCCTCATCGAATAAGATGCAGGGTATATCACATATACCGCTGTGCAAAGTAAAAAATGTAGCTACCCTTTTTGAAAATTTGATTCTACAACATCTTTTAGGTTTCTTTTCTTTTATTAATCTCATTAAAAAATCCCATCATTTATGCTTCCTAAGCATCACAGAAGAAACGAAAATACAACGTACGCTTATGCCATCCGCATTCGCCACAATGTTTCGTTATGGACCGTCAGGTTACTTAACTAACGGCATACCGGGACGGGACTAGCGCGGGTGCAAAACATAAGCTACGTTTATTATATATCATATATACAATAATAAAGCATTTGTCTAACGCATATAATATGATCACATCACAGTATATCAGCAGCAGAAGTAACATATGAAATATTGGATATACTAGGAGGTCCATGTTTTATTTCGAGCCTGTATAAAACACGGATTCCACGGCCATGATGAAGAAACAAACCCACATCCCTAGACCCCTACGAGAGCGACAAGTAACGTTGCCAATTCTAGGGTTAGGAGACCCGGTCTTGACTCCTCGAGATGGCCTCCTACTGGTTCCTAGAACCCGGTTACTTGTGCTCCCCTCCTTGGGTCTATCCTAATGCGAAAAAGTAAATAATATACAATGGTGACATCATCCTCAACCCGGAAGTTTCCCAATAAAAGAATATTACATACATTTGAATTTTACATGAATGAAAATAAAAACCCTCATCTCACATAAAACCCTGGGCTATTCAGAACACGACAATCCAATATAACATATCACAGCAACACATAATATCTCATATCATCAACGTAAGCAAGTATGCGTATCCCGATTGTCGTTGATGTATAGCAACGAAGCCGTCAATACCCCACATACTACACTTACGGTCCCAGAAAAGAAAAGTGAAAAACTACAACATTTGGAATGCACAGCCGCCTTAGACATCGTAAACCCGAAATATCACATATTACGGATTTCATGCCAAACTATATGAATTTCACATATTGTATCACAATCACAGAATATCAAGACGATGTTTAACGTTTCGATCGAATCAACATACACTCACAAATTACCCCCGTGAGCTCAACACTTGAGCAAAGTTAAAACACTCAAAAACCGTGCCAAAGTGTTTATGGACCAGCTGTAGAAAGAGTTAACCAACGCCTCACCTATGACACCATGGAACTACGGCAAACCCGAAGGTTCGAACGTGGTTCCATGGGCATAGAATTGAGTTAAGGTTATTATAGTCTTCTAGGGGTTCCATAGGGGTACTTGCACGATTTTACAAATATAATCAACTTCGGAAAATTACAACACATGGAAATTTCAGCGGGGTACAAAATGTGGTGTTTGAAGTTCGATCGAACTGCTAAATATAGTCAAGGTTACCATTACAGTGTTAAAATATACGACTATGAAGCACTACGAATTAGCCCCAGGTCAATCTAATCATCACATGAAAATTGGGCTAAACAAACAATACTAGGAAACCCAAAATGAATACACCAGAGCACAAGAGGAATACGGGGAGCAGAGGAGGTGAGGGGGCCAGCCAGGCCGGAAATTATGGCCTGAGGCTCGGCCAAAATTCGAGCCCCTCTCACCGTATTTCACCCATGTTCTTAGGATGTCCCAAAAATCATTCTGCACCTGTTTGAAAAAATTTTAAACGACTTTTTTGAAAATTTACAAAGAGCAAAATGGGGCTTTCATAATATCGTATTTCGGAGTCGATTTCGTTTTCGTAATTGTTTTAACACCATATCTAAAATTCTAGTTTGGGTTTGATACTACTGTTGGGCTTCCCTTGCACGTAGTTTAGGGTTTGGTAGCATCACTCATGCCACATTAAAATTTAGAGAGGTGCAAAGCAAGCAAACCATGAATCTTTACTAGAAAATCTAGGGCAACAAGTTTGTATCACATACAAAGAACTAAAGAGATTAGGATTACAAGCTTTGTAGTCCGTTCCTTCGTTTCATAAGCTCCGTGTTGAGTTCCCTTCGCTGCGATCATCAAGAACTCGGACTCTCATGGGCTCCAAGAGGTGAATGATGCATCTTTCTTGAAGTCTTCTTGATTTAAGATGATCTACCTTGAAGAATCTCTAACCCAAGCTTACACTTCACTAATGAACTTATTAGAGAAGTGAACACCATAATCTAAGTGGGTAGAATAGATGAGGATGATGAATTAGGAATTTTCTCTCTTTTGTTTTCAATTTCTCACCATTTATCATCACAAATGAAAAACTTAGTGAAGCTTTTTTCAAGAAGCAAGAAGAAGAAGAAGAAGCTAAACCTTTTGTGATGAATAATGAATTATTGTTGTGGTTACAATTGAAACTATGGGTTAAGAATGAAAGGCTTAACCCTTGTAGAGAATAAACCATAGGTTAAGGGTTTGGGTTGGGTCAACAAATATCTTCACCAAATATCAAAGGATGAAGACTAAAGTCAAACCTTCATGAAGCTTCATGAAAGCTCATCCAAAGCTTAACCCTAATCCAAACCCTAACTAGGTTTAAACTGTTAGTTATCTGTATGCCCTAGAGGCCATTACCGTACATTGGATGTATATTGTAGTGGATGCTGGGACATATATAGGTAGGAATTTCTTGCTCGACATGATAGTACGCTATCTGGTTGCTCTTTACCTTAACATGTATACTTTCTGTCTCTCTGATTACATGTTGATAAAGCCCTTAGGATGTGTACTCGACTTCCAGGACTATGATGCAGATCATACTAGTGGGGCCTTGGTAGTCCATGAGTACATCCTTCAATGTTCTTAGTCGTGGGAATATCGAGACGGGGCATCGATATTCCAGAGTAGACTAGCGTATATCTTCTCGACCCATGCGATGGGCGATGGATGATCCCATATCCATTGGTGTTTGACATCAGAGATGGTATGCCGGTGCTCAGTGGAGACTGGGTACACTGAACGCACTCGCAGAGAACTCCCAGATGGTATTATACCTCACGTCAGATGGCAGTTCTCTGGTGACACTGGTACAGCTTAGTCTGTTGACCCGAGATCGTCATAGAGTCTTGTGTGTCTCCCACTGTGCTTTGATTTCCACCCTACCACGGCTCTTCTGAGTCGTGCAAACAGGTGGTTTTTGGGTACAGTCCCGATTCACATGGAGGCAATGAGCGATAGGAGGGGATTCGTCTCTCCCGGTATTGGGGATGGATGTTGCGCTATGCTCGACTGGCCATAACAGGAAATCCCTGGCCAGGGTTGCAGTGATATACTGGTAAGAGTTATCAGTAGTTTCACGAATGTTATGGACCTCACGTCGGCATGACTTATCGAGCTATTGGGGTCTGACGTTTACCACCCCTAGGCGAGATATGCGACATATCAGACGAACAGACCGGACTGTACGGTAAGTGTTACTGGTTGGATTCACAGGAGTGTGAGCGGGCTTGCTCGTCGATCTTCTGATCGCTCAATACACGGGTGGCCGTTACGTTTAGCAGACCGCTTGCGGCTTGTGGGTGCTTGATATGATCATCATCTGCTGCCAGCGTATTTACGAGTCTTTAGAGTCCTACACAGTGGTTTCCTGGCTCAAGCGAAACGAAATAGGAGCGCATATGAGAGATGTGCGGGACTGAGAATAATGCGTGTATATGATACCATATTCTATTCTCACGATGAATGTATTGAATGGTTGTATGCGATATAACATAGTTATCGAATCAAGGATTGATTCGATAAGCCGATACATTGGATATTAGTCGGTTATATGCGATATGACCGGATCGTTAAATCAAGTATTGATTTAATGATTTAATGCGTAATTATATATTTGATATATTACTTTGCATTAACTAGTATTTGTTCACTTTAAAAAGGATTTTCTCACTTGATATGCACATTGTATATGTGATATATTTTTGTGCACTTGTTTGTATCATGTTTGATGATACATACTCACTTAGGTTTGTGTAAAAAATTAAACCATGGTTAAGTTAGTGGTTAGGGTTTACTTTTATCTTATTCATTTATTTATTTTTTCATTTTGGAAAGATAAATAAATCATGGTGGCTTTCTTTGTTTGTTTGTTGAAGCTTCATGAAGCTTTGAACACGTCCACCATTCTTGTCTCATGCTTAACCCTAACCATTCAACCTAACCTTAGTCAATTCTCTACACCTAACTAAGGTTAAGATTATGATAAGTATCATATTGTTTTCTATTTTAAATAAGACTTATCATATTCTTTCTTCTTCATCATCTTCAACAAGAAGAAAACCTTGCCTTCATCAATGACAACTTGTGAAAATGAGTGAGAAATCCAATTCTAAAGTGAACCCAGTTCCTATTTCTTCATCCTCTACCTCTTGCCAAGTAGTATAGGGTATTTTCTTCACAAGTTTCAAGGCTTGGTGAAGTTGGAGCTTGATCTTGTGTTGCCTCGACGTAGATCATCTTCGGCATTGAAGCCGACGACCTAGCCCGCCCATTTCTCCGATGAAGCCGATGCTAGAGTCCGGGATCCGATATGGACAGTGAGGCGACTTCATCACGGAGCCATGGAGGTGGAGGACCGGATCTACAAAGGTTGTAGCCCCTTCCCTTTAGCTATAAATTCGTTTACTTGCTTGCATCGCCTATACATCTAGTTAACGATCCGTATAAAGGTTTCTCGGCACTTGTAATAATTTAATTGGCCATGTTTGATCACTTGTGAGACCTCATTAGTGTGCCTACGAACCCTACAGTGGTATCAGAGCCAAGCTAGAGCCTTAGGCGATGCGTAGACGGAGTTAGTAGTCCGATCGAACCGAAACCCTAACACAAATTTGCTCTCTGGACTTTTTTCAAAAACTGAGTTTTTTCCAGATTAAAAATTCTTTAAAAATTCAGCAGGAAGATCTAAGAATTATGGTGCAAAACGAGCTTCTGATTCATCTAAACCGCCGCGGAACCGCGGCAGAAGCTTGGCTTCTGCGGCGGTTCCGCGGCCGTATGGTCTCATTGCCCAATATGTTTTGCACAGTAATTCCTATATTGTGGTTCTGGATTTTCCTGGATTTTTAAAATATCACTCAAGAATTGAGTTTTCTGGGTTGTATTGGGGACACGGTGTTTCGATCGGATTGTCTAATTTTGTCTGTGTGTTTTTCCGGGAAATTTTAGAATGTGTTAAAAAGATCGGCCGGACATAAATACCCACTTTTTCCCCTGCCGGGAAATTTCCAATTGTTGGATATTTCTGTAGTTTAATCACGTTCTAAGTAGTGCAAGTAACGCGATGGTCCCTCTAGAAGACAACAAACCTTAACTCGAATATGTGACCGCTTTGAACTGCCCTTTGAACCTTCGGGTTTGGGGCAGTACGGCGTGCCACATGTGAGGCGTTGGCTTGACCCTTCTACGGCTGGATCGTTGGTACTGAGGCATGAACTGAATGTTTTTGGACTTATTTCATGTGTTGAGCTGTATCGGGAAAACTTGGGTGTTCGATTGTTCTATCGGAAAGTTTAACATTTTCTATTTATCCGGAATGTGATACAATACTTGGAATACGCAAATAGTTATGAGATAACTGAATGAATGTTATAAACATAGCAGTTTAGTCTCACTTGATCGGTTGCCACGGAATTTCGATGCGATTGAAAGTCCGTCGCAATCACGTAGCGTACGCGGATACTCGCCGGGTAATCTTAATAGACAGCCTCACTCCATAGCCCCGACCAAGTGACTGTAGGAGAACCCCGTCGCCGAAAGCATCCGTTCGGGTGCTCGCGGTAGCGGTGTTCCGCCTTAGTGCACTTCGTCGACGGTATCAGGGGTGCGGCCGCCTACTAAACTTTGCGACGAGCATTCGATCAGTTTTTCGGGAATCTTGTTGAATTGCCCGACTTGATATTGAAAAGTGTTTTCGATAATGAGACTAAAATGCGGGGTTTATAATTGTTAGGCATGTGATGTCTAAGTTGATTAGGCATGCGATGTCTAAAGAGTTTGCGGATTCCAACTGTTGTAGTTTTACACTTTCTTTTCTGTGACCGTAAGTGTAATATATGATATCGCCGGTTTCGTTGCTATATGTCAACGACAATTGGGATGGGCATATTTGCTTACGTTGATGACATGTGATGTTATGTGTTGCTGGATATGTTATATTGGATCGTCGCGTTTGAATAGCCGGGTTTTTTTTATGTGAGATGAGTGTTTTTCATTTTCATTCATGTAAAAACTTGTATGTAATATTCTTTTATTGGGGCACATCCAGGTTGCGGAAGATGTCACCGTTGATGTATATTATATACTTTTCCGCATTAGGATAGACCCAAGGAGGGGAGCACAAGTAACCGGGTTCTAGGGTTCAGTGGGAGACCATCTTGAGGAGTCGAGTCCGGGTCTCCTAACCCTAGAATTGGTAGGGTTGCTTGCCGCTCTCGTAGGGGTCTAGGGTGTGGGATTGGCTATTCATCACGACCGTGGAATCCGTGTTTTATACTGGCTCGTATTAAAAACACGGACGTCCTAGTATATCCAATATTTCATATGATATTTTCTGTTGCGTTATCTGTGATGTGATCATGTGATGTGTTCAGATAGATATAGTAAATAGTATATATGATATATTATATAGACGTTGCTTATGTTTTACACCCGCGCTAGCTCCGCCCCGCTCTGCCGTTAGTTACCTAACCTAACGGTGCAGACGGGACATCGAGGCTAATGCGGATGGCATAAGCGTACGTTATATTTATCTGTGATGATTAGGTGGACTTAAATGATGGGATATTCATTAATGATATTAATGAAAGAAAATAAACCTAATTGATGTTGTGGAATCGAATTTCAAAAAATAAAACAGGTAGCTACAGTTCTTGCTTTGCATCGTGGTGTTCCTTGTAGAACATCCTGCACCTTATTCGATGAGGAAAGGACCAAGATCCCTTCACCGGGAGTGACTCCTTTAGCAATAACTGGTAGATGCTACACACTCGGTTTGTCTTTTGACTGCTTCTATAGTTTCTGCTTTCCACAGTGATATATATGATATATCCCGCACCTCATTCGACGAGGAAAGGGCCGACGATCCCTTCACCGGGAGTGACCCCTTTAGAAAAACTAGAAAAGCATCAAAAACATTCCATTTAAAACCATTTGACTCCGCAACGAGATCAAGTTCAAAGCGTTAAAGGTTTTCATAAAAAAACCGGCCGCAACCCTCCGTCATTTTAGGAAGTAGAGTACTTAGTATTCGTGTTGTGTTTGTTGACCATAGTCAAGGCACAGTGTACGGTAGCTAAGTGATGTCTTCCTACACCGCATATGATGCGATTAGTTAGGACAGTCGCGTGACTTTGTTGACCTTAGTTAAGGGTCATGTGGGTGGGTCTAATTAATCACGAAATGACGGGTAGAACTTGACTAGTACTTATGATTTGTTGACCATAGTTAAGGTCATAAGTGCTAGGGGTAAAAATCTTTATCGGGAGTTTCAAGTGTTGAAATTTGCAATGAGATTGCATACCTTCTATGTGATAGTTGGATCCCGATACCCACTGCGAGTAATTGTTACTCCTGGGAGTGTTTTGCACTTTGCAATTAGCCGATCAAGTAGGTGTCTAGAAAGGTGTCAACGGGGTTACGCCTCTGGGAAAACGAGGTTTACTGTAATTAGGTCCGTGCGAAAGCACGGGGAACCTCCCTCAAAGTACCGACACTGGCTTGGCTGAAAGATTGGCGAACTTGTAGAGTGTAATTAATCCCGGCTAGTCTTTCCTTTTAGGGTTTGAAGGAAGATTTGATAAAAACAGTAGGAGCCATTCTGATTAGATAAAATAAATAACCAATCTGATCTTGCAAGAGCGCACGCAGAGTGTTTTCTTCTCTCTCTCTCTCTCCAGGTAGCGACCATATCACGCCTTAATCAAGATAATAATATGGATGTATTGACCGAACCCGCTTGTTATACTGAGCTGGGGAACGTTGTTCCCGCTCCAACTTATAATTGTTATAAGACAGAGCAGGAAATAGGGGAATACCAGAATTCCTATGCCGCCCAAACGAAGAAAGTGCATATGGTGCATCTCCTTCGGGTATGTTCATTACAAAGAACTATTTCTCAGTATCCTCTGCATTCTAGGTATTTGATACCGGATCAGGATCTCAGATATGTAATCTGCTACATAGGGCTACAAAAAGGTAGAAAACTGAGAACGGGTGATAAGTTTCATGAGACAGAAAACGGGGCAAGTGTTGCAGCCAAGTCTGTTGGTCACTGTCACCCTGTATTACCAATACATTGATTCTGAATAAATGCTATTAGATACCGAACCTGATATACAAAATCATATCAATCTCTTTATTTATTAAAGAAATGATAGAATTTTTTATTGATGGATAATGTTTTGAACATTTCCTATATCAAAAGTTGATCGGTTCAGGCACGTTATCTAAAAGCATTGATGTTCTAAATCAAACTAAAGTTCCTAGTATACAGAACACACACAAGAGGAAGAGTTCAGAAATGAACGAATCATTCTTGAGGCATTGTAGACTAGGTCATATCAATGCGACCCGACTGGCTGAAGTTACATTTTAGATGCAAATTTAAATCAGTTTGAATTTACATCTTGTGAAACTTGCCAGTCATGTCACAAAGATTTGATGACCATAGATCTATTTATTAGAAACAGAGAAAGAGTTAGTAAACTCTTGGGACTGATACATGATGATGTATGTAAGGTCCCCTGTCTACACATGCCAGGACCGATTCTTTGTACTTCACTACATTCTCTGATGATCTCTTAAGATTCAGTCATATGTTCCTGTTGAAACATGAGTACGAACCTTTTGAGATATTCACAGAATATAAGTTAGAAGTAGGGAATCAATACGGGTATAAGTATTATGTCCTATGATAAGATCAGGGAGGAGAATACTTGTGCATGGCATTCCTGGACTATTCTAAAGGAGAATGTGATTCTCTCTCAGTATTATTCCTCTGAATACACCACAGCACAACGGTGTATCAGGGCGGAGCAATAGCACCCTATATGATATGGTGTGCTCTATGATGAGTATCACTGAGTTACCTATTTCCTTTTAGGGAGTTGTGCACTTGAGAAGTTGCATACCTATTGAATTAGGTTCGAATCAAGTCAGTGCCTACCACTCCATATAAGATATGGTGTGGGAAGAGCCTATCTCTTAAGTAAGTTAAGATTTGGGATTGTCCGGACTATATCAAAAGCAAAATCCGGACAAGATCGAGGCAAGGTCATTTCTGTAGAACTGGAAAGGTTCCAGCTATACAAAACTGCAGTTGATGATTTGACAGAACCAAAGGATTCTATAGTCCCCGACGAACCTCAGCCTCTCCGCCGATCTGGTAGGGTTCCTCACCTTCCTGAGAGATACCTCGGTTTCTCGATGACAGTGGGAGCGAGGAATGCATCAAGAGATGATGACCCAACTAGTTTCGAGCAGGCCATCAAGAGTAGGGACTCTGTAAGAATGGCTGGATGCTTAGCGATCTGAGATGGAATCCATGTACACCAACAAAGTATGGACTTTGGTTGCTATATCTGAAGGGTTAAATCCCCATCAGGAGCAAGTATATCTTGAGAAGATTACTTGGTGTAGATGGAAAAGTTGAGACTTTCAAAGCTAGACTTGTTGAAGGTTTTTTCGTCATCGACCAGGCGTGGATAATGATGAAACCTTTTCCAAATGACTATGCTTAAGTCCATCTGGATCCTACTTAACATTGCTACATACCATGACTACGATATCTGGTGGTTGGGTGCCCTGACTGCTTTTCTAAATACTGATTTAGAAGAGAACGTCTATAAGAACACAGCCAGAGGGCTTCGTAAAAAGTGGGAGCAGCGGAAACGTGTGCAAGTTGCTTTACAGGATAAAGCAGGCATCGCGGAGTTGGAACATCTGTTTTGATGTGGTAGTCAAAGAGTTTGAATTCATCAAAATGGTCGATGAACCTTGTATGTACAAAAGGGTAGTATGGAGTATGGTAATGATCCTCGTAGAGTGCGTGGATGACATACTCTTGATAGGAAAGGAGTTTCCTATGCTACGATCGGTCGATCTCCTCTTATCACATAGATTCTCCATATAGGATCAAAGTGATACCTCCTAAATACTAGGTTTTGGATCTATGAGATAGATCTAAATGGATGTTAGGATTCTCACTAGTTATAGTGAGATGGTATCGGTTGATCCTGGGGAGAATCACTGGAAAGGTTCCAGGGTGATAAGGATGACTGAATGTCAGTCACAGGCATTGTCTTTACCCTCAGTAAAGGGACGGTATGTTGGAAGAGTTCCAAGCTAGATACCGTGTCAAACTAGACGAAAAAGGCTGGTAACATCGCTATTAAAGATACTACCAAAGAGGAAGTTTGGGTGTATATTGGTTCATAAGATGAACTAGGTTCCTGCCATTGTATGACAATGGAAGTGTGGTTTTGGCCCTGGAACCCTGGTCCCATCAGTGACCCAGACATATTCTGAGGCAGCATCACCTGATCATGGAGATAGTTGATCTCCAGGGTGATCGAGGTAAGGAGAGTAGAATCAGAAGACAACACAGCGGATCCACTCACGAAGGCCTTTTCCCAAAGAGAGACTTTTATGGGATGGTTGAGTATGTGATACTGCAACCACTGCTACAGATGGCACTAGTGCAAGTGGGAGATTGTTAGTTATATGTATGCCCTAGAGGCCATTACTGTACATTGGATGTATATTGTAGTGGATGCTGGGACATATATAGGTAGGACTTTCTTGCTCGACATGATAGTACGCTATCTGGTTGCTCTTTATCTTACATGTATACTTTCTGTCTCTCTGATTACATGTTGATAAAGCCCTTAGGATGTGTACTCGACTTCCAGGACTATGATGCATATCATACTAGTGGGGCCTGGGTAGTCCATGAGTACATCCTTCAATGTTCCTAGTCGTGGGAATATCGAGACGGGGCATCGATATTCCAGAGTAGACTAGCGTATATCTTCTCGACGCATGCGATGGGTGATGGATGATCGCATATCCATTGGTGTTTGACACCAGAGATGGTATGCGGGTGCTCAGTGGAGACTGGGTACACTGAACGAACTCGCCGAGAACTCCCAGATGGTATTATACCTTACGTCAGATGGCAGTTCTCTGGTGACACTGGTACAGCTTAGTCTGTTGACCCGAGATCGTCATAGAGTCTTGTGTGTCTCCCACTGTGCTTTGATTTCCACCCTACCACGGCTCTACTGAGTCGTGCAACCAGGTGGTTTTTGGGTACAGTCCCGATTCACATGGAGGCAATGAGCGATAGGAGGGGATTCGTTTCTCCCGGTATTAGGGATGGATGTTGCGCTATGCTCGACTGGCCATAACAGGAAATCCCTGGCCAGGGTTGCAGTGATATACTGGTAAGAGTTATCAGTAGTTTCACGAATGTTATGGACCTCATGTCGGCATGACTTATCGAGCTATTGGGGTCTGACGTTTACCACCCCTATGCGAGATATGCGACATATCAGACGAACAGACCGGACTGTACGATAAGTGTTACTGGTTGGATTCACAGGAGTGTGAGCGGGCTTGCTCGTCGATCTTCTGATCGCTCAATACCCGGATGGCCGTTACATTTAGCAGACCGCTTGCGGCTTGTGGGTGCTTGATATGATCATCATCTACTGCCGGCGTATTGACGAGTCTTTAGAGTCCTACACAGAGGTTTCCTGGCTCAAGAGAAATGAAATAGGAGCGCATATGAGATATGTGCGGGACCGAGAATAATGCGTGTATGTGATACCGTATTCTATTCTCGCGATGAATGTATCGAATGGTTGTATGCGATATAACATAGTTATCGAATCAAGGATTGATTCGATAAGCCGATACATTGGATATTAGTCGGTTATATGCGATATGACCGGATCGTTAAATCAAGTATTGATTTCATGATTTAATGCATAGTTATATATTTGATATATTACTTTGCATTAACTAGTATTTGTTCACTTTAAAAAGGATTTTCTCACTTGATATGCACATTGTATATGTGATATATTTTTGTGCACTTGTTTGTATCATGTTTGATGATACATACTCACTTAGGTTTGTGTAAAGAATTAAACCATGGTTAAGTTAGTGGTTAGGGTTTACTTTTATCTTATTCATTTATTTTTTTTTCATTTTGGAAAGATAAATAAATCATGGTGGCTTTCTTTGTTTGTTTGTTGAAGCTTCATGAAGCTTTGAACAAGTCCGCCATTCTTGTCTCATGCTTAACCATAACCATTCAACCTAATCTTAGTCAATTCTCTACACCTAACTAAGGTTAAGATTATGATAAGTATCATATTATTTTCTATTTTAAATAAGACTTATCATATTCTTTCTTCTTTTTCTTCATCTTCAACAAGAAGAAAGCCTTGCCTTCATCAATGGCAACTTGTGAAAATGAGTGAGAAATCCAATTCTAAAGTGAACCCAGTTCCTATTTCTTCATCCTCTACCTCTTGCCAAGTAGTATAGGGTGTTTTCTTCACAAGTTTCAAGGCTTGGTGAAGTTGGAGCTTGATCTTGTGTTGCCTCGACGTAGATCATCTTCGGCATCGAAGCCGACGACCTAGCCCGCCCATTTCTCCGATGAAGCCGATGCTAGAGTCCGGGATCCGATATGGACAGCGAGGGGACTTCATCACGGAGCCATGGAGGTGGAGGAACGGATCTACAAAGGTTGTAGCCCCTTCCCTTTAGCTATAAATTCGTTTACTTTCTTGCATCGCCTATACATCTAGTTAACGATCCGTATTAGGGTTTCTCGGTACTTATAAAAATTTAATTGGCCATGTTTGATCACTTGTGAGACCTCATTAGTGTGCCTAGGAACCCTACATAAACTCTAAAACCATGTTGCATTTGTAACCCTAACATGTTACAATATTATATATCACATATACAATATATTTTGTAACAAAAGAAAATAATACAATTAACATATATCGCATATACATCAATGTATTATCCAGTGAGAAAATGAATCAATAAAGCGAGCTTATATTAGTTAACGTAATGTAATATATCATATATATAATTATACATTAAATTATAGAATCAACACTTGATCCGATAATCCGGTTATATTACATATAACCGACTAATAAAACATGTACCATTTCATTGAATCAACACTTGATCCAATGACCCGGCTATATCACATATCACCGACCGATATCACATATCGCGAGAATAGAATACGGTATCTCATATCGTATTATTCTCGGTCCTGCACATATCACATATGTGCTCCTACTCCGTTTTTCCTGTTCCAGGAAACCTCTGTGTAGGACTCTAAAGAATCGTCAATACGCTGGCAGTAGATGATGATCATATCAAACACCCACAAGCTGCAAGCGGTCAGCTAAACATAACAGCCACCCAGGTATTGAGCGATCAGAAGATCAACAAGCAATCATGTACATTCTCCTGTGAATCGAATCAGTAACACTACCATACAGTCCGGTCTCTTCGTCCGGTATGTCGCATATCAAGTCTAGGGGTGGTAAACGTCAGACCCTAGTAACCGATAAGTCATGTCGATGTGAGTCTTATAATAGGTCGAGAAACTACTGATAACTCTTACCAGTTGCACTCCATATCAGCCCTGGCCAGGGACTTCAAGTTATAGCCAATCGAACAGAGCACAACATCAACTCCCTATACCAGGAGAGACGAAACCCCTCATATCGCTCATTTCCTCCATGTGATTCGGGAATGTACCCAATAGCCATCGTTTTTCATGCCCTCTTGGACGTGGTAAGGTGGAAATCAAAACACAGCGGGAATCACACAAGACTCTATGACGATCTCGGGTCTATAGATTAACCTGTACCAGTATCACCGGAGAACTGCTATCTGACGATAGGTATAATACCATCTAGGAGTTCTCGGCGAGTTCGTTCAGTGTACGCAGTCTCCACTGAGCACCAATACACCATCTTTGATTTCAAACACCGATGGATATCGGATCATCCATCGCCCATCATATGGGTCAAGATGCGTATACGCTAGTCTACTCTGGTGTATTGATGCCCTGTCTCGATACAATCTCGACTAGGAACAGTTATAGTATGTACTCGTTGACTACCCTGGCCCCACTAGTCAAGTACATATCCCAAGGGCTTTATCAACATATGAGAGCAAGACAGTAAACCAATACAAGACAACAAGTTAAGACAAAGTGAAACCAGATAGCATACTCTCATATCGAGCAAGAAAGTCCTCACTATATATATCCTGTTAGTTGTATGTATGCCCTAGAGGCTAGTATTGTACAGATGATGTATATTATATTGGATGCTTGGACATATATAGAGAGGACGTTCTTTCTCGACATGATAGTATGCTATCTGGTTGCTCTTTATCTTACCATGTATACTTGTCTCTTTAAACTGTCTTATACTTACATGTTGGTAAAGGCCTTAGGATGTGTACTTGACTACCTGGACTATGATGCGGATCATACAAGTGGGGACTTAGTAGTCCATAAGTACATCCTTCAAGGTCCCTAGTCGTAGGTATATCGAGACAGGGCATCGATATACCAGTGTAGACTAGCGTATACGCTTCTCGACCCATGAGAAGGGCGATGGATGATCCCATATCCATTTGTGTTTGACATCAGAGATGGTATACGGGTGCTCAGTGGAGACTGGGTACACAGGACGGACTCACCGAGAACTCCCAGATGGTATTATACCTCACGTCAGATGGCAGTTCTCCGGTGACACTTGTGCAGGTTAGTCTATAGACCCGAGATCATCATAGAATCTTGTGTGATTCCCACTGTGCTTTGATTTCCACCTTACCACGTCCATGAGGGCATGCAAAACGGTGGTTTTTGGGTACAGTCCCGAGTCACATGGAGGCAATGAGCGATAGGAGGGGTTTCGTCTCTCCCGGTATTGGGGGTTGATGTTGCGCTGTGCTCGATTGGCCATAACAGGGAAGTCCCTGGCCAGGGACGATATAGAGATTTACTGGTAAGTGTTACCAGTAGTTTCTCGACCCGTTATGACCCTCACATCGGCACGACTTATTGGTTATTGGGGTCCGACGTTTACCACCCCTAGACTTGATATGGAACATATCAGACGAGGAGACCGGACTGTGCGAGAAGTGTGACCGGCAGTCTTTTACAGGAGTTGGAGCGGGCTTGCTTGCTGATCTTCTTATCGCTCAATACTCGGGTAGCCGTTACGTCCAGCTAGTACCGCTGACGGCTTATGGGTGCTTGATGTGATCATCACCTACTGCCGACGTATTGACGAGTCTTTAGAGTCCTACATAGAGGTTTTATTAGCTCAGGAAAACCGAAATAGGAGCGCATATGTGATATGTGCGGGACCGAGAATATTTCGTGTATATGATGCCGTATTCTATTCTCGTGACTTTTTGTATCGGTCGGTTATATATGATATAGCCGGGTTATCGAATCAAGTGTTGATTCGATAAGTCGATATATTGGATGTTAGTCGGTTATATGTGATATGACCGGATTATTAAGTCAAGTAATGATTTAATAATTTATTGTATAATTGTATATTTGATATACTTGTTTACATTAACTAACACTTGTTCTCTTTAGGTATTTTCTCATATGTACACTTGAATATATATATGTGATATATATTAAAAGTGTGTTCGTTTGTATCATGGTTGATGACACACTAAACATGGGTGTACAAGACATACACCATTCTATTTTTATGGTGGGTTATAATTATTTAAGATAATTACAAAATTGGTGGAATTTTGGAAAGAGCATGAAGCTTGTAGAAGCTTGCTTTGCTTTGACAAAGTCCACTACCTTTGTCTTCACCTTAGATTTTTTATTAACCTAACCATTTAGATTAGCCATGGTTATGTCTCTACAAGAGTTAGTATATGATACTAACTCACTATGGTTACCTTTCTCACTTGATCATTATTCTCATCTCTTTCTTTAGTTCATCTTCTTCTTCATTGATAAAAAGAGAAAGCTTGCTAGGGTTTGATTAAAAAGTGAGAAAGATTGTGAGAAATAAAATTCTAAAGAGAACCCACTTCCTATTTCTCCATCCTCTACTAGACTAGCACTTTAGTTTAGGGTGTTTGCTTCACTAATTCTCAAGTTAGTGAAGTAGAAGCTTGAGTTGGCATCCCCTCGACGTAGATCATCTTCGGCCTCAAAGACTTCAAGCAAGGACGCGTATTTCACCTCGTGAAGCCATGCAAGGGTTCGGGAGAACCACGATCGCAGCGAAGGGACTTCAACAAGGAGCTAAAGAAGTGAAGGACCGATCTACAAAGGTTGTATTTCGTATTCACTTAGTTGTAAACATAGTTTACTTGCATATGAAACCCTAATTTTCTAGCAACGATCTTGTTTAGGGTTATTTGGCACGGCTAAAATTTTAAAAGGGCATGTTTGATGCTTCCTTAACCCTTGTTAGAGTGCCCAGTAACTCTACAGTGGTATCAAAGCCTAGCTAGAACATTAGGCGATATGTTAACGAAGTTAAAACTCCGAACGAACCCGAACACGTCAAGATGAACCCCTCTCAGTACAATTTTTTAAAACCTGTGTTTTTTCAGAATTAAAAATGCTCAAAAAAATCAGGAGGGAAATCTAAGGGTTACCGCAAAATACGAGCCCTCAACTCCGTACAGGCACCGCGGAACCGCGGTCCCACCCCACTTCTGGCGGCGGTTCCGCGGCCATAAAGATGAATTGTGAGCAGTGTTTTGTGCAGTAACCTCCGTAGCTATTCCTATACATTTCTGGGTATTTTTAAATCTGACTCAAGTGTTGAGTATTTTGGGGTTTATTTTGAAATCGTCGATTCGATCGGAGAATTTAATTTTGTTATGTTATTCCTGATAATTTAGAAAGTATTAAAATGTTCGAATGGATATCATTAACTCAATTTTTCCCGGCACGGAAAACATTCAAATGTTGAATTTTTCTCGGGTTTAAATCTTTCGGAAAAACGTGCATGTGACGCGATGGACCCTCTAGAATACAAGAAACCTTAACTCGATTATATGACTGTCTTGAACTGCCTTTTTAACCTTAGGGTTTGAGGCAGTACGGCGTGCCACATGTGAGGCGTTGGCTTGACCCTTCTACGGATGGACCGTTGCTACTGTGACGTATTCTGGAATTTTTGAACTCCGCTCAAGTGTTGAGTTATTTAGGAAATCTTGGGTATTTGACTATTCAATCAGAAAGTTTAATATTGTCTATTTATCTGGAATGTGATAAAATATGTGGAATTCATACAGTTAGGCATGAAATGCGAAATATGTGATATTTCGGATTTACGATGTCTAAAGAGATTGTGGATTCCAAATGTTGTAGTTTTACACTTTCTTTTCTGTGACCGTAAGTGTAATATGTGATATCGCCGGTTTCGTTGCTATATGTCAACGACAATTGGGATGCGCATATTTACTTACGTTGATGACATGTGATGTTATGTGTTGCTGGATATGTTATATTGGATAGTCGCGTTCTGAATAGCCGGGGGGGGGGGTTCTGTGAGATGAGAGTTTTTATTTTCATTCATGTAAAATAAAATGTATGTAATATTCTTTTATTGGGGCACTTCCGGGATGAGGTTGATGTCACCTTTTGTATATTATTTACTTTTCCGCACTAGGATAGACACAAGGAGGAGAGCACAAGTAACCGGGTTCTGGAGTCCAGTAGGAGACCAACTCGAGGAGTCGAGTCCGGGTCTCCTAACTCTAGAATTGGTAGGGTTGCTTGCCGCTCTCGTAGGGGTCTAGGGGTATGGGTTTGACTATTCATCGCGACCGTGGAATCCGTGTTTTATAGAGGCTCAAAATAAAACACGGACGTCCTAGTATATCCAATGTTTCATATGTTTCTTCTGCTGCGATATCTGTGATGTGATCATTTGATGTGCTGTGATAGATACTGTATATAGTATATATGATATATTATATAGGCGTTACTTATGTTTTACACCCGCGCTAGCCCTGCCCCGCTCTGCCGTTAGTTACCTAACCTAACGGTGCACGAGGGGACATCGAGGCGACTGCGGATGGCATAAGTGTACGTCGTATTTATCTGTGATGTTTAGGTGACTTAAATGATGGGACTTCATTAATGTGATTAATGAAAGAAAAGAAACCTAAAAGATGTTCTAGAATCAAATTTTTCAAAAAGGGTAGCTACAGTTTTGCTTTGCATAGCGGTATATATGATATACCCTGCACCTTATTCCATGAGGAAAGAGCCGAGATCCCTTCACCGGGAGTGACCTCTTTTGCAAAACTGGCAGATGCTACAACACTCGGTTTATTTTTGATTGCTTTTGGAGTTTTTCTTTGCATAGTGATGTATATGATATATCCCGCACCTTATTCCACAAGGAAAGAGCCGAGATTCCTTCTCCGGGAGTAACCTCTTTAGCAAAACTAATAAAAGTCTCAAAATCACTCCATTTCAAAATTCACATGATTCTACGACGATATCAAGTTCATTACGCAATAGGTTTTCAGAAAAACCTGTCGTAGCCCTCCATCATTTCAGATAAGTCCTGCTTAGTATTCGTGCTGCGTTTGTTGACCTTGTCAAGGCGTAGTGTGCGGTAGCTGACCAATATTTATCTGTTTATGCATATGATGCAGATTTTTTTAGGGTAGTCGTACGGCCTTGTTGACCTTGTCAAGGGTCGTGCGGGTGGGTTTAATTCAATCAAGAAATGACGGGTTGAACTTGACTTACGGTCTATGGTTTCTTGACCTTGTCAAGTTCATAGATCGTTTGGGGAAAAATGTTATCGGGAATTTCAAGTGTTGAGATTTGCAATGAGATTGCATACCTTCTATGAGATAGTTGGATCCCAATACCCACTGCGAGTAATTGTTACTCCTGGGAGAGTTTTACACAGGACAATTAGCCGATCAAGTAGGTGTCTAGAAAGGTGTCAACGGGGTTACGCCTCTGGGAAAATGAGGTTTACTTTAATTTGGTCCGTGCGAAAGCACGGGGAACCTCCCTCAAAGTACCGACACTGGCCTGGCTGAAAGATTGGCGAAGTTGTAGGGTGTAATTAATCCCGGCTAGTCTTTCCTTTTAGGGTTTGAAGGAAGATTTGATAAAAAGAGTGGGAGCCATCCTGATTAGATAAAATAATAACCAATCTGATCTTGCAAGAGCATACGCTAAAGTGTTTTCTTCTCTCTTTCTCCAGGTAGCGACCATATCATGCCTTAATCAAGATAATAATAAGGGTGTATTGACCGAACCCGCATGTTATACTGTGCTGGGGCACGTTGGTTCCGTTCTTTCTTATAAGAGTTATAAGACTGAACAGGATATAGGGGAATACCAGGATTCCCATGCCACCCGAATGAAGAACGTACATGTTGATGCATTTTCTTCGGGTGTGTTCGTTACAGAGATCTGTTTCTCCATTTCCTCTACATCCTGGCTATTAGATACCGGGTCAGGATCCCATATATGTAATCAGTTACTTGGGCTTAGGAAAGGTAGAGAACTTGGAGAAGGTGATAAAGACATAAGTGTTGGAAATGGTGCAATTGTTGCAGCTAAAACCGTCGGGGAATATCACCTTGTATTTCCAACTGGTAATACATTGATTCTGAACGAATGCTATTACATGCCGAACCTGATATGCAACATTATATCTGTTTCTTTGTTGAGTAAAGAGGGATATAATTTTGTATTACAGGATAATGTTATGAACATTTTTCTAAACCAAAAGTTGGTTGGATCAGGCATGATGTGCAATGGTATTTATGTTCTAAATCAATCAACAGTTCTGAGCATAACAAACACACACAAGAGGAAGAGTTCAGAAATGAACGAATCTTTCTTGTGGCATTGCAGACTGGGTCATATCAATGCGACACGACTAGCTAAGTTGCATAAGAATGGATATTTGAATCCGTTTGAATTTTCATCTTATGACACTTTCCAGTCATGTCTCAAAGGCAAGATGACCAAAACTCCGTTTACGGGACACGGAGAGAGAGTTACGGAACACTTAGGACTAGTACATAGTGATGTATGCGGCCCCATGTCTACACATGCTAGGAATGGTTCTGCGTACTTCATTACATTCACTGACGATCTCTCTAGATTCGGATATGTGTTCCTGATGAAACAAAAATCAGAAGCTTTTGAGAAATTTAGAGAATATAAACAAGAAGTCGAGAACCAAACCGGAAAAAGTATTAAAATCCTTCGATCTGATCGAGGAGGAGAATACTTGAGCAATGAATTCCTGGACTTCCTAAAAGTGAATGGGATTCTCTCTCAGCTAACTCCTCCATATACACCACAGCACAACGGTGTATCATAACGGAGGAACCACACCCTATTAGATATGGTGCGCTCTATGATGAGCACAACTGAGTTACCTATTTCCTTCTGGGGGTATGCGCTGGAGACAGAAGCATACCTATTGAATCAAGTTCCATCTAAATCTGTACCTACCACACCATATGAGATATGGAGTGGGAAGAGGCCATATCTTAAATGAGTTAAGATATGGGGTTGTCCGGCCTATGTCAAAAGACAAAATCCGGACAAACTCGAGGCACGGTCAGTTATTTGCAAGTTTGTGGGATATCCAAAGAACTCATATGGGTATTTTTTCTACCACAGTGAGGAACAAAAAGTGTTTGTTGCTCAACATGCCACCTTTTTAGAAAAGGAATTTCTTTTAAAAGAAATTAGTGGCAAAGTGGTAGAGCTGGAAGTGGTTCCAGATACACAAACTGCAACTGAAGATTTAGTGGAACCAGAGTATTCAGTAGTTCCCAACGAACCTCGGCCTCTCCGCCGATCTAGTAGGGTTCCTCACCCACCTGAGAGATACTACGGTTTTCTCATGGATGGTGGGAGCGAGGATTGCATCATGGTTGATGATGACCGAACTAGCTTTGAGCAAGCCATCACGAGTGGGGACTCAGTGAAATGGATGGATGCAATGCGGTCCGAGATGGAATCCATGTACACCAACAAAGTATGGACTTTGGAAGTTGCTCCTGAAGGGGTAAAACCCATTGGGAGCAAGTGGGTCTTCAAGAAAAAACTTGGTGTAGATGGAAAGTGGAGACTTTCAAAGCTAGACTTGTTTCAAAGGGTTTTCATCAAAAACCAGGTGTGGACTATGACGAAACCTTTTCTCCAGTGGCTATGCTTAAATCCATCCGGATCATGCTTGCCATCGCTGCATATCATGACTACGAAATCTGGTAAATGGATGTTAAGACCGCCTTTCTAAACGATGATTTAGAAGAGTGCGTGTACATGACTCAGCCAGAGGGCTTCGTAGATAGTAGGAGCAGCGGGAAGGTGTGCAAGCTGCTTAAATCCATTTATGGATTAAAGCAAGCATCGCGGAGTTGGAACATCTGCTTTGACGTCGTTATCAAAGAGTTTGATTTCGTCAAAAACGTAGATGAACCTTGTATCTACAAGAAGGTGGCAGAGAGTAAGGTTGTCTTCCTCGTATTGTTCGTGGACGACGTACTCTTGATAGGAAATGACATTCCTATGCTGCAATCGGTCAAGCTCTTCTTATCACAAAGATTCTCAATGAAAGATCTAGGTGATGCCTCCTGCATACTGGGAATTATGATCTATAGAGATAGATCTAAAAGGATATTGGGATTGTCTCAATACAGGTACATTGACACCATATTAAAGAGGTTTAGTATGGAAGAGTCCAAACGTGGGTTTTTACCCACGATCTCAGGGCTCACTCTCTCCAAAGAGATATCTCCCAAGACTGATTTGGAAAGAGCTCGCATGCAAGGGATACCTTATGCTTCGGCTGTAGGCTCTATCATGTACGCATTGCTATGTACCAGACCCGATGTAGCATACTCACTAAGTGTAGTGAGTAGGTATCAAGCTGATCCTGGAGAGAGTCACTGGACAGCTGTGAAGAGCATTCTCAAGTACTTGCGAAGGACTAAAGAGATGCTCTTGGTGTATGGTAACGGAGAACTCCAAGTGGAGTCCTTTACCGATTCGAGCTTCCACAGTGATAAGGACGACTCTAAGTCGCAGTCGGGATTTGTCTTTACCCTTTATGGACGGGCGGTTAGCTGGAAGAGTTCCAAGCAGGAAACCGTGGCAGACTCGATGATGGAGGCTGAATACATCGCTGCCAAAGAGGCTATCTGGATTAAGAAGTTCATTACTGAACTTGGAGTGGTTCCATCCATTGAGCATCCAATACCTTTGTATTGCGATAACAATGGAGCGGTGGCTTTGGTCAAGGAACCTAGGTCCCATCAGCGATCCAGGCATATTCTGAGGCGGTATCACCTGATCCGGTAGATAGTTGATCGCCGGGAGATCGAGGTCAGGAGGGTTGACACGAAGAACAACACAGTGGATCCACTCACGAAGGCCATTCCCCAGATACAGTTTGATAGACTCTTCGGGATGCTTGGTATGCGATACTACAGCAGCTGGCCCTAGTGCAAGTGGGAGATTGTTAGTTGTATGTATGCCCTAGAGGCCAGTATTTTCAAGATGATGTATATTATATTGGATGCTTGGACATATATAGAGAGGACTTTCTTGCTCGACAAGATAGTATGCCATCTGGTTGCTCCTTATATTAACATGTATACTTGTCTCTTTAAACTGTTTATAGTTACATGTTGGTAAAGTCGTTAGGATGTGTACTTGACTACCTGGACTATGATGCGGATCATACTAGTGGGGACATGGTAGTCCATAAATACATCCTTCAAGGTCCCTAGTCGTAGGTGTATCGAGGCGGGGCATCGATATACCAGTGTAGACTAGCGTATATGCTTCTCGACCTATGAGATGGGCGATTGATGATCCCATATCCATTTGTGTTTGACATCAGAGATGGTATACGGGTGCTCAGTGGAGACTGGGTACACTGGACGGACTCGTCGAGAACTCCCAGATGGTATTATACCTCACGTCAGATGGCAGTTCTCTGGTGACACTTGTGCAGGTTAGTCTGTAGACCCGAGATCGTCATAGAGTCTTGTGTGATTCCCACCGTGCTTTGATTTCCACCTTACCACGTCCATGAGGGCGTGCAAAACGGTGGTTTTTGGGTACAGTCCCGAGTCACATGGAGGCAATGAGCGATAGGAGGCGTTTCGTTTCTCCCGGTATTGGGGGTTGATGTTGCGCTGTGCTCGATTGGCCATAACAAGGAAGTCCCTGGCCATGGCCGATATAGAGATTTATTGGTAAGTGTTACCAGTAGTTTCTCGACCCGTTATGAGCCTCACATCGGCACGACTTATCGGTTATTGGGGTCTGACGTTTACCACCCCTAGACTTGATATGCAACATATCAGATGAGGAGACCGGACTGTGCAGGAAGTGTTACCGGCAGGCTTTTACAGGAGTTGGAGCGGGCTTGCTTGCTGATCTTCTGATCGCTCAATACCCGGGTAGCCGTTACGTCCAGCTAGTACCGCTGACGGCTTGTGGGTGCTTGATGTGATCATCACCTACTGCCGGCGTATTGACGAGTCTTTAGAGTCCTACATAGAGGTTTTACTGGCTCAGGCAAAACGAAATAGGAGCGCATATGTGATATGTGCGGGACCGAGAATAATGCGTGTATGTGATACCGTATTCTATTCTCGTGAATTTTTGTATCGGTCGGTTATATATGATATAGCCGGGTTATCGAATCAAGTGTTGATTCGATAAGTCGATATATTGGATGTTAGTCGGTAATATGTGATATGACCGGATTATTAAGTCAAGTAATGATTTAATAATTTATTGTATAATTGTATATTTGATATACTAGTTTACATTAACTAACACTTGTTCTCTTTAGGTATTTTCTCATATGTACACTTGAATATATATATGTGATATATATATTAAAAGTGTTTTCTTTTGTATCACGGTTGATGATACACTAAACATGGGTGTACAAGACATACACCATTCTATTTTTATGGTGGGTTATAATTATTTAAGGTAATTAAAAAATTGGTGGAATTTTGGAAAGAGCATGAAGCTTGTAGAAGCTTGTTTTGCTTTGACAAAGTCCACTACCTTTGTCTTCACCTTAGATTTTTTATTAACCTAACCATTTAGATTAGCCATGGTTATGTCTCTACAAGAGTTAGTATATGATACTCACTCACTATGGTTACCTTTCTCACTTGATCATTATCCTCATCTCTTTCTTTAGTTCATCTTCTTCTTCAATTATAAAAAGAGAAAGCTTGCTAGGGTTTGATTAAAAAGTGAGAAAGATTGTGAGAAATAAAATTCTAAAGAGAACCCACTTCCTTTTTCTCCATCCACTACTAGACTAGCCCTTTAGTTTAGGGTGTTTTCTTCACTAATTCTCAAGTTAGTGAAGTAGAAGCTTGAGTTGGCATCCCCTCGACGTAGATCATCTTCGGCCTCGAAGACTTCAAGCAAGGACGCGTCTTTCGCCTCGTGAAGCCATGCAAGTGTCCGGGAGAACCACGATCGCAGCGAAGGGACTTTAACAAGGAGCTAAAGAAGTGAAGGACCGATCTATAAAGGTTGTATTTCGTATTCACTTAGTTGTAAACATAGTTTACTTGCATATGAAACCCTAATTTTCTAGCAACGATCTTGTTTAGAGTTATTTAGCACGGCTAAAATTTTAAACGGGCATGTTTGATGCTTCCTTAACCCTTGTTAGAGTGCCTAGTAACCCTACATATCCAAGCATCCACTTTAATATACATCATATGTACAACAATGGCCTCTAGGGCATATATACAACTAACAAAATCTACTCACCAACGCTCCTGGCTAAGTAAAGCCAACCACCTGTTTCCCCCTCTTCGCAGCGTCCGAAGTCCCCGCCTGTGAACCTAAAACATAAAACAATATAACAAGTATATATATTAGCAAACGACCAATACACGTACAAACTACGTTTGACCGACGCGACAACACAAAACATACTCTTAAGTGTTCGTATTGTGGCTAACGTGCAAAGCGACTCAACAAAACATACTCAGAGCAACAGCAACACAGAACACGAACTGTATCAGATAACGTAACGCGTGAAATGAAACACAAGAAAACAAGCAAGTGATCCCGGATTTTTCTATACCAACAATTTGTAAAATTTGCAAGTACCACGAGACTACACACAACCCCAGAGACCTCTACACCAAAACTCAACCGCTCAGTCCCCACTCTGGCTGCAAATTCCGCCTAGAAGCAATAAATCTGCGGCCAGTCTACAAGGGAATGGGCTCGTATTTTGAGGGTAGGATCTAGGTTACTACACTAGGTCACTGTGATGAGAACTTTTGCAACAAATACCTGGTTTGATAGCAGATCATCCGAGACCCAAAACTACACTAAAAATACGATATTTACCCGAAACGAAACTATACGCGATCTAAACTGAAACTAACAAGCTACGCAACACAATAAACACTTAACTAACAGAAAGAGATAATTACCTACTCCCACAAGCTCAAAGATCCTAACTTTCCAAGCTCCAAGGCATCCAAGAGGAAAAACAAGGCAAAAGAAGTGATTTTTGTGAGATTTTGTGAAGAGTTGAGATGGATTAGGGAAAGAATGATAAGTGTTCAGTTTAGATGAGAGAGAGATGAAGAGAAAACGAAAAGAGATAGAGAAGATGAGAGAGTGTGAGGATAATGAGAGAGGGAGGTGAGTGTAGGGTGAGAAGGAGGTGAGTGCACCCTTTGCATTAAATCACACATTAATGCAAGCCATTAATGCACACCATTAGTCACCATGCACCTTCTCTCCAAAACAAAACCCAAAACAAATATCTCCCACAACAAATATCTAGGATTTAGGTTAAGGCAAAGCAAGGGATTTGGATTAGGGTTAAATTGTCATGGTCGCTAAGAACAAGATTAACACAAACAAACCCTCACATTAACGTGCACATATGCGTGCAAGCCATAAAAAATAATAATAAATTATTAATTAAATGTTATAAAATGTGAGGAACCCGAATTGGTAAAATTTTTACCAAAAACCCGCATTACCGTCTAAACTAACACTAATCGAAATCTAAGGCGTTACCCAATCGCTCACTGCCTCCATGTGGCACGGGACTGTACCCAACCAAAACCTGTTTGCACGACTCAGTAGAGCCATGGTAAGGTAATGATCAAAGCACAGTGAGAACTCATACGAGACAAATGACGATCTCAGGTCTAAAGACTAATATGTACTCATGTCACCTGAGAACATCCACCTGACGATAGGTATAGTACCATCTAGAAGTTCTCGGCGAGTCCGTCCAGTGTACTCACCTCCAGTGATCACCTGTATACGATCTAAGGTGCAGAAGACCAATGGTTGCGGGACCGTACCATCGCCCATCGTCGGGGTCTAGAAACGTATACACTAGTCTACTCCAGAATATCGATGCCCAGTCTCGATACTGCCACGACTAGGGAATTTTTAAGGATGTGTGTACCGATTACCCAGCTTCCACAAGTTTGATCGCCATCACAACGCAGGTAGTCTAGCAATGATCCTACGGGATTATCAACATGTATGACTGATACGTAATAGCAAGTAAAACATATGCACATGTAAAGATAAAGACAAACCAGATAGCATACTATCATATCGAGCAAGACTGTTTTGTACATATATATGTCCAAGCATCCACATGTATACATATACAGTAATGGCTTCTAGAGCATAAATATCCAACAACAGCGACGCATGACTTACCTTAAAAACTCATGAACCAATTTGACCGAACCGTCTTACACCCTTTGGTTTTGGCCTGTCTTAATTCGCGACAAAGTCGTATATATCCATGCTACTCCTGCTTTACCCTTTGTATTTCTTCAGAACACGTCGTATCGCTACGATAATCCATATTGCTTGTAACAACCATCGTATAGTTATATACGAACTAGAAGAAGTTGCTTCAGTCGAGGCTGGCTATAGGTTCTAAAGAAATTGAATAGGATTATTCGGTTGTCTCTTCCTTTTACCTTCTCTCAGGTTGCGAGATCTCCTTGATTAGGAGAGTACACCTGTTACGCTTATTGGATAGTCTTCTTCCAAACCTTAGACTGGTACCGAAAGGTACGGAAGGAAGAAAACCAGTTAGCGCAGTGACGGTGTGCAGAAGGTAAGAGGTAGAGACATATAAAGGGATTTAAGTGAGGGTAAAGGAAATTATGACTACTGTCTAGAATCTGGATAATGGAAAAGACATTACTAGGAATACTTGACCATCCCCTATGAAACATTTTCATGTTTCAGTTTTTCTGTGTACATTGTAAAAGAGAACTGTTTTCCCAATCAATTCTGACTCCAGGGTATATATTTATAGGTTTTGGATCTCACATCTGTACTGTGTTACAGATGATGAGTAGGATAAGAATATTGGGAAATGGACAAATTTGATCCTCAATATAGGAATTTGTTGTAATTGTTGATATTGGATTAAATCACCTGGATTTTGCCTGACGGCAAATATTTAGTTTCGAATAACCGTTGTTATGCACCAGATTTTAAAATAAAATATATGTACCTTTATTTTTATAAAGTGATATATACATTTTGAAAAATGTGTTGTAAACATTTACCTTTATCAGTTGAGGATAAGGTAAGGTGCATTGAATAACGGTATAAGACATTCTTAACCAAGATACAATTTTCAATTTATAAAACAAAGAATTTGAGTTAGTATACTCTTGGGACTTATACAGGGAGATGTATGTTGTCCAGTGTCCTTCGGGACAAGGGGTTGGTACTCTTACTTCATTCAGGTTTACCTATGAGTTCTCTGGTTTTAAACACGCATTCGTAGTAATGCAATGTCAAAGTTTTTGAGAAGTTTATAGGGATAAGAATAAAGTAGAGAACTATACGTTGGAAGTATCAGGATTTTTCGAGGAGATCGAAGATGTAGATACTTATGCTAGGTATTCCATTATAGTAATATCGAGAACTTGATTCTCTCACAGTTTACTCATCCGTGGATGCGCTCCATCATAAGTAATGTTGCATTGGCCTTTTTCCATTAGGTAATATGCACTGCAAACAGCTGCATGACTTTTGAATCTGGTTCCATCTAAATTAGTGCCTTGGTTCTATATGGACATAGAATGGTTACATATCTTCAGGTTGTTAAAATATGGAGTTATCCGGTTTCTGTCTAAAAGCAGAATCCGGACAAACTCGAGGCACGCTTCGGTAATGGAGGTTTGTGGATTATCCCAAGCATTAGCTAGGATTTTGTTTCTACCATTTTCAAGTTCAATAGTTATATTTTTCTTGACTCGCCACCTTTTTATAAAAGGATCTTTTGCAAAAGAAACTAGTGGGAGAATGGTAGAATTGGAAGTAATTCCAGAACCACAAACGGTTACCGAAAATTTAGTAGAACCTAAGAATTCAATTGGACTTGACAAACCGTTAGCCACTCCGCAGATTTTAGTAGGTGACCTCAGACACCAGAGAGAAACATCGTTTTTCTTATAGACTGTGACATGGAGGTTAGTATCATGGTGATGATGAACCTACTAGTTATCAGTAGGTCGTAGGAAGTGATAACTTCCAGGTGACCAGATGCTTCATATCCAAGATGGACTCCACACACTTCAGCAAATCACGGATTTTAAACTTTTTCTGGCTGCTCTTGAGTAAAACCCATTAGGAGAAAAACCCATTAGGAGAAAGTAGATCTTTTGAAATCTGTGAAGGTGGAAATGTGCTAACCTAATATGGCTAGACTTGTTGCAAAGAGTTTTCATCAAATACCCGTTGTGGATTGTGATGTGACTTTTACATCAGTGTCTATGCTGAAGTCCATATGGATATGTTTTGGCGCTGATGCAGTTCATGGCAATGATATTTGGCAAGTGGGTGACTATAACGTCTTTCCAAATGGGATTTTGGAAGTGCACGTGTATATGAATCTGCCAGAGGGTTATCGTAGTCAGTGGGAGCAGCGAAAGGTGTGCAAGATGCTTATGTCTATTCGTAGACAAAAGCAAGGATAGCGAAGACAGGTCATCTGTTTTGATGTGACAGTCAAAGTAATTGACTTCATCAAAATAAAAGATGAACCTAGTAAGAAGATTGTACGGAGTACTGTCCTAGTTTTGGATGATATACTCCAGATAGGAAGTGATGTTCCTATACTACAATTGGTCAGATTTTGGTTCTCACACAGTGTTTTCTCCACGTTGGATATGGATAGTATCAGGAGTTCTGGTGACTAGATCTATGGTTTTAGATATAGATTTGAGAAGTTCCCCAATCAGGTACTTGGACAACATTCTAAAAGTACTTTAAAATGGACGACTCCTGGCGTGGTGGTGTACCTGCAAGTGATGGAGCACCCTCTCTAAAAAGGATGTGTTTTTGACAGATGAAGAGAGGGGAAGGCATGAATGCCACATCATTTGCTTAGGCAATTGAGTCAATCATGCAAAGTCTTATAAAACACCAGATATTTCTTTTGCACTAGTTGCAATAAGCATATATTAATCCAATCCTCGAGAAACAAAGGGAAGCAGTAAAGAACATAAGGGGATGTTCTTGGTATAGGATAACAGCAGCCTCCCTAGGGAAGCGGTTATCATTTCAGGCTTCCAAGGTGATGTGGATGACATAGATGTTGTCATAATTATAAGTTTAGCCTCTTCTGAGGATCAGTGTATTGGATAGTGTTCCAATAAGGATACTGAGGTAATCATGGTGCAGGATGCTGGTTATAACTGAACAGAGGATACAACCCAAGAAGTTTGTTGGATAGGAGTTGTTCATTGAAGAACTTGGTCCCATCAGGTATCCAGAAAAATTCTTGTGGCGGGGTATCGCTCAGTTTGGGAGATTGTTGATCTCTGCAAAGTTAAGATATAGAGAGAAGAAGTTAAAACATTATAGAGGATCCACTCACTGAGGCTATTTCTCGAACACGGATGTTCTTCAAATGAGATTTGAGAAACTGATTAGTAGAGAAGTTGGGTATTCGATAGCACACGGGATGTGGGTATGCGATGCCACAATAATTAGCTTTAAGTGCACGCGGGAGATTGTTGGATATAGTGCCTTCAAGGCAATTATT
Organism: Agapanthus africanus; assembly: GCA_030015575.1. Lineage (NCBI taxonomy): Eukaryota > Viridiplantae > Streptophyta > Magnoliopsida > Asparagales > Amaryllidaceae > Agapanthus > Agapanthus africanus. The sequence continues at coordinate 123,830,071 of JASDDO010000031.1, forward strand.
ATAATTGCAGGCACGCAATTATGATAATTGAAGGAGGATCTATACAGGTAGAACAATCATACTCGAAATGATAGTATGCTATCTGGTTTGTCTTTATCATTGATTTGTACACGTTTTACTTATTATTGCGTGTCGCTAATACATAATGATGAAGCCCGTAGGATTCTTCCTTGACTACCAGTATTATGATGGCCATCATATACGTGAGAGTTGGGTAGCCTATAAGCACATCCTTAAATGTCCCTACTTGTGGAAGTATCGAGGCTTGGCATCGATATTCTAGGGTAGACTTGTGTATACGTTTCAAGACCCCGACGAGGGGCGGTGGCCGGTCTCATAAGCCATTGGTGTTATGTCACCTAAGATAGTATACAGGTGCTCACTAGAGGTGAGTAAACTGGACGGTCTTGCCGAGAACTTCTAGATGGTATTATACCTATCGTCAGATGGAAGTTCTCAGGTGGCATGAGTACAGGTTAGTCCCTCGACCTGAAGTCATCATTTGTCTCGTGTGAGTTCCTACTGTACTTTGATTACTACCCTACCACGGCTCAATGGAGTCATGCAAACAGGTTTTAGTTGGGTACAGTCCCGAGCCATATGGAGGCAGTGGTCGACTGTCAGGGATTCGTTTCTCCTGGTATTAGGAGTCGATGTCGCGATGTGTTCGGTTGGCTATAACCATAAATCCATGGCCAAGTGGGTGAGATTTACTGATAGTTGATCAGTAGTATCTCAGTTAGTGATGAGCTAGACTCTGACACGACTTATCGGGTTAGAAGGGGTCTGAAGTTATCCACCTCCTAGACCCGATATGTGGTACTCTTTGACGAAGAGACCGAACTGTACAGAGATTGTCACATTCAGCCTCAGTAGGGTAAGAATGCACTTGATTGTCGACCCCCCTTTCGATAACACATAGGTAGCCGTCACGTACAGCTAGTGCCGCTGACGTGCTTGTGGTTAAACACACTGCCAACGTATTGTTGAGTCTTTAGAGTCCCACAAAGTGGGTTTTCCCGGTTCAGGCGACAGATGTAGGAGCCGTACGATCGTACGTGTAGGGATCCAATTAAATACATGTACGCGATACACAGACTTTAATCGGACAATTGATAATACTGGCCGGCTTAGGATTAAGCCGGATTATTTTATCAGGTTTTGATTTAATAATTTATATATGTATTTTGATGCATACATTTTAGTATTATTGTTCACTATTCATTTTCTCTCTTTAGTGCCATCCGTATTTTTATACGGATACGTGTATATGTAGCGATACATATACCAGGTGAAGTATTCCGTATTTATACGGGAATGCTTCTAGAAGAAGAAGACCTCATATTTATTTTTCTATTTAGAAAAATAAAAAGGGAAATGAGGTGGAAAATGAGAGTTATGAAGCATGGTGCAAATTTTGTAGAGAGGTATGGCTTTATTTTTTATTGTCAAAATCCATTTGGATGCACTATTACACCATGGTTGGTTTTTATAGCCATTCTTTTCCACACTTGATCACTTGATGAGATTTTCTTCTTCTTGACTTGCACATGCTCCATGTTTTCTCTTCGCCTTCTCCTTCTTCTTCTTGCTCCTATATTTGAGCAAGATTCTAGAGAGAAAAATTTAGTGAAGTATTCCTACATCACCGACCATCCAAACCTAGCAATTTTAGGTCGTCGGTTTGAGCCTCCTCCGCGTTCCTTCGGATGGATCGTCTTCGGCAAGGGTGATCAATTCTCAAGTGCATTCCTGGCGGCTACGAGCTTGGAGGGGTCTTCCATAATTGGGTGGAAACACGACAAAGGTTGTATTTCTCAAACCTTGCATACTTGGTTTGCTAGTTTAGGAGTTTGGATCGATTCTAGGTTAGGGGTTCCATCGTGTTTGCTTGAATTTTTTGTTCGCCATCCGTGCCTCCGTTACGCCGCTGGAACTAGGGAACCCTGCAGATGATACATAGAACATGGGTGTGTGAGACTCACACTAGAGCTAAATATTATTGGGGTGTTTTTTTGTTTATAGAATATAGAAAAGATTAGAAATGAGTCATGGCTTTGGATGCTTGGAGAAGCATTGAGAAGCCATGACTCATCTCCTATTTTATTTTTTATTCTTAGATATTTATTCATCCCAACCTTATCTCTAGCTCATGGTTCATTCTCTCATTATTATCCTCACACATCCAAGTTCATCTCTTTATCTTGAGAGATCTGTAGGTTTTTTCTTGAGTTGGAAAAAGAAAGAGAAAGGGATTTCTAAAGGGAGCAAAATTCCTACTTCATCAACCTACACTATCCTAGCCCTTTAGTATAGGTTGTTTGCTTCACTAATACTTTGATTAGTGAAGAGTGAGCTTGAGTTAGAGAGACTTCAAGGTGGATCATCTTCGGCAACGAAGACAACATGCAAGCTCGATCCTTCCTCAAGTGGAGTCAAAGAAGAGTTCTAAGGGCTACTACTTGGAGCTTTAGAAGTGAAGGACTCTGTCTACAAAGGTTGTAGCCCTCTTCACTTAGATTAGAAATTGTTTTCTTGCTACTAAAACCTAATTCTCTAGTTCGATTCTAGGTTAGTATAGCTTAGACCTCTAGAATTTTTAAAATTGCATACTTGATACTTGTGTAAACCTAGTAGAGGCGCTGAGACATACTTTCATGGTATTAGAGCCAAGCTAGACCATTAGGCGACGTCTAAACGATGTTAAAGTGTTCGATCAAAGTTTCGAAACCCGGTTTTACATAGTTTCTGTCCATTTTTCAAAAGTTGAAATTTTACAGATTAAAAATATTCAGAAAATCATACAGGTAATTATATAGAGCCCCAAGAAGTACGAGGGCTTATCTCAACCAAATGGCCGCGGAACCGCCGCATAACATAGGGTATGGCCACGGTTCCGCCGCCAACTTGGAGAGTTTAGGACTTGTATTTCTTATGCTGCTCAATTGTGACATTTCTGGCTTTCTGGGTATTTTTAGTGAGGCTCAAGTTGTGTAGGGATCCTTCACACGACAGCAAGGTTTCGGGAGGCATCATCCATGCCAATTTCAAAATTTTGTCATGCTAAAGAACTCTAACCTAGGATGTTTAAGTAGAGAATCATACAAAATATATTGTAAACTATTTTACAACTAAGTGAACTAGGAATACAACATTTGTAGACGGGTTCTTCAGTTCAATAGCTCCGTGTAGTAGTCCCTTCGCTCCAAGTAGTGATCTTCCGGACTCTAGCATGGCTTCACAAGGTGAAAGGAACGAGCTTGCGCGAGGTCTTCGAGGCCGAAGATGATCTACGTCGAGGAGACACTAACGCAAGCTACTACTTCACTAATGAGAGATTAGTGAAGCTAACACCCTATAGTAAAGTGCTAATCTAGTAGAGGATGATGAAGTAGGATTTTTACTCACTTTAGAATTGATTTTCTCACTAATTTTAAGCTCTCTCACAAAACCTAGTGAGCTCTCTCTTGAGCTTATGGAAGAAGAAGATGATAATGGATGAGAGAGTGAATGGAAACCATAGGTAAGTTTGTATCTGTTTGTGTATATGCCCTAGGGGCCATTATTGTATCATACTTGCATGTATATTACTTAACGGAAGCTTGGGATATTCACAGTTGTATATACAGTCTTGCTAAAAATTATAGTATGCAGCTTGGTTTGTGTCTACTTTAATATGTGCATATGTTTCTTGTAACGTATCACTTATACATATTAGTAGAGCCCATAGGATCTTTGCTTGATTACCAGCGTTGTGATGGCAGTCACACTAGTGGGAGCTGGGTAGTCTATAAGCAACATCCTATACTTGTCCCTAGTCATAGGATTATCGAGATAGGGCATCGATACTCCGGAGTAGACTAGTGTGTACGCTTCTCATCCCAGTTTGGGAAATGGTCTGTCCCACAGCCATCAGTACTTCGTACTGGAGATAGTATACAGGTACTCGTTAGGTTACGAGTACATCGGACAGGACTCGCAGGGGAACTGATTGGTTGGTATTATACCCGTCGTCAGTTAACAGTTCCCAGGTGACATGAGTACAGCATAGTCCGCAGACTTAACACTGCTACTTCGCCTCGAGTGTGTCCCACTGTTCTTAGATTGCTACCCTACCACGGCTCAAAGGAGTCGTGCAAACAGGTAGCAGTTGGGTGCAGTCCCGAGCACTTGGAGGCAGTGGCGGTTAGAAAGGATTCGTCTCTCCCGGTATTGGGAGTTGATATCGCGCTGTGTCAGAGAGCCATTACTCAAAGTCCCTGGCAAGGGCAAGCAAGATTTACTGGTAGGTTCCAGTAGTTTCTCAGGGTGTAATGGGCTACGCTCCGACACGACTTATACCGCTATTAGGGGACTGACGCTTGCCGCCCCTTAGGCTCGATTTGCAATAGTCTTAGACTAACAGACCGGACTGTACGGAGATTGTCACATCAGGCTCAGTAGGAGTTCGGATGGTTTTTCTCATCGGCCTTCTTATCGACATCTACCTAGGGACCGTTACGTACAGCTAATGACGCTTGCGGTCTGTAGTTAAACCCACTGCCAGCGTAGTGTCGAGTCTTTAAAGTCCCATACAGAGTTTCCCTGCTCCAGGCGAAACGATATAGAGGTCGTATGGTTTTACGACAAGGGTTTGAATTCATACGTGTTTAAACGCACGTACGACGTTCGGAGAGGTTTTACTAGCCGGCTTTGGTTTAAGCCAGATTCTAGTATCAGGTTATTGGATTTATACAGTCTAAAGTTTTTCCGTGTTTTCACGGATTGGTGAGGCGTTATCATAATTTTCCGAGAAGCTTCTAGAAGCATGGTGACTTGGGGATTATGGTGGCATATGCATTAATTGGATTAATGAGTCATGTAGTGATTCATACATTGAGTTAATGATTCATTTAATGTTTTATATGACTCATGTGATGAATCACTTAGTGTATTAATGAAACATGATGATATATCATTATTTGTTATTCATTTAATTATATGATATGTTTCATATATACACATATGACTTCATTCATCCAAAAGGATTCTCATTATCACCTTCTCTCTCCTCAAGCTCTCTCATTCTTGAAACCCTAACCCTAACCTCTCATGTGTTGAGATCAAGGGTTAGCTAGACTAATACATCTATAACCATACTTTATATCCCCTAGGTAGCTTAGATTAGCACTTTGAGCAACCTAGTTATCTCAAGTTAGAGATCAATCTTGGCGTAGGAGCTCTCGGGCGGATCGTCTTTGACTCGAGGAGGCCGTTGAGGTGCCGATGTTCCAAGGAGCCTTCGAGGAGTGGAGGACAGCGATGAAGACCCGAAGGAAAAGTAACGTGAGGTATAACTTCGAATCCGAGTAGTTAAACCTCTCGTAGTTTGCTAGTAACGGTTTAGACACGATTCATGCGCTCAAGTCCGTGTTACGAAGCTTTGATGATCGTTTTTCATATATTCCGCCTCCCCGCATGTTCGTGGGGTGCGTGACATGGACTTACAGTGGTATTAGAGCCAACTAAACCATTAATAGCTTGTTAGCAACTAATTAGAAGTTCGATCGACGGAAAACACGAAAACGAAACCCCGGAACCCTAACAGTTTCTGTAAATTTTAAACGTGTCGAAAAAAATATTTGATATGCATTAAAATTCACAGCAGGTAAATATAAGAATTCTGGGAAAATACGGAGTTCTAACTCGGCTTGATGGCCGCGGATCCGCGGCAAGAGTGTGCTTTTGGCCGCGGATCCGCGGCGGAGTCAACCCCGAGTAGATTCCGATTTGCTCTACAATTCATATATTTTAGTGTTCTGTTTTCCTGTATGTTCTGTTTCTGCCCAGGTTACTTCAGTGCTGGTTTGCTTTTGAGGGTAGACATGGAAAAAGGTTGTTGATCGATGTTCTAAGTTATTTGCTAATTGGGTTTTTATCTGTAATATTTAATGTGTTCGTAAACCTCCCCTAACTGCTAGTATGTCGGTTGGCAGGGGGTTGCACATTTCTGTAATGTTTACTGTTTGTGTATATGGACTTGATTGGAGTGTTGTGATGATTAGCCGGGGTTTGAGATGGGTTTAATATTCATTCATTCGATGTAATTGTAATATGATGTAATATTCTTTTGCGGGGCACATCGAGGTTGCGGTTGTAGCCACCGTTGTATTATTTCTTTTTACTGTTTTTGCTCCTAGGATAGACCCAAAGCGGGGTACACAAACTACCGGGTACGTTGAAGTGTTTAGTGGCCTACTCACGTTGTTGAGGGAGACCGCTTCACTTTGGGTACTTGGCGGGTAGTTTGCCGTACCCGTAGGGGTCTAGGGTTGGGGTAATGGCTATTCATCACAACTGTGTAATCCGTCTTTTATTGCAGGCTCAAAGAAAATGCGGATTGCTAGTATATCCAATAAAGTTCATCTGTGATCTGGAATGCTTATTATTGCGTCTGACGAATGTACAATATCTATATATGATAGCTATTAGACGTCACTGATGTTTTACACCCGCGCTAGGCCAGCCCCCGCTCTGTCGTTAGTTAAGTAACCTAACGGGTGATGACGGGACACCGTGGCAAATGCGGATGGCTTAATAGGACGTGGTATTTTCATTGTTTTCTGCAATGATAGGATAAAAGATGGGACGCATTATTATAATGCAAAGAAAATAAACCATAGTTTAATCGTTGGAACAAATTTAAAAGAAACCACTCGGTTATTTTAAAAGATCAGAATTTTTAAATTGCGGAGCTTTAACCACTCCTTTTAAAAAGTATCAGGTTCCTTCGATTATATCAAGTTCACTACGTTCACGGTTTTGCCAAAACCATTCGTAGCCCTCCGTCATTTCTAATGGATGGTCAGTAGTATTCAAGCTATGTTTGTTGGCCCTTAGTCAAGGCATAGTGTTTGGTAGCTGCTGGGGTATTCATTTGTTGCATAGATAGATGCGTTGGTTTGGGACAGTCGTATTACTTTGTAGGCCCTTAGTCAAGAGTATGTACGGGTGGGTTCAAATTAACCTGGATAATGATGGGTAGAACTTGACATGTGACTTATGATTTGTTGGCCCTTAGTCAAGGTCATAAGAGCATGGGGCAAAAATCCACATCGGGAATTTCTAAAGAAACTGAAATTTGCAGACAGAGCATACCATTTTGGAGTTTGATGAATGTTGGTAGGATTCCTTCAACATTATCATACGATGATATTTTGGATCCCGATCCTACTGTGAGTATATACTACTTATCAGGAGATTCGTCACTTAACGATCAATGCTATAAACCAAGTAGGTGCCGAGAAAGGTGTCAGCGGGGCTACGCCCCCAGAGAAAAGAGGTTATTTAATTAAGGAACTTCGCGAAAGCGTTGGAAAACCTCCCTCGAAGTATCGACACTGACATGGCTGAACGGTTAAGCAAGAATTGTACGGTGAGAATAGTCCCGGCTAATTCTTCTTTTATGGTTTGAGGAGGGATTCGAGAAACAGTGGGAGCCATCCTGTTTAGATAAATTAAAAACCACTCTAAACTTGCAAGAGCATCATGCTAAAAGTGTTTTCTTCTCTCTCTCTTAATTGCAGCGACCTTATGACCACGACTAGGTTACATCTAGATAACAAATTGACTGAATCTGACTTATATAACTGGCAAAGGTCTGTCCAGATGTCCATTTCCTATAACAAGTTGGACCACCCTATTACTACTCAAGATCCTGCCGTCCCAGGTCCAGTTTCCACTGTCACGGATATGGATATCCGCCAGACAAGGGAAAAGGATAAAACGAAAGCCAAATGCCTCGTGTTAGCTTCAGTTGATGGTGTATACCAGAAGCAGCACGAGAAGATGGACTCAGTTTCCATCTTTCTCCATAACAAAGATTTATATGGAGAGCAATCTCATATCGCAAGATATGAGACCTCGAACGAATTAATTCAAGCGTGGTTGACTTTCGGGTCATCTGTAGGGGACAACGTCCTTACAATGACTAGCTGTATTGATGAGCTCCAAGACCTGGAGACCACGTTGGGAAACGAGTCAGATACTGACTTGATTCTATAGTCTCTGCCTTCTACCCTGAAGGAAACCAGGAAAATAAAAGGAAAGAGAAGGGCAAAAGTTTCGGGGCTGGATATAGTAAAAGAGGGACGTTCTTATTGTTATGGGATTGGGCATAGGCAGAAAGATTGCAGGGCTTTAGAAGCCAGTAGCCAGGATACGAAGCATGTTGTGGCGTCAGCCTCAAGTGTGTTTGTAATAGAGAACTGTATGTCAGTTAACCCTACTTCCTGGGTATTGGATACCGGTTCAGGATCTCACATCTGTAATACGTTACAGGCTCTGAGAAACCGTAGGGTTATCGGGATAGGAGATATGACCCTCACGGTTACTAACGGAATGAGCATGGACGCTGAATCCGTAGGGGAATATCAACTTGGACTGACAACTGGGCAGATATTAATTCTGCGTAACTGTTTTTATGTACCAGGTACAACTTGTAATATCATATCTGTATCCTTACTTTCTAAGGAAGGATATGATTTTACTTTTATAAAAGATGTGGTTCACATCCACCTAAATCAAGTTATGATTGGGTCAGGTACATTACAAAACGGAATATACGTATTAAATCAAACTCAGATTTTCAGTGTCCAGAACACACTTAAAAGAAAGTCTCCGGAATTAAATCAGGCTTTCTTATGGCATTGTAGACAAGGTCACATCAATGAGAGAAGGTTGACTAAGTTATAGAGAGAAGGATATTTGAATCCGTTTGAATATTAATCTTATGCTACTTGTGAATCTTGTCTCATAGGAAAGATGACAAAGACTCCGTTTACTGGACACGGAGTAAGAGCAAGCGAGCTCTTGGGACTCATACACAGTAACGTGTGTGGTCCAATGTCTACACATGCGCGAGGAGATTATTCCTACTTCATTACTTTTACGGATGATTTCTCTAGGTATGGATATGTCTTCTTGATGAAGCATAAATCCGATGCCTTTGAGAAATTCCAAGAATACAAGAATGAAGTTGAAAACCAAACCGGCAAAAGTATCAAAATACTGAGATCTGATCGAGGTGGTGAATACTTAAGTGCCGAGTTCCTGGGTTACTTAAAAGAGAAAGGAATTCTCTCTCAGCTTACTCCTCCATACACACCACAACACAACGGTGTGTCAGAAAGGAGGAATCGAACCCTATTGGATATGGTTCGTTCCATGATGAGTAAGGCTGAGTTACCGCGATCATTCTGGGGATATGCACTAGAATCAGCTGCATATCTTTTGAACCAAGTTCCTACCAAAACTGTGCCTACCACACCATATTAGATGTGGAGTGGGAAGAAACCCTGTCTAAAATATTTTAAGACATGGGGATGTCCAGCTTTTGTAAAAAGGCAGCATGCGGAAAAGCTCGAGGCACGCTCAGTGCAGTGTAAGTTTGTGGGATATCCAAAGCACTCCAAGGGATATTATTTCTATTACGCAGAGGAAAAAAAGGTTTTTGTTTCTCGTCATGCCCATTTCTTAGAAGCTGAATTTTTAGAAAATCAGAAGAATGGGAGCGAAATAGAACTGGAAGAAATTCCAGAACCATAAACTACTACTGAAAGTTTGGTAGAACCAGAGATTTCAGAAGAAAGGGACATCCCGACGCCACTCCGTAGGAGTAGTAGGCAGTCTCATCCACCCGAGAGATACTACGGTTTTCTCATAGACGGGGATAGCGAGGATTGCACTATTGACTATGATGAGCCTACTAGCTTCCAGCAAGCCATTCAGAGTGGTGACTCGGTAAAATGGCTGGATGCAATGCGGACTGAATTGGAGTCCATGTACACTAACAAAGTATGGACTTTGGACATTGCTCCAGATGGGGTAAAACCAGTAGGATGCAAATGGATCTTCAAAAAGAAGATTGGTGTAGATAGACAGGTTGAAACCTATAAAGCTAGACTTGTTGCAAAGGGTTTCCGTCAAAGACCTGTTTTGGACTATGACGAAACCTTTTCTCCAGTGGTTATGCTCAAATCCATTCGGGTCCTTCTTGCTATTGCTGCCTTCCACGATTATGAGATCTGGCAGATGGACGTAAAGACGGCCTTTCTAAATGGAAATTTGGAAGAGAGCGTCTATATGGATCAGCCAGAGGGATTCATTCAGAGTGGGAGCAGCGGTAAAGTTTGCAAGCTCCTTAAGTCTATTTATAGACTAAAGCAGGCATCGCGGAGTTGGAACATCTGTTTTGATGATGCTGTCAAAGAATTCGACTTTATCAAAAATCTAGATGAACCTTCCATATACAGTAAGATTGTAGGGAGAGCTGTAGTATTCCTCGTCTTGTACGTCGATGACATTCTCCTAATAGGAAATGATATTCCTATGTTACAGTCAGTCAAAAGATTCTTATCACAGAAATTCTCCATGAAAGACCTGGGTGATGCCACCTACATTCTGGGGATCCGGATCTATCGTGATCGATCAAAAAGGATGTTGGGACTTTCACAGTCCTGGTACATAGACACCATAGTGAAGAGATTTTGTATGGATGATTCTAAGCGCGGGAACCTACCGGCTTGTCACGGAATCACCCTCTCCAAAGAGATGTCTCCCAAGACTGATTTGGAAAGGGATCGCATGTCGATTATACCCTACGCTTCTGCGTTAGGCTCTATAATGTATGCGATGTTATGTACAAGACCAGATGTAGCATACGCATTAAGCGTTGTAAACCGGTATCAGGAAAACCCAGGGGAGAAGCACTGGATAGCAGTAAAGAACATTCTCAAGTACCTAAGAAGGACTAAGGAGATGTTCTTGGTGTATGGCGGAAAAGACTTCCAGATGGAGGCCTTTGCCGACTCCGGCTTCCAGAGTGACAAGGATGACTCCAAATCCATGTCGGGTTATGTCTTTACCCTCAGTGGAGGGGCGGTCTGTTGGAAGAGTTCCAAGCAGGAGATCGTTGCTGACTCAACAATGGAAGCGGAGTACATAACTGCTTGCGATTACGCAAAATAAGCTGTCTGGATGAAGAAGTTCCTCACAGAACTTCACGTGGTTCCTACCAGTGTTGATCCAATACCTCTGTATTGTGACAACAACGACGCTATAGCTTTAGCGAAGGAACCCAGGTCCCATCAGAAATCCAGACACATCTTAAGGCGGTATCACCTGATCAGGGAGATCGTAGATCGCCGGGAGATCGAGGTGAGAAGAGTAGAGATGGAGAATAACATTGTTGATCCATTCACAAAGGCCATTCCTCAGACGCAGTTCGAGAGGCTATTCGAGATGATCGGTCTACGATATGCCAGCACATGGCCCTAGTGCAAGTGGGAGATTGTTAGTGTATATGCCCTAGGGGCCATTATTGTATCATACTTGCTTGTATATTACTTAATGGAAGCTTGGGATATTCACAGTTGTATATACAGTCTTGCTAAAAATGGTAGTATGCTACTTGGTTTGTGTCTACTTTAATATGGGCATATGTTTCTTGTAACGTATCACTTATACATATTAGTAGAGCCCATAGGATCTTTGCTTGATTACCGGCGTTGTGATGGCAGTTACACTAGTGGGGGCTGGGTAGTCTATAAGCAACATCCTATACTTGTCCCTAGTCATAGGATTATCAAGACAGGGCATCGATACTCCGGAGTAGACTAGTGTGTACGCTTCTCATCCTAGTTGGGGAGATGGTCTGTCCCACAGCCATCAGTACGTCGTATTGGAGATAGTATACAGGTGCTCGTTAGGTTACGGGTACACCGGACAGGACTCACAGGGGAACTGATTGGTTGGTATTATACCCGTCGTCAGTTTACAGTTCCCAGGTGACATGAGTACAGCATAGTCCGCAGACTTGACACTGCTACTTCGCCTCGAGTGTATCCCACTGTTCTTAGATTGCTACCCTACCACGGCTCATAGGAGTCGTGCAAACAGGTAGCAGTTGGGTGCAGTCCCGAGCACTTGGAGGCAGTGGCGGTTAGAAAGGATTCGTCTCTCCCGGTATTGGGAGTTGATATCGCACTGTGTCAGAGAGCCATTACTCAAAGTCCCTGGCCAGGGCAAGCGAGATTTACTGGTAGGTTCCAGTAGTTTCTCAGGATGTAATGGGCTACGCTCCGACACGACTTATACCGCTATTAGGGGACTGACGCTTGCCGTCCCCTAGGCTCGATATGCGATAGTCTTAGACGAACAGACCGGACTGTACGGAGATTGTCACATCAGGCTCAGTAGGAGTTCGGATGGTTTTTCTCATCGGCCTTCTTATCGACATCTACCTGGGGACCGTTACATACAGCTAGTGCCGCTTACGGTCTATGGTTAAACCCACTGCCAGCGTAGTGTCGAGTCTTTACAGTCCCACAAAGAGAGTTTCCCTGCTCCAGGCTAAACAATATAGAGGTCGTATGGTTTTACGACAAGGGTTTGAACGCATACGTGTTTAAACGCACGTACGACGTTCGGACAAGTTTTACTAGCCGGATTTGGTTTAAGCCAGATTCTAGTATCAGGTTATTGGATTTATACAGTCTAAAGTTTTTCCGTGTTTTCACGGATTGGAGGGGCGTTCTCGTAATTTTCCGGGAAGCTTCTAGAAGCATGGTGACTTGGGGATTAAGGTGGCATATGCATTAATTGGATTAATGAGTCATGTAGTGATTCATACATTGAGTTAATGATTTATTTAATGTTTTATATGACTCATATGATGAATCACTTAGTGTATTAATGAAACATGATGATATATCATTATTTGTTATTCATTTAATTATATGATATGTTTCATATATACACATATGACTTCATTCATCCAAAAGGATTCTCATTATCACCTTCTCTCTCCTCAAGCTCTCTCATTCTTGAAACCCTAACCCTAACCTCTCATGTGTTGAGATCAAGGGTTAGCTAGACTAATACATCCATAACCTCACTCTATATCCCCTAGGTAGCTTAGATTAGCACTTTGAGCAACCTAGTTATCTCAAGTTAGAGATCAAGCTTGGCGTAGGAGCTCTCGGGTGGATCGTCTTTGACTCAAGGAGGCCGTTGAGGTGCCGATGTTCCAAGGAGCCTACGAGGAGTGGAGGATAGCGATGAAGACCCGAAGAAAAAGTAACGTAGGGAATAACTTCGAATCCGAGTAGTTAAACCTCTTATAGTTTGCTAGTAACGGTTTAGACAAGATTCATGCGCTCAAGTCCGTGTTACGAAGCTTTGATGATCGTTTTTCATATATTCCGCTTACCCGCAAGTTCGTGGGGTGCGTGACATGAAGTTACAGTATCATATACTAACTCATGTAGAGACATAACCTTGGCTAAGTAATAATGGTTAGGTTAATAAATGTGTTAAGTAAAACAAAATTAGTGAACTAAGTCAATGCATCCACAAGCTTCTACAAGCTTCATACATGTGACTAATTTCCAACTAATTTTGATTTACTTTAAATATTTAAACCATATATTATAATTAGTATGGTGTAAGTCTCATACACCCATGTAGTGTGTATCATCAAGCATGACACTAAAAATGTATATCGCATATATATTACATGCACACAAGTGAGAAAAAGAAATGTTTAAGTGATCTAATATTAGTTAATGTAATCTAGTATATCACATATACAATTATACATTAAATTATCAAATCAACACTTGATTTAATAATCTGGCTATAACACATAAAACTGACTAATATAATTTGTATCAACTTATCGAATCAACACTTGATTCGATAACCCGGCTATATCTCATATAACAGACCGATACGAATAAATCGCGAGAATATAATACGGTATCACATACTCGTATTATTCTCGGTCCCGCACATATCATATATATGCTCCTACTATGTTTTTCCTGAGCCAGTAAAATCTCTGTGTAGGACTCTAAAGACTCGTCAATACGCTGGCAGTAGGTGATGATCATATCAAGAACCCACAAGTCGTCAGCGGTACTAGCTGGACGTAACGGCTACCCGGGTATTGAGTGATCAAAAGATCAACAAGCAAGCCCGCTCTAGCTCCTGTAAAGCCTGTCAGTAATACTACAGTACAGTCCGGTCTCTTCGTCTGAGATGTCGAATATCCAGTTTAGGGGTGGTAAACGTCAGACCCCAATAACTCGATAAGTCATGCCGATATGAGGCTCATAACGGGTCGAGAAACTACTGATAACACTTACCAGTAAATCTCTAAATCAGCCCTGGCCAGGGACTTCCAGTTATAGCCAATCGAGCACAGCACTACATCTACCCCAATACCGGGAGAGACGAAATCACCTCCTATCGCTCATTGCCTCCATGTGACTCGGGACTGTACCCAAAAACCACCGTTTTGCACGTCCTCTTGAATGTGGTAAAGTGGAAATCAAAGCACAGTGGGAATCAAACAAGACTCTATGACGATCTCGGGTCTACAGACTAACATGTACCAGTGTCACCAGAGAACTGCTATCTGACGTCAGGTATAATACCATCTAGAAGTTCGCGGCGAGTCCGTCTAGTGTACCCAGTCTCCACTGAGCACCCGTATACCATCTCTGATGTCAAACACCAATGGATATGGGATCATCCATCGCCCATCTCATGGGTCGAGAAGCGTATACGCTAGTCTGCTCTGGTATATCGATGCCCTACGACTAGGAACATTAAAGGATGAACTTATGGACTACCATGGCCCCACTAGTATGATCTGCATCATAATCCTGGTAGTCAAGTATACATCCTAAGGGCTTTACCAACATGTAACTATGAGACAGTATCAAGAGACAAGTATACATGTTAAGATAAAGAGCAACCAGATAACATGCTATCATGTCGAGCAAGAAAGGCCTCTCTATATATATCCAAGCATCCACTATAATATACATCATATGTACAATAATGCCTCTAGGGCATACATACAACTAACAAGTTGTTGATGTCTTTGTGATTTTCTGTTGTTTGGAATATCGTTCGAAATGTTTAACATCGTCTAGAGACTTATGATATGTGATACAATTTTTGGAATCCACGTTGATTAGTTTTGTGAAAACTAGTTATCAATTTGTAAATCTATCATTTTAGTTTCATTTGATCGATTGGCACGGAGTTTCGATTTGGATCAAAACTCCGTCACAATCTCGTATTGTATGCGAACACTCGCCGGGAGATACTACTAGATAGTCACGCCTCATAGCCCCGACCAAGTGACTATAGGAGAACCCCGTGGCCAAAAGCATCCACTTGGGTGCTCGCGGCTGCGGTGTTCCGCCCAAGTGCACTTCGTTGACAGCATCGGGGGTGCGACCATCTACTAAAGTTCCCGACGAGCATTCGATCATATAATGAGGAATCTTGTTGAATTACCCGACTTGTTTTTGAAAAGTGTTTTCAATTCGAGACTTAAATGCATGGTTTATAGGGTTAGGCATGAAATCCGGAGTATGTGATATTCCGAGTTTATGATGGCTATGGATGATGCAGATTTTAATTATTGTAGTTTTCATTTGTTTTCTATGACCGTAAGTGTAATATGTCGCAGTATCCCCGATCTCATTACTATACGTCAACGACATTAGGGATACACATATTTACTTACGTTGATGACATGTGATGTTATTGTATTGCTGGTTGATATGTTATATTGGATCGTTGTGATTGAATAGCCGGGGGATTTTGCGTGAGATGAGAGTTTTTCAATTTTCATTCATGTAAAATTATGTATGTAATATTCTTTTATTGGGACACTTCTAGGTTGAGGTTGTTGTCTCCACTTATCTATATTATTTACTTTTTTGCATTAGGATAGACCCAAGGCGGGGAGCACAAGTAACCGGGTTTTAGAGTCCAGTAGGAGGCCATCTCGAGGAGTCGAGACCGGGTCGCCTAACTTTAGAATTGACAAGTTTTCTTGCCGCTCTCTTAGGGGTCTAGGAATGTGGGTTTGGCTATTATCATGATCATGAAATCCGTGTTTTTCATTACTGGCTTAATCTAAAACATAGACCTCCTAGTATCCTATATTTCATATACTTGCTTCTGCTGATTTTGATATGATGTGATCATGTAACTGCATGAGAGGAATGCTACTTATATATATGATATACTAGTAGACACAATATATATTTTGCATCCGCACTAATCCTGACCTCGCCCTGCCGTAAGTTAAGTAATCTTACGGTGAAGACTCGGGTCCCTGTGGCGAATGCGGATGGCATATATATGTGTTTTATTTTCGTTTCTTCTGTGATGTTTAGGAAACATAAATGATGGGACGTCATTGAAGAGATTAATGAAAAGAAAAGAAACCTAAAGATGTTGTAGAATCAAATTTTTCAAAAAGGTAGCTCTAGTTCTTGCTTTGCATAGTGGTATTCCTTTATGAATATCCAGCACCTCATTCGATGAGGAAAGAGCTTAGATCCCTTCACCTGGAATGAAAAATTTAGCGAATATAGCATATTCTACAACCCACTAGGTTTGTTTTGAAAACTACTCGATTTGAAAAGCGGGGCTTAAAGCACTGATTTTCAAATCACTAGATTCTACAACGATATCAAGTTCAGTACGTTAAAGGTTTTCCTTCAAAACCAGTCGTAGGCCTCCATCATTTCTGATAAGTGCTATTTATTATTCGTGATGCGTTTATTGACCATAGTCAATGCGTAGTGTGCGGTTGCTGATTAGTGCTTATCTGCCGCATATGATGCGATTGGATTAGGGTAGTCGTATAGTTTTCTTGACCATAGCCAAGGGTCGTACGGGTGGGTTTAATTCAATCACGAAATGTTGGGCTGAACTAGACTAGCACTTATGATTTGTTGACCATAGCTAAGGTCATAAATCGCTAAGGGTAAAAACAGATATTGGGAATGTCAAGTATTGAAATTTGCAATGAGATTGCATACTTTCTATATGATAGTTTGATCGCGATACCCACTGCCAGTAAGAGTTACTCTTGGGACAGTTTTCCACTTTATAATTAGCTGATCCAATAGGTGTCTAAGAAAGGTATTAACGGGGTTATGCCCCTGCGGAAATGAGATTATTTAATTAGTTCCATGCGAAAGCACGGGGAGACTCCCTCGGAGTACCAATACTTGCCTGGCTGACAGATTGGCGAACTTGTAGGGTGTAATTAATCCTGGCTAATCTTACTTTTTCGGATTTGAAAGAAGATTTGAAAAAAATAGTGTGAGCAATCCAGATTAGATATGATAATAACCAATCTAATCTTGCAAGAGCGCACGCTAAAGTGTTTTCTTCTCTCTCTCTCTCTCCAGGAAGCGACCATGACACGCTTTAATCAAGATAATAATATGGATGTATTTACCGAACCTACTTATTATATTGAGATGGGGAACGTTGGTTTCACTCTATCTTATGACTGTCATAAGTTTAAGCAAGGGATATGGAATTGAAAGGATTCCCACGCAACCCGAACGAAGAAAGAGCATGCTGATGCATCTTTTTTGGGTGTGTTAGTTACCGAGAACTGTTTCTCAGTCTGCTCTACGTCCTGGGTATTAGATACCGGATCAGGATCCCATATTTGTAATCTGTTACATGGGTTAAAAAGAAGTAGAGAACCAAGAAAGGGTGATATGTCTCTCAGAGTATGGAATGGAGCAATTGTTGCAGCCAAAGCAGTTGGCGAATATCACATAGTATTACCAAACGGTAATACATTGATTCTGAACGACTGTTATTTCGTACCAAAGATGATGTGCAATTTAATATCCGTTTCTTTATTACATAAAGAAGGATATAACTTTGCATTAGAGAATAATGTTATGAACATTTTCCTAAATCAAGTGTTGATTGGGTTTGGTACATTGTGTACGGTATATACGTTCTAAATCAAAATACAGTTCTAAATATACAGAACACATAATAGAAAAAGTTCAGAAATGAACGAAGCCTTCTTATAGCATTGTAGACTTGGACATATCAATACAATAAGACTAGCTAAGTTGCATAAAGATGGATATTTGAATCCGTTTGAATTTACATCTTATGAAACTTGCCAGTGATGACTTAAAGGCAAGATGACCAAAACTCCGTTTACTGGACACGGAGAAAGAGCTACTGAACTCTTGGGAATTGATACATAGTGACGTAAACGGTTCTATGTCTACACATGCCAGGAATGGTTCCTTGTACTTCATTACATTCACCGATGATCTCTTAAGATTCGGACATGTGTTCCTGTCGAAACACAAATCTGAAGCTTTTGAGAAATTCAAGGAATATAACTGCAAAATAGAGAACCAGACGGGTATAAGTATTAAAGTCGTTCGATCTGTTAGTTGAATGTATACCCTAGAGTCCATTATTGTACATGATTGTATATTATAGTGGATGCTTGGACATATATAGAGAGGACTTTCTTGCTCGACATGATAGTATGCTATCTGGTTGCTCTTTATCTTAACATGTAGATTTGTATTATGATACTGTCTTTCTCTCACATTTTGATAAAGCCCTTTGGATTTATACTTGACTACCAGGATTATGATGTAGATCATACTAGTGGGGCCAGGGTAGTCCACAAGTTCATCCTTTAATTGATCATAGTCGTGGGTGTATCAAGACAGGGCATCAATATTCCAGAGTAGACTAGCATATACGTTTCTTTACCCATTTGATGGGCGATGGATGATCCCACATCCATTGGTTTTTGACATCAAAGATTGTATACGGGTGCTCAGTAGAGACTGGGTACGCCAAACAGGACTCGTCGAGAACTCCTAGATGGTATTATACCTATCGTCAGATAACAGTTCTCTGGTGACACTGGTACATGTTAGTCTGTAGACCCGAGATCGTCAAAGAGTCTTGTGTGATTCCTACTGTACTTTGATTTCTACCCTACCACGTTCAATAGAACGTGCAAACGGGTGGTTTTTGGGTACAGTCCCGAGTCACATAGAGGCAATGAGCGATAGGAGCGGTTTCGTCTCTCCCGGTATTGGGGGTGATGTTGTGCTGTGCTCTGGCTATAACAGGAACTCCCTTGCCAGGGCTGATACTGAGATTTACTAGTAAGTGTTATCAGTAGTTTCTCAATCCGTTATGAGCCTCACATCGGCATGACTTATCAAGTTATTGGGGTCTGACATTTACCACCCCCAGACTAGATATGTGACATATCAGACGAAGAGATCGGACTGTATGGTCGTGTTATTTATTAGATTCACGGGAGTTTGAGCAAGCTTGCTTGTTGATCTTCTGATAGCTCATTACCCGGGTAGCCGTTACGTCCAGCTAGTACCGCTGACGGCTTGTGGGTAACTGATATGATCATTACCTACTGTCGGCGTATTGTCGAGTCTTTAGAGTCCTACACAGAGGTTTTCTGGCTCAAGCGAAACGAAGTAGGGCACGTATGTGATATTTGCGGGACCGAGATTAATACTTGTATGTGATGCCGTATTCTAATCTCGCGATATGTGATATCGGTCGGTTATATGTTATATAGCCGGGTTATTGAAGCAAGTGTTGATTCGATATGTTGATATATATGATATTAGTCGGTTGTGTGCTATACAGACGAGTTATTAAATCAAGTGTTGATTTAATAATTTAATGTATGATTATATATTTGATATATTACTATACATTAACTAATATTAGCTCAATTAAGAATTTCTTTTTCTCAATTGTACATTTAATATATATGTGATATATATTATTGTATTTATTTCCTTGTGTCATGCTTGATGATACATTGTACATGGGAGTATGAGACTCATACCATACCATAGATAAATAGGGTAATTAATTATTTAATGTATAAACAAAATTAGGTGGAAATGGTATGGTTTGTGAAGCTTGGAGAAGCTTGTGGAAACCATTGACTTAGTCCACTAATTTTGTCTTAGTTTAGATATTTATTAACCCAACAATTATATTTAACCATGGTTAAGTCTTTATAATGATAATATATGATATTATCTCACCCATGGTTGCCACTTCACTCTCATTCTATTCTAGACTTCATTTTCTTCTTCATCTCCATTGAGCTCTATAGGTTTTCTTGAGGTGAAGAAAAAGAGTGAGAAAAATAATTCTAAAGTGAGAAAAATTCCCATTTCATCAATCTATACTAGACTTTCCATTTAGTATAGGTTGTTTGCTTCACTAATTTTCAATTAGTGAAGAAGTATCTTGAGTTGGTGATTCCTCGACGTAAATCATTTTCGGGCTCGAAGTTCTTCAAGAAAGCATGTTCCTTTCGCCTAGTGGAGCCTAACGAGAGTCCGGGAGACCACTACTTGGAGCGAAGGGACTACTACACGGAGCTTTAGAAGTGAAGGACCGGTCTACAAAGGTTGTATTCCTTGTTCACTTAGAGTAAAGATGTTTATTTGCTTTGTCTAACCCTTATTCTCTAGTTAGATCCTCGGTAATGGGTTTTTTAACACACTAGAAATTTTGAAATTGCATGCCCGATGCCTTATAAAACCTAGTGAGAGTGCTAAGGAACTATACAGTGGTATCAGAGCCAAGCTAGAGAATTATACGATATGTTAGAATTACATAAAAGAAATAACTCCGAAACCTGGAATCCGAAACCTTAGTTTCTGTCGAATTTTTTAAGTCCTCTAAAATTTTTTTTTAAACAAGTGCAGAAAACTACTTATGATGTATCTAAAACACCAGAAAAATTTGAGGCAAAACACCAAAATTTTGGCCGGCTACATTGTCTAAAAAACTGGCCTCACCTTTTTTTCAGAAAAAAACCTTAAAATTTTTGCGGTGTTCTGATATAATGGTTTTAGGGTTTCAGGTTATGTTTTTTTTGCCGAGATTGCATGTGATGTTATCTTTCTGTAGTGGTGATCAGTCGAAAATACTGCATCTTTTAACCGGCAATTTCCCTATCATTTGCACTCATTTAGAAGTGTACGGTATTCATATTTCACATATTAGCAAATCAGTCGTTAAATATCAGATTGCATGTGTTAGACTCTAAAACCGGCACTATAAAGGAAATTGACGGCATTTCATGGCATCGCATCATCCCTATATTGTGCAATACTTGTTTCAAGATTTATGCAGGAAAATGCAGGATCAAAAGAGGCTGATAAAATGCTTAAGCCGCGGTTCAGCGGCCGTCTTGCCACGTCACCTCCTCAAATTCAGTGCATTATTTCTCTCTCAGGGCCAACACTACAGTAAGACATGTCAAATTTTAGAAGACTCCAGAGACTTCTGCCAGTTCAGCAAACTAGCGTTTCTAAGCTTAATTAATCCTAGCTTAAAGCCTAAGCTAGCTCCTAACAAACTCTTTCTAGAAGCTCCTCAACAAACTTTTGGAGGGAATTGTAATTTCAAACCTAGACCTAGGGTTTGGGAAGTCTATAAATAGAAGCCTAGACCTAGGGTGTAGATGATCCCCAATCTAGTATCAAACTAGAGCCATTCAATCTCTTACCTCTTTCTTCATCTTCTTCTTCCACAAGTCTAGTGACAAGACTTATGTGAAACCCCAACCCTAATTCCAATCAAAAGCCAAGATCCCGAGTACCAAATCAAGCAAGAAGCCTTTCAACCTTTTATGAGCGGAGCCGATCTTCAACAGAGCAAGTGGTCCAAGCCGATCCACGACCCACGGAGAAAAGCGAAGCCAATTCAACAATCGAGTTCTTCCTCTTGTAGTTCTTGAGCGTCTGTAATGAAATTGTTGATATAAATAAAAGGTAAAATTCTTTTATCTTGTTTTCTTTAAATTCTTGCATCATGATTCGATCTCAATTTATAGTTGTAGTTCTTGTTGTAATGTTTGAGTAATACTCCGCTCGTCGAGGAGTCGAGACGATCAATAGAATGATGATGTAACATATCTTAAAACGATTCTTGATTCCTACGAGTTTTGTAAACCCTAGCAAGTTCAAGAACCGACGACCCAGTTTCGTTGCGATGCTTTCTTGATTGATATCGCTCGAAATTAGGGAGTTACGATCGTTTCTTGAAATTGCTAGAGGCTAGAATGTGAATGATATCGACGAAAGAACAAGGGTTAAATGATGAAACCCTAGTTTCACGAGAAAGCCCTAACTCTCGTCGATCATCATCGATCTAGTATCAATTCTTCGAAGGACAAGAATACGATATCTTGAGATTACATCACGTCTATAGATCCGATCGATTCCTGCGAGCCTCATTTAGATTCTTGACATTTGGTTGGAAATATCATCGAAACCCGATTCTCGATTGATTATCATTTTCTTGATTCTTTATTAAACTAGTGACACTTGAATCAATCGATAAAATCTTGAATCATGTTTTCTTTTCTTTTCGATTAACTTTTCAATTCAAACAAATCAAACATAAAAACGAATCGCACAATCCCTGTGGATGATCCGCACTCACTTACAATCTACATCCGACACCGTAGTTGATTGCGGTCAAATATAATTCTTTGGTTATGAATTTTATTCATTTTATAAATACCGACACAAAGAAATTCATTCGAGTTACACACGACACAGTCTTGAATTTTATATTCAATCAAGTGGCAATACGGAGTGTTTCGTAGTCGTATTTTAACATCGTTTCGGCTTTCATATTGATATGTGATACAATATTTGGAATCCACAATATTTAGTTTTGTGAAAACTAGTTTGAATTTTGTAAACCTATCAATTTAGTCTCATTTAATTGGTTGCCACGAGGTTTTGATATGGATCAAAACTCTATCGCAATCACGTAGTGTACGCGGATACTCGCCGGATAACATTACTAGATAGCCATGCCCCAAAGCCCCAACCAAGAGACTATAGGAGAACCTCGTTGCCAAAAGCATCCTCCCGAGTTCTCGCGGCCGCGGTGTTCCGCCTAAGTGCACTTCGTCGATGGCATCGGGGGCTTCGGCCGTCTACTAAAGTTTTTGACGAGCATTCAATATGGTTGTTCGGAATCTTGTTGAATTACCCGACGTGTTATTGAAAAGTGTTTTCAATATCGAGACTAAAATGCGGGGTTTATAAGGTTATGTGTAGTGGTCAAAAATTGCACCCTAGTTGACCACGTCAAAATAAAAGTCAACCCCAAACCAGGTGGGCCTAAGCCCAGGTCAAGAGTGTTGGCTATAGTACCCTCAAGGCAATTATCGTAGTCGCAGGCAGGTGGTTATGATGATTGATGAAGGACCTATACCGGTAGAACAGTCTTGCTCGAGATGATAGTATGCTATCTGGTTTGTCTTTATCGTCACTATTGCATGTTGATAGAGCCCATAGGATTCTTGCTTGACTACCAGCATTATGATGGCGATTATATACGTGGGAGCTGGGGGTCTATAAGCACATCCTTAAATGTCCCTAGTCGTGGGATTATCGAGATGGTCATCGATACTACAGTGTAGACTATTGTATACTGATCGAGACCCTGGCGAGGGGCGGTGGCAAGGTCTCTAGCCATTGGTGTTAGTTTGTTCACCTAAGATAGTATACAGGTGCTCATTGGGTTATGAGTACACTGGACGGACTCGCCGGGAAACTGCTAGTTGGTACTATACATATTGTCAGATAGCAGTTCCCAGGTGACATGCGTACAGGTTAGTCTGTCGACGTGAGATCATCATTTGTCTTGTGTGAGTTCCCACTGTGCTTTGATTACTACCTAACCATGGCTCAAAGTAGTCGTGCAAACAGATTTTATTTGGGTACAGTCCCGAGCCACATGGAGGTAGTGAGCGGATTGTCGGGGATTCATCTCCCCCGGTATTGGGGGTTGATGTCGCGCAGTGCACGGGTAGCCATCACCAGAAATCCTTGGCCAAGGCAGTCGAGAATTACTGATCTAGGATCAGTAGCTTCTCATGTGGTGATGGGTTTCATACTGACATGAATTATCACGTTATTAGGGGTCTGACTTTATCTACCCCCTAGACTTGATATGCGATACTCTTAGACGAACAAAGCGGACTATACGGATATTGTCACTGTGAGGCTCAGTAAGGGTTCAGGATGAGTTTGCTCGTCGGCCTCCCTTTCACTCAATACCTGGGTAGCCGTTACGTTCAGCTAGTGCCGCTGACGTGCTTGTGGTTAAACCCACTGCCAGCATATTGACGAGTCTTTAAAGTCCCAAATAGTGGGTTTCCCTGGTTCTGGCGAAATGATGTAGTAGCCGTATTGGATACGTGCAGGGTTCCGATCAATTGATGTACTTTGTACCCGGACTTTCGGTCGGACATTTGATAATACTATCCGGCTCGGGTTAGAGCCGGATTATTAAATCAGGTATTGATTTAATAATTTACGTATATGTATTTCGATACGTATATTCTAGTATTGTGTTCTTTGTGTTATTCTAACTCTTAGCGTATTCATATTTCTGTACGAATGCAGGTATGTATATACAGTAGAATGTAATCCGTATTTTATCCGGAA
Organism: Agapanthus africanus; assembly: GCA_030015575.1. Classification (NCBI taxonomy): domain Eukaryota; kingdom Viridiplantae; phylum Streptophyta; class Magnoliopsida; order Asparagales; family Amaryllidaceae; genus Agapanthus; species Agapanthus africanus. The sequence continues at coordinate 123,854,457 of JASDDO010000031.1, forward strand.
AACATTCTAGAAGGTGATCACCTCATTTTTGGATTTGACCATTTTTTAGAAAATTGTAAATGAGGTGGAAATTGGAAAATAGGGAGTATGGTGATGACCATGCTTGCATAGTGTGCACAAATGAATTATTAATTCATTTGTGCATACTATTCAAGTATGGGTGGTTTTTTAAAATAAAAGATATTGTTTTACAAAATCTAGCATGCTTGATTTTCTCTGTCATGAGAGCTTCATTATTTTGAGATGGTTGGTTTTCTCTTGAGCATGCTTTGTTCTCATCACCATTTGTGCTTCACTCCTCTCTTGATTTTCCATGGTTGCCTCCACCTTCATTCACCACCTCTTCTCAACCCTCTCATGTGTTGAGAATCGTGAAAGGAGGTGAGATGAGATAGACCAACACTTGGATTACACTCAGTACATCCTAGGCTTTCTAAAATAGCATCCTAGAAACTCTAGTTGCTTCACTTGAATCCATTATGTGAAGCTAGAGCCACAACTACATCTCTCGGGTAGATCAACATAGATGGAGGGAGACCGGCGACCAAACTTGATCAAGGAGCCTCTAGGATCTTAGGAAGATGGTTGAAGACTGAAGGACACGGATCAACTCGGTATAACCATTCCTAACTCCTTTTATATGCTTGCTGGTATTGGGTTTAAGGTAGATCCGGGTATCGGGTAATGGTAGCGCCAGTTTAGTAAATTTTTGTTTCGCATTTGGCCACGGTTTGATGGCCGGGGCGCAGCCGTAACCCAACATAGAATCTAAGCCAACCCGTAAACCCCTTACTAGCTTATTTAGAGGATGTTAAAGTATCAAAATCGAACCAATCCCGAAATGATACCCTGCAGATTCCAGCCCCTGTCGATTTTCAAAGTCTTCAAAAAATTATTTTAGCAACTGCAGAAGACTATTTAGATGACCACTAGAATATACCCCAAATATGAACCCGTTCCACCCGTTTCCACCTGAGCACATGTGCCAAAATTCTGAGCTGGTCGGCCTATTTCATGAGTTGGGGTTTCGTATTCTGGGTTTGGTCCGGTCTCAGGAACATTGGTTCAGTGGTATTGTTTGTTTTGCTCATTTTGGATATTATGTTACCTTTTGTTCAGGGGCAATTCGGGGTGTTTCGAAGTCGATAATTTAACACTGTTTAAATGTTTATCAGTACATACATTACTATCTGCGACCGTGAATTTCATTAGAGCGGTACAACTCGTTTAATTGCTATATGTTCTTTTAGACGAGTTTGCGAACGTGACATTCAAGTTGATGTTCTGTGTTGTGCTGTGTAGTGGTTGGATCGTCGTGGTGGATTACTTCGGTGCAATGTTAGTACAGTTTAGTTTCATTTGTACATTTGATATTGCGGGGTGAGCGTCCAACATGTGGACTGTCGTCACTGCCAGTTTGTATATTATTTGTTTGGGGCACGACCGGGTTGAGGTCGATGTCACCCTTGTATATCATTTTCTTTTCTGTACTAGGATTTCTTAGTTATGTATATGCCCTAGAGGCCATTATTGTACATATGATGTATATTGTAGTTGACGCTTCGATATATAGAGAGGACTTTCTTGCTCGACATGATATTATGCTATCTGGTTTTACTTTGTCTTAACATGTTGACTAGTATTGGTTTACTGCTTTCTCTCACATGTTGATAAAGCCCTTAGGGTATGTACTTGACTATTAGGACTATGATGAAGATCATACTAGTGGGGCCAGGGTAGTCCACGTGTACATCATATAATTGTTCCTAGTCGAGGGTGTATCGAGACAGGGAATCGAAGCTCCAGAATAGACAAGCGTATACGCATCTTGACCCATATGATGGGCGATGGATGATCCCACATCCATTGGTGTTTGACATCAAAGATAGTGTACGGGTGCTCAGTGGAGACTGGGTACACTGAACAGACTCGCCGAGAACCCCTGGATGGTATTATACCTATCGTCAGATAGCAGTTCTCTGGTGACACTGGTACATGTTAGTCTGTAGACCCGATATCGTCATATAGTCTTCTGTGATTCCCACTGTGCTTTGATTTCCACCTTACCACGTTCATGAGAACGTGCAAAACGGTGGCTTTTGGGTGCAGTCCCGAATCCCATGGAGGCAATGAGCGATAGGAGGGGTTTCGTCTCTCCCGGCATTGGGGGTTGATGTTGCACTGTGTTCGATTGGCTATAATTGGAAGTCCCTTGCCAGGGCTGTTATTGAGATCTACTGGTAAGTGTTATCAGTTGTTTCTCGACCCGTTATGTACCTCACATCGACACAACTTATCGGTTACTGGGGTCTGACGTTTACCACCCCTACACTGGATATGCGACATATCAGACGAAGGGACCGGACTGTACGGTAGTGTTACTGATTGGATTCACAGGAGTATGTACTGTTAGTGTATATGCCCTAGAGGCCATTACTGTATCATACTAGCTTGTATATTACATGATGGAAGCTTGGGATATTCACCTTGTATTTACAATCTTGCTCAAAATAGTAGTATGCTACTTTGTTTGTTTCTGCTTTAATGTGTGCATGTGTTTCTTTTAACATATCGCCTTTACACATTAGTGGAGCCCTTAGGATCTTTGCTTGATTACCAGCGTTGTGATGGCAGTCACACTCGTGGGTGCTGGGTAATCTACAAGCACATCCTTATGCAGGTCCCTAGTCGTAGGACTATCGAGACAGGGCATCGATACTCCGGAGCAGACTAGCGTATGCACTTCTCATCCCAGCTTGGGAGACGGCCTGTCCCACAGCCGTCAGTACGTCGTACTCGAGATAGTATGCGGGTGCTCGTTAGGTTACGAGTACACTGGACAGGACTCGTCGGGAACTGTTGGTTGGTTTTATACCTATCATCAGGTATCAGTTCCCAGGTGACATGAGTACAGCTTTGTCCATTTACTTGACACTGTCACTTCGCCTCGAGTGTGTTCCCACTGTACTTTGATTACTACCCTACCATGGCTCAAAGGAGTCGTGCAAACAGGTAGTTTTTGGGTACAGTCCCGAAGCACTTGGAGGCAGTGACGGTTAGACAGGATTCGTCTCTCCCGGTATTGGCGGTTGATATCGCGCTGTGTCTAGGAGAGCCATTACACAAAGTCCCTGGCCAGGGAAAGCGAGTTAGACTGGTAGGTTTCCAGTGTTATCTCAGGGTGTTCTGGGCTACACTCCGGCATGACTTGTACCGCTATTAGGGGACTGACGTTTACCGCCCCCCTAGGCCCTCCATGCGATGTTCTTATACGAACAGATCGGACTGTACGGAGACTGTCACATTCAGGCTCAGTAGGAGTTCAGATGGGTTTACCTCGTCAGTCTTCTTATCGGCATCTACCTGGGGACCGTTACGTACAGCTAGTGCCGCTTGCGGTCTATGGTTAAACCCATTACCAGCGTAGTGTCGAGTCTTTAGAGTCCCACACAGAGGGTTATTCGTCTTTAGGCAAAATGAGTAGAGGTCGCATGCTTTTGCGACGGGGTTCGTTCACATCCGCGCACTTGTGCACGTTTGGTGTCTGGACAGCTTATACTAGCGGGCTTTAGTTTAAGCTAGATCCTAGTATATGTTTTGGGATTGGTTTTATCTCATTGTATTCGTGTTCCTTGGAACACGGATACGGGTTTGTATGCACAGTTGACTGAGGCAGAGGCAAAGGACTTTCATTAGGGTTGACGACCATTGTCATTTTCTTAACCCTAATGTTTATGTGTGAAATATGATTTATTAATATTAGTTAATTATAATTGTGTTTTGGTTATGGTTGTTGACCATTTGACTTTGCTTGACTTGTTGACCTAGGTTGACAAGTTGACCATCATCATTTCATATGAAAGATGCTCTTTGATCGTTGCAAAAGCATTTAATGTGAAATAATAATGGTCATTTCTTGATTAACCATCACAATTATCTTTAGCTAATTATTTATTTATCATAATTCACATATATGTGAGAAGGTTGGATTATTCTTCTCATTCTATCATTCTCATTCTCTCTCCTCCTCTTCCTCTCTCTCAAAGCTCTCCCCTCTCATGAGTTGAGAACCATTGAGCTTGAGATAAATCCCTTAAAAATACTCTCTACTCTTTCTAAGGTTCTAGGTTTAGCACACCAAGCACCTTAGTTACTTCTAGTTTAAGGTTGAAGCCAAAGGTAGAGACCCTCGGGTGGATCTTTCTTCGGCAAGAGAAGGCGACGAGGAGAATCCAATCATCACACTCCAAGGAGCAAGAAGAGAAGGACTTGAAGACCTAGGTATAACCCTTTTTCCGAGTAGCTAACTCTTTTAGCGTTGTAGTTAGTTTTGTTTAGCAAAGATCCCTCCTTTTGCATAGTCCATGTTGCCTAGTGTTGTAAAAATCCGGTTTTTCATAACTTTTCCGCCTTCCCGCAAGCACCGGGATGGGCAACGTGGACTTACAGTGGTATCAGAGCCTAGCTAAACATAAACTAACTAGTTAGCAAAGTATCTAGAACTTCGATCGGAAAAAATCGCAAAACACTTTTCAAAAACCCTAAGTTTCTGTCTATTTTTATTTCTGCTCTAAAAATAATAAATCATACCTCAAAAATCGGCTCAGGGTTTTCTAAAGACACCCACCAAAAATGATCCACTGAACCGGTCAAAGCGCCGCGGTTCCGCGGCAAGAACATGCTTCTTGCCGCGGATCCGCGGCCGAGTTGACTCGGCCGTGGACCGAGTTGACTCGGCCGTGGACCGAGTTTGGTTCAATGTACTTAGTTGGAGGTTTTGGGATTTTTAATATAGTTTGTTTCTTCCCAGATTTTCCAGAGAACAAGTTAGTTTTTGGGGTGGTCACAAATCCGTATTTTGATTGAACTTCTTTACACTTTGGCTAATGGGTTATATCTGTGATGTGATATATGTATTGAACGTCTGCTAATCGCTATACGTCGATTAGTGTGGGTTATACATATCTCTGATCTGTAATGTTGATGGTTTGTGTATATGAATTCGTTGGATTGTCACGGATGAATAGCCGGGGGGTTGTGAGATGAGAGTTTTCTTTTTCTTTCAATTCTTGTAATATGTAAATTGATGTAATATTATTTGTATGGCCGCACAACCGGGTCGGGGTTGTAGCCGTCATTGTATAATTCCTTTTTACTAGTTTTGCTCCTAGGATAGACCCAAGGTGGGGTGCACAAACTACCGGGTATCTCGAAGTGCCGAGTGGCCTACTCACATTGTTGAGGGAGGTTGCTTCACTTCGGGTACTTGGCGGGTAGTTTGCCTCACCCGTAGGGGTCTAGGGTGGGGTTTGGCTATTCATCGCGACCGTGTAATCCGCTCTTCGTTACAGGCTCGTACGAAATGCGGATTTCTAGTATATCCAATGTGTTCATCAGTGATCTGGAATGGCTATCATTGCATGTGACGAATGTTTATATATATATATCTATATGATATCTATTTAGGCGTTGCTTATGTTTTGCATCCGCGCAAGTCCAGCCCCCGCTCTGTCGTTAGTTAAGTAACCTAACGGGTGATGACGGGACCCCGTGGCGAATGCGGATGTCATAAGCGTACGTCATATTTTCGTTGTTTTCTGCAATGGTAGGATTAAATGATGGGACACATTGGAATTAATGCAAGAAAAAAATAAACCAAGTAAAAGTCGTTGGAACACTTTCAAAACCACTAGGTTCTTTTCAAAACCAAATTTTAAATGCGGAGCTTGAGCCACTCCTTTTGAAAGATATCTCGTTCCATCGATTATATCAAGTTCACTACGTTCACGGTTTCGCTAAAACCATTCGTAGCCCTCCGTCGTTTCACATGAATTGTCAATAAGTATTCAAGCTATGTTTGTTAGCCAAAGTCAAGGCATAGTGATTGGTAGCTATTGGGTATTCATGTGCAGCATAGATAGATGTGTTGGTTTGGGGCAGTCCTTCTACCTTGTTGGTCAAAGTCAAGGGTATGTGCGGGTGGGCTCAAATTAACCTGGAGAATGACGGGTAGAACTTGACATGTGACTTATGATTTGTTGGTCTAAGTCAAGGTCATAAGAGCATAGGGCAAAAATCCACATCGGGAGTTTCAAAAGAAACTGAAACTTGCTAGTGCTGCATACTATTTGGAGTGTGATGATTCTGGTAGGATTCCTTCAGTTTTGTCACGAGATGATATTTGGATTCCGATCCTACTGTGTGTATATGCTACTCCTCCGGAACTTTCTCACTTAACGATCAATGATATAAACCAAGTAGGTGTCCAGAAAGGTGTTAGCGGGGCTACGCCCACAGGGAAAAGAGGTTATTTAATTAAGGAACTTCGCGAAAGCGTTGGAAAACCTCCCTCGAAGTACCGACACTGGCCTGGCTGAACGGTTAAGCAAGAATTGTACGGTGAGATTGATCCCGACTAATTCTTCCTTTATAGTTTGAGGAGGGATTCGAGAGACAGTGGGAGCCATCCTGTTTAGACAAATTAGAAACCACTCTAAACTTACAAGAGCATCATGCTAAAGTGTTTCTTCTCTCTCTCCTAATTGCAGCGACCAAATATCATGACTGGACTTAAGTTACTTCTAGATAAAAAGATACTGACAGGGCCAAACTACAAAGATTGGCTCAGGAATGTCAAAATGTAAATCACTTATGACAAGTTGGGGTATCTTCTTACCACCAAAGCTCCCCCTGTCCCAGGTCCCAAAACCAGCGTCGCGGATAGGGAAATCCGTAAGACCTGGGAAATCGACTGCACGAAGGCCAAGTGCCTTGTGCTTGCCTCTATGGACAATGAACATCAGAGGAGGCACAAGAATATGGACCTCGAATCCATATTTCTCCATACAAAAGAACTGTATGGAGAGAAATCCCGTATCGCCAGATACGAAGTGTCGAAAAAGCTGTTTTCGGCGAGATTGGTCGTCGGATCATCGGTAGCGGAACACGTGCTTAAGATGATTGGCTACATAGAGGAGCTCACAGACCTTGGGACCACGTTGGAGAATGAGCTCTATACGGACTTGATTCTCCAGTCCCTTCCTTCCACTTACGCCCAGTTCATCCTGAATTTCAACTTGCAAGAGAAGGAAGTTGAACTTTCAGAACTCCTCAACATGCTGAAGAGTGCAGAGGGCACCCTACAGAAAGGTAGGGAAACATCCACTTTGTTTGTAGGAGGATCTTACTCTTCTAGGTCCAAGGCGAAAGCCAAGGGAAAGAAGAAGAAAACCCCCGCCAAACCAAGGGGCGGTGTTAGTAAGGTGGATACGAAGGGAAAGGCAAAAGCAACAAAGGTAGCGGGAAAGCTTGTGGATAAGGAAGAGTGCTTTTACTGTCACAAGAGTGGACACTGGAAGAAAGATTGCAAGGCTTGGAAGGCCAGAAGACATGATCTGAAGCAAGTTGCGGCTTCTGCTTCAGGTGTGTATGTTATTGAAAACTATCTATCAATAAACTCTACTTCCTGGGTATTGGATACCGGATCGGGATCTCATATCTGTAATTCTTTGCAGGCGTTGAGAAAGCGTAGGTTTTTGAAGGCAGGTGACATGACCCTCAAAGTTGCAAACGGAGCTAGCATGGATGCTGAGGCCGTGGGGGACTATCACCTGGGAATGTCAGATGGATATGTTTTGGTTTTACGTAATTGGTTTTTTGTACCCAATGCAACTTGTAATATCATTTCTGTATTTTTAATATCTAAAGAAGGTTATGAATTTGCGTTTGTAAGTAATGTTGTAAACATTCACCTTAATCAAGTTCTGATTGGGTCAGGTACATTAAGCAATGGTATATACGTATTAAATCAACCACAGATTTTCAATGTCCAGAATACACACAAAAGAAAGTCTCCGGAAACAAATCAGACTTTCTTATGGCATTGTAGACTGGGTCACATCAATGAGAGAAGGTTGACGAAGTTACATACAGATGGATATTTGGATCCTTTCGAATATCAATCATATGCAACTTGTCAATCCTGTCTCAAAGGAAAGATGACAAAGACTCCGTTCACTGGACACGAAGTAAGAGCGAGCGAGCTCTTGGGACTCGTATACAGCGATGTGTGCAGTCCAATGTCTACGCATGCACGAAGCGGTTATTCTTACTTCATTACTTTTACGGATGACTTTTCAAGGTACGGATATGTCTTCTTAATGAAACATAAATCCGAAGCCTTTGGAAAATTCCAGGAATATATGAATGAAGTAGAAAAACAAACAGGCAAAAGTATCAAGACACTAAGATCTGATCGAGGTTGTGAATACTTGAGTGCCGAGTTCCTGGATTACTTAAAAGTGAATGGAATTCTCTCTCAGCTTACTCCTCCATACACTCCGCAACATAACGGTGTATCGGAGAGACGGAACCGAACCCTATTGGATATGGTACGGTCCATGATGAGTAACGCTGAGTTACCGCAATCATTCTGGGGATATGCACTAGAATCAGCTGCATACCTTTTGAACCGAGTTCCAACTAAGATTGTGCCTACTACACCATATCAGATGTGGTGTGGGAAGAGACCCTATCTTAATCACATTAAGACATGTGGATGTCCAGCTTTTGTCAAAAAGCAGCATGCGGAAAAACTCAAGGCACGCTCAGTACGGTGCAAGTTTGTTGGATATCCAAAGAACTCCAAGGGATATTTCTTCTACTGCGAAGAGGAACAAAAGGTCTTTGTTTCTCGACATGCCCACTTCTTGGAAACTGAGTTTTTGGAAAATCAGATAAGTGGGAGCGCAATAGAACTGGAAGAAATTCCAGAACTACGAGCTATTACTGAAAGCTTAGTAGAACCAGAGGGTTCAGAAGATCAGGACATTCCTGCGCCGCTCCGCAGAACTAGTAGGAAGTCTCATCCACCCGAGAGATACTACGGTTTTCTCATAGACGGGGATAGAGAGGATTGCATCATTGATAGTGATGAGCCGACTAGCTTCCAGCAGGCCATTCAGAGCGTTGACTCGGTAAAAAGGCTGGATGCATTGCGGAACGAAATGGAGTGCATGTACACCAACAAAGTATGGACGTTGGACGTTGCTCCGGATGGGGTAAAACCCGTTGGATGCAAGTGGATCTTCAAAAGGAAGATTGGTGTAGATAGACAGGTTGAGACCTATAAAGCTAGACTTGTTGCAAAGGGTTTCCGTCAAAGACCAGGCTTGGACTATGACGAAACCTTTTCTCCAGTGGCTATGCTGAAATCCATTCGGATCCTTCTTGCCATTGCTGCCTTCCATGATTATGAGATTTAGCAGATGGACGTAAAGACCGCTTTTCTAAATGGAAATTTAGAGAAGTGTGTCTATATGGACTAGCCAGAGGGTTTCATTCAGAGTGGGAGCAGCGGAAAGGTGTGCAAGTTGCTTAAGTCCATCTATGGACTAAAGCAGGCATCGCGGAGTTGGAACATCTGTTTTGATGAGACGGTAAAAGAATTTGGCTTTATCAAAAATCCAGATGAAGCATGCATCTATAGTAGATTTGTAGCAAGAACTGTACTATTCCTCGTTTTATATATGGATGACATTCTCTTGATAGGAAATGACATTCCTATGCTACAATCTGTCAAAGGGTTCTTGTCACACAGGTTCTCCATGAAAGTCCCGGGTGATGCCTCTTATATTCTGGGGATCCGGATCTATCGTAACAGATCCAAGAGGATATTAGGACTTTCACAGTCCAGGTACATCGACACCATACTGAAAAGATTCAGTATGGAAGATTCCAAGCGCGGTAATCTACCGGCTTGTCACGGGATCACCCTCTCTAAAGAGATGTCTCCCAAGACTGATTTGTAAAGGGATCGCATGTCTATTATACCCTATGCTTCTGCGGTAGACTCTATAATGTATGCGATGTTGTGCACCAGACTAGATGTAGCTTATGCACTGAGTGTGGTAAGCCGGTATCAGTCAAACCCTGGGGAGAAACACTGAATAGCGGTAAAGAACATTCTCAAGTACCTGAGAAGGACTAAGGAGATGTTCTTGGTGTATGGCGGAAAAGACCTCCAGATCGAGGCCTTTGCTGACTCCAGCATCCAAAGTGACAAGGATGATTCCAAGTCCATGTCGCGTTATGTCTTTACCCTCTATGGAGGGGCGGTGTGTTGGAAGTGTTCCAAACAGGAAACCATTGCTGACTCGACGATGGAAGCGGAATATATCGCTGCTGCAGATGCCGCAAAAGAAGCTGTCTGGATAAGGAAGTACTTGACAGAACTTCAGGTGGTTCCGTCCATTGTTGATCCAGTACCTCTGTATTGCGACAACAACGGGGCTATAGCTTTAGTGAAGGAATCCAAGTCCCATCAGAAGTCCAGACACATCTTGAGGCGGTATAACCTGATTAGGGAGATCGTGGGTCGCCAGGAGATCGAGGTTCGGAGAGTTGCTACGGAAGATAACACTGTTGATCCATTCACGAAGGCCTTACCCCAGACTCAGTTCGAGCGGCTGATCGAGATGATAGGTCTTCGAAACGCCAGTACATGGCCTTAGTGCAAGTGGGAGATTGTTAGTGTATATGCCCTAGAAGCCATTACTGTATCATACTAGCTTGTTTATTACTTGATGGAAGCTTGGGATATTCACATTGTATTGACAATCTTGCTCAAAATAGTAGCATGCTACTTGGTTTGTTTCTTCTTTAATGTGTGCATGTGTTTCTTTTAGCATATCGTCTTTACACATTAATGGAGCCCTTAGGATCTTTGCTTGATTACCAGCGTTGTGATGGCAGTCACACTCGTGGGGGCTGGGTAATACACAAGCACATGCATATGCAGGTCCCTAGTCGTAGGACTGTCGAGACAGGGCATCGATACTCCGGAGTAGACTAGCGTATGCGCTTCTCATCCCATCTTGGGAGACGGCCTGTCCCATAGCCGTCAGTACGTCGTACTTGAGATAGTATGTGGGTGCTCGTTAGGTTACGAGTACACTGGACAAAACTCGTCGGGAACTGTTGGTTGGTATTATACCTATCGTCAGTTATCAGTTCCCAGGTGACATGAGTATAGCTTAGTCTGTTAACTTGACACTGTCACTTCGCCTCGAGTGTGTTCCCACTATACTTTGATTACTACCCTACCACGGCTCAAAGGTGTTAGTTATATGTATGCCCTAGAGGCCATTACTGTACATTGGATGTATATTGTAGTGGATGCTGGGACATATATAGGGAGGACTTTCTTGCTCGACATGATAGTATGCTATCTGGTTGCTCTTTACCATAACGTGTACACAGATTGTCTCTCTATTACATGTTGGTAAAGCCCTTAGGATGTGTACTTGACTACCTGGTCTATGATGCGGATCATTCTAGTGGAGACATGGTAGTCTATAAGTACATCCTTCAAGGTCCCTAGTCGTGGGTGTATCGAGACGGGGCATTGATATACCAGAGTAGACTAGCGTATACCTTCTCGACCCATACAGATGGGCGATGGATGATCCTATATCCATTGGTGTTTGACATCGGAGATCATATGCGGGTGCTCAGTAGAGACTGGGTACACTGGACGGACTCGCCGAGAACTCCCAGATGGTATTATACCTTACGTCAGATGGCAGTTTTCTGGTGACACTGGTACAGAGTAGTCTGTTGACCCGAGATCATCATAGAGTCTTGTGTGGTTCCCACTGTGCTTTGATTTCCACCTTACCACGTCCAAGAGGGCGTGCAAAACGGTGGTTTTTGGGTACAGTCCCGAATCACATGGAGGCAATGAGCGATAGGAGGGGATTCGTCTCTCCCGGTATAGGGAGTTGATGTTGCGCTGTGTTCGATTGGCTATAACCGGAAATCCCTGGCCAGGGTTGCTGAGATTTACTGGTAAGTGTTAGCAGTAGTTTCTCGAACTGTTATTGACCTCATATCGACACGATTTATCGAGCTATTGGGGTCTGACGTTTACCACCCCTAGGCGAGATATGCGACATATCAGACGACGAGACCGGAATGTACGGTAGTGTTACTGGTTGGATTCACTGGAGTGTGAGCGGGCTTGCTCGTCGATCTTCTGATCGCTCAATACCCGGGTGGCCGTTACGTTTAGCAGACCGCTTGCGGCTTGTGGGTGCTTGATATGATCATCATCTGCTGCCGAAGTATTGACGAGTCTTTAGAGTCCTACACAGAGGTTTCCTGGCTCAAGCGAAACGAAATAGGAGCGCATATGAGATATGTGCGGGACCGAGAATAATTCGTGTATATGATACCGTATTCCATTCTCGCGATGAATGTATCGATTGGTTATATGCGATATAACCTAGTTGTCGAATCAAGGATTGATTCGATACGCCGATACATAGGATACTAGTCGGTTATATGCGATATGACCGGATCGTTAAATCAATTGTTGATTTAATGATTTAATGTATAATTATATATTTGATATAATACTTTTCATTAACTAGTATTGGTTCACATTTAAATGGATTTTCTCACTTGTTTGTGCACATTGTATATATATGATATATTTTTTGTGCACAAGATTGTATCATGTTTGATGATACATGCTAGTTTGGGTTTGTGTAAAGAATTAAACCATGGTTACTTAAGTGGTTAGGGTTTCATTTCCTTTTCTCATTTATTTATTTATTTATTCTTTATGGAAAATGAAAAGCATAAAGAGAAAAATGGTTGCTAACTTTGTTTGTATTATGAAGCTTCATGAAGCTTTGACTTAGTGACCATTTTGTCTCATGCTTAACCCTAACCATTCCACTTAACCCTAGTCTATTCTCTACACTTGACCATGGTTACATTATGATAAGTATTCTTTTTATTTCCTTTTTGAAAAATACTCATCATAATATTCATCTTCTTCTTCTTCTTCATCACTTGAAGAAAGCTTGCCTCATTAATGGTGATTGATGAAAAAGAGTGAGAAATCCAATTCTAAAGTGAACCCACTTCCTATTTCTTCATCCTCTACCTCTTGCCAAGTAGTATAGGGTGTTTCCTTCACAAGTTTTCATGGCTTGGTGAAGGTGGAGCTTGATCTAGTGATGCCTCGACGTAGATCATCTTCGGCACGAAGCCGACGACCTTGCCCGCCCATTTCTCCGATGAAGCCGACGCTTGAGCCCGGGATTTCATTTGGACAGTGGAGAGGACTTCATCACGGAGCTATGGAGGTGGAGAACAGGATCTACAAAGGTTGTATTTCCGTTCACTTAGTTAATTTGTTAACTAGTTGCTTGATTCGCCTAAACTTCTATCCAACGGTCCGTATTAGGGTTTCTCGGCATCTCTAATTTTTGAAATTGGCATGGTTGATGCCTTGTGAGACCTCATTAGCGTGCCTAGGAACCCTACAGTGGTATCAGAGCCTAGCTAGAGCCTTAGGCGATGCGTAGACGAAGTTTGAAACCTGATCAAACCCCGAAACCCTAACTTTTAACCCTCTCTGGACTTTTTCTGAAAAAGCGTTTTTTTCCAAATTAAAAATTCTTAAAAAATTCAGCAGGAAATTCTAAGAATTACGGTGCAAAAATTACCTAATGATCTGTCTAAAGCGCGGCGGAACCGCGGCATTAGCCGCCTATTGCGGCGGTTCCGCGCTCATTTAGTCTCTTCATGCATTGAATTTTGCACAGTAACTCCTACTTTGCAGTGCTGGTTTTCCTGGGAATTTTTAATATTTATTCAAGAGTTGAAATTTCTGGGTTGTATTGGGGAATTCGTGGATTCGATCGGATTATCAAGTTTTGTCTATGTGGCTTTCCGGATATTTTGGAATATGTTAAAAAGTTCGACCGGATATAAATACCCACCTTTTCCCCTGCCGGAAAATTTCCAAGTGTTGGATTTTTCTGTGGTTTAAGGACGTTCTGAGTAGTGCAAGTAACGCGATGGTCCCTCTAGAAGACAACAAACCTTAACTCGATTATGTGACCGTCTTGAACTGCCCTTTTGAACCTTCGGGTTTGGGGCAGTACGGCGTGCCACATGTGAGGCGTTGGCTTGACCCTTCTACGGCTGGACCGTTGGTACTGAGGTACGAAGTGAATGTTTTTAAACTTATTTCATGTGTTGATCTGTTTCGGGAAAACTTGGGTGTTCGATTGTTCGATCGAAAAGTTTAGCGTTTTCTATTTATCCGGAATGTGATACAATAATTGGAATTCACAAAAGGTTATGAGATAACTGAATGAATGTTATAAACATAGCACTTTAGTCTCACATGATCGGTTGCCACGGAATTTTGATGTGATCAAAAGTCCGTCGCAATCACGTAGCGTACGCGGATACTCGCCGGGTAAACTTAATAGACAGCCTCACCCCATAGCCCCGACCAAGTGACTGTAGGAGAACCCCGTCGCCGAAAGCATCTGTTCGGGTGCTCGCGGTAGTGGTGTTCCGTCTTAGTGCACTTCGTCGATGGTATCGGGGGTGCGGCCGCCTACTAAAGTTTGCGACGAGCATTCGATCAAAATTTCGGGAATCTTGTTGAATTGCCTGACTTGATATTGAAAAGAGTTTTCGATAATGAGACTAAAATGCGGTGTTTTTAATTGTTAGGCATGCGATGTCTAAGGAATTCATTTGATTAGGCATGCGATGTCTATGGAGATTGCGGATTCCAACTGTTGTAGTTTTACACTTTCTTTTCTGTGACCGTAAGTGTAATATGTGATGTCGCCGGTTTCGCTGCTATATGTCAACGACAATTGGGATGCGCATATTTACTTACGTTTATGACATGTGATGTTATGTGTTGCTGGATATGTTATATTGGATCGTCGTGTATGAATAGCCGGGGGTTTTTATGTGAGATGAGTGTTTTTCATTTTCATTCATGTAAAAACTTGTATGTAATATTCTTTTATTGGGGCACTTCCAGGTTGCGGAAGTAGTCACCCTTTGTATATTATTTACTTTTCCCCACTAGGATAGACCCAAGGAGGAGGGCACAAGTAACCGGGTTCTGGAGTCCAGTGGGAGACCAACTCGAGGAGTCAAGTCCGGGTCTCCTAACTCTAGAATTGGTAGGGTTGCTTGCCTCTCTCGTAGGGGTCTAGGGGTGTGGGTTTTGGCTATTCATTACGAATGTGGAATCCGTGTTTTATACTGGCTCGTATTGAAAACACGGACGTCCTAGTATATCCAATATTTCATATGATTCTTCTGCTGCGATATCTGTGATGCGATCATGTGATGTTCTGTGATAGATACAGTATATAGTATATATGATATATTATATAGACGTTACTTATGTTTTACACCCGTGCTAGCCCTGCCCTGCTCTGCCGTTAGTTACCTAACCTAACGGTGCTTGAGGGGACATCGAGGCGAATGCGGATGGCATAAGTGTACGTCGTATTTATCTGTGATGTTTAGGTAACTTAAATGATAGGACTTCATTAATGAGATTAATGAAATAAAAGAAACCTAAGATGTTGTGGAATCGAATTTCAAAATAAAACAGGTAGCTACAGTTCTTGCTTTGCACAGCGGTATATATGATATATCCTGCACCTGATTCGATAAGGAAAGGACCGAGATCCCTTCACTGGGAGTGACTCCTTTAGCAATAACTGGAAGATGCTACACACTCGGTTTGTCTTTTGATTGCTTTTAAGAGTTTTTGCTTTGCACAGTGATATATATGATATATCCCGCACCTCATTCGACGAGGAAAGGACCGACGATCCCTTCACCGGGAGTGACTCCTTTAGCAAAACTAGAAAAGCCTAAAAAACACTCCATTTCAAAATTCATTCGATCCTACAACGATATCAAGTTCATTACGCAATAGGTTTTCAGAAAAACCTGTCATAGCCCTCCGTCATTTCAGATAAGTCCTTCTTAGTATTCGTGCTGCGTTTGTTGGCCTCCGTCAAGGCGCAGTGTGCGGTAGCTAACCAGTATTTATCTGCTTATGCATATGATGCAGATTGAGTTAGGGTAGTCGTGCGACCTTGTTGGCCTCCGTCAAGGGTCGTGCGGGTGGGTTTGATTCAATCAAGAAATGACGGGTTGAACTTGACTAGTAGCCTATGGTTTGTTAGCCTCCGTCAAGGTCATAGGGTGCTAGGGGCAAAATATTATCGGGAATTTCAAGTGTTGAAATTTGCAATGAGATTGCATACCTTCTATGAGATAGTTGGATCCCAATACCCGCTGCGAGTAAGAGTTACTCCTGGGAGAGTTTTATACATTACAATTAGCCGATCAAGTAGGTGTCTATAAAGGTGTTAACGAGGTTACGCCTCTGGAAAAACGAGGTTTACATTAATTAGGTTCGTGCGAAAGCACGGGGGACCTCCCTCAAAGTACCGACACTGGCCTAGCTGAAAGATTGGCAAACTTGTAGTGTGTAATTAATCCCGGCTAGTCTTTCCTTTTAGGGTTTGAAGGAAGATTTGATAAAAACAGTGGGAGCCATCCTGATTAGATAAAATAATATCCAATCTATTCTTGCAAGAGCGCACGCTGAGTGATTTCTTCTCTCTCTCTCCTGGTAGCGACCATATCACGCCTTAATCAAGATAATAATACGGATTATTGACCGAACCCGCTCGTTATACTGAGCTAGGAACGTTGGTCCCGCTCCAACTTATAATTGTTATAAGATAGAGTAGGAAATTGGGGAATACCAGATTTCCCATGCCGTCCAAACGAAGAGAGTGCATGATGATGCATCATCTTCGGGTGTGTTCGTTACACAGAACTGTTTCTCAGTATCCTCTGAATCCTGGGTATATGATACCGGATCAGGATCCCAGATATGTAATCTGTTACATAGGGCTACAAAAGGGTAGAAAAACTGAGAACGGGTGATAAGTTTCATGAGGCAGAAAACGGGGCAAGTGTTGCAGCCAAGTCTGTTGGTCACTGTCACCCTGTATTACAAATACATTGATTCTGAACGAATGCTATTAGATACTGAACCTGATATACAAAATCATATATGTCTCTTTATTAGTAAAGATACTGTAAAATTTTGTATTGTTGGATAATGTTTTGAACATTTCCTATATCAAAAGTTGATCGGTTCAGGCACGTTATCTAAAAGCATTGATGTTCTAAATCAAACTACAGTTCTTAGTATAAAGAACACACACAAGAGGAAGAGTTCAGAAATGCACGAATCCTTCTTCAGGTATTATAGACTAGGTCATATCAATGCGGCCCGACTAGCTGAGTTACATTTAGATGCATATTTAAATCAGTTTGAATTTACATCTTGTGAAACTCGCCAGTCATGTCACAAAGATAAGATGACCATAGCTCTGTTTATTGGAAACAGAGAAAGAGTTAGTGAACTCTTGGGATTGATACATGTTGATGTATGTAAGGTCCCCTGTCTATACATGCCAGGACTGGTTTTTTATACTTCATTACATTCTCTGATGATCTCTCAAGATTCAGATATATGTTCCTGTTGAAACACAAGTCAGAACCTTTTGAGATATTCACAGAATATAAGTTAGAAGTAGAGAACCAATACGGGTATAAGTATTATGTCCTTTGATGAGATCAAGGAGGAGAATACTTATGCACGGAAATCCTGGACTATTCTAAAGGACAATGAGATTCTCTCTCAAAGAATTACTCCTCCGTATACACCATAGCACGATGGTATATCGGGGAGGAGCAGATACACCCTATTTGATATGGTGTGCTCTATGATGAGTAATACGGAGTTACCTATTTCCTTTTGGGAGTTATGCACTTGAGAAGATGCATACCTATTGAATAGGGTTCAAATCAAATCAGTTGCCTACCACTCCATATGAGATATGGTATGGGAAGAGCCCATGTCTTAAGCTAGTTAAGATTTGGGGTTGTCCGGCCTATGTCAAAAAGCAAAATCCGGATAAGCTCGACAAGGTTTGTTATGTAGAACTGGAAATGTTCCAGCTATACAAACTGCAGCTGATGATTTGACAGAACCAAAGGATTCAGTAGATTCCAACGAACCTCAGCCTCTCCGCCGATCTAGTAAGGTTCCTCACCCACCTGAGAGTTACTTCGGTTTCTCTATGATAGTGGGAGCGAGGATTGCATCATGAGATGATGACCCAACTAGTTTCGAGCTGGCCATCAGGAGTGAGACTCTATAAGAATGGCTGGATGCTTAGTAATCTGAGATGGAATCCTTATACACCAGCAAAGTATGGACTTTGGTTGCTATATCTGAAGGGTTAAATCCCCATCAGGAGCAAGTATATCTTGAGAAGATTACTTGGTGTAGATGGAAAAGTTGAGACTTTCAAAGCAAGACTTGTTAAAAGTTTGCATCATTTACCAGGCGTGGATTATGATGAAACCTTTTCTAGTAGCTATGCTTAAGTCCATCCAGATACTACTTGCCACGGCTACATACCATGACTACGATATCTGGCGGTTGGGTGTCATGACTGCTTTTCTAAATGATGTTTTAGAAGAGTGCGTCTATAAGTACACAGCCAGAGGGCTTCGTAAACAGTGGGAGCAGCGGAAACGTGTGCAAGATGTTTTATAGGATAAAGCAGGCATCGCGGAGTTGGAACGTCTATTTTGATGTGTTAGTCAAAGTAGTTGACATCATCAAAATGGTAGATGAACCTTGTATAAACAAAAAGGTAGTAGGAAGTATGGTGGCGATCCTCGTAGAGTACGTGGATGACATACTCTTGATAAGGAAGGAGTTTTCTATGCTACGCTCGATCAATCTCCGCTTATCACAATGATTCTCCACATAGGATCAAAGTGATACCTACTAAATCCTGGATTTTGGATCTATGAGATAGATCTAAATGGATGTTAAGATACTCACTAGTTGTAGTGAGATGGTATCAATTGATCCTGGAGAGAATCACTGGAAAGGTTCCAGGCTGATAAGGACGACTGAATGTCAGTCGCGGGCATTGTCTTTACCCTCAGTAAAGGGACGGTATGTTGGAAGAGTACCAAGCTAGATACCGTGGTATACTAGACGATAAAGGCTGGATACATCGCTACTTAAGATGCTACCAAAGAGGCAGTCTGGATGTATATTTGTTCATGAGATGAACTTAGTTCCTCCCATTGTGTGACAATGGAGTTGTGGCTTTTGCCAAGGAACGTCCGTCCCATCAGCGATCCAGACATATTCTAAGGCAGTGTCACCTGATCGTGGAGATAGTTGATATCCAGGGTGATCGAGGTTAGGAGAGCAGACTCAGAGGATAACACGGCGGATCCACTCACGAAGTCCTATTCCCAGAGAGAGACTTTATGGGATGGTTGAGTATGAGATACTATAACCACTGCTACAGATGGCCCTAGTACAAGTGGGAGATTGTTAGTTATATGTATGCCCTAGAGTCCATTACTGTACATTGGATGTATATTGTAGTGGATGCTGGGACATATATAGGGAGGACTTTCTTGCTCGACATGATAGTATGCTATCTGGTTGCTCTTTACCTTAACGTGTACACAGATTGTCTCTCTATTACATGTTGGTAAAGCCCTTAGGATGTGTACTTGACTACCTGGACTATGATGCGGATCATACTAGTGGAGACATGGTAGTCTATAAGTACATCCTTCAAGGTCCCTAGTCGTGGGTGTATCGAGACGGGGCATCGATATACCAGAGTAGACTAGCGTATACCTTCTCGACCCATACAGATGGGCGATGGATGATCCAATATCCATTGGTGTTTGACATCGGAGATCATATGCGGGTGCTCAATAGAGACTGGGTACACTGGACGGACTCGCCGAGAACTCCCAGATGGTATTATACCTTACGTCAGATGGCAGTTCTCTGGTGACACTGGTACAGAGCAGTCTGTTGACCCGAGATCGTCATAGAGTCTTGTGTGGTTCCCACTGTGCTTTGATTTCCACCTTACCACGTCCAAGAGGGCGTGCAAAATGGTGGTTTTTGGGTACAGTCCCGTATCACTTGGAGGCAATGAGCGATAGGAGGGGATTCGTCTCTCCCGGTATAGGGAGTTGATGTTGCGCTGTGTTCGATTGGCTATAACCGGAAATCCCTGGCCAGGGTTGCTGAGATTTACTGGTAAGTGTTAGCAGTAGTTTCTCGAACTGTTATAGACCTCATATCGACACGACTTATCGAGCTATTGGGGTCTGACGTTTACCACCCCTAGGCGAGCTATGCGACATATCAGACGACGAGACCGGACTGTACGGTAGTGTTACTGGTTGGATTCACTGGAGTGTGAGCGGGCTTGCTCGTCGATCTTCTGATCGCTCAATACCCGGGTGGCCGTTAAGTTTAGCAGAACGCTTGCGGCTTGTGGGTGCTTGATATGATCATCATCTACTGCCGAAGTATTGACGAGTCTTTAGAGTCCTACACAGAGGTTTCCTGGCTCAAGCGAAACGAAATAGGAGCGCATATGAGATATGTGCGGGACCGAGAATAATTCGTGTATATGATACCGTATTCCATTCTCGCGATGAATGTATCGATTGGTTATATGCGATATAACCTAGTTTTCGAATCAAGGATTGATTCGATAAGCCGATACATAGGATACTAGTCGGTTCTATGCGATATGACCGGATCGTTAAATCAATTGTTGATTTAATGATTTAATGTATAATTATATATTTGATATATTACTTTGCATTAACTAGTATTGGTTCACTTTTAAATGGATTTTCTCACTTGTTTGTGCACATTGTATATATGATATATTTTTTGTGCACAAGATTGTATCATGTTTGATGATACATGCTAGTTTGGGTTTGTGTAAAGAATTAAACCATGGTTACTTAAGTGGTTAGGGTTTCATTTCCTTTTCTCATTTATTTATTTATTTATTCTTTATGGAAAATGAAAAGCATAAAGAGAAAAATGGTTGCTAACTTTGTTTGTATTATGAAGCTTCATGAAGCTTTGACTTAGTGACCATTTTGTCTCATGCTTAACCCTAACCATTCCACTTAACCCTAGTCTATTATCTACACTTGACCATGGTTACATTATGATAAGTATTCTTTTTATTTCCTTTTTGAAAAATACTCATCATAATATTCATCTTCTTCTTCTTCTTCTTCTTCATCACTTGAAGAAAGCTTGCCTCATCAATGGTGATTGATGAAAAAGATTGAGAAATCCAATTCTAAAGTGAACCCACTTCCTATTTCTTCATCCTATACCTCTTGCCAAGTAGTATAGGGTGTTTCCTTCACAAGTTTTCATGGCTTGGTGAAGGTGGAGCTTGATCTAGTGATGCTTCGACGTAGATCATCTTCGGCACGAAGCCGACGACCTTGCTCGCCCATTTCTCCGATGAAGCCGACGCTTGAGCCCGGGATTTCATTTGGACAGTGGAGAGGACTTCATCACGGAGCTATGGAGGTGGAGAACCGGATCTACAAAGGTTGTATTTCCGTTCACTTAGTTAATTTGTTAACTAGTTGCTTGATTCGCCTAAACTTCTAGCCAACGGTCCGTTTTAGGGTTTCTCGGCACCTCTAATTTTTGAAATTGGCATGGTTGATGCCTTGTGAGACCTCATTAGCGTGCCTAGGAACCCTACAGAAGGAGTCGTGCAAACAGGTAGTTTTTGGGTACAGTCTCAAAGCACTTGGAGGCAGTGACGGTTAGACAGGATTCGTCTCTCCCAGTATTGGGGGTTGATATCGCGCTGTGTCTAGGAGAGCCATTACACAAAGTCCTTGGCCAGGGCAAGCGAGATAGACTAGTAGGTTTCCAGTGTTATCTCAGGGTGTTCTGGGCTACACTCCGGCATGACTTGTACCGCTATTAGGGGACTGACGTTTACCTCCCCCTAGGCCCGCCATGCGATGCTCTTAGACGAACAGACCAGACTGTACGGAGACTGTCACATTCAGGCTCATTAGGAGTTCAGATGGGTTTACCTCGTCAGTCTTCTTATCAGCATCTATCTGGGGACCGTTACGTACAGCTAGTGCCGCTTGCGATATGTGGTTAAACCCACTGCCAGCGTAGTGTCGAGTCTTTAGAGTCCCACATAGAGGGTTATTCGCCTTTAGGCAAAATGAGTAGAGGTCGCTTGCTTTTGCGACGGGGTTCGTTCACATCCGCTCATTTGTGCACGTTTGGTGTCCGGACAGCTTATACTATCAGGCTTTGGTTTAAGCCAGATCTTAGTATATGTTTTGGAATTGGTTTTATCTCATTGTATACGTGTTCCTCGGAACACGGATACGGGTGTGTATGCACAGTTGACTGAGGCAGAGGCAGAGGACTTTCATTAGGGTTGATGACCATTGTCATTTTCTTAACCCTAATGTTTATGTGTGAAATATGATTTACTAATATTAGTTAATTATAATTGTGTTATGGTTATGGTTGTCGACCATTTGACTTTGCTTGACTTGTTGACCTAGGTTGACAAGTTGACCATCATCATTTCATATGAAAGATTCTCTTTGATCCTTGCAAAAGCATTTAATGTGAAATGATAATGGTCATTTCTTTATTAACCATCACAATTATCTTTAGCTAATTATTTATTTATCATAATTCACATATATGTAAGAAGGTTGGATTATTCTTCTCATTCTATCATTCTCATTCTCTCTCCTCTCTTCCTCTCTCTCAAAGCTCACCCCTCTCATGAGTTGAGAACCATTGATCTTGAGATAAATCCCTTAAAAATACTCTCTACTCTTTCTAAGGTTCTAGGTTTAGCACACTAAGCACCTTAGTTACTTCTAGTTTGAGGTTGAAGCCAAAGGTAGAGGCCCTCGGGTGGATCTTTCTTCGGCAAGAGAAGGCGACGAGGAGAATCCGATCATCACACTCCAAGGAGCAAGAAGAGAAGGACTTGAAGACCTAGGTATAACACCTTTTCCGAGTAGCTAACTCTTTTAGCTTTGTAGTTAGTTTTGTTTAGCAAAGATCCCTCCTTTTGCATTGTCCATGTTGCCTAGTGTTGTAAAAATCCGGTTTTTCATAACGTTTCTGCCTCCCCGCAAGCACCGTGGTGGGCAACGTGGACTTACATGTACAAGCTTGCTTGTTGATCTTCTGGTCGCTCAATACCCAAGTGGCCGTTATGTTTAGCTGACCGCTTGCGGCTTGTGAGTGTTTGATGTGATCGTCACCTACTGCCGCCGTATTGACGAGTCTTTAGAGTCCTACACAGAAGTTTCCTGGCTCAGGCGAAACGGAGTAGGAGAACATATGTGATATGTGCGGGAAAGAGATTGATACGTGTATGTGTTACCGTATTCTATTCTCGCGATATGTGATATCGGCCGGTTATATGTGATATGGCCGGGTCATCGGATCAAGTGTTGATTCGATGAAATGATACATATTATATTAGTCGGCTATATGTGATATAGTCGGATTATTAAATCAAGTTTTGATTTAATAATTTAATGTATAATTATATATTTGTTATATTAAATTTCATTAACTAATATATGCCCACTTAAGCATTTCTTTTTCTCATTATGGATACATTGATATATATATGTGATATATGTTAAATGTATTGTTTTCTTTTGTTACACATAAATGTATATGTGATATATATTCATGTGTCATGCTAGGTTATATATGCAACTTTTGTGTGAGAGACTTATACCATGCTAGGGTTAAGATTAGGGTTTATATTTATTATTAAGGAAATTCAAAATTTTGGAATTAGTCATGCTTGATCTTTTGGAAAAAGCTTGTAGAAGCTTGTAGGTTTATTGACTTGGTCCACTCTTTTGTCTAGCTTAAGATATTTATCAACCTAACCTTTAACCCTAGCTCATGGTTAAGTCTTTACAAGGGTTAAACATGACATTCTTAACACATGGTTGCATTTCTAACCTCATCAATAATTCATTCATCACTTCATCTTCTTCTTCCTCAAAAAGCTTGCTATCTTTTTCTTTTGTGATGAAAGATTGTGAGAAAAAGAAAACTAAAGAGAGCAAAATTCCAACTTCATCATCCTCTTCTATACTAGCCATATAGATTAGTGTGTTATTTTCACTAATTCCATATTAGTAAAGTCATAGCTTGAGTTCGTGTTTCCTCGAAGTAGATCATCTTGGATTTCGAAGTCTTCAAGCAAGCATGGATCATTCACCTTGCGGAGCCTCTCAAGAGTCCGGGAGTTCATGGATCGCAATGAAGGGACCACTACTTGGAGCTTATGAAGTGAAGGAGAGGACTACAAAGGTTGTAATCTCTAATCACTTAGAAGTAAAGTAGTTTGCTTTATCATTTCTGTCTAATTCTTTAGTTAAGAACCTAGGGTTAGGGTTAGCTAGAACGGCAAAATTTTGAAATTGGCATGGACGATGCCTCCCGAAACCTTGCTTCCGTGCTAGACAACCCTTCAGTGGTATCAGAGCCTAGCTAGAGAATTAGACGGATAGTGTAGGATTACGAAACCGAAACAACTCCGAAACACCACAATGGAAACCCTAGTTTCGGTCGATATTTTCTGAGAGTCAATTTTTTTTTAAACAGCAGCAGAATGTTGTATGAGATGCAACATGAACACAGTGAAAATTTCAGCACTCCTCGCCGGAATTTAGCCTAGCTTAATGAGGTTTTGACCGGCCAGCTGTGTTTTTTAGGGGCAGTTCAGGTTGAAATTTTTACAGTGTTCCAGTCTCTGGGGTTTGGTATTTCAGGTGTTGTTTATTTTTGCTAAATTTGTATGTGATGTTATCTTCTTACAGAGGCAATTCGGAGTGTTTCGTATTCATAATTCTAGTTTTGTTTCGGGTATTTTAGGCCGTGTTAAAAAGTTTGAACAGATATCAATAACTCACTTTTTCCCTTGCTGGAATTTTTCCATGTGTTGGATCTTTCCTTAGTTTAAAACTTTCAGAAACACATGCAAGTGATTCTGTGGACCCTCTAGAAGAACGAAACCCTAACTCGATTCTGTGATCGTCAGAACCGCCACCAAACCATAGGGTTTGTGTTAGTTCAGTGGTGCCACAGGTGAGGCATTGGTTGACCCTTCCGCGGCTGGTTCATAGGAGCTGTGGCATGTTCTGGGACCTTTTTTGAACTCCGCTCAAGTGTTGAACTCGTTGGGAAAGTTTGGGTGTTTGTTTATTCGATCTGAAAGTTTAACATTGTCTAGTTATCTTGAATGTGATACAATATGTGGAATTCATATAGTTAGGCATGAAATGCGAAATATGTGATATTTCGGATTTATGATGTCTAAGTTGATTGTGGATTCCAAATGTTGTAGTTTGACATTTTCTTTTCTACGACCGTAAGTGTAATATGTGGTGTATCGCCGGTTTCGTTGCTCTATGTCAACGACAATTGGGATACGCATATTTACTTACGCTGATGACATGTGATGTTATGTGTTGCTTTGATATGTTATATTTGATCGTCGCTTTTGAATAGCCGGGGTTTTATGTGAGATGAGAGTTTTTATTTTCATTCATGTAAAATTCATTGTATGTAATATTCTTTTATTGGGGAACTTCCGGGTTAAGGATGATGTCACCATTGTTATATATTATTTACTTTTCTGCATTAGGATAGACCCAAGGTGGGAAGTACAAGTAACCGGGTTCTAGAGTCCAGTGGGAGACCAACTCAAGTAGTCGAGTGCGAGTCTCCTAACTCTAAAATTGGTAGGGTTGCTTGCCGCTCTCATGGGGGTCTAGGGATGTGGGTTTGGCTATTCATCGCGTCCGTGGAATCCGAGTTTTATACAGGCTCAAAATAAAACACGGGCCTCCTAGTATATCCAATATTTCATATGTTATCTTCTGCAGCTGATATTCTGTGATGTGATCATTTTATATGCGTGAGACGAATGCTTTATTATTGTATATATGATATATAATAAACGTTTCTTATGTTTTCCAACCGCGCTAGTCCCGCCCTGGTATGCCGTTAATTAAGTAACCTAACGGTGCATAACAGGACACTGTGGCGAATGCGGATGGCATAAGTGTACGTTGTATTTTCGTTTCTTCTGTGATGCTTAGGAAGCATAAATGATGGGACGTCATTAATGAGATTAATGAAATAAAAGAAACCTAAAAGATGTTGAACCAAATTTTCAAAAAGGGCAGCTCTAGTTTTTGCTTTGCATAGAGGTATTTGTGAAATATCCTGCACCTTATTCGATAAGGAAAGAGCCGAGATTCCTTCATCGGGAGTGACCTCTTTAGAGAAACTAGTAAAAGCCTCAAAAACACTCATTTTCAAAATCACTTGTTTCTACAACAATATCAAGTTCATTACGCAAAAGGTTTTCATAAAAACCTGTCGTAGCCCTCCGTCATTTCAGATAAAGACTATTTAGTATTCGTGCTGCGTTTGTTGGCCTTTGTCAAAGCGTAGTGTGCGGTAGCTGACTAGTACTTATCTGCTTAAGTATGTGACGCGATTGGATTAGGGTTGTCGTACGACCTTGTTGGCTTTTGCCAAGGGTCGTACGGGTCGGTTTAGTTCAATCGGGAAATGACGGGTTGAACTTGACTAGCATCCTATGGTTTGTTGGCCTTTGTGAATGTCATAGGGGTTAGGGGAAAAAGCAATATCGGGAATTTCAAGTGTTGAAATTTGCAATGAGATTGCATACCTTCTGTAAGATAGTTTGATCCGGATACCCACTGCGAGTAAGAGTTACTCCTAGGAAGGTTTTACACATCACAATTAGCCGATCAAGTAGGTGTCTAGAAAGGTGTTAACGTGGTTATGCCTCTGGGAAAATGAGGTTTATTTTAATTAGGTCTGTGTGAAAGCACGGGGAACCTTCCTCAAAGTACCAACACTGGCATGGCTGAAAGATTGGCGAACTTGTAAGGTGTAATTAATCTCGGCTAGTCTTACCTTTAAGGGTTTGAAGGTAGATTTGATAAAAACAGTAGGAGCCATCCTGATTAGATAAGATAATAACCAATCTAATCTAGCAAGAGCATACACTAAAGTGTTTTCTTCTCTCTCTCTCCAGGTAGAGACCATGTCAGGCCTTAATCAAGATAATAATATGGATGTATCAACAGAACCCGCTTGTTATACTGTGCAGGGGAACATTGGTTCCGTTCTTTCATATAATTGTTATAAGACAGAGCAGGAAATAGGGGAATATCCGGATTCCCACGTCGCCCAAACGAAGAATAAGCATGTTGATTCATCTTCTTCGGGTGTGTTAGTTATCGAGAACTGCTTCTCGGTTCATTATACGTCCTGGTTATTAGATACCGGATCAGGATCCCACATATGTAATATGTTACATGGGCTAAGGAAAGGTAGGGAACTGGGAGAGGGTGATCATTCCGTAAGAGTAGGGAATGGTGCAAATGTTGCAGCCAAAACAGTTGGCGAATATCACCTTGTATTACCAAATGGTAATACATTGATTCTGAACGAATGCTATTACATTCCGACCCTAATATGCAATCTTATATCAGTTTCTTTATTGAGTAAAGAAGGATATAATTTTGTAGTACAGGATAATGTTATGAATATCTTCCTGAATCAAAAGTTGATTGGATCAGGCTCATTAAATAATGGCATATACGTTCTAAATCAAACCACAATTCTGAACATACAAAACACACACAAGAGGAAGAGTTCAGAAATGAACAAATCCTTCTTGTGGCATTGTAGACTAGGTCATATCAATGCGACCCGACTAGCTAAGTTACATAAGGATGGATATTTGAATCCGTTCGAATTTTCATCTTACGACACTTTCCAGTCATGTCTCAAAGGCAAAATGACCAAAACTTCGTTTAGTGGATACGTAGAAAGAGTTACGAAATTCTTGTGGCTGATACATAGTGATGTATGCGGTCCCATGTCTACACATGCCAGGAATGGTTCCTCGTATTTCATTACATTCACTGACGATCTCTCAAAATACGGACATGTGTTCCTGTTGAAACACAAGTTTGAAGCTTTTGAGAAATTCAAAGAATATAAGCATGAAGTCGAGAACCAAACGGGTAAAAGTATTAAGATCCTTCGATCTTATCGAGGAGGAGAATACTTGAGAAATGAGTTCCTGGACTATCTAAAAGAGAATGGGATTCTCTCTCAGCTTACTCCTCCGTATACACCACAACACAACGGTGTATCGGAGTGGAAGAATCATACCCTATTAGATATGGTGCGCTCTATGATGAGCACTGCTGAGTTGCGTATTTCCTTTTGAGGATATGCGCTTGAGACAACAGCATACCTATTGAATCAAGTTCCTTCTAAATCAGTACCTACCACACCATATGAGATATGGAGTGGGAAGAGAGCATGTCTTAAATGAGTTAAGATATGGGGTTGTCCGGCCTACGACAAAAGAAAATATTCGGACAAATTCGAGGCACGGTCGGTTCATTGCAAGTTTGTGGGATATCCCAAACATTCAGATGGATATCTTTTCTACCACGGCGAGGAACAAAAGGTGTTTGTTTCTCGACATGCCGGCTTTTTAGAAAAGGAATTTCTTGCAAAAGAAATTAGTGGCGAAGAGGTAGAGCTGGAAGAAGATCCAGCAGCACAAACTACAACTGATGATTTAGTGGAACCAGAGGATTCGATAGTTCCCAACGAACCTCAGCCACTTCGCCGATCTAGTAGGGTTCCTCATCCACCAGAGAGATACTACGGTTTTCTTATTGATGGTAGGACCGAGGATTGCATCATGGAAGATGATGACCCGACTAGCTTCGAGCAGGCCATCACGAGTAGTGACTCTATGAAATGGCTGGATGCAATGCGATTTGAGATGGAATCCATGTAAACCAACAAAGTATGGACTTTGGAAGTTGCTCCTGAAGGGGTAAAACCCATTGGGAGCAAATGGATCTTTAAGAAGAAATTTGGTGTAGATGGAAAAGTTGAGACTTTCAAAGCTAGACTTGTTGCAAAAAGTTTTCGTCAACGACCAGGTGTGGACTATGATGAAACCTTTTCTCCAGTAGCTATGCTTAAGTCCATCCGGATCCTACTTGCCATTGTTGCATACCATGACTACGAAATCTAGCAGATGGATGTTATGACCGCCTTTCTAAATGGTGATTTAGAAGAATGCGTGTACATGACTCAGCCAGAGGGCTTCGTAGACAGTGGAAGTAGCGGAAAGGCCTGCAAGCTGCTTAAATCCATCTACGGGTTATAGCAGGCATCACGGTGTTGGAACATCTGTTTTGATGTTGTAGTCAAAGAGTTTAACTTCATCAAAAACATAGATGAACCTTGTATAAACAAGAAGGTGGAAGAGAGTAAAGTTGTCTTCCTCGTATTGTATGTGGATGACATACTATTGATAGGAAATAATGTTCCTATGCTTCACTCGTTCAAGCTCTTCTTATCACATAGATTCTCAATGAAAGATCTAGGTGATGCCTCCTGCATCTTGGGGATTATGATCTATAGAGATAGATCTAAACGGATACTGGGATTGTCCAAATCCAGGTACATTAACACCATACTAAAGAGGATTAGTATGGAAGAATTCAAGCGTGGGAATTTACCCACGATCTCTGGACTCACTCTCTCCAAAGAGATGTCTCCTAAGAATGATTTGGAGAGAGCTCGCATGTAAGGGATACCCTACGCTTCAGCAGTAGACTCTATCTTGTATGCCATGCTATATACCAGACAAGATGTAGCATACTCACTAAGTGTAGTGAGTAGGTATAAAGCAGATCTAGGAGAGAGTCACTGGACAGCTGTGAAGAACATTCTCAAGTACTTGAGAAGGACTAAAGAGATGTTTTTGGTGTATGGTAACGGAGAACTCCAGGTGGATTCCTTTACCGATTCGAGCTTCCAAAGTGATAAGGACGACTCTAAGTCGCACTCGGGCTTTGTCTATACCCTCAATGGAGGGGCGGTTTGTTGGAAGAGTTCCAAACAGGAAACCATGGCAGACTCGACGATGGAGGCTGAATACATCGCTGCCAACGATACTTCCAAAGAGACTGTATGGATGAAGAAGTTCATAAACGAACTTGGAGTTGTTCCATCTATTGAGCATCCAATAACTTTGTATTGTGATAACAATGGAGCTGTGGCTTTGGCCAAGGAACCCAGGACCCATCAGAGATCTAGGCATATTCTGAGGCGGTATCACCTAATCCGGGAGATAGTTGATCGCTGCGAGATCGAGGTCAGGAGAGTTGACACGAAGGAAAAAATTGCGGATCCACTCACGAAGGCCATACCCCAGATACAATTTGAGAGACTCTTCGGGATGTTGGGTATGAGATGCTACAACAGCTGGCCTTAGTGCAAGTGGGAGATTGTTAGTTATGTATATGCCCTAGAGGCCATTATTGTACATATGATGTATATTGTAGTGGATGCTTGGATATATAGAGAGAGGACTTTCTTGCTCAACATGATAGTATGCTATCTGGTTTCACTTTGTCTTAACATGTTGACTTGTATTGGTTTACTGTCTTGCTCTCACATGTTGATAAAGACCTTAGGATATATACTTGACTACTAGGACTATGATGAAGATCATACTAGTGGGGCCAGGGTAGTGTTTAAGCGTATGCGTTTTGGAAATCAATGAATTAACCGCAATCAATAACGGTGTCGCTTGGTAGCTAGCCGATTGAGTACGGGTCGGTCCACAGGGAAAACGTGTTCATTTCTAGTTGTTCTAACGAGTCAATTCCTATTTGTGGTAGGTTTTGATTTTCTATAAAAACTGAGGTTGAATTTGCTTTGGATTAAAACCTTGCTAGGGTTTGGATTAGGTTAATTTGGAAAGTTAATTCTACTCACCGTTTCCTTTGCCTTAAATAATATCTTAGGTATTAAGGTAATAATTAACAAAGGGGATTAGCGCGATCAGGAAGAATCTTCGTTTCTTCCTTTTGGCCTTTGTACGTCCTTTCTTAATTCTTAGCCCTAACCTCTATCTAAATCAACCACGACCGGTCTAACTAGGGATTCACCGCTATCTCGTAGGATAGGGTGCCGTAGTGAGCGGTGGGTGGTTTTCTTTCATAGAGCCCTAATTTTATAAATTTAAATGTGCAAGAAAGGAGTGAAAGATTTCATCTCTCAAACCGACCCAATCCTAACACTAACAAGTGAGGAACTACTTACTCATTAGGGAATTAACAAAGGAATTCATTTTTTTTTATTTTTCTTTTAATAACCTAATTAACGTGCGGAAAATAAACGACAGATAAAAATTGCAGAGAAATAAAATTGCAACTAAGAAAAACACACGATAAAAAGAAACAACTTACTTTGTTGATGCACTCTTTGACGATTACAAGGAATTGAAAATCTAAGATCTAGAATTAAAAAGAGGCATGCTCCAACAAGAGCTGTAGACTTCCTATTTATAGATAGGAGAAACCCTAGGGTTTACATCTGATCCACATCTGAATTTATAAGACTACCCTAAGAAAACCGGGTCAATGCACCAACTCCCACCGACACGCACCGACACGTGCGATGCACGGCCGCGGATCCGCGGCCATATATTTGGCTCTCTGTCTCATTTTTCTAGGGTTGCTTCATGTTGCCTTTTTCTTCTGGTTTCTTCACTTGGTTTCTCAAAATATCTTCTATTTTCTTCAAGATTTCCACAGTGCAGAATGTTGTGGACTTTTACCGTTAGCTTCGCGTTGAAGTCTTGAATCTTTGTGCTGCCCTCGTACTTTGTGGAATTGAACTGTTCATTGATCTTCATTTGTTCCTTAAACTGTAGGCGGCATCATAAAGATTTTTCTATTTGTTGGTCGTAGTCTCACTTTTGTAGCGTCTTTTCACCATTTTCACTGTATTATTTCGATAACCTGTAACCTGCAACTATTTAACAGACATGGATCAAAATCACCTATTTATTTGCAATATGATTAAGAATGGGGAATATAATAATGCAAAATTCTGATATGAACAAATACCCCCAAACTTATCTTTTGCTCGTCCCGAGAAAAACTAATTTATTCTTGAAAAAAAAACTAACTTCACTTTCGCAGGGAAACGCGATTGCACTGAGCTCGTGCAACAAGCCGTTAAACATCTAGGTGTCCCTACTAGGAGGAGTGTTGTCTCCTGAGGGTTTTCAGCGGATACTACCCACAAAATCCGATCAATTTGGCCTATTGACTTTCATTCTTCAATTTGGTGTTCTAGCAAGAAATTCTATTATCTTTAACTCAGAAATCATCAATCCATATTTTCATACTCACTTATCATTTAACTTAAGATCATATATGTTCTGTAAATTTATTTAGCTTTCAGCATCTTTTGAATTTTCCTTCTAAGGTTCCATCTAAACTTAGGAATTTTTATCATCTCTACTGAAGATATAGTCCTATTTTTCATTCCTATATCTCATCCAAACCCCAATCATATACCCGTACGTGTGTGTATTTATCACCTCTACACTTGAAAATTCAATTCAAGCTATTATACTCTTGTCCATCATCCAAAGTACTTTTAGTTGGTGAATTTTAGATGAAATTGCTCACACATCCTTCATGCGACCGTTAATACTTCTTGAGGTACTAATGACCGATTACAAAATGTGTTTGAGCATTAAGGCGTAATTCTCGTCTTGTAATACCTAAGGCTTTAGCAGTGACTCCCAAACCAGTTGGTCTAAGGCACTAGGTGATAAAGCACCCTCGCTATATATATATATATATATTTTTATTTTACGCAGCCTTAAGTAATTACAAAACCAGTGTTCATTTTTTTATATCTCTTTATTCACACTTATAATTTTATTTTCCTTCATAATAAGGATTTTAGACAAGAGCATTTCAAGGTATCCTCTACTAGTCCAAGTTTCAAGGTGCGTGTTTGTGCAAGTTGTAGGGTATATATTTTCAGAATTTAAACTTAAGGTTCGGAATTATTTTTCAGACTTACACTTCAATAAGAATTTCAATACTCCTTCCTTGTTTTGACTTAGCCCAAGAAGTGAACTTAAAATTTGCCTATTTCTAAGTAAACCACAAGGACATATATTTTCTACCGTTAAATTTTAAGAAAGGTTATTTTTAGGGTTCTTAATTTACTAAGTTTAGGATTTAGTTTTTCCTAGCTACTTAACCGTCTTGTCAAACTTAAGTCAAAAAAGGCCAAAATTGAATTTTTCAATTTTTATAATTTTTAAAAATTTTCAAATTTTTCTTTGATTTGATTTTTTTATAAATTTTTTTTTAAATTTTTTATAAAGATGCAACGCAGAATTAAACATGCAAAAGAAAAAGAAAAAATATGAACAAAAATGAAAATATGGAATGCAATGATAACTATTTACAACGACCTCCTCCCCAAAACATACCAAAAGCAGTGCCCTCACTGCTCAGGCCCTCGTCGTCCCCTTGAACGTGAACGGGAACGCTCCTCCCTAGCTAGTAGGCTTCTGATCCCCTGCTCTACTTGTGTTAGATGCTGATCATACTTCCTCATCATCCCCGTCAAATTGTCAATCCCCCTAATAGCTCTTCTCAATAAACGTGCATGTTCTATGGGGGTGAGCTCTTCCTCGCTCGCGGTCGAGCTAGAGCTGGGTGTTCTGGCGGGCACGTGTTCAGCCGGTTCTGTTCGTGACCAAACATCAGTCAAGCGGGTATAGGACGTGGATACGCCCTCAATGAGAGGCCTGATGGGTATACCTCCATGCATGTAGAATTCAAATTCCTCCACAGGGAGGAAATAGAAACACAGTTATGTCACTAACATGGGGCATGGGTAATTCGTGGCCCTTTTGCCAGCACCAATGGAATAAAGCAAAACCGTGCACATATCAAATCTGGGGTTCCTAGTCATTAGGGTGTGCACGATATGAAGTGACGGGGTAAAAAAATGTGGTATTATATGAACTCCCAAAAATATTGTTTTGTGCCCACCGGCACACGGTTAAAACATTAGCGAAAAGGGTTCTAGCTTGTATTCCCTTTCTCGGTTCCCTCGAGCAGTCATTACCCATTAAGGGGATGTAATTTTCAAACTGAAGGGGTTGGTCGTGAACAGGTAATCTAGGGATTAAAGTGACTTCATGGATGAAGTCTCTGTCAATAATTATCTCCCTATCGCCCCAAAGTAGTTTGATAAAACCGTATTGTGCAAGGCATCCTTCTTCCATACACTCGTAAAAACGAGTGACTAGATCTGGAAAAGCGTAAGAATTAAGATGATTATAGATTAAAAAATTCCACCGCCTCCGTGTGATTTCATCAGTAAAATAGCTCCCATATATCGTGTGTGAAAAGATTTATGAAAAATCATGCTGTAATTGCATGTTCGGAGCCATCACAGAAAATTTACAGATCTAAAGAATTTAACTGAGAAGAAGAAGAAGATACAAAGCTCCTCTGAGAAAATCAGAGGGTGACGCAGCAGGGGCGCGGCGGTTGCACGACGGAAACGAGCTTCTTGCGGCGGGTGCGCGGCGGCGCAGCGAGATCGTTCTGGAAAATTTTGAGCGGCGGCTAGGGTTTTGCAGAGAGGCGAAAAATTAGGGTTAAGAAAACAGAGAAGGGTCGGCGTTTATTTATAATTGGGGAATGTGTTGGCTATTTCCAAAAAACCCCTCTTAAAAAGAGGAAATTATTTGCAAATAATTTTTTTTTATTTTATTAAATCTGGAAATTTACAAAATTACCGCAAAATATTGTTTTTTATTTTCAAATTTTCAAATTTTTTTGTTATTTTGATTTTATATAATTACAAATGATACATACCCCCAAACTTGTTTGAAACAGTGTTTTGGCTAGATAATCGAAAATTTAGGGGTAGATGGAGGATGATCAGTCAATGTAGAGCGGCACCTGCAAAAACAGGAGCTCCTCCGAAGGGTCCGCAGTGAGGAATGGTTTATGTCGATTTCCGTTCACTTTAAACAGTGAACCGTCCTCCGGGTTTTCTAGATCGACCGCACCGTGCAGATATAGGGTGCGTACCAAAAATGGCCCTTTCCATCGAGATTTGAGCTTGCCGGGATGGAAATGTAACCGAGTGTCGTAAAGTAAAACCTGTTGACCAGGTTTGAAAGTCTTGCGCATAAGGTGTTTATCGTGGAACACCTTCGTTCGGTTTTTAACAACTACTGCGTTCTCATAGGCCTCATCCCGCAGCTCGTCTAATTCGTTCAACTGCAGCTTTCTATTGCTGCCCGCATCTCCCAAAGATAGGTTCAACTCTTTAATTGCCCAAAATGCCTTATGCTCTATTTCAACTGGAAGGTGGCAAGCCTTTCCATAAACAAGCCTGTATGGATACATGCCAAGATCGGTCTTATAGGCAGTACGGAATACCCAAAGTGCATCAATCAGTTTTGATGACCAATCTTTACGGTTTTTGGAAACCGTTTTCTCCAATATCTGTTTAATCTGCCGATTTGAGATCTCGGCTTGCCCACAAGTTTGGGGATGATAGGATGTTGACAGCTTGTGAGTAATAGATTATTTTCGCATTAAGGACTCGAAAGTCCTTTTACAAAAGTGAGATCCATTATCACTGATAATCGCGCGAGGATGCCCAAACCGCAAAAATAAGTTTTCTTTGAGAAATCTAACGACAACCTTGTTGTCATTGGTTCGGCTGGGCACAGCCTCGACCCATTTTGAAACATAGTCAACAACAAGTAGAATATACATGTTACCAAAAGAGTTGGGAAATGGTCCCATAAAGTCTATCCCCCAAACATAAAAAATTTCAACAACCAAAATTGGTTGGAGCGGCATTTCATTTCACCGAGATATCCGTCCCAAGTGTTGGCACTGGGAGCATGTCTTGTAGTATTCGTATGGGATTGAAAAAGTCGTGGCCAGTAGAAGCCACACTGCAAGATTTTTTCTGCTGTCTTTTTGGGGCCAAAATGCCCGCCACACGCTTGATCGTAGCAGAATGACAGCACGCTCTTAAACTCGCTGTCGGGGACGCACCGACGATTGATTTGGTCGGAACAGTATTTGAAGAGATATGGTTCATCCCAGTAAAAATGTTTTACTTGGGACAGGAATCAGAGTCTGTCCTGATTCGAACAATCGTTTGGTATCAGTCCGGTGGCCAAATAATTTACGATATCCGTGAACCAAGGTTCGCATGACACAGATAAGAGCTGCTCATCTAGAAAAACGTCTTTAATAGGAATTTGAAGTGTAGGCGAAGAAGGGAGGCGTGAAAGGTGGTCGGCGACTGCGTTTTCGCATCCTCTCTTGTCTCTTATGACAAGGTCAAACTCCTGTAGAAAGAGGATCCAACGTATCAGCCGAGATTTAACATCCTTCTTCGCAAAAAGATGGTGAAGAGCTGAGTGGTCCATGTAAACGATGACTGGAGAGCCGATTAAATAGTGCCTGAACTTTTCTAGTGCAAACACAACAGCTAAGAATTCTTTTTCAGTTGCTGTGTAATTTAATTGGGCCTCGTTTAATGTTCGGCTAGCGTAATAGATTACGTGCGGCATCTTATTTATGTGATGTCCAAGGACAATACCAATGGAGAAATCAGATGCATCGCACATAATTTGAAATGGGTGCGTCCAGTCGGGAGATGAAAGAATGGGTGCAGAAATAAGTGAGTTTTTCAACGATTCGAACGCCTTCATGCAGGTTGAGTCAAAATCAAAAGTGGTGTCCTTGGGCATCAAAAGACTCAAGGGTCTATCTATCTTGCTAAAATCCTTGATGAACCGTCTATAGAAACCGGCATGGCCAAGGAAGGCTCGGATGTCTTTGACGCACTTGGGAGGAGGAAGATTGGAAATGACTTCAATCTTAGCTTTATCAACCTCAATCCCGTTTTGCGAGATGATATGTCCTAAGACAATACCCTCTCGTACCATAAAGTGGCACTTCTCCCAATCTGAAGTGAGGTTCTTATCCCTACAACGGGTAAGAACTGCATCTAAATGTAGCAAACACTCATCAAAGGAGTCGCCGAAAATGGAGAAATCATCCATAAAAATCTCCAAGAATTTTTCCACCATGTCTGAAAAGATACCCATCATACACCGCTGGAAAGTAGCGGGAGCATTGCATAACCCAAGGGGCATGCGACGGTAAGCGAATGTACCGAAAGGACAAGTAAATGTGGTCTTGTCTTGGTCCTTTTCGGCGATGGGAACTTGATTATAGCCTGAGTAGCCATCTAAAAAGCAGTAAAATTCATGCCCAGCCAATCGTTCTAGCATTTGGTCAATAAAAGGTAATAGAAAGTGGTCTTTCCGTGTCGCGGCGTTGAGTTTTCTATAATCAATGCAAACTCTCCACCAAGTTTGGGTGCGAGTAGGTATTAACTCATTCGCCTCATTAGTTATGACCTTTATGCTCTATTTCTTTGGGACAACGTGAATGAGGCTAACCCATTGGCTATCAGAGATAGGGTAAATGATACCACTATCAAGACATTTTACAATCTCCATTTTAACCGCCTCCTTCATTACAGGGTTGTTGTAACGTTTTCAAAATAATAAAATATGATTTTTGGGAAATTTTATAATTTAATATTATTTTAATGAATATTTTAATATTCTGGTATAATTAAATACAAATAAATGGGGAAAAATTATGGAAAATTCTAAAATAGGGTATTTTATGGAATTATGCCATTTTAATGTTTTTAAGATTATTTATATGCTAATTTAGTGCTAATCGCGATTAAAAATCGCTAATTGGCTTTTTAGCATTTTTGTGCAAAAATGTGCACATATCATTTTCCACACTTGTTACACTTGTGTTACATTTCTTTTGCCATGATTGTTCTTTTGGGTTCACTATTGGAGTGAGAAGGAAAAGAAAAAAAAAGGAAAAAGTAGTTTGATGATGAGAGAGAGAAAGGGACCAAGTCAACCTTAACCTCTTTTGACCCATGCCCCCCCATCATTTCCCTTCTCATTTCCTCTCCCTCCCCTTGTTGAGCTGCTGCTGCCCTCTCCCCCTCTCTCTCCCTCTTCATGAAAGCCTAGATCCACCATGAAAACAAAGCCAAAACCCCATTCCCACTTCACAAAACTTACTCCCAAGCTCACTAGCTACACATTGAACCTAGCAAGATTGGATTTGGAGGACTTTGAGCAACTCAAGAATTTTCTTGAGTTGCCAAAGGAGGTAATTTCTGCACCTATTAGAGTAGTAATTCATTTCCTTATGCATCTATTCTAGTTTCATATCGATATTGTGTTGTTTGTGGACTTTAGAGAATTCAAGTTAGGGTTTAGGGTAAAACTGAAATCAAAGATGGAATTGAGGATTGTGGTGACCTTAGAATCCCTTGTGTGATGCTAATTTGAACCCGAACCCGAACTTGAAACCAGAATACGGAATTACGGAATCGATATCGGGGAAAACTGTAAATCTGGAAGTGTTTTGTGGAATCTGCTATCACCCCGAGACCCCAAAAATAAAACTGAGTTGACAGTGATATGTGCAGGCACCATAGAACCACCACACCAAACCCTAGCCCCCAACTCTAATTCCAGGCCGCCAATTATTCCATTCTGGCCGCAAATTGCGGCCAGAGCAGGAGGGAAATGCCTCGATTTTCGTGCATGGCCCTATTTCCTCTATTCTTGACCCTGGGTATGTCTAGTTTTGACTGATTCCATCTAGGGTAAAATCTGGGTTGATTTTCCTATGTTGGTGCATGGTTTACGAGTTGATTTAGCATGGATTTTGGTATTTTGTGATTCATTCCTGTCGGGTGGCGTTTGGACGTCAACGACAAGTGGATATTGAACGTGTTTACATGCGAGTCGATAGGTTTTTACCTATGCGGGTAGCGTGTGCTATTTTGGTTTCCGATGTGATTTTCATTTGCTTTAGCGTTGTGATATACTTGTAGGTACCCTACGAGATGTTGAGGCAAAGAAGATGAAGATGGCGACATCGGCACCGACACATGAGAAGCAAGGTGAGTATATTTATATCTACGGGGAGAAGTCGGGTGGATGGCGTATAGCACCCCCGCAATCCGTGGTGATGTATACGAATACGTATACACACACATATATTTATTATGTGTTGTTTAGGATTATTGATGGTAATAATGGATTATTGGTGATAAGGATGTATTGGTTGAGTATAGTGCGAAACCCTAGAGTAGTGGTTGCACCCACACTCACACATACACACATACTTGCACACATTCTTTCATATATCTGTGCGCATATGATGGTGTGTATATCTACACATGGGTATGGGACTATGTGTTCATATACGAGTTTTGAGGATGATACGTGGGATTGAGATGAGTCGATGAGATTCGATTGAGGCCGTGAGATTTGGCGACATGACAGTGTTCGTATTGGAGATGTGATATGATGGTAGTGATACCTGTCATGTGATGAGATAGTGTGATATCGACTCAGATTTAGGTGGTTTCCATACCCCTCTCTATTGACTTGATTGTTGGGTTCGTAGTTCGCATAGTAGGCGTTAGACTAGATCCGAGTCATACCTATTTCAGAACTAACGAATCAGGGATATTTTAAAGATAGGCAAAAGGGTTTATACGGATATTTTCAAAAGGCGCATCTTTTCATAAAACACCGTAGCCCTTATTTTACCAAAAGCCCTGATTCGTCTTATTTCGAAAGGCAAGGTTGCATGATATATCTATAGAGGCAGGTTCTCTACTGTTGCGTTGACTACTCGATTCCGCACATTCATGCTGTTTGCATTGCATCGCTTATATTGTTGATATATTTCATTCATGCTGCTAGGACACTAACACCATCATCGATGATACGTATGTTCCACGTACACTGTTGCCGGCCCACACACTTCATCATCGATAATTGCCATGTCACTACACTGTAGTACCGTTGCATTCAGGATATGACACTTGCATGACATATTGATATGCTTACCTTTCTGCTATATGTCGCATACATGCTGCTTTCTGATTATATGCATTGAGATATGCTGTTTTCATGATATTTCTGGTTTTGGGAACCGTGGGTGTTTCAAAGAGGATATGTAATTGTTTTGAAAACCCGGTTACCCTTGATATGATATTTCAGTGCGTCCACCATGTGTTTTCTCGGTGCTGAGAGCGACATGTGAAACCCGATTCGAGGAGGCGGATGAGGCCGATTGCGGGTACATGGTGGACCCGGTATGGTTCCCCGGGGCAAGAAATGTTTTTCGTGGAGTAGACGATGAGCCTGGCAGGGTGGCGAATACCTACCGGTGATTTTGTTGGACCTGGCGGTTATCCGGAGGATACTGACCGGAGTCGATAGATGGATATGGGCGTACTGCCGGGGCCGAGTGCCGATACCGCAGACAGATCCTGTGGGCCGATCCCGACTGACGGAGCCCGATATATGAGGATTTACATGCCGATGCTGGGCACAGTTTTCATGATGTTTTCGAGTGCCGATGCTGGGCACTCCGGTTCCATGATTTTGACGTGTCGAAAGGGACACAGGTGGTTTATATCCTCATATTTCCATGCATATGCTGATGATATTTACATGCATGATGGTTATTGTCATTGGGTGACGAGTGGACGGGATCTACGTACATGCAGATTGATTTCATTGATTGTACCTCACTTTTATGATATGCTATTACCTGAGGCACTGGCATGAGCACTTGGCATTACACTCATGTATAGAGATTACATTGCCAGTTTAGCATGTTTCAGATTTATTCATATTGAGGTTTATATATATATCTGATCTTATTGACCTTGGATGGGTCATGCATTCGATCTCTGCTTGTAGATATTTTCTATTCACGAGTTGGCAACTCACCCCCGTTGTGCCACAGTCCATGCAGGTTTTTTCCGTACAGATTCCATAGCGGCAATTCTGGCACACTGCTTCCATATGGGTGACTTGCGTTGGTAGGTGGGTTCTTTGTATCAGAACCGCCATTGCTCCTGTATTATTCATTGTATCTAGTTATTCCATCAACCAAAACTTGTATATTGTTTCAGACTTAGAAAACAGTGTTGTATTATTTCGACCTTAGAGTCGCGCTTGTAGTATTACGGTTTTCTGGCTGTTTTGAGTTTCTTTTTGGGTTTTGATTCTCGTCCTTTGGCGTTGTATATTATTATTGCTTGCGTGGTTGTGACCGTCGATTGACTAAGAGCTAGCCCCCGCTTGGGGATGCCTTTTATCATTTCATATATATTATTCTTGTTGTACCCTGTTTGGGGCCAGTTTTTACAAAGGAAACTCTGCCGAAATTTTCAGGAAAGGTTACACATTTTAAAAATGCATATTCGGCTTAGTTATTTAAAAACTTGATTTTCGAAACATGATTTCTTTACTTTTCAAAAACCAGTTTTCCTTATTTACTCTTTAAATGGTTTTAGATTGCTGGGCTTTTGGCTTACTTGGATCAGATGGGGTCCTATAGACTTCATATGGTTCAAGGGCCAGTCACGTGCTCTTTCGGGTCGTGACAAAGTTGGTATCAGAGCGCTAGGTTGATCTTGGTTCGAGTCTGAGTTTGACTATGTGGAGCCTAGGGCGTTATTTATATACGGAACTTCGGCTTGACCTTACGGAACTTAGACTTAGTCGAAGGGGTATTAGACCCGAACTTTCGTCGTGTAGGATGACCCTTGGTTGATGGAATAGGTGACTAAAGTAGAGTGACGTACCGTGGGTATGTTCCGCGGCATACTTACGACACGCCACTCCGCTTAAGAAACCTTAGGATGTACATTCCCTTGCACAGTATTATATTCCTTCCTATTATCTACCTTCATCGATACTGGTTATGGTTTTGCTGCTGCGATTGCACGGGCAGAGTGAGCTACGGCTCGAGTTGCGTCAGCATGAGCTCGTCGTGGACGAGGGCTGACTGGGGTGTTATTCCAGAGACATACGGTTGCATTGAGGCTTCGTATTTTGTGTTTCCGCACTATGAGCGTTTGACAGATCGCTGTTGCGAGATTTCTCGGATGTACCGGTCGGTACCAGAGGATTGAGCCACTGATAGAGGCCATCCAGGATGTGATGACTGTTGATATATCGCTTATTCATTATGGTTGAGGCGCTGCTTAGCGTACCGACGAATGAGCCGGTTGCTGCTGCGAATGATGAGATATCGCCCAGATGATTGGAGCTACTGCAGCATGAGCATATTCTTAGAGATATGATAGTGAGTCGCTAGTCACCGAGGATTAATGACTAGGACCTGTGGTTCGTTCGCTTACCCCGATGCGAGCTCATCAGGTAGATTGATTCCAGCTAGAGACGACTTCACGCAGGTTCGTTGAGAGTCGATTGAGACGATCGAATGTCAGGAACCCATTTTCCAAGTTTAATGTATTCGGAAAGACATGCAAGCGATTATATGGACCCTCTAGAAGAATGAAACCCTAACTCGACATAATGACCGTGTGAAAGCCTTTGAACCTTAGGGTTTACGGCAGTTCCTCGGCGCCATTAGTGAGGCTTGGGTTTGCCCTTCTACGGCTGGACCACCGATGCTGTGGTATGTACTCGATACTATTAAACTGTACCCGAGATGTTGAGCTCTTGGGGGATTGTGAGGTTCTGACGAGTCGATCGGACGATTCGACATCATTCGGATATCATGTGATGGGACACTGCTTGGGAGACTCCAGATACGAGCATAGCCGTCGGAGCGTAGTCCGTGTAGCTACGATGAGGTGAGTCTGAATCAGTCGATATTGAAGCAGAGTGGAGTAAAGAGTTCGCACGAGATTTCGACGAGATGACGTTCCACTCCGCTGACATCAGAGATGTGATATGCACGCTGAGGACGTGTTCGGCTAGATATCTTCTACTGAGTGATGAAGATACCGAGTTCGTGATTTCGAGTCCGTGTTAGAGACTTCGGATGGACCGTAGCCGAGGACATTGCAGTGCGCAGATAAAGACGCGACGTCGAATGGTCGATGATACAGACAAGCGGGACAAGAAGTTCGTGCGAGAGGCAGACGAGCTGTTACTACACCCCGTTAAGATTAAAGGTCGGACATGCATACAGAGGCGCAGAGATGCGACCAGCTTCCGAGAAGATGTTGTACTAAGGACGCAGATGTCCAGAGAGCGAGAAAAGATTACGCCAGAGTACCAGCCTCCTTATAGTTTGGCTTAGGCAAGATTAGAAGAGACCTTGTGTAGGATTCCTTCCAGTACACTGCTGCAATAAGAGTTGCACCCAGGATCGGATGCGTGATGTGCATTCAGAGGACCCGAGGTCGGCGCCAGAGATGTGCTGCTTTACGAGCGGTCGTGAGGATTGACCGAGAGATGACCAGGGAAGTGCCAGAACGGAATCGTTCCTGTCAGCACACCTGACCGGGCCGATGAGCCGATGGATTGCGAGATTGGTAATCCACAGGAAAGATAAGGAACCAGAGGCAGAGGACGCCAGCCGCGAGCAAGAGGCAAGTAGATATCTTGCGCCGCTAGAATCGGATGTTCCGGTACCTTTTCGACCCTGAAGAAGGATATACCGACGACGGTATTTATGATTTATGATTTTGTGATTTGATTATCACGTATCCGTCATCTTAGATTTTGGTATTTTGGGAGATCTATTCGCATGATTTAGTCTTGATGACTAAGTTTCATGATATTTGATTTTGTGCACCATGGTTGCACTTACTGGGTATTTATACCTTGCATATAGTTATTACTCTTGAGGTGTTGATTGCGATTTCATGCCTATTTTATGCCTGTGATTCGATTTACGCTTCCAGCATAGTTTCATGTACCTTTAGTGTTTTGATTTGTGCACGCTGATGCACGCGGTTGTGAGTTTTTCCATCGCGGTACACCTGATTTGATTAAGCCGCGTTGTATATTGTTTCGTGCCTTGGCTGCACCTGCTTATGGCTTTATGGATTTCATATGGTTGATTTGATGTTGTGCATATGTTATGCACACGATTTGATTTTTGCACTCGGTATAGCTTATATGTGCTTGTAGTGCATTGATATGTATTTTGTGCACGCGGTTGCACACGTTCATGATTTTCTTTATATCTGGGTACACTTGGTGTTGCTGCTTACGCATTTGAGTTATTGCTGGTATTTGTGCATAGGATGCACCAGTTCTATACTTCGTGCGTTTTTCGCACCAGTTTTAAGTTTCTTGCGTTTATCGCATCAGATTTATATTTCGTGCCTTTGTTGCACCGGATTTATATTTTGTGCATTTCGGTTGCACCTGACTTCGATTTGATGCCTTTCGGTA
Organism: Agapanthus africanus; assembly: GCA_030015575.1. Taxonomy (NCBI): domain Eukaryota; kingdom Viridiplantae; phylum Streptophyta; class Magnoliopsida; order Asparagales; family Amaryllidaceae; genus Agapanthus; species Agapanthus africanus. The sequence continues at coordinate 123,898,532 of JASDDO010000031.1, forward strand.
TGTCGATTTTGATTGTGATATTGATGTGGATTCTTGCACTCCGTGCTTTTGACTGGACTTACGCATGTTCGGCGTTGCTATCGGATTTTGTGATTCCGTGCATGTGGAGTGCACAGGATTTAGATTTTCATTCGTGCACGATGGATGCACCGATTTGGATTTTCGCGCATGTTGGGCGCAGGCTTTGAGATACGATTTTGGTGCACACCTGATACACTAAATCGAGATTCTTCGTGCATGTCAGATGCACCGGATTTTGGCTGTCAGGCACACACGTTGCCTATGACAGATGCTTCGTGCACACCCGTTGCACCTAGATGTTGTTTTGTGCACCTGTATGGCACATATATGGATTTTGATTTCCGTGCGCACCAGACGCATAGGGTGGTGTTATGTGCATTTTTGGGATTTATTCCTTTTGGAGCAGTACATTTCTATGATATTTGATATTTGTTTTTGTACCGAGCAGGACTAGTCAGAGGACAGTATCTGGATATATTTTGCATGCATTGATAGTTCGAAGGGATTTCCAAGAGCGAGCTATGGTCTCGATATATATATACCTACGTGTCCGATATGACACGAAACATTTAAAAACAAGGAAACCCTTCTAAATTGTTTTCAAAACGGCGGAGCGCACCTATTAAACAAAGGATATATATATATATACGTATATAGTTATTTTCTTGTGAAAAACGTCCGCCACTGTGTAGTGTTACGCGCATCGCACAGCGACTTAAAAGATTTGGCATGCATCTACATCAGCTATTCACATGTATAGTTCTGATTTATATCATATTGATTTTTTATTGGATTTGACATTTGTGTCTTTACCATGACTCCGATGATTGCGGGACGCTTGATGGAATGTTGCTTTTGAGTTATCTGCTCAGTACTCATGCGCATGCATTGCGCTATGATGTTTTATGTATTGCTGATTTCGGAGCCCCGATGACTTGGAATTTGTATTGAAATATTTTAGTATTTGGGAGTTTAAATTTAAATTCGGGGACCGAATTTCTTTAAGGGGGTAGATTGTAACGTTTTCAAAATAATAAAATATGATTTTTGGGAAATTTTATAATTTAATATTATTTGAATGAATATTTTAATATTCTAGGATAATTAAATACAAATAAATGGGGAAAAATTATTGAAAATTCTAAAATAGGGTATTTTATGGAATTATGCCATTTTAATGTTTTTAAGATTAGTTATATGCTAATTTAGTGCTAATCGCGATTAAAAATCGCTAATTGGATTTTTAACATTTTTGTGCAAAAATATGGACATATCATTTTCCACACTTGTTACACTTGTGTTACATTTCTTTTGCCATGGTTGTTCTTTTGGGTTCACTATTGGAGTGAAAAGGAAAAGAAAAGGAAAAAGTAGTTTGATGATGAGAGAGAGAAAGGGACCAAGTCAACCTTAACCTCTTTTGACCCATGCCCCCCCATCATTTCCCTTCTCATTTCCTCTCCCTCCCCTTGTTGAGCTGCTGCTGCCCTCTCCCCCTCTCTCTCCCTCTTCATGAAACCCTTGATCCACCATGAAAACAAAGCCAAAACCCCATTCCCACTTCACAAAACTTACTCCCAAGCTCACTATCTACACATTGAATCTAGCAAGATTGAATTTGGAGGACTTTGAGCAACTCAAGAATTTTCTTGAGTTGCCAAAGGAGGTAATTTCTGCACCTATTAGAGTAGTATTTCATTTCCTTGTGCATCTATTCTAGTTTCATATCGATATTGTGTTGTTTGTGGACTTTAGAGAATTCAAGTTAGGGTTTAGGGTAAAACTGAAATCAAAGATGGAATTGAGGATTGTGGTGACCTTAGAATCCCTTGTGTGATGCTAATTTGAACCCGAACCTGAACTTGAAACCAGAATACGGAATTACGGAATCGATATCGGGGAAAACGGTAAATCTGGAAGTGTTTTGTGGAATCTGCTATCACCCCGAGACCCCAAAAATAAAACTGAGTTGACAGTGAGATGTGCAGACACCAAAGAACCACCACACCAAACCCTAGCCCCCAACTCCAATTCTAGGCCGCCAATTATTCCATTCTGGCCGCAAATTACGGCCAGAGCAGGAGGGAAATGCCTCGATTTTCGTGCATGGCCCTATTTCCTCTATTCTTGACCCTGGGTATGTCCAGTTTTGAATGATTCCATCTTGGGAAAAATCTGGGTTGATTTTCCTATGTTGGTGCATGGTTTACGACTTGATTTAGCATGGATTTTGGTATTTGGTGATTCATTCCTGTCGGGTGGCGTTTGGACGTCAACGACAAGTGGATATTGAACGTGTTTACATGCGAGTCGATAGGTTTTTACCTATACGGGTAGCGTGTGCTATTTTGGTTTCCGATGTGATTTTCATGTGCTTTAGCGTTGTGATATACTTGAAGGTACCCTACGAGATGTTGAGGCAAAGAAGATGAAGATGGCGACATCGGCACCGACACATGAGAAGCAAGGTGAGTAGATTTATATCTACGTTAAGAAGTCGGGTGGATGGCGTATAGCACCCCCGCAGTCCGTGGTGATGTATACGAATACGTATACACACACATATATTTATTATGTGTTGTTTAGGATTATTGATGGTAATAATGGATTATTGGTGATAAGGATGTATTGGTTGAGTATAGTGTGAAACCCTAGAGTAGTGGTTGCACCCACACTCACACATACACACATACTTGCATACATTCTTTCATATATCTGTGCGCATATGATGGTGTGTATATCTACACATGGGTATGGGACTATGTGTTCATATACGAGTTTTGAGGATGATACGTGGGATTGAGATGAGTCGATGAGATTCGATTGAGGCCGTGAGATTTGGCGACATGACAGAGTTCGTATTGGAGATGTGATATGATGGTAGTGATACCTGTCATGTGATGAGATAGTGTGATATCGACTCAGATTTAGGTGGTTTCCATACCCCTCTCTATTGACTTGATTGTTGGGTTCGTAGTTCGCATAGTAGGCGTTAGACTAGACCCGAGTCATACCTATTTCAGAACTAACGAATCAGGGATATTTTAAAGATAGGCAAAAGGGTTTATATGGATATTTTCAAAAGGCACATCTTTTCTTAAAACACCGTAGCTCTTATTTTACCAAAAGCCCTGATTCGTCTTATTTCGAAAGGCAAGGTTGCATGATATATCTATTGAGGCAGGTTCTCTACTGTTGCGTTGACTACTCGATTACGCACATTCATGCTGTTTGCATTGCATCGCTTATATTGTTGATATATTTCATTCATGCTGCTAGGACACTAGCACCATCATCGATGATGCGTATATTCCACGTACACTGTTGCCGGCCCACACACTTCATCATCGATAATTGCCATGTCACTACACTGTAGTACCGTTGCATTCAGGATATGACACTTGCATGACATATTGATATGCTTACCTTTCTGCTATATGTCGCATACATGCTGCTTTCTGATTATACGCATTGAGATATGCTGTTTACATGATATTTCTGGTTTTGGGAACTGTGGGTGTTTCAAAGAGGATATGTAATTGTTTTGAAAACCCGGTTACCCTTGATATGATATTTCATTGCGTCCACCATGTGTTTTCTCGGTGCTGAGAGCGACATGTGAAACCCGATTCCAGGAGGCGGATGAGGCCGATTGCGGGTACATGGTGGACCCGGTATGGTTCCCCGGGGCAAGAAATGTTTTTCGTGGAGTAGACGATGAGCCTGGCAGGGTGGCGAATACCTACCGGTGATTTTGTTGGACCTGACGATTATCCGGAGGATACTAACCGGAGTCGATAGATGGATATGGGCGTACTGCCGGGGCCGAGTGCCGATACCGCAGACAGATCCTGTGGGCCGATCCCGACTGACGGAGCCCGATATATGAGGATTTACGTGCCGATGCTGGGCATAGTTTTCATGATGTTTTCGAGTGCCGATGCTAGGCACTCCGGTTCCATGATTTTGACGTGTCGAGAGGGACACAGGTGGTTTATATCCTCATATTTCCATGCATATGCTGATGATATTTACATGCATGATGGTTATTGTCATTGGGTGACGAGTGGACGGGATCCACGTACATGCAGATTGATTTCATTGATTATACCTCACATTTATGATATGCTATTACCTGAGGCACTGGCACGAGCACTTGACATTACACTCATGTATAGAGATTACATTGCCAGTTTAGCATGTTTCAGATTTATTCATATTGAGTTTTATATATATATATCTGATCGTATTGACCTAGGATGAGTCATGCATTCGATCTCTGCTTGTAGATATTTTCTATTCACGAGTTGGCAACTCACCCCCGTTGTGCCACAGTCCTTGCAGGTTTTTGCCGTACAGATTCCATAGCGGCAATTCTGGCACACTGCTTCTATATGGGTGACTTGCGTTGGTAGGTGGGTTCTTTGTATCAGAACCGCCATTGCTCCTGTATTATTCATTATATCTAGTAATTCCATCAACCAAAACTTGTATATTGTTTCAGACTTAGAAAACAGTGTTGTATTATTTCGACCTTAGAGTCGCGCTTGTAGTATTACGGTTTTCTGGCTGTTTTGAGTTTCTTTTTGGGTTTTGATCCTCGCCCTTTGGCGTTGTATATTATTATTGCTTGCTTGGTTGTGACCGTCGATTGACGAAGAGCTAGCTCCCGCTTGGAATGCCTTTTATCATTTCATATATGTTATTCTTGTTGTACCCTGTTTGGGGCCAGTTTTTACAAAGGAAACTCTGCCGAAATTTTCAGGAAAGGTTACACATTTTAAAAATGCATATTCGGCTTAGTTATTTAAAAACTTGATTTTCGAAACATGATTTCTTTACTTTTCAAAAACCAGTTTTCCTTATTTACTCTTTAAATGGTTTTAGATTGCTGGGCTTTTGGCTTACTTGGATCAGATGGGGTCCTATAGACTTCATATGGTTCAAGGGCCAGTCACGTGCTCTTTCGGGTCGTGACAGTTGTGGCGTCTCTATGGATCCCTTGCTGGCTTGGCATCATCCATCATATGAATATGATGTTCAACTATGAGGGGACTAATCCTCTTGATGTCCGCCATAGTCCAACCAAAAGCTTGCCGATTATTTTTTAAGACCGTTAAAAGGGCTCTCTCTTGCTCGGGGGCTAGAGATGCCGATATGATAACATGAAGGGTCTCATTCTTACCTAAGTAAGTGTATTTAAGGTGAGACAGCAATAGCTTGAGTTCGATTTTTGGAGGTGAAACAATTGAAGGTAAAATTGGTGAAACAGTCTCGAACTCGAAGGATTCCAACAAAGGATCATAGTGAGTGTAAGCAATCGGGTCAGATGGTTCAGTTAATTCATCCGAAAAGTCAAAGGTTTCAAACTCCGGTGGTGATTCTTCAAAATCGTTCGAAAAAGTGAAACACTCGTAATCGTTATCGGGTGTGAAAGCAGTGTGAGAATCAAGGACGAACACATTAGTCGCGTCAAAACTACTGTGATCAAACAGAAATTTTTCGAGCTCACAGTCCTCCTGTGTGATCTCTTGGATCGAGCAAACATCAAGTATATTAGCATTAGGCTCGAAGGGCTGATTCTCCAACTTAAAAATGTTGAGTTCAATTGTCATAATTCCAAAAGATTGGTTCATTGAACCATTTCGACAATTGATCACCGTATTAGAAGTTGCAAGGAATGGTCGACCAAGTATTACCGGAATTTGACTCCGGTGGTTAGCTACAGGCTGTGTGTCCATAGCAATGAAATCAACGGGGAATATGAATTACCCTACTTTAATTAACACATCCTCTAACTCACCTCTAGGATGGGTGATAGATCGGTCAGCCATTTGGAGAGTACAATGTGTGGGTTTCAGCTCTCCAACGCCTAATTGTTCATATACTGAATAGGGAAGAAAATTAACACTGGCACCAAGATCTAAAAGTGCGCGGTTGATGTTCTTGTCCCCAATAGTTATTGAAATTGTAGGACAGCCAGGGTCCTTGCGTTTTTGGGGTAAAGGTTGGGTAAGAGCATCACTTACTGCACTAGCCACGAATACTTTCTTGGGTACCTGCGACTTCCTCTTCTCGGTGCATAAGTCCTTCAAGATTTTAGCGTAAGAAGGGACTTGTTGGATTGCATCCAAGAGAGGTATGTTAATGCTAACCTGTTTGAATAACTCCACAATCTTCTCAATTTTTGGAGTTTGTTTATTGGATCTCAACCTGTTTGGAAATGGAATATTTTGAAAATTTGTTGAGTCCATTGTTTGTGGAGTAGATTGTGGAGTTAGAACGGATCCAAGTGTTGGTGTTTTCGTTGAGTGAGATGTGGGTCCGTTTGAATTAGAAGAAGTAGAGCCTTATGAAGAATGAAGAACAGGCACTGAAGAAGACGAAGAAGATGAAGAAGAAGAAGAAGAAAAAGAAGTGGCAGCCGGGGTGTCATCACTAATACCCACATTATTGTGCAACACTCTTCCAGATCTCAACGTATTCACAGCATTTACATTATGATTTTGTTGTTCATAAGCAACATGTGCGTTGTGTGTGACCAAGATTTGGCAATGGTTGAGACGGAAGCTTTCCCTTTTCTCGCTCGCTTAACGCAGCATTCAGTTGTGCAATTTGGGATTCAATTGTTTTGATGCTCTGATCATGTGAAGCAGTGTGTTGCACCGAAGACTGAATGGAAGATTGGATGTTGGCTGAGGATTTCATAGATTGTTTTAAAAACGCATCCAGACTTCGTTCTAGCGAGAAAACCTTATCGTTATTTGGCTGAACAAAATTGTTTTGAGGATAAGAGTTGTTTGGTACAATATTGTTCATTTGGTTTTGGTAAGGTTAGGGTTTGAAAGGTTGCTGATACTGAGTTTGTTGAGGGGCTTGTTGTTGTAAAGGAGGCTTTTGAAAATTATTGTTGCCTTGGAATTGTTGTTGATTTTGATTCCAAGCAAAATTTGGGTGGCTCCTCCAACCAGGATTTTAAGTTGAAGAGTATGGATCATTTCTTTGTCTTTACTGAAAGGCAGCATTGACTTGATCTTGTCCTTGAAAAGGTGGGTTGTATGGACACTCTTCGGTTAGATGGGATGGATCCGAACAACAAGCGCAAATAGTGCGAGTGGGTAAAGCTGGGGCAGAAGAAGGCGATGAGAATTTGCTCTCAATTGCTTCTAGTTTTTTCGTGAGTGCGGCCATTTCGGCCTTCATTGCAATCTACATATCAAGTTCATATATGCCTGCCCTAGACTTACCTGATGAAGTAGATGAAGTGGTCTTAGTGCTTTCCCACTGAAGTGTTTGTTCAGCAAGAACATCGAGAAATTGCCAAGCTTCCTCGCTCGATTTTGTAAGAAAGTGATCTTGACAAATGGTTTCCAACAACTGCTTAGTTGCTGGGTTCAGTCCTTCGTATAATGTTTGGCAAAGTTGCCAATTCTCGATACCGTGGTGAGGGCACTGAACAAGAAGGTCCTTAAATCTTTCGAAACACTTCCAAAAAGGTTCGGAAGGAAGCTGGGAAAATTGAATAATTTCATTGCAAATTCTCGCGGTCTTGTGGTGTTGGTAAATTTTTTTTAGAAAAGCCTTAACAAACTCTTCCCGGCTTTTTATGGAGTGCGATGCTATGCTATATAACCATTTTTCAGCTAGGTCACATAAAGTGAATGGAATGACACATAGCCTTATAGCATCATCGAAAAGTTGTGTGGACTTCATGATTGCGTAAACATTCTGGAATTTGTTAATGAAGATGTAGGCATCTTCAGATTCCAGCCCGTGAAATTTAGGAAACATATTGATGAACTGGGGTTTAATTTTGAAGTTATCCCCATTAGCCGGTGGAAGTGAAAGACAAGTGGGAAGTACGGTGCGGATGGGATAGAAAAGATCCTGGAGCGCGATTCGTTGGGGCGCTTCAACAGGAGGGTGTGGTGGGTTATTCGCACCCAGTTGAGGTGGAATCAGTCCCGTAGGTAAGGGGTTGTTAGGATTGAATCCCGACATCTCCTTAGAAGATGATGAATTTGAAGACGAAGGTAAAGAAGTGGAGGGAATTTCGACTTCAGAGTAGAACGCGTCGTCAGTAGACACTAACGAGACATAGACTAAACGAGCGCTAGTGTCCCTAGTCCAACTGGACATACACTAACGAGGTGTAGTGTAGTCAAAAAGTAAAAATAGAAGGTGGGGGTAAGAAAACGTCAATGAGAGAAAGTGGGGTTGGTGGGGTGCAATGGATTTCTAGCGACAAAATGGCAATTTTTTTTTTTTGTAAAAAAAAAATTTTTGTTTTGTGTTTTTTATTTTATAAAGATTTTTTGCAAAAGTTTTTTTATAAGTAGCTTAGACACACTTTCAAGCAATCACAATATGCACAATCAAGTCTAGTGTTAGGGTCTCCTAAGCCAACTAGACTGCTCCTAACTGTTCCAAAGGACAAGTTGTGAAATCCTTGAATCGCCTCTTCACCGCCAATTGTGGCTAGGTAAGCACAAGTAAAGAAAGGAGGGATCCGCTCACGAATCACCGTGAGACGAGCCTTTTAAAATTACCTTTCCCACTTGTCTAGCCTAGGCACCACAAAGTCAGGTTTAGATAAACGACCGATGCCTACAACCTTTCCTTTATCCTAATAAGTACGACAGTCTTTATTAGCTGAGTCTAATATTTTTTAATTAACTCGAGGGTTGATGTAAATGCTTTTTGTGATTTTTGGAGTCCTATGAAGGGTAATGAAATCCCCACCCAATCTGGATTGGTGTTACAGCCCCTTAAAAGTGCGTTTTAAAAATGCAAAAAGTAAACACACAAAATTCCAAAACACTTGCCAAATTTTTTTCTTTTATTTGCGGCGCAAAGAATCCTGCATAAGATTGATTATTGGAGAAGGGGGAGAATTTTTGCGCAAAGAACCCTGCACTAAAATTTTTCAGAGGATTTCAGAGGACAGAAGAGAGAAAAAAAAACTAAAAGAGAATTTTTCAGTTGCTGACGTCAGCAAGGTGCCACGGATTCGCGGTCAAAAGCACTGAACTGTGGCGGTTCCGCGGTCAAATAGTTGGTTCAATCCTTCAAAATTCTTCTGTTTTATGCTGTGGCTCTCCTCTGTATGTTCAGATCTGCTGTTTGCTGTTTTGTTCGCAGGATTTTTCCAGATCTAAATCTGTTCGTCTTTCCGATCCTGCACAATTCGCACGAACCCCTTCAAAAAATAACAAGTTGATAAATATTTTATTTTTTTATATTTTTTCAGTTTTTATGATTTTTTAATTTTTAATTAACCCGAAATTACAAAAAGAAAATAACTACCGTTATCCCCGGCAACTGCGCCATTTGATTGATCGTTTGTTTAAGCGTATGCGTTTTTGAAATCAAAGAATTAACCGCAATCAATAACGGTGTCGCTTGGTAGCTAGACGATTGAGTACGGGTTGGTCCACAGGGAAAACGTGTTCTTTTCTAGTTGTTCTAACGAGTCAATTCCTATTTGTGGTAGGTTTTGATTTTCTAAAAAAACTGAGGTTGAATTTGCTTTGGATTAAAACCTTGCTAGTGTTAGGATTTGGTTAATTTGGAAAGTTAATTCTACTCACCGCTTCCTTTGCCCTAATTAAGATCTTAGGTGTTAAGGTAATAATTAATAAAGGGGATTAGCGCGATCAGGAAGAAACTTCGTTTCTTCATTTTGGCCTTTGTCCGTCCTTTCTTAATTCTTAGCCCTAACATCTTTCTAAATCAACCACAACCGCTCTAACTAGGGAATCACCGCTAACTCGTAGGATAGGGTGCCGTAGTGAGCGGTGTGTGGTTGTTTTACATAGAGCCCTAATTTTATAAAGTTAAACGGGCAAGAATGGAGTGAGAGATTTCATCTCTCAAACCGATCCAATCCTAACCCTAACAAGTGAGGAACTACTCACTCATTATGGAATTAACAAATGAATTCATTTTTTTATTTTTCTTTTAATAACCTAATTAACGTGCGGAATATAAACGACAGATAAAAATTGCAGAGAAATGAAATTGCAACTAAGAAAAACACACGATAAAAAGAAACAACTTACTTTATTGATGAACTCTTTGACGATTACAAGGAATTGAAAATCTAAGATCTAGAATTAAAAAGAGGCATGCTCCAAAAAGAGCTGTAGGCTTCATATTTATAGATAGGAGAAACCCTAGGGTTTACATCTGATCCACATCTGAATTTACAAGAAAACCCTAAGAAAACCGGGTCAAAGCACCGATTCCCACCGACACGCACCGACACGTGCGATGCACGGCCGCGGATCCGTGGCCATAAGCCTTATTTGACCGCGGATCCGCGGCCAAATAGTGGGCTCTCTGTCTCATTTTTCTAGGGTTGCTTCATGTTGCCTTTTTCTTCTGGTTTCTTCACTTGGTTTCTCAAAATATCTTCTACTTTCTTCCAGATTTCCACAGTGCAGAATGTTGTGGACTTTTACCGTTAGCTTCGCGTTGAAGTCTTGAATCTTTGTGCTGCCCTCGTACTTTGTGCAATTGAACTGTTCATTGATCATCATTTGTTCCTTAAACTATAGGCGGCATCATAAAAAATTTTCTATTTGTTGGTCGTAGTCTCACTTTTGTAGCGTCTTTTCACCATTTTCACTGTATTGTTCCGAGAACCTGTAAGCTGCAACTATTTAACAGACATGGATTAAAAGCAACTATTATTTGCAATATGATTAATAATGGGGAATATAATAATGCAAAATTCTGATATGAACAGGTAATCCATGAGTACATCCTATAATTGTTCCTAGTCGAGGTTGTATCGAGACAGGGCATCGATGCTCCAGAGTAGACTAGCGTATACGCATCTTGACCCATCTGATGGGCGATGGATGATCCAACATCCATTGGTGATTGACATCAAAGATGATGTACGGGTGCTCAGTGGAGACTGGGTACACTGAACGGACTCGCCAAGAACTTCTAGTTGGTATTATACCTATCGTCAGATAGCAGTTCTCTGGTGACACTGGTACAGGTTAGTCTGTAGACCCGAGATCGTCATAGAGTCTTGTGTGATTCCCACTGTGCTTTGATTTCCACCTTAACACGTTCATGAGAACGTGCAAAACGGTGGCTTTTGGGTGCAGTCCCGAATCACATTGAGGCAATGAGCGATAGGAGGGGTTTCGTCTCTCCCGGTATTGGGGGTTGATGTTGCGCTGTGGTCGATTTGCTATAACTGGAAGTCCCTGTCCAGGGCTGATATGGAGATCTACTGGTAAGTGTTATTAGTAGTTTCTCGACCCGTTATGAGCCTCACATTGACACGACTTATCGGTTAATGGGGTTTGACGTTTACCACCCCTAGACTGGATATGCAACATATAAGACGAAGTGACCGGACTGTACGGTAGTGTTACTGATTGGATTCGCAGGAGTATGTAAAGGCTTGCTTGTTGATCTTTTGGTCGCTAAATACCCGGGTGGTCGTTACGTTTAGCTGACCGCTTGCGGCTTGTGGGTATTTGATGTGATCGTCGCCTACTGACGGCGTATTGACGAGTCTTTAGAGTCCTACATAGAGGTTTCCTGGCTTAGACGAAACAGAGTAGGAGCACATATGTGATATGTGCGGGACCGAGATTGAAACGAGTATGTGATACTGTATTCTATTCTCGCGATATGTGATATCGGTCGGTTATATATGATATGGCCGGGTCATCGGATCAAGTGTTGATTCGATAAAATGATACATATTATATTAGTCGGTTATATGTGATATAGCCGGATTATTACATCAAGTTTTGATTTAATAATTTAATGTATAATTATATATTTGATATATTGAATTTCATTAACTAATATATGCTCAATTAAGCATATCTTTTTCTCATTATGGATACATTGATATATATATGTGTGATATATGTTAAATGTATTGTTTTCTTTTTGTACACATAAATGTATATATGATATATATTCATGTGTCATGCTAGGTTATATGTGCAACTGTCACGACCCAAAATTTAGGCCCGTAACCGGCACTTAAACTACGTAACGTCAACAGGCGTACGCAACTTAAGTAAGCCGAAACCCAGAAATCTAAACCGCCCAAAACTGGATAAGCGGAGAAAAACATAGTTAAAAACATTCGGAAAATCTCAAGTAAAATCTTTAACTTTTTGAAAATTTCGGCAGCACCTCTGTAAAAACTAGCCCCGAAAATGGGTACAACATAAAATATAAAGAAAACATCCCAAACGGGAGCAAATCACGCCCAACGGCGGAGACAACCACCACAAGCATATATACGACGCCGTAGCGAAGAAATATATATAAATGAAAACAACATAAGGAGGTAAAACTATATAACAAGGCCGGCTCCCACGAGCACGGCACCAAAAGTCAAAAAAAAATAATACAACACCGATCCTCACAACTCGTCTCTAAGTCAAATACATGAAGTGGTAGATGGAGAGTACTAGATACAAGAAATATTTAATGTACATCATCGGATAACCGCAACCCACCTAAAGCAAATGGCCTCACAGCCAACCGTAGCGGTATCCGTAAAGGTAGAGATAAAAAGGCGCCCTTCCGCGACTACTCTAAGGGTAAGTCCTTCAAAACACTGTGTCATAAGGGGGGTGAGTTGCCAACTTGTGAATAGTAAATAACATCATACTGTAATTGCAAGTATGCACTAACAGCAATAATCAATCACATGTAAAATGGTAGCATAAGTATGACAATATGAATATGCAACTATCATGATCAAGGTACACCACCAGGGTACTGTATCTATATGAATCAAATTCATATCAACTAAATACTGAGTGCGGGAAAATTAATAATCTCATTCATAAATGTTCCCCTCCGAATGGCGGCGACGACGTGAGGACGTCTTGCCTGATATTCGGGGCAGATGCTATTTGGTTTTATCCGTCCACCTCTCCGAAGATGCCAAGTTGATTTATAGCACCGTGTATGGGAGGTTTAGAAGGATGCGGCCGATGTTGCAGACTTCATCAGATTCCCCCTCAAGGTAAGGGGTTTTTGATTGTGGGGACGCTCTTCCCTGTAGGCGCAAGCCTCTGCAGTTAATTACGCTACCGCATCGCGGTAGACACTTTCTCCTTCTCTAAAATTTCACTTTGTGTCGTGTGTGTTTGTTTTGTTTGTGGATGCCCGTGGATTGTATATGGAGACTAAGTTATGCCGTCGCCCATAGGACGTGGATTAGTCCAAATCCGTATTTACTTAGATTTGGGTTTGGTGTTTTAGTTTAAGAATACGTTAGCCATATTGAGGCTAAGATCAACTTAAATGTTCGTTAAGGATACGTTAGTCTGATTCGAGACTAAGATCAATTTAACGGAATCGTTTGGATCCAACAAAAGAGCATTTGGGGGGGCTCTTTTGTTCCAGTTTAGGGACATAGTGGTCCATAGGTAGTTTAAGGAAGTTTCGGGCTATTGCCAGTTTAGGGACATGGTGGTCCATATTCCAGTTTAGGGACATGGTGGTCCATGGGTAGTTTAAGGACGTATAAGTCCGTGGGTTTAAGGACCCCACAGCCCATATGGGTGTGTTTAAGGACGCATTAGTCCGTTAGTTTAAGGACGCATAAGTCCGTGGGTTTAAGGACATCACAGTCCGTATCTTGGTTTAAGGACGCATAAGTCCATGCGTTTAAGGACCCCACAGTCCGTATCTTGGTTTAAGGACGCACAAGTCCATGAGTTTAAGGACCCCACAGTCCGTGTTGATGTGTTGTTGTCGGGACCCGTCACCTCTCTGACGTCGTTGAAGGATTACAACGATATGAGTCAGAGGAGTTCGGAGATGTACCCTCGAACCGAATGTAAATTGATTTAGGAGAGCAGCCGTGCTCAGTCAATTTAATTTGAGGACTTACGGCCATGATTGGGCTAAGTCCAGTTGGGAATATTCAACGTTTTTATTTATCTTTGGCCTATTAGGCCTGTGCTTAGGCTTTGCCCCTTTTTAATAATGCACTGCATTTTGTTTTGTTTGGGCTCTGCCCTTTTATAAATGATGCAGAGCATCTTCTTTGTTTGGGCACTGCCCTTTTATAAATGATGTAGAGCATCTTCTTTGTTTAGGCTCTGCCCTTTTAATGCATTGCATTTTATTTGGCCTGTTAGGCCTTTTTTAATTGGGCTTGGCCCTTCAGTAAATAATGCAGTGCATTAATTGTCTGATATTGGCTTGTCAGGCGCTTTGCGCCAATCATTGAGCGCAAGCGCATGCGGAGGTGACACATGTCACGCTCTGGTGAGCGCGAGCGCAACACCGCAGTGCGCTGTGCTATTGTGCTGCTGACACGTGGCGCTCTCTGGTGGCTTGCGCCAACCCAGGAGCACAACAGTGCAGTTTTGCAAGTGCAAGGCACTGTTTCAATAACTTGATCCAATTTTGGATTCAAGAAAAGAATTTTTCTGAAATTCCAAAACCAATGGTTCATAAAAAGTGCAAGGCACTGTTATTATTATTTTTTTATTGAAGATCATTGATCTTGTTCTTAGATCAATGATCTATTCAGAAGAAATTCTTCTATTTTATAAAGGTTTTAACTTTTTCTTGAGTTCTTTTCAAAATTCCTTAGAGTTCTCTCTGTTTTTAAGTTCTTGATCTCTCACGATGTTGATGCTTTGAATTGGGGTCTAGGGGTCTTTATATAGTGCCCATAAATTTGTTAAGTTTGTTAAAGAGATCATTCTCTGAGTGATTTGGGGAATTTTCCCTATCGTTGGATCTTTGATCCAAGAGCTTCTGTTTTACAGAAGACAATCTTCTTGTTTTAACAAGAACAGAAGGATCTTACTGGAATTTTAATTCTTTTTGGCGCAGATGCACCAGCGCTTGACACGTGTCACGCAGGGCACAGCGCAGCGCAACTGCGCTTGCGCCACTGGGCTGACACGTGTCGCGCAGCGCAACTGCATTTGCGTTGATACGTGTCGCGCAGCGCAGCGCTTGCGCAACTGCGCTGACACGTGTCGCGCAGCGCAGAGCTTGCGCAACTGCGCTTGCGCACCTGCGCTGATACGTGTCGCGCAGCGCAGCGCTTGCGCAACTGAAGCGTTGCTTCCTTTAATTTTTGTTTTAAATAGAGCCTTGCTCTGATTGGGCGCGCTGCCTTAGGCGCTGCGCTGACGTATCAACTTCTGACAGGTGGCGCGTTGCGCGCAGCGCACGGGATTTGAAGCGTTGCTTCAATTTTTGAATTTTTGAAATTCAAACAGAGCTTTGGTCTGATTGGGGGAAACAAATGCCCCCCCACCGTTGCGCTCATGTGACGTGCACGTGAGTGCAGCGGTGGCAAGATCTTGGCCGTTGGATCAACGGGTGAGTTGAAGGGGCGCAGGCGCCTATAAATAGGACCCACCCTTGGTCCTTGGAAAATGTTTTACCATTTTTCAAGAACTTGAATTTTCAGAGCCTTTCTCTCGTTTAAGAATTTTTTAGCCTTGTTCTCGTTCTTCATAAGAACTTCAGTGTTCAGAACCTAGAATCATCTTAGGTAAAATTAAATTAAATTAAATTAAATTTAATTAACAGAGTCTTGCTCTTATAGATCTTTGATCTAAAGAAAACTTTTCTGGGGTTTTATCAACAGAGCCTTGCTCTCAAAAGTCTATAGATCTACAGAGATCTTGTTTCATGGGTTTTAACCCATGAACAGAGCTTTGCTCATGGATCAAATGTAGATCTTTTTTATTTAAAAAATGAAGAACTCCTAAGAGTTTTCATGGATCATTAGGATCCCAATTTTTTTTTTAATCTTTAGGAGTTTAAAGAAATTTTTTCTTTTAATAGATTTTCTCATCATTATCACAGATCTAGGCTCTTTTAAGGAATTTTATTCCCCTGAGACCAAAGTTTGACAAGTGCTACTACGTGACACAGCTTTGCTCTGAAAGAGGAGATTTTCTCCTTGTCTCTAGAGATTTTTATTATTAATGAGAATATTCTCTTGGGGATTAACTGACAGTCTCATCCAATGATGGGGTTGTCTTATTAACTGATGCACTGTCATCCAGATTTTGTGGGTCCTCCTTTGGTCCCCTACCCACTGCATTGCAGTGTAATATAAATTTTAAAATGCCAGGCGTTGGAACTACGATACTGACGGTTGATTTTTGTCCCCTTGCAGTGAACATGTCTACTGATTTGTCTTTCCCGTTTGTTCGCAAAGAGGGAGGATTTCCTCAGGCAACAGTGGAACGAGTAGTGCTCGCTTTCATCAAGGATCATGACCCCGAGCATAAGAGCCTTCACCTGTGGTGTAGGTGGTATAATGAGATCATCAAGGGTCGCCGAAGTTTCGGTTCCTCCACGCCTTCTGAGCCCATATCTTCTCTCCCTTACGCGGATGAACCCCCAGTGAAGTATGCCGTGGAGGTTAAAAATTGGAATTCGGATGACATCCTCCAACCCGCGATTGGTGCTATTCCCGTGCAGCCGCCGCTGGCAATAGACAATTTAGGGAGGCGAATCTGTCAGGGTGAAGCACGCCCTTGGGGACAGGCCTATAATATTGGATTGATCCCGCGACCGCCCGCCGGATATTTGCAGTGGGCCCGGTATATCTTATCGGCGAAGAGGACTCATCTGATGAAGATTGGTTTGTATTCGGCCATCTATGTCTCGCTCTTTGAGTATCCCTCTCCTCCAACGTGGTGGGTTAAGACTTTTATTTAACAATGGAATATCCCTACCCACACCTTCCTGATGACGGACAGGGAAGTCTCTATCTCCTTGGAGGAGTTTGCTGAAATCTCGGGTCTGCCGATGAGGGGGGAGCATTACGAGGAGCTGCTTCCTCCTGACGAATACGTCTTCGCCACCAAGCCGTTGGTGTTTAATCTGACGCCGAAGAACGCTATTCAGCACCAGTTTCTGGGCTTGGTGAAGGTGCTGGAGATCTATGAAGGGCTCTATCTGGAATCGGGCACCCGGGGAGTTAGTTTCGCAGATTTTATTTCCCGCTTCATTCGACCGGAGTTTCTATCGGAACAGAGCGAGAAGTTCGCCAAGCCTGACGACCCTTTCGGCTTCGGCCTGGACCGTCGACCAACATCGGAGGGCGATCAAAAGGATTTTTATCTCCCCAGCGCCGCCGTCACGCCGTTGTCGGAGATCGCCGTCTCAGGCATGGATGAAGAGACCTTTTTTGTAGGGTTCCTTGGATTGTGGCTGTGCAGCTTTGCGCTCCCCATGCACCCGCGCCACATGCGGCCATCCGTTTTCTACCCAGCACATCGGATGGTGGCTGGCCTGCAGTTAACAATAGGAACTGCCGGGTTGGCTCACCTCTATAATGGACTTAGCGTGGCGGCGGACGCTAATGAACCTAGGGTGCTGCATGCTAATTTCCCGATGCACTACTTCACCTCTTGGATGGAAATGCACGTGCATGGGATGTTCGGCGTCCACAAGATCCCTCCGTTTTTTGAAAAGTGAAGACTCCCAAGAGTCATGCGGCTGGTCGGTGCCTCGATCGTGGTTGCGTCTCCGCGAGAGGATAGGGGGCTACTCCTCCGTCCACACCTGGTCGGAGTGAAGGTTTCTTTTTTGGACAAAGTCATAACCATAGGCTCAGAAACCACTAAGTCGGTAGTGCCGCTGCGCGATGATTTTAAGGACGGGGCCTCCATATTGAAAGCCCGAGAGATCCTCCACCTCTACTCCATTCGGCAGGGCTACCTGGTGTTCAGGCAGAATGAGATGGCGCTTTTCATGAGGTATAACCCTCACCGGTTCGCCCAACAATCTAGCCATCACCAGGGGATCCCGCTGGAAGCCTTTTTTGGAAGAGCCCATGGCCAGCCGGGAGGGAATAAGGAGTGCGATGCACCATTTCATGCGGCTTAACACGGGCTCTTATTTCTTCATCAGCGAGCCGAGCTGCGTCCCCAAAGTCCTCAACACGTACGTGGCTTGGTACGCCCACGCAATGGGTCCAGTTATCCATATGGAGAAGCGCATGTTGGTTGACCGGAAGGGTGCGTCTCCCGGCGGCGACCGTAAGGTTCCTTTGAAGCCAAGGACCCCGGTCATTCCTCCGCTGAAAGATGTCGGAGCCGTGCCGCCGCGCGTGTTGAGCCTTTCGCGCGGACTGCCACTCCGTGGTACTGCGGATGCACCACTAGCGCCCCGTGCTCCAGTGGAGACGGTAGATGTGGTTTCGCCGGAGTCCGGTGTGGGAGCGGATATCGGGACCCGCCGCCTTAGGGTGCATGCAAAGCGTAAGTCAATTTCGGGTGCACCCAAGGCTGGTGGGCAGAAGAGGAAGAAGAAGTCGCTCCTCTCTCTCGATACTATCCTCGGTTTAGAGGAGTCTCAGGCCCCTCTTACCGAAGGTATAAGCGAGTATGGCAGCAATAAGGGCTTCTTGGTAGACCCGGCAGACACCGATCTGGCGGCCGCCATTGCGGCTTCTGAGCGATCAGCCAGACTTGAAGCGTGGTTGGATAAACTCGCTCGAGAAGGTAATCATTAGCTGTACTCTTCATAATTTTATAGCATTTTTATCATTATCCTCGACTAATGCGTTCCCCCCTTTTTTAACAGGTGTCACTACCGAAGAAGCCATCGCTGCTTCTTTGAAAACCTTCCAGGATGAGGAAAATAAGCGCGCTTTAACGGGCATTGGTACGTCTTGCCTTATTGAGGTTTTATCCTCCTTTCTGATGGCCAACCTAACCTTCTTCTTTTGTTTCTTTATAGAGGCTGCGCCAGCTGATGCGGGGACTGTCCCCGGGCCCGAAACTGATGTCCCAGTCTCTTCGGAGCTGCCGCGAGAGCCTCGACTCGACAAGTCGACGAGGGAAGCCTTGAAGGATTTGGAGGCATCCCTGTTCACGGACGAGGACGTCTCAATGAAAGAGGCTTTGAAGAGCTCCGTCTTAACGGCTCGATAGGAGAGGAAGCTGCTAAGGCGCGAGGCGAAAGCACGCATGGCTGCTTTGGTCGTGGGAGCTAGCCCAAGCACCGTCCCTCGTGCTGATACCCTCTCGGAAGAGCCTCCGGTTGCCTTGTCCACAGCTCGCAGACAAGTGACGCGTAAAGCTCGCGGGGCTAATGATAAGTCCACCTCAGGTAATGTATCTTTCGAGATTTGTTTGTAAGAATTGTAAATTCGTCGGTTCTTATATGTCTTGTCTTGTAGGGCCAAGTCCAACTGAAGGGGAGGCGGAAATCGTTGAACCTGAGGGGCCAGAGGAAGAAGCACCGGCCGAACCCGAGCCGACGGTGGGCAACGTCGCTGGGGTTGCCGAGCCTGAGCTGGGGGCTGAGGGAGCTGCACCTCAGAAGGTTGTTGATGCCGAGCCTGAGGTGGCGGTAAATGAGACGACCACTATAACTGGGCCCGGGGCAGCGGCGAACGAGGCGCCTGAGACCGGCGGCCCCATAGTGAAGGCGGATGAGACAATGGCGACCGCCGAGCCCGAAGAAGTAGCGGGTGAGACGGGCACGACTCTTGGGGAAAAGCCAGCCGCTCTTTCTCAAGAGTCCGGCAATGCTCCAATTATTGCTCTCCCTATCTACGGTCTTCCGCCGTCTCCTGGTCGGGCGAGTACGACGACAGCCCCTGTCGAGTCCGGTGATGAGGCCACGGGAGGTGGACTCGTATCGATGGAGGAGGGAGACGCCTCTGTTTCGGCCGGCGGCTCATCAGGTAAATTTCGAGTTACTGTCCCCTTTTTTTTATCTTGCAATCCTTTCTGACAAGTTTATCCTTGTTTTTAACACAGGTGCGGCCAGTGCCGATGCTCCATTTCTCGAGGGAGCGCCGTCAACTACTGCCTTGGCGGTGGTCACCCCTCAGCCCTCCCTTGTACCATCAAAGATGTTGGAAGGTATGGATTTGCAACTTATTAGTTTTATCTTTCAGCCACATAATTTATGCAGTAAAGTCGTACTGTTGTGTCTTTTCAGGAGTGCTTTTTGATCATCTCTATCAGGTGTTGCACCCACACTTCTCCTTCCCATCTGAACTCGCTTCTTCCTCTAGTGGTGCTGGTGAGTATAGTTTCCAACTGATATCTTTCTTTTTCAGTAATGGAATTATTTCTAACTTTCCCTCGTCTTGATTGCAGTGCTACAAATCGAAGGAAGGGATGAAAGATCGGCCGCACCACCGGCCCTTCCGGCATTGCGACCTTCTGCAGCTGGTATAGTAAACTATCGCATTAATAACCTTTTTTTGTATTTCTTGAACTGTCATCTAATCGTATTTTGTTTTTCAGCTGTCATTCCGATCTCGGCCCCATTCGAGTCTCGTGTCACAATGCCGGCAGGCCCTTTCCTGAGACGTCCGTTCTCAAAAGGCGCCGCGAATAGTCTGCGCATGGTGAGCAACTACATTGAGGAACTCGACATCGAGACTCCTATGTCTGCCTCAGATTTTGCTACGGCGGTTAACCCAATACTGGTGATACTCGTAAACTTCCATAACGAGGGCATCGTCGCGTCTTGGGTTAATCACTGCAGGGAGATCGAGGCTCGCCTACATCAACTGGAGTTTATGTGCCCTGTTCTCGAGACCTTAGCCGCAAGCCATCAAAAAGCAGCGTGGATTGAGCAAAGCGCTTCTTACGTCCACCACTTGGAATAAGAAGCGGCTTTAAGGCTGAGGGAATGTCAAGAGTCTTCAAGCGAGACTGCTCTCCTACGTGCTGAAGTTGAGGCGAACGCTGCCCAGGTGAAGGCTATCATCGAGGGTCTCCTGGAACGCATCTCAAATGGGCTGAACTTGAAGCAAAAACTCGACGCTGCCGAGCGTAATGACCAAGGCCGCGAAGCAGCTCAGCAGGTCGTTGGGGAGCAGCTTGCATCCCACTTGCAGCAACGGGCTCAAGTGGAGGCAGAACTGGCGGTGGTGGCTGATCAGGAAAAGGCATGGAAGGAAGTGCGCGAACAACTGATAGGGCTATTTAAGACACTTCCTTCCCAGTAGTTGCCTTTGTATCAATGTACTTGTAAAATTTTTCTTTTTCAAATAAGATGTATCCATTCTTTATTCTTTTGTACGATTCACCTTGTACTTGATTGAATTAATAAATAAAGATACTCATTTTTTCTTTGCAATGTCTTGTATGCTCTTTTGCTTTCTCCCTTTCTCTTATTATCAGCGTGCTGTCTTAATAAATACGGTTGACAGATAATAGAGTAAACGTCTTAGTTTTTTTCAAGAAATAGCGATGGCTTAGGCCACAGGTTCAGATCTATCGCCTAAGACTTTTCAACTCTATGAGCCGTGAGGGTCTCATAGAGATTTTTCTCCCTACGGATCGAGAGGATCTTGTGGGTGTATTGTTTACTTAGGAATCGTGAGGATTCCTAAGTGCGTTTTCTCTTATATGTTGTAAGGATTCTATAAGAGAATTTTCCCTCTTACGAGTCGAGAGGACCCGTAAGCGGTTGCTTCCCTCCTTGTCGAGATTCGACTTTGGAGAGTGAGACCCGTGAATAGTATGCAAGAGATCGTTTTAGACCGACTTGCAGGGTCCCAGTGCTCAGGAAACAAGTTTTTTAATCCCTGCTGCCTAAGGCTTTATCTTGCAAGTTGAGACGAATCGGGAATTTCTCGCCGAGACACTGGTTTCTCTGCGGGCCGACGCGAATCAGGAGGTTCTCATCAAGGACGCTAGTTTCCTTAAATTGAGGTATTTGCCAGGGAGACTTGTTTCCCTGGGGTTGAAACGAATCGATGTATTCCTGCGGAGATGCTAGTTTCTCTGCGGGTCGACGCGAATCAGGATTTTCTCGTCAAGGACACCGGTTTCCCTGAGTCGAAGGATTTTGCCGAAGACACTGGTTTCTTCGGGGTTGAAACGAATCGGAAATTTCTCGCGGAGACACTGGTTTCTCTACAAGCCGACGCGAATCTGGAGGCTCTCATCAAGGATGCTAGTTTCCCTGAATTGAGGTATTTACCAAGGACACTTGTTTCCCAGGGGTTGGAACGAATCGTTGTATTCCTGCGGAGATGCTAGTTTCTCTGCGGGTCGACGCGAATCAGGATTTTCTCTTCAAGGACACTGGTTTCCCTGAGTCGAAGGATTTTGTCGAAGACACTGGTTTCTTCGTGGTTGAAACGAATCGGGAATTTCTCACGGAGACACTGGTTTCTCTGCGAGCCGACGCAAATCAGGACGCTAGTTTCCCTGAGTTGAGGTGTTTGCTAAGGACACTTGTTTCCCTGGGATTGAAACGAATCAATGTATTCCTGCAGAGAAGCTAGTTTATCTGCGGGCCGACGCGAATCAGGATTTTCTCGTCAAGGACACTGGTTTCCCTGAGTCGAAGGATTTTGCCGAAGACACTGGTTTCTTCGGGGTTGAAACGAATCGGGAATTTCTCGCGGAGACACTGGTTTCTCTGCGAGCCGACGCGAATCAGGAGGCTCTCATCAAGGACGCTAGTTTCCCTGAGTTGAGGTATTTGCCAGGGACACTGGTTTCCCTGGAAGTTGAACTGATTTGTGGTGGTATTTCAGGTTTTATATAAGTTATCATCAAAACCGTGAAGCTAGGAATTTGATCTTCGCTTCGTTTACTGGCACCGCGTCTGCTGTATTGAGACGAATGTCGCGGTTTTCTCTAGGCTGTTTGTGAACCGTCGAGATTTGACTTAGCTTTCAGGCGGAGCCTGTTGTGAGGGTGTGGTTCCCTCTTTGTTTGTGCCCTTGGATTGTATACAGGGATCGATGTGATCTCAACTGTAGGGCAAAAGTTTCATTCATTTTTATTGTTTTATTTCCGCGATGCTCTATCATTTCAGCTTTTATATCGCGAAGGTCACGATTGCCCAATCATTTCGGCTATTTTTTGCGGGGCCCAATCATTACGGCTATTTATTTTATTTTTACTCGCTGCTTTTTATTGCGAGCTGCCCCATCATTTCGGCTATTTTGTATGCATACGTTTTCTTTACTTGCTGCTTTTTATTGCAAGCTGCCCCATCATTTCGGCTATTTCGTATGCATATGCGGCTTGCTGGCTTTTCATCGTAAACCTGAAACTAGACACCGATTTCGGCATCAGTACCGCTACAACTGGGATATTGCCAGGAGCAAATCATCATTTGCTTCTGTCGATGTCGAACAAAGGTGGCTTAGCGAACAGTGTTAAGGTCCTGTCGACTAAGACTTTTAACTTCATGAGCCGTAAGGGTCTCACAAAGGTATTTCTCCCTACAAGTCGTGAGGATCTTGTAGGTGTATTTTCTCCTTAGGAATCGTGAGGATTCCTAAGTGTATGTTCCTCTTTAAGTCGTAAGGATCCTACAAGAGGGTTTTCTCCTTGTAAGTCGAGAGGACTTATAAGGGTTGTTCATCATGCGTACATATCCCCAGTCATGGATGGGACTTGATTAGGGAAATGTTTATTCGCGCCCGAGGATTGTATACAAGGGTCAGTATTGAACCACTTGTAAGGCAAAATCAAAGGTTGTGGAGGTTGCTTAAGCACAGGTTTAGGTCTCTGTAACTTAAGACTTTCAAATCTTATGAGCCGTGAGGGTCCCATAAGAGAGTTCTCCTTACGAGTCATGAGGATCTCGCAAGTGTATTTTCTCTTTAAGAATCGTGGGGATCCCTTAGTGTGTTGCTCCCTTGTGAGTCGTAAGGATCTCACGCGGGTGGTTTCTCCTTACAAGGTCGAGAGGACCCTGTAAGTGTCCTTTAACGAGGTTGCGCCCTTTCAAGTTTTCACAAACACTCGCCGGTAGTCCTGCTGTTTTTACTCACGGAGCCCTTTCGGGTTTTCATCCGTGCCCATTTTGCTTAT
The DNA here is from genome assembly GCA_030015575.1 of Agapanthus africanus. Lineage (NCBI taxonomy): Eukaryota > Viridiplantae > Streptophyta > Magnoliopsida > Asparagales > Amaryllidaceae > Agapanthus > Agapanthus africanus. The sequence continues at coordinate 123,922,351 of JASDDO010000031.1, forward strand.
GGACATACCATTTTTTTTTCTTTTTATTCTCTTCTTCATTTTTTTATGAGGTCGCGCCCTTTCGGGTTTTCACGAACACTCGCCGGTAGCCCTGCTGTTTTTACTCACGGAGCCTTTTCGGGTTTTCATCCGTGCCCATTTTGCTTATGGACATACCGTTTATTATATATTATATATATATATATATATATTTATCTCGTCAGCCTAAGGATGCTGCGGTAGTAGTTTAAAGACGTTTCGGTCCTTCATTAGTTTAAGGACGTTTCGGTCCGCCATTAGTTTAAGGACGTTTCGGTCTATCCAGGAGAAGGCTGGCTACTGCTTATAAAGTTTGAGCTTAGGAAGATAGCGAGCGGACATAGTCATCGTCATCTATCATTGACCTAGGCAGTAACTCGCTAAGCGTATTATTTCTTTAGGAATCGACCATTTATTGGCATGTAAGGCCTTTCACCATGCATATCCATGAGTAGATAGGCTCCACCCTGGTATACCTTCTCTATGATGTACGGGCCTTCATAGTTTGGCTCAAATTTTCCCCGCTTGGCGCGATTGGGGATCATAGGCCTTTTGACCACTAGCACGAGTTCGCCTTGGCGGAATGTCCTCGGCCGGATCAATCTTTCATATGAGCGTGTTATCTTTGCTTTATAGGCCTCCAGATTTTGTTGCGCAATGAGCCGGGTTTCATCAAGTGCATCAAGTTCCTCAAGCCGAAGGTGAGCATTTTCTTCGTCTGTCAGCTCATAGTGGACTGCCACTCGTAGAGAGGGTAACTCTATTTCGAGGGGGAGTACTGCTTCTGTATCGAATACCAACGCGTACGGCGTTGTGTTCGTAGCTGTCTTGAACGTAGTTCGATATGCCCAAAGAGCCACTTGCAGCCTCTCATGCCAGTCCTTCTTATGTCGGGACACCGTCTTCTTCATGATCTTTGTCAAGGTCTTGTTGAAGGCCTCGGCTAGACCATTAGCTCGCGGATTATAAACCAAGGAATATCTCCAGTCTATATTTGTGCCTGAGCCTCCTCGACAACGACGAGGAGAAGGAGACGAGGCTCGGGACACCTCCTCATCGCAGATCTGCCGCCCTCCTCTCTCTAGATCAAGGCTATTTGGATTAAGCGATGAATTTTCTGTTGCGCTCAACACATCATGTATCTCCAGATCTGCCAAGTATTTCTGAAGTTGAGTCCCACCGGGCGTGCCAAAATCTGATCCCCTCCGAATGGCGGCGACGACGTGAGGACGTCTTGCCTGAGATTCCCCGGCGTTAACCATGCGACAATTGCCGGTAGTTCTGTTAAGCCCTTCGGTTGTATTTTTCCGCTCCCGACGAGTTTTGCGCTTCTCCCGCTTAAAATGTTGTTGGTGAGGAACATATCCTTGACACCATCTATCGAAAGCTTTGCACTCTTCGGTGGGGTGCGAAATATTTTAATGATATAAGCAGTAGGAGGGGTGCATTTCCGCTTCACCGGTAATGTTTCCTTCTGAGGATGGTAGCTTCATACCCATTGATATGGCTTTAGCAAACCTTTTCCTCGTCTTGAATTTGCTTCTATCCGCGGTGGATGTATTTTTCTCCAGCGGGAGTGTCTCAGCTCTTTCGTCAAGTCGTTGGCGCTTGGCCCTTTCAAATATAGCCGTTTCACGTTCCCGATCAGCTTTACTTTTCAACAGAGCTTCGTTGAGGAATGCGTCAATTGTTTCATCCGATGGACCCAGAACTTCCGGTTCAGGATCTGCCCCCAACTTTTCAGTGTAAGGAGTTTCCACATCGTCTGTAAACGAATGAGAGATCATATGGCAGCTCGCCACGTATTCCTCAGATTCATCCGACGAACAGTCTCCCTCATCTTCCTCCTGAAAGACGTGGTTGAGGAACTCTTGGAGTGTAATGGGAGTCCGCGTTTTTTGGTTGTATTCCTCCAGCGCGTCAATTTGTTTTTGTAAGTCCGTGCACTTGTTGCCAGGATTCACGGGCTTCTTGGATGTAACATTTCAAAATAATAAAAATATTATTTTTTGGGAAATTTATAATTTAATATTATTTTATTGAATATTTTAATAATTCGGTATAATTAAATACAAATAAATGGGGAAAATTTTTGGAAAATTATGGAAAATTCTAAAATAGGGTAAATTAGAGAATTATGCCATTTCTAAGTTTAATTGATTAGTTATATGCTAAATTAGTGCTAATCGCGATTAATAATCGCTAATCGGTTTTTAGCAATTTATGCAAAGCATGCACATATCATTCTTCTTACACTTGTGCATTTTCTACCATGGTTTCTCATTTGGGTTTACTATTTGAGTGAGAAGGAATTTAGAGAAAAGAAAAGAAATGGAAAAGGGGTTTATATTAAAGAAATTAGTAGTTGGTGAGAGAGAGAGAGGTATGGGCTTCTTTGACTAAAGACTTAGCCATTTTCCCTTCAACCTTCACACATTTTTCTCCCTCTCCCTCTTGTTGCTGCTGCTACTCCTGCTCCTCACCTCCTTCCCCTCTCCAAATCCTCAAATCACCTCTAAAACAACTCCAAAACCCCACTCTCATTTCATTAAAAGTGTGCACAAGCTCAAGATCTACACATTGGACCAAGAAAGCAAGGATTTTGGCCACTAGGGGCAACTCAAGAAAATTCTTGAGTTGCCAAATGAGGTATTTTCTGGATTATTAGCTTGGTTTATGCATTATTGATACCCCATGTTTAGTTTAGAACCGATATTGTTGATTTTGTGGAGTTAAGGAAAACCAAGTTAGGGTTTGAGGAAATTATGAGTTGTAATGTGAAATTGAGCTCAGTAGAGGCTACACCAAAACCCTAGTGCATGAATTGAGACCCCAACCTGAGAGTTGAAACCAGAATATGGATTTATGGATACGATATCGGAGAATTTATGAAATCTGTGATGGTTACTTTGAATCTTCTTTCACTCGAGACACCTGAAAATTATATTGATTGCACAGTGACATGTGCAGGTACCCTAGAACTACCACACAAAGCCCTAGCCCCCACTTCCTTTTCCAGGCCGCAGATTTAATCTGTTTGGCCGCAATTTGCGGCCTGGGTTCCACCTTTTTGTCTCGTGTTTGTTCTGTAGCTCCTACATGTATATTTTAGACCCTTGGTATATATAGATTTGTCTAATTTGACCTAGGGTGAAATCTTGAGCCTATTTCCTTAGTTGCTGTTTTGGATTCGTGTTTCCGTATTCCGTATTTCTAATTCTGGAATTGTATATCCGTGTTTTACCTCGACTATTTGGCGTTTATACGAAGATGTCGAGGATTTGTTGATGGTTTTGAAGGCGTGCCCATAGGTTCTAACCTATAGGCCCCTTATCGTATCGTTTTGGGTTTCATGTGCCGTGTTAGCTTTGATTTGGTTTTAGTACGCATATACGATACTTTGATGTGTAGGTACCCCATGAAGACTTCGGGACGACAAGCAAGCGCGTGGCGACGTCCACAAATAAAGACGCAAGGTGAGTAGATTATATCTATAGGGGGAAGTCGGCTGGATGGCGTATAGCACCCCCGCAGTCCGTAGTTGTTATATTATATATATGATAGTTAGGTGTATTATGGATAGTGTAGGGTTAGAAGTGACTAGTGTAGTTCATAGTCGCGAACCCTAGAATTGATTTACACCTACACGCACACCCTTGCAAATTCCTTTTATTTACATTGTGTTGACGATGATAATGGATGATAATGGAGATGAGTCGATGGTTTGGGCATTATGCCGTGAGATCGGTGATTTGATATGATTCGTATTTGGGATACGACATGTGATTCTTGCGGGCTTTGGATGTGTGTTTACTCCCGCATTCATACTTTATAAATGGAATCGATTTGTACTAGACATAGATCAGTACCCCAGATTATGTGTTATGATGATAATTATACCTGATATCTGATGAAAGGAATGCGATTTTGACCCGTACCCAGCAATTGGGATGCCGTACGACGATTTACCGTACGAGCCTATATTGATGATAGATCCGCACTCATGACTCGAGGATGTCTTACGATATATTATATCATACACGATATTATTGAGGCGAGATCACCGACTATTATATCTATATATATATCGACTCAGATTTAGGTGGTTTCCATACCTCTCCCGATTGACTTGATACTTAGATCTGTTGTTTGCATAGTAGATTCTTCACTGTGGTGTTGATTATTTGATTTCCGCATATTCATGCTATTCGCATTGCTTGCATATATTTATTGCTATATTATTATCATGCGGTTACGACACCAGCACCATTATCGATGACGCGTATCTTCCACGTACACTATTTGCCGGCTCACACACTTCATCATCGATAATTGCCATGCCACTACACTGTAGTACTGTTGCATTCATGATATGATTCTTGCATGCCATATTGTACACTTATACCTGTACACAAACATAGATGATTCTGACTTGATTAGGGATTTGGGAACCGCAAGATATTCTTCAAAACTGATTCGTTTTAAAAGAGCGGTTTCCCTCGACATGTGCACATTATTATTCCATGTTGCATGACTTCCGATATGCTTACCTTTCTTTACATGTCGCATACATCATGTTTTGATTATACGCATTGAGATATGTTGTTTCCATGATATTTCTGGATTTGGGAACCATGGGTATTTCAAAAGAGAATATATAATTGTTTTAAAAACCTGGTTACCCTTGATATGATATTTCAGTGCGTCCACCATGTGTTTTCTCGGTGCTGAGAGCGACATGTGAAACCCGATTCGAGGAGGCGGATGAGGCCGATTGCGGGTACATGGTGGACCCGGTATGGTACCCCGGGGCGAGAACGGTTTCGCTGTGTAGTAGACGGTGAGCCTGGCAGAGGGACTACTACCTACCGGTGATTGGTTGGACCTGGCGATTATCCAGAGGATACTGACCAGAGTCGATAGATGGATATAGGGCGTACTGCCGGGGCCGAGGGCCGATTCCGCAGACATAGCCCGTGGGCTGATACGGACTGACAGAGCCCGATAAATGAGGATTTACGTGTCGATGCTAGGCACGGGTTTCATGACGATTTCCATGATTTTGATTATATCCTCATATTTGCATGCATGACGTTTATTGTCATTGGGTGACGGGTGGACGGGTTTCACGTTTATTGTCATTGGGTGACGGGTGGACGGGTTCCACGTTTATTGTCATTGGGTGACGGGTGGACGGGTTCCACATTTATACAGACATTGATTACATACAGACCTTGACTACATTGATCATACTTCATTTGTATATATAACAGGATACGAGGGCGCTGTTATATATTCCCTTACACTAATATTAGTGGAATGGGACGCTAATATATGTGTATTGATATCAATTTGATACTTTATCATGTTTACTTCATGCAGACATACCTTACATTTATGACATTTTATTATCTGAGACACCTGGCACGAGTACTTGGCACTACCTACATGATTAGATGTTACACTGCCGCATTTTCATGCTTCAGACTTACTCTTGAGGGTTATATTATATACTGATTGTATTGACTTAGGATTATGTCTTGCATTCGATTTCTGCTTGTAGATATTTTCTATTCACGAGTTTGGCAACTCACCCCCGTTGTGCCACAGTTCTTGCAGGGCTTGCCGTACAGGTTCCATAGCGGCACTTTTGGCACACAGCTTTCTTTTGTGGGTGATTTGCTTGGTAGGTGGGTTCTTTGTATCAGAACCGCCGTTTTACATGTATTATTCATTGTATCTAGAAATTCCATCAACCAAAACTTGTATATTGTTTCAGACTCAGACACTAGTGATGTATTATTTCGACCTTAGAGTCGCGCTTAGTAGTGTTACAGTTTTCATGCTTATCTGGGTTTCTTTTGAATTTTGATCCTCGCCATTCGGCGTTGTATAGTATATTGCTTGTTGTTTATTTATCCTTAAAATGGTTTTAGATTTCTGGGCTTTTGGCTTACTTGGATCAGATGGAGTCCTATAGACTTCATATGGTTCAAGGGCCAGTCACGTGCTCTTTCGGGTCGTGACAAAGTTGGTATCAGAGCGCTAGGTTGACCTTGGTTCGAGTCTAAGTTTGACTATGTGGAGCCTAGGGCGTTTATATATATACGGAACTTAGGCTTGACCTTACGGAACTTAGACTTAGTCGAGGGGGTATTAGACCCGAACTTTTGTCGCGTAGGATGACCCTTGGTTGATGGAATAGGTGACTAAAGTAGAGTGACGTACCGTGGGTATGTTCCGCGGCATACTTACGACACGCCACTCCGCTTAAGGAACCTTAGGATGTACATATTTTCGAGATCAGTGATTCTTTTCATATCCATGATTATACATCCATTTGAGATCCCCGATTCTATTAGTTTCATGATCATACCTTTATTGATGTTGTTCCTTCTTATGATCATGTATCCACTCTGGATTTGCTGTTCTCTTTCTTGCCATTGATCTGCTCTCTTCGATACTCGATTGAGGTTCCTGTCGCCATGTTGAGCGCAGTTTGGGATGCTGCTATGGTTACGGTCAGTGCGAGCTCGTCTGGTATGAGGGCTGACCATTGTGTTTTCTGGTGACATGGGAACGTCTCGAGTTAGTATTGGTGACTGTGACCTCTAGTCGAGGCGAGTGCTTGGTCTTGCACCGGATGATCGGGCCATTGTTAGAGCTGCCAGTTGAGAGAGGACTGTTGATGTACAACATACCTCAGAGATTATGATGTCGCCTACTGTGCAGACAGATAGACCAGCTGTTGCTGAGATTGACAGGATGTCGCTTCCGGAGCTTACGAGCTGAGATTGCCGGAGCTTCCAGGCAGATATGAGACAGATGATAGCTAGTCTACCCGATTTGAGAGACGAAGGTGATTCGTCCGATTTATGCGCCGGAGCGGGCCTAGTTGAGTTGAAGATTTCCAGTGTGGAGAGTCTTACTCAGATCTAGAGCAGACCGATTCAGAGATGACCGCCAATGTATCGCCTTTCCTGGAGGATTGAGGTGTTGTTCGGCGTACAGGAGAATGAGCCAGTTGTTGCTGCAAATGACGAGATATCACCCAGATGGTTGGAGCTACCGCAGCATGACCATATACTTAGAGATATGATGGACGGTCGCTAGTCACCTGAGGATGAATGACTAGGACATGTGGTTCGTTCGTTTACCGATGCAAGGTCATCAGATAGATTGTTTCCAGCTAGAGACGACTTCACGCAGGTTCGTTGAGAGTCGATAGAGAAGATCGAATGTCAGGAGCCCATTTTCCAAGTTTAAAGTATACGGAAAGACATGCAGGTGATTCTATGGACCCTCTAGAAGAATGAAACCCTAACTGGACTTAATGACCGTGTGAAAGCCTTTGAAACTTAGGGTTTGCGGCAGTTCCGCGGCGCCATTAGTGAGGCTTGGGTTTGCCCTTCTACGGCTGGACCACCGACGCTGTGGCATGTACTCGATACTATTAAACTGTACTCAAGATGTTGATCTCTTGGGGGATTATAATGTTCTGACAAGTCGATCGAATGTTTCGACATCATTCGGATATCATGTGATGGGATGCTTTACTTGGGAGACTCCAGATACGAGTATAGCCATTGGAGCACAGTCCATGCAGCCACGATGAGACGAGTCTGAATCAGTCGACATTGAAGCAGAGTGAAGAAAAGAGTTCGCAAGAGATTTCGACGAGATGACGTCCCACTCCGCTGACATCAGAGATGTGATACGCACCCAGAGGCGTGGTATATGGATATATCTTCCAGAAAGAGGCGCGATAAGTTCGCAACCGTTCTGGAATAAGAATTAGCTTCAGCAATGGATGATGACTTCCGGGCAATTCGGAAGGAATGAGATTTGAGAGAGAAACCTCGACAGGACCTTTCTGGAATACGATACGAGAAGACCTAGACCCAGGTGTGGTCATATTGCGCACACCTAGCAGGCCAGAGTTCGGCATCGTCGACAAGGTAGTTGACCAGGTTCGGATAAAGGACCTTATCCAGATGCGTTGCGAATTGATCAAGGACGGACGAGTATTGAGTATTCCTCCGATGGTTGGGACGCGTTCCCGAGGACCTGTTCGGACAGACACCTTCTATAGAATGATGAAGCTACAGAGTACGCGCTTTCGAGTCCGTGCGAGAGACTTCGGATTGACCGTGGCCGAGAACAGTGGAGTGCGTAGATAGCATGGCGTGACGTCGAAGTGGACGGAAATACAGACAAGCGGACAAGAGGTTCGTGCGAGACGCTGACGAGCTGTCGTTACTTCCCGTCGAGACCAGAGGTCAGATATGCTTACAGAGGCGTTGGGATGCAACCAGATTCCGAGAAATGTTGTGCTGAGGACACAGATGTCCATTGAGCGAGAAGAGATTATGCAAGACTACCAGCCTCCGTACAGATCGGCATAGGCATGATTGGAAGAGACCCTAAGCAGGATTCCTTCCAGGACACTGCTGCAATGATGCTTGCACCCAGGATCAGATGTGTGACGTGCATTCAGAGAGCTAGAGCCGACGTCAGTGATAGGCTGCTTTATGAGTGGTTGTGATGATTGACCGAGAGATGACCAGAGAAGTGCCAGAACGGAATCGTCCCCGTTAGCACACTTGATAGGGCCGATGAGCTGATTGCCTGTGAGATAGGTAATCCGCGGAGAAGATAAGGACCCAGAGTCAGAGGACGCCAGACCGTGAGCAAGAGGCAAGTAGATATCTTGCGCTGCAAGCATTTGATGCACCGACTCCTTCTCGACCTTGAAGGAGGAACTACCGACGACGGTACTTATGATTTGGTTTTGATATACGATCTTGGCGCACGCCAGATGCACTAAATAGAAATTCTTCGCGCACGTCAAATGCGCCTGATTTTGCTTTCAGGCATACACGTTGCCTATGACAGATATTTCGTGCACACCAGTTGCACCTAGATGTTGTTTTGTTCACCTGTATGACACATACATGGATTTTGATTCCGTGCGCACCAGACGCACCGGATATTCTTATATGCATTTTTGTGGATTGATTTTTTTAGTAGAGCAGTACACTTTGATGATATTCACTATGTATTAATGTTTTCGGAGCCCCGAGAAATTGGATTTTGCTGAAATGTTTTAGTATTGGGGGTTTAAATTTAAATTCGGGGACCGAATTTATTTAAGGGGGGTAGATTGTAACATTTCAAAATAATAAAAATATTATTTTTTGGGAAATTTATAATTTAATATTATTTTATTGAATATTTTAATAATTCGGTATAATTAAATACAAATAAATGGGGAAAATTTTTGGAAAATTATGGAAAATTCTAAAATAGGGTAAATTAGAGAATTATTCCATTTCTAAGTTTAATTGATTAGTTATATGCTAAATTAGTGCTAATCGCGATTAATAATCGCTAATCGGTTTTTTAGCAATTTGTGCAAAGCATGCACATATCATTCTTCTTACACTTGTGCATTTTCTACCATGCTTTCTCATTTGGGTTTACTATTTGAGTGAGAAGGAATTTAGAGAAAAGAAAAGAAATGGAAAAGGGGTTTATATTAAAGAAATTAGTAGTTGGTGAGAGAGAGAGAGGTATGGGCTTCTTTGACTAAAGACTTAGCCATTTTCCCTTCAACCTTCACACATTTTTCCCCCTCTCCCTCTTGTTGCTGCTGCTACTCCTGCTCCTCACCTCCCTCCCCTCTCCAGCTCTTCAAATCACCTCTAAAACAACTCGAAAACCCCACTCTCATTTCATTAAAAGTGTGCACAAGCTCAAGATCTACACATTGGACCAAGGAAGTAAGGATTTTGGCCACTAGGGGCAACTCAAGAAAATTCTTGAGTTGCCAAATAAGGTATTTTCTGGATCATTAGCTTGGTTTATGCATTATTGATACCCCATGTTTAGTTTAGAACCGATATTTTTGATTTTGTGGAGTTAAGGAAAACCTAGTTAGGGTTTGAGGAAATTATGAGTTGTAATGTGAAATTGAGCTCAGTAGAGGCTACACCAACACCCTAGTGCATGAATTGAGACCCCAACCTGAGAGTTGAAACCAGAATACGGATTTATGGATACGATATCGGAGAATTTATGAAATCTGTGATGGTTACTTTGAATCTTCTTTCACCCGAGACACCTGAAAATTATATTGATTGGACAGTGACATGTGCAGGTACCCTAGAACTACCACACAAAGCCCTAGCCCCCACTTCCTTTTCCAGGCTGCAGATTTAACCTGTTTGGCCGCAATTTCCGGCCTGGGTCCCACCTTTTTGTCTCGTGTTTGTTCTGTAGCTCCTACATGTATATTTTAGACCCCTGGTATATATAGATTTGTCTAATTTGATCTAGGGTGAAATCTTGAGCCTATTTCCTTAGTTGCTGTTTTGGATTCGTGTTTCCGTATTCCGTATTTCTAATTCTAGAATTGTGTATCCGTGTTTTACCTCGACTATTTGGCATTTATACGACGATGTCGAGGATTTGTTGATGGTTTTGAAGGCGTGCACATAGGTTCTAACCTATTGGCCCCTTATCGTATCGTTTTGGGTTTCGTGTGCCGTTTTAGCTTTGATTTGGTTTTAATACGCAGATACGATACTTTGATGTGTAGGTACTCCATGAAGACTTCAGGATGACAAGCAAGCGTGTGGCGACGTCCACAAATAAAGACGCAAGGTGAGTAGATTATATCTACATTGGGAAGTCGGGTGTATGGCGTATAACACCCCCGTAGTCCGTAGTTGTTATATTATATATATGATAGTTAGGTGTATTATGGATAGTGTAGGGTTAGAAGTGACTAGTGTAGTTCATATTCGCGAACCCTAGAATAGATTTACACCTACACGCACACCCTTGCATATTCCTTTTATTTACATTGTGTTGACGATGATAATGGATGACAATGGAGATGAGTCGATGGTTTGGGCATTGTGCCGTGAGATCGGTGATTTGATATGATTCGTATTTGGGATACGACATGTGATTCTTGCGGGCTTTGGATGTGTGTTTACTCCCGCATTCATACTTTATAAATGGTATCGATGTGTACTAGACTTAGATCAGTACCCCAGATTATGTGTTATGATGATAATGATACCTGATATCTGATGAAATGAATGCGATTTTGACCCGTACCAAGCTATTGGGATGCCGTACGACGATTTACCGTACGAGCCTATATTGATGATAGATCCGCACTCATGACTCGAGGATGTCTTACGATATATTATATCATACGCGATATTATTGAGGTGAGATCACCGACTATTATATATATATATATATATATATATATATATATATATATCGACTCAGATTTAGGTGGTTTCCATACCTCTCCCGATTGACTTGATACTTAGATCTGTAGTTTGCATAGTAGATTCTTCACTGTGGTGTTGATTATTTGATATCCGCATATTCATGCTATTCGCATTGCTTGCATATGTTTATTGCTATATTATTATCATGCGGTTAGGACACCAGCACCATTATCGATGATGCGTATGTTCCACGTACACTATTTGCCGGCTCACACACTTCATTATCGATAATTGCCATGCCACTACACTGTAGTACTGTTGCATTCATGATATGATTCTTGCATGGCATATTGTACACTTATACCTGTACACAAACATAGATGATTCTGACTTAATTAGGGATTTGGGAACCGCATGATATTCTTTAAAACTGATATGTTTTAAAAGAGCGGTTTCCATCGACATGTGCACATTATTATTCCATGTTGCATGACTTCTGATATGCTTACCTTTCTTTACATGTCGCATACATCATGTTTTAATTATACGCATTGAGATATGTTGTTTCCATGATATTTCTGGATTTGGGAACCGTGGGTATTTCAAAAAAGAATATATAATTGTTTTAAAAACCCGGTTACCCTAGATATGATATTTCAGTGCGTCCACCATGTGTTTTCTCGGTGCTGAGAGCGACATGTGAAACCCGATTCGAGGAGGCGGATGAGGCCGATTGCGGGTACATGGTGGACCCGGTATGGTACCCCGGGACGAGAACGGTTTCGCTGTGTAGTAGACGGTGAGCCTGGCAGAGGGACTACTACCTACCGGTGATTGGTTGGACCTGGCGATTATCCAGAGGATACTGACCAGAGTCGATAGATGGATATAGGCGTACTGCCGGGGCCGAGGGCCGATTCCGCAGACATATCCCGTGGGCTGATCCGGACAGACGAAGCCCGATAAATGAGGATTTACGTGTCGATTCTAGGCACGGGTTTCATGACGATTTCCATGATTTTGATTATATCCTCATATTTGCATGCATGACGTTTATTGTCATTGGGTGACGGGTGGACGGGTTCCACGTTTATTGTCATTGGGTGACGGGTGGCCGGGTTCCACGTTTATTGTCATTGGGTGACTGGTTGACGGGTTCCACGTTTATACAGACATTGATTACATACAGACCTTGACTACATTGATCATACTTCATTTGTATATATAACAGGGTACGAGGGCGCTGTTATATATACCCTTACACCAATATTAGTGGAATCGGACGCTAATATATGTGTATTGATATCCATTTAATACTTTATCATGTTTACTTCATGCAGACATACCTTACATTTATGAGATGTTATTATCTGAGGCACAAGCACGAGTACTTGGCACTACCTACATGATTAGATGTTACACTGCCACATTTTCATGCTTCAGAATTACTCTTGAGGGTTATATTATATTCTGATTGTATTGACTTAGGATTATGTCTTGCATTCGATTTCTGCTTGTAGATATTTTCTATTCACGAGTTGGCAACTCACCCCCGTTGTGCCACAGTTCTTGCAGGGCTTGCCGTACAGGTTCCATAGCGGCACTTTTGGCACACTGCTTTCTTTTGCGGGTGATTTGCTTGGTAGGTGGGTTCTTTGTATCAGAACCGCCGTTGTACATGTATTATTCATTGTATTTAGAAATTCCATCAACCAAAACTTGTATATTGTTTCAGACTCAGACACTAGTGATGTATTATTTCGACCTTAGAGTCGCGCTTAGTAGTGTTACAGTTTTCATGCTTATCTGGGTTTCTTTTGAATTTTGATCCTCGCCATTCGGCGTTGTATAGTATATTGCTTGTTGTTTATTTATCCTTAAAATGGTTTTAGATTTCTGGGCTTTTGGCTTACTTGGATCAGATGGAGTCCTATAGACTTCATATGGTTCAAGGGCCAGTCACGTGCTCTTTCGGGTCGTGACATTGGATTTCTTCTTCTTCTTCTTCGAAGATTTTAACGGCTGGTTGTGAGTGCTTGGGCCACCACCATTGGTCTTTAGAGTTGGACGCGGCTTCAACATCCCTTCAATGATCTAAGGTTCCAACGGGTTCTTCCACTTGATCGCTGGGCATGTTTGAAGATCGTTCAGCATCCTCTTTGTCTTGGCTGACAGCACAACCTCCGATGGGGCTTCTTCGACGTGAGAGCACGTTGCCCCCAGTATATTCATCCTTTTAGAGGCGTGAGGTTGCGGCGGACTCACCTTCCATCTGTCGGACAACGTGAACTTGCCCTGTTGGTACTGGTCTTCAATCCAATTTTTGAAGACGTAGCAATCTTCGATCGGATGACCCAGTACCCGATGATAGGGACAGTAGTTAGGCTCATTGACATCATTTGGCTGCGACGGACGTTTTGGATCCGGCAGATTTATGAGTCGGTTGCGCAACGCCAGCTCGAATAATCATCTCGTTTTATCTCGGGGAAACGAGTAAGGACATCCTAGCCTCTCCTCAAGGGGTACGTGTCGATGCATATTATTTTGACGGACAACCGGCTTCGAGTTACTCGGCGGTTATTGAGCATTAGCGACAACGATCGCTTTTCATTCCTCTTTTCATTTCAAGAGTCCGGCTTTGGAGGGGGAGGTCTATGGCCCATCTGATCCATTTGTGCTAGCTTGTCGATCAGGGCCTGGAAGGTAGTTGGCTTGAAGAACATCATGAATTGCGATATGGTCGCTTTCGGATCGAGGGTTCCCACAAACATGCCTACCGCAGGAGCCTCTTCAATGCGTTGCTCGCATTTTGACCATAAGTTCCGCCACCGTATAGCATATTGGACCCATGTCTCCCCTGGCTTCACTCTGGCATTAATCAATGCCATCATCGGGGTGCGTTCGCTGGCGCTTGCGAAACGCTGAGTAAACAGCAGTTCCATCTCCGCAAATGTCTTGATAGAGTCGTTTGGGAGCTCAGAATACCACTCGAATGCTGTATCTGACAAGCTGCCGACGAACTGGCGAAGCAACAGTTTGTCATCACCGCCGGTGTTGCCGTAAAGCGCCCTGAACTGGGCAACATGCTGGTGGGGATTGCCCGTCCCCTTATAGACATGGAATTTGGGAATTGTGTAACCCGATGGGTACTTTATCTGATCGTACCAGCTCGGATATGGTCGTCCTGTTTTTATGACCTGACCGGCTGCTTCAGTCGCATGATGAACCCGTATCTGTTGGGCTATATATTCGTCCAAGTCAGCTTTGGAGATTGTCTCCTCCTTGGATGTTGACAGAGCCGGTGGAGGATTTGACGTTTCTCCCCTATCCTCTTCAAGGACGATCGGGGGATCTTCAGCTGGAGGATCTTGTTGGATCATCATCCCCACCATTTCTTGGAACAGGAGGGCCATATGCTTTATGTTGGCTACTTGTTCAGCAGCCTCTTTATCCTTCTTCTCCAATATCCGACGAAGGAATTCAGCGTCAGTTTCTTGCTCCTCGCGTTCATCCGAAGACGCTACAGGGCTTTCTTTTGGCCCAGTGAGTGCGGCCATCGCGTTCATCATCTCCTGGAGCTTTTGCTGTTGCTCCTGAGCTTTGGTCACTGACCGTGTAAGCGGTCGATGACCTGTAGATGCATGGCTGTCCTCTTTACCAGACTCCATGTAGACGGTATGAACCACCATGCCCCCAGACTTGGGGCGTTTGGGCTCTCCGTCCTTGGCATTTGCCGCGGGCGTGTGAATTTTCTCCGGCCTCCTTTTCTTATGGGCCGTTGAAGTTGAGGGGGTCGTTGCAGCATGCACCCTGGTAGTAGTCGTCCATTGCTGTTAGTCCGGACGGTTCTTTTCCTCTTGCACTTTCGCCCTTTTCTGCAGACGAGTGTGACCTTGGTCAATTACGGAGTCTTGAACCCTCCGCCAGACTTTATAAATTTTGGAGGATAGCCGTTGAGGGGGCTGATCCAGCTTCATTTCCGGAACCCTCTCCGCAGGTGGAGGAGATCTTTTCAGCATAGCAGTTGGAGAGTTCTTACGCACCCTCCTTAACGGTTCAAAGTTGTTCCCAGTTGGAACAGCAGCATCAACTTCCACCATTGGAGTGGGTGGAGTTATCCCCGAGGGGGAGTTGCCCCCAGCCTTCCTTACTCGGCGCCAGTGGCGACGTCGAGCATGACGAGACGTTGGGACTGGCTCGGCGATAGGGACAGCTTCATCTTGCCCCCTGTCCGAATGAGGCGCTGCTGGTGCCAGCCTCTTAAAGACTTAGGTCTTCCTTTGAGTGGCAATATTCAATCTGTCAAAGACAGATCCTCGAGCAAGGGCAGGAGCTGGAATAGTCAGCCTTGAAAAGACTGACTCCTTGACAGGAGAAGCCGCTTTGGCGACTTCAGGAGCAGCCATCTTCTTTGGGATGGTCTTCTCAGGTATCATTGGCTTTTTGGCGGGCCCTTTGGAGTTCAGACTCAGTCTGGTGAAGACCGAAGAGTTGGACGACCTGTTGAGAGGGGCTGTGGGAGTAGCAAGTCGATCGAAGACCGACTTCTTTGAAGCTTCCGGTACGAGTATTGGCAGGGTGAAGCTTGCAGGAGGGATCATGGTCCCGAAAAACAGGCCAGTGGTGGCCTGAGTCACTTTCTCCACAGGCATAGTAAGGACGGAGGCCGCTTGAGGCCCATATGCTACACCACCAGGTGAGGTGGAGCGTCGGTTGCATTGGCACTTCGAGCAGTTCGAGCAGTTTGAGGCCATTGATGCTTGATTTCTGCGCTAGGCAAAAGACCAAATCTTAGTAACTTACAACCCAAAGGTAACCATTAACAAACCGCGATTCGTTCGCGAAGACGACACACGAAGTGTGGAGTGGAAAGAGGAAAAGGTCCCACCGGGCGTGCCAGAATTTTTTCCCCTCCGAATAGCGGCGATGACGTGAGGACGTCTTGCCTTAGATTCGGGGCAGATGCTATTTGGTTTTATCCGTCCACCTCTCCGAAGATGCCAAGTTGATTTATGGCACCGTGTATCGGAGGTTTAGACGGATGCGGCCGATATAGTAGACTTCATCAGATTCCCCCTCAGGGTAAAGGGTTTTTGATTGTGGGGACGCTCTTCCCTGCAGGCGCAAGCCCCTGCAGTTAATTACGCTACCGCATCGCGGTAGCCACTTTCTCCTTCTCCAAAATTTCACTTCGTGTCGTGTGTGTTTGTTTTGTTTGTGGATGCCCGTGGATTGTATACGGAGACTAAGTTATGCCGTCGCCCGTAGGACGTGGATTAGTCCAAATCCATATTTACTTAGATTTAGGTTTGGTGTTTTAGTTTAAGGATACATTCTCCATATTGAGGCTAAGATCAACTTAAACGTTCGTTAAGGATACGTTAGTCTGATTCGAGACTAAGATCAACTTAACGGGATCGTTTGGATCCGAAAAGAGAGCATTTGGGGGGCTCTATTGTTCCAGTTTAGGGACGTAGTGGTCCATAGGTAGTTTAAGGACGTTTCGGTCCATTGCCAGTTTAGGGACATGGTGGTCCATATTCCAGTTTAGGGACATGGTGGTCCATGGGTAGTTTAAGGACGCATAAGTTTGTGGGTTTAAGGACCCCACAGTCCATATGGGTGTGTTTAAGGACGCATTAGTCCGTTAGTTTAAGGACGCATAAGTCCGTGGGTTTAAGGACCCCACAGTCCATATCTTGGTTTAAGGACGCATAAGTCAATGAGTTTAAGGACCCTACAGTCCGTATCTTAGTTTAAGGACGCATAAGTCCATGAGTTTAAGGACCCCACAGTCCGTGTTGATGTGTAGTTGTCGGGACCCGTCACCTCTTTGACGTCGTTGAAGGATTACAACGATAGGAGTCAGAGGAGTTCGGAGATGTACTCTCGAACCGAATGTAAATTGATTTAGGAGAGTAGCCGTGCTCAGTCAATTTAATTTGAGGACTTACGGCCATGATTTGGCTAAGTCCAGTTGGGAATATTCAACGTTTTTATTTATCTTTGGCCTATTAGGCCTGTGCTAGGGCTTTGCCCCTTTTTAATAATGCACTGCATTTTGTTTTGTTTGGCCTCTGCTCTTTTATAAATGATGCAGAGCATTAGCTTTGTTTGGGCTCTGCCCTTTTAATGCATTGCATTTTATTTGGCCTGTTAGGCCTTTTTTAATTGGGCTTGGCCCTTCAGTAAATAATGCAGTGCATTAATTGTCTGATATTGGCTTGTCAGGCGCTTTGCTCCAATCATTGAGCGCAAGCGCATGTGGAGGTGATACGTGTCACGCTCTGGTGAGCGCGAGCGCAACAGCGCAGTACGCTGTGCTGTTGCGCCGCTGACACGTGGCGCTCTCTGGTGGCTTTTGCAAACCCAGGAGCACAACAGTGCAGTTTTGCAAGTGCAAGGCACTGTTTCAATAACTTGATCCAATTTTGGATTCAAGAAAAGAATTTTTCTGAAATTCCAGAACCAATGGTTCAAAAAAAGTGCAAGGCACTGTTATTATTATTTTTTTTATTGAATATCATTGATCTTGTTCTTAGATCAATGATCTATTCAGAAGAAATTCTTCTATTTTATAAAGGTTTTTATCTTTTTCTTGAGTTCTTTTCAAAATTCTTCAGAGTTCTCTCTGTTTTGAAGTTCTTGATCTCTCACGATGTTGATGCTTTGAATTGGGGTCTAGGGGTCTTTATATAGTGCCCATAAATTTGTTAAGTTTGTTAAAGAGATCATTTTCTGAGTGATTTGGGGAATTTTCCCCACCGTTGGATCTTTGATCCAAGAGCTTCTGTTTTACAGAAGACAATCTTCTTGTTTTAACAAGAACAGAAAGATCTTACTGGAATTTTAATTCTTTTTGGCGCAGATGCACCAGTGCTTGACACGTGTCACGCAGCGCACAGCGCAGCGCAACTGCGCTGACACGTGTCGCGCAGCGCACAGCGCAGCGCAACGGCAACTGCGCTGACACGTGTCGTGCAGCGCAGCGCTTGCGCAACTGAAGCGTTGCTTCTTTTAATTTTTGTTTTAAATAGAGCCTTACTCTGATTGGGCGCGCTGCCTTGGGCGCTGCGCTGACGTATCAATTTCTGACACGTGGCGCGTTGTGCGCAGCGCACGGGATTTGAAGCGTTGCTTCAATTTTTGAATTTTTGAAATTCAAACAGAGCTTTTCTCTGATTGGGGGAAACAATAAATCATTAGAATGGAAAAGCCCGGTGTAAATCAACAACACCCCAAATCCCAAAATCCTCAGATCGGCCCTATAAATCTCATTGAATCTGTGTGTCAAATATCGACGCCCGAAAATATCATGAAAACCAGTGCCCAACATCGACACATAAAATACTCGTATCCATACGTTCCTCGAATCCTAATTGCCTAATATCGACACTTGTGATCTATGTATTGGTTCTCTGATATCCATATGTTCCTCGAAACCCAAGTGCCCAACCTCGACACTTGTGTTCCACGTATCGGTTTCCAATATCCATACATCCCACGGAATATAAGTGCCCAACGTCGACACTTAAAATCCCCCAAATCGCATGAAAACATATCTCAAATGCGGAAAGCCATGTAATATAACATATGCACCTAGAACAACAATACGAGCATATCACGGGAAAAGTCCGCTATTTAAATGCATCAAGTCACATAATATCACGCGGTTTCTAAGTATACGAATCCCATATGCATATATAACATCGTCCTATACCACCGATATATATCATATAAAGCTGAACATATAACTATAGCAAGGTAACTATGTGAGCATGTATGTATAGCAAGCCATATATGTAGCCATGTAGGTGTACAGGTATGCTATATTTCATATGCGCCATCGCACAAGAATAAATGCCTCTATGTCGCTAACCAAAAGCAAGGTATATGATATGAATACATGTGTTGTGCGTATCATGGTAATTACCGACAGTGTGTGTGTAGCATAATATTGGTGCTCGTGCAACATGGACTGTCAATAATAGTGCAGTGTAAAATGGATACAGGTTCTGGCACAAAAAGTAACTATATGCAATGAAATTCATGCACCATCTCTATATGTGAAGATCAACATGCGGCTAATATCATATCATATCTAGTCCTGACGCTTAACGCCATACGGGCGATTTCCCCGTAGATGTTAAATCTACTCACCAACAATCGCGGGCTAGGTAAATATGACCACCTGCTTCGCTTTCTTCGCAGCGTCCGAAGCCCCCGCTTTCGATCCTATTAACACAAAACATAACAAGTGCAAATCTTAGAAATTGATCAATATCATGTACACACTACGTTTGACCAACGCACCAACTCCAATCCAACTCACAAGTGTTTGTCTAACGGCTAACGTGTGTGGCGACACACCAAGACCAACCCAAAAGTAGCAGCTACATAAGACCACACACTGCGTCGGATAACGTAACACGCGTACTCGAAACACTAGAATATCGCAAAGTGGTCCCATATTTTGATACACAAACAATTGGTGAAAGTTGCAAGTACCACGAGACTACAAACAAGGCCAGAAACCCCACGACAAAGACCCAACACCCCAGCCCCCACTCTGGCCGCAAATTGCGGCCAGAACCAATAAATCTGTAGCCTAAATTTTGAGGACAAGTCAGGCACCTCGAAACGAAGTCCGAAATATCGCGTTTCATCCCTTCCCACCAGTAAAAGTCTCTCATGTCACGGTACATCTTGGTGGAACCAGGATGAACGCTAAAGGCTGACTGATATGCCTGCTCTAGGATCTCGCGTCTCAACCCATAAATATCTGGTACACACAAGCGAGTCACGTAACGTAGCACACCATGGTCATCAATCAAGATCTCTGAATCTGTACCGTGTCGAACAAGCTCAAGAATCTCAGACAAACGGGCATCACTGGGTTGCGCCTCACGGATACGATCAAGTAGAAGTGGTCGGACGCGGACATGAGCAAGTTGTCCCCCAGTGGAAGTGAACTCAAACTGTACTCTACCATCGCACAAGGGCTGCCAATTTACAGAAGACTGTCTCTGAACTGCGCTCAACTGGGACAGGCTACCATCGGGCCTACGACTCAAAGCGTCAGCTACCACATTCGCCTTGCCCTGGTGATAAAGGATCTCACAATCATAATCCTTCACAAGCTCCATCCACCGGCGCTTGTAGGGTGTTTTTCGTTAACCCATTGAGATGGGAATACACGCGCGCTGGTCAGGCGCATTACAGATTCCCCCTGCCTAGGGTAGGCTGTGGTTTATTGATTATGGGGATCCGAATCTCCGGCAGCTGCGGACTAAGCTGCCGCTAATTACCCCTTGCCTTTGGAGCGAGGGAACCTTCGATTGACGGGTTAAACCGGTCATGCGAACTCAATGTGCAGTGTACGTATATTTTGTTTTGGAGGGGGCTTGGATATATTGGGAGCCACGCAGAGTATGTGTGTGTGTGTGTATACATATATATATATACATATATATATATATATACATATATATATATATAAAGGGAAAAGGCATCCAAAGAATGAGTGGGAAAAAGCGCCAGCGCTTTGGACGCTGGCGCTTTGAGCGCAAGGGCGCTAGAGTTTTGAGCGCTAGCGCCCTACGTGCCAGACATGTGGGCGCTCGGGCGCTAGCGCTCTGGGTGCTAGCGCTCTTAGCGCAAGAGCGCTAGCGCTCTGAGCGCAAGAGCGCTAGCGCTCTGAGCGCTAGGGCCCCACATGTCAGCACGTGGGCGCTCGGGCGCTATCACTCTGAGAGCAAGAGCGCTAGTGCCCCACGTGTCAGCACGTGGGCGCTCGGGCGCTAGCGCTTTGGACGCTAACGCTCTGAGTGCAAGAGCGCTAGCGCTTTTAGCGCTAGCGCTTTGAGCGCTAGCGCCCCATGTGTCAGCACGTGGGCGCTCGGGCGCTAGCGTTTTGGGCGCTAGCGCTTTGAGCTCTAGCGCCCGACGTGTCAGCACGTGGGCGCTCGGGCGGCAAAAGGGACTTGGTCCCTGTAATGGGAGTTGTACTCCCAGAAAGGAGCAATTATTATTTTGTGTGTTTGTGTGTGTGTGTGTGTGAGGAGTTAAACTCCTAGGAAATTTTGAAGCTGATGAAGGGAGGGGATTCAACCCTGGATCTTCCATAAAGTGGGGTTTCTGGAGATGAGTCTCCTTCTTCTTCCTTTGTTGGCCGGATCTTGAAGATCAAGAAGTATGAGATTTTAAAAATCTATCCTTTCTGAGATCTGATGGAAGATCTGCGTTCCCCTTTGTGGGTTTTGTGGTGAAAAACTATTTTGTTTTGGAAAAAGAAGAGTTAAATTCTTGATTTAATTCTTAAAGAAGAAGAAGGTTATGAACCTTGAGGAAGGAGCAGGAGGCACATGCCCTAATTTTTGGGCAATGAAAAGTCTATCCTTTATTCATCATCATGTTACCTTATATAGGCTTACATATTTGCATATAGCCCCTTGAGCTTTACAAAATGGCATTTTGCCCATCCCATGGCTCATGTGCCATTTCTTTTTGCACATAAGCCATGGGCTGTACAAAAATTTGGCTTTATGCCCATTCATGCATAAAAAATTACATAAAAATTATTTATTACAGGATTTTTTTTAGCATGGGGGAGGCTGGCCGAGGGCTCGACCTAGGCATGGGCCCGCTTGACCTAGGCTTGGGCCTACCTGGCTTTTGGTTGACCTTTGTTAGTGTATATGCCCTAGAGGCCATTACTGTATCATACTAGTTTGTATATTACTTGATGGAAGCTTAGGATATTCACCTTGTATAGACAATCTTGCTCAAAATAGTAGTATGCTACTTGGTTTGTTTCTACTTTAATGTGTGCATGTGTTTCTTATAGCATATCGCCTTTACACATTAGTGGAGCCCTTAGGATCTTTGCTTGATTACCAGCGTTGTGATGGAAGTCACACTCATGGGGGCTGGGTAATCCACAAGCACATCCTTATGCCGGTCCCTAGTCGTAGGACTATCGAGACAGGGCATCGATACTCCGGAGTAAACTAGCATATGCGCTTCTCATCCCAGCTTGGGAGACGGTCTGTCCCACAGCCGTAAGTACGTCGTACTTGAGATAGTATGTGGGTGCTCGTTAGGTTACGAGTACACTGGATAGGACTCGTCGGGAACTGTTGGTTGGTATAATACCTATCGTCAGTTATCAGTTCCCAGGTGACATGATGATCAGTCGAAAATATTGTATATTTTAGCCGGCAATTTCCCTAACATTTGCATACATTTAGAAGTGTTCGACATTCATATTCTACATATTAGCAAATCTGTCACAAAATATGAGATTGCATGTGTTAGACTTTTAAACCGACACTTTAAAGGAAATTAACTGCATTTCATGGCATCGCATCATTTCTGTATTTGCGCAACACTTTTCTTGAGTCTGTGCAGGAAATACGGAAGAAAAGCAAAAGAGCTGATCAAAAATACGCCAACTAAATCATTTCAGATCTGGTAGCAATTCAGATGGAGAAATACAATTCTATATATCAAACAAAAGCCCAAAAGTGAGCCCAAGTTCAACCCAGAAGAATAAAGCCCTAAGCCCTCAAAAGCGCCGCTGTTCCGCGGCGGGAGCCAGCTTTAGCCGCGGAACCGCGGCGATTATGCCACGTCAGCCGTCCAATTTTTGGTCATAATTCTTCTCTCTGGGCCCACATTACTTTCTGATATGTAAAGTTCCAGAATACCCTCGAAGCTACTGCCAGATCAGAAAAGAAGATTAAGGAAGGCTAATCCTAATTAAGCTCCTAATTAATCCTCTTCTAGAAGCTCCTTCTAACTAATCACATCTAGAAGCTTCTCCCCTAACTAACTTTTGGAGGGAAATTTGAATTTCTTCAACAAACTTTAGGAGGGAAACATAGAATTTGAAATCCTAGATCTAGGGTTAGTTATCTATAAATAGGAACCTAGACCTAGGGTTAAAGGTTGTTCAATCTTTAGGTAATCAACTTTAGTTAATCTTTCCCTCTTTCATCATCTTCTTCCACAAGTCTAGTGACAAGGCTTGTGCGAAACCCTAACCCTAATTCCACTCCAAATCCAAGATCTTGAGTACCAATCACGCGAGAAGCCTTCAACCTTTTAGGAGCCGAGCCGATCTTCAATCGGGCAAGTGATCAAAGCCGATCCGCGATCCACGGAGACGAGCGAAGCCAAATCGACGATCAAGTTCTTCCTCTTGTAGTTCTTGAGCGAATGTAACTAAATTGTTGATATAAATAAATGGTGAATTTCTTTAATCTTGCTTTCTTTTAATTCTTGCATCATGATTAGATCTCAATTTGTAATTGTTGTTCTTGTTGTGATGTTTGAGTGAAACTCCGCTCGTAAAGGAGTCGAGACGATTGTAGAATGATGATGTAACAAATCTTAATACGATTTTTAAGTCCTACGAGTTTTGTAAACCCTAGCAAGTTCAAGAATCGATGACCTAGTTTCGTAGCGATGCTTTCTTGATTTTGATCGCTCGAAATTAGGGATCTACGATCGTTTCTTGAATTTACTAGAGGCTAGAATGTGAATGATATCGACGAAGGAACAAGGGATGAGATGAAACCCTAGTTTCACAAGAAATCCCTAATTCTCGGAGATCATCATCGATCTAGTATCAATTCATCGAAGGATAAGAATGCGTAATTTTAAGATTACATCACATCTATAGATCCGATCGATTCCTACGAGCCTCATTTCGATTCTTGATATTTGGTTTGGAAAAATTATCAAACGATCAATTCTTGATTCTATCTTTTAATGCTTTCTTAGATCTAGTTTTTTTTCTCATTCTTGAACTTCAAATATAAATCTTGAATTGTTTTGTTTTCTTTCTTTAAAGTTTCAATTCATCTAATTCAAAAGACGAACGATTACACTTTCCCTGTGGACGATCCGCACTCACATACTAACTACATCCGACACCGTAGTTGATTGCGGTCAAATAATTTTTTGGTTGTGATTTCTTTACAATTTCATACTACACATCAAGAATCCTATTCAATCAAATGGCGCCGTTGCCGGGGATCATGCGCTAATAGTTCGCATTTTGAAATTTGAGTTGAAAATTTTATTCCATCATAATTTTTAGATCTAAACTAGTACAAACCCTAATACGTGTGTTGTGATTTGTTGCGAGGAAATCTGGGATCATTGGAGCTGGAGAAAAAATTTTCTGAAAATTCCGGAGAACTCAGGAGCTGAATAGAAGCTCTCTGTAAAAATCTTGTTCAGTGATCTCACCACACAGGCGCGTTTCCGCGGCAACACACCCTCATCCGCGGCGGATCCGCCGCAGTTCTACCTCCTCTCTGCACCAATTTTTCTCTGTGAGTCCCTCACTTTCTTATCTCTTACCTCATCTGCTCCAATAACAATTTTGCTGCAGGTTTCTTTGCAAAATAAATCGCTGCGCTGCAAAAAGCAAAATAAAATTTGTGCGTGTTTTTGATTTTTGGTTGTTTGCATATTAATACGGAAATTTAAGGGGCACGACCAAATCCAAATTAGGTGGGGAGTTCATTACTCTTCCTAGGCCCCGAAAACCACCAAACTTGCATCCGCATTGACCCACATTAATTAAAAGAAATCTAGAGATGACTTTAAGGACCGTCGCGCTCAATTAGGACAAGAGAAGGCCGTGGGTAATTCATTGCTTATCCGAGTTTTCTTATGGTGCCTAAGGCGAGTGTGTCTAAGGCTAGTGGTTTTTAATTAGGCCCACTACTTACGTAGTGGAGTACCTTCCCACTTACCTGGCACTTATCCGGCCACAGGAGGACAAAGAGGCAGTGGAGGATTTATCCTGCGACTTGTCTTTTGGCAGTTAGGAGCGGTCTAGAGCCAGACCTAGGTGACCACTAAATTCTAGGGTTTTGTTTGTTGCATTTGTCTTGTTGCATCATATTTTTCAAAAATCCGTCCCTTTTTCAAAAGCAAACACCGCATTCATTTACCCCTAATTATAAGCCAACGCTGCCACTTGTACTAACCCTTTTTAGTACAAGATAGGCTGGACACGGGATTCTAGTGCCTGTTAAGTCCGCGTTCCTTGATCGACCCTAAAGTCGGTATTTCTACCTTTACCTTTCTTTTACCCACCACCACACCCACACCGATGGATCCGAATCCATCAAACTTCTTTAACCCTAATCTGCCGCCGTCCGTTGGTGCGCAGAATCCACCTCGCATCTCTCTCCAAGAGAGGTGCTATCCAACACGAAGCCCACTTTCCACCTGTCTTTCCATTCCACCAGCCAACTGGGAAAATTTTCAAATAAAACCCCAATACATCAACCTTCTACCAAAATTTCACGGTCTCGAGTCTGAAGACGCATACGTGTTTATCACGAAATTTGAAAATGTATGCGCAATGATGGGTACCTCACAGTTGTCTGTGGATGCTTTGCGTCTTCGTCTTCTCCCATTTACTTTGTGCGATTTAGCCGAGAAGTGGCTATATAACACTACCGCACATTCCATTTCAAATTGGGACGAATTCGTCAAAGCATTCCTTAAGAAATTCTACCCACATCAAAGGACAGCTCGAGTCCGTAGCGAAATCTATCAATTCAACCAGCTTCCAAATGAAACATTTTCAAAATGTCTTGAACGCTTCAAGGAACTGTTAGTCCATTGTCCACATCACGGCATCCCGAGATGGGAATTATGCCGAATCATTTATGAGGGCATTACTCCTTACATAAGACAGTCCCTTGAATCTATGTGTTAAGGCAACTTTATGACCAAAGATGATTGGGAAGCCTGGAACTTTCTAGAAGATTTCGCTGAAAAATCTTTACAGCGGGAGGGTGTGAGTCAATCGTCTAGGGATGGCAATGATATTTCCATAGGAGTTAGAGCTGATATTTCAGCTATACAAAAGAAACTCGAGAATATGGAAAAATTCTTAGCTGCCCTAAGTCAAATATCACTCTCCAAAACTGTATGTGGTTGTTGTTCTGATCCGTCTCACATGACGGAAGAATGTCCGTTTCAAGGTTATGAGCATACCAATGCATCATTTCAAAGACCTAGAAACGATCCATCTTCCTCCACATATTATCAGGGTTGGAGGAATCACCCAAATTTTGCTTGGAACCAATCACAAATTCAAAACACGGTTCCAACCCAAAACAATTTCCAAAGGGTCCCTTCACCACAACAGCACCCACAACTTCTATTGAGTCAGCACCCCTTCCAAGCACAAAACTTTCAAAATCCGGCCAACACTTTTGCACCGTCTAGTCCTTTGCAATTGACCGGTACAGATAATACCTCTGCACTAGCACAAACCTTGGATACTTTCATGAAACAATCCATCCAAGGGACGGCAAGTTTGTAATCTTCCGTCGAGAATGTGATGAAGATCATTATCTCTCAAAATGATAATATCAAATCGATGGAAGAACAAATTGCACAACTAAAAGCCGAAATGAGTGCACGAGAGAAAGGGAAACTTCCAGCTCAACCTTTACCCAATTCTGGCTATTCACATCATGTGGATGCACTCACGTTGAGATCTGGAAGAGTGCTTGACCATCAACTTGGGGAAGAGTTTGATGATACTGATAAATCAATCAATAACACCCCGGCTGAGACCTTTCCTTCCACTTCTACCCTACCACCTTCTTCCGAGCCTATTCTCCATTTCCTAAAAGGCTCGCCACTACAGCCCACCTCTTTTACCCCTCCACGGATGATCCCCACTTCTATTCTGGGATCGATTACACACCCACTTCCTTCTCCTATGATGGACCCAGCGCTTATTGCTAAAGCACCTTATCCTAATCGGTTAAGGGCTAACACACCGAGTCCACATATAGAGAAGATTATGAACATTTTTAAGCAAGTAAACACCAACATCCCTCTCCTAGATGCCATCCAACAAGTTCCTTCCTATGCGAAAACTCTTAAGAACTTGTGCACTAGGAAGAGGAAGAATCCAGTGCCCAAGAAGATTTTCATGGAAAAGACAATAGACACGGCTTTCCCCCAACAATTACCGAGGAAACGTAAGGATCCTGGATATCCTACTATTTCCGTTTCTATTGGGGAAAAACACATTAACCGTGCTCTACTAGATCTTGGCGCTAGTGTTAACTTGCTTCCATACTCAGTCTATGAGCAACTAGGTATCGGAGAGTTGAAGCCAACCAATTGCACTCTCCAGATGGCTGACCGATCAATCACCAAACCTAGGGGTGAACTGGAGGATGTGTTAATAAAAATCGGAGAATTTATATTTCCGGTAGATTTTATTGTAATTGATACACAGCCTGTAGTGAACCCACGGAATCAAATTCCGGTGATTTTAGGTCGCCCGTTTTTAGCCACTTCCAATACTATTATCAACTGTCGTAACGGTTCTATGACCTTATCTTTCAGGAATAGGTCAATAGAGCTGAACATTTACAAGTTGGGAAGTGTACCCTCCGAACCTACTGCTCAGGTCTGTTCTGTCGACTTAATGGATGTCGACAGCAGCGAATTTGATGATCCTCCTGATATCGATCTTGACTCTTTTCATATGTTATTGTTTGACCCAACTATGTATCATACACATACGGACTCTTCCACCGAGATGTCCGGGTCAACAAGTAACACTGATTATGAACTGCTTTTAGAGTCTGAAGATCACCCCGTACTTTGTGATGACATTATTCATCGGGGTATTGATGGAACATTCGAGGAAATCTTCGCTGATGAACTCGCATTTTTGAATGACACGGGTGTTGAGATGAATCATCTCCCAATCAATGAAATTGAACCTCCACCCCTTCTTTTGAACTGTAAAAAGAATGCGAGCAATCCATCACATTCACTGCTTCGTCTCTCCAAAATGAGACGCACACACAATCTATTCCACCACTTGACCTTTCCCCATTTTTTCTTCCACCAACCAGAGCACTGCATTGATAAAAATTTTGAATGGTTGGTGTTAACATTTGGTCTTTGCAAAGCTTGGCATCGACCAATGATTTTTGACCCCCACTTGTGATTTTAAAAGTTTAACATTGCATAACTCAAGTTTGGGGGGGTACATTTTTCTGGCTCTTGAAAAGAAAATTTTACAAAAAGATGAGCTAAAAATAAGTTTCGGGAAGTCCTTCACTTATATATTTTGCCCCCACTAATAATTCTTCCTAGATTTACAGGTTTTTCGAGATTTAGCGGAAGGCAACAGTGAGGACACTGTTGAAAACAAGTTTGGGGGAGGTTTGTGCTTATTTTTGCATCATTTGCATATCACTTTGCATAAGCACAAAACATTTTTCAAAACCTAAAAAAATTTAAAAATTTTCAAAATTATAAAAATATTTTTTGTACATAAATAAGATAATAAAAGATTAGATAGTGAAAAATTACATCCATGAGATTAGAAAAATTTAAGAAAACTAAGAAAATTAGAAATTTTCTTATACGAACTAGTAATAAGTAGTTATGAGCCGTTGTCCCAAGGGTTAGTAAGATGAAAGACGTCACTAATATGAGGATAAAAATAAGTCTGAAAAATAGTTTCTATTCTTGAAGCCAAACATTTTGAACGTTGCTACCCTGCTATTCGCACTTACACACGTCTTAAAGCCTGGGATAGTAGAGGATACCTTGAAATGCTCTTGTCTTAAAGCCGATGTATAAAAAAGAAATATTTTGAAAGTGGTGAGAAAAATAGACACTGGTTTTGTTATCACCAAGGGCAATAATGAAAAATATATAGCAAGGGTGCTTCTTCACCTAGTGCCCTAAGGCCAACTGGTCTGGGAGTCACTGCTATACCTGAGGTGGTGCAAGACGAGGAAAATACACCAAGCATGCAAGCACAGGAGTAATCGGTCGGTTAGTACCTCAAGAAGTATTAACGGTCGCATGAAAGTGTGTGAGCTATCTCGTTTATCAAAAAGTACTGAGGCTGATGGGCAAGAGTATGATAGCTTGAATTGAATTCTCCGGGTGTAGGGATGTCCTTTACACACACGCAGGGTGATATGATCGATGTTTGGAATAAAGATAGGAATGAAGAATAAGACGATGTTTTATCGAGGGAGGACGTGATTTCTGACATCTTTTTATGACCATTAAGATAGGGCTCATAACAACCGAAAAGCTAGCTTAGTTGGAAACCCTAATTTTCAAGGCTTTTCTTTTACAATTTTTTTCTTTAAATGTAATATTCATGATCTTTCTTTTATTATTGGATTTTGTGGGTGCAATCCGCTGAAAACCCTCAGGAGACAACACTCCTCCTACTAAGGACACCTAGAGGTTTAAAGGCTTGTTGCACGTGCTCAGTGCAATCATGTTGCCTACGAAAGTGTGCTAGTTAGTTTTTCTCTTTCTTTATTTTCTCCTTCTCTTTTTAATAAAACATTCGCTCGAGACGATCGAAATTAAGTTTGGGGGTATTTGATCAGCCGAAAATATTGTATATTTTAGCCGGCAATTTCCCTAACATTTGCATACATTTAGAAGTGTTCGGCATTCATATTCTACATATTAGCAAATCTGTCACAAAATATGAGATTGCATGTGTTAGACTTTTAAACCGACACTTTAAAGGAAATTAACCGCATTTCATGGCATCGCATCATTTCTGTATTTGCGCAACACTTGTCTTGAGTCTGTGCAGGAAATACGGAAGAAAAGCAAAAGAGCTGATCAAAAATACGCCAACTAAATCATTTCAGATCTGGTAGCAATTCAGATGGAGAAATACAATTCTATATATCAAACAAAAGCCCAAAAGTGAGCCCAAGTTCAACCCAGAAGAATAAAGCCCTAAGCCCTCAAAAGCGCCGCTGTTCCGCGGCGGGAGCCAGCTTTAGCCGCGGAACCGCGGCGGTTATGCCACGTCAGCCGTCCAATTTTTGGTCATAATTCTTCTCTCTGGGCCCACATTACTTTCTGATATGTAAAGTTCCAGAATACACTCGAAGCTACTGCCAGATCAGAAAAGAAGATTAAGGAAGGCTAATCCTAATTAAGCTCCTAATTAATCCTCTTCTAGAAGCTCCTCCTAACTAATCATATCTAGAAGCTTCTCCCCTAACTAACTTTTGGAGGGAAATTTGAATTTCTTCAACAAACTTTAGGAGGGAAACTTAGAATTTGAAATCCTAGATCTAGGGTTAGTTATCTATAAATAGGAACCTAGACCTAGGGTTAAAGGTTGTTCAATCTTTAGGTAATCAACTTTAGTTAATCTTTCCCTCTTTCATCATCTTCTTCCACAAGTCTAGTGACAAGGCTTGTGCGAAACCCTAACCCTAATTCCACTCCAAATCCAAGATCTTGAGTACCAATCAAGCGAGAAGCCTTCAACCTTTTAGGAGCCGAGCCGATCTTCAATCGGGCAAGTGATCCAAGCCGATCCGCGATCCACGGAGACGAGCGAAGCCAAATCGACGATCAAGTTCTTCCTTTTGTAGTTCTTGAGCGAATGTAACTAAATTGTTGATATAAATAAAAGGTGAATTTCTTTAATCTTGCTTTCTTTTAATTCTTGCATCATGATTAGATCTCAATTTGTAATTGTTGTTCTTGTTATGATGTTTGAGTGAAACTCCGCTCGTAAAGGAGTCGAGACGATTGTAGAATGATGATGTAACAAATCTTAATACGATTTTTAAGTCCTACGAGTTTTGTAAACCCTAGCATGTTCAAGAATCGATGACCTAGTTTTGTAGCGATGCTTCCTTGATTGTGATCGCTCGAAATTAGGGATCTACGATCGTTTCTTGAATTTACTAGAGGCTAGAATGTGAATGATATCGACGAAGGAACAAGGGATGAGATGAAACCCTAGTTTCACAAGAAATCCCTAATTCTCGGAGATCATCATCGATCTAGTATCAATTCATCGAAGGATAAGAATGCGTAATTCTAAGATTACATCACATCTATAGATCCGATCGATTCCTACGAGCCACATTTCGATTCTTGATATTTGGTTTGGAAAAATTATCTAACGATCAATTCTTGATTCTATCTTTTAATGCTTTCTTAGATCTAGTTTTTTTTCTCATTCTTGAACTTCAAATATAAATCTTGAATTGTTTTGTTTTCTTTCTTTAAAGTTTCAATTCATCTAATTCAAAAGACGAACGATTACACTTTCCCTGTAGACGATCCGCACTCACATACTAACTACATCCGACACCGTAGTTGATTGCGGTCAAATAATTTTTTGGTTGTGATTTCTTTACAATTTCATACTACACATCAAGAATTCTTTTCAATCACATGAGTACAGCTTAGTCCGTTAACTTGACACTGTCACTTCGCCTCGAGTGTGTTCCCACTGTTCTTAGATAGCTACCCTACCACGGCTCAAAGGAGTCGTGCAAATAGGTAGCAGTTGGGTGCAGTCCCGAAGCACTTGGAGGCAGTGACGGTTAGAAAGGATTCGTCTCTCCCGGTATTGGGAGTTGATATCGCGATGTGTCTAGGAGAGCCATTACACAAAGTCCCTGGCCAGGGCAAGCGAGATATACTGGTCGGTTTCCAGTGTAATCTCAGGGCGTTCTGGGCTACACTCCGACACGACTTGTACCGCTATTAGGGGACTGACGTTTACCGCACCCTTAGGCCCGCCATGCGATATTCTTAGACGAACAGACCAGACTGTACGGGGACTGTCACATTCAGGCTCAGTAGGAGTTCAGATAGGTTTACCTCGTCAGCCTTCTTATCGGCATCTACCTGGGGACCATTACGTACAGCTAGTGCCGCTTGCAGTCTGTGGTTAAACCCACTGCCAGCGTAGTGTCAAGTCTTTAGAGTCCCTTAGAGAGGGTTATTCGCCTTTAGGCAAAACGAGTAGAGGTCGCATGGTTTTGCGACGGGGTTCGTTCACATCCGCGCACTTGTGCACGTTTGGTGTCCGGACAGCTTATACTAGCGGGCTTTGGTTTAAGCCAGATCCTAGTATATGTTTTGCGATTGGTTTTATCTTATTGTATTCATGTTCCTCGGAACACGGATACGGGTGTGTATGCACAGTTGACTGAGGCAGAGGCAGAGGACTTTCATTAGGGTTGATGACAGTTGTCTTTTTCTTAACCCTAATGTTTATATGTGAAATATGATTATTAATATTAATTAATTATAATTGTGTTATGGTTAGGGTTGTTGACCATTTTACTATGGTTGACTTGTTGACCTATGTTGACATATTGACCATCATCATTTCATATGAAAGATGCTCTTTGATTCTTGCAAAAGTAATTAATGTGAAATGATAATGGTCATTTCAAGTTAACCATCATAATTATCTTTAGTTAATTATTTAATTATCATAATTCATATATATGTGAGAAGGTTGGCATTATCTTCTCATTCTATCATTCTCATTCTCTCTCATCCTCTTCCTCTCTCTCAAAGCTCTCCCCTCTCATGAGTTGAGAACCATTAAGCTTTAAGATAAAACCTTCAAAATTACTCTCTACTCTTTCTAAGGTTCTAGGTTTAGCACACCAAGCACCTTAGTTACTTCTAGTTTGAGGTAGGAGCCAAAGGTAGAGGCCCTCGGGTGGATCTTTCTTCGGCAAGAGAAGGCGACGAGGACGACCCGTTCGTCCCACTCTAAGGAGCAAGAAGAGAAGGACTTCAAGACTTAGGTATAACCCTTTAACCGAGTAGCTAACTCTTTTAGCTTGGTTGTTAGTTTATGTTTAGCAAAGATCCTTCTTTAGTTAGTTCATGTTGCCTAGAGTTGTAAAAATCTATTTTTTATACCGTTTCCGCCTCCCCGTAAGCACCGGGGTAGGCAACGTGGACTTACAACCTTGACTTTGACTTGGTCAACCGGGGTGCAAATTTTGACCCCAACAAAGTGCCCCAATCAATAAATGCACACCGCGCATATGCGTTATGTGCTTGAAATTGATGGATCTTGAAGCTGGACTTCGAGGTGGAACATCATTCCGGGGGCGGAGTATCCCTCGGGAAGCCTGATTCCCGGAGTCGGAGTATCATTCCGAAGAGTCGGAGCGTAATTCCAATGGTTGGAGCATGATTCCGGGATTGGAGCATCATTCCTGAAGAGCGGAGCATGATTCCAGGGATCGGAACATCATTCCGAAGAGCGGAGCATGATTCCAAAGGGTCGGAGTATAATTCCGGAGGAGCGGTGCATGACTCTCAGGGTTCAGAGCATCATTCCGAAGAGCGGAGCATGATTCCAGGGATCAGAGCATAATTCCGAAGAGCGGAGCATGATTCCAGGGATCGGAGCATCATTCCGAAGAGCGGAGCATGATTCCAAGGTTCGGAGCATGATTCTAGGGATTGGAGCATCATTCCGAAAAGCGGAGCATGTTTCCAAGGATCGGAGCAACATTCCGAAGAGCGGAGCATGATTCTAAGGATCGGAGCATCATTCCGAACAGCGGAGCATGATTCCAAGGATCCGAGCATCATTCCGAAGAGCGGAGCATAATTCCAAGGATCAGAGCATCATTCCGAAGAGCGGAGCATCATTCCAAGGATCGAAGCATCATTCCGAAGAGCAGAGCATGATTCCCAGGATCAGAGCATCATTCCGAAGAGCGGAGCATGATTCCAAGGATCGGGGCATTATTCCGAAGAGCGTAGCATGATTCCCAGGATCGGAGCATCATTCTGAAGAGCGGAGCATGATTCCAAGGATCGGAGCATCATTACGAAGATCGAAGCATGATTCCAGGGATCGGAGCATGATTCCGAAGAGCGGCAGACATTCTGACCGAAGCATAATTTTGATGCAGAGGTTGATTCCCAGGCGAAGCATAATTCCGACAGGGAAGGCGAATACTCCGAGGCGAAGCATGATTTCGACACGGGGTACATTCGAAGACGGGGCATGATTCCGGCGCAGAGCTTGTTGGCTGACTTGATTCCGAGAAGATGCATAATTTCGACAGAGAAGGAAGGTACACCGAGGCGAAGCATGATTTCGATGAGGATGTCGTTCGTTGATTCCAAGCCGGAGCATAATTCCGACAGGGAAGGCAGATACACCGAGGCGAAGCTTGATTTCGACGCAGTGTGCACATTCTGAGACGATGTATGACTCCGACGCAGAGCTTGCTGGTAGACTTGATTCCGAGGCGGAGCATAATTCCGACGAGGAGGTCGTTGGTTGATTCCGAGCCGAAGCATAATTCCGACAGGGAAGGTAGATACACCGAGGCGAAGCTTGATTTCGACATGAGGTGCACATTCTGAGATGAAGTATGACTCCAATGCAGAGCTTGTTGGTTGACTTGGTTCCGAGGCGAAGCATAATTCCAATGAGGAGGTCGCTGGTTGATTCCGAGCCGAAGTATAATTCCGACAGGGATGGCAGATACACCGAGGCGAAGATTGATTTCGATGCGGGGTACACTCTGAGACGAAGTATGATTCCAACGCAGAGATGGTTGGTTGATTTGATTCTGAGGCTGAGCATAATTCCGGCAGGGAAGATAGATACCCCGAGGGGAAGCATGATTTCGGCACGGGGTAAATTCTGGGACGGAGCATGATTCCGCCTCAGAGGTTGTTGGTTTGATTTGATTTGGGTTGACATCAGCATCGCTATACTGGAATATGATACCAGAAGTGAATCATCATTTTCCATGAGAGGATTTGGGAATTGGTTTTGGTTTGGAATCTGCATTGTTGCACTGCAATAATGCTAGGAGCAACTCATCATTTGCCCTAGGAGGATTTTGAAATTGGTGGCTTAAGAGACAGGTTTAAATCCCTATCACCTAAGGCTTTTCCATTTTATGAGCCGTAAGGGTCCCATAAAAGCATTTTCTCCCTACGAGCCGAAAGGATCCCGTAGGTGTATTTTTTCCTTAGGAGTCGTGGGGACTCCTAAGTGTGTTGCTCCTTTGTGAGTCGTAAGGATCTCAAGCGGGAATTTTCTCCTCACAAAGTCAAGAGGACTTTGCGAGTGCATTTCATCTTTTTTTTATGAGTTTACACCCTTTCGGGTTTTGACAAACTCGCCGACTGTCCTGCTGTTTTTACTCACGGAGCCCTTTCGGGTTTTCATCCGTGCCCATTTTGCTTGTGGACATACCATTTTTTTCCTTTTATTTTTGGTGGGACTTTGAATGTGGTCTCACCGGTAGGACTTGGGAGAGATTAGGATTGTTTTACGCCCGTGGATTGTATACGGTTTTGCAGGATGTATGAACTAGACCCGAAAAATTTTTGGGACTTTGTTGGCGTTTGTATCGCTGCACTGGAATATGGTACCAGGAGCGACTCATCATTCGCCGTTGGGGGTATGAGATTTGGAATTTGGTTGGCGTCTGCATCGCTGCACTGGAATAAGGTACCAGCAGCGATTCATCATTCGCCATTTGGTGATTTGGATTTTGGCCGGCGTCTGCATCGCTGCACTGGAATATGGTACCAGGAGCGACTCATCATTCGCCATTGCCTATTGGGAAGCGAAGGCTTAGGAGGCAGGTTTAGATCCATATCACCTAAAGCTTTTCAATTTTATGGGTCGTTAGGGTCCCATAAAAGCATTTTCTCCCTACGAGTCGTAAGGATCCAGCATGTGCATTTTCTCTTTAGGAGTCGTGAGGACTCCTAAGTGTGTTTTTCCTTTGTGAGTCGTAAGGATCCCACGAAGGTTTGTTCTCCTCATGTATCGTGAGGATACATGAGTGGGTCTTCCCAATGGAGCATAATTCCAAGGGCGGAGACCGGCCGCTGGACTGGTGACAGTGGTGGGGAAAGGGTATGATGAGAATTATTTGAGACCGTGGATTCTATATGGTAGTCAATTTGGGGACTGGCTGTAGGGCCGGAGGAATTTTGGAAAATCGGATTTTGGTTGGCGTCTGCATCGCTGCATTGGAATATGGTTCTAGGAGCAACTCATCATTCGCCGTTGTTTTTTTTCTTCTTCATGTTTTAGTTTTTTTGTTTTTGTTTTTTTTGTTTTACCACGATTGCTCTATCATTTCAGCTTTTCTTATCGCGAATGTCGCGATTGCCCTATCATTTCGGCTTTATTTTTTATCTTTATTTTACTCGCTGATTTTTATTGCGAGTTGCCCCATCATTTCGGCTTTTTTTATTTTATTTATTTACACATTTTTTTTAGTTACACATTTTTTTAACATTCCCAGTTTAACGGCTTACAGGTCGACTGTTCCCAGTTTAATGACGTGGTGGTCGACGGTTCCCAGTTTAAAGACTTAGAGGTCTATCTTTCCCAGTTTAACGACGTGGTGGTCATCTGTTTCCAGTTTAACGACTTGGTGGTCATTTGTCCCCCAGTTTAACGACGTGGTGGTCGACTGTTTCCAGTTTAACGACATGGTGGTCAGCTTAAGGGTAGTTTAGAGATGATACCCGATTGAGCAGTTGTCAGGGGCACCACTGAAGCTTGCCCGAGATGTCGTATTACTTTGTCGGTGTTGATGACCTTGCCCCCAGCTAGAGCCAAGGAAAGTCGTTCAAATACCGACTTGCGTTCGAAGATGGCAATTGTAAATTGTTAACCCTGCAAATAGAAACTTGATTTCAGAATAGACAATCGATATGTACATTGATTGAGCTCGCATGAATGTTTAACCTGAAATATGGGAGGAGAGATTGGTCCCACCGGGCGTGCCAGAATCTGTAGGGTGTTTTTAGTCACCCCATTGAGATGGGAATACGCGCGCGCTGGTCAGGCGCATTACAGATTCCCCCTGCCTAGGGTAGGCTGGGGTTTATTTATTGTGGGGATCCGAATCTCCGGCAGCCACGGACTAAGCTGCCGTTAATTACCCCTCGCCTTTGGAGCGAGGGAACCTCCGATTGACGGGTTAAATCGGTCATGCGAACACAATGTGCAGTGTACGTGTGTTTTGTTTTGGAGGGGGCTTGGATAAATCAGGAGCCACGCAGAGTTATTATGGGGGGCCCGCTACCCGGATAGTAGGAAGGGGGTCAAGGGGGCCGGCAGCCCCCTTGCGGGGTGCGCGGCAGCGCCCCGGCCCAAACTTTTTTTGAGAGGGACAGTGTTACAGAGTATGTGTATATACATACATACATAAATACATACATACATACATACATATATATATATATACATATATATATATATAGACATATACATTCATATATACATATATATATATATATATATATATATATATATATATATAAAGGGAAAGTGCATCGAAAGGATGCGTGGGAAAAAGCGCGAGCGCTTTGGACGCTGGCGCTTTGAGCGCAAGGGCGCTAGAGCGCTCGCGCTTTGAACGCTAGCGCCCTACGTGGCAGGCACATGGGCGCTCGGGCACTAGCGCTTTGGGCTCTAGCGCTCTGAGCGCAAGAGCGCTAGCGCCCCACGTGTCAGCACGTGGGCGCTCGGGCGCTAGCGCTTTGGGCGGTAGCACTCTGAGCGCTAGCGCCCCACGTGTCTGCATGTGGGCACTCGGACGCTAGCGCTTTGAGCGCAAGAGCGCTAGCGCTAGCACCCCACGTGTCAGCACGTGGGCGCTCGAGCGCTGTTCATACCAGAATATTGCATTTTATACCGCCCATTCTTACGCTCGTTTGTTTATAGGCAGGTGCTTCTAATCCGTGTTTGCTACATATTTATAGGCCACAGTTTTCTTGTCCAAAATAACGCAATTGATACAAAATCTCCACTGTTACGCCAAAATACAGAACATCTGTTGACAGCAGATAAAAGCCGGGTTCCGATCATCCGTATCCGTCCAGTGCCGCTTACCAGTTCCAGAGACAAGACATATGACAGTGGTCATTCGTGTCTCGGACAAGCACAGAGCACGAGGGGGCAGCACAAGAATCAATAGGTGCGCGGAGCTCGAGGGAGAAAAGGTCAAAAGTATTATTTTTGATGCCATTTTGGACTATTGCGGATCTGAAGAAATCATGGAAGAATATTGACATTTTGGACCTGTTAAACAGAAGAAAATAGCAACACTAGAAACCCACAAGAAAACGACAAGCTAACCCCTCTATTTGGCCGCGGTTCCGCGGCATTAGCGTGCTTAGGATGCGGAACCGCGGCCATGTGGGCTCTTCGTCTGATGATTTTTTAGGGGTAGTTTGGACTTTATATACAGAGGCATATTTTTGCCCTAGGTTTCCAGTTCCCTTCCTATAAATACCCCAGATCTGAGCCAAGCCAAGGTGTCCATTCTTTTAACCTCTTTTTGCTAGTTTTTAGTCTTCTTCTTCTTCTTCATTCTTTCCTCCATGAAAATTGTAGTGAGAGCTTTTTGAGTGGATGATGAAATGAAGATGAGGGTTTTTGTATCATTCTTTTGTTTTAACTTCCCCTTGAGATTTTTTCTTTCTCTTGATCTTTCAACCTCTTCATTGAGCTTGAAAGTTTAAGGGTTTGTTATTGATCTCAAGGGTTGTATCTTCATATGGAATTTATGCTTCATTTCACATAAGTTCTTTACCCTTCTCTTGATCTTGCAACCTCTTGATTGAGCTTGCAAGTTTAAGGGTTGGCTATTGATCCCATGCTTGTCTTGAGTTCTATGGATCTTAGTATTACTTTCTTGCTTATCTCTTTCTTGCATTTTTCATTCTTGTCTTTTATTACTTGCAATTTATTACCATGCACTTTAATTACTTGCTTGTAATATTTTCTTTTCTTTGTTTATCTTTTTGTTCTCTCTTTTTGGTTCGTTTTGTGAATGGTTGTAATTATTGTTGTTAAGAATAAATACGATATTGTAAGTTAATGTTTCTTTGCTCATTTCCTTTTCCCGTTATTTTCCATTGAACTCCGCCCAAACGATACGCAAGCGCTCCGTTAGGCACCCTACCCTACCAAGGTAACGGTGATTCCTAACCGCGACCGGTTGTGTTCGGTTTGGCCGGAGGCGAAAGCAAGAGACAAGAACGGATGGACAAGGTTAAATAAGCCGGATTCCATGAATATCGTGCTTAAATCCCCTAATCCACGTTGTTGCCAATTGCTCTAGCTTCAATTTGTCAAGACTCGGCTCAAAGGTTTTGAGTACGGATTTCTTTAGCTTACAATTTCGTATCTTTTTCTTAACAACTTTATACTTGCAAATAATACACATAGGTTAGATTGAACAAACACATACAAATTCTTTATTGACTCGTCTAAGACAAGAAAGGACATACAACTATCTCCCTGTGGATCGACCCGTGCTCAACCGGCTAGCTGCAAAGCGACACCGTCCTGATCGCGGTTATAACTTTAGAATTTTGAACATCCGACACGCCAAAAGCGTGCGATCAAGCGCAAGCGCTTTGGGCGCTAGCACTCTGCGCGCAAGAGCGCTAGCGCATTGAGCGCTAGCGCATTGAGCGCTAGCGCCCCACTTGTCAGCACGCTGGCGCTCGTGCGCAAGCGCTTTCGGTGCTAGCGCTCAAAGCGCTAGCGCCCACGTGTCAGCACATGGGCGCTCGGGCGGCAAAAGGGACTTGGTCCCTGCAATGGGAGTTGTACTCCCAGAAAGGAACACTTATTATTTTGTGTCTGTGTGTGTGTGTGTGTGTGTAGGATATTTTGAAGCTGGTGAAGGGGGGCTTGAGCCCTGGATCTTCCCCAAAGTGGGGTTTCTGGAGATGGGTCTCCTTCTTCTTTCTTTGTTGGTCAGATCTTGAAGATCAAGAAGTATGAGATTTTAAAAGTCTATCCTTTCTGAGATCTGATGGAAGATCTGAGTTCCCTTTTGTGGGTTTTGTGGTGAAAAACTATTTAGTTTTGGAAAAGGAAGAGTTAAACTCTTGATTTAATTCTTAAAGAAGAAGAAGGTTTAGAACCTTAAGGAAGGAGTAGGAGGCACAGGCCCTAATTTTTGGGGAATCAAAAGTCTATCCTTTATTCATCATCATGTTGCCTTATATAGGGTTACATATTTGCATATAGCCTCTTAGGCTTTACAAAATGGCATTTTGCCCATCCCATAGCTCATGTGCCATTTCTTTTTGCACATAAGCCATGGGCTTTACAAAAATTTGGCTTTATGCCCATTCATGCTTAAAAAAATTACTTAAAAATTATTTATTTCATGATTTTTTTTGGCATAGGGGAGGTTGGCCGCGGGCTCGACCTGGGCATGGGCCCGCTTGACCTGGGCTTGGGCCCACCTGGCTTGGGGTTGACCTTGACTTTGACTTGGTCAACCGGGGTGCAAATTTTGACCCCAACAGCGCTGTCTCAGATTCAGATCCTGCTGCTTGAAGTTGTACTTCAAGCGCTTGTGGTCCGTGAAAATCTGACACGACTCCCTATACAAGTAGTGTCTCCAAATCTTCAACGCAAAGACCACCGCAGCCATCTCAAGATCGTGAGTGGGGTACTTCTGCTCGTACTTCTTCAGCTGCATAGAAGCATAAGCAATCACTCTATCATACTGCATCAATGTACAACCGAGCCCCACTCGAGAAGCCTCACAGTAAACAACATAGCCGCCCGATCAAGTAGGCAAGGATAGAACTGGTGCAGTCGTCAACCGAGTCTTCAACTAATGAAAACTCTGCTCGCACGCATCAGTCCAAAGAAAAGGAACCCCCTTCCGGGTAAGCCCGGTCAGCGGTGCAGCGATATTCGAAAAATACGGCACGAAACAGCGATAATAATCAGCTAAGCCAAAAAAGCTGCGGACCTCTGTCACGGAGACAGGGGTGGGCCAAAGCTGCACAGCCTCGATCTTCCCCGGGTCCATAAGAATACCATCTCCATTCACCACATGACCCAGGAAATCAACTCTATCAAGCCAAAACGCGCACTTTGAGAATTTAGCATACAACTGGTGCTCTTTCAATATCGGTAAAGCAATCTTCAAGTGCTGCTCATGCTCCTCACGACTCCTATAGTAGACCAGAATGTCATCAATAAACACAATAATGAACTGGTCGAGGAACGGCCAGAAAATCCGGTTCATCAGATCCGTGAACGCTGCTGGCGCATTGGTGAGTCCGAACGACATCACCAAAAACTCATAATGCCCATAGCGCGTAGGAATGTCATCATTCCGAACCCGCAACTGATGATAACCCGAACGTAAATCAATTTTAGAAAAATGTTTCGCACCCTGGAGCTGATCAAATAAATCGTTAATGCGAGGTAACGGATACCTGTTCCGCACCGTAACTCGGTTCAATTGACGATAATCGATACACAACCTCAAACTGACGTCCTTCTTCTTGACGATCAGAATATGAGCTCCCCACGGCGAAACACTCGGACGCACAAGTCCCTTATAAAGAAACTCTTGTAATTGATCTTTAAGCTCTCTAAGCTCCGCCGGAGGCATCCGTTAAGGCGGTATAGAAATAGGCCCCATGCCAGGAATAAGATCAATGCAAAACTCAATATCGCGCTCTGGCGGCAAACCAGGTAACTCATTGGGAAAAACGTCGGGAAACTCTCGCACGATAGGAACCCGGTCCAACGACTCTACTGCGGCTCCAGTATCACAAATGAAAGCCAAGAATCCCCGACATCCCCTCCTCAAAAACCGACTAGCGCAAAGGGCAGAAATCAAACTGTGTGGGGAGGCACCTCGGTCCCCCTGCACAACCCGAACAGACTCGCCCGGAAAACTGAAACTGACAGTCTTCACACGGCAGTCCACCGACGCATAACAATCTGCCAACCAGTCCATGCCCAGGAGAACGTTGAAGTCCACCATATCTAGAAGGATCAAATCGCTGGACGACTCTCTATCTCCAATCTGAACGGCACACGACCGAAACACATAACGCACTACGAAAGAATCACCAACATGTGTAATCACGACAAGCGGCTGATCTAGCAAACATGACTCTCGGCCTAACCTCGGCATGAAGTGCGTAGAAACATACAAATGCGTAGATCCCGGATCAAATAAAACATGTGCATCAAAAGAACATACAGAAAGGGTACCTGAAACAACTACATTGGACGCCTGCGCGTCCTGATGAGTCAAGGCAAACACCCAAGCCTTCCCTTTACCGGCAACTGGCTGTCCTCTGCCTCCGCCACCTCTTCCTCTCGGCACAAAACCACCGCGACCATGACCTCTCTGCACACGAGTCTGACGCGGAACAACAACAGGTATAAGGGGAAACGCCCTCTGAGGTGGAGAAGGTGGTAAGGTAACCTATGGTATAGCTGCCTCACTCTCCCGTGGCTCAGTACAATCTCGAACCGGATGACCCAAACTCCCTCACTGGTAACATCCAGATGCAAACTGCTAACTCTCCTGAGGATAAGAGCTAAAAAGTTGACCTCGCCCCGACCTCCACTGCCCCCAGTATCTGAACGGGAACTATTGCGACGTCTAAATGCCCGTCTCCCTGCTGAATCACCAGTACGAACCCTCTTCGGTTCTTGAGCAACCGACGTCTCAGAAAGACGCTCCTCAACCAACAGGGCTGCGTCTACTGCTGCTGCATAGGTGTCGCAATGCTGAATGCTGATAGCGAGGAACAAATGGGTAAGCGTGTAAGTGCACGGCGGCACCCCAGCCGTCAATCCGAGGCCAAAATGCGGAAACGATGATTTACTTTAACTTTTGAACCGACACCACCGCGCACAAGATTTCCCGGATCGGGCCATTAAACTAATTCTAGCTAACAAGAGAAGGGGTAGAGAGATATACCGAGCGATTCGTGTCCTTTGGTCTTCTCGTCGTCGTCCCGATCTCCCCGCGGAATCTCCGGTCTTCACCTCCTCGCCGGAAGGGCACCACATCGCCGGCTTCTTTTACGGGCTCCCACCTCTGGACTGAGGCAACTCGGGCACGAAGTTGGCGAGTCGACGTGCCCAAGATTTGCTGTAGAATAAGTGTGGTGCTATGTCTCATTGGGGTTGTAGGAAGTTGCCTTTTGGTGGAGGAAATGAAGTGTCAACTTTTGGAGGAGAACCAAGAGAATTTTGCAAGCAAATGAGATGAAATGACATTCCCAAAAATTTGGACAGCCCCTCCCCATGTAGCCGGCCTTGGCATAGTGAAGAGAGTGAGAATGAGGGGGAGCCACACAATAATGCAAGGGAGAGGAATGATATGTGATCATGAGAAGAAAATGATCACCAACAAATCCAACACTCCATCAACTAATCATCATACCCAAAGTCAAGCAATCATTAAGTCAAATGATGGTGCAACCATCATGAAGCAACAAAATGCAAAGACCACCCTCCACAATGCTAATTTGCACAATTACAAATAAGCCCACCTCCACCATTTTTCAGCCAAGAAAAGATACAAAGGAAAATGGCCGAAACGGAATGCAAACTGGCAACTTCATAAAAATGATCCCGTAATAAATTACAGGAAAACCCCGCTACTGTATATACATACCTGCATTTGTATTCCGACCGAACACAAATGCAATGAGACAAATCTACACTGTACTATTCTAGGATCTGGCTTAAACCAAAGCCCGCTAGTATTATCCGTCCGATCATGATCCGTGCAATACCTCACGTATCTGATCGAATCCTGCCATATCTCCATACGGCCTCTATAGCGTTTCGCCCGAAACTTGAGAAAACGGTCTGTGGGGGGACTCTAAAGACTCGTCAACACCTCAGCTGTGGATTTAACCACTAGTACGTCAGAGGTATTAGCCTATACGTAACGGGCTACCAAGCATTGACCAAAAGGGACGTCGATGAGCGAACACATCCTGACACCCTACTGAGCCTATCAGTGACAATATCCGTACAGTCCGGTCCGTTCTTCTATGAGCATCGCATGGCGGGCCTAGGGGGTTGGTAAAAGTCAGACCCCCAAAAGCGGTACAAGTCGTGTCGGAGTGTAGCCCAGAACACCCTGAGATACAACTGGAATACCTCCCAGTAAATCTCCTGCCTTGGCCAAGGACTTTCATGTACTGGCTCTCCTAGACACAGCACGACCTCACCCCCAATACCGGGAGAGACGAACCCCTGCAGATCCGCTCACTGCCTCCATGTGGCTCGGGACTGTACCGAACTAAAACCTGTTTGCACGTCTCCTTTGAGCGTGGTAGGGTAGTAATCAAAGTACAGTGGGAACTCACACGAGACAAATGACGATCTCAGGTCGATGAACTAACCTGTACACATGTCACCAGGTAACTGCTATCTGACGTCAGGTATAAGACCAACTAGCATGTTCCCGGCGAGTCGTGTCCGGTGTACTCATAACCCAATGAGCACCTTTATACATCTTAGGTGAACCAACTGACACCAGTGGCTTATGAGACCGGCCACCACCCCTCGTCGGGGTCTCGACTGTATACACTAGTCTACTCTGGAGTATCGATGCCCTGTCTCGAAACTCCCACGACTAGGGACCTTTTAAGGATGTGCTTATAGACTCCAGCTCTCACGTATATGATCGCCCTCATACTGCTGGTACTCAAGCAAGAATCCTAGGTGCTCTATCAACGTGCAATAGTGACCTATAAGGTCACCTAAAGCAGTACACGATGATAAAGATAAACCAAATAGCATACTATCATCTTGAGTAAGACTGTCCTA
Organism: Agapanthus africanus; assembly: GCA_030015575.1. NCBI lineage: Eukaryota > Viridiplantae > Streptophyta > Magnoliopsida > Asparagales > Amaryllidaceae > Agapanthus > Agapanthus africanus. The sequence continues at coordinate 123,967,090 of JASDDO010000031.1, forward strand.
CTGGGACAGGTCCTCCCTCAATCATTGCAATCGCGTGCCTGTGATCCAATAATTGACTCTGAGGGCACTATCTCCAACAATCTCCCACTTGCACTCAAGGCTAATTATTGCGATGTCGCATACTCACAGCCCGTGTGATACCGAACACCCAACTCCTCTACAAGTCAGTCTCACAAAGCTCGTTTGCGAAACTATTGCGTTCGAGGAATAGCCTCAGTGAGTGGATCCGCTGTGATGTTTCTTTCTATGTCTCTCTTTATCTCAAGTTCGCGGAGAAACCCATCTCCTGAAATGAGCAATACCTGTCTTAGAATATGTTTGGATGTCTGATGGGACCTAGTTCATAATTGAACTCCAAATCCAAACTTCTTTGACTGTATCGTCAACTGAACTTAATCAGTATCCTGCGCCATGCCTCCCTCAGTATCGCCTTGGACCACCTGTCCAAAATACTGCCCCTCATCAGAAGGAAAACTATAACTCTGACAACCCCCCTGTCGTCCAGGTCACCTTGGAAGCCTGGAGTGATAACTAACTCCTAAATGAGGCTGTTGTTATCATATCCTTAGACCATGCACTTATGTTCTAAAACTGCTTCCGATTGTTTCTCCAGGATTGGATCAATATCGGCTTATTGCATCTACTGCAAAAATAACATCTGGTGTGGTACTCGACATCTCATGATTGACTCAATTGCCTAAGCAAGTGATCTGCCAATCATGCACATCCCTCTCTACTTTAGTCTGTAAGACACCTTTAGAGAGGGTGACTCCATCACCTGCAGGTATACTACCAGGCCAGGAGTCGTCCATTCTAAAAACTCTTAGAATGCTGTCTAAGTACCCTGATTGGGAAACCACCCAAATCTAGATCTATAGATCTAGTAACCAGAATGTATGATATAATATCCAAGTCCCTTGCGGAGAAACAACTGTGTGACAACCAAAGTATAACCGATCGTAGTATAGGAATATCACTTCCTACTCTGTGTATGTCATCTAAATACCAGGACATCACACTCAACTACCTTCTTAACAGTTCCATCCCCTATTCTGATGAAGTCAAACCTATGACTGTCATATCAGAAATAGATGATCTATCTCCGCTACATCTGCTTTAGTCTATAAATAGACATAAGCCCCTTGTCCACCAATGCTTCCGTTGCTCCCACTGGCCACGACAACCTTCTGGCAGAGTCATATACACGTACACTTCTAAAGCTAGTTTAGAACGACGCTATACTCATCCTCTTGCCGGGTCTCGCAGCCTGGAACAACAGCAATGGCAAGTCTGGGTAAACAAGAACCTCCCCGTCACCGTCCTTGAGGCTACCGGAGTACCCCTCGGGTGCCTGAGGTTACCTACCATATCTGCGGAGTGGCCAATGGAATGTCAAACCAGATTGAATCTTTAGGTTCCTATCAAACTTTGAGTAATCGTTTGCGGTTATGGAATCACTTCCAGTTCTACCATACTCCCACTACTGTTTTCTGAAAAAAAAATCCATTTTACTTAAAAATGTGGCGAGTCTAGAACAATATCACTATTGATCTTCCAGATGGTAGAAAGTCAACCCTCGTCATAGCCTGGGTCAACCCACAAACAACCATTACAGAAACGTGCCTTGAGTTATCCAGAGTCTGGTTTTAATCATAAGCCGGACAGCTCCCCGTACCTTAACATCGTTAAGATATGAACTGTTCTATATCCAATACAGAAATAAAGGCACTGATTTAATTGAACCAGATTCAAATCAAGCAGCTGTCTCCAGTGCATGTTAACTAAATGGAAAGAGGCCGATCAGCGTTACTCAACTTAGGAGTACTTCCAATTATGAGTAACCTGAAAGAGAAGCAAGTTCTCTTAATCATTACTATTAACTGAGTACCATACACAAGTATCTACATCTTCGATCACTTTGAAGAATCCCGATACTTGCAACAGCCGATTCTCTACTTTATTCTAATACCTATAACTACTCAAAACTCAGACCTTGTGTTTCTACGAAACACATGTCTAAGAACCAGAGAAGTCACAAGTAAACAGAATCTAGTACGAGTACCAACCCCTCTGTCCTAATGGACACTGGACAACATACAATACTCTGTATAAGTCCCTTGAGTCTGATAACTCAATCCCTGTGTGTCGTAGGCTGAAAACTGTACCTATGGTTAAGAAGAATTACATCGCTATTTAATGCTCCTTACCTAACCATCCACTGATATAGGTAAATGTCATAGACATAATTTCAAAATGTTATATCTCACTCTATGAAATTAGACGTACAGATATATCAATTTGAAATTGGTCCACAACAGCGGATATTCAAAACAAAATATTTGCCGTCTGGCAAACAACCCGGGTGACTTCCTCAAATATCACCAATTACAACGAATTCCGATATAATGAGGACAATCACCTAATTCCCAATAACTTACTCCCACTCATCATCTGTAAAACCATATAGATGTGAGAATCAAACCTGGTAAATACATACCCTGGAGAAAGGACTAATTGGGAAATCAGTTTTCTTTTAACAGTACACAGTGAAACTGAAACATTGAAATGTGTCGTAGGGGTATCCGGGTATTCCTACTAATGCCTCTTCCATTATCAGATTCACAACTGTAACCGTATATTTCTTTGCCACCTCTCTAAATCCCTTTATATGTCTTTAGTCATTACCTTCCGCACACCCTCTTAGGCTAAATGGTTTTCTTCCTTCCCTACCGTTCGGCACCAGCCTATGGTTTGGAAGAAGACTACCCAATAAGCATAATGGGTGTACTGTCCTAATCCTAGGAGCACTCGCAATGCGAGAGAAGGTGAAGATAAAAGACAACCGAATAAACCTTATTCCTATTTCTCCTGAACCAGAATCCATCCCCGAACTGGAACAAGTTCCTTTCGAGTTCGTATATAACCATACGATGGAGTTTCCAAATAAACTGTGGATCTTCGTAGTGATACAGAGTGTTCTGGAGAAATACAAAGGTGAAGTGGAAGTGGTAATGAAATTCGTGAATAACAGTCGCAATTTACTTTGCCCTCTTACTAATCCCTTGATATGTCTTTACTTAATACCTTTTGTACACCATCGTTATGCTAATTGGTTTTCTTTATTCCCCAACGTTCGGCACCAGCCTAAGGTTTGGAAGAAGACTATCCAATTTGCGTAATAGGTGTAATATCTCCTAAATTAAAGAGTACTCGCAACCTGAGAGAAGGTAAAAGGAAAAGACAACTGAATAGTCCTATTCGTTTTCTCCAGAACCGGAAACCATCCTCGAATAAATCCCTTCGAGTTCGTATATAACCATACGATGGTTTTGTCCAACGGAAGTGGACGTTCGTAGTAATACGGGGTGTCCTGGAGAAAAGGGTAAGAGTAGGAGTGGCAATGAGGTTTGCAACTCTGACAATCCAAAAGCCAATGTTTAAGAAGGTTCGGTTAATTTTGGTCATTGAGTCATAGTCTTATGGTCGGGTCATGGTCGCTGCCAAAGAGAGAGAGAAAAGAAACACTCAGCGTGCACTCTAACCTAGATCAGAATGGTTAACAATTTATCTAATCTGGAAACCTCCCACTGTACCGTCAAATTCTCCTCCAAACCTGAAAGAAGAATTAGTCGGGATCACCCGAGGAGTAAACCAACTCATCAGTGGGAATCGGGATCCAACTATCATCGCATGATAACGTGACGGAATCCGCTCACGTTATCACACTCCAGAAGGTATGTACATATCTGGCAAGTTTCAGTTTCTTTAAAAACTCCCGATGTGATTTTTTCCCCATGCTCTTATGACCTTGACGAAGGCCAACATATCATAAGTCACATGTCAAGTTCTACCCGTCATTGTCCAGGTTAATTTGAACCCACCCGTACATACCCTTGACGAAGGCCAAAATAGTAGTACGACTGTCCCAAACCAACGCATCTATCTATGCTGCAGAAAAGTGACAAATAGCTACCATACACTATGCCTTAACGAAGGCCAACATACATAGCATGAATACTAAGTGCTACCTTCCTGAAATGACGGTGGGCTACAAATGGTTTTTGGAGAAAAACCTTTAACATAATGAACTTGATATCGTTGAAGGAACCGGATAGCTTTCAAAAATATAGTGACGAAAACCTTTGCTAAAGAGGTCACTCCCGGTGAAGGGATCTCGGCTCTTTCCCCGTAGAATGAGGTGCAGGATATTCCAACTGAATAGCACGATGCAAAGAAAAAGTAATCGGCTATAGAGAAGTTATTGCCCTGACGCAAACTTCTGTCAAGGGGTCACTCCCGGTGAAGGGATCTCGGCCCTTGCCTCGTCGACTGAGGAGCAGGATATTCCAACTGAATACCACTGTGCAAAACAAAAGTGAACGTCCTTGCAATAACAGCTTTTTGAAAAAATTGTTCCAACAACATCAGAATAGGTTTGTTTAGCTTGCATTGATCCGAATCAATGCAGTCCCATCAATTGATCACACCAATAAAGAACGAAAATAATGATGTACGTATATGCCATCCGCATTCGCCACTGGGTCCCGTCATTACCCGTTAGGTTAGTTAACAAACGACAGAGCGGGGACTGGACTAGCGCGAATGTAAAACATATACAACATCTACTAGTATATATATCAATATATAATATTTCGCTCAAGGCGTGATAAAATGCAACATCACAGAAATGTAATAAGTATCACAGAACAATACAGATATCTGGGATCCCCGGGTTTCATAGAGCCGCTACTGAAACCCGACGTTCCCCTGGTCGTGTTGATAGCCTGTGCAATGAAATCCTAGACCCCTACGGTTGCGGCAAGTTACCCGCCAAAACCTGAAGTGAGGCAGCCCCCTTTAGCAACGTGAATGGACCACCCAACAGTTTACGGAATCCAGTAACTTGGGCACCCCTCCTGGGTCAACCTGTACCCCCTACGAGTGCGGCGAATAGCCCGCCAATTCTAGAGTGAGGCCCCCTCCGTCTCAACGCCATGAGATGCAGGCCCGTTGCCCTCTAGAACCCGGATATCCGTGCACCCCACCGTGGGGTAATCCTAGTACAGAAAGTAAAATATAAATACAACGGGTACATCGACCTCAACCTGGTCGTGCCCTAAAAGAATAACATACAAACAGGCAGTGACGGCAGTCCACATGTTGGACGCTCGCCCCGCAATATCAAATGTACATAATACAACATAAACTGTACTACCATTGCATCCAGGCTATCCCCCACGACCAATCTGCAACATCACAGCACAACACAGAACATCAACGTGAATGTCACGTTCGCAAATCCGTCTAACCGGGCTATAGCAGTTAGACAGGATTTATCGATCAAGTGACATTCACGGTCGCAGATATAATGTAAATACTGTGAACTAATGTGTTTAAAATTTTCGATCGATCAAATTTTCCTAAGTGGGCCCCCAAGCACTACTGTAGCACTTAAAGAAATTCTGGACCCAAAAAGAATATTCCAAAACCCCAATTTCCCTGTTTAAAGAGCTCTGTACAAAATTGGTGCAGTAAAAGCACTGTGTCGCGGCGGAACCGCGGCCGGAACAGGGCTTTGGCCGCGGTTCCGCGGTCGGGATACAGTAACAACTCACCAATTTTTTACAGAACCCTTAACTTTCCCTGCACATACTTCTGCAACACACTGAAAAATTTTTCGAGCCCAAAAACTTTCGACAGAGAACTGATGCTTTTGAAAATGCAGTTTTGGAATTTTGTTCGATCGGAAATGTAAACACATTAGACAAAACTAGACTAGGTTAATGGCCAAGCTTTGATACCAGTGTAAGTGTACGGCGGCGCCCCGGCCGTCAATCCGAAGCCAAAATGCGGAAACGATGATTTACTTTAACTTTTGAACCGGCACCACCGCGCACAAGATTTCCCGGATCGGGCAATTAAACTAATTCTAGCTAACAAGAGAAGGGGTAGAGATATATACCGAGCGATCCGTGTCCTTCGGTCTTCTCGTCGTCGTCCCGATCTCCCCGCGGAATCTTCGGTCTTCACCTCCTCGCCGGAAGGGCACCACATCGCCGTCTTCTTTTACGGGTTCCCACCTCTGGACCGAGGCAATTCGGGCACGAAGTTGGCGAGTCGACGTGCCCAAGATTTGCTGTAGAATAAGTGTGGTTCTATGTCTCATTGGGGTTGTAGGAAGTTGCCTTTATGTGGAGGAAATGAAGTGTCAACTTTTGGAGGAGAACCAAGAGAATTTTGCAAGCAAATGAGATGAAATGGCACTCCCAAAAATTGGGACAGCCCCTCCCCATGTGGCCGGCCTTGGCTTGGTGAAAAGAGTGAGAATGAGGAGGAGCCACACAATAATGCAAGGGAGATGAATGATATGTGATCATGAGAAGAAAATGATTACCAACAAATCCAACACTCCATCAACTAATCATCATACCCAAAGTCAAGCAATCATGAAGTCAAATGATGGTGCAACCATCATGAAGCAACAAAATGCAAAGACCACCCTCCACAATGCTAATTTGCACAATTGCAAATAAGCCCTCCTCCACCATTTTTGAGCCAAGGAAAGATACAAAGGAAAATGGCCGAAACGGAATGCAAACTGGCAACTTCATAAAACTGATCCCGTAATAAATTACAGGAAAACCCCGCTACTGTATATACATACCTGTATTTGTATTCCGACCGAACACAAATGCAATGAGACAAATCTACACTGTACAATAATAGGATCCGACTTAAACCAAAGCCCGCTAATATTATCCGTCCGATCATGATCCATGCAATACCGCACGTACCTGATCGAACCCTGCCATATCTCCATACGGCCTCTACAGCGTTTCGCCCGAAACTTGAGAAAACGGTCTGTGGGGGACTCTAAAGACTCGTCAACACCTTGGCTGTGGATTTAACCACTAGTACGTCAGAGGTATTAGCCTATACGTAACGGGCTACCAGGCATTGACCAAAAGGGAAGTCGATGAGCGAACTCATCCTGACACCCTACTGAGCCTATCAGTGACAATATCCGTACAGTCCGGTCCGTTCGTCTATGAGCATCGCATGGCGGGCCTAGGGGGTTGGTAAAAGTCAAACCCCCAAAAGCAGTACAAGTCGTGTCGGAGTGTAGCCCAGAACACCCTGAGATACTACTGGAATACGTACCATTAAATCTCCTGTCTTGGCCAAGGACTTTCATGTACTGGCTCTCCTAGACACAGCGCGACCTCACCCCCCATACCGGGAGAGACGAACCCCTGCAGATCCGCTCACTGCCTCCATGTGGCTCGGGACTGTACTCAACTAAAACCTGTTTGCACGTCTCTTTTGAGCGTGGTAGGGTAGTAATCAAAGTACAGTGGGAACTCACACGAGACAAATTACGATCTCAGGTCGATGAACTAACCTGTACACATGTCACCAGGGAACTGCTATCTGACGTCAGGTATAAGACCAACTAGCATGTTCCCGGCGAGTCTTGTCCGGTGTACTCATAATCCAATGAGCACCTGTATACATCTTAGGTGAACCAACTTACACCAGTGGCTTGTGAGACCGGCCACTGCCCCTCGTCGGGGTCTCGACCGTATACACTAGTCTACTCTGGAGTATCGATGCCCTGTCTCGAAACTCCCACGACTAGGGACCTTTTAAGGATGTGCTTATAGACTCCAGCTCTCACGTATATGATCGCCCTCATACTGCTGGTACTCAAGCAAGAATCCTAGGGGCTCTATCAATATGCAATAGTGACCTGTAGGGTCACCTAAAGCAGTACACGATGATAAAGATAAACCAGATAGCATACTATCATCTTGAGTAAGACTGTCCTACTGGGACAGGTCCTCCCTCAATCATTGCAATCACGTGCCTGTGATCTAATAATTGACTCTGAGGGCACTATCTCCAACAAAGCAGGCCTCGCACAAACCTCTTAACCCGCATCTCATCCGTTGCTACCAAATACAGAGCATACAAAGACAGCTCGGTAAACAACACATCATACTCGGCCACCGTCATACCCTGAGTCTGGCTTAACGACTCAAATCTGAGCGCTCAAGCATCCCTGATGCTCGGTGGAAGAAAACGGGCGAGAAACAGCGTCACGAACTCAGCCCAGGTCATAGGAGAAACACCTGTGGCTCTGCCCTTCTCTAAGGACTCACACCACTTCTGGGTCAGACCGACCAGACGAAAACTCGCGAACTCTACCCATCTCGCGTCGGAGCATCTAAGCGAATGACATATCCTGGCCATCCGATCGATAAACGATTACGGATCCTCAGCCGCATCGGTGCCAGTGAAAACTGGAGGCCTCAGCCTCATGAACTCCGATAACGATACGGTGATCACCTCCGTAGCTGCAGGTAAAACTGCCTAAACAGTAGGCACCAACGCGGCCCCCGCAACAGGTGGAACAACCGCCTGCCCCTGCGCTCGAATGGCCTCAACTAACGACCCCATCATCTAGCATAAATCCTGCATACCATCCCCTAGCATAGCCATATGGTCTGTTGAGGGTGGAACCATCTGCTCCTGCACAACGGGCGTAACGTCCTGGTCAGTCCTCGTCTCAGACGAGTCAACTCTGACCTCGGCCCTCACGGCCGTTCTATGCGCCCTTGTAGTCTTCGGCGGCATAAAGGCTGGAAATTGAAACAAGATTCGATAAGGACACAGAAATCGAATCACAAAGATGTATATAATCATGAAAGGAATTTCAATCAATAAGTCCTAAGGTCACTTAGGAGGAGTACCGTGTCGTAAGTATGCCGCGGAACATACACACGCTACTTCACACTGCTTAAGCTACCTACTCCATCATACCAAGGTCATCCTACACTCCGAAAGGTAAAACCTAGCGCTATGATACCAACTTTGTCGCGACCCAAAATTTAGGCCCGTAACCGCCACTTAAACTATGTAACGTCAACAGGCATACGCAACTTAAGTAAGCCGAAACCCAGAAATCTAAACCACCCAAAACTGGATAAGTGGAGAAAAACATAGTTAAAAACATTCCGAAAATCTCAAGTAAAATCTTTAACTTTAGTTTACCTTCTTGAAAATTTCGGCAGCACCTCCTTTGTAAAAACTAGCCCCGAAAACAGGTACAACATAAAATATAAAGAAAACATCCCAGATGGGAGCAAATCACGCCCAACGGCGGAGACAACCACCACAAGCATATATACGACTCCGTAGCGAAGAAATATATATAAATGAAAACAACATAAGGAGGTAAAACTATATAACAAGGCCTGCTCCCACGAGCACGGCACCCAAAGTCAAAAAAAAATAATACAACACCGATCCTCACAACTCATCTCTAAGTCAAATACATGAAATGGTGGATGGAGAGTACTAGATACAAGAAATATACAATGTACATCATCGGATAACCGCAACCCACCTAAAGCAAACAACCTCACAGCCAACCGTAGCGGTATCCGCAAAAGTAGAGATAAAAAGGAGCCCTGCCGTGACTACTCTGAGGGTATGTCATACAAAAAACTGTGGCACAACGGGGGTGAGTTGCCAACTCGTGAATAGTAAATAACAACATACTATAATCGCAAGTATGCACTAACAGCAATAATCAATAACATGTAAGCTGGTAGCATAAGTATGACAATATGAATATGCAACTATCATGATCAAGGTACACCACCAGGGTACTATATCAACATGAATCAAATGCATATCAACTAAATACTGAGTGCGGGAAAATTAATAATCTCATGCATAAATCATCATCATGGAAAAGCCCGGTGTAAATCAACACACCCCAAATCCCAAAATCCTCAGATCGGCCCTATAAATCTCATGGAACCTGTGTGTCAAACATCGACACCCGAAAATATCATGAAAACTAGTTCCCAGTATCGACACATAAAATACTCGTATCCATACGTTCCTCGAATCCTAAGTGCCCAATATGGACACTTGTGATCCACGTATCGGTTCTCTGATATCCATACGTTCTTCGAAACCCAAGTGCCCAACCATGACACTTGTGTTCCACGTATCGATTTCCAATATCCATACATCCCTCGGAATATAAGTGCCCAACATCGACACTTGAAATCTCCCAAATCGCATTAAAACATATCTCAAATGCGGAAAGCCATGTAATATAACATATGCACCTAGAACAACAATATGAGCATATCATGGGAAAAGTCCGCTATTTAAATGCATCAAGTCACTTAATATATCACGCGGTTTCTATGTATCCGAATCCCATTTACATATATAATAGCTTTCCATACCACCGATATATATCATATAAAGCAGAACATATAACTATAGCAAGGTATATGTGTGAGCATGTAGGTATAGCAAAGCATATGTGTAAGCATGTAGGTGTACATGTATGGTATATTTCATATGCGCCATCGCACAAGAATAAATGCCTCTATGTCGCTAACCAAAAGCAAGTTATATCATATGAATACATGTGTTGTGCGTATTATGGCAATTACGGACAGTGTGTGTGTAGCATAATATTAGTGCTCGTGCAACTTGGACTGTCAATAATAGTGCAGTGTACAATGGATACAGTTTCAGGCACAACAAGTAACTATATGCAATGAAATTAATGCGCCATCTCTATATGTGCATATCAACATGCGACTAATATCATATCATATCTAGCCCTGACGCTTAACGCTATACGGGCGATTTCGTCGTAGATATTAAATTTACTCACCAACAATCGCGGGCTAGGTAAATCCGACCACTTACTTCCCTTTCGTCGCAGCGTCCGAAGCCCCCGCTTGCGATCCTATTAACACAAAACATAACAAGTGCAAATCTTAGAAATCGATCAATATCACGTACATACTACATTTGACCAACGCACCAACTCCAATCCAACTCACAAGTGTTCGTCTAACGGCTAACGTGTGTGGCCACAGACTAAGACCAACTAAAAGTAGCAGCTACACAAGACCACGCACCGTGTCGGATAACATAACACGCGTACTCAAAACTTTAGAATATAGCAAAGTGGTCCCAATTTTTGATAGACAAACAATTGGTGAAAGCTGCAAGTACCACGAGACCACAAACAACCCCAGAGACCCCACGACAAAGACCTAACAACCCAACCCCCACTCTGGCCGCAAATTCCGGCCAGAACCAATAAATCTGCGGCCCAAATTTTGAGGAGTGGTCTCTGGTTTTTATGGTGGGTTCTAGGTCACATCACTATATCACTATGATGGGAACTTTCCCAAAAAACACCTGGTTCTACAGCAGATCACAGAGACTCTAAGTTGACACTAAAAATATGATATTTGCACAAAATGCTACCTTTAGTGTTCTAAACAGCAACCAAAAAGCTATACAACATTAAAACACCTGTTTAACAGTTTAGAGATCATTACCTAGCCACTCTTGCTCAAAAATCCTAGCTTTCCAACCTCCAAGGCAACCTAGTGGCTAATCAAGACATTTGAAGTGTTTTCCATTGATTTTGGTGAAGTTTTTGCAAAGATTTGTGAAGAGAAGGCGAGGGTTCAGTTTGGGAGTTAAGGGAATATGAAATAATTGAGAGTGAGAGAGAATGAGAGAGTGAGAGAGATTATATGATGTGAGGTGAGTGTAGGGTGAACATTTTCCTTACCCTCACTCTCCTCCCCTCACCTCATTAATGCCCTCATAAATGCCTCCATGGCTCACTAGCCACCTCTCTCTCTCTCCCCTCTCAATCCAAAGCAAAGAGATATTTTCTCACCCAAAAATATCTAGGGTTAAGGTTAAACAAGCAAGGATTAGGTTAATGGTTGTCATGGTTACTAACGAAATTAACACAAACTAACCCTCACATTAACGTGCACGCGTGTGTGCTTGCCATATCAAATAATAATAAAATTTTAATTAATTAATATAAAATGTGAGGAACCCGATTTGGTAAACTTTTCCTTAAAACCCCACATTATCGCTTAATTAACACTAACCGCATTTCTAAGGTGTTACAACAACTTGTGTGTGAGAGACTTATACCATGTTAGGGTTAAGATTAGGGTTTATATTTATTATTAAGGAAATTCAAAATTGTAGAATTAGTCATGCTTGATATTTTAGACAAAGCTTGTAGAAGCTTGTAGGTTCATTGACTTGGTCCACTCTTTTGTCAAGCTAAAGATATTTATCAACCTAACCTTTAACCCTAGCTCATGGTTGAGTCTTTAAAAGGGTTAAGCATGACATTCTTAACCCATGGTTGCATTTCTAACCTCATCAATAATTCATTCATCACTTCATCTTCTTCTTCCTCAAAAAGCTTGCTAGCCTTTTCTTTTGTGATGAAAGATTGTGAGAAAAAGAAAACTAAAGAGAGCAAAATTCCTACTTCATCATCCTCTTCTATACTAGCCATATAGATTAGTGTGTTATCTTCACTAATTCCATATTAGTGAAGTCATAGCTTGAGTTTGTATTTCATCGAAGTAGATCATCTTAGATTTCGAAGACTTCAAGCAAGCATGGATCATTCACCTTATGGGGCCTCTCAAGAGTCCGGGAGTTCATGGATCGCAGCGAAGGGACCACTATTTGGAGCTTATGAAGTGAAGGAGAGGACTACAAAGGTTGTAATCTCTAATCACTTAGAAGTAAAGTTGTTTGCTTTATCGTTTCCGTATGATTCTTTAGTTATGAACCTAGGGTTAGGGTTAGCTAGAACGGCAAAAATTTGAAATTGGCATGGACGATGCCTCCCGAAACCTTGCTGCCGTTCTAGACAACCCTTCAGGATTACCATACGGTGGAGTGCACGAATATCCGGGTTCTAAAGGGCAACGGGTCCGCATCTCATAGCGTTGAGACGGAGGGGACCTTACTCTAGAATTGGTGGGCTATTCACCGTACTCGTATGGGGTATAGGTATGACATAAGGAGGGGCGCTCAAGTTACCGGATTCTATGAAGTGTCGGGTGGCCCATTCACTTTAATGAAGGGGTTGCCTCACTTCTGGTTTTGGCGGGTAAGTTGCCGCACTCGTCGGGGTCTTGATTTTCATTGCACAGGCTATCCACACGACAGGGAACGTCGGGTCTCATTTGCGGCCCATGTGAATCGCGGGGCTCCAGGATTATCCACCATTCTGTGTTGCTTCTGTGATGTTTCTTTATATCATGCCTAGGACGATTATTATATATATTTATATATATATTAGTAGATGTTGTATATGTTTTGCACCTGCGCTAGTCCAGTCCCCGCTCTATCGTTAGTTAAGTAACCTAACGAGTGATGACAGGACCAAGTGGAGAATGCAGATGGCATATACGTACATTTTATTTTCGTTCTTTTCTGGTGTGATTAATTGATGGGACTGTGTTGATTTTGATCAACGCAAGGATAAACAACCTATATATGATGTTGTTGGAAGCAAGATTTTTTAAAACGGACATTAGAGACGTACACTTTTGCTTTGCACAGTTGTATTTAGTTTTGAATATTCAGCACCTTAATCGACGAGGCAAGGGCCGAGATCCCTTCACCAGGAGTGACCCCTTGGGCAGAAGTTTGCGTCAGCATAATAACTTCACTATCACTACTACAAAGAAGGGTTGCCCCTACGGATTTATCCGTAGGGGCAACCCACTGCCCCTACGGATATATACGTAGGGGCGAAAAAATACCCCGTAGGTGCAAAGGCCGCAGGTGCAAGTAGAGGCCCTGAACTTGCCTCTACGGTTAAATTCTGGCCCCTACGGATATATGTGTAGGTCCAGTTGCCCCTACGGATTAATCCGTAGGGTATAAGATTTTATAGTATTTACGGTTTATTTTAATAAATACTTGGCCCTACGGATATACCCGTAGGGGCATGTACTACCCCCTACGGATATATGGGTAGGTACGTTTCCGTAGGGGCACAAATTCAGGATTCCTGATATTTTGCCCCTACGGATAACGCCGTAGGGGAGAGTCAGTGGCCCCTACGGATATATCCGTAGGGGCTTTCCCAACCCCCTGGCACTAAGATCTGGGGGAAATATCAGTTACTGCTGATATTTTGCCCCTACGGACATATCCGTAGGGGTAACATGAGTGCCTACGGAGTAATCCGTAGGTACATATTGTCTGTAATTTTTTTAAAAAAATGGGCTGCTTGATTTTTTCCCGCCCTGTGCACAATAATATATACATCAATCAAATCATATATTGCAGTATTCATAATCACATCTTACGTATATATATAATATACAAAAGAAACACAAAAACTGAATATGATATAAATACAAACCAATATCAATATCGTTTCAAAATGTAGTACAATGTGTATGATATAAATAAATACATGTTTCAAAAAAAAAGAACCAAAAATCTACCCTAGCTCGGTCCAGCTCCACCTCTGAATAATGATAGAATAACGCGCGCCTGCTCCTCGGTCAATAAACTCTGCAATTCGTCGCGAGCGGGAGTCTAAGTGGCATGTAGAACCGGCGATGTGGTCTGCGCAGCCGCCGTCGAGGTAGTCGGTTGCGGAGCCGCGGCTGTGGGAGTCTGAGTGGGCGGTGGAGCTACAGGAGCTGTCTGCGGAACCGCAGCCGATGTAGTGGCTTGCGGAGCCGCAGCCGAAGGAGATGCGTGTGGAGGCTCGGCCGATCTACCCTGTCGCGTCTGGATATAACGTGTGTAAGAAGCGTGTAAGAACTGTTTATTATTCGAATTCGTATCATTATTAAGTTATTTCGAAACCCTGTTTGGATATCTAGTTTGGAAAAGTTATTTCAATTGCATATGTATGTATGATTAATCAAACTTAAGTCTAAAACCAAATAAGCTCAAGCTACGTACTAATTATGGATATGTTGATATGTATATAATATGAAATGATATTTTACTATAAAGTAGTATACATACCAGCATCTCCTTCAACTCCTGAACGCTGGCCCTCAAGCTATCCAGTTCATGATGGACATGCCGGTCACTGGAGACGGAGGAAGTAACCGCCGTGGTGGAGTCCAACCTCATATTGGCCCTGCTAGGGCCCAATCCCCGGCCTCTCCCAACCTCCGTGGTGCCCTCCGTGTGCGCCGTCCAGAACTGGGGTCAGCAGCCTCGGATCGTTCTGTCCGGTAAAATCGTTCCCCAGGCCCGGGCCTGCTCAACCACCCGCTCCTACACCCACATTCGAATTCTTATCATTATCGAGTTATTTCGAAACCCCATTTGGCTATCTAGTTTGGAAAACTGTAGTTTATTTTAATTAGATATGTACATGTATGATTAATAAATCATAAGTCTACAACCAAATAAGCTCAGGCTATGTACTGATATTGGATATGTTGATATCTATAATATGACATTATATTTTACTATTAAGTAGTATACATACCAGCATCTCATTCAACTCCTGAACGGTGGCCTTCAAGCTCTCCAGTTCCTGCTGGATACGTCGCTCACTGGAGACGGAGGAAGTAACCACCGGGGTGGAGTCCAACCTCATATGGGCCCTGCTAGAGCCCAGTCCTCGGCCTCTCTCCCAACCTCCGTGGTGCCGTCCGTGTGCGGCGTCCATGACTGGGGTCAGCAGCCTCGAATGTTTCCTTCCCCCTAGCAACTGTCAGAACATTATATTTAGCACATACTGGTCTATAAAATTGACAAGAAATACCAAAATCAACAAATTCAAAGCCTTACCTACAGAGATAGAAGATGTACTCCTCTGGTATCTTCATGTATCAAAATTTGAATAATATTAATTAATTTCAGTACATACATACTAACAAGGTAAACTCGAATATAGCGCTGCTTACACATATGACAGGGAGTGAACAAGCTCTTGTAGATCATCAGGCGCAAATCTAATCTCATCAAGCAGCCCATGATAATGAGTTGGACGACTAAGAGCAAAAGGAATGTGTGTGTATTTATGATATAGCATTCTAAATCAATATACATGCCCTATATAATATATAAACATACCTGGAGGAACGGGAGTGGCCTCTGTCCCTGATATGGACGCATCACCAACAACTAGACAATCAAACATTGACAATATAAGTAATTTTGACATAAACAGGCATGGATATCTATAATATTACATTCAAAATGGATATTAGAGGGCGCACCTGCAGTGAGAAGTGGTAAAAGTATCACCCAACTAGGGTGTAATTTACAGAATCAGTTGAGACTCTTAAAAGTCATAGAAGAACCCGACCTGCACAAATCTGATGTATGCTTTCCATTGGACACTAAGAAGTCTCTAAAGGGAAAAGCCTATGTGAAAGCCATCATTAGTTCATATCAGAAGATTGATGCTGAAACAGAGAACGAGGAATGTCATTTTTTTCTTCTTCTGCCACATTACTGTCTTCTCCTTCTTCTTCTGCCACATTATTGTCTTCTCCTTCTTATTATGTGTGCGTGCAAATTCAATGAATATATTGAGAATATTGATTAATAGTGGGTTGGAAAAGTATTTCTCAAATGGCTTTTGCGTCTAAAAACCATAAACTACTAAGTAATGGCATACATAATTTTTTAGTATAAAGCTTGTTATTTTAAGTGCGCGTGCAAATTCAATGAAAGTTAGATTTGAGGATACCCATGTATGAGTTGTATTCTATATATGTGTATTTCGATTTATGATTTCGCTTATGTGTATGGTTGTTTTTACTTAAAGAAGTATCACCATCTACTATATATAAAAAATATAGCAAACTAGGATTGGTATTCAAATCCCAGTCCAGATTGGTATTCAAAATTTATTTAATTAGTTTGTGATCCACATCATTTGATTCGTTGCTTGAGGCATCAATGTAGGCACAAATATCGGCGACGAGGAACTCGACGAGGAAGAACGAGGGCGGTGGTGGGCCAAGAACGGAAGGCGGTGGCGGGCTGAGAACGGAGGGCGCGCGGTGGAGACGAAGAGAAAATTGGAGACGCGGGAACGAGAGAAAATTTTGGGAACGAGAGGGAAAGATATCGAGGCGTAGGGCATTTCTGTGCCTTTTTAATTAAATTCCCATTTAGATGCCCCTACGGACATAACGTAGGTTATTGGTTTGCGGCTCCGTAGGGCCAAACAACAAATTAAGATTTAATATTTTTAATTTAAAATGTCGGGCACCGTAGGGAAATAGTGGCGCTTTTAGTTTCATATATGAGTATCGATGGGAATATGAAGGTTTCATATTATCATCGAGTATCGTATATTGGTTTTAACCTGAATATCTTCTCGAGTCGCTCTCTAATTATGCGTTTGTTGTGCATTCGTGTTGTATGTGTAACATGATTTTAAACCATTGAGATCAAGATTGATAGAACTGATCATCCTACATTGCAATAGCATTCATCAACCAAAAACTATTATTGCAATGGTATTCATCTATAACAATCAACAATTAAAACTACAAATGTAGGATACTGATATCATAAAGCGTTATACGCAACATTGATAAAACTGATAAATAAAAAAACGAAACACAAACCGTATCAAGATTTAACAAATTTGATTATGTCATATACGCGGGCCGATATTTTCATATTAGCCAATAGGCAAAAATAGATTGCGGTCTGGATATGGCATATTGGCAGATGTTACCTATATGCATACATGCATGTTGTCTCCCTATTTTTTCATAAATCAAACCAACAACATACATCAAACTAGTCCATGCCACCAATCGGAAACTCCACTATGTTTTTGAATTATTATTTTTCCAAATAGCATTGAGCTCCTATTGATATTGTCCCATCCAACAAATTTGTTGTGCTTGCCTCGACCTTCATCTAGCTTTCACATGACATACACATTATATGAGTAATATAGTTATAAATTATGGTATTTTGTTATCATCAATCCACCTAACCCTAACCCCAAGCTGCTTAATAATTCAAGAAATTCAACAGC
Organism: Agapanthus africanus; assembly: GCA_030015575.1. Lineage (NCBI taxonomy): Eukaryota > Viridiplantae > Streptophyta > Magnoliopsida > Asparagales > Amaryllidaceae > Agapanthus > Agapanthus africanus. Next base: position 123,984,962 of record JASDDO010000031.1, read on the forward strand.
ATTTAGTACCAAATCACTAGCCTTCGGCAACAATACTCGTCCAAACTAAAAACATGACATTGGTGTTACTACAGTAATTGTCCCCTCCATACTTACGCTCTAATTCCATGAAACAAACAACCCCTCAGTGGATTTGGATTGGAGTTGGATTTTTGGAATATCAAATCCATAAAAACTTGCCAGTTTTTGTATTTGGTTTGCAAACTTGATTTTAGGATTTATTGATGCAACTAGGATATTTGGAGCCCTTTCCATTCCGTCGAAAAAGGTAAGGATTTGCAAAAAAATCCATGTCCACAATTTGGGCACAACCAAACAAAAGAATAAGAAACTCATAAACCATCATCTTTCATTTTCATTTGGTACAAAACAAACAAAAAAGACACATAAATTCATGAATCAACCTTAAGACTTTGAGAATCCATGTGCCCAAGGACACTAATCATCCAACATATTCGATATGAGCCCAGAACACTTAACATCCATTTTCAATATGAATCTGACTACAATTTTTTATTTTTTTATTTTTACATATCAAATATGAACAATGCATCCAATATCCAAACAACATCTACAATAAATAAATGTGATCGGATGATATAACAATGTTTTCAAGGCTACATCAATTGACAACACCAAATCCAGCACCAAAGCCAGTTTTCAAGGCTACATCAATTGACAACACCAAAGCCAGTTTTGCTACGAATTAGTTGGTGAAAGAATGGTTTACACAGCAGTACACAAGAACACATCTGGGCATCTTGCTATACTAACTAGAGTGTAAGGATACATACTAGAATAATTTTCCAACTCCCCACCACTTAACCCCAACCCAGCCCCAGCCCCCGCCCCTAGCCCCAGCCCCACCCCAGCCCTACCCCTACCCAGCCCCAACCTAACCCTAAACCCAGTGCGGCCAGCTAAACCCCAACACCAACCCTAAGGCAAACCCTAACCCCACCCCCACCCCACAGCAGCCGAACACCAACCCTAACCCTACCCCGACCTCGACCCCGACTGCGACCTCTGCCCAACCCCAACTCGCGCGCCATGAACCCTAAGCCCAAAATAATCCCAAAAATCTTTAATTTACCTCACCTGAACCCTAAGCCCGAAGTAATCCAAAGATTTACTCACCTGAACCGCTGCTGCGCTGGGGCTGGGGCGACGACCTGAACCGCGGTGGCGACGAGAGCTGAGGTGGCGACGAAACCGGCGGTGGCGACGAGGAGAACGACTTTGGCGACGACGGCGTGGCGAATTGGGGAATTTTTTCGCGCGCGATCGAGAGAGAGAGAAAGTGAGCGAGCGTAGGCGATCGATCTGGGATTTTGATAAATCGATATTTACTTGCCCCTACGGATATACCCGTAGGTCCTTTGTTTGCGGCTCCGTAGGGGCAAACACCAAATTAAGAATTAATATTTTTATTCTTGGACGTCTATGCCCGTAGGGGCAACCTTTTAGCCCTACGGATTAATCCGTAGGGCCAAACATAAATTGCCCCTACGGATGTCAATATCCGTAGGGGCAACCCCTTATTTTACTAGTGTATAGTCGATTCTTTTGCTTTGCATCGTGGTATTCAGTTTGGAATATCCTACGCCTCATTCGGCGAGGAAAGAGCCGAGATCCCTTCACCGGGAGTGACCTCTTAAGTAAAAGTTTTCACCAGTATACATTTGTAAAAACCACTTGTATTCCTTCAACGATATCAAGTTCATTACGTTAAAGGGTTTTCGCCAAAAACTAGCCGTAGCCCTCCGTCATTTAAGATTAGTATTGCTTAGTATTCGTACTGCGTTTGTCGTGCCTTGCCGAGGCGTAGTGTGCGGTAGCTCTGTAATACTTTTCTGTCGCATGGATATGTGGATTGGTTAGGACAGTCGTTCGACCTTATTGACCTTGTCAGGGGTTTGTGCGGGTGGGTCTAATGCAATCTGGACAATAACGGGTTGAACTTGACTAGGAACCTTTGACTTGTTGACCTTGTCAAGGTCACATGGATCCTAGGGGTAAAAACACATATCAGGAGTTTCAAACATACATGAAACTTGCCAGGCTTGCGCATACCTTCTGGAGTGTGGTAACTTGAGTGGATTACATCAAGTTATCATGCGATTATAGTTGGATCCCGATTCCCACTGATGAGTAGGATTATCCTCAGGTGATTATAGATGATCCCGACTAATTCTCTTTTTGGGTTTGGAGGAGAATTCGAGGATACTGTCACGACCCAAAATAGCACGTGACTGACACTTGAATCATATGAATTCTATAGGACCCCATCTAATTCAAGTAAGCCAAAAATCCTAGAAATCTAAACCATTTAAAAGAAGAAAGTGAAGGAAACTAATTTAAAGCAAGTGGTTTTACCAAAATAAGCCGAAGTATGCATTTTTAAAATCTCAAGTCTTTTCTGAAAATTTCGGCAGAGTTTCCTTTGTAAATGCTGGCCCCAAAAGAGTACAACATGAATATATATATAAAGGCATCCCCAAGCGGGAGCTAGCTCTTCGCCAATTAGCGGTCACAACCACACAAGCAATATAATATACAACGCCGAAGGGAGAGGATCAAAACTCAAAAGGAAACTCAAATTAAACATGAAAACCATAATAATACAAGCGTGACTCTAAGGTCGAAATAATATAAAACTGGTTTTCTAGGTCTAATAAAATATACAAGTCTGGTTGATGTAGTTTACTAGATACAACAATTTAAATAAAATACAAGGGTGGTCACGATGCTAGTGAGCCCACCTATCAAAGCAGTCACCCTGAAATAAGCAATGTGCCAGCAAAGCCGCCAAGGAAACCTGTACGGAAAAACCTGCAAGAAACTGTGGCACAACGGGGGTGAGTTGCCAACTCGTGAGTAGAAAACATCACAGAGCAGAAATCGCTTGTATGACCCAATCCTAGGTCATACGATCAGTAATATCGTCAAATAATATGGCCTGAAGCATGATAAAATGGAAAGGGTAAACATCTATAAATAAGTGTAATACCAAGTGCTCGTGTCAGTGCCTCAGGTAGCAAGATATCATATTTACGATGTATGAATGCATGAAAACAGAATACATCTAAATGAGGAAACTGTTTTCATTATATAATGAGATTTCTGTATATATATAAACCGAGGTATTATCAACGAAATCAACATAAAATCAGTGTCAAGCATCGACACAAAACATATATCCAATATCTCAATATCTCAGACTCCGGCAATCCAGACTGACATGTATCCTCGAATCTCAATATCTAGAGCTCCGGCTATCCGGACTGACCCATATCATCAAATCTCAAAACCTCAGGGTCCGGCAATCCGGAATGGCCTAAACTCTGATCGGTATCCTCCGGATATCCGTCGAGTCACAATAAAATCACCGGTTAGTAGTGCTCCCCTGCCATGCTCAACGTCATCATCTGCGACCATCTTGCCCCGGGGTACCACACCGGGTCCACCATGCACCCACAGACGGTTCCTCCTCCTCCTCGAATCAGGTGTATGATATCACTCAAGAGCCGAGAAAACTCATGGTGAACATATCACAATTCATATCATGAGAAAACCACACTTTTTATCTTTTGAAATGAAAATGAGTGTAATAAATCTTTGCGGTTTCTCCAAATCTAGAAATCTCATGAAAAATCCGAAATTCCAAAATAAAGGGTCAATAACAATAAATACTGGGCTCCGGCAATCCGGACTGGCTCATAATATCATGGAAAATGAATACATAAATATACATGAAAAATCATAGTAATAAATGCAACATCTAAACTAGCACAAAGATGATATATCGGAATTATCAGCTAGCAAGCGATAACAACGAAATAATATTCTATAAAGTGTACGTGACATGTCAATTACCGATGATGATGTGTGTGAGCCGGCAAGCAGGTGTACGTATGGCATACGCATCATCGGTAATGGTGCTGGTGTCCTGACAGCATGGTTTCATAATAGCAATAAAAACACAAGTATAAGCATGCAATGCGATATAAAAAACAAAAATATATGGCAAATGAATAGTAAATGCAACAATAAAGAATCTACATTAACATATATGAGTCATACGGTTTTGCCATTTGAAATAACAGGAATCTCGGTGTTTAGAAAATAAGGGCTACGGTATTTTTAAGAAAAGGCGCGTCCTTTGAAATGTCCGTAGAATCCTTTAGCCGGTCTTTAAAATACTCATGATTCGTTGGTTTGAAATAGGCATGACTCGAGTCTAGTCTAACATCTACAAGTAAAATACAAGACTAAACTAACAGACTAATCGAAAGGGTAAGGAAAACCACCTAAGTCTGAGTTGATATTTATATATAAATCTAGTAGTCGGTGATCCCGCCTCAATAGTATCACATATGATACACTATATATAATATGACATCCTCGAGTCAAAAGTGTAGATCTATCATCAATATATAGCTCGTACGGTAAATCCATCGTACGACATCCCAAATCTGGGTACTGGTCAAATATCACATTTATCTCATTATTCATCTGGTATCCTTATCATCATATCCGGAATTAGGTGTACTGATATAAAATCTAGTACAATCTGATACCATCAATATATATATATATATATATATATATATATATATATATATATATATATATATGCGTGTGTATGAAAACACATCGCCTAAAGATCCGCTATAATAATCATGTCGTATCTCATAATACGAACCAAGTCACATCACCGATCTCATGGCATCATGCCCAATCACATCGACTCATCTCCAAATATCATGTACTATCCTCATCATCCATGTGTGTGTGTGTGCGTGTATGCAAACTATACTCTAAGGTTTCGTGACTAAAAACTATCTAACGACACTATCATCCAAATACACTAAAATTTAACCCATGATCTCCTAAAGCCTTTCTAGCTAAAAATTAATGTTTCACATAACACATATACGTATATATATATATATATATATATATATATATATATAATGTATCATAGGTTACACTACGAACTGCAGGGGTGCTATACGCCATCCACCCGATTTCCCCCGTAGATATATATCTACTCACCTTGATCCTTACTTGCCGAAGTCGATGTCGCCATCCTCTTCTTCATCGTCCGAAGTCCACGTGAGGGGGGGTACCAACATATATATCACATGACATCGTAAATAGAAATCACGCACGAAAACCAAGTCGGCACGCGTATCACACATAGGACAAAACCTACGATCCAGGCATGCACGGTTAACCAACAACTCTCGACGATTGACGTATAAACGTGAATTGACCGATAAAAACACAAATATCAAAACTTCAATTCATAAACATCACGAAATACAGTGCAGCAACTCATGAAAATGGTACCAGATTTTACCCTAGCTGAAATTAGTCAATTTTGTATATGGGAAGGGTCTAGTTTACAGAGAATGGAACCATGGACCAAACATGAACCTGATCACCTCTACCCTGGCCTCAAATTGCGGCCATAATGAATATAATTGCGGCCTGGACAGAGGGGTTTGGGCTTGGGTCTCTGTGGTAGCTTCCTTGGTTCCAGCATGTATCACTCTGTTTGCAAATTAAATCGTAGGGTCGCCGGGTGTTAGCAGATCTCCAATAACTCCTCAAATTTCCACAAATTCCCGATATCGGGGTTTCTAAGTTCGTGTAATCCTCTGGTTTTGTCCAGAATTCTTACGCTAAAGGGGTTTTAAGGCCACTACTAACCTCAATTACACTACCTCAATTCAAAAATCCCACAACCCTCTTCTAGAAATTTTCTAAGTTCAAAAACAACACTAAAACACTTCTAAACTTGCATGAAAGCTAAAGTAAATGTAATACTGCTCTAATGTTGCAAGGATTACCTCATTTGGCAACTCAAGAAATTTCTTGAGTTGCCCCAAGTCTTCAAAATCCAATTTTTCTTGGTCCAAAGTGGTTGTAGTGAGCTTGTGCATGTTTTTAGTGAAAGAGGGATGAAGTTTTGATGAGGAATTGAGGGTGTTTGTGAGGGTTTAGTGGAGGAGGGAGAGAGGGCAGCCATGGGAGAGGGAGAGGGAAAAAAATGAAGAAGGAAATATTGGAGGGAAGCAATGGGAGAATGGTCAAGACCCCTCACCTCTCTCTCCTTTCTCTCTCTTGCCCATACTCATTTTTTTTATCCTTTTCCATTTTCTTTTCTTTTCTTTTCTTCTCAATTCATTTTAAAACAAAACCAATCCAAAGAAAAAGAAAAGCCTTGGTAGAAAAATGTAGCAAATGTGAAAAATGACTTGGTGCATGTCACATGCACAAAACAAGCTTAATGCACGATTAGTGATATTTAATCGCGATTAGCATTAAAATGGAATATAATTAATCATAAGGAATTTATAATTTGCTTAAATCATATAAAACATCCTCATTTCCGTAATTCCAATAATTTTCCAAATATTTTCCAATTTATCGGTATTTAATTATACTGCATTATTAAAATATTCATAATATTAATTATTTTAATTATTTAATTTCCCAAAAACAATATTTTATTTTTCTGAAATGTTACAGATACAGTGGGAGCTATCCTAATTAGATAAAGTGATTAACCATTCTGATTTAGGTTAGAGTGCACACTGAGTGTTTCTTTTCTCTCTCTCTTTGGAAGCGACCATGGCCCGACCATTGACTAAAACTCATGAACCAAGTTAACCGAACCTTCTTAAAATACTTTGTCTTTTGGAATGTCACGGTGTCGCATATATCCTTTCCACTTCTATATCAGCTTTGCATTTCTCCAGAACACGTCATATCACTACGAACATCCACTTCTATTGGATAAACCCATCGTATAGTTACATACGAACTCAAAGTAACTTGTTCCAGATTCGAGGATGGATTCTGGTTCAGGAGAGATTGAATAGGATTATTCGGTTGTGCTTTACCTTTACTTTCTCTCAGGTTGTGAGGGCTCCTAGGATTAGGAGATGGTACACCTATTATGCTTATAGGATAGTCTTCCTCCAAACCATAGGCAGGTGCCGAAAGGTAGGGAAGGAAGAAAACCAATCAGCCTAAAGGTGGTGTATAGAAGGTAATAAGTAAAGACATATAAAGGGATTAGAATAACGGCAAATAAAATTGAGACTGCTATCATTCACGACAAAACCGTGTATACCCCTACCACTCCCACATCCACTTTGGATTTCTCCAGAACACTTTGTATCACTACGAACGTCCGTAATGCTTGGACATGCTATCGTATAGTTACATATGAACTCGAAGGAATTCGTTCCAGATTCGAGGATGGTTTCCGGTTTAGGAGAAATAGAATAGGATTATTCAGATGTCTTTTTCCATTACCTTCTCTCCGGTTGCGAGGGCTCCTGGCATAAGAAGTGTACACATATTACGCTTTTTGGATAGTCTTCTTCCAAACCTTAGGCTGGTGCCGAAGGATAGGGAAGAAAGAAAACCAATTAGCCTAAAGTAGGTGTATAGAAGGTAATAAGTAAAAACATAATAAAGGGATTGGTGCGAGGGCAGGTAAGTATATGGTTACTGTCATGAATCAGGATAGTGGAAGATGCGTTACTAGGAATACCAGTTTACCCCTTTGAAACATTTTCATGTATCAGTTGCACTGTGCAATGTTAATTGAAAACTGTTTTCCCAATTGGAATCTAACTCCAGGGTATATATTTACCAGGTTTGATTCACACATCTGTATGACATTACAAATGGTGAGTGGGAATAAGATATTGGGAATTGGGTGATTAGATCCTCATTGTATCGGAATTCGTTGTAATTGGTGATATTTGAGGAAATCATCTGGGTTTTGCCTGGCGACAAATTTTTTGTTTTGAATATCCGTAGTTTTGCACCAGTTTCAAACTGATATATCTGTACGTTTATTTTATAAAGTGAGATATAACTTTTTGAAATTATGTCTGTGCCATTTACCTATATCAGTTGATGGTTAGGTAAGGTGCATTCAATAGCGGTGTAATTCTTCTTAACCATAGTATAATTTTCAACCTATGACGCACAGGGTTTGAGTTATTGAAATCAGAGGACTTATATAAAGTATTGTATGTTGTCCAGTGTCCATTAGGACAAAGGGGTTGGTACTCGTATTATATTCTGTTTACTCATAACTTCTCTAGTTCTATACAAGTATTTCATTCAAATACAAGGTTCAGATTTTTAGAAGTTATATGTATAAGAATAAAGTAGAGAACTATTAGTTTGAAGTATCAGGATTCTTCAAGGTAGTCGAAGATGTAAATACTTGTATTAGGTAATCTGTTGTAAGTAATGGTTTTGAGAACTTGCTTCTCATTCAGGTCACTCATATATGGATGCACTCCTAGTTGAGTAATCCTGAATGGCCTCCAACCATTTGGTTGATATGCACTGGTGACAGATGGATGATTTTGAATCTGGTTCTAATTAAATTAGTTCTTTTGTTTCTATATTGGATATATATAGAATCAATTTATATCTTAATGATGTTAAGGTATAGGGAGTTCTCCCGCTGAACCTTAAAACCAGAATCCGGATAAACTCGAGGCACGTTTTAGTAATGGCAGTTTATGGGTTATCCCGGTTTTGATGAGGGTTAACTTTCTACCATCAGGAAGATCAATAGTGATATTGTTCTTCACTCACCACAGTTTTAGTAAAATGGATTTTTTTCAGAAAACAAAAGTGGGAGTATGGTAGAATTAGATGAGATTCCAGAACCACAAACGATCACTGAAGATTTAATAAAACCTGAGGATTCAATTGGATTTGACATTCCATTAGCCACTACGCAGATTTGGTGGGTAAACTCAGGCACCCGAGTGGTACTTCGGTCTTCTCAGAGACGGTGACAAGGAGGTTCTTGTTTACCCAGACTTGACATTGCTGCTGTTCTAGACTATAAGACCCGGCAGGAGGATGAGTATAGCGTCGTTCTAGACTAGCTTTAGAAGTACACGTGTATATGACTCTGCCAAAGGGTTGTTGTAGTCAGTTGGAGCAGCGAGAGTATAGAAGGCAAGTAGCTTATGTCTATTCGTAGACTAAAGCAGGTATAGCGGAAATAGATCATCTATTTTTGATGTGACAGTCATAGGCTTTGACTTCATCAGAATAGGAGATAGTTCTGGTAAGAATGTTGTAGGGTGTGATGTCCTGGTATTTGGGATAACATGCACTTTATAAGAAGTGAAATTCCTATATTACGATAGGTTATACTGTGGTTGTCACACAGTTGTTTCTCCACAGAGGACATGGATATAATATCAGGGTTTCTGGTTACTAGATCTATGGTTTTAGATATAGATTTGGGAAGTATCCTAATCTGGGTACTTTGACATTATTCTAAAAGTTTGTTTTAGAATGGACGACTCCTGGCCTGGTGGTGTACCTGCAATTGATGGAGTCACCCACTCTGAAAGTGTCTTACTGACTAAAGGGGAGAGGGATCTGCATGATTATCATATCACTTGCTTAGGCAATTGAGTGAATCATGAAATGTCAAGTACCACACCAGATGTTGTTTTTGCACTAGCTGCAATAAACATATATTAATACAATCCTGGAGAAATGTAGGGAAGAAATTCATGAACATAAATGGATGTTCTAGGGATATGGTAACGGCAGCCTCCTTCAAGAGACGGTTATCATTTCAGGCTTCCAAGGTGACCTGGATGAAAGAGTTTCTGTCTAAGTTATAGTATTCCCTCTTCTGAGGGACAGTATGTTGGACAGGTGGTCCAAGAGGATACTGAGAAAGGTATGGCGCAGGATACTGATTAAATTCATTGGATGATACAGTCTAAGAAGTTTGCTAGATTTGGAGTTCATTTGTGAAGTGGGTCCCATCAGATATCCAGAAAAATTCTAAGACAAGGTATTGCTCATTTCGGGAGATGGTTATTCTACGCGAAGTTGAGATATAGAGAGATAAAGATAGAAACACTGGAGCGGATCTACTCACTGATGCTATTTCTCGAACACAATAGTTTCACAAACGAGCTTTGTGAAACTGCTTAGTAGAGAAGTTGGGTGTTCGGTATCACACGAGCTGTGAGTATGCGACACCGCAATAATTGGCCTTAAGTGCAAGTGGGAGATTGTTGGCTATAGTGCCCTCAAGGAAATTATCATAGTCGCAGGAAGGTGATTATGATGATTGAGGGAGGACCTATACTGGTAGAACAGTCTTGCTCGAGACGATAGTATGCTATCTGGTTTGTCTTTATCATCATTATTTCTTGTTGATAGAGCCCATAGGATTCTGGCTTGACTACCAGCATTATGATGGCGATCATATACGTGGGAGCTGGGGGTGTATAAGCACATCCTTAAATGTCCCTAGTGGTGGGAGTATTGAGACTGGGCATCGATACTCAAGTGTAGACTAGTGTATACTGATCGAGACCCTGATGAAGGGTGGTGGCAAGGTCTCACAAGCCATTGGTGTTATTTTGTTCACCTATGATAGTATACAGGTGCTCATTGGGTTATGAGTACACTGGACGGACTCGCCGGGAACCTGCTAGTTGGTACTATACCTATTGTCAGATAGCAGTTCCCAGGTGACACGTGTACATGTTAGTCTGTCGGCCTAAGATCGTCATTTTTCTCGTGTGAGTTCCTACTGTGCTTTGATTACTACCCAACCATGGCTCAAAATAGTCGTGCAAAAAGGCTTTAGTTGGGTACAGTCCCGATCCACATGGAGGCAGTGAGCGGATTGTTGGGGATTCGTCTCTCCCGGTATTGGTGGTTAATGTCGCGCAGTGCACGGATGGCCATCAACAGAAATCCTTGGCCAAGGTAGTCGAGAATTACTGATCTAGGATCCGTAGTTTCTCATATGGTGATTGGTTTCATACCGACTGTAGGGTTCCTAGGCACTCTCAAGAAGTCTCACAAGGCATCAACCATGCCAATTTCAAATTTTACAAGTGCCGAGAAACTCTAATACGGATCGTTAACTAGAATTTTCGGCGAAACAGTAAACTAGTTAACAACTTAACTAAAGATAAGAAGCTACAACCTTTGTAGATCCGGTTATGCACTTCCTTAGATCCACGTAGTCGTCCCCTCGCTGTCCATCTCGAATCCCGGACTCTTGCATCGGCTTCATCGGAGAAAATGAGCGGACTAGTCGTCGGCTACGATGCCGAAGATGATCTACGTCGAGGTTACACAAGATCAAGCTCCAACTTCACCAAGTTATGAAACTTGTGAAGAAAACACCCTATACTACTTGGCAAGAGGTAGAGGGTGAAGAAATAGGAGGTGGGTTCACTTTAGAATTGGATTTCTCACACTTTTGCTCAAGTTGCCATTGTTGAAGGCAAGGTTTCTTTCTTGAAGATGAAGAGGAAGAAGAAGATAGAATATGATAAGTATTGTTTAAAAAGAAAAACAATATGAATACTTATCATATCCTAACCTTGGTTAGGTGTAGAGAATAGACCATGGTTAGTGGGAATGGTTAGGGTTAAGCATGAAGACAAAATGGTCACTTTAGTCAAAGCTTCATGAAGCTTCAACAAGCTTCATGATAAAAAGAAACCGTTTTGTTTTTCTTTTATCTATTTCTCAAAAAGAATGGATAAATAAATAATTGATAAAATCAAAACCCTAATCATTATCATAACCATGGTATAAGTCTTTACACAAAGCCAAGTAAACATGTATCATCAAACATGATACAATCAAGTGTACACAAAAAATATATCACATATACAATGTGCACATCAAGTGAGAAAAACCTTTTAAAGTGAACCAATACTAGTTAATGCAAAGTAATATATCAAATATATAATTATACATTAAATCATTAAATCAACACTTGATTCAATGATCCGGTCATGTCGCACATAACCGACTAGTATTCAATGTATCGACTTATCGAATCAATCTTCGATTGGATAACTAGGTTATATCGCATACAACCAATCGAAACATTCATCGCGAGAATGAAATACGGTATCACATACACGCATTATTCTCGGTCCCGCACATATCTCATATGCGCTCCTATTTCGTTTCGCTTGAGCCAGAAAACCTCTATGTAGGACTCTAAAGACTCGTCAATACGCCGGTAGCAGATGATGATCATATCAAGCATCCACAAGCCGCAAGCGGTCTGCTAAACGTAACGGGCACCCGGGTATTGAGCGATCAGAAGATCGACGAGCAAGCCCGCTCACACTCCTGTGAATCCAACCAGTAACACCTACCGTACAGTCCGGTCTGTTCGTCTGATATGTCGCATATCAAGTCTAGGGGTGGTAAACGTCAGACCCCAATAACCGATAAGTCATGCCGATGTGAGGCTCATAACGGGTCGAGAAACTACTGGTAACACTTACCAGCAAATCTTTGATCAGCCCTGGCCAGGGACTTCCCTGTTACGGCCAATCGAACACAGCGCAACATCAACCCCCAATACCGGGAGAGACGAAACCCCTCCTATCGCTCATTGCCTCCATGTGACTCGGGACTGTACCCAAAGAACACCGTTTTGCACGCCCTCATGGACGTGGTAAGGTGGAGATCAAAGTACAGTGGGAATCACACAAGACTCTATGACGATCTCGGGTCTACAGACTAACCTGTACAAGTGTCACCTGAGAACTGCCATCTGACGTGAGGTATAATACCATCTGGGAGTTCTCGGCGAGTCCGTCCAGTGTACCCAGTCTCCACTGAGCACCTGTATACCATCTCTGATGTCAATCACGAATGGATATGGGATCATCCATCGCCCATCTCATGGGTCGAGAAGCGTATACGGTAGTCTACACTGGTATATCGATGCCCCGTCTCGATACACCCACGACTAGGGACCTTGAAGGATGTACTTATGGACTACCATGTGCCCACTAGTATGATCTGCATCATAGTCCAGGCAGTCAAGTACACATCCTAAGGGCTTTACCAACATGTAACTATAAGACAGTTTAAAGAGACTAGTATACATGTTAAGATAAAGTGTAACCAGATAGCATACTATCATATCGAGCAAGAAAGTCATCTCTATATATGTCCAAGCATCCAATATAATATACATCATCTGTACAATACTGGCCTCTAGGGCATACATACAACTAACAATCTCCCACTTGCACTAGGGCCAGCTGCTGTAGTATCGCATACCGAGTATCCCGAAGAGTCTCTCAAACTGTATCTGGGGAATGGCCTTCGTGAGTGGATCCGCCGTGTTGTTCTTCATGTGAACCCTCCTGACCTCGATCTCCCGGCGATCAACTATCTCCCGGATCAGGTGATACCGCCTCAGAATATGCCTGGATCGCTGATGGGACCTGGGTTCCTTGACCAAAGCCACCGCTCCATTGTCATCGCAATACAAAGGTATTGGATGCTCAATGGATGGAACCACTCCAAGTTCAGTAATGAACTTCTTGATCCAGATAGCCTCTTTGGCAGCATCGTTGGCAGCGATGTATTCAGCCTCCATCGTCGAGTCTGCCACGGTTTCCTGCTTGGAACTCTTCCAGCTAACCGCCCCTCCGTAATGGGTAAAGACAAATCCCGACTGCGACATAGAGTCGTCCTTATCACTCTGGAAGCTCGAATCGGTAAAGGACTCCACTTGGAGTTCTCCGTTACCATACACCAAGAGCATCTCTTTAGTCCTTCGCAAGTACTAGAGAATGCTCTTCACAGCTGTCCAGTGACTCTCTCCTGGATCAGCTTGATACCTGCTCACTACACTTAGTGAGTATGCAACATCGGGTCTGGTACATAGCATCGCGTACATGATAGAGCCTACAGCCGAAGCATAGGGTATCCCTTGCATGCGAGCTCTCTCCAAATCAGTCTTGGGAGACATCTCTTTGGAGAGAGTGACTCCAGAGATCGTGGGCAAGTTCCCACGCTTGGATTCTTCCATACTAAACCTCTTTAGTATGGTGTCAATGTACCTGGATTGGGACAATCCCAATATCCTTTTGGATCTATCTCTATAGATCCTAATACCCAATATGCAGGAGGCATCACTAAGATCTTTCATTGAGAATCTTTGTGATAAGAAGAGCTTGACCGATTTCAGCATAGGAATATCATTTCCTATCAAGAGTATGTCGTCCACGTACAATACGAGGAAGACAACCTTACTCTCTGCTACCTTCTTGTAAATACAAGGTTCATCTGGGTTTTTGACGAAATCAAACTCTTTGATAACGACGTCAAAGCAGATGTTCCAACTCCGCGATGCTTGCTTTAATCCATAAATGGATTTAAGCAGCTTGCACACCTTCTCGCTGCTTCCACTGTCTACGAAGCCCTCTGGGTGAGTCATGTACACGCACTCTTCTAAATCACCGTTTAGAAAGGCGGTCTTAACATCCATTTGCCAGATTTCGTAGTCATGATATGCAGCGATGACAAGCATGATCCGGATGGATTTAAGCATAGCCACTGGAGAAAAGGTTTCGTCATAGTCCACACCTGGTCTTTGACGAAAACCCTTTGCAACAAGTCTAGCTTTGAAAGTCTCCACTTTCCCATCTACACCAAGTTTTTTCTTGAAGATCCACTTGCTCCCAATGGGTTTTACCCCTTCAGGAGAAACTTCCAAAGTCCATACTTTGTTGGTGTACATGGATTCCATCTCGGACCGCATAGCATCCAGCCATTTCACTGAGTCCCTACTCGTGATGGCCTGCTCGAAGCTAGTTGGGTCATCATCCTCCATGATGCAATCCTCGCTCCCACCATCCATGAGAAAACCGTAGTATCTCTCAGGTGGGTGAGGAACCCTACTAGATCGGCGGAGTGGCTGGGGTTCATTGGAAGCTACTGAATCTTCTGGTTCCACTAAATCTTCAGTTACAGTTTGTGTATCTGGAACTTCTTCCAGCTCTACCACTTTGCCACTAATTTCTTTTTCAAGGAATTCCTTTTCTAAAAAGGTGGCATGTTGAGCAACAAACACTTTTTGTTCCTCACTGTGGTAGAAAAAATACCCATATGAGTTCTTTGGGTATCCCACAAACTTGCAAAGAACTGACCGTGCCTCGAGTTTGTCCGGATTTTTTCTTTTGACATAGGCCGCACAACCCCATATCTTAACTCGTTTAAAATATGGTCTCTTCCCACTCCATATCTCATATGGTGTGGTATGTAAAGATTTAGATGGAACTTGATTCAATAGGTATGTTGTTGTTTCCAGTGCATATCTCCAAAAGGAAATAGGTAACTCAGCTGTGCTCATCATAGAGTGCACCATATCTAATAGGGTGCGGTTCCTCCGTTCTGATACACCGTTGTGCTGTGGTGTATATGGAGGAGTCAGTTGAGAGAGAATCCCATTCTCTTTTAGGAAGTCCAGGAATTCATTGCTCAAGTATTCACCTCCTCGATCAGATCGAAGGATTTTAATACTTTTTCCGGTTTGGTTCTCGACTTCTTGTTTATATTCTCTAAATTTCTCAAAAGCTTCAGACTTGTGTCTTATCAAGTACACATGTCCGTATCTTGAGAGATCGTCAGTGAATGTAATGAAGTACGAAGAACCATCCCTGGCATGTGTAGACATGGGACCGCATACATCACTATGTATCAGTCCCAAGAGTTCGGTAACTCTTTCTCCGTGTCCCGTAAACGGAGTTTTGGTCATCTTGCCTTTGAGACATGACTGGCAAGTGTCATATGATGAAAATTCGAATGGTTTCAAATATCCATCCTTATGCAACTTAGCCAGTCGTGTCGCATTGATGTGACCCAGTCTACAATGCCACAAGAAGGATTCGTTCAGTTTTGAACTCTTCCTCTTGTGTGTGTTTGTTATGCTCAGAACTGTTGATTGATTTAGAACATAAATGCCATTGCACAACGTGCCTGATCCAACCAACTTTTGGTTACGGAAAATGTTCATAACATTGTCCTGTAATACAAAATTATATCCCTCTTTACTTAATAAAGAAACCGATATAATGTTGCATATCAGGTTCGGCATGTAATAGCATTTGTTCAGAACCAATGTATTACCAGTCGGTAAAACAAGGTGATATTCCCCGACAGTCTTAGCTGCAACAATTGCACCATTTCCAACTCTAATGTCTTTATCACCTTCTCCAAGTTCTCTACCTTTCCTAAGCCTATGTAACTGATTACATATATGGGATCCTGACCCGGTATCTAATACCCAGGACGTGGAGCAAATAGAGAAACAGTTCTCTGTAACGAACACACCCGAAGAAAATTCATCATCATGTACTTTCTTCATTCGGGTGGCATGGGAATCCTGGTATTCCCCTATATCCTGTTCATTCCTATAACTCTTATAAGAAAGAACGGAACCAACGTTCCCCAGCACAGTATAACATGCGGGTTCGGTCAATACATCCATATTATTATCTTTATTAGGGCATGACATGGTCGCTACCTGGAGAGAGAGAGAAGAAAACACTTTAGCGTATGCTCGTGCAAGATCAGATTGGTTATTATCTTATCTAATCAGGATGGCTCCTACTGGTTTTTATCAAATCTTCCTTCAAACCCTAAAAGGAAAGAATAGCCGGGATTAATTACACCCTACAACTTCGTCGATCTTTCAGCCAGGCCAGTGTCGGTACTTTGAGGGAGGTTCCCCGTGCTTTCGCATGGACCTAATTAAAGTAAACCTCGTTTTCCCAGAGGCGTAACCCCGTTGACACCTTTCTAGACACCTACTTGATCGGCTAATTGTAATGTGTAAAACTCTCCCAGGAGTAACTCTTACTCGCAGTGGGTATCGGGATCCAACTATCTCATTGAAGATATGCAATCTCATTGCAAATTTCAACACTTGAAATTCCCGATAATGCTTTTGCCCTAAACGATCTATGACCTTGACAAGGTCAACAAACCATAGACCGTAAGTCAAGTTCAACCCGTCATTTCTTGATTGAATTAAACCCACCCGCACGACCCTTGACAAGGTCAACAAGGCCGTACGACTACCCTAATCCAATCTGCATCATATGCATAAGCAGATAAATACCGGTCAGCTACCGCACACCGCGCCTTGACAAGGTCAACAAACGCAGCACGAATACTAAACGGGACTTATCTGAAATGACGGAGGGCTACGACAGGTTTTTCTGAAAACCTATTGCGTAATGAACTTGATATCGTTGTAGAATTAAATGAAGTTTTGAAATGGAGTGATTTTGAGGCTTTTCTAGTTTTGCTAAAGGGGTCGCTCCCGGTGAAAGGATCGTCGGCCCTTTCCTCGTCGAATGAGGTGCGGGATATATCATATATATCACTGTGCAAAGCAGAAACTATAAAAGCAATCAAAAGTCAAACCGAATGTGTAGCATCTGCCAGTTATTGCTAAAGGAGTCACTCCCGGTGAAGGGATCTCGGTCCTTTCCTCATCGAATAAGGTGCATGGTATATCATATATACCGCTATGCAAAGCAAGAACTGTAGCTACCTGTTTTGTTTAAAATTTTGATTCTACAACATGTTAGGTTTCTTTTCTTTCATTAATCACAATAATGAAGTCCCATCATTTAAGTCACCTAAACATCACAGATAAATACGACGTACACTTATGCCATCCGCATTCGCCTCGATGTCCCCTCGTGCACCGTTAGGTTAGGTAACTAACGACAGAGCAGGGCAGGGCTAGTGCGGGTGCAAAACATAAGTAACGTCTATATAATATATCATATATACTATATAAAGTATCCATCACAGAACATATCACATGATCACATCACAAATATCGCAGCAGAAGAATCATATGAAATATTGGATACACTAGGACGTCCGTGTTTTTAATACGAGCCAGTATTAAACACGGATTCCACGGTCATGATGAATAGCCAAACCCACACCCCTAGACCCCTACGAGAGCGGCAAGCAACCCTACCAATTCAAGAGTTAGGAGACCCGGACTCGACTCCTCGAGATGGTCTCCCACTGGACCCTAGAACCCGGATACTTGTGCTCCCCTCCTTGGGTCTATCTTAATGCGGAAAAGTAAATAATATACATCAACGGTGACATCTTCCGCTACCTGGAAGTGTCCCAATAAAAGAATATTACATACAAGTTTTTACATGAATGAAAATGAAAAACACTCATCACACATAAAAACCCCCATCTATTCGAATACGACGATCCAATATAACATATCCAGCAACACATAACATCTCATGTCATCAACGTAAGTAAATATGCGTATCACAATTGTCGTTGACATATAGCAACGAAACCGGCGATATCACATATTACACTTACGGTCACAGAAAAGAAAGTGTAAAACTACAACAGTTGGAATCCGCAACCTCTTTAGACATCACATGCCTAATCAAATGAAATACTTAGACATCACATGCCTAACAATTATAAACCCCGCATTTTAGTCTCATTATCGAAAACACTTTTCAATATCAAGTGAGACTAAAACACTAGATTTATAACATTCATTCAGTTATCTCATAACTGTTTGTGAATTCCAATTATTGTATCTCATTCCGGATAAATAGAAAATATTAAACTTTTCGATCGAACATTCGAACACCCAAGTTTTCCCGAAACCGATCAACACATGAAATAAGTTCAAAGACATTCACTTCATGCCTCAGTACCAACGGTCCAGCCGTAGAAGGGTCAAGCCAACGCCTCACATGTGGCACGCCGTATTGCCCCAAACCCTAAGGTTCAAAGGGCAGTTCAAGACGGTCACATAATCGAGTTAAGGTTTGTTGTCTTCTAGAGGGACCATCGCGTTACTTGCACTACTTAGAACGTTATTAAACTACGGAAAAGTCCAACAATTAGAAATTTCCCGGCAGGGGAAAGATTGGGTATTTACATCCGGTCGAACTTTTTTACATATTCTTAAATATCCGGAAAACCACATAGACAAAATTTGATAATCCCATCGAATCATCGAATCCCCAAAACAACCCCAGAAAATTCAACTCTTGAATACATATTAAAAATTCCCATAAAACTCAGCACTGTGAAAGAGGAATTACTGTGCAAATATGGAGGGCTGACGTCACCAGAGAGCCGCGGAACCGCCGTAGAAGCTAGGCTTCTGCCGCGTTTCCGCCGCATGTTTGAGGTATCATTGGTCAAATTTTGCACCGTAATTCTTATAATTCCCTGCTGAATTTTTTAAGCATTTTTAATATGGAAAAAACCCAGTTTTTGGAAAAAGTCCAGAGAGCAATTTGGATTTTAGGGTTTCGGTTCGATCGGGTTTCAAACGTCGTCTACAATTCGCCTAAGGCTCTAGCTAGGCTCTGATACAACTGTAGGGTTCTTAGGCACTCTCAATAGGTCTCACAAGGCATCAACCATGCCAATTTCAAATTTTACAAGTGCCGAGAAACTCTAATACGGATCGTTAACTAGAATTTTAGGCGAAACAATAAACTAGTTAACAACTTAACTAAAGATAAGAAGCTACAACCTTTGTAGATCCGGTTATCCACTTCTTTAGCTCCACGTAATCGTCCCCTCGCTGTCCATCTCGAATCCCGGACACTTGCATCGGCTTCATCGGAGAAAATGAGCGGACTAGTCGTCGGCTACGATGCCGAAGATGATCTACGTCGAGGTTACACAAGATCAAGCTCCAACTTCACCAAGTTGTGAAACTTGTGAAGAAAACACCCTATAATACTTGGCAAGAGGTAGAGGGTGAAGAAATAGGAGGTGGGTTCACTTTAGAATTGGATTTCTCACACTTTTGCTCAAGTTGCCATTGTTGAAGGCAAGGTTTCTTTCTTGAAGATGAAGAGGAAGAAAAAGATAGAATATGATAAGTATTGTTTAAAAAGAAAAACAATATGAATACCTATCATATCCTAACCTTGGTTATGTGTAGAGAATAGACCATGGTTAGTGGGAATGGTTAGGGTTAAGCATGAAGACAAAATGGTCACTTTAGTCAAAGCTTCATGAAGCTTCAACAAGCTTCATGATAAAAAGAAACCATTTTGTTTTTCTTTTATCTATTTCTCAAAAGGAATGGATAAATAAATAATTGATAAAATCAAAACCCTAATCATTATCATAACCATGGTATAAGTCTTTACACAAAGCCAAGTAAACATGTATCATCAAACATGATACAATCAAGTGTACACAAAAAATATATCACATATACAATGTGCACATCAAGTGAGAAAAACCTTTTAAAGTGAACCAATACTAGTTAATGCAAAGTAATATATCAAATATATAATTATACATTAAATCATTAAATCAACACTTGATTCAATGATCCGGTCATGTCGTACATAACCGACTAGTATTCAATGTATCGACTTATCGAATCAATCTTCGATTCGATAACTAGGTTATAACGCATACAACCAATCGAAACATTCATCGCGAGAATGAAATACGGTATCACATACACGCATTATTCTCGGTCCCGCATATATCTCATATGCGCTCCTATTTCGTTTCGCTTGAGCCAGAAAACCTCTATGTAGGACTCTAAAGACTCGTCAATACGCCGGTAGCAGATGATGATCATATCAAGCATCCACAAGCCGCAAGCGGTCTGCTAAACGTAACGGCCACCCGGGTATTGAGCGATCAGAAGATCGACGAGCAAGCCCGCTCACACTACTGTGAATCCAACCAGTAACACTTACCGTACAGTCCGGTCTGTTCGTCTGATATGTCGCATATCAAGTCTAGGGGTGGTAAACGTCAGACCCCAATAACCGATAAGTCATGCCGATGTGAGGCTCATAACGGGTCGAGAAACTACTGGTAACACTTACCAGCAAATCTTTGATCAGCCCTGGCCAGGGACTTCCCTTTTACGGCCAATCGAGCACTGCGCAACATCAACCCCCAATACCGGGAGAGACGAAACCTCTCCTATCGCTCATTGCCTCCATGTGACTCGGGACTGTACCCAAAGACCACCATTTTGCATGCCCTCATGGACGTGGTAAGGTGGAGATCAATGTACAGTGGGAATCACATAACACTCTATGACGATCTCGGGTCTACAGACTAACCTGTACAAGTGTCACCTGAGAACTGCCATCTGACGTGAGGTAAAATACCATCTGGTAGTTCTCGGCGAGTCCGTCCAGTGTACCCAGTCTCCACTGAGCACCCGTATACCATCTCTGATGTCAAACACCAATGGATATGGGATCATCCATCGCCCATCTCATGGGTCGAGAAGCGTATACGCTAGTCTACACTGGTATATCGATGCCCCGTCTCGATACACCCACGACTAGGGACCTTGAAGGATGTACTTATGGACTACCATGTCCCCACTAGTATGATCTGCATCATAGTTCAGGCAGTCAAGTACACATCCTAAGGGCTTTACCAACATGTAACTATAAGACAGTTTAAAGAGACTAGTATACATGTTAAGATAAAGTGTAACCAGATAGCATACTATCATATCGAGCAAGAAAGTCATCTCTATATATGTCCAAGCATCCAATATAATATACATCATCTGTACAATACTGGCCTCGATATGCGATAATCTTAGACTAGTATACATGTTAAGATAAAGTGTAACCAGATAGCATACATACAACTAACAACCGACACGAATTATCGCGTTATTAGGGGTCTGACTTTATCTACCCCCTAGACTCGATATGCGATAATCTTAGACGAACAGACCGGACGATACGGATATTGTCACTGTCAGGCTCAGTAGAGGTTCATGATGAGTTTGCTCATCGGCCTCCCTTTCGCTCAATACCTGGGTAGCCGTTACGTACAGCTAGTGCCGCTGACGTGCTTGTGGTTAAACCCACTACCCGCGTATTGACGAGTCTTTAGAGTCCCACACAGAGGGTTTCCATGGTTCTGGCGAAATGATGTAGTAGCCGTATTGGATACGTGCAGGATTCCGATTGATTGATGTACTTTGTACCTGGAGTTTCGATCGGACAGTTGATAATACTAGCCGGCTCGGGTTAGAGCCGGATTATTAAATCAGGTATTCATTTAATAATTTACGTATATGTATTTCGATACGTATATTCTAGTATTATGTTCTTTGTGTTATTCTATCTTTTAGGGTATTCGTATTTCGGTACGAATGCAGGTATCTATATACAGTAGAATGTAATCCGTATTTTATCCGGAAAACATTCTAGAAGGTGGCCGCCTCATTTTTGGATTTGACCATTTTTTAGAAAATGGTAAATGAGGTGGAAATTGGAAAATGGGGAGTCTGGTGATGACCATGCTTGCATAGTGTGCATAAATGAATTATTAAGTCATTTGTGCATACTATTCAAGTATGGGTGGTTTTTTAAAATAAAAGATATTGTTTTACAAAACCTAGCATGCTTGATTTTCTCTCTCATGTGAGCTTCTTTATTTCGAGATGGTTAGTTTTCTCTTGAGCATGCTTTGTTCTCATCACCATTTTTGCTTCACTCCTCTCTTGATTTTCTATGGTTGCCTCCACCTTCATTCAACACCTCCTCTCAACCCTCTCATGTGTTGAGAATCATAAGAGGAGGTGAGATGAGATAGACCAACACTTGGATTACATTCACTACATCCTATGATTTTTAGAGTAGCATCCTAGAAACTCTAGTTGCTTCACTTGCATCCATTATGTGAAGCTAGAGCCATTACTACATCTCTCGGGTGGATCATCATCGATGGAGGGAGACCGGCGACCAAGCTTGATCAAGGAGCCTCTATGAGCTTGGGAAGATGGTTGAAGACCAAAGGACACGGATCAACTCGGTATAACCATTCCTAACTCCTTTTATTTGCTTGCTAGTATAGGGTTTAGTGTAGATCCAGGCATCGGGTAATGGTAGCGCCAGTTTAGTAATTTTTTGTTCCGCATTTGGCCATGGTTTGATGGCCGGGGCCCAGCCGTAACCCAACAAAGAGGGCCCATGCCCAATTCGAGCCCCACAGCCGGCCTTCTCCATGCCAAAATGAAAATTATGCAATAAATAATTTTAATGTAATTTCCATACATAAATATAAGAAAAATGGGCAGAAAGACAAATTTTTGTAAAGCCCATGGCCCATGTGCAAAAGAAATGAGCACATAAGGCACGAGATGGGCAAAATGCCATTTTGTAAAGCCCAAGGGGCTATATGTAAATTTGTAAGTCTATATAAGTGTAATACTTTGAAAATTCGTTTAGGTTAATTATATGTTAATTAGTGAAATTACGTGATTTTCATAAAACCTAATTAATAACTATTTTTCCGCATAGACATGAACAAATCTATTTTAGTCGTGTAATTACATATATGATTGTGTTTTATTAGTTAACATTTAAATTATTGTTCACTTAACTACCTATTTTACTTATTTATTATTTACTAATCTAAAATTTTATACATGCACACACACATCTAGTGTTAACCCTAGGTTTAGCAATGTGCATGGTCATGCCTTAAACAACCATGACAACCTAGTTTTATTTAAAATGTAACATGTATTCTTTCATTTCTCATGGTTCAAGAATTTTCCTTTTCAAAAAAGAAAGAAAGAAAAGAAAATGAGGTATGGGGGCATTTATTATGGCATTGCTCTTTCTCTCTCTCTCTCCCCCACACTCTCTAGAACTCTCTCTTTCTCTCAAGAGGCAGCCACCTCCCTTCTTCCTTCTTCATTTTCCATGGTTTTCTCTCTCTACCACACACACAAATCCCTCACATCATCACAAAATCAAATCTAAATATCAAAAATCAAACCTTTTCATGGTTCTTGAGGCATGTTTTCCATTAGGGAGGCAAGAATCTCAAGTTTGAATCAATTCCATCTCCCCTTGAGATATAAAGCCTAACTTACGTATTCCTTTGCTAAACTTTTGGTTTATTATGCTTAATTTTTTGGTTAAGTGGTAATTAATGCAATTTCTGAGATTTAAAGTGAAGATTAGGATAAGTTAGGGTTTTATGGCTTAATTAGGGTAATTAAGAGTAGTTATTGTCTAACAATCCAATTCACCATACAAGTTTAAACTAAAATACCTTAATGTCAAAAATTAGTGTTTTAATACGGTTTATAATCTAGTTTTAGGACACTGAGAATCTGCTATTTCTGTGGTTGTTGTTAGAACAACCAAACATATACTGTAGACTATACATTGTGTTCGGAGTTTAATGTAGAAATCCGGACCCGTTTCACCCTACTTGACCCGGTTAGAACCCCAATTTTTCCAATGTGGCCAGCCCAAATTTTGAGAAAAAATTTGGGGTTTTGCAGGTAGTTGCCTGTAGGTATTTTATGATATATGGTCTTGCTTGTTTTTCTTGTTTCCGCTCCAGAAAAAATCTGGGACCAATTATCTATATTTTTGGTGCTGTGTCTTGCGCGATACGTGCGATTCGAGTTGTGGTCGGGTGAGTCTGTGAGAACTGACAGATCGTGTTGGTTTGAGTGATGTTATACATGTCTTGTGCACTAAGTGCACACATAATCTTATTCGTGATGTTAATTCCTTCGTATCGTTTCGATTTCGCATTGTATCGGATGTTTAGCTTTCTATATATTGATATTTGTGCGATTCTAGGGTCGGTTGCGGAGACATCGGACGCGGCGAGGAAAGGAAAGGCTGTGATTGGATCAGATTAGCTGAGGCGTCCCGGTGAGTATATGTACACATCTACGGGGGAATCGTCTGGATGGCGTAAGGCGCCCGATAGTTAGAATTTCTAGTACTACTTGCATTTATATGTGTAGTTCCTAGTTATTCATCTCGTTGCATCGCATCATCTTCTATATATATGTGTGATATCATCTCATAGGACACTTGCACCATTACCATTGGTTCATGTTGCACGGGCACTATTCATGCGAACACATACGCTTTGGTATTTACTATGCCACGAACACTATAGAACTTGCTTAAATCAGAATCTAAAACAATTGCACTATATGTGATCTGTAAATCTGTACTTGTATATTCAATTCATCAGGATGGATACGTAGGATTGCTAATCATATGTATATACTACATTGCATCATCGTTCATGCATAGTTTTCTAGTCACACATCGCAATTCATATTATTGATACCATATGCGTTCATCATCGCCGACATGTGTACATATGATGATTTTCTTGGAGATTTCTGTGTTTATGAGATTTATGGATTTTGGGGAGAACCGCAAGGATTTTATAAACTTATTATCCTTTAAAAATGCAAGTTGCGTTTTCCTCATGATATGATGTATATGTCGTCCACCATGAGTTTTCCTGATTTCTATTGGTCATTGAGACCCGATTCGAGGAAGAGGATGAACCGTCTCAGGTACATGGTGGACCCGGTATGGTACCCCGGGGTGAGAGTGTTTTTATGGGGATGATGATGTGCCTGGCAGGGGCGGACTACCTACCGGTGATGTCTGACACGGCGGATATCCGGAGTATACCGACGTGGTCGTAAGATTTGATGATATGGGCCGATCCGGACTGACGGAGCCCGAGATACCAGATATTGAGATATTGAGACATTGAGATGTTGAGACATCGAGGTATTGGGATATGTTTATATTGTGTCGATGCTTGACATGGATTTTTTTGTTGATTTCATTGATGATACTTCAGTTTATTGCATAGAGGTTTTTCTAAGATAAGAACAAAGATTTTCTCATACTAGTCTTGTTCATGTTTCGTGTTTGATTATGCATTCATGTTGCATTCATGTTAGTAAATTGTATCATATCGATATGCGTAGATTGAGACGCATTTGCGTGCATACTTACGATAGCCTTATGAGATGTTACTTACTACTCACGAGTTGGCAACTCACCCCGTTGTGCCACAGTATCTTGCAGGTCCGACCCGTCAGCACAGTAGCGGCGGGCGCACTTCCTCATTCAGTTCCTTTTGCTTGGACTTACGGCATTTCTCGTAGGTGGGTTGCGAGGATATGTTATTCCATCATGTATATTATTTTGTATCTAGTATACTCCATCTACCCTTGTATGTTGGACTAGATAGTGAGACTTGTATTTATGGTGTTTGGTGTCTATGCTCACTTGAGCTGACGTGGTATTTTCTTATTTCTTGCTTTCAGATCCTTATTTCGCACTTTTGATATACATATTACATGTGGCTGTGATTCCGCCATGGACGAAGAGCTAACTCCCGTATGGGGAAGCCTTTATTCATCATTTATATGTATTTTCATGTGTTCTACCCGTTTGGGGGCCAGTATTTACAAAGGAGACTCTGCCGAAATTTTCGGGAATATATGATGTTGCCTTTAAATGATTAATGCCACTTATTTCGTTAAAACCACTTACTTTAAAAAAAGTTTTCCTTCACTCTAATTGTTAAATGGTTTAGTTTTCTGGTCTTTGGCTTACTTAGATTATGCAACGCCTTTAGACGTTTCGTAATTTAAGTGTCAGTCACGTTCTGTACCTTCGGGTCGTGACAAAGTTGGATAAGAGCAATAGGTTTTACCTTTCTGAGTGTAGGATGACCCTTGGTAGATAGAGTAGGTGACTTAAGCAGAGTGACGTAGCGTGTGTATTTTCCGCGGCATACTTACTATACGGTACTCCACCTAAGTGACCTTAGGATATATATTTACTTGTATTTCCTTCCTTGATTCCGGAAATCCTTTGATTCGATCGCAATGTTCCTTTCAATCCAATTTCTTGTTCCAGCCACTATGCCGCCGGAGACAACGAGGGCCACAGGGCTGCCGCCAGGGATGGGATTAGAGTAGGCTCATTTGAGACTAGGACCGATCAGGGTGGTACGCCTACCCCTTAGGGACAGAGTGGTCCTCTTTCTCCAGGATGGATGGCTAGGCTGGAGTTGAGTATTCAGGACTTACGACAGATGGTTTGATTGTTAGTTGAGGCTAGCCAAGCTCTGAGAGCCGATGATGTCCTTCCTAGTGGGGACTGTGATTGTACCTGCTGCTCTTGCTGCTGTTTCTGTCGTTACTAAGATTATTTACGTATCCTTACAGGAGTTTTGAGGCTGAAGCCTCCGGTTTTTACCGGCATTGATGCAGCGGAGGATTCGTAGAAAATTCTCGACGGGATGGATAGGATTTGTCGTTCACGGAGATGTTCTGATGAGAGATGGGTTGAGCTTGCGAGTTTTCGTCTAGAGAGGTCTTGCTAAGACGTAGTGCGAGTCGGTTGAGAGAGGCCGATGTAGGGTTCCGTAGCGCGGCATCATGGTTTCGGGAGGAATCGTCCATGTCGTTTTCAAAAAATCGCCGTACTAAAGAACCCTAACCCTAGAATCTTAACTAGAGATTTTGACGAATCAACAATGTAAACAACTTTACATCTATGTGAATGGGGAATACAACCTTTGTAGACCGGCCCTTCACTTCTAAAGCTCCGTGTAGTAGTCCCTTCGCTCCAAGTAGTGAACATCCGAACTCTAGTAAGGGTTCACATGAAGAAATGAACAATCTTTCTCAAAGTCTTCGAGGCCGAAAATGATCTACGTCGAGGGAACTCAAGCTCATGCTACCTCTTCACTAATGGTAGATTAGTGAAGCAAACACCCTAAACTAAATGGCTAATATAGTAGAGGATGATGAAGTAGGAATTGGGCTCACATTAGATTTATTTTTCACACAATATTTCTTCACCAATTCAAAAGCTAGCAAGCTTTTTCATGAGGAAGAAGAAGAAGAAGTGGAGATGAGAATGAAACTCATGAGGTGAGAATAGCAACCATGGATGAGTTAGTGTCATACACTAACTCATGTAGAGAATAAACCATGGCTAATATTAATGGTTAAGTTAACAAATATCTATAAGTAAAACAAAATTAGTGGACTTGGTGAATGGTTCCACAAGCTTCTACAAGCTTGAACCATGTGACTAATTTCCAACAATTTTGATTAACTTTAAATAAATAAAACCTAACATTAACATAAGCATGGTGTGCGTCTCATACACCCATGTAGCATGTGGCATCAAGCATGACACAAATAAATGTACACTAATATATATATCACATATATACTATATGCACACAAGTGAGAAAAAGAAATGTTTAAGTGAGCTAATATTAGTTAATGTAATTAAATATATCAAATATATAAATACATTAAATTATTAAATCAACACTTGATTTAATAATCCGGCTATATCACATACAACCGGCTAATATCAAATGTAACAATCTATCGAATCAACACTTGATCCGATAACCCGGCTATATCACATATAACCGACCAATATCACATATCGCAAGAATAGAATGCGGTATCACATACGCGCATTAATCTCGGTCCCGCACATATCATATATATGCTCATACTTCGTTTCGCATGAACCAGGAAACCTCCGTGTTGGACTCTAAAGACACGTCAATACTACGGCAGTAGGTGGTGATCATATCAGACACCCACAAGTCGCAAGCGGTCTGCTAAACGTAACGGACACCTGGGTATTGAGCGATCAAAATATCAACAAGCAAGCCTGCACATACTCCTGCGAATCCAATCAGTAACACTACCGTACAGTCCTGTCTCTTCGTCAGATATGTAGCATATCGCAGCCTGGGGGTGGTAGAACGTCAGACCCTAATAGCCTGATAAGTCATGTCGATGCAAGGTCCATAACGGTTCGAGAAACTACTAATAACACTTACCAGTAGATCTCAGCAACCCTGGCCAGAGATTTCCTGTTATGGCCAATCAAGCATAGCACAAATGCCTCCATGTCACTCGGGACTGTACCCAAAAACCACAAGTTCGCTAATCTTTCGGCTATGCCACTTTGAGGGGGGTTCCCCGTGCTTTCGCACCGACCTAATTAAAATATACCTCGTTTTCCAAGGGCGTGACCCCATTAACACCTTTCTAGACACCTACTTGATCGGCTAATTGTAATGTGTAAAACTCTCCCAGGAGTAACTCTTACTCGCATTGGGTATCAGGATCCAACTATCTCATAGAAGGTATGCAATCTCATTGCAAATTTCAACACTTGAAATTCCCGATAATAGTTTTTACCCCTAGCATCTTATGACCTTGACGGAGGCCAAACTATCCATAGGGCGCTAGTCAAGTTCAACCCGTTCATTTCTTGATTGAATTAGACCGAATCGCACGACCCTTGACGGAGGCCAAACAACGCCGTACGAATACCCTAATCCAATCGCATCTCATGTTGCAGATAAGTACTAATCAGCTACCGTACACTACGCCTTAACGGAGGCCAAACTACTATAGCACGACTACTAAATACAACTTATCTGAAATGACGGAGGGCTACGACGGGTTTTTAAGAAAACCCTTTTCGTAATGAACTCGATATCGTTGTAGAATCGAGTGATTTTGAAAAGGAGTGTTTTTGAGGCTTTTGCTAGTTTTGCTAAAGAGGTCACTCACGGTGAAGGGATCTCGGCTCTTTCCTTATCGAATAAGGTGCAGGATATTTCATAAATACCACTATGCAAAGCAAGAACTAAAAAGCAGTCAAAAGACAAAACCGAGTGGGTTGTAGCATCTGCTAGTTTCGTTGAAGAGGTCACTCCCGGTGAAGGGATTTCGGCTCTTTCTTTTTCGAATAAGGTACTGTATATTCTACAAGGAATACCGTTATGCAAATAAAGAACTTGATCTACCAGTTTTTAAACAAGTTTCTACAACATCTTTAGGATTCTTTTATTTCACTAATCTCATTAATGAAGTCCCATCAATTATGCTTCCTAAGTATCACAGAAGAAACGAAAGCAATAATATTTATTATATATCATATATATAATATAAGCATTCATCTCAGATTATCAAGTGATCACATCACAGAATATCAGAAGCAGAAGAACACATATGAAATATTGGATATACTAGGAATTCCGTGTTTTAAATTAAGCCAGTATAAAACACGGATTCCACAATCGCGATGAATAGCCAAACACACATCCCTAGACCCCTACGAGAGCGGCAAGCAACCCTACCAATTCTAGAGTTAGTGGACCCGGTCTTGACTCCTTGAGATGGTCTCCCACTGGACCCTAGAACCCGGTTACTTGTGCTCCCCTCCTTGGGTCTATCCTAATGGGGAAAAGTAAATAATATACATCAATGGTGACATCATCCTCAACCCGGAAGTGCCCCATTAAAAGAATATTACATACAAGTTTATACAAGAATGAAAATGAAAAACTCTCATCTGACGCAAAACCCCCCAGCTATTCAAAACACGACGATCCAATATAAAATATCACAGCAACACATAACATCATATGTCATCAACGTAAGTAAATATGCGTATCCCAATTGTCGTTGACATATAGCACCGAAACCGGCGATACACCACATATCACCCTTACAGTCGCAGAAAAGAAAGTGAAAAACTACAACAGTCGGAATCCGCAACCACCTTAGACATCATAAACCCAATGTATCACATACTTTGAAATTCATGCCAAACCAAATTAATTCCTTATACAACACATGCCTAACAATTATAAATCTCACATTTTAGTCTCGATATTGAAAACACTTTCCAATAACTTGTCGGGTAATTCAACAACATTCCCGATAACCTGATCGGATGCTCGTCCGAAACTTTAGTAGACAGACGCACCACCGATGCCGTCGATGAAGTGCACTAAGGCGGAACACCGCAACCGCGAGCACCCAAACGGATGCTTTGGGCGACGAGGTTCTCCTACAGTCACTTGGTCGGGGATATGGGGCATGGCTATCTAGTAAGGTTACCCGGCGAGTATCCATGTACGCTACGTGATTGCGACGGACTTTTGATCAACATCAAAATCCCGTGGCAACCTTTCAAATGAGACTAAATTTCTAGATTTATAAAATTCAAACTAGTTATCACATAACTAATTATTGTGGATTCCAAATATTGTATCACAATCACAATTAACTAGACGATGTTAAACTTTTCGATCGAATAAACAAACACCCAAACTTTCCCAAAGAGCTCAACACTTGAGCGGAGTTCAAAAAGTACCCAGAACATGCCCCAACATCTATGAACCATCCGTAGAAGGGCCGACCCATGCCTCACTCATGTCGCCATAGAACTTCCGTAAATCCTAGGGTATGACCGCGGTTCCGCGATCCAAAGAGTCGAGTTTGGGTATCGTTCTTCTAGAGGGTCCACAGAATCGCTTGCAAGATTTTCTGAAAATTTTAAACTTGGAAAAAATCCAACTCTTGGAAAATTTCCAGCGAGGGAAAATATGGGTTATTGATATCCGTTCGAAATTTTTAACGTCGTCTGAAAACCCGAATAGTTGTTAGAATTACGATTACGAAACACTCTGAATTGCCTCAACAGTAAGAGCCGTCCTGATTAGATAAATTAATAACCAATCCGATCTTGCAAGAGCTTGCGCAGAGTGTTTTCTTCTCTCTCTCTCTCTCCTGGTAGCAACCATGTCACGCCTTAATTAAGATAATAATATGGATGCATTGACCGAACCTGTTTATTATAATGAGCTGGGGAACGTTGGTTCCGCTCTATCTTATAATTGTTATAAGCCCGAGCAAGAAATAGGGAAATATCCGGATTCCTACGCCACCCAATCGAGGAATAATCATGTAGATGCATATTCTTTGGTTGTGTTGATTACCAATAACTGTTTCTCAGTGTACTCTACGTTCTAGGTATGAGATACCGGATTAGGATCCCACATATGCAATCTGTTACATGGGTTACAGAAAGGTAGAGAACTGAGAACGGGTGATATGTCTCAAAGTGTAGAGAATGGTGCAAGTGTTGCAGCTAAATAAGTTGGCAAATATCACCTTGTATTACTAATACATTGATTCTGAACAAATGTTATTACATGCCGAACCTGATATACAACATTACATCAGTTTCTTTATTAAGTTAAAGAAACTTATAATTTTGTATTGATGGATAATTTTGTGAACATGTTTCTTAATCAAGAGTTGATTGGATCAGGCACATTATTTAAAGACATATACGTTCTAAATCAAACCACAGTTCAAAGTATAGAACACACACAAGAGGAGTAGTTTAGAAATGAACGAATCCTTCTTATGGCATTATAGACTAGGTTAGATCAATGCGACACGACTAGCTAAGTTACATAAGGATGATGTTAGTTGTATGTATGCCCTAGAGGCCAGTATTGTACAGATGATGTATATTATATTGGATGCTTGGACATATATAGAGAGGACTTTCTTGCTCGACATGATAGTATGCTATCCGGTTGCTCTTTACTTTAACATGTATACTTGTCTCTTTATACGGTCTTATAGTTACAAGTTGGTAAAGCCCTTAGGATGAGTACTTGACTACCTGGACTATGATGCCATCATACTAGTGGGGACATGGTAGTCTACAAGTATATCCTTCAAGGTCCCTAGTCGTGGGTGTATCGAGACGGGGCATCGATATACCAGTGTAGACTAGCGTATACGCTTCTCGACACATGAGATGGGCGATGGATGATCCCATATCCATTGGTGTTTGACATCAGAGATGGAATACGGGTGCTCAGTGGACAATGGGTACACTGGACGGACTCGCCGAGAACTCCCAGATGGTATTATACCTCACGTCAGATGGCAGTTCTCTGGTGACACTTGTGCAGGTTAGTCTGTAGACCCGAGATCGTCATAGAGTCTTGTGTGATTCCCACTGTGCTTTGATTTCCACCTTACCACGTCCATGAGGGCATGCAAAATGGTGGTTTTTAGGTACAGTCCCGAGTCACATGGAGGCAATGAGCGATAGGAGGGGTTTCGTCTCTCCCGGTATTGGGGGTTGATGTTGCGCAGTGCTCGATTGGCCGTAACAGGGAAGTCCCTGGCCAGGGCTGATATAGAGATTTACTGGTAAGTGTTACCAGTAGTTTCTCGACCCGTTATGAGCCTCACATCTGCACGACTTATCGGTTATTGGGGTCTGACGTTTACCACCCCTAGACTTGATATGCTACATATCAGACGAGGGGACCGGACTGTACGGTAAGTGTTACTGGCAGGCTTTTACAGGAGTTGGAACGGGCTTGCTTGCTGATCTTCTGATCGCTCAATACCCGGGTAGCCGTTACGTCCAGCTAGTACCGCTGACGGCTTGTGGGTGCGTGATGTGATCATCACCTACTGCCGGCGTATTGACGAGTCTTTAGAGTCCTACATAGAACTTTTACTGGCTCAGGCAAAACGAAATAGGAGCACGTATATGATATGTGCAGGACCGAGAATAATGCATCTATGTGATACCGTATTATATTCTCGCTACTTTATGTATCAGTCGGTTATATATGATATAGCCGGGTTATCGAATCAAGTGTTGATTCGATAAGTCGATACATTGAATGTTAGTCGGTTATATGTGATATGACCGGATTATTAAGTCAAGTGTTGATTTAATAATTTATTGTATAATTGTATATTTGATATACTAGTTTGCATTAACTAACACATGTTCACTTAGGGTTTTTTCTCACATGTACACATTTTTACTATATATATGATATATATTAAAATGTGTTATATTTATGTATCATGGTTGATGATACACTTGACTTGGGTGTATGAGACATACACCAAGCTATTTGTTATATTGGGTTTTAACATTTAAAAGTAATTACAAAATTAGTGGTAAATTAGAAAATGCATGAAGCTTGTGGAAGCTTATGGATGCATTGACTAAAGTCCACTAAATTTGTTTTTACTTTGGATTTTAACCTAACCTTAACACTTAGCCATGGTAATGTCTCTACAAAAGTTAGTATATAATACTCACTCACCATGGTTAGCTCACTTGACTTGATCATTATCCTCATTCTTTTCTTTTGTTCATCTTCTTCTTCATTACCAAGAGAAAAAGCTTGCTAGGGTTTTAAAAAAAGAGTGAAACTTTGTGAGAAATAAAATTCCAAAGAGAACCCACTTCCTATTTCTCCATCCTCTACTAGATTAGCACTTTAGTTTAGGGTGTTTACTTCACTAATTCTCTAGTTAGTGAAGTAGTAGCTTGAGTCGGAATTCCCTCGACGTAGATCATCTTCGGCCTCGGAGACTTCAAGCAAGGTCGCATCTTTCGCCCCGTGAAGCCATGCAAGAGCCCGGGAGAACTTTGATCGCAGCGAAGGGACTACGACAAGGAGCTCTAGAAGTGAAGGACCGATCTACAAAGGTTGTATTTCGCATACCCTTAGTCGTAAAGTTGTTTACTTGCTATTTTCTTCGCCTAATCTCTAGTATACGATCTAGCTTAGGGTTGTTCGGCACATAAAAATTTAATTTTGGCATGGTCGATGCCTTGCAGAGCCTTGTTAGTGTGCCTAGTAACCTTACAGTGGTATCAGAGCCTAGCTAGAGCATTAGGCGATGTGTTAACGAAGTTAAAACCCCGATCGAACCCGAAAACGTCAAAACGACCACCTCTCAGGACTTTTTTCAAAATCTGGGTTTTTTTAGAATTAAAAATACCTAAAAAATACAGCACGGATTTCTAAGCATTACGGTGCAAAATTGGTGACGTCATCCGTACGGACCGCCTCGGTTCCGCGGCAATACCCTGCTTGTGCCGCGGAACCGCGGCCGTACAGTGAGTGTTTGACTTGGGGTTTGCACAGTAATACTTTTATCTGATAGTACTATTTTATGGGTATTTTTAAACTGACTCAAGTGTTGAGTATTCTGGGGATCCTTTTGTATTCGTCGATTCGATCGGAAGATTTAATTTCGTATTGTTATTCCGGATAATTTAGAAAGTATTAAAATGTTCGAACGGATATCATTAACTCAATTTTTCTCGGTACGAAAAATATTCAAGTGTTGAATTTTTCTCGGGTTTAAATCTTTCAGAAAAACGTGCATGTGACGCGATGGACCCTCTAGAAGACAACAAACCTTAACTCGATTATGTGACCGTCTTGAACTGCCCTTTGAACCTTAGGGTTTGGGGCAGTACGGCGTGCCACATGTGAGGCGTTGGCTTGACCCTTCTACGGCTGGACCGTTGCTACTGTGACGTATTCTGGAATTTTTAAACTCCGCTCAAGTGTTGAGCTATTATGGAAATCTTAGGTATTTGATTATTCGATCGGAAAGTTTAATACTGTCTATTTATCTGGAATGTGATACAATATGTGGAATTCATACAGTTAGGCATGAAATGCGAAATATGTGATATTTCGGATTTACGATGTCTAAAGAGATTGTGGATTCCAAATGTTGTAGTTTTACATTTTCTTTTCTGTGACCGTAAGTGTAATATGTGATATCGCCGGTTTCGTTGCTATATGTCAACGACAATTGGGATGCGCATATTTACTTACGTTGATGACATGTGATGTTATGTGTTGCTGGATATGTTATATTTGATCGTCGCGTTCTGAATAGCCGGGGGTTTTATGTGAGATAGGAGTTTTCATTTTCATTCATGTAAAATTTAATGTATGTAATATTCTTTTATTGGGGAACTTCCGGGATGAGGTTGATGTCACCATTTTTATATTATTTACTTTTCCACACTAGGATAGACCCAAGGAGGAGAGCATAAGTAACCGGGTTCTGGAGTCCAGTGGGAAACCAACTCGAGGAGTCGAGTCCGGGTCTCCTAACTCTAGAATTGGTAGGGTTGCTTGCCGCTCTCGTAGGGGTCTAGGGGTGTGGGTTTGGCTATTCATCACGACCGTGGAATCCGTGTTTTATAGAGGCTCAAAATAAAACACGGACGTCCTAGTATATCCAATGTTTCATATGTTTCTTTTGCTGTGATATCTGTGATGTGATCATATGATGAGATGTGATAAATACTGTATATAGTAAATATGATATATTATATAGGCGTTACTTATGTTTTACACCCGCGCTAGCCCTGCCCTGCTCTGCCTTTAGTTACCTAACCTAACGGTGCACGAGGGGACATCGAGGCGAATGCGGATGGCATAAGTGTACGTCGTATTTATCTGTGATGTTTAGGTGACTTAAATGATGGGACTTCATTAATGTGATTAATGAAAGAAAAGAAACCTAAAAGATGTTGTAGAATCAAATTTTAATAAAAAAGGGTAGCTACAGTTTTGCTTTGCATAGCGATATATATGATATATCCCGCACCTTATTCGATGAGGAAAGAGCCGAGATCCCTTCACCAGGATTGACCTCTTTAGCAAAACTGGCAGATGCTACAAAACTCGGTTTGCTTTTGATTGCTTTTGGAGTTTTGCTTTGCATAGTGATGTATATGATATAATCTGCACCTTATTCCATAAGGAAAGAGCCGAGATCTCTTCACCGGGAGTGACCTCTTTAGCAAAACTAATGAAAGCCTCAAAATCACTCCATTTCAAAATTCACGCGATTCTACGACGATATCAAGTTCATTACGCAATAGGTTTTCAGAAAAACCTGTCGTAGCCCTCCGTCATTTCAGATAAGTCCTGCTTAGTATTCGTGCTGCGTTTGTTGACCTTGTCAAGGCGTAGTGAGCGGTAGCTGACCAGTATTTATCTGTTTATGCATATGATGCAGGTTGTTTTAGGGTAGTCGTACGGCCATGTTGACCTTGTCAAGGGTCTTGCGGTGTAGGGTTACTAGGCACACTAACGAGGCTCTATAAGGTATCGACCATGCCAAAATTAAATTCTTATGTGCCGAATAACACTAAGCAAGATCGTTAACTAGAGTTTAGGCGAATCAATTAGCAAGTAAACAACTTTACTCTAAAGGAATACGAAATACAACCTTTTTAGATCGGTCCTTCACTTCATTTGCTCCTTGTTGAAGTCCCTTCGCTGCGGTCGTGGATCTCCCTGACCCTTGCATGGCTTCACGAGACGAAAGGTGCGACTTTGCTTGAAGTCTTCGAGGCCGAAGATGATCTACGTCGAGGGAATTCCGACTCAAGCTACTACTTCACTAATTTGAGAATTAGTGAAGCAAACACCCTATACAAGTGTTCTAGTCTTGATGAGGATGGAGAAATAGGAAGTGGGTTCTCACTGGATTTTTAATTCTCACAAAGTTTCACTCCTTTTTCAAAACTCTAGCAAGCAATTTCTTTTGCTCAATGAACACGATGAACAAAAGAAAGGAATGAGGATAATGATCAAGTGAGAAGAGTAACCATGGTGAGTGAGTATCATATACTAACCCTTGTAGAGACTTAACCCTAGGCTAATGGTTATGGTTGGGTTAATAAAAATCCATAGTAAAAACAAAATCAAGTTGGATTAGT
Organism: Agapanthus africanus; assembly: GCA_030015575.1. Classification (NCBI taxonomy): domain Eukaryota; kingdom Viridiplantae; phylum Streptophyta; class Magnoliopsida; order Asparagales; family Amaryllidaceae; genus Agapanthus; species Agapanthus africanus. The sequence continues at coordinate 124,022,086 of JASDDO010000031.1, forward strand.
CAATGCATCCACAAGCTTCCACAAGCTTCATGTATTTTCAAATCCTCCACTTGATTTTGCAATTACTTTAAATATTAAAAACCCAAAATAAACATTAGCATAGTGTAAGTCTCATACACCCATGGATTGTGTATCATCAACCATGATACAATATGATAACACATTTTAAACATATATCATATATATGTTAAAGTAGTGTACAAGTGAGAACAACCCTAAAGTGAAAAAGTGTTAGTAAATGTAAACTAGTATATCTAATATACAATTATACACTTAATTATTAAATCAACACTTGATTAATAATCCGGTCACATATCATATTACCGGCTAACATCCGTTGTATCGACTTATCGAATCAACACTTGATTCGATAACCCGGTCATATCATATATGACCGACCGATACATAAAGTCGCGAGAATAGAATACGGTATCACATACACGCATTTATTCTCGGTCTCGCACATATCACATATGCGCTCCAACTCCTGTGAAAGCCTGCCGGCAACACGTCCCGTACAGTCCGGTCTCCTCGTCTGATATGTCGCATATCAAGTCTAGGGGTGGTAAACGTCAGACCCCAATAACCGATAAGTCGTGCCGATGTGAGGCTCATAACGGGTCAAGAAACTACTGGTAACACTTACCAGTAAATCTCTAATCAGCCCTGGCCAGGGACTTCCCTGTTACGGCCAATCGAGCACAGTGCAACATCAACCCCCAATACCGGGAGAGACGAAACCCCTCCTATCGCTCATTGCCTCCATGTGACTCGGGACTGTACACAAAAACCACCATTTTGCACACCCTCAAGGACGTGGTAAGGTGGAAATCAAAGCACAGTGGGAATCACACAAGACTCTATGACGATCTCGGGTCTACAGACTAACCTGCACAAGTGTCACCAGAGAACTGCCATCTGACGTAAGGTATAATACCATCTGGGAGTTCTCGGTGAGTCCGTCCAGTGTGCCCAGTCTCCACTGAGCACCCGTATACCATCTCTGATGTCAAACACCAATGGATATGGGATCATCCATTGCCCATCTCATGGGTCGAGATGCGTATACGCTAGTCTACTCTGGTGTATCGATGCCCCGTCTCGATACACCCACGATTAGGGACCTTGAAGGATGTACTTATGGACTACCATGTCCCCACTAGTATGATCCGAATCATAGTCCAGGTAGTCAAGTACACATCCTAAGAGCTTTACCAACATGTAAGTATAAGACAGTATAAAGAGACATGTATACATGTTAAAGTAAAGTGTAACCAGATAGCATACTATCATGACGAGCAAGAAAGTCCTCTCTATATATGTCCAAGCATCCAATATAATATACATCATCTGTACAATACTGGCCTCTAGGGCATACTTACAACTAACAATCTCCCACTTGCACTAGGGCCAGCTGCTATAGTATCGCATACCAAGCATCCCGAAGAGTCTCTCAAACTGTATCTGGGGAATGGCCTTCGTGAGTGGATCCGCTGTGTTGTTCTTCGTGTCAACCCTCCCGACCTCGATCTCCCGGCGATCAACTATCTCCCGGATCCGGAGATACCGCCTCAGAATATGCCTGGATCGCTGATGGGACCTGGGTTCCTTGGCCAAAGCCACCGCTCCATTATTATCGTAATACAAAGGTATTGGATGCTCAATGGATGGAACCACTCCAAGTTCAGTAATGAACTTCTTGATCCAGACAGCCTCTTTGGCAGCATCGTTGGCAGTGATGTATTCAGCCTCCATCGTCGAGTCTGCCACGGTTTCCTGCTTGGAACTCTTCCAGCTAACCGCCCCTCCATAAAGGGTAAAGACAAATCCCGACTGCGACTTAGAGTCGTCCTTATCACTCTGGAAGCTCGAATCGGTAAAGGACTCCACTTGGAGTTCTCCGTTACCATAAACCAAGAGCATCTCTTTAGTCCTTCGCAAGTACTTGAGAACGCTCTTCACAGCTGTCCAGTGACTCTCTCCAGGATCAGCTTGATACCTACTTACTACACTTAGTGAGTATGCTACATCGGGTCTGGTACATAGCATCGCGTACATGATAGAGCCTACTGCCGAAGCATAGGGTATCCCTTGCATGCGAGCTCTCTCCAAATCAGTCTTGGGAGACATCTCTTTAGAGAGAGTGAGCCCTGAGATTATGGGTAAAAACCCACGTTTGGACTCTTCCATACTAAACCTCTTTAGTATGGTGTCAATGTACCTGGATTAGGACAATCCCAATATCCGTTTAGATCTATCTCTATAGATCATAATTCCCAATATGCAGGAGGCATCACCAAGATCTTTCATTGAGAATCTTTCTAATAAGAAGAGCTTCACCGATTGCAGCATAGGAATGTCATTTTCTATCAAGAGTATGTCGTCCACGTACAATACGATGAAGACAAGCTTACTCTCTGCCACCTTCTTGTAGATACAAGGTTCATCTACGTTTTTGACGAAATCAAACTCTTTGATAATGACGTCAAAGCAGATGTTCCAACTTCGCGATGCTTGCTTCAATCCATAAATGGATTTAAGTAGCTTGCACACCTTCCCGCTGCTCCCACTATCTACGAAGCCCTCTGGCTGAGTCATGTACACGCACTCTTCTAAATCACCGTTTAGAAAGGCGGTCTTAACATCCATTTGCCAGATTTCGTAGTCATGATATGCAGCGATGGCAAGCATGATCCGGATGGATTTAAGCATAGCCACTGGAGAAAAGGTTTCATCATAGTCCACACCTGGTCTTTGACGAAAACCTTTTGCATCAAGTCTAGCTTTGAATGTCTCCACTTTCCCATCTACACCAAGTTTTTTCTTGAAGATCCACTTGCTCCCAATGGGTTTTACCCGTTCAGGAGCAACTTCCAAAGTCCATACTTTGTTGGTGTACATGGATTCCATCTCGGACCGCATTGCATCCAGCCATTTCACTGAGTCTCCACTCATGATGGCCTGCTCGAAGCTAGTTGGGTCATCATCAACAATGATGCAATCATCGCTCCCACTATCAATGAGAAAATCGTAGTATCTCTCAGGTGGGTGAGGAACCCTACTAGATCGGCGGGGTGGCTGGGGTTCATCGGGAACTACCGAATCCACTGATTCTACCAAGTCTTCTGTTGTGGTTTGTGTTGCTGGAACCTCTTCCAGTTCTACCTCAATGCCACTAATCTGTTTCATAAGAAAACTTTTTTCTAAGAAAGTGGCATGTCGAGAAACAAACACCTTTTGTTCCTCGGGATGGTAGAAGATATACCCTTGTGAAATCTTGGGATATCCTACAAACTTACATAAGACTGATCTTGCCTCGAGTTTGTCCGGATTTTGTCTTTTGACATAGGCCGGACAACCCCATATCTTAATATAATTAAGATGTGGTATCTTCCCTTTCCATATCTCATATGGAGTGGTAGGCACAAATTTGGTAGGAACTCTATTCAATAGGTCTATGGCTGTTTCAAGCGCATATCTCCAGAAGGAAATAGGTAACTCAGCTGTACTCATCATTGAGCGCACCATATCTAATAGGGTGCGGTTCCTCCGTTCCGATACACCGTTGTGCTGTGGTGTATATGGAGGAGTTAGCTGAGAGAGAATCCTATTCTCTTTTAGGAAGTCCAGGAATTCATTGCTCAAGTATTCACCTCCTCGATCAGATCGAAGGATTTTAATACTTTTCCCGGTTTGGTTCTCGACTTCTTGTTTATATTCTCTAAATTTCTCAAAAGATTCTGATTTGTATTTCATCAGGAACACATATCCGAATCTAGAGAGATCGTCAGTGAATGTAATGAAGTACGAAGAACCATCCCTGGCATTTGTAGACATGGGACCACATACATCACTATGTACAAGTCCCAAGAGTTCGGTAACTCTTTCTCCGTGTCCTGTAAACGGAGTTTTGGTCATCTTTCCTTTGAGACATGACTGGCAAGTGTCATAAGATGAAAATTCAAACGGATTTAAATATCCATCCTTATGCAACTTAGCTAGTCGTGTCGTATTAATGTGACCCAGTCTACAATGCCACAAGAAGGATTCGTTCAGTTCTGAACTCTTCCTCTTGTGTGTGTTTGTTATGCTCAGAACTGTTGATTGATTTAGAACATAAATGCCATTGCACATCGTGCCTGATCTGACCAACTTTTGGTTTAGGAAAATGTTCATAACATTATCCTGTAATACAAAATTATATCCCTCTTTACTCAATAAAGAAACCGATATAATGTTGCATATCAGGTTCGGCATGTAATAGCATTCGTTCAGAATCAATGTATTACCAGTTGGCAATACAAGGTGATATTCCCCGACTGTTTTAGCTGCAACAATTGCACCATTTCCAACTCTTATGTATTTATCACCTTCTCCAAGTTCTCTACCTTTTCTAAGCCCATGTTACTGATTACATATATGGGATGCTGACCCGGTATCTAATACCCAGGATGTAGAGGATATGGAGAAACAGTTCTCTGTAACGAACACACCCGAAGAAAATGCATCAACATGTACTTTCTTCATTCGGGTAGCATGAGAATCCTGGTATTCCCCTATATCCTGTTCAGTCTTATAACTCTTATAAGAAAGAACGGAACCAACGTTCCCCAGCACAGTATAACATGCGGGTTCGGTCAATATATCCATATTATTATCTTTATTAAGGCATGATATGGTCGCTACCTGGAGAGAGAGAGAAGAAAAACACTTTAGCGTATGCTCTTGCAAGATCAGATTGGTAATTATCTTATCTAATCAGGATGGTTCCCACTGTTTTTTATTAAATCTTCCTTCAAACCGTAAAAGGAAAGAGTAGCCGGGATTAATTACACCCTACAACTTCGCCAATCTTTCAGCCAGGCCAGTGTCGGTACTTTGAGGGAGGTTCCTCGTGCTTTCGCAAGGACCTAATTAAAGTAAACCTCGTTTTCCCAGAGGCGTAACCCCGTTGACACCTTTCTAGACACCTACTTGATCGGCTAATTGTCCTGTGTAAAACTCTCCCGGGAGTAACAATTACTCGCAGTGGGTATCGGGATCCAACTATCTCATAGAAGGCAAGCAATCTCATTGCAAATCTCAACACTTGAAATTCCCGATAAAATTTTGCCCCCAGCGTGCTATGATCTTGACGCATGCCAAACGACCCATAGTCCGCTAGTCAAGTTCAACCCGTACAATTCGTGATTGAATTAAACCCACCCGTACGACCCTTGACGCATACCAAACAACGCCGTACGAATACCCTAATCCAATCGCATCTCATGCTACAGATAAGTAATAATCAGCTACCGTACACTACACCTTGACGCATGCTAAACTACCGCAGCACGAATACTAAATATTACTTATCCGAATTGACGGAGGGCTACGCAGGTTTTTCAGAAAACCATAAGCGTAAAGAACTTGATATCGTCGTAGAATCGAATGAATTTTGAAATGGAGTGATTTTGAGGCTTTCCTTAGTTTTGCTAAAGAGGTCACTCCCGGTGAAGGGATCTCGGCTCTTTCCTCATCGAATAAGGTGCAGTATATATCATATATACCGCTATGCAAAGCAAAACTCTAAAAGCAATCAAAAGAAAACCGAGTGTTGTAGCATCTGCCAGTTTTGCTAAAGAGGTCTCTCCCGGTGAAGGGATCTCGGCTCTTTCCCCATCGAATAAGGTGCAGGGTATATCATATATACCGCTATGCAAAGCAAAACTGTAGCTACCCTTTTATTTGAAAAATTGATTCTACAACATCTTTTAAGTTTCTTTTCTTTCATTAATCACATTAATTAAGTCCCATCATTTAAGTCACCTAAACATCACAGATAAATACGACGTACACTTATGCCATCCGTATTCGCCTCGATGTCCCCTCGTGCACCGTTAGGTTAGGTAACTAACGGCAGAGCAGGGCAGGGCTAGCGCGGGTGTAAAATATAAGTAACGCCTATATAATATATCATATATACTATATACAGTATTTATCACAGAACATCAAATGATCACATCACAGATATCGCATCAGAAGAAACATATGAAACATTGGATATACTAAGACGTCCATGTTTTATTTTGAGCTTCTCTAAAACACGGATTCCACGGTCGCGATGAATAGCCAAACCCATACCCCTAGACCCCTACGAGAGCGGCAAGCAACCCTACCAATTCTAGAGTTAGGAGACCCGGTCTCGACTCCTCGAGTTGGTCTCCCACTGGATTCCAGAACCCGGTTACTTGTGCTATCCTCCTTGGGTCTATCCTAGTGCGGAAAAGTAAATAATATACAAAAGGAGACATCAACCGCGACCCGGAAGTGCCCCAATAAAAGAATATTACATACAATTAAATTTTACATGAATGAAAATAAAAACTCTCATCTCACATAAAACCCCCGGCTATTCAGAACGCGACGATCCAATATAACATATCCAGCAACACAGAACATCACATGTCATCAACGTAAGTAAATATGCGCATCCCAATTTTCGTTGACATATAGCAACGAAACCGGCGATATCACATATTACACTTACGGTCGCAGAAAAGAAAGTGTAAAACTACAACATTTGGAATCCACAATCGCTTTAGACATCGTAAATCCGAAATATCACATATTTCGCATTTCATGCCTAATTGTATGAATTCCACATATTGTATCACATTCCAGATAAATAGACAGTATTAAACTTTCCAATCGAATAATCAAATACTCAAGATTTCCATAATAGCTCAATACATAGGTGGAGTTTAAAGATTCCAAAATACGTCATAGTAGCAACGGTCCAGCCGTAGAAGGGTCAAGCCAACGCCTCACATGTGGCACGCCGTACTGCCCCAAACCCTAAGGTTAAAAGGGCAGTTCAAGATGGTCACATAATCGAGTTAAGGTTTGTTGTCTTCTAGAGGGTCCATCGCATCACATGCACGTTTTTCCGAGAGATTTAAACCCGAGAAAAATTCAACACTTGAATGTTTTTCGTGCCCCGGAAAAATTGAGTTAATGATATCCGTTCGAACATTATAATACTTTCTAAATTATCCGGAATAACATAACAAAATTAAATTCTCCGATCGAATCATACGATTTCAAAATAAACCCCAAAAATATTCAACAATGGAGTCAGAATACAAAATACCCAGAAAGATACACTTACAGAAATAAACATTACTGCAGAAAATCCAAAGCCCATAGCTACAGTACTACCGCGGATCCGCGGCCCAAGAGAGGTTTGGCCGCGGTTCCGTGGTGGGATGTATTGTTCTTTGGCTCGTTTTCTATATTAATGTTTATATTTACCTGCTGATTTTTTAGGTATTTTTATTTCATAAAAAACCCAGTTTTTAAAAATTGTACAGAGAGGGGTCTAAATTGACGTCTTCGGGTTCGATCGGGGTTTTAACTTCGTTAACACATCGCCTAATTCTCTAGCTAGGCTCTGATACCACTGTAGGGTTACTAGGCACACTAACGAGGCTCTACAAGGCATCGATCATGCCAAAATTAAATTCTTATGTGTCGAATAACACTAAGCTAGATCGTTAACTAGAGTTTAGGTGAATCAATTAGCAAGTAAACAACTTTACTCTAAAGGGATACGAAATACAACCTTTGTAGATCGGTCCTTCACTTCATTTGCTCCTTGTTGAAGTCCCTTCGCTGCGATCGTGGATCTCCCGGACCCTTGCATGGCTTCACGAGGCGAAAGGTGCGACCTTGCTTGAAGTCTTCGAGGCCGAAGATGATCTACGTCGAGGGAATTCCGACTCAAGCTACTACTTTACTAATTTGAGAATTAGTGAAGCAAACACCCAATACAAGAGTGCTAGTCTTGATGAGGATGCAGAAATAGGAAGTGGGTTCTCATTGGATTTTTAATTCTCACAAAGTTTCTCTCCTTTTTCAAAACCCTAGCAAGCAATTTCTTTTGCTCAGTGAAGAAGATGAACAAAAGAAAGGAATGAGGATAATGATCATGTGAGAAGAGTAACCATGGTGAGTGGGTATCATATACTAACCCTTGTAGAGACTTAACCCTAGGCTAATGGTTATGGTTGGGTTAATAAAAATCCATAGTAAAAACAAAATCACGTTGGATTAGTCAATGCATCCACAAGCTTCCATAAGCTTCATGTATTTTCAAATCCTCCACTTGATTTTGCAATTACTTTAAATATTAAAAACCCAAAATAAACATTAGAATAGTGTAAGTCTCATACACCCATGGATTGTGTATCATCAACCATGATACAATATGATAACACATTTTAAACATATATCATATATATGTTAAAGTAGTGTACAAGTGAGAAAAACCCTAAAGTGAACAAGTGTTAGTAAATGTAAACTAGTATATCTAATATACAATTATACACTTAATTATTAAATCAACACTTGACTTAATAATCCGGTCACATCTCATATAACCGGCTAACATCCATTGTATCGACTTATCGAATCAACACTTGATTCGATAACCCGGTCATATCATATATGACCGACCGATACATAAAGTCGCGAGAATAGAATACGGTATCATATACACGCATTTATTCTCGGTCTCGCACATATCACATATGCGCTCCAACTCCTGTGAAAGCCTGCCGGCAACACTTCCCATACAGTCCGGTCTCCTCGTCTGATATGTCGCATATCAGGTCTAGGGGTGGTAAACGTCAGACCCTAATAACCGATAAGTCATGCCGATGTGAGGCTCATAACGGGTCGAGAAACTACTGATAACACTTACCAGTAAATCTCTAATCAGCCCTGGCCAGGGACTTCCCTGTTACGGCCAATCGAGCACAGCGCAACATCAACCCCCAATACCGGGAGAGACGAAACCCCTCCTATCGCTCATTGCCTCCATGTGACTCGGGACTGTACCCAAAAACCACCATTTTGCACGCCCTCATGGACGTGGTAAGGTGGAAATCAAAGCACAGTGGGAATCACACAAGACTCTATGACGATCTCGGGTCTACAGACTAACCTGCACAAGTGTCACCAGAGAACTGCCATCTGACGTAAGGTATAATACCATCTGGGAGTTCTCGGCGAGTCCGTCCAGTGTACCCAGTCTCCACTGAGCACCCGTATACCATCTCTGATGTCAAACACCAATGGATATGGGATCATCCATCGCCCATCTCATGGGTCGAGATGCGTATACGCTAGTCTACTCTGGTGTATCGATGCCCCGTCTCGATACACCCACGACTAGGGACCTTGAAGGATGTACTTATGGACTACCATGTCCCCACTAGTATGATCCGCATCATAGTCCAGGTAGTCTAGTACACATCCTAAGGGCTTTACCAACATGTAAGTATAAGACCGTATAAAGAGACATGTATACATGTTAAAGTAAAGTGTAACCAGATAGCATACTATCATGACGAGCAAGAAAGTCCTCTCTATATATGTCCAAGCATCCAATATAAAATACATCATCTGTACAATACTGGCCTCTAGGGCATACATACAACTAACTTGCGGGTGGGTTTAATTCAATCAAGAAATGACGGGTTGAATTTGACTTACGGTCTATGGTTCGTTGACCTTGTCAAGGTCATAGATCTTTTGGGGTAAAATATTATCTGGAATTTCAAGTGTTGAAATTTGCAATGAGATTGCATACCTTCTATGAGATAGTTGGATCCCGATACCCACTGCAAGTAATTGTTACTCCCGGGAGAGTTTTACACAGGACAATTAGCCGATCAAGTAGGTGTCTAGAAAGGTGTCAACGGGGTTACGCCTCTGGGAAAATGAGGTTTACTTTAATTAGGTCCGTGCGAAAGCACGGGGAACCTCCCTCAAAGTACCGACACAGGCCTGGCTGAAAGATTGGCGAAATTGTAGGGTGTAATTAATCCCGGCTAGTCTTTCCTTTTAGGGTTTGAAGGAAGATTTGATAAAAACAGTGGGAGCCATCCTGATTAGATAAAATAATAACCAATCTGATCTTGCAAGAGCATACGCTAAAGTGTTTTCTTCTCTCTCTCTCCAGGTAGCGACCATATCATGCCTTAATCAAGATAATAATATGGATGTATTGAACGAACCCGCATGCTATACTGTGCTGGGGAACGTTGGTTCCGTTCTTTCTTATAAGAGTTATAGGACTGAACAGGATATAGGGGAATACCAGGATTCCCATGCCACCCAAATGAATGAAGTATATGTTGATGCATTTTCTTCGGGTGTGTTCATTACAGAGAACTGTTTCTCCATTTGCTCTACGTCCTGGGTATTGGATACCGGTTCAGGATCCCATATATGTAATCTGTTACATGGGCTTAGGAAAGGTAGAGAACTTGGATAAGGTGATAAAGACATAAGGGTTGGAAATGGTGCAATTGTTGCAGCTAAAACCGTCAGGGAATATCACCTTATATTGCCAACTGGTAATACATTGATTCTGAACGAATGCTATTTCATGCCGAACTTGATATGAAACATTATATCGGTTTCTTTGTTGAGTAAAGTGGGATATAATTTTGTATTACAGGATAATGTTATGAACATTTTCCTTAACCAAAAGTTGGTTGGATCAGGCACGTTGTGCAATGGCATTTATGTTCTAAATCAATCAACAGTTCTGAGCATAACAAACACACACAAGAGGAAGAGTTCAGAAATGAACAAATCCTTCTTGTGGCATTGTAGACTGGGTCACATCAATACGACACGACTAGCTAAGTTGCATAATGATGGATATTTAAATCCGTTTGAATTTTCATCTTATGACACTTGCCAGTCATGTCTCAAAGGCAAGATGACCAAAACTCCGTTTACGGGACACGGAGAGAGAGTTACGGAACTCTTGGGACTGGTACATAGTTATGTATGCGGCCCCATGTCTACACATGTCAGGAATGGTTCTGCGTACTTCATTACATTCACTGACGATCCCTCTAGATTCGGATATGTGTTCCTGATGAAACACAAATCAGAAGCTTTTGAGAAATTTAGAGAATATAAACAAGAAGTCGAGAACCAAACCGGGAAAAGTATTAAAATCCTTCGATCTGATCGAGGAGGTGAATACTTGAGCAATGAATTCCTGGACTTCCTAAAAGAGAATGGGATTCTCTCTCAGCTGACTCCTCCATATACACCACAGCACAACGGTGTATCAGAACGGAGGAACCGCACCCTATTAGATATGGTGCGCTCTATGATGAGCACAGCTGAGTTACCTATTTCCTTCTGGGGGTATGCGCTGGAGACAGCAGCAAACCTATTGAATCAAGTTCCATCTAAATCTGTACTACCACACCATATGAGATATAGAGTGGGAAGAGACCATATCTTAAACGAGTTAAGATATGGGGTTGTCCGGCCTATGTCAAAAAATAAAATCCGGACAAACTCGAGGCACCGTCAGTTCTTTGCAAGTTTGTGGGATATCCAAAGAATTCATATGGATATTTTTTCTACCACAGTGAGGAACAAAAGGTGTTTGTTGCTCAACATGCCACCTTTTTAGAAAAAGAAATTAGTTGAAAAGTGGTTGAGCTGGAAGAGGTTCCAGAAACACAAACTCAAATTGAAGATTTAGTGGAACCGGAGGATTCGGTAGTTCCCAATGAACCTCAGCCTCTCCGCCGATCTAGTAGGGTTCCTCACCCACCTGAGAGATACTACGGTTTTCTCGTAGATGGTGGGAGCGAGGATTGCATGATGGTTGATGATGACCCAACTAGCTTCGAGCAGGCCATCACGAGTGGGGACTCAGTGAAATGGCTGGATGCAATGCGGTTCGAGATGGAATCCATGTACACCAACAAAGTATGGACTTTAGAAGATGCTCCTGAAGGGGTAAAACCCATTGGGAGCAAGTGGATCTTCAAGAAAAAACTTAGTGTAGATAGGAAAGTGGAGACTTTCAAAGCTAGACTTGTTGCAAAGGGTTTTCGTCGAAGACCAGGTGTGGACTATGACGAAACCTTTTCTCCAGTGGCGATGCTTAAATCCATCCGGATCATACTTGCCATCGTTGCATATCATGACTACGAAATCTGGCAAATGGATGTTAAGACTGCCTTTCTAAATGGTGATTAAGAAGAGTGCGTGTACATGACTCAGCCAGAGGGCTTCGTAGATAGTGGGAGCAGCGGGAAGGTGTGCAAGCTGCTTAAATCCATTTATGGATTAAAGCAAGCATCTTGGAGTTGGAACATCTGCTTTGACGTCATTATCAAAGAGTTTGATTTCGTCAAAAATGTAGATGAACCTTGTATCTACAAGAAGGTGGCAGAGAGTAAGGTTGTCTTTCTCGTATTGTACGTGGACGACATACTCTTGATAGGAAATGATATTCCTATGCTGCAATCGGTCAAGCTATTCTTATCACAAAGATTCTCAATGAAAGATCTTGGTGATGCCTCCTGCATGTTGGGAATTATGATCTATAGAGATAGATCAAAATGGATATTGGGATTGTCCCAATCCAGGTACATTGACACCATACTAAAGAGGTTTAGTATGGAAGAGTCCAAACGTGGGTTTTTACCCACGGTCTCAGGGCTCACTCTCTCCAAAGAGATGTCTCCCAAGACTGATTTGGAGAGAGCTCGCATGCAAGGGATACCCTATGCTTCGGCTGTAGGCTCTATCATATACGCGATGCTTTGTACCAGACCCGATGTAGCATACTCACTAAGTGTAGTGAGTAGGTATCAAGCTGATCCTGGAGAGAGTCACTGGACAGCTGTGAAGAGCATTCTCAAGTACTTACGAAGGACTAAAGAGATGCTCTTGGTGTATGGTAACGGAGAACTCCAAGTGGAGTCCTTTACCGATTCGAGCTTCCAAAGTGATAAGGACAACTCTAAGTCGCAGTCGGGATTTGTCTTTACCCTTTACGGAGGGGCGCTTAGCTGGAAGGGTTCCAAGCAGGAAACCGTGGCAGACTCGACAATGGAGGCTGAATACATCGCTGCCAACGAGGCTGCCAAAGAGGCTGTCTGGATCAAGAAGTTCATTACTAAACTTGGAGTGGTTCCATCTATTGAGCATCCAATACCTTTGTATTACGATAAAAATGGAGCGGTGGCTTTGGCCAAGGAACCCAGGTCCCATCAGGATCCAGGCATATTCTGAGGCGGTATCACCTGATCCGGGAGATAGTTGATCGCTGGGAGATCGAGGTCAGGAGGGTTGACACGATGAACAACACAGCGCATCCACTCAGGAAAGCCATTCCCCAGATACAGTTTGAGAGACTCTTCGGGATGCTTGGTATGCGATACTACAGCAGCTGGCCCTAGTGCAAGTGGAAGATTGTTAGTTGTCTGTATGCCCTAGAGGCCAGTATTGTACAGATGATGTATATTATATTGGATGCTTGGACATATATAGAGAGGTTTTTCTTGATCGACATGATAGTATGCTATCTGGTTGCTCTTTACTTTAACATGTATACTTGTCTCTTTATACTTTCTTATAGTTACATGTTGGTAAAGCCCTTAGGATGAGTACTTGACTACCTAGACTATGATACCGATCATACTAGTGGGGACATGGTAGTCCACAAGTACATCCTCCAAGGTCCCTAGTCGTGGGTGTATCGAGACGGGGCATCGATATACCAGTGTAGACTAGCGTATACGCTTCTTGACCCATGAGATGGGCGATGGATGATCCCATATCCATTGGTATTTGACATCAGAGATGGTATACGGGTGATCAGTGGAGACTGGGTACACTGGACGGACTCGCCGAGACCTCCCAGATGGTATTATACCTCACGTCAGATGGCAGTTCTCTGGTGACACTTATGCAGGTTAGTCTGTAGACCCGAGATCATCATAGAGTTTTGTGTGATTCCCACTGTGCTTTGATTTCCACTTTACCACGTCCATGAGGGCATGCAAAACGGTGGTTTTTGGGTACAGTCCCGAGTCACATGGAGGCAATGAGCGATAGGAGGGGTTTCGTTTCTCCCGGTATTGGAGGTTGATGTTGCGCAGTGCTCGATTTGCCGTAACAGGGAAGTCCCTGGCCAGGGCTGATATAAAGATTTACTGGTAAGTGTTACCAGTAGTTTCTCGACCGGTTATGAGCTTTACATCGGCACGACTTATCGGTTATTGGGGTCTGACGTTTACCACCCCTAGACTTGATATGCGACATATCAGACGAGGAGACCGGACTGTACGGGAAGTGTTGCCGGCAGGCTTTTACAGGAGTTGGAGCGGGCTTGCTTGCTGATCTTCTGATCGCTCAATTCCCGGGTAGCCGTTACGTCCAGCTAGTACCGCTGACGGCTTGTGGGTGCGTGATGTGATCATCACCTACTTCCGGCGTATTGACGAGTCTTTAGAGTCCTACATAGAGGTTTTACTGGCTCAGGCAAAACGAAACAGGAGCACGTATGTGATATATGCAGGACCGAGAATAATGCGTGTATGTGATACCGTATTATATTCTCGCGACTTTATGTATCAGTCGGTTATATATGATATAGCCGGGTTATCGAATCAAGTGTTGATTCGATAAGTCGATACATTGAATGTTAGTCGGTTATATATGATATGGCCGGATTATTAAGTCAAGTGTTGATTTAATAATTTATTGTATAATTGTATATTTTATATACTAGTTTACATTAACTAACACATGTTCACTTAGGGTTTTTTCTCACATGTACACATTTTTACTATATATATGATATATATTAAAATGTGTTATATTTATGTATCATGGTTGATGATACACTTGACTTGGGTGTATGAGACATACACCATGCTATTTGTTATGTTGGGTTTTAACATTTAAAAGTAATTACAAAATTAGTGGTAAATTAGAAAATGCATGAAGCTTGTGGAAGCTTGTGGATGAATTGACTAAAGTCCACTAAATTTGTTTTTACTTTGGGTTTTAACTTAACCTTAACACTTAGCCATGGTAATGTCTCTACAAGAGTTAGTATATGATACTCACTCACCATGGTTAGCTCACTTGACTTGATCATTATCCTCATTCTTTTCTTTTGTTCATCTTCTTCTTCATTGAGCAAGAGAAAAAGCTTGCTAGGGTTTTAAAAAAAGAGTGAAACTTTGTGAGAAATAAAATTCCAAAGAGAACCCACTTCCTATTTCTCCATACTCTACTAGATTAGCACTTTAGTTTAGGGTGTTTACTTCACTAATTCTCTAGTTAGTGAAATAGTAGTTTGAGTCGGAATTCCCTCGACGTAGATCATCTTCGGCCTCGGAGACTTCAAGCAAGGTCGCATCTTTCGCCTCGTGAAGCCATGCAAGAGCCCGGGAGAACTTTGATCGCAGCGAAGGGACTACGACAAGGAGCTCTAGAAGTGAAGGACCGATCTAAAAAGGTTGTATTTCGCATACCCTTAGTCGTAAAGTTGTTTACTTGCTATTTTCTTCGCCTAATCTCTAGTATACGATCTAGCTTAGGGTTGTTCGGCACATAAAAATTTAATTTTGGCATGGTCAATACCTTGTAGAGCCATGTTAGTGTGCTTCATTACCCTTGGTTGGTTCTTTGTACTTCATTACGTTCATCAATGATCTATCAAGATTCGGACATGTGTTCCTGTTGAAACACATGTCTGAAGCTTCTGAGAAATTCAAGGAATATAAGCTTGAAGTTAAGAACCAGACGTGTAGAAGTATTAAGTCCTACGATGTGATCGAGGAGGAGAATACTTACGCTTGGAGTTCTTGGAATTTCTAAAAGGAGAATGAGATTCTCTCTCAGCTTACTCCTTCGTATACACCACAGCACAACGGTGTATCGGGGCGGAGGTATCACACCCTATGAGATATGACACGCTCTATGATGAGTATCGCTGAGTTACCTGTTTCCTTTTGGTGTTATGCACTTAAGAAACTGCATACCTATTGAATGGGGTTCCAACTAAATCAGTGCTACCACTCCATATGAGATATGGAATGGGGTGAGACCATGTCTTAAATGAGTTATGATATGGGGTTGTCCAGCCAATGTTGAAAAGAAAATTCCGAACAAGCTCGAGGCAAGGTCAGTTCTGTAAGTTTGTTGGATATCCCAAACATTTGCGAGGGAATATCTTCTACCACACTGAGGAGAAAAAGGTGTTTTGTTTCTCAGCATGCCACCTTTTTTAGAAAAGGAATTTCTAGTGAAGAAATTAGTGGTCATGAGGTAGAACTGGAAGGAGTTCCATATAGAAAAACTAACAGCTGATGATTTGGTGAAACCAAAGGATTCAATAGTCTCAAACGAACCTCAGCCTCTCCGCGAATCTGGTAGGGTTCCTCATCCATTTGAGAGATACTACGGTCTTCTCGATGACATTGGGAGCAAGGATTGCATCATGGTAGATGATGGCCCAACTAGGTTCAGACAGGCCATCACAAGTGGAGACTTTGTGAAATGGCTGGATGCTATGCAATCAAAAATGGAATCCATGTACACCAACAAAGTATGAATTTGATTGTTGCACCTAAAGGGGTAAAACCCAGCGGGAGAAAATGGATCTTGAGAAGATCTTTGGTATAGGTGGAAAATTTGAGACTTTCAAAGCTATGCTTAAGTCCATCAGGATTAAAGCAAGCATCGCGGATTTGGAACATCTATTTTGATGTGGCAGTCAAACAGTTTGACTTCATCAAAAAAGTAGATGAACCTTGTATATACAAGAAGGTAGTAGAGAGTAAGGTTGTCTTCCATGTATTGTACGTAGATGACATACTCTTGATAGGATATGGTTTCCTATGCTACACTCGGTCAAGCTCCTCTTATCACGAGGATTCTCAATAGATGATCTGGATGATACCTACTACATCTTGTGGAGTAAGATCTATGGTGATTGATCTAAGTGGATGTTGGGAATGTCCCAAATCCAGGTACATTAACACCATACTATAGGGGTTTATTATGGAAGATTCTAAGCGTGGTGGTTCGCCCGCTTACTTATGGATCACTCTCTCCAAAAAGATATTTCCCAAGACTGATTTAGAGAGAGCTCGCTGCAAGGGATACCCTATGCTTCGGCAGTAGGCTCTATCATTTGTGCGATGTTATGTACCAGACCAGATGTAGCTAACTCATTAGGTGTAGTGATCAGGAATCAATCGGATCTTGGAGAATCACTGGTCAGCAGTGGAGGACATTTTTAAGTACTTGAGAAGCACTAAAAGAATGTTCTTGGTTCGAGCATGAACAGTGATAAGGTCGACTGAAAGTCAGTCACAGGCATTGTCATTACCCTTAGTACAGGTACGGTATGTTGGAAGAGTTCCAAGCTAGATACCATGGCATACTAGATGATAAAGGCTGAATACATCGCTACCAACGTTGCTGCCAAAGTGGTTGTCTGGGCATTTCTTGTTCATGAGATGAACATGGTTCCTACCATTGAGTGTCCAATAACCGTTATTGTGACAACAACGGAGTTGTGGATTTAGCCTAGGAACACCGTGTTGGATATATATGCCCTAGAGGCCTTCATTGTATAGGATGCTAGGGATATGTATGTACAAGACAATCTTGCTTAATATGATAGTACGCTATTTGGTTTGTCTTTATCTTAACATATGATATATTTTGCGTAGTATTCATATATATATACATGTTGATAAAGCCCATAGGGTGTTTTCCTGACTACCGGTGTTGTGATGGCAGTCATACTAGTGGGAGCTGGATAGTCAATAGGCACATCCTTAGATGTCCCTGGTCGCAGGAGTATCGAGACTGGGCATCGATACTCCGGAGTAGACTGGTGTATACATATCTAGACCCTGAGGAGGGGCGGTGGATTGGTCCCGCAGCCATTGGTGGGGTGCACCTAAGATTGTATACAGATGCTCACATGGTGTGAGTACACCGGACAGGACTCGCCGAGAACTGACTGGATGGTATTTATACCTAACGTCAGATAGCAGTTCTCAGGTGACATGTGTGCAGATAGTCCGTTGACTTAAAGTCGTCATTTGTCTCAAGTGAGTTTCCACTGTGCTTTGATTACTACCCTACCACAGTTCAAAGGAGTCGTGCAAACAGGTTTTAGTTGGGCACAGTCCCGAGCTATGTGGAGGCATTGAGTGACTGTTAGGGATTCTTCTCTCCCGGTATAGGGAGTTGATATTGCACGATGATCGGTTGGTCATTACCATAAGTCCCTGGCCAGGGCTGATTGAGAATTACTAATAGATTGATCAGTAGATTCTCGGATGGTGATTGAGCCATGCCGACACGACTTGTACGGTTATTAGGGGTCTGACATTTACCACCTCCCTAGACCATACATGCGATACTCTTAGACGAACAGACCGGACTGCACGGATATTGTCACGGACAGGCTCAGTAGGAGTTCGAATGGGTTTCCTCATCGGCCTTCTTATCGACATCTACCTGGGGACCGTTACGTACAGCTAGTGCCGCTTGCGGTCTGTGGTTAAACCCACTGCCAGCATAGTAGTCGAGTCTTTAGAGTCCCACACAGAGTTTTCCCAACTCCAGGCGAAACGATATAGAGGTCGTACGGTTTTACGACAAGGGTTTGGACCAATACGTGTTTAAACGCACGTACGACATTCGGACAGTTTTTTCTAGACGGCTTTGGTTTAAGCCGGATTCTAGTATCAGGTTATTGGATTTATACAGTTTAAAGTTTTTCCGTGTTTTCACGGATGGGAGGGGCGTTCTCGTAATTTCCGGGAAGCTTCTAGAAGCATGGTGACTTGAGGGGTTTAGGTGGCATTGTCATTAATGATATTGTGACTCATAATGTGTGATTCATTATGTCATTAATGCATTATTAAATGCTTAATAACTCACATAGTGAATCACTCATAATACATTTATGTAGCATGATGAATAATCTCTTATTATTCATTTATTGATTTATTCAATATGCTTCATATATCAAGTGAGAAACAATTTTATTTATATAATTTCTAGTTCACCTTCTCTCTCCTCAAGCTCACTCTTTCTTCAAGCTTTAATCCTACCACTCATGAGTTGAGAACAAGGATTAGAAAAGGCTAAACATCCCATAACCTAACTCTATATGATCTAAGTTCCTTTGATTAGCAACTAAAGAAACTTAGTTACCTCAAGTTTTGAGGTGAAGCTTGGATTAGGATTCTCGGGTGGATCATCTATCACTTGGAGGAGGCCGAGGAGGACGTAGTGATCGAAAAGACGAAGGACACGTATCACTAGGTATAATCTCTTTACATAGTAGCTAAGAACTTCTATGGTAGTTGTTAATTATCGTTTAGCAAAGATCTTCGGTTAGTCGATGTATGCTTTAAGAACAAGATCGTTTTTCATATTTCCGCCTCCCCGCAACTCGTGGGGTGTTGCACATCGACATACAGTGTTATCAGAGCCTCACTAAACAATAATTAACTCACTTGCAAAGTCATATGAATTTCGAACGCAAAACGAACCGAAAAAGATATCGTATTCACATAGTTTCTGTCGATTTTAAAATGAGGTCCAAAAATTTTTCAGGGACCTCCAGAATAACCTACAAGGAAACCTAAGAATACTGGAGAAATTTGGGTGCATGAATCGGCCAACACACCGCAGAACCGCGGCCGAACCCACCGATCCGTCGCGGATCCGCGGCTGAGTTGAGCCCGATTCACCCCAAATTTCCCAGTAACTCTTCTGTGAATGTTTTGTCTTTTCTGGAATGTTTATTTTTTGCACAGGTCTCAGATTTACAGAGAAGTATTGGAGCAGAATCTAATGGGTTTGATCGATCGAAATTATACGATGTTTGCTTGTTTGATTATATCTGTGAACTGTATTATGTGTTCGTAAACCTCCCATAACTGCTAGTATGTCGGTTGGCAGGGGGTTGCACATATCTGTAATGTTTTAACTGTTTGTGATTATGAACTGTATTGGATTGTTGTGATGATTAGCCGGGGTTTTGTGATGGGTTATTGTATTAATTCATTCGATGTAATTGTTATAAGATGTAATATTATTTTGCGGGGCACATCCAGGTTGCGGTTGTAGCCAATGTTGTATTATTTCTTTTTACTGTTTTTGCTCCTAGGATAGACCCAAGGTGGGGTGCACAAACTACCGGGTATTTCGAAGTGCTTAGTGGCCTACTCACGTTGTTGAAGGAGACCGCTTCACTTCGGGTACTTGGCGGGTAGTTTGTCGTACCCGTAGGGGTCTGGGGTGGGGTAATGGATATTCATCACAGCTGTGTAATCCGTCTTTTCTTACAGGCTCAAAAGAAACGTGGATTGCTTGCATATCCAATAAAGTTTATCTGTGATCTGGAATGCCTATTATTGCGTCTGACGAATGTACAATATCTATATATGATAGCTATTTAGACGTCACTTATGTTTTACACCCGTGCTAGCCCAGCCCCTGCTCTGCCGTTAGTTAAGTAACCTAACGGGTGATGATTGGACCCCGTGGCGAATGCTGATGGCATAAGAGGACGTTGTATTTTCGTTGTTATCTGTAATGATAGGTTAAAGATGGGACGCTTTATTTTTAATGCAAAGAAAAATAAAACCTAAACTGAATCGTTGGAACAATTTCTAAACCACTCGGTTTTCTTCAAAAAGCAAATTTTAAATACGGAGCTTAAACCACTCCTTTTAAATAATGGCTATCATGGTTCCTTCGATCATATCAAGTTCACTACGTTAACGTTTTTTTGTCAAAAACCAGCCGTAACCCTCCGTCGTTTCAAATAGACAACACATCGTATTCATGCTATGCTTGTTGGCCTACGTCAAGGCATGGTGGATGGTAGCAGTGTGTTTGCTTATTTGTTGCAAAGATAGATGCATTAGTATAGGACAGACATACAACCATGTTGGCCTACGTCAAGGGCATGTACGATGTACCTAAATTAATCAGGACAACGACGGATAGAACTTGACTTGCGTCTTATGATTTGTTGGCCTACGTCAAGGTCATAAGAGCTTGGGGTAAAAACTCACATCGGGAGTTTCAAACATAAAGGAAACTTGCAGATTTAGCATACCTTCTGGAGTGTGGTGACTAGAGTGGCTTCCATCTAGTACATCATGCAATGATAGTTGGATCCCGATCCCACTGATGAGTAGGATTACTCTCCGGAAACATTCTCACGTAACAATCAACGCTATAAACCAAGTAGGTGTCCAGAAAGGTGTTAGAGGGGCTACGCCTCCAGGGAAAAGAGGTTATTTAATTAAGAAACTTCGCGAAAGCGTTGGAAAACCTCCCTCGAAGTACCAACATCGGCCTGGCTGAAAGGTTAAGCAAGTATTGTGATGTGTGATTAAATCCTGACTAGTACTTCTTTTAGGTTTTGAAGAAGGATTTGAGGGAACAGTAGGAGCCATCCTGTTTAGATAAACTAATGACCAATCTAAACTTGCAAGAAGCATATGCTGAGTGTTTTCTTTTCTCTCTCTCTAGCAGCTACCATGACAGGACTAAAACTATTACTTGAAAAAAATATACTGACCGGGCAGAACTATAAAGATTGGCTAAGGAACGTCAACATTGCACTGACTTATGAAAAAGTAACATATGTTACCACCGCTGCCTCCCCTTATCCCTGGACCAGATTCCTCAGTTGTGGACAAGGAAGTTCGCAAAACCTGAGATCTAGATTGTGAGCGAGCTAAGTGTATCGTGCTGGCGTCCATGAACAATGAACTCCAGAAACAGCACGAGAGTATGGATATTATATCCATCTTTCTCCATGTCAAGGAATTATATGGAGAGCACTCCCGTATCGCGAGGTACGAGACCTCAAGGAAACTCTTCCAGATGAGGTTAGCGCCAGGATCGCCTGTAGGAGAGCACGTCCTCAAAATGATCAGCCTCATTGAGGAACTCGCAAACCTGGGATGCGTGCTAGAGAATGATTTGTATATCGACTTGATTTTGCAGTCCCTTCCCCACACCTTCTCTCAGTTCGTGCTTAGCTTCAACATGCACGAAATGGAAGCTGATCTTCCAAAGCTCCTCAACATGTTGAGGGTAGCAGAGACCTCCTTGAAAAAAGAGAAGACCCCCGTTCTGTATGTTGGCCAATTATCCTCTTGTAAATCTAAAGCGAAAGCTAAAGGGAAGAAGAAGATGAAAGCCACCAAACCGAAGGGTGTGGTCTAGAAGGTGCAGGGAACGGACAAGGCAGGAAGGGTGAAAGAGGATATAAACGAATGCTTTTATTGTCACAAGCAAGGGCACTGGAAGAAGGACTGTATAGCCCTCAAAGCCAAGGACAAGAAGCAAGCTGTTGCTTCTGCTTCAGGTGTGTTCGTAATCGAAAATTGTCTTTCAGTAAACTCTACATCATGGGTACTTGATACCGGTTCTGGTTCTCACAACTGTAATTCATTGCAGGATCTGAGAAATAGTAGAGTACTGAGGACAGGTGATATGACTCTCCGGATGGGCAATGGAATGCATGTAGATGCTATTGCAATAGGGGTAGGGTTGACTAGTGGGCACATTTTGGTGTTGTACAGTTGTTTTTGAATTCCCAGTATGTTATGTAATATTATATCAGTATCTTTGTTATCTAATGAAGGATATAATTTTGCGCTTGAAAGAAATGTCATGAACATTCTCCTAAATCAAGAACTGATTAGGTATGGCACACTGGAAAACGGCATATACATACTTAATCAACCTCGAATTTTCAATATTCAAAACACACTTAAAAGAAAGGCTCCAGATTCAAATCAAGCCTTCCTATGGCATTGTAGACTTGGTCATATAAACGAAACAAGGTTGACTAATTTACATAAAGATGGATATCTAGATCCGTTTGAATATTCATCATATGCAACTTGTCAATCATATATCAAAGGATAAATGACCAAATCTCCGTTCACCGGACACGGAGCAAGAGCCACAGAACTCTTAGGACTTGTACACAGTGATGTATGTTGTCCAATGTCTACACATGCGCGAAGCGGTCACTCCGACTTCATCACTTTTACTGATGACTTCTCTAGGTATGGACATGTGTTCTTAATGAAACATAAATCCGAGGCCTTTGAGAAGTTTAAGGAGTATAAAAATGAAGTAGAGAAACAAACTGGTAAAAGCATCAAGACACTTCGATCTGATTGAGGTGGAGAATACTTAAGTACCAGTTTCCTTGAATGCTTAAAAGAGAACGGAATTCTCTCTCAGCTTACTCCGCCTTATACACCTCAACATAATGGTGTATCAGAAAGGAGGAATCGCACGCTATTAGATATGGTGCGTTCAATGATGAGTAGTGCTGAGTTGCCACTTTCCTTCTGGGGATTTGCTCTAGAATCAGCAGCATTCTTATTGAATAGAGTTCCAACTAAGTCTGTTCCTACTACTCCATATGAAATGTGGAGCGGGAAAAGACCATATCTCAAGTATATCAAGATATGGGGGTGTCCGGCATATGTTTAAAAGCATAGAACGGACAAGCTCGACGCACGATCGGTTTTGTGCAAGTTTGTAGGATACCCCAAACATTCAAGGGGGTACATGGTCTACCACACTGAAGAACAAAAGGTGTTTGTCGCTCGCCACATTGTCTTCTTAGAAATCGAATTTCTTGCAAAAGAAATTAGTGGGAGCGCGGTAGAGCTGGAAGAAATTCCAGAACCTCAAACTGCTATCGAGGACTTAGAAGAACCTCAGATTTCAATAGAACATGACGAACCAATGCCACTCCGCAGATCTAGTAGGCTTTCTGATCCTCCTGAGAGATACTATGGTTTTCTTCTAGGTGGGGATCGAGAGGATTGCATCATTGATGATGATGAGCCTACTAGTTTTCAGCAGGCTATCACGAGTATTGACTCGGTGAAGTGGCTGGATGCTATGAGATCAAAAATGGAATCCATGTACACCAATAAAGTATGGACTTTAGAAGTTGCTCCTCCTGGGGTGAAACCAGTTGGATGCAAATGGATCTTCAAAAAGAAGATTGGTGCACTTGGACAAGTGGAAACCTACAAAGCTAGACTCGTTGCAAAAGGTTTTCGTCAAAGACCAGGATTGGGCTATGATGAAACCTTTTCACCTGTAGCTATGTTTAAATCCATTCGGATCCTGCTTGCCATTGTTGCCTTCCATGACTTTGAAATCTGGCAGATGGACGTAAAAACAGCTTTTCTAAATGGACATTTAGAAGAGAGTGTTTACATGGATCAACCAGAAGGTTTCTTAGACAGTGGGAGCAGCGGAAGAGTGTGCAAGTTGCTTAAATCCATCTATGGATTAAAGCAAGCATCGCGAAGTTGGAACATCTGCTTTGATGAGACAGTCAAAGAATTTGACTTTGTCAAAAATGTAGATGAACCATGTATTTATAGGAAGATCGTAGAAAGAGCAGTAGTCTTCCTCGTTTTGTACGTCGATGACATACTACTGATAGGGAATGATGTCCCTATGCTACAATCAGTAAATCTTTTCTTGTCACAGAAATTCTCCATGAAAGACTAGGGTGATGCAACCTACATTTTGGACATTAAGATCTATCGTGATAGATCTAATAGAATGTTTGGACTTTCACAGTCCAGGTATATTGACACTATACTAAAGAGATTTAGTATGGAAGATTCCAAGCGCGGTAATATGCCCGCTTGTCACGGGATCACTCTCTCAAAAGAGATGTCTCCAAAGACTGATGAAGAGAGGGCTCGCATGGGCATTATACCCTATGCTTCGGCAGTAGGATCTATAATGTATGCGATGTTATGTACAAGACTAGATGTAGCTTACGCACTTGGTGTGGTAAGCAGGTATCAGTCTGACCCAGGTGAAAAGCATTGGATAGCGGTAAAGAACATTCTCAAGTACCTGAGAAGGACTAAGGAAATGTTCTTGATTTATGGTAATGGGGACCTCCAGGTTGAGGCTTTTACCGACTCCGGATTCCAAAGTGACAAAGATGATTCTAAATCCATTTCGGGTTTTGTGTTTACCCTCAATGGAGGGGAGGTATGTTGGAAGAGTTCCAAACAAGATACCGTCGCAGACTCAATTATGGAGGCTGAGTATATAGCTGCTAGTGAAGCCGCAAAAGATGCTGTCTGGATGAGGAAGTTCATCTCTGAACTTCAGGTGGTTTCGTCCATTGCCAATCCAATACCTTTGTATTGTAATAACTATAGGGCTGTAGCATTAGCGAAGCAACCGAGGTCTCATCAGAAGTCCAGGCATATCTTAAGGCGGTTTCACCTGATCAGGGAGATCGTAGATCGTCGGGAGATCGAGGTACGGAGAGTGGACACAAAAGACAACACGGCAGATCCATTCACCAAGGCCATTCCTCAAGTCCAGTTCGAGAGGCTGTTTGAGATGTTGGGCATGCGGTACGCCAACAACTGGATCTAGTGTGGACAGTGGGTACTGATTGCGCCAATTATAGGCCTTAGTGCAAGTGGGAGATTGTTGGATATATATGCCCTAGAGGCCTTCATTGTATAGGATGCTAAGGATATGTATGTACATGACAGTCTTGCTTAATATGATAGTACGCTATTTGGTTTGTCTTTATCTTAACATATGATATATTTTGCATAGTATTCATATATATATACATGTTGATAAAGCCCATAGGGTGTTTGCCTGACTACCGATGTTGTGATGGCAGTCATACTAGTGGGAGCTGGATAGTCAATAGGCACATCCTTAGATGTCCCTGGTCGCAGGAGTATCGAGACTGGGCATCGATACTCCGGAGTAGACTGGTGTATACATATCTAGACCATGAGGAGGGGCGATGGATTGGTCCCGCAGCCATTGGAGGAGTGCACCTAAGATTGTATACAGATGCTCACTTGGTGTGAGTACACCGGACAGGACTCGCCGAGAACTGACTGGATGGTATTTATACCTAACGTCAGATAGCAGTTCTCAGGTGACATGTGTGCAGATAGTCCGTTGACTTAAAGTCGTCATTTTTCTCGTGTGAGTTCCCACTGTGCTTTGATTACTACCCTACCACGGTTCAAAGGAGTCGTGCAAACAAGTTTTAGTTGGGCACAGTCCCGAGCCACGTGGAGGTAGTGAGTGACTGTTAAGGATTCGTCTCTCCCGGTATAGGGAGTTGATATCGTACGGTGATCGGTTGGTCATAACTATAAGTCCCTGGCCAAGGCTGATTGAGAATTACTGATAGATTGATCAGTAGATTCTCGGATGGTGATTGAGCCATGCCGACACGACTTATACGGTTATTAGGGGTCTGACGTTTACCACCTCCCAAGACCATACATGCGATACTCTTAGACGAACAGACCGGACTGCACGGATATTGTCACGGACAAGCTCGGTAGGAGTTCGGATTGGTTTCCTCATCGGCCTTCTTATCGACATCTACCTGGGGACCGTTACGTACAGCTAGTGCCGCTTGCGGTCTGTGGTTAAACCCACTACCAGCGTAGTAGTCGAGTATTTAGAGTCCTACACAGAGTTTTCCCAACTCCAGGAGAAACGATATAGAGGTCGTACGGTTTTACGACAAGGGTTCGGACCAATACGTGTTTAAACGCACGTACGACATTCGGACAGTTTTTTCTAGATGGCTTTGGTTTAAGCCAGATTCTAGTATCAGGTTATTGGATTTATACAGTCTAAAGTTTTTCCGTGTTTTCACGGATGGGAGGGGCGTTCTCGTAATTTCCGGGAAGCTTCTAGAAGCATGGTCACTTGAGGGGTTTAGGTGGCATTGTCATTAATGATATTGTGACTCATAATGTGTGATTCATTATGTCATTAATGCATTATTAAATGCGTAATGACTCACATAGTGAATCACTCATAATACATTTATGTAGCATGATGAATAATCTCTTATTATTCAATTATTGATTTATTCATTATGCATCATATATCAAGTGAGAAACAATTTTATTTATATAATTTCTAGTTCACCTTCTCTCTCCTCAAGCTCACTCTTTCTTCAAGCTTTAATCCTACCTCTCATGAGTTGAGAACAAGGATTAGAAAAGGCTAAACATCACATAACCTAACTCTATATGATCTAAGTTCCTTTGATTAGCAACTAAAGAAACTTAGTTACCTCAAGTTTTGATGTGAAGCTTGGATTAGGGTTCTCGGGTAGATCATCTATCACTTGGAGGAGGCCGAGGAGGACGTAGTGATCGAAAAGACGAAGGACACGTATCACTAGGTATAATCTCTTTACATAGTAGCTACGAACTTCTATGCTAGTTGTTAATTATCGTTTAGCAAAGATCTTCGGTTAGTCGATGTATGCTTTAAGAACAAGATCGTTTTTCATATTTCCGCCTCCCCGCAACTCGTGGGGTGTTGCACATCGACATACAGTGGTATCAGATCCTCACTAAACTATAATTAACTCACTTGCAAAGTCGTATGAATTTCGAACGCAAAACGAACCGGAAAAGATATCGTATTCACATAGTTTCTGTCGATTTTAAAATGAGGTCCAAAATTTTTTCAGGGACCTCCAGAATAACCTACAAGGAAACCTAAGAACACTGGAGAAATTTGGGTGCATGAATCGGCCAACACACCGCAGAACCGCGGCCGAACCCACCGATCCGCCGCGGATCAGAGGCCGAGTTGAGCCCGATTCACCCCAAATTTCCTAGTAACTCTTCTGTGAATGTTTTGTCTTTTCTGGAATGTTTATTTTTTGCTCAGGTCTCAGATTTAAAGAGAAGTATTGGAGCAGAATCTAATGGGTTTGATCGATCGAAATTATACGATGTTTGCTTGTTTGATTATATCTGTGAACTGTATTATGTGTTCGTAAACCTCCCATAACTGCTAGTATGTCGGTTGGAAGGGGGTTGCACATATCTGTAATGTTTTAACTGTTTGTGATTATGAACTGTATTGGATTGTTGTGATGATTAGCCGGGGTTTTGTGATGGGTTATTGTATTAATTCATTCGATGTAATTGTAATAAGATGTAATATTATTTTGCGGGGCACATCCAGGTTGCGGTTGTAGCCAATGTTGTATTATTTCTTTTTACTGTTTTTGCTCCTAGGATAGACCCAAGGTCGGGTGCACAAACTACCGGGTATTTCGAAGTGCTTAGTGGCCTACTCACGTTGTTGAGGGAGACCGCTTCACTTCGGGTACTTGGTGGGTAGTTTGCCGTACCCGTAGGGGTCTGGGGTAGGGTAATGGCTATTCATCACAGCTGTGTAATCCGTCTTTTCTTACAGGCTCAAAAGAAACGTGGATTGCTTGCATATCCAATAAAGTTTATCTGTGATCTGGAATGCCTATTATTGCGTCTGACGAATGTACAATATCTATATATGATAGCTATTTAGACGTCACTTCTGTTTTACACCCGCGCTAGCCCAGCCCCTGCTCTGCCGTTAGTTAAGTAACCTAACGGGAGATGATTGGACCCCGTGGCGAATGCTGATGGCATAAGAGGACGTTGTATTTTCGTCGTTATCTGTAATGATAGGTTAAAGATGGGACGCATTATTTTTAATGCAAAGAAAAATAAAACCTAAACTGAATCGTTGGAACAATTTCTAAACCACTCGGTTTTCTTCAAAAAGCAAATTTTAAATACGGAGCTTAAACCACTCCTTTTAAATAATGGCTATCAAGGTTCCTTTGATCATATCAAGTTCACTACGTTAACGGTTTTTTGTCAAAAACCAGCCGTAACCCTCCGTCGTTTCAAATTGACAACACATCGTATTCATGCTATGCTTGTTGGCCTACGTCAAGGCATGGTGGATGGTAGCAGTGTGTTTGCTTATTTGTTGCAAAGATAGATGCATTAGTATAGGACAGACGTACAACCTTGTTGGCCTACGTCAAGGGCATGTACGATGTACCTAAATTAATCAGGACAATGACGGATAGAACTTGACTTGCGTCTTATGATTTGTTGGCCTATGTCAAGGTCATAAGAGCTTGGGGTAAAAACTCACATCGGGAGTTTCAAACATAAAGGAAACTTGCAGATTTTGCATACCTTCTGGAGTGTGGTGACTAGAGTGGCTTCCATCTAGTACATCATGCAATGATAGTTGGATCCCGATCCCACTGATGAGTAGGATTACTCTCCGGAAACATTCTCACGTAACAATCAATGCTATAAACCAAGTAGGTGTCCAGAAAGGTGTTAGAGGGGCTACGCCTCCAGGGAAAAGAGGTTATTTAATTAAGGAACTTCGCGAAAGCGTTGGAAAACCTCCCTCGAAGTACCAACACCGGCCTGGCTGAAAGGTTAAGCAAGTATTGTGACGTGTGATTAGATCCTGACTAGTTCTTCTTTTAGGTTTTGAAGAAGGATTTGAGGGAACAGTAGGAGCCATCCTGTTTAGATAAACTAATGACCAACCTAAACTTGCAAGAAGCATATGCTGAGTGTTTTCTTTTCTCTCTCTCTAGCAGCTACCATGACAGGACTAAAACTATTACTTGAAAAAAATATACTGACCGGGCAGAACTATAAAGATTGGCTAAGGAACGTCAACATTGCACTGACTTATGAAAAAGTAACATATGTTACCACCGCTGTTCTTCCCCTTATCCCTGGACCAGATTCCTCAGTTGTGGACAAGGAAGTTCGCAAAACCTGGGATCTAGATTGTGAGCGAGCTAAGTGTATCGTGCTGGCGTCCATGAA
Source organism: Agapanthus africanus (assembly GCA_030015575.1). Taxonomy (NCBI): domain Eukaryota; kingdom Viridiplantae; phylum Streptophyta; class Magnoliopsida; order Asparagales; family Amaryllidaceae; genus Agapanthus; species Agapanthus africanus. The sequence continues at coordinate 124,051,677 of JASDDO010000031.1, forward strand.
CAATGAACTCCAGAAACAGCACGAGAGTATGGATATTGTATCCATCTTTCTCTATGTCAAGGAATTATATGGAGAGCACTCCCGTATCGCGAGGTACGAGACCTCAAGGAAACTCTTCCAGATGAGATTAGCGCCAGGATCGCCTGTAGGAGAGCACGTCCTCAAAATGTTCAGCCTCATTGAGGAACTCGCAAACCTGGGATGCGTGCTAGAGAATGATTTGTATATCGGCTTGATTTTGCAGTCCCTTCCCCACACCTTCTCTCAGTTCGTGCTTAGCTTCAACATGCACGAAATGGAAGCTGATCTTCCAAAGCTCCTCAACATGTTGAGGGTAGCAGAGACCTCCTTGAAAAAAGAGAAGACCCCCGTTCTGTATGTTGGCCAATTATCCTCTTCTAAATCTAAAGCGAAAGCTAAAGGGAAGAAGAAGATGAAAGCCACCAAACCGAAGGGTGTGGTCTAGAAGGTGCAGGGAACGAACAAGGCAATAAGGGTGAAAGAGGATATAAACGAATGCTTTTATTGTCACAAGCAAGGGCACTGGAAGAAGGACTGTATAGCCTTCAAAGCCAAGGACAAGAAGCAAGTTGTTGCTTCTGCTTCAGGTGTGTTCGTAATCGAAAATTGTCTTTCAGTAAACTCTACATCATGGGTACTTTATACCGGTTCTGGTTCTCACAACTGTAATTCATTGTAGGATCTGAGAAATATTAGAGTACTGAGGACAGGTGATATGACTCTCCGGATGGGCAATGGAATGCATGTAGATGCTATTGCAATAGGGGAATATCACCTAGGGTTGACTAGTGGGCACATTTTGGTGTTGTACAGTTGTTTTTGTATTCCCAGTATGTTATGTAATATTATATCAGTATCTTTGTTATCTAATGAAGCAAATAATTTTGCGCTTGAAAGAAATGTCATGAACATTCTCCTAAATCAAGAACTGATTGGGTATGGCACACTGGAAAACGGCATATACATACTTAATCAACCTCGAATTTTCAATATTCAAAACACACTTAAAAGAAAGGCTCCAGATTCAAATCATGCCTTCCTATGGCATTGTAGACTTGGTCATATAAACGAAACAAGGTTGACTAATTTACATAAAGATGGATATCTAGATCCGTTTGAATATTCATCATATGCAACTTGTCAATCATATATCAAAGGAAAAATGACCAAATCTCCGTTCACCGGACACGGAGCAAGAGCCACAGAACTCTTGGGACTTGTACACAGTGATGTATGTGGTCCAATGTCTACACATGCGCGAAGCGGTCACTCCTACTTCATCACTTTTACTGATGACTTCTCTAAGTATGGACATGTGGTCTTAATGAAACATAAAACCGAGGCCTTTGAGAAGTTTAAGGAGTATAAAAATGAAGTAGAGAAACAAACTGGTAAAAGCATCAAGACACTTCGATCTGATCGAGGTGGAGAATACTTAAGTACCAGTTTCCTTGAATGCTTAAAAGAGAATGGAATTCTCTCTCAGCTTACTCCGCCTTATACACCTCAACATAATGGTGTATCAGAAAGGAGGAATCGCACGCTATTAAATATGGTGCGTTCAATGATGAGTAGTGCTGAGTTGCCACTTTCCTTCTGGGGATTTGCTCTAGAATCAGCAGCATACTTATTGAATAGTGTTCCAACTAAGTCTGTGCCTACCACTCCATATGAAATGTGGAGCGGGAAGAGACCATATCTCAAGTATATCAAGATATGGGGGTGTCCGGCATATGTTAAAAAGCTTAGAACGGACAAGCTCGAGGCAAGATCGGTTTTGTGCAAGTTTGTAGGATACCCCAAACATTCAAGGGGGTACATGGTCTACCACACTGAAGAACAAAAGGTGTTTGTCGCTCGCCACATTGTCTTCTTAGAAATCGAATTTCTTGCAAAAAAAATTAGTGGGAGCGCGGTAGAGCTGGAAGAAATTCCAGAACCTCAAACTGCTATCGAGGACTTAGAAGAACCTCAGATTTCAATAGAACATGACGAACCAACGCCACTCCGCAGATCTAGTAGGATTTCTGATCCTCCTGAGAGATACTATGGTTTTCTTCTAGATGGGGATCGAGAGGATTGCATCATTGATGATGATGAGCCTACTAGTTTTCAGCAGGCTATCACGAGTATTGACTCGGTGAAGTGGCTGGATGCTATGAGATCCGAAATGGAATCCATGTACACCAATAAAGTATGGACTTTAGAAGTTGCTCCTCCTGGGGTGAAACCAGCTGGATGCAAATGGATTTTCAAAAAGAAGATTGGTGCACTTGGACAAGTGGAAACCTACAAAGCTAGACTCGTTGCAAAAGGTTTTCGTCAAAGACCAGGATTGGGCTATGATGAAACCTTTTCACCTGTAGCTATGTTTAAATCCATTCGGATCCTGCTTGCCATTGTTGCCTTCCATGACTATGAAATCTGGCAGATGGACGTAAAAACAGCTTTTCTAAATGGACATTTAGAAGAGAGTGTTTACAAGGATCAACCAGAAGGTTTCTTAGACAGTAGGAGCAGCGGAAGAGTGTGCAAGTTGCTTAAATCCATCTATGGATTAAAGCAAGCATCGCGAAGTTGGATCATCTGCTTTGATGAGACAGTCAAAGAATTTGACTTTATCAAAAATGTAGATGAACCATGTATTTATACGAAGATCGTAGAAAGAGCAGTAGTCTTCCTCGTTTTGTACGTCGATGACATACTACTGATAGGGAATGATGTCCCTATGCTTCAATCAGTAAATCTCTTCTTGTCACAGAAATTCTCCATGAAAGACTTGGGTGATGCAACCTATATTTTGGACATTAAGATCTATCGTGATAGATCTAATAGAATGTTTGGACTTTCACAGTCCAGGTATATTGACACTATACTAAAGAGATTTAGTATGGAAGATTCCAAGCGCGGTAATATACCCGCTTGTCACGGGATCACCCTCTCAAAAGAGATGTCTCCAAAGACTGATGAAGAGAGGGCTCGCATGGGCATTATACCCTATGCTTCGGCAGTAGGATCTATAATGTATGCGATGTTATGTACAAGACCAGATGTAGCTTACGCACTTGGTGTGGTAAGCAGGTATCAGTCTGACCCAGGTGAAAAGCATTGGATAGAGGTAAAGAACATTCTCAAGTACCTGAGAAGGGCTAAGGAAATGTTCTTGATTTATGGTAAAGGGGACCTCCAGGTTGAGGATTTTACCGACTCCAGATTCCAAAGTGACAAAGATGATTCTAAATCCATTTCGGGTTTTGTGTTTACCCTCAATGGAGGGAAGGTATGTTGGAAGAGTTCCAAACAAGATACCGTCGCAGACTCAATTATGGAGGCTGAGTATATAGCTGCTAGTGAAGCCGCAAAAGATGCTGTCTGGATGAGGAAGTTCATCTCTGAACTTCAGGTGGTTCCGTCCATTGCCAATCCAATACCTTTGTATTGTAATAACAATAGGGCTGTAGCATTAGCGAAGCAACCGAGGTCTCATCAGAAGTCCAGGCATATCTTAAGGCGGTTTCACCTGATTAGGGAGATCGTAGATCGTCGGGAGATCGAGGTACGGAGAGTGGACACAAAAGACAACACGGCAGATCCATTCACCAAGGCCATCCCTCAAGTCCAGTTCGAGAGGCTGTTTGAGATGTTGGGCATGCGGTACGCCAACAACTGGATCTAGTGTGGACAATGGGTACTCATTGCGTCAATTATAGGCCTTAGTGCAAGTGGGAGATTGTTGGATATATATGCCCTAGAGGCCTTCATTGTATAGGATGCTAGGGATATGTATGTATATGACAGTCTTGCTTAATATGATAGTACGCTATTTAGTTTGTCTTTATCTTAACATATGATATATTTTGCATAGTATTCATATATATATACATGTTGATAAAGCCCATAGGGTGTTTGCCTGACTACCGATGTTGTGATGGCAGTCATACTAGTGGGAGCTGGATAGTCAATAGGCACATCCTTAGATGTCCCTGGTCGCAGGAGTATCGAGACTGGGCATCGATACTCCGGAGTAGACTGGTGTATACATATCTAGACCATGAGGAGGGGCGATGGATTGGTCCCGCAGCCATTGGTGGAGTGCACCTAAGATTGTATACAGATGCTCACTTGGTGTGAGTACACCGGACAAGACTCGCCGAGAACTGACTGGATGGTATTTATACCTAACGTCAGATAGCAGTTCTCAGGTGACATGTGTGCAGATAGTCCGTTGACTTAAAGTCGTCATTTGTCTCGTGTGAGTTCCCACTGTGCTTTGATTACTACCCTACCACGGTTCAAAGGAGTCGTGCAAACAAGTTTTAGTTGGGCACAGTCCCGAGCCACGTCGAGGTAGTGAGTGACTGTTAGGAATTCGTCTCTCCCGGTATAGGGAGTTGATATCGCACGGTGATCGGTTGGTTATTACCATAAGTCCCTGGCCAGGGCTGATTGAGAATTACTGATAGATTGATCAGTAGATTCTCGGATGGTGATTGAGCCATGCCGACAGGACTTATACGGTTATTAGGGGTCTGACGTTTACCACCTCCCAAGACCATACATGCGATACTCTTAGACGAACAGACCGGACTGCACGGATATTGTCACGGACAGGCTCAGTAGGAGTTCGGATTGGTTTCCTCATCGGCCTTCTTATCGACATCTACCTGGGGACCGTTACGTACAGCTAGTGCCGCTTGCGGTCTGTGGTTAAACCCACTACCACCGTAGTAGTCGAGTATTTAGAGTCCCACATAGAGTTTTCCCAACTCCAGGAGAAACGATATAGAGGTCGTACGGTTTTACGACAAGGGTTCGGACCAATACGTGTTTAAACGCACGTACGACATTCGGACAGTTTTTTCTAGACGGCTTTAGTTTAAGCCAGATTCTAGTATCAGGTTATTGGATTTATACAGTCTAAAGTTTTTCCGTATTTTCACGGATGGAAGGGGCGTTCTCGTAATTTCCGGAAAGCTTCTAGAAGCATGGTGACTTGAGGGATTTAGGTGGCATTGTCATTAATGATATTGTGACTCATAATGTGTGATTCATTATGTCATTAATGTATTATTAAATGCTTAATGACTCACATAGTGAATCACTCATAATACATTTATGTAGCATGATGAATAATCTCTTATTATTCATTTATTGATTTATTCATTATGCTTCATATATCAAGTGAGAAACAATTTCATTTATATAATTTCTAGTTCACCTTCTCTCTCTTCGAGCTCACTCTTTCTTCAAGCTCTAATCCTACCACTCCTGAGTTGAGAATAAGGATTAGAAAAGACTAAACATCCCATAACCTAACTCTATATGATCTAAGTTCCTTTGATTAGCAACTACAGAAACTTAGTTACCTCAAGTTTTGAGGTGAAGCTTGGATTAGGGTTCTCGGGTGGATCATCTATAACTTGGAGGAGGCCGAGGAGGACGTAGAGATCGTAAAGATGAAGGACACGTATCACTAGGTAAAATCTCTTTACATAGTAGCTAAGAACTTCTATGGTAGTTGTTAATTAACGTTTAGCAAAGATCTTCGGTTAGTCGATGTATGCTTTAAGAACAAGATCGTTTTTCATATTTCCGCCTCCCCGCAACTCGTGGGGTGTTGCACATCGACTTACACACCGGTCCCATCAGTGATCCAGACATATTCTGAGGACAATATCACCTGATCAGGGAGATGGTCGATCTCTAAGGGATCGAGGTGAGGAGAGTTGACGCGAAGGATAACACGGTGGATCCACTCACAAAGGTCTTTCCCTAGATAGACTTCTATAGGACGTTGAGTATGAGATACTACAACAAATGGCCTTAGTGCAAGTGGGAGATTGTTAGTTATATGTATGCCCTAGTGGCCATTACTGTACATGTGATGTATATTGTAGTGGATGCTTGGACATATATACGGAGGACTTTCTTTCTCTACAAGATAGTATGCTATTTTGTTGAACTTTATCTTAACATGTACACTTATTGTCTCTCTATTGCATGTTGATAAAGCCCTTAGGATGAGTACTTGACTACCAAGATTATGATGCAGATCATACTAGTGGGGCAGTGGTGGTCGGTAACTACATCCTTCAATTGTTCCTAGTCGTGGGAGTATCGAGACAGGGCATCGATACTCCAGAGTAGACTAGCGTATGCGCTTCTTGGCCCATATGATGGGCGATGGATGATCCCACATCCATTGGTGTTTGACATCAGAGAAGGTATGCGGGTGCTCAGTGGAGACTGTGTACACTGGAAGGACTCGCTGAGAACTCCTAGATGGTATTATACCAATCGTCAGATAGAAGTTCTCTGGTGACACTGGTACAGGTTAGTCTGTCGACCCGAGATCCTCATAGATTCTTGTGTGATTCCCACTGTGCTTTGATTTCCACCAAACCACGTTCAAGAGATCGTGCAAAAAGGTGGAAATCAAAGCACAATGGGAATCACACAAGACTCTATGACAATCTCGGGTCGACATACTAACCTATACCAGTGTCACCATAGAACTGCTATATGACGATATGTATAATACCATCTAGGAGTTCTCGGTGAGTCCGTCCAGTGTACCCAGTCTCCACTAAGCACCCGCATACCTTCTCTGATGTCAAACACAAATGGATGTGGGATCATCCATCGCCCATCATATGGGTCAAGAAGCGCATACCCTAGTCTACTCTGGAGTATCGATGCCCTGTCTCGATACTCCCACAACTAGGAACAATTGAAGGATGTAGTTACCGACCACCACTGCCCCACTAGTATGATCTGCATCATAATCTTGGTAGTCAAGTACTCATCCTAAGGGCTTTATCAACATGCAATAGAGAGACAATAAGTGTACATGTTAAGATAAAGTGCAACCAGATAGCATACTATCATGTCGAGCAAGAAAGTCCTCCCTATATATATCCAAGCATCCACTACAATATACATCACATGTACAGTAATGGCCTCTAGGGCATACATATAACTAACAGCCGAGATGCAAATCTACTTCCTATGACTTGGAATAAGTTCACCGCTATATTTTTTGCTCGTTGCCTTCCAAAGAGCGTTCGAGATGCCGAGCTCGTAGTTTCGAGCCTCTGCGTAAGACTTCAGGGATGACGGGTCCAAGTATGACATTTAGTTTACTTAGTGGTCTGATATGCTCCTTACCTGGTGGACACTGATGAGAAACGGATAAAGGGGTTCGTGTTGCGATTGGACATGCAGCTATTTCTAGCCATCGACACCCAGCATTTTGACACTTTTGCTGCCGCGATGGATGCAGCCTTACTGCTAGAGGAGCGCATTTCTGAGACTTCAGTCATTTCTAGGATCGAAGCGGATTTGTACCGGTATGCCAACTCAGAGGAGATTAGATAGGCGCAGTTGTGACAGGTGTCCTTTCGGTGTTTTCTTCCGATGTGCATTTCTTTTGTTGTTTAAACTTGTATCTACACACTTTGTACCGAGTTTGGACCGAGAGTCGTCCTTGTTTGATCTGCCGCTGATTGTTATTATTCGAGTAGGCGAGTCTTTTGTCACTCGAAATACTTTTCGTTCGTGTTTGTTTTGTTCGTATTGGAGATAGGGATTCTTCTGTCAATTTGATTTTCTCGATATGTTTTGACTTCGAAGTTCTTCTGAGTATGGATTGGTTAGCCACGTGTTATGCATCCGTGGACTGCCGTGAGAAGGAGGTCAGATTTAGTTTTCCCGGTAAGCCAGCTCTTGTTTGTTTTTCGGGGAGACCATAGCGTCATCTTTCCCAGTTTTATTTCTTCTTTTCGCGCTAGTCAGCTTTGGAGAATGGATGTCAAGAATTCTTGACGTATGTTTGTGATGTTAAAGCCACAGAGGTCCTGTTGGACCAGGTTCCGATTGTTATGGAATTTAAAGATTTCTTTCCTTACCAGTTGCTTGGTTTGTCGTCAGAGCGCGATGTTGAGTTCTGCTTTGACTTGATTCCCGGCATGGAGCCTTTTTCATTACCGCCATATCGGATGGACTCGGCGGAGCTTAATGAACTGAAGGATCAGTTGCAAGAGTTGTTGGATAAAGGGTTTTTTCGTCCGAGTGCATTACTTCGGGGAGCTCCTGTTCTGTTCTCCAAGAAGAAAGACGGAAGTTGTGTTTGTGCATCGATTTTTGTCAGTTGAATCGAGTTACTGTGCGGAACAGATATCCCTTACCTCACATCGACGAATTTTGTGATTTGCTCCAGGGTGCGGGGCATTTCTCGAAGATTGACTTGGGGTCGGGTTACCATTAGTTGCGGGTTCGAGAGGATGATATTACAAAGACCGCTTTTCACACACGTTACGTGCGTTATGAGTCTCGGTGATGTCGTTCGAGGTCACCAATGCCCCAGCAGCGTTTATGGATTTGATGAACCGTATATTTAGGCCGTTTCTTGATCAGTTATTATCGTGTTCATTGATGACATTTTAGTACACTTTTGGAGCCGAGTTGGGCCTGGGCAGTAATTGAGGATTTTGTTGCAGACCTTGAGTGAGCACCAACTATTCGCTAAATTATCCACTTGTGTTTTCTGGTTGGATAGTGTGGAATTCCTAGGACACATAGTTACGAGAGATAGTAAGTATGGAACCGAAGAAGATCGAGGCCGTTCAGCCTAGACCCGTATTAGTGACGGAGGTTCGCAGCATTTTGGGTTTGGAAGGATACTATTGATACTTCGTACAGGATTATTCTCATATAGCTACAACGTTGACCGGGTTAACTCGGAAGGGCGTTTCTTTTCGTTGGACTATGGTATGCGAGCAGAGGTTTTAAGTAGTTGAAGACTCGTTTGATTACGGCGCCAGTTTTATCTTTGCCTCTAGGATCAGGCGGTTTTTTTGGTTATTGCGATGCTTCTCGGCAATTAATGAAGTAAGAGCAGAATTATTCAACGCATGAATTAGAAATGGCTGTGGTGGTTTTTACTCTTAAGATTTGGGGACACTACTTATACGGCAAGTCGTGCCAGATAGTCACGGACCACAAGAGTTTAAAGTACATTTTTTCAGCAGCGAGATCTAAATTTCAGATAGTGCCGTTGGGCGGAGCTAGTGAAAGATTATGACTGCGAGATTCCTTGTCATTCGGGCAAGGCGAATGTTGTGATAGACGCTTTGAGTCGGAGGCCTGGAGGTAGCTTGTCTTGTTTGAGCGCGGTTCAGAGACAGTCGACGGCAGATTGGCAGATACTATATGACAGCCGAGTTCAGTTCAAGTTTACGTCGACAAGGGGACAACTTGTCCGTGTCCGTGTCCGTGCACATCCACAGTTACTTGATCATATCCGTGAGGCATAGTCCGATGACGTTCGTTTATCAGAAATCATCGAGCAGGTTCGACAGGGAAGAGATTCAGAGTTCGTGATTGATGATTAGGGAGTACTACGATTTGGGACTCGACTATAGGCGCCAGATTCCGAGGGACTGAGACGCGGGGTCTTAAAGGAGGCGCATCAGTCAGCATATATGAATTTTGATTTGATAGAAGTCTACTAGTGTGAAGGGATGATGAGACATGACACAGATTTTGTTTCGGGATGCTGACTTGTCAGCAAGTCAAGGCCGAGCATCAGAGGACAGCTATAGAGTTACAATCTTTACCCAATCCGAAGTATAAATAAGAGCAGATTTCTATGGAATTTATTGTGGGTCTACCTAGGACCAGTCGAGAGTATGGCTCTATTTGAGTGATCATAGACCGATTGACGGAAGCAGCTCATTTTCTGCCAGTCTAGACCATTTTCGGATTCGTTCAGTATGCTCAGATATATGTTGATGAGATGATGCGACCACATGGAGTTCTGACATGTATTGTGTCCGACAGAGGCACCCAGTTCACCAGCCAACTATTATAGAAGCATTAAGAGACTTTGGACACCCAATTGAGTTTTAGTACAGCTTCTTACCCGTAGACCGACGGTCAATCAGAGCGGACCATTCAGACTCTTGAGGATATGCTTCGAGCTTGCATTCTAGTTTTCGGTGGCGGTTGGGATCGCCACTTTCCCTTGATAGTGTTTTCTTATAATAACATCGTCTAGGAGAACGATTCAGATGGCACCCTTCGAGATATTATATAGGAGGAAATGTTGATCACCAGTTTGTTGGACAGAGCTCAGTGAGAGCAGTATTTTGGGGCCACAGATTGTGCAGAAGATGACCGAAAAGATTCAGATGATTTGGGATAGGATGAGAGCGGCCTAGTGCAAGCAGAAATCTTTTGCAGACCGATGTCAGCACAGACTTGAGTTTACAGTAGGCGATCATGTTTTCTTGAAGATTTCCCCGATGAAGTGCGTGTTCAGATTCAGAAAGAAAGGGAAGCTTAGTCCCAGATATATAGGTCCCTTTCGAGATTCTTGAGCGAGTCGGCACGGTTGTTTATCGTTTGGCTCTTCTACCCAGCTTCCCGGATGTTCATCCCATGTTCCATGTTTTGATTCTCCGCAAGTACCTTCATGACCCCTCTCACGCGACACAGCATGAGACGATCCAGCTGGAGCGCAATCTTTCATTCACCGAGCAGCCGATAGTCATTCTTGATTGGCAGGTGAAGAAACTGAGGTCTGAGGTCATACTGACCGTAATGTTTCTTTAGCGTGGCCCGAGCGGCGAAGAGGTCACATAGGAAGCCAAGGACGAGATGAGGGAGGACTGTTCCCATCTCTTCGAGGGTACGCATAGTTAGATTTTAAATTCAGGGACCGAATTTCCTTAAGAGGGGAAGATTGTAACTCTTTGAAAATTCGTTTAGGTTAATTATATGTTAATTAGTGAAAATACGTGATTTTCATAAAACCTAATTTATAACTATTTTTCCGCATAGACATGAACAAATCTATTTTAATCGTGTAATTACATATATGATTGTGTTTTATTAGTTAACATTTAAATTATTGTTCACTTAACTACCTATTTTACTTATTTATTATTTACTAAACTAAAATTTTGTACATGCACACACATATCTAGTGCTAACCCTAGGTTTAGCAATGTGCATGGTCATGCCTTAAACAACCATGACAACCTAGTTTTATTTAAAATGTAACATGTATTCTTTCTTTTCTCATGGTTCTAGAATTTTCCTTTTCAAAAAAAAAAAAGAAAAGAAAATGAGGTATAGGGCATTTATTATGGCATGGCACTTTCTCTCTCTCTCTCCCACACTCTCTAGAACTCTCTCTTTCTCTCAAGAGGCAGCCACCTCCCTTCTTCCTTCTTCATTTTCCATGGTTTTCTCTTTCTACCACACACACAAATCCCTAACATCATTACAAAATCAAATCTAAACATCAAAATTCAAACCTTTTCATGGTTCTTGAGGCAAGTTTTCCATTAGGGAGGCAAGAATCTCAAGTTTGAATCAATTCCATCTCCTCTTGAGATATAAAGGCTAACTTACGTATTCCTTTGCTAAAGTTTTGGTTTATTATGCTTAATTTGTTTGTTAAGTGGTAATTAATGCAAGTTTTGAGATTTAAAGTAAAGATTAGGATAAGTTAGGGTTTTATGGCTTAATTAGGGTAATTAAGAGTAGTTAGTGTCTAACAATCCAATTCACGCTACATGATTACACTAAAATACATTAATTTCACAAATTATTGTTTTAATATGGTTTATAATCTAGTTTTAAGTCACTGAGAATCTGCTATTTCTGTGGTTGTTTTTAGAACAAACAAACATATACTGTAGACTATACTTTGTGTTCGAAGTGTAGTGTAGAAATCCGGACCCGTTTCACCTACATGACCCGGTGAGAACCCTAATTTTTCCGATGTGGCCGGCCTAAATTTTGAGAAAAAATTTAGGGTTTTGCAGTTATTTGTCTGTAGGTATTTTATTATATATGGTCTTTCTTGTTTTTCTTTTTTCCGCTCCAGATAAAATATGGGACCAATTATCTATATTTTTAGTGCTGTGTCTTGCACGATACGTGCGATTCGAGTCGTGCTCTGGTGCGTCTGTAAGAACGGATAGATCGTGTTGGTTTGGGTGATGTTATACACGTCTTGTACACCAAGTGCACATGTAATCTTACTCGTAATGTTAATTCCTTCGTATCGTTTCGATTTCGCATTGTATCGGATGTTTCGCTTTCTATATATTGATATTTGTACAACTCTAGGGTCGGTTACGGAGAGGTCGGACGCGGCGCGGAAAGGAAAGGCTGTGATTGGATCAAATTAGCTGAGGCGTCCCGGTGAATAGATGTACACTTCTACGGGGGAATCGTCTGGATGGCGCAAGGCGCCCGATAGTTAGAATTTCTAGTTGTACTTGCATTTATATGCGTAGTTCCTAGTTATTCATCTCGTTGCATCACATCATCTTCTATATATATTTGTGATATCATCTCATAGGACACTTGCACCATTACCATTGGTTCATACTGCACGGGCACTATTCATGCGAACACACACGCCTTGGTAATTTCTATGCCACGAACACTATAAAACTTGCTTAAATCAGAATCTAAAACAATTGCACAATATGTGATCTGTAAACCTGTACTTGTATATTCAATTCATCAGGATGGATGTGTTAGTTATGTATATGCCTTAGAGGCCATTGTTGTACATATGATGTATATTATGATGGATGCTAAGATATATAGAGAGAGGACTTTCTTGCTCGTCATGATAGTATTCTATTTGGTTTCACTTTATCTTAACATGTTGACTTGTATTGGTTTATTGTCTTTCTCTCACATGTTGATAAAGCCCTTAGGATCTGTACTCGACTACTGGGACTATGATGAGATCATACTAGTGGGGCCACGGTAGTCGATGAGTACATCCTATAACTGTTCCTAGTCGAGGGTATATCGAGACAGGGCATCGATACACCAGAGTAGACTAGCGTATACGCATCTTGACCTATATGATGGGCGATGGATGATCTCATATCCATCGGTGTTGGACATCAAGGATGGTGTACGGGTGCTCAGTGGAGACTGGGTACACTGGACGGACTCGCCGAGAACTCCCAGATGGTGATATACCACACGTCAGATGGCAGTTCACCGGTGACACTGGTACAGGGTAGTCTGTAGACCCGAGATCGTCATAGAGTCTTGTGTGATTCCCACTGTGCTTTGATTTCCACCTTACCACGTCCAAGAGGGCATGCAAAACGGTGGCTTTTGGGTACAGTCCCGAATCACATGGAGGCAATGAGCAATAGGAGGGGATTCGTCTCTCCCGGTATAGGGAGTTGATGTTGTGCTGTGTTCGATTGGCTATAACTCAAAGTCCCTGGCCATGGCTGATATAGAGATTTACTGGTAAGTGTTACCATTAGTTTCTCAACCCGTTATGAGCCACACATCGACACGACTTATCGGTTACTGGGGTCTGACGTATACCAACCCTAGACTTGATATGCGACATATCAGACGAAGAGACCGGACTGTACGGGAGTGTTATTGATTGGATTCACAGGAGAACGTACAGGCTAGCTTATTGATCTTCTGATCGCTCAATACCTGGATGGCTGTTACGTTTAGCTGACCGCTTGCAGCTTATGGGTGTTTGATATGATCATCACCTGCTACCGGCGTATTGACGATTCTTTAGAGTCCTACACAGAGCTTTCTTGGCTCAGGCAAAACGGAGTAGAGGCACATATGTGTTATGTGCAGGACCGAGGATAATGCGATATGAGATACTGTATTTTATTCTCGTGATATTTAGATATGAACCGGGTCATCGGATCAAATGTTGATTCGATGAATCGGTACATGATATATTAGTCGGTTATATTCGATATTGCCGGATTGTCGGATCAAGTTTTGATTCGATGATTTAATGTATAATAATATATATGATATATTGTATTACATTATCTAATATTAGCTCGCTTTATTATTTCATTTTCTCACCGGATAATACATTAATATATATGCGATATATGTTAATTGTATTATTTTCTATTCTTGCAAATATATAATATATATGTGATATATATTATTGTGACATGATATGATTAATAATGGAACATGATTAGTAGAGGTTAAGCAAGGTTACGGTTTGATTAGGGTTAGCTCCTTCTGGCACCATCTAGATGCTTTCCTTTTGTCAAGTGTAAGATATTATGGTTGATATTATCTTATGACTCATTCTTTAACCTAACAAAATCCTAGCCCTAGTTTATTCTCTACAAAGGTTATCCTAGTCATCCTTGACCATGGTTCCATGTTTAATCATATATTCATTTCTATTATTCATCACAAAAGGATTATCTCATGATTGATCATCTTCTTCTCTTTTAAGCTTTGAGAAAGCTTGCTAGATTTTCCTTTTGTGATGATTTCTTGTGAGAATATGTTATAAAAAGAAAGCATAAATACTACTCCCTCATCCTCATCTAATCTAGCCCATTAGATTAGGGTGTTCACCTCATTAGAGTGAGAGAGCTTGAGTTATAGCAACTTCGACGTAGATCATCGGAGAAACGGAACACTACAAGCTAGCATGGATCGTTCGAGTCGTGGAGCCTCTCTTGAGTCCGGGAGTCCGTGGATCGCGGCGAAGGGACTTCTACTTGGAGCTTATTAAGCGAAGGAGCAGACTACAAAGGTTGTAATCCCTCACACTTAGTAGTAAAGATGTTTACTTGCATGTTAAACCCTAATAATCTAGCGAAGATCCCGACTTTGGGTTGTTCGGCACGTCTAAAATTTTATTCGGGCATTGTTGATGCCTTATGAACCCTCACAAGAGTGCCTAGGAATCCTACAGTGGTATCAGAGCCTAGCAAAAGCATTAGGCGTCGTGTATACGAAGTTAAAACTCCGAACGAACCCCGAAACGCCATTTTAAACCCCTCTCTGGATATTTTTTAAACCCTGTGATTTTTCAGAAATAAAATTTCTTTAAAATACCAGCAGGAAAATATAAGCACCTCTGTGAAACACGTTTCAATGATCCGTACAATCCACCGCGGAACCGCGGCAATACCTTGCTCCTGCCGCGGATCCGCGGCCGTACAGACATATTGTTGACTCGTTTTTCCAGGGTTATATCCGTAGGTGATTATGTATTTTTCTTGGTACTTTTAATCTGACTCAAGTGTTGAGTGTTCTGGGGTTTATTTTGTAATCGTTGATTCCATCGAAAAATTTAAATTCGTTATTATTTCCGGATATTTAGAAACTGTTAAAATGTTCGAACGGATATCATTAAACTCATTTTTTCCCGGCACGAAAAACTTTCAAGTGTTGAAATTTTTATCGGGTTTAAATCTTTCGGAAAAATGTACAAGTAACGCGGTGGACCCTCTAGAAGAACACAAAACTTAACTCGATTATGTGACCATCTTGAACTGCCTCTAAACCTTAGGCTTTGGGGAAGTACGACGTGCCACATGTAAGGCGTTGGCTTGACCCTTCTACGGCTGGATCATCGGTACTGTGACAGATTCTGGGATTATTTGAACTCCGCTCAAGTGTTGAGCTATTTAGGAAATTTTGGGTATTTGATTATCTGTTCGGAATGTTTAATACTGTCTATTTATCTGGAATGTGATACAATATGTGGAATTCATATAGTTAGGCATGAAATGCGAAGTATGTGATATTTCGGATTTACGATGTCTAAAGTGATTATGGATTCCAAATGTTGTATTTTTACAATTTCTTTTCTATGACCGTAAGTGTAGTATGTAGTTGTATTGCCGGTCTTCGTTGCTATACATCTATGACGATTGGTGTATGCATACTTACTTACGTTGATGATATGTGATATTATGTGTTGCTGTGATATGTTATATTGGATCATCGTGTTCTGAATAGCCTGGGGTTTTATGTGAGATGAGGGTTTTTATTTTCATTCATGAAAAATTCATTTGTATGTAATATTCTTTTATTAGGACACTTCCGGGATGAGGTTGATGTCACCAGTGTATATTATTTACTTTTCCGCAATAGGTAGACCCAAGGAGGGGAGCACAAGTAACCGGGTTCTAGGGTCCAGTGGGAGGCCATCTCGAGGAGTCGAGACCGGGACTCCTAACCCTAGAATTGGCAGTGTAACTTGCCGCTCTCGTAGGGGTCTAGGGATATGGGTTTGGCTATTCATCGCGACCGTGGAATCCGTGTTTTATACCGGCTCGTATTAAAAACAAGGACATCCTAGTATATCCAATATTTCATATATGTTCTTCTGCTGCAATGTTCTGTGATGAGATCATATTACTGCCTGAGACGAAAGCTTATACTATATATATATATGCTGATATATAAATATTACTGCTTTCGTTTCTTCTGTGATGCTTAGGAAGCATAAGCTGATGGGATTTATTAATGAGATTAATAAAAAGAAAAGAAACCTAAAAGATGTTGTAGAATCAAAACTTTATAAAAAAGGTAGCTACAGTTTTGCTTTGCATAGTGGTATATATGATATATCCTGCACCTTATTCGATGAGGAAAGAGCCGAGATCCCTTCACCGGGAGTGTCCTCTTTAGAGAAACTGGCAGATGCTACAAACTCACGGTTTAGTTTTTGACAGCTTATATAGTTTTTTGCTTTGCACAGCGGTATATATGATATACCATGCACCTTATTCGATGGGGAAAGAGCCGAGATCCCTTCACCGGGAGTGACCTCTTTAGCGAAACTAGAAAAGCCTTAAAAACACGCCTTTTCAAAAATCACTCGATTCTACGACGATATCATGTTCATTACGCTCATGGTTTTCTGAAAAACCTGCGTAGCCCTCCGTCATTTCAGATAAAAACTATTTAGTATTCGTGCTGCGTTTGTTGACCTCTGTCAAGGCGTAGTGTGCGGTAGCTGATTAGTAATTATCTGTAAAGCATATGATGTGATTGGATTAGGGTAGTCGTACGACCTTCTTGACCTCTGTCAAGGGTCGTGAGAGTGGGTTTGATTCAATCAAGAAATGACGGGTTGAACTTGACTAGTGCACTATGGTTTGTTGAACTCTGTCAAGGTCATAGCACACTGGGGGCAAAATATTATCGGGAATTTTAAGTGTTGAAATTTGCAATGAGATTGCATACCTCCTATGAGATAGTTGGATCCCGATAACCACTGCGAGTAAGAGTTACTCCTGGGAGAGTTTTACACAGGACAATTAGCCGATCAAGTAGGTGTCTAGAAAAGTGTTAACGGGGTTACGCCTCTGGGAAAACGAGGTATACTTTAATTAGGTCCGTGCGAAAGCACGGGGAACCTCCCTCAAGTACCGACACTGATCTGGCTGAAAGATTGACGAAATTTTAGGGTGTAATTAATACCGGCTAATCTTACCTTTTAGGGTTTGAAGGAAGATTTGATAAAAACAGTGGGAGACATCCTGATTAGATAAGATAATAACCAATCTAATCTTGCAAGAGCATACGCTAAAGTGTTTTCTTCTCTTTCTCTCCAAGTAGCGACCATGTCAGGCCATAATCAAGATAATAATATGGATGTATTGACTGAACCGGCTTATTATACTGAGCAGGGAATCGTTGGTCTCGTTCTTTCTTATAAGAGATATAAGACTGAACAGGGAATAATAGAATATCTGGATTCTCACGCCGCCCAAATGGAGAACTTGCATGTTGATGCAGCTTATTCGGGTGTGTTATTTATTGAGAACTGTTTCTCAGTTCACCCTATGTCCTGGGTATTAGATACCGGATCAGGATCCCACATATGTAAATTGTTACATGGGCTACGTAAAGGTAGAGAACTGGGAAAAGGTGATCATTCCATTCAAGTAGGGAATGGGGAAAATATTGCAGCCAAAGCAGTTGGCGAATATCACCTAGTATTACCAAGTGGTAATACACTGATTCTGAATGAGTGCTATTATATACCGAAAATGATGTGCAACATTATATCAGTTTCTTTATTAAGTAAAGAAGGATATAATTTTGTAGTGCAGGATAATGTTATGAACATATTCCTAAATCAAAAGTTGATTGCATCAGGCTCGTTACATAATAGCATATTCATTCTCAATCAAAATACAGTCCTCAATATACAAAACACACACAAGAGAAAAAGTTCAGAAATGAACGAATCCTACTTGTGGCATTGTAGACTTGGTCATATCAATGCGACACGACTGGCTAAGTTACATAAGAATGGATATTTGAATCCGTTTGAATTATCATCTTATGATACTTGCCATTCATGTCTCAAATGAAAAATGACCGAAGCTCCGTTTAGTGGACACGGAGAAAGAGTTACGGAACTCTTAGGACTGGTACATAGTGATGTATGCGGTACCATGTCTACGCATGCCAGGAACGGTTCTTCCTACTTCATTACATTCACTGACGATCTCTCTAGATTCGGACATATGTTCCTGATGAAACACAAGTCTGAAGCTTTTGAGAAATTCAGAGAATATAAGCACGAAGTAGAAAAATAAACGGGAAAAAGTATTAAGATCCTTCGATCTGATCGAGGAGGAGAATACTTAAGCAATGAGTTCCTAGATTATCTAAAAGAGAATGGGATTCTCTCTCAGCTTACTCCTCCTTATACAGCACAGCACAACGGTGTATCGGAACGGAGGAATCGCATCCTATTAGATATGGTGCGCTCAATGATGAGTACAGCTGAGTTACCTATTTCCTTCTAGGGGTATGCGCTTGAGACAGCAGCATACCTATTGAATCAAGTTCCAACTAAATCTGTACCTACCACACCATATGAGATATGGAGTGGGAAGAGACCATGTCTTAAACGAGTTAAGATATCGGGTTGTCTGGCCTATGTCAAAATGCAAAATCCAGATAAACTCGAGGCACGATCAGTACTATGTAAGTTTGTGGGATATCCTAAACATTCAAATGGATATTTTTTCTACCACAGTGAACATGAAAAGGTGTTTGTTGCTCAACATGCCACCATTTTAGAAAAGGAATTTCTTTCAAAAGAGATTAGTGACTCTGAGGTAGAACTGGAAGAAGTTCCAGCAACACAAACTACAACTGAAGATTTAGTGGAACCAGAGGATTCAGTAGTGTAGGGTTCCTAGGCACTCTAGTGAGGTCTCACAAGGCATCGAACATGCCAATTTCAAAAATTCTAGGTGCCGGAAACCCTAGACTACGGATCTTAGACTAGATGTTTAGGCGAAAAGCTAACTAGTTAACATTTAACTAAGGGAATACGGAAATACAACCTTTGTAGATCCGGTGGTCCACCTCCATAGCTCCGCAACGATGTCTCCTCGCTGTCCAAAATCCATCCCGGGCTCTAGAGTCGGCTTCATCGGAGAATGGACGGGCTAGGTCATCGACGACGTGCCGAAGATGATCTACGTCGAGGCATCGCAAGATCAAGCTCCACCTTCACCGAGCCATGAAAACTTGTGAAGGAAACACACTCTACTACTTGGCAAGAGGTAGAGGATGAAGAAATAGGAAGTGGGTAGACTTTAGAATTGGATTTCTCACTCTAATTCGCACTTTGCCATTTAAGCTTGTGAAGCTTTTTCTTGAAGTGAAGAAGAAGAAGAAGATCAAGAGTATGATAAGTTATTATGATAAATAGAAAATAAAACAATACTTATCATAATCTTTACCTTAGTTAAGTGTAGAGAATTGACTAAGGTTGGGTTGATGGTTAGGGTTAAGGATGAGAACAAAAAATTCATCAAGTCAAAGCTTCATGAAGCTTTAACTAAAAACAAAAGAAGCCACCATTCATTTATCTTTCAATTTATTCAAAATGAATAAATAAATAAGATGAATGAATAAGTAAAAACCTAATCAACAACTTAACCTTGGTTTAATTCTTTACACTTAACCATAAAGCATGTATCATCAAACATGATACAATCAAGTGCACAAAATCGTATCGCATATGCAATGCGCACAACCGAGCGAGAAAATCCATTTAAAGTGAACCGATACTAGTTAATGCAAAGTAATATATCAAATATATCATTATGCATTAAATCATTAAATCAACACTTGATTTAACGATCCGGTCATATCGCATATAACCGACTAGTAACCTATGTATCGGCTTATCGAATCAACGCTTGAATCGATAACTAGGTTATATCGCATACAACCAGTCGACACATTGATCGCGAGAATGAAATATGGTATCACATACACGCATTATTCTCGGTCCCGCACATATCTCATATGCGCTCCTATTTCGTTTCGCTTGAGCCAGGAAACCTCTGTGTAGGACTCTAAAGACTCGTCAATACGCCGGTAGCAGATGATGATCATATCAAACATCCACAAGCCGCAAGCGGTCTGCTAAACGTAACGGCCACCCGGGTATTGAGCGATCAGAAGATCGACGAGCAAGCCCGCTCACACTCCTGTGAATCCAACCAGTAACACTACCGTACAGTCCGGTCTGATCGTCTGATATGTCGCATATCTCGCCTAGGGGTGGTAAACGTCAGACCCCAATAGCTCGATAAGTCGTGTCGATATGAGGTCTATAACAATTCGAGAAACTATTGGTAACACTTACCAGTAAATCTCAGCAACCTTGGCCAGGGATTTCCTGTTATAGCCAATCGAACACAGTGCAACATCAACCCCCTATACCGGGAGAGACGAATCCCCTCCTATCGCTCATTGCCTCCATGTGATTCGGGACTGTACCCAAAAACCACCATTTTGCACGCCCTCTTGGACGTGGTAAGATGGAAATCAAAGCACAGTGGGAACCACACAAGACTCTATGATGATCTCGGGTCAACAGACTGCTCTGTACCAGTGTCACCAGAGAACTGCCATCTGACGTGAGGTATAATACCATCTAGGAGTTCTCGGTGAGTCCGTCCAGTGTACCCAGTCTCTACTGAGCACCCGTATATCATCTCTGATGTCAAACACTAATGGATATGGGATCATCCATCGCCCATCTGTATGGGTCGAGAAGGTATACGCTTGTCTACTCTGGTATATCGATGCCCCGTCTCGATATACCCACGACTAGGGACTTTGAAGGATGTACTTATGGACTACCATGTCCCCACTAGTATGATCCGCATCATAGTCCAGGTAGTCAAGTACACATCCTAAGGGCTTTACCAACATGTAATAGAGAGACAATCTGTGTACATGTTAAGGTAAAGAGCAACCAGATAGCATACTATCATGTCAAGCAAGAAAGTCCTCCCTATATATGTCCCAGCATCCACTACAATATATATCCAATGTACAGTAATGGCCTCTAGGGCATACATATAACTAACAATCTCCCACTTGCACTAGGGCCATCTGTAGCAGTGGTTGTAGTATCTCATACTCAACCATCCCATAAAAGTCTCTCTCTGGGAATAGGCTTTCGTGAGTGGATCCGCCGTGTTGTCCTCTGAGTCTTCTCTCCTTGCCTCGATCATCTTGGAGATCAACCATCTCCATGATCAGGTGATACTGCCTTAGAATAAGTCTGGATCACTGATGGGACCGGCGTTCCTTGGCATAAGCCACAACTCCATTGTCTCACAATGGTAGGAACATAGTTCATCTCATGAACCATTATACATCCAAACATCCTCTTTGGTAGCATCTTAAGTAGCGATGTATCCTGCATTTATCGTCTAGTATGTCACGGTATCTAGCTTGGAACTCTTCCAACATACCGTCCCTCGATTGAGGGTAAAGACAATGCCTGCGACTGACATTCAGTCATCTTTATCACCCTGGAACACTTCCAGTGATTCTCCCCAGGATCAACTGATACCATCTCACTACAGCTAGTGAGATTCCTAACATCCAATCAAATCCATCTCATAGATCTAAAACTCAGGATTTAGGAGGTATCATTTTGATCCTATATGGAGAATCAATGTGATAAGCGGAGATCGACCGAGCGTAGCATAGGAAACTCCTTCCCTATCAAGAGTATGTCATCCGCGTACTCTACGAGGATCACCACCATACTCCCTACTACCTTTTTGTATATACAAGGTTCATCTACCATTTTGATGATGTCAAACTCCTTGACTAATCCATCAAAACAGATGTTCCAACTCCGCGATGCCTGCTTTATCATATAAAACATCTTGCACACGTTTCCACTGCTTCCACTGTTTACGAAGCCCTCTGGCTGTGTACTTATAGACTCACTCTTCTAAAACATCATTTAGAAAAGCAGTCATGACACCCAACCACCAGATATCGTAGTCATGGTATGTAGCCGTGGCAAGTAGGATCTGGATGGACTTAAGCATAGGTATTGGAAAAGGTTTCATCATTATCCACGCCTGGTTGATGACGAAAACCTTTAACAAGTCTAGCTTTGAAAGTCTTAACCTTTCCATGTACACAAAGTAATCTTCTCAAGATATACCTGCTCCTGATGGGGATTTAACCCTTCAGATATAGCAACCAAAGTCCATACTTTGTTGGTGTATAAGGATTCCATCTCAGATCGCTAAGCATCCAGCCATTCTGACAGAGTCTTACTCCTGATGGTCAGCTCGAAATTAGTTGGGTCATCATCTCATGATGCATTCCTCGCTCCCACTGTCATAGAGAAACCGAAGTATCTCTCAGGTGGGTGAGGAACCCTACTAGATCGGCGGAGAGGCTGAGGTTCGTTGGAATCTACTGAATCCTTCGGTTCTACCAAATCATTAACTCCAGTTTGTATAGCTGGAACGTTTCCAGTTCTACATAACAGACGTTGCCTCGAGCTTGTCCGGATTTTGCTTTTAGACATAGGCCGGACAACCCCAAATCTTAACTAACTTAAGATATGGGCTCTTCCCTTTCCATATTACAAATGAAATGGTAGGCTTTGATTTGATTGAAACCCTATTCAATAGGTATGCAACTTCACAAGTGCATAACACCCAATAGGAAAAATGTAACTCAGTAGTACTCATCATAGAGCACACCTTATCATATAGGGTGTGATTGCTCCGCCCCGGTATACCATCGTGCAATGGTGTATACAGAGGAGTAACTCTGAGAGAGAATCTCATTCTCCTTTAGAATAATCCAGGAATTCCGTGCTCAAGTATTCTCCTCCTTGATCTCATCATAGGACATAATACTTATACCCATATTTTGGTTCTCTACTTCTAACTTATATTCTGTGAATATCTCAGAAGGTTCGGAGTTGTGTTTCAACAGGAACATACGTCTGAATCTAAAGAGATCATCAGAGAACGTAATGAAGTATAAAGAACCAGTCCTGGCATGTGTAGACAGGGGACCTTCATACATCAACATGTATCATCCCAAGAGTTTACTAACTCTTTCTCTGTTTCCAGTAAACGGAGCTATGGTCATCTTATCTTTGTGACATGACTGGCGAGTTTCACAAGATGTAAATTCAAACTGATTTAAATATGCATTTACATGTAACTTCAGCTAGTCGGGTAGCATTGATATGACCTAGTCTACAATACCAAAAGAAGGAACCGTTCATTTCTGAACTCTTCCTCTTGTGTGTGTTTCATATACTAAGAACTGTAGTTTGATTTAGAACATCAATGCTTTTAGATAACGTGCCTGAACCGATCAACTTTTGATATAGGAAATGTTCAAAACATTATCCATCAATACAAAATATTATCGTTTCTTTACTAATAAAGAGACAGATATGATTTTGTATATCAGGTTCGGTATCTAATAAC
This sequence comes from Agapanthus africanus, assembly GCA_030015575.1. Lineage (NCBI taxonomy): Eukaryota > Viridiplantae > Streptophyta > Magnoliopsida > Asparagales > Amaryllidaceae > Agapanthus > Agapanthus africanus. The sequence goes on from JASDDO010000031.1 coordinate 124,075,301, forward strand.
ATACGTTCAGTATCAATGTATTACAATACAGGGTGACAGTGACCAACAGACTTGGCTGCAACACTTGCCCCGTTTTCTGCCTCATGAAACTTATCACCCGTTCTCAGTTTTTCTACCCTTTTATAGCCCTATGTAACAGATTACATATCAGGGATCCTTATCCGGTATCATATACCAAGGATGCGGAGGATACTGAGAAACAGTTCTGTATAATGAACACACCCGAAGATGATGCATCAGCATGCACTCTCTTCGTTTGGGCGGCACGGGAATTCTGGTATCCCCAATTTCCTGCTCTGTCTTATAACAATTATAAGTTAGAGCGGGTCCAACGTTCCCCAGCTCAGTATAACAAGCGGGTTCGGTCAAATATCCGAATTATTATCTTGATTAAGGCGTGATATGGTCGCTACCAGGAGAGAGAGAGAAGAAAACACTCAGCGTGCGCTCTGTCGAGAATAGATTGGTTTTTATTTTATCTAATCAGGATGGCTCCCACTGCTTTTTATCAAATCTTCCTTCAAACCCTAAAAGGAAAGACTAGCCGGGATTAATTACACACTACAAGTTCGCCAATTTTTCAGCCAGGACAATGTCGGTACTTTGAGGGAGGTCCCCCGTGCTTTCGCACGAACCTAATTAATGTAAACCTCGTTTTCCCAGAGGCGTAACCTCATTGACACCTTTCTAGACACCTACTTGATCGGATAATTGTAATGTATAAAACTCTCCCAGGAGTAGCAATTACTCGCAGCGGGTATCGGGATCCAACTATCTCATAGAAGGTATGCAATCTCATTGCAAATTTCAACACTTGAAATTCCCGATAATATTTTGCCCCTAACCTCCTATGACCTTAACAAAGGCCAACAAACCATAGGATGCTAGTCAAGTTCAACCCGTCATTTCCTGATTGAATTAAACCCACCCGCACGGCCCTTGACAAAGGCCAACAAGGTCGCATGACTACCCTAACCCAATCTGCATCATATGCATAAGCATATAAGCACCAGTTAGCTACCGCACACTGCGCCTTGACAAAGGCCAACAAACGCAGCACGAATACTAACTACTACTTATCTGAAATGACGGAGGGCTACGAAAGGTTTTTCTGAAAACCTATTGCGTAATGAACTTGATATCGTTGTAGGATCAAATGAATTTTGAAATGGAGTGCTTTTGAGGCTTTTCTAGTTTTGCTAAAGGAGTCACTCCCGGTGAAGGGATCGTCGGTCCTTTCCTCGTCGAATGAGGTGCGGGATATATCATATATATCACTGTGCAAAGCAAAAACAGTTAAAAGCAATCAAAAGACAAACTGATGGTGTAGCATCTGCCAGTTATTGCTAAAGGAGTCACTCCCGGTGAAGGGATCTCGGTCCTTTCCTTATCGAATAAGGTGCAGGATATATCATATATACCGCTGTGCATAGCAAGAACTGTAGCTACCTGTTTTATTTTAAAATTCGATTCTACAACATCTTAGGTTTCTTTTATTTAATTAATCTCATTAATGAAGTCCCATCATTTAAATTACCTAATCATCACAGATAAATACGACGTACACTTATGCCATCCGCATTCGCCTCGATGTCTCCTCGTGCACCGTTAGGTTAGGTAACTAACGGCAGAGCGGGGCAGGGCTAGCGCGGGTGTAAAACATAAGTAACGTCTATATAATATATCATATATACTATATACTATATACTGTATCTATCAAAGAACATCACATGATCACATCACAGATATCGCAGCAGAAGAATCATATGAAATATTGGATATACTAGGACGTCCGTGTTTTCAATACGAGCCAGTATAAAACACGGATTCCACGGTCGTGATGAATAGCCAAACCCACACCCCTAGACCCCTACGAGAGCGGCAAGCAACCCTACCAATTCTGGAGTTAGGAGACCCGGACTCGACTCCTCGAGTTGGTCTCCCACTGGACTCCAGAACCCGGTAACTTGTGCTCCCCTCCTTGGGTCTATCCTAGTGCGGAAAAGTAAATAATATACAAAAGGTGACTACTTCCGCAACCTGGAAGCGCCCCAATAAAAGAATATTACATACAAGTTTTTACTTGAATGAAAATGAAAAACACTCATCTCACATAAAAACCCCCGGCTATTCAAACACGACGATCCAATATAACATATCCAGCAACACATAACATCACATGTCATCAACGTAAGTAAATATGCGCATCCCAATTGTCGTTGAAATATAGCAACGAAACCGACGATATCACATATTACACTTACGGTCACAGAAAAGAAAGTGTAAAACTACAACAGTTGGAATCCGCAACCACCTCAAACATCGCATGCCTGACCAAATGAATTACTTAGACATCGCATGCCTAACAATTATAAACCCCACATTTTAGTCTCAAAATCGAAAACAATTTTCAATATCAAGTCGGGCAATTCAACAAGATTCCCGACATCCTGATCGAATGCTCGTCGCAAACTTCAGTAGGCGGCCGCACCCCCGATACCGTCGACGAAGTGCACCAAGGCGGAACACCGCTACCGCGAGCACCCGAACGGATGCTTTCGGCGACGAGGTTCTCCTACAGTCACTTGGTCGGGGCTATGGAGTGAGGCTGTCTATTAAGTTTACCCGGCGAGTATCCACGTACGCTACGTGATTGCGACGGACTTTTGATCACATCAAAATTCCGTGGCAACCGATCAAGTGAGACTAAAGTTCTATGTTTATAACATTCATTCAGTTATCTCATAACTTCTTGTGAATTCCAATTATTGTATCACATTCCGGATAAACAGAAAATGTTAAACTTTTCGATCGAACAATCGAACACCCAAGTTTTCCCGATACAGATCAACACATGAAACAAGTCTAACAACATTCCGTTCGTGCCTCAGTACCAACGGTCCAGCCGTAGAAGGGTCAAGCCAACGCCTCACATGTGGCACGTCGTACTGCCCCAAACCCGAAGGTTCAAAGGGCAGTTCAAGACGGTCACATAATCGAGTTAAGGTTTGTTGTCTTCTAGAGGGTCCATCGCGTTACTTGCACTATTTAGAACGTCGTTAAACTACGGAAAAATCCAACACTTGGAAATTTCCCGACAGGGGAAAAATTGGGTATTTATATCTGGTCGAACTTTTTAACATATTCTAAAATTTATCCGGAAAGCCACACAGACAAAATTTGATAATCCGATCGAACATTCGAATCCCCAAAACAACCCAGAAAAATTCAACTCTTGAAAAATATTAAAAATACCCAGGAAAAGCAGCACTGTCAAATAGGAGTTACTGTGCAAACATCACGTCATAATACGACAAACGGGCCGCGGTTTCGCCGCACGAGCCATGCTCGTGCCGCGGAAACGCGGTGGGAAAGTTGAATTAGGTCCACGAAATTTACAGTAATTCCTAGAAAACCCTGCTTGATTTTCTGCATATTTTTAATACTGAAAAATCCCTGTTTTTGAAAATTGGACAGAGAGCATGGGTGTATTAGGATTTCGGGTTCGTTCGGAGTTCAAAATCCGTCTAGACTTCGCCTAAGGCTCTAGCTAGGCTCTGATACCACTGTAGGGTTCCTAGGCACAGTAGTGAGGTCTCACAAGGCATCGAACATGCCAATTTCAAAAATTCTAGGTGCCGGAAACCCTAGACTACGGATCTTAGACTAGATGTTTAGGCGAAAAGCTAACTAGTTAACATTTAACTAAGGGAATACGGAAATACAACCTTTGTAGATCCGGTGGTCCATCTCCATGGCTCCGCAACGATGTCTCCTCGCTGTCCAAAATCCATCCCGGGCTCTAGAGTCGGCTTCATCGGAGAATGGACGGGCTAGGTCATCGACGACGTGTCGAAGATGATCTACGTCGAGGCATCGCAAGATCAATCTCCACCTTCACCGATCCATGAAAACTTGTGAAGAAAACACACTCTACTACTTGGCAAGAGGTAGAGGATGAAGAAATAGGAAGTGGGTAGACTTTAGAATTGGATTTCTCACTCTAATTCTCACTTTGCCATTTAAGCTTGTGAAGCTTTTTCTTGAAGTGAAGAAGAAGAAGAAGATCAAGAGTATGATAAGTTATTATGATAAATAGAAAATAAAACAATACTTATCATAATCTTTACCTTAGTTAAGTGTAGAGAATTGACTAAGGTTGGGTTGATGGTTAGGGTTAAGGATGAGAACAAAAAAGTCATCAAGTCAAAGCTTCATGAAGCTTTAACTAAAAACAAAAGAAGCCACCATTCGTTTATCTTTCAATTTATTCAAAATGAATAAATAAATAAGATTAATGAATAAGTAAAACCCTAATCAACAACTTAACCTTGGTTTAATTCTTTACACTTAACCATAAAGCATGTATCATCAAACATGATACAATCAAGTGCACAAAATCATATCGCATATGCAATGCGCACAACCGAGCGAGAAAATCCATTTAAAGTGAACCGATACTAGTTAATGCAAAGTAATATATCAAATATATAATTATGCATTAAATCATTAAATCAACACTTGATTTAACGATCCGGTCATATCGCATATAACCGACTAGTAACCTATGTATCGGCTTATCGAATCAACGCTTGAATCGATAACTAGGTTATATCACATACAACCAGTCGACACATTGATCGCGAGATTGAAATACGGTATCACATACACGCATTATTCTCGGTCCCGCATATATCTCATATGCGCTCCTATTTCGTTTCGCTTGAGCCAGGAAACCTCTGTGTAGGACTCTAAAGACTCGTCAATACGCCGGTAGCAGATGATGATCATATCAAACATCCACAAGCCGCAAGCGGTCTGCTAAACGTAACGGCCACCCGGGTATTGAGCGATCAGAAGATCAACGAGCAAGCCCGCTCACACTCCTGTGAATCCAACTAGTAACACTACCGTACAGTCCGGTCTGATCGTCTGATATGTCGCATATCTCGCCTAGGGGTGGTAAACGTCAGACCCCAATAGCTCGATAAGTCGTGTCGATATGAGGTCTATAACAATTTGAGAAACTACTGGTAACACTTACCAGTAAATCTCAGCAACCCTTGCCAGGGATTTCCTGTTATAGCCAATCAAACACAGCGCAACATCAACCCCCTATACCGGGAGAGACGAATCCCCGCCTATCGCTCATTGCCTCCATGTGATTCGGGACTGTACCCGAAAACCACCATTTTGCACGCCCTCTTGGATGTGGTAAGATGGAAATCAAAGCACAGTGGGAACCACACAAGACTCTATGACGATCTCGGGTCAACAGACTACTCTGTACCAGTGTCACCAGAGAACTGCCATCTGACGTGAGGTATAATACCATCTGGGAGTCTCGGCGAGTCCGTCCAGTGTACCCAGTATCTACTGAGCACCCGTATATCATCTCTGATGTCAAACACCAATGGATATGGGATCATCCATCGCCCATCTGTATGGGTCGAGAAGGTACACGCTAGTCTACTCTGGTATATCGATGCCCCGTCTCGATATACCCACGACTAGGGACTTTGAAGGATGTACTTATGGACTACCACGTCCCTACTAGTATGATCCGCATCATAGTCCAGGTAGTCAAGTACACATCCTAAGGGCTTTACCAACATGTAATAGAGAGACAATCTTTGTACATGTTAAGGTAAAGAGCAACCAGATAGCATACTATCATGTCGAGCAAGAAAGTCCTCCCTATATATGTCCCAGCATCCACTACAATATACATCCAATGTACAGTAATGGCCTCTAGGGCATACATATAACTAACAAGTAGTACCAGACGAACCCCAGCCTCTCCGCCGATCTAGCAGGGATTCTCGTCCACCTAAGAGATACCACGGTTTTCTCATTGATGGTGGAAGCGAGGATTGCATCATGGAAGATGATGACCCGACTAGTTTCGATCAGGCCATCACAAGTGGTGACTCTGTGAAATGGCTGGATGCAATGCGATCTGAGATGGAATCCATGTACACCAACAAAGTATGGACTTTGAAAAATGCTCCTGAAGAGATAAAACCCATTGGGAGCAAGTGGATCTTTAAAAATAAATTTGGTGTAGATGGAAAAGTTGAGACTTTCAAAGCTAGACTTGTTGCAAAGGGTTTTCGTCAAAGACCAGGTGTGGATTATGACGAAACTTTTTCTCCAGTAGCTATGCTTAAGTCAATCCGGATCTTACTTGCCATTGCTGCATACCATGACTACGAAATCTGGCAAATGGATGTTAAGACCGCATTTCTAAACGGTGATTTAGAAGAGTGCGTGTACATGACTCAGCCAGAGGGCTTCGTAGATAGTGGGAGCAGCGGAAAGGTGTGCAAGCTTCTTAAATCTATTTATGGGTTAAAGCAAGAATCGCGGAGTTGAAACATCTGTTTTGATGTTGTAGTCAAAGAGTTTGACTTCATCAAAAATATAGATGAACCTTGTATCTATAAGAAGGTAGCAGAGAGTAAGGTTGTCTTCCTCGTATTGTACGTGGATGACATACTCTTGATAGGAAATGATATTCCTATGCTGCAATCAGTCAAGCTCTTCTTATCACAAAGATTCTCAATGAAAGATCTAGGTGATGCCTCCTGCATATTGGGAATCATGATCTATAGAGATAGATCTAAACGGATACTGGGATTGTCCCAATCCAGGTACATTGACACCATACTAGAGAGGTTTAGTATGGAAGAATCCAAGCGTGGAAACCAACCCATGATCTCTAGACTCACTCTCTCCAAAGAGATGTCTCCCAAGACTGATTTGGAGAGAGCTCGCATGCAAGGGATACCCTATGCTTCGGCAGTAGGCTCTATCATGTATGCGATGCTATATACCAGACCCGATGTAGCATACTCTCTAAGTGTAGTGAGTCGGTATCAAGCAGATCCTGGAGAGAATCACTGGACAGCTGTGAAGAACATTCTCAAGTACTTACGAAGGACTAAGGAGATGTTCTTGGTGTATGGTGACGGAGAACTCCAGGTGGAGTCCTTTACCGATTCGAGCTTCCAAAGTGATAAGGACGACTCTAAGTCGCACTCGGGATTTGTCTTTACCCTCAATGGAGGGGCGGTATGTTGGAAGAGTTCCAAACAGGATACCGTTGCAGACTCGACGATGGAGGCTGAATACATCGCTGCCAACGATGTTGCAAAAGAGGCTGTCTGCATAAAGAGGTTCATTAGTGAACTTGGTGTGGTACCATCCATTGAACATCCAATACCTCTGTCTTGCGATCACAAAGGAGCTGTGGCTTTGGCCAAGGAACCCAGGTCCCATCAAAAGTACAGACATATTCTGAGGCGGTATCACCTGATCACGGAGATAGTTGATCGCCGGGAGATCGAGGTCAGGAGACTAGATACGAAGGACAAAACTGCGGATCCACTCACGAAGGCTATTCCCCCAGATACAGTTTGAGAGATTATTCAGGATGCTAGGTATGAGATACTACAGCAGTTGGCCTTAGTGCAATTGGGAGATTGTTAGTTATGTATATGCCCTAGAGGCCATTGTTGTACATATGATATATATTATGATGGATGCTTCGATATATATAGAGAGGACTTTCTTGCTCGTCATGATAGTATGCTATTTGGTTTCACTTTATCTTAACATGTTGATTTGTATTGGTTTATTGTCTTTCTCTCACATGTTGATAAAGCCCTTAGGATCTGTACTCGACTACTGGGACTATGATGAGATCATACTAGTGGGTCCACGGTAGTCGATGAGTACATCCTATAACTGTTCCTAGTCGAGGGTATATCGAGACAGGGCATCGATACACCAGAGTAGACTAGCGTATACGCATCTTGACCCATATGATGGACGATGGATGATCCCATATCCATCGGTGTTGGACATCAAGGATGGTGTACGGGTGCTCAGTGGAGACTGGGTACACTGGACGGACTTGCCGAGAACTCCCAGATGGTGATATACCACATGTCAGATGGCAGTTCTCCGGTGATACTGGTACATGGTAGTCTGTAGACCCGAGATCGTCATAGAGTCTTGTGTGATTCCCACTGTGCTTTGATTTCCACCTTACCACGTCCAAGAGGGCGTGCAAAACGGTGCCTTTTGGGTACAGTCCCGAATCACATGGAGGCAATGAGCGATAGGAGGGGATTCGTCTCTCCCGGTATAAGGAGTTGATGTTGTGCTGTGTTCGATTGGCTATAACTCGAAGTCCCTGGCCAGGGCTGATATAGAGATTTACTGGTAAGTGTTACCAGTAGTTTCTCGACCCGTTATGAGCCACACATCGACACGACTTATCGGTTACTGGGGTCTGACGTATACCACCCCTATACTTGATATGCGACATATCAGACGAAGAGACCGGACTGTACGGGAGTGTTACTGATTGGATTCACAGGAGAACGTACAGGCTAGCTTGTTGATCTTCTGATCGCTCAATACCTGGGTGGCTGTTACGTTTAGCTGACCGCTTGCAGCTTGTGGGTGTTTTATATGATCATCACCTGCTACCGGCGTATTGACGATTCTTTAGAGTCCTACACAGAGGTTTCTTGGCTCAGGAAAAATGGAGTAGAGGCACATATGTGATATGTGCAGGACCTAGGATAATGCGATACGAGATACCGTATTATATTCTCGAGATATTTAGATATGAACCGGGTCATCGGATCAAGTGTTGATTCGATGAATCGGTACATGATATATTAGTCGGTTATATTCGATATAGCCGGATTGTCGGATCAAGTGTTGATTCGAAGATTTAATGTATAATAATATATATGATATATTGTATTACGTTATCTAATATTGGCTCGCTTTATTGTTTCATTTTCTCACTGGATAATACATTGATATATATGCGATATATATTAATTGTATTATTTTCTATTGTTGCAAATATATAATATATATATGATATATATTATTGTGACATGATATGATTAATAATGGAACATGATTAGTCCAGGTTAAGCAAGGTTAGGGTTAACTCCTTCTTGCACTATCTAGAAGCTTTCCTTTTGTCAAGTGTAAGATATTATGGTTGATATTATCTTATGACTCATTCTTTAACCTAACCAAACCCTAGCCCTAGTTTATTCTCTACAAAGGTTATCCTAGTCATCCTTGACCATGGTTCCATATTTAATCATATATTCATTTCTATTATTCATCATAAAAGGATTATCTCATGATTGATCATCTTCTTCTCTTTTGAGCTTTGAGAAAGCTTGCTAGATTTTCCTTTTGTGATGATTTCTTGTGAGAATATGATATAAAAAGAAAGCATAAATACTTCTCCATCATCCTCATCTAATCTAGCCCATTAGATTAGGGTGTTCACTTCATTAGAGTGAGAGAGCTTGAGTTATAGCAACTTCGACGTAGATCATCGGAGAAACGGAACACTACAAGCTAGCATGGATCGTTCGAGTCGTGGAGCCTCTCTTGAGTCCGGGAGATCGTGGATCGCGGCGAAGGGACTTCTACTTGGAGCTTATTAAGCGAAGGAGCGGACTGCAAAGGTTGTAATCCCTCACACTTAGTAGTAAAGATGTTTACTTGCATGTTAAACCCTAATAATCTAGCGAAGATCCCGGCTTTGGGTTGTTCGGCACGTCTAAAATTTTATTCGGGCATGGTTGATGCCTTATGAACCCTCACAAGAGTGCCTAGGAACCCTACAGGATGGGTAGGATTGCTAGTCATATGTATATACCTCATTGCATCATCGTTCATGCATAGTTTTCTAGTCACACATCGCATTTCATATTATTGATACCATAGGTGTTCATCATCGCCGATATGTATATACCTCATTGCATCATCGTTCTTGGAGATTTCCGTGTTTATGAGATTTATGGATTTTGGGGAGAACCGCAAGAATTTTAAATACTTATTATCCTTTAAAAATGCAAGTTGCGGTTTCCTCGTGATATGATGTATATGTCGTCCACCATGAGTTTTCCTGATTTCTGTTGGTCGTTGAGACCCGATTCGAGTAAGAGGATGAACCTTCTCGGGAACATGGTGGACCCAATATGGTACCCCCAGGGCGAGAGTGTTTTTGTGGGGATGAAGATGAGCCTGGTGGGGGCGAACTACCTACCGGTGATGTCTGACGCGGCGGATATCCGGAGGATACCGACGTGGTCGTGAAATTTGATGATATTAGCCAATCCGGACTGACGGAGCCCGAGATACCGAGATATTGAGATATTGAGACATTGAGATATTCAGATGTTGAGACATCGAGGTATTGGGATATGTATATATTGTGTCGATGCTTGACATGGATTTTCTGTTGATTTCATTCATGATACTTCAGTTTATTGCACAGAGGCTTTTCTAAGATAAGAACAAAGATTTTATTATACCAGACTTGTTCAGATTTCGTGTTTAATTAGGCATTCATGTTAGTACATCGTATCATATCGATATGCGTAGATTGAGACGCATTTGCGTGCATGCTTACGATAGCCTTATGAGATGTTACTTACTACTCACGAGTTGGCAACTCACCCCCGTTGTGCCATAGTATCTTGCAGGTCCGACCCTTCAGCACAGTAGCGGCGGGAGCACTTCCTCACTTCGTTCCTTTTGCTTGGTCTTGCGGCATTGCTCGTAGGTGGGTTGCGAGGATATGTTATTCCATCATGTATATTATTTTGTATCTAGTATACTCCATCTACCGTTGTATGTTGGACTAGACAGTGAGACTCGTGAGACTTGTATTTGTGGTGTTTGGTGTCGATGCTCACTTGAGCCGATGTGGTATTTTCTTATTTCTTGCTTTCAGATTCTTATTTCGCACTTTTGATATACGTATTACATGTGGCTGTGATTCCGCCATGGGCAAAGAGCTATCTCCAGCTTGGGGATTACTTTATTCATCATTTATATGTATTTTCATGTGTTGTACCCATTTGGGGGCAAGTATTTACAAAGGAGACTCTGTCGAAATTTTCAGGAAAATATGATGTTGCTTTTAAATGTTTAATGCCACTAATTTTGTTAAAACCACTTGCTTTAAAACAAGTTTTCCTTCACTCTAATTATTAAACGGTTTAGTTTTCTGGGGTTTGGCTTACTTAGATTACTCTACGCCTTTAGACGTTTGGTAATTTAAGTGCCGGTCACGTTCCGTACCTTCAGGTCACGACAATAAGGCAACATTAAAATGAAATAAAAAAGACTTTTCATTCCCCTAAAAATCAAGGGTTTTTTTTGACTCCTTCTCCTTCCTCAAGGTTCTAAACCTTCTTCCTCTTTTCAATTAAATCAAGAGTTTTACTCTTACTTTTCCAAAATTAAATAGTTTTTCACCACAAAACCCACAAAAGGGACCTCCGATCTTCCATCAGATCTCAAAAATGGGAGATTTTTAAATCTCACCCCCTTTCTCCAAGATCCAGCCAATAGAGAGGACGAAGAAGGAGACCCACCTCCAAAAACCCCACTTTGGGGAAGAACCAGGGCCCAAAGGAGAAAAAAGGAGTCCCATTTCATCAGCTCCGAAAATATCTTAGGAGTTTAACTCCTTAAAATATATATATATATATATATACACACACACACACACACACATACATATATAAAATAATAATTATTTCTTTTTGGGAGTAAAACTCCCATTGTAGGGGCTAAACCCCTTTGTCCTCTTTGTCAGGAGTTCAGCTCCAAAAGTCAATCGGGAGCACAGCTCGCAGTGTAAAGACCGGTCCCTTTTGATGCTGACGTACAGCGCCCGCGTGCCAAGCATGTGGGACGCTGGCGCCCGTCGCCTGCAAGCCAAGCACGTGGGGCGCTGTTTCCAGCATGCCAAGCACGTGGGGCGCCGGCGCGCCACGCCTACCGCCCATTGCCGAGCACCCAGGGCCTAGCGCCCAGCGCCCCAGTGACCGTGTGCCAACAACGTGGGGCGCTGGCGTCCAGCGCCCACGTGCCATGCACGTTGGGTGTTGTCGCCCTGCTCCCGCATGCCAAGCACGTGGGGCGCTGGTGCCCAGCGCCTAACATGCCAAGCACGTGAGGCGCCCGTGCCCAGCGCCCGCGTGCTAGGCACATGAGGCGCTGGAACCCACGAGTTCTTTGGACGCTATTCTTCTTCTTTTTATACACACACGCACACACACATTCCACAACATTGTCCCCGTTAAAATAAATTTCTACACCCCGCAAGGGGGCTGCTAGCCCCTTTGTCCCCAGCCCCCTCGTATGGGTATATGGCAGGGTTCGATCAGATACGTGCGGTATTGCACGGATCAGGATCGGACAGATAATACTAGCCGGCTTTGGTTTAAGCCGGATCCTAGTATATTATAGTGTAGATTTTGTCTCATTGCATTTGTATTTCGGTCGGAATACAGATGCGGGTGTTTATGCACAGTAGCGGGGTTTTCCTGTAATTTATTACGGGACCAGTTTTCTGGAGTTGCCAGTTTGCTTTCCGTTTCGGCCATATTTCTTTGTATCGTTCATTGGCCGAAGATTGGTGGAGGAGGGCTTATTTGAATTTGTGCAAATAAGCAATTTGGAAGGGGGTCTTTGCATATTGTTGGATCATGATGGAGGACCATCCCTTGACTTTCTTTTGTTGATGATGGCTTGACCTTTGTGTTATGATAGTTGATGGAGTGTAGGACTTGTGGTATGATCATTGTTTCTCATCATCACTTTTCTCTCTCTCTTGATCATTGCATTCCACCCACCCCTTGACTTTGCTCTCTCTCTCCACTCACACGAAGAAGAGGGGCCGGCCACTTTTGTGGTGGGTGTGGGATTTATTTTGAGGTGTGGCATTTTGTTTTCTAATGGAGCTAAGAAAAAAGCTCTCTAGTTCATCACAAAAGTCTATTCCTCCACCATCTCAAAAGGCAACCTCCATGAACCCTAAAATGAGACATGATTCTACACTACATTCTACAGCAAATCTTGGGCACGTCGACTCGCCAACTTCGTGTCCGAGTTGCCTCGGTATAGAGGTGGGAGCCCGAAAAAGAAGCAGGTGATGTGGTGCCCTTTTGGCGAGTTGGTGGAGACCGGAGATTCCGCGTGGAGATCGGGACGACGACGAGAAGACCGAAGGACACGGATCTCTCGGTATATCTCTCTTCCCCATCTTGTAGTTAGCTAGGACTAGACTAATGGCACGATCCGGGTTTATAGTGCGCGGTGATGCCGGTTTGAAAAATTAAAGTAAATTACCGCTTCCGCATTTTGGCCTCGATATGGAGGCCGGGGCGCCGCCGTGCACTTACAGTGGTATCAGAGCCTCGCAATTAACATAGTCTAGCTTGGTCTAATGTGTTTTACTTTTCCGATCGAACAATTATTCCAAAACCGTGTTTTTCAAAACAACAGTTTTCTGTCGAAATTATTTTGTCTCGAAAATTTTTTCGGGTGGTCTCAGAATACTGTGCAGGGAAGTATAAGCCTACTGTAGAAATTTGGTCGCGAGATCTCATTATTAGACCGCGGAACCGCGGCCAAACCCATGCTTGGGCCGCGGTTCCGCCGCTGTTTTGACCAATCGTTGCACCAATTTTTTACAGAGGCCTTCTGGGTTGAAAATAGGGTTTTTGGAATTTTAATTTTAGGCCCAAAAGTTCTTGATGTGCTACAGTAGTACTTGGGGCCCACTTGTTATAATTTTGATCGATCGGATATTTTAAACACATTATTTCACAGTATTTACATTATATCTGCGACCGTGAATGTCACTTGATCGGTAAATCCTGTCTAACTGCTATAGCCCGGTTAGACGGATTTGCGAACGTGATTTTCACGTTGATGTTCTGTGTATTGCTGTGATGTTGCGGATTGGTCGTGGGGGATAGCCTGGATGCAATGCTAGTACAGATTTGGTTGTATTATGTACATTTGATATTGCGGGGCGAGCGTCCGACGTGTGGACTGCCGTCACTGCCTGTTTGTATTATTATTTTGGGACACGACCAGGTTGCGGTCGATGTACCCGTTGTATGTATATTTTACTTTCTGTACTAGGATTACGCCAAGGTGGGGTGCACGGATAGCCGGGTTCTAGAGGGCAACGGGCCCGCATCTCATGGCATTGAGACGGAGGGGGCTTCACTCTAGAATTGGCGGGCTATTCGCCGCACTCGTAGGGGGTACAGGTTGACCCAGGAGGGGTGCCCAAGTTACCGGATTCCGTGAAGTGCCGGGTGGTCCATTCACGTTGCTGAAGGGGGCTGCCTCGCTTGAGGTTTTGGCGGGTAACTTGCCGTGCCCGTAGGGGTCTAGGATTTCATTGCACAGGCTATCCACACGACCAGGGGAACGTCGGGTTTCAGTAGTGGCTCTGTGAAACCCGGGGATCCCAGATATCTGTATTGTTCTGTGATGCTGTACATTTCTGTGATGTTGCATTTTTATCACGCCTTGAGCGAAATATAATATATTGGTATATATATTAGTAGATGTTGTATATGTTTTGCATCCGCGCTAGTCCAGTCCCCGCTCTGTCGTTAGTTAGCTAACCTAACGGGTAATGACGGGACACAGTGGCGAATGCGGATGGCATATACGTACGTCATATTATTTTCGTTCTTTGTGGTGTGATCAATTGATGGGACTGCGTTGATTCGGATCAATGCAAGTTAAAAACAAACCTATTCTGATGTTGTTGGAACACTTTTCAAAAAGCTGTTATTGCAAGGACGTTCTCTTTTGTTTTGCATCGTGGTATTCAGTTGGAACATCCTACTCCTCAGTCGAAGAGGCAAGGGCCGAGATCCCTTCACCGGGAATGACCCCTTGGACAAAAGTTTGCATCAGGGAAGTAACTTCACTATAGCCGATTACTTTTGCTTTTCACCATGGTATTCAGTTGGAATATCCTGCACCTCATTCTACGGGGAAAGAGCCGAGATCCCTTCACCGGGAGTGACCTCTTTAGCAAAGGTTTTCGTCACTATATTTTTAAAAGCTATCCGTTCCTTCAACGATATCAAGTTCATTACGTTAAAGGTTTTCTCCAGAAACCATTTGTAGCCCTCCATCATTTCGGTTAAATATTCGGTAGTATTCAAGCTTTGTATTTTGACCTCACGCCAAGGCATAGTGATTGGTAGCAGCCAGATATTTATCTGTTGCATAGATAGATGCGTTGGTTTGGGACAGTCGTACTACTATTTTGGCCTACGTCAAGGGTATGTACGGGTGGGTTCAAATTAACCTGGATAATGATGGGCAGAACTTGACATGTGACTTATGATATTTTGACCTCACGCCAAGGTCATAAGAGCATGGGGCAGAAATCACATCGGGAGTTTCTAAAGAAACTGAAACTTGCCAGATATGCGCATACCTTCTGGAGTGTGATAGCGTGAGCGGATTCCGTCACGTTATCATACGATGATAGTTGGATCCCGATTCCCACTGATGAGTTGGTTTACTCCTCGGGTGATCCCGACTAATTCTTCTTTTAGGTTTAGACGAGAATTTGAGGTTACAGTGGGAGGTTTCCAGATTAGATAAATTTGTAACCATTCTGATCTAGGTTAGAGTGCACGCCGAGTGTTTCTTTTCTCTCTCTCTTTGGCAGCGACCATTGACCCGACCCTAAGACTATGACTCAGTGACCAAGTTGACCGAACCTTCTTAACACTGGCTTTTGGATTGTCAGAGTTGCAAACTTCATTGCCACTCCTACTTTTACCCTTTTTCTCCCGGACACCCCGTATTACTACGAACGTCCACTTCCATTGGACAAAACCATCGTATGGTTATATACGAACTCGAAGGAATTTATTCGAGGATGGTTTCCGGTTCTGGAGAAAACGGATAGGATTATTCAGTTGTCTTTTCCTTTTACCTTCTGTCAGGTTGCGAGTGCTCCTTGGTTTAGGAGACAGTACACCTATTATGCAAATTGGATAGTCTTCTTCCAAACCATAGGCAGGTGCCGACCGGTAGGGAATGAAGAAAACCCATTAGCCTAACGATGGTGTACAGAAGGTATTTTGTAAAGACAAAGAAAGGGATTAGAAGGAGGGAAAAGTAAATTGCGACTGCTATTCACGACAAAACCAAGTATTTCATTACCACTCCCATTTCACCTTTGTATTTCTCCAGGACACTCCGTATCACTACGAAGATCCACAGTTTATTGGATACTCCATCGTATGGTTATATACGAACTCGAAAGGAACTTGTTCCAGTTCGGGGATGGATTCTGGTTCAGGAGAAATAGGAATAAGGTTTATTCGGTTGTCTTTTATCTTCACCTTCTCTCGCTTTGCGAGTGTTCCTAGGATTAGGACAGTACACCCATTGTGCTTATTGGATAGTCTTCTTCCAAACCATAGGCTGGTGCCGAACGGTAGGGAATGAAGAAAACCTTTTGGCCTAAAGGGGTGTGCAGAAGGTAATGACTAAGGACATATAAAGGGATTTGGAGAGGTGGTAAAGAATTACACGTTACAGTTGTGAATATGGATAATGGAAGAGGCATTACTAGGAATACCGGGATACCCCATCGAAACATTTCAATGTTTCAGTTTCGCTGTGTACAGTTAAAGGAAAACTGATTTCCCGATTAGATACTTACTCCAGGGTATGTATTTACCAGGTGTGATTCTCACATCAGTGTGGTTTTACAGATGATGAGTGGGAGTAAGTTATTAGGAATTGGGTGATCATCCTCATTATATCGGGATTCGTTGTAATTGGTGATATTTGAGGAAGTCACCTGGGGAGTTTGCCGGACGGCAAATATTTGGTTTTGAATAGCCGCTGTTATGCACCAATATCAAATTGATATATCTGTACGTCTATTTTCATAGAGTGAGATATACCTTTTTGAAATTATGTCTACGACATTTACCTATATCAGTGGATGGTTAGGTAAGAAGCATTAAACAGCGGTGTAATTCTTCTTAACCATAAGTACAGTTTTCAACCTGCGACACACAAGGAGTGAGTTATTAGAATCAAGGGACTTATACAGAGTATTGTATGTTGTCCAGGGTCCATCAGGACAGAGGGGTTGGTCCTCGTACTATATTCGGGTTACTTATGACTTCTCTAGTTTTTAGACAGGTGTTTCTTGGAAACACAGGGTCCGAATTTTAAGAAGTTATAGGTATATGAATAAAGTAGAGAACCAGGTGTAGCAAGTATCGGGATTCTTCAAAGTGATCGAAGATGTAGATACTTGTGTGTGGTATTCAGTTGATAGTAATGATTTAGGGAACATGCTTCTCTTTCAGGTTACTCATAATTGGAAGTGCTCCTAAGTTGAGTAACGCTGATAGGCCTCCTTCCATTTAGTTGACATGCACTGGAGACAGCTGCATGATTTGAATCTGGTTCAATTAAATCAGTGCCTCTGGTTCTATATTGGATATAGAACAGTTCATATCTTAACATTGTTAAGGTACGGGGAGTTGTCCGACTTATGATTAAAACCAGATACTAGACAACTCAAGGCACGTTTCTGTAATGACTGTTTGTGGGTTGACCCAGGCTATGACGAGGGTTGACTTTCTACCATCAGGAAGATCAATAGTGATATTGTTCTAGACTCGCCACAGTTTTAATAAAAATGGATTTTTTTCTTCATAAAAACAGTAGTGGGAGTATGGTAGAACTGGAAGTAATTCCAGAACCAAAAACGATTACTGAAGATTTGATAGGAACCTAAAGATTCAATCTGGTTTGACATTCCATTGGCCACTCCGCAGATATGGTGGGTAACTTCAGGCACCCGAGAGGTACTCCGGTAGCCTCAAGGACGGTGACAGGGAAGTTCTTGTTTACCCACACTTGCCATTGCTGTTGTTCCAGGCTGCGAGACCCGGCGGGAGGATGAGTATAGCGTCGTTCTAAACTGGCTTTAGAAATGTACGTCTATATGACTCTGCCAGAGGGTTGTCATAGTCAGTGGGAGCAGCGGAAGCATTGGTGGACAGGTAGCTTATGTCTATTTATAGACTAAAGCAGGTATAGCAGAGAGAGATCATCCATTTCTGATGTGACAGTCATAGGTTTGACTTCATCAGAATAGGGGATGGATCTGTTGAGGAGGTAGTAGGGTGTGTTGTCATGGTATTTGGATGAAATACACAGAGTAGGAAGTGACATTCCTATACTACGATCGGTTACACTTTGGTCGTCACACAGTGGTTTCTCCACATGGGACTTGGACATTATATCAGACATACTGGTTACTGGATCTATGGCTTTAAATCTAGATTTGGGTAGTTTCCCAATCTGGGTACTTAGACAGCATTCTAAGAGTATTTAGAATGGACGACTCCTGGCACGGTAGTATACCTGCAGGTGATGGAGTCACCCTCTCTAAAGGTGTCTTACAGACCAAAGGGGAGAGGGATGTGCATGATTGACAGATCAATTGCTCAAGCAATTGAGTCAATCATGAGATGTCAAGTACCACACCAGATGTTGTACTTGCACTGGATGCAATAAGTTGACATTGATCCAATCCTAGAGAAACAGTCGGAAGCAGTTTTAGAACATAAGTGGATGTTCTAGGGATATGATAACGGCAGCCTCATTCGGGAGACAGTTATCATTCCAGGTTTCCAAGGTGACCTGGACAACAAGGAGGTTGTCAGAGTTATAGTTTTCCTTCTGACGAAGGGCAGTATTTTGGACAGGTGGTCCAAGGCAATACTGAGGGAGGCATGGCGCAGGATACTGATTAAGTTCAGTTGACGATACAGTCTAAGAAGTTTGGATTTGGAGTTCATTTATGAGCTAGGTCCCATCAGACATCCAGACACATTCTAAGACAGGTATTGCTCATTTCGGGAGATGGGTTTCTCCACGAACTTGAGATATAGAGAGACATAGAAAGAAACATCAAGGCGGATCCACTCACTGAGACTATACCTCGAACGCAAGAGTTTCACAAACGAGCTTTGTGAGACTGACTAGTAGAGGAGTTGGGTGTTCGGTATCACACGGGCTGTGAGTATGCGACATCGCAATAATTAGCCTTGAGTGCAAGTGGGAGATTGTTGGAGATAGTGCCCTCAGAGTCAATTATTGGATCACAGGCACGTGATTGCAATGATTGAGGGATGACCTATCCCGGTAGGACAGTCTTACTCAAGATGATAGTATGCTATCTGGTTTATCTTTATCATCGTATACTGCTTTAGGTGACCTGACATGTCACTATTGCACGTTGATAGAGCCCTTAGGATTCTTGCTTGACCACCAGCAGTATGAGGGCGATCATATACGTGGTAGCTGGTAGTCTATAAGCACATCCTTAAAAGGTCCCTAGTCGTGGGAGTTTCGAGACAGGGCATCGATTCTCCAGAGTAGACTAGTGTATACAGTCGAGACCCCGACGAGGGGTGGCGGCCGGTCTCACAAGCCACTGGTGTCAGTTGGTTCACCTAAGATGTATACAGGTGCTTATTGGGTTATGAGTACACCGGACATGACTCGCCGGGAACATGCTAGTTGGTCTTATACCTGACGTCAGATAGCAGTTCCCTGGTGACATGTGCACAGGTTAGTTCATCGACCTGGGGTTCGTCATTTGTCTCGTGTGAGTTCCCACTGTACATTGATTACTACCCTACCACGCTCAAAGGAGACGTGCAAACAGGTTTTAGTTGGGTACAGTCCCGAGCCACATGGAGGCAGTGAGCGGATCTTCAGGGGTTCGTCTCTCCCGGTATTGGGGGTGAGGTCGCGCTATGTCTAGGAAAGCCATTACACGAAGTCCTCGGCCGAGGAAGGAGATTTACTGGTAGGTATTCCAGTAGTATCTCAGGGTTTTCTGGGCTACACTCCGACACGACTTGCCGCTTTTGGGGGTCTGACGTTTACCAACCCCTAGGCCCGCCATGCGATGCTCATAGACGAACGGACCGGACTGTACGGATATTGTCACTGACAGGCTTAGTAAGGTGTCAGGATGAGTTCGCTCATCGACGTCCCTTTTGGTCAATAGCTGGTGGCTCGTCACGTATGGCTAATACCTCTGAGTGGTTAAATCCACAGCCATAGTATTGACGAGTCTTTAGAGTCCACCACACATATAGTTACTCAAGTTTTCGGGCGAAATGCTGTAGAGGCCGTATGGAGATATGGCAGGGTTCGATCAGATACGTGCGGTATTGCACGGATCAGGATCGGACGGTTAGTACTAGAGGCCGTATGGGTATATGGCAGGGTTCGATAAGATACGTGCGGTATTGCACGGATCAGGATCGGGCGGTTAGTACTAGAGGCCGTATGGGTATATGGCAGGGTTCGATCAGATGCGTGCGGTATTGCACGGATCAGGATCGGACAGATAATACTAGGCGGCTTTGGTTTAAGCCGGATCCTAGTATAGTATAGTGTAGATTTTGTCTCATTGCATATGTATTTCGGTCGAAATACAGATGCGGGTGTGTATGCACAGTAGCGGGGTTTTCCTGTAATTTATTACAGGACCAGTTTTCTGGAGTTGCCAGTTTGCTTTCCGTTTCGGACATATTTCTTTGTATCGTTCATTGGCCGAAGATTGGTGGAGGAGGGCTTATTTGCATTTGTGCAAATAAGCAATTTGGAAGGGGGTCTTTGCATATTGTTGGATCATGATGGAGGACCATCCCTTGACTTTCTTTTGTTGATGATGGCTTGACCTTTGTGTTATTATAGTTGATGGAGTGTAGGACTTGTGGTATGATCATTGTTTCTCATCATCACTTTTCTCTCTCTCTTGTATCATTGCATTCCACCCACCCCTTGACTTTACTCTCTCTCTCCACTCACACAAAGAAGTGGGGCCGGCCACTTTTGTGGTAGGGGTGGGATTTATTTTGAGGTGTGGCATTTTGTTTTCTAATGGTGCTAAGAAAAAAGCTCTCTAGTTCATCACAAAAGTCTATTCCTCCACCATCTCAAAAGGCAACCTCCATGAACCCCAAAATGAGACATGATTCTACACTACATTCTACAGCAAATCTTGGGCATGTCGACTCGCCAACTTCGTGCCCGAGTTACCTCGGTATAGAGGTGGGAGCATGTAAAAGAAGCAGGCGACGTGGTGCCCTTCCGGCGACTTGGTGGAGACCGAAGATTCCGCGGAGAGATCGGGACGACGACGAGATGACCGAAGGACACGGATCGCTCGGTATATCTCTCTTCCCCATCTTGTAGTTAGCTAGGACTAGACTAATGGCACGATCCGGGTTTATAGTGCGCGGTGGTGCCGGTTTGAAAAATTAAAGTAAATCACCGCTTCCGCATTTTGGCCTCGGGATGGAGGCCGGGGCGCCGCCGTGCACTTACAGTTTCTTCCAAACATTGATCATATACCCCTACGTGTGTGATCTAGACATCCCTACACTCAGAGAATTCAATTCAAGCAATCATACTCTTGTCCATCTACCTTAGTACTTTTTAATAGATATTTAGATGGAATTTGCTCACACATTTTTCATGCGACCATTAATACTTCTTGAGGTACTAACCGACCGATTACTCATGTGCTTGCTTATTTAGGTGTATTTCCTCGTCTTGCAACACCTAAGGCCTAGCAGTGGCTCCCAAACCAGTTGGTCTAAGGCACTAGGTGATAAAGCACCCTCGCTATATTTTTTTCCTGCCTCGGTGATAACAAAACCAGTGTTCATTTTTCTTTTCACCATTTTATCCTTTTTTCTCCACTTTTTATTTTCTTCATACTTTGGCTTTTAGAGAAGAGCATTTCAAGGTATTCTCTACTATCCCGAGTTTCAAGATGTGTATAAGTGCGTATAGTAGGGTATCAACATTCAAATGTTTGGCTTTCGGAATATGAACTATTTTTTAGGCTTATTTTTATCCTCAGATTAGTAATTTCCTTCATCTTACTAACCCTTGGGACAACAGCTCAAAACTACTTATTACTAGTTTTATTTAAGAAAACATCTAACTTTCTTGTTTTTCTTAAACTATTCCTATCTTTTAAATATAATTTTCACTTTCTAACTTTCATTATCAAAAAAAATTGTGCTTATGCAATGTGTAATGCAAAGTAATGCGTAAATAAGCACAAACCTCCCCCAAACCTGTTTACAGCAGTGTCCTCACTGATGTCATCCGTTAAGCTCAAAAACCTATAGACTTGGGAGGAAAAAGGGTACAAGAAATAATGAAAGTGAAATCCTCCCCAAAACTTTTTTTTTGGCTCACAATTTTGTAAATATCATTTTCTTTCAAGAGCCAAAATATCCCCCCCAAACTTGAGTAAAATCGTATTAAACATTTAAAATTATTGGGGGGGTTAAAGTTATTGGTCAAAGTAAAGCCTTACAAAGACCAAAAGTCAACACCAACCATTCAAAAATTTTATCGATGAAGCACCAAAGTTGGTGGAAAAACATGTCACCTATCGACATGAAGAAATGGGGAGGGGATAAGTGGTGCGAGAGAATGTGTTTGCGTCTCATTTTGGAGAGACGACACAGTGATTGTGATGGATTGCTCGCATTCTCTTTATAGTCTAGAAGAAGGGGTGGAGGATCAATTTCTTCATCTTGGAGTTGATTCATCTCAACACCCGTATCTTTTAAAAATGCGAGTTCATCAGTGAAAATTTCCTCAAAGCTTTCATCGATACCCCGAAGAATAATTTCATCAAAAAGCGCGGGGTGATCTTCAAACTCCAAAAACGGTTCATAATCAGTGTTAGATGTTGACCCGGACAACTCGTTGGAAGAGTCCGTATGTGTATGATATATAGTTGAGTCATACAACAACATATGAAAGGAGTCTAGATCATTATTATGAGGCTGATCAAATTCGCTGCTGTCGACATCCATTAATTCGACAGAACATGCATGAGCAGTAGGTTCGGAGGGTACACTTCCCAACTTGTATATGTTAAGCTCTATTGACATCTTCCCGAAGGATAGGGTCATAGAGCCATTACGACAGTTGATAATAGCATTGGAAGTGGACAAAAAGGGTCGACCAAGGATCACCAGAATTTGATTCTGTGGGTTCGCTACAGGCTGTGTATCGAGTACAATAAAGTCCACAGGGAATACAAATTCCCCGATTTTTATCAACACATCATCTAGTTCACCCCTAGGTTTGGTGATTGATCGGTCGGCCATCTAGAGAGTGCAGTGAGCTGGTTTTAACTCTCCAATCCCTAACTGCTCATAAACCGAGTAAGGAAGCAGGTTAACACTTGCGCCAAGGTCAAGTAGAGCATGGTTAATATGTTTATCCCCAATAGAAATAGAAATAGTAGGATAGCCAGGAACCTTACATTTCCTAGGTAATTGTTGGGGAAAAGCTGTGTCTACAGTCTTTGACATGAACACCTTTTTTGGCATTTGAGTCTTCCTCTTCCTAGTGCACAAGTCCTTGAGAATTTTCGCAAAAGGTAGGACTTGTTGTATAGCATCTAGGAGAGGGATATTGATGTTAACTTGCTTAAAGATTTAAGTGATCTTCTCCATTTGCGAACTTGGTCTGTTTCCCCTTAACCGATTCGGATAAGGAGCTTTAGCAATAATAGCGGGGTCCAACATTGGAGAAGATCGTGTGGGTAGGAAAGATCCAAGAATAGGAGTGGGGATTGTCTTTGGTGGACTAGAAGAAGTGTGCTGAGGGTTCGAGCCGTGGGGAAAACGGAGAATAGGCTCAGAAGAAAGCGGTGGGGTAGACGAACTGGGTCAGAAGTAGAGGTAGAAGTGGAAGGAAAAGTTTCAGCCGGGGTATCATCGATTGATTCTTCATTATTATCAATCTTTTCACCGACATGATTTTCTAGCACTCTTCCAGATCTCAACGTGGTAATAGCATTCACATGATGTGCATAGCCAGGATTGGGTAAGGGTTGGCTGGAAGTTTCCCTCTCTCTCTAGCACTCTTTTCGGCATTTATTCGTGCAATTTGTGCTTCCATCGATTTAATACTCTCATTTTGGGAGTCAGAGTTTTTCTGGATTTTATCGACGGAAGACTTCATCTCAGCCGAAACTTGCATGAAATTTGTCAGAAGCAAATTCATGGTTTGTTCGAGTGAAAAGGAGTTATCAGTACCGGTCAATTGCAAAGAATTGTTGTGCGGTGCAGAAGTGTTGACCGGATTTTGAAAGTTTTGTGATTGGTAGGGGTGCTGACTTATTTGAAGTGGTTGCTGTTTTGGTGGAGGGACCCTTTGAAAGTTGTTTTGGTTTGGAGCCGTGTTTTGATTTTTTTGTTGGTTCCAAGCAAAGTTATGGTGATTCCTCCAAACCTGATTATAAGTGGAAGAATACGGAACATTTCTAGGTCTTTGTTGAAAAGCAGCATTGGTATGCTCTTGACCTTGAAACGGAGAATTCAAAGGACATTCTTCCGTAAGATGTGATGGATCAGAACAGCATCAACAGACAGTTTTAGGGAGTGTCATCTGATTTAGGGAGGCTACTAAAAATTTATGTTCCATAGCTTCGAGATTCTTTTGCATTGCTGCCATTTCAGCTCTAACTCCTATGGAAACATCAGATTAGTGAATACCACACCTGGACGATGGTTGGTTTACACTCTCCCACTGTAAAGTTTTTGCAGCGAAATCTTCTAAAAATCTCCAGGCTTCACCATCATCTTTATTCATGAAGGTTCCTTGACACATGGATTCAAGGGTCTGTTTAGTGGTAGGATTAATGCCCTCATATACGATTCTGCATAGATCCCATCTAGGGATTCCGTGATGAGGACATTGAACTAACAGATCCTTGAAGCGTTCAAAACACTTCGAAAATGGTTCATTGGGAAGCTGGGTAAATTGATTTATTTCGCTACGGACTCGAGCTGTCTTATGATTAGGGTAGAATTTTTTTAGGAAAGCTGTGACGAATTCTCCCCAGTTTCAAATAGAATATGCGGCTGTATTATAAAGCCACTTCTCGGCTATATCGCACAAAGTGAATGGGAGAAGACGTAATCTCATAGCATCCACAGAAAGCTGTGAAGTACCCATCATAGCGCATACATTTTCAAATTTGGTAATAAAGACGTGTAAGTGCACGGCGGCGCCCCGGCCTCCATCCCGAGGCCAAATGCGGAAGCGATGGTTAATTTTAATTTTCTTGAACCGGCACCACCGCGCACTAAAACCCGGATCGTACCATTAACTAGTCATAGCTAACTATTAGATGATAAGAGAGATATATCGAGCGATCCGTGTCCTCCGGTCTTCTCGCCGTCGTCCCGATCTCCCGCGGAATGTCCAGTCTCCACCTCCTCGCCGGAAGGGCACCACGTCGCCTGCTTCTTTTATGGGCTCCCACCTCTATACCGAGGCAACTCGGGCACGAAGTTGGCGAGCCGACGTGCCCAAGCTTTGCTGTAGAATGTGTAGTGCTCATGTCTCATTTTGGGGTTCATGGAGGTGCCATTTTGGTGGAGGGATGATACATAAACTATGTAGAGGAACTTGGGGATTTTTGGAGCATCAAATGAACCAAAAACCCCACACCAAAAAAATGGGTAGCCCCCATGAGGGAATGGCCGTCCATGACAATATGGTGGGGGTGAGAATAGAATAAGGGAGAGAGTGTGGATCAAAAGATACAAGAGAGAGAGAGAAAAGTGATCATGATCAAGCATGATAACAAAGCCAACCTCACCTCCAACTATTATCATAACAACCAAAAGTCATGCAATCATGATACTACAAGACTAGCCATGATGACTAAAGAAAGTCAAGCAATGATGGTGCAAGTATCATGATACAATAATATGCAAAGACCCCCTTCCAAAATTGCTTATTTGCACAAATGCAAATAAGTCTTCCTCCACCAATCTTCGGCCAATGAACGATACAAAGGAAATTGGCCGAAACGGAAAGCAAACTGGCAACTCCAGAAAACTGGTCCCGTAATAAATTACAGGACAACCTCGATACTGTGTATAAACATCCGCATCTGTATTCCGACCGAAATACAAATGCAATGAGACAAAATCTACACTGTACTATACAAGGATCCGGCTTAAACCAAAGCCGGTTAGTAATATCCGTTCGATCCTGATCCGTGCAATACAGGACGTATCTGATCGAACCCTGTCATATGTCCATACGGCCTGTAGTACGAACTGTCCGATCCTGATCCGTACAATACCGCACGTATCTGATCGGACCCTGCCATATCTCCATACGGCCTCTAGTACTAACCGTCCGATCCTGATCCGTACAATACCGCACGTATCTGATCGGACCCTGCCATATCTCCGTACGGCCTCTAGTACTAACCGTCCGATCCTGATTCGTGCAATACCGCACGTATCTGATCGGACCGTGCCATATCTCCATACGGCCTCTACAGCGTTTCACCCGAAACTTGAGTAACTGTATGTGTGGTGGACTCTAAAGACTCGTCAATACCTTGGTTGTGGATTTAACCACTAGCACGTCAGAGGTATAAGCCAATACGTAACGGGCTACCAGGTATTGACTAAAAGGGACGTCGATGAGCGAACTCATCCTGACACCCTATTGAGCCTGTCAGTGACAATATCCGTACAGTCCGGTCCGTTCGTCTATGAGCATCGCATGGCGGGCCTAGGGGGTTGGTAAAAGTCAAACCCCCAAAAGCGGTACAAGTCGTGTCGGAGTGTAGCCCAGAACACCCTGAGATACTACTGGAATACCTACCAGTAAATCTCCTGCCTCGGCCGAGGACTTCGTGTAATGGCTCTTCTAGACACAGCGCGACCTCACCCCCAATACCGGGAGAGACGAACCCTGAAGATCCGCTCACTGCCTCCATGTGGCTTGGGACTGTACCCAACTAAAACCTGTTTGCACGTCTCCTTTGAGCGTGGTAGGGTAGTAATCAAAGTACAGTGGGAACTCACACGAGACAAATGACGATCCCCAGGTCGATGAACTAACCTGTACACATGTCACCAGGGAACTGCTATCTGACGTCAGGTATAAGACCAACTAGCATGTTCCCGGCGAGTCCTGTCCGGTGTACTCATAACCCAATGAGCACCTGTATACATCTTAGGTGAACCAACTGACACCAATGGCTAGTGAGACCGGCTACCGCCCCTCGTCGGGGTCTCGACTGTATACACTAGTCTACTCTGGAGTATCGATGCCCTGTCTCGAAACTTCCACGACTAGGGACCTTTTAAGGATGTGCTTATAGACTGCCAGCTCTCACGTATATGATCGCCCTGATACTGTTAGCAGTCAAGCAAGAATCCTAGGGGCTTTATCAACGTGCAATAGTGACATGTCAGGTCACCTAAAGAAGTACACGATGATAAAGATAAACCAGATAGCATACTATCATCTTGAGTAAGACTGTCCTACCGGGATAGGTCCTCCCTCAATCAATGCAATCACGTGCCTGTGATCCAATAATTGACTCTGAGGGCACTATCTCCAACAATCTCCCACATGCACTCAAGGCTAATTATTGCGATGTCGCATACTCACAGCCCGTGGGATACCGAACACCCAACTCCTCTACTAGTCAGTCTCACAAAAACCGTTTGCGAAACTATTGCGTTCGACGAATATCCTCAGTGAGTGGATCTTCCTTGATGTCTCTTTCTATGTCTCTCTATATCTCAAGTTCGCGGAGAAACCCTTCTCCCGAAATGAGCAATACCTGTCTTAGAATGTGTCTGGATGTCTGATGGGACCTAGCTCATAAATGAACTCCAAATCCAAACTTCTTAGACTGTATCGTCAACTGAACTCAATCAGTATCATGCGCCATGCCTCCCTCAGTATTGCCTTGGACCACCTGTCCAAAATACTGCCCCTCGTCAGAAGGAAAAATATAACTCTGACAACCTCCTTGTCGTCCAGGTCACCTTGGAAGCCTGGAATGATGAGGCTGTCGTTATCATATCCCTAGAACATCCACTTATGTTCTAAAACTGCTTCCGACTGTTTCTCCAGGATTGGATTAATGTCAACTTATTGCATGTAGTGCAAGAACAACATCTGGTGTGGTACTTGACATCTCATGATTGACTCAATTGCCTAAGCAAGTGATCTGCCAATCATGCACATCCCTCTCCCCTTTAGTCTGTAAGACATCTTTAGAGAGGGTGACTCCGTCATCTGCAGGTACACTACCATGCCAGGAGTCGTCCATTCTAAATACTCTTAGAATGCTGTCTAAGTACCCTGATTGGGAATCCACCCAAATCTAGATCTAAAACCATAGATCGAGTAACCAGTATGTCTGATATAATGTCTAAGTCCCATGTGGAGAAACCACTGTGTGACGACCAAAGTATAAGCAATTGTAGTATAGGAATATCACTTCCTACTCTGTGTATGTCATCCAAATACTAGGACATCACACCCTACTACTACCTTCTTAACAGATCCATCCCCTATTCTGATGAAGTCAAACCTATGACTGTCACGTCAGAAATTGATGATCTATCTCCGCTATATCTGCTTTAGTCTTTAAATAGATATAAGCTACCTGTCCACCAATGCTTCCGCTGCTCCCACTGACTACGACAACCCTCTGGCAGAGTCATATACACGTACACTTCTGAAGCCAGTTCAGAACGACGCTATACTCATCCTCCTGCCGGGTCTCGTAGCTTGGAACAACAGCAAAGGCAAGTGTGGGTAAACAAGAACCTCCCTGTCACCGTCCTTGAGGCTACCGGAGTACCTCTCCGGTGCCTGAGGTTACCCACCGTATCTACGGAGTGGCTAATGGAATGTCAAACTAGATTGAATCTTTAGGTTCCTATGAAATCTTCAGTAATCGTTTGTGGTTCTGGAATCACTTCAAGTTCTACCATACTCCCACTACTGTTTTCTGAAAAAATCCATTTTTAATAAAACTGTGGCGAGTCTAGAACAATATCACTATTGATCTTTCAGATGGTAGAAAATCAACCCTCGTCATAGCCTGGGTCAACCCATAAACAGCCATTACAGAAACGTGCCTTGAGTTATCCAGAGTCTGGTTTTAATCATAAGCCGGACAACTCCCCGTACCTTAACATCGTTAAGATATGAACTATTCTATATGCAATATAGAACCAGAGGCACTGATTTAATTGAACCAGATTCAAATCATGCAGCTGTCTCCAGTGCATGTCTACTAAATGGAAGGAGGCCGATCAGCGTTACTCAACTTAGAATGCTACCAATTATGAGTAATCTGAAAGAGAAGCAAGTTCTCTAAATCACTACTATCAACTGAATACCATACTCAAGTATCTACATCTTCGATCACTTTGAAGAATCCCGATACTTGCAACACCTGGTTCTCTACTTTATTCAAATACCTATAACTTCTCAAAATTCGGACCCTGTGTTTCCACGAAACACTTGTCTAAAAACTAGAGAAGTCATAAGTAAACCGAATATAGTACGAGGACCAACCCCTCTGTCCTGATGGACCTTGGACAACATACAATACTCTGTATAAGTCCCTTGAGTCTGATAACTCATTCACTGTGTGTCGTCGGTTGAAAACTGTACTTATGGTTAAGAAGAATTACACCGCTGTTTAATGCTCCATACCTAACCATCCACTGATATAGGTAAATGTCACTGACATAATTTCAAAAAGTATATCTCACTCTATGAAAATAGAAGTACAGATATATCGATTTGAAATTAGTGCATAACATCGGATATTCAAAACCAAATATTTGCCGACCGGCAAACAGCCCAGGTGATTTCCTCAAATATCACCGATTACAACGAATCCCGATATAATGAGGATGATCACCCAATTCCTAATAGCTTACTCCCACTCATCATCTGTAAACCCATACAGATGTGAGAATCATACCTGGTAAATACATACCCTGGAGCAAGTGTCTAATCGGTAAATCAGTTTTCCTTTAACAGTACACAGTGAAACTGAAACATTGAAATGTTTCGATGGGGTATCCCGGTATTCCTAGTAATGCCTCTTCCAGATTCACGACTGTAACCGTATAATTCTTTGCCACCACTCCAAATCCCTTTATATGTCTTTAGTCATTACCTTCTGCACACCCCTTTAGGCAAAATGGTTTTCTTCCTTCCCTACCGTTCGGCACCAGCCTATGGTTTGGAAGAAGACTATCCAATAAGGATAATGGGTGTGCTGTCCTAATCCTTAGAGCACTCGCAATGCGAGAGAAGGTGAAGATAAAAGACAACCCAATAAACCTTATTCCTATTCCTCCTGAACCAGAATCCATCCCCGAACTGGAACAAGTTCCTTTCGAGTTCGTATATAACCATACGATGGAGTATCCAATAAACTGTGGATCTTCGTAGCGATACGGAGTGTCCTAGAGAAATACAAAGGTGAAGTGGGAGTGGTAATGAAATACCTGGTTTGGTCGTGAATATCAGTCGTAATTTACTTTGCCCTCCTTCTAATCCCTTTCTTTGTCTTTACTTAATACCTTCTGTACACCATCATTAGGCTAATTGGTTTTCTTCCTTCCCTACCGGTCAGCACCTGCCTATGGTTTGGAAGAAGACTATCCAATTTGCGTAATAGGTGTACTATCTCCTAAACCAATGAGTACTCGCAACCTGAGAGAAGGTAAAAGGAAAAGACAACCGAATAGTCCTATCCGTTTCCTCCAGAACCTGAAACCATCCTCGAATAAATTCCTTCAAGTTCGTATATAACCATACGATGGTTTTGTCCAATGGAAGTGGACGTTCGTAGTAATACGGGGTGTCCTGGAGAAAAGGGTAAAAGTAGGAGTGGCAATGAGGTTTGCAACTCTGATAATCCAAAAGCCAGTGTTTAAGAAGGTTCGGTCAACTTGGTCAATGAGTTATAGTCTTAGGGTCGGGTCAATGGTCGCTGCAAAAGAGAGAGAAAAGAAACACTCAGCGTGCACTCTAACCTAGATCAGAATGGTTACCAATTTATCTAATCTGGAAACCTCCCACTGTACCGTCAAATTCTCCTCCAAACGTGAAAGAAGAATTAGTCGGGATCACCCGAGGAGTAAACCAACTCATCAGTGGGAATCGGGATCCAACTATCATCGCACGATAACGTGATGGAATCCGCTCACGGTATCACACTCTAGAAGGTATGCGCATATCTGGCAAGTTTCAGTTTCTTTAGAAACTTCCGATGTGATTTCTGCCCCATGCTCTTATGACCTTGGCGTGGGGTCAAAATATCATAAGTCACATGTCAAGTTCAGCCCATCATTATCCATGTTAATTTGAACCCACCCGTACATACCCTTGACGTAGGACAAAATAGTAGTACGACTGTCCCAAACCAACGCATCTATCTATGCAACAGATAAATACCTGGCAGCTACCAATCACTATGCCTTGGCGTGAGGTCAAAATATATAGCTTGAATACTACCGAATATTTAACCGAAATGATGGAAGGCTACGAATGGTTTCTGGCGAAAACCTTTAACGTAATGAACTTGATATCGTCGAAGGAACGGATAGCTTTTAAAAATATAGTGACGAAAACCTTTGCTAAAGAGGTCACTCCCGGTGAAAGGATCTCGGCTATTCCCCGTAGAATGAGGTGCAGGATATTCCAACTGAATACCACGATGCAAAGCAAAAGTAATCGGCTATAGTGAAGTTAATGCCCTGACGCAAACTTCTGTCCAAAGGGTCACTCCCGGTGAAGGGATCTCGGCCCTTGCCTCGTCGACTGAGGAGCAGGATATTCCAACTGAATACCACGATGCAAAACAAAAGATAACGTCCTTGCAATAACAGCTTTTTGAAAAGTGTTCCAACAACATCAGATTAGGTTTGTTTTAACTTGCATTGATCCGAATCAACGCAGTCCCATCAATTGATCACACCACAAAGAACGAAAATATACTGATGTACGTATATGCCATCCGCATTCGCCACTGGGTCCCGTCATTACCCGTTAGGTTAGCTATCTAACGACAGAGCGGGGACTGGACTAGCGCGGATGCAAAACATATACAACATCTACTAATATATATACCAATATATTATATTTCGCTCAAGGCGTGATAAAATGCAACATCATAGAAATGTACAGCATCACAGAACAATACTGATATCTGGGATCCCCGGGTTTCACAGAGCCACTACTGAAACCCGACGTTCCTCTGGTCGTGTGGATAGCCTGTGCAATGAAATCCTAGACCCCTACGGGCGCGGCAAGTCACCCGCCAAAACCTGAAGCGAGGCAGCCCCCTTCAGCAACGTGAATGGACCACCCGGCACTTCACGGAATCCGGTAACTTGGGCACCCCTCCTGGGTCAACCTGTACCCCCTACGAGTGCGGCGAATAGCCCGCCAATTTTAGAGTTATGCCCCATCCGTCTCAATGCCATGAGATGCGGGCCCGTTGCCCTCTAGAACCCGGCCATCCGTGCACCCCACCGCGGGGTAATCCTAGTACAGAAAGTAAAATATACATACAATGGGTACATCGACCGCAACCTGGTCGTGCCCCAAAATAATAATACAAACAGGCAGTGACAGCAGTCCACATGTCGGACGCTCGCCCCGCAATATCAAATGTACATAATACAACCAAATCTGTACTAGCATTGCATCCAGGCTATCCCCCACGACCGATCCGCAACATCACAGCAATACACAGAACATCAACATGAATGTCACGTTCGCAAATCCGTCTAACCGGGCTATAGCAGTCAGACAGGATTTACCGATCAAGTGACATTTACGGTCGCAGATATAATGTAAATACTGTGAAAAAATGTGTTTATAATATCCGATCGATCAAAATTATAACAAGTGGGCCCTAAGTGCAACTGTAGCACATCAAGAAATTCTGGGCCCAAAATTAATATTCCAAAACCCATATTTTCAACCCAGGAGCTTTCTGGAAAATTTTGGTACACTGATCAGTTCAAGTCGCGGCGGAACCGCGGCCCAAGCATGGGTTTGGTCGCGGTTCCACGGTCGTTTAGACTGTTCACGAGACCAAATTTTCCCAGAACTCTTAGATTGTCCTACACATCATTCTGAAACAACCTGAAAAATTTTTGGACTTCAAAAAATTTCGACAGAAACCGATTTGAAGAAATATACGGTTTTTGGAAAATTGTTCGATCGGAAATGTAAAACACATTAGACAAAGCTAGATTATGTTAATGTCAAGGCTCTGATACCACTGTAAGTGCACGGCGGCGCCCCGGCCTCCATCCCGAGGCCAAATGCGGAAGCGATGGTTAACATTAATTTTCTTGAACCGGCACAACCGCGCACTAAAACCCGGATCGTACCATTAACTAGTCTTAGCTAACTATTAGATGGGGAAGAGAGATATACCGAGCGATCCGTGTCCTCCGGTCTTCTCGCCATCGTCTCGATCTCCCGCGGAATGTCCAGTCTCCACCTCCCCGCCGGAAGGGCACCACGTCGCCTGCTTCTTTTACGGGCTCCCACCTCTATACCGAGGCAACTCGGGCACGAAGTTGGCGAGCCGACGTGCCCAAGGTTTGATGTAGAATGTGTAGTACTCATGTCTCATTTTGGGGTTCATGGAGGTGCCATTTTGGTGGAGGGATGATACATAAACTATGTAGAGAAACTTGGGGATTTTTGGAGCATCAAATGAACCAAAAACCCCACACCAAAAAAATGGGCAGCCCCCATGAGGGAATGGCCGGCCATGACAATATGGTGGGGTGAGAATAGAATGAGGGAGAGAGTGTGGATCAAAAGATACAAGAGAGAGAGAGAAAAGTGATCATGATCAAGCATGATAACAAAGCCAACCTCACACTCCAACTATCATCATAACAACCAAAAGTCATGCAATCATGATACTACAAGACTAGCCAGGATGACTAAAGAAAGTCAAGCAATGATGGTGCAAGTATCATGATACAATAATATGCAAAGACCCCCTTCCAAAATTGCTTATTTGCACAAATGCAAATAGGCCCTTCTCCACCAATCTTCGGCCAATGAACGATACAAAGGAAATTGGCCGAAACGGAAAGCAAACTGGCAACTCCAGAAAACTGGTCCCGTAATAAATTGCAGGATAACCCCGATACTGTGTATACACATCCGCATCTGTATTCCGACCGAAATACAAATGCAATGAGACAAAATCTACACTGTACTATACTAGGATCCGGCTTAAACCAAATCCGGCTAGTAATATCCGTTCGATCCTGATCCGTGCAATACCGCACGTATCTGATCGAACCCTGCCATATATCCATACATCCTGTAGTACGAACTGTCCGATCCTGATCCGTGCAATACCGCACGTATCTGATCGGACCCTGCCATATCTCCATACGGCCTCTAGTACTAACCGTCCGATCCTGATCCGTGCAATACCGCACGTATCTGATCGGACCCTGCCATATCTCTATACGGCCTCTAGTACTAACCGTCCGATCCTGATCCGTGCAATACCACACGTATCTGATCGGACCCTGCCATATCTCCATACGGCCTCTACAGCGTTTCACCCGAAACTTGAGTAACTGTATGTGTGGTGGACTCTAAAGACTCGTCAATACCTTGGTTGTGGATTTAACCACTAGCACGTCAGAGGTATAAGCCAATACGTAACGGGCTTCCAGGTATTGACTAAAAGGGACATCGATGAGCGAACTCATCCTGACACCCTACTGAGCCTGTCAGTGACAATATCCGTACAGTCCGGTCCGTTCGTCTATGAGCTTCGCATGGCGGGCCTAGGGGGTTGGTAAAAGTCAGACCCCCAAAAGAGGTACAAGTCGTGTCGGAGTGTAGCCCAGAACACCCTGAGATACTACTGGAATACCTACCAGTAAATCTCCTGCCTCGGCCGAGGGCTTCGTGTAATGGCTCTCCTAGACAAAGCGCGACCTCACCCCCAATACCGGGAGAGACGAACCCCTGAAGATCCGCTTACTGCCTCCATGTGGCTCGGAACTGTACCCAACTAAAACCTGTTTGCACGTCTCCTTTGAGCGTGGTAGGGTAGTAATCAAAGTACAGTGGGAACTCACACGAGAAAAATGACGATCCCCAGGTCGATAAACTAACCTGTACACATGTCACCAGGGAACTGCTATCTGAAGTCAGGTATAAGACCAACTAGCATGTTCCCGGCGAGTCCTGTCCGGTGTACTCATAACCCAATGAGCACCTGAATACATCTTAGGTGAACCAACTAACACCAGTGGCTAGTGAGACCGGCCACCGCCCCTCGTCGGGGTCTCGACTGTATACACTAGTCCACTCTGGAGTATCGATGCCCTGTCTCGAAACTCCCACGACTAGGGACCTTTTAAGGATGTGCTTATAGACTGCCAGCTCTCACGTATTGATCGCCCTCATACTGCTGGCAGTCAAGCAAGAATCCTAGGGGCTCTATCAACGTGCAATAGTGACATGTCAGGTCACCTAAAGCAGTACACGATGATAAAGTTAAACCAGATAGCATACTATCATCTTGAGTAAGACTGTCCTACGGAGATAGGTCCTCCCTCAATCATTGCAATCACGTGCTTGTGATCCAATAATTGACTCTGAGGGCACTATCTCCAACAAGACGTATGCGTCTTAAGACTCGAGACCGTGGTATTTTGGCAGAAGATTGATGTAGTGGGGTTTAATTTCAAAATTATCCCCGTTGGCTGGTAGAATAGATAGACAAGTAGGAAGTGGACCACGTATAGGATAGCATCTTTCTTGGAGAGAGATGCGTGGTGTATTCTGCTCACCTACGGGCGGTGGCAGCGTGGTGTTATAATTTGATGGAGTACCGTCCATCTCGGTCGATGTGGTGGTGGTGGGGAAAAAGAAGATGAAGAAGTACCGACTTCGGAGTCGATAGCAGGAACGCGGACAAGACGGGCACTAGAATCCCGTGTCCAACCGAGCATGCACTAAGCGGGTTTAGCGCAAGTGGCAGCGTGATTGAGATTTAAAATTAGTTTGTTTTTGAAAAAGTGTGTCGGACTCAGACAAATCACACAAAAATGCACAAACAACCCTGAAACTAAGGTCACCTAGGTCAAATCTCTAGACCGCTCCTAGACTTCCAAAGGACAAGCTGTAGGATCAATCCTCTACCACCTCTTTACCACTCTTGTGGCCAGGTAAGTGCCAGGTAAGTGGGAGGTATCCGCTATACGAATCACCGAAAGTAGCGGGCCTTAATTGAATAACCACATGCCTCAGACACACTTGCCTAGACACCACAAAAGTAATGCAGATAAGTGATAAATTACCCGCGACCTTCCGCTGTCCTTAATGAGCGCGACAGTCCTTATAGTCTTGTCTAGATATTTTTTAAATTAATGTAGGGTTGATGCAGATGCTCGTTTTGTGATTTGTGGGGCTTAGGAAGGGTGATAAAATCCCTACCTAATCTGAATTTTGGTCTTGCCCCTTAAAAATCCGTATTAAGATATGAATTAACAAACCAATTACAAAACTTTGCAAAAAGAATTTTGAGTGGCAAAATTTTGCAAAGAATCCTGCAGAAAAGATATTTTATTGGATTTCAGAGGAGAGAGAAAGATTTGAGAAAGATACCAGAGAAGTTTGGAACCCTAATCCTCCAATTCCGCCGCGCTTCCGCCGCCAAAAGGCTCCTTTAACCG
This sequence comes from Agapanthus africanus, assembly GCA_030015575.1. NCBI lineage: Eukaryota > Viridiplantae > Streptophyta > Magnoliopsida > Asparagales > Amaryllidaceae > Agapanthus > Agapanthus africanus. The sequence goes on from JASDDO010000031.1 coordinate 124,111,822, forward strand.
CGCTTCCGCCGCGGAGTAGAGGGACAGGTAATGAATTTTGCTACGTGGCCTGCTGTACTCCTCTGGATCTTGATGAATGTCTCTGTCTTTCTGTTTCTTCAAGTCTGTGACTCCAGATCTCCTTACAAAATTCACACACAATTTGTTAAATATACAATTTGCAGTTTTGTTTTAATTATGATATAGATCGGATAAGAATTCAACAAAAATAGTAAGAAAAAAATTTACGCACGTATCCCCGGCAACGGTGCCATTTGATTGGTCTGTGAAAAGTGTTTGTAATTTAACCGCAATCAGAACGGTGTTGCTTGTAGCTAGCCGAGATGAGTACGGGTTGTCCTCAGGGAAACGTGGAACATTTCAATCTTATTTTAGATGTGTTGAAAAAGGGGAAGAATAAAGAATGGTGGAAATAGTTTCTAGATCTACGTTAAACAAGGATGCAAAATACAGATCTAGATTGACTACGGAGGTAAGTTTAATATTAAAAGGTGGCTTGTAAGGTTCATTAGGATTTAGTAGTTATGGATGATTAATTAAAGATTACTCTTTTTATCCTTTAATAGATTTAAAACTAGAACGACAGTGATGCATGTTGATTAGGGTTTCTGGAGGGAAAAGGGTTCCCACTCTTAACCCCTATCTCGACATGGAACTCCGTTCATTTCTAGCCTTTACCAAAACAATAGTTAATCTAATCTCTAATCGTGGTTGCGATTATCAATGAATTGATGGCGCACCCACGATGGATGTTAACTATTCTTTTGGTAAAGTTTATAAACTTTATAGGACTTAAAAAGAGTTTAAAGATCTTCATCATCCATTAATCTACCCTAATCCCATGAATCCTAACAAGCGAAGAATTACTCGCGCATGTTGGGAGAAGAAGAGATGGAGAGAGAAATCATAATGAAAAACTACAAAGAATTAAAATAAGAAAACAACTACCTTTATTAATCAACAAGATCAATTACGCTTTGTTCCCTTTGAAAATGATTACAAATTGCTAGTTTGCTTCTCGATCTCTTCTAAGGAGGTAGATGAACCGTTGATGATCAGTCTGGATACGTGAGCCGTCTTGGACTTCGTGATCTCTTCAGCTTGATGATTTTTCCAAGAGGCTCTCGGTCCTTATTTATACTCACAGAGCCGGAACACTAGTTTCCTAATATGGTAACTGGTTGTTACGATTCTAACCAAAAAATCCAGAATCCCAACGCCCTTAAAGTGCGGCGGAACCGCGGTCATTGGATGGGTTTGACCGCGGATTCGCAGTCTTATGGCGGGATCTTGGCCTTAAATTTCTGGGGCTTCATCTATGTAGCTCTTGGTGATCTTTTGAATATCTAGACTTTGAAAATCTTCTCTATATTTCTGCCAGAATTGGTTTCTTCAATTTACTTGAATATCTTCGGCAGATTTGATCTCGCTAACTCGGATTTCATTGATTTTTGTCATGATATAATTCCTGCACAATTATTTCTATAAATGATGTTAGTAGAATTTGTTTTTATTGAGATATTATCTTAACCATTTGTCATGATATTTTAGTTTTAAGAGAATTGGTCAAAGATATTTCATATTAAAATAGTCCAAATATTATATGTTTACCATTTTCCTTTATAATGTTAATTATAATATATAAACACATGAAAATAGTATTTTTACGGATAAACCCTTATATTTGTCATATTTATAATAAACTTCTTCTATTATATAGAAATAGTAGGAAAAAATATCATATTAAATGTGCAGCATTATCAACTAAACAATAATATTATGAACAATTTCCTAAATCAAAAGTTGTTTGGATCAGGAACGTTGTGCAATGGTATATACGTTCTAAATCAAACCATAGTTCTTACAGTACAGAACACTGTCACGGCCCGAAAGTACGAAACATGACCGGCACCTAAACTATGAACGTCTCGAGACGTACGTAATCTAAGTAAACCGAAAACCCAGAAATCCAAACCAAGAAAAGTAGTAGAGTGCAGGAAAAACCAACTTAAAGCAAGTAATTTCAATAGCATAAGCCGAATTATGCGGTTTTGAAAACATCAAAAATTTACTGAAAATTTCGGCAGAGTCTCCTTTGTAAATACTGGCCCCCAAACGGGATACAACATGAATAGTATACAAAATCAAGAAAAAGGCATCCCCAAGCAGGAGCTAGCTCTTTGTCAATCGACGGTCACAACGACACAAGCAATAATATACAACGCCAACGGCGAGGATCAAAACTCAAAAGGAAACTCAAAACCACCAGAAATATAACGAGCGACTCTAAGGTCGAAAGAATAAACAACACTGGTCTCTATCTCAATAAATACATGTTTGGTTGATGGAATTTACTAGATACAATGGAATAATATTATACAAGGTAATATGATGGGTACGATACAAGAAAAACCCACCTACTAGCAAGTCACCCGAATGAAACTGAGCCCGCAAAGCCGTAATGAAACCTGTACGGCAAACCTGCAAGAAACTGGGGCACAACGGGGGTGAGTTGCCAACTCGTGAATAGAAAAACATCTACGCACAGAAATCGCATAAATAACGCAACCTGGGTCAATGATCATAATATATCCTCAAATATATGAATAACAGGCAGCCTATAACAATGGCTAGGGTAATATCTAACCCGAGTGTAATCTCATGTGCCCGTGTCAGTGCCTCAGATAGCAATATATCATATGAATGAGGTATGAATGCATGAAGACAGAATACATGCAAATGAAGAAACTGTTTTCATAAATTAGTGAGATTTCCTTTGTATATTTTCAAAATGAGGCATCATAATGAAATCAGCATAAAACAGTGCCTAGCATCGGCACAAAACGTAATCCCAATATCTCGATATCTCGGCATCACAGTCTCTGTACCTCAATCACAATATCTAGGGCGCCGTCAGTCCAGACCGGCCCCTACCAACCATCTCGAGACCATGGCGGTATCCTCCGGATATCCGACGCGTCGCGTAAAATCACCGGTAAGTAGTGTTCCCCTGCCAGGCTCACATCATCATCATCACGCGCTTCTTGCCCCGGGGTACATTACCGGGTCCACCATGTACCCGAAACGGTTCATCCGTCTCCTCGAATCGGGTCTCGAAATCCATCAGCAAACTCATGGTGGACGACTCATACATCATGGGAAAACCGCACTTTTTATTTTAAAAGAGAGAAAAGGTTTATTTATGTTTTTGCGGTTTTCCTCCAAGTCCAGAAAATCTCATGGAAATCCGAATCCAAAATCTCAATAACACGTAAAATAGTGAATATATGCATGAGAATCCATGAATGCGGCATAACAATGAATAACAGTATGCATGAAGTAGCAGGTAATAACTACAATGTCTAAACTATTAGCTAACAGGCTATGTCAAGCAATAATATTTTCTAAGTGTACGTGACATGGCAATTACCGATGAAGATGTGTGTGAGCCGGCAAATAAGTGTACGTGGTACATACGCATCATCGGTAACGGTGCTGGTGTCCTAACAGCATGATATCAATAATGGAGTATGAAACATAAAATAAGCATGCGATGCGAAGCGGACCACAAAAATGAGCGGGAGCTGAAACTAGACGCAACTATAACTAATCTGCATTAATTTAATATCAGTCCTACAAATGGTGCCTTTTGAAATAACACAAATCATGGGGTTTTGAAAATAGGGGCTACGGTGTTTTTATGAAAAGATACATCTTTTGAAATATCCGTAGGATCCCTTGGGCTGTCTTTTTAAAATACCTACGATTCGTTAGTTTTTGAAATAGTTAAGAATCGAATCTAATCTAACAACTAAACTAAACTAAAGGGCTAAGCTAACAAGCTGGACTACAGGTAAGGAAACCGCCTATCATCTGAGTCGATACATATACATACCTGTATAGGTATAGTCGGTGATCCCGCCTCAATAATATCATATCCATAACCAGACATCCCAAGTCAAGAGTGCGGATCAATCATCAAAATATAGCTCGTACGTAAATCCGTCGTACGGCATCTCCAAATCTGGGTACGGGTCAATATCATATTCCTCACACTAATCCTCAGGTATCCTCTTTATTCAAGATCATCGTCTAGGGTACTGACCTATGTCTAGTACAATACTAATATCCTCAATGTACTCATGATCTGACTACTGATCGACAATCTCGTACAAACCGATATCGTCAGCACAATCATTATCAAGGGGTATACATCGCCCAATACGGCCTAGTATCCATATCCTAGTATATGATATCTCATATCACGATCACATGTCGACCACTTTATATATAACACTATTCATCCGTATCGTCGCCCCAAGATCCGCTATAACACCAGGACGTACCTCAAGTACGAATCCTGCCATATCACCGATATCACAATCTCAACACAAATCTCATCGACTCATCTCAATCCCAAGTATCATCCTCAAATCCGTATGTGAACACATAGTCCCATACCTATGTGGACACATCACTATATTTTCCGTATAAGCACAAAAGAAGGAAGAAAGTATGCAAGTATGGGTGGGTGTGTGTAAGTGTGGTGCGACCGCTACTCTAGGGTTTCGCGACACTCAATCATCCAAAAACACAAAATATCCATATTTATCATCAATAACTCAAACAATATATAAACAATATATATATATATATATATATATGTGTGTGCATACGTATTCGTATACATCACTACGAACTGCGGGGGTGCTATACGCCATCCACCCGACTTCTCCCCGTAGATATAAATCTACTCACCCGGTCCTCGCTTGCCGGTGCCGACGCCGCCACGCGCTTGCTTGTCGTCTCGAAGTCCCATGGGGTACCTACATATCATAACGCACCGTATCGCATTAAAACTAAATTCGAAATCGAAACGGCATACGAAAATCAAATCGACACGCGTATCACGCATAGGTCCAAACCTATCGCCTACGCATGCAAGAATAGTCAAACCAACCCTCGATGTCGATGTACAAACGTCAAACCGTCGAGAAAAATCCAATCACACTCATTTGCACATTCACGAACACTAATTTTAATATAAACTAGGTTAAAACTCACAAAAACCCCAATTTCACTTAAAAAGTCATTTTTCCGAAAATCTAGCAAGAACAATTCGCCATTTTTATACCAAACATGACGTTTAAATGAATGTAGCGGCCAATATACTTATTAAATATCTTAAATAAGTCATAGAAACAATTTCCGGAATTTAATCTCATTAAATTCCAAAAACCCTAATATTCTAGTTTACAAAATACCCTTTTTAACAATTTCATAGCCAAAAATGCACAAACTAGAATTTAGGTTGGATTTCCATGCTCTAAAGCATTAAACTACACTTAATAAAGTTAATAATACGATAAAAACCCTAACCATATTTTTAATCTCATATTTCGAATTAAATCAAAAAACCTAGTTTGCAACAAAAGCTTAATTTGGACATTTTTCAACTAACAACTTGTAATTAACAACTAGATTAGTTTTCTACAAAACTAAATATGTTAATCCACATCACTAAACCTTGCACAATCAAACACAACTCATTTCCACAACAAACCCTAACTTGAAATCTTTATTCATGCAATTAAACTCACATAAACCAAATTAACACTTAATTAAATTAGCTTTAAGAAATTAGTAACAAATTAAGCAAAAATGTTTAGAATTATACCCAAAAACATTTGAAGATCCACAAGCATCCATGGCCCTCCAAAAATGCTCTCTTTTCACAAGGTTCCATGCTATACGGGCTAAGCTAAAATGGGTAGGAGTCGGATTTGGGTTTTAGGATTTTTTTGATGGATTTTGGGGCAATTTTTGATGAAGTTTTGAAGAGAAAAGAGAAGGGGAATGGGGGGGCTGCTGCAGCTGTAGGAAGGGGGGGTCGGATGGAATGCGAGGGGGAGAGGAGAGAGAGGGAGGTAGAGAAAGTGGGGGGAGAAAGTCAAGGTCAAACCAAAGTCAAAAGTCCACCTCATTTAACCATTTTCTTTTTCTTTTCTTTCATTTCTTTCCTTTGAAATTCAAGTGGGGAAAAAGATGGGGGCTGCTGAATTCAGCCAAGGGGAGAAGTGAATGGGGGTGTGTGGGTGTGGGTACGGGTGTGGGGTGATGAAAAATGATAAATACAATACCCCAAACATCCATTTACGCTAAAAAAGAGCATTTTTTCTTAAATAATTTCTAAACCGTTTTGGCAAATAATTTCGTTCCAAAAACAACATGATAAAATTTTATTTAATGTTTTATGATGCACAAAATTTGTTTCAACTCGTTCCAATTTGTAATTTTCCCTAATTAATTGTATTAGTGACGGCTTAAAATAATATTTTTTTTAGAAAATTTAAAATTTCACCAGCGGCTCAATAAACACCAAATAATAACAATTACATAGCTAGAATATGTATATTTAATTTTTATAATAAGATATTTTTATTTTGGCTTTTTACAGGAAACCCCCTTATTTTACCGATTTTTTCGAAATTTTACCGAAACGATTTTCAAAACGTTACAAACACACACTAGAGGAAAAGTTCAGAAATGAACGAATCCTTCTTGTGGCATTATAGACTTGGTCATATCAATGTGATACGACATGCTAAGTTACATAAGGATAGATATTTGAATCCATTCGAATTTTCATCTTATGAAACTTTCCAGTCATGTCTCAAAGGAAAGATGACCAAAACTCCGTTTACTGGACAAGGAGAAAGAGCTACGGAACTCTTGGGACTGATACATAGTGATGTATGAGGTTCCATGTCTACACATGCCAGGGATGGTTCCACGTACTTCATTACATTGACTGACGATCTCTCAAGATTTGGACATGTCTTCCTGTTGAAACAAAAGTCTGAAGATTTTGAGAAATTCAAAGAATATAAGCATGAAGTTGAGAACCAGATGGGTAAAAGTATTAAAATCCTTCAATATGATCGGGGAGTAGAATACTTGAGCACGGAGTTTCTGGATTATCTAAAAGAGAATGGGATTCTCTCTCAGCTCCGTATACACCACAGCACAACGGTGTATCGGAGCGCAGAAATCACACCCTATTATATATGGTGCGCTCTATGATGAGTACTGTTGAGTTGCCTGTTTCCTTTTGGGGTTATGTGCTTGAGACAGCTACATACCTATTGAATAGGGTTCCGACCAAATCAGTGCTTACCACTCTATATGAGATATGGGAAGGGAAGAGGCCATGCCTTAATTTTATTAAGATATGGGGTTGTCCGGCCTATGTTAAAAGGCAAAATCCGGACAAACTCGAGGCAAGGTATGTTTTGTGTAAGTTTATTGGATATCCCAAATATTCGCGAGGGCGTATCTTCTACCACACCGAGGAACAAAAGGTGTTTGTTGCTTAACATTCCACCTTTTCTGAAAAGGAATTTCTTATGAAAGAAATTAGTGGCCATGAGGTAGAACTGGAAGAAGTTCTAGCTACACAAACTACGACTGATGATTTGGTAGAACCGGAAGATTCAGTAGTCCCCGATGAAACTCAGCCTCTCTACCGATCTAGTAGGTTTCATCATCCACCTGAGAGATACTACGGTTTTCTCATTGAGAGTGGGAGCGAGGATTGCATCATGGAAGATGATGACCCAACTAGCTTCGAGCAGGCCATCACGAGTGGGGACTTTGTGAAATGGATGGATGCAATGCGATCTGAGATGGAGTCCATGTACACCAACAAAGTATGGACTTTGGAAGATGCTCCTGAAGGGGTAAAACCCATCGGGAGCAAGTGGATCTTTAAGAAAAAACTTGGTGTAGATGGAAAAGTTGAGACTTTGAAAGCTAGACTTGTAGCAAAAGGTTTTCGTCAACGACCAGATGTGGATTATGATGAAACCTTTTCTCCATTAGCTATGCTTAAGTCCATCCGGATCCTCTTTGTCATCGTTACATACCATGACTATGAAATCTGGTAGATGGACGTCAAGACCGCTTTTCTAAATGGTGATTTAGAAGAAAGCATGTACATTACACAGCCAGAGGGCTTCGTGGACAATGGGAGCAGCGGAAAGGTGTGCAAGCTGCTTAAATCAATCTACGGGTTAAATCAGGCATCGCGGAGTTGGAACGTCTGTTTTGATGTGGCATTCAAAGAGTTTGACTTCATAAAAAAGGTTGATGAACTTTGTGTATACAAGAAGGTTGAAGGGAGTAAGGTCGTCTTCCACGTATTTTACGTGGATGACATACTCTTGATAGGAAATTATGTTCCTATGCTGCACTCGGTCAAGCTCTTCTTATTATAAGATTCTCAATGAAAGATCTAGGTGATGCCTCCCATATCTTGGGAATTAAGATCTATAGAGATAGATATAAACGGATGTTGGGATTGTCCTAATCTAGGTATATTGACACCATAGTAAAGAGGTTCAGTATGGAAGATTCCAAGCGTGGGAATTTACCCACGATCTCAGGAATCACTCTCTCCAAAGAGATGTTTCCCAAGACTGATTTGGAGAGGGCTCGCATGCAAGGGATATCCTATGCATCGGCAGTAGGCTCTATCATGTATGCGATGTTGTGTACCAGACCCGATGTAGCATACTTACTAGGTGTAGTGAGTAGGTATCAAGCAGATCCTGGAGAGAATCACTGGACAGCTGTGAAGAACATTCTTAAGTACTTGAGAAGGACTAAAGAAATGTTCTTGGTGTATGGTAACGGAGAACTCCACATGGGGTCCTTTACCAATTCGAGCTTCTATAATGATAAGGACGACTCTAAGTCGGTCTCGAGTTTTGTCTTCACTATCAATGGAGGGGCGGTTTATTGGAAGAGTTCCAAGCAAGAAACCGTGGCAGACTCGATGATGGAGGCTGAATACATTGTTGCCAACGATGCCGCCAAAGAGGCTGTCTGGATGAAGAAGTTCATAACTGAACTTGGTGTGGTTCTGTCCATCGAGCATCCAATACTTTTGTATTGTGATAATAATGGAGCAGTGGCTTTAGCCAAGGAACCCAGGTCCCATCAGCGATCCAGGCATATTCTGAGGCGGTATCACCAGATCTGCGAGATAGTTGATCGTCTGGAGATCGAGGTCAGGAGAGTTGACACGAGGAATAACATAGCGGATCCACTCACGAAGGCCATACCCCAGATACAATTTGAGAGACTCTTCGGGATGTTGGGTATGAGAGATTGTTAGATGTATGTATGACCTAGATGCTATTATTGTACATGACTGTATATTATAGTGGATGCTTGGACATATATAGAAAGGAATTTCTTGCTCGACATGATAGTATTCTATCTGGTTGCTCTTTATCTTAACATGTAGATTTGTATTGTGATATTGTCTTTCTCTTACATGTTGATAAAGCCCTTAGGATGTATACTTGACTACCAAGATTAGGATATAGATCATACTAGTGGGGCCAGGGTATTTCACAAGTTCATCCTTTAATTGTTCCTAGTCGTGGGTGCATCGAGACATGGCATCGATATTCCAGAGTACACTAGTGTATACGTTTCTTGACCCATTTGATGGGCGATGGATGATACCACATCCATTGGTGTTTGACATCAAAGATTGTATACGGGTGCTCAGTGGAGACTGGGTACACCGAACAGGACTCGCCGAGAACACCTAGATGGTATTATACCTATCGTCAGATAGCAGTTCTCTGGTGACACTGGTACAGGTTATTCTGTAGACCCGAGATCGTCATAGAGTCTTGTGTTATTCCCACTGTGCTTTGATTTCCACCCTACCACGTTCAATAGAATGTGCAAACAGGTGGGATTTGTGTACAGTCCCGAGTCACATGAAGGCAATGAGCGATAGGAGGGGTTTTGTCTCTCCGGTATTGGGGGTTGATGTTGGGCTGTGCTCGATTGGCTATAACAGGAAGTCCCTGGCCAGGGCTGATACTGAGATTTAGTGGTAAGTGTTATCAGTAGTTTCTCGACCCGTTATGAGCCTCACATCGGCATGACTTATCAAATTATTGGGGTCTGACGTTTACCACCCCCAGACTAGATATGCGACATATCAGACGAAGAGACCGGACTGTATGGTAGTGTTACTTATTGGATTCACGGGAGTTTGAGCAAGCTTGCTTGTTGATATTATGATCGAACATTACCCTGGTAGCCGTTACGTCAAACTAGTACCGCTGACGGCTTGTGGGTAACTGATATGATCATTACCTACTGCCGGCGTATTGACGAGTCTTTAGAGTCCTACACAGAGCTTTCCTGGTTCAAGCGAAACGAAGTAGGGCACATATGTGATATGTGCGGGAATGAGATTAATACGTGTATTTGATACCGTATTCTAATCTTATGATATGTGATATCGGTCGGTTATATGTGATATAGCCGGGTTATTGAATCAAGTGTTGATTCGATAAGTTGATATATATGATATTAGTCGGTTGAATGCGCTACAGCCAGGTTATTAAATCAAGTGTTGATTTAATAATTTAATGTATGATTATATATTTGATATATTATTATTCAATAACTAATATTAGCTCAATTAAGATTTCTTTTTCTCACCTGTACATTTAATATATATGTGATATATATTATTGTATTTATTTCCTTGTGTCATGCTTGATGATACATTGCACTTGGGTGTATGAGACTCATACCATACCATAGATAATTAGGGTAATTAATTATTTAAAGTATAAACAAAATTAGGTGGAAATGACATGGTTTGTGAAGCTTGGAGAAGCTTGTGGAAACATTGACTTAGTCCACTAATTTTGTCTTTGTTTAGATATTTATTAACTCAACCGTTATCTTTAGCTATGATTAAGTCTCTACAATGATAATATATGATATTATCTCACCAATGGTTTCCACTTCACTCTCATTCTATTCTAGACTTCATCTCCTTCTTCATCTCCATTGAACTCTCTAGGTTTTCTTGAGGTGAAGAAAAAGTGTGAGAAAAATAATTCTAAAGTGAGCAAAATTCTTACTTCATCAATCTACACTAGACTAGCCATTTAGTATAGCTTGTTTGCTTCACTAATTTTCAATTAGTGAAGAGGTAGCTTGAGTGGGAGATTCCTCGACGTAAATCATCTTCGGCCTCCAAGTTCTTCAAGCAAGCTTGTTCATTTCGCCTTGTGGAGCCTAACGAGAGTCTGGGAGACCACTACTTGGAGCGAAGGGACTACAACACACAACTTTAGAAGTGAAGCACCGGTCTACAAAGGATGTATTCCTTGTTCACTGTCACAACCCGAAAAGGCACGTGACTGGCACTTGAATCATGTGAAGTCTATATGACCCCAACTACTTCAAGTAAGCCAAAAACCCAGAAATCTAAACCTTTTAGGGAAAATAGCGGAGGTGAAGTTTTGAAATGACGGTATAATGAAAACAATTTCTTTCTTTAAATACATATGTAATGATATATGAAAATGCAGTCTTTGTATCTAACTTGAAACATTTTCTTTATTGAAAAGTTGGGCAGCATCTCCTTTGTATATTTTAACCCGAAAACGGTACAAGCAATATAATAAAAGGCATCCCCAAAAAGGAGCTAGCTCTTCGCTAAAAGGAGGAAACAACCACGCAGATAATAAGTATACAACGCCGAATGGCGAGGATCAAAACACAGAAAGAAAATTAAACATCATCAAGAAAAGAAAAAAAAATAAATACTTAAGCGCGACTTTAGGGCTTTAAGAATAAACGACTGTGGGTTTCTAAGTCTACTAAATATACATGTCCGGTTGATGGAGTTTTAACTAGATACAACTGAATTAATTATACAAATATATACTGGTGGTCACGAAGCAAATGTATCACACCTATCAAGCAATTACCCGGAAGAAAGTGAAGTGCCAGCATGCCGCTACGGAATCTGTACGGATGAACCTACAAGAACTGTGGCACAGCGGGGGTGAGTTGCCAATTCATGAGTAGAAGACATCACCGAGTAGAAATCGCATATATCTTGATCTCCCAGGCCATACAGTAATATACTACTAATAATAATAATAATACACTAACATCGAATAAAGTAAGGTAACAGTGGCATAAAAGTGATACCAAGGTACTCGTGTCCATGTCATAAGATGTGATACATGTACGAAGGCATAATCAGGTGGGTGTGTCCAGCAAAGACACACAAGAATCATAATAAAACGGGAGTGTCCAACACCGACTCTCGAACATCACGAAACCTGTGTCCAACATCGACACGTAAATCCTAGGATCTCAGGCGCTGCATCCTCTGATCGACCCTCATATCCATCTCATGACTTTGGTCGGTATCCTCCAGATAATCGACGGGTGCAAACTATCACCAGTAGGTAGTGCTCACCTTCTAGGCTCATCATCTAACACTCGAGCTTATTGCCCCGGGGTACCTTACCGGGTCCACCATGTACCCGCAGACGGATCATCCCACTCCTCGAATCGGGTCTCGAAAACCAAGCTCAGAACCGAGAAAACATCATGGTGGACTTGAAACATCATATCAGGAAAACCGCATCATTCTGTTTTAAAATAATCATAAGTTTATAAAATTTCACATGCGGTTTCCCAAATCCAGAATTCGCATGAAAGATCCGAAATCTCAAAATCACGAATCAGTAAACAGTGAATATCGGCGTAAAGCCACAGAATAGTACATAACAGAATGAATATATGAATGCATCGGGTTTTGAGTAAGGAATGCAATATCTAGGCTAGCATATGAGACCAAGCATACTAATAATATGTTTAAACTACCAGCTAGCAGGTTGTACCAATGAAATAATGTTTTCTAAAGCATACGTGAAATGGCAATTACCGATGATGATGTGTGTGAGTCGGCAATCAAGTGTACGTGCAACATGCGCATCATCGGTAATGGTGCAGGTGTTCTAGCAGACAAGATTATAATAGAAAGTAAACAGCAAAAGCAACAATAAAGTATATCAATTATATACGAGCCATACCGTTTATCATGTTTAAATAGTATGAATCGTTGTTTTTAGAAATGTAGGGACAACGGTGTTTTTGAGACAAAGGTTTTCTTTTGAAAATCCGTAGCGTCCCTCGTTTTATTCTTTGAAAAAGCCTACGGTTCGTCGGTTTTGAAAATAGGTATGACTCGAGACCAAGTTAACCTATATCTATGCAACTAAGGACTAAACTACGAACTTAGTCGGAGGTGATAAGAAATCTATATAATCCTGAGCCGATATATCTAATAGTCGGCGATCCAGCCCCATATCATCACGTATGGTAATAATACATCGTACGACATCCTCGAGTCAAGAGTGAGGATCAATCATCATGTGCATCTCGTACGGTAAAATCCATCGTACGACATCCCTAAAATCGAGGGTAGGGTTCAAATATCATATATAAATCATCAAGCGCACGGCACCAATATTCGTACAATATCAATATCATAATCAGTGGTATGGATCTAAGGTCTCGTACAATCTATTATTTATCAAGTCACATGTTATCGCATGTTTGAATACATATCGCCCAACGATCCTTTATTATATCGTGTCCCGATTCGATCACATATCAAAATCTCATGGCATCATGCCCGATCATATCGACTCATATCCATAATATATACTATCCTCATCTCACGTGTATATGTATACACACACACACACACACACACACACACACACAAACATATGCCCTCTCTCTCTCTCTCTCACACACACACACACACACATACCCAAATACATATACCCAGTGTGTGCGTGTGTGCGACTAAGTAAACCGATAACTCACGACTAAAGAACGAAACTAAGAGTAAACTATCCTACAAGTACGCCAAATCTAATCTATAGTCTCCCAGTAACCCTATTTACTAGGTATCCATGTCTCACATAAACATAAATAATATATATAACCTATTCTACGGTTGCGGCGGTGCTATACGCCATCCACCCGACCTCCCCCGTAGATATACATGTACTCACCTTGATCCTTGCTTGCCGAAGTTGATGACGCCATACATCTCCTTTGTCGTCCCGAAGTCCACGTGAATGTACCTACATATCACAACACATTGTATCGCATCAAAATTCGATTCAAGAACCGACACGACACGGGAAGTGCTCAAAGGTTAGAACCTATAGCCTACGCATGGAAAAACAATCATAAAACTCTCGTCGTTGACGTACAAACGTCCAACGACCAAAACCAAATTCAAATACCAAAAACCAAATTTTAGAAATCGGAAAAACATTGCCAACATCAACTAAAAATGCTTCCATAATTTTGCTCAGGTAAAGTGGGACTAAACTAACAATACAAGGGCTATGTTATGAGGAGTATGAGCTGCAGGCCAAAATCCCACACCAGACTCCAAAATTTGGCCGGCGAGAATTGCTACAGTAACGGGTGTCGCCGGCACAAATTTGGTATTTTGGTCTCATTCTTCTATGGTGGTCTCCTAGTGGTCAAACTAGGTCAATATAGTAGTTTGATTTTCTCAGAAACATCCCAAGTTACTCCAGATTCCCTGTAGTCCTAAAAATTCTCACAAAACCGACACGGGAAAATTTTAAGCTCATGTCTTGGGGTTTTAGTCTCTGGTTTGGTCCATAAAATCGACTCTACAGGGGTTGTGGTCACTAATTACACTCAATTACATCCTCACAACTCAAGATAAGCCCTTATCCTCCTCTTGGAATATCCGACATCGCTAATCAACTCAAGATTTACTCTAAACTATACTAGTATAAAAGGTAAACTAGAAACTTAACTAAGGGTGTAGGACTTACCTCACTTGGTAACTCAAGAATTTTCTTGAGTTGCTTAAAGTCTTCAAAACCTCAACTTGGTTGGTCCATGGTGTATGTAAGGGGCTTGGGATCATTTTTTGTGAAGGAAAAGTGGTGTTTTGAGATGGTTATGAGGGTGGTCATGAGGAGGTAGAGGAGGTGAGGAAATGGAGAAGGAGGAGGAGAAGAAGGATGATGAAAATGAAGTGATGAGAACAATGAGCCATGGTCAATGAACACCCCTCACCCTCTCTCTCTCATGAGCCATACCTCTATGTCCCCTCCACACAAAATATTTCACATTTAAATATCCTTCTTCTTTTTATTTTAAAATATCAGTATCATTTTTCAAGAAAAAGAAGGATGCCATGTTAAATAACAAAATGTAACAAGTAGTTTGCAACATGATTTGTTGCATGCCATGCACATAAACAAGATTAATGCAAAATTAGTAAATGCTTATCGAGTTTAGTAATTAACTCATTTACAAATAATTATTTTAAAAAATCTATAAATTCCTATTTCACATAATTTCTTTCAAAATCAATAATTCTTATTAATTTTCCAAACTATTGGTATATAGTTATACCATATCATTAAAACTAATATCCATACTTTAAAATATTCATAATAATAATTATTTTAATAATTTAAATTTCCAAAATAATATTTTATTTTTCTGAAATGTTACAGTCTTCCCCCTTTAAATAAATTCTGTCTCCAAATTTAAATTTAAACTCCCCCAATACTAAAAACATTTCAATCTATAAATCAAATCAACGGGGCTCCGAGTATCATGAATACACAAAACATATCTTAGCGTAATGCTTGCGCATGAAAATGAGAGTAAAACTCAAATCAAACTCTGTCAAGCGTCTCTCCATCCTGGGAATTTATGTGAAAACACTAGTGTCCAAGAATCATTACGAAAATGACATATGATATAAATAGGACTATAGCCTATATGTAGTACGCATCGTTGTAAAATCATCAAACATCCAAATAGGAATGCTTGAAAAGCGTATTTTTTTCAAATCGTCGTGCGATGCGCGTATCACGGGACAAGTAGCGGACGTTGATTATAAGAAAAATAGCTACACATATATTTCTTTTGTTTAACATACACGTTCCGCCTTTTTGAAAACGACTTAAAAATGTTTTTCTTTGTAAAGTTTTGTGTCGTCATGGACACATAGGAAAATATCGAGACTATAGCTCGTTTTTTTTAAAACCCCTTCCGTGGACATTGATGCAAGAAAAAATACTCAGGTACTATCCTCAGACTAGTCCTGCTCGGTTACTAAACCATATAGTATATAAGTCATGAAAACATGATGCTCGAAAGAAATCCAACTCAAATAGCGTATACAAAAGTACCGCGTGCATCTGGTGCGCATGGAAATCAAAATCAATACAGGTGTCACGAATGTGCACCGAAATAAAGCTAGGTGCAACGGGTGTGCACGAAAACATACGTCGAGTGCAACAGATGTGCACGACAACAATATCAGGTGCATGTGATATGCATGAAGAATCTTGATTTAGTGCATCTGGTGTGCACAAAATCGCATCTATTGCACCAAATGTGCGCAAGAATCCCAATCAAGTGCACAAGGTGCACGAAAACATACTCCAGAGCACTAGGGTGCATAAAAATGAATATCGAATAACAAAATTGAAATCAACAGTATACGACATACACCAAATCAAATCAGTCATACAGTGGAAAATAAACTCATAAACATGTGCATATGTGCGCACAAAACCATATTAAGTACCGAAAGTGGGTGTAAACTACAACGAATGCCTAAGTCAAAATCATGCGCATACTGTATGCATGAAATCAAGATCAAATATCTTGGAGTATAAAAAATCAAAATCAAGCGCAAATGGGTATGCACAAAACGAAAATCAGTACAACTGATATATAAAAATGCGAATCGAGTGCAACTGTAGTGCACATAAGAAATATCAATGATAAAACGAATCGTCAAAATACCAGAAATCAAAAACAACGGAAACGTGATATTCGAATCACCAAATCGCAAATCATAAATACTGTTGTCGATGTGCCCCTCCTTCAATATCGAAGGGTGTCGGTGCATCCAAAGCTAGCAGAGCAAGTATATACATGCCTCCTGTTTACGGTCTGGCGCCAACTGCCCTTAGGTTCTCATCTCTCTTTGTAGATTACCAATTACATGACTCCTCGGCTCAACATCCCGATACGGAGTAATGAAGGAAACATTTCCCTTCTGGCGCATTCTCTGAAAATCTCCTGACCAATTAATATGGTCACTCGTAACGTATCTCGTCAACGATAGCAATTTCTGCAGGACTGTTAGGAAGTTGGCACCCTTTACTTAATCCATTTCTTGTTCCAGAATAGCTGCATTCTCTTCGTGACCTTCTTCTGGAATTATGACAGTATTTAACGCCTCACCATAGGCATCCAGTCTCTGATGTGAACGGAGTGGAACGTCATCTCGTCAAGATCTCGCACGAACCTTTTGCTCCGCTTTTCTTCAATATGGACCAATTCAGAATCATCTCTTCGTAGCTGTGTGGACTGTGCTCCAAACGACTGCAGTCATATCTAGAGTCTCCTTTCCGAAGCTATGAACTCGGCATCTCAATATCTAGTAGTAGGCATCTGGCCAATTACATTCTTGGGAACTCGTCCAAATCATCGGAGTAATGCTCCTTCACTCGTCCTTTCTCGATTGACTCAGAACACGTCTGTATGCGGTCTTCTTCTAGCTGAAGTTAGTAAATTTGATGATCTCGCATCGGAGTATCCAAACGAACAACATGTCCTAGTCATTTATCCAAGGATGACTAGCGATCCTCTATCGTGTCCCAATGTATAAACTCCTGTTGCATTAGCTTCTGATGTCTAGAGGTGATATCTTATCAACTCAATCGACAGCTGGCTTATCTGTCCGCACTGTAGACAACGCCTCAATCATCTGGAGTAGATGGTACCGTAATAATCTTCGCAGTCTGGCTGGCCTCTAGCAATGGCCCGGTCAACTGGTGTAGATCTCGAACGCTCGCGTCAATGAGAAAACATAGTAAAAAGATATATCGAAACGCTTGTGTCACTGGAATACATCCTGGTCATTCTTCATCCATGATGAGCTCGTGCTGACCATATCTCTATCCGCAGCCTCTCACTCTACTCGTGTAACCACGGTAACGGAAACCACAATCCGATATCGATGAGGATAGATCATAGGAACGAATAGAATACAATACATAAGAAATGTACATTCTAAGGCTTCTTAAGCGGAGTAGCATATTGTAACTATGCCGCGGAACATACACACGGTGCGTCACTCTACTTTAGTCAACTACTCCATCAACCAAGGTCAACCTACGAGACTAAAGTTCGGGTCTAATACCCCCTCGGCCAAGTCTAAGTTCCATAAGGTCAAGCCTAGGTTCCGAATATATATATACACCCTAGACTCCGCATAGTCAAACCTAGACTCGAAAAAAGGTTAAACCTAGCGTTCTGATACCAACTTTATCATGACCCTGAAAAGGCACGTGACTGGAACATGAATCATATGAAGTCTATAGGACCCCACCTAATTCAAGTAAGCCAAAAGCCCAGAAATCTAAACCTTTTAGGGAAAATAGTGGAGGTGAAGTTTTGAAATGACGGTATAATGAAAATAAGTTATTTCTTTAAATACATAAGTAATGATACATGAAAACACGGTCTTTGTATCTAACTTGAAAACATTTTCGTTATTGAAAATTTGGGCTGCACCTCCTTTGTATATTTTAACCCGAAAACGGTAAAAGCGATATAATAAAAGGCATCCCCAAGCGGGAGCTAGCTCTTCGCCAAAAGGAGGAAACAACCACGCAGATAATAAGTATACAACGCCGAAGGGCGAGGATCAAAACACAACAAGAAAACTAAACATCATCATCAAAAGCCAAAAAAAAATAAATACATAAGCGCGACTCTTGGTCCGAAAGAATAAACAACAGTGGGTTTCTAAATCTACTAAATATACAAGTCTGGTTGATGGAGTTTTAACTAGATACAACTGAAATAATTATACAAATATATACTGGTGGCCACGAAGCAAATGTATCCCACCTATCCAGCAATCACCCGGAAGAAACTGAAGTGCCAGCATGCCGCTACGGAACCTGTACGGCTAAACCTGCAAGAACTGTGGCACAACAGGGGTGAGTTGCCAACTCGTGAGTAGAAAACATCACCGAGTAGAAATCGCATGTATGACAATCTCCTAGGTCATACAGTAATATACTAATACTAATACTAATAATAATACACTGACATCGAATAAAGCAAGGTAAAAGTGGCATAAATGTGATACCAAGGTACTCGTGTCCATGTCATAAGATGTGAATCATGTACGAATGCATCAACAGGTAGGTGTGTCCAGCAACGACACATAAGAATCATAATAAAACTGGAGGGTCCAGCACCGACACTCGAACATCACGAGACCTGTGTCCAGCATCGACACGTAAATCCTCGGATCTCAGGCGCTGCATCTTCTAATCGGCCCTCATATCCATCTCACGACTTCGGTCGGTATCCTCCGGATAATCGCCGGGTGAAAACTATTACTGGTAGGTAGTGCTCCCTTGCAAGGGTCATCGTCTACAACTCGAGCTTTTTTCCCCGGGTTACCTTACCTGGTACACCATGTACACGCAGACGGATCATCCTACTCCTCGAATCTGGTCTCGAAAACCAAGCTCAGATCCGAGAAAACATCATGTTGGATAAGAAACATCATATCAAGGAAAACCACATCATTCTCTTTTAAAATAATCATAAGTTTATAAAATTTGACATGCGGTTTCCTAAATCCAGAAATTTCATGAAAGATCCGAAATCTCAAAATCACGAGTCAGTGAACAGTGAATATTGGCATAAAGCCACATAATAGTACATAATAGGATGAATATATGAATGCATCGGGTTTTTTAGTTAGGAATGCAATATCTAGGCTAGCATATGAGACCTAGCATACTAATAATATGTTTAAACTACCAGCTAGCAGGTTGTACCAATGAAATAACATTTTCTAAAGCGTACGTGACATGGCAATTACCGATGATGATGTGTGTGAGCCGGCAATCAAGTGTACGTGCAACATGCGCATCATCGGTAATGTTGCAGGTATCCTAGCAGACGAGATTATAATAGAAAGTAAACAGAAAAAGCAACAATAAAGTATATCAACTATATACGAGCCATATCGTTTATCATGTTTAAATAGTATGAATCGTTGTTTTTAGAAAAATTGGGACTACGGTGTTTTTGAGAAAATAGATGTCTTTTGAAAATCCGCAGCGTCCCTTGTTTTATTCTTTGAAAAAGCCTACGATTCGTCGGTTTTGAAAATAGGTATGACTCGAGCCTAAGTTAACCTATATTTACGCAACTAAGGTCTAAACTACGAACCTAGTTGGAGGTGATAAGATATCTATAAATTCCTGAGCCGATAAATCTAATAGTCGGCGATTCAGCCCCATATCATCATGTATGGTAATAATACATCGTACGACATTCTCGAGTCAAGAATGCGGATCAATCATCATGTGCATATCGTACGGTAAAATTCATCGTACGACATCCCAAAAATCGAGGGTATGGGTCAAATATCATATATAAATCATCAAGCGGACGGTACCAATCGTCGTACAATATCAATATCATAATCGGTTGTACGGGTCTAAGGTCGCGTACAATCTATTATTTATCAAGTCACATGTTATCGCATGTTTTAATACATATCGCCCAACGATCCTTTATTATATCATATACGGTGTCTCGACTCGATCACATATCAAAATCTCACTGCATCATGCCCGATCATATCGACTCATATCCATAATATATATTATTATCATCTCACGTGTGTGTGTGCGTGCGTGTGTATATATATACACACACACACAAACATATGCTCACACATATACACAAACATATATACCAAGTGTGTGCATGTGTCCGATTAAGTAAACCAATAACTCACGACTAAGGAACTAAACTAAGAGTAAACTATCCTACAAGTACGCCAAATCTAATCTATAGTTTCCTAGTAACCCAATTTACTAGGTTTCCAAGTCTCACATAAACATAAATAATATATATAACCTATTCTACGGTTGCGGGGGTGCTATACACCATCCACCCGACTTCCTTCATAGATATATATTTACTCACATTGATTCTCGCTTGACGAAGTCGATGACGCCATGCATCTCCCTTGCCATCCCGAATTCCACGCGAATGTACCTACATATCACAACACATCGTATCGCATGAAAATCCGATTCAAGAACCGACACGACACGCGAAGTGCTCATAGGTTAGAACTTATAACCTACGCATGGAAAAACAATCATAAAACCCTCGTCGAAGACGTAAAAACGTCCAACGACCAAAACCAAATTCAAATAAAAAAAACCAAATTTTAGAAATCGGAAAAACATTGCCAACATCAACTCAAAATGCTTCAATATTTTTGCGCAGGTAAATTGGGACTAAACTAATAATACAGGGGCTAGGTTATGAGGAGTATGAGGTGCAGGCCAAAATCCAACACTAGACTCCAAAATTTGGCCGGCGAGAAGTGCTGCAGTAATGGGTGTCGCTGACCCAGATTTGGTATTTTGGTCTCATTCTTCTGTGGTGGTCACCTGGTGGTCTAACTAGGTCAATGTAGTTGTTTGATTTTCTCAGAAACATCCCAAGTTGCTCCAGATTTCCTGTATTCCTAAAAATTATCACAAAACCGATACGGGAAAATTCTAACCTCAAGTCTTCGAGTTTTAATCTCTGGTTTGGTCCATAAAATCGACGCTACAGGGGTTGTGGTCACTAATTACACTCAATTACATCCTCACAACTCAAGATAAGCCCTAACCCTCCTCTTTGAATTTTCCGACATCGCTAATCAACTCAAGATTAACTCTAAACTATACTAGGTTAAAAGATAAAATAGAAACTTTACTAAGGGTGTAGGATTTACCTCACTTGGTAACTCAAGAATTTTCTTGAGTTTCTTAAAGTCTTCAAAACCTCAACTTTGTTGGTCCATGGTGTATGTAAGGGGCTTGGGATCATTTTTTGTGAAGGAAAAGTGGTGTTTTGAGATGGTTTTGAGGGTGGCCATGAGGAGGTAGAGGAGGTGAGGAAGTGGAGAAGGAGGAGGAGAAGAAGGATGATGAAAATGAAGTGAAGAGAACAATGAGCCATGGTCAATGAAGACCCCTCACCCCCTCTCTCTCATGAGCCATACCTCCTTGTCCCCTCCACACAAAATATCTCACATTTAAATATCCTTCGTTTTATTTTTAAAAACTATTATCATTTTTCAAGAAAAAAGTAGGATGCCATATTAAATAACCAAATGTAACAGGTAGTTTGCAAAATGATTTGTTGCATGCCATGCACATAAACAAGATTAATACAAAATTAGTAAATGCTTATTGAGTTTAGTAATTAACCCATTTACAAATAATTATTTAAAAAAATCTATAAATGCTCATTTCACATAATTTCTTTTAAAATCAATAATTCTTATTAATTTCCCAAACTATCGGTACATATTTATACCATATCACTAAAACTAATCTCCATACATTAAAATATTCATAATAATTATTTAAATTTCCAAAATAATATTTTATTTTTCTGAAATGTTACATTCACTTATAGTAAAGATGTTAACTTTCTTTGTCTAACCCTTTTTCTCTAGTTAGATCCTCGGTAATGGGTTTCTTAGCACACTAGAAATTTTGAAATTGCAAGCCCGATGCCTTATAAAACCTAGTGAGAGTGCTAAGGAACCCTATACGATCTGATCGAGGAGGAGAATACCTACGCACGCAATTCCAAGATTTTCTAAAAGAGAATGGGATTCTCTCTCAGCTTACTCCTCCGTATACATCACATCACAATGGAGTATCGGAACGGAGGAATCACACCCTATTAGATATGGTGCGCTCTATGATGCGTATTGCTGAGTTACCTATTTTCTTTTAGGGTTATGCACTAGAGACAGCTGCATACCTATTGAATAGGGTTCCGGCCAAATACATGCCTAGCACTCCATATAAGATATGGTATGGGAAGAGACCATCTCTTAAACGAGTTAAGATATGGGGTTGTCCGGCCTATATTAAAATGCATAATCCGGACAAGCTTGAGGCAAGATCTATTCTGTGCAAGTTTGTGGGATATCTAAAGAATTCATATGGATATCTATTCTACCATCATGAGGAACAAAAAGTATTTGTTGCTTAACATGCCATCTTTTTAAAAAAGGAATTTCTTATGAAAGAAATTAGTGGTAATGGGATAGAGATGGAAGAAGTTCCATCTACACAAACTAAAACTTATAATTTGGTAGAACCGGAGGATTCAATTTTCCCCAAAGAACTTCAGCCACTCCGCAGATCTAGTAGGATTCCTCATCCACCTGAGACATACTACGGTTTTCTTATAAACGGTGGGAGAGAGGATTAAATCACGGAAGATGATAACCCAAGTAGTTTCGAGCAGGCCATCACAAGTGGTGACTCTGTGAAATGGCTGGATGCTATGCGATCTGAGATGGAATCTATGTACAGCAACAAAGTATGGACTTTGGAAGTTGCTCCTGAAAAGGTAAAACCCATCGGGAGCAAGGGGATCTTTAAGAAGAAACTTGGTGTAGTTAGAAAGGTTGAGACCTTCAAAACTATACTTGTAGCAAAAGGTTTTGTCAATGACCAGGTATCGATTATAATGAAACCTTTTCTTCTGTGGCTATGCTTAAGTTCATCAGGATCCTACTTGCCATTGCTGCATACCATGACTATGAAATCTGGCAGATGGACGTCAAGACCGCTTTTCTAAATGGTGATTTAGAAGAGAGCATGTACATGACACAGCCAGAGGGCTTCGTAGATAGTGGGAGCAGCGGAAAGGTGTGCAAGCTTCTTAAATCAATCTACGGATTAAACCAGGCATCGCAGAGCTGAAACATCTATTTTGATGTGGCAGTCAAAGAGTTTGAATTCATCAAAAACGTAGATAAACCTTTTATATACAAAAAGGTTGTAGAGAGTAAAGCTATCTTACTCGTATTGTACGTGGATGACATACTCTTGATAGGAAATGATATTCCTATCCTGCACTCGGTCAAACTCTTCCTATCATAAAAGTTCTCCATTAAAGATTTGGGTGATGCCTCCTACATCCTGAGGATAAAGATCTATAGGGATAGATCTAAAAAGATGCTGGAATTGTCCCAATCCAGGTACATAGACACCATACTAAAGAGGTTTAGTATGGAAGATTATAAGCGTAGTAATTTACCCGCTTGTTCAGGAATCACTCTCTCCAAAGTGGTGTCCTCTAAGACTGATTTGGAGAGGGCTCGTATGCAAGTGATACCTTATGCTTCTGCAGTTGGGTCTATCATGTACGTGATGTTATGTACCAGACCGGATGTAGCTTACGCACTAGGTGTGGTAAGTAGGTATCAATCAGACCCAGGGGAGAAGCACTGAACAGCTGTGAAGAACATTCTTAAGTACTTGAGAAGGACTAAAAAGATGTTCTTTGTGTATGGTAACGTTGAACTCCAGGTGGAGTTCTTTACCGATTCTAGCTTCCAGAGTGATAAGGATGACAGAAAGTCTGTCTTGGGTTTTGACTTCACCCTCAATAGAGGGGCGGTATGTTGGAATAGTATCAACTAAGATACCGTGGTAGACTCGACGATGGAGGCTGAATACATTGCTGCCAAAGAAGCTGTCTGGATGAAGATGTTCATTGCTGAACTTGGTGTAGTTCCATCCATTGAGGATCCAATTGCCATGTATTGTGATAACAATGGAGCTGTGGCTTTAGCCAGGGAACCCCGGTCCTATCAGCGATCCAGAAATATTCTGAGGTGGTATCACCTGATCCGGAAGATAGTTGATCGCCGGGAGATCGAGGTAAGGATATTTGACATGAAGGGCAACACAGCGGATCCACTCACGAAGGCCCTCTCCCCCAGACATAGTTTGAGAAACTTTTTGGGATGTTGGGTATGAGATACTACAACAACCGACCTTAATGCAAGTGGGAGATTTTTAGGAATATGTATGACCTAGAGGCCATTATTGTATTATATAGTGGATGCTTTGACATATATACAGAGGACTTTCTTGCTCGACATGATAGTATGCTATCTGGTTTCTCTTTTTCTTAACATGTACACTTGTATTATTATACTGTCTCTCTGATACATGTTGATAAAGCCCTTACGATGTTGGCTTGACTACCAGGACTATGATGCAGATCCTACTAGTGGGGCTTGTGTAGTCCACAAGCACATCCTTTAATAGTTCCTAGTTGAGCGAGTATCGAGACAAGGCATCGATATTCTAGAGTAGACTAGTGTGTACATTTCTTGACCTTGTATGGGGTGATGGTTGATCCCACCATTGATGTTTGACATCAAAGATTGTACATAGGTGCTCATTAAAGAATGGGTACATCGAACATGACTCGCCGAGAACTCCTAAATGGTACTATACCTATCGTCAGATAGCAGTCTCTGGTGACACTTGTACAGGTTAGTCTATAGACCCGAGATTGTCATATTCGCTTGTGTGGTTCCCATCGTGCTTTGATTTCCTCCCTACCACAGCTTAATGGAGTTGTGAAAACAGGTGGATTTTGGGTACAGTCCCAAGTCATATGGAGGCAGTGAGCGATATGAGGGGTTTCGTCTCTCCCGGTATTGGGAGTTGATGTTGTGCTAAGCTCGATCGGTTATAACAGCAAGTCCCTGGACAGGGCTGATGAGATTTACTGGTAAGTGTTATCAGTAGTTTCTCGAATGGTTATAGGCCACACATCGGCATGATTTATCAAGTTACGAGGGTCTGACGATTCCACCACTAGAATCGATATGCGACATATCAGACGAGGAGTCTGTTCTGTACGGTAAGTGTTTCTTATAGGCTTCACGGGAGTTTGGACAAGTTTGCTTGTTTATCTTCTATTCACTCAATACCTGGGTAGCCGTTACGTCCAGCTAATACCACTGACGGCTTGTGGGTATCTGATATGATCATTATCTACTGCTAGCGTATTGACGAGTCTTTAGAGTCTCACACAGAGGTTTCCTAGCTAAAGCGAAATGAAGTAGGGTACATATGGTGATATGTGCGGGAGCTTGATTAAATACGAGTACGTGATACCGTATTCTAATCTAGCGATTTTTTATATTGGTTAGGTTATATTTGATATATCCGGATTATTGAATCAAGTGTTGATTCAATGATTTGTTTTATTTATATATATTTGATATTGACCGGTTATATATGATATTACCAGATTATTGAATCAAGTGATGATTTAGTATCTAGTATTGAATATTAGTCGGTTATATATGATATAACCAGGTTATTGAATCAAGTGTTGATTTGATAATATGATATACATACATATATATATATATATAATATTAGTCGGTTATAAATGATTTAACCGGATTATTGAATCAAATGTTGATTTAATAATTTGATGTATATTTATATTTGATATACTAATATATATTAACTAATATATATGCTCACTAAAGAATTTCTTCTCTTGATATATAATTTTGTATATATGTGATATATATTTATATATATATGGAAATTGTATCATGGTTGATGTTACATAGAACATGGGTGTATCAGACTCACACTAGAGCTAAAGATTATTAGGGTGATTTTTTGTTTAAAGAAAATAGAAAATATTAGAAATGAGTCATGGCTTTGGATGCTTGGAGAAGTATTGATAAGCCATGACGCATCTCTTGTTTTTTGTTTTATTCTTAGATATTTATTCACCCCAACCTTATCTCTAGCTCATTGTTCATTCTCTCATGATTATCATTACACATCCAAGTTCATCTCCTTCTCTTGAGAGTTCTTTATGTTTTTTCTTGAGTTGGAAAAAGAAAGAGAAAAAGATTTCTAAAGTGAGCAAAATTCCTACTTCATCAACCTACACTATCCTAGCCCTTTAGTATAAGTTGTTTGCTTCACTAATACTTTGATTAGTGAAGAGTGAGCTTGAGTTAGAGAGACTTCAAGGTGGATCATCTTCGGCCTCGAAGACAACGTGCAAGCTCGATCCTTTCTCAAGTGGGGTCAAAGAAGAGTTCTAGGGACTACTACTTGGAGCTTTAGAAGTGAAGAACTCGGTCTACAAAGGTTGTAACCCTCATCACTTAGATTAGAAATTGTTTTCTTGCTACTAAACCCTAATTCTCTAGTTTGATTCTAGGTTAGTATAGCTTAGACCTCTAGATTTTTTTAAAATTGCATACTTGTTGCTTGTATAAACCCAGTAGAGGTGCTAAGACATACTTTCATGGAAAATACTTGAACAGGTAGCGTTCATCCCAGTAAAAGTGTTTTACTTGGGATAAAAATCTAAGTTTGTCCTGATTCGACCATTCGCTTGGTATGAGTTCTGTCGCCAAATAGTTCACAATATCTGCGAACCACGGTTCGCAAGACACTATTAAGAGTTGTTAATCAGGAAAAATATCGTTAATCGGGAGAGGAAGCGTCGGCGAAGATGGAAGTTGTGAAAGATGATCGGTCACTACGTTTTCACATCCTTTTTTTCCTTAATGACAAGGTCAAACTCTTGAAGTAAGAGCATCTAACATATTAGCCGAGATTTGGCATCTTTTTTTTGCAAAAAGATGTCTCAGAGCGGAATTATCAGTCTTGACAATGACTGGGGAGCCAATGAGATATGGCCTGAATTTCTCCAAAGTGAATACAATCGCCAAGAACTCTTTCTCGGTTGTCGTATAGTTCATTTGTGCATCATTCAAGGTCCAGCTCGCGTAGTATATTATGTGCGGCATCTTATCAATATGCTGTCCTTAGACCGCACCGATAGCAATGTTGGATGCATCGCAAATAATCTCGAAAGGATGCGTCCACTCGGGAGAAGAAATAATGAGAGCAGTGGTGAGTGAGACTCTCAGTGATTCAAAAGCAGTCAAACAGCTCGAGTCGAAGTTGAACGTGGTATCCTTGGCCAGAAGAAGAGTCAAGGGTCTAGCAATCTTTCTAAAGTCCTTGATGAACCTTCTATAGAAACCAGCATGGCCAAGGAAAGATCTGTTATCTCTGACGCATTTAGGAGGAGGGAGGTTGGAAATGACATCAATCTTTTCTTTGTCAACCTCGATGCCGTTTCATGAAATGATATGTCCTAAGAAAATACCTTCGCGCACCATGAAGTGGCATTTCTCCAAGTCTAAAGTGAGATTTTTATCCTTACATCGAGTAAGGACAGTGTCAAGATGTTGTAGACACAAGTCAAAGGAATTGCCAAAGATGGAGAAATCATCCATGAATATCTCTAGAAACTTCCCAACCATGTCAGAGAATATTCCTATCATACACCGTTGAAAAGTAGCGAGAGTATTGCATAACCCAAAGGGCATGCGGCGATATGCGAATGTGCAGAAAGGACAAGTGACAGTGGTTTTGTCCTGGTCTTTTTCGGCGATGGAAATCTGGTTGTAGCCTGTGTAACCGTCCAGAAAATAGTAGAACTCATGTCTAGCTAATCTTTCGAGCATTTGGTAAATGAATGGTAGCGGAATGTGACCCTTCCGCATTGCGGCGTTGAGTTTTCGATAATCAATGCATACACGCCACTCGGTTTGGGTGCGAGTGGGGATTAACTCGTTCTCCTTATTTGTGATGACCATAATGCTTGAATTATTAGGGACAACATGTATTGGACTGACCCATTAGCTGTCAGAAGGGTAAATGATATCACTATCCAGACATTTGATAATTTCCTTTTTCACAGCCTCCTTCATGACTGGATTCAATCGTCTCTATGGATCCCTGGCTGGTTTGGCATCATTCGTCATATGAATGTGATGTTCAATGATTAGGGGACTAATCACCTTGATATCAACCACCGTCCAGCCGAATGCTTGCCGATTTGATTGCAAGACCGCGAGAAGGGGTTTCTCTTGCTCTAAAACTAGAGAAGCAGAAATGATCACCGGAAGAGTTTCATTTTCATCTAAGTAAGCATACTTGAGATGAGACGGCAGAGGATTGATTTCGAGCATCGTTAAAGAAACAACTGAAGGCAAGATCGGAGAAAGTGTCTCGAACTCAAAGGATTCTATGAAGGTCTCAAAATGTGTGTATGCAACAGAGTCAGATTGTTCAACTAACGCATCTGAAAATTCAAAAGACTCTAACTCGGGTGATGACATGTCTATATCGTTCAGAAACGTGAAGCACTCGTATTCTTTGTAGGAATTGGAAGCAGCAGGTTCAAAGAGGAGCGCACTAGTGGCGTTAAGATCACCGTAATCAAATAGAAATTTCTCAAATTCATAGTCCTTAGGGGCGATCTCCTTAATGGAACAGATATCCAGTATATGAACGTTCGGTTTGGATGGCTGATTCCCCAACCTAAAAATGTTGAGTTCAATTATCATGTTACCAAAATATAGGTTCATGAAACCATTTCGATAATTGATCACCGCATTTGAGGTTGGAAGGAATAGACGACCGAGAATCACCGGAATTTGATTCCGGAGGTTGGCTACAGGTTGTGTAGCTAAAATAATGAAATCAAAGGGGAATATGAAGTCCCCAACCTTGATCAACACATCCTCTAGCTCACTCCTAGGATGAGTGATAGATCGGTCAACCATTTGAAGAGTACAATGTGTAGGTTTCAGTTCTCCGACACCGAGTTGCTCATAAACTGAATAAGGATGAAGATTAACACTGGCACCACGATCCAAAAGTGTGTGATTGATGTTCTTATCCCCAATGGTTATTGAAATCGTAGGATAGCTAGAGTTCTTCCATTTTTGTGGTAAATCTTCGGTAAGATCATCACTCACGTTACCAGCCAAAAAAAGTATCTTTGGTACCTGAGATTTCCTCTTCATAGTGCACAAGTCTTTCAAGATTTTCATGTAAGACGGGACTTTCTGAATTTCATCTAAGAGGGGAATGTTGATGTTAACATGTTTGAACAACTCCACAATCTTCTCCATTTATGGATTTTGTTTATTGGATCTCAACCGGTTTAGAAATGAAGCTTTGTTGAAATTGGTTGAGTCCAATGCTTATGGAGGAGATTGTGGAGATGGAACGGAACCCAAAACTAGAGTTTGAGTGGAGTGAGATGTGGATCCGTTCGATCCAGCAGTTGAGGAAGAAAAGCCTTGTGAAGATTGGAGAATATGCTCAGAATAAGAAGAATGATAGGAAGATGCGGCCGGAGTGTCATCATCATCAATTCGTGCGCCAATGTTGTTGTTCAGCATTCTTCTAGATCTCAACGTTGTTACGGCACTCACATTAAGGTTCTGTTGTTCAAGAGCAACATGTAAATTATGTGGGCGACCAGGATTTGGGAGTGGTTGAGATGGATGCTTTCCTTTCTCTCGCTTATTCAAGTCTGCGTTCAGCTGTGCAATCTGGGCATCGATGGTCTTGATGCTTTGCCCGTGTGCAGTGGTGTGTTAGACCATAAACTGAATAGAAGACTGGATATTGGCGGTGGATTGAGTCGATTGCATTACAAAATCCTCTGGACTTCATTCTAGCAAAGAAACCTTATCGTTATTTGATGGAACAAAGTTGTTGTTTTGAGGAAAAGAATTGTTGTAAGGTGTAAAGTTGTTCATCGGATTCTGAAATGGTTGGGATTGGAAAAGTTGCTGAAATTGTTGCTGGGCTTGTTGTTGAGGAGGAGGAGGCCTCTGAAAGTTTTTCTGACCATGGAATTGGTTCTGGTTCTGATTCCAGGAGAAATTAGGGTGGTTCTTCCAACCGGGATTATATATGGAAGAGTATGGATCGTTTCTTGGTCTTTGCTGAAATGCAACATTAACCTGATCATGTCCTTGAGATGGTGGATTGTAAGGAAACTCTTCAGTCAAATGAGATGGATCCGAACAACATGCGTAAATGGTACGAGGGGGTGGAGCAGGGTTAGCAGAAGGAGATGCGAATTTGCTTTTAATTGCCTCAAGTTTTCGCGTGATTGCATCCATCTCGTCCTTCATTTCAATTAAGATATCGAGTTGGTGAACTCCTGTCCTAGAGAGACCTGAAGAAGAAGAAGTTGAAGCGTTCGGCCGGGTGCTCTTCCACAGAATTGTTTTTTCCGCAAGATCATCAAAGAATTGCCAAGCCTCCTTGTCAGATTTGGACAGGAAGTGGCCTTAACAGATTGTCTCCATCAACTGTCTAGTTGCTGGATTCAGGCCCTCGTACAGAGTGTCACGACCCGAAATTGCACGTGACTGGCACTTGAATCTTGTGAAGCCTATAGGACCTCACCTAATTTAAGTAAGCCAAAAGCCCAGAAATCTAAACCATTTTTAAAGAAAGGAGTGAAGGAAAACTTGTTTAAAAGCAACATCATATTTTCCCGAAAATTTCGGCAGAGTCTCATTTGTAAATACTGGCCCCCCAACCGGTACAACACATGAAATACATAATAATGAATAAAGGCATCCCCAAGCGGAAGCTAGCTCTTCACCAATTGGCGGAAACATCCACGCAAGCAATATAATATACAACGCTGAAGGGCGAGGATCAAAACTCGGAAAGGAAACCAACATTCATGAGAAAAAAAGAGAAGAACCTAAATAATACAAGCGCGCGACTCTATGGTCGAAATAATACACAACTGGTTTTCTAAGTCTATCAAAATATACAAGTCCAGTTGATGGAGTTTACTAGATACAACTGAAATATAAAAGGTGCAACGGTGGTCACGATGCAAGTGAACCCACCAACCAAAGAATTCACCCGGAAGGAAGCAGTGTGCCAGCAAGTCTTAATGAAACCATTAGGGCTAAACCTGCAAGAAACTGTGGCACAACGAGGGTGAGTTGCCAACTCGTGAGTAGAAAACATCACCGAGAAGAAATAACATGTATGACACTCTCCTAGGTCATACCATAAAATATACAATACTACAACAAGGGGGACAGTATATCATAAGTGTGATATCAAGTACTCATGTCCGTGTCAAAAGTAATAATATATCGATGCATGACATGTACAAATGCATCATCCAATGTGTGTCTAGCAACGACACACAAATCATGATAAAACCCGAGTGCCCAGCATCGACACTCAAAGCATCTCGAAATCCGTGTCCGATAGAGACACATAATACTAAATCTCGGGCTCCGTCAGTCCGGATCGGCCCATGGGCTCCGTCAGTCCGGATTGGCCCATATCCATCTCTCTCATAACTCCGAACGGTAACATCCGGATATCCGTCGAGTTTCGAATACAATCACCGGTAGGTAGTGCTCCCCTGCCAGGCTCATCATCCACCATGAAATCACTCTCACCCCGGGATACCTCACCGGGTCCACCATGTACCCGCAGACGGTTCGTACTCCTTCTCGAATCGGGTCTCGAAAACCAACTCAGAGCCGAGAAAACATCATGGTGGACGCTACTCATCATATCAAGGAAAACCACAACTTTCCCTTTTAAAATAATCATAAGTTTATAAACATTCACATGCGGTTTCCCAAATCAAGAAATATCATGAAAGATCCGAAATCTCAAAATCATGAGTCAATGAACAGTGAATATCGGCATAAAGCCCCACGATATTGCATATCAGAAAGAATGTATAACTGGAGGAAATATCTAAGTAAGCTATGCAATGTTTAAACTAGCATATGAAAGCAATCGTACTAGTACTTTGTTGCAACTACTAGCTAGAAATTTATACTGACGAAGTAATGTTTTCTAATGTGTATGTGACATGCAAATTACCGATGATGATGTGTGTGAGCCGGCAAGCAACTGTACGTGGAGTATACGCATCATCGGTAATGGTGCAGGTGTCCTAATAATAAGGGTTCATAATAACTAAAGAAAACACATTTATAAGCATGCAATGCGATGAGAACAACATGAATATACGGAAAATGGTGTAGTAAACGTAACATAGAAGCAAATACCTATCCATATACGAGTCATACAGTTTTTGATGTTTGAAAAAGCGCGAATCGTGGTTTTAGAAAAAATAGGGGCTACGGGGTCTTTGAGAAAAGAAACGTCTTTTGAAAAATCCGTAGTATCCCTCGGCATGTCTTTAAAATAATCACGATTCCCTAGTTTTGAAAATAAGTATGACTCGAGCCCAGTCTAAAGGGTAAGGAAAATCCGCCTAAAGTCCGAGTCGATATATCTAGTAGTCGGCAATCCCGCCTCAATACCGTCACGTACGGTAAAAAACATAGTACGGCATCCTCGAGTCATGAGTGCGGATCAATCATCATATATATAACTCGTACGGTAAAATTCATCGTACGACATCCCAAATCGGGGTACGGGTCAAATATCACATAACTTCATTATCCATATAGTATCATTATCGATAAATCAAGAATTAGGGGTACCGTTCTAAAATCTAGTACATTCCCATATCATTAAACATATATCCTCGTGTGTATGAAAACACATCACCCAACGATCCGCTCTAATATCATGTCGTATATCATATCACGACCCAATCACATATCACAACTCACGGCATCATGCCCGATCATATCGGCTCATCTCCAAGTCTCATATACTGGGCTCAACATCCCTATATACGTATATGTATATATGTATATATATACACACACACACACCAGCTCATACACATATATATACATATAAACATAACACCCAAACATATCACGTGTGTGCATGTGTGTTTGTGTGAACCTTTTCTCTAGGGTTTCACAAGTAAGAAACTAAACTGAAAGTACTTTCCTCCAATTACACAAAAACCAACCCATGGTCTCCTATGGCCTTTCTTGCTAAATATTCATATCTCGCAACAACACACACACACGCACACACACACACACACATACACACATATATCATAAACTACGAAATTGCGGGGGTGCTATACGACATCCACCCGACTTCCCCCGTAGTTATATATCTACTCACCAGGATGCCTCGGCTAATCTCATCTGATCTCGCCTTGTCTTTTTCCGCGCCACATCCGATACCTCTGCACTCGATCTTAGAATCGCACACAAGCAATTAAAAGGTAAAAATAAATGATAGTCACGGAAACCAACGATACAAGATAACCACGCGCACTAACTAAATGCGCATACACTTGGTGCATGAAACGCGCCACGACAACGCCACAAACTCCAACTAGGGTCGCTAAACGCGACAACCCCCAAGCCTAAAACCCACTCGCATCAATCGTGCATTCAAAACACACTAAATATTATATGAAATAGGTTATAACTCATCAAAACCTCAAAATTAATCAAATCGATTTATTTCCAAAAACCTAGTAAGCATTCATTTTCCATTTTAGTTAAAATATTGATGTTTTAACAATTCTAGTGGCCACAATGCTCACTAAATAGCTTAATTAGGTCACACAAACCCTAACTAGATTATACTTTCATCTAATTTCATTAATCCTAAAAACCTAGTTTTCTAAATATCTTAATTAGAACAATTTTAAAAATAACAATTTGCAAATTAGCAACTAGCTTAGATTCTAGCATGCTTAAGATGTGAAACTACACATCACAACCAACATCAAGTGATCAAACACTAGCTTCAATTCAAAACCCTCACTTGAATTTCCAAACTTTCAAATAAACCCATAATAATACCTAATTAAGTTAGCTTTAAGCAATTAACTAACAAATTATGTGTTGGGTTAAGATTTATACCTCCAAGATTTGTAGATCTACATGGAACTTAGCCTCCTAAATTAACTTCTTTACTCCAAGATCCATGCTATATGGGTTAAGGAATAATGGGTAAGGGTTGGATTTGGAGTTTGTGTGAGTTTTGATTGATTTTTGTGAGATTTTTGATGAGAAAAGAAGATGAGATGATGTGGTGAAATGGAGAAATTTCAGCAGGAAGGGGCTCGGCCTAAGGTGAGGTGAGGGAAAGAAAGAGTGAGGTGTGTGTTTGTTTGGTCAAGTCAACTCCCCATACCTCAAATATACACCACACTTCTTTTTCTTTATTCTTTTCATTTCAAACTCTCTTTTCTTTTTTTTTGTGTGAGGAATGAAGTAGGGAAATAGGGTGGCTGCTGTTGTGGGAGGGGGCTCAGCTAAGTATGGGGCTAGAATGGTGAGTGAGTGTGTGTTTGTATAATTTCCCAAGTCAAACTATCACCACTTCATTGTTTATTATATTCATTAAATTTACCTTTTCTATTTAACCCTAGAACTTTCTAACATTGGAAAAAAAAGAGAAAAAGAAACATGTTACAAACTTGGTTTAAAGTTGTCATGGTGCAATGCAACTTGTATTAACCCAATCTAATTTGTAATTATCACCAATTAAATGTATTAGTGAAAGCTTAAAATAATATTAAAAATAATTATTAACGGAAAATATTTTAGTAAACTAGTAAATTTTATAAGTGACCCATTAAATAGAAAATACTAGCAATTACATAGCTAGAATAGTTATATTTAAGTCTATATTGAAAAATAATTTTATCTTGTTTTTTTACGGAAAACACCAGTTATTTTACCGATTATCCGAACTTTCACCTAAACGATTTTCAAAACGTTACAATCTTCCCCCTTAAAGAAATTCGGTCCCCGAATTTAAATTTAAAACTCCCCTAAATACTAAAACATTTCAGCAAAACATTTAAGTTGTCGGGGCTCCGAAATCATCAATTCTTAAAAAACATCATAGCGTAATGCATGCGCATGAAAAACGAGTATATAACTTAAAAACAAAACGCCGTCAAGCATCACGCAATCATCGGAGTAATGGTGAAGCGACCAATGTCAAGGTTCAATACAAAAACCAACACGATATACTCAAAATTATAACATGTACATAGTACACATCGTTGTAAACTCGTCAAAACATCTGAAAAGAAATGCATGCCAAACCTTTTTTTTCAAGTCGTTGTGTGATGCGCGTATCACAGCACAAGTAGCGAACATT
The DNA here is from genome assembly GCA_030015575.1 of Agapanthus africanus. Taxonomy (NCBI): domain Eukaryota; kingdom Viridiplantae; phylum Streptophyta; class Magnoliopsida; order Asparagales; family Amaryllidaceae; genus Agapanthus; species Agapanthus africanus. The sequence continues at coordinate 124,147,599 of JASDDO010000031.1, forward strand.
TATCATAGAAAAATAACTATATATATACATATATGTATGTATATATATATATATATATATATATCCTTTGTTTATCACACACGTCCCGCCGTTTTAAAAAAAATAATTTAGAAGGGTTTCTTTGTAAAATGTTTCGTGTTATCTCGGACACACAGGAAAAATATAGAGACTGTAGCTCCTTTTTGGAAATCCCTTCGGTAACTACCGATGCATGCAAAAACATATTCAAGTACTGTCCTCGAACTAGTCCTACTCAGCTACTATACCAAATAGTAAATATCATAAAAACGTACTACTCAAAAGAAACCATACTCAATTGTATATGTACTAATGCCGCATGCGTCTGGTGCGCACAGAAATCGAAATCAATGAATGTGCCATATATATGCACAGAAACAAAATCTAAGTGCAACGATGTGCGCGAAAAAACCTGTCAAGGGCAACGGGTGTGCCTGACAACAATATCATGTGCATTTGATATGCACGAAAAATCCCGATTTAATGCATCTTGTGTGCACCAAAATCGCATCAAGCGCGCCAAGTATGCGCAAGAATCCAAATCAAGTGCACAAGATGCACGAAAAAAAATATCGAATATCATAATCGAAATCGACGGTATAGAACATACATCAATTCAAATCAGGTATACCGTAGAATAAAATCTCACAACTACGTGTATCAGCGTGCACAGAATCGAATCAAAGTAGTAAAAGTGCATGAAAACTACACCGAAGGCACCAGTCAAAACACATACATACCATAGGCATGAAATCAAAATCAAACATTTCGAATGACATCATATCGAAGTCAAGTGCAACTGTGGTGCACAAAATCTCAATCATGCAAATAAATCACCCAAAATACCGAAATCCAAAATGACGTATACGTGATATTCGAATCACCAAATCGCAAATCGTAAACACTGTCGTCGATGTGTCCTTCCTTCAAAGTCGAGAAGGTGTCGGTGCATCCAAAGCAAACAGAGCAAGATATCTCCTTACCTCCTGTTCATGGTTTGGCGCCATTGTTCCCTTAGGCTCTCGTCTCTCTCTGCGGAATTGCCAGTTACATAACTCCTCGGCTCAACAGCCCAATATGGAAACGATGACGGAAACAGTTCCGCTCTGGCACATCCTCTAAAGACCTCTTGCCAACTATCATGGTCACTCATAACATGTTTTGTCGACGATGCCGAACTCTGGCCTACTAGGTGTGCGTGATACGACCGATCCTGGGTCCAAGACTTCTCGTGTAGTATTCCAGAAAGATTCTGTCGGGGTCTCTCCCAAATCTCGTTTCCGCCAAACTGCCCGGAAGTTATCACCCTATACCAAATCCATTTCTTTTTCCGGAACAGCTGCAAACTCATCAAGACTCCTTCTAAAGGATATATCCATATTCAACGCCTCTGCATGCGTATCACATCTCTGATGTCAACGGAGTGGAACGTCATCTCATCAAAATCCCGTGGCAACCGATCGACTGAGACTAAAATGCTAGATTTATAAAATTCAAATTAGCTTTCTTATGGATTCTAAGTATTGTATCCCATCACATGATATCCGTACGACGATAGACTTTTCGATCGATTCATCAAAGTCCCATAATTCCCCGAGAGCTCAACACTTGAACACAGTTTAATAATATTTAGTACATGCCATAGTACCTATGGACCAGCCGTTGAAGGGCAGACCCAAGCCTCATTAATGGCACCGCGGAACTGTCGCAAACTCTAAGGTTCAAAAGCGGTTCTGTGGTCATTATGTCGAGTTAGGGTTTCATTCTTCTAGAGGGTTCACAGAATTACTTCCATGTTTTTCCGAGTACCTTAAACTTGGAAAAATGGGTTTCTGACATTCGTTCGAACATTTTAAATTTGCCTAGACAACATGTGAATACCCTTCGTCCGCACGCTAAACAATGCCTCAATCCTCAAGGATAGACGATACATTACCGATCATCACATTCTGGCTGGCCTCTAGCGGTAGCCCGATCATCTGGTGTAGATATCAAACGCTCGCGTCCATGAGAAAACATAGTAAAATGACATATCGAATTGCTCATGCCACGAAAAACACAAATAAATGACACATCTATACAATTGTGTGTCATCGGAATTACGCCCTGGTCAGTCCTCGTCCAAGAAGAGCTCATGCTGACCGCAACTCTAGCCGCAACTCTCTCTGTCCGTGCAACCGTGGTAGTAGAAACCACAATCTGATATCGATGAGGATAGATCATAGGAACGAATAGAATACGGTGCAAAGAAATGTACATTCTAAGGCTTCTTAAGCGGAGTAGCGTATTGTAAGTATGCCGCGGAACATACACATGGTACGTCACTCTACTTAAGTCACCTACTCCATCAACCAAGGTCAACCTAGGGGATGAAAGTTCGGGTCTAACACCCCCTCGACCAAGTCTAAGTTCCGTATGGTCAAGCCTAGGTTTCGAATATATATATATATATATATATATATATATATACGCCCTAGACTCCGCATATTCAAACCTAGACTCGAACCAAGTTTAAACCTAACGCTCTGATACCAACTTTTTCACGACCCGAAATGGCACATGACTGTCACTTGAATCTTGTGAAGCCTATAGGACCCCACCTAATTCAAGTAAGCCAAAAGCTCAGAAATCTAAACCATTTTAAAAGAAAGGTGTGAAGGAAAACTTGTTTAAAAGCAACATCATATTTTCCCGAAAATTTAGGCAGTCTCCTTTGTAAATACTGGCCCCCAAACGGGTACACCACATGAAATACATAAAAATGAATAAAGGCATCCCCAAGCGGGAGCTAGCTCTTCGCCAATTGGCGGAAACAACGATGCAAGCAATTTAATGTACAAAGCCGAAGGGCGAGGATCAAAACTCGGAAAGAAAACCAACATTCTCGAGAAAACCAGAGAAGAACCCAAATAATATAAGCACGCGACTCTACGGTCAAAATAATACACAACTGGTTTTCTAAGTCTATCAAAATATACAAGTCTGGTTGATGGAGTTTACTAGATACAACCGAAATATAAAAGGTGCAACGGTGGTCACGATGCAAGTGAACCCACCTACCAAAGCAATCACCCTGAAGGAAGCAGTGTGCCAGCAAGACGCAATGAAACCTGCACGGCCAAAAGTGCAAGAAACTTTGGCACAACAGGGGTGAGTTGCCAACTCGTGAGTAGAAAATATCACCAAGAAGAAATCGCATGTATGACTCACTCCTAGGACATACCATAAAATATACAATACAACAAGGGTGACAATATATCATAAGTGTGATATGAAGTAATCGTGTCCATGTCAAGTGTAATAATATATCGATGCTGACATGTACTAATGCATCATCCAACGTGTGTCCAGCAATGACACACAAATCATGATAAAACCCGAGTGCCCAGCATTGGCACTCAAAACATCTCGAAATTTGTGTCTGATAGTGACACATAATACTCAAATCTCGGGCTCCGTCACTCCGGATCGGCCCATGGGCTCCGTCAGTCCGGATCGGCTAATATCCATCTCTTTCATAACTCCGAACGGTATCCTCCGGATATCCGTCGAGTTTCCAATACAATCACCGGTAGGTAGTGCTCCCCTGCCAGGCTCATCATCCACAATGAAATCACTCTCGCCCCAGGATACCTCACCGGGTCCACCATGTACCCGCATACGGTTCGTACTCCTCCTCGAATCGGGTCTCGAAAACCAACTCAGAACTGAGAAAACTGTAAGTGCACGGCGGCGCCCCGACCGTCAAACTGACGCCTGAATGCGGAAGCGGTGATAAACTTTAATTTTGCGAACTTAGCAAACCGGCACCACCGCGCACTAAACACCCGGATCGTGCCACTAAACTAGATCTAGCTAACTACAAGACGGGTTAGAGATATACCGAGTGATCCGAGTCCTTCGGTCTTCTCGTCGTTGTCCCGATCTCCTGCGTAAACTTCGGTCGTCGCCTCCTCGCCGGAATAGCACCACATCGCCTGCATCTTTTACGGGCTCCCACCTCAATACCGAGGCAACTCGGGCACGAAGCTGGAAAGTCGACGTGCCCAAGATTTGATGTAGAATATAGTGTAGAGGCTATGTCTCATTTGGGGTTTTAGTTGCCATGGAGGATGGAGGAGGAGGTTAGGAAAATTGGTGCTTTCAATTTTCTAGCAAGAAAGAATATGAGATGAAGAATTCCTCACATCACAAAATGAACTCTCTCATTCTTTTCTCTCAAGTGTGGCCTCTCACATCTTAGTGAGAATGGTGGAGGAATGAATATCAAACCATAACAAGAAGGGAGGTGAGTGTAGTAAAAGCAAGGGGGTGACCACAACCCTAAAGAAATGATAACCATCTCAAATCAATATCAAATCCACTCTAATCATCATAAAGCAAGTGATAAGAAGGAAAAAGAATCTCATCATGAAAAACTATCATGATGCCACCAATATGCAAGATGCCCCTTCCACAAATGTTATTTGCAAACTTGCAAATAACCCCCTCCATCGGAAAAGTCCGGCCGGGAAAGAACAAAGGAAAACCAGCCGGAACGGAATGCAAACTGGCAACTCCAGAAAACTGGTCCCGTAATAAATTACAGGAAAACCCCGATACTGTGCATACACACCCGCATCTGTATTCCGACCGGATACAAATGCAAAGAGACAAAATCTACACTGTACTATACTAGGATCCGGCTTAAACCAAAGCCGGCTAGTAATATCCGTCCGATCCTGATCCGTGCAATACCGCACGTATCTGATCGAACCCTGCCATATATTCATACGGCCACTAGTACAAACCGTCCAATCCTGATCCGTGCAATACCGCACGTATCTGATCGGACCCTGCCATATCTCCATACGGCCTCTACAGCTTTTCGCCCGAAACTTGAGTAACTGAAAGTGTGGTGGACTCTAAAGACTCGTCAATACTATGGCTGTGGATTTAACCACTAGCACGTCAGAGGTATAAGCCAATACGTGACGGGCCACCAGCTATTGACCAAAAGGGATGTCGATGAGCGAACTCATCCTGACACCCTACTGAGCCTGTCAGTGACAATATCCGTACAGTCCGGTCCGTTCGTCTATGAGCATCGCATGGCGGGCCTAGGGGGTTGGTAAAAGTCAGACCCCTAAAAGCGGTACAAGTCGTGTCGGAGTGTAGCCCAGAACACCCTGAGATACTACTGGAATACCTACCAGTAAATCTCCTGCCTTGGCCAAGGACTTCGTGTAATGGCTCTCCTAGACACAGCGCGACCTCACCCCCAATACCGGGAGAGACTAACCCCTGAAGATCCGCTCACTGCCTCCATGTGGCTCGGGACTGTACCCAACTAAAACCTGTTTGCACGAATCCTTTGAGCCGTGGTCGGGTAGTAATCAAAGTACAGTGGGAACTCACACGAGTCAAATGACGATCCCCAGGTCGATGAACTAACATGTACACATGTCACCAGGGAACTGCTATCTGACGTCAGGTATAAGACCAACTAGCATGTTCCCGGCGAGTCCTGTCCGATGTACTCATAACCCAATGAGCACCTGTATACATCTTAGGTGAACCAACTGACACCAGTGGCATGTGAGACCGGCCACCGCCCCTCGTCGGGGTCTCGACTGTATACACTAGTCTACTCTGGAGTATCGATGCCCTATCTCGAAACTCCTACGACTAGGGACCTTTTAAGGATGTGCTTATAGACTACCAGCTCCCACGTATATGATCGCCCTCATACTGCTGGCCGTCAAGCACAAATCCTAGGGGCTCTATCAACGTGCAATAGTGACATGTCAGGTCACCTAAAGCAGTACACGATGATAAAGGTAAACCAGATAGCATACTATCATCTCGAGTAAGACTGTCCTACCGGGATAGGTCCTCCCTCAATCATTGCAATCACGTGCCTGTGATCCAATAATTGACTCTGAGGGCACTATCTCCAACAATCTCCCACTTGCACTCAAGGCTAATTATTGCGATGTCGCATACTCACAGCCCGTGTGATACCGAACACCCCACTCCTCTACTTGTCAGTCTCACAAAACTCGTTTGCGAAACTATTGCGTTCGAGGAATAGCCTCAGTGAGTGGATCGGCCTTGACGTTTCTTTCTATGTCTCTCTATATCTCAAGTTCACGGAGAATGCCATCTCCCGAAATGAGCAATACCTGTCTTAGAATGTGTCTGGATGTCTGATGGGACCTAGCTCATGAATGAACTCCAAATCCAAACTTCTTAGACTGTATCGACAACTGAACTTAATCAGTATCATGCGCCATGCCTCCCTCAGTATTGCCTTGGACCATCTGTCAAAAATACTGCCCCTCGTCAGAGGGAAAACTATAACTCTGACAACCTCCCTGTCGTCCAGGTCACCTTGGAAGCCTGGAATGATAACTGTCTCCCTTAATGAGGCTGTCGTTATCAAATCCCTAGAACATACACTTATGTTCTAAAACTGCCTCCGACTGTTTCTCCAGGATTGGATCAATATCAACTTATTGCATCTACTGCAAGAATAACATCTGGTGTGGTACTTGACATCTCATGATTGACTCAATTGCCTAAGCAAGTGATCTGCCAATCATGAACATCCATCTCCCCTTTAGTCTGTAAGACACCTTTAGAGAGGGTGACTCCATCACCTGCAGGTATACTACCGTGCCAGGAGTCGTCCATTCTAAATAATCTTAGAATGTTGTCAAAGTACCCAGATTGGGAAACCACCCAAATCTAGATCTAAAACCATAGATCTAGTAACCAGTATGTCTGATATAATGTCCAAATCCCATATGGAGAAAACACTGTGTGACGACCAAAGTATAACCGATTGTAGTATAGGAATATCACTTCATACTCTGTGTATGTCATCCAAATACCATGACATCACACCCTACTACCTTCTCAACAGATCCATCCCCTATTCTGATGAAGTCAAACCTATGACTGTCACGTCAGAAATAGATGATCTATTTCCGCTACATCTGCTTTAGTCTATAAATAGACATAAGCCACCTGTCCACCAATGCTTCCGCTGCTCCCACTGACTACGACAACCCTCTGGCAGAGTCATATGGACGTACACTTCTAAAGCAAGTTTAGAACGACGCTATACTCATCTTCCTGTCGGGTCTCACAGTCTGGAACAACAGCAATGGCAAGTGTGGGTAAATAAGAACCTTCCTGCCACCGTCCTTGAGGCTACCGGAGTACCTCTCGGGCGCCTGAGGTTACCCACCATATCTGCGGAGTGGCCAATGGAATGTCAAAACAGATTGAATCTTTAGGTTCCTATCAAAACTTCAGTAATCGTTTGTGGTTCTGAAATCACTTCCAGTTCTACCATACTCCCACTACCGTTTTTTGAAAAAATCCATTTTTAATTAAAACTGTGGCGAGTCTAGAACAATATCGCTATTGATCTTCCAGATGGTAGAAAATCAACCCTCGTCGTAGCCTGGGTCAACCCACAAACAGCCATTACAGAAACGTGCCTTGAGTTATCCAGAGTCTGGTTTTAATCAAAAGCCAGACAACTTCCCGTACCTTAACAACGTTAAGATATGAACTGTTCTATATCCAATATAGAACCAGAGGCACTGATTTAATTGAACCAGATTCAAATCATGCAGCTATCTCCAGTGCATGTCAACTAAATGTAAAGAGGCCGATCAGCGTTACTCAACTTAGGAATGCTTCCAATTATGAGTAGCCTGAAAGAGAAGTAAGTTCTCTTAAACATTACTATCAGCTGAACACCATACACAAGTATCTACATCTTTGATCACTTTGAAGAATCCCGATACTTGCAATACCTGGTTCTCTACTTTATTCAAATACCTATAACTTCTCAAAATTCGGACCCTGTGTTTCCACGAAACACCTGTCTAAAAACTAGAGGAGTCATAAGTAAACCGAATATAGTACGAGAACCAACCCCACTGTCTTCATGGACGCTGGACAACATACAATACTCTGTATAAGTCCCTTGAGTCTGATAACTCATTCACTGTGTGTCGTAGGTTGAAAACTGTACTTATGGTTAAGAAGAATTACACCGCTGTTTAATGCACCTTACCTAACCATCCACTGATATAGGTAAATGTCACAGACATAATTTCAAAAAGGTGTATCTCACTCCATGAAAAATAGACGTACAGATATATCGATTTGAAATTGGTGCATAACAGTGGATATTCAAAACCAAATATTTGCCGACCGGCAAACAACCCAGGTGACTTCCTCAAATATCACCGATTACAACGAATCCCGATATAATGAGGATGATCACCTAATTCCCAATAGCTTACTCCCACTCATCATCTGTAAAACCATACAGATGTGAGAATCATACCTGGTAAATACATACCCTGGAGCAAGTGTCTAATCGGGAAATCAGTTTTCCTTTAACAGTACACAGTGAAACTGAAACATTGAAATGTTTCGATGGGGTATCTTGGTATTCCTAGTAATGCCTCTTCCATTATCCAGATTCACAACTGTAACCGTATAATTCTTTGCCACCTCTCCAAATCACTTTATATGTCTTTAGTCATTACCTTCTGTACACCCCTTTAGGCCAAATGGTTTTCTTCCTTCCCTACCGTTCGGCACCAGCCTATGGTTTGGAAGAAGACTATCCAACAAGCATAATGGGTGTACTGTCCTAATCCTAGGAGCACTCGCAATGCGCGAGAAGGTGAAGATAAAAGACAACCGAATAAACCTTATTCCTATTTCTCCTGAACCAGGATCCATCCCCGAACTGGAACAAGTTCCTTTCGAGTTCGTATATAACCATACGATGGATTATCCAATAAACTTGGGATCTTCATAGTGATACGGAGTGTCCTGGAGAAATACAAAGGTGATTTAGGATTGGCGAAGAAAATACTTGGTTTGGTTGTGAATAGCAGTCGCAATTTACTTTGCCCTCTTACTAATCCCCTGTTTTGTCTTAACTTAATACCTTCTGTACACCATTTAGGCTAATTGGCTTTCTTCATTCCCTACCGGTCGGCACCAGCCTTTGGTTTGGAAGAAGACTATCCAATTTGCGTAATAGGTGTACTACTCCTAAACCAAGGAGTACTCGCAACCTGAGAGAAGGTGAAAAGAAAAGACAACTGAATAGTCCTATCCGTTTTCTCCAAAACCAGAAACCATCCTCGAAGTCCTTCGAGTTCGTATATAACCATACGATGGTTTTTTCCAATGGAAGTGGACGTTCGTAGTAATACGGGGTGTCCTGTAGAAAAGGGTAAAAGTAGGAGTGGCAATGAGGTTTGCAACTCTGACAAGCCAAAAGCCAGTGTTAAGAAGGTTCGGTCAACTTGGTCACTGAGTCATAGTCTTAGGGTCGGATTAATGGTCGCTGCCAGAGAGAGAGAAAAGAAACACTCAGCGTGCACTCTATCCTAGATCAGAATGGTTATCACTTTTTCTAATCAGGAAACCTCCCACTGTAACGTCAAATTCTTCTCCAAACCTCAAAGAAGAATTAGCCGGGATCACCCGAGGAGTAAACCAACTCATCCGTGGGAACCGGGATCCAACCATCATCGCATGATAACGTGACCGAATCCGCTCACGCTATCACACTCCAGAAGGTATGCGCGTAGCTGGCAAGTTTCAGTTCTTTTGAAACTCCCGATGTGATTTCTACCCCATGCTCTTATGACCTTGACTTTGGCCAACATATCATAAGTCACATGTCAAGTTCTACCCGTCATTTTCCAGGTTAATTTGAACCCACCCGTACCTACCCTTGACTTTGGCCAAAATGGCAGTACGACTGTCCCAAACCAACGCATCTATCTATGCTGCATATGAATACCCCAATAGCTACCAATCACTGTGCCTTGACTTTGGCCAACATACACAGCTTGAATACTATTGACTACCCATATGAAACGACGGAGGGCTACGAATGGTTTCTGGCGAAAACCTTTAACGTAATGAACTTGATATCGTCGAAGGAACGGATAGCTTTGTAAAAATATAGTGACGAAAACCTTTGCTAAAGAGGTCATTCCCTGTGAAGGGATCTCGGCTCTTTCCCCGTAGAATGAGGTGCAGGATATTCCAACTGAATACCACGATGCAAAGCAAAAGCAATCGGCTATAGTGAAGTTATTGCCCTGACGCAAACTTCTGTCCAAGGGGTCACTCCTAGTGAAGGGATCTCGGCCTTTGCCTCGTCGACTGAGGAGCAGGATATTCCAACTGAATACCACGATGCAAAACAAAAGAGAATGTCCTTGCAATAACAGCTTTTTGAAAAGTGTTCCAACAACATCAGAATAGGTTTGTTTATCTTGCATTGATCCGAATCAACGCAGTCCCATCAATTGATCACACCACAAAGAACGAAAATATACTGACATACGTATATGCCATCCGCATTCGCCACTGGGTCCCGTCATTACCCGTTAGGTTAGCTATCTAACGACAGAGCGGGGACTGGACTAGCGCGGATGCAAAACATATACAACATCTACTAATATATATACCAATATATTATATTTCGCTCAAGGCCTGATAAAATGCAACATCACAGAAATGTACAGCATCACAAAACAATACAGATATCTGGGATCCCCGGGTTTCACAGAGCCACTAATGAAACCCGACGTTCCCCTGGTCGTGTGGATAGCCTGTGCAATGAAATCCTAGACCCCTGCGGGCGCGGCAAGTTACCCGCCAAAACCTGAAGCGAGGCAGCCCCCTTCAGCACCGTGAATGGACCACCCAGCACTTCACGGAATCCGGTGACTTAGGCACCCCTCCTGGGTCAACCTGTACCCCCTACGAGTGCGGCGAATAGCCCGCCAATACTAGAGTGAAGCCCCCTCCGTCTCAATGCCATGAGATGCGGGCCCGTTGCCCTCTAGAATCCGGCTATCCGTGCACCCCTCCGCGGGGTAATCCTATTACAGAAAGTAAAATATACATACAACGGGTACATCGACCGCAACCTGGTCGTGCCCCAAAATAATAATACAAACAGGCAGTGACGGCAGTCCACATGTCGGACGCTCGCCCCGCAAAATCAAATGTAGATAATACAACAAAAACTGTACTAGCATTGCATCCAGGCTATCCCCACACGACCGATCCGCAACATCACAGCATAACACAGAACATCAACGTAAAAGTCACGTTCGCAAATCCGTCTAACCGGGCTATAGAAGTTAGACAGGATTTACCGATCGAGTGACATTCACGGTCGCAGATATAATGTAAATACTGTGAAATAATGTGTTTAATATATCCGATCGATCAAATTTTAACAAGTGGGCCCCAAGCACTACTGTAGCACATCAAGAAATTCTGGGCCCAAAAATAATATTCCAGAAACCCTATTTTCACCACAGAAGCCCACTGGAAAATTTTGACGCATTGATCCCTATAACCTGTGGCGGAACCGCGGCGCCAAGTGGGGTTTGGCCGCAGTTCCGCGCTCTCCCTGAAAGATCAATGTGTCGAATTTCTCCAGAATTCTTAGGACTTCCAGTACATCGGTTTTCTACAACCTGAAAAAATTTTCAAGCCAGAAAAAAATCGACAGAAAACTGATGTGAAGAAAACTCGGGTTTTTGGAATTTTGGTCGATCGGAAATGCAAACACATCAAACAAAGCTAGACTATGTTAATGGCGTGGCTCTGATACCAGTGTAAGTGCACGGCGGCGCCCCGGCCGTCAAACTGACGCCGGAATGCGGAAGCGGTGATAAACTTTAATTTTGCGAACTTAGCAAACCGGCACCACCGCGCACTAAACACCCGGATCGTGCCATTAAACTAGATCTAGATAACTACAAGACGGGTTAGAGATATACCGAGTGATCCGAGTCCTCCGGTCTTCTCGTCGTTGTCCCGATCTCCTGCGGAAACTCCGGTCGTCGCCTCCTCGCCGGAAGGGCACCACATCGCCTGCATCTTTTACGGGCTCCCACCTCAATACCGAGGCAACTCGGGCATGAAGCTGGCAAGTCGACGTGCCCAAGATTTGCTGTAGAATGTAGTGTAGAGGCTATGTCTCATTTAGGGTTTTAGTTGCCATGGAGGATGGAGGAGGAGGTTAGGAAAATTGGTGCTTTCAATTTTCTAGCAAGAAGAATATGAGATGAAGAATTCCTCACATCACAAAATGAACTCTCTCATTCTTTTCTCTCAAGTGTGGCCTCTCACATCTTAGTGAGAATGGTGGAGGAATGAATATCAAACCATATTAAGAAGGGAGGTGAGTGTAGTAAAAGTAAGGGGGTGACCACAACCCTAAAGAAATGATAACCATCTCAAATCAATATTAAATCCACTCTAATCACCATAAAGCAAGTGATAAGAAGGAAAAAGAATCTCATCATGATGCCACCAATATGCAAGATACCCCTTCCACAAATGTTATTTGCAAACTTACAAATAACCCCCTCCATCGGGAAAGTCCGGCCGGGAAAGAACAAAGGAAAACCGGCCGGAACGGAATGCAAACTGGCAACTCCAGAAAACTGATCCCGTAATAAATTACAGGAAAACCCCGATACTGAGCATACACACCCGCATCTGTATTCCGACCGGATACAAAAGCAAAGAGACAAAATCTACACTGTACTATACTAGGATCCGGCTTAAACCAAAGCCGGCTAGTAATATCCGTCCGATCCTGATCCGTGCAATACCGCACGTATCTGATCGAACCCTGCCATATATTCATACGGCCACTAGTACAAACCGTCCGATCCTGATCCGTGCAATACCGCACGTATCTGATCGGACCCTGCCATATCTCCATACGGCCTCTACAGCTTTTCGCCCGAAACTTGAGTAACTGAAAGTGTGGTGGACTCTAAAGACTCGTCAATACTATGGCTGTGGATTTAACCACTAGCACGTCAGAGGTATAAGCCAATACGTGACGGGCCACCAGCTATTGACCAAATGGGATGTCGATGAGCGAACTCATCCTGACACCCTACTGAGCCTGTCAGTGACAATATCCGTACAGTCCGGTCCGTTCGTCTATGAGCATCGCATGGCGGGCCTAGGGGGTTGGTAAAAGTCAGACCCCCAAAAGAGGTACAAGTCGAGTCGGAGTGTAGCCCAGAACACCCTGAGATACTACTGGAATACCTACCAGTAAATCTCCTGCCTTGGCCAAGGACTTCGTGTAATGGCTCTCCTAGACACAGCGCGACCTCCCCCCCAATACCGGAAGAGACGAACCCCTGAAGATCCGCTCACTGCCTCCATGTGGCTCGGGACTGTACCCAACTAAAACCTGTTTGCACGACTCCTTTGAGCCGTGGTAGGGTAGTAATCAAAGTACAGTGGGAACTCACACGAGACAAATGACGATCCCCAGGTCGATGAACTAACCTGTACACATGTCACCAGGGAACTGCTATCTGACGTCAGGTATAAGACCAACTAGCATGTTCCCGGCGAGTCCTGTCCGATGTACTCATAACCCAGTGAGCACCTGTATACATCTTAGGTGAACCAACAGACACCAGTGGCTTGTGAGACCGGATACCACCCCTCGTCGGGGTCTCGACTGTATACACTAGTCTACTCTGGAGTATCGATGCCCTATCTCGAAACTCCTACGACTAGGGACCGTTTAAGGATGTGCTTATAGACTACCAGCTCCCACGTATATGATCGCCCTCATACTGCTGGCCGTCAAGCACAAATCCTAGGGGCTCTATCAACGTGCAATAGTGACATGTCAGGTCACCTAAAGCAGTACACGATCATAAAGGTAAACCAGATAGCATACTATCATCTCGAGTAAGACTGTCCTACCGGGATAGGTCCTCCCTCAATCATTGCAATCACGTGCCTGTGATCCAATAATTGACTCTGAGGCACTATCTCCAACAAAAACATCATGGTGGACGCTACTCATCATATCAAGGAAAACCGCATCTTTCTCTTTTAAAATAATCATAAGTTTATAAATATTCACATGCGGTTTTCCAAATCCAAAAATCTCATGAAAGATCCGAAATCTCAATATCATGAGTCAATGAACAGTGAATATCGGCATAAAGCCCCACGATATTGCATATCAGAATGAATGTATAACTGCAGGAAATATCTAAGTAAGCTATGCAATGTCTAAACTAGCATATGAAAGCAATCGTAATAGTACTTTTTTTGCTACGACTAGCTAGCAATTTATACTTACGAAGTAATGTTTTCTAATGTGTACGTGACATGCAAATTACTGATGATGATGTGTGTGAGCCGAAAAACAAGTGTACGTGGAGCATACGCATCATCGGTAATGGTGTTGGTGTCCTAACAACAGGGGTTCATAATAACTAAAGAAAACACATTTATAAGCATGCAATGCGATGAGAACAGCATGAATATATGGAAAATGGTGTAATAACCGCAACATAGAAGCATATACCTATCCATATACGAGTCATACAGTTTTTGGTGCTTGAAAAAGAGCGAATCGTATTTTTAGAAAAAATAGGGGCTACAGGGTCTTTGAGAAAAGATATGTCTTTTGAAAAATCCGTAATATCCCTCAGCCTGTCTTTAAAATAATCACGATTCCCTAGTTTTGGAAATAAGTATGACTCGAGCCCAGACTAAAGGGTAAGGAAAATCCGCCTAAAGTCCGAGTCGATATATCTAGTAGTCGGTGATCCCGCCTCAATAGCGTCACGTAAGGTAAAATACATAGTACGACATCCTCGAGTCATGAATGCGGATCAATCATCATATCTATAACTCGTATGGTAAAATCCATCGTACGGCAACCCAAATCGAGGTTCGGGTCAAATATCACATAACATCATTATCCATATAGTATCATTATCGATAAATCAAGAATTAGGGCTACCGTTCTAAAATCTAGTACATTCCCATATCATTAAACATATATCCTCGTGTGTATGAAAACACATCGCCCAACTATCCGCTATAATATCATGTCGTATATCATATCACGACCCAATCACATATCACAAATCACGGCTTCATGCCCGATCATATCGGCTCATCTCCAAGTGTCATATACTGGGCTCATCATCCGTGTATACGTATATGTACACACACACACACCCACCCACCAACACACACACACACACACACACACCACACACACACATATATATACATACATATACATATAATCATATACACCAAAACATATCACGTGTGTGCATGCGTGTGTGTGAGAACCTTTACTCTAGGGTCTCGCAACTAAGAAACTAAACTGAAAGTACTTTCCTCCAATTACACAAAAACCAACCCATGGTCTCCTAAGGACTTTCTTGCTAAGTATTCATATCTCGCAACAACACATACGTATGTATATATATATATATATGTATATATATATATATATGTATGTATATATATATATATGTATATATATATATATGTATGTATATATATATATATGTATATATATATATATATATGTATATATATATATATATATATATATAATCATAACCTACGAAATTGCGGGGGTGCTATACGCCATCCACCCGACTTCCCCCGTAAATATATATCTACTCACCTGGACGCCTCGGCTAATCTGATCCGATCTCCACCTTGTCTTTTTTCGCGCCACATCCGAGGCCTCTGCACCCGATCCTAGAATCGCACACAAGCAATTAAAAGGATAAATAAATGATAGACGCAGAAACCAATGATACAAGAAAACCACACGCACTAACTAGACGCGCATACACTTGGTGCACGAAACGCGCCGCGACAACGCCACAAACTCCAACTACGGTCGCTAAACACGACAACCCCCAAGCCTAAAACCCACTCGCATCAATCACGCATTCAAAACACACTAAATATTATATGAAATAGGTTATAACTCATCAAAACCTCAAAATTAATCAAATCGATTTATTTCTAAAAATCTAGTAAACATCCATTTTCCATTTTAGTTCAAATCTTGATGTTTTAAAAATTCTAGTGGCCACAATGCTCACTAAATAGCTTAATTAGGTCACACAAACCGTAACTAGATTTTACTTTCATCTAATTTCATTAATCCTAAAAACCTAGTTTTCTAAATATCATAATTAGAACAATTTTAAAAATAAAAATTTGCAAATTAGCAACTAGCTTAGATTCTAGCATGCTTAAGATGTGAAACTACACATCACAACCAACATCAAGTGATCAATCCCTAGGTTCAATTCAAAACCCTCACTTGAATTTCCAAACTTTCAATTAAACCCATAATAATACCTAATTAAGTTAGCTTTAAGCAATTAACTAACAAATTATGTTTTGGGTTAAGATTTATACCTCCAAGATTTGTAGATCTACATGCAACTTATCCCCCCAAATTAACTTCTTTGCTCCAAGATCCATGCTAGATGGGACAAGGAATAATGGGTAATGGTTGAATTTGGAGTTTGTATGAGTTTTGATGGATTTTTGTGAGATTTTTGATGAAAAAAGGAGATGAGATGAGGTGGTGAAATAGGGAAATTTCGGCAGGAAGGGGCTCGGCCTGAGGTGAGGAGAGGGAAAGAAAGAGTGAGGTGTGTGTTTGTTTGGTCAAGTCAACTCCCTATACCTCAAATATACACCACGCTTCTTTATCTTTATTCTTTTAATTTCAAACTCTCTTTTTTTTTATGAGGAATGAAGTAGGGAAATCGTGTCGCTACTATTGTGGGAGGGGGCTCGGCCAAGTATGGGGCTAGAATGGTGAGTGAGTGTGTGTTTGTATAATTTCCCAAGTCAAACTAGCACCCCTTCATTGTTTATTATATTCATTAAATTTTCCTTTTCTATTTAACCCTAGAACTTTCTAACCTTGCAAACAAAAGAGAAAAAGAAACATGTTACAAACATAGTTTAAAGTTGTCATGGTGCAATGCAACTTGTATTAACCCAATCTAATTTGTAATTATCACCAATTAAATGTATTAGTGAAAGCTTAAAATAATATTAAAAATAATTATTTACGGAAAATATTTTAGTAAACTAGAAAATTTTATAAGTGGCCCATTAAATACCAAATACTAGCAATTACATAGCTAGAATAGGTATTTTTAAGTCTATATTGAAAAATAATTATATCTTGGTTTTTACGGAAAACACCAGTTATTTTACCGATTATCCGAACTTTCACCTAAACGATTTTCAAAATGTTACACAAAGTTTGGCAATGCTGCCACTTCTTGATATCGTGATGAGGACACTGAACAAGGAGGTCGTTGTACCAGTCAAAGCACTTCCAAAAAGGATCAGTTGGAAGTTGGGTGAATTGGTTTATCTCGTTTTGTATTCGTGCGGTCTTAAGATTCGGGTAGAATCTTTTCAGAAACGTTTTAACAAACTCGTCCCAACTGGTTATCGAATGAGATGTGGTGTTATACAACCACTTTTCAGCAAGGTCATAAAGAGTGAAAGGTATAACTCGTAGCCGTAGAGCATCATCAGACAGTTGGGTTGTCTTCATCATCGCACACACATTTTCGAATTTATTGATGAAGATGTAGGCATCTTCGGATTCAAGACCGTGAAATTTGGGCAGCATGTTGATGAAGTAGGGCTTAATTTCGAAATTATCTCCACTGGCCGATGGAAGAGAAAGACAAGTGGGGAGTGCAGCGTGGGTAGGATAGAAACGATCTTGGAGCGCGATTCGTTGTGGAGCTTGTGCTTGTAGTGGTGGGTTATTCGCACCAAGTAGGGGTGGAATTATTTCCGGGGAAGGTAAAGTGATGTTAGGAGGAAATCCCAATATCTCGGAAGAAGAGTTGGGTGAAGGTGAATGTGAAGATGTATGAACAGAATCACGGTCAATGTCGGAGTTGGCCGGCAAAGATATCGGTAGCGACTAACGCAACGCTGACTAGGTGGGCACTAGTGTTCCGAGTCCAAACAGAAGTATACTAAACAAGTTTTGTGTAGTCAAAGCGTAGAATGTGAAGGTAGAAAACGTCAATAGAGAAAAGTAGGTGGAATGGAAATTTGGCGACAAATGACAAGTTTTTATGAAAGTTTTGGGTTTTTTTATTGAGTTTTGCAAAATATATACGGATTTATGGACACAACATCAAACAATCACAGTCACAATATGCATGATCACACCTAGAGCTATAGTCTTCAAAGTCCACTAGACTGCTCCTAACTATTCCAATGTGACAAGTAGTGAGATAACCCTCAAATTGCCTCTTCATGGCCAATTATGGCCAGGTAAGCACAAGTAAGGTAAGGTAAGGAGGGTTCCGCTCACGAATCACCGGAAGACAGGCCTTTTAAAATTACCTCCTCACTTGTTTAGCCTTAGGCACCATAAATTCAAGTTTAGATAAACGATTGAATGCCCACAACCATCCTCTGTCCTATTGAGCATGACAAGCCCTTAGTTGGCTGAGTCTAGATATTTTTTAATTAAGATCAAGGGTAATGCGTGTAAGTATATCTTAGCACCTTTACTAGGGTTTAAACATCAATATGTGAGCAATTTAAAAATTTCTAGAGAGCTAAGCATACTAATCACGAATTGAACTAGAGATTAGGGTTACAAGTAAAGCAAAAAGGTGTTTAACTCTAAGTGAAAGGGAACTACTGTTGGGATCTGGCGCCCACACCGCGGAGGTCGCGGGCGAGGCGGAAGCAAAAACAAAAACTTTTTGCACGCACCGGATGCCCGAACCTAAGGATTCGATCTAAACACCCTAAACTAGAAATCTAAAACTTGCAAGGTTTGAGAAATACAACTTTTGTCGCATGTCCACCCAATTGTGGAAGACCCATCTAAGTTCGTAACCGCCGGGATCGCGGTTGAGCATCAACCACCCTTTGCCGAAGACGATCCACCCGAGGGAACACGGAGGAAGCTCTACCCGACGAACCAAACTTGCTAGGTTTGGATGGCCGGTGATGTAGGAATACTCCACTAAATTTTTCTCTCTAGAATCTTGCTCAAATATGGGAGCAAGAAGAAGAAGGAGAAGGAGAGGATGAAGCATGGATCATGGTGGAGGAGATCAAGAAAACATCAAGTGTTGAAGTGGTCATGGCTTGCTCTTTTTTAAGCATACAACAATAGTGCATCCAAATGATTTAATCATTTAAAAAACAAAGCCATGCCTTTCAACCATGTTTACCACCATGCCTCATTGTCTCTTACTTTCCACCACATTTCCCTTTTTAATTTCCAAAATAGAAAATTAAATATGAGGTGTCCTTCTTCAAGAAACATTGCCGTATAAATACGGAATACTTCACCTAGTATATGTATCGCTACATATACGCGTATCCGTATAAAAATACGGATAGCACCAAAGAGAGAAAATAAATAGTGAACAATAATACTAAAATATAAGTATCAAAATACATATATAAATTATTAAATCAAAACCTGATTTAATAATCCGGCTTAATCCTAAGCCGGTTAGTATTATCAACCGTCCGATTAATGTCCGTATATCGCATACACGTATTTAATCAGACCCCTTGCACGTACCACCGTACGACACCTACATCTGTCGCATGAACTGGTAAAACCCTCTATGTGGGACTCTAAAGGCTCGACAATACGTTGGAATTGGGTTTAACCACAAGCACGACAGCGGCACTAGCTGTACGTAACGGCTACCCAGGTACTTGTCGAAAGGGGGATCGACAATCAAGTGCGTCTATACCCTACTGAGCCTGAATGTGACAATCTCCATACAGTCCGGTCTCTTCGTCAAAGAGTATCGCATATCGGGTCTAGGGGAAAATATCAGACCCCATCTAACCCGATAAGTCGTGTCTGAGTCTATCTCATCACCAACTGAGATACTACTGATCAACTATCAGTAAATCTCGCCCACCGTGGTGACGGATTTCTGGTGATAGCCAACTGAACACAGAACAACATCGACTCCTAATACCAAGTGAGACGAATCCCTGATAGTCGACCACTGCCTCCATATGGCTCGGGGTTGTATCCAACCAAAACATGTTTGCACGACTCCTTTGAGCCATGGTAGGCTAGTAATCAAAGTACAGTGGGAACTCACACGAGAAAAATGATGGCTTCAGGTCGAGGGACTAACCTGCACTCATGCCACCTAAGAACATCCATCCGACGATAGGTATAATACCATCTAGAAGTTCTCGGCGAGTCCGTCCAGTGTACTCACCTCCAGTGAGCACCTGTATACTATCGTAGGTGACATAACATCAATGGCTTGTGAGGCCGGCCACTGCCCCTCGTCGGGGTCTCAAAACGTATACACTAGTCTACTGCGGAATATCGATGCCCAGTCTCGATACTCCTATGACTAGGGATATTTAAGGGTGTGCTTATAGGCCACCCAGCTCTCACGTATATGATCGCCATTATAATGCCGGTAGTCAAGCAAGAATCCTACGGGCTTCATCATTATGTATTAGCGACACGTAATAACAAGTTAAACGTGTACACATCAATGATAAAGACAAACCAGATAGCATACTATCATTTCGAGTAAGATTGTTCTACCTATATAGGTCCTCCCTTAATTATCATAATCACGTGCCTGCAATTACAATAATTTCCTTGAGGGCACTATATCCAACAACTACAACCTTTGTAGACCAATCCTTCTCTTCAATTGCTCCGTGATGAATTCCTTGAGCTCCTCTATGGCTTCACTTGAAGTTGGAACAAGGTTGCTTGAGGCCTTCGTTGTCAACGATGATCCAACCCGAAGTTTCTCACACTCAAACTCTTACTTCACTAATCAAAGAAGAAGTGAAAATAACAACTTACACTAGTTTTCTATTCTAGTATAGGTTGATAAGTGGGATTTTTCTCACTAAAATTCTTTCTATTTCTTTTCTTTTTCCAACTTAGAAGAATATCTATAGAGGAATAAAGAAGATGATGAACTTGGAAAGAGTGAATGAACCTTGGAGATAAGATGATGTTTAATAGATAAGTATGGATGAATAAAGAAAAATCAAGAGAGTGAGTCATGTTTTCTAGAACATTTTAGAACCTCATAGAAGCTTCATTTTATCTCCAATGTGATTCTTGCATTGTCTTATTCCATGTATCATCGACCATGATACATTTATAAATATATCAAATATATATATATATATATAATTATAAAAAGAAAGGAATTATAATGAGTAATTAGTCAATTATTAAATCAACACTTGATTTAATAATCTAGTCATATCATATATAACCCGACTAATATAAAAAAATGCTAGATTAAAATACGTTATCATATACTCATAGTTAATCAAGCTCCCGCACATATCTCCATTTGTGCCCTACTTCGTTGAGCTTGAGCTTGGAAACCCCTATGTGGGACTCTTAAGACCCGTCAATACGCTAACAGTAGAAAAAATGATCATATCAGATACCCACAAGCCGTCAACGATACTAGTTGGACGTAACGGCTACCCAGGTATTGAACGAATAGAAAATCAACAAGAAAACTTGTTCAAACTCCCGTAGTGCCAACAAGCAACACTTACCATACAGTCCGGTCTCTTCGTCTGATATGTCACATATCGAGTCTAGGGGGTGGAATTGTCAGACCCCAATAACTCGATAAGTCATGCCGATATGCGGCCTATAACCAATCGAGAAACTAATGATAACACTTATTAGTAAATCTCATCAGCCCTGGCCAAGGACATGCGATCATAGCTAATCGCGCATTGCGCAACAACAACTCCCAAAACTAGAAGAGGCGAAATCCCTCCCATAGCTCACTGCCTCGTGTAAGTCGATGCCGCACACCTCACGTGTTCGCGGGGAGGTGGAGTTTGCAAAAAACAATTTTAAGTGCTTCGTAATATCGACTAAACTCCAGGATCGTTACTAAACCCTAACTAACAAACTAACTCAGAGGTTTAACTAATATGTGAGAATGGTATACCTCAATTTAAATGTCCTTCTTATTGGATATATGTATGCCCTAGAGGCCATTATATGATAGTGGATGTATTTATACATGTATATATATATATATTCAGTGTACATTCTTGCTCGACATGATAGTATGCTATCTGGTTCTTTCTTTATCTGACATGTTCATTTGATCATGCTTTTATTCATTCATACATGTTGATAAAGCCCTGAGGATATAGGCTTGACTACTGTGATTATGATGGAGATCATACTAGTGGGACATCTATAGTTTATAAGTATATCCTGGAATGTCCCTAGTCGTAGGTGTATCGAGACGGGGCATCGATATACCAGAGTAGACTAGCATATATGATACTAGACTCATATGATTGGCGATGGATGTTCTCACATTCATCGATGGTTGACATCGAGATAGTATACGGGTGCTCAGTGGTGACTGGGTACACTGGACGAACTTGCCGAGAACTCCTATATGGAATTATATCTATCGTCGGATAGCAGTTCTCAGGTGACACTGGTGCAGGTTAGTTTGTAGACCCGAGATCGTCATAGAGTCTTGCGTGTTCTCCCACTGTACTTTGATTACCCCCCTACCACGGCTCTACTGAGTCGTGCAAACAGGTGGCCATTGGGTACAGTCCCGAGACACACGAAGGCGATGAGCGATAGGAGGGGTTTCATCTCTCCCGGTATTGGGAGTTGATACTGTGCTGTGCTCGACTGGCTATATCAGTAAGTCCCTGGCCAGGGCTGTTGAGATTTGCTGATAAGTGTTATCAGTAGTTTCTCGATCTGTTATAGACCATTCATCGGCACGACTTATTGAGTTATTGGGGTCGACGTTACCATCCCTAGACTCGATATGCAGCATATCTGATGAAGAGACCGGACTGTACGGTAGTGTTGCCGGTTGGCTCGACAGGAGTTGTAACAGATTCGCTTGTTTTCTTCTGATCGCTCAATACCCGGGTGGCCGTTACGTTTAGCTGACCTCTTGCGGCTTGTAGGCATTTGATATGATCATTACCTACTGCCGGCGTATTGACGAGTCTTATAGTCCCACAATAAAGTTTCCTGGCTCAGGCGAATAGATGTGGTGTGCATATGAGATATGCGCAGGGACCCGATTACTTACGGATATGTGATACCGTATATTAATCGGGCATTTTTTTCTATTGGTCGGCTCGTATGTGATATGACCGGTTTGCAAAATCAAATGTTGATTTAACAAATGACTTTTAGATTAATTCTTTAATCAAACTCTTTTTCTATTTTTGTATGCATACATGTATGCACATGATGATGTGCATGGATACATACATACATACTTTGTATCATGGTTGTTCATACAAGTTTGGTGGCAATGCAAGACTTACATTGTAGAATTATCTATTTATTTTTCATTTTGTAAAAAGGAAAGGATAATTCACAAGAGGTTAATGTTTATCATCTTTGAACATGCTTCAACCACTTATTAACCTTGAGTTAATTATCCTTTTACCTTTTAACTCATTTTGAAAAAGATCTAGATGATTCTAACCATGGTTGAAGAGAGAAAGGATTAAATATATATTATTCTTTTCTCATTTCAATTATTATTCAGTCACATTTCCTTTTCCTTTTGTGAGAAAAAGTTTAGCCATCATCTTCTTCTTCCTCTCTTGATAATTTCCTTTAAGTGAGGTTGATAAAAGAAAGAGTTTTGATTATAGAAAAACAACCACATCATCATACTACACACATCTAGCCCATTTGTGTAGGGTGTTTGCTCTACTTCATTCAGATATCGAGTAAAGCAAGGAGCTTTGGGCAAAAGAGCTTCGGGTGGATCGTCGTGGACTTAGAAGACCTCAAGCGAACCTTTTTCCAACCCTCAAGTGGCCAAGGAGTCTAGCGTAGGGAGCTAAAAAGGTTGTACTCTCAAAACCTAGCCTTTATTACTTGTGGTGTTGTCTTTGTAATGAAACCCTAATTTTCTAGTGATGATTCTTTGTATGTTCACTTAGCACCTTAAAAATTTGATTTTGAGACATGTGATGCTTCCAAACCCTTCATGAGGTGCTAGTTAAACCTAACATTGGTATCAGAGCCAACCTACAACTTTAGGCGACGCTTTAACGAAGTTAAAACTCCGATCGAACCAAAAATACGGCTTTTTGAGCCTTCTCTGGACATTTTTTCAAAGCTGTGTTTTTTCAGAATTAAAAATACGTAAAAAATTCAGCAGGGAATTCTAAGAAATTATGTGAAATACGAAGCCATGAGCCGTACAACCCGCCGCGGAACCGCGGCCATACCTTGCTTGGGTCGCGGCTCCGCAGCCGTACATAGGCTTTATAGCTTCGTATTTATACAGTAATGTCTTGACCTGCTTGTATATTTTTTTGGGTATGTTTAATCTGATTCATGTATTAGATGTTCTGTGGATTGTTTTGAATTCGGTGATTCGATCGGAATTTTAATTTCGTGCCTTTTTCGGATAATTTAGAAAGTATTAAAAAGTTCGAACGAATATCATTAACTCACTTTTTCCCGGCACGAAAAATTTTCAAGTGTTGAATTTTTTCTCGAGTTTAAATCTTTCGGAAATACGTGCAAGATTTGTGGTGGACCCTCTAGAAGACAACAATCCTTAACTCGATTATGTGACTGTCTTGAACTGCCTTTTGAACCTTAGGGTTTGAGGCAGTACGACGTGCCATATGTGAGGCGTTGGCTTGACCCTTCTACGGCTGGACCGCTACTACTGTGACACATTCTGGGTTTTTTGAACTCCGCTCAAGTGTTGAGCTTTAGGAAATTTTGGGTATTTGATTATTCGATCGAAATGTTTAATACTGTCTATTTATCTGGAATGTGATACAATATGTGGAATTCATATAGTTAGGCATGAAATGCGAAGTATGTGATATTTCGGATTTACGATGTCTAAAGAGAATGTGGATTCTAAATATTGCAGTTTTACACTTTCTTTTCTGTGACCGTAAGTGTAGTATGTCGCTTATCGCCGGTTTCGTTGCTATATATCAACGACAATCGGGGTACGCATACTTACTTACGTTGATGATATATGATATTATGTGTTGCTGTGATATGATGTGCAGGATTGTCGCGATTGAATAGCCGGGGTTTTTTTTTTATGTGAGATGAGAGTTTTATTTTCATTCATGTAAAATTCAAATGTAATGTAATATTCTTTTATTTGGGGCACTTCCGGGTTGAGGTTGATGTCACCAGTGTTGTATATTATTTACTTTTCCTCATTAGGATAGACTCAAGGAGGGGAGCACAAGTGACCGGGTTCTGGGGTTCAGTGGGAGGCCATCTCGAGGAGTCGAGACCGGGTCTCCTAAACTCCAAGATTGGTAGGGTCGCTTGCCGCTCTCGTAGGGGTCTAGGGGTGTGGGCTTAGCTATTCATCGCGACTGTGGAATCCGTATTTTCTATTGTAGGCTAAATAATAAATACGGACGTCCTAGTATATCCCACATTATATCTATGTTTCTGCTGCCTGTGTTCTGTGATATCTGAGACGAATGATATATTATATATGAGATATATAGTAGACGTTGCTTATGTTTTACACCCGCGCTAGTCCCGTCCAGGTATGCCGTTAGTTAAGTAACCTAACGGTGCATAACGGAACATTGCGGCGAATGCGGATGGCATAAGCGTACGTTGTATTTTCGTTTCTTTTCTGTGATTGGCTTAAGAACTTAAATGATGGGACTACATTAATATGATTAATGTAAAGAAAATAAACCTAAAAAGATGTTGTAGAATCGGAGTTGAAAACCACTCGGCTCTTTATGAAAAAGCTATATTTCAAAACTGCGGAGCTCAAGCCACTCCTTTTGAAAACCATTTGATTCTACAACGATATCAAGTTCAAAGCATTAAAGATTTTCTTAAAAATCATCCGCAACCCTCCGTCATTTTAGGAAATAGAGTACTTAGTATTCGTGCTACGTTTGTTGACCTTAGCCAAGGCGTAGTGTACGGTAGCTAAGTGATGTCTTCCTACAATGCATATGATGCAGATTAATTAGGACATGCATATGACTTTGTTGACATTAGCCAAGGGTCATGTAAACGGGTCTGATTAATCAAGAAATGACGGGTTGAACTTGACTAGTGCTTGTGATTTGTTGACCATAGCCAAGGTCATGAGTACTAGGGGTAAAAATCATATCGGGAATTTCAAGTGTTGAGATTTGCAATGAGATTGCATACCTTCCATATGATGGTTGGATCCCGATCCCACTGTGGGCAATAGTTGCTCTTAGGAGAGTTTTGCAGTTTACAATTAGCTAACTCATTAGGTGTCTAGAAAGGTGTTAACGGGGCTATGCCTCTGGGAAAATGAGGGTTACTTTAATTAAGTCCGTGCGAAAGCACGGGGAACCTCCCTCAAGTACCGACACTGTCCTGGCTGAACGGTTAGCGAAGTTGTAGACTGTAATTAATCCTGGCTAGTTTTCTTTTTAAGGTTTGAAAGAAAAACTTGATTAAAGCAGTGGGAGACATCGATTAGACAAGATAATAACCAATCTGATCTTTGCAAGAGCTTTCGATGAGTGTATTCTTTTCTCTCTCTTAATGGCAGATAGAAATGACTGGACTCAAGCTTCTACTAGATAAAAATAAACTGAATGGGACCAATTATAAAGACTGGCTGAGGAATCTGAAAATAGCCTTGACTTATGATAAAGTATCATATGTCCTCACGGCTTCAGCCCCGCCCGTCCCAGGTCTAAAATCCTCAGTTGCGGACAAAGAAGTCCGCAAGACATGGGACGCTGACTGTGCCACGGCCAAATGCCTCGCGCTTGCATCGATGGACAACACACATCAAAAGCAGCACGAGAATATGGATATTCAAGCCATATTCCTCCATACAAAGGAGTTGTATGAAGAGCAATCCCGCGTATTACGATACGAAGCATCAAAGAAATTATTTCAGATGCGAATGGCCCCTGGCACACCAGTAGGAGACCATGTTCTGAAGATGATAGCTCTTATAGAAGAGCTTGAGGACCTTGGATGGACGATGGACAATGAACAATATACGGATATTATTCTACAGTCCCTCCCCTCCACCTTTGCTCAATTCATAGTTAACTTCAACATGCACAACGTGGAGAGGGAACTACCTGAACTCCTTAATATGTTAAGGAGTGCAGAGAGCACAATGAAATCAGTGAAAACTCCTGTTTTGAGTGTTGGGCAATCTTCTTGTTCTCGCCCAAAGGCTAAGGCCAAGGGAAAGAAACAGAAGAAGCCCACTAATCCTAAGGGTGGAGTTAAAAAGGTTAAGGGGAAGGAAAAGTCCAAAGCTGGAGAATCGGAGAAAGGGGAATGTTTTCATTGCCACAAAACAGGACATTGGAAGCGCAACTGTACCGAGTACTTAAATCTCAAGAAGAAGCATGGGGATGCTTCCGCTTCAGGTGTGTTTGTGAAAGAAAACTATTTTTCAATAAACTCTGCTTCCTGGGTATTAGATACCGGTTCAGGTTCTCACATTTGCAATTCTATGCAGGGGCTGAGAAATAGCAAGGTTTTGAAGACAGGTGACCATACTCTCCGCGTTGGAAATGGTTCCAATGTACATATAGTCGCAGTCGGAGAGTATCACTTGGGGTTGCCATCTGGGTGTATATTGGTTTTGAACCCATGTTATTTTGTACCAAGTATGCTTTGTAATATAATATATGTTTCTTTGTTAAACAATGAGGGATATAACTTTATATTGCAGAACAATGTTATGAACATTCACCTGAATCAAATGTTGGTTGGGTATGGTACACTTAATAACGGGATATACGTCCTAAATCAACACACAGTTTTAAGCATAAAACACACTAATAAAAGAAAACTTTCAGAAATAAATGAAGCTTTTCTTTGGCACTGTAGACTTGGTCATATTAACGAAACAACACTAAACAAGTTACACAAAGATGGATATTTAAACCCTTTTGAATATAAATCGTATGCGACTTGCCAGTCTTGTATCAAGGGTAAAATGACCAAAACTCTGTTTACCGGACATGGAGAAAGAGCTACCGAGCTCCTAGGACTCATACATAGTGATGTATGTGGGCCAATGTCTACACAGGCTAGAGGTGGTTTTTCTTATTTCATTACTTTCACTGACGATTTCTCAAGATTCGGTCATGTATTTCTATTAAAGCACAAATCCGAAGCTTTCGAGAAATTCACTGAATATAAACAAGAAGTAGAAAAACAAACCTTCTTGAGTATCAAGATGCTTCGATCAGATCAAGGTGGGGAGTACCTCAGTACAGAATTTGCAAACTTCCTAAAAGAGAATGGGATTCTCTCTCAACTCACTCCTCCTTACACACCACAGCACAACGGTGTGTCTGAACGACGGAATAGGACCCTATTAGATATGGTCTGATCCATGATGAGTGATGATGAGTTACCTGTCTCATTTTAGGGGCATGCATTGGAGACTGCAGCGTTTCTGCTGAACAGGGTTCCAAACAAAACCATGTCTACCACGCCATATGAGATATGGCATAGGAAGAGACCATCTCTTAAAAGAATTAAGATTTGGGGTTGCCCGGCCTATGTTAAAAAGCAGAATCCGGACAAACTCGAGACACAGTCGGTCATGTGTAATTTTGTGGGATATCCAAGGAACTCTTATGGATATCTATTCTACCACAAGGAGGAACAAAAGGTGTTTGTTTCTCAGCATGCCACATTCTTAGAAAAAGAGTTTTTCACAGAAAAAGATGATGGCAAAGTGGTGGATCTAGAAGAGGTTCTAGAGACACAAACTACAAATGACGACTTGGTTGAACCGGCTGTTGCAATAGAAACTGAGGAACCTCGGCCACTCCGCAGGTCTGGTAGGACTTCTCGCCCACCGGAGAGGTACTACAGTTTCCTTATTGATGGTGACAGAGAAGACTGCATCATGGAGGATGATGATCCTACCAGTTTTCAGCAAGCTATCACGAGTGGAGACTCTGTGAATTGGCTGGATGCCATGAGATCCGAAATGGAGTCTATGTACGCCAGCAAAGTATAGACTTTGGACGTTGTACCCCATGGGGTAAAACCTGTGGGGTGAAAATGGATCTTTAAAAGAAAGATTGGTGTAGATGGGAAGGTATAGACCTATAAGGCAAGACTTATGGCGAAGGGTTTTCGTCAAAGACCAGGTTTGGACTATGACGAGACTTTTTCGCCCGTAGCCATGCTTAAATCCATTCGGATCCTACTTGCTATTGCTGCTCACTACGACTATGAAATCTGGCAGATGGACATTAAAACGGCATTTCTAAATGGAGATTTAGAAGAATGCGTTTATATGGATCAGCCGGAGGGCTTCATTGACAGTGGGAGCAGCGGGAAAGCATGTAGATTGCTTAAATCAATATATGGGTTAAAGCAGGCTTCACGGAGTTGGAACATCTGTTTCGATGATGTTATCAAAGAGTTTGATTTCATCAAAAATCTAGATGAACCTTGTGTTTATAAGAAGGCTGTAGGGAGAGTTGTCACATTCCTCGTATTGTACGTGGATGACATTATTCTTATAGGAAATGATATTCCTATGCTACAGTCGGTCAAATCTTTCTTATCACTAAGGTTCTCCATGAAGGACCTGGGTGATGCCACATACATTCTGGGTATAAGGATCTATAGGGATAGATCCAAGAGGTTATTGGGATTGTCCCAAACCACGTACATCAACACCATCCTAAAAAGGTTTAGTATGGAAGACTCCAAGCAGGGTGCCTTACTCGCTTGCCATGGGGTCACTCTCTCCAAGGACTCTTGCCCAAAGACCGATGATGAGAGAGCTCGCATGAGCATTATACCCTATGCGTCGGCAGTAGGATCTATAATGTATGCGATGTTATGTACACGCCTAGATGTAGCTTATGCACTTAGTGTTGTAAGGAGGTATCAATCCAACCCAGGGGAGAATCACTGGATAGCTGTGAAGAACATTCTTAAGTACTTGCGAAGGACTAAAGAATTGTTCTTGGTGTATGGTAATGGAGATCTCCAAATGGAGGCCTTTATCGATTCGAGCTTCCAGAGCGATAAGGACGAAAACAAATCTATCTCTAGGTTTGTATTTACCCTCAATGGAGGGGCGGTAAGTTGGAAGAGTTCCAAACAGGATACCGTTGCAGACTCTACGATGGAGGCTGAGTACATTGCTGCAAATGATGCCGCCAAGGAAGCCGTCTGGATGAGGAAGTTCGTCTCGGAGCTAGGAGTAGTTCCAACCATTATTGATCCAATACCATTGTATTGTGATAATAATGGGGCTATGGCGTTAGCCAAGGAGCCCGGGTCCCATCAGCGATCCAGACACATCCTGAGGCGCTTTCATTTTATCCGGGAGATTGTAGATCGCCGCGAGATCGAGATTAAGAGGGTAGACACAAAGAATAACGCCGCGGATCCACTCACCAAGGCCCTCCCTCAGCCGCAGCATGAGCGACTTTTTGAGTGTTGGGTATGAGATACGCCAATAACTGGCCTTAGTGCAAGTGGGAGATTGTTGGATATATGTATGCCCTAGAGGCCATTATATGATAGTGGATGTATTTATACATGTATATATATATATATATATATTCAGTGTTCATTCTTGCTCGACATGATAGTATGCTATCTGGTTTTTTTTTATCTGACATGTTCATTTGATCATGCTTATATTCATTCATACATGTTGATAAAGCCCTGAGGATATATGCTTGACTACTGTGATTATGATGGAGATCATACTAGTGGGATATCTGTAGTTTATAAGCATATCCTGGAATGTCCCTAGTCGTAGGTGTATCGAGACGGGGCATCGACATACCAGAGTAGACTAGCGTATATGATACTAGACCCATATGATGGGCGATGGATGTTCCCACATTCATCGATGTTTGACATCGAGATCGTATATGGGTGCTCAGTGGTGACTAGGTACACTGGACGGACTCGCCGAGAACTCCTATATGGAATTATATCTATCGTCTGATAGCAGTTCTCAGGTGACACTGGAGCAGGTTAGTCTTTAGACCCAAGATCGTCATAGAGTCTTGTGTGTTCTACCACTGTACTTTGATTACCACCCTACCACGGCTGTACTGAGGCGTGCAAACAGGTGGCCGTTGGGTACAGTCCCGAGACACACGAAGTCGATGAGCGATAGGAGGGGTTTCGTCTCTCCCGGTATTGGGAGTTGATGCTGTGCTGTGCTCGACTGGCTATATCAGTAAGTCCCTGGCCAGGGCTGTTGAGATTTGCGGATAAGTGTTATCAGTAGTTTCTCGATCTGTTATAGACGATTCATCGGCACGACTTATTGAGTTATTGGGGTCGACGTTACCATCCCTAGACTCGATATGCAGCATATCTGGTGAAGAGACCGGACTGTACGGTAGTGTTGCCGGTTGGCTCGACGGGAGTTGTAACAGGTTCGGTTGTTTTCTTCTGATCGCTCAATACCCGGGTGGCCGTTACGTTTAGCTGACCGCTTGCGGCTTGTAGGCATTTGATATGATCATTACCTACTGCCGGCGTATTGACGAGTCTTAGAGTCCCACAATGAAGTTTCCTGACTCTGGCGAAAAGATGTGGTGTGCATATGAGATATGCGCAGGGACCCGATTAAATACAGATATGTGATACCGTATATTAATCGGGCATTTTTTTCTATTGGTCGGGTCGTATGTGACATGACCGGTTTGCAAAATCAAGTGTTGATTTAACAAATGACTTTTAGATTAATTCTTTAATCAAACTCTTTTTCTATTTTTGTATGCATACATGTATGCACATGATGATGTGCATGGATACATACATACATACTATGTATCATGTTTGTTGATACAAGTTTGGTGGCAATGCAAGACTTGCATTGTAGAATTATCTATTTATTTTTCATTTTGTAAAAAGGAAAGGATAATTCATAAGAGGTTAATGTTTATCATCTTTGAACATGCTTCAACCACTTATTAACCTTGAGTTAATTATCCTTTTACCTTTTAACTCATTTTGAAAAAGATCTAGATGATTCTAACCATGGTTGAAGTGAGAAAGGATTAAATATGTATTATTCTTTTCTCATTTCAATTATTATTCACTTTCATTTCCTTTTCCTTTTGTGAGAAAAAGCTTAGCAATCATCTTCTTCTTCCTCTCTTGATAATTTCCTTTAAGTGAGGTTGATAAAAGAAAGAGTTTTGATTATAGAAAAACAACCACATCATCATACTACACACATCTAGCCCATTTGTGTAGGGTGTTTGCTCTCCTTCATTCACATATCTAGTAAAGCAAGGAGCTTTGGGCAAAGGAGCTTCGGGTGGATCGTCGTGGACTTAGAAGACCACAAGCGAACCTTATTCCAATCCTCAAGTGGCCAAGGAGTCTAGCGTAGGGAGCTACAAAGGTTGTACTCTCAAAACCCTAGCCTTTATAACTTTTGATGTTGTCTTTGTAATGAAACCCTAATTTTCTAGTGATGATTCTTTGTATGTTCACTTAGCACCTTGAAAATTTGATTTTGAGACATGTGATGCTTCCAAACCCTTCATAAGGTGCTAGTTAAACCTAACACTTCTTCTCCTCACTGTTCTTCTCCTCATCGTGTTCTCCTTGAAGTGAGAATGGATCGTGCCCCCTTGTCGGTTTCTCCAAGTCGAAGAAGATCCACCCGAGAGTGTCTACCTTGAGCTTTCACCTCCAATATGAGGTACGTAGGTCACTTGGTGTGCTAAACTAAGTAGCCTAGAGTGTGTAGAAAGTGATTAGGGATCTAGTTGTCTCACAAACCCTAGGATTCTCAAATCATGAGACAGTTAGGGCTTAAGAGGTTAGAAGAGAGCTTGAGGAGAATGAGAGTGTTCTTGTGATAATGATAATGATAAAAATGAAAATGGCTCATGTTTTTGACTTTAAAGCAAAAAGAAAATATCGCACACAAATATCTCAAAACTATCCTAAAATATCTAAGTCTTCATATCTCATATAAGTCCAAGAATGTCAACATGAATCCATGTTCATATTTCACTAAAATACCACAAAGTATCCCACCTCATTTCCTCCACCTCACAAAAGACTTAATCAAAAAAGAAAAACCCTAATTGAGGTGACTCACTTCTAGAAACAATCTTGATCAAATTACAAGAATGCCCCTCTCATCCGTATATACATACCCGCATCCGTATTCCAAGAAACACGAATACAATGAGACGATACCGATCCAATAATAAAATACTAGGATTCGGCTTAAACCAAAGCCCACTAGTATTATCCGCCCGAACATCATATGGGCACAAGTACACGTATGTGATCAAACCCTGTCGTAAAACCATACGACCTCTACATCGTTTCGCCCGAAGTAGGGAAACTCTCTATGTGGGACTCTAAAGACTCGACGGTACACTAGCAGTAGGTTTAACCACAAGGACATCAGTGGTACTAGCTGCACGTAACGGCTACCCAGGTATTTGTCGATAAGAAGGCCGACGAGCAAACTCATCCGAACTCCTACTGAGTCTATCTGTGGAAATCTCCGTACAGTCCGGTTTGTTCGTCTAAGAGTATCGCATATCGGGCCTAGGGGGGAGGTAAACACAAGATCCCTAATAGCGCAATAAGTCATGTCATAGTGCAGCCCAAAAACACCCTGAGAAAATACTGGAGTACCTACTAGCAAATCTCGCTTGCCCTAGCGAGGGACTCTGTGTAATGGCTTTCTAAATCACAGTGCGACATAAACCCCCAACACCGGGAGAGACGAATCCTATCTAACCGCCTCTGCCTCCAAATTCTTTGGGACTGCACCCAACTACTACCTGTTTGCACGACTCAATAGAGCCGTGGTAGGGTAGTAATATAAGAACAGTGGGAACACACTTGAGGCGAAGTAGCAGTGTCATGTCAACGGACTATGCTGTACTCATGTCACCGAGGAACTTCTATCTAGCGATAGGTATAGTACCAACCAGTAGTACTCCATGAGTCCGTCCATTGTAACTCATATCCCAATTAGCACCTGTATACTATCTCCAATACGACGTACTGATGACTGTGGGACAGACCATCTCCCATGCTGGGATGAGAAGCGTATACACTTGTCACGACCCGAAATATTAGCTTGTGACAGGCACTTAAACCACGCCACGTCTAAAGGCGTAACGTAATTTAAGTAAGCTGAAGTCCAGAAATCTAAACCTTTTTAAGAAAATAGAAGAAGTGAAGTTTTTAAAATAAAGGTATAATGAAATCAAATGTTTTCTTAAATGCATAGCTAAAGGAACATGAAAAATGCAAGTGGGTTTACTAGTTCAAAAACATGTTTCGTCTTTAAAAATTTGGGCAGCACCTCCTTCGTTTATTTTGATCCAAAACCATAAATACATGATAATATAAAAGGCATCCCCAACCAGGAGCTAGCTCTTCGCCATTCGGCGGATTCACAACCATGCAAGTCATAAAACAAGTATACGATGCCCAACGGTGAAGACCAACACAAAAGATAATGAATAAAGCAAGACATCAACCCAATAAGCGAATATAAAACCCATCGCTCAAATCTCGCAACTACAAGTCTTGCTAAGTCTTACTACTTATACAAATACTAGTTTCTGATTTGATGGAGTTAACTAGATACAACAGGAATAATAAATACAAGAGGGGTATGATCCAACATGTACCACCTACCAAAGCAAAACACCCGAATGCAGCTGTGTGCCAGCGATGCCGCTACTGATCCATGCGGTCAATCTGCAAGAACCGTGGCACAGCGGGGGTGAGTTGCCAGCTCGTGAGTAGAAAACATCAAAAGGTAGAAATCGAATAAACAACGATTCCTAGGTCAACTATGTAAGTCGATGCTATGCACCCCGCGGAATCGCGGGGAGGCGGAAGGTATAAAAAACGATAATTTTAGCATCATAACACCGACTTTAAGCCTTGATCGTAATCTAAACTGTATCTAGCAAAATAAAAAGAGGAATAAACTAAGTACAGAAAATATACCTCAAGAAAACTGTTCCTTCTTCTCCTCATCTAGCTGTCCTCCTCACCTGCACGAACTCCTCGAAGTGGTACGGATGTCGTCTCCTCGTCGGCTTGCTCGTATCCTAGATGATCCACCCGAACGTTTGTGCACCAAGCTTATCTTCTAAACCAAAGAAACTAGATCAAGTAGATTGCTAATCTAAATGATCTAGGCTGTGTAGATGATGTAGATGGATTGAGGAGTCTAATTTAGCTCAAGGTTACTCAACTCATGAGTGCTCTTGAGCTTAAGGGAATTGGAGATGGTGAAAAGAAATGATATGAGCTAAGAGATGAAGAAGGTTAGGGTTTTTTCTTTCTTGTTCTAATCTGAACTCTACTCTATTATGAATTAGAAAAAACTAATTCAACAATAGAAAAAAGGTTCAAAGGTCAAACAAATGACTCATGGGTCAATTGACCAACATGTGTCCTTAAAACCCAAGTCCTTATTCATGCATAATACACATCATTTCTTAATTACCTAAAATGTATTAATTATTTAGAACTAAATGATTAATACAATTAGGTTATGCCATCTACAAATACATTTTGTACAAATTAATAAAACGCCCATCGTCCGTATATACATACCTGTATTCGTATTCCAAAAAATATGAATACCGAAGACTACAATCCATCAGTACAATACTAGGATCCGGCTTAAACCAAAGCCCACGAGTATTGTCCGTCCGACTCATCGTGCGTGCACGAGTGTTCGCACGTGATCGAACCCTTTCGTAAAACCATAAGATATCTACACGTTTTGCCCGATGCAGGGAAACGCAATGTGTGGGACTCTAGACACTCGACTCTACGCTGGCAGTGGGTTTAACCACAGGCCGCAAGCGGTACTAGCTATACGTAATGGTCCCCAGGTATTTTTGATAAGAAAGCCGATGAGCATAACTCATCCGAACTTCTACTGAGTCTGTATGCGACAATCTCCGTACAGTCCGGTCTGTCCGTCTAAGAGTATCGCATATCAGGCCTAGGGGGGAGGTAAACGTCATACCCCTAATAGCGGTATAAGTCATGTCGGAGTACGGTCCAATACACCCTGAGAAACTACTAGAGTACCTACCAGTAAATCTCGCTTGCCCTGGCCAGGGACTATGTGTAATGGCGTTCCGAACACAGCGCGATATCAACCCCCAATACCGGGAGAGACGAATCCTATCTAACTGCCACTGCCTCCTAGTGCTTCGGGACTGCACGCAACCTGTTTGCACGACTCAGTAGATCCATGGTAGGGTAGTAATCTAAGAACAGTGGGAACACACTTGAGGCGAAGCAGTAATGTCAAGTCAACGGACTAAGCTGTACTCATTTCACCTGGGTACTGCTATCCGACGATAGGTATACTACCAACCAGCAGTTCCCAATGAGTCCATCCGGTGTAACTCACAACCTAATGAGCACCTGCATACTATCTCCAGTACGGCGTACTGATGGTTGTGGGACAGACCATCTCCCAGGCTGGGAAATGAAGAGTATACACTAGTCTACTCTGGAGTATCGATGCCCTGTATCGATATTCCCACGACTAGGGACCTGTATAAGGATGTGCTTATAGATTACCAATCCCCCACTAGTGAGACTGCCATCACAACGCTGGTAATTAAGCATAGATCCTAAGGGCTCTACTAATATGCATAGGCGATATGTTAAAAGAAACATATGTACATATTAAAGTAAAAACAAACCAAGTAGCATACTACTATTTTGAGCAAGAATGTTATTACAACTGTGAATATCCCAAGCTTCCATTAAGTAATTTACAAACTAGTATGATATAGTAATGGCCTCTAGGGCATATACACTAACAATCTCCCACTTGCACTAAGGCCATGTACTGGCATATCGCAGACCTATCATCTCGAATAGCCTCTCGAACTGCGTCTGAGAAATAGCCTTTGTGAATGGATCTGCAGTATTATCCTCTGTAGCAACACTACGACCTCGATCTCCCAGCGATCCACGATCTCCCTGATCAGGTGATACCGCCTCAAGATGTGTCTGGACTTTTGATGGGACCTGGGTTCCTTTGCTAAAGCTATAGCCCCGTTGTTGTCATAATACAGAGGTATTGGACCAACAATGGACGGAACCACCTGAAGATCTGTTAAGAACTTCCTCATCCAGACTGCTTCTTTAGCGGCGTCAGAAGAAGCAATATACTCCGCTTCCATAGTTGAGTCAGCAACGGTATCCTGGTTGGAACTCTTTCAACATACTGCCCCTCCATTGAGGGTGAAGACATAACCCGACATGGACTTGGAGCCATCCTTATCACTCTAGAAGCTGGAGTCAGCAAAAGCCTCGATTTGGAGGTCTTTTCCGCCATAAACCAAGAACATATCCTTAGTCCTTCTCAGGTACTTGAGAGTGTTCTTTACCGCTATCCAGTGGTTCTCTCCTGGATCTGACTGATACCGGCTTACCACGCTTAGTGCATAAGCTACATCTGGTCTGGTACACAACATCGCATACATTATAGAGCCTACTGCAGAACCGTAGGGTATAATAGACTTGCGATCCCTTTCCAAATCAGTCTTGGGAGACATCTCTTTGAAAAGGGTGACTCCGTGACAAACCGGTAGGTTACCGCGTTTGGAATCTTCCATACTGAATCTTTTCAGTATGGTGTCGATGTACCTGGATTGAGAAAGTCCCAACATCCTCTTTGATCTATCACGATAGATACGGATCCCCGGTATGTAAGAGGCATCACCCAGGTCTTTTATAGAGATCCTTTGTGATAAGAATCTTTTGACAGATTGTAGGGTAGGAATGTCATTTCCTATTAAAAGAATGTAGTCTACGTATAATATGAGGAACACAACAGTTCTCCCTACAATCTTACTATATAAGCATGGTTCATCTGGATTTTTGATAAAGTCGAATTCTTCGACTGTTTCATCAAAACAGATGTTCCAACTCCGCGATGCCAGCTTTAGCCCATAAATGGACTTAAGCAGCTTGCACACTTTCTCGCTGCTCAAGCTCTAATTAAAACCTTCTGGCTGATCCATATAGACACACTCTTCCAAATGTCCATTTTAGAAAGCCGTCTTTATGTCCATCTGACAGATTTCATAATCGTAGAAGGCAGCAATGGCAAGAATAATCCGAATGGATTTGAGCATAGCCACTGGAGAAAAGGTTTCATCATAGTCCAAACCAGGTATTTGACGAAAACCTTTTGCAACAAGTCTAGCCTTATAGGTTTCAACCTGTCCATCTACACCAATCTTCTTTTTGAAGATCAATTTGCAACCAACGGGTTTTACCCTTTCTGGAGCAAAGTCCAAAGTCCATACTTTGTTAGTGTACATAGACTCCATTTCAATCCGCATTGCATCTAGCCATTTTACTGAGTCTCTGCTCTGAATGGCTTGCTGGAAATTAGTAGGCTCATCATTATTAATGATGCAATCCTCTCTATCCCCGTCTATGAGAAAATCGTAGTATCTCTCAGGCGGATGAGATAGCCTACTACTCCTGCGGAGAGGTGCTGGAATATCCTGTTCTTTTGAAACTTCTGGTTCCGCCAAGCTTTCAGTAATAGCTTGTAGTTCTGGAATTTTTTCCAGTTCTATTCCGCTCCCACTAGTTTCCTTTTCCAAGAACTGGTGTTCTAGAAAGTGGGAATGACGAGAAACAAGAACCTTTTGTTCCTCTGCGTGATAGAAAAGATACCCCCTGGAGTTCTTTGGGTATCCCACAAACTTACACAGTATTGAGCGTGCCTCGAGTTTGTCCGCATGCTTCTTTTTGACAATAGCCGGACATCCCCATATCTTCAGATATTGAAGATAGGGTTTCTTCCCATCCATATCTAATATGGTGTGGTAGGCACAGACTTGGTAGGAACCTTGTTTAAAAGATATGCAGCTGATTCTAGTGCATAGCCCCAGAAAGATCGCGGTAACTCAGCATTACTCATCATGGAACGTACCATATCCAATAGGGTTCGGTTCCGTCTCTCCGATTCACCGTTGTGTTGTGGAGTGTATGGAGGAGTAAGCTGAGAGAGAATTCCATTCTGTTTTAGGTAATCCAGGAACTCGGCAGTCAAGTATTCCCCACCTCGATCAGATCTCAGTGTCTTGATACTTTTGCCGGTTTGTTTTTCCACTTCATTCTTATATTCCCGGAATTTCTCAAATGCTTCGGATTTAAGCTTCATAAGGAAGACATATCCGTACCTTGAGAGATCATCTGTAAAAGTAATGAAGTAAGAATAACCGCTTCATGCATGTGTAGACATTGGACCACACATGTCGCTGTGTATGAGTCCCAGAGCTCGCTTGCTCTTACTCCTTGTCCAGTGAATGGAGTTTTTGACATCTTTCCTTTTAGACAAGATTAACAAGTTGCATAAGATTGATATTCGAACGGATCCAAATATCCTTCTTTATGCAACTTAGTCAACCGTGTTTCATTGATGTGACCCAGTCTAAAATGCCATAAGTAAGCATGATTAATTTCTGGAGACTTTCTTTTGTATGTGTATTCTGGATATTGAAAATCTGCGGTTGGTTTAATACGTATATACCGTTGCTTAATGTACCCGATCCAATCAAAACATGATTAAGGTGAATGTTAACAACATTTCTTACAAAGGCAAAATCATAACCTTCTTTGGACATTAAAGATACAGATATAATATTACAAGTCGAACTGGGTACAAAATAACAGTTGCGCAAAACCAAAACGTGTCCATCTGTCAACCCCAAGTGATAGTCCCCCACGGACTCAGCATCCATGCTTGCTCCATTTGCAACTCTGAGGGTCATATCACCTGCCTTCAAAGCTATACGCTTTCTCAGTGCCTGCAAAGAATTACAGATATGAGATCCTGATCCGGTATCCAATACCCAGGAAGTAGAGTTGATTGACAGACAGTTTTCAATAACATACACACCTGAAGCCGAAACCACAACTTACTTCGGGTCCTGGTTCTTGGCCTTACAAGCCCTGCAATCTTTCTTCCAGAGGTCTTTCTTGTGAAAATAATGTTAGGTCCACGTTACCTCTCCCGGTACTTTCGGGGTTGCGGAAACGGTAAAACAAAATTTTTTCTTGACTTGGTAACATGGACTGTAAAAGCCGGATCTTTGGTAAACTAGAAACTAGCAAACTACAAGAGGTGTTAACTACTATGCCGTAGAAATTATATCTCACCATACCGGTCCTTCGGGTCTTCATTCCACTGTCCCGCTCGTCGATCCATGCTCCGAGGGTTGATCCGGACTTTGGTCACCTCCGCGGCCTTCTTGAGTCGAAGAAGATCCACCCGAGAGTTGTACACCGAGCTCCACCTCGAGCCGAGGCAACTAGGGCAACAAGATCGCTAGTCTTGATACCCTAGGTTGTGTAGAAGAGAAAGATGGAGGTATTTGTCTATGTGGATTCTTTTTCTCTCAACACATGAGATCAAAAGAATTTATGAAGAGGAGGAAGATGAAGGAGGTCAAGCAACCATGGAGCTCTTTCTTTCTTCTCACTTCCAAGAGAGAGAATAAGAACAGAAAAATGAAAAGGTTAACCAAAGAAAATGAACCATGGTTGCAAAATAATACTAAACACCATCATTACAAATCCTATCATGATAAATTTGATGCTACATTGATTTGACCATTTTCATAATCTAATGACCATTTTCATAATCCAAAATGAAAAAGAAAACCAAAGAAGAGTGTAGAGCTCTCATGAAGGTCAATGGTCAACTTTGGTCAACGGGTCAACAAAGTCAATAGTGGTCAAGGTGGTCAAATGGTCAAAGCAATTAGCCATCACATAATTATCACTAAAATGATTAGTAAATAATGTCTCCGGCTCATAATGGTTTTGACCGAACGAATTGCCAAAACCCTAATGAGTCCACCTCAAAATGGTTTTGACCGAATCAACTGTCAAAACCCTAATGTGCCTGCCACATAATGGTTTTGGCCGAACCAACTGCCAAAACCCCAATGAGGCACCTCCTCCTTCATCGCTCCTCAAAACTGTGCATACACACCAGCACCCGCATTCCGTAGAATGCGAATGCACAGAAGACAAAACAAATCCATCCGTGCAATACTAGGATCCGGCTTAAAACAAAGCCCACCAGTATTGCCTGCCCCAACAGCATTCGCACACAAGTGCACGTAAGTGATCGCAGCCCTGCCGTAAAACCATACGGCCTTTACACGTTTTGCTCAGTGCAGGGAAACTCTCTGTGTAGGACTCTAATGGCTCGACACTACGCTGGCAGTGGGTTTAACCACAGACTGCAAGCGGCACTAGCTGTACGTAATGGTCCCTAGGTAGATGTCGATAAGAAGGCCGATGAGGTAAACCCATCCGAACTCCTACTTAGCCTGTATGTGACAATCTCCGTACAGTCCGGTCTGTTCGTCTGATACATCGCATGGCGGGCCTAGGGGGTGGCGAATGTCAGTCCCCTAATAGCGGTACAAGTCGTGTCGGAGTGTAGCCCAGAACACCCTGAGACATCACTGGAAACCTACCAGTATATCTCGCTAGCCCTGGCCAGGGACTTTGTGTAATGGCTCTCCTAGACACAGCGCGATATCAACCCCCAATACCGGGAGAGATGAATCCTGTCTAACCGTCACTGCCTCCAAGTGCTTCAGGACTGCACCCAACTACTACCTGTTTGCAAGACTCAGTAGAGCCGTGGTAGGGTAGTAATCAAAGTGCAGTAGGAACACACTCGAGGCGATGTGACAGTGTCAAGTCAGCGGACTAAGCTGTACTCATGTCACCTGGGAACTGTTAACTGACGATAGGTATAATACCAACCAACAGTTACCGACGAGTCCTGTCCAGTGTACTCGTAACCTAACGAGCACCCTCATACTATCTCAAGTACGACGTACTGACGGCTATGGGACAGACCGTCTCCCGCACTGGGATGAGAAGCGCATACGCTAGCCTACTCCGGAGTATCGATGCCCTGTCTCGATAATCCTATGACTAGGGACGTGCATAAGGATGTGCATGTGGATTACCCAGCCCCCACGAGTGTGATCGCCAACACAACGCCGGTAATCAAGCAAAGATCCTAAGGGCTCTACTAATGCGTATAGGTGATATAATAAAGAAACACATGTACACATTAAAGCAGAGACAAACCAAGTAGCATACTACTATTTCGAGCAAGATTGTCTATACAACTGTGAATATCCCAAGCTTCCATCAAGTAATATACATATACAGTAATGGCCTCTAGGGCATATACACTAACAATATCCCACTTGCACTAAGGCCTTGTACTGGCGTATCGAAGACCAATCATCTCGATCAGCCGCTCGAACTGAGTCTGGGGCAAGGCCTTCGTGAATGGATCCGCCGTGTTGTCTTTTGTGTCCACTCTCCGTACCTCGATCTCCTGGCGATCAATGATCTCCCTGATCAGGTGATACCGCCTTAAGATGTGTCTGGATTTCTGATGGGACCTTGGTTCCTTCGCTAAAGCTATAGCCCCATTGTTATCGCAATACAAAGGTATTGGGTCAACAATGGACGGAACCACCTGAAGTTCACTAATGAACTTCTTCATCCAGACCGCCTCTTTTGCGGCATCGCTTGCAGCAATGTATTCAGCCTCCAACGTCGAGTCTGCGACGGTATCCTGTTTGGAACTCCTCCAACATACCACCCCTCCGTTGAGGGTAAACACAAATCCCGAGACAGACTTGCTGTCATCTTTGTCACTCTGGAAGCTTGAATCGGTAAAGGACTCGACCCTGAGGTCTCCATTACCGTAAACCAGGAACATCTCCATAGTCCTTCTCAGGTACTTGAGAATGTTCTTCACTGCCGTCCAGTGGTCCTCACCTGGGTCTGACTGATACCGGCTCACCACGCTCAGCGCGTAAGCTACATCTGGTCTTGTACATAGCATCGCATACATTATAGATCCTACCGCCGAAGCGTAGGGTATAGTGCTCATGCGAACCCTCTCCTGGTCAGTCTTAGGAGACATCTTCTTGGAGAGGGTAATTCCGTGCAATGCGGGTATGTTACCGCGCTTGGAATCTTCCATATTAAATCTTTTTAGTACGGTCTCTATGTACCTGGACTGCGAAAGTCCCAGTAGTCTCTTGGATCTATCTCTATAGATCTTGATCCCCAGAATGTACGAGGCATCACCCAGGTCCTTCATGGAGAACCGTTGTGACAAAAACAGCTTGACCGATTGTAGCATAGGAATGTCATTTCCTATCAAAAGAATGTCGTCCACGTCCAAGACTAGGAACACGACAGTTCGTCCTACAATCTTCTTATAGACACAAGGTTCATCTTCGTTCTTGATGAAATCAAATTCCTTGATTGCCTCATCAAAACAGATGTTCCAACTCCGCGATGCCTGCTTTAATCCATAAATGGATTTAAGTAACTTGCACACCATCCCGCTGCTCCCACTGTCTATGAAACCTTCTGGCTGATCCATGTAAACACACTCTTCCAAACAGCCGTTTAGAAAAGCCGTTTTAACGTCCATCTGCCAGATTTCATAGTCATGGAAGGCAGCAATGGCAAGTAGGATCTGAATGGATTTTAGCATAGCCACTGGAGAAAAGGTTTCATCATAGTCCAAACCAGGTCTTTGACGAAAACCTTTTGCAACGAGTCTAGCCTTATAGGTCTCCACCTGCCCATCCACACCAAGTTTCCTTTTGTAGATCCATTTGCATCCAACGGGTTTTACCCCAGGTGGAGCAATATCCAAGGTCCACACTTTATTGGTGTACATGGACTCCATTTCGGATTGCATTGCTTCCTGCCACTTATCAGAGTCCCTACTGATAATGGCCTGCCTGAAACTGGTAGGGTCATCTTCTTCCAAGATGCAATTCTCTCGATCCCCGTCTATGAGAAAACCGTAGTATCTCTCGGGCGGATGAGAAATCCTATCAGATCTGCGCAGTGGATGAGGTTCGTTGGGTGTAACTGAATCTAGCAGTTCCTCCAAATCTTTAGTTAAAGTTCGTGTTTCTGGAATTTCATCCTGTTCTACCGTGCTGCCACTAATATTTTTAACAAGAAATTCTTTTTCCAAAAATGTGGCATTCCTGGAAACAATTATCTTCTGTTCCTCTGCATGGTAGAATAGATACCCACTTGAATCTTTTGGGTATCCCACAAACTTACATAAAACTGCCCGTGCCTCAAGTTTGTCTTGGTTCTGCTTTTTGACATAGGCTGGGCCACCCCAAATCTTAATACGTTTAAGATACAAACTCTTACCACTCCATATTTCA
Organism: Agapanthus africanus; assembly: GCA_030015575.1. NCBI lineage: Eukaryota > Viridiplantae > Streptophyta > Magnoliopsida > Asparagales > Amaryllidaceae > Agapanthus > Agapanthus africanus. The sequence goes on from JASDDO010000031.1 coordinate 124,191,822, forward strand.
TACGGAGTCTTAGGCACGGATTTGGATGGAACTTGATTCAATAGATGCGCTGCAGTTTGAAGTGCATATCCCCAGAATGAAAGAGGCAACTCGGCACTACTCATCATAGAGCGAACCATATCCAATAGGGTACGATTCCTCCGCTCCGATACACCGTTGTGCTGTGGTGTATAAGGAGGAGTAAGCTGAGAAAGAATACCATTCTCTTTTAAGTAATCTAGGAATTCCGTGCTTAAGTACTCCCCTCCTCTATCAGACCGGAGGATCTTGATACTTTTGCAAGTCTGGTTCTCTACTTCATTTCCGAATTCCTTGAATTTCTCAAAAGCTTCAGATTTGTGTTTCATAAGATACACATATCCGAATTTAGAGAGATCGTCAGTGAATGTGATGAAGTACGAGAACCCACCCCTTGCATGTATAGACATCGGACCACATACATCACTGTGTATGAGTCCCAAGAGCTCTGCTGCCCTTTCTCCTTGTCCGGTGAACGGAGATTTGGTCATCTTCCCTTTGAGACAAGACTGAAAAGTTTCATAAGATGAAAACTCGAACGCATTCAAGAGTCCATCTTTATGCAACTTACTTAGTCTTTTCTCTCCGATATGACCAAGTCTACAATGCCACAAGTAGGATTCATTCGTATATGAATTCTTCCTCTTGCGTGTGTTTTGTATATTGAGAACTGTATTCTGATTTAGAACGTAGATACCATTACACAGTGTACCTTCTGCAACCATTACCTTATGAAGGTAGATTTTCATGATATTTCTATCAAGAACAAAGTTATATCCATCTTTATCGAGTAAAGAAACTGATATGATGTTGCAAACCATGGAAGGTACATAGTAGCAATCGTTCAAAATCATAGTATTGCTATTTGGCAACACAAGGTGATATTCACCGACGGCTGCAACATTAACTTGTGCTCCGTTCGCTACTCTGAGCGACATATCACCAGGTACAACTTTCCTACTTTTTCTCAGTCCCTGCAATAAATTACAGATATGAGATCCTGATCCGGTATCAAGTACCCAGGAGGTAGGGCTGACCATAAAGCAGTTCTCAATTATAAGAACACCTGAAGTAGATGCAAAACCATGCTTCTTCTTCAACTGGGTATCCTTGGAATCCATACAATTCTCTTTCCCTTGCTCATACTTATGACTGTTGTCACAAGTTAGAACCGAACCAATGTTCCCCAGCCCCGAATAAGAATTCGGATAGGTCAAGCGAAACATTTTATTATCTTGATTAGGGCGTGAAATGGTTGCTACCTGGAGAGAGAGAAAATAAACACTCAGCGTGCGCTCTTGCAAGATTAGATTGGTTTATTGATTTATCTAACCAGGATGGCTCCCACTGTTTCCTCAAATTCTTCTTCAAACCCTAAAAGAAGAACTAGTCAGGATTAATCGCACGTCACAATACTTGCTTAACCTTTCAGCCAGGCTGGTGTTGGTACTTCGAAGGAGGTTTTCCAACGCTTTCGCGAAGTTCCTTAATTAAATAACCTCTTTTCCCTGGGGGCGTAACCCCGCTAACACCGTTCTAGACACCTACTTGGTTTATAGCATTGATTGTTAAGTGAAATAATCTCCCAAGAGTAATCCAACTCATCAGAAGGATCGGGATCCAACTATCATTGTGCGATGACCTAGATGGAATCCACTCTAGTCACTACACTCCAGAAGGCATGCTAAATCTGCAAGTTTCAGTTTCTTTAGAAACTCCCGATGTGGATTTTTGCCCCTAGGACCCAAGTGACCTTGACACAGTCAACAAATCAAAGAGTCCTACTCAAGTTCAACCCGTCATTATCTTGATTGTATTAAACCCACCCGCATAACCCTTGACACAGTTAACAAGGTTACACGACTGTCCTAACCAATAACATTGTATCCAGCAGATAAGCAATACTCAGCTACCGTTCACTGCGCCTTGACACAGTCAACAAACGCAGCACGAATACTAAGTATAACTTATAAGAAATGACGGAGGGCTACGGCTGGGTTTTGACGAAAAACCCGTTAACGTAATGAACTTGATATCGTTGAAGAAACGTGATACCCTTTTTTGAAAATATAGTGGCGAAAACTTTTGCTAAAGAGGTCACTCCCTATGAAGGGATCTCGGCTCTTTCCTCGTCGAATGAGGTGTAGGATATTCCAAACTGAATACCTCGATGCAAAGCAAGAATAATCGACTATAGAGAAGTTATTATCCTGACGCAAACTTTTGTCCAAGGGGTCATTCCCGATGAAGGGATCTCGGCCCATGCCTCATCGACTGAGGTGTTGTGCATTCATAACCGAATACCTCTGTGCAAAACAAAAGTGAACGTCCTTGCAATAACAGCTTTTTGAAAATTGTTCCAACAACGTCTTTTAGGTTTTTTTTCTTGCATTAATTTAATGCGTCCCATCAATTAATCCTACCATTGCAGAAAACAACAAAAATATGGTGTACGCTTATGCCATCCGCATTCGCCACGGGGCCCCATCATCACCCGTTAGGTTACTTAACTAACGACAGAGCGGGGGCTGGAATAGCGCGAATGCAAAACATAAGCAACACCTAACTGTTAGTAGTATGTATGTCCTAGAGGCCAGTATTGTACAGATATTGTATATTATATTGGATGCTTGGACATATATAGAGATGACTTTCTTGCTCGATATGATAGTATGCTATCTGGTTACTCTTTATCTTAACATGTACACTTGTCTCTTTAAACTGTCTTATAGTTACATGTTGGTAAAGCCCTTAGGATGTGTACTTGACTACCTGGACTATGATGCAGATCATACTAGTGGGGACATGGTAGTCCATAAGTACATCCTTCAAGGTCCCTAGTCGTGGGTGTATCGAGACGGGGCATCGATATACCAGAGTAGACTAGCGTATACGCTTCTCGACCCATGAGATGGGCGATGGATGATCCCATATCCATTGGTGTTTGACATCAGAGATGGTGTACGGGTGCTCAGTGGAGACTGGGTACACTGGACGGACTCTCCGAGAACTCCCAGATGGTATTATACCTCACATCAGATGGCAGTTCTCAGGTGACACTTGTATAGGTTAGTCTGTAGACCCGCGATCGTCATAGAGTCTTGTGTGATTCCCACTGTGCTTTGATCTCCACCTTACCACGTCCATGAGGGCGTGCAAAACGGTGGTCTTTGGGTACAGTCTCGAGTCACATGGAGGCAATGAGCGATAGGAGGGGTTTCGTCTCTCCCGGTATTGGGGGTTGATGTTGCGCTGTGCTCGATTGGCCGTAACAGGGAAGTCCCTGGCCAGGGCTGATCAGAGATTTGCTGGTAAGTGTTACCAGTAGTTTCTCGACCCGTTATGAGCCTCACATCGGCACGACTTATCGAGTATTGGGGTCTGACGTTTACCACCCCTAGACTTGATATGCGACGTATCAGACGAAGAGACCGGACTGTACGGTAAGTGTTACTGGTTGGATTCACAGGAGTGTGAGCGGGCTAGCTCGTCGATCTTCTGATCGCTCAATACTCGGGTGGCCGTTACGTTTAGCAGACCGCTTGCGGCTTGTGGGTGCTTGATATGATCATCATCTGCTACCGGCGTATTGACGAGTCTTTAGAGTCCTACACAGAGGTTTCCTGGCTCAAGCGAAACGAAATAGGAGCGCATATGAGATATGTGCAGGACCGAGAATAATGCGTGTATGTGATACCGCATTTCATTCTCGCGATATATGTTTCGATTGGTTATATTTGATATGACCTAGTTATCGAATCATTGATTCGATAAATCGATACATTGAATACTAGTCGGTTATGTGCGACATGACCGGATCATTGAATCAAATGTTGATTTAATGATTTAATGTATAATTATATATTTGATATATTACTTTGCATTAACTAGTATTGGTTCACTTTATACGGATTTTCTCACTTGATGTGCAAGTTGTATATGTGATATACTTTTTGTGCACAAATATGTATCATGTTTGATGATACTTGCTCACATGGTCAAGTGTAAAGAATTAAACCATGGTTAAGAAGATAATTAGGGTTTTGATTTATTCTTTCATTTATTTATCCATTCTTCATTTATTTAAATGGATAAATGAAAACATAATGGTTTCTTTTTGTCATGAAGCTTGTTGAAGCTTCATGAAGCTTTGACTAAAGAAACCATTTTGTCTTCTAGCTTAACCCTAACCCTTCTTATTAACCGTGTTCTTTTCTCTACACTTAACCTTGGTTTAGATATGATAAGTATTGATTTAATTTATTTTTATCACAATACTTATCATCTTTTAGCTTCATCTTCTCCTTCTTCTTCAAGAGAGAAAACTAGTTGCCATTAATGGCAACATGAGCAAAAGTGAGTGAAATCCAAATCTAAAGTGAACCCACCTCCTATTTCTTCACCCTCTACCTCTTGCCAAGTTGTTTTGGGTGTTTTCTTCACAAGTTTCACAAATTTGTGAAGTCGGAGCTTGAGCTTGTGCAACCTCGACGTAGATCGTCTTTGACACGAAGCCGACGACCTATTCCGCACGTTTTTCCGATGAAGCCGTCACGAGAGTCCAAGGTTCAAGATGGACAGCGAGAGGACGCCCTTGCGGAGCCGTGGAGGTGGATATCCGGATCTACAAAGGTTGTAATTTCCGTATACTTATAGTTAAGTGTTAACTAGATTATCTTTTCGCCTAAACATCTAGTCTAAGATCCGTAGTCTAGGGTTTCTCGGCACCATTTTTTTTTTAAAATTGGCATGTTCGATGCCTTGTGAGACCTCTATAGGGTGCCTAGGAACCCTTCACTGGTATTAGAGCCTAGCTAGAGCCTTAGGCGAAGTCTAGACGGAATTTGAAGTCCGAACGAACCCGAAACCAAAATTCCAAGGTGCTCTCTGGAAAATTTCTGAATTTTTGGATTTTTGTCAATTAAAAATATGCAAAAAATCATGCAGGGTCTTATATGAAATACTGTGAAATTCGAGGGCCTGATTCTACTTTTCCACCGCGGAAACGCGGCATATGCAAGGCATGTGCGACGGTTCCGCGGCCATACTATTCCTTCTGCTGATGGTTTCAGCACAGTAACTCATATAATATAATTCTATATTTTCTGGGATATTTTTATTGTGACTCTACAGAAGAGTATTTTGGGGTTTCTTTGAGGATTCAATTATTCGTTCGGGTTATCAAATTTCGTCTTTGTGTATTTCCGGATAATTTTTAGAATATGTTAAAAAGTTCGACCGGATATAAATACCCAATTTTTCCCCTGTCGAGAAATTTCCAAGTGTTGGATTTTTCCGTAGTTTAACGACGTTCTAAGTAGTGCAAGTAACGCGATGGACCCTCTAGAAGACAACAAACCTTAACTCGATTATGTGACCGTCTTGAACTGCCCTTTGAACTTTCGGGTTTGGGGCAGTACGACGTGCCACATGTGAGGCGTTGGCTTGACCCTTCTACGGCTGGACCGTTGGTACTGAGGCACGAACTGAATGTTGCTAGACTTATTTCATGTGTTGGACTGTATCGGGAAAACTTGGGTGTTCGAATGTTCGATCGAAAAATTTAACATTTTCTGTTTATCTGGAATGTGATACAATAATTGGAATTCACAAACAGTTATGAGATAACTGAATGAATGTTATAAATTTAGCAGTTTAGTCCCATATGATATTGAAAAGAGTTTTCGATAATGAGACTAAAATGCGGGATTTATATCTGTTAGGCATGTGATGTCTAAGTATTTCATTTGATTAGGCATGCGATGTCTAAAGAAGTTGCGGATTCCAATTGTTGTAGTTTTACACTTTCTTTTCTGTGACCGTAAGTGTAGTATGATCATATCGCCGGTTTCGTTGCTATACGTCAATGACAATTGGGGTATGCATACTTACTTACGTTGATGACATGTGATGTTATGTGTTGCTGAATATGTTATATTGGATCGTCGTGTTCGAATAGCCGGGGGTTTTTATGTGAGATGAGTGTTTTTCATTTTCATTCATGTAAAAACTTGTATGTAATATTCTTTTAGTTGGGGCACTTCCAGGTAGCGGAAGCTGTCGCCCTTTGTATATTATTTACTTTTCCGCATTAGGATAGACCCAAGGAGGGGAGCACAAGTAACCGGGTTCTGGGGTCCAGTGGGAGACCAACTCGAGGAGTCGAGTCCGGGTCTCCTAACCCTAGAATTGGCAGGGTTGCTTGCCGCTCTCGTAGGGGTCTAGGGGTGTGGGATTGGATATTCATCACGACCGTGGAATCCGTGTTTTATACTGGCTCGTATTGAAAACACAGACGTCCTAGTATATCCAATATTTCATATATTTATTCTGCTGCGATATCTGTGTTGTGACCCTGTGATGGATATAGCATATAGTATATATGATATATTATATAGACGTTACTTATGTTTTACACCCGCGCTAGCCCTGCCCTGCTCTGTCGTTAGTTACCTAACCTAACGGTGCACGAGAGGACATCGAGGCGAATGTGGATGACATAAGTGTACGTCATATCTATCTGTGATGTTTAGGTATTTAAATGATGGGACTTCATTAATGTGATTAATGAAAGATAAGAAACCTAAGATGTTGTAGAATCGAATTTTAAAATAAAACAGGTAGCTACAGTTCTTGCTTTGCATAGCGGTATATATGATATACCCTGCACCTTATTCGATGAGGAAAGGACCGAGATCCCTTCACCAGGAGTTACTCCTTTAGCAGTAACTGGCAGATGCTACACACTCGGTTTGGTTTTGATTGCTTTTAAGAGTTTTTGCTTTGCACAGTGATATATATGATATATCCCGCACCTCATTCGACGAGGAAAGGGCCGACGATCCCTTCACCGGAAGTGACCCCTTTAGCAAAACTGGAAAAGTCTCAAAATCACTCCATTTCAAAACTTCATTTGATTCTGCAACGATATCGAGTTCATTACGCAATAGGTTTTCAGAAAAACCTGTCGTAGCCCTCCGTCATTTCAGATAAGTACTAGTTAGTATTCGTGCTACGTTTGTTGACTATGTTAAGGTGTAGTGTGCGGTAGCTAACCAGTATTTATCTGCTTATGCATATGATGCAGATTGGATTAGGGTAGTCGTGCGACTTTGTTGACTATGTTAAGGGTCGTGCGGGTGGGTTTAATTCAATCGGGAAATGACGGGTTGAACTTGACTAGCACTTATGATTTGTTGACTATGTTAAGGTCATATAGCTGCTAGGGGCAAAATATTATCGGGAATTTCAAGTGTTGAAATTAGCAATGAGATAGCATACCTTCTATGAGATAGTTGGATCCCGATACCCGCTGCGAGTAAGAGTTACTCCTGGGAGAGTTTTACACATTGCAATTAGCTGATCAAGTAGGTGTCTAGAAAGGTGTCAACGGGGTTACGCCTCTGGGAAAACGAGGTTTACATTAATTAGGTTCGTGCGAAAGCACGGGGGACTTCCCTCAAAGTACCGACACTGGCCTGGCTGAAAGATTGGCGAACTTGTAGTGTGTAATTAATCCCGGCTAGTCTTTCCTTTTAGGGTTTGGAGGAAGATTTGATAAAAAGCAGTGGGAGCCATCCTGATTAGATAAGATAATAACCAATCTGATCTTGCACGAGCATACGCTAAAGTGTTTTCTTCTCTCTCTCTCCAGGTAGCGACCAGTTCATGCCTTAATCAAGATAATAATATGGATGTATTGACCGAACCCGCATGTCATACTGTGCTGGGGAACGTTGGTTCCGTTCTTTCCTATAAGAGTTATAGGAATGAACAGGATATAGGGGAATACCAGGATTCCCATGCCACCCGAATGAAGAAAGTACATGTTGATGCATTTTCTTCGGGTGTGTTCGTTACTGAGAACTGTTTCTCCATTTGCTCTACGTCCTGGGTATTAGATACCGGGTTAGGATCCCATATATGTAATCAGTTACATGGGCTTAGGAAAGGTAGAGAACTTGGAGAAGGTGATAAAGACATTAGAGTTAGAAATGGTGCAATTGTTGCAGCTAAGACTGTCGGGGAATATCACCTTGTATTACCAACTGGTAATACATTGGTTCTGAACGAATACTATTACATGCCGAACCTGATATGCAACATTATATCGGTTTCTTTATTAAGTAAAAAGGGATATAATTTTGTATTACAGGATAATGTTATGAACATTTTCCATAACCAAAAGTGGTTGGATCAGGCACGCTATGCAATGGCATTTATGTTCTAAATCAATCAACAGTTATGAGCATAACAAACACAAACAAGAGGAAGAGTTCTGAACTCAACGAATCCTTCTTGTGGCATTGTAGACTGGGTCACATCAATGTGACACGACTGGCTAAGTTGCATAAGGATGGATATTTGAAACCTTTCGAATTTTCATCTTAAGACACTTGCCAGTCATGTCTCAAAGGCAAGATGACCAAAACTCCGTTTACGGGACACGGAGAAAGAGTTACCGAACTCTTGGGACTTATACATAGTGATGTATGTGGTCCCATGTCTACACATGCCAGGGATGGTTCTTCATACTTCATTACATTCACTGACGATCTCTCTAGATTCGGATATGTGTTCTTGATGAAACACAAATCAGAAGCTTTTGAGAAATTTAGGGAATATAAACAAGAAGTTGAGAACCAAACCGGAAAAAGTATTAAAATCCTACGATCTGATCGAGGAGGAGAATACTTAAGCAATGAATTCCTGGACATCCTAAAAGAGAATGGGATTCTCTCTCAGCTGACTCCTCCATATACACCACAGCACAACGGTGTATCAGAAAGAAGGAACCGCACCCTATTAGATATGGTGCGCTCTATGATGAGCACAGCTGAGTTACCTATTTCCTTCTGGGGTTATGCGCTGGAAACAGCAACATACCTATTGAATCAAGTTCCATCTAAATCTGTACCTACCATACCATATGAGATATGGAGTGGGAAGAGACCATATTTTAAACGAGTTAAGATATAGGGTTGTTCGGCCTATGTCAAAAGGCAAAATCCGGACAAGCTCGAGGCACGGTCAGTTCTTTGCAAGTTTGTGGGATATCCTAAGAATTCTCAAGGATATTTTTTCTACCATGCTGAAGAACAAAAAGTGTTTGTTTCTCAATATGCCACCTTTTTAGAAAAGGAATTCCTTGAAAAAGAAATTAGTGGCAAAGTGGTAGAGCTGGAAGAAATTCCAGATACACAAACTATAACTGAAGATTTAGTGGAACCAGAGGATCCGATAGTACCTGACGAACCCCAGCCTCTCCGCCGATCCAGTAGGGTTTCTCGTCCACCTGAAAGATACTACGGTTTTCTAATTGATGGTGGAAGCGATGATTGCATCATGGAAGATGATGACCCGACTAGTTTCGAGCAGGCCATCACGAGTGGCGACTCAATGAAATGGCTGGATGCTATGCGGTCCGAGATGGAATCCATGTACACCAACAAAGTATGGACTTTGGAAGTTGCTCCTGAAGGGGTAAAACCCATTGGGAGCAAGTGGATCTTCAAGAAGAAACTTGGTGTAGATGGGAAAGTGGAGACTTTCAAAGCTAGACTTATAGCAAAGGGTTTTCGTCAAAGACCAGGTGTGGACTATGACGAGACCTTTTCTCCAGTGGCTATGCTTAAATCCATCCGGATCATGCTTGCCATCGCTGCTTATCATGATTACGAAATCTGGCAAATGGATGTTAAGACCGCCTTTCTAAATGGCGATTTAGAAGAGTGCGTGTACATGACTCAGCCAGAGGGCTTCGTAGACAGTGGGAGCAGCGGGAAGGTGTGCAAGCTGCTTAAATCCATTTATGGATTAAAGCAAGCATCGCGGAGTTGGAACATCTGCTTTGACGTCGTTATCAAAGAGTTTGATTTCGTCAAAAATCCAGATGAACCTTGTATCTACAGGAAGGTGGCAGCGAGTAGGGTTGTCTTCCTCCTATTGTACGTGGACGACATACTCTTGATAGGAAATGATATTCCTATGCTGCAATCGGTCAAGCACTTCTTATCACAAAGATTCTCAATGAAAGATCTTGGTGATGCCTCCAGCATATTGGGAATTAGGATCTATAGAGATAGATCCATACGGATTTTGGGATTGTCCCAATCCAGGTACATTGACACCATACTAAAGAGGTTTAGTATGGAAGAGTCCAATCGTGGGAACTTACCCACGATCTCTGGAGTCACTCTCTCCAAAGAGATGTCTCCCAAGACTGATTTGGTGAGAGCTCGCAAGCAAGGAATACCCTATGCTTCGGCAGTAGGCTCTATCATGTATGCGATGCTATGTACCAGACCCGATGTGGCATACTCACTAAGTGTAGTGAGCAGGTATCAAGCTGATCCTGGAGAGAGTCACTGGACAGCTGTGAAGAGCATTCTCAAGTACTTGCGAAGGACTAGAGATATGTTCTTGGTGTATAGTAACGGAGAACTCCAAGTGGAGTCCTTTACCGATTCGAGCTTCCAGAGTGATAAGGACTACTCTAAGTCGCAGTCGGGCTTTGTCTTTACCCTTTACGGAGGGGCGGTTAGCTGGAAGAGTTCCAAGCAGGAAACCGTAGCAGACTCGACGATGGAGGCTGAATACATCGCTGCCAATGATGCTGCCAAAGAGGCTGTCTGGATCAAGAAGTTCATTACTGAACTTGGAGTGGTTCCATCCATTGAGCATCCAATACCTTTGTATTGCGATAACAATGGAGCGGTGGCTTTGGCCAAGGAACCCAGGTCCCATCAGCGGTCCAGGCATATTCTGAGGCGGTATCACCTGATCCGGGAGATAGTTGATCGCCGGGAGATCGAGGTCAGGAGGGTTGACACGAAGAACAACACGGCGGATCCACTCACGAAGGCCATTCCCCAGACACAGTTTGAGAGACCCTTCGGGATGCTTGGCATGCGATACTACAGCAGCTGGCCCTAGTGCAAGTGGGAGATTGTTAGTAGTATGTATGCCCTAGAGGCCAGTATTGTACAGATATTGTATATTATATTGGATGCTTGGACATATATAGAGATGACTTTCTTGCTCGATATGATAGTATACTATCTGGTTACTCTTTATCTTAACATGTACACTTGTCTCTTTAAACTGTCTTATAGTTACATGTTGGTAAAGCCCTTAGGATGTGTACTTGACTACCTGGACTATGATGCAGATCATACTAGTGGGGACATGGTAGTCCATAAGTACATCCTTCAAGGTCCCTAGTCGTGGGTGTATCGAGACGGGGCATCGATATACCAGAGTAGACTAGCGTATACGCTTCTCGACCCATGAGATGGGCGATGGATGATCCCATATCCATTGGTGTTTGACATCAGAGATGGTGTACGGGTGCTCAGTGGAGACTGGGTACACTGGACGGACTCGCCGAGAACTCCCAGATGGTATTATACCTCACGTCAGATGGCAGTTCTCAGGTGACACTTGTACAGGTTAATCTGTAGACCCGAGATCGTCATAGAGTCTTGTGTGATTCCCATTGTGCTTTGATCTCCACCTTACCACGTCCATGAGGGCGTGCAAAACGGTGGTCTTTGGGTACAGTCCCGAGTCACATGGAGGCAATGAGCGATAGGAGGGGTTTCGTCTCTCCCGGTATTGGGGGTTGATGTTGCGCTGTGCTCGATTGGCCGTAACAGGGAAGTCCCTGTCCAGGGCTGATCGGAGATTTGCTGGTAAGTGTTACCAGTAGTTTCTCGACCCGTTATGAGCCTCACATCGGCACGACTTATCGAGTATTGGGGTCTGACGTTTACCACCCCTAGACTTGATATGCGACGTATCAGACGAAGAGACCGGACTGTACGGTAAGTGTTACTGGTTGGATTCACAGGAGTGTGAGCGGGCTAGCTCGTCGATCTTCTGATCGCTCAATACGCGGGTGGCCGTTACGTTTAGCAGACCGCTTGCGGCTTGTGGGTGCTTGATATGATCATCATCTGCTACCGGCGTATTGACGAGTCTTTAGAGTCCTACACAGAGGTTTCCTGGCTCAAGCGAAACGAAATAGGAGCGCATATGAGATATGTGCAGGACCGAGAATAATGCGTGTATGTGGTACCGCATTTCATTCTCGCGATATATGTTTCGATTGGTTATATTCGATATGACCTAGTTATCGAATCATTGATTCAATAAATCGATACATTGAATACTAGTCGGTTATGTGCGACATGACCGGATCATTGAATCAAATGTTGATTTAATGATTTAATGTATAATTATATATTTGATATATTACTTTGCATTAACTAGTATTGGTTCACTTTATACGGATTTTCTCACTTGATGTGCAAGTTGTATATGTGATATACTTTTTGTACATAAATATGTATCTTGTTTGATGATACTTGCTCACATGGTCAAGTGTAAAGAATTCAACCATGGTTAAGAAGATAATTAGGGTTTTGATTTATTCTTTCATTTATTTATCCATTCTTCATTTATTTAAATGGATAAATGAAAACATAATGGTTTCTTTTTGTCATGAAGCTTGTTGAAGCTTCATGAAACTTTGACTAAAGAAACCATTTTGTCTTCTAGCTTAACCCTAACCCTTCTTATTAACCATGGTCTTTTCTCTACACTTAACCTTGGTTTTGATATGATAAGTATTGATTTAATTTATTTTTATCACAATACTTATCATATTTTAGCTTCATCTTCTCCTTCTTCTTCAAGAGAGAAAACTAGTTTCCATTAATGGCAACATGAGCAAAAGTGAGTGAAATCCAAATCTAAAGTGAACCCACCTCCTATTTCTTCACCCTCTACCTCTTGACAAGTTGTTTTGGGTGTTTTCTTCACAAGTTTCACAACTTTGTGAAGTCGGAGCTTGAGCTTGTGCAACCTCGACGTAGATCGTCTTTGACACGAAGCCGACGACCTATTCCGCACGTTTCTCCGATGAAGCCGTCACGAGAGTCCAAAGTTCAAGATGGACAGCGAGAGGACGCCCTTGCGGAGCCGTGGAGGTGGATATCCGGATCTACAAAGGTTGTAATTTCCGTATACTTATAGTTAAGTGTTAACTAGATTATCTTTTCGCCTAAACATCTAGTCTAAGATCCGTAGTCTAGGGTTTCTCGGCACCATTTTTTTAAAAATTGGCATGTTCGATGCCTTGTGAGACCTCTATAGGGTGCCTAGGAACCCTTCACTAAATAGATATCATATATAGATATATAGCAATGATAGCCAATCCAGATCACAGATGAACACTTTGGATATACTAGGAACCCGCGATTCGTTCGAGCCTGCAACGAAAAAGCGGATTACACGGTCTCGATGAATAGCCAAAACCCCACCCTAGACCCCTACGAGTGCGGAAAACTACCCGCCAAGTACCCAAAGCAAAGCAACCTCCCTCAACTCGTGAGTAGGACACTCGGTACTTCGAGATACCCGGAAGTTTGTGCACCCCACCTTGGGTCTATCCTAGGAGCAAAAACAGTAAAAAGAAATTATACAATGGCGGCTACAACCTCACCCCGGTTGTGCGGCCAAACAAATAATATTACATCAATTTACAAATTTTACAATGAATGAAAGAAAAAGAAACTCTCATCTCACATCCACCCCGGCTATTCATCCGCGACAATCCAACGAGCTCATATACACAAACCATCAGCATTACAGATCACAGATATGTATAACCCCCACTTATCGACGTATAGCGATTAGTAGACGTTCAATACATATATAACATCACAGAAAATATCCATTAGCTAAAGTCTACGGAATATCTATCAAAAATACGGATTTGTAACCACCCGAAAAATCAATTTGCACTCTGGAAAATCTGGGCAGAAACAACATGTACTAAAAATCCCAAAACAGCCCAAATAGAACACTGCAGCAAAATGGAGCTGCGGCCGAGTTAACTCGGCCGTGGATCCACGGCCAAACCCATGGTTTGGCCGCGGTTCCGCGGTGAGTTGGCCGAGTCAGCAGCTCATTTTTGCTGTGTGTTTTATAAAAACCCTGAGACGATTTTTCATGTATGTTAAATTATTTTTTGAACAGTATAAAAAATCGACAGAAACTTGGGTTTTCCCGGATGTGTTTTGCGACTTTTTTCCGATCGATATTCTAAACACTTTGCTAACTTGCTAGTTTATGTTTAGCTAGGCTCTGATACCACTGTTAGGTCCACGTTACCTCTCCCGAAACTTTCGGGGTGGCGGAAATGGTAAAACAAAATTTTTTCTTGACTTGGTAACATGGACCGTAAAAGCCGGATCTTTGCTAAACTAGAAACTAGCAAACTACAAGAGGTGTTAACTACTATGCCGTAGAAATTATACCTCACCATACCGGTCCTTCGGGTCTTCATTCCGCTGTCCCGCTCGTCGATCCATGCTCCGAGGGTTGATCCGGACTTTGGTCACCTCCGCGGCCTTCTTGAGTCGAAGACGATCCACCCGAGAGTTGTACACCGAGCTCCACCTCAAGCCGAGGCAACTAGGGCAACAAGATCTCTAGTCTTGATACCCTAGGTTGTGTAGAAGTGAAAGATTGAGGTATTTGTCTATGTGGATTCTTTTTCTCTCAACACATGAGATCAAAAGAATTTATGAAGAAGAGGAAGATGAAGGAGGTCAAGCAACCATGGTGCTCTTTCTTTCTTCTCACTTCCAAGAGAGAGAATGAGAAAAGAGAAATGAAAAAGTTAACCAAAGAAAATGAATCATGTTTGCAAAATAATACTAAACACCATCATTACAAATCCTATCATGATAAAGTTGATGCTACATTGATTTGACCATTTTCATAGTCCAATGACCATTTTCATAATCCAAAATGAAAAAGAAAACCAAAGAAGAGTGTAGACCTCTCATGAAGGTCAATGGTCAACTTTGGTCAATGGGTCAACAAAGTCAAGAGTGGTTAAGGTGGTCAAATGGTCAAAGCAATTAGCCATCACATAATTATCACTAAAAGGATTAGTAAATAATGTCTCGGGCTCATAATGGTTTTGACCGAACGAATTGCCAAAACCCTAATGAGTCCACCTCAAAATGGTTTTGACCGAATCAACTGTCAAAACCCTAATGAGCCTGCCACATAACGGTTTTGGCCGAACCAACTGCCAAAACCCTAATGAGGCACCTCCTCCTTCATCGCTCCTCAAAACTGTGCATACACACCTACACCCGCATTCCGTACAATGTGAATGCACAGAAGACAAAACAAATCCATCCGTGCAATACTAGGATCCGGTTTAAACCAAAGCCCACCTGTATTGCCTACCCGAACAGCATACGCACACAAGTGCATGTAAGTGATCGCAGCCCTGCCGTAAAACCAAACAGCCTCTACACGTTTCGCTCAGTGCAGGGAAACTCTCTGTGTGGGACTCTAAAGACTCGACACTACGCTGGCAGTGGGTTTAACCACAGACCGCAAGCGGCACTAGCTGTACGTAACGGTCCCCAGGTAGATGTCGATAAGAAGGCCGATAAGGTAAACCCATCCGAACTCCTACTGAGCCTGTATATGACAACCTCCGTACAGTCCGGTTTGTTCGTCTGATACATCGAATGGTGGGCCTAGCGGGGTGGCGAACGTCAGTCCCCTAATAGCGGTACAAGTCGTGTCGGAGTGTAGCCCAGAACACCCTGAGACATCACTGGAAACCTATCAGTATATCTCGCTAGCCCTGGCCAGGGACTTTGTGTAATGGCTCTCCTAGACACAGCGCGATACCAACCCCCAATACCGGGAGAGACGAATCCTGTCTAACCGTCACTGCCTCCAAGTGCTTCAGGACTGCACCCAACTACTACCTGTTTGCATGACTCCGTAGAGCCGTGGTAGGGTAGTAATCAAAGTGCAGTGGGAACACACTCGAGGCAAAGTGACAGTGTCATGTCAGCGGACTAAGCTGTACTCATGTCACCTGGGAACTGTTAACTGACGATAGGTATAATACCAACCAACAGTTCCCGACGAGTCCTGTCCTGTGTACTCGTAACCTAATGAGCACCCGCATACTATCTCAAGTACGACGTACTGACGGCTGTGGGACAGACCGTCTCCCGCACTGGTATGAGAAGAGCATACGCTACCCTACTCCAGAGTATCGATGCCCTGTCTCGATGATCCCACGACTAGGGACGTGCATAAGGATGTGCTTGTGGATTACCCAGCCCCCACGAGTGTGATCGCCATCACAACGCCGGTAATCAAGCAATGATCCTAAGGGCTCTACTAATGCGTATAGGTGATATAATAAAAAAACACATGTACACATTAAAGCAGAGACAAACCAAGTAGCATACTACTATTTCGAGCAAGATTGTCTATATAACTATGAATATCCCAAGTTTCCATCAAGTAATATACATACTAGTATGATACAGTAATGGCCTCTAGGGCATATACACTAACAAATAAAAGCATTCTTCCTTTCCCACAGTATGTCCCGCTACCTTTGCTTTTCCCTTGGCTTCCACCTTACCAACACCGCCCCTTGGTTTGGTGGGGGCCTTCTTCTTCTTTCCTTTGGCTTTTGCCTTGGACTTAGAAAAGGAAGCTCCTCCAACAAACAAAGCGGGTGTTTCTCTTACTTTCTGTAAGGTGCCTTCTGCACTCCTCAACATATTGAGGAGCTTCGGAAGTTCAACTTCTTTTCCTTAAATATTGAAGTTCAGGATAAACTTTGCATAGGTGGAAAGAAGGGACTGGAGAATCAAGTTAGTGCAGAGCTCGTTCTCTAATATGGTCCCTAGGTCCGCGAGCTCCTCAATGTAGCCAATCATCTTAAGCACGTGTTCTGCTACAGATGATCTTACGGCCAACCTCGCTGAAAATAGCTTCTTTGAGGTCTCGTATCTTGAGATACGGGATTGCTCTCCATATAGTTCCTTAGTATGGAGAAATATGGATTCTAGGTCCATATTCTCATGCCTCCTCTGATGTTCATTGTCCATACAGGCAAGCACAAGGCACTTGGCCTTCTCGCAGTCAATCTCCCAGGTCTTACGGATTTCCCTGTCCGCGACACTGGAGTCTGGACCTAGGACGGCGGGGGCTTTTGTAGTAAGAACATAGCCCAACTTGTCATAAGCGATTGCCATTTTGACATTCCTGAACCAATCTTTATAGTTTGGTCCTGTCAACATGTTTTTAACTAATAGCAACTTAAGGCCCGTCATGTTTGGTCGCTGCAATTAGGAGAGAGAGAAAAAACACTTTAGCATGATGCTCTTGCAAGTTTAGAATGTTTTTTAGTTTATCTAAACAGGATGGCTCCCACTGTTTCTCGAATCCCTCCTCAAACCAGAAAAGAGAAATTAGTCAGGATTAATCTCACCATACAATTCTTGCTTAACCGTTTAGCCTGGCTAGTGTTGGTACTTCGAGGGAGGTTTTCCAACGCTTTCGCGAAGTTTCTTAATTACAAAACCTCTTTTCCCTGAAGGCGTAGCCCCGCTAACACCGTTCTAGACACCTACTTGGTTTATAACATTGATCGTTTAGTGCAAAATTCTCCCGAGGAGTAGCATATACTCAAAGTAGGATCGGGATCCAATTATCATTGTGTGATAAAGCTGAAGGAATCCTACCAAAGTTATCACACTCCAAATGGTATGCAACACTAGCAAGTTTCAGTTTCTTTAGAAACTCCCGATGTGGATTTTTGCCCTATGCTCTTATGACCTTGACGAAGGCCAACATATCATAAGTAATATGTCACGTTCTACCCGTCATTACCTAGGTTAATTTGAACCCACCCATACATACCCTTGGCGAAGGCCAAAATGGCAGTACGACTGTCCCAAACCAACGCATCTATCTATGCAACAGATAAATATTTAGCAGCTACCAATCACTATGCCTTGGCGATGGTCAAAATACATAGTTTGAATACTACTGAATATTTAACTGAAATGACGGAGGGCTACGAATGGTTTTGGCAAAACCGTGAACGTAGTGAACTTGATATAATCGAAGGAACCTAATAGCTTTTAAAAAGAGTGGTTTAAGCTCCGTATTTTAAAAGTTTTGCTGTTTTGGAAAAAACTGAGTGGTTTTGAAATTGTTCCAACGATTCAACTTTGGTTTGTTTTCTTTGCATTTATATAATGCAGTCCCATTATTTACTCCTATCATTACAGAGAGAATTGAAAAAATATCACGTCCTCTTAAGCCATCCGCATTCGCCACGGGGCCCCGTCATCACCCGTTAGGTTACTTAACTAACGACAGAGCGGGGGCTGGGCTAGCGTAGATGTAAAACATAAGTGATGCCTACTATATACCATAAATATATATATTTTAAAATCATCTCATGCAATAATAATCATTCCAGTCACAGATAAAAATTTCAGATATGCTAGGAATGCCGCATTTCGTTTAAGCCTGCAACGAAGAACGAATCCCACGGTCGCGATGAATAGCCAAACCCCATCCCAGACCCCTACGGGTACGGAAAACTACCCGCCAAATTCCAGAAGTGAAGCAGCCTCCCTCAGCAAAGTGAGTAGGCCACTCAGCACTTCAAAGAACCCGGTAGTTTGTGTACCCCACCTTGGGTCTATCCTAGGAGCAGAAAACAGTAAAAAGAAAATAATACAACGGTGGCTACAACCTTAACCCGGATGTGCCCCGCGAAATAATATTACATCAATTTTATAATTTACATGAATGAAAGATAAAATAAACGCTCATCTCACATCCCCGGCTATTCATCATCGACAATCAAAAAAGGTTTATATACACAAACCAGCAGATATGTGCAACCTCGATTAACCGTCGTATAGCAATTAGTCGACGTTTAAAACAAATATAACAATACAGAAAACCAATTAGCTATGTAAAATAAGAATTCGATCGAAACATATTTTCCGTATCTACCCCAAATGCAAACCAGCATTCAGAAACATACTGGGTAGAAACCAAATATTCCAGAAATCATAATACCAAAATTAAGATATTACAGAACAAATCCGAGTTGAATCGGCCACGATTCGGCCGCGGATCCACCGCAGAAGAGCGATTCTACCGTGGATCCATGGCTGTCTTAGCGATTCAGAGGCTCAAATTTCTTGTGTAATCATAGAAAACCCTACTTGTATTTTTCGTGATACTGAAATAATTTTACAAACAGTTTTGAAAATCGACAGAAACTGGGGTTTTCGGTATTTTGTTTTCCTGTTTTTCCGACGATCGAAATTCTACTACTTGCTAATCTGCTGGATTAGGTTTAGTTGGCTCTGATACCACTGTAAGTCGATGCTATGCACCCCGCGGAATCGCGGGGAGGCGGAAGGTATAAAAAACGATAATTTTAGCATCATAACACCGACTTTAAGCCTTGATCGTAATCTAAACAGTATCTAGCAAAATCAAAAGAGGTATAAACTAAGTACATAAAATATACCTCAAGAAACCTGGTCCTTCTTCTCCTTATCTCGCTGTCCTCCTCACCTGTACGAACCCCTCGAAGTGGTACGGATGCCATCTCCTCGTCGGCTTGCTCGAATCCTAGATGATCCACCCGAACGTTTGTGCACCAAGCTTATCTTCTAAACCAAAAAAACTAGATCAGGTAGATTGCTAATCTAAATGATCTAGGGTGTGTAGATGATCTAGATGGATTAAGGAGTCTAATTTAGCACAAGGTTACTCAACTCATGAGTGTTCTTGAGCTTAAGGGAATTGGAGATGGTGAAAAGAAATAATATGAGCTAAGAGATGAAGAAGGTTAGGGTTTTTTCTTTCTTGTTCTAATCTTAACTCTACTCTATTATGAATTAGAAAAAACTAATTCAACAATAGAAAATAGGTTCAAGGGTCAAACAAATGACTCATGGGTCAATTGACCAACATGTGTCCTTAAAACCCAAGTCCTTATTCATGCATAATACACATCATTTCTTAATTACCTAAAATGTATTAATTATTTAAAACTAAATGATTAATACAATTAGGTTATGCCATCTACAAATACATTTTGTACTAATTACTAAAACGCCCCTCGTCCGTAAATACATACCTGTATTTGTATTCCGAAAAATACGAATACCAAAGACTACAATCCATCAGAACAATACTAGGATCCGACTTAAACCAAAGCCCACTAGTATTGTCCGTCCGACTCATCGTGCGTGCACGAGTGTTCGCACGTGATCGAACCCTTTCGTAAAACCATACGATATCTACACGTTTTGCCCGATGCAGGGAAACGCTCTGTGTGGGACTCTAGAGACTCGACTCTACGCTGGCAGTGGGTTTAACCACAGGACGCAAGCGGTACTAGCTGTACGTAACGGTCCCCAGGTATTGTCGATAAGAAAGACGATGAGCATAACTCATCCGAACTCCTACTGAGTCTGTATGTGACAATCTCCGTACAGTCCGGTCTGTCCGTCTAAGAGTATCGCATATCAGGCCTAGGGGGAGGTAAACGTCAGACCCCTAATAGCGGTATAAATCGGGTTGGAGTACGGTCCAATACACCCTAAGAAACTACTGGAGTACCTACCAGTAAATCTCGCTTGCCCTGGCCAGGGAATATGTGTAATGGCGTTCCGAACACAGCGTGATATCAACCCCCAATACCGGGAGAGACGATCCTATCTAACCGCCACTGCCTCCAAGTGCTTCGGAACTGCACCCAACTACTACCTATTTGCACGACTCAGTAAAGCCGTGGTAGGGCAGTGATCTAAGAACAGTGGGAACACACTTAAGGCGAAGCAGTATTGTCAAGTCAACGGACTAAGCTGTACTCATGTCACCTGGGTACTGCTATCTGACGATAGGTATACTACCAACCAGCAGTTCCCAATGAGTCCATCCGGTGTAACTCACAACCTAATGAGCACCTTCATACTATCTCCAGTACGACGTACTGTTCCTTGTGGGATAGACCTTCTCCCAGGCTGGGAAGGGAAGCGTATACACTAGTCTACTCTGGAGCATCGATGTCCTGTATCGATATTCCCGCCACTAGGGACCTGTATAAGGATGTGCTTGTAGATTACCCAGCCCCCACTAGTGTGACTGCCATCACAACGTTGGTAATTAAGCATAGATCCTAAGGGCTCTACTAATATGCATAGGCGATATGTTAAAAGAAACATATGTACATATAGAAGTAGAAACAAACCAAGTAGCATACTACTATTTTGAGCAAGAATGTTATTACAACTGTGAATATCCCAAGCTTCCATTAAGTAATATACAAACTAGTATGATACGTAATGGCCTCTAGGGCATATACATTACCAAACTAAATCATGAAGGAAATACTATGATATCTAGGGCGACCATAACTGTAAATATGTGCCAACAATATAATAATCAAAGCCTGTATACATGTGGATCTCGTCCACTCGAAACATCATAAAGCATATCCATGAAAGTTTGAGCATATAAATCAACATGTGTCCCTCGCGACACATCAAAATCATGGAACCTGAGTGTCCAGCATCGACACTCGAAACATCATGAAACCCGTGTCCAAAATCGACTGGTAAATCCTGTAAGTGCACGGCGGCGCCCCGGCCGTCAAACTGACGCCGGAATGCGGAAGCGGTGATAAACTTTAATTTTGCGAACTTAGCAAACTGGCACCACCGCGCACTAAACACCCGGATCGTGCCATTAAACTAGATCTAGCTAACTACAAGACGGGTTAGAGATATACCGAGTGATCCGAGTCCTCCGGTCTTCTCGTCGTCGTCCCGATCTCCTGCGGAAACTCCGGTCGTCGCCTCCTCGCCGGAAGGGCACCACATCGACTGCATCTTTTACGGGCTCCCACCTCAATACCGAGGCAACTCGTGCACGAAGCTGGCAAGTCGACATGCCCAAGATTTGCTGTAGAATGTAGTGTAGAGGCTATGTCTCTTTTGGGGTTTTAGTTGCCATGGAGGATGTAGGAGGAGGTTAGGAAAATTGGTGCTTTCAATTTTCTAGAAAGAAGAATATGAGATGAAGAATTCCGCACATCACAAAATGAACTCTCTCATTCTTTTCTCTCAAGTGTGGCCTCTCACATCTTAGTGAGAATGGTGGAGGAATGAATATCAAACCATAACAAGAAGTGAGGTGAGTGTAGTAAAAGCAAGGGGGTGACCACAACCCTAAAGAAATGATAACCATCTCAAATGAATATTTAATCCACTCTAATCACCATAAAGCAAGTGATAAGAAGGAAAAAGAATCTCATCATGATGCCACCAATATGCAAGATACCCCTTCCACAAATGTTATTTGCAAACTTGCAAATAACCCCCTCCATCGGAAAAGTCCGGCCGGGAAAGAACAAAGGAAAACCGGCCGGAACGAAATGCAAACTGGCAACTCCAGAAAACTGGTCCCGTAATAAATTACAGGAAAACCCCGATACTGTGCATACACACCCGCATCTGTATTCCGACCGGATACAAATGCAAAGAGACAAAATCTACACTGTACTATACTAGGATCCGGCTTAAACCAAAGCCGGCTAGTAATATCCGTCCGATCCTGATCCGTGCAATACCGTACGTATCTGATCGAACCCTGCCATATATTCATACGGCCACTAGTACAAACCGTCCGATCATGATCCGTGCAGTACCGTTCGTATCTGATCGGACCCTGCCATATCTCCATATGGCCTCTACAGCTTTTCGCCCGAAACTTGAGTAACTGAAAGTGTGGTGGACTCTAAAGACTCATCAATACTATGGCTGTGGATTTAACCACTAGCACGTCAGAGGTATAAGCCAATACGTGACGGGCCACCAGCTATTGACCAAAAGGGATGTCGATGAGCGAACTCATCCTGACACCCTACTGAGCCTGTCAGTGACAATATCCGTACAGTCCGGTCCGTTCGTCTATGAGCATCGCATGGCGGGCCTAGGGGGTTGGTAAAAGTCAGACCCCCAAAAGCGGTACAAGTCGTGTCGGAGTGTAGCCCAGGACACCCTGAGATACTACTGGAATACCTACCAGTAAATCTCCTGCCTTGGCCAAGGACTTCGTGTAATGGCTCTCCTAGACATAGCGCGAACTCACCCCCAATACCGGGAGAGACGAACCCCTGAAGATCCGCTCACTGCCTCCATGTGGCTCGGGACTGTACCCAACTAAAACCTGTTTGCACGACTCCTTTGAGCCGTGGTAGGGTAGTAATCAAAGTACAGTGGGAACTCACACGAGACAAATGACGATCCCCAGGTCGATGAACTAACCTGTACACATGTCACCAGGGAACTTCTAACTGATGTCAGGTATAAGACCAACTAGCATGTTCCCGGCGAGTCCTGTCCGATGTACTCATAACCCAATGAGCACCTGTATACATCTTAGGTGAACCAACTGACACCAGTGGCTTGTGAGACCGGCCACCGCCCCTCGTCGGGGTCTCGACTGTATACACCAGTCTACTCTGGAGTATCGATGCCCTATCTCGAAACTCCTACGACTAGGGACCTTTTAAGGATGTGCTTATAGACTACCAGCTCACACGTATATGATCGCCCTCATACTGCTGGCCGTCAAGCACAAATCCTAGGGGCTCTATCAACGTGCAATAGTGACATGTCAGGTCACCTAAAGCAGTACACGATGATAAAGGTAAACCAGATAGCATACTATCATCTCGAGTAAGACTGTCCTACCGGGATAGGTCCTCCTTCAATCATTGCAATCACGTGCCTGTGATCCAATAATTGACTCTGAGGGCACTATCTCCAACAATCTCCCACTTGCACTTAAGGCTAATTATTGCGATGTCGCATACTCACAGCCCGTGTGATACCGAACACCCAACTCCTCTACTTGTCAGTCTCACAAAACTCGTTTGCGAAACTATTGCGTTCGAGGAATAGCCTCAGTGAGTGGATCCGCCTTGACGTTTCTTTCTATGTCTCTCTATATCTCAAGTTCGCGGAGAATGCCATCTCCCGAAATGAGCAATACCTGTCTTATAATGTGTCTGGATGTCTGATGGGACCAAGCTCATGAATGAACTCCAAATCCAAACTTCTTAGACTGTATCGACAACTGAACTTAATCAGTATCCTGTGCCATGCCTCCCTCAGTATTTCCTTGGACCATCTGTCCAAAATACTGCCCCTCGTCAGAGGGAAAACTATAACTCTGACAACCTCCCTGTCGTCCAGGTCACCTTGGAAGAATGGAATGATAACTGTCTCCCTTAATGAGGCTGTCGTTATCAAATCCCTAGAACATACACTTATATTCTAAAACTGCCTCCGACTGTTTCTCCAGGATTGAATCAATATCAACTTATTGCATCTACTGCAAGAATAACATCTGGTTTGGTACTTGACATCTCATGATTGACTCAATTGCCTAAGCAAGTGATCTGCCAATCATGAACTTCCCTCTCCCCTTTAGTCTGTAAGACACCTTTAGAGAGGGTGACTCCATCACCTGCAGGTATACTACCGTGCCAGGAGTCGTCCATTCTAAATACTCTTAGAATGTTGTCAAAGTACCCAGATTGGGAAACCACCCAAATCTAGATCTAAAACCATAGATCTAGTAACCAGTATGTCTGATATAATGTCCAAATCCCATATGGAGAAAACACTGTGTGACGACCAAAGTATAACCGATCGTAGTATAGGAATATCACTTCATACTCTGTGTATGTCATCCAAAAACCATGACATCACACCCTACTACCTTCTCAACAGATCCATCCCTATTCTGATGAAGTCAAACCTATGACTGTCACGTCAGAAATAGATGATCTATCTCCGCTACATCTGCTTTAGTCTATAAATAGACATAAGCCACCTGTCCACCAATGCTTCCGCTGCTCCCACTGACTACGATAACCCTCTGGCAGAGTCATATAGACGTACACTTCTAAAGCAAGTTTAGAACGACGCTATACTCATCTTCCTGTCGGGTCTCACAGTCTGGAACAACAGGAATGGCAAGTGTGGGTAAACAAGAACCTCCCTGCCACCGTCCTTGAGGCTACCGGAGTACCTCTCGGGCGCCTGAGGTTACCCACCATATCTGCGGAGTGGCCAATGGAATGTCAAATCAGATTGAATTTTTAGGTTCCTATCAAAACATCAGTAATCGTTTGTGGTTCTGGAATCACTTCCAGTTCTACCATACTCCCACTACCGTTTTTTGAAAAAATCCATTTTTAATTAAAACTGTGGCGAGTCTAGAACAATATCGCTATTGATCTTCCAGATGGTAGAAAATCAACCCTCGTCGTAGCCTGGGTCAACCCACAAACAGCCATTACAGAAACGTGCCTTGAGTTATCCAGAGTCTGGTTTTAATCATAAGCCAGACAACTTCCCGTACCTTAACAACGTTAAGATATGAACTGTTCTATATCCAATATAGAACCAGAGGCACTGATTTAATTGAACCAGATTCAAATCATGCAGCTGTCTCCAGTACATGTCAACTAAATGGAAAGAGGCCGATCAGCGTTACTCAACTTAGGAATGCTTCCAATTATGAGTAGTGATTGGTACGAAAAAGTGTTTTTGTAGTTTAACCGCAATCAGAACGGTGTCGCGTGTAGCTAGACCGAGATGAGTACGGGTCGTCCTGTGGGAAACGTGGAACCTTTTATTTTTACTTTAGATGTGTTGAGAAAGAGATGAGGGATAAAGAATTTTATAGAAAGATTTCTAGATCTACGTTAAACAAGAATGTAAAATATAGATCTAGATTATTTTAAAGATGTAATTAATATAATAAGAGGGCTTGTATGGTTCGTTAGGATTTAGTAGTTATGGATGATTATTTAAAAGTTACCCTTTTTATCCATTAATAGATTTAGAACTAAAACGACGGTGATGCGTGTAGATTAGGGTTTCTGGAAGGAAAAGGAATCCCACTCTTAACCCTTATCTCGACACGGAACTCCGTTCATATCTAGCCTTTACCAAAACAATCATTAATCTAATCTCTAATCACGGTCGGAACTAGCAAAGAATTGTTAGCACGCCCGATTAGGATGTTAATGATTCTTTTGATAAAGTTCATAAACTTTATAGGACTTAAAAAGGGTTTAGGGATGTTCATCGTCCATTAGCCTACCCTAATCCTACGAACCCTAACAAGCAGAGAATTACTCGCGCATGTTGGGAAAAGAAGACGAAAAGATAGAGAGGGAAAACATAATGTAAAATGCAAAAGAATTAAATAAAACAACTACCTTTATTAATCAACTTGAACAATCTACACTTTGATTCCTTAGAAAATGATTACAAAGACTAGTTTGCTTCTCGATCTCTTCCAAGGAGGTAGATGAACAGTTGATGATCAGCCTGGATGCGTGAGCCGTCTTGGACTTCGTGATCTATTCGGCTTGATGATTTTTCCAAGAGGCTCTCGGTGCCTTTTTATAGTGCAAAGCCAGAATCTTTTGCTTCAAAAGTTGGTAAAATATAGTAGAGAATCATGCCCCAAAATATTTCCTTCCAACTCCATAATATTGCGGCGGATCCGCGGCCCAAGGGTGCGTTTGGCCGTGGATCCGCGCTCAAAGGTGGGGATCTCTCGATCAAATTTCTTGGGCTTCCTTCTCGTGACATGTGGCAATCCTAGGCACCTTCAGAATCTGAAAATCTTTTCTCTGTTGCTTCCAGACTTGGTCTCCAAGTTTTGCTTCTTAATTTGGCAAGATTTCTTCAACAACTTGATTTTTTTGATAAATTCTGCATAATTTGGAAAATTCTGCACAATAATCTCAAATAATATTTTGTAGGCTTATTTCTACTAGGATTTGTTCAATAGATTTATTTGCATACATTTTCCAACCAAATGATAATTAAAATATATTAACACATGGAAAATGGTGTTTTTACACGTAAACTCTCATATGTATAATATATTATAATAAAGTCCTTTTTTAATATGAAAATGGTAGGAAAAATGTAATACAAATGTGCAGTTTTATCAACTGAACAAATACCCCCAAACTTATCTTTGATCGTCCCGAGCAAACTAGTTTATTTAAGAGGAGAAAAAGAAAGGAGAAAACTAAGCACACTTTCGTAGGCAGACACGATTGCACTGAGCACGTGCAACAAGCCGTTAAACCTCTAGGTGTCCCTAGTAGGAGGAGTGTTGTCTCCTGAGGTTTTTCAGCGGATTACACCCACAAAATCCTATAACAAAAGAAAGATGGTGAAATTTACATATAAAGACAAGAACCATAAAAGAAATACTTTGAATAGAAGAGTTTCCAACTATACTAGCTTTTCAGTTGTCATGAGCCCTACCTTAATAGTCATGAAAAAATGTTAGAAATCACATTACCCCTCAATAAAACATCGTCTTTATTCTTCATTCCTACCTTTCTTCCAAACATTGATCATATAACCCTACGTGTGTGAAATGGACATCCCTACACTCGGAGAATTCAATTCAAGCTATCATACTCTTGTCCATCTACCTTAATACTTTTTAATTTAATGAATATTAAAGATTTGCTCACACATTTTCATGCGACCGTTAATACTTCTTGAGTTACTAACCAACCGATTACTCATGTGCTTGCTAATTAGGTGATAATATTTTCCTCGTCTTGCACCACCTAAGGCTTAGCAGTGACTCCCAGACCAGTTGGCCTTAGGGCACTAGGTAAAGAAGCACCCTCGCTATATTTTTTTATTGTTGTCTTGGCGATAACAAAACCAGTGTTCATTTTTTTTTCTTTTCACAATTTTTATATTTTCTTCATTTTTTTTTTCTTTATACTTTGGCTTTTAGACAAGAGCATTTCAAGGTGTCCTCTACTATCCCGAGTTTCAAGACGTGTGTAAGTGCATATAATAGGGTATCAACATTCAAATGTTTGGCTTGCAGAATAGAAACTATTTTTCAGACTTATTTTATCCTCAGATTAGTGACTTCCTTTATCTTACTAACCCTTGGGACAACAGCTCATAACTACTTATTACCAGTTCGTATAAGAAAACTTCTAATTTTCTTGGTTTTCTTAGACAATTCTTATCTTTTGGATGTAATTTTTCACTTTCTACTTGTTTGTTATAAAAGAAATTTTTTTTTTTAAAATTTTTGAAAATTTTGTGCTTATGCAAAATATGATGCAAATTGATGTGTAAATAAGCACAAACCTCCCCCAAACCTGTTTACAGCAGTGTCCTCACTGATGTCATCCGTTAAGCTCAAAAACCTGTAGACTTGGGAGGAAATTATTAATGGGGGCAAGAATATATGAAAGTGAAAATCCTCCCCCAAACTTATTTTAGGCTCACAATTTTGTAAAAATCATTTTCTTTCAAGAGCCAAAATATACCACCCCTCCCCCAAACTTGAGTTAAACAATTTTAATCTTTTAAAATCATATGAGGGGGTCAAGGTTATTGGTCAATGCCAAGCTTTGCAAAGACCGAAGGTCAACACCAACCATTCAAAAATTTTATCGATGAAGCAACAAGGTTGGTGGAAGAACATGTCACCTATTGACGTGAAGAAGTGGGGAGGTGACAAGAGGTGTATTGGAAAAAGATTGCGTCTCAATTTGGAGAGACGACACAGTTATAGTAATGATGGATTACTCGCATTGTCATGATTGTCCAAAAGAGGGGGTGGAGGTCCAATTTCTTCATCTTGGAGTTGATTCATCTCAACACCCGTGTCTTGTAAAAATGCGAGTTCATCAGCGAAAATTTCCTCAAAGCTTTCATTGATACCCCGAAAAATAATGTCATCAGAAAAAATGGGGTGATCGTCAGACTCAATATAAAGTTCCTCATTAGATGTTGACCCGGACAACTCGGTGGAAAAGTAAATGGTTGGGTCAAACAACAACATATGAAAAGAGTCTGTATCATGAAGTTGATCAAATTCGCTGCTGTCGACATCCATTAATTCGACAGAACACACATGAGCATAGGGTTCAGAGGGTTCACTTCCCAACTTGTAAATATTAAGCTCAATTGACTTCTTTCCAAAGGATAGGGTCATAGAGCCGTTTCTACAATTAATTACTGCGTTGGAAGTGGCCAAAAAGGGTCGACCGAGTATCACCGGGATTTGATAGCGTGGGTTTGTTACAGGTTGTGTATCTATAACGATAAAGTCTACAGGGAATATGAATTCCCCGACTTTGATTAACACATCCTCTAGCTCACCCCTTGGTTGGGTGATAGATCGATCGGCCATCTGAAGAGTGCAATGCGCAGGTTTTAACTCTCTGATCCCTAATTGCTCATACACAGAATACGGAAGCAAGTTAACACTAGCATCAAGATCGAGTAGAGCACGATTGATATTTTTACCCCCAATGGAAATAGAAATTGTAGGACTTCCGGGGTCCTTTCTTTTCTTGGGTAGTTGTTGTGTAAAAGCAGTGCTCACATTACTCGCAAGGAAAACTTTTTTAGGTACTTGAACTTTTCGCTTCCTAGTGCACAAGTCCTTTAAGATTTTCGCATATGACGGAACTTGTTGAATAGCATCTAGGAGAGGAATGTTTATATTAACTTGCTTAAAAATTTCCACAATTTTCTCCATTTGTGGACTTGGTCTGTTGCCCCTCAACCTGTTTGGATAAGGTGCTTGATCAATAAGTTTTGGGTCCAACATTTGTGGAGAAGACTGTGGGGATGGATTCGATCCCAAAACTGGAGTGGGAATCGACTTAGATAGATTTGGCGAAATGGTCGAGCCTTGGGAAAAACGGAGAATAGGCTCGGATGAAGGTGGAAGACTAGACGAATTAGGGGAAGAAGAAGAAGAAGGGGTATCAAATGTGTCACTATCATCAAACTGCTCACCCACTTGGTTATTCAGCACTCTCCCCGATCTCAACGTAGTAATGGCATTCATATTATGACTTTATGAATGGCCAGGATTCGGTAGGGGTTGAGATGGGAGTTTCCCTTTCTCTCTCGCATTCATTGCGGCGTTTAACTGTGCGATTTGGTTTTCTATTGATTTAATACTTTCACCATGGGAGGAGGAGTTTTTCGTTAGGGTATCAATAGAAGACCTTATCTCAGCCGAATTTTGCATGGATTGTTTCATGAACATATCCAAAGTTTGTGCAAGTGAGTTGTCAGTACCGGCCACTTGTGGTATAGAAATGTTGGCCAGATTTTGGAAATTCTGTGACTGAAAGGGGGGCTGATTCTGTGGTTGTGGTTGCTGTGGAGGAGGTCTTTGATAATTGCTTTGTTGGTTTTGATTCCAAGCAAAGTTAGGATGATTCCTCCATCCGTGATTGTACGTGAAAGAATAAGGGTCGTTTCTAGGTCGCTGCTGAAAAGCAGCATTCGCTTGAAACGATGCATTCATAGGACATTCTTCCGTTAAGTGTGAAGGATCCGAACAGCAACCACAGACGGTCTTAGGAAGCGTAACCTGATTTAGGGAGAATGATGAGAATTTGTTCTCAATAGCATCGAGTTTCTTCTGTATCACTGCCATTTCGTCTTTCACTGCGATAGAAACATCGAGCTGGTGAATACCTCCCTTAGTTGAAGGTGGTCTTACGCTTTCCCACTGCAACGTGTGTTCAGCAAGGTCTTCCAGATATTTCCAAGCTTCACCGTCATCTTTAGACATGAAATTGCATTGACACATTGTTTCAAGCATCTGCTTTGTCGCTTGATTAATGCCCTCATATATAATCCGACATAAATCCCATCTTTGTATTCCGTGATGGGGGCATTGGACAAGCAGATCTTTGAAACGTTCAAAGCACTTCCAAAATGGTTCATTGGGAAGCTGGGTGAACTGGTTGATCTCGCTCCTAGTATGTGCAGTCTTATGATTTGGGTAAAACTTCTTAAGAAATGCTACGACGAATTCATCCCAATTAGTGATAGAGTGTGCGGCAGTATTATAAAGCCATTTTTCTGCCAAGTCGCACAGTGTGAATGGGAGAAGACGTAAGCGCATAGCATCTAAAGTCAATTGTGAAGTACCCATCATTGCGCATACGTTTTCGAATTTGGTGATGAAAACGTACGCGTCTTCCGACACAAGCCCGTGAAATTTGGGCAGCAGATTGATGTAGTAGGGTTTAATTTCGAAATTATCCCCGTTAGGTGGTGGAAGAGATAGACAAGTGGGAAGAGGACCATGGATAGGATAGCATCTCTCTTGGAGAGAGATGCGCAGTGGGTTCTGCGCACCTTCGGGCGGTGGCAGCGTGGTGTTATAATTTGATGGAGTGCCGTCTATCTCGGTCGTGGTGTGTAGTAGGGGAAAAGAAGATGAAGAAATACCGACTTCGGCGTCGATAGCAGGAACGCGGACAAGACAGGCACTAGGATCCCGTGTCCAGCCGAGCATGCACTAAGCGGGTTTAGTGCAAGTGGCAGCGTGTGTGTGATTTAAAATTGGCTTGTTTTGAAAAAGTGGGACTCAAGACAAATCTCCCTAATATGCACAAGCAACCCTAGAACTAAGGTTACCTAGTTCCAGTCTCTAGACCGCTCCTAGACTTCCAAAGGACAAGCCGCAGGATCAATCCTCTACCGCCTCCGTACTACCCTTGTATCCAGATAAGTGCCAGGTAAGTGGGAAGGAACCACGTTGTGGGCCTAATTAAAAACCACTAGCCTTTGTCACACTTGCCTAGGCACTACAAAAGTAATGCGGATAAACGATAGATTACCCACGACCTTCCTCTGTCCTTATTGAGCGCGACAGTCCTTAGAGTCTGGTCTAGATATTTTTTAAATTAATGAAGGGTTGATATATATGCTCGGTTTGTGATTTGTGGGGCTTAGGAAGGGTGATGAAATCCCCACCTAATCTTGATTTGGTCTTTGCCCCTTAGAATCCGTATTAAAATATGCAAAACAAAACCAATCACAAAACTTTTGCAAAAAGATTTTTTAGCGGCGCGATTTTGCAAAGAATCCTGCAGAAAATAGATTTTATTGGATTTGAGGAGAGAGAGAAGGAGTTGAGAAAGATACCAGAGAAGATTTATTCCCTAATTCCTCCAACTCGCCGCGGTTCCGCCGCAGAATGCGTGCTTTTGCCGCGGTTCCGCCGCGTGGCAGAAGGAACAGTTGATGAAATTTTTTTGTATGGCCTTTTGTGCTCCTCTGGATCTCTAAAAATGTCTCTGTTTCCTGTTTCCTCAAGTTTGTGACTCCAGATTTCCTCGCAAAAATTCACGCACAAATCGTTAAATATGCAATTTGCAGTTTTGTTTTAATAATGATATGACTCGTCTAAGAATTCAACACAAATAGTAAGAATAAAAAATTACGCACGTATCCCCGGCAACGGCGCCATTTGATTGATGTGAAAAAGTGTTTTTGTAGTTTAACCGCAATCAGAATGGTGTCGCGTGTAGCTAGACCGAGATGAGTACGGGTCGTCCTCTGGGAAACTTGGAACCTTTTATTTTTAGTTTAGATGTGTTGAGAAAGAGATGAGGGATAAAGAATTTTATAGAAAGATTTCTAGATCTACGTTAAACAAGAATGTAAAATATAGATCTAGATTATTTTAAAGATGTAATTAATATAATAAGAGGGCTTGTAGGGTTCGTTAGGATTTAGTAGTTATGGATGATTATTTAAAAGTTACCCTTTTTATCCATTAATAGATTTAGAACTAAAACGACGGTGATGCGTGTAGATTAGGGTTTCTGGAAGGAAAAGGAATCCCACTCTTAACCCTTATCTCGACACGGAACTCCGTTCATATCTAGCCTTTACCAAAACAATCATTAATCTAATCTCTAATCGCGGTCGGAACTAGCAAACAATTGTTAGCACGCCCGATTAGGATGTTAATGATTCTTTTGATAAAGTTCATAAACTTTATAGGACTTAAAAAGGGTTTAGGGATGTTCATCATCCATTAGCCTACCCTAATCCTACGAACCCTAACAAGCAGAGAATTACTCGCGCATGTTGGGAAAAGAAGACGAAAAGATAGAGAGGGAAAACATAATGTAAAATGCAAAAGAATTAAATAAAACAACTACCTTTATTAATCAACTTGAACAATCTACACTTTGATTCCTTAGAAAATGATTACAAAGACTAGTTTGCTTCTCGATCTCTTCCAAGGAGGTAGATGAACAGTTGATGATCAGCCTGGATGCGTGAGCCGTCTTGGACTTCGTGATCTCCTCGGCTTGATGATTTTTCCAAGAGGCTCTCGGTGCCTTTTTATAGTGCAAAGCCAGAATCTTTTGCTTCAAAAGTTGGTAAAATATAGTAGAGAATCATGCCCCAAAATATTTCCTTCCAACTCCATAATATTGCGGCGGATCCGCGGCCCAAGGGTGGGTTTGGCCACGGATCCGCGCTCAAAGGTGGGGATCTCTCGATCAAATTTCTTGGGCTTCCTTCTCGTGAGATGTGGCAATCCTAGGCACCTTTAGAATCTAAAAATCTTTTCTCTGTTGCTTCCAGACTTGGTCTCCAAGTTTTGCTTCTTAATTTGGCAAGATTTCTTCAACAACTTGATTTGTTTGATAAATTCTGCATGACAACTTGGAAAATTCTGCACAATAATCTCAAATAATATTTAGTAGGCTTATTTCTACTAGGATTTGTTCAATAGATTTATTTGCATATATTTTCCTACCAAATGATAATTAAAATATATTAACACATGGAAAATGGTGTTTTTACACGTAAACCCTCATATGTATAATATATTATAATAAAGTCCCTTTTTAATATGGAAATGGTAGGAAAAATGTAATACAAATGTGCAGTTTTATCAACTGAACAAGTAGCCTGAAAGAGAAGTAAGTTCTCTTAAACATTACTATCAGCCGAACACCATACACAAGTATCTACATCTTCGATCACTTTGAAGAATCCCGATACTTGCAATACCTGGTTCTCTACTTTATTCAAATACCTATAACTTCTCAAAATTCGGACGCTGTGTTTCCACAAAACACTTGTCTAAAAACTAGAGGAATCATAAGTAAACCGAATATAGTACGAGAACCAACCCCTCTGTCCTCATGGACGCTGGACAATATACAATACTCTGTATAAGTCCCTTGAGTCTGATAACTCATTCACTGTGTGTCGTAGGTTGAAAACTGTACTTATGGTTAAGAAGAATTACACCGTTGTTTAATGCTCCTTACCTAACCATCCACTGATATAGGTAAATGTCACAGACATAATTTCAAAAAGGTATATCTCACTCCATGAAAAATTGACGTACAGATATATCGATTTGAAATTGGTGCATAACAGCGGATATTCAAAACCAAATATTTGCCGACCGGCAAACAACCCAGCTGACTTCCTCAAATATCACCGATTACAACGAATCCCGATATAATGAGGATGATCACCCAATTCCCAATAGCTTACTCCCACTCATCATCTGTAAAACCATACAGATATGAGAATCATACCTGGTAAATACATACCCTGGAGCAAGTGTCTAATCGGGAAATCAGTTTTCCTTTAATAGTACACAGTGAAACTGAAACATTAAAATGATTCGATGGGGTATCTTGGTATTCCTAGTAATGCCTCTTCCATTATCCAGATTCATAAATGTAACCGTATAATTCTTTGACACCTCTCCAAATCCCTTTATATGTCTTTAGTCATTACCTTCTGTACACCCCTTTAGGCCAAATGGTTTTCTTCCTTCCCTACCGTTCGGCACCAGCCTATGGTTTGGAAGAAGACTATCCAACAAGCATAATGGGTGTACTGTCCTAATCCTAGGAGCACTCGCAATGCGAGAGAAGGTGAAGATAAAAGACAACCGAATAAACCTTATTCCTATTTCTCCTGAACCAGGATCCATCCCCGAACTAGAACAAGTTCCTTTCGAGTTCGTATATAACCATAAGATGGATTATCCAATAAACTTGGGATCTTCGTAGTGATACGGAGTGTCCTGGAGAAATACAAAGGTGATTTAGGATTGGCGAAGAAAATACTTGGTTTGGTTGTGAATAGCAGTCGCAATTTACTTTGCCCTCTTACTAATCCCCTGTTTTGTCTTAACATAATACCTTCTGTACACCGTTTAGGCTAATTGGCTTTCTTCATTCCCTACCGGTCGGCACCAGCCTATGGTTTGTAAGAAGACTATCCAATTTGCGTAATAGGTGTACTGCTCCTAAACCAAGGAGTACTCGCAACCTGAGAGAAGGTGAAAAGAAAAGACAACTGAATAGTCCTATCCGTTTTCTCCAAAACCAGAAACCATCCTCGAAGTCCTTCGAGTTCGTATATAACCATACGATGGTTTTGTCCAATGGAAGTGGACGTTCGTAGTAATACGGGGTGTCCTGGAGAAAAGGGTAAAAGTAGGAGTGGCAATGAGTTTTGCAACTCTGACAATCCAAAAGCCAGTGTTAAGAAGGTTCGGTCAACTTGGTCACTGAGTCATAGTCTTAGGGTCGGGTCAATGGTCGCTGCCAGAGAGAGAGAGAAAAGAAATACTCAGCGTGCACTCTATCCTAGATCAGAATGGTTATCACTTTTTCTAATTAGGAAACCTCCCACTGTAACGTCAAATTCTTCTCCAAACCTCAAAGAAGAATTAGCCGGGATCACCCGAGGAGTAAACCAACTCATCAGTGGGAACCGGGATCCAACCATCATCGCATGATAACGTGACGGAATCCGCTCACGCTATCACACTTCAGAAGGTATGCGCATATCTGGCAAGTTTCAGTTCTTTTGAAACTCCCGATGTGATTTCTACCCCATGCTCTTATGACCTTGACTTTGGCCAACATATCATAAGTCACATGTCAAGTTCTACCCGTCATTTTCCAGGTTAATTTGAACCCACCAGTACCTACCCTTGACATTGGCCAAAATGGCAGTACGACTGTCCCAAACCAACGCATCTATCTATGCTGCATATGAATACCCCAATAGCTACCAATCACTGTGCCTTGACTTTGGCCAACATACACAGCTTGAATACTATTGACTACCCATATGAAACGACGGAAGGCTACGAATGGTTTCTGGCGATAACCTTTAACGTAATGAACTTGATATCGTCGAAGGAACGGATAGCTTTGTAAAAATATAGTGACGAAAACCTTTGCTAAAGAGGTAATTCCCTGTGAAGGGATCTCGGCTCTTTCCCCGTAGAATGAGGTGCAGGATATTCCAACTGAATACCACGATGCAAAGCAAAAGCAATCGGCTATAGTGAAGTTATTGCCCTGACGCAAACTTCTGTCCAAGGGGTCACTCCCGGTGAAGGGATCTCGGCCCTTGCCTCGTCGACTGAGGAGCAGGATATTCCAACTGAATACCACGATGCAAAACAAAAGAGAACGTCCTTGCAATAACAGCTTTTTGAAAAGTGTTCCAACAACATCAGAATAGGTTTGTTTATCTTGCATTGATCCGAATCAACGCAGTCCCATCAATTGATCACACCACAAAGAACGAAAATATACTGACGTACGTATATGCCATCCGCATTCGCCACTGGGTCCCGTCATTACCCGTTAGGTTAGCTAACTAACGACAGAGCGGGGTCTGGACTAGCGCGGATGAAAAACATATACAACATCTACTAATATATATACCAATATATTATATTTCGCTCAAAGCATGATAAAATGCAACATCACAGAAATGTACAGCATCACAGAACAATACAGATATCTGGGATCCCCGGGTTTCACAGAGCCACTACTGAAACCCGACGTTCCCCTGGTCGTGTGGATAGCCTGTGCAATGAAATCCTAGACCCCTACGGGCGCGGCAAGTTACCCGCCAAAACCTGAAGCGAGGCAGCCCCCTTCAGCACCGTGAATGGACCACCCAGCACTTCATGGAATCCGGTAACTTGGGCACCCCTCCTGGGTCAACCTGTACCCCCTACGAGTGCGGCGAATAGCCCGCCAATACTAGAGTGAAGCCCCCTCCGTCTCAATGCTATGAGATGCGGGCCCGTTGCCCTCTAGAATCCGGCTATCCGTGCACCCCTCCGCGGGGTAATCCTAGTACAGAAAGTAAAATATACATACAACGGGTACATCGACCGCAACCTGGTCGTGCCCCAAAATAATAATACAAACAGGCAGTGACGGCAGTCCACATGTCGGACGCTCGCCCCGCAAAATCAAATGTACATAATACAACAAAAACTGTACTAGCATTGCATCCAGGCTATCCCCACATGACCGATCCGCAACATCACAGCATAACACAGAACATCAACGTGAAAGTCACGTTCGCAAATCCGTCTAACCTGGCTATAGCAGTTAGACAGGATTTACCGATCGAGTGACATTCACGGTCGCAGATATAATGTAAATACTGTGAAATAATGTGTTTAAAATATCCGATCGATCAAATTTTAACAAGTAGGCCCCAAGCACTATTGTAGCACATCAAGAAATTCTGGGCCCAAAAATAATATTCCAGAAACCCTATTTTCACCACAGAAGCCCACTGGAAAATTTTGACGCATTGATCCCTCTAACCTGCGGCGGAACCGCGGCGCCAAGTGGGGTTTGGCCGCGGTTCCGCGCTCTCCCTGAAAGATCAATGTGTCGAATTTCTCCAGAATTCTTAGGACTTCCAGTACATCGGTTTTCTACAACCTGAAAAAATTTTCGAGCCAGAAAAAAATCGACAGAAAACTGATGTGAAGAAAACTCGGGTTTTTGGAATTTTGGTCGATCGAAAATGCAAACACATCAAACAAAGCTAGACTATGTTAATGGCGTGGCTCTGATACCAGTGTAAGTGCACGGCGGCGCCCCGGCCGTCAAACTGACGCCGGAATGCGGAAGCGGTGATAAACTTTAATTTTGCGAACTTAGCAAAACGGCACCACCGCACACTAAACACCCGGATCGTGCCATTAAACTAGATCTAGCTAACTACAAGACGGGTTAGAGATATACCGAGTGATCCGAGACCTCCGGTCTTCTTGTCGTCGTCCCGATCTCCTGCGGAAACTCCGGTCGTCGCCTCCTCGCCGGAAGGGCACCACATCGCCTGCATCTTTTACGGGCTCCCACCTCAATACCGAGGCAACTCGGGCACGAAGCTGGCAAGTCGACGTGCCCAAGATTTGCTGTAGAATGTAGTGTAGAGGCTATGTCTCATTTGGGGTTTTAGTTGCCATGGAGGATGGAGGAGGAGGTTAGGAAAATTGGTGCTTTCAATTTTCTAGCAAGAAGAATATGAGATGAAGAATTCCTCACATCACAAAATGAACTCTCTCATTCTTTTCTCTCAAGTGTGGCCTCTCACATCTTATTGAGAATGGTGGAGGAATGAATATCAAACCATAACAAGAAGGGAGGTGAGTGTAGTAAAAGCAAGGGGGTGACCACAACCCTAAAGAAATGATAACCATCTCAAATCAATATCAAATCCACTTTAATCACCATAAAGCAAGTGATAAGAAGGAAAAAGAATCTCGTCATGAAAAACTATCATGATGCCACCAATATGCAAGATACCCCTTCCACAAATGTTATTTGTAAACTTGCAAATAACCCCCTCCATCGGAAATGTCCGGCCGGGAAAGAAGAAAGGAAAACCGGCCGGAACGGAATGCAAACTGGCAACTCCAGAAAACTGGTCCCGTAATAAATTACAGGAAAACCCCCATACTGTGGATACACACCCGCATCTGTATTCCGACCGGATACAAATGCAAAGAGACAAAATCTACACTGTACTATACTAGGATCCGGCTTAAACCAAAGCCGGCTAGTAATATCCGTCCGATCCTGATCCGTGCAATACCGCACGTATCTGATCGAACCCTGCCATATATTCATACGGCCACTAGTACAAACCGTCCGATCCTAATCCGTGCAATACCGCACGTATCTGATCGGACCCTGCCATATCTCCATACGGCCTCTCCAGCTTTTCGCCCGAAACTTGAGTAACTGAAAGTGTGGTGGACTCTAAAGACTCGTCAATACTATGGCTGTGGATTTAACCACTAGCACGTCAGAGGTATAAGCCAATACGTGACGGGCCACCGGCTATTGACCAAAAGGGATGTCGATGAGCGAACTCATCCTGACACCCTACTGAGCCTGTCAGTGACAATATCCGTACAGTCCGGTCCGTTCGTCTATGAGCATCGCATGGCGGGCCTAGGGGGTTGGTAAAAGTCAGACCCCCAAAAGCGGTACAAGTCGTGTCGGAGTGTAGCCCAGAACACCCTGAGATACTTGTAGGGTTCCTGGGCACTCTAATGGAGTCTCACAAGTGATCAAACATGCACAAATCAAAAATTCCTTGTGCCTACAAACCCTAATACGGATCGTTAACTAGAAATCAAGGCGAAACAAGCAAGTAAACGGAAATGTATCTAAAGGAAAGGGGATACAACCTTTGTAGATCCGGTCCACCACCTCCTAGGCTCCGTGATGAAGTCCCCTCACTGTCCAAATCGTATCTTGGGCTCTAGCGTCGGCTTCATCGGAGAAAAAGCGGGCAAGGTCATCGACGACGATGCCGAAGATGATCTACGTCGAGGCATCGCTAGATCAAGCTCCAACTTCACCAAGCCATGAAAACTTGTGAAGGAAACACCCTATACAACTTGTCAAGAGGTAGAGGATGAAGAAATAGGAAGTGGGTAAACTTTAGAATTGGATTTCTCACTTGTTTTGGCTAGTTGCCATTAAAGGTTGCAAGCTTTTTCTTTTGTTGAAGAAGAAGAAGATGAAGAAAAAGAATATGATAAGTATATTTAAATTATCAAATAGAATGATACTTATCATGATAGTAACCATAGTTAGGTGTAGAGAATAAACCATGGTTAAGGTTAATGGTTAGGTTTAGGAAAAGAACAAGAATGGTCAAGATTTCAACATTTCATGAAGTTTCCACAAAACTACAAAAAAGCCACCATTCTCTTTATCTTTTCAAAAAAGAAATAAATAGATAAATCAATAGATAAAAGAATGAGATAAAAGTAAACCCTAACCACTAACTTAACCATTGTTTAATTCTTTACACAAACCTAAGCTTGCATGTATCATCAAACATGATACAATCTTGTGCACAAAAATATATCACATATATAATGTGCACAATCCAAGTGAGAAAATCCATTTAAAGTGAACCAATACTAGTTAATGCAAAGTAATATATCAAATATACAATTATGCATTAAATCATTAAATCAATACTTGATTTAACGATCCGGTCATATCGCATATAACCGACCAGTATGCTATGTATCGGCTTATCGAATCAATCCTTGATTCGATAACTAGGTTATATCGCATACAACCATTCGACACATACATCGCGAGAATGAAATACGGTATCGCATACACGCATCATTCTCGGTCCCGCACATATCCCATATGTGCTCCTATTTCGTTTCGCTTGAGCCAGGAAACCTCTGTATAGGACTCTAAATACTCGTCAATACGCCGGTAGCAGATGATGATCATATCAAACACCCACAAGCCGCAAGCTGTCTGCTAAACATAACGGCCACCCGGGTATTGAGCGATCAGAAGATCGACGAGCAAGCCCGCTCACACTCCTGTGAATCCAACCAGTAACACTTACCGTACAGTCCGGTCTGTTCGTCTGATATGTCGCATATCTCGCCTAGGGGTGGTAAACGTCAGACCCCAATAGCTTGATAAGTCATGCCGACGTAGGGTCCATAACATTCGTGAAACTACTGATAACTCTTACCAGTATATCACTGCAACCCTGGCCAGGGATTTCCTGTTATGGCCAGTCGAGCATAGCGCAACTTCAACCCCCAATACCGGGAGAGACGAATCCCCTCCTATCGCTCATTGCCTCCATATGAATCGGGACTGTACCCAAAAACCACCTGTTTGCACAACTCAGTAGAGCCGTGGTAGGGTGGAAATCAAAGCACAGTGGGAGACACACAAGACTCTATGACGATCTCGGGTCAACAGACTAAGCTGTACCAGTGTCACCAGAGAACTGCCATATGACGTGAGGTATAATACCATCTGAGAGTTCTCGGCGAGTCCGTTCAGTGTACCCAGTCTCCACTGAGCACCCGTATACCATCTTCGATGTCAAACACCAATGGATATGGGATCATCCATCGCCCATCGCATAGGTCGAGAAGATATACGCTAGTCTACTCTGGAATATCGATGCCCCGTCTCGATATTCCCTCGACTAGGAACAATGAAGGATGTACTCATTGACTACCCAGGCCCCACTAGTATGATCTTCATCATAGTCCTGGAAGTCGAGTACACATCCTAAGGGCTTTATCAACATGTAATAAGAGAGACACAAAGTATACATGTTAAGATAAAGAGCAACCAGATAGCGTACTATCATGTCGAGCAAGAAAGTCCTACCTATATATGTCCCAGCATCCACTACAATATACATCCAATGTACAGTAATGGCCTCTAGGGCATACATATAACTAACAATCTCCCACTTGCACTAGGGCCATCTGTAGCAGTGGTTGCAGTATCTAATACTCAACCATCCCATATGAGTCTCTCTCTGGGAAAAGGCCTTCGTGAGTGGATCCGCCGTGTTGTTCTCTGAGTCTACTCTCCTAACCTCGATCAACCTGGAGATCTACTATCTCCATGATCTGGTGATGCTGCCTCAGAATATGTCTGGGTCACTGATGGGACCAGGGTTCCAGGGCCGAAGCCACACTTCCATTGTCATACAATGGCAGGAACCTAGTTCATCTTATGAACCAATATACACCCAAACTGCCTCTTTGGTAGTATCTTTAATAGCGATGTTACCAGCCTTAATCGTCTAGTTTGCCACGGTATCGAGCTTGGAACTCTTCCAACATACCGTCCCTTTACTGAGGGTAAAGACAGTGCCTGTGACTGACATTCAGTCGTCTTTATCACCCTGGAACTCTTCCAGTGATTCTCCCCAGGATCGATTGATACCATCTCACTACATCTAGTGAGAATCCTAGCATCCAATTACATCTATCTCATAGATGAAAACTTAGGATTTAGGAGGTATCACTTTGATCCTATTTGGAGAATCCTAGTGATAATAGGAGATTGGCCGATCGTAGTATAGGAAACTCTTTTCCTATCAAGAGTATGTTGTCTACGTACAATACGAAGATGACCACCTTACTCTCTACTACCCTTTTGTATATACAAGGTTCGTCTACCATTTTGATGAAGTCAAACACTTCGACTATCACATCAAAACAGACGTTCCAACTCCGCGATGCTTGCTTTATTATGTAAAGCAACTTGCACACGTTTCCGCTGCTCCCACTGTCTACGAGGCCCTCTGGCTGTATACTTACAGACGTTCTCTTCTAAATCTGTATTTAGAAAAGCAGTCAGGGCACCCAACCACCAGATATCGCAGTCATGGTATGTAGCCGTGGCAAGTAGGATCTGGATGGACTTAAGCATAGTCACTTGGAAAAGGTTTCATCATTATCCATGCCTGGTTGATGACTAAAACCTTTAATAAGCCTAGCTTTGAAAGTCTCAACTTTTCCATCTACACCAAGTAATCTTCTCAAGATATACTTGCTCCTGATGGGGATTTAACCCTTCAGATATAGCAACCAAAGTCCATACTTTGCTGGTGTATATGGATTCCATCTCAGATCGCTAAGCATCTAGCCATTCTTACAGAGTCCCTACTCCCGATGGCCTGCTCGAAACTAGTTGGGTCATCATCTCATGATGCAATCATCGCTCCCACTGTCATCGAGAAACCGAGGTATCTCTCAGGCGGATGAGGAACCCTACTAGATCGGCGGAGAGGCTGAGGTTCGTCGGGAACTATAGAATCCTTTGGTTCTGTCAAATCATCAACTGCAGTTTTGTATAGCTGGAACCTTTCCAGTTCTACAGAACTGATCCTGCCTCGATCTTGTCCGGATTTTGCTTTAAACATAGGCCGGACAACCCCAAATCTTAACTAGCTTAAGACATGGGCTCTTCCCATACCATATCTCATATGGAGTGGTAGGCACTGATTCGATTCAAACCTAATTCAATATGTATGTAGCTTCTCAAGTGCATAACACCCAAAAGGAAATAGGTAACTCAGTAATACTCATCATAGAGCACACGATATCTAATATTCGAGGATGATTTGGAGGAGAATTTGAGGTACAGTGGGAGGTTTCCTGATTAGAAAAAGTGATAACCATTCTGATCTAGGATAGAGTGCACGCTGAGTGTTTCTTTTCTCTCTCTCTTTGGCAGCGACCATTGACCCGACCCTAAGACTTTGACTCAGTGACCAAGTTGACCGAACCTTCTTAACACTGGCTTTTGGATTGTCAGAGTTGCGAACCTCATTGCCACTCCTACTTTTACCCTTTTCTCCAGGACACCCCGTATTACTACGAACGTCCACTTCCATTGGACAAAACCATCGTATGGTTAGATACGAACTCGAAGGGATTTATTCGAGGATGGTTTCCGGTTCTGGAGAAAACGGATAGGATTATTCAGTTGTCTTTTCCTTTTACCCTCTCTCAAGTTACGAGTACTCCTTGGTTTAGGAGTAGTACACCTATTACGCAAATTGGATAGTCTTCTTCCAAACCATAGGCTGGTGCCGACCGGTAGGGAATGAAGAAAACCAGTTAGCCTAAACGGTGTACAGAAGGTATTAAGATTAAGACAAAGCAAGGGATTAGTAAGAGGGCAAAGTAAATTGCAACAGATATTCACGACCAAACCATGTATTCCTTCGCCAATCCTAAATCACCTTTGTATTTCTCCAGGACACTCCGTATCACTACGAAGAGCCCATTTTATTGGATAAT
This sequence comes from Agapanthus africanus, assembly GCA_030015575.1. Taxonomy (NCBI): domain Eukaryota; kingdom Viridiplantae; phylum Streptophyta; class Magnoliopsida; order Asparagales; family Amaryllidaceae; genus Agapanthus; species Agapanthus africanus. The sequence goes on from JASDDO010000031.1 coordinate 124,235,559, forward strand.
CCATCGTATGGTTATATACGAACTCGAAAGGAACTTGTTCCAGTTCGGGGATGGATCCTGGTTCAGGAGAAATAGGAATAAAGTACATTCAGGTGTCTTTTATCTTCACCCTCTCTCGCGTTGCGAGTGCTCCTAGGATTAGGACAGTACACCCTTTATGCTTTTTGGATAGTCTTCTTCCAAACCATAGGCTGGTGCCGAACGGTAGGGATGGAAGAAAACCATTTGGCCTAAAGGGGTGTACAGAAGGTAATGACTAAAGACATATAAAGGGATTTGGAGAGGTGGCAAAGAATTATATGGTTATAGTTGTGAATCTGGATAATGGTAGAGGCATTACTAAGAATACCAGGATACCCCAACGAAACATTTCAATGTTTCAGTTTCACTGTATACTGTTAATGGAAAACTGATTTCCCGATTAGACACTTACTCCAGGGTATGTATTTACCAGGTATGATTCTCACATCTGTATGGTTTTACAGATGATGAGTGGGAGTAAGTTATTGGGAATTGGGTGATCATCCTCATTATATCGGGATTCGTTGTAATTGGTGATATTTGAGGATGCCACCTGGTTTGTTTTCCGGTCGGCAAATATTTGGTTTTGAATATCCGCTGTTGTGCACCAATTTCAAATTGATATATCTGTACGTCTATTTTTATAGAGTGAGATATACCTTTTGATATTATGTCGATGACATTTACCTATATCAGTGGATGGTTAGGTAAGGAGCATTGAACAGCGGTGTAATTCTTCTTAACCAAAAGTACAGTTTTCAACCTACGACACACAGTGAATGAGTCACTAGACTCAAGGGACTTATACAGAGAATTGTATGTTGTCCAGGGTCCATCAGGACAAAGGGGTTGGTCCTCGTACTCTATTCTGTTTACTTATGACTTCTCTACTTCTTAGACAGGTGTTTCGTAGAAACACAGGGTCTAAGTTTTGAGGAGTTATAGGTATTTGAATAGAGTAGAGAACCAGGTGTAGCAAGTATCGGGATTCTTCAAAGTGATCGAAGATGTAGATACTTATGTATGGTATTCAGCTGATAGTAATGATTAAGAGAACTTGCTTCTCTTTCGGGTTACTCATAATTGGAAGTATTCCTAAGTTGAGTAACGCTGATCGGCCTCCTTCCATTTAGTTGACATGCACTGGAGATAGCTGCATGATTTGAATCTGGTTCAATTAAATCAGTGCCTCTGGTTCTATATTGGATGTAGAACAGTTCATATCTTAACATTGTTAAGGTACGGGGAGTTGTCCGGCTTATGCTTAAAACCAGACACTGGACAACTCAAGGCACGTTTCTGTAATGGCTGTTTGTGGGTTGACCCAGGCTATGACGCGGGTTGACTTTCTACCATCTGGATGAACAATAGCAATATTGTTCTAGACTCGCCACAGTTTTATTAAAAATGGATTTTTTCAAAAACAGCAGTGGGAGTATGGTAGAACTGGAAGTGATTCCAGAACCGCAAACGATTACTGAAGATTTGATAAGGAACCTGAAGATTCAATCTGATTTGACATTCCATTGGCCACTCCGCAGATAAGGTGGGTAACTTCAGGCACCCGAGAGGTACTTCGGTAGCCTCAAGGACGGTGACAGGGAAGTTCTTGTTTACCCACACTTGCCATTGTTGTTGTTCCAGGCTGCGAGACCCGGCAAGAGGATGAGTATAGCGTCGTTCTAAACATGCTTTAGAAGTGCACGTCTGTATGACTCTGCCAGAGGGTTGTCGTACTCAGTGGGAGCAGCGGAAGCATTGGTGGACACCAGGCTTATGTCTATTTATAGACTAAAGCAGATGTAGCGGAGATAGATCATCTGTTTCTGATGTGACAGTCATAGGTTTGACGTCATCAGAATAGGGGATGGATCTGTTGAGAAGGTAGTAGGAAGTGATATTCCTTTACTACGATCGGTTATACTTTGGTCGTCACACAGTGGTTTCTCCACAAGGAACTTGGACATTGTATCAGACATACTGGTTACTAGATCTATGGTTTTAGATCTAGATTTGGGTGGTTTCCCAATCAGGGTACTTAGACAGCATTCTAAGGGTATTTAGAATGGACGACTCCTGGCACGGTAGTGTACCTGCAAGTAATGGAGTCGCCCTCTCTAAAGGTGTCTTTTAGACTAAAGTAGAGAGGGATGTGCATGATTGGCAGATCACTTGCTTAGGCAATTGAGTCAATCATGAGATGTCAAGTACCACACCAGATGTTGTTCTTGCACTAGATGCAATAAGTTGACATTGATCCAATCCTGGAGAAACAGTCGGAAGCAGTTTTAGAACATAAGTGGCTGTTCTAGGGATATGATAACGAAAGCCCCATTCGGGAAACAGTTATCATTCCAGGCTTCCAAGGTGACATGGACGACGAGGAGGTTGTCAGAGTTATAGTTATCCCTCTGATGAGGGGCAGTGTTTTGGACAGATGGTCCAAGGGAATACTGAGGGTGGCATGGCGCAGGATACTGATTAAGTTCAGTTGACGATACAGTCTAAGAAGTTTGGATTTGGAGTTCATTTATGAGCTAAGTCCCATCAGACATCCAGACACTCTAAGACAGGTGTTGCTCATTTCGGGAGATGGTTTTCTCCGCGAACTTGAGATATAGAGAGACATAGAAAGAAACATCAAGGCGGATCCACTCACTGAGGCTATTCCTCGAACGCAATAGTTTCGCAAACGGATTTTGTGAAACTGACTAGTAGGGGAGTTGGGTGTTCGGTATCACACAGGCTGTGAGTATGCGACATCGCAATAATTAGCCTTGAGTGCAAGTGGGAGATTGTTGGAGATAGTGCCCTCAGAGTCAATTATTGGATCACAGGCACGTGATTGCAATGATTGAGGGAGGACCTATCCCGGTAGGACAGTCTTACTCGAGATGATAGTATGCTATCTGGTTTACCTTTATCATCGTGTACTGCTTTAGGTGACCTGACATGTCGCTATTGCACGTTGATAGAGCCCCTAGGATTCTTGCTTGACTACCGGCAGTATGAGGGCGATCATATACGTGGGAGCTGGTAGTCTATAAGCACATCCTTAAAAGGTCCCTAGTCGTAGGAGTCTCGAGATAGGGCATCGATTCTCCAGAGTAGACTAGTGTATACAGTCGAGACCCCGACGAGGGGCGGTGGCCGGTCTCACAAGCCACTGGTGTCTGTTGGTTCACCTAAGATGTATACAGGTGCTCATTGGGTTATGAGTACACCGGACAGGACTCGCCGGGAACATGCTAGTTGGTCTTATACCTGACGTCAGATAGCAGTTCCCAGGTGACATGTGTACAGGTTAGTTCATCGACCTGGGGATCGTCATTTGTCTCGTGTGAGTTCCCACTGTACTTTGATTACTACCCTACCACGGCTCAAAGGAGTCGTGCAAACAGGTTTTAGTTGGGTACAGTCCCGAGCCACATGGAGGCAGTGAGCGGATCTTCAGGGGTTCGTCTCTCCCGGTATTGGGGGTGAGGTCGCGCTGTGTCTAGGAGAGCCATTACACAAAGACCTTGGCCAAGGCAGGAGATTTACTGGTAGGTATTCCAGTAGTATCTCAGGGTGTTCTGGGCTACACTCCGACACGACTTGTACCGCTTTTGGGGGTCTGACTTTTACCAACCCCCTAGGCCCGCCATGCGATGCTCATAGACGAACGGACCGGACTGTACGGATATTGTCACTGACAGGCTCAGTTGGGTGTCGGGGTGAGCTTCCTCATCGACGTCCCTTTTGGTCAATAGCTGGTGGCCCGTCACGTATTGGCTTATACCTCTGACGTGCTAGTGGTTAAATCCACAGCCATAGTATTGACGAGTCTTTAGAGTCCACCACACTTTCAGTTACTCAAGCTTTCGGGCGAAACGCTGTAGAGGCCGTATGGAGATATGGCAGGGTCCGATCAGATACGTGCCGTATTGCACGGATCAGGATCGGACGGTTTGTACTAGTGGCCGTATAGTTATATGGCAGCGTTCGATCAGATACGTGCGGTATTGCACGGATCAGGATCGAACGGATTTTACTAGCCGGCTTTGGTTTAAGCCGATCCTAGTATAGTACAGTGTAGATTTTGTCTCTTTGCATTTGTATCCGGACGGAATACAGATGCGGGTGTGTATGCACAGTATGGGGGTTTTCCTGTAATTTATTACGGGACCAGTTTTCTAGAGTTGCCATTTTGCTTTCCGTTCCGGCCGGTTTTCCTTTGTTCTTTCCCGGCCGGACTTTTCTGATGGAGGGGGTAATTTGCAGTTTTGCAAATTACTTTTGTGGAGGGGTTTCATGCATTATGATAGCATCTTTTCTTTTTCCTTCATAATGGTTAGCATCTTTGCTTTATAAGATTTGAAATGGATTTGAGGTTGATTTGAGATTTAGTGATGATTATGTTCTTGGATGTGGTCACCTTTCTACTTTTCCTACACTCACCTCCCTTCATGTTTATGCATCATATTCATTCCTCCACCCTCTTGCTCTCACTTGATGAAATGGTTGAAGAAAAAGAAAAGAGAGAAGAAGAAAAAGAAAAGAGAGAAGAAGAAAAGAGAAGAGAGGAAGAAAAATGAGAGTGATTCATTTTTGTGCATATCATTCTTCATCTCATTCCATTGCTAGAAAATTGAAAGCACCAATTTTCTATACACCATTCCTCCATCATCCACAAATGGCAACCAAACCCCAAAAGAGAGACTATGATTCTACACTATATTCCTACAGCAAATCTTGAGCATGTCGAGTTGCCGGCTTCATGCTCGAGTTGCCTCAGTATCGAGGTGGGAGCCCGTAAAAGTACCCGGCTTCGTGGTGCCCTTTCCGACGAGGAGGAGACGGACGGAGATCCCGCGAGGAGATCGGAGTGGAGATGAAGACCGGAGGACTTGGATCGTCGGTATATCTCTAACCATTCTCTTTTGTTAGCTAGACTAGTTTAATGGTAACGATCCGGGGTTTAGTGCGCGGTGGTGCCGTTTTGCTAAGTCCGCAAATTTTAAAGTTTACCACCGTTTCCGCGTTTGGCCGTCGGATTGACGGCCGGGGCGCCGCCGTGCACTTACAGTGGTATCAGAGCCTCGCCATTAACATAGTCTAGCTTTTGTGTAATGTGTTTTACGTTTCCGATCGAACAAAATCCCGAAAACACGTATTTCATGCACATCAGTTTCTGTCGAATTTTTTTTGAGTCCAAAAATTTTTCTGGTTGTCTCAGAGTGATGTGCAGGGAATTTTAACCATGCTGAAAAAAAATTGGTACCATGATCTCACTATTCCGCCGCGCAAGCGCCGCGAAACCCCACCTCGTGCGGCCCTTCCGCCGCGGATTTTACTGTTCACCCCCCCAAATTTTTCCAGTATGTTCCTGAGTTGAAAATGTGGTTTCTGGAATATTAAAATTGGGCCAATTATTTCTGTGAGTGCTACAGTTTTTGTTTGGGGGCCCACTTGTTAATTTTTGATCGATCGGAAAATTTTAAACACATTTTTCACAGTATTTACATTATATCTGCGACCGTGAATGTCACTCGATCGGTAAATCCGGTCTAACTGCTATAGCCCGGTTAGACGGATTTGCGAACGTGACTTTCACGTTGATGTTTTATGTTTATGCTGTGATGTTGCGGATCGGTCGTGGGGATAGCCTGGATGCAATGCTAGTACAGTTGTGGTGGTATTATGTACATTTGATATTGCGGGGCGAGCGTCCGACATGTGGACTGCCGTCACTGCCTGTTTGTATTATTCTTTTGGGGCACGACCTGGTTGCGGTCGATGTACCCGGTGTATGTATATTTTACTTTCTGTACTAGGATTACCCCACGGTGGGGTGCACGGATAGCCGGGTTCTAGAGGGCAACAAGCCCGCATCTCATGGCATTGAGACGGAGGGGGGCTTCACTCTAGGATTGGCGGGCTATTCGCCGCACTCGTAGGGGGTACAGGTTGACCCAGGAGGGGTGCCCAAGTTGCCGGATTCCGTGGAGTGCTGGGTGGTCCATTCACGGAGCTGAAGGGGGCTGCCTCGCTTCAGGTTTTGGCGGGTGACTTGCCGCGCCCGTAGGGGTCTAGGATTTCATTGCACAGGCTATCCACACGACCAGGGGAACGTCGGGTTTCAGTAGTGGCTCTGTGAAACCCGGGGATCCCAGATATCTGTATTGTTCTGTGATGTTGTACATTTCTGTGATGTTGCATTTCTTTTCACGCCTTGAGCGAAATATAATATATTGGTATATATATTAGTAGATGTTGTATATGTTTTACATCCGCGCTAGTCCAGTCCCCGCTCTGTCGTTAGTTAGCTAACCTAACGGGTAATGACGGGACCCAGTGGCGAATGCGGATGGCATATACGTACGTCAGTATATTTTCGTTCTTTGTGGTGTGATTAATTGATGGGACTGCATTGATTCGGATCAATGCAAGTTTAAAAACAAACCTAATCTGATGTTGTTGGAACACTTTTCAAAAAGCTGTTATTGCAAGGACGTTCACTTTTGTTTTGCATCGTGGTATTCATTTGGAATATCCTGCTCCTCAGTCGACGAGGCAAGGGCCGAGATCCCTTCACCGGGAGTGACCCCTTGGACAGAAGTTTGCGTCAGGGCATTAACTTCACTATAGCCGATTACTTTTGCTTTGCACCGTGGTATTCAGTTAGAATATCCTGCACCCCATTCTACGGGGAAAGAGCCGAGATCCCTTCACCGGGAGTGACCTCTTGAGCAACGGTTTTCGTCACTATATTTTTTAAAAGCTATCCGTTCCTTCGACGATATCAAGTTCATTACGTTAAAGGTTTTCGCCAGAAACCATTCGTAGCCCTCCGTCGTTTCAGACGGGTAGCACGTAGTATTCATGCTATGTTTGTTGACCTTCGTCAAGGCATAGTGTATGGTAGCTGCTTGTTACTTTTCTGCTGCATAGATAGATGCGTTGGTTTGGGACAGTCGTATAGCCTTGTTGACCTTCGTCAAGGGTTTGTACGGGTGGATTCAAATTAACCTGGATAATGACGGGTAGAACTTGACATGTGACTTATGATTTGTTGACCTTCGCCAAGGTCATAAGAGCATGGGGCAGAAATCACATCGGGAGTTTCAAAAGTACTGAAACTTGCCAGATATGCGCATACCTTCTGGAGTGTGATACCGTGAGCGGATTCCGTCACGTTATCATGCGATGATAGTTGGATCCCGATTCCCACTGATGAGTTGGTTTACTCCTCGGGTGACCCCGACTAATTCTTCTTTCAGGTTTGGAGGAGAATTTGAGGTACAGTGGGAGGTTTCCTGATTAGAAAAAGTGATAACCATTCTGATCTAGGATAGAGTGCACGCTGAGTGTTTCTTTTCTCTCTCTCTTTGGCAGCGACCATTGACCCGACCCTAAGACTTTGACTCAGTGACCAAGTTGACCGAACCTTCTTAACACTGGCTTTTGGATTGTCAGAGTTGCGAACCTCATTGCCACTCCTACTTTTACCCTTTTCTCCAGGACACCCCGTATTACTACGAACGTCCACTTCCATTGGACAAAACCATCGTATGGTTAGATACGAACTCGAAGGGATTTATTCGAGGATGGTTTCCGGTTCTGGAGAAAACGGATAGGATTATTCAGTTGTCTTTTCCTTTTACCCTCTCTCAAGTTACGAGTACTCCTTGGTTTAGGAGTAGTACACCTATTACGCAAATTGGATAGTCTTCTTCCAAACCATAGGCTGGTGCCGACCGGTAGGGAATGAAGAAAACCAGTTAGCCTAAACGGTGTACAGAAGGTATTAAGATTAAGACAAAGCAAGGGATTAGTAAGAGGGCAAAGTAAATTGCAACAGATATTCACGACCAAACCATGTATTCCTTCGCCAATCCTAAATCACCTTTGTATTTCTCCAGGACACTCCGTATCACTACGAAGATCCCATTTTATTGGATAATCCATCGTATGGTTATATACGAACTCGAAAGGAACTTGTTCCAGTTCGGGGATGGATCCTGGTTCAGGAGAAATAGGAATAAAGTACATTCAGGTGTCTTTTATCTTCACCCTCTCTCGCGTTGCGAGTGCTCCTAGGATTAGGACAGTACACCCTTTATGCTTTTTGGATAGTCTTCTTCCAAACCATAGGCTGGTGCCGAACGGTAGGGATGGAAGAAAACCATTTGGCCTAAAGGGGTGTACAGAAGGTAATGACTAAAGACATATAAAGGGATTTGGAGAGGTGGCAAAGAATTATATGGTTATAGTTGTGAATCTGGATAATGGTAGAGGCATTACTAAGAATACCAGGATACCCCAACGAAACATTTCAATGTTTCAGTTTCACTGTATACTGTTAATGGAAAACTGATTTCCCGATTAGACACTTACTCCAGGGTATGTATTTACCAGGTATGATTCTCACATCTGTATGGTTTTACAGATGATGAGTGGGAGTAAGTTATTGGGAATTGGGTGATCATCCTCATTATATCGGGATTCGTTGTAATTGGTGATATTTGAGGATGCCACCTGGTTTGTTTGCCGGTCGGCAAATATTTGGTTTTGAATATCCGCTGTTGTGCACCAATTTCAAATTGATATATCTGTACGTCTATTTTTATAGAGTGAGATATACCTTTTGATATTATGTCGATGACATTTACCTATATCAGTGGATGGTTAGGTAAGGAGCATTGAACAGCGGTGTAATTCTTCTTAACCAAAAGTACAGTTTTCAACCTACGACACCCAGTGAATGAGTCACTAGACTCAAGGGACTTATACAGAGAATTGTATGTTGTCCAGGGTCCATCAGGACAAAGGGGTTGGTCCTCGTACTCTATTCTGTTTACTTATGACTTCTCTACTTCTTAGACAGGTGTTTCGTAGAAACACAGGGTCTAAGTTTTGAGGAGTTATAGGTATTTGAATAGAGTAGAGAACCAGGTGTAGCAAGTATCGGGATTCTTCAAAGTGATCGAAGATGTAGATACTTATGTATGGTATTCAGCTGATAGTAATGATTAAGAGAACTTGCTTCTCTTTCGGGTTACTCATAATTGGAAGTATTCCTAAGTTGAGTAACGCTGATCGGCCTCCTTCCATTTAGTTGACATGCACTGGAGATAGCTGCATGATTTGAATCTGGTTCAATTAAATCAGTGCCTCTGGTTCTATATTGGATGTAGAACAGTTCATATCTTAACGTTGTTAAGGTACGGGGAGTTGTCCGGCTTATGCTTAAAACCAGACACTGGACAACTCAAGGCACGTTTCTGTAATGGCTGTTTGTGGGTTGACCCAGGCTATGACGCGGGTTGACTTTCTACCATCTGGATGAACAATAGCAATATTGTTCTAGACTCGCCACAGTTTTATTAAAAATGGATTTTTTCAAAAACAGCAGTGGGAGTATGGTAGAACTGGAAGTGATTCCAGAACCGCAAACGATTACTGAAGATTTGATAAGGAACCTGAAGATTCAATCTGATTTGACATTCCATTGGCCACTCCGCAGATAAGGTGGGTAACTTCAGGCACCCGAGAGGTACTTCGGTAGCCTCAAGGACGGTGACAGGGAAGTTCTTGTTTACCCACACTTGCCATTGTTGTTGTTCCAGGCTGCGAGACCCGGCAAGAGGATGAGTATAGCGTCGTTCTAAACATGCTTTAGAAGTGCACGTCTGTATGACTCTGCCAGAGGGTTGTCGTACTCAGTGGGAGCAGCGGAAGCATTGGTGGACACCAGGCTTATGTCTATTTATAGACTAAAGCAGATGTAGCGGAGATAGATCATCTGTTTCTGATGTGACAGTCATAGGTTTGACGTCATCAGAATAGGGGATGGATCTGTTGAGAAGGTAGTAGGAAGTGATATTCCTTTACTACGATCGGTTATACTTCGGTCGTCACACAGTGGTTTCTCCACAAGGAACTTGGACATTGTATCAGACATACTGGTTACTAGATCTATGGTTTTAGATCTAGATTTGGGTGGTTTCCCAATCAGGGTACTTAGACAGCATTCTAAGGGTATTTAGAATGGACGACTCCTGGCACGGTAGTGTACCTGCAAGTAATGGAGTCGCCCTCTCTAAAGGTGTCTTTTAGACTAAAGTAGAGAGGGATGTGCATGATTGGCAGATCACTTGCTTAGGCAATTGAGTCAATCATGAGATGTCAAGTACCACACCAGATGTTGTTCTTGCACTAGATGCAATAAGTTGACATTGATCCAATCCTGGAGAAAGAGTCGGAAGCAGTTTTAGAACATAAGTGGCTGTTCTAGGGATATGATAACGAAAGCCCCATTCGGGAAACAGTTATCATTCCAGGCTTCCAAGGTGACATGGACGACGAGGAGGTTGTCAGAGTTATAGTTATCCCTCTGATGAGGGGCAGTGTTTTGGACAGATGGTCCAAGGGAATACTGAGGGTGGCATGGCGCAGGATACTGATTAAGTTCAGTTGACGATACAGTCTAAGAAGTTTGGATTTGGAGTTCATTTATGAGCTAAGTCCCATCAGACATCCAGACACTCTAAGACAGGTGTTGCTCATTTCGGGAGATGGTTTTCTCCGCGAACTTGAGATATAGAGAGACATAGAAAGAAACATCAAGGCGGATCCACTCACTGAGGCTATTCCTCGAACGCAATAGTTTCGCAAACGGATTTTGTGAAACTGACTAGTAGGGGAGTTGGGTGTTCGGTATCACACAGGCTGTGAGTATGCGACATCGCAATAATTAGCCTTGAGTGCAAGTGGGAGATTGTTGGAGATAGTGCCCTCAGAGTCAATTATTGGATCACAGGCACGTGATTGCAATGATTGAGGGAGGACCTATCCCGGTAGGACAGTCTTACTCGAGATGATAGTATGCTATCTGGTTTACCTTTATCATCGTGTACTGCTTTAGGTGACCTGACATGTCGCTATTGCACGTTGATAGAGCCCCTAGGATTCTTGCTTGACTACCGGCAGTATGAGGGCGATCATATACGTGGGAGCTGGTAGTCTATAAGCACATCCTTAAAAGGTCCCTAGTCGTAGGAGTCTCGAGATAGGGCATCGATTCTCCAGAGTAGACTAGTGTATACAGTCGAGACCCCGACGAGGGGCGGTGGCCGGTCTCACAAGCCACTGGTGTCTGTTGGTTCACCTAAGATGTATACAGGTGCTCATTGGGTTATGAGTACACCGGACAGGACTCGCCGGGAACATGCTAGTTGGTCTTATACCTGACGTCAGATAGCAGTTCCCAGGTGACATGTGTACAGGTTAGTTCATCGACCTGGGGATCGTCATTTGTCTCGTGTGAGTTCCCACTGTACTTTGATTACTACCCTACCACGGCTCAAAGGAGTCGTGCAAACAGGTTTTAGTTGGGTACAGTCCCGAGCCACATGGAGGCAGTGAGCGGATCTTCAGGGGTTCGTCTCTCCCGGTATTGGGGGTGAGGTCGCGCTGTGTCTAGGAGAGCCATTACACAAAGACCTTGGCCAAGGCAGGAGATTTACTGGTAGGTATTCCAGTAGTATCTCAGGGTGTTCTGGGCTACACTCCGACACGACTTGTACCGCTTTTGGGGGTCTGACTTTTACCAACCCCCTAGGCCCGCCATGCGATGCTCATAGACGAACGGACCGGACTGTACGGATATTGTCACTGACAGGCTCAGTTGGGTGTCGGGGTGAGCTTCCTCATCGACGTCCCTTTTGGTCAATAGCTGGTGGCCCGTCACGTATTGGCTTATACCTCTGACGTGCTAGTGGTTAAATCCACAGCCATAGTATTGACGAGTCTTTAGAGTCCACCACACTTTCAGTTACTCAAGCTTTCGGGCGAAACGCTGTAGAGGCCGTATGGAGATATGGCAGGGTCCGATCAGATACGTGCGGTATTGCACGGATCAGGATCGGACGGTTTGTACTAGTGGCCGTATAGTTATATGGCAGCGTTCGATCAGATACGTGCGGTATTGCACGGATCAGGATCGAACGGATTTTACTAGCCGGCTTTGGTTTAAGCCGATCCTAGTATAGTACAGTGTAGATTTTGTCTCTTTGCATTTGTATCCGGACGGAATACAGATGCGGGTGTGTATGCACAGTATGGGGGTTTTCCTGTAATTTATTACGGGACCAGTTTTCTAGAGTTGCCATTTTGCTTTCCGTTCCGGCCGGTTTTCCTTTGTTCTTTCCCGGCCGGACTTTTCTCATGGAGGGGGTAATTTGCAGTTTTGCAAATTACTTTTGTGGAGGGGTTTCATGCATTATGATAGCATCTTTTCTTTTTCCTTCATAATGGTTAGCATCTTTGCTTTATGAGATTTGAAATGGATTTGAGGTTGATTTGAGATTTAGTGATGATTATGTTCTTGGATGTGGTCACCTTTCTACTTTTCCTACACTCACCTCCCTTCATGTTTATGCATCATATTCATTCCTCCACCCTCTTGCTCTCACTTGATGAAATGGTTGAAGAAAAAGAAAAGAGAGAAGAAGAAAAAGAAAAGAGAGAAGAAGAAAAGAGAAGAGAGGAAGAAAAATGAGAGTGATTCATTTTTGTGCATATCATTCTTCATCTCATTCCATTGCTAGAAAATTGAAAGCACCAATTTTCTATACACCATTCCTCCATCATCCACAAATGGCAACCAAACCCCAAAAGAGAGACTATGATTCTACACTATATTCCTACAGCAAATCTTGAGCATGTCGAGTTGCTGGCTTCATGCTCGAGTTGCCTCAGTATCGAGGTGGGAGCCCGTAAAAGTACCCGGCTTCGTGGTGCCCTTTCCGACGAGGAGGAGACGGACGGAGATCCCGCGAGGAGATCGGAGTGGAGATGAAGACCGGAGGACTTGGATCGTCGGTATATCTCTAACCATTCTCTTTTGTTAGCTAGACTAGTTTAATGGTAACGATCCGGGGTTTAGTGCGCGGTGGTGCCGTTTTGCTAAGTCCGCAAATTTTAAAGTTTACCACCGTTTCCGCGTTTGGCCGTCGGATTGACGGCCGGGGCGCCGCCGTGCACTTACAGTTTTGTATAGCTGGAACCTTTCCAGTTCTACAGAACTGATCCTGCCTCGATCTTGTCCGGATTTTGCTTTAAACATAGGCCGGACAACCCCAAATCTTAACTAGCTTAAGACATGGGCTCTTCCCATACCATATCTCATATGGAGTGGTAGGCACTGATTCGATTCAAACCTAATTCAATATGTATGTAGCTTCTCAAGTGCATAACACCCAAAAGGAAATAGGTAACTCAGTAATACTCATCATAGAGCACACGATATCTAATATTGTGTGATTGCTCCGCCCCGATACACCGTTGTGCTGTGGTGTATTCAGAGGAGTAACACTGAAAGAAAATCTCATTCTCCTTTAGAATAGTCCAGGAATTCTATGCACAAGTATTCTCCTCCCTGATCTTATCATAGGACATAATACTTATACCCGTATTTTGGTTCTCTACTTCTAACTTATATTCTGTGAATATCTCAAAAGGTTCGGACTCATGTTTCAACAGGAACATATGACTGAATCTTGAGAGATTATCAGAAAACGTAATGAAGTATAAAGAACCAGTCCTGGCATGTGTAGACAGGAGACCTTACATACATCATAATGTATCAGTCCCAAGAGTTTACTAACTCTTTCTCTGTTTCCAATAAACAGAGCTATGGTCATCTTATCTTTGTGACATGACTGGCAAGTTTTACAAGATGTAAATTCAAACTGATTTAAATATGCATCTAAATGTAACTTCAGCTAGTCGGGTCATATTGATATGACCTAGTCTACAATACCTCAAGAAGAATTTGTTCATTTCTGAACTCTTCCTCTTGTGTGTGTTCTGTATACGAGGAACTGTAGTTTGATTTAGAACGTCAATGCTTTTAGATAACGTGCCTGAACCGATCAACTTTTGATATAGGAAATGTTCAAAACATTATCCAACAATACAAAATTATATCATTTCTTTACTAATAAAAAGACTGATATGATTTTGTATATCAGGTTCGGTATCTAATAGCATTTGTTCAGAATCAATGTATTGGTAATACAGGGTGACAGTGACCAACAGACTTGGCTGCAACACTTGCCCCGGTTTCTGTCTCATGAAACTTATCACCCGTTCTCAGTTTTTCTACCTTTTTGTAGCCCTATGTAACAGCTTACATATCTGGGATCCTGATCCGGTATCATATACCCAGGATTCAGAGGATACTGAGAAACAGTTCTTTGTAGTGAACATACCCGAAGGAGATGCATCATATGCACTTTCTTCGTTTGGGCGGCATAGGAAATCTGGTATTCCCCTATTTCCTGCTCGGTCTTATAACAATTATAAGTCGGAGCGGGACCAACGTTCCCCAGCACAGTATAACAAGCGGGTTCGGTCAATACATCCATATTATTATCTTGATTAAGGCGTGATATGGTCGCTACCTGGAGAGAGAGAGAAGAAAACACTCAGCGTGCGCTCTTGCAAGATCAGATTGGTTATTTATTTTATCTAATCAGGATGGCTCCTACTGTTTTTATCAAATCTTCCTTCAAACCCTAAAAGGAAAGACTAGCCGGGATTAATTACACTCTACAAGTTCGCCAATCTTTCAGCCAGGCCAGTGTCGGTACTTTGAGGGAGGTTCCCCGTGCTTTCACACGGACCTAATTACAGTAAACCTCGTTTTCCCAGAGGCTTAACCCCGTTGACACCTTTTTAGACACCTACTTGATCGGGTAATTGTAAAGTGCAAAACTCTCCCAGGAGTAACAATTACTCGCAGTGGGTATCGGGATTCAACTATCATATAGAAGGTATGCAATCTCATTGCAAGTTTCAACACTTGAAACTCCCGATAAAGGTTTTTACCCCTAGCACCTATGACCTTAACTATGGTCAACAAATCATAAGTACTAGTCAAGTTCTACCCGTCATTTCGTGATTAATTAGACCCACCCACATGACCCTTAACTAAGGTCAACAAAGTCACGCGACTGTCCTAACTAATCGCATCATATGCGGTGTAGGAAGACATCACTTAGCTACCGTACACTGTGACTTGACTATGGTCAACAAACACAGCACGAATACTAAGTACTCTACTTCCTAAAATGACGGAGGGTTGCGAATGGTTTTTATGAAAACCTTTAACGCTTTGAACTTGATCTCGTCGCGGAATCAAATGGTTTTTAAATGGAATGTTTTTGAGGCTTTTCTAGTTTTGCTAAAGGGGTCACTCCCGGTGAAGGGATCGTCGGCCCTTTCCTCGTCGAATGAGGTGCGGGATATATCATATATATCACTGTGCAAAGCAGAAACTATAGAAGCAGTCAAAAGACAAAACGAGTGATGTAGCATCTGCCAGTTATTGCTAAAGGAGTCACTCCCGGTGAAGGGATCTCGGTCCTTTCCCTATCGAATAAGGTGCAGGATGTTCTACAAGGAACACCACGATGCAAAGCAAGAACTGTAGCTATCTGTTTTTATTTTGAAATTCGATTCCACAACATCAATTAGGTTTATTTTCTTTCATTAATCTCATTAATGAATATCCCATCATTTAAGTCCACCTAATCATCACAGATAAATATAACGTACGCTTATGCCATCCGCATTCGCCTCGATATCCCGTCTGCACCGTTAGGTTAGGTAACTAACGGCAGAGCGAGGCAGGGCTAGCGCGGGTGTAAAACATAAGCAACGTCTATATAATATATCATATATACTATATACTACATCTATCTGAACAGAGCACAGAATATCGCATGATCACATCACAGATAACGCAGCAGAAAGAATCATATGAAATATTGGATATACTAGGACGTCCGTGTTTTCAATACGAGCCAGTATAAAACACGGATTCCACGGTCGTGATGAATAGCCAATCCCACACCCCTAGACCCCTACGAGAGCGGCAAGCAACCCTACCAATTCTAGGGTTAGGAGACCCGGACTCGACTCCTCGAGTTGGTCTCCCACTGGACCCCAGAACCCGGTTACTTGTGCTCCCCTCCTTGGATCTATCCTAATGCGGAAAAGTAAATAATATACAATGGGTGACAACTTCCGCAACCTGGAAGTGCCCCAAATAAAAGAATAATACATACAAGTTTTTACATGAATGAAAATGAAAAACACTCATCTCACATAAAAAAAACCCCGGCTATTCAAACACGACGATCCAATATAACATATCCAGCAACACATAACATCACATGTCATCAACGTAAGCAAACATGCGTATCCCAATTGTCGTTGACATATAGCAAGGAAACCGGCGATATCACATATTACACTTACGGTCACAGAAAAGAAAGTGTAAAACTACAACAGTTGGAATCCGCAACCTCTTTAGACATCGCATGCCCAATCAAATGAATTCCTTAGACATCGCATGCCTAACAATTATAAACCCCGCATTTTAGTCTCATTATCGAAAACACTTTTCAATACCAAGTCGGGCAATTCAACAGGATTCCCGACATTTTGATCGAATGCTCGTCGCAAACTTTAGTAGGCGGCAGCACCCCCGACGCCGTCGACAAAGTGCACCAAGGCGGAACACCGCTGCCGCGAGCACCTGAACGGATACTTTCGGCGACGGAGTTCTCCTACAGTCACTTGGTCGGGGCTATGGAGTGAGGCTGTCTATTATGTTTACCCGGCGAGTATCCGCGTACGCTACGTGATTGCGACGGACTTTTGATCACATCAAAATTCCGTGGCAACCGATCAAGTGAGACTAAACTGCTATGTTTATAACATTCATTCCGTTATCTCATAACTACTTGTGAATTCCAATTATTGTATCACATTCCGGATAAATAGAAAACGCCAAACTTTTCGATCGAACAATCGAACACCCAATTTTTCCCGATACAGCTCAACACATGAAATAAGTCCAACAGCATTCAGTTCGTGCCTCAGTACCAACGGTCCAGCCGTAGAAGGGTCAAGCCAACGCCTCACATGTGGCACGCCGTACTGCCCCAAACCCGAAGGTTCAAAGGGCAGTTCAAGACGGTCACATAATCGAGTTAAGGTTTGTTGTCTTCTAGAGGGTCTATTGCGTTACTTGCACTACTTAGAATGTCGTTAAACTACGGAAAAATCCAACACTTGGAAATTTCCCGACAGGGGAAAAGTTGGGTATTTATATCCGGTCGAACTTTTTAACATATTCTAAGATTATCCGGAAAAGCACACAGACAGAATTCGACAATCCGATCGATACACCGAGTCCCCAATACAACCCAGAAAATGCAACTCTGGAAAAAATTATTAAAAATCCCCAGGAAAACCAGCACAGACAACTACGAATTACTGTGCAAAATTGGATGCACAAAATGACAAAATGGCGCCGCGGATCCGCCGATCGGACTTCTAACTCCGTCGGGACTTCGCCTAAGGCTCTAGCTAGGCTTTGATACCACTGTAGGGTTCCTGGGCACTCTAATGGAGTCTCACAAGTGATCAAACATGCACAAATCAAAAATTCCTTGTGCCTACAAACCCTAATACGGATCGTTAACTAGAAATCAAGGCGAAACAAGCAAGTAAACGGAAATGTATCTAAAGGAAAGGGGCTACAACCTTTGTAGATCTGGTCCACCACCTCCTAGGCTCCGTGATGAAGTCCCCTCGCTGTCCAAATCGTATCTTGGGCTCTAGCGTCGTTTTCGTCGGAGAAAAAGCGGGCTAGGTCATCGACGACGATGCCGAAGATGATCTACGTCGAGGTATCGCTAGATCAAGCTCCAACTTCACCAAGCCATGAAAACTTGTGAAGGAAACACCCTATACAACTTGGCAAGAGGTAGAGGATGAAGAAATAGGAAGTGGGTAAACTTTAGAATTGGATTTCTCACTTGTTTTGGCTAGTTTCCATTAAAGGTTGCAAGCTTTTTCTTTTGTTGAAGAAGAAGAAGATGAAGAAAAAGAATATGATAAGTATATTTAAATTATCAAATAGAATGATACTTATCATGGTAGTAACCATAGTTAGGTGTAGAGAATAAACCATGGTTAGGGTTAATGGTTAGGTTTAGGAAAAGAACAAGAATGGTCAAGATTTCAACATTTCATGAAGTTTCCACAAAACTACAAAAAAGCCACCATTCTCTTTATCTTGTCAAAAAAGAAATAAATAGATAAATCAATAGATAAAAGAATGAGATAAAAGTAAACCCTAAACACTAACTTAACCATTGTTTAATTCTTTACACAAACCTAAGCTTGCATGTATCATCAAACATGATACAATCTTGTGCACAAAAATATATCACATATACAATGTGCACAATCCAAGTGAGAAAATCCATTTAAAGTGAACCAATACTAGTTAATGCAAAGTAATATATCAAATATACAATTATGCATTAAATCATTAAATCAATACTTGATTTAACGATCCGGTCATATCGCATATAACCGACCAGTATGCTATGTATCGGCTTATCGAATCAATCCTTGATTCGATAACTAGGTTATATCGCATACAACCATTCGACACATACATCGCGAGAATGAAATACGGTATCACATACACGCATCATTCTCGGTCCCGCACATATCCCATATGTGCTCCTATTTCGTTTCGCTTGAGCCAGGAAACCTCTGTGTAGGACTCTAAAGACTCGTCAATACGCCGGTAGCAGATGATGATCATATCAAACACCCACAAGCCGCAAGCGGTCTGCTAAACGTAACGGCCACCCGGGTATTGAGCGATCAGAAGATCGACGAGCAAGCCCGCTCACACTCCTGTGAATCCAACCAGTAACACTTACCGTACAGTCCGGTCTGTTCGTCTGATATGTCGCATATCTCGCCTAGGGGTGGTAAACGTCAGACCCCAATAGCTTGATAAGTCATGCCGACGTAGGGTCCATAACATTCGTGAAACTACTGATAACTCTTACCAGTATATCACTGCAACCCTAGCCAGGGATTTCCTGTTATGGCCAGTCGAGCATAGCGCAACTTCAACCCCCAATACCGGGAGAGACGAATCCCCTCCTATCGCTCATTGCCTCCATGTGAATCGGGACTGTACCCAAAAACCACCTGTTTGCACAACTCAGTAGAGCCGTGGTAGGGTGGAAATCAAAGCACGGTGGGAGACACACAAGACTCTATGACGATCTCGGATCAACAGACTAAGCTGTACCAGTGTCACCAGAGAACTGCCATCTGACGTGAGGTATAATACCATCTGGGAGTTCTCGGCGAGTCCGTTCAGTGTACCCAGTCTCCACTGAGCACCCGTATACCATTTTCGATGTCAAACACCAATGGATATGGGATCATCCATCGCCCATCGCATGGGTCGAGAAGATATACGCTAGTCTACTCTGGAATATCGATGCCCCGTCTCGATATTCCCTCGACTAGGAACAATGAAGGATGTACTCATTGACTACCCAGGCCCCACTAGTATGATCTTCATCATAGTCCTGGAAGTCGAGTGCACATCCTAAGTGCTTTATCAACATGTAATCAGAGAGACAGAAAGTATACATGTTAAGATAAAGAGCAACCAGATAGCGTACTATCATGTCGAGCAAGAAAGTCCTACCTATATATGTCCCAGCATCCACTACAATATACATCCAATGTACAGTAATGGCCTCTAGGGCATACATATAACTAACAATACTACTGGAATACCTACCAGTAAATCTCCTGCCTTGGCCAAGGACTTCGTGTAATGGCTCTCCTAGACACAGCGCGACCTTACCCCCAATACCGGGAGAGACGAACCCCTGAAGATCGGCTCACTGCCTCCATGTGGCTCGGGACTGTACCCAACTAAAACCTGTTTGCACGACTCCTTTGAGCCGTTGTAGGGTAGTAATCAAAGTACAGTGGGAACTCACATGAGACAAATGACGATCCCCAGGTCGATGAACTAACCTGTACACATGTCACCAGGGAACTGCTATCTGACGTCAGGTATAAGACCAACTAGCATGTTCCCGGAGAGTCCTGTCCGATGTACTCATAACCCAATGAGCACCTGTATACATCTTAGGTGAACCAACTGACACCAGTGGCTTGTGAGACCGGCCACCGCCCCTCGTCGGGGTCTCGACTGTATACACTAGTCTACTCTGGAGTATCGATGCCATATCTCGAAACTCCTACGACTAGGGACCTTTTAAGGATGTGCTTATAGACTACCAGCTCCCATGTATATGATCGCCCTCATACTGCTGGCCGTCAAGCACAAATCCTAGGGGCTCTATCAACGTGCAATAGTGACATGTCAGGTCACCTAAAGCAGTACACGATGATAAAGGTAAACCAGATAGCATACTATCATCTCGAGTAAGACTGTCCTACCGGGATAGGTTCTCCCTCAATCATTGCAATCATGTGCCTGTGATCCAATAATTGACTCTGAGGGCACTATCTCCAACAAATCCTCATATCTCGACTCTGTCTACGGGATCGGCCCGCGGGCTCCGGCAGAACGGGTCGGTCCATATCCATCTCTTAACTATAGTCGGTATCCTCCGTATAACCGCCGAGTTCAAATACTATCACCGGTAGGTAGTTTCTCCCCTGCCAGGCTCACCGTCTAACAAATACGAGTCTTCTTGCCCCGGGGTACCTCCCCGGGTCCACCATGTACCCGCAGACGGTGCCTACCGCTCCTTGAATCGGGTTTCACATGCCAATCTCAAAACCGAGAAAACACATGGTGGATGCACTGAAATATCATATTAAGAGAAACCGGGTTTTTAAAACAATACATACTTTCCTTTTGAAATAACCATGGTTCTCAAATCCAGAAATCTCATGAAAACAACATATCTCAATGAGTATAGTCATAAAGCATGATGTATGCGACATATAACAGAATATTAGCATATCCGTATTTCTTGCAACATGGAACAGTGATGTGACAATATCAGTATATCATCATAGTGTGAACATAGAAATATAATAGCATGATGCAGCAATTCTACTGTGTGAGTGACATAGCAATTATCGATGATGATGTGTGTGAGCCGACCAATCTTTGTAAGAGTAACATACACATCATCGATAATGGTGTAAGTGTACTAGCACAGGTATATGTAATGCAATGAGAATAACCTGAACGTAGCATAAAGTAAATCGTAGGCGAAATGCAATAAGTATACGTATCTAATCTAACATCTACAAAAGAACAATACGGTCAGTTTTTAAAAGATGCGAATCATAGTTTTGAAAGCAAGGGTTGCTGTGTTTTTAAGGAAAAGACACAAATTTGAAAATCCGTAACGTTCCTCAAGGTATCCTTTTAAGAGATGCATACGATTCGTCAGTTTTAGAAATATGTATGGTTCGGGTGACACATTTATGTCGGCTATCCAGTCTCATAGTGTATGATACGACAATATCATCGAACATCATCCTCAAATCACGAGCGCGGATCATCCATCCGATAACTCACATCGGGTACGGTAATCCTTCTTACGGTGACATGAACGATTAGGGGTTCTATCAACCTATAAGATAATGAGGGTACGGACCTAACGTCTCGTACGACATATCACTCATGATTCACAACATTATATATATCTATATGCTTATATCCCAGGTAACATCCGTGACAATTTTTGGGTTTACCTAGCACCTAGTCTAGGGTTTGGCAGCATCACACATGCCACAATTAAAATTTTAAAGGTGCTAAGTAAACTAACCATGAATCTTTAACTAGAATATTTAGGGTAACAAGTAAAGTATCATATACTAATAAGAAACTATCACTAAGTGAAGAGATTACAACCTTTGTAGACCTCCCTTGGTGACTCGTTAGACCTTTGAGAGTTTGGAACGGATCGCTAGAGTCGTCCCCCGTCCACGATGATCCACCCGAAATCCCATTGCCCAAATCTCCTTGCTTTACTTGATCTTTCAAAGAAGTGTAGCAATCACCATACACAAATGGGCTAGATGTGTGTAGAATGATGAGGTGGTTTGTATTCTCTAATCAAAACCCTTTCTTTTTTTACTACCTCACTCAAAGAAAATCTCAAGAGAGAGAGAGGAAGAAGAAGATCATGGCAAAACTAGAGCTCAAAGTGTTTTGTGCTGAATAATGAGATGAGAATGAATAATCAATATTAAAACATTCTCTCCTCAATCCATTGTTAGTAATTATCTAGATATTTACTATTGAGTTTAAAAGCCAAAAGAAAACTAACTCATGGTTAATAGTTAGGTGAAGTTTAGTCAAAAGAAGATAAACAATAACCATGAGTGAATTATCTCTTCATTAACTCAATATAAATAAATATATACATATTTATAGCAATGTGAGTCTTGCATTGCCACCATATGTGTATCAACAACCATGATACAATGTATGTATGTATGTGTCCATGCACATCATCATGTGCATACATGCATGCATACATCAACAAACAAAAGGGTTTAATAAAGAATTAATCTAAAAGTCAAATGTTAAATCAACACTTGATTTAACAAACCGGTCATATCAAATAGGACCGGACCAATATAGAAACGCCTGATTAATTTACGGTATCACATACTCGCATTTAATCAGGTCCCCGCGCATATCTCATATGCACACCACATCTTTTCGCCTAAGCTAGGAAACTCCTGTGTGGGACTCTAAGACTCGTAAATGCGCCGAAAGTAGGTGATGATCATATCAAACACCCACAAACCGCAAGCGGTCAGCTAAACATAATGGCCACCCGGGTATTGAACGATCAGAAGAAAACCAGCGAAGCTGTCAAAACTCCCGTCGAGCCAACTGGCAACACATACCGTACAGTCCGGTCTCTACATCACATATGCTGCATATCGAGTCTAGGGATGGAATCGTTGACCCCAATAACTCAAAAAGTCATGCCGGTATATGGCTCATAACAGATCGAGAAACTACTGATAACACTTATCAGTAAATCTCAGCAGCCCGGGTCAGGGACATCCTGTTATAGCTAATCGAGCATAGCACAACATCAACCCCCAATACCGGGAGAGACGAAACCCCTCCTATCGCTCATTGCATCCATGTGCCTCGGGACGGTACCCAAAATCCACCTATTTGCATGACTCGGTAGAGCCGTGGTAGGGTGGAGATCAAAGTACAGTGGGAGAACACACAAGTCTCTTTGACGATTTGGGTCTACGGACTAACCTGTACCAGTGTCACCTGAGAACTGCTATCCGACGATAGATATAATACCACATAGGAGTTCTCGGCGAGTCCGTTCAGTGTACCCAGTCTCCACTGAGCACCCGCATACAATCTTTGGTGTCACCACACCAGATGGATATGGGATCATCCATCGTCCATCATATAGGACAAGAATGGTATACGCTAGTCTACTCTAGAATATCGATGCCCCGTCTTGATACACCCACGACTGGGAACAGTTAAAGGATATGCTTATAAACTACAGGTGTCCCACTAGTATGATCTGCATCATAGTCCCAGTAGTCAAGCAAATATCCTATGGACTTTATCAACATGTACTAAATGAATAAGATGCATGATCAAATGAACATGTCAAGATAAAGTAAACCAGATAGCATACTATCATGTCGAGCAAGAAAGTCATCTATATACATATATACATGTCAAAACATCCACTATACATATAATGGCCTCTAGGGCATACATATATCCAACAACAATCTCATATCAAGGGACCGAAAAGGTATAAATCATCTCTTATCGACTCGCATCCGTATACCGACATATCAATCAAGTCATCATATCACATCGTGTAATCTTTTCATCACATTAATTCATCTTACATCAAGTCAATTTATATATATACATTCTACTTTATTAATCCTGTGTCATGTTATTCTAAATCTCATACTTATTCTAGTGTAACTACATATCTATGAGTCTTGATTCACCTTAAATTTTCATATCCCTAATCTTTCATCTCATATCATCTCTATCTATCCTTTTAACCATAACCCTAGTTCCTAATATAGGTTTCTACGACTGCATCCTATAGATCGATTTCCATTATAATTTGCGGGGGTGCTATACTCTATCCACCCGACTTCCCCCGTAGATATAGATCTACTCACCTTGATCCTTGCTTGCCGAAGTCGATGACGCCATGCTCCGTCGTCTCAGAATCCATACGAAGGTACCTACAATAAATACACATTCGCAAGCGCTATTAACAACAAGTCCAGAAAACCAATACGGCACACGGTGCGCTCATAGGTTAGAACCTATAGCTTACGTATGCAAAACAATCAAACAACCCTTGTTGTTGACGTATAAACGCCAACCAAATACAAATCCAAACATCAAAAACAAACATTCCAAAATACGGAAAACATAACCAAAACCACTCACAACAGCTCCCAGATTCTCTCTCAGGTAAAATGGGGATAAACAAACAGTACTATGGGGTAGTATATGGAGTATGTGAGCTACTGGACCAACCTAGACACCAAATGCCACAACTTGGCAGCCACAAACCCTCAAAATCCGGTGAGCTCGGCCAGAACTGCTCGGAATGGGTTCGTACTTGCAGGGTGGTCTCCTATTGGTCTAACTAGGTCTCTGGAGTTGTTTGTTTTTCTCAAAAACTTCCCGGGTTGCTCCTGATTCCCTGTAGGCCACTAAATGTCACAAAACCAACATGGGTAATATCGTAAGTCCGTAATCTCTGTTTTTGGGCACAAAAATCCACTCTAAGGTCTGTAGACAGCCACTACACATCATCATTCAACACAAACACCCAAACCCTTCTCTTGAATTTCTAAGTTCACAAATCCACACCTTAAACCAATTCTAAACTAACTAGAATGCTAGGAAACTTAAACTAAACTAAATGAAAGGAATTATACCTCATGAATACAACCAAGCAAAACCCTAGAAGTCCAAAGTCTCCAAAATCCCACTTTGATGGTCCAAAGTGATGAGGGTGAGGTGGGGATCCTTTTTAATGAATAGGGTGTACGGTTTTGGTGAATAAATGGAGATGATATTTGGAGGTGGAGGTGGAAGGAGATGAGGAGGAATAAGATGAAGAAAATAATTGGGAGGGGAAATGATGGTTGCCCTTTCGCTCCTATAATTGTCTTTTTAACCTTTTTCTTTTTCTCACAAATAACACTGACACAATAAAAACAACATGTAACTAAAATGTAACATGACATGGTGCACTAGCCATGGAAAACTGTAGAAATACGGATTTGGCTTAATCGCGATTAGTAGTACACTAATCGGGATTTTATTTAAACTGCATATAATTAATTATAAAAATGCCAAATCCGATAAATATATTTTTAAATGAATAAATCATTTTAATCTCCAATTATTTCAAAATTATTGGTATATATTTATACCATTCTACGAAAACCCAAATTTCGCAAATCGGGTAGTTTTCGCGAAATATATTATTTTAATATCAAATTCCAAATATAATATTTTATATTTTCTAAAATGTTACAATCTTCCCCCCTTAAAGAAATTCGGTCCCCGAATTTAAATTTAAACCCCAAAATACCAAAAAATTTCAATAATCAACTTAAATCGACAGGGCTCCGAAATCATGGATGGTGTAGAAAAGCCACAGCGCATCGCGTGCGCCTGAAAACGAATACAAAACTCAAAATCGAACTCCGTCAAGCGTCACGCAAATCATCGGATTTGCATGCATATCATCGGAGTTACAATGGAGATACCAATCTTGGAATCCACTACTGAAATCCAATATGCACTAGTCAAATACTATAATACATATATAGTACGAATCCTTGGAAAAATCTTAAAACTGAATAAAACACATGCAAAATCTTTTCTGAATTGCCGTGTGATGCGTAACCCATGGCACAAGGGGCGGACGCTCATTTGTAAAGTAGTAAATATACCTATATATTTTTTTGCTCAAATTATACGTTCCGCCGTTTTTAACACATCCTAAAAGGTTTTGTCTTGTAATTGTTCGTGTCGCTCGCGGACACGTAGGAAAGAGCGATACTATAGCTCCTTTTTGAAAACCTCTGGTTAAACTTTTTAATGCATCCAAAGTACTCAGGTACTTTCCTCTGATCAGTCATGTTCGGCAACTACACAATATAGTTCCCATCATGAAAACAAGGTGCTCAAGAGCAAAATAAGCCTAGAAAGGCGTATCCAATAATCACGTGCATCTGGTGCGCACGGAAATCAAAGCCAAATATAAGTGCTACGAATGTGAACAAAACCAAACTAAGTGCAACGGATATGCACGAAGGCATATGTCCAATGCAACAGATGTGCACGACAACTACATCAAGTGCATCTAGAGTGCACGAAAATCTCACCCAGTGCAACTAACATGAACGAAGGAAAATCCCAATCGAGTGCATCCGTCATGCACAAATGAAATATAAATCAAACGCGTCAGATCCGTATAAAGCATCTAGTGCAGTAGCATGCACGAAAACGAACGTCAAGTGCCAACGCGCACAAAAACACAAATCTGGTAACACAAATGCTCAAAGACATAAATCGGGTGCAACCAAGATACAGAGTATAAATCTGGTGCAACCAATGCACGAAATACCAAGCTGGTGCAAGAAATGCACGAAATAACAATCTAGTATAACAAATGCACGAAATACGAATCTGGTGCAACAAATGCACAAACTACAAATCTGGTGAAACAAATGCACAAAATACAAATCCGGTGCATCCAGTGCATGAAATACAAATTCGGTGCATCCAGTGCCCGAAATAAAAATCTAGTGCAACAAATGCACAAAAACTCTTCAATAACTCAAATGGGTATAAAAAGCAACACCGAGTGTTCCAAGGGGTATAAAATCCAAAAACATGTGCAACTTTGTGCACAAAGTCCGTATCAATGCACTTCAAGCATATCTAAGCTATACCGAGTGCAAAAATCAAATCGAGTGCATATCACAGGCACAAAATCAAATCAACCGTACGAAATCCACGAAATCATAAACCAACACAACGGTGTATAAAATATATATCAAGTGCAATAACTATGCACAAAAATGTAAATACCCAGTAGGTGCAGTCAAGGTGCACGAAAAATATATCATGAAATTCAATCATCAAAACTCAACTCCAAGCGATATAGGTGTGATTCTCGGATCGCAAACGCAAATCGCAACAAATGACATTGAGGTACACCTCCTTCAATGTCGAAAAAAATGTCGGTGCGCCCAAAACTGGCAAAGAAAAAACATCCGTTTGCCCCATGCTCATGGTTTGGCGTCCTCTGTCTCTGGGTCCTCATCTTCTCTGTGGATTACCAACCTCGCAATCCATCGGCTTGTCGGTCCGGTCCGGTGTACTAACGGGAACGATTCCGATGTGGCACTTCTCTGGTCAACTCTCGGCCAATTAGTATGATCACTCATAAAGCAGCACGTCACTGGCGTCGCCTTTGGTCCTCTGAATACACGTCACACATCTAATCCTCGGTGCAAATCTTATTGCAGCAGTGTCCTGGAAGGAACCTGCTCAGGGTCTCTTCCAATCTCGCATATGCCGAACTATACGAAGGCTGGTACTCTTGCCTAATCTTTTCTCGCTTTCTGGACATCTGCGTTCTCAGCACAGCACTTCCTCGGGAACTGGTCATATCTCACGCCTCTGTATATATATCAGATCTTCAATCTCAATGGGGAGTAACAATAGCTCGTTAACATCTCGCACAAACCTCTTGCTCCACTCCTCTTTATTATCATTCGCTTCGACGTCACGTCATGCTATTAGCGCACTGCAAATGTTCTCGGCTACAGTCAATCCGGAATCTCTCACACGGACTCGAAATCATGAACCCGATATCTTCATCACTCTGTATAAGAAATCTATCCGAACACGTCCTCGGGAACTCGTCCATATCATTGGAGGAATATACCTTATTCATCCGTTCTCGATCAACTCACAACGGATATGGGTGAGGTCCTCTACCCGAAACTGGTCAACCTGTTGGTCTCCTATCGGATCATCCAATGAACAAGGTCATCTCTGGATCGATCTACTCTAGATCTGAATAAGATTCTCCGCACTGGAAATCTTCAACTTCACTGGGCCTGCGTCGGCGCATCAAATCTGACGAATCACCTTCGTCTCTCCACTCAGGATAGATTAGCTATCACCTGTCGCATCTCTGCCTTGAAGCTCCAGCGATCTTAGATCGTAAGCTCTGGAAGCGACATCCCATCAATCTCAACAACAGTTGGGTCATCTGTCTGCAAGGTAGACGACATCACAACTCTGAGGTAGGCTGTACATCAATAGTCCTCTCACAACAGGCAACCTCTAACAATAGCCTGATTATCCTATGCAAAACAGAACACTCGCCTTAAACAAGGAGTCACAACACCAATACAAAATTGAGACGTTCCCGTGTCACCAGAAAACATGATGGTCAGTCCCCGCCCATGACGAGCTCGCCTTAACCGTAACACTAGCAGCAGCTCAATCTGCGCTCAAACTATGGTGACAGGAACCTCAAGCATGTATCGATGAAAACATCTCAAAGGAATGAAAGGAATCAACGGATCCAGAATGGATACATGATCATAAGGAGGAACATAATCAATAAGAGTATGATCATGGAAACAAATAGAATCAAAGATCTCAAAAGGATGTATGATCAAGAGAACGAAGAGAATCACAAATCTCAAAATATGTACATCCTAAGGTTTCTTAAGTGGAGTATCGTATCGTAAATATGCCGCGGAACATACGAACGGTACGTCACACTACTCAAGCTACCTACTCCATCAATCAGGGTCAACCTATGAAACGAAAGTTCGGGTCTAACACCCCCATGTTCAAGTCTAAGTTCCGTATGGTCAACCCTAGGTTCCGAAATAAATTATGCCCCAGACTCCATATAATCAAACCTAAACTCGAACCAAGGTTAAACCTAGCGTTCTGATACCAACTTTATCACGACCCGAAATATTAGCTCGTGACCGGCACTTAAACCACGCCACATCTAAAGGCGTAACGTAATGCAAGTAAGCCGAAGCCCAGAAATCTAAACCATTTTAAGAAAATATAAGATGTGATGTTTTGAAAATAAAGATATAATGAAATCAAATGTTTTCTAAAATGCATAGCTAAAGGAACATGAAAAATGCAAGTGGGTTTACTAGTTGAAAAACATGTTTCGTCTTTTAAAAATTTGGGCAGCACCTCCTTTGTATATTTTTATCCAAAACCACAAATACATGATAATATAAAAGGCATCTCCAAGCGGAATAATAAATACAAGTGGGGTATGATCCAGCATGTACCACCTACCAAAGAAAAACACCCGAATACAGCTGTGTGCCAGCGATGACTCTACTGATCCATGCGGTCAACCTGTAAGAACTGTGGCACAACGGGGGTGAGTTGCCAGCTCGTGAGTAGAAAACATCAACAGGTAGAAATCGAATAAACAACGATTCCTAGGTCAACTATATCATGAAGGTAATACTATGATATCTAGGGTGACCGTAACTGTAAATATGTGCCAACAATATATTAATCAAATCCTGTATACATGTGGATCTCGTCCACTCGAAACATCATAAAGCATATCCATGAAAGTATGAGGATATAAATCAACGTGTGTCCCTCGCGACACATCAAAATCATGGAACCTGAGTGTCCAGCATCGACACTCGAACCTTCATGAAACCCGTGTCTAACATCGACACGTAAATCCTCATATCTCGACTCCGTCTGTAGGATCGGCCCGCGGGCTCCGGCAGAACGAGTCGGCCCATATCCATCTCATAACTCCAGTCGGTATCCTCCAGATAACCGCCGAGTTCAAATACTATCACTGGTAGGTAGTGTCCCCCCTGCCAGGCTCACCGTCTAACAAATACGAGTCTTCTTGCCCCGGGGTACCTCACTGGGTCCCTCATGTACCCGCAGACGGTGCCTACCACTCCTCCAATCGGGTTTCACATGCCAATCTCAGAACCGAGAAAATACATGGTGGACGCCTTGAAATATCATATCAAAAGAAACTGGGTTTTTAAAACAATACATACTTTCCTTTTGAAATAACCATGGTTCTCAAATCAAGAAATCTCATGAAAACATCATATCTCAATGCGTATAATCATAAAACTTGATGTATGCGACATATAACAGAATGTAACAATATCCGTATATCATGCAACATGGAACAGTGATGTGATAATATCAGTATATCATCATAGTGTGAAGATAGAAATATAAAAGCATGATGTAGTGATTCTACTGTGTGAGCGATATAGCGATTATCGATGATGAAGTGTGTGAGCCGGCCAATCTGTGTAAGTGTAACATACGCATCATCGATAATGGTGTAAGTGTACTAGCACAGGTATATGTAAGGCAATGAGAATAACCTGAACGTCGCATAAAGTAAATCGTAGGCAAAATGCTATAAGTATACGTATCGAATCTAACATCTACACATGAACCATAGGGTCAGTTTTTAAAAGATGCGAATCGTAGTTTTGAAAGCAGGGGCTAGGGTGTTTTTAATGAAAAGACACAAGTTTGAAAATACGTAACGTTCCTCAAGATATCCATTTAAGAGATGCATACGATTCGTCAGTTTTAGAAATATGTATGGTTCGGGTGACACATTTATGTCGGCTATCTAGTCGCATAGTATATGATACGACAATATCGTCGAACATCATCCTCAAATCACGAGCGCAGATCATCTAGCCGATAACTCACATCACGTACGGTAATCCTTCGTACGGTGACATGAACGATTAGGGGTTCTATCAACCTATATGACAATGAGGGTACGGACCTAACGTCTCGTACGGCATATCATTCATGATTCACAACATTATATATATCTATATGCCTATATCCCAGGTCACATCCGCGACAATCTCATACAATAGGACCAACAAGGTATAAATCATCTCTTATCGACTCGCATCCGTATACCGACATATCAATCAAGTCATCGTATCACATCGTATAATCTTTTCATCACATTAATTCATCTTACATCACGTCAATTTATATATATACATTCTACCTTATTAATCCGGTGTCATGTTATTCTAAATCTCATACTTATTCTAGTGTAACTACATATCTATGAATCGTGATTCACCTTAAATTTTCATATCCCTAAGCTTTCATCTTATATCATCTCTAACTATCCTTTTAACCATAACCCTAGTTCCTAATCTAGGTTTCTACGACCGCATCTTATAGATCGGTTTCAATTATAATTTGCGGGGGTGATATACGCCATCCACCCGACTTCGCCCGTAGATATAGATCTACTCACCTTGATCCTTGCTTACCGAAGTCGATGACGCCATGCTCCGTCATCTCGGAATCCATGCGAAGGTACCTACAATAAATACACAATCGCAATCGCTATTAACATCATGTCCGGAAAATCAATATGGCACACGGTGCGCTCATAGGTTAGAACCTATAACCTACACATGCAAAACAATTAAACAACCTTGTTGTTGACGTACAAACGCCCAACAACCAAATACAAATCCGAACATCAAAACCAAACAATCCAAAATACGGAAAACATAACTAAAACCATTCACAACAGCTCCCAGATTCTCTCTCAGGTAAAATGGGGATAAACAAACAGTACTATGGGGTAGTATATGGAGTATGTGAGCTACTGTACCAACCTAGACACCAAATGCCATAACTTGGCCGGCCACACACCCTCGAAACCCGGCGAGCTCGGCCAGAACTGCTCTGAATGGGTTCGTACTTGCAGGGCGGTCTCCTATTGGTCCAAGTAGGTCTCTGGAGTTGTTTGTTTTTCTCAGAATCTTTTCGGGTTGCTCCAGATTCCCTGTACGCCACTAAATGTCACAAAACCGACATGGGTAATATCCTAAGTCCGTATTCTCTGTATTTGGGCATAAAAATCAACACTAAGGTCTGTAGACAACCACTACACATCATCATTCCACACAAACACCCAAACCCTTCTCTTGAATTTCCAAGTCCACAAATCCACACCTTAAACCAATTCTGAACTAACTAGAATGCAAGGAAACTTAAACTAAACTAAATGAAAGGAATTATACCTCATGGATGCAACCAAGCAAAACCCTAGAAGTCCAAAGTCTCTAAAATCCCACTTTGATGTGTCCAAAATGATGAGGGTGAGGTGGGGATCCTTTTTAATGAAGAGGGTGTAGGGTTTTGGTGAATAAATGGAGATGATATTTTAAGGTGGAGGTAGAGGGAGAAGAGGAGGAAGAAGATGAAGAAAATAATGGGGAGAGGAAATGATGGTTGCCTTCTCTCTCTCCTATAATTGCCTTTTTAACCTTTTTCTCTTTCTCACAAATAACACCAACACAATAAAAACAACATGTAAATAAAATGTAACATGACATGGTGCACTAGCCATGGAAAACTGTAGAAACACGGATTTTGCTTAATCGCGATTAGTAGTGCATTAATCGGCTTTTTATTTAAATTGCATATAATTAATTATAAAAATGCCAAATCCGATAAATATATTTTTAAATGAATAAATCATTTTAATCTCCAATTATTTCACAATTATTGGTATATATTTATACCATTTTACGAAAACTACAATTTCGCAAATTGGGTAGTTTTCGCGAAATATATTATTTTAATATTAAATTCTAAAAATAATATTTTATATTTTCTGAAATGTTACAACACTAGTCTACTCTGGAGTATCGATGCCCTGTCCCGATAATCCTATGACTAGGCACCTTTATAAGGATGTTCTTGTAGAATACCCAACCCACACTAGTGTGACTGCCATCACAACGCTGGTAGTCAAGAAAAGATCCTAAGAGCTCTACCAATATGTATTAGCGATACGTCAAAAGAAACATATACACATATTAAGATAGATACAAACCAAGTAGCATACTACCATAATGAGCAAGACTATCATAAATCTGTGTATATATCCTAAGCTTCCAAAATGTAATATACAAACTAGTACTATACAATAATGGCCTCTAGGGCATATTACACTAACAATCTCCCACTTGTACTAAGGCCATGTGCTGGCATATCGTAGACCTATCATCTCGAATAGCCTCTCGAACTGCGTCTGAGAGATGGCCTTTGTGAATGGATCTGCAATGTTGTCCTCGGTAACAAATCTCCGCACCTCGATCTCCCGGCGAACCACGATATCCCTAATCAGGTGATACCGCCTCAAGATGTGTCTTGACTTCTGATGGGACCTGGGTTCCTTTACTAAAGCTTTAGCCCCATTGTTGTCACAATACACAGGTATTGGATCAACAATGGACGGAACTACTTGAAGTTCTGTTAAGAACTTCTTCATCTAGACTGCTTCTTTTGCGGTATCACAAGCAGCTATATACTCCTCTTCCATCGTCGAGTCGGCAACGGTGTCCTGCTTGGAACACTTCCAACAGACCGCCCTTCCATTGAGGGAAAGGACATAACCCGACATGGACTTGGAGTCATCCTTGTCACTCTGGAAGCTGGAGTCAGCAAAGGCCTCGATCTGGAGGTCTTTTTCGCCATACACAAAGAACATTTCCTTAGTCCTTCTCAGGTACTTGAGAATGTTCTTTACAGCTATCCAGTGCTTCTCCCCATGGTTTGACTGATACCGGCTTACCATGCTTAGTGTGTAAGCAACATCTGGTCTGGTACACAACATCGCATACATTATAGAGCCTACTGCAGAAGCATAGGGTATAATAGACATGCGATCCTTTTCCAAATCAGTCTTGGGAGACATTTCTATGGAGAGGGTGATTCCGTGACAAGCCGGTAAATTACAGCTCTTTGAATCTTCCATACTGAATCTCTTCAGTATGGTGTCAATGTACCTAGACTGTGAAAGTCCCAACATCCTCTTAGATCTATCACGATAGATCTGGATCTCCGGAATATAAGAGGCATCACCCAGGTCTTTCATGGAGAACCTTTATGACATGAATCCTTTGAGAGATTGTAGCATAGGAATGTCATTTCCTACCTAGAGAATGTCATCCATGTACAAGACGAGAAATACAACAGTTCTTGCTACAATCTTACTATAGATGCTAGGTTCATCTGGATTTTTGATAAAATCAAATTCTTTGACCGTCTCATCAAAACAGCTGTTCCAACTCTGCGATGCTTGCTTTAGTCCATAAATGGACTTAAGCAACATGCACACTTTCCCGCTGCTCCCACTCAGAATGAAACCCTCTGGCTGGTCCATATAGACGCACTCTTCTAAATTTCCATTTCGAAAAGCGATCTTTACGTCCATATGCCAAATCTCATAATTGTGGAAGGGAGCAATGGCAAGAAGGATATGGATGGATTTGAGCAAACCAACTGGAGAAAAGCTTTCATCATAGTCCAAACCAGGTGTTTGACGAAATCCTTTTGCAACAAGTCTAGCCTTATAGGTTTCAACCTGTCCATCTAAACCAATTTTCATTCTGAAGATCCATTTGCAGCCTACGGGTTTTACCCCTTCTGGAGCAATGTCCAAAGTCCATACTTTGTTGGTGTACATAGACTCCATCTCGGTCCGCATTGTATCTAGCCATTTTACCGAGTGTGTGCTATGAATGGCTTGCCAGAAGTTAGTTGGTTCATCATTATCATTGACACAATCCTCTCTATCCCGGTCTATGAGAAAACCGTAGTATCTCTCGGGCGGATGAGACAGCCTACTACTCCTGCGTAGTGGCGCGGGAATGTCCTGTTATTTTGAAAGCTCTGGTTCCACCATGCTTTCAGTAATAGATTATGGTTCTGGAATTTCTTCCAGTTCTACTGCTCTCCCACTAGATTCTTTTTTTAAAAATTGATTTTCCAAAAAGCGGGCATAACGAGAAACAAAAACCTTTTGTTCCTCTGCATAGTAGAATACATACCCCCTGGAGTTCTTTGGGTATCCCACAAACTTACACAGTAGTGAGCGTGCTTCGAGCTTGTCCGCATGCTGCTTTTTGACAAAAGCTGGACATCCTCATATCTTCAGATACTGAAGATAACGTTTCTTCCCACTCCACATCTGATATGGTATGGTAGGCACAGTCTTGGTAGGAACCTTGTTCAAAATATATGCAGCTGATTCTAGTGCATAGCCCCAAAATGATCACGGTAACTCGGCGTTACTCATCATGAAACGCACCATATCCAATAAGGTTCGATTCCGTCTCTCCGATACACCGTTGTATTGTGGCGTGTATGGAGGTGTAAGCTGAGAGAGAATTCCATTCTCTTTTAGATAATCTAGGAACTCGGCACTAAAGTATTCACCACCTCGATCAGATCTCAGTGTCTTGATACTTTTGCCGGTTGTTTTTCCACTTCATTCTTATATTCTCAGAATTTCTCAAAGGCCTCAGATTTATATTTCATCAAGAAGACATGTCCATACCTAGAGAAATAATCCGTAAAAGTAATGAAATAGGAATAACCACTTTTTGCATGTGTAGAAAATGGACCACAAACGTCGCTTTGTATGAGTCCCAAGAGCCCACTTGCTCTTACTCCGTGTCCAGTGAATGGAGTCTTTGTCTTCTTTCCTTTGAGACATGATTGATAAGTTGCATAAGATTGATATTCGAACGGATCTAAATATCCTTCTTTATGTAACTTGGTCAACCCTGTTTCGTTGATGTGACCTAGTCTACAATGCCATAAGAAAGTTTGATTTAATTCTGGATTCTTTCTTTTATGTGTGTTCGGGATGTTGAAAACTTGTAGTTGGTTTAATACGTATATACCATTGTTTAGAGTACCTGACCCAATCAGACCATGATTAAGGTGGATGTTTACGACATTGCTTACAAATGTAAAATCATAACCTTCTTTAGGTAACAAAGATATAGAAATGATATTACAAGTTAAACTAGGTACACAAAAAGAGTTGCGCAAAACCAAAATATGTCCACTTGTCAACCCTAAGTGTTATTACCCAACGGAAACAGCATCCACGCTCGCTCCGTTAGCAACGAAGAGGGTCATATCACCGGTCTTCAGAACTCTACGGCTTCTCAGTGCCTGCAAAGAATTATAGATATGAGATCCTGATCCGGTATCCAATACCCAGGAAATAGAGTTGATTGACAAACAGTTTTCAATTACAAACACACCTGAAGCCGAAGGCACAATCTACTTCGATTCCTGGTTCTTGGCTCTCCAGGCCCTGCAATCTTTCTTCTAATGGCCCTTCTTATAATAGTAGAAGCATTCTTCCTTCCCTACTTCGGCCCCACCACTTTTGCATTTCCCTTCGCTTCCACCTTACTAACACCGCCTCTCGGCTTGGTGGGGGCATTCTTCTTCTTTCCCTTGGCTTTCGCCTTGGATCTAGAAGGGGAAGCTCCACCAATAAGCAGAGCGTGTGTTTCCCTGGATTTCTGCACGGTGCCCTCAGCACTCCTCAACATGTTGAGGAGTTCCGGAAGTTCAACATCTTTACCATGAATATTAAAATTCAAGATAAACTTACGGTAGGTGAAAGGGAGAGACTGCAGAATCAAGTCTATATACAGCTCATTTTCCAACGTGGTCCCCAGGTCCACGAGCTCCTCAATATAGCCGATCATCATAAGGACGTGGTCCCCTATAGATGACCCGACAACCAACCTCACCTGAAATAGCTTCTTCGAGGTCTCGTATCTCGCGATACGAGATTGCTCTCCATAAAATTCCTTGGTATGGAGGAATATGGATTCAAGATCTATATTCTCGTGCCTCCTCTGGTGTTCATTGTCCATAGAGGCCAGCACGAGGAACTTGGCTTTCGCACTGTCAATTTCCTAGGTCTTACGGATTTCCTTATCCGCGACGCTGGAATCTGGATCTGGGACGGCGGGGGCTTTAGTAGCAAGAATATAGCCCAATTTGTCATATGTGATTGCCATCTTGACATTCTTGAGCCAATCTTTATAGTTTGGCCATGTCAATATGTTTTTATCTAATAGTGACTTAAGGCCAGTTATCTTAGTCGCATCAATTAGGAGAGAGAGAAGAAACACTTTAGCATGATGCTCTTGCAAGTTTAGATTGGTTTTTAATTTATCTAAACAGGATGGCTTCCACTGTTTCTCGAATCCTTTCTCAAACCGTAAAAGAAGAATTATTCAGGATTATTCTCACAGTACAATTCTTGCTTAACCTTTCAGTCAGGCCAGTGTCGGTTCTTCGAGGGAGGTTTTACGACGCTTTCGCGAAGTTCCTTAATTAAATAGCCTCTTTTCCCTGGAGGCATAGCCCCGCTAACACCTTTCTAGACACCTACTTGGTTTGTAGCATTGATCGTTAAGTGAAAAAATCTCCCAAGGAGTAGCATATACTCACAGTAGGATCGGGATCGAAATATCATTGTGTGATAAAGTCGAAGGAATCCTACCAAAATTATCACACTGCAAATGGTATGCAACACTAGCAAGTTTAAGTTTCTTTAGAAACTCCCGATGTGGATTTTTGCCCCATGCTCTTATGACCTTGACGAAGGCCAACATATCATAAGTCACATGTCAAGTTCTACCCGTCATTGTCTAGGTACATACCCTTGACGAAGGACAAAATAGTAGTACGACTGTTCCAAACCAACGCATCTATCTATGCTACAGATGAATGTTCAGCAGCTACCAATCACTATGTCTTGGCGAAGGTCAAAATACATAGCTTGAATACTACTGAATATCCAACTGAAATGACAGAGGGCTACGAATGGTTTTGGCGAAACCGTGAACGTAGTGAACTTGATATAATCGAAGGAAATTGATAGCTTTTAAAAGGAGTGGTTTAAGCTCCGCATTTTAAAAGTTTTGCTGTTTTGAAAAAATCGAGTGGTTTTAAAATTGTTCCAACGATTCAGCTTTGGTTTGTTTGCTTTGCATTAATGTAATGCAGTCCCATCAATTAACCTACCATTGCAGAAAAAAGACAAAAATACAACATACGCTTTTGCCATCCGCATTCGCCACTGGGCCCCGTGTTACACCGTTAGGTTAGATAACTTACGCCAGAGCTGGGGGATGGACTAGCGCGGATGCAAAACATCAGCAACGTCTATTATATAATATATATAATAATATCCATTCGTCAGACGCAACAATAGTCATTCTAGATCACAAATGAATATATTGGATATACTAGGAATTCCGCGTTTCGTTCAATCCTGTAATGAAAAACGTATTCCACGATCGTGATGAATAGCCAAAACCCCACCCCGACCCCTATGGGTGCGGCAAACTACCCGCCAAATACCCGAAGTGAAGCAACCTCTCATAGTAAAATGAGTAGGCCACTCAGCACTTCAAAGTACACGGTAGTTTGTGCACCCCACCTTGGGTCTATCATAGGAGCAATAAATAGTAAATGAAATAATACAACGGTGGTTACAACCTCAACCCGAATGTGTCCCGCAAAAAAATATTACAAAAAATTACAATTTACATTTGAATGAAAGAAACTCTTATCTCACATACATGGCTATTCATTCACGATGATCCAAAAATATTCATATACACAAACCAATCATCACAGATATGTGCAACCCCCAACTAACTGATATATAGCTATTAGCGGAAGTTTACGAACACATATATCACAACATGAAACATTAAACGACGTTAAAACTGCGACTTCGAAACTCCCCATATTGCCACAGTAAAGAATTGACAGCATATTCAAAATTGGCAAAAACAAACAACTCCTGAAACCCTAGATCTAAGTAACAAGACCACAGAACAAAAATCGAAGCAATTCTCTTCTACAAAACCGGTGAGGCCGGATTTTCTGGCTATGTGGCCGGTCCAATTCAGAGGGAAATGTCTCGGTTTCGGTATGTGTTCATTTTACAACTAAAGGAGAACTCTGCAATTGTTTAAAAAAAATTTAGATCCTCGTGAAAAATCAACAGAAACTAGGATCTACGCTTCGATGTTTTGGGGTTATTTCGGTTTCGTAGTTTTACTTGTCGTTTAATCTGTTAGTTATGGTTTAGTTGGCTCTGATACCACTGTATGTCGATGCCATGCACCCCACGTGTTCTCGAGGAGGTGGAGTTTGCAAAAACCGATTTTTAAGTGCTTCGTATCATCGACTAAACTCCAAGATCGATACTAAACCCTAACTAACAAACTAACTCAGAGGTTTAACTACCATGTGAGAATGTTATACCTTAAGATACAAGTCCTTCTTCTCCTCGCTGTCCTTCTCCTCTTCGTGAGCTCCTCGAAGTGAGAATGAATCGCGCCCCCTCGTTGGTTTCTCCAGGTCGAAGAAGATCCACCCGATAGTGTCTACCTTGAGATTTCACCTCCAAGATGAGGTAACTAAGTCACTTGGTATGCTAAACTAAGTAGCCTAGAGTGTGTAGAGAGTGATTAGGGATCCAGTTGTCTCTTCAACCCTAGGATTCACAACTCATAAGACAATTAGGGTTTGAGAGGTTAGAAGAGAGCTTGAGAAGAATGAGAGTGTTCTTGTGATAATGATAATGATAAAAATGAAAATGGCTCATGTTTTTGACTTTAAACCAAAAAGAAAATATCTCACACAAATATCTCAAAAATATCCTAAAATATTTAAGTCTTCATATCTCATATGAGTCCAAGAAATTCAACATGAAGCCGTGTTCATATTTCACTAAAATACCAGAAAGTATCGCACCACATTTCCTCCACCTCACAAAAGATTTAATCAAAAAAGAAAAATCCTAATTGAGGTGTCTCACTTCTAGAAACAATCTTGATCAAATTACAATAAGGCCCCTCTCATCCGTATATATATTCCTGCATCCGTATTCCGAGAAACAGGAATACAATGAGACGAAACTAATCCAATAATCAAATACAAGGATCTGGCTTAAACCAAAGCCCACTAGTATTGTCCGCCCGAACATCATATGCGCACAAGTACACGTATGTGATTGAACCCTGTCGTAAAACAATACGACCTCTACATCGTTTCGCCCGAAGCAGGGAAACCCTCTGTGTGGGACTCTAAAGACTCGACAGTACACTGGCAGTGGGTTTAACCCCAAGCACGTCAGCGGTACTGTCACGACCCGAAAAGTACGGAACATGACCGGCACTTAAATTACGAAACGTCTCGAGGCGTACGTAATAGAAGTAAGCCAAAACCCTGAAATCAAAACCAAAGAAGCATTAAAGGGAAGGAAAAACCAATTAAAATCAAGTAGTTTAACAACAGAAGCCAAAATATGTATTTTAAAATCTCAAGTCTTTTCTGAAAATTTCGGCAGAGTCTCCCTTATAAATACTGGCCCCAAACGGGATA
Organism: Agapanthus africanus; assembly: GCA_030015575.1. Lineage (NCBI taxonomy): Eukaryota > Viridiplantae > Streptophyta > Magnoliopsida > Asparagales > Amaryllidaceae > Agapanthus > Agapanthus africanus. The sequence goes on from JASDDO010000031.1 coordinate 124,275,847, forward strand.
CAACATGTGTTAGTGTTTATGCCCTAGAAGGCCATTACTGTATCATACTAGCTTGTATATTACTTAATGGAAGCTTGGGATATTCACATGTATATAACAGTCTTGCTAAACATGGTAGTATGCTACTTGGTTTTTCTATCTTAATATGTGAGTATACGTATTGATAGAGCTCTTAGGATCTTGCTTGTCTACCAGCGTTGTGATGGCAGTTACACTAGTGGGGGCTGGGTAGTCTACAAGCACATCCTTATTCAGGTCCCTGGTCGTTGGATTATCGAGACAGAGCATCGATACTCCGGAGTAGACTAGTGTGTACGCTTCTCATCCCAGTTGGGGAGATGGTCTGTCCCACAGCCGTCAGTACGTCGTACTGGAGATAGTATACAGGTGCTCGTTAGGTTACGGGTACACCGGACAGGACTCACAGGGAACTGTTGGTTGGTTTGATACCAGTCGTCAGTAAACAGTTCCCAGGTGACATGAGTACAGCGTAGTCCGCAGACTTGACACTGCTACTTCGCCTCGAGTGTGTCCCATTGTTCTTAGATTGCTACCCTACCACGGCTCAAAGGAGTCGTGCAAACAGGTAGCAGTTGGGTGCAGTCCCGAGCACTTGGAGGCAGTGGCGGTTAGACAGGATTCGTCCCTCCCGGTATTGGGAGTAGATATCGTGCTGTGTCAGAGAGCCATTACGCAAAGTCCCTGGCCAGGGCAAGCGAGATTTGCTGGTAGGTTCCAGTAGTTTCTCAGGGTGTAATGGGCTTTACTCCGACACGACTTATACCGCTATTAGGGGACTGACGCTTGCCGCCCCCCTAGGCCCGATATGCGATAGTCATGGACGAACGGACCGGACTGTATGGAGATTGTCACATCAGACTCAGTAGGAGTTCGGATGGGTTTACTCATCGGCCTTCTTATCGACAACTACCTAGGGACCGTTACGTACAGCTAGTGCCGCTTGCGGTCTGTGGTTAAACCCACTGCCAGCGTAGTAGTCGAGTCTCTAGAGTCCCACACAGAGAGTTTCCTACTCCAGGCGAAACGATATAGAGGTTGCATGGTTTTGCGACAAAGGGTTCGGACGCATACGTGCGTTTACGCGCGTATGATTTTCGGACAGATTTTACCAGTCGGCTTTGGTTTAAGCCAGTTACTGGTATCCGGTTATTGGATTTTTACAGTCTAAAGTTTTTCCGTATTTTTACGGATCGGAGGGGCGTTCTCGTAATTACTCGAGAAGCTTCTAGAAGATGTGACTAAGGAGGTTTGTTTTGGAAAGAGAGTGAGTCATAGTGGTGATTCATTCACTTCATTAATGCACATTTATTGCTTAATGACTCATGTTAATGAATCATCACAAGATATTTTGTGAAGCATGCTTATTCATTTCCTATATTGATTATTTGATAATAAGAATGCTTCATAATATTATGATACACTCTCTCTCTTCTCTCATTATCATATCACACATTCTCTCTCCTCAAGCTCTCATCTTCTAACCCTAATCCTTAATCCTCATGTGTTGAGATCAAAGGATTAGTTAGACTAAACAATCCATAACCTTCACTCTATATCATCCTCTCATCTTTGATTAGCAATCAAAGTTGATTAGTTACCTCAAGTTAGAGGTTTAGCTTGGTGTTTTGCTCTCGGGTGGATCGTCTACTACCTAGAGAAGGTCGAGGAGAACAAAGGAGGACGTAAAGAAGAAGGACCGGTTTCATTAGGTATAATCCCTAATCACTTGTGAAATGAAACTCATAGAATACGGTTATTTATAGTTTAGCTTCGATTCAAGCGGTTAGTCGATGTTCGTTGTTTAAACTTGATAAGTTTTTGAAAATTCCGCCTCCCCATAAATACTGGGGTGTACTACATCGACTTACAACATGAATATTATACGAAATGATAAAATGCATCCCCATGCGGGAGCTAGCTCTTCGTCAATCGACGGTCACAACCACGCAAGAAATATAATATACAACGCCGAAGGGCGAGAATCAAAACTCAAAAGAAACTCAAAACAACATGAAAAACATAATAATACAACGCGCGACTCTAAGGTCAAAATAATAACAAGTCCGGTCTTCTATCTCTGTCAAATATACAATCTGGTTGATGGAGTTTTACTAGATACAACTGAAATAACAATATACAATGGTGGTCCTGATGCAAAAGAACCCACCTGCCAAAGCAATCACCCGGAAGGAACAGTGTGCCAGCAAAGCCGCAACGGAACCTGTACGGCAAAACCTGCAAGGAACTGTGGCACAACGGGGGGTGAGTTGCCAACTCGTGAGTAGAAAACATCTACAAGTAGAAACCGCATGCATGACGCTATCCTAGGTCATATCAAGTAATATCATTAAATAATATCCTGATCCATCAACATATACGTGCAATGCCACGTGCTCGTGTCAGTGCCTCAGATAGCAACATATCAGATATATGATGTATGAATGCATTACGAATGGAAATAGAATATATCAAGAGTGAGACAACTGTTTTCTTTAATCAATGAGATTTCTATATGTATATCAATCAAGCATCATCAATGAAAGCAACAGAGAAATCAGTGTCAAGCATCGACACAAAACATAAATCTTAATATCTCAAATCCTAATATCTCAGGCATCCGTATCATCTGCGGGATCGGCCCGCGGGCTCCGGCAGAACAGATCAGCCTGTATCCATCTCATGACTCCGGTCGGTATCCTCCGGATAACCGCCAGGTCCAAATGCTACCACCAGTAGGCAGTCTGCCCCTGCCAGGCTCATCATCCACCATGAAAATCAATCTCGTCCTGGGGTACCATACCGGGTCCACCATGTACCCGAGACGGTTCAAACGTCTCCTCGAATCGGGTCTCAAAATCTATCTCATAACCGAGAAAACATCATGGGAGACAATACTCATCATATCAAGGAAAAACGCATTTTTCTCTTTAAAATAACACATCAGTTTATAAAACTTTCACATGCAGTTTCCAATCCAGAAAATCTCATGAAAATCCGAAATCCTATCATCAATTGCAAGTAAATAGTGAATAATAATATGCATGCAATAGCAAGTAATAGCTGCAACGTCTAATCTTACTTATAAAGACGAGTACGCTAATACCACGTCGAACTATTAGTTAACAAGCTATGTCAATGAAAAGGTATTTTCTAAAGTGTACGTGACATGGCCATTACCGATGATGATGTGTGTGAGCCAGCAAGTAATTGTATGTGGAACATACGCATCATCGGTAATGGTGCCGGTGTCCTGACAGTATGATCTCAACATTAACATATGAGCATGCAATGCGATGCGAACATCAATACAATGCGGGAGCTGAATAATAAATACAATGATAACTAATCTGCATTAATATAAATATGAGTCATACAGGCATGCCATTTGAAATAATACGAATCGTGTGTTTAGAAAATAGAGACTACGGTGTTTTTAAGAAAATGTACGTCCATTGAAATATCCGTAGATTCCTTTGGCTGCCTTTTAAATACTAACGATTCGTTTGTTTTGAAATAGGTACGACTCGAGTTTAATCTACCATTTACAAGTAAACTACAGGACTAACTAAAAGGCTGATCGAAAGGTAAGGAAACCGCCTAACATCTGAGTCGATACATACATACATACATACATACATATATATATATATATGTTGGAGATAATGCCCTCAGAGTCAATTATTGGATCACAGGCACGTGATTGCAATGATTGAGGGAGGACCTATCCCGGTAGGACAGTCTTACTCGAGATGATAGTATGCTATCTGGTTTACCTTTATCATCGTGCACTGCTTTAGGTGACCTGACATGTCGCTATTGCACGTTGATAGAGCCCCTAGGATTCTTGCTTGACTACCGGCAGTATGAGGGCGATCATATACGTGGGAGCTAGTAGTCTATAAGCACATCCTTAAAAGGTCCCTACTCGTAGGAGTTTCGAGACAGGGCATCGATACTCTAGAGTAGACTAGTGTATACAGTCGAGACCCCGACGAGGGGCGGTGGCCGGTCTCACAAGCCACTGGTGTCAGTTGGTTCACCTAAGATGTATACAGGTGCTCATTGGGTTATGAGTACACCGGACAGGACTCGCCGGGAACATGCTAGTTGGTCTTATACCTGACGTCAGATAGCAGTTCCCTGGTGACATGTGTACAGGTTAGTTCATCGACCTGGGGATCGTCATTTGTCTCGTGTGAGTTCCCACTGTACTTTGATTACTACCCTACCACGGCTCAAAGGAGTCGTGCAATCAGGTTTTAGTTGGGTACAGTCCCGAGCCACATGGAGGCAGTGAGCGGATCTTCGGGGGTTCGTCTCTCCCGGTATTGGGGGTGAGGTCGCGCTGTGTCTAGGAGAGCCATTACACAAAGACCTTGGCCAAGACAGGAGATTTACTGGTAGGAGGTTTGTTTTGGAAAGAGAGTGAGTCATAGTGGTGATTCATTCACTTCATTAATGCACATTTATTGCTTAATGACTCATGTTAATGAATCATCACAAGATATTTTGTGAAGCATGCTTATTCATTTCCTATATTGATTATTTGATAATAAGAATGCTTCATAATATTATGATACACTCTCTCTCTTCTCTCATTATCATATCACACATTCTCTCTCCTCAAGCTCTCATCTTCTAACCCTAATCCTTAATCCTCATGTGTTGAGATCAAAGGATTAGTTAGACTAAACAATCCATAACCTTCACTCTATATCATCCTCTCATCTTTGATTAGCAATCAAAGTTGATTAGTTACCTCAAATTAGAGGTTTAGCTTGGTGTTTTGCTCTCGGGTGGATCGTCTACTACCTAGAGAAGGTCGAGGAGAACAAAGGAGGACGTAAAGAAGAAGGACCGGTTTCATTAGGTATAATCCCTAATCACTTGTGAAATGAAACTCATAGAATACGGTTATTTATAGTTTAGCTTCGATTCAAGCGGTTAGTCGATGTTCGTTGTTTAAACTTGATAAGTTTTTGAAAATTCCGCCTCCCCATAAATACTGGGGTGTACTACATCGACTTACAGTGGTATCAGAGCCTCGCTAAACACTAAATAACTTAATCGCAAATTTGTACGAATTTCGAACGAAAAAACGAAGCCGGAAAACCCTAGTTCTGTTAAGTTTCTGTCGAACTTAAAATGAAGTCCTAAAATTTTTCTGGTGTGTTCAGAGAGCTTGACATGACCACAGGAGAACACCCAAGAAATTCGAGCCCATGATTCGACTAAAGCGCCGCGGAAGCGCCGCGGATCCCACCGATCCGCCGAGCTTCCGCGGCCGAGTTGCCGAGTCATGAGCTCATTTTTCATGGGTGGGTCCCCTGTGATATTTGGGGTTTTCTGGAATATTTAATTATTGCTCAGGTTACTGTTTAACAGAGCAGATTTTAGAGCAATATTGATGTTGTTTATTCGATCGAATTGTACAGTATTTGCGTATTGGATTATATCTGTGATTGTTTGATGTGTTCGTAAACCTCCCCCAACTGCTAGTATGTCGGTTGGCAGGGGGTTGCACATTTCTGAAATGGTTATATCTGTTTGTGCATATAAACTGTATTGGACTGTTGTGGTGTATAGCCGGGGTAAGCAATGGGTTATTGATTAATTCATTTGTTGTAAATGTAATTTGTTGTAATATTATTTTCGCGGGGCGCTTCCAGGTTGCGGTTGTAGCTACCGTTGTATTATTTCATTTTACTGTTTTTGCTCCTAGGACTGACCCAAGGTGGGGTACACAGACTGCCGGGTGGGTAGTTTGCCGTACCCATAGGGGTCGAGGGTGGGGTAAACGGCTATTCATCACAACTGTGTAATCTGTCTTTTCTTGCAGGCTCAAAAGAAATACAGATTGCTTGCAAATCCAATATTGTTTATCTGTGTTCTGGAATGAATATCATTGCGTCAGACGAATGTAAAATATCTATATTTATTATAGCTATTTAGACGTCACTTATGTTTTACACCCGCGCTAGCCCAACCCCGCTCTGTCGTTAGTTAAGTAACCTAACGGGTGATGACGGGACCCCGTGGCGAATGCGGATGGCATAAGAGGACGTTATATTTTCGTTGTTTTCTGCAATGATAGGTTAATGATGGGACGCATTATCTATAATGCAAAGTAAAACAAACCAAAGTTTAAATCGTTGGAACAATTTAAAAGAAACCACTCGGTTATTTTTAAAACAGATATTTTTAAATGCGGAGATTTAACCACTCCTTTTAAAAGCTATCAGGTTCCTTCGGTTATATCAAGTTCACTACGTTCACGGTTTCGCCAAAACCAGTCGTAGCCCTCCGTCATTTCATTTGGGTATTCAGTAGTATTCAAGCTATGCAGTTTTGGCCAACGTCATGGCATAGTGTTTGGTAGCTGCTGGATATTCATTTGTTGCATAGATAGATGAGTTGGTTTGGGACAGTCGTATTATCATTTGGCCAACGTCAGGGATAAATACGGATGGGTTCAAATTAACAAGATAATGATGGGTAGAACTTGACATGTGACTTATGACATTTTGACCAACGCCAAGGTCATAAGAACATGGGGTAAAAACTAATATCGGGAATTTCTAAAGAAACTGAAATTTGCAAAGAGATGCATACCATTTTGAGTTTGATGAATGTTGGTAGCATTCCTACAGCATTATCAGACGATGATATTTGGATCCCGATCCTACTGTGAGTATATGCTACTTATCAGGATATTCGTCGCTTAACGATCAATGCTATAAACCTAGTAGGTGTCCAGAAAAGTGTCAGCGGGGTTACGCCCCCAGAGAAAAGAGGTTATTTAATTAAGGAACTTCGCGAAAGCGTTGGAAAACCTCCCTCGAAGTATCGACACCGGCCTGGCTGAACGGTTAAGCAAGTATTGTACGGTGAGAATAGTCTTGGCTAATTCTTCTTTTATGGTTTGAGGAAGGATTCGAGAAACAGTGGGAGCCATCCAGTTTAGATAAACTAAAAACCACTCTAAACTTGCAAGAGCATCATGCTAAAGAGTTTTCTTCTCTCTCTCCTAATTGCAGCGACCCTGAAAATGACTGGACTTAAGTTACTTTTAGAGAAAAATATACTGACGGGGCCAAACTATAAAGATTGGCTGCGGAATGTCAAGATGGCTTTGACCTATGACAAATTGGGGTACGTCCTCACCGCTACAGCACCTGCTGTCCTTGGTCCCAAATCCAGCAATGCGGATAAGGAAATCCGCAAAACCTGGGATTTAGATTGCGCGAGAGCCAAGTGCATCGTGCTTGCCTCGATGAACAATGAACATCAGAGGAGGCACGAGGATATGTCCTTAGATGGCATATTTCTCCATACAAAGGAACTTTATGGAGAGCAATCTCGTATAGCAAGATACGAGACCTCTAAGAAATTATTTCGAGCGAGGTTGGCTGTCGGGTCATCGGTAGGTGAACATGTCCTACAGATGATCGGCTATATTGAAGAGCTCGCGGACCTTGGGACGACTTTGGATAATGAGCTCTATACAGACCTTGTTCTCCAGTCCCTTCCTCCCACCTACGCCCAGTTTATCCTCAACTTCAATCTTCAAGGAAAAGAAGTTGAACTTGCGGAACTCCTGAACATGTTAAGGAGTGCAGAGGGCACCTTGCAGAAGGCAAGGGAAACACCCGCTATGTTTGTTGGCGGTTCATCTTCTTCAGGGTCCAAGGCTAGGGCCAAAGGAAGGAAGAAGAAGGCCGCATCCAGACCTAGAGGAGGTGTTAGTAAGGTGGGAAAGAAGGGAAAGAAAAAGTTTACAGCACCGGTAGTTGGCCTGGATGAGTGCTTCCATTGTCACAGGAAAGGGCACTGGAAGAAGGATTGCAAGGCGTGGAACGCCAAGAACCAGGAACCGAAGCAAGCTGTGGCTTCGACTTCAGGTGTGTTTGTAATTGAGAATTGTCTGTCGATCAACTCTACTTCCTGGGTATTGGATACCGGGTCAGGATCTCATATTTGCAATTCATTGCAGGCACTGAGAAACCGTAGAGTGCTGAAGGAAGGTGATATGATCCTCAGGGTTGCTAACGGAGCTAGCGTGGGAGCTGCGTCCGTCGGGGATTATCACCTAGGATTGACGAGTGGACACATTTTGGTTTTACATAACTGTTATTTTGTACCCAGCTTAACGTGTAATATCATATCAGTTTCCTTGTTATCAAATAAAGGTTATGATTTCACGTTTGTAAGAGATGTTGTCAACATCCACCTTAATCATGGTTTGATTGGGTCCGGTACTCTAAATAACGGCATATATGTGTTAAACCAACTCCAAATTTTCAATGTCCAGAACACACTAAAAAGAAAGTCTCCAGATTTAAATAAAGCTTTCTTGTGGCATTGTAGACTAGGTCACATCAATGAGAGAAGGTTGACTAAGTTGCATAGAGAAGGATATTTGGACACGTTCGAATATCAAACTTATGACACTTGTCAATCTTGTCTCAAAGGAAAGATGACAAAGACTCCATTCACTGGACAAGGAGTAAGAGCGAGCGAGCCCTTAGGACTCATACACAGTGATGTATGTGGTCCAATGTCTACAAATGCGAGAGGTGGTTATTCCTACTTCATTACTTTTACAGATGATTTCTCTAGGTATGGGTATGTTTTCTTGATGAAGCATAAATCAGAGGCCTTTGAGAAATTCCTGGAATTCAAGAGTGAAGCGGAAAACCAAACAGGCAAAAGTATTAAGACACTAAGATCTGATCGAGGTGGAGAATACTTAAGTGCCGAGTTCCTAGGTTACCTAAAAGAGAAAGGAATTCTCTCTCAGCTTACTCCTCCATACACTCCACAGCACAACGGTGTATCGGAGAGACGGAATCGAACCCTATTGGATATGGTACGATCCATGATGAGTAATACTGAGTTACCGCGATCTTTCTGGGGATATGCGCTAGAATCAGCGGCATATATTTTGAACAGAGTTCCAACCAAAACTGTGCCTACCACACCATATCAGATGTGGAGTGGGAAGAAACGCTATCTTCAGTATGTAAGGATTTGGGGATGTCCAGCTTTTGTAAAAAAGCAGCATGTGGACAAGCTCGAGGCACGATCAGTACTGTGTAAGCTTGTAGGATATCCAAAGAACTCCAAGGGATATTGCTTCTATTACGCAGAGGAACAAAAGGTTTTTGTTTCTCGTAATGCCCATTTTTTAGAACAACAAGTTTTAGAAAAGGATACAAATGGGAGCGAAATAGAACTGGAAGAAATTCCAGAACCACAAGCTGCTACTGAAAGTTTGGTAGAACCAGAGGTTCAAGAAGAACAGAACATTCCCGCACCCCTCCGCAGGAGTAGTAGGCCGTCTCGTCCGCCTGAGAGATACTACGGTTTTCTCATAGACGGGGATAGAGAGGATTGCATCATAGATGATGATGAACCTACTGACTTCAGGCAGGCCATCCAGAGCGGCGACTCGGTACGATGGCTAGATGCAATGCGGACCGAGATGGAGTCCATGTACACCAACAAAGTATGGACTTTGGACTTTGCTCTAGATGGGGTAAAACCCATAGGATGCAAATGGATCTTCAAGAAAAAGATTGGTGTAGATGGACAGGTGGAAACCTATAAGGCTAGACTTGTTGCAAAGGGTTTTCGTCAAAGACCTGGTTTGGACTATGACGAAACCTTTTCTCCAGTGGCTATGCTCAAATCCATTCGGGTCCTTCTTGCTATTGCTGCCTTCCATGATTATGAAATCTGGCAGATGGACGTAAAGACGGCTTTTCTGAATGGAAATTTAGAAGAGAGCGTCTATATGGATCAGCCAGAGGGTTTCAATCAGAGTGGGAGCAGCGGGAAAGTGTGCAAGCTGCTTAAGTCTATTTATGGACTAAAGCAGGCATCGCGGAGTTGGAACATCTGTTTTGATGAGACAGTCAAAGAATATGACTTTATCAAAAATCCAGATGAACCATGCATATATAGTAAAGTTGTGGCCAGAAGTGTCGTATTCCTCGTCTTGTACGTGGATGACATTCTATTGATAGGAAATGACATTCCTATGCTACAATCTGTCAAAGGATTCTTGTCACACAGGTTCTCCATGAAAGACCTGGGTGATGCCTCTTACATTCTGGGGATCCGGATCTATCGTGATAGATCCAAGAGGATGTTGGGACTTTCGCAGTCCAGGTATATCGACACTGTACTGAAAAGATTCAGTATGGAAGATTCTAAGCGCGGTAATCTACCGGCTTGTCACGGAATCACCCTCTCCAAAGAGATGTCTCCCAAGACTGATTTGGAAAGGGAACGCATGTCTATTATACCCTACGCTTCTGCGGTAGGCTCTATAATGTATGCGATGTTGTGTACCAGACCAGATGTAGCTTACGCACTAAGCGTGGTAAGCCGGTATCAGTCAGACCCAGGGGAGAAACACTGGATAGCAGTAAAGAACATTCTCAAGTACCTGAGGAGGACTAAGGAGATGTTCTTGGTTTACGGCGGAAAAGACCTCAGGTTGGAGGCCTTTGCTGATTCCGGCTTCCAGAGTGATAAGGACGATTCCAAGTCCATGTCGGGTTATGTCTTTACCCTCAATGGAGGGGCGGTGTGCTGGAAGAGCTCCAAGCAGGACACCGTTGCTGACTCGACGATGGAAGCGGAGTATATAGCTGCTTGCGATGCCGCAAAAGAAGCAGTCTGGATGAAGAAGTTCCTAACAGAACTTCAGGTGGTTCCTACCATAGTTGATCCGATACCTCTGTATTGCGACAACAACGGAGCTATAGCTTTAGCGAAGGAACCAAGGTCCCATCAGAAGTCCAGACACATCTTGAGGCGGTATCACCTGATCAGGGAGATCATTGATCATCAGGAGATCGAGGTTCGGAGAGTTGCTTCAGAAGAGAACATTGCTGATCCATTCACGAAGGCCCTTCCTCAGATTCAGTTCGAGAGGCTACTCGAGATCATTGGTCTGCGATATGCCAGTACATGGCCCTAGTGCAAGTGGGAGATTGTTAGTGTTTATGCCCTAGAAGGCCATTACTGTATCATACTAGCTTGTATATTACTTAATGGAAGCTTGGGATATTCACATGTATATAACAGTCTTGCTAAACATGGTAGTATGCTACTTGGTTTTTCTATCTTAATATGTGAGTATACGTATTGATAGAGCTCTTAGGATCTTGCTTGTCTACCAGCGTTGTGATGGCAGTCACACTAGTGGGGGCTGGGTAGTCTACAAGCACATCCTTATTCAGGTCCCTGGTCGTTGGATTATCGAGACAGAGCATCGATACTCCGGAGTAGACTAGTGTGTACGCTTCTCATCCCAGTTGGGGAGATGGTCTGTCCCACAGCCGTCAGTACGTCGTACTGGAGATAGTATACAGGTGCTCGTTAGGTTACGGGTACACCGGACAGGACTCACAGGGAACTGTTGGTTGGTTTGATACCAGTCGTCAGTAAACAGTTCCCAGGTGACATGAGTACAGCGTAGTCCGCAGACTTGACACTGCTACTTCGCCTCGAGTGTGTCCCACTGTTCTTAGATTGCTACCCTACCACGGCTCAAAGGAGTCGTGCAAACAGGTAGCAGTTGGGTGCAGTCCCGAGCACTTGGAGGCAGTGGCGGTTAGACAGGATTCGTCCCTCCCGGTATTGGGAGTAGATATCGTGCTGTGTCAGAGAGCCATTACGCAAAGTCCCTGGCCAGGGCAAGCGAGATTTGCTGGTAGGTTCCAGTAGTTTCTCAGGGTGTAATGGGCTTTACTCCGACACGACTTATACCGCTATTAGGGGACTGACGCTTGCCGCCCCCCTAGGCCCGATATGCGATAGTCATGGACGAACGGACCGGACTGTATGGAGATTGTCACATCAGACTCAGTAGGAGTTCGGATGGGTTTACTCATCGGCCTTCTTATCGACAACTACCTGGGGACCGTTACGTACAGCTAGTGCCGCTTGCGGTCTGTGGTTAAACCCACTGCCAGCGTAGTAGTCGAGTCTCTAGAGTCCCACACAGAGAGTTTCCTACTCCAGGCGAAACGATATAGAGGTTGCATGGTTTTGCGACAAAGGGTTCGGACGCATACGTGCGTTTACGCGCGTATGACTTTCGGACAGATTTTACCAGTCGGCTTTGGTTTAAGCCAGTTACTGGTATCCGGTTATTGGATTTTTACAGTCTAAAGTTTTTCCGTATTTTTACGGATCGGAGGGGCGTTCTCGTAATTACTCGAGAAGCTTCTAGAAGATGTGACTAAGGAGGTTTGTTTTGGAAAGAGAGTGAGTCATAGTGGTGATTCATTCACTTCATTAATGCACATTTATTGCTTAATGACTCATGTTAATGAATCATCACAAGATATTTTGTGAAGCATGCTTATTCATTTCCTATATTGATTATTTGATAATAAGAATGCTTCATAATATTATGATACACTCTCTCTCTTCTCTCATTATCATATCACACATTCTCTCTCCTCAAGCTCTCATCTTCTAACCCTAATCCTTAATCCTCATGTGTTGAGATCAAAGGATTAGTTAGACTAAACAATCCATAACCTTCACTCTATATCATCCTCTCATCTTTGATTAGCAATCAAAGTTGATTAGTTACCTCAAGTTAGAGGTTTAGCTTGGTGTTTTGCTCTCGGGTGGATCGTCTACTACCTAGAGAAGGTCGAGGAGAACAAAGGAGGACGTAAAGAAGAAGGACCGGTTTCATTAGGTATAATCCCTAATCACTTGTGAAATGAAACTCATAGAATACGGTTATTTATAGTTTAGCTTCGATTCAAGCGGTTAGTCGATGTTCGTTGTTTAAACTTGATAAGTTTTTGAAAATTCCGCCTCCCCATAAATACTGGGGTGTACTACATCGACTTACAACATGAATATTATACGAAATGATAAAATGCATCCCCATGCGGGAGCTAGCTCTTCGTCAATCGACGGTCACAACCACGCAAGAAATATAATATACAACGCCGAAGGGCGAGAATCAAAACTCAAAAGAAACTCAAAACAACATGAAAAACATAATAATACAACGCGCGACTCTAAGGTCAAAATAATAACAAGTCCGGTCTTCTATCTCTGTCAAATATACAATCTGGTTGATGGAGTTTTACTAGATACAACTGAAATAACAATATACAATGGTGGTCCTGATGCAAAAGAACCCACCTGCCAAAGCAATCACCCGGAAGGAACAGTGTGCCAGCAAAGCCGCAACGGAACCTGTACGGCAAAACCTGCAAGGAACTGTGGCACAACGGGGGGTGAGTTGCCAACTCGTGAGTAGAAAACATCTACAAGTAGAAACCGCATGCATGACGCTATCCTAGGTCATATCAAGTAATATCATTAAATAATATCCTGATCCATCAACATATACGTGCAATGCCACGTGCTCGTGTCAGTGCCTCAGATAGCAACATATCAGATATATGATGTATGAATGCATTACGAATGGAAATAGAATATATCAAGAGTGAGACAACTGTTTTCTTTAATCAATGAGATTTCTATATGTATATCAATCAAGCATCATCAATGAAAGCAACAGAGAAATCAGTGTCAAGCATCGACACAAAACATAAATCTTAATATCTCAAATCCTAATATCTCAGGCATCCGTATCATCTGCGGGATCGGCCCGCGGGCTCCGGCAGAACAGATCAGCCTGTATCCATCTCATGACTCCGGTCGGTATCCTCCGGATAACCGCCAGGTCCAAATGCTACCACCAGTAGGCAGTCTGCCCCTGCCAGGCTCATCATCCACCATGAAAATCAATCTCGTCCTGGGGTACCATACCGGGTCCACCATGTACCCGAGACGGTTCAAACGTCTCCTCGAATCGGGTCTCAAAATCTATCTCATAACCGAGAAAACATCATGGGAGACAATACTCATCATATCAAGGAAAAACGCATTTTTCTCTTTAAAATAACACATCAGTTTATAAAACTTTCACATGCAGTTTCCAATCCAGAAAATCTCATGAAAATCCGAAATCCTATCATCAATTGCAAGTAAATAGTGAATAATAATATGCATGCAATAGCAAGTAATAGCTGCAACGTCTAATCTTACTTATAAAGACGAGTACGCTAATACCACGTCGAACTATTAGTTAACAAGCTATGTCAATGAAAAGGTATTTTCTAAAGTGTACGTGACATGGCCATTACCGATGATGATGTGTGTGAGCCAGCAAGTAATTGTATGTGGAACATACGCATCATCGGTAATGGTGCCGGTGTCCTGACAGTATGATCTCAACATTAACATATGAGCATGCAATGCGATGCGAACATCAATACAATGCGGGAGCTGAATAATAAATACAATGATAACTAATCTGCATTAATATAAATATGAGTCATACAGGCATGCCATTTGAAATAATACGAATCGTGTGTTTAGAAAATAGAGACTACGGTGTTTTTAAGAAAATGTACGTCCATTGAAATATCCGTAGAATCCTTTGGCTGCCTTTTAAATACTAACGATTCGTTTGTTTTGAAATAGGTACGACTCGAGTTTAATCTACCATTTACAAGTAAACTACAGGACTAACTAAAAGGCTGATCGAAAGGTAAGGAAACCGCCTAACATCTGAGTCGATACATACATACATACATACATACATATATATATATATATATATGTTGGAGATAGTGCCCTCAGAGTCAATTATTGGATCACAGGCACGTGATTGCAATGATTGAGGGAGGACCTATCCCGGTAGGACAGTCTTACTCGAGATGATAGTATGCTATCTGGTTTACCTTTATCATCGTGCACTGCTTTAGGTGACCTGACATGTCGCTATTGCACGTTGATAGAGCCCCTAGGATTCTTGCTTGACTACCGGCAGTATGAGGGCGATCATATACGTGGGAGCTAGTAGTCTATAAGCACATCCTTAAAAGGTCCCTACTCGTAGGAGTTTCGAGACAGGGCATCGATACTCTAGAGTAGACTAGTGTATACAGTCGAGACCCCGACGAGGGGCGGTGGCCGGTCTCACAAGCCACTGGTGTCAGTTGGTTCACCTAAGATGTATACAGGTGCTCATTGGGTTATGAGTACACCGGACAGGACTCGCCGGGAACATGCTAGTTGGTCTTATACCTGACGTCAGATAGCAGTTCCCTGGTGACATGTGTACAGGTTAGTTCATCGACCTGGGGATCGTCATTTGTCTCGTGTGAGTTCCCACTGTACTTTGATTACTACCCTACCACGGCTCAAAGGAGTCGTGCAAACAGGTTTTAGTTGGGTACAGTCCCGAGCCACATGGAGGCAGTGAGCGGATCTTCGGGGGTTCGTCTCTCCCGGTATTGGGGGTGAGGTCGCGCTGTGTCTAGGAGAGCCATTACACAAAGACCTTGGCCAAGGCAGGAGATTTACTGGTAGGTATTCCAGTAGTATCTCAGGGTGTTCTGGGCTACACTCCGACACGACTTGTACCGCTTTTGGGGGTCTGACTTTTACCAACCCCCTAGGCCCGCCATGCGATGCTCATAGACGAACGGACCGGACTGTACGGATATTGTCACTGACAGGCTCAGTTGGGTGTCGGGGTGAGCTTCCTCATCGACGTCCCTTTTAGTCAATAGATGGTGGCCCGTCACGTATTGGCTTATACCTCTGATGTGCTAGTGGTTAAATCCACAGCCATAGTATTGACGAGTCTTTAGAGTCCACCACACTTTCAGTTACTCAAGCTTTCGGGCGAAACGCTGTAGAGGCCGTATGGAGATATGGCAGGGTCCGATTAGATACGTGCGGTATTGCACGGATCAGGATCAGACAGTTCTGTACTAGTGGCCGTATGGTTATATGGCAGCGTTCGATCAGATACGTGCGGTATTGCACGGATCAGGATCGAACGGATTTTACTAGCCGGCTTTGGTTTAAGCCGATCCTAGTATAGTACAGTGTAGATTTTGTCTCTTTGCATTTGTATCCGGACGGAATACAAATGCGGGTGTGTATGCACAGTATCGGGGTTTTCCTGTAATTTATTACGGGACCAGTTTTCTGGAGTTGCCAGTTTGCATTCCGTTCCGGCCGGTTTTTCTTTGTTCTTTCCCGGCCGGACTTTTCCGATGGAGGGACTAATTTGCAATTGTGCAAATTGGTATTTGTGGAGGACTTATTTGCATAAGGGTTGACATGATAAGCATCTTTGCTTTTCATGATTTGATGAGATTAGAAATGATTTGAGGTTGATGGAATGTTTAGTGATGATTATGTTTGGATGTGGTCACCCTCCTCCTTTTACTACGATCACCTCCCTTCATGCTTATTATTCTTTCTCCACCATTTCTAAGTGAGTTAGTTTTTTTCTTTCCATGGTTGAGTGAGAAGAAAATGAGAGCTTCATCTTGAGAGGAGAAAAATGAGAGTGATCGATTTGGTGTATATCATTCTTCATCTCATTCCATTGCTAGAAAATTGAAAGCACCAATTTTCTACACACCATTCCTCCATCTATGGCAACCAACCCCAAAGTGAGACATTCACTCTACACTATATTCCTACAGCAAATCTTGAGCATGTCGAGTTGCCGGCTTCATGCCCGAGTTGCCTCAGTATCGAGGTGGGAGCCCGTAAAAGTACCCGGCTTTGTGGTGCCCTTTCCGACGAGGAGGAGACGGATGGAGATCCCGCGAGGAGATCGGAGTGGAGATGAAGACCGGAGGACTCGGATCAGTCGGTACATCTCTAACCTATCTTGTTACTTAGCTTAGACTAGTTTAATGGCACGATCCGGGGTTTAGTGCGCGGTGGTGCCGGTTTGCTAAGTCCGCAAAAATTTAAGTTTACCACCGTTTCCGTGTTTGGCCGTCGGATTGACGGCCGGGGCGCCGCCGTGCACTTACAGTGGTATCAGAGCCTCGCCATTAACTTCGTCTAGTTTTGTGTAATGTGTTTATCAGTTCCGATTGATCGAAATGTCCAAAAACCCGTATTTTGTTCACATCAGTTTCTGTTGAAATATTTTGGTCTCGAAAAATTTTTCAGGTGGTCTCAGAATGATGTGCAGGGAGTTCTAAGACATCTGGGAAAATCCGAGTCATTGACCTGTCAACAGGAGCGCGGAACCGCGGCCAATACCCACTTGGGGCCGCGGTTCCGCCGCCATTTGTAAGGATCAATGGGCCGGGTTTTTCTAGTGGGCTTCTGGGCTAAAATTAGGGGTTTTGGAATGTTAAAGTTGGGCCAATTATTTCTGTGAGTGCTAAAGTTTTCTTTGGGGCCCACTTGTTAATTGTTTGATCAATCGGAAAATTTTAAACACATTTTTCACAGTATTTACATTATATCTACGACCGTGAATGTCACTCGATCGGTAAATCCGGTCTAACTGCTATAGCCCGGTTAGACGGATTTGCGAACGTGACTTTCACGTTGATGTTCTATGTTTATGCTGTGATGTTGCGGATCGGTCGTGGGGATAGCCTGGATGCAATGCTAGTACAGTGCTGTTGTATTATGTACATTTGTTTTTGCGGGGCGAGCGTCCGACATGTGGACCGCCGTCACCGCCTGTTTGTATTATTATTTTGGGGCACGACCTGGTTGCGGTCGATGTACCCGGTGTATGTATATTTTACTTTCTGTACTAGGATTACCCCGCGGTGGGGTGCACGGATAGCCGGGTTCTGGAGGGCAACAAGCCCGCATCTCATGGCATTGGGACGGAGGGGGCTTCACTCTGGGATTGGCGGGCTATTCGCCGCACTCGTAGGGGGTACAGGTTGACCCAGGAGGGGTGCCCAAGTTACCGGATTCCGTGAAGTGTTGGGTGGTCCATTCACGGAGCTGAAGGGGGCTGCCTCGCTTCAGGTCTTGGCGGGTGACTTGCCGCGCCCGTAGGGGTCTAGGTTTTCATTGCACAGGCTATCCACACGACCAGGGGAACGTCGGGTTTCAGTAGTGGCTCTGTGAAACCCGGGGATCCCAGATATCTGTATTGTTCTGTGATGCTGTACATTTCTGTGATGTTGCATTTCTTTCACGCCTTGAGCGAAATACTATATATTTGTATATATATTAGTAGATGTTGTATATGTTTTTCATCCGCGCTAGTCCAGTCCCCGCTCTGTCGTTAGTAAGCTAACCTAACGAGTGATGACGGGACCCAGTGGCGAATGCGGATGGCATATACGTACATCAGTATATTTTCGTTCTTTGTGGTGTGATCAATTGATGGGACTGCATTGATTCGGATCAATGCAAGTTTAAAAACAAACCTATTCTGATGTTGTTGGAACACTTTTCAAAAAGCTGTTATTGCAAGGACGTTCACTTTTGTTTTGCATCGTGGTATTCATTTGGAATATCCTGCTCCTCAGTCGACGAGGCAAGGGCCGAGATCCCTTCACCGGGAGTGACCCCTTGGACAGAAGTTTGCGTCAGGGCATTAACTTTACTATAGCCGATTACTTTTGCTTTGCACCGTGGTATTCAGTTGGAATATCCTGCACCCCATTCTACGGGGAAAGAGCCGAGATCCCTTCACCGGGAGTGACCTCTTTAGTAAAGGTTTTCGTCACTATATTTTCTAAAAAGCTATCCGTTCCTTCAACGAGATCAAGTTCATTACGTTAAAGGTTTTCGCCAGAAACCATTCGTAGCCCTCCGTCGTTTCATATGGGTAGTCAATAGTATTCAAGCTGTGTATGTTGGCCAAAGTCAAGGCACAGTGTTTGGTAGCTATTGGGTATTCATATGCAGCATAGATAGATGCGTTGGTTTGGGACAGTCGTACTGCCATTTTGGCCAAAGTCAAGGGTAGGTACGGGTGGACTCAAATTAACCTGGATAATGACGGGTAGAACTTGACATGTGACTTATGATATGTTGGCCAAAGTCAAGGTCATAAGAGCATGGGGTAAAAATCACGTCGGGAGTTTCAAAAGTACTGAAACTTGCAAGATATGCGCATACCTTCTGGAGTGTGACACCGTGAGCGGATTCCGTCACGTTATCATGCAATGATAGTTGGATCCCGATTCCCACTGATGAGTTGGTTTACTCCTCGGGTGACCCCGACTAATTCTTCTTTCAGGTTTGGAGGAGAATTTGAGGTACAGTGGGAGGATTCCAGATTGGATAAATTGGTAACCATTCTGATCTAGGATAGAGTGCACGCTGAGTGTTTCTTTTCTCTCTCTCTTTGGCAGCGACCTTTGACCCGACCCTAGACTATGACTCAGTGACCAAGTTGACCGAACCTACTTAACACTGGCTTTTGGATTGTCAGAGTTGCGAACCTCATTGCCACTCCCACTTTTACCCTTTTCTCCAGGACACCCCGTATTACTACGAACGTCCACTTCCATTGGACAAAACCATCGTATGGTTAGATACGAACTCGAAGGAATTCGAGGATGGTTTCCGGTTCTGGAGAAAACGGATAGGACTATTCAGTTGTCTTTTCTTTTCACCCTCTCTCACGTTGCGAGTACTCCTTGGTTTAGGAGTAGTACACCTATTATGCAAATTGGATAGTCTTCTTCCAAACCATAGGCTGGTGCCGACCGGTAGGGAATGAAGAAAACCAGTTAGCCTAAATGGTGTACAGAAGGTATTAAGTTCAGACAAAGCAAGGGATTAGTAAGAGGGCAAAGTAAATTGCGACTGCTATTCATGACCAAACCAAGTATTTCTTCGCCAATCCTAAATCACCTTTGTATTTCTCCAGGACACTCCGTATCACTACGAAGATCCCATTTTATTGGATAATCCATCGTATGGTTATATACGAACTCGAAAGGAACTTGTTCCAGTTCGGGGATGGATCCTGGTTCAGGAGAAATAGGAATAAAGTACATTCAGGTGTCTTTTATCTTCACCCTCTCTCGCAATGCGAATGCTCCTAGGATTAGGACAGTACACCCTTTATGCTTTTTGGATAGTCTTCTTCCAAACCATAGGCTGGTGCCGAACGGTAGGGAAGGAAGAAAACCATTTGGCCTAAGGGGTGTGCAGAAGGTAATGACTAAAGACATATAAAGGGATTTGGAGAGGTGGCAAAGAATTATACGGTTACAGTTGTGAATCTGGATAATGGAAGAAGCATTACTAGGAATACCAGGATACCCCATCGAAACATTTTAATGTTTCAGTTCAGCTGTGTACTGTTAAAAGAAAACTGATTTCCCGATTAGACACTTACTCCAGGGTATGTATTTACCAGGTTTGATTCTCACATCTGTATGGTTTTACAGATGATGAGTGGGAGTAAGTCATTGGGAATTGGGTGATCATCCTCATTATATCGGGATTCGTTGTAATCGGTGATGTTTGAGGAGATCATCTGGGCTGTTTGCCGGTCGGCAAATATTTGGTTTTGAATATCCGCTGTTGTGCACCAATTTCAAATTGATATATCTGTACGTCTATTTTCATAGAGTGAGATATACCTTTTGATATTATGTCGATGACATTTACCTATATCAGTGGATGGTTAGGTAAGGAGCATTGAACAGCGGTGTAATTCTTCTTAACCAAAAGTACAGTTTTTAACCTACGACACACAGTGATTGAGTCGCAAGACTCAGGGACTTATACATAGTATTGTATATTGTCCAGTGTCCACTAGGACAGAGGGGTTGGTCCTCATACTGTATTCTGTTTACTTATGACTTCTCTAGTTCTTAGACAGGTGCTTCGTAGAAACACAGGGTCGAAGTTTTGAGAAGTTATAGGTATAAGAATAAAGTAGAGAACCAGGTGTTGCAAGTATCGGGATTCTTCAAAGTGATCGAAGATGTAGATACTTGTACATGGTATTCAGTTGATAGTAATGGTTAAGAGAACTTGCTTCTCTTTCGGGTTACTCATAATTGGAAGCATTCCTAAGTTGAGTAACGCTGATCGGCCTCTCTCCATTTAGTTGACATGCACTGGAGACAGCTGCATGATTTGAATCTGGTTCAATTAAATCAGTGCCTCTGGTTCTATATTGGATATAGAACAGTTCATATCTTAACGTTGTTAAGGTACGGGGAGTTGTCTGGCTTATGATTAAAACCAGACTCTGGATAACTCAAGGCACGTTTCTGTAATGGCTGATTGTGGGTTGACCCAGGCTATGACGAGGGTTGATTTTCTACCATCTGGAAGATCAATAGTGATATTGTTCTTGACTCGCCACAGTTTTATTAAAAATAGATTTTTTCAGAAAAACAGTAGTGGGAGTATGGTAGAACTGGAAGTGATTCCAGAACCACAAACGATTAC
Source organism: Agapanthus africanus (assembly GCA_030015575.1). Classification (NCBI taxonomy): domain Eukaryota; kingdom Viridiplantae; phylum Streptophyta; class Magnoliopsida; order Asparagales; family Amaryllidaceae; genus Agapanthus; species Agapanthus africanus. Next base: position 124,297,135 of record JASDDO010000031.1, read on the forward strand.
TGAAGATTTGATAGGAACCTAAAGATTCAATCTGATTTAACATTCCATTGGCCACTCCGCAGATAAGGTGGGTAACTTCAGGCACCCGAGAGGTGCTCTGGTAGCCTCAAGGACGGTGACAGGGAAGTTCTTGTATACCCACACTTGCCATTGTTGTTGTTCCAGGCTGCGAGACCCGGCAGGAGGATGAGTATAGCATCGTTCTAAACTTGCTTTAGAAGTGCACGTCTATATGACTCTGCCAGAGGGTTGTCGTAATCAGTGGGAGCAGCGGAAGCATTGGTGGACACCAGGCTTATGTCTATTTATAGACTAAAGCAGATGTAGCGGAGAAAGATCATCTATTTCTGATATGACAGTCATAGGTTTGACGTCATCAGAATAGGGGATGGATCTGTTGGGAAGGTAATAGGAAGTGATATTCCTATACTACGATCGGTTATACTTTGGTCGTCACACAGTGTTTTCTCCACAAAGGACTTGGACATTATATCAGACATACTGGTTACTAGACCTATGGTTTTAGATCTAGATTTGGGTGGTTTCCCAATCAGGGTACTTAGACAGCATTCTAAGGGTATTTAGAATGGACGACTCCTGGCACGGTAGTGTACCTGCAGGTAATGGAGTCACCCTCTCCAAAGGTGTCTTACAGACTAAAGGGGAGAGGGACGTGCATGATTGGCAGATCACTTGCTCAGTCAATTGAGTCAATCGTGAGATGTCAAGTACCACACCAGATGTTGTTCTTGCACTAGATGCAATAAGTTGACATTAATCCAATCCTGGGGAAACGGTAGGAAGCAGTTTTAGAACATAAGTGGATGTTCTAGGGATATGATAACGACAGCCTCATTAAGAAGACAGTTATCATTCCAGGCTTCCAAGGTGACATGGACGACAGGGTGATCGTCAGAGTTATAGTTTTCCTTCTGACGAGGGGCAATATTTTGGACAGGTGATCCAAGGCAATACTGAGGGTGGCATGGCGCAGGATACTGATTAAGTTCAGTTGACGATACAGTCTAAGAAGTTTGGATTTGAAGTTCATTTATGAGCTATGTCCCATCAGACATCCAGACACATTCTAAGACAGGTATTGCTCATTTCGGGAGATGGGTTTCTCCGCGAACTTGAGATATAGAGAGACATAGATAGAAACATCTAGGCGGATCCACTCACTGAGGCTATTCCTCGAACGCAATAGTTTCGCAAACGAGCTTTGTGAGATTGACTAGTAGAGGAGTTGGGTGTTCGGTATCACACGGGCTGTGAGTATGCGACATCGCAATAATTAGCCTTGAGTGCAAGTGGGAGATTGTTGGAGATAGTGCCCTCAGAGTCAATTATTGGATCATAGGCACGTGATTGCAATGATTGAGGGAGGACCTATCCCGGTAGGACAGTCTTACTCGAGATGATAGTATGCTATCTGGTTTACCTTTATCATCGTGCACTGCTTTAGGTGACCTGACATGTCGCTATTGCACGTTGATAGAGCCCCTAGGATTCTTGCTTGACTACCGGCAGTATGAGGGCGATCATATACGTGGGAGCTGGTAGTCTATAAGCACATCCTTAAAAGGTCCCTAGTCGTAGGAGTTTCGAGACAGGGCATCGATACTCCAGAGTAGACTAGTGTATACAGTCGAGACCCCGACGAGGGGCGGTGGCCGGTCTCACAAGCCACTGGTGTTAGTTGGTTCACCTAAGATGTATACAGGTGCTCATTGGGTTATGAGTACACCGGACAGGACTCGCCGGGAACATGCTAGTTGGTCTTATACCTGACGTCAGATAGCAGTTCCCTGGTGACATGTGTACAGGTTAGTTCATCGACCTGGGGATCGTCATTTGTCTCGTGTGAGTTCCCACTGTACTTTGATTACTACCCTACCACGGCTCAAAGGAGTCGTGCAAACAGGTTTTAGTTGGGTACAGTCCCGAGCCACATGGAGGCAGTGAGCGGATCTTCAGGGGTTCGTCTCTCCCGGTATTGGGGGTGAGGTCGCACTGTGTCTAGGAGAGCCATTACACAAAGACTTTGGCCAAGGCAGAAGATTTACTGGTAGGTATTCCAGTAGTATCTCAGGGTGTTCTGGGCTACACACCGACACGACTTGTACCGCTTTTGGGGGTCTGACTTTTACCAACCCCCTAGGCCCGCCATGCGATGCTCATAGACGAACGGACCGGACTGTACGGATATTGTCACTGACAGGCTCAGTTGGGTGTCGGGGTGAGCTTCCTCATCGACGTCCCTTTTAGTCAATAGATGGTGGCCCGTCATGTATTGGCTTATACCTCTGACGTGCTAGTGGTTAAATCCACAGCCATAGTATTGACGAGTCTTTAGATTCCACCACACTTTCAGTTACTCAAGCTTTCGGGCGAAACGCTGTAGAGGCCGTATGGAGATATGGCAGGGTCCGATCAGATACGTGCGGTATTGCACGGATCAGGATCAGACAGTTCTGTACTAGTGGCCGTATGGTTATATGGCAGCGTTCGATCAGATACGTGCGGTATTGCACGGATCAGGATCGAACGGATTTTACTAGCCGGCTTTGGTTTAAGCCGATCCTAGTATAGTACAGTGTAGATTTTGTCTCTTTGCATTTGTATCCGGACGGAATACAAATGCGGGTGTGTATGCACAGTATCGGGGTTTTCCTGTAATTTATTACGGGACCAATTTTCTGGAGTTGCCAGTTTGCATTCCGTTCCGGCCGGTTTTTCTTTGTTCTTTCCCGGCCGGACTTTTCCGATGGAGGGACTAATTTGCAATTGTGCAAATTGGTATTTATGGAGGACTTATTTGCATAAGGGTTGACATGATAAGCATCTTTGCTTTTCATGATTTGATGAGATTAGAAATGATTTGAGGTTGATGGAATGTTTAGTGATGATTATGTTTGGATGTGGTCACCCTCCTCCTTTTACTACGATCACCTCCCTTCATGCTTATTATTCTTTCTCCACCATTTCTAAGTGAGTTAGTTTTTTTCTTTCCATGGTTGAGTGAGAAGAAAATGAGAGCTTCATCTTGAGAGGAGAAAAATGAGAGTGATCGATTTGGTGTATATCATTCTTCATCTCATTCCATTGCTAGAAAATTGAAAGCACCAATTTTCTACACACCATTCCTCCATCTATGGCAAACAACCCCAAAGTGAGACATTCACTCTACACTATATTCCTACAGCAAATCTTGAGCATGTCGAGTTGCCGGCTTCATGCCCGAGTTGCCTCAGTATCGAGGTGGGAGCCCGTAAAAGTACCCGGCTTTGTGGTGCCCTTTCCGACGAGGAGGAGACGGACGGAGATCCCGCGAGGAGATCGGAGTGGAGATGAAGACCGGAGGACTCGGATCAGTCGGTACATCTCTAACCTATCTTGTTACTTAGCTTAGACTAGTTTAATGGCACGATCCGGGATTTAGTGCGCGGTGGTGACGGTTTGCTAAGTCCGCAAAAATTTAAGTTTACCACCGTTTCCGCGTTTGGCCGTCGGATTGACGGCCGGGGCGCCGCCGTGCACTTACAATATAGTCGGTGATCCCGCCTCAATAAAACCCACACGATACCCTAATGTAATATGACATCCTCGAGTCAAGGGTGCAGATCTATCATCAATATATAGCTCGTACGGTAAATCCGTCGTACGGCCTCCCAAATCTGAGTACGGGTCAAATATCACATTTATCTGATTATTCGTCTGGTATCCTTTTCGTCATATATCATGATCTGGGGTACCGATCTAAGTCTAGTACAATATTGATACCTTCTATGTAATCCATGCGTGTTTATGAAAACACCACGCCTAAAGAACCCGCTAAAATATCATGTCGTATCTCAAATACGAACCATATCATATCGCCGACCTCATGGCCCCAAGCAAAATCTCATCGACTTGTCTCCAATCCCAAATACTTATCCTCAAAATCCATGTATATGTATACATACATACATATCAATATATCTATATATATATATATATATATATATCCCCATATACGCACAAGTAAAATAAATGTATGCATGTGTGTGTATGTGTGGGTAAAAACTTATTCTAGGGTTCGCGACTAAGAAGTTAAACTAAGCTACTTCTTACTATCCTAAACTAAACTATAAACACAAAATCTTATCTCGATAATCATCCTCGTATCATAAAACACATATATAAACATATATATCATAAACTATACTACGGAATGCGGGGGTGCTATACGCCATCCACCCGACTTCCCCCTTAGATATGATCTACTCACCTAATCTTCGCTTGCCCGATGCCAATGTCGCCACGCACTGGCTGTCGTCTCGATGTCCTCGTGAGGGTACCTACGTATCATAACACATCGTATCGCATTAAAATACGACCCATTACCAAAACGACTCACGAATCTCACATAGGTCAAACCCTATGGTTTGCTCTCTCAAATCAACCCAAAAACCCTCGATATCGGCGTACAAACGCCGATTGATCGAGAAAAACACCAAACGTACCAATCATGGTTTTACAACTCACTAAAAATATATGAAATAGGATGCAAATCATCAAAACCAATAAATTGATCGAATCAGTTTATTTCCAAAAAGCCTAGTAAAGGGGTCGTTAACCGTTTTACTACAAGTCTTGATGTTTTAGCAAACTAGTGGTCACAATACTCACTAATTATCTTAATTAGGCCACATAAACATTTACAAGATTTTTAATATTTCTAAATTACATTAAACCAAAACCTAGTTAGCACAAGTTGCCCTTTTGTTCAAAACTTGATGTTTTAACCAATAAAAATATTTTAACAATTTTAGTGGCCATAAAGCTCACTAATTTTTCTTAATTAAGTCACACAACCCACTTTAAAATTTTATCTGACCTCTTGATATTAATAACAAAACCTAGTTCTCAAATTTATTTAATTTGAACAATTTTGAAACAACAATGTACAATACAAAAACTAGACTAGATTTTTCATTTCCTAAGATGATGAACTACACTTGATTATCCTAGTAGTGATAGTTAAACCCTAATTAAATTCTAATCCTAGTCTTGAATTTTCCAAACTTGCAATAAAACCTAATTAAACACCTAATAAGCTAACATAAAGCAATTAAACAACAAATTCACTAAAGAGTTAAAACTTATACCTCCCAATTGAGTTCTAGCATGAAATCTAAGCTTCCCAAATTGCTCCCTTTTCACCAAAATCCATGCTATATGGGCTAAGGAAAAATGGGTAGGGCTTGGATTTTGATTTAGCTTGATTTTTGAGACAAATTAATGAATTTTTTTGAAGAGAAGTGAGAGGTGAAAAAGAGGGGGCTGATGTTGAGGGAGAGGGGGGGCTCGGCCTGAAGATGGGGAGAGGGAAGAGAGGGTGTGGGTGATGTTATGAAGTCAAGAATTGACAAAGTCAACAAAGCCCATACTTATATATTTATTCTTTTGTTTTATTTTCTTTTCAATTGTTTTCTTTTAGCAATTCAAGTGGGGAAAAGTGGGGAGAGGGCAGCATGTGGCTCGGCCAAGCAGCCTAGGGGAGAGGAGAGAGGGTATGGGTGAGTGCGTGTTAGTTATATGTATGCCCTAGAGTCTATTACTGTACATACGATGTATATTGTAGTAGATGCTAGGACATATATAGGGAGGACTTTCTTGCTCGACATGATAGATACTATCTGGTTGTACTTTATCTTAACATGTACTCTGATTGTCTCTATGTTACATGTTGATAAAGAACTTAGGATATGTACTCGACTACTGGGACGATGATGAGATCATACTAGTGGGGCCACGGTAGTCGATGAGTACATCCTATAACTGTTCCTAGTCGAGGGTGTATCGAGACAGGGCATCGATACACCAGAGTAGACTAGCGTATGCGCATCTTGACCCATATGATGGGCAATGGATGATTTCATATCCATCGGTGTTTGACATCAAGGATGGTGTACGGGTGCTCAGTGGAGACTAGGTACACTGGACGGACTCGCCGAGAACTCCCAGATGGTATTATACCTCACGTCAGATGGCAGTTCTCCGGTGATACTGGTACAGAGTAGTCTGTTGTCTCGAGATCGTCATAGAGTCTTGTGTGATTCCCACTGTGCTTTGATTTCCATCATACCACGTCAAAGAGGGCATGCAAAAAGGTGGCTTTTGGGTACAGTCCTGAATCACATGGAGGCAATGAGCGATAGGAGGGGATCCGTCTCTCCCGATATAGGGGGTTGATGTTGTGCTGTGTCCGATTGGCTATAACTGGAAATCCCTGGGCAGGGTTGCTGAGATTTATTGGTAAGTGTTATCAGTAGTTTCTCGAACTGTTATAGACCTCATATCGACACGACTTTTCGAGCTACTGGGGTCTGACGTTTACCACCCCTAGGCGAGATATGCGACATATCAGACGACGAGACCGGACTGTACGGGAGTGTTACTATAACATTTCAGAAAAATATAATATTATTTTGGGAAAATTCTGGACAAAAAATTATGGAAATTCAAAAAAATTTTATTTAGTGATAATTGTGTTTAATGTAGGGTTTTTGGTAAAAAGTTTACCAAAGCGGCTTTCAAATATTTTATCTGGTTTTATTGATATTTTATCGGAATTTTATCTGGGCTGCACAAACATGTGCATTGTAGCTAGGGTTAAGCCTAGGGTTGAACCATGCTTAGATGACCATGGTGGTCTAACCATTTGATTAGGATTAATTAAGCTAAATTAATGGTGATTAGGTTGGGGTTGACTTGTTTCTAGAGAGAGAGAGAGAGAGATGGCTAGGGTGTACCATGATCCATCTCCTTCTTCTTTATCCTTTGTGCTCTTTCATACTACCTCTCACTCTCACACATCACACCATTTCAAAACAACTTCAGCCATCATCAGCACATCAGCCCCTGAATTCAGCTGAAACAAATCCATCAGCCCCCAATCTTGCATCAGCACACCCCAGCAGCAGCTGCATCAGGCCCATTCACCAACACATCAGCCCCCTAGCTGCTGCTACAAGCTGAAACATCAGCCACCTACACACTCACTTTAGCCCCTACAACAGCTACAGCAGCTGCAGCCACTAGCCCCACATCTATACACACCCCCATCAACAACTTCAATACAACAGCATCAGCACCTTTGCAAACACCAGAAACAGCCCCAAATGCATCAGCTGCTACAGCAGCAGGAAACAGCCCCTAGCATCATTGCAACAACTCCAACACTTCACCACAAATACCTCAAACCCCTTCATTAGCTGCTACTTCATCAACAACAGAAGATAGCAAACAACAAGCAGCAGCAGAAGCTTGAGTAGCAGCAACAACAACAAGCAGAACCAGCATCAGCCTCAGTTGCAACAACAACTTCAGTCCCGGGGCACTTCAGCAACACCACCCCACTTCCTCCTTTCCTTCTCCTTCATTTAAGATCCCTTGAGGTATAATCTTGCAACCCAACTCCTATCTTGCTAAGTCATAGTTGTTTAGCTGAAAACTTTGTGTTATTATGTGGATTAGTGCTAGTTTAGGCAAATTTGAGTGAGACTTGACCGAGGGTTGGTTTTGATGGTTGGTATAACCTTATTAGGTGTATTTGAGACCAGTATAACCAAGATTTCCCCAGATTCCAGCAAAATACCAGATTTTTTATACTTGGCGTAATTTAGCGATTTTGTCGACTTTTGGACCTTTCTGGAAACTGCAATCAACCCGGACCTCCAAAAATAAAATTGACTTGGCAGTAGGCTGTGCAGGCACCCTGAAACCATCACCCAAACCCCAGCCCCAACCTCCTTTTTTTGGCCGCAGTTTTATTCCTTCTGGCCGCAATTTGCGGCCAGAGCAGGAGGGAATCGTCTCGTTTTGCGTGCACAGCCCTATTTCATGTAAACTTGACCCCTGGTATGTCTAGTTTCGACTGATTCCAGTTAGGGTAAAATCTGGGTTGATTTTATTGAGTTGGCGTATGATTTACGACTTGTTTTTGCATGGGTTTTAGTATTCGATGTTTCGTTTCCGTCGGGTGGCGTTTGGACGTCAACGACGGTGGATATTGGCTGCGTTTGCACGCAAGGCGATAGGTTTTTACCTATTGGCGTAACGTGCACCATTTTGGTTTCCGACATGGTTTTCATGTGTTTTAGCGTGTGATATCCTTGTAGGTACCCCACGTGGCGTCGAGGCGTTGGAGATGCAAATGGCGACATCGGTACCGGAACGCATAAAGAAAGGTGAGTAGGTTTATATCTACGGGGAGAAGTCGGGTGGATGGCGTATAGCACCCCCACAATTCGTCGTGATGTATACGGATGCGTATACACACTTACATTTAATATATGTTATTCGGGATCAATAATAATGTTAAAATGGATATTGGTATGTTGGATTGATGAAAGGTTATGAACCCTAGGGTAGTGGGTGGACTACTCATACATTTTCACACATACATACTTGCATACATCCTTATTACATATGTGGTTATGGGATTCTATATAGATATGTGTTCACGTGAGTATGGGACTAGGAGTTCACATATAGATTTGAGGATGATACTTGTGTTTGAGATGAGTCGATGATATTTGATCCGAGATTATGATGTCGGTGATATGGTATAATTCACATTTGAGATATGTCTTGATGCTCTAGCAGATTTTTGGGATGATGATGCCATAGGAATAGTGATATATACAAAATGGTCGACATGTGAGTACGTTACGAGATGTGACATGATATGATATGACAAGATTAGTATGATAGGCCGCATTCGGCGATGTTTACTCCTTGTGACGATTTGTGATGATGATATCGATTCATACGAGACCGTTGATCAGTAGTCAGATCAGGATGATAGTGATGATATTAGCTTTGTACTAGACGTAGGTCTGCACCCAGATTATGATATTTGATATAGAGAATACTAGATGGATGATATGACGAATGTGATATTGACCCGTACCCAGATTTGGGGATGCCGTACGACGGATTTACGTACGAGCTGTAATTTGATGTTTGATCCGCACTTTTGACTTGGGGATAACCGATTATAGCAATACAGTATCGAATGTGATATTATCGAGGCGGGATCACCGACTATATGTTTATATATGTATCGAATCAGAGGTTAGGCGGTTTCCCTTACCTACTGTTAGCTTTAGCTCAGCCTTATAGTGGTGTAGCTATATGACTCTTATGACATTAGATGCAGTTTAGCCATCATTGTGTTTGGTACTCAGCCCCCGCACATTATTATTGTTGTTCTGCATCGCATACTTATTGTGATTCATATTCTATTGTTGACATCATGCTGTTAGGACACCAGCACCATTACCGATGATGCGTATGTACCACGTACACTTACTTGCCAGTTCACACACATCTTCATCGGTAATTGCCATGTCACTACACTGTAGTATTATTGCTGCAGGATATGACCCTTGTATGTGCATACTATTATTCCATGTTGCATGATATACTGTTATACTTGCACTTCATTGTTATGTCACATACATCAAGTTTTCTGATTATGCGCATTGAGATATGTTGTTCTATGATATTTCTGGATTTGGGAACCGTGGGTATTTCAAAGAGATTATGTAATTGTTGTAAAGACCCGGTTACCCCTGATATGATATTTCAGTGCGTCCACCATGTGTTTTCTCGGTGCTGAGAGCGACATGTGAAACCCGATTCGAGGAGGAGAATGAGGCCGATTGCGGGTACATGGTGGGCCCGATGCGGTACCCCGTGGCAAGAAGATCGCAGGAGATGGCGTTGAGCCTGGCAGGGGAGCACTACCGACCGGTGATTTTACCCGACACGTCGGATCTCCGGAGGATACCGTCGTTGTCTTGAGATTGATGGTAGGGGCCGGTCTGGATTGACGGCGCCCTAGATGGTGAGACTTATCAGAGATATTGAGATATTGAGATTGAGGCTATGTTTCGTGCCGATGCTAGGCACAGGTTTCATGATGTGTTTTCATGATTTTGACTATATCCTCATATTTTCATGCATGATGTTTATTGTCATTGGGTGATACGTGGACGGGATCCACCTATTTACAGACATTGGTCACATACAGACTTGATTACATTGATCATACTTTTCATGCATTCATACATCATTCATATGATACATTGCTACCTGAGGCACTGACATTGACATGGGTACATAGGATTACATCTGTGATAGATAGCTACCCTAGTCATGGTTATAGAATGCTGATTATATACTTGAGGATTGTATATTATGATCGTATGACCTAGGATTGCGTCATACATGCGATTTTCTGTTCGTAGATGTGTTTCTATTCACGAGTTGGCAACTCACCCCCGTTGTGCCCCAGTTTCTTGCATGTGTTGCCGTACGAGTTCCATTACGGCTTTGCGGGCACAGCTTCTTCAGGTAACTTGCTAGTAGGTAGGTTATTTGTATCATACCCATCAGTATACCTTGTATATTATATTTCAATTGTATCTAGAAGTTCCATCAACCAAACATGTACTTATTTGAGATAAAGACCAGTTTTGATCATTCTTTCGACCTTAGAGTCGCACGTTATATTTCTCTGGGTTTCTTGCTGTTGAGTTCCCTTTTCTGTTGTGATCCTCGCCTTTAGGCGTTGTATATTATGTTGCAAACTGGTTGATTTACATATGGTTTTTCCTTCACTCCACTACTTTTCTTGGTTTGGATTTCTGGGCTCGGCTTACTTAGAGCACGTACGCCTTGAGACGTCCGTAGCCTAAGTGCCGGTCATGTTCCGTACTTTCGGGCCGTGACAAAGTTGGTATCAAAGCGTTAGGTTTTACCTTCGGAGCATAGGATGACCCTTGGTTGATAGAACAGGTGACTAAAGTAGAGTGACGTACCGTGGGTATGTCCGCGGCATATTTACGATACGCCACTCCACTTAAGAAGCCTTAGGATGAATATTTCCTTGTTCAGTATTATATCCCTTCCTGATCTAGCCTCATCGATACCAGTTATGGTTTTGCTGCCACGATTTCGGGCAGGGAGAGCTACGGCTAGAGTTGCAGTCAGCATGAGCTCGTCATGAACGAAGACTGACCAGGGCATGTTTCTGGCGACACACGATTGTAGAGATGTGTCTTTTTACTTGGTTTTCGCGCTACGAGCGTGGATGGATTGCTGTATGAGATTGCTCGGACGTGAGGATTGGCACCAGAGGATTGAGCCACTGATAGAGGCCAGCCAGATTTTGATGACCGTTGATGTATGGCTTATTCATGAGGACTGAGGCACTGTTCAGCGTGCAGACGAGTGAGCCGGTTATTGCTGCGAATGACGAGATATCGCCATAGATGTTGGAGCTATTGCGGTACGAGTGTACTAAGAGATGATATAAGGTCGCTAGTCCCCTAGGATGAATGTATAGGATGTGTGGTTTGTTCGCTACCCCGATGCGAGGTCATCAGATAGATTGATTCCAGCTGAGACGACTTCACGCGGAGACGTTGAGAGTCGACAGAGACGATCGAATGTCAGAAACCTACTATTCCAAGTTTAAAGTATTCGGAAAATACATGTAGGAAATTCTATGGTCCCTCTAGAAGAATGAAACCCTAACTCGACTTAATGACCGTGTGAAAGCCTTTGAACCTTAGGGTTTGCGGCAGTTCTGCGGCGCCATTAGTGAGGCTAGGGTTTGCCCTTCTACGGCTGGACCACCGATGTTGTGGTATGTACTCAATACTATTATACTATACCCATGATGATGAGCTCTTGGGGGATTTGAGGTCTTGACAAATCGATCGGATGGCTCGACTAATTCGGATGCTAGATGGTGAGATGCACTTCTTGGGAGACTCCAGATACGAGGATAGCCGTTGGAGCTCAGTCCACGCAGCCACGACGAGGCGAGTCAAAAGAAGTCGACATTAGAGAAAAGTGGAGTAAGAGGTCCGTACAAGATCTGGATATGATGACGTTCCACTCCGCCGACACCAGAGATGCGATACGAATACGAAACATTGTACTTAGATATACCTTCCAGCAGGAGTCACGGTGAGTATGCAGCCATTCCGGAGCAGAAGTAGATATAGTAAAAGATGGGGATTTTCGGGCAATTGGCAGAGATGAGACTTGGAAGAGACCTTGAGCAGGGTTCCTTCTAGGACACTGCTGCAATGACATTTGCACCCAGGATCAGATGTATCACATGCATTCGGAGAGCTAGAGGCCGTCGCCAGTGACATACTGATTTGCGAGTGGTCGTGATGATTGACCGAGAGATGACCAGAGAAGTCCCAGAACGGAATCGTCCTCGTTAGCATGTCTGACAGGGGCAATGAGCCGATGGATCGTAAGATTGGTGATTCACAGAGAATACTTGGACCCATGAGCGGTCATATTACGCACACCAGCAGGCCAGAGTTCAGGATCGACGACGAGACGTGCCATGAGTGATCACGACAGTTGGCCAGAGATTCTTGGAGGTTGTGCTTGAGCGGAACCAGTCCGCCAAACTTGATTTCGGTATTTTGGACGATTTATTCGCATGAGTTGATTTTGATGATTGAGGGTTACGATTTTCGCACAGTTGTTGCACTTGATATCGTTTTCGTGCCTTGGTTTCACATGTTTGTGATTTTATGGAGTTTAGACATTGAGTTGATTTTGTGCGTATGCACGCACACGATTTAGTTTTTGCACACTGTATAGTTTACATATGCTTGCAGTGCAGTGACATATTTTGTGCACTTGGATGCACTGGACTTCGATTTCGAGGGTGGTGCTCGATATTTGTTTTGTGCACTTTATGCACCTGATTGGATTTGCGCGTGTTCGGCACTTGATATTGGATTTCATGATTTCGGGCATGATGGATGCACCGGAATTGGACTTTTTAGCGCATGTTGGGCGCATGTTATGAGATGCGATTTGGTGCACACAAGATGCACTAAATCGAGATTCTTCGTGCATATCAGATGCACCTGTTTTTGCTGTCAGGCACACACGTGGCCCATGACGCTTCGTGCACACCTGATGCACTTTGATGTTGTTTCTGTGCGCATGTATGGCACATTTATGGATTTTGATTTCCGTGCGCACCGGACGCACGTAGTATTCTTATGCACATTTTGGGATTGATTTCTTATGGAGCGGTACGTTTTATGATATTGCGATTTGTTTTTCGCAATGTGCAGGACTAGTCAGAGGATAGTGCCTGGATATATTTTGCATGCATTGATAGATTTCAAGGGATTTCCAAAAGCGAGCTATAGTCTCATTATTTACATACGTGTCCGATGCGACATGAGACGTTTGGAACGAGGGAACCCTTCTAAATTGTTTTTAAAACGGCGGGTTGTGAATCTTAAACAAAAGGTATATATGTTTATGGCTATTTTCTTATAAAGACGTCCGCCTTTGTGCAATGTTGTGTGCATTACACATTGACTTTAAAAAAAAATATTTGGCATGCATTCCCTTCGAGATATTTACATGTACGGATTTGGTATTTACGTATATAGTTCCGATTTATGGCATATCGGTTTTGCTTTGGATTTAGCCTTCGTGCTTTCGCCTTGACTCCGATGATTGCAGGATGCTTGACGGAGTTGTGATTTTGAGTTATCTGCTCATTGCTCTTGCGCTTGGATTGCGCTACGATGTGTTTTATGGATTGTTGATTTCGGAGCCCCGTGGACTTGGACATTTTATTGAAATGTTTTAGAGTTTGGGAGTTTAAATTTAAATTCGGGGACCGAATTTCTTTAAGTGGGGAAGACTGTAACATTTCAGAAAAATATAATATTATTTTAGGAAAATTCTGGACAAAAAAATTATGGAAATTGAAAAAAATGTTATTTAGTGATAATTGTGTTTAATGTAGGGTTTTTGGTAAAAAGTTTACCAAAGCGGCTTTTAAATATTTTATCTGGTTTTATTGATATTTTATCGGAATTTTATCTGGGCTGCACACACATGTGCATGGTAGCTAGGGTTAAGCCTAGGGTTGAACCATGCTTAGATGACCATGGTGGTCTAACCATTTGATTAGGATTAATTAAGCTAAATTAATGGTGATTAGGTTGGGGTTGACTTCTTTCTAGAGAGAGAGAGAGAGAGAGATGGCTAGGGTGTGCCATGATCCATCTCCTTCTTCTTTATCCTTTGTGCTCTTTCATACTACCTCTCACTCTCACACATCACACCATTTCAAAACAACTTCAGCCACCATCAGCACATCAGCCCCTGAATTCAGCTGAAACAAAACTATCAGCCCCCAATCTTGCATCAGCACACCCCAGCAGCAGCTGCATCAGGTCCCTTCACCAACACATCAGCCCCCTAGCTGCTGCTACAAGCTGTAACATCAGCCACCTACACACTCACTTTAGCCCCTACAACAGCTACAGCAGCTGCAGCCACTAGCCCCACATCTATACACACCCCCATCAACAACTTCAATACAACAGCATCAGCACCTTTGCAAACACCAGAAACAGCCCCAAATGCATCAGCTGCTACAGCAGCAGGAAACAGCCCCTAGCATCATTGCAACAACTCCAACACTTCACCACAAATACCTCAAACCCCTTCATTAGCTGCTACTTCATCAACAACAGAAGATAGCAAACAACAAGCAGCAGCAGCTTGAGTAGAAGCAACAACAACAAGCAGAACCAGCATCATCCTCAGTTGCAACAGCAACTTCAGTCCCGGGGCACTTCAGCAGCACCACCCCACTTCCTCCTTCCCTTCTCCTTCATTTAAGATCCCTTGAGGTATAATCTTGCAACCCAACTCCTATCTTACTAAGTCATAGTTGTTTAGCTAAAAACTTAGTGTTATTATGTGGATTAGTGCTAGTTTAGGAAAATTTGAGTGAGACTTGACCGAGGGTTGGTTTTGATGGTTGGTATAACCTTATTAGGTGTATTTGAGACCAGTGTAACCAAGATTTCCCAAGATTCCAGCAAAATACCAGATTTGTTATACTTGGCGTAATTTAGCGATTTTGTCGACTTTTGGACCTTTCTGGAAACTGCTATCAACCCGGACCTCCAAAAATAAAATTGACTTGGCAGTAGGCTGTGCAGGCACCCTGAAACCATCACCCAAAACCCCTGCCCCAACCTCCTTTTTCTGGCCGCAGTTTTATTCCTTCTGGCCGCAATTTGCGGCCAGAGCAGGAGGGAATCGTCTCGTTTTGCGTGCACAACCCTATTTCATGTAAACTTGACCCCTGGTATGTCTAGTTTCGACTGATTCCAGTTAGGGTAAAATCTGGGTTGATTTTCTTGAGTTGGCGTATGATTTACGACTTGTTTTAGCATGGGTTTTAGTATTCGATGTTTCGTTTCCGTCGGGTGGCGTTTGGACGTCAACGACGGTGGATATTGGCTGCGTTTGCACGCAAGGCGATAGGTTTTTACCTATTGGCGTAACGTGCACCATTTTGGTTTCCGACATGGTTTTCATGTGTTTTAGCGTGTGATATCCTTGTAGGTACCCCACGTGGCGTCGAGGCTGTAAGTGCACGGCGGCGCCCCGGCCGTCAATCCGACGGCCAAACGCGGAAACGGTGGTAAACTTAAATTTTGCGGACTATGCAAACCGGCACCACCGCGCACTAAACTCCGGATCGTAACCATTAACAAGTCTAAGCTAACTAGAATACGGGTTAGAGATGTACCGACTGATCCGAGTCCTCCGGTCTTCATCTCCACTCCGATCTCCTCGCGGGATCTCCGGTCGTCGCCTCCTTGTCGGAAGGGCACCACGTCGCCTACATCTTTTACGGGCTCCCGCCTCTATACCGAGGCAACTCGGGCGCGAAGTAGGCTAGCCGACGCGTCCAAGATTTGCTGTAGTATAGCGTAGAATAGCTGTCTCTTTGGGGTTTAGGAGGTTGCCAATTTTTGGAGGAATATGTGCACAAGAATTTCATGGAAGGATGATGGAAAATGGAGCATCCCTTGGAAATGAGCTCGGCCACTTCTATGTGTGCTCTCTGGAAAAATGAAATGGAATGAAGCAAGCTCTAATAAAATAATCCTCTTCTCACTGTCAAAAGAATGAGCTCATTCTCAGCTCATTCATTTTCAAAGCCAAGAATCACACAGCACACAAATTAATCATTCATTCCCTTATCTTTATTCAAATAATCCACTCAAAATAATCCTCACTCCAACAGTGGCCGGCCCATACACTTCCATGTCAAACAGTGGCCGGCCCCACCACAAAAACCAAACACATACACCCCTTTCTAATTAATTAATCCACATGAAGAAAAACAAAAACCCATACCTCCTCATGTCATAATTAATGCAAGTGATGGAGCATGGCAAAATGTAAAGAACCCCTCCATAAGATATTATTTGCAAACTGCAAATAATACCCCCTCCATCGGAAAGGTCCGGCCGGCAAAGAACAAAGAAAAACCGGCCGGAACGGAATGCAAACTGGCAACTCCAGAAAACTGGTCCCGTAATAAATTACAGGAAAACCCCGATACTGTGCATACACACCCGCATTTGTATTCCGTCCGGATACAAATGCAAAAAGACAAAACTACACTATCAAATACTAAGATCCGGCTTAAGCCAAAGCCGGCTAGTAAAAACCGTCCGATCACCATCCGTGCAATACCGCACGTATCTGATCGAACCCTGCCATATCTCCATACGGCCTCTACAGCGTTTCGCCCGAAAGCTTGAGTAACTGAAAGTGTGGTGGACTCTAAAGACTCGTCAATACTATGGCTGTGGATTTAACCACTAGCACGTCAGAGGTATAAGCCAATACGTGACGGGCCACCAGCTATTGACTAAAAGGGACGTCGATGAGGAAGCTCACCCCGACACCCAACTGAGCCTGTCAGTGACAATATCCGTACAGTCCGGTCCGTTCGTCTATGAGCATCGCATGGCGGGCCTAGGGGGTTGGTAAAAGTCAGACCCCCAAAAGCGGTACAAGTCGTGTCGGAGTGTAGCCCAGAACACCCTGAGATACTACTGGAATACCTACCAGTAAATCTCCTTGCCTTGGCCAAGGACTTCGTGTAATGGCTCTCCTAGACACAGCACGACCTCACTCCCAATACCGGGAGAGACGAACCCCTGAAGATACGCTCACTGCCTCCATGTGGCTCGGGACTGTACCCAACTAAAACCTGTTTGCACGACTCCTTTGAGCCGTGGTAGGGTAGTAATCAAAGTACAGTGGGAACTCACACGAGACAAATGACGATCCTCAGGTCGATGAACTAACCTGCACACATGTCACCAGGGAACTGCCATCTGACGTCTGGTATATGACCAACTAGCATGTTCCCAGCGAGTCCTGTCCGGTGTACTCATAACCCAATGAGCACCTGTATACATCTTAGGTGAACCAACTGACACCAGTGGCTTGTGAGACCGGCCACCGCCCCTCGTCGGGGTCTCGACTGTATACACTAGTCTACTCTGGAGTATCGATGCCCTGTCTCGAAACTCCCACGACTAGGGACCTATTAAGGATGTGCTTGTAGACTCCAGCTCTCACTTATATGATCGCCCTCATACTGCTGGCAGTCAAGCATGAATCCTAGGGCTCTATCAACGTGCAATAGCGACCTGTCAGGTCACCTAAAGCAGTACACGATGATAAAGGTAAACCAGATAGCATACTATCATCTCGAGTAAGACTGTCCTACCGGGATAGGTCCTCCCTCAATCATTGCAATCACGTGCCTGTGATCCAATAATTGACTCTGAGGGCACTATCTCCAACAATCTCCCACTTGCACTCAAGGCTAATTATTGCGATGTCGCATACTCACAGCCCGTGTGATACCGAACACCCAACTCCTCTACTAGTCAGTCTCACAAATCCCGTTTGTGAAACTATTGCGGTCGAGGAATAGCCTCAGTGAGTAGATCCGCCTAGAAGTTTCTTTCTATGTCTCTCTATATCTCAAGTTCGCGGAGAAAGCCATCTCCTGAAATGAGCAATACCTGCCTTAGAATGTCTGGATGTCTGATGGGACGTAGCTCATAAATGAACTCCAAATCCAAACTTCTTAGACTGTATCTTCAACTGAACTTAATCAGTATCCTGCGCCATGCCACCCTCAGTATTGCCTTGGATCAGCTGTCCAAAATACTGCCCCTCGTCAGAAGGAAAAAACTATAACTCTGACAACCTCCTTGTCGTCCAGGTCACCTTGGAAGCCTGGAATGATAACCGTCTCCTAAAAGAGGCAGCCGTTATCATATCCCTAGAACAGCCACTTATGTTCTAAAACTGCTTCCGACTGTTTCTCCAGGATTGGATCAATATCAACTTATTGCATCTAGTGCAAGAACAACATCTGGTGTGGTACTTGACATCTCATGATTGACTCAATTGCCTAAGCAAGTGATCTGCCAATCATGCACATCCCTCTCTACTTTAGTCTAAAAGACACCTTTAGAGAGGGCAACTCCATTACTTGCAGGTACACTACCGTGCCAGGAGTCGTCCATTCTAAATACTCATAGAATGCTGTCAAGGTACCCAGATTAGGAAACCACCCAAATCTAGATCTAAAACCATAGATCTAGTAACCAGTATGTCTGATATAATGTCCAAGTCCTTTGTGGAGAAACCACTGTGTGACGACCAAAGTATAACCGATCGTAGTAAAGGAATATCACTTCCTACTACCTTCTCAACAGATCCATCCCCTATTCTGATGACGTCAAACCTATGACTGTCACATCAGAAACAGATGATCTATCTCCGCTACATCTGCTTTAGTCTATAAATAGACATAAGCCTGATGTCCACCAATGCTTCCGCTGCTCCCACTGACTACGACAACCCTCTGGCAGAGTCATATAGACGTGCACTTCTAAAGCAAGTTTAGAACGACGCTATACTCATCCTCCTGCCGGGTCTCGCAGCCTGGAACAACAACAATGGCAAGTGTGGGTAAACAAGAACTTCCCTGTCACCGTCCTTGAGGCTACCGAAGTACCTCTCGGGTGCCTGAAGTTACCCACCTTATCTGCGGAGTGGCCAATGGAATGTCAAATCAGATTGAATCTTCAGGTTCCTTATCAAATCTTCAGTAATCGTTTGCGGTTCTGGAATCACTTCCAGTTCTACCATACTCCCACTGCTGTTTTTGAAAAAATCCATTTTTAATAAAACTGTGGCGAGTCTAGAACAATATTGCTATTGTTCATCCAGATGGTAGAAAATCAACCCGCGTCATAGCCTGGGTCAACCCACAAACAGCCATTACAGAAACGTGCCTTGAGTTGTCCAGTGTCTGGTTTTAAGCATAAGCCGGACAACTCCCCGTACCTTAACAACGTTAAGATATGAACTGTTCTACATCCAATATAGAACCAGAGGCACTGATTTAATTGAACCAGATTCAAATCATGCAGCTTTCTCCAGTGCATGTCAACTAAATGGAAGGAGGTCGATCAGCGTTACTCATCTTAGGAATACTTCCAATTATGAGTAACCTGAAAGAGAAGTAATTTCTCTTTATCATTACTATTAACTGAATACCACACACAAGTATCTACATCTTCGATCACTTTGAAGAATCCCGATACTTGCTATACCTGGTTCTCTACTCTATTCAAATACCTATAACTCCTCAAAACTTAGACCCTGTGTTTCTACGAAACACATGTCTAAGAACTAGAGAAGTCAAAAGTAAACAGAATACAGTACGAGGACCAACCCCTCTGTCCTGATGGACACTGGACAACATACAATACTCTGTATAAGTCCCTTGAGTCTAGTGACTCATTCACTGTGTGTCGTAGGTTGAAAACTGTACTTTTGGTTAAGAAGAATTACACCGCTGTTTAATGCTCCTTACCTAACCATCCACTGATATAGGTAAATGTCATCGACATAATATCAAAAGGTATATCTCACTCTATGAAAATAGACGTACAGATATATCAATTTGAAATTGGTGCATAACCGCGGATATTCAAAACCAAATAATTGCTAACTTGCAAACAACCCAGGTGACTTCCTCAAAAATGAGGATGATCACCCAATTCCCAATAACTCACTCCCACTCATCATCTGTAAAACCATACAGATGTGAGAATCATACCTGGTAAATACATACCCTGGAGTAAGTGTCTAATCGGGAAATCAGTTTTCCATTAACAGTACACAGTGAGACTGAAACATTGAAATGTTTCGATGGGGTATCCCGGTATTCCTAGTAATGCCTCTTCCAGATTCACGACTGTAACCGTATAGTTCTTTGCCACCTCTCCAAATCCCTTCATATGTCTTTAGTCTTTACCTTCTGTACACCCCTTTAGGCCAAATGGTTTTCTTCCTTCCCTACCGTTCGGCACCAGCCTATGGTTTGGAAGAAGACTATCCAAAAAGCATAAAGGGTGTACTGTCCTAATCCTAGGAGCACTCGCAATACGAGAGAAGGTGAAGATAAAAGACACCTGAATGTACTTTATTCCTATTTCTCCTGAACCATGATCCATCCCCGAACTGGAACAAGTTCCTTTCGAGTTCGTATATAACCATACGATGGATTATCCAATAAAATGGGATCTTCGTAATGATACGGAGTGTCCTGGAGAAATACAAAGGTGATTTAGGATTGGCGAAGGAATACATGGTTTGGTCGTGAATATCTGTTGCAATTTACTTTGCCCTCTTACTAATCCCTTGCTTCGTCTTAATCTTAATACCTTCTGTACACCGTTTAGGCTAATTGGTTTTCTTCATTCCCTACCGGTCGGCACCAGCCTATGGTTTGGAAGAAGACTATCCAATTTGCGTAATAGGTGTACTACTCCTAAACCAAGGAGTACTCGCAACCTGAGAGAGGGTGAAAAGAAAAGACAACTGAATAATCCTATCCGTTTTCTCCAGAACCGGAAACCATCCTCGAATTCCTTCGAGTTCGTATCTAACCATACGATGGTTTTGTCCAATGGAAGTGGACGTTCGCAATAATACGGGGTGTCCCAGAGAAAAGGGTAAAAGTAGGAGTGGCAATGAGGTCTGCAACTCTGACAATCCAAAAGCCAGCGTTAAGAAGGTTCGGTCAACTTGGTCACTGAGTCATAGTCTTAGGGTCGGGTCAATGATCGCTGCCAAAAAGAGAGAGAAAAGAAACACTCAGCGTGCACTCTATCCTAGATCAGAATGGTTATCACTTAATCTAATCTGGAAACCTCCCACTGTACCTCAAATTCTCCTCCAAACCTGAAAGAAGAATTAGTCGGGGTCACCCGAGGAGTAAACCAACTCATCAGTGGGAATCGGGATCCAACTCTCATCGCATGATAACGTGACGGAATCCGCTCACGGTATCACACTCCAGAAGGTATGCGCATATCTGGCAAGTTTCAGTACTTTTGAAACTCCCGATGTGATTTTTGCCCCATGCTCTTATGACCTTGACTTTGGCCAACAAATCATAAGTCACATGTCAAGTTCTACCCGTCATTCTCCAGGTTGATTCGAATCCACCCGCACAAGCCCTTGACTTTGGCCAACAAGGCTATACGACTGTTCCAAACCAACGCATCTATCTATGCTGCATATGAATAACCAACAGCTACCAAACACCGTGCCTTGACTTTGGCCAACAAACACAGCTTGAATACTATTGACTACCCATATGAAACGACGGAGGGCTACGAATGGTTTCTGGCGAAAACCTTTAACGTAAAGAACTTGATATCGTTGAAGGAACGGATAGCTTTTTAGAAAATATAGTGACGAAAACCTTTACTAAAGAGGTCACTCCCGGTGAAGGGATCTCGGCTCTTTCCCCGTAGAATGGGGTGCAGGATATTCCAACTGAATACCACGGTGCAAAGCAAAAGTAATCGGCTATAGTGAAGTTAATGCCCTGACGCAAACTTCTGTCCAAGGGGTCACTCCCGGTGAAGGGATCTCGGCCCTTGCCTCGTCGACTGAGGAGCAGGATATTCCAAATGAATACCACGATGCAAAACAATAGTGAACGTCCTTGCAATAACAGCTTTTTGAAAAGTGTTCCAACAACATCAGAATAGGTTTGTTTATCTTGCATTGATCCGAATCAATGCAGTCCCATCAATGATCACACCACAAAGAACGAAAATATACTGACGTACGTATATGCCATCCGCATTCGCCACTGGGTCCCGTCATCACCCGTTAGGTTAGCTTACTAACGGCAGAGCGGGGACTGGACTAGCGCGGATGAAAAACATATACAACATCTACTAATATATATACCAATATATTATATTTCGCTCAAGGCGTGAATAGAAATGCAACATCACAGAAATGTACAGCATCACAGAACAATACAGATATCTGGGATCCCCGGGTTTCACAGAGCCACTACTGAAACCCGACGTTCCCCTGGTCGTGTGGATAGCCTGTGCAATGAAATCCTAGACCCCTACGGGCGCGGCAAGTTACCCGCCAAAACCTGAAGCGAGGCAGCCCCCTTCAGCGCCGTGAATGGACCACCCAGCACTCCACGGAATCCGGCAACTTGGGCACCCCTCCTGGGTCAACCTGTACCCCCTACGAGTGCGGCGAATAGCCCGCCAATCCCAGAGTGAAGCCCCCTCTGTCCCAATGCCATGAGATGCGGGCTTGTTGCCCTCCAGAACTCGGCTATCCGTGCACCCCTCCGCGGGGTAATCCTAGTACAGAAAGTAAAATATACATACACCGGGTACATCGACCGCAACCAGGTCGTGCCCCAAAAGAATAATACAAACAGGCGGTGACGGCAGTCCACATGTCGGACGCTCGCCCCGCAATATCAAATGTACATAATACCACAACACTGTACTAGCATTGCATCCAGGCTATCCCCCACGACCGATCCGCAACATCACAGCAAATACATAGAACATCAACGTGAAAGTCACGTTCGCAAATCCGTCTAACCGGGCTATAGCAGTTAGACCGGATTTACCGATCGAGTGACATTCACGGTCGCAGATATAATGTAAATACTGTGAAAAATGTGTTTAAAATTTTCCGATTGATTAAACATTAACAAGTGGGCCCCCAAACAAAACTGTAGCAACCACAGAAAACCTGGGCCCAATTTTAATATTCCAAAAACCACATTTATCATTCAGGAACACACTGCAAAAATTTGGAGGGGTGAACAGTTACATCCGCGGCGGAAGAGCGGCCAAAGCAGGGGTTTGGCCGCCCTTCCGCGGCGGTATGAGGGGATCGTTGAACCAAATTTTTACAGTGACCTTAAAATTCCCTGCACATCACTCTGAGACAACCAGAAAAATTTTTGGACTCAAAAAAAATTCGACAGAAACTGATATGCATGAAAAATGCGGTTTCGGGATTTTGTTCGATCGGAAACGTAAAACACATTACACAAAGCTAGACTATGTTAATGGCGAGGCTCTGATACCACTGTAAGTGCACGGCGGCGCCCCGGCCGTCAATCCGACGGCCAAACGCGGAAACGGTGGTAAACTTAAATTTTGCGGACTATGCAAACCGGCACCACCGCGCACTAAACTCCGGATCGTAACCATTAACAAGTCTAAGCTAACTAGAATACGGGTTAGAGATGTACCGACTGATCCGAGTCCTCCGGTCTTCATCTCCACTCCGATCTCCTCGCGGGATCTCCGGTCGTCGCCTCCTTGTCGGAAGGGCACCACGTCGCCTACATCTTTTACGGGCTCCCGCCTCTATACCGAGGCAACTCGGGCGCGAAGTAGGCTAGCCGACGCGTCCAAGATTTGCTGTAGTATAGCGTAGAATAGCTGTCTCTTTGGGGTTTAGGAGGTTGCCAATTTTTGGAGGAATATGTGCACAAGAATTTCATGGAAGGATGATGGAAAATGGAGCATCCCTTGGAAATGAGCTCGGCCACTTCTATGTGTGCTCTCTGGAAAAATGAAATGGAATGAAGCAAGCTCTAATAAAATAATCCTCTTCTCACTGTCAAAAGAATGAGCTCATTCTCAGCTCATTCATTTTCAAAGCCAAGAATCACACAGCACACAAATTAATCATTCATTCCCTTATCTTTATTCAAATAATCCACTCAAAATAATCCTCACTCCAACAGTGGCCGGCCCATACACTTCCATGTCAAACAGTGGCCGGCCCCACCACAAAAACCAAACACATACACCCCTTTCTAATTAATTAATCCACATGAAGAAAAACAAAAACCCATACCTCCTCATGTCATAATTAATGCAAGTGATGGAGCATGGCAAAATGTAAAGAACCCCTCCATAAGATATTATTTGCAAACTGCAAATAATACCCCCTCCATCGGAAAGGTCCGGCCGGCAAAGAACAAAGAAAAACCGGCCGGAACGGAATGCAAACTGGCAACTCCAGAAAACTGGTCCCGTAATAAATTACAGGAAAACCCCGATACTGTGCATACACACCCGCATTTGTATTCCGTCCGGATACAAATGCAAAAAGACAAAACTACACTATCAAATACTAAGATCCGGCTTAAGCCAAAGCCGGCTAGTAAAAACCGTCCGATCACCATCCGTGCAATACCGCACGTATCTGATCGAACCCTGCCATATCTCCATACGGCCTCTACAGCGTTTCGCCCGAAAGCTTGAGTAACTGAAAGTGTGGTGGACTCTAAAGACTCGTCAATACTATGGCTGTGGATTTAACCACTAGCACGTCAGAGGTATAAGCCAATACGTGACGGGCCACCAGCTATTGACTAAAAGGGACGTCGATGAGGAAGCTCACCCCGACACCCAACTGAGCCTGTCAGTGACAATATCCGTACAGTCCGGTCCGTTCGTCTATGAGCATCGCATGGCGGGCCTAGGGGGTTGGTAAAAGTCAGACCCCCAAAAGCGGTACAAGTCGTGTCGGAGTGTAGCCCAGAACACCCTGAGATACTACTGGAATACCTACCAGTAAATCTCCTTGCCTTGGCCAAGGACTTCGTGTAATGGCTCTCCTAGACACAGCACGACCTCACTCCCAATACCGGGAGAGACGAACCCCTGAAGATACGCTCACTGCCTCCATGTGGCTCGGGACTGTACCCAACTAAAACCTGTTTGCACGACTCCTTTGAGCCGTGGTAGGGTAGTAATCAAAGTACAGTGGGAACTCACACGAGACAAATGACGATCCTCAGGTCGATGAACTAACCTGCACACATGTCACCAGGGAACTGCCATCTGACGTCTGGTATATGACCAACTAGCATGTTCCCAGCGAGTCCTGTCCGGTGTACTCATAACCCAATGAGCACCTGTATACATCTTAGGTGAACCAACTGACACCAGTGGCTTGTGAGACCGGCCACCGCCCCTCGTCGGGGTCTCGACTGTATACACTAGTCTACTCTGGAGTATCGATGCCCTGTCTCGAAACTCCCACGACTAGGGACCTATTAAGGATGTGCTTGTAGACTCCAGCTCTCACTTATATGATCGCCCTCATACTGCTGGCAGTCAAGCATGAATCCTAGGGCTCTATCAACGTGCAATAGCGACCTGTCAGGTCACCTAAAGCAGTACACGATGATAAAGGTAAACCAGATAGCATACTATCATCTCGAGTAAGACTGTCCTACCGGGATAGGTCCTCCCTCAATCATTGCAATCACGTGCCTGTGATCCAATAATTGACTCTGAGGGCACTATCTCCAACAGAGGCATTGGAGATGCAAATGGCGACATCGGTACCGGCACGCATAAAGAAAGGTGAGTAGGTTTATATCTACGGGGAGAAGTCGGGTGGATGGCGTATAGCACCCCCACAATTCGTCGTGATGTATACGGATGCGTATACACACTTACATTTAATATATGTTATTCGAGATCATTAATAATGTTAAAATGGATATTGGTATGTCGGATTGATGAAAGGTTATGAACCCTAGGGTAGTGGGTGCACTACACATACATTTTCACACATACATACTTGCATACATCCTTATTACATATGTGGTTATGGGATTCTATATAGATATGTGTTCACGTGAGTATGGGACTAGGTGTTCACATATGGATTTGAGGATGATACTTGTGTTTGAGATGAGTCGATGATATTTGATCCGAGATTATGATGTCGGTGATATGGTATAATTCACATTTGAGATATGTCTTGATGCTTTAGCAGATTTTTGGGATGATGATGCCATAGGAATAGTGATATATACAAAATGGTCGACATGTGAGTACGTTACGAGATGTGACATGATATGATATGACAAGATTAGTATGATAGGCCGCATTCGGCGATGTTTACTCCTTGTGACGATTTGTGATGATGATATCGATTCATACGAGACCGTTGATCCGTAGTCAGATCATAATGATAGTGATGATATTAGCTTTGTACTAGACGTAGGTCAGTACCCAGATTATGATATTTGATATAGAGAATACAAGATGGATGATATGACGAATATGATATTGACCCGTACCCAGATTTGGGGATGCCGTACGACGGATTTACGTACGAGCTGTAATTTGATGTTTGATCCGCACTCTTAACTTGGGGATAACCGATTATAGCAATACGGTATCAGATGTGATATTATCGAGGCGGGATCACCGACTATATGTATATATATGTATCGACTCAGAGGTTAGGCGGTTTCCCTTACCTACTGTTAGCTTTAGCTCAGCCTTATAGTGGTGTAGCTATATGACTCTTATGACATTAGATGCAGTTTAGCCATCATTGTGTTTGGTACTCATCCCCCGCACATTATTATTGTTGTTCTGCATCGCATACTTATTGTGATTCATATTCTATTGTTGACATCATGCTGTTAGGACACCAGCACCATTACCGATGATGCGTATGTACCACGTACACTTACTTGCCAGTTCACACACATCTTCATCGGTAATTGCCATGTCACTACACAGTAGTATTATTGCTGCAGGATATGACCCTTGTATGTGCATACTATTATTCCATGTTGCATGATATACTGTTATACTTGCACTTCATTGTTATGTCACATACATCATGTTTTCTGATTATGCGCATTGAGATATGTTGTTCTATGATATTTCTGGATTTGGAAACCGTGGGTATTTCAAAGAGATTATGTAATTGTTGTAAAGACCCGGTTACCCCTGATATGATATTTCAGTGCGTCCACCATGTGTTTTCTCGGTGCTGAGAGCGACATGTGAAACCCGATTCGAGGAGGCGGATGAAGCTGATTGCGGGTACATGGTGGGCCCGGTACGGTACCCCGGGGCAAGAAGATCGCAGGAGATGGAGTTGAGCCTGGCAGGGGAGCACTACCAATCGGTGATTTTACCCGACACGTCGGATATCCGGAGGATAACGTCGTGGTCTTGAGATTGATGGTAGGGGCCGGTCTGGATTGACGGCGACCTAGATGGTGAGACTTATCAGAGATATTGAGATATTGAGATTGAGGCTATGTTTCGTGCCGATGCTAGGCATAGGTTTCATGATGTGTTTTCATGATTTTGAATATATCCTCATATTTTCATGCATGATGCTTATTATCATTGGGTGATACGTGGACGGGGTCCACCTATTTACAGACATTGGTCACATACAGACTTGATTACATTGATCATACTTTTCATGCATTCATACATCATACATATGATACATTGCTACCTGAGGCACTGACATTGACACGGGTACATGGGATTACATTTGGGATAGATAGCTACCCTAGTCATGGTTATAGAATGCTGATTATATACTTGAGGATTGAATATTATGATCGTATGACCTAGGATTGCTTCATACATGCGATTTTCTGTTCGTAGATGTGTTTTTATTCACGAGTTGGCAACTCACCCCCGTTGTGCCCCAGTTTCTTGCAGGTGTTGCCGTACGAGTTCCATTACGGCTTTGCGGGCACAGCTTCTTCAGGTGACTTCCTAGTAGGTGGTTATTTGTATCATACCCTTCAGTATACCTTGTATATTATATTTCAGTTGTATCTAGAAGTTCCATCAACCAAACATGTACTTATTTGAGATAAAGACCAGTTTTGATCATTCTTTCGACCTTAGAGTCGCACGTTATATTTCTCTGGGTTTCATGCTGTTGAGTTCCCTTTTCTGTTGTGATCCTCGCCTTTAGGCGTTGTATATTATGTTGCAAACTGGTTGATTTACATATGGTTTTTCCTTCACTCCACTACTTTTCTTGGTTTGGATTTCTGGGCTCGGCTTACTTAGAGCACGTACGCCTTGAGACATCCGTAGCCTAAGTGTCGGTCATGTTCCGTACTTTCGGGCCGTGACAGTTACTGATTGGATTCACAGAAGAATGTACATGCATGCTTGTTGATCTTCAGAGCGCTCAATACCTGGGTGGCTGTTACGTTTAGCTGACTGCTTGCAGCTTGTGGGTGTTTGATATGATCATCACCTACTGCCGGCGTATTAACGATTCTTTAGAGTCCTACACAGAGGTTTCTTGGCTCAGGCAAAATGGAGTAGGAGCACATATGTGATATGTGCAGGACCGAGGATAATGCGGTATGTGATACCGTATTGGATTCTCGCGATACGAGATATCGGCCGGGTATATATGATATAGTCGGGTCATCGTATTAGTCGGTTATATGCGATATAGCCGGATTGTCGGATCAAGTGTTGATTCGATAATTTAATTTATAATAATATATATGATATATTAAATTACATTAACTAATATTAGCTCACTAAAAGATTCTTTTTCTCACTCGGGTAATACATTGATATATATGCGATATATGTTAATTGTATTATTTTATTTTGTTACGATAAATATTATATATGTGATATATAATATAGTAACATGATGTGGTTATTAATGCAACATGTTTTGTGGAGTTTAAACATGATTAGGGTTTGGATTAGGGTTAAGACTTCTAGTAGATTCTAGAAGCTTTTCTTTTGTCTTGGAAAAGATATTATGCTTGATATTTTCAAGTGACTCACTTTTAACCCAACCCAAACACTAGCCCTAGTTAATTCTCTACATGAGTTTAGTTGACCATGGTTGCATTATTCATCACAAAATTATTCTAATGATTGTTCATCTTCTTCTTCCTTCTTCTTTCTTTCATGGAAAAAGCTTTCTAGCTTTTTTCCAAGTGATGAAAATGAGTGAGAATAAGAAAATAAAAGAGAGCAAAATTCCTACTTCATCATTCTCATCTATCCTTGCCCTTTAGATGAGAGTGTTCACTTCATTTAGTGAGTGTTAGCTTTTGTTAATGAAACTTCAAGGTAGATCATCTTTGTTATCGAAGATCGGAAGCAAGACTGCATCTTTCTCTTCGTGAAGCCTCTCGAGAGTCCGGAACACGATGATCGCAGCGAAGGGACCTCAACACGGAGCTTAAGAAGTGAAAGATCGGATCTACAAAGGTTGTAATCCCTCTCACTTAGTGTTAAAGTGTTTAACATGCTTGTTTTCGCCTAAACTCTAGTTTAAAGATCCGGCTTTGGGTTGTTCGGCACAGCTAAATTTTAAATCGGGCATGGTTGATGCCTCGTAGACCCTTATGCGTGTGCCTAGCATCCCTACAGTGGTATCAGAGCCAAGATAGAGCTTTAGGCGAAGTCTGAGCGAAGTTTAAAGTCCGATCGAACCCGGAAACCCCGACACGAACCCTTCCATGGCTGGACCAATGGTACTGTGGCATGTGATGGATGTTTTTAAACTGATTTCAAGTGTTGAGCTATTTGGGAAATCTTGGGTGTTTGATTATTCGATCGGAAAGTTTAACACTGTCTATTTATCTGGAATTTGATACAATATTTGGAATCCACAAGTAGTTATGAGATAACTAATTTGAATGTTATAAATCTAGCAGTTCAGTCTCAGTTGATCGGTTGCCACGGAATTTTGATGTGATCAAAAGTCCATCGCAATCACGTAGCATACGCGGATACTCACCGGGTAAACTGAACAGACAGCCATGCCCCATAGCCCCGACCAAGTGACTGTAGGAGAACCCCGTCGCCAAAAGCATCCGTTCAGGTGCTCGCGGCAGCGGTGTTCCGCCTTAGTGCACTTCGTCGATGGCATCCGGGGGTGCGGCCGTCTACTAAAGTTTGCGACGAGCATTCGATCAGGATGTCGGGAAGCTTGTTGAATTGCCTGACTTGATATTGAAAAGAGTTTTCGATAATGAGACTAAAATGCGGAGTTTATAATTGTTAGGCATGCGATGTCTAAGGAATTCATTTTGTTAGGCATGCGATGTCTAAGGAGGTTGCGGATTCCAACTGTTGTAGTTTTACACTTTCTTTTCTGTGACTGTAACCGTAGTATGTGGTGTATCGCCGGCTTCGTTGCTATACATCAACGACAATAGGGATACGCATACTTGCTTATGTTGATGATATAAGATATTATGTGTTGCTGTGATATGTTATATTGGATCGTCGCGTTCTGAATAGCCGGGGTTTTTATGTGAGATGAGAGTTATTCTTTTTCATTCATGTAAAATTCATTTGTATGTAATATTCTTTTATTGGGGCACTTCCGGGCTGAGGATGATGTCACCATTGTATATTATTTACTTTTCCGCATTAGGTAGACCCAAGGCGGGGAGCACAAGTAACCGGGTTCTAGGGTCTAGTGGGAGACCATCTCGAGGAGTCGAGACTGGGTCTTCTAACCCTAGAATTGGCAGTGTTGCTTGTCGCTCTCGTAGGGGTCTAGGGATGTGGGTTTGGCTATTCATCGCGACCGTGGAATCCGTGTCTTATACAGGCTCGTATTAAAAACACGGACGTCCTAGTATAGCCAATATTTCATATATGTTCTTCTGCCGCAATGTTCTGTGATGAGATCATATTACTGCCTGAGACGAATGTTTATATTATATATATGAGATATATGTTATATTGCAGATTTCGTTTCAAAAGAGATGCTTGTGAAGCATAATAAAATGGGACTTCATTAATGAGATTAATGAAATAAAAGAAACCTAAAGATGTTGTAGAAACTTGTTTAAAAACTGGTAGCTCCAGTTCTTGCTTTGCATAGCGGTGTTTCTTGTAGAACATTCAGCACCTTATTCGATAAGGAAAGAGCCCAGATCCCTTCACCGGGAGTGACCTCTTTAGTGAAACTAGCTGATGCTACAAACTCCGGTTTGTCTTTTGATTGCTTCTATAGTTTTTTCTTTGCATAGTGATATTTGTGAAATATCCTGCACCTTATTCGATGAGGAAAGGGCCAACGATCCCTTCACCGGAAGTGACCCCTTTAGCAAAACTAGAAAAGCCTCAAAAGCACTCCATTTAAAATCACTCGATTCTACAACGATATAAAGTTCATTACGCAAAGGGTTTTCTTAAAAACCTGTCGTAGCCCTCCGTTATTTCAGATAAGTAATAGTTAGTATTCGTGCTGCGTTTGTTGACTCAGTCAAGGCGTAGTGTGCGGTAGCTGATTAGTGCTTATCTGCAAAGCATATGATGCGATTGGATTAGGGTAGTCGTGAGGCCTTGTTGACTCAGTCAAGGGTCGTGCGGGTGGGTTTAATTCAATCGGGAAATGACGGGTTGAACTTTACTTGTGGTCTATGGTTTGTTGACTCAGTCAAGGTCATAGATCGCTTGGGGTAAAATATTATTGGGAATTTCAAGTGTTGAAATTTGCAATGAGATTGCATACCTTCTATGAGATAGTTGGATCCCGATACCCGCTGCGAGTAAGAGTTACTCCTGAGAGAGTTTTACACATTACAATTAGCCGATCAAGTAGGTGTCTAGAAAGGTGTTAACGGGGTTACGCCCCTGGGAAAATGAGGTTTACTTTAATTAGGTCCGTGCGAAAGCACGAGGAACCTCCCTCAAAGTACCGGCACTGTCCTGGCTGAAAGATTGGCGAACTTGTAGGGTGTAATTAATCCCGGCTAGTCTTACCTTTTAGGGTTTGAAGGAAGATTTGACTAAAACAGTGGGAGACATCTTGATTAGATATATTAGATAACCAATCTAATCTTGCAAGAGCATACGCTGAGTGTTTTCTTCTCTCTCTCTCCAGGTAGCGACCATATCACGCCTTAATCAAGATAATAAAACGGATATATTGACCGAACCCTCTTGTTATACTGAGCCGGGGAACGTTGGTCCCGCTCCAAATTATAATTGTTATAAGACAGAGCAGGAAATAGGGGAATACCAGATTTCCCGTGCCGCCCAAACGAAGAAAGTGCATACTGATGCATCATCTTCGGGTGTGTTCATTACAGAGAACTGTTTCTCAGTATCCTTTACGTCCTGGGTATTTGATACCGGATCAGGATCCCACATATGTAATTTGTTACATGGGCTACAGATAGGTAGAGGACTGAGAACGGGTGATAAGTTTCATGAGATAGAAACGGTGCAAGAGTTGCAACCAAGTCTGTTGGTCACTATCAGCCTGTATTACCAGAATACATTGATTCTGAATGAATGTTATTAGATATCGAACCTAATGTACAACATCATATCAGTCTCTTTATAAGTAAAGAATATAATTTTGTATTGTTGGATAATGTTTTGAACATTTCCTATATCAAGAGTTGATCGGTTCAGGCACGTTATCTAAAAGTATTGACGTTCTAAATCAAACTACAGTTCTTAGTATACAGAACATACACGAGGGGAAGAGTTCAGAAATGAACGAATCCTTCTTGAGGCATTGTAGACTAGGTCATATCAATGCGACCCGACTAGCTGAAGTAACATTAAGATGCATATTTAAATTTTTTTGAATTTACATCTTGTGAAACTTGCCTGTCATGTCACAAAGATAAGATGACCATAACTCTGTTTATTGGAAACAGAGAAAGAGTTAGTGAACTCTTGGGATTGAAACATGCTGATGTATGAAGGTCCCCTCTCTACACATGCCAAGACCGGTTCTTTGTACTTCATTACATTCTCTGATGATCTCTCAAGATTCAGACATATGTTCCTGTTGAAACACAAGTCCGAAGCTTTTGAGATATTCACAGAATATAAATTAGAAGTAGAGAACCAACAACGGGTATAAGTATTATGTCCTTTGATGAGATCAGGGAGGAGAATACTTGAGCACGGAATTCCTGGACTATTCTAAAGGAGAATGAGATTCTCTCTCGGCATTACTCCTCCGAATACACCATAGCATGATGGTATATCGGGGCGGAGCAATAGCACCCTATGTGATATGGTGTGCTCTATGATGAGTACTACTGGGTTTCCTATTTCCTTTTGGGAGTTATGCGCTTGAGAAGCTGCATACCTATTGAATAGGGTTCAAATCAAATCAGTTGCCTACCACTTCATATGTGATATGGAAAGGGAAGAGCCCATATCTTAAGTTTGTTAAGATTTGGGGTTGTTCGGCCTATGTCTAAAAAGCAAAATCCGGACAAGCTCGAGGCAAAGTCAGATCTGTGGAAGTTTGTTGGATATCCCAAGTATCCGCAAGGGAGTATCTTCTACCTATCCGAGGAACAAAAGATGTTTTTGTTTCTCAACATGCCACCTTTGTGAAAAGGAATTTCTTGTGAAGAAATTAGTGCTCTTGTGGTAGAACTGGAAGGAGTTCCAGCTATACAAACTACAGCAGATGATTTGGTAGAACCGAAGGATTAAATAGTTTCCAACGAACCTCAGCCTCTCCGCCGATCAAGTAGGGTTCCTCACCCACCTGAGAGATGCTTCGGTTTCTCTATGACAGTGGGAGCGAGGATTGCATCACGAGATGATGACCCAACTAAGTTTCGAGCAGGCCATCAGGAGTGGGACTCTGTAAGAATGGCTGGATGCTTAGTGATCTGCGATGGAATCCTTATTCACCAACAAAGTATGGACTTTGGTTGCTTTATCTGAAGGGTTAAATCCCCATCAGGAGAAAGTATATCTTGAGAAGATTACATGGTGTACATGGAAAAGTTAAGAATTTCAAAGCTATGCTTAAGTCCATCCAGATCCTACTTGCCACGGCTACATACCAAGACTACGATATCTGGCGGTTGGGTGTCATGACTGCTTTTCTAAATGATGTTTTAGAAGAGAACGTCTATAAGTACACAGCCAAAGGGCTTCGTAGACAGTGGGAGCAGCCAAAACGTATGCAAGATGTTTTATGTGATAAAGCAGGCATCGCGGAGTTGGAACATCTGTTTTGATGTGGTAGTCAAAGAGTTTGACTTCATCAAAATGGTAGATGAACCCTGTATATACAAAAAGGTAGTAGGGAGTATAGTGGTGATCCTCGTAGAGTACGTGGATATCATACTCTTGATAGGGAAGGAGTTTCCAATGCTACGATCGGTCAATCTCCGCTTATCATAAGGATTCTCCATATAGGATCAAAGTGATACCTCCTATATCCTGGGTTTTGGATCTATGAGATAGATCTAATTGGATGTTAGGATACTCACTAGTTGTAGTGAGATGGTATCAATCGATCCTGGGGAGAATCACTGGAAAGGTTCCAGGGTGATAAGGACGACTGAATGTCAGTCACAAGCATTGTCTTTACCCTCAGTGGAGGGACGGTATGTTGGAAGTGTTCCAAGCTAGATACCGTGACTTATTAGACGATTAAAGGCAAGATACATCGTTACCAAAGAGGCAGTCTGGATATATATAAGTTCATGAGATGAACTTCGTTCCTACCTTTGTGTGACCATGGAGTTGTGGCTTTAGCCAAGGAACTACCGTCCCATCAGAAATCCAGATATAATTCTTAGGCAGTATCACCTGATCATGGAGATGGTTGATCTCCAGGGAGATCGAGGTTAGGAGAGTAGACACAGAGGACAACTGCACGGATCCACTCATAAAGGCCTTTTTTCCAGCAAAGACTTTTATGGGATGGTTGAGTATGAGATACTTATACCACGGCTAATTGTTGGGTATGTGATACCACAACAGATGGCCCTAGTGCAAGTGGGAGATTGTTAGTTATATGTATGCCCTAGAGGACATTACTGTACATACGATGTATACTGTAGTGGATGCTAGGACATATATAGGGAGGACTTTCTTGCTCGACATGATAGTATGCTATCTGGTTGTACTTTAGCTTAACATGTACTCTGATTGTCTCTATGTTACATGTTGATAAAGCCCTTAGGATATGTACTCGACTACTGGGACTATGATGAGATCATACTAGTGGGGCCACGGTAGTCGACGAGTACATCCTATAACTGTTCCTAGTCGAGGGTGTATCGAGACAGGGCATCGATACACTAGAGTAGACTAGCGTATGCGCATCTTGACCCATATGATGGGCGATGGATGATCCCATATCCATCGATGTTTGACATCAAGGATAGTGTACGGGTGCCCAGTGGAGACTGGGTACACTGGACGGACTCGCCGAGAACTCCCAGATGGTATTATACCTCACGTCAGATGGCAGATCTCCGGTGACACTGGTAAAGAGTAGTCTGTTGACCCGAGATCATCATAGAGTCTTGTGTGATTCCCACTGTGCTTTGATTTCCATCATACCACGTCCAAGAGGGCATGCAAAAAGGTGGCTTTTGGGTACAGTCCCGAATCACATTGAGGCAATGATCGATAGGAGGGAATTCGTCTCTCCCGGTATAGGGAGTTGATGTTGTGCTGTGTCCGATTAGCTATAACTGGAAATCCCTGGCCAGGGTTGCGGAGATTTACTGGTAAGTGTTATCAGTAGTTTCTCGAACAGTTATAGACCTGATATCGACACGACTTATCGAGTTACTGGGGTATGACGTTTACCACCCCT
Organism: Agapanthus africanus; assembly: GCA_030015575.1. NCBI lineage: Eukaryota > Viridiplantae > Streptophyta > Magnoliopsida > Asparagales > Amaryllidaceae > Agapanthus > Agapanthus africanus. The sequence continues at coordinate 124,332,847 of JASDDO010000031.1, forward strand.
AGGCGAGATATGCGACATATCAGACGACGAGACCGGACTGTACGGGAGTGTTACTGATTGGATTCACAAGAGAATGTACAGGCTTGCTTGTTGATCTTCTCAGCGCTCAATACCTGGGTGGCTGTTACGTTTAGCTGACTGCTTGCAGCTTGTGGGTGTTTGATATGATCATCACCTACTGCCGGCGTATTGACTATTCTTTAGAGTCCTACACAGAGGTTTCTTGGCTCAGGCAAAACGGAGTAGAAGCACATATGTGATATGTGCAGGACCGAGAAAAATGCGGTATGTGATATCGTATTGGATTCTCGCGATATGAGATATCGGCCGGGTATATGTGATATAGCCGGGTCATCGTATTAGTCGGTTATATGCGATATAGCCGGATTGTCGGATCAAGTGTTGATTCGATAATTTAATGTATAATAATATATATGATATATTAAATTACATTAACTAATATTAGATAACTAAAAGATTCTTTTTCTCACTCGGGTAATACATTGATATATATGCGATATATGTTAATTGTATTATTTTATTTTGTTACGATAAATATTATATATGCGATATATAATATTGTAACATGATATGGTTATTAATGCAACATGTTTTGTGGAGTTTAAACATGATTAGGGTTTGGATTAGGGTTAAGACTTCTAGTAGATTCTAGAAGCTTTTCTTTTGTCTTGGAAAAGATATTATGCTTGATATTTTCAAGTGACTCACTCTTAACCCAACCCAAACCCTAGCCCTAGTTAATTCTCTACATGGGTTTAGTTGACCATGGTTGCATTATTCATCGTATTTATCTTTTCATTATTCATCACAAAAGGATTCGAATGATTATTCATCTTCTTCTTCCTTCTTCTTTCTTTCATGGAAAAAGCTTTCTAGCTTTTTTCCAAGTGATGAAAATGAGTCAGAATAAGAAAATAAAAGAGAGAAAAAATCCAACTTCATCATTCCCATCTATCTGCCCTTTAGATGAGAGTGTTCACTTCATTTAGTGTGTGTTAGCTTGTGTTAATGAAACTTCAAGGTAGATCGTCTTTGTTATCGAAGATCGGAAGGAAGACTGCATCTTTCTCTTCGTAAAGCCTCTCGAGAGTTCGGAACACGATGATCGCAGCGAAGGGACCTCAACACGGAGCTTAAGAAGTGAAGGACCTGATCTACAAAGGTTGTAATCCCTCTCACTTAGTGTTAAAGTGTTTAACATGCTTGTTTTCGCCTAAACTCTAGTTTTAAGATCCGGCTTTGGGTTGTTCGGTACGGCTAAATTTTAAATCGGGCATGGTTGATGCCTCGTAGACCCTTGTGCGTGTTCCTAGCATCCCTACAGTGCGGGTGAGGAAAAAATGATAAATGTTATACCCCAATTTCCATTTAATTTATTTTCACCATTTAAGCCTATTTCTTTGATATTTTCTAAAACCGTTTGACAATTTCATTTCATTTCAAAAACAATATTTTACCGGTTAGTTTAATGTGTCATGGTGCACAAAATTTGTATCAACCCATTCAAATTTGTAATTATCCCTAATTAAATGTATTAGTGATGGCTTAAAATAATATTAAAATAATTAATTTCGGAAAAAAATTTAGTAAACTAGAAATTTTACAAGTGGCTCAATAAACAGCAAATACTAGCAATTACGTAGCTAGATTATGTAAATTTAATTTTATATTAAAAGATATTTATATCTCGATTTTTACGGAAAACACCCGTTATTTTACCGATTAACCGAAATTTCACCTGAACGATTTTTAAAACGTTACCATCTTCCCCCCTTAAAGAAATTCGGTCCCCGAATTTAAATTAAAACTCCTCCAAATACTAAAAAATTTCAGCAAAACCATCAAGTCGTCGGGGCTTCGAAATCATAAATACATAAAACATATCGTAACGCAATGCATGCGCATGAAAAACAGATATATAAACCAAAATCAAAACTCCGTCAAGCATCCCGCAATCATCGGAGTTATGGTGAAGACACCAATGTCAAGATCCAAAAAGAAAATCAATATGGTATACATCAAAACTATACCTGTAAACGTCAGAACTATACAGGTAAACATCTTTAAAACATCTGGAAGCAATGCATGCCAAACCTTTTTCAATTCGCTGTGCGATGTGTGTATCACTGCACAGCGGCGGACGTCCATTGTGAGAAAATAACTATATATATATATATATATATATATATATATATATATATATCCTTTGTTTAACATACACGTCCCGCCGTTTTGAAAACAATTTAGAAGGGTTTCCCTTTTAAACAGTTTCGTGTCATCACTGACACATAGGTAAATACTGAGACTATAGCTACTCCTTGGAAATACCTTCGATAACTATCAATGCATGCAAAAATATACTCAGGTACTGTCCTCTGACTAGTCGTGCTCAGTACTAAATCAAATAGCAAGTATCATAAAATATGCTGCTCCAAAATAAATCAATCCCAAATATATATGAATGCCACGTACGTCTGGTGCGCACGATAATCGAAATCCATGAATGTGCCATACATGTGCACATAAACAAAATATGAGTGCAACGGGTGTGCACGAAAACACCTGTCAAGGGCAACGTGTGTGCCTAACAGCAAAAACAGGTGCATCTGATATGCACGAAGAATCTCGATTTAGTGCATATAGTGTGCACCAAAATCGGATCAAGCGCGTCAAGTATGCGCAAAATCCAAGTCAAGTGCACAAGGTGCTCGAAAACAAATATCGAATATCACAATCAAAATCGACGGTATACAACATATCTCAATCCAAATCCAAATCAGGTATACCGTGATATATAATCTCACAACTATGTGCATCAGCGTGCACAAAATCGAATCGAAATACTAAAAGTGCATGAAAACTATGCCGAAAGCATAAGTCAAATAACATGCATACCATAGGCATGAAATCAAAATCAACATCTCTAATGACATCAAATCAAAGTCAAGTGCAACTGTGGTGCACAAAATCTCAATCATGCAAATAAATCGTCCAAATATACTGAAATCCAAATTGACGGATACGTGATAGTCTACTCACGAAATCACAAATCATAAATACTGTCATCGATATGTCCGTCCTTCAAAGTCGAGAAGGTGTCGGTGCATCCAATGCTAGCAGAGCAAGATATCTACTTGCCATCTGATCATGGCCTGTCTCCTAGTGCCCTTAGGCTCTTGTCTCTCACTGAAGATTGCTAAGTACATAGCTCCTCGGCTCAACGGTCCAAAAAAGAAACGATAACGGAAGCAGTCCGCTCTAACACATCCTCTAAAGATCTCTGGCCAACTATCATGGTTACTCATAACATGTCTCGTCGACGATGGTGAACTCTGGCCTGCTGGGCATGTGCAATACAACTGATCCTGGGTCCAAGTCTTCTCGTATAGTATTCCAGAAAGGTCCTGTCAAGGTCTCTCCCCAAACCTCGTTTCTGCCGAACTGCCCGGAAGTCATCATCATTACTAAATCTATTTCTTGTTCCGGAACGGCTGCATACTCATCAAGACTCCTCCTGGAAGATATATCCATAGTCAACGCCTCTGCTTGCGTATCACATCTCTGATGTTAGCGGAGTGGAACATCATCTTATCAAGATCTCGTACGAACCTCTTGCTCCACTTTTCTCTAATGTCGACTAATTCGGACTCGTCTCCTTGTGGCTGCATGGACTGCGTCCTAATGGCTATACTCGTATCTGGAGTCTCCCAAGCAATGTATCCCATCATATGATATCCGAATGATGTCGAACTTTTCGATCAATTCGTCGAGGTTCCATAATTCCCCAAGGGCTCAACATCTTGGGTACAGTTTAATAGTATCGAATATATGCCACAGCACCTATAGACCAACCGTAGAAGGGCAAACCCAAGCCTCACTAATGGCACCGCTGAATTGCCGCAAACCCTAAGGTTCAAAGCGGTTCCATGGGCATTATGTCGAGTTTGGGTTTCATTCTTCTAGAGGGTTCATAGAATTGCTTGCATTGTTTTCCGAATACTTTAATCTTGGAAAATGGGTCCTTGACATTCGATCGTCTATATCGACTCAACGTATCAGCGTGAAGTCGTCTCTAGCTGGAATCAATCAATTTGATGACCTCGCATCGGGGTAGGCAATGAATCACATGTCCTAGTCTTCCATCTTGGTGACTAGCGATCTTCTATCATATCTCTAAGTATAACTCGTGCGGCGTTAGCTTCAATCATCTCGGGCGTTAGCTTCAAATATACAATCTGGTTGATAGAGTTTTACTAGATACAACTGAAAAAACAATATACAATGGTGGTCCTGATGCGAAAGAACCCACCTTTCAAAGCAATCACCCGTAAGGAACAGTGAGCCAGCAAAGCCGCAACGGAATCTGTACGGCAAAACCTGCAAGGAACTGTGGCACAACGGGGGTGAGTTGTCAACTCGTGAGTAGAAAACATCTAGTAGTAGAAATCGCATGCATGATGCTATCCTAAGTCATATCAAGTAATATCCTCAAATAATATCCTGATCCATCTACATATACGTGCAATACCACGTGCTCATGTTAGTGCCTAAGATAGCAACATATCAGATATATGATGTATGAATGCATTACGAATGGAAATAGAATATATCATGAGTGAGATAACTGTTTTCTTTAATCAATGAGATTTCTATATGTATATCAATCAAGTATCATCAATGAAAGCAACAGAGAAATCAATGTCAAGCATCAACACAAAACATAAATCTCAATATCTCAAATCCCAAAATCTCAGGCATCCGTATTATCTGTGCGATCGGCCCGCGGGCTCCGACATAATGGATCAGCCTGTATCCATCTCATCACTACGGTCGGTATCCTCCGGATAACCGCCGGGTCGAAATGCTATCACGAGTAGGCAGTCTGCCCCTGCCAGGCTCATCATCCATCATGAAAATCAATCTCGCCCCGGGGTACCATACCGGGTCCACCATTTACCCGAGACGGTTCCTACGTCTCCTCGAATCGGGTCTCGAAATCCATTTCATAACCGAGAAAACATCATGGTGGACAATACTCATCATATCAAGGAAAACCGCATTTTGCTCTTTAAAATAACACATCAGTTTATAAAAATTTTCACATGCGGTTTCCAATCCAGAAAATCTCATGAAAATCCGAAATCCCATCATCAATAGCAAGTAAACAGTGAATAATAATATGCATGCAGTAGCAAGTAATAGCTGCAACGTCTAATCTAGCATATAAAGACGAGTACGCTAATACTATGTTGAACTATCAGTTAACAAGCAATGTCAATGAAAATGTATTTTCTAAATTGTACGTGACATGTCAATTACCGATGATGTGTGTGTGAGCCGGCATGTAAGTGTATGTGGAACATACGCATCATCGGTAATGGTGCTGGTGTCCTGACAGTATGATCTCAATATTAACATATGAAAACACAATATAAGTATGCAATGCGATGCGAACAACAATACTATGTGGGAGCTGAATAATAAATACAATGATAACTAATCTGTATTAATATAAATATAAGTCATACAGGTATGCCATTTGAAATAATACGAATCGTGTGTTTAGAAAATAGAGACTACGGTGTTTTTAAGAAAATGTACATTCTTTGAAATATCCGTAGAATCTTTTGGCTGCCTTTTAAATACTCACGATTCGTTAGTTTTGAAATAGGTATGACTCGAGTCTAATCTACCATCTACAAGTAAACTACAGGACTAACTAAAAAGCTGATCGAAAGTTAAGGAAACCGCCTAAAATCTGAGTCGATACATACATACATACATACATATATATATATATATATATATATATAGTCGGTGATCCCGCCTCAATAGTATCCCACATGATACCCTAATATAATATGACATTCTCGAGTTAAGGGTGCGGATCTATCATCAATATATAGCTCATACGGTAAATCCATCGTACGGCCTCCAAAATCTGAGTACGGGTCAAATATCACATTTATCTGATTATTCGTCTGGTATCCTTTTCGTCATATATCATGATCTGGGGGTACCGATCTAAGTCTAGTACAATACTGATACCATCTATCTAATGCATGCGTGTGTATGAAAACACCACGCCTAAAGAACCCGCTAAAATATCATGTCGTATCTCAAATACGAACCATATCATATCACCGACCTCATGGCCCCAAGCCAAATCTCATCGACACATCTCCAATCCCAAGTACTTATCCTCAAAATCCATGTATATATATTTATATATATATATATATATATGTATATACATATCCCCAGATACGCACAAGTAAAATAAATGTATGCATGTGTGTCTGTGTGTGTGGGTAAAAACCTATTCTAGGGTTCGCGACTAAGAAGCTAAACTAAGCTACTTCTAACTATCCTAAATTAAACCATAAACACAAAATCATATCTTGATAATCATCCTCGTATCATAAAACACCTATATAAACATATATATCATAAACTATAATACAGACTGCGGGGGGGGGGGGCTATACGCCATCCACCCGACTTCCTCCGTAGATATAATCTACTCACCTGATCTTTGCTTGCCGATGCCAATGTCGCCACGCGGTGGCTTGTCGTCTCGAAGTCCTCGTGAGGGTACCTACGTATCATAATACATCGTATCACATTAAAATCCGACCCATGACCAAAATGACACACGAATCTCACATAGGTCAAGACCTATGGTTTGCTCTCTCAAATCAACCCAAACACCTTCGACATCGGCGTACAAACGCCGATTGATCGAGAAAAACACCAAACGTACCAATCATGGTTTTACAACTCACTAAAAATATATGAAATAGGATGCAAATCATCAAAACCAATAAATTGATCTAATCGGTTTATTTCCAAAAAGCCTAGTAAAGGGGTCGTTAACCGTTTTACTACAAGTCTTGATGTTTTAGCAAACTAGTGGTCACAATACTCACTAATTATCTTAATTAGGCCACAAACATTTACTAGATTTTTTATCTTTCTAAATTACATTAAACCAAAACCTAGTTAGCACAAGTTACCCTTTTGTTCAATACTTGATGTTTTAACCAATAAAAATAATTTAACAATTTTAGTGGCCATAAAGCTCACTAATTTTTCTTAATTAAGTCACACAACCCACTTTAAAATTTTATCTCACCTCTTGATATTAATAACAAAACCTAGTTCTCAAATTTATTTAATTTGAACAATTTTGAAACAACAATGTACAATACAACTACTAGACTAGATTTTTCATTCCTAAGATGATGAACAACACTTGATTATCCTAGTAGTGATGGTTAAACCCTAATTAAATTCAAACCCTAGTCTTGATTTTTCCAAACTTGCAATAAAACCTAATTAAACACCTAATAAGCTAACTTAAAGCAATTAAACAACAAATTCACTAAAGGGTTAAAACTTATACCTCCCAATTGAGTTCTAGCATGAAATCTAAGCTTTCCAAATTGCTCCCTTTTCACCAAAATCCATGCTATATGGGCTAAGGAAAAATGCGTAGGGCTTGGATTTTGATTTAGCTTGATTTTTGAGGCAAATTCATGAATTTTATTGAAGAGAAATGAGAGGAGAAAAGAGGGGGCTGCTGTTGAGGGAGAGGGGGGGCTCGGCCTTAATAGGGGAAGAGGGAAGAGAGGGTGTGGGTGATGTTATGAAGTCAAGAATTGGCAAAGTCAACAAAGCCCATACTTATATATTTATTCTTTTCTTTTCTTTTCATTTGTTTTCTTTTAGCAGTTCAAGTACGGAAAAGTGGGGAGAGGGCAGCATGTGGCTCGGCCAAGCAGCCTAGGGGGGAGGGGGGAGGGTGTGGGTGAGTGTTGGTGAAGAAAAATGATAAATGTTATACCCCAATTTCCATTAAATTTATTTTCACCATTTAAGTCTTTTTCTTTGATATTTTCTAAAACCGTTTGACAATTTAATTTCATTTCAAAAACAATATTTTACCTGTTAGTTTAATATGTCATGATGCACAAAATTTGTATCAACCCATTCCAATTTTTAATTATCCCTAATTAAATGTATTAGTGACGGCTTAAAATAATATTTAAATAATTTATTTCGGAAAAAAATTCAGTAAACTAGAAATTTTACAAGTCGCACAATAAACACCAAATACTTGCAATTACATATCTAGAATATGTATATTTAATTTTATATTAAAAGATATTTATATATTTATTTTTACGGAAAACACCCGTTATTTTACCGATTAACCGAAATTTCACCTGAACGATTTTCAAAACGTTACAGGTACTAGCTGCATGTAACGGCTACCCAGGTATCTTTCGATCCGAAGGCCGACAAGAAAACTCATCCGAACTCCTACTGAGTCTGTCTATGGCATACTTCGTACAGTCCGGTCTGTTCGTCTAAGAGTATCGCATATCGGGCCTAGGGGGCGGTAAACTTTAGACCCCAAATAGCGCAATAAGTCGTGTCGAAGTGCAGCCCAATAAACCCCTGAGAAACTACTAGAGTACCTACAAGCAAATCTCGCTTGCTCTGGCCAGGGACTTTGTGTAATGGCTTTACGAATCACAGCGCGACATCCACCCCCAACACCGGGAGAGTCGAATCCTATCGAACTACCACTGCCTCTAAGTGATTCGGGACTGCACCCAACTACTTCCTGTTTGGACGACACAATAGAGCCATGGTAGGGTAGTAATCTAAGAACAGTGGGAACACACTTGAGGCGAAGTAGCAGTGTTAAGTCAATGGACTATGCTATACTCATGTCACCTGGGAACTGCTATCTAACGATAAGTATAGTACCAACTAGCAGTACCCCATGAGTCCGTCCAGTGTAACTCATAACCCAATGAGCACCTCCATACTATCTCCAATACGGCGTACTGATGGCAATAGGACAGACCATCTCCCCTCCTGGGATGAGAAGCGTATACACTAGTCTACTCTGGAGTATCGATGTCATCTCTCGATAATCCTACGACTAGGGACCTTTATAAGGATGTGCTTATAAACTACCCAGCCCCTACTAGTGTGACCGCCATCACAACGCTGGTAGTCAAGCAAAGATCCTAAGGGCTCTGCCAATATGTATTAGCGATACGTCAAAAGAAACATATACACATATTAAGATAGATACAAACCAAGTAGCATGCTACCATATTGAGCAAGACTATCATATATCCGTGTATATATCCCAAGCTTTCAAAATGTAATATACAAACTAGTACTATAAAATAATTGCCTCTAGGGCATATTACACTAACACCTCCATGTGTCTCAGGATTGTACCTAAAATCCACCTATTCGCATGACTCAGTAGAGCCATGGTAGGGTGGAAATCAAAGCACAGTGGGAAGCACACAAGACACTATGACGATCTCGGGTCTACAGACTAACTTGTACAAGTGTCACTAGAGAACTGCTATTTGGCGATAGGTATAATACCAACTAGAACTAGTCCATTCAGTGTACTCAGTCTCAAATGGGCACATGTATACAATCTTTGATGTCAAACACCAATGGATGTGGGATCATCCATCGCCCCAATACTGGGTTAAGAAACGTATACACTAGTCTATACTGGAATATCGAAGCCCTGTCTCGATACTCCCTCGACTAGGAACCATTAAGGATGTGCTTGTAGACTACTCATGCCCCACTATTATCATCTTCATTATAGTCATGGTAGTCAAGCAAACATCCTGAGGTCTTTATCAACATGTATCAAAGAGACAGTAAACTTAAACATGTTAACATATTAAGAAAAAGAGAAACGAGATAGCATATTATCATGTCGAGCAAGAAAGTCCTCTATATATGTCCAAGCATCCACTATAATATACAATAATGGTCTTTAGGGTATACATATTCCTAACAATCTCCTACTTGCACTAAGGCCAATTATTGGCATATCTTATACTCAACATCTCAAAAAGTCGCTCAAATTACGCCTGTGGAAGCGCCTTAGTGAGTGGATCCGCGGTATTGTTCTTCTTGTCTACTCTCCGAACATCAATCTCGCGACAATCAACTATCTCCCTGATTAGGTGATATCGCCTCAGGATATGTCTAGAACGCTGATGGGACCTGGGTTCCTTGGCCAATGCCATAGCCCCATTATTATCATAATACATGGGTATTGGATCAATAATGGTTGGAACTACTCCAAGCTCTGAGATGAACTTCCGCATCCAGACAACTTCCTTTGCAGCATCATTTGCAGCAATGTACTCAGCTTCTATTGTTGAGTCTGCAACGGTGTCCTATTTAGAACTTTTCCAACAAACTGCCCCTCCATTGAGGGTAAATACAAAACCCAAGATAGACTTGTTGTCATCTTTATCACTTTGGAAGCTAGAATCGGTAAAGGCCTCCATTTGGAGATCCCTATTACCATACACCAAGAAAATTTCTTTAGTCCTTCGTAAGTACTTAAGAATTTCTTCACAGCTGTCCAGTGTTTCTCCTCTGGATTGGATTGATACATGCTTAATACACTTACGTAAGCTACATCATGGCGAGTACATAACATCGCATATATGATAGACCCTATAGCCGAAGCATAGGGTATAACACTCATGCGAGTCCTCTCTTCATCAGACTTTGGACAAAAGTCTTTGGAGTGGGTGATTCCATGACAAGCGGGTAAATTACCACGCTTGGAATATTCCGTACTAAACCTCTTTAGTATGGTGTCTAAGTATTTAGATTGGGACAATCTCAACAATCTCATAGATCTATCTCTATAGATCTTAATGCTTAGAATGCACGAGGCATCACCTAGGTCCTTCAGGGAGAACCTTTGTGATATGAATAGTTTGACCGATTGTAGCATAGGAACGTCATTTCTTATCAAGAGAATGTCATCCACGTACAATACGAGGAATGTGACTGTACTCCCTACAATCTTCTTATAAATGCAAGGTTCATCTACGTTTTTGATAAAATCAAACTCTTTGATTGTATCATCAAAGCAGATGGTCCAACTCCATGATGCCTGCTTTAATCCATAGATGTATTTAAGCAACCTGCATGGCATTTCGCTGCTCCTACTGTCAATGAAGCGTTCTGGCTGATCCATAAAAACGCATTCTTCTAAATCACCATTTAGAAATGCAGTTTTAACGTCCATTTTCCAGATTTCATAGTCGTAGTAAGCAGCAATAGCACGTAGGATTCGAATGGATTTAAGCATTGCAACTAGAGAAAAAGTCTCATCATAGTCCAATCCTGTTCTTTGACGAAATCCTTTCGGTACAAGTCTAACTTTATAGGTCTCTACCTTCCCATCCACACCAATCTTTTTCTTAAAGATCCATTTTCACCCTACGGGTTTTACTCCAGAAGGTGCAACTTCTGATCGCACGCTTTTGGCGTGTCGGATGTTCAAAGTTCTAAAGTTATAACCGCGATCAGGACGGTGTCGCTTTGCAGCTAGCCGGTTGAGCACGGGTCGATCCACAGGGAGATGGTTGTATGTCCGTTCGAGTTTTAGACGAGTCAATAAAGAATGTGTATATGTTTGTTCAGTTCTATTCCAAGTGTTCGTATTTATGTTCAAATAAGCTTGTTAAGGTTAAGGTCGGTTAGTAAAGTTATGATTAGTCTTGTGCTTGTCTTTTGCCATCCTAAAGACGATGTTAGGATAATCAAAAGTAGTGTGGATTAGGAGGACATAGGAATGGGATTTGCGAGTTTAAGCAAGCTCTCCAACGCTAAATCCATTCCTAGTGCCCCTTGTCCGTCCGCTAAATACGCTTATTTCCAACCCTCGGCCAAACACGCGCAACCATGTATCCAATTAAGTCACAACTACATATCACGTTGTAGTGCGCTTAAAGGACTTCTCGACATAGGTCGCGGCTACATGTCACGTATAGCGTGCCTAAGCGAGGGGGTTGCGTTTGTTTGGTCGGGGTTCATTTCAAGATGTTTGGCGAAGAGAAGCACATGGGATTTCTCCGACCCTCATACCACCTTCCTTAGCCTTAACAAGAGGGAATTTATTCACACATCATAAAAGAAAAGAAAACAAAACAAGAAGGAAGAAAAGAGAAAAAATACGGTTTTACAAATGAAGCAAGCTAACTCTTGGGTCCTCACCTTAGCAAAGAACTCCGTCAAGTATCATCGCTTGAAAATACGGATAAAAGAAGAAAAGAAAAGTGAACAAGAAAAGTAACAACAACAACTAATTAACAACAAGAATTGAAATTACAATACAAGATAATAAAATTACAAGACAATAAATAAAAGAGACAAGATAAAAATAACCCCCATCTTCATTTCATCATCCACTCAATGCTCTCACTATATTTTAATGGAGGAAGACATGAAGAAGAGGAAGAAGCTAAACTAAACTATACTAAAAGAGATGGAAAAAGAAGACCTTTGGCTTGGCACAAAACTGGGCTATTTATAGGCTGAGTGCTGAAACCCTAGGGCCACATTCTGGCCCCAAATGAAATGTCCAAACTAACCCAAAAATTTGGTCAGATGATGACACTAAACCGCGGCGGATCCGCCACGAAAACCCACATTTGGCGGCGGTTCCGCCGCGGTTTTGTGGAATTGGGGTCTCGTATTTTCTGGGTTTCCTTGTTTTGCTATCTTATGTTGTTATACATGTCCCAATTTGCAAATTTCCTTCACAATTTCTTCAGATCTGCACAGTCCAAACATAACTTCACTTTTGATTGATTTGACCTTTCTCCCTCGAGCTCCGCACACCCATTGATTCTTATGTTGCCCCTCTCGTGCTCTGTGCTTGTCCGAGACACGAATGACCACTGTCATATGTTTTGTCTCTGGAACTGGTACGCGGTACTGGACGGATACGGATGACCGAAACCCGGCTTTATCTGTTGGTAACAGATGTTCTGTATTTTGGCATAACAGTGGAGATTTTGTATCATTTGTGTTATTTTGGACTAGGAACCTGCAGCCTGTAAATATGCAGCAAACACGGATTAAAAGCACCTACCTATAATCAAACGAGAATAAGAGTGAGCGGTAATAAATGCAATATTCTGGTATGAACAACTTCCAAAGTCCATACTTTGTTGGTGTGCATGGATTCCATTTTGGATTGCATGGCATCCAGCCATTTCACCGAGTCACTACCCATTATAGCTTGTTGGAAACTAGTAGGGTCATCATCATTCATGATGCAATCTTCTCTATCACCATCAATGAGGAAACCATAGTATCTCTCTGGTGGGCGAGAAGTCCTATGATTATCATGTTTTTACCGTGTCGTATTTAGAAAGAATTTTGAAATTACCGCAATAAAAAACGGTGTCGCGTGTAGCGAGCCGTGATGAGTACGGGTCGTCCGTAGGGAGATGGTTTTTAGGCTTGTTTTAACGAGTTAACAACGTGTTTTGATTTGTTGTTTTATATTAAGTGTTGTAAAAAAGTTATGTTTTGATAAAGACTTGTTAAGGGTAGTTTTAGGTTATCTTGTGTTAAGATAATGCTTGCCGGTTCTTTATAGACCCAACTTTGATTTTGACACTAAGGTAATAGGCAACAACGTGGATTAGGGAACTTGAAATACGGTATTTACGGTTTTGAACTAAATTTGTATTCCTTGTCCATTGTCCTTCCGTTAATCTCTCTTGGCCATAGCCTTCGGCAAACCACTTGCAATCCGGTCACGATTAGAATTCACCGCTAACGTGCTAAGATAGGATGTCTAACAGAGCGGAATTACGAGAGGTTTGGTCGGAGTTTCAATTGCAAAGTTAAGGTTTCAAGGTTTTAAGGTTTTAGCAAACATTTCTTAACACAAACGAACTATATTCTACCTTTAACAAGTGAATCAATTACTCACACATATTCACAAAGCAAAAATAAGGAAAAGAGAAAAGAGTAAAGAACATAATGAAAAATGCAAGAAAAGAAAGGCAAAGAGAGAACCGATGAATTAAAGTGCGAATATCTTCGAGAGTTCTTAAGCCCGGTGCAATGTGAAATCCAAATAACAAACTTTAAGGTTGCAAGCTCACTTAAGAGGTTGCAAGATCAAAGTAAAGCAAGGCTTTCACGAGTTCAAGTGTGTAAAGAGCAAGACATATGAAAAGAGAACTTTTTATTGAATTTCAACAAATTACAACTATTCTTGAAGTCAAGAACCGAAGCCTTAAGTTTGCAAGTTCAATGAAGAAGTTGCAAGGTCAAGACAAAGGGGCAAGAGCTCAAGAGGTTAAAGAGAAATAAAATTACAAATACATGAGTTCTAAACAAAACTAGAGCAAACAAAGTATCCCCTCCCCTTACCCTCTGGTATGTATTTATAGGCTCCAAAGAAAATTAAACAAACAATAAAAATGAGCTGATGTAGCATCAAGGGAGGGACCACAGAAGACTGGGGTTCATCTGCCACATTAGGGCCGGCCAGGCCGGTTTATATGGTAATGTGCTCGGTCCAAATCCGAGGGATGATGCTCGTATTTGGTGTGATGGCTTGTGTTGTCCCCAATATCACTCTGGTGCTGCTAGTTTTCTCTGTTTTAACCTGGTCTGCACTCAGGGTTTTGGAGGGAAACATTGTAGCTTTAAGTCAACACGCATCTTGTAGCATTTAATGCATGTCACACCCACTTGTGTCTTGGGCAGCCCCCCACATAGGTCAAAGCCTAAAAGAGTTGTGTGTACACTTGTATTGTGTTGGACCAAAATTGTGTACACATTATTTGTTGCAAAAGAACTCTTTGGATATCGGTTTGAAGTTCCGGTTGCAGTGTCGGCTTGAAACGTTATATCCGTGATCTTGAGTGTGTTTCCAGTGTTGTGTCACGAATACCTGTAATATGTATTTACTGAGCAGTCACTGGTTAATAGTACCGATATATAACAAAATAGATAAAGAATGATTGGTATCAAAATGCAATTTTCTGAGATGAACAATTACCCCCAAACTTATCTTTTGCTTGTCCCGAGCAAAACAAAAAAAAGAAATCCTGACCTCATTTCGCAGGTAACGCAGTTGCACTGAGCTTGTGCAACAAGCCGTTAAACCTTTAGGTGTCCCTAGTAGGAGGAGTGTTGTCTCCTAAGGGTTTTCAGCGTATTTCACCCACAAAATCGCGTTAAACTATTTTTGCGAAATAACTATGATTCTAACCCTAAGGTTTTGTTTCAAAGCTAGCAATTCTATTATCCTAAATTTAGAACTATCGAACCATTATTTTGCACACCTCGTTTCCTATATAATTTAAGATTCTATATGTTTTTACGTGCAGTGCAAATAGTGTCGTTATGTTTCAAAAAGATCGATTAAAGTCGTCATGTCACAAAATAAAGCCCAGATAAAAACTTAAAAAGGATCGCAAAAGTTTTATAAAAGAGTTAAGTACTTCTCAAGTTTCGTTTTCCAGTTAGGTTTCAAATTCAGAATTTCTATTTTCCTCAATAGGAAACTAGGTCTTATTTTTCACTCCACCTTTTTCTTGTTTTCGTTTCATACACACCTTCGTGAACGTGCAATAGTCATCATCATAGGATTGAACCTTTATATCTCCGTTAAAATATTTTTTATAAGAACTTGCCTTTTTGTCAAGATTATTCTCACACAAAAAACCGTTAGGCCTTTTAACTTGGAGAGAACACTTGCTTGACTTTGTTTTAATTGGGACTTTCTAGGTTTCTTAACGAGCTTTGGGCCAATGCTCCCAAACCAGTTTGTTTCAGGGCATTAGGTGTAGAGACACTCCGGCGGACTTATTTACTCAAGTTACTCAGGCCCTAAAACAGAAGACCAATTTTAGCATGAAAATCATGACGATTTTAATGTGAACGGAGATATAACCGGTTGTTCAATTATTTTTTAGGATAAAAGACGTGTTTAGTGGGTCAGGTGTGTAATCATTCCAATCAAGTTTCAGATGGGTCTTTCTTCAGAATTAGTTCTAATTAAGTCATATATAATATCCCTTCATATCCACTTCAATTTATAAACTATTCTTGATATTACTTATTTCAGAACAAATGGTCCTCAGATAATAGTTTATCAATTTAAAAGTTTTCAGACATAATAGACTTGTCATCTAATTTTCAAAACTCACGACACATGTAGCATGATGTAAAGATATATATTAGCTATAGTTAACTTCAAAGGAGGGTAATTTTTCAGGTTTTCAAAATCTAAAAATAGGATTTAGTTGTTCCTATCATATCAAACAAAACCGTCGAAATATTGAATCTAAGTTCTCCCACTAGCTAACTTGACGACAAACTTTTTATATTTTTAGAAAAGTTTCTAATTTTTATAGGTTTTAATAAGTACGTAGATGCAAAATATACATATGAATGCGAATGTTAGAAATGCGTAACGAGCGTACCCCCAAACTTAAACTGGACAGTGCCCTCACTGTCATTGTACATCAAGAAGGCAAAATTATTGAAGGGTCAAAATCGTCGGTTAGATATACATTTTTTTTTCTTTTTCCATTTTTATTATGAACAAAAACTGAGCATTACCAGACAAGATTGCTCGTCAAAAATGGATATGCACCGGACAAGAATATCCACATATATATACAAAAAATAGTATATACATACCCCCAAACTTATTTGAAACAGTGTCTCCACTGTTTTTGGCTGGATAACCGAAGTTTGGTGGTACACAGAGGAAGATTATGCAGGATAAACTGGCTCCAGCAAGATCAGGAGCACCTCTGATTATTCTGTGATAAAGTACGGTTTTAGTCTGTGTCCGTTTACTTTGAAAAACGAACCGTCCTTTGGATTCTCCAAATCCACAGCGCCATGCGGGTATACACACCGCACAAGAAAAGGTCCTTTCCAGCGAGATCAAAGCTTACTGTGATGGAAATGTAGTCGGGTGTCGTAAAGAAGTACTTATTGTTCAGGTGTGAAAGTTTTGCGCGTAAGGTGTTTATCATGAATCACCTTCATTCGGTTCTTAATGACAACCGCGTTTTCATAAGCTTCATCCCGAAGCTCGTTCAGTTCGTTGAGCTGCAGCTTCCGATAGCTGCCCGCATCTTCAAGGGTTAGGTTCAACTCTTTGATCGCCCAAAATGTGCGATGCTCGATTTCCACAGAAAGGTGGCAAGCCTTTCCATACACAAGCCGATAGGGAGACATTCCAAGATTAGTCTTGTATGCAGTGCGGAATTCCTAAAGAACATCGGTTAGTTTCAAAGACCAATCTTTACGGTTCTTGGAAACCATTTTCTCCAAAATCTTCTTGATTTTCCGATTTGAAACATCGGCTTGCCCACATGTTTGGGGGTGGTAGGGCATGGATAGCTTATGACTAATGGAGTATTTCCGGATTAAGGCCTCGAAAGTCCTATTACAGAAATGCGTCTCATTGTCACTAATGATCGCGTGGGGGTGCCCGAACCGGGAAAAGATGTTTTCTTTCTGGAATCTAACGACAACCTTGTTGTCGTTCGTCCGGATTGGCACTGCCTCGACCCATTTAGAGGCATAATCAACAGCTAGAAGAATATACAGGTTCCCAAAAGAGCTGGAAAACGACCCCATGAAATCAATTCCCCAAACATCAAAAATCTCAACAACCAAGATTGGTTGGAGAGGCATCTCGTTCCTCCTGGAAATCCTGCCCAAGTGTTGGCACCGGAAGCAAGTCTTGCAGTAATCATGTGCATCTTTGAAGAGTTGTGGCCAGTAAAAGCCACACTGCAAGACTTTCTCAGCTGTCTTTCTTGGGCCAAAATGCCCGCCACACACTTGATCATGGCAAAACGACAGCACACTCTTGAACTCATTATCAGGAACACACCGACGAATAATCTGGTCGGGACAATACTTGAACAGGTAGGGTTCGTCCCAGTAAAAGTGTTTTACTTAGGATAAAAATCTAAGTCTGTCCTAACTTGACCATTCGGTCGGTAGTAGTCCTGTTGCTAAATAGTTCACAATATTTGCGAACCAGGGTTCGCAGGATACTGTCAAGAGTTGTTCATCAGGAAAAACATTGTTGATTGGGAGTGGAAGCATCGGTGAAGAAAGAAGTCGTGAAAGATGGTCGGCCACTACGTTTTCACATCCTCTTTTTTCCTTAATGACAAGGTCAAATTCTTGAAGTAAGAGGATCCAACGTATCAACCAAGATTTTGCATCATTTTTCGCAAAAAAATGTCGCAGAGCTGAATGATCAGTGTAGAAAATGACTGGAGAGACGATCAGATAAGTCCTGAATTTTTCTAAAGCAAACACAACAGCCAAGAACTCTTTCTCGGTTGTTGTGTAATTCAGTTGGACATCATTCAAGGTCAGGCTCGCATAGTAGATTACGTGCGGCATTTCATCGATGTGCTGTCCTAGGACCGCACCGATAGCTAAGTTGGATGCATCGCACATAATCTCAAAGGGATACGTCCAGTCAGGTGAAGAAAGAACGGGAGCAGAGGTGAGAGAGCTTTTCATTGATTTGAACGCGGTCACACAGCTCGAGTTGAAGTCGAATGTTGTATCCTTAGCCAGTAGAATAGTCAAGGGTCTAGCAATCTTGCTAAAGTCCTTGATAAACCGTCTAAAAAAACTGGCGTGGCCAAGGAAAGCTCGGATATCTCTGACGCATCTGGGAGGAAGGAGATTGGAAATGAATTCATTCTTTGCTTTGTCAACGTCAATGCCATTTTGTGAAATGATATATCCTAGGACAATACCTTCGCATACCATGAAGTGGCACTTTTCCCAGTTTAAAGTGAGGTTTTTATCCTTACATCGGGTAAGGAAAGCGTTGAGATGTTGCAGACACTCGTCAAAAGAATCGCCAAAGATGGAGAAATCATCCATGAATATCTCCAAGAATTTCTCAACCATGTCAGAGAAAATTCCCATCATACACCGCTGGAAGTTAGCGGGAGCATTGCATACCCCGAAGGGCATGCGGCGATATGCAAACGTGCCGAAGAACAGGTGAACGTGGTTTTGTGATGGTCTTTTTCGGTGATGGGAATCTGTTTGTAGCCTGAGTAGCCGTCCAGAAAACAGTAGTACTCATGTCCAACCAATCTTTCGAGCATTTGGTCAATGAATGGTAGCGGAAAGTGGTCCTTCCGCGTTGCGGCGTTGAGTTTTCTATAATTAATGCATACTCGCCACCCAGTCTGAGTGCGAGTAGGGATTATCTCGTTTGCCTCGTTTGTGATGACCGTTATGCCCGACTTTTTGGGGACACCGTATATAGGACTGACCCACTGGCTGTCTGAGATAGGGTAAATGATACCACTATCCAGACATTTGACGATCTCTTTTTTCCCAGCTTCCTTCATGATTGAATTTAGTCGCCTCTGTGGATCCTTGGCTGGTTTGTCATCATCCATCATATGAATGTGATGTTCAACGATCAGGGGACTAATCCCCTGGATGTCCGCCATTGTCTAGCCAAAAGCTTGCCGATTGCTTTGCAAGACCGTGAGAAGGACTTTCTCCTGCTCCGGAGCTAGAGAAGCCGAGATGATGACAGGGAGGGTCTCGTTCTCACCTAAGTAAGCATACTTGAAGTGAGTCGGCAGTGGCTTGAGTTCGAGCGTCGGAGGTGAAACGATTGAAGGAAAGATTGGCGAAAATGTCTCGAACTCAAAGGATTCTAACAGAGGCTCAAAACGAGTGTATGCGACCGAGTTGGATGGTTCAACTAACGCATCCAAAAATTCAAAAGATTCAAACTCGGGTGGCGACAAGCCAAGATTGTTCGAAAACGTGAAACACTCATAATCATTGTCGGGAGCGGAAGCAACAGCAGGTTCAAAGAGGAACGCACTAGTGGCGTCAAGATTGCTGTGATCGAACAATAATTCCTCGAATTCATAGTCCTCTGGGGCGATCTCCTGGATTGAACAAACATCGAGTATATGAGAACTAGGTTCGGATGGCTGATTCCCTAACCTAAAAATGTCGAGTTCAATTATCATGTTACCAAAAGATAGGTTCATCGAACCATTTCGACAATTGATTACAGCATTTGAGGTTGCAAGGAATGAGCGACCGAGTATCACCGGAATTTGATTCCGGGTGGTAGCTACAGGTTGTGTGTCTAAAACAATGAAGTCAACGGGGAATATGAAGTCTCCAACTTTGATTAACACATCCTCTAGCTCACCCCTAGGATGGGTGAAGATCGGTCGGCCATTTGGAGAGTACAGTGTGTGGGTTTTAGCTCTCTTACACCTAGTTGCTCATATACAGAATACGGAAGTAGGTTAACACTGGCACCAAGATCCAAAAGAGCGCGGTTGATGTTCTTATCCCCAATGGTTATTGAAATCGTTGGACAGCCAGGGTCTTTCCATTTTTGAGGTAAAGTTTGGGTAAGAGTATCACTTACGACACTAGCTGAGAAAACCTTCTTGGGTACCTGAGACTTCCTCTTCTTAGTGCACAAGTCCTTCAAGATTTTTGCGTAGGAAGTGACTTGTTGGACATCATCTAAGAGGGGGAATGTTGATGTTAACCTGTTTAAACAACTCCAGAATTTTCTCCATTTGTGAATTTTGTTTATTGGACCTCAACCGGTTTGGAAATGGAACATTTTTGAAATTGGTTGAGTCCAATACTTGTGGAGGAGATTGTGGAGTTAGAACGGATCCCAGAGCTGGAGTTTTAGTGGAGTGAGATGTGGGTCCGTTCGGAGAAGCGGAAGAAGAATAGCCTTTTGAAGAATGGAGAATAGGCTCAGAAGACGAAGAAGAAGAAGAATAAGAAGAAGAGGAAGAAGCGGCCGGGGTGTCATCCTCTATCCGCGTGCCAATTTTGTTGTGCATCATCCTTCCAGATCTCAAGGTATTCACGGCACTCACATTATGATTCTGTTGTTCAAGAGCAACATGTGCATTATGTGGGTGACCAGGATTTGGGAGTGGTTGGGATGGAAGCTTCCCTTTCTTCCGGTCGCTTAACGCCGCATTCAGCTGTGCAATCTAGGCTTCGATGGTCTTTTTGCTTTGCACGTGTGCAGCGGTGTGTTGCACCAAAGACTGAATAGAAGAGTGGATTTTGGCGGTGGATTGAGTCAATTTCTTTACAAACGCCTCCAGACTCCGTTCTAGCGAGGAAACCTTAACGTTGTTTGATGGGACAAAGTTGTTTTGAGGAAAAGAATTTTTGGGTGCAAAGTTTTTCGTTGGATTTTGAAAAGGTTGGGGTTGGAAGGGCTGCTGATATTGATGTTGAGTTTGTTGCTGAGCTTGTTGTTGAGGAGGAGGAGGCCTCTGGAAGTTGTTGTGGCCTTGGAATTGATGGTGGTTATGATTCCAGGCAAAATTGGGGTGGTTCCTCCAACCGGGATTGTAAGTGGAAGAGTATGGATCATTTCTTGGTCTTTGCTGAAATGCAGCATTTACCTGATCCTGTCCTTGAGAAGGTGGGTTGTAATGACACTCTTCGGTCAAATAGGATGGATCAGAACAACAAGCGCAGATGGTAAGAGGGGGAAGAGCAGGGGCTGGAGAAGGAGATGAGAATCTGCTCTCAATTGCTTCCAGTTTTCGCGTGATTGCTGCCATCTCGGCCTTCATTGCAATTAAGATGTCGAGTTGATGAACTCCTGCCTTAGAGAGACCGGAATAAGTAGAAGAAGAAGAAGTGTTCGGTCTGGTGCTTTCCCACTGAAGTGTCTGTTCCCCAAGATCATCGAAGAATTGCCATGCTTCCTCGTCAGATTTGGATAGGAAATGGCCTTGACAAATGGTTTCCAACAACTGCTTAGTTGCTGGATTCAGGCCCTCATATAAGGTTTGGCAAAGTTTCCTCTCTCAAATCTGTGATGAGGGCACTGAACAAGAAGGTCTTTGTATCGTTCAAAGCACTTCCAAAAAGGTTTGGTAGGAAGTTGGGAAAATTGGTTAATTTCATTTCGGAAACTCACAGTTTTGTGATTTTGGTAGAATTTTTTAAGAAACGTTTTTACAAACTCGTCCCAACTAGTTATGGAATGCGATGCAGTGCTATACAGCCACTTCTCAGCAAGGTCACACAGAGTGAAAGGAATGACTCGTAGCCGTATAGCATCATCAGACAGTTGGGTTGTCTTCATCATTGCACAGACGTTCTGGAACTTGTTGATGAAGATGTAGGCATCTTCGGATTCCAGCCTGTGAAATTTGGGCAACATTTTGATGAAGTGGGGCTTAATTTAGAAATTATCCCCATTGGACGGTGGAAGTGAATGACAGGTAGGGAGTGCGGCGCGGTTAGGATAGAAACGATCCCGAAGCGTGATTCGCTGTGGCGCTTCAACAGGAGGTGGTTGCGGGTTGTTCGTACCCAAATGAGGTGGAATTAGCCCTGAGGAAGGTAAAGGGATGTTAGGAGGAAATCCTGATATCTCAGAAGAAGAATTTTGTGATGGTGAAGGTGAAGGTGAAGGTGAGGATGTATGAACAGAATCCCGGTCAACGACAGAGTAGGCCGGCAAAGGTAAGGGTGAAAGAGGCGTGGAAGGAGTTTCGACCGCGGTGTCGATCTCGTAGTCCGTAGGGTCTAACGAAACGCGGACTAAACGGTCACTAGGGTCCCTAGTCCAAGAAAACATACACTAAACAAGTTTAGTGTAGTCAAAGCGTAGAATGTGAGGGTAAGAAAACGAAAGTGGAGAAAAACTGGTTGAAGGTGGTAAAAATGGAGAATTTGTGTTTGTTTCAAAAGAATGGGAAAATGAAATGACGGTTCAACAAACACAATTACAAATGCACAGTCACAAATGCACAATCAACACCTAGAATAGTGTCCTCTATGTCTACTAGACATGATCCTAACTGTTTCAAAGCGACAAATTGTGAGATAACCCTCAAATCGCCTCTTCACAGCCAGTTGTAGCCAGGTAAGAACAAGTGAGGTAAGGAGGGTTCCTCTCACGAATCACCGTGAGACGGGCCTTTTAAAATTACCTCCTCACATGTCTAGACACCACAAATGTCATGTTTTGATAAACGACCGAATGCCCATAATCTTCCTTTGTCCTATTAAGCGCGATAAGTCCTTAATTGGCTAAGTCTGGATATTTTTTATTAAGCTTGAGGTGACACTTATGCAATTAGTGATTTCTGGGATCTTAGGAAGGGTGGTGAAATCCCCACCCAATCTGGATTGTGTTAGAGCGCCTAAAATCCGTATTAAATGATGCAATGCGCAAATTCAACAATGTTTTGTTTTCAAACAATCAATCAACATGTTTTTTTACTTTAAATGTGGCGCAGCAACAAATACGGTTAGTCTTTTTTTTGGCTATTTGCGGCGATGTTGCTAAGAATCCTGCAAAGACAAGAATATTGGAGTGTCGGGTTTGAGATGAGGAAGTTTAGAAAAATACGTACCAAAAAGAATCGAGTTTAAGAAACTCGTGTTGATATTGCCTCCGAGTGGTTGAATGGTTCGCTTGCGCGGGTCTAACTACGCATGTCTTTGGCACTAAGTGTTCACTTCCCTTGTACTTGACAAATGCACTCTTGTTCCACACAATCGCTGGTCGTCGATCCGTCAAATCTGCAAATGTCGGAAAAATACGGATATTTGAGCTAGAAAGCGACATAGATAGCCAAAGTTCAGAACACAAATAATTAAGAAAATCAAACAATAAAAATAGGATACTAACAGAACACTAGAGGCAACACAAAAAACCAAATGTCAAAATATTCCTATAGAACCGGCGAGCTCGGATTTGAGGTGTATGTCGCCGGCCAAATTTACAATTTTGGTTCTAAAATTTTATGTGTTTCCTCTATGCACTCAAAGAATTCCATTTTTATAAATTGATTTTTTCTTTTAAAACTCAGAGTGTTAGCAGAATATAAATCCAGAGAACAATCTTGAATGTTATTGTGTTTGTGTCGGTTTTAAAAAGAATGGTTTTATCCGTTTGAATGTGTTAGAAAATCATTTTTTTACAAAATATGCACAAATTAACCCGAGACTACAAGTATAAAAGCGTTACCGTCTCCCCGGCAACAGCGCCATTTGATTATCACGTTTTTATCGTGTCGTATTTAGAAAGAATTTTGAAATTACCGCAATAAAAAACGATGTCGCGTGTAGCGAGCCGTGATGAGTACGGGTCGTCCGCAGGGAGATGGCATGTTTTTAGGCTTGTTTTAACGAGTTAACAACGTGTTTTGATTTGTTGTTTTATATTAAGTGTTGTAAAAAAGTTATGTTTTGATAAAAAGACTTGTTAAGGGTAGTTTTAGGTTAGCTTTTGTTAAGATAATGCTTGCCGGTTCCTTATAGACCAAACATTGATTTTGACACTAAGGTAATAGGTAACAACGTGGATTAGGGAACTTAAAATACGGTATTTGCGGTTTTGAGCTAAATCCGTATTCCTTGTCCCTTGTTCTTCCGTTAATGTCTCTTAACCTTAGCCTTCGGCAAACCACTTGCAATCCGTTCACGTTTAGAATTCACCGCTATCGTGGTAAGATAGGATGTCTAACGGAGCGGAATTGCGAGAGGTTTGCTCGGAGTTTCAATTGCAAAGTTTTGGTTTTATGCTTTTAGCAAACATTTCTTAACACTAACCAACCATATTCTACCTTTAACAAGTGAATCAATTACTCACACATATTCATAAAGAAAAAATAAGGAAAAGAAAAACGAGTAAAGAACATAATGAAAAATTCAAGAAAAGAAAGACAAAGAGAGAACCGATGAATTAATGTGTGAATATCTTCAAGGGTTCTTAAGCCCGGTGCAATGTGAAATACAAATACCAAACTTTAAGATTGCAAGCTCACTTATGAGGTTGCAAGATCAAAGTAAAGCAAGAATTTCACAAGTTCAAGTGTGTAAAGAGCAAGACATATGAAAAAAGAACTTTTTATTGAATTTCAACAAATTACAAATATTCTTGAAGTCAAGAACCTAAGACTTAAGCTTGCAAGTTCAATGAAGAAGTTGCAAGGTAAGACAAAGGGGCAAGAGCTCAAGAGTTTAAAGAGAAAGCAAATTACAAATACAAGGGTTCTAAAGAAAACGAGATAAAAAAAGTATCCCCTCCCCTTACCCTCTGGTCTGTATTTATAGGCTCCAAAGAAAATTAAACAAACAATAAAAATGAGTTGATGTGGCATCAAGGGAGGGACCACAGAAGACTGGGGTTCATCTGGCACTGTAGGGCCGGCCAGGCCGGTTTATATGGTAATGTGCTCGGTCCAAATTCGAGGGATGATGCTCGTATTTGGTGTGATGGCTTGTGTTGTCCCCAATATCACTTTGGTGCTGCTAGTTTTCTCTGTTTTAACCTGGTCTTCACTCAGGGTTTTGGAGGGAAACATTGTAGCTTCAAGTCAAAACACATCTTGTAGCATTTAATGCATGTCACACCTACTTGTGTCTTGGGCAGCCCCCAACCTAGGTCAAAGGCTCAAAGAGTTGTGTGCACACTTGTATTGTGTTGGACCAAAATTGTATACACATTATTTGTTGCAAAAGAACTCTTTGGATATCGGTTTGCAGTTCTGATTGCAGTATCGGCTCGCAACGTTATAACCGTGATCTTGAGTGTATTTCCAGTGTTGTGTCACGGATACCTGTAATCTGTATATACTGAGTAGACACTGGTTAATAGTACCGATATATAACAAAATAGATAAAGAATGTGTGGTATCAAAATGCAATTTTCTGAGATGAACATCCTACTAGATCTACGGAGTGACCGAGGCTCATTGAGTTCTATCGAAACTTCAAGTTCAACCAAATCGTCAGCAGTTGTTTGTGGCTCAGGAATTTCTTCCAGTTCTACCGTATTCCCAATAGTATCATTTGTAAAAAATTCATTTTCTAAAAATATGGCATATTGAGAAACAAACACTTTTTGTCCTCCTTGTTGTAGAATAGATATCCATATGAATGTTTAGGATATCCCATAAATTTACACAAAACCGATCGTGTCTCGAGTTTGTCTGGAATTTTCTTTATAACAAAAGCAGGACAACCCCATATCCTAACTCTTTTAAGTGATGGTTGTTGCCTCATAAAAAAGAGAGAGGGAAGAAAATTCCCCATAACTCAAGCCTCATGTGTTAAATTCGTGAGCTCCTATATGCAAAGCATATAGGCGCTGCAATCAAACAACTAATGGGATAAATGAGCCTCACGTGTTAAACAAGTGATCGTCTATATGCAAAGCATATAGGCGCTGCAATCAAACAATTGGTAGGCTAAATAAGCCTCACGTGAGTGCCTATAAGCAAAGCATATAGGCGTTGCAATCAAACAACTAATGGGCTAAATGAGCCTCACGTGTTATACACATGAGCGCCTATTGTGAGGGTGTTTTTCGTCACCCCAGTGAGATGGGAATACGCGAGCGCTTGTCAGGCGTACTACAGATTCCCCCTGCCTAGGGTAGGCCGGGGTTTAATGATTGTGGGGATCCGAATCTCCGGCAGCCGCGGACTAAGCTGCCGTTAATTACCCATCGCCTTTGGGGCGAGGGAACCTCCGATTAACGGGTTAAACTGGTCATGCGAACTCAATGTGCAGTATACGTGTGTTTTGAAAGGGGGTTTTGGATATATCGGGAGCCACGCAGAGTTTTTACGGGGGTCCCGCTACCCGGATAGCGGGCTGGGGGTCAAGGGGGCTAGCAGCCCCCTTGCGGGGTGCGGGGCAGCGCCCCGTTAGAATTAAATCAAGAGTTCTAACAGGGACAGTGTCGTGGAGTACGTGTATGTATAAATTTGTATACATATGTATATATGTATATATGTACACAAAAAGAGGGGGAAAAGACATCCAAGGGATGCGCAGGTGCGCAAGCGCGCGCCACGTGTCGGCACGCGGGCGCCTTGCGCACTTGCGCAGGTGCGCAAGCGCGCGCGCCACGTGTCGGCACGCGGGCGACTTGCGCACTTGCGCAGTTGCGCAAG
This sequence comes from Agapanthus africanus, assembly GCA_030015575.1. Classification (NCBI taxonomy): domain Eukaryota; kingdom Viridiplantae; phylum Streptophyta; class Magnoliopsida; order Asparagales; family Amaryllidaceae; genus Agapanthus; species Agapanthus africanus. Next base: position 124,359,711 of record JASDDO010000031.1, read on the forward strand.
CGCGCGCCACGTGTCGGCACGCGGGCGACTTGCGCACTTGCTCAGTTGCGCAAGCGCGCGCGCCACGTGTCGGCACGCGGGCGACTTGCGCAGTTGCGCAAGCGCGCGCCACGTGTCGGCACGCGGGCGACTTGCGCACTTGCTCAGTTGCGCAAGCGCGCGCGCCACGTGTCGGCACGCAACTTGCGCACTTGCGCAAGCGCGCGCCACGTGTCGGCACGCGGGCGACTTGCACACTTGCGCAAGCGCGCAGGTGAGGCACAACAGGCTTTTTAGCCTAAAAAAATTTCTCAGAAGAGAAATCAGAGAGGAGTTGGACTCCTAAATGTGTTTTTCTTTTTTTTTTTTTTGAGGGTTTAGTGAAAGATATTCTTCTTCTTCCTCCTTTGTTAGCTGGATCTTGAAGATCAAGAGATGTGGGATTTCAAAATCTTTTCTTTTTGAGATCTGATGGAAGATCTGAGTTCCCCTTGATGGGTTTTGTGGTGAAAAACTAATTTGTTTTGAAAAAGGAAGAGTAAAACTCTTGATTTAATTCAAAAGAAAGAAGAAGGTTTTGGAACCTTGGAGAAGGAAGAAAGAGCTCAGCTCTGAAACTTTTTTTGGAGAGAGAAAAAGTTATGAGATATTTTCATTATCTTTTGCCTTTATAGGCTATACACTTTACACATAGCCCCTTGGGCTTCTCAAAATGGCATTTTGCCTATCCCATGGCTCATGTGCCATTTCTTTTTGCACATAAGCCATGGGCTTTACAAAAATTTGGCTTTATGCCTATTTTTCTTACATTTATCCGAAAATAAAATAAAAGAAAATGCAAAAAAATTATTTATTACAAAATTTTTATCTTGGCATGGGGGGAGGCCGGCCGCTTCATGTTCGGGCTCGACCCGGGCATGGGCCCACTGGGTCTGGGCTTGGGCTCACTTGGCTTGGGGTTGACTTGGATTTTGACTTGGTCAACCGGGGTGTAAATTTTTACCCCAACAAATTGCCCCCCATCAATAAATGCACACCACATATGTGGGTCGTGTGCATGAAATTGATGGATCTTCTTTCACGTGGAGGCGACTTGATTTGGTCCCCGCTTTTTGGGAAGCTGGCACTGCCCTTTTTACGACATGGACGGCCGTTGCTTGACATGTATCCGAGACAGAGTGTTTGTGATAGACGTTTTCCCTGGCCGGAGTGATCTGGTTCCCGCTTTGTAGGAATCCTGCGCTGCCCTTTTTGCGACTTGGACGGTCGGTGCTGCCCTTTTAGCGACTTGGACGGTCGATGCTGCCCTTTTTGCGACTTGGACGGTCGGTGCTGCCCTTTTAGCGACGTGGACGGTCGGTGCTGCCCTTTTAGCGACGTGGACGGTCGGTGCTGCCCTTTTAGCGACGTGGACGGTCGGTGCTGCCCTTTTAGCGACGTGGACGGTCGGTGCTGCCCTTTTTGCGACTTGGACGGTCGGTGCTGCCCTTTTAGCGACGTGGACGGTCGGTGCTGCCCTTTTAGCGACGTGGACGGTCGTTGCTGCCATTTTAGCGACTTGGACGGTCGGTTCTGCCCTTTTTGCGACTTGGACGGTCGGTGCTGCCCTTTTAGCGACGTGGACGGTCGTTGCTGCCATTTTAGCGACTTGGACGGTCGGTTCTGCCCTTTTTGCGACTTGGACGGTCGGTGCTGCCCTTTTAGCGACGTGGACGGTCATTGCTGCCATTTTAGCGACTTGGACGGTCGGTGCTTGGTTTGACTTGCCCTTCTTCTTGCACTGTCAGGGGTAGACTTGACTTGCTCCGCTTCTTGCGGTGTCGGAGTGGAAGTTGACTTGTTAATTTTGATTTGGGTCGACATCAGCATCGCTATACTGGAATATGGTACCAGGAGCGAATCATCATCTGTCATGGAAAGGATTTTGGGATTTTGGTTTATGTTTGGCATCTGCATTGCTGCACTGGAATAATGCCAGGAGCAACTCATCATTTGCCCTGGGAGGATTTGGGAGAAATTGGAATTGTTTTACGCCCGTGGATTGTATACGGTTTTGCAGGATGTATGATCCAGACCGTAGGGCCGGAAAAATTTCGGGACTTTGTCGGCGTCTGCATCGCTGCACTGGAACATGGTACCAGGAGCGACTCATCATTCGCCATTGGAGTATGGGATTTGGAATTTATTTGGCGTCTGCATCGCTGCACTGGAATATGGTACCAGGAGCGACTCATCATTCGCCATTTGGGGATTGGGGAGCGATGGCTTAGGAGACAGGTTTAGATCCCTATCGCCTAAGACTTTTCAATTTTATGGGCCGTGAGGGTCCCATAAAAGCATTTTCTCCCTACGAGTCGTAAGGATCCCGCAGGTGTATTTTCTCCTTAGGAGTCGTGAGGACTCCTAAGTGTGTTTTTCCTTTATGAGTCGTAAGGATCCCACAAAGGTTTGTTCTCCTCATATATCGTGAGGACACATGAGTGGGTCTTATCAATGGAGCATCATTCCCAAAGCGGAGACCGGCCGCGTAACCGGTGATTACGGTGGGGCATGGGTATGATGAGAATTATTTGAGCCCGTGGATTGTATACGATGGTCAATTTGGGGACCCACCGTAGGGCCGGGAGAATTTTGAGAAATTGGATTTTGGTTGGCGTCTGCATCGCTGCACTGGAATATGGTACCAGGAGCGACTCATCATTCGCCGTTTGGGGACTTGGAATTTGGATCTTGTTTGGCATCAGCATTGCTGCACTGGAATAATGCCAGGAGCAACTCATCATTTGCCTTGGGAGGACTTGGGATTTGGGTTTTTGGTCGGCATCAGCACCGCTAACACTGAAGCGAGATGCCAGGAGCGAATCATCATTTGCCGTTGCCCATTGGGGAACGATGGCTTAGGAGTTAGGTTTGGGTCCCTACCTCCTAAGGCTTTTCAATTTTATGGGCCGTGAGGGTCCCATAAAAGCATTTTCTCCCTACGAGTCGTAAGGATCCCGCAGGTGTGTTTTCTCCTTAGGAACCGTGAGAATTCCTAAGTGTGTTGCTCCTTTGTGAGTCGTAAGGATCTCACGCAGGGGTTTTCTCCTCACAAGGTCGAGAGGACTTTGTGAGTGTACTTCATCTCATTTCACGAGTTCGCGCCCTTTCGGGTTTTCACAGACTCGCCGGTAGTCCTGCCGTTTTTACTCACGGAGCCCTTTCGGGTTTTCATCCGTGCCCATTTTGCTTGTGAACATACCGTTTATTTCTTCTTCTTTTTTTTCTTCTTCTTCTTTTTTTTTTTTTTTTTTTGTCGCTGGTGGGACTTTAAAGTAGTCTCGCCGACAGGATTTGGGAGAAATAGGGGTCATTTACGCCCGTGGATTGTATACGGTTTTGCAGGATGTCTGATCCAGACCGTAGGGCTGATGTGCTCAATTCGCCTGCGACTTGGAGCATTCACATGTAGTATTTCTTGAGATATCGGCCGTTGATGGGTGGCATGGGCCTTTCTCCCTCGGCACTTATTAGTTGGTAGGATCCTCCGTCAAACACTTTCTCGATGACGTATGGTCCTTCCCAGTTTGGCTCGAATTTTCCCTTGGCATGTCGATTGGGGATGATCGGTCTTTTGAGGACCAACACCAATTCACCTTTCTTGAAAGTGCGGAGACGGGTTATCTTGTCATAGGCCCGTGACATTTGGGCTCGGTATAACTCCAGATTTTGCTGCACCGCGAGCCTCTTTTCTTCGAGGGCATCGAGTTCTTCAAGTCGAAGGAGAACGTTTTCTTCCTCCGTCAACTCATGTTGGACGGCCATTCTTAAGCTCGGAACTTCAACTTCGAGGGGGAGGACCGCCTCCACTCCGAAGAGCAATGAGTATGGAGTGGACTGAGTTGGAGTACGGTGCGTGGTACGATATGCCCACAATGCCTCGTGAAGCTTGAGATTCCAGTCTCTCTTGTTGGCTGAAGCATTTTTTCTCAGGAGCTTGCATAGAGTCTTATTGAAGGCTTCGGCTAGCCCATTGGCTCTTGGATTATAGATGGAGGAATATCTCCAGTCTATCTTGTGCCGAGTAGCGAACCTTGAGACATTGAAGCTCTTGAAAGAAGGCCCGTTGTCAGAAATGATTCTTCTTGGTGTACCGAAGCGGTATAGAATATTATGCTGGAAGAATGTCAGAATATCTTTTGTCTTGACTTCTTTTAGCGGGACAGCCTCAGCCCATCTGGAGAAGTAGTCTGTCGCGGCCAGTATGAACCGGTGTCCTTTAGATGACGGAGGATCAATTGGGCCAACAATGTCGGTGCCCCAGACTTCGAAGGGCCACGACGCCACCGTAGGATGCAACGGATTGGGATGCTTGTGAATGAAATCACCATGAATTTGGCAGATATAACATTTCTTTGCATGCTCTCCGCAATCCCATATCATGGTGGGCCAGTAATACCCAAGCCGTTTGATTTGAAGTCGCATCTTAGGGCCAGATTGGTGAGCACCGCAAACGCCCGAGTGGACATCTTTCATGACCTTTTGGGCTTCGGCTAATGACAGACACCTGAGCCAGAGTTGGTCATATGACCTGCGGTATAACGTGTCATTTACAAACACGTATCGGAGAGCTCTTTTCTTCAGCTGAATCCTCGCAGATTTCTCTTCGGGCAGCTTGTCGTATCGGAGGTACTCTATGAAGGGTTCTCTCCAATCGGGCTCGTCTTGGATGATCGAAGCTTCTTCCGCAGGACTGCTCTTCTGTTCCGCACTTTCCTCTTCTCGTAGAGAGACTAGGGGTAGAATTTGCCGGCTCCTGACTGTGATCAGAATTTCGTCCATGTCAGGATCAGCTAGCTCCTTGGACAAGCGAGCGAGTACATCAGCCTTTCCGTTCAACGCTCTAGGGACTCTCGTTAGTTCAATGTGAGTGAACCTTTTCATGAGTTCCACCACTCGACCTCTGTACCGAGCTAACTCGGGTTTGTATATCTTATAGTCGCCGCTTACTTGGTTGACGACAAGCTGGGAGTCACCGTAGACTCGTAGCCGACGGATTTCCATTTCTACGGCAAGTTCCAAACCAGCTATCAGAGCTTCATACTCAGCTTCATTGTTTGTCTGAGGCTCGGTGAGAGCAAAAGAACGCCGTAGGGTTCCCATTGATGGTGTGATGAACACCAATCCTATCCCTGCTTTTATCTCCGGGACGCTTGATTTACTGGAGGTTCTTATCGAAGAGGCCCCATCGAAGTAGAGCTCCCAACATGGCTCGTCATTCTCGAGATGCAGCACTTGTTCGTCGGGTAACTCACAATTTAGTGGCGACCCTTCTGGTATGGGATGAGCAGCGAGAAAGTCTGCAAGAGCTTGCCCTTTTACTGCTTTCTGAGGAGTGTAAACTATGTCAAACTCAAGTAGCATGACAGCCCATCTTGCCATTCTGCCGGCTAGGCTTGCTTTGGTCATCAAGTGTTTGAGCGGGTCGACCTTGGAGATCAGCATAACCCGATGAGTGAGCAGATAGTGCCTCAGCTTCTTCACAGCAAATATCAGAGCCAGGCATTGCTTTTCGATTGGGGAGTAGTTGTGTTCCGCCCCGACTAGAGTTCGACTGAGGTAGTAGAGGGCATTTTCTTTTCCTTCCTCATTATTCTGGGCAAGGAGCGCACCGAGTGACTCGTCCAGCGCGGCAGTGTAGAGAATCAGCGGTTTATTTGGAATGGGAGCGGCCAGCACTGGAGGGTGCAACAAGTATTGCTTGATGCTTTCGAACGCTGCTTGACATTCAGCATCCCAGATAAAAGGAGCTCTTTTCTTCATGAGCTTTGAGAAGGGCCTACATCTCCCTGATAAATTTGAGATAAACCTCCGTATATAAGCAAGCTTGCCTTGAAAAGATCTTAGCTGCGTCAGACTCTTCGGAGGGGGCATCTCCATGATGGCCTTTATCTTTGATGGGTCAACTTCGATCCCTCGATGTCGGACTATGAAGCCCAGGAATTTTCCCGATGACACGCCAAAAGCGCACTTCAGAGGATTCATCTTCAGATCGTATTCCCTCAGTCTGGTGAGAACAGTCCTGAGATCTTGGATATGATCGGCCTTGGCTTTAGTCTTGACGACCAGATCATCAACATAGCATTCGACGACTTTATGGATTAGATCATCAAAGATATTAGTCATTGCCCTTTGATATGTAGCACCTGCGTTCTTCAGTCCGAATGGCATTACCTTGTAGCAATATATTCCGATCGGGGTTCGAAATGCTGTGTGCTTCTCATCCTCAGGCGACATCTTGATCTGATTGTATCCAGATGAGCCGTCCATAAAGGTGAACAGTTCGTAATTTGAGGTGTCATCGACCATCATTTCCATGACCGGTAGCGGGAAGTCGTCTTTAGGACATGCCTTATTGAGGTCCCTGAAATCGACACAAACTCGGATCTGCCCATTTTTCTTCTTCACTGGGACTATGCATGCGATCCAGTCTGCATATTTCTCTTCCCTGATGAAGCCGGCATCGATGAGCTTCTTGGTTTCCTCGATGACCTTTTCTTCCAACTCCCTTCTCATTCTTCGAGGAGCTTGTTTGACTGGCTTAGCATCAGGAGATATAGCCAGCTTATGCACGGCTACCTCAGGGGAAAGGCCAGGCATTTCTTTGTACGTCCACGCGAAGCAGTCGACGAACTCACGCAGCAGGGCAATTATCTGCTCTTTCATTTCCTCCGACAAGAGTGAGCTGATGTAGGTCGGCCTTGGATTATCGGGCGTTCCTAAGTCAATCTCGGTTAGCTCATCAAAGGTTGCTTGTCCGCCATCTTCGAGCTCTTGAGGAGCTTCTTCTGGCTCGGCTATCTCGTCATCATCATTTGATCTTTCGCTGGCCTCACCAACATGGATCATGTAGCACGCTTTGGGATCAGGTTGAATGTAGCCTATGCCCCGTCTATCTGGAATCCGTCCATCGATGAGTGCTCGGACCTGGGGAGGATACCATAGCCCTTCGTAAAACTTTGCTTCGGACTCCGTTTGATATAACCGGCATCCGCACTTCTTAAAGTATTCCCGCATCTCGGGCGCATAGTATCTGGGATTGAGGACGGCTCTTATGCCCCTCTCATAAGGAAGGCACGCGACAGAAAGGTCGTCCGGGTGCACAACGGGGTTTGACCCATAAAACAAGATGCCCTTCTGTCCACTTTTCCTCCCGGGAACGTAGAAAGTTTTCAGCTGGTCCACGGTGGAGATTGATAATGCATCGAGCTCTTTGCACATTTGCTCTGGTACCCTTGTAACGGCTAGGGACCCTTCTGCAACTTCGAAGGTCTCTCGTAGTTTCGCTTGCTGCGTGGGGGTCCAATCTGCACCGCTGTTGCACGACAGGTCCTCCTCCTCTGACTCTTCAGTGTCACTGCCAAAATGAGGGCGGACTTTGCTGCTAGATGGGCCTTCAGTAACAGATTCGTCCGTATCGCTGCCGAAATGAGGGCGAGTTTTGCGGAAGGACGGGCTTCCAGCGTCGGACTCATCAGAGTCGCTGCCGAAATGCGGGCGCACTTGGGTATTTTTGCTTTTGAAAGTGATAGCCGGCGCAGATTTGCTTTTGAGTCTTGGGGCCGTTCTATCTTCAGTTAGTTGTGGCTTAGCATTTTGGTGGTTCGTAAAGTACCGAGAATCCTCATATCGGACTTCATGCACACCGAACGGCTGGATGTCTCCGTCAATGCGTCTTTCTTCGCCATTTTTAGTGTACTTCATGCATTGATGGAGAGTTGACGGAATGATGCCGTAATCGTGGAGCCACGGCCGCCCCAAGAGAATCTTATAAGACGTGTCGGCGTCGATCACGTATATCTTAGCTTCAGTTTGCAGATCCCCAAATTTGATTGGCAAAGCTATAGACCCCAGAACTTGCTGGCAATTTTGGTTGAAGCCTTGAATGACAATCCTTTCCCTTGACAGGTGTCGGACGTCCATTGACAAACTCTTCAGAGTTCGCAAGTTCATGATGTTCACTGAGGACCCCGGATCAATCAATATGCGATTAATTCGATCTCCGTCGCTGTACCCGGTCACGTAAAGCGGCCGATTATGCTCTGCCGTTCCCAGTAGCAAGTCTTCATCCTTAAATGTGACTGCGGCGGCATGCAAAGCGTGCTGGGCTTCTTTCATATTAATTTCCGCAAAGTGGGCCTGATACCGCTCGGGGTTTTGTAGAGCGTGGATGAGAACATCTCTAAGCTCCTTAGATAGGACCAAGGCGTCGTAGATGCTCAGGAGAGACGGAAGCTTCCGGAGATGCGCCAAGACATTATAGTCCACCGAGGAAGGACTTATGTTTTCATCAGCCGGTTCTCTGCCATCTTCTTCATTAGTGACTTGTTTTTCCTTCCCTCTTGGGGCGTTGCCCTGATTTGGCGGTAGAGCCCTGCCGCTTCTGAGCTGGATTTGATTGGTCGTTGTGGTGAGCTCCTCGTCCTCTTCCGGAAAACAGAGATCATCCTCGGAGTCGCTGCCAAGACGGATGGCGTAGCAGGTCACTACTGGGATCTCTTCATTGGAGTCTTCTTCTAACTCCTCCAGAATTTCAGCCGCTTGTACAGGGAAGAACTCTTTCAATTGAATCAATGTTCTTTCCTTTTGCTCATATTCTTCGAGGGAATCGATATACTTTTGAATGGTCGATCTCCCTGCAGACTCTTTTTCGCGCCGAGCTGCACTTTTCTTCTTCTTGAGCTTCTTGGATTTTGAGCCTGATGGAGCCGCATTGGCAGCTGGACTGGTAGGATTCTTCTGTCCTTCCCATTCCATCCTGGGTTCTTCCCGAAGTAGCTTTATCATCTTCTTCGTCTTATTAGATATGTGCGTACTCCACGGAGGCCGCGATGAGTCAGTTTCGTTTGTCAGGGCAGCGGGTTCGGCTGTCTGCTCCCAGAAGGCTTCAGCTTCCGTCTGTATAAAGTTGGCGGTTGCAACTTGATTGTTCACCAACACGCTTTTGGACAGCTCGATCTCTCCAGCCTTGTACTGCTTCTCGACCCAATCCTTGAAGATATAGCAATCCTCGATCGCATGGCTCACTACTCGGTGGTACGGGCAATACAGGGGATTGTCGGTCATTTTTGCTTCTTGGGGTCTTTTCGACTCCGGCAGTTGTAGGCCGTTGTTCAAGGCATCTTTAAATATCTTGCGGACCTTGTCCCTTCTGAAAGAGTAAACCTTGTTCTTTTTCTCCTCTAGGGAAGGCCCATCTCCTCCCAGCAAGGGCTTTCGAGACCGGTTGGTTTTGGATTCGCCCGCCCTTCGCTTTTCTTCATTGTCGGACGCATTGAAGACATTGGTATTGCTGGAACTCCCACTTCTACGGTTGTCGTCCCGCTTGCTTTTCCAGGTTTTGTCTCTCTGAGAGTCTGGCGGGGACTCTTGCTTCGAGCGTTCCAGCATTTGGACTTTCTTGGTTAGCTCCTGAAACGTCTTGAGGCCCGCTGTACACAAGAATGGGACCATCCAATTGCTGAGGTTCCCAATAAGAAGGCTGACGGACTGGTCCTGCTCCAGCGGCGGTTCGCACTTGACTGTGAGATTACGCCATCGAGCGATAAATTCAGTGTTGCTTTCATTCTTCCCCGGCTTGGTCCTCACAAGGTCGGCAATGGAGATTTTATCACTGACACTCATGAACCTTTGCCGAAACAGGGACTCCATTTGGGCAAAGGTAATGACGGACCCATCCAGTATACTCGCATACCAGTCGAAGGCGACGCCGGTCAGGCTGTTGACAAACTGACGAAGAAGGAGCGCATCGTTGCCCCCTGTATTTCCGCACGATGCTTTGAAGTGGGCGACGTGCTGGTTTGCATTCCCCGTTCCATCAAATCTTCCGAACTTAGGAATGACGTAGCCGCTTGGGAACTCAATCAGATCGTACTGCGCGGGATATGGCCGCCCACTACTGCCGATTTCTTTCTGAGCTTCAGCTTCGGCCACCAATGTTTTAACCTTGCTGGTGACCAAATCCATTATCCGATCCTGTGTTAGCGGGATAGTGCTATCTGGGGCCAAGGCATCCCCAGAAGCGGAATGTAGCCGGCTTTCATTCGGCTCGACCAGTCTTGGTCCCAAAGGAACAGGCATTGGCTGCCTCGGATTGTCATCACCCGGCTGATTAGTAGCGGCTTGTGCTTGATTAGGAGGCGCTCGAGCAATTTGAGCCGTAAGCTGCATCACCACGTTCGTTAAGTCGTCAATCTTTGAATAGAGCTTGGCCATCTCTTTATCTTTGCTCCTGAGCTGTTTTCGAAGTTCTTGAAGCAGCTCTTGCTCCGCGGTCCTAGGGCGGAAAGTCGGCTCTTCCTCGCTGTCCGAGCTCGACTCTGCATGGATCGAGGGGTCTATCTGCCTATCATCCTCATCGAGAGGGTGTTCTTCATCCAGCAGGGGCGGCTGTTCTTGGGCGGCGGCAATCACATTCAGGCTAGATTGGGCTTGGGATGTGGTGGCCCCGTCCTTGCTTTTGCTGCGAAGGTTGTCGCTAGGGCGCCCGCCCGCCATATAGACCGTATGGACGATATATCCGGCCGTCTTTCTATCATTGGCAGCGGATTTCACGGATCGCTGTCTTGACCCGCTTGCTTCGGTAGCCGGTAGTCGATTGAAGGCGGCCGGCCTAACCAGGTTCTTGAATGGTGCTAGCGCTTCTTTTCTGGGTTTGCCCCGCTGCTTTCGCGCGGCACAGAGTGCTTGATAGACTCTTGAAGAGACAGTGTCATACTTTTTCTGTTGGGGCCGGGACACGTCTCTTTGTGGCACTGTTCGGACCGCTGTCTTCTTGATTCTGGCGGTCATGGCGTTTTTCTGAACCCACTTCAGAGGCTCGAAGGAATTGCTGATTCTTACGTCCGACTCAGCCGTCGTCGCGGGGAAACCCTGCACTTGGAACTTCACATGATTCCATTTGGCCGAAGCCTTGGCCCTCTTGTTGGCTCGATACCTGAGCCGCTTCTGCCTTAACTTTTCCGTTCTAAGCACCTGGCAGACTTCGACTTTTTGGGAAGACGCCGCAGACCGGTTGATGGAGGGCCTTGGAGATACGCTCGATTGTGCATTTGTTGGAGTCATCGCCTGAGCTCGTCTGCAACTTTTAATGTTGCCCTTCACATCGGAAGTCTTGCCCCCAGCTAGAGCACCAGGGACTCGTTCAGACACCATCTTAAGTTTCGGTTGTGGTGCCTTGGCGATCACGACATTCGGCCTCTTACCCCTTGAGACCGGCTTGGCCACCTGTTCCGCTGGGATCTCTGCCAGATGTTTGCTTTCGGCAGGGTAGATGATGACAGAGCCAAACTGGCGGGGCGGTTCCTCCCATTGTCGACTGAGGCTTGCGGGGAGAACCACACGAGCGTTGATCTTGACCACGTACGGAATCGGGGTCGCTTTGGACGTTGAATTCGTCTGGGAAGACATTGTCGTTGAAGGTTGATTGCTGCACGAAAAAAAAAACATCATTTCAGTATAGGCAATCGATATGTATATTGATTGAGTTCGTATGAACGTTTAACCCGAAATATGGGAGGAGAGATTGGTCCCACCGGGCGTGCCAGAATCTGTGAGGGTGTTTTTCGTCACCCCAGTGAGATGGGAATACGCGAGCGCTTGTCAGGCGTACTACAGATTCCTCCTGCCTAGGGTAGGCCGGGGTTTAATGATTGTGGGGATCCGAATCTCCGGCAGCCGCGGACTAAGCTGCCGTTAATTACCCATCGCCTTTGGGGCGAGGGAACCTCCGATTAACGGGTTAAACTGGTCATGCGAACTCAATGTGCAGTATACGTGTGTTCTGAAAGGGGGTTTTGGATATATCGGGAGCCACGCAGAGTTTTTACGGGGGTCCCGCTACCCGGATAGCGGGCTGGGGGTCAAGGGGGCTAGCAGCCCCCTTGCGGGGTGCGGGGCAGCGCCCCGTTAGAAATTTTTTTCTAACAGGGACAGTGTCGTGGAGTACGTGTATGTATAAATTTGTATACATATGTATATATGTATATATGTACACAAAAAGAGGGGGAAAAGACATCCAAGGGATGCGCAGGTGCGCAAGCGCGCGCGCCACGTGTCGGCACACGGGCGCCTTGCGCACTTGCGCAGGTGCGCAAGCGCGCACGCCACGTGTCGGCACGCGGGCGACTTGCGCACTTGCGCAGTTGCGCAAGCGCGCGCCACGTGTCGGCACGCGGGCGACTTGCGCACTTGCTCAGTTGCGCAAGCGCGCGCGCCACGTGTCGGCACGCGGGCGACTTGCGCACTTGCGCAGTTGCGCAAGCGCGCGCCACGTGTCGGCACGCGGGCGACTTGCGCACTTGCTCAGTTGCGCAAGCGCGCGCGCCACGTGTCGGCACGCGGGCGACTTGCGCACTTGCGCAGTTGCGCAAGCGCGCGCCACGTGTCGGCACACGGGCGACTTGCACACTTGCGCAAGCGCGCAGGTGAGGCACAACAGGCTTTTTAGCCTAAAAAAATTTCTCAGAAGAGAAATCAGAGAGGAGTTGGACTCCTAAATGTGTTTTTCTTCTTTTTTTTTTTTTAGGGTTTAGTGAAAGATATTCTTCTTCTTCCTCCTTTGTTAGCTGGATCTTGAAGATCAAGAGATGTGGGATTTCAAAATCTTTTCTTTTTGAGATCTGATGGAAGATCTGAGTTCCCCTTGATGGGTTTTGTGGTGAAAAACTAATTTGTTTTGAAAAAGGAAGAGTAAAACTCTTGATTTAATTCAAAAGAAAGAAGAAGGTTTTGGAACCTTGGAGAAGGAAGAAAGAGCTCAGCTCTGAAACTTTTTTTGGAGAGAGAAAAAGTTATGAGATATTTTCATTATCTTTTGCCTTTATAGGCTATACACTTTACACATAGCCCCTTGGGCTTCTCAAAATGGCATTTTGCCTATCCCATGGCTCATGTGCCATTTCTTTTTGCACATAAGCCATGGGCTTTACAAAAATTTGGCTTTATGCCTATTTTTCTTACATTTATCCGAAAATAAAATAAAAGAAAATGCAAAAAAATTATTTATTACAAAATTTTTATCTTGGCATGGGGGGAGGCCGGCCGCTTCATGTTCGGGCTCGACCCGGGCATGGGCCCACTGGGTCTGGGCTTGGGCTCACTTGGCTTGGGGTTGACTTGGATTTTGACTTGGTCAACCGGGGTGTAAATTTTTACCCCAACACCTATATGCAAAGCATATAGGCGCTGCAATCAAACAATAGGTAGGCTAAATAAGCCTTACGTGTTAAACACGTGAACGCCTATATGCAAAGCATATAGGCGCTGCAGTCAAACAACTATAGGAAATATTGGTCTCACGTGTTAAACACGTGAGCGCACATATGCAAGGCATATGGGAGCCAAATTAGAGGAGTCAAATAAGCCGCATGTGTTAAACACGTGAGGGCACCTCTTTATGTAGCTCAATGAACTGTTGGATCAAGGATTTAATGGTGGTTAAGTATAGAATTAAATTGTATTGGGAAGGATATTTTCTGTTAAACAGAAAGTTAGTTGGTCAAAAATCTAATGAGATGGAAAATATTTCCCATATCTTTCTAAACGAAGAAAGATTGTGCTCTGTTAAACCGAGCACCTTTGGATTAAAAATCCAATAGTGATGAAAATATCACCGTTCAATAGAATATTATTATATATATGGAAGAATATTTCCCCAATCTTGTTAAAAAAACAAGAACAACATATTCTGCAAAACCAAAGACACTTGGATCAAAGATCCAACAGTGGGTTAAATTCCCCAAATCAAATTTGAGACCAATTAAATCAATTGGAATCTATCAATGAGAGATTTTTTCAAAACCAATTAACAATCTGCCTCCACTATATAAAGAACCCGAGACTTCAAGTCTCAGATAGAAAAAAAAACCCTATAAACTTCTGCCAAAATACAGTGAGCTCTAAAAGAAAAGAACAGAGAATTTAATTCTCAAAGAAGAAGACTTTCCTCCTCAAAAACCCTAGGTAAAGAAATACAGAGATCAAAATATCTCTTTTTACCTATATAGAACTTAGTTCTTCCTCTAGATCAATGATCTTCAAGACAAGCCTCCCACAAGTTGAGAATTTAATTCTCATCGGGAAGATCTTGTTCCTGAGAATCAAAGATTCAGAAAAGAGCTAGTTTAAAAAGAAAAAAAAAGAACACATGGTCTGGGAATTTAATTCTTCCGAAATTAGGGTTTAACCCTACATAAAGAACATAGTTCTTATAAAATTAAAAAAAGAACTTAGTTCTCCAATAAAAAAATATGATGATCCAAGATCATCAAAACTGAAATCTTGATGATCATCAATGACTAAAATGTCATTAACAGAGAATGGCATCTCTAAGAACCAGAAGAACTTGGTGACTCACGCGAAATACATGTGAGCAGAATTAGTGCTTATGACTATTATAGTGTCTCACGTGTTTCTCACGTGAGTACCTAAAACAAACAAAACAAGAGCTAAAATTCCATACGTGCTTCCCACGCGAGCGTCTCATTTGTGTTGATTAGGCAACCACCAAACAAAGGATCCCGGCATCCCAAAAGTAAAGTAGTCAGGCGAAATACACGTGAAATACTCTTGGAAACCTGAAATCTGGCTCCTCACGTGCTTCACACGTGAGTACCAGAGATTTAGTCATGTGCATAGCACTTCTGAAAAAAGGGGGGCGAACAAAAAAAACCCGAAATCAATACTTCACACTTACGTGCTTCCCATGTGAGTGATGTTAGTGATATATGCCCTAGAGGCCATTATTGTATCATACTGGATTGTAAATTACATAATGAGAGCTTAGGATATACACGGATATATTAACAGTCTTTCTCAAAATGGTAGTATGCTACCTGGTTTGTCTCTACCTCAATATGTGCATGTGTTTTCTTAGCATATCGTTTATACATATTGGTAGAGCCCTTAGGGTCTTTGCTTGATTACCAGCGTTGTGATGGAAGTCACACTAGTGGGGGCTGTGTAGTCTATAAGCACATCCTATACAGGTCCCTAGTCATCTGATTATCGAGACGGGGCATCGATACTGTCATGACCCAAATGTGGCACGTGACCGGCACTTAAATCATGTGACATCTAAAGACATCGACACGGTTCAAGTAAGCCGAAACCAGGAATCTAAACCCTTTTTGAAAAATATTGGAGGTGAGTTTAAATAGTCATCAGATGGAATCAGTTTAAATAACGTTTAAGTTAACTAAATATGTTTGAAAAGCATCTATGACGTTTTGAAAGTTTACAACACCTCCTTTGGAATTTGTATAAAACCCGATACAACATAATAATAAAAATAGCATCCCAACGGGAGCTAGCTTCCACGACCAAACAACGGAGCAGCCAAACAATCTATATCAGAAGTCGACTCTAAAGAGTGCGACCTCACAATTTCTAAGTCTCGCTTCTAAGTCCACAATATAGCATTTCTAAGTTGATGGAGTTTCCACTAGATACAAGAATATAAGAATAATCAAGAGTGAGTACGATACAATAATAACCCACTTACCAATCAGTCACCGAAAAGAATGTGTACCCAAGCCGCTGACAATCCAAGAGGTAAAACCTGCAAGAAACTGTGGCACAATGGGGATGAGTTACCAACTCAGTGAATAAAAGTACATCTAAAGATAGAAATCGAAATGCACGACGATACCTAGGTCATAAGTATAGTACTACCATAATCTGTAATAATATAACATGATATGTGTATGTATCATAATGTAACACTAACTGTCATGCAACCCCAAATAGAATATATATAGGTACTGTCCCCCGGATCAGTCCTAGCTGAATCCAATAAATGAAATCTAACTATGTACCTCATGATAACAATCATATCAATATATATAGATGTCCAACATCGACATCGAAATCAGAAATCTCACGTGTTCACCATCGACACATAAATGCAAATACCGTCGACACCATCTCAATAGATGATCGCTACCCGATATCCCTGGCCCCGGTCGGTATCCCCTGGATATCCGCCGTGCCCAAATCGAAGCCTGGCCAGTATCCCCTGGATATCTGCCATGCTCGTCTCTATCTCCGGTATCGAGTATCCTCGCTAGGCTCCTCGCCAATAATGCGGCTTTCCAGCCCCTCGGTCTCGAACCGGGTCCACCATGTATCCGACTGTATAGCCCGTCCCACTCAGTCCAGATAATAACAAGTCCGAAATCGTATAGCCCCCCCTCTCAGTTCGGAATAAAATACTAATAAAACATAAAGCTCATGGTGGACGCCAACTCATCATATACAAAAATATCAAGTAAGAATGAGAAACTTGCATAGATCATTCTGATGATATATTATATATCTACATATATAACAGTGTCCCATACCACCGATATATATCATCAGGAGTAAAATATCCAGAATATCCATAAGAATCAAATACAACATCTATAGTACTGATATTCGTAATTTACGAAAGGTAATAAAGAAAGACTACTAAATTAAATCATATAGGCACAATGATATCAATTGTACTATGTCATGGCACTACTAATGTGTGTAGTGTAGCATACGCGTCTGTGCTCGTGCAACATGGCAATCATTAGTATTTGTGCAAGTGTTCTACTGTGTAATAACCTATTCATATTAACATATATACATACGCATTATATAACAGAACGATTCTACAGTGACATGGCAGTACCAATGAGGTGTAGTGTAACATATAGGTACGTGCTTGTGCAGCATTGTACTCATTGGTAATTGTGCAGTGTTCTATCAGAGTGTTCGTATTACGGAAATGTATACTATCGATAAATATTACTCGAACATGTAAAGTAAATCTAAGCATAACTAATAACTGTAATTACCTGTTATGAGTTAAACCATTATCTTTGAAAAGCGAACGAAACGTTGGTTTTGAGATAAGGAAGCTGCCTTTGATTAAAATATATATTCTTTTCGGAAATTGTCACCGTATCCTTGTATTTTATCATTTAAAAGGGAAACGAATCGTAGTTTTTAAAAGAATATAGCTCACACAAGTATTACATCCTAAAACAGAAAATAATTTAGCTCTACGAGTCTAATGGAAAACTTGGTCATTACTCGGCATATAAATCTCATCATTTCCAATACATATAATTCCTTGTATAATACCTCATTGTATCACTGTATTTGTATCATTTTAAGCACGACATGATTCCTCATACAAATCCATCAATCATATCCATTTCATAAGGATCTAACGTCACGTACATATGTCATTAAAACTATGCATGAAACTATATACAATGAAGGACATACTATATATGATACTATATCAATAACATTAATATCTAATTAGATATCATACTATTTTATTTATAAGGTCATGAGGGTGTTATACGCCATCCACCAAACTTCCCCCGTAGATGTAAATCTACTCACCAACTTGATGAGCCTGCTGAAATCCACGCTACTAAGTTCGTCAACTCCGTCTCGGAATACTTCGCGATCGCACCTATAATCGTATTTAAAATCGCATCGATGTACATATCATATTGAAAACCAAAACAACGAGCTAAGAACCCGTAGGTTAGAACCTACACCTCACTTACCTCAAAGATGACCAATGGCCCCTGAACTTAACGTACGAACGTCAACGTTTCAGTTGCGGTACAGAAATACGGAAAATCATATCGAAATGTCGGAAACTTTAAATAAAATCCGAACTAAACATTCCCAGATTTCTCTGTATGAATATTGGGACAAATTAAACAATACTAAAAATCATAATTTTCCCATATAATGGCATAGAAGAAAAACCAACACCAAACACCCAATGGGGGTCGGCGAGCTCGGAAAAGGCCCAGAAGTCGCCGGGTCGACCAATGACTTGGGAGCTCGGTCTTTACGTTAAGTCTTATAGTGGTCCTATGATGCTTATGGTGTTGCTAGTTTTTCTATTGATTAAACCTATTGGTTCTAGAATCAATTGCAATGAGCTAGATATCAAAAAATCCCAGTTTATGATACTGCACAACTAAACATGCTACGTGTCGTATATAGAATTTTACTCCAAAACTGATATTAGCTTACATATTTAACCTACTGAAAAATTAACTTAAACTAGCAATACCAAACATACTTATACACATACAGAGGGTTACCCTAAAAACCAAAATCTCCAATTCCCCTAGAAATCCGGCGAGCTCGGATTTTTGCCAAATGTCGTCGGCCAAAATCCGAGGGAACGGGTCCGTTTTCCTATGGGTTATTCTAAGTCAAATTAATAAGATGAAGGTGTTGTTTGGTTAGGTATTTCTCATCTAAACTATAGAAGGTTCTAAACATAGCTATAATTATTCAAATACGATATATACCGATATCATACCTCTAAACAAAAAAAATATTGAACTAAGATCTGCATGGTTGAACTTATACATGTTGAATGATTCACAAGAGAACACCAGCTCAAGAATCCTATGATGGAATCATCTAAGGGTTGTAGTGTATTGAGTTTGATGAAGGGTACACTTGATGAAGAAAGTCATTGCTCTCTCCCTCTCTCTCTTTTGGTATGAACACTTAGGAAGTTTCTTGGTTTGGGGCTGAAGAGTGTATTGTTTCAGTTGGGATAGCTAAAGAAATTCTCAAGTATTATGTGTAAATGGGTGAGGAGGTATGTAGAGAAAGCATGAGGTGTATGTTAAGAGGTGGAGGTGGCATGAGAGGAAGGAGGATGTGTCTCTATAATGAAGCATGATGCATTCATGCAAGGAGGAGGTGTTAGAATTCAAGAAGGAGGTGGAAGTTATGAAGGAGGAGTTGGAAAGTGTTGAGCATGATAAAGATGAGGTGTTTTGTGAAGGTTAGCATAGAACATCATATGCCATCCATGATTAAAAGAAATATATCAATAAAGAAAATATCCATATTATAAATCCAAATCCATATGACATAAAAGATATGAAATGATAAATTTATCACTTAATTATCATTTGCTTAATATAAAATAAAATATCATGTTAAGATAATTAAAATACCATTTTTATGACATCACACACCTTTATTCACATTTTACTAAAATAACCACATTTTTACGGATATAATTCCGATACCAAAATCTGTATGTGATATCACTATTATAAACTCATTATTTTTATATTTAAAATTATAAATTTATATTTATAATTTTCCAAAATGTTACAGTCTCTCCCCCTTAAAGAAATTCGGTCCTCGAATTTAAATTAAACCCCTTCATAAAACATTTTTTTCTTAACCCAATCCACTCATTTCAAAACAATTTTCCGGGATCCAAATTTAAAACATAACACCCGCTCGATATAACAAAACTTCAAAGTCCCATACGAGCTAAAACGCATCATATCGCAACAGCGTGCGTGAAACATCAAAATATATAAAACTCACATAACTGTAACTCTAGCGGGTGCTATGAGAATTTCTCCAGTTATGATACAAATTGCCAAATACGAAAACCGTTGTGTATCCTAAGTACACAATCAATACAATAATCGTAGTGCAATATCGGTGCACACGACCAACCGAAAATACATGAATCAAATCTATAACATATCCTATCACGTGCAAAGCACGAAAAAAATCAACCCTAATGGGTTTACGTGAAAATCTCAAACCACACGTCACGGTGTGCATGAAACCAAAACAGCGCTAAGTGCAACAGGCGTGCACGAAAAGATATCTACTGCATGCACTGTGCATGGAACAAAAGTGTAAAAAATAGCATTAAGTGCATCTGAGTGTACGAAAATCAAATAAAAGTGCATCAGAGTGTACAAAATAAATCTCAAGTGCATCAGGGTGCACAAAATCAAAATCAAGTGCATCAGAGTGCAAAAAAATCAAAACGGTCAACTGATGTGCACAAAATCATACCAAATATACCTAGGGTATATATATAAAATCTCTTAACCATGTGCATCTGATATGCACGGAAATATCAGTGTAGTGCATCCGGTGTACACAACACTCCAATCAAGTGCAGTCACCTAGCACGAAAATCTCAAGCAAGTGCACCTGGTGTGCACAAAACATAAATCAAAGTGAAATCACTGTATATAGAAATCTCATTAAGTGCACCTGGTGTGCACAAAACCTCATGTGACCAACAAATCCTCAAAATACATATGTCAAATAACGAACGTTGAGTTTTCCTTTCTTCAATGTTGAAAATAAAATGTTTTAGATCATAAAACGCAAATCGAACTCAAAGGACATCGAAGCCTATCCTCTTCAAAGTTGGAAGGTGTTTATACCACCGGAATTGGCATAGCAAGGATTACTACTTGCCATCTTCCACGTTCTAACGTTCTCTGTGTCTGAATTCTGGTTCTCCTTGCCGATCTCTTATACCATGGCTTCTTTATGCGATCGTCCGGTGAGGAGTAACGACACCATTCATCTTACTGATGATGCATTCCATCACATCTTCTTGACCAATAGTCCAGTCTCTTATAACGCAACATGTTGATAATAGCAATCTCTAATCTCCGCGGGTTTGCTAACAACTGATTCTGGGTCCGATCTTAATTATTATCAACTTCTAGCAAGAACTCTTTCAGGTCTCCTACTGACCTCAACTATCCAGCCTGTCCAGAACTAGCACTCATTACTGAATCCACTTACTCCTTAGTAACAACTGTCATCCCTTTCTAATTTCCACCTGAAAGTGTAGTCGTACGATTCTCAGTATATGCATCAAATTTTTCAATATCAACGGTGAGGAACAACTGTCCACTGAAACTTCGCACCAATCTCCTGTTCCATAAATTTCGAATATCCACCACTTAAGGAGCGTATCTCGATTATCCGACGAGTTGCAAGTCATACACGGTTATGACCATGCCCAGAGCCCTACAAGACTTCCAAAAACACGAATCCGGCATCTCTGATACCCTGTAGAAGAATCTGGCTAAGTTCACCTTCGAAAACTAGTCCCAATTCGTCGGAGGAAAACTTATTGCACGATCTCTTTCTTGAGCGACTTGCATCAGGTCCGAGCAAGATCCATCGGAAGAAGCAATAATTTTCACCGATCTCGTATCGGAGCGCCACAACGGACTAAAAGTCCTAACCACCCGCATCTGAACGGCTACGAATCCTTCTGATCCATCTACACTTGTAAACATCGTCAACCATTAACTTCGTAAACTCTGGGAGCAACATCTCGATAACCTTAGCAATGATTGGTACCGCTGTGTGAACATTACGCGATACCACGATCTTCGGAGAGGGGAAAACATCACGCCTCAAGTCCGGCTGATCTCTAGCAATGATCCTACCATCTGGTGTGGATCCCGAAGAAACTTGCCTCAATATTAGAACTCGATCACATATAAATAAACGACATGTCTCTATATCACCGGAAAGTCACCCTGGTCAGTCCTTGTCCCCGAGAAGTCTGCTCTGATTGTATCTCTAACTGCAGCCCCCTCGGCTCCCATAAACATGGTGACCGAAACAATCAACATGCACTGACGAGGATAGATCAACGGAATGAATAGAAGGAAAATCTCAAGATATAAATCCTAAGGTAACTTAGGCGGAGTATCATATCGTAAATATGCCGCGGAACATATGTACGGTACGTCACTCTACTTAGTACCTACTCCATCAACAAGGCCAATCCTATATAACGAAAGTTCGGGTATAAGACCTCCAAAGTCAAGTCTATGTCCTATAAGGTAAATCCAGGTAATAAAATTACATGCCTAGATCCTATATAGCCAACCTAGACTCGAATAAAGGTTAAACCAAACGCTCTGATACCAACTTTGTCACGACCCAAATGTGGTACGTGACCGGCACTTAAATCACGTGACATCTAAACACATCGACGCGGTTCAAGTAAGCCAAAACCCGGAATCCAAACCCTTTTTGAAAAATATTGGTGGTGAGTTTAAAATAGTCATCTGATAGAATCATTTTAAATAACGTTTAAGTTAACTAATTACGTTTGAAAAGAATCTATGACGTTTTGAATGTTTACAACACCTCCTTTGGATTTTGTATAAAACCCGATACAACATACTAATATAAATAGCATCCTAACGAGTGCTAGTTTCCACATACAAAGGATGGAGCAGCCAAACAATCTATATCCGAAGTCGACTCCAAAGAGTGCGACCTCACAATTTCTAAGTCTCGCTTCTAATTCCACAATATACCATTTCTAAGTTGATGGAGTTTCCACTAGATACAATAATATAAGAATAATCAAGAGTGAGTGCGATACAATAATAACCCACTTACCAATCAATCTCCGAAAAGAATGTGTACCCAAGCCGCTGATAATCCAAGCGGTAAAACCTGCAAGAAACTGTGGCACAACGGGGATGAGTTACCAACTCAGTGAATAAAAGTACATCTAAAGGTAAAAATCGAAATGCATGACGATACCTAGGTCATAAGTATAGTACTACCATAATCTGTACTAATATAACATGATATGCGTATGTATCATAATGCAACACTAACTGTCATGCAACCCCAAGTAGAATATATATATAGATATTGTCCCCCAGATCAGTCCTAGTCGAATCCAATAAATGAAATCTAATTGTGTACCTCATGATAACAATCATATCAATATATATGGATGTCCAGCATCGACATCGACATCGAAATCTGAAATCTCTCCTGTCCAGCATCGACACGTAAATGCAGATACCGTCGACACCATCTCAATAGATGATCGCCACCCGATATCCCTTGCCCTTGTCGGTATCCCCTGGATATCCGCCGTGCCCAAATCGAACCCCAGCCAGTATCCCCTTGATATCTGTCGTGCTCATCTATAGATCTGGTATCGAGTAGCCTCGCTAGGCACCCCGCCTATAATGTGTCTTTCCTGCCCCTCGGTCTCGAACCGGGTCCACCATGTATCCGACTGTATAGCCCCCCCCCCACTCAGTCCGGATAATAACAAGTCCGAAACCGTATAGCCCCCCCCCACTCGGTTCGGAAAAAAATACTCAGAAAACATAAAACTCATGGTGGACGCCAACTTTTCATATACAAAAATATCAAGTAAAGAATGAGAATACTTATATAGATCATTCTGATGATATATTATATATCTACATATATAACAGTGTCCCATACCACCGATATATATCACCAGGAGTAAAATATCCAGAAAATCCATAAGAATCAAATACAACATCTATAGTACTGATATTTGTAATTTACGAAAGGTAATAAAGAAAGACTCCCAAATTAAATCATATTGGCATAATGATATCAATTCTACTAAGTCATGGCTCTACTAATGATGTGTAGTGTAGTATACGCGTCTGTGTTCATGCAACATGGCAATCATTAGTATTTGTGCAAGTGTTCTACGGTGTAATAACCTATTCATATTAACATATATGCATACGCATTATATAACAGAACGGTTCTACAGTAACATGGCAGTACAAATGAGGTGTAGTGTAACATATAGGTATGTGCTTGTGCAGCATTGTACTCATTGGTAATTGTGCAGTGTTCTATCAGAGTGTTTATATTACGGAAACGTATACTATCGATAAATATAAGTCGAACATGTAAAGTAAATCTAAGCGTAACTAATAACTGTAATTACCTGTTATGAGTTATACCATTATCTTTGAAAAGGGAATGAAACGTTGGTTTTGTGATAAGGAAGCTGCCTTAGATTAAAATAGATATTCGTTTTAGAAGTTGGCACCGCATCCTTATATTTTATCATTTAAAAGGAAAACGAATCGTAGTTTTTAAAAGAATATAGCTCACACAAGTATTACATCCTAAAACGGAAAATAATCTAGCTCTACGAATCTAAGGGAAAACTTGGCCGTTACTCGGTATACAAATCTCATCATTTCCAATACATATAATTCCTTGTATAATACCTCATTCTAACACTGTATTTGTATCATTTCAAGTATGGCATGATTTCTCGTACAAATCCATCAATCATATCCATTTCATAAGAATCTAACGTCACGTACGTATGTCATTAAAACTATGCATGAAACTATATGCAATGAAGGACATACTATACATGATACTATATAAATAACATTAATATCTTATTAGATATCATAATATTTTATTTATAAGGTTGCGGGGGTGCTATACGTCATCCACCCGACTTCCCCCGTAGATGTAAATCTACTCACCAACTTGATGAGCTTCTTGAAATCCACGCTGCTAAGTTCGTCAACTCCGTCTCGGAATCCTTCGCGATCGCACCTATAATCGTATTTAAAATCACATCGATGTACATATCATATTGAAAACCAAAACAATGAGCTAAGCACCCATAGGTTAGAACCTATAGCTCACTTACTCCAAAGATGATCAATTGCCCCTGAACTTAACGTACGAACGTCAGCGTTTCAATTGCGGTACAGAAATATAGAAAATCATATCGAAATGTCGGAAACTTTAAATAAACCCAACTAAACATTCCCAGATTTCTCTGTATGAATATTGGGACAAATCAACCAATACTAGAAATCATAATTTTCCCATACAAAGGCACAGAAGAAAACCAACACCAAACACCCAAGGGGGCCGACGAGCTCGGAAAAGGCCTAGATGTCGCTGGGTCGACCAATGTCTTGGGGGCTCGATCTTTAAGTTAAGTCTTATAGTGGTCCTATGATGATTATGGTGTTGCTAGTTTTTCTAGTGATTAAACCTATTGGTTCCAGATTCAATTGCAATGAGCTAGATATCACAAAATCCCAGTTTATGATACTGCACAACTAAACATTGTACGTGTCGTATATAGAATTTTACTCCAAAACTGATATTAGTTTACAGATTTAACCTACTGAACAATTAACTTAAACTAGCAATACCAAACATACTTATACACATACAGAGAGCTACCATAAAAACCAAAATCTCCAACTCCCCAAAAAATCCGGCGAGCTCGGATTTTGCCAAATGTCGCCGGCCAAAATCCGAGGGAACGGGTCCGTCTTCCTATGGATTATTCTTAGTCAAATTAGTAAGATGAAGGTGTTGTTTGGTTAGGATATTTCTCATCTAAACTATAGCAGATTCTAAACAAAGCTATAATTATCCAAATACGATATATACCGATATCATACCTCTAAACAAAAATAATATTGAACTAATAACTGCAGGGTTGAGTTTATACCTATTGAATGATTCACAAGAGAACACCAACTCAATAATCCTATGATGGAATCATCTAAGGGTTGTAGTGTATTGAGTTTGATGAAGGGTACACTTGATGAAGGAAGTCATTGCTCTCTCTCTCTCTTGGTATGAACACTTAGGAAATTTCTTGTTTTGGGGCAGAGGAGTGTATTTTTTCAGTTGGGATAGCTAAAGAAATTCCCAAGTATTATGTGTAAATGGGTGAGGAGGTATGTAGAGAAAGCATGAGGTGCATGTTAAGAGGTGGAGGTGGCATGAGAGGAAGGAGGATTTGTCACTATAATGAAGCATGATGCATTCATGCAAGGAGGATGTGTTAACCTTGAAGAAGGAGGTGGAAGTTATGAAGGAGGAGGCGGAAAGTGTTGAGCATGATAAAGATGAGGTGTTTTGTGAAAGTTAGCATAGAACATCATATGCCATCCATGATTAAAAGAAATATATCAATAAAGAAAACTTCCATATTATAAATCCAAATCCATATGACATAAAAGATATGAAATGTTAAATATATCACTTAATTATCATTTGCTTAATGTAAAATAAAATGTCATGTTAAGATAATTAAAATATCATTTTTATGACATCACACACCTTTATTCACATTCTACCAAAATAACCACATTTTTACGGATATAATACCGATACCAAAAGCTGTATGTGATATAACTTTTATAAACTAATTATTTTTATATTTTAATTTATAAATTAATATTTATAGTTTTCCAAAATGTTACAGATACTCTGGAGTAGACTAGTGTATACGCTTCTCATCCCTGCAGGGGAGATGGTCTGTCCCACAGCCATTAGTACGTAGTACTGGAGATAGTATGCAGGTGCTCATTAGGTTATGAGTACACTGGACAGGACTCGTCGGGAACTATTTGTGGGTATTATACCTATCGTCGGGTAGCAGTTCCCAGGTGACATGAGTACTGCTTAGTCCCTCGTCTTGACACTACTACTTCACCTCGAGTGCGTTCCTATTGTACTTTGATTACTACTTTACCACGGCTCAAAGGATTCGTGCAAACAGGTAGTAGTTGGGTGCGGTCCCGAAGCACTTGGAGGCAGTGGCGGTTAGATAGGATTCGTCTCCCCCGGTATTGGCGGTTGATATCGTGCTGTGTTCGGAGAGCCATTACACAAAGTCCCTACCCAGGGCAAGAGAGATTTACTGGTAGGTATTCCAGTAGTTTCTCAGGGTGTTTTGGGCTACACTCTGGAATGACTTATTGTGCTATTAGGGGTCTGAAGATTACCGCCCCTAGGCCCGATATGCGATACTCTAAGACGAACAGACTGGAGTGTACAGATATTGTCACATCCAGGCTCAGTAGGAGTTCGGATGGGTTTCCTCATCGGCCTTCTTATCGACAGATACTTGGCTAGCTGTTACGTGCATCTAGTACCGCTTGTGGCTTATGGTTAAACCCACTGCAAGCGTACCGTCGAGTCTTTAGAGTCCCACACAGAGAGTTTCCCTGCATCGGCCAAAAGGTGTAGAGACCGTATGGTTTTATGGCAGGGCTTCGATCACGTACGTGCACTTGTGCGCGTATGATGTTCGGGCGGATAATAATAGTGTGCTTTAGATTAAGACGGATCCTAGTATTATATTGATGGATCAGTTTCGTCTCTTTGGATTCGTGTTTCTCGGAACATGGATGCGGGTATGTATATAAGGATGAGAGGGGTATAGAAGGAGACACCTCATTAGGGTTTTGACCATTGACTTGATTAAAAAAATTATGAGGTGGAGGAAAGTATTTGTTATATTTGTAAATGATAATTGAGGCATGGCTACTTGGTTTGACCATTTGACTTGGTTTGACCACTTGACATGGTTTGACTCTTTGACTAGATATTTCTTGTGAGATATTTTGTGGCACTAGATATTTTGGGTGAGATATTTTCTTGCCATGCTTGTAGTCAAATCAAGTGAGCCATCTCATTTTCTATTATCATTATCAAAAACCATTTCTCTTTCTTCATGTTAGCTCTCTTCTTCTTCCTCACAACTAAAAACCTTAAGGTTTCATGAGTTGAGTAAACTAGGGATTCAAAAGACAAATAAATCCATCTTCATTCTCTACATCACCTAGGCCATTAAGTTTAGCAAGCTAGTTGTCCTAGTTACCTCAGTTTTGAAGTTGGAGCTCGGACTATAGACTCTCGGGTGGATCGTCTTTGACTCGAGGAAGCCGACGAGGAAGATACGATCCGGATCGATCCTTTGAGCCTGCGATGACGAGGAGGACAGCAGAGAAGAACCGAAGGACTTGTATCATGAGGTATAACAATCTTTTCGTGTAGTTAAATCTCACGTAGTTTGCTAGCTAGGGTTTATGGACAATCCCTGATTCTAGTCGGTGTTGTGAAGCCCGTAAAAATCATTTTTTTGCAAATTCCGCCTCCCCGAGAACACGTGGGGTGCACGACATTGACTTACAGTGGTATCAGATCCTCTCATAAACCCTAGATAGCTTGTAGCGATGTTAGAATTCCACCGGTTTTTGTCGCGCAAAAACTGCCGAAAAAACAGTTTTCAAAAGTGAAGTTTTGAGTTGTTTGCACACCCCGCGGGCTCACGGTTTGAACCAAGAAGTCGCGGGGTGAAGCGTGCGCACCGCGGGGACACCCTAGGGGGACCAACGGCGGGACCACCCCCAAAGACCACCACTTGGTGGCCTTAGGGGCTGGTGACCCGAGAGCACCAAGAATTGGTGCTCTCGGGTCTGCCTCCCTTTTGGGGTCACCTCGTGTTGTCCCACAGGGGTGGGTACCCCCCCTGAGGCCCCCATTCGACAGTAATTCTTGTTTCTTCGCCTCTGCGATGATTCGGGTGGGTTTCGAATTCTCTTCGACTCCCGGATTAGCTCAAAACTATCGGTTGTGGAACTTTAGGTCACTGGATTTTCATGTCTTGGAAAATTATTTAAGTTTGCTAATTGCATGCAGAATTCTAATGTCATAGTTACTTTACAAGCATTGTGTTGTATATATGTGTTTGGAAACGTCGACTAGTTGCTATACGTCGATTAGTCGGGGTTGCACATATCTATGATGTTGTTATGATGGTTTGTGTATATGAACTTGTTGTATCGTCGTGAATGAATAGCCGTGGATGTGAGATGAGGGATTTCATTCTTGCATTCGATGTAAATTTGTAAAGTGATGTAATATTGTTTTTGCGGGGTATATCTGGGTTGAGGTTGTTGCCACCGTTGTATTATTTCTTTTACTGTTTTTGCTCTTAGGATAGACCCAAGGTGGGGTGCACAAACTACCGGGTACTTTGAAGTGCCGAGTGGCCAACTCACTTTGTTGAGGGAGGTTACTTCACTTCGGGTATTTGGCGGGTAGTTTTCCACACCCGTAGCGGTCTAGGGTGGGGTTTTGTCTATTCATCACGACCGTGGAATCTGATTTTCGTCACAGGCTCAAACGAAACGCGGAATTCCTATTATATCCAATATGTTCATCTGTGATCTGGAATGCCTATCATTGCGTCCGACGAATGGATATTATTATATATGTATTATATAATAGAAGTTGCTTATGTTTTGCATCCGCGCTGGTCCAGCCCCCGCTCTGTCATTAGTTAAGAAACCTAACGGGTGATGACGGGGCCCCGTGGCGAATGCGGATGGCATAAGCGTACGTTGTATTTTCATTGTTTTCTGCAATGGTAGGTTAATTGATGGGATTGCATTACTTTAATGCAAAGCAAACAAACCAAAGTTGAATCGTTGGAATAAATTTTAAAACCACTCGGTTATTTTAAAACAGCAGACTTTTAAATGCGGAGCTTAAACCACTCCTTTTAAAAGCCACCAGGTTCCTTCGATTATATCAAGTTCACTACGTTGACGGTTTCGCCGAAACCATTCATAGCCCTCCTCATTTCATATGAATAGTCAGTAGTATTCAAACTATGTTTGTTGGCCTTCATCAGGGCATAGTGATTGGTAGCTGCCGGGTGTTCATATGTAGCATAAATAGATACGTTGGTTTGGGACAGTCGTATTACTTTGTTGGCCATCGTCAAGGGTATATACGGGTTGGTTCAAATTAACCTTGACAATGTTGGGTAGAACTTGACATGTGACTTATGATTTGTTGGCCTTCGCCAAGGTCATAACAGCATGGGGCAAAAATCCACATCGGGAGTTTCTAAAGAAACTGAAACTTTCTAGTGCTGCATACCATTTGGAGTTTGATAATGTTGGTAGGATTCCTTCAGCATTATCACATAATGATATTTGGATCCCAATCCTACTGTGAGTATCTGCTACTCCTTAGAAGATTTGTTCACTTAACGATCAATGCTATAAACGAAGTAGGTGTCTAGAACAGTGTTAGCGGGGCTACGCCTCTATGGAAAAGAGGTTATTTAATTAAGGAACTTCGCGAAAGCATCGTAAAACCTCTTTCGAAGTACCAACACTAGCCTGGCCGAACGGTTAATCAAGAATTGTACGGTGAGATCAATCCTGACTGATTCTTCTTTTATGGTTTGAGGAAGGATTCGAGAGACAGTGGGAGCCATCCATTTTAGATAAATTAAAAACCAATCTAAACATGAAAGAGTATCATGCTGAGTGTATTCTTCTCTCTCTCCTAATTGCAGCGACCAGGTGACCAGATTAAGTTATAGATAGATAATAAAATGACTGAGTTATAATATAATGACTGGCAAAGGATTGACCAGATGTCCATTACCTATGACAAGCTGGACCACCTCATTAGTACTCAAGCCCCCACCGTTCCAGGTCCAGTTTCTACCGTCGCGGATAAGGATATCTGTAAAACAAGGGAAAAGGACAGTGCGAATGCCAAGTGTCTCGTGTTGGCCTCAGTTGACGGTGTATACCAGATGCAGCACGAGAAGATGGACTTAATTTCCATCTTCCTCCATAACAATGTTTTATATGGAGAGCAATCTCGTATCGCAAGATATAATTCCTCGAAGGAATTGCTTCAAGCGAGGTTGGTTGTCGAATCATCAGTAGGGGACCACGTCCTTACAATGATTAGCTATATTAAAAAGCTCACGGACCACGTTGGAGAACGAGTCTTATGCTGACTTGATTCTATAGTCCATACCTCCTGCATACGCCCAGGGGAAGAAAGTTATACTTCCAGTTGAGGGCACCCTGAAGGAAACCAGGGAGACACCCGCTGGGCTTATTGGGGAATCTTCCTCTTCTGGTTCTAAGTCGGATGCCAAGGGTGAGAAGAATAAGACCTCCACAAAGCCGATAGGCGGTGTCGATATGGTAGAAGAAAAGAGAAGGTCAAAAGTTTCGGGGTTAACAGTAGGGATGGAGGGATGTTCCTATTGTTACGGGAAAGGGCATTGGCAGAAGGGATGCAAGGCTTGGAAACCCAGAATCCAGGATCCGAAGCATGTCCTGACTTCAACTTCGGGTGTGTTTGTGATTGAAAACGGTTTGTCAATTTACTCCACTTCCTAGGCAGTAGATACCGAATCAGGATCTCATATCTGTAATTCATTACAGGCTTTGAAAAACTGTAGAGTTATCAGGGCAGGGATATGACTCTCAGGGTTGCTAAGGGAATGAGCGTGGACACTGTATCCGTAGGGTATATCACCTAGAATTGACAAGTGGACGGATATTGATTCTACGTAACTGTTTGTGAGTACCCAGTCTAGTTTGTAAGCGATGTGGTTCACATCCACCTAAATCAAAGTTTGATTGGGTCAGGTACACTAGAGGACAATATATATTGAATCAAGCTCAGGTTTTCAAATGTCCAGAACACACTTAAAAGAAAATCTCCATAATTAAATAAGGCTCTCTTAAGGCATTGTAGACTGGGTCACATCAATAAAACACGGTTGACGAAGTTACATAGAGAGGGATATTTGGATCTGTTCGAATATCAGTCTTATGCAACTGTCAATCTTGTCTCATAGGAAAGATGACAAAGACTCCGTTCACTGGACACGGAGTAAGAGCGACCGAGCTCTTCGGACTCATACACAGCGACGTGTGTAGTCCAATATCTATTGATGCACGAAGTGGTTATTCCTATTTCATTACTTTTACGGATGATTTCTCTAGGTATGGACATGTCTTCTTGATGAAGCATAAATCCGAACCCTTTGAAAAATTCCGGGAATATAAAAATAAAGTGGAAAAAAAACAGGAAAAAGTATCAAGACACGGAGATCTGATCGACGTGGTGAATACATAATTGCCGAGTTCCTGGATTACCTAAAAGAGAATAGAATTCTCTCTCAGCTTACTCCTACATACACACCACAACACAACGATGTATAGGAAAGGCGGAACAAAACCCTATTAGATATTGTTCGTTTCATGATGTGTAACGCTGAGTTGTCGCGATCCTTCTGAAGTTATGCACTAGAATCGGCTGCATATCTTTTGAAAAAGGTTCCTACCAAGACGGTGCCCACCACACCATATCATATTTGGAGTGGGAAGAAACCCTATCTTCAGTATCTGAAGATATACGGATGTCCAGCTTTTGTTGAAAAGCAGTATGCAGACAAGCTCGAGGCATGCTCTATACTGTGTAAGTTTGTGGGATACCCAAAGAACTCCCGGGGGTATCTTTCCTATTACACTGAGGAACAAAAGGTTTTTGTTCCTCGTCATACCCATTTTTTTGAAAATCAATTTTTTTGTAAAAGGAAATTATGGGAGCGCAAAAGAACTGGAAGAAATTCCAGAACTACAAACTATTACTGAGAGTATGGTAGAACCAGATCTTTCAAATGAACCGGACATCCCTACGCCAATCCGCAGGACTAGTAGGTAGTTTCATCGGCCTGAGAGATACTACGGTTTTCTCATAGACGGGGATCGAAAGGATTGCATCATTAACAATGATGAGCCAACTAGCTTCCAGTAAGCCATTTAGAGCGGCGACTCGGTAAAATGGCTGGATGCAATACGGACTGAAATGGAGTCTATGTACACGAACAAAGTATGCACTTTGAATATTGCTCTAGAAGGGGTAAAACCCATAGGCTGCAAATGGATCTTCAGAAAGAAGATTGGTGTAGGTGTTAGTTATGTATATACCTTAGAGGCAATTGTTGTACATATGATGTATATTATAATGGATACTTGGATATATATAGAGAGGACTTTCTTTCTCGATATGATAGTATGCTATCTGGTTTTACTTTGTCTTAACATGTTGAATGGTATTGGGTTACTGTCTTGCTCTCACATGTTGATAAAGCCCTTAGGATATGTACTTGACTACTGGGACTATGATGCAGATCATACTAGTCGGGACAAGGTAGTCTACGAGTACATCCTTTAACTGTTCCTAATCGACGGTGTATCGAGATAGGGCATCGATACTCCAGAGTAGACTAGCATATACGCATCTTGACCCATATGATGGGCAATGGATGATCCCACATCCATTGGTGTTTGACATCATATATGGTATACGGGTGCTCAGTGGAGACTGGGTACACTGAACGGACTCGCCGAGAACTCCTTATCGGTATTATACCTATCGTCAGATAGCTGTTCTCTTGTGACACTGGTACAGGTTAGTCTGTAGACCCGAGATCGTCATAGAGTCTTGTGTGATTCCCACTGTGCTTTGATTTCCACCTTACCACATTCATGAGAATGTGCAAAACGGTGGCTTTTGGGTACAGTCCCGAATCACATGGAGGCAATGAGCGATAGGAGGGGTTTTGTCTCTCCCGGTATTGGGGGTTGATGTTGCGCTGTGTTTGATTGGCTATAACTGGAAGTACCTGGCCAGGGCTGATATGAAGATATACTGTTAAATGTTATCAGTAGTTTCTCGACTTGTTATGAGACTCACATTGACATAACTTATCGGTTACTGGGGTCTGACGTTTACCATCCCTAGACTGGATATGTGACGTATCAGACGAAGAGACCGGACTGTACGGTAGTGTTACTGATTGGATTTACAGGAGTTAGAGCAGACTTGCTTGTTGATCTTCTGATCGCTCAATACCCGGGTGGCCGTTACGTTTTGCTGACCGCTTGCGGCTTGTTGGTGTTTAATGTGATCATCACCTACTGCCGGCATATTGACAGGTCTTTCGATTCGTACATAGGGGTTTCCTGGCTCAGGAAAAATGGAGTAGGAGCACATATGCGATATGTGCGGGATCAAGATTGATACGCATATGTGATACCGTATTCTATTCTCGCGATATGTGATATTGGCCGGTTATATGTGATATAGCCGGGTTATCGGATGAAGTGTTGATTCGATGAAATAATATATAATATATATGTATATATATATATATATATTATGCTAACTTAAATATTTATTACTCTCACTTATAATACATTTAACATATATGTGATATATGTTTATTGTATTGTTTTCTTTTGTTACATAAATAGTATATATGTGATATATAATATTGTTGTCATGCTTGGTTATAAATGTAACTAGGGTTTATTAGAGTTAAACCATGCTAGGGTTAATATTAGGGTTAATATTTATCATTAAGTAATTAAAATATTCTGGATATTAATCATGGATGAAGCTTGTAGAAGCTTGTAGTCTTCTTTGACTTTGTCCACTCTTTTTGTCTAGCTTAAGATATTTATCAGCCTCACCTTTAACCATAACTAATGGTTAAGTCTCTACATGGGTTAAGGATGATATAATTGACCCATGGTTGCATTTCTAACCACACAACAATAATTCATCACTTTCTTCTTCTTCTTCTTCTTCATTGGAAAAAAGCTTGCTAGATTTTTCATTTGTGACGAATGATTGTGAGAAATTAAATAATAAAGTGAGCAAAATTCCTACTTCAACATCCTCTTCTATATTAGCCATATAGATTAATGTGTTAGTTTCACTAATTCCATGTTAGTGAAGAGAGAGCTTGAGTCCGTGTTTCCTCGACGTAGATCATCGTAGACTTTGAAGACTTCAAGCAAGTATGCATCGTACATCTTATGGAGCATCTCAAGAGTTCGGGAGTTCATTGATCGCAGCGAAGGGACTACTACTCGGAGCTTTTTAAGCGAAGGAATAGACTACAAAGGTTGTAATCCCTATCACTTAGATGTAAAGTTGTTTACATGCAAAGTTAACCCTAATTCTCTAGTTAAGATCTTTGTTAGGGTTTCATAGCACCCCAAATTTTTATAAAATGGCATGTGTGATGCCTTCCTAAACCTTGTCATGGTGTTATACAACCATACAGTGGTATCAGAGCCAAGCTAGAGCATTAGGCGTTGTCTAGACGAAGTTTAAAGTCCGACCGAACCCCGAAAACCCAAACGATACCCCTTTTCTGTAAATTTTTTCAAAAGTTGAAATTTTTCATATTAAAAATACTCAGAAAATCATGCAGGGAATTCTATGGAACCACCTGAAGAACGAGTCCCTAACTCTGTACAGTGTCCGCGCAACCGCGGCCAAAACTTGGTTTTGGCGGCGGTTCTACGGCTCCACTGTGGAGGCTTGGGACGGGCCCTTCAGCGACGTTCCGTAGGTGATGGGGCATGCTTCTGGGAACTTTTAATTATGCTCAAGTGTTGAGCTCTCTGGGGTATTTTGGGATTTCGTTGAATCAATCGAATTGTATAACTTCACCTAGCTATTTGTGATGTGATACAATATGTGGAATTCATATAGTTATGCATGAAATCCGTAATATGTGATATTTCGGGTTTACGATGTTTAAAGAGATCGTGGATTCCAAATATTGTAGTTTTACATTTTATTTTCTGCGAACGTAAGTGTAATATGTTGTATATCTCCTTTTTCGTTGCTATATGTCAACGACAATTGTGATAGACATATTTACTTATGTTGATGACATGTGATGTTATGTGTTGCAGTATTATGTTATATTGGAACGTCGTGTTTTGAATAGCTGGGGGTTTTATGTGAGATGAGAGTTTTCTTTTTCATTTATGTAAAATTCATTGTATGTAATATTCTTTGATTGGGGCACTTCCGGGTTGAGGATGATGTCACCATTGTATATTATTTACTTTTCCGCATAGGATAGACCCAAGGTGGGGAGCATAAGTAACCGGGTTCTACGGTATAGTGGGAGACCAACTCGAGGAGTCGAGTCTGGGTCTCCAAACCTAAGAATTGGTAGGGTTGCTTGCCGCTCTCGTAGGGGTCTAGGGATGTGGGTTTGGCTATTCATCACGACCGTGGAATCCGTGTTTTATACAGGCTCAAAATAAACCACGGACCCCCTAATATATCCAATATTTCATATGTTGTCTTCTGTTGCTGATATATTCTAATGAGATCATTTTATATGCGTGAGACGAATGCTTATACTATATATATATATATATATATATATATATATATATGATATATAAATATTACATCTTTCGTTTCTTCTGTGATGCTTAGGAAGCTTAAATGATGGGATTCATTAATGATATTAATGAAAGAAAAGAAACCTAAAAGATGTTGTAGAATCAAATTTTATAAAAAGGGTAGCTTTAGTTATTGCTTTGCATAGCGGTATTCCTTATAGAATATTCAGCACCTTATTCGATAAGGAAATAGCCGAGATCCCTTCACCGGGAGTGACCTCTTTAGCGAAACAAGCAGATGCTACAACTCACTCGGTTTTTTTTATTGCTTCTATATTTTTTGCTTTGCATAACGGTATTCCTTGTAGAATATTCAGCATCTTATTCGATAAGGAAAGAGCCGAGATCCTTTCACCGGGAGTGACCTCTTTAGCGAAACTAGTAAAAGCCTCAAAAACACTTCTTTTCAAAATCACTTATTTCTACAACGATATGAAGTTCATTACGCTCATGGTTTTCAGAAAATCCTGCGTAGCCCTCCGTCATTTCAGATAAGTACTATTTAGTATTCGTGCTGCGTTTGTTAGCCTGCGTCAAGGCGTAGTGTGCAGTACCTAACTAGTGCTTATTTGTAACATAAGATGAAATTGGATTAGGGTAGTCGTGCGACTTTGTTGGCCTGCATCAAGGGTCGTGCGGATGGATTTAATTCAATCAGGAAACGACGGGTTGAACTTGACTTGTGGACTACGGTTTGTTGGTCTGCGTCAAGGTCATAGCACGCTAGGGGTAAAAGAATATTATCGGGAATATCAAGTGTTGAGATTTGTAATGAGATTGTATACCTTTAATGAGATAGTTGGATCCTGTTACCCACTGCGAGTAAGAGTTACTCCTGGGAGAGTTTTATACATGACAATTAGCCGATCAAGTATGTTACGTCCCGAAAAGATGGAACATGACCGGCACTTAAACTACGAAACGTCTCGAGGCGTACGTAATCTAAGTAAGCCGAAAACCCAGAAATCCAAACCAAGAAAAGTAGTAGAGTGAAGGAAAACCAATTTAAAACAAGTAGTTTTAATAGCATAAGCCGAATTATGCGGTTTTTTAAAAAAAACATCAAATATTTCCCGAAAATTTCGGCAGAGTCTCCATTGTAAAATACAGGCCCCCAAACGGGATACAACATGAATAGTATACGAAATCAATAAAAAGGCATCCCCAAGCGGGAGCTAGCTCTTCGTCAATCGACGGTCACAACCACACAAGAAATATAATATACAACGCCAACGGCGAGGATCAAAATTCAAAAGGAAACTTAAAACCACAAGAAAACCACAGAAATAAAACGCGCGACTCTAAGGTCCAAGGAATAACCTCACTGGTCTCTATCTCAAAAATAAATACATGTTTGGTTGATGGAACTTCTAGATACAACAGAATAATGATATACAAAATATATAATGGGGGTACGATACAAGTAAACCCACCTACTAGCAAATCACCCGAAGAAACTATGCCCGCAAAGCCGTAATGAAACCTGTACGGCAAACTTGCAAGAAACTGGGGCACAACGGGGGTGAGTTGCCAACTCGTGAATAGAAAAAAAACATCTACGAAAAGAAATCGCATAAATAACGCAATCTTAGGTCAATGATCATAATATATCCTCAAATATAAGAATAACAAGCAACCTATAACAAGGCTAGGGTAGATATCTAACCCGAGTGTAATCTCATGTGCCCGTGTCAGTGCCTCAGGTAGCAATATATCATATGAATGATGTATGAATGCATGAAAACAGAATACATGTAAATGAAGAACTGTTTTCATAATTTAGTGAGATTTCCTTTGTATTTTTAAAATGAGGTATCATAATGAAATCAGCATAAAACAGTGCCTAGCATCGGCATAAAACGTAATCCCAATATCTCGATATCTCTGTATCACAGTCTCTGTACCTC
This sequence comes from Agapanthus africanus, assembly GCA_030015575.1. Classification (NCBI taxonomy): domain Eukaryota; kingdom Viridiplantae; phylum Streptophyta; class Magnoliopsida; order Asparagales; family Amaryllidaceae; genus Agapanthus; species Agapanthus africanus. The sequence goes on from JASDDO010000031.1 coordinate 124,397,143, forward strand.
AATATCTCGAAATCTCAATATCACAGTCTCAATATCTAGGGCGCCGTCAGTCCAGACCGGCCCCTACCATCCATCTCATGACCACGACGGTATCCTCCGGATATCTGACGCGTCGGGTAAAATCACCGGTAGGTAGTGCTCCCCTGCCAGGCTCACATCATCATCATCACGCACTTCTTGCCCCGGGGTACCTTACCGGGTCCACCATGTACCCGAAACGGTTCATCCAACTCCTCGAATCGGGTCTCAAAATCCATCAGCAAACTCATGGTGGACGACTCATACATCATGGGAAAAATTGCACTTTTTATTTAAAAAGAGAGAAATCAGTTTATATAAGTTTTGCGGTTTTCCCCCCAAATCCAGAAAATCTCATGGAAATCCGAATCCAAATCATCAATAGCATGTAAAACCATGAATATAGGCATAATAATGAATAACAGTATGCATGAAGTGAAAAGTAATAACTACAATGTTAAGCTGGCATATAAGGCAGGTATACTAATATCATGTCAAATTACTAACTAACAAGCTAAGTCAAGTAATAATATTTTCTAAGGTGTACGTGACATGGCAATTACCGATGAAGATGTGTGTGGGCCGGCAAGTAAGTGTACGCGGTACATACGCATCATCGGTATTGGTGCTGGTGTTCTAACAATATGATATCAACATTGCAATAAGAAATTATAACATAAGTATGCGATGCGAAGCGAACCACAATAATAAGCGGGAGCTGAATACAAGACGCAACTGTAACTAACCTGCATTAATCTAATATAAGTCCTACAAATGGTGCCTTTTGAAATAACACGAATCATGGGGTTTTGAAAATAGGGGCTACGGTGTTTTTATGAAAAGATACGTCTTTTGAAATATCCGTAGGATCCCTTGGGCTGTCTTTTAAAATACCCACGATTCGTTAGTTTTTGAAATAGGTAAGAATCAAATCTAATCTAACAACTAAACAAAACTAAAGGGCTAAGCTAACAAGCTGGACTACAGGTACGGAAACCGCCTAACATCTGAGTCGATCCATATACATACCTGTATATATATTAGTTGGTGATCCCGTCTCAATAATATCATATCCGATACCATATCTACAATCAGACATCCCAAGTCAAGAGTGCGGATCAATCATCAAGATATAGCTAGTACGTAAATCCGTCGTACGGCATCCCCAAATCTGGGTACGGGTCAATATCACATTTATCACATTGTTCATATGGTATCCTCTTTATCAAAGATCATAATCCGAGGTACTGATCTACGTCTAGTACAATACTGATACTGCCTAAGTAAGCATGGACGTGTGTGAAACACTACGTCAAGGACCCGCTACAACGTCATGTCGTATCTCAAATACGAACCCTGCTATATCACCGAATTCACAACCTCAATACAAATCTCATCGACTCATCTCAAACCCAAGTATCATCCTCAAATCCGTATGTGAACACATAGTCCCATAACCATGTGAACACATAACTATAAAGAATCCCTTGAGCACATATAAATAGGAATGTATGCAAGTATGTATGTGTAGTGCAACACTACCCTAGGGTTCGCAACACTAAAATAATCCAACACACCAAAATTCATCCTAAACATCATTATTAATCCCAAATAACATATAATTATTGGTGTGTATACGCATCCGTATACACCACCGCGGACTGCGGGGGTGCTATACGCCATCCACCCGACTTCTCCCCGTAGATATAAATCTACTCACCTGGTCCTCGCTCGCCGGTGCCGACGTCGCCACGCGCTTGCTTGTCGTCTCGAAGTCCACATGGGGTACCTACATATCATAACGCACCGTATTGCATTAAAACCAAATTTGAAATCGAAACGGCATACGAAAATCAAATCGGCACGCGCATCACGCATAGGTCAAAACCTATCGCCTACGCATGCAAGAATAGCCAAACCAACCCTCGATGTCGATGTACAAACGTCAAACCATCGAGAAAAACCAAAACAGTCTCATTTGCACATTCACGAACACTAATTATAACATAAAATATGTTAAAATTCACAAAAACCCCAAATTCACCTTAAAAGCCATTTTTCCGAAAATCTAGCAAGCAAAAATTACCCGTTTTAGTACAAAACTCGACGTTTAAACAAATCTAGCGGCCATAATACTTATTAAATATCTTAAATAAGTCATAAAAACAATTTCCCTAATTTAATCCCGATAAATTTCATTAACCCCAAAATTCTAGTTACAATATACCCAAATTTTAACAATTTTATAGCAAAAATGCACAAACAACAATTTAGCTTGGATTTTCATGAACTAAAAGCATTAAACCACTCAATATAATACATATAATGACATGGAACCTTAATTAGAATTTTATCTCAGCAAAATACAATTATTTTAAAAACCGAGTTTACAATTTATATAATTATCACAATTTAAATCAACAAAAATGCAAACTAGCAACTTAATTTAATTTAGCAAAACATTAATATGTCAAATATATCCTACAACCATAGTCTCACAACACAAAACCTTAACTAGATTTTTCACAAACCCTAATCTAAAGCTTCTCTTGCAAACCCACATCTTTCAATTAAACCGCAATTAAGCACCTAACTAGCTTCATTAAGGAATTTAAATAAAAAAAAATGAATAATGGGTCAAAAGTTATACCTCACAAACCATGATCAAACTTGAAATCTTGACCTCCATTTTGAAATCCTTGCACCAGGATCCATGCTAAAGGAGATGAGGGAAAATGGGTAGGGCTTTGTTTTGAATTTTAGTTTAGATTTTGATGGGAATTGGTGAATTTTTTTGAGGGAAAAATGATGGAAGAAGAGGGGAGAGGGGGGCTGCTGTTGGCCTGCAGAATTTGTCCAGGAAATGTAGGGGGGTGAGGGAGGTGGAGAAAGTGAGAAGAAAAGTCAAAGTCCATCTTTTACTTCTATCATTCTCTTTTCTTTTCTTTTCTTTTCTTTTGCAAAACAAGTGGGGACAAGAGAGGGGGGCTGCTGAATTCAGCCAAGGGGGAGGGAAAATGGGGGTGTGTGAGTGTGGGTATCGGTGTGGGGTGATGGAAAATGATAAATACTATACCCCAAACATCCATTTACACTAAAAAAAAGCCTTTTTTCTTCAATAATTTCTAAACCGTTTTGGCAAACGATTTCGTTTCAAAAACCACATGATAAAATTTTATTTAATGTTTTATGATGCACAAAATTTGTTTCAACTCATTCCAATTTGTAATTTTCCCTAATTAAATATATTAGTGACGGCTTAAAATAATATTAAAATAATTAATTTCGGAAAATTTTTCAGAAAATTTGAAATTTCACCGGTGGCTCAATAAACACCAAATACTAGCAATTACATAGCTAGAATATGTATATTTAATTTTATAATAAAGATATTTGCATTTTGACTTTTTACAGAAAACCCCCTTATTTTACCGTTTTTTCGAAATTTCACCGAAACGATTTTCAAAACGTTACAATCTTCCCCCCTTAATGAAATTCGGTCCCCGCATTTAAATTAAAACTTCCCCCAAATACTAAAATATTTCAGCCAAAACCATCAAATTGCCGGGGTTCCGAAATCATAAATACATAAAACAAATCGTAGCGCAACGCATGCGCATGAAAAATGAGCATATAACTCAAATCAGAACTCCGTCAGGCATCCCGCAATCATCGGAGTCATGGGGAAGAAATCAATACCAAATCCAAAGCAAAACCAATATGATATAACTCGAAACTATTCATGTAAAATATATTCAGGTACTGTCCTCTGACTAGTCCTGCTCAGTACGAAAACACATAGCAATATCATAAAAAAGTACTGCTCTATAAGAAAAATCAATCCCAAAATACGCGTATGAATACTACGTGCGTCTTGTGCGCACGGAAATCAAAATCCAAATATGGTCCATACATATGCACAGAAACAACATCTAAGTGCATCGGGTGTGCACGAAACATCTGTCGTAGGCAACATGTGTGCCTGACAGCAAAATCAGGTGCATCTGACATGCACGAAAAAATCTCGATTTAGTGCATCTGGTGTGCACCAAAATCACACTTCAAAACATGCGCCCAACATGCGCGAAAATCCAAATCAGATGCATCCATCGTGCATGAAATCATGAAATCCAATATCAAGTGCCGAACATGCGCAAAATCAAATCAGGTGCACAAGGTGCACAAAACAAATATCGAACATCACCATCGAAATCAAAGTCCAGTGCATCTAAGTGCACAAAAGGCGTATCACTGTACTGTAAGCATATATAAACTATACAGAGTGCAGGAACCAAATCGTGTGCGTGCATACGCACAAAATCAACTCAAATGTCTAAAACCGTAAAATCACAAACATGTGAAACCAAAGCACGAAAACGATATCAAGTGCAACACTGTGCAAAGATCGTAAATCCTCAATCATCAAAATCAAATACTGCGAATAAATCACCCAAAACATCGAAATCAATAATGGCGGAATAGTACCGCTCAAGCGCATCCTCTAAAAATCTCAGGCCAACTGTCGCGGTCACTAGTGGGACGTCTCGTCGATGATCAGGAACTCTGGCCTGCTGGTGTGCGTAACAATGACCACTCCTGGGTCAAGGTCTTCACTGTGAATTATCAATCTCTCGGTCCATCGGCTCATCAGCCCTGTCAGGTGTGCTAACGGGGATGATCCCGTTCTGGCACGTCTCTTGTCATCTCCCGGTCAATCATCACGACCACTCGTAAGACAGCATATCACTGGCGTCGGCCTCTGGCTCTCTGAATGTACGTGACACATCTGATCCTGGGGGCAAGTATCATTGCAGCAGTGTCCTGGAAGGAATCCTGCTCATGGTCTCTTCCATGTCTCGTCTCTGCCAACTGTCCGGAAGTCATCGTCCTTTCTTATATCTGCTTCTTGCTCCGGAACGGCTGCATACTCATCACGACTGCTTCTGGAAGGTATATCCAAGTATAATGCCTCGGCATGTGCATCGCATCTCTGATGTCGGCGGAGTGGAACGTCATCATATCCAGATCTTGTACGAACCTCTTACTCCACTTTTCTCTAATGTCGACTGCTTCGGACTCGTCTCATCGCGGCTGCATTGACTGAGCTCCAACGGCTATCCTCGTACCTGGAGTCTCCCAAGAAATGCATCTCACCACCTAGCATCCGAATTAATTCGAGCCATCCGATCAAGTCGTTAAAACCTCATAATCCCCCAAGAGCTCAACATCTTGGGCACAGTTTAATAGTATCGAGTACATACCACAGCATCGGTGGTCCAGCCGTAGAAGGGCAAACCCAAGCCTCACTAATGGCGCCATAGAACTGCCGCAAACCCGAAGGTTCAAAGGCTTTCACACGGTCATTAAGTCGAGTTAGGGTTTCATTCTTCTAGATGGACCATAGAATTGCTTGCATGTCTTTCCGACTACTTTAAACTTGGAATAATAGGTTTCAGACATTCGATCGTCTCTGTCGACTCTTAACGTCTCCGCGTGAAGTCATCTCTAGCTGGAATCAATCTATCTGATGACCTCGCATCGGGGTAGGCGAACGAACCACCTGTCCTAGTCATTCATCCTCGGGTGACTAGCGACCTTCTATCATCTCTTAGTACAGATCATTCTGCACTAACTCCAGCATCTGGGGCAATACCTCGTCGTTCGCAGCAATAACTGGCTCGCTCGTCTGCACGCTGAACGATGCCTCAATCATCAGGAGTAAGCAACACACCAACGGTCATCAAAATCTGGCTGGCCTCTATCATTGGCTCAATCCTCTAGTGCTGATCGGCATGTCCAAGTAATCTCATACAGCGATCCATCCAACTCTCGTGGAGCGAAATCACAATTAAAAGACACATCTCTACAATCGTGTGTCGCCGGAATTATGTTCTGGTTAGTCCTCGTTCGTAACGAGCTCGTGCTGACCGCAACTCTAGCCGTAGCTCTCCCTGCCCGTAATCGTGGCAGCAAAACCATAACTAGTACTGATGAGGCTAGATCGAATTGAATATAATACTGAGTAAAGAAATGTACATCCTAAGGCTCCTTAAGTGGAGTAGTGTATCGTAAATATACCGCGGAACATACCTACGGTATGTCACTCTACTTTAGTCACCTATTCCATCAACCAAAGGTCATCCTACGCTCCGAAGGTAAAACCTAACGCTCTGATACCAACTTTGTCACGTCCCGAAAAGATGGAACATGACCGGCACTTAAACTACGAAACGTCTCGAGGCGTACGTAATCTAAGTAAGCCGAAAACCCAGAAATCCAAACCAAGAAAAGTAGTAGAGTAAAGGAAAACCAATTTAAAACAAGTAGTTTTAATAGCATAAGCCGAATTATACGGTTTTTAAAAAAAAACATCAAATATTTCCCGAAAATTTCGGCAGAGTCTCCTTTGTAAATACAGGCCCCAAAATGGGATACAACATGAATAGTATACGAAATCAATAAAAAGGCATCCCCAAGCGGGAGCTAGCTCTTCGTCAATCGACGGTCACAACCACACAAGCAATATAATATACAACGCCAACGGCGAGAATCAAAATTCAAAAGGAAACTTAAAACCACAACAAAACCACAGAAATAAAACGCGCGACTCTAAGGTCCAAGGAATAACCTCACTGGTCTCTATCTCAAAAATAAATACATGTTTGGTTGATGGAACTTCTAGATACAACAGAATAATGATATACAAGATATAAAATGGGGGTACGATACAAGTAAACCCACCTACTAGCAAATCACCCGAACGAAACTATGTCCGCAAAGCCGTAATGAAACCTGTACGGCAAACCTGCAAGAAACTGGGGCACAACGGGGGTGAGTTGCCAACTCGTGAATAGAAAAAAAAACATCTACGAAAAAAATCGCATAAATAACGCAATCTTAGGTCAATGATCATAATATATCCTCAAATATAAGAATAACATGCAACCTATAACAAGGGTAGGGTAGATATCTAACCCGAGTGTAATCTCATGTGCCCGTGTCAGTGCCCCAGGTCGCAATATATCATATGAATGAGGTATGAATGCATGAAAACAGAATACATGTAAATGAAGAACTGTTTTCATAATTTAGTGAGATTTCCTTTGTATTTTTAAAATGAGGTATCATAATGAAATCAGCATAAAACAGTGCCTAGCATCGGCACAAAACGTAATCCCAATATCTCGATATCTCTGTATCACAGTCTCTGTACCTCAATATCTCGAAATCTCAATATCACAGTCTCAATATCTAGGGCGCCGTCAGTCCAGACCGGCCCCTACCATCCACCTCAAGTCCACGACGGTATCCTCCGGATATCCGACGTGTCGGGTAAAATCACCGGTAGGTAGTGCTCCCCAGCCAGGCTCACATCGTCATCATCACGCGCTTCTTGCCCCGGGGTACCTTACCGGGTCCACCATGTACCCGAAACGGTTCATCCAACTCCTCGAATCGGGTCTCGAAATCCATCAGCAAACTCATGGTGGACGACTCATACATCATGGGGAAAACCACACTTTTTATTTAAAAAGAGAGAAATCAGTTTATATAAGTTTTGCGGTTTTCCCCCCAAATCCAGAAAATCTCATGGAAATCCGAATCCAAATCATCAATAGCATGTAAAACCATGAATATAGGCATAACAATGAATAACAGTATGCATGAAGTGACAAGTAATAACTACAATGTTAAGCTGGCATATAAGGCAGGTATACTAATATCATGTCAAATTACTAACTAACAAGCTAAGTCAAGTAATAATATTTTCTAAGGTGTACGTGACATGGCAATTACCGATGAAGATGTGTGTGAGCCGGCAAGTAAGTGTACGCGGTACATACGCATCATCGGTAATGGTGCTGGTGTCCTAACAATATGATATCAACATTGCAATAAGAAATTATAACATAAGTATGCGATGCGAAGCGAACCACAATAATAAGCGGGAGCTGAATACAAGACGCAACTGTAACTAACCTGCAATAATCTAATATATGTCCTACAAATGGTGCCTTTTGAAATAACACGAATCATGGGGTTTTGAAAATAGGGGCTACGGTGTTTTTTTGAAAAGATACGTCTTTTGAAATATCCGTAGGATCCCTTGGGCTGACTTTTAAAATACCCACGATTCGTTAGTTTTTGAAATAGGTAAGAATCAAATCTAATCTAACAACTAAACTAAACTAAAGGGCTAAGCTAACAAGCTGGACTACAAGTAAGGAAACCGCCTAACATCTGAGTCGATCCATATACATACCTGTATATATATTAGTCGGTGATCCCGCCTCAATAATATCATATCCGATACCATATCTACACTCAGACATCCCAAGTCAAGAGTGCAGATCAATCATCAAGATATAGCTCGTACGTAAATCCGTCGTACGGCATCCCCAAATCTGGGTTCGGGTCAATATCACATTCATCACTGTCACGACCCAAGTTTGGATGTGACAGGCACTTAGATTGTATCATATCTAAAGATATGCAGAAGTCCAAGTAAGCCAAAAACCAAGATCAAAATACCTTATTTCGGAATTATTTATGAAAATTTAGTTTTTAAGTAGAAATCTCGAGTTATGAAGTTAATTCATTAAACAAGTACTAAAGGTTAAGTGTGGTTGTATTCCTAGTTGGAATCAACGATATCAAAATTTAACAGGAATATACACATAATAAACATTACTGAATCTCATATAGAAAGAAGCTATGAAACTGATCAACATATCTCAACTGTACATATATATATACCATCTCTCCTTTCTAAGTCAAAATACAAGTCTGATGGAGTCCTTCTAGATACAAAAGTACAAAATGGAAGGTTACTACACATGTAACCTACCTAGCAAAAGATGGAATACAACAGCAACAGTGATCCTGCCTCGCAACTACCCGTCCACTCTATCCCTGCAAGGAACTGTGGCACAACGGGGATGAGTTGCCAACTCAGTGAATACGACTAACATATAACGGCGAATAAAGTAAATATGACCATCCTGATAATGAATATGAATCAATATGATATATGAGTATATGTGAAATCCAACAATAAATCTCATTATACTTCTGAAATCACAACTCAAGTAAATCATCTCTCGGTGTCCATCAATGACACAAAACTTTCATTTCTTATAGGCATCATTCCCCGAATGATCCTATACTCATAATATCGGTCGTTATCCTCTAGATACACGCCGTATTTCTATAACCAACTCCGGTATCGAGTAACCTCGCTAGGCTCCCCCGTCTCAATACGGCTATCCTGCCCCTCGGTCTCGACCGGGTCCACCATGTATCCAACTGTATATCTCCCCCACTCAGTATGGATAACGTAAATCCACGACCGTATATCTCCCCCACTCGGTCCGGAATAAAACCAAAAACAGAAATCATCTCATGGTGGACATGTCACATCAATCACGAAAATACTGGATTTATGTAATAATATTCAAAACTCAAAACCATAAATCCTCAATTCTGTATCTATCTCATATCCAACATAGAAATACGCATAAAGCAACAGGATGTAAAGAATGCAATCTACCAATATACTTGACATGTGAAATACGATATAATTCATGTTAATAAGTATGATATTTAGGTGTATGTGACATGGCAATATCGACGAGGTGTGTGTAGCATATAAGAGGTGCACGTGGCATGGCTCGTCGATAATTGTGAAGTGTTCTAACAACTAAGCAATTTACAAGTATTTTAATGAATGAAATTCTAACATTTATACATGATGATATGAATATCACATTAAGTAAAACCATGGGCGAAACACGCCATCTTTACTAAATTTCCCGGTAGATGTTTAGTCTACTCACCGGAAAAGTCGAATCTACTCCGGAATTGCTAATCCTTTCCCTTTCCTCGCGGCTTCCGTATTTCTCGTATCCGTGTCTAAATATACCAAGTTACTTGTATAAGCAAAATGGCTAAACCGATATAACGGAAATAGAAACACGCTATCCCTCATATATGTTACCTATTATCTGATTATATCAAGTTATAAAACACTTAATCTTGCTAAATTTTAGCCTAAATCTGCACTGTTTCAGAAATTAAAACGCGACGTGATTTCGTCGTGTCGTATTTAGTGTTTTATGATACCCTTTCCGATATATCTTCCCAGATTTAAACTATAGTGAAACTAATTAAAATCAACAGTACCAAATTAACCCAAATTGCATACTGTAAACACCCCAACAGACAAAACCCCAAAAGTTCCCAACATGGCCGGCGACGCCGGCCAATTTCCTTCTGTCGCCGGCCCAAAACCGGCCCCCTGCCTCCGTCTTCTGGTGGTTCACTCTAGTTGTTACCTACATCATTTTTACTCTGTTGAATTTATTTAATTGTCTTCCAGATTACAGCAGATTCTAGCAGACTATAAGTTTAGCTAAAATACTATATTATGTGACAAGTTCAATCTGTTTTAATTAATCTACAGAGCCTAATTAACCTATGGTGAATAAGAATCTTACCCTCCTATTTTGCTGTAGGAATAACCCCCAAAGATCTATAGGCTCCTCCTAGCTTGATGATAAGCCATCTCCAAGAACAAGCTCCTTCTCTTCTTCTTCCTCTTGTTCTTCTTTTTCTCTCTTACCTTTCTTTTCTTTTAATTCTTATCAGTTTTAAATTCATGTTTTGATCTGAGAATGAATATATATTTGTGATGAGGAAGGGATAAGGTAAGGTGGAGGTGTCAATGAAGGAGTGTGGGTGTCTCATGCAAGAAGGAGGTGGAGAATGAAGGTGGCATGAAGCATGAGGTATTTTTGTATTATCCTCAATTTCTTTTGTTTTAATTTGAATTTTATTTCAGAACTGAAATGATAACCCTTATTCACTTAAACCCTCAACAATCTTGTATTTGCATAAAACTCAACTTTACTATTTAACCCCTCACAACTTACTTATTATAAAACACATCATTTGTTAAAATGAAGCTAAAATTTTCATTAAAACCCTTATAACTTATTTAATTTACATTCAAAAATTCTAATTTAACTTGTATTACATATAACTTATGAAGATTGACATATTTGATTTTAACCATTTTGTGATTTATCAGCTTATTCTTAATTTAATTAATTTTATTTATTTCTAACTTTTTCCTAATTGATACAATATTCCCCCCTTAAGAAATTCGGTCCCCGAATTTAAAATAATTACTAGACATACCTACGAAAAGATGTGGAAATTTCTTTCGCATTGCGTCCTCCGTCTCCCAAGTAATCTCCTCGCGATCCTTTCCTTGCCAGAGTACCTTTACAGATGGCAGTATCCTCGATCGTAGTTGCTTTGCCTGCCTGTCCAGAATAGCAACTGGCTGCACTGTGAAGGATAGATCTGGCTCAAGCTGTAGAGTCTGATGCTGGATCGCGTGAGATGGATCATGAAGATATCTGCGAAGCATCGAAACGTGAAACACCGGATGTACGTCGGGAAAACCAGGTGGAAGTGCTAACCGATAAGCCACAGCGCCCACTCTCTCTAAAATCTCGTAAGGTCCAACATATCTGGGGCTGAGCTTCCCTTTCTTTCCGAAGCGCATCACACCTTTCATTGGAGATACTCGAAGGAACACATGATCTCCCACATCAAACTCAAGTTTACGTCGTCGTCGATCTGCGTATGACTTCTGTCTGCTTTGAGCCGCTTTCATTCTATCTCGTATCAAGTGAATCTTCTCTATAGTTTCCTGTACTATCTGCGGTCCCAATATACCACTTTCACTAAGTTCCGTCCAGCAAACAGGTGATCTATATTTCCTTCCATACAAGGCTTCAAAGGGTGCCATCTGGATCGTCTCTTGAAAACTGTTGTTATACGAAAATTCTACCAAAGGTATGTGAAGATCCCAACTACCACCGAAATCTAGGCTACAAGCCCGAAGCATATCCTCTAGTCTCTGAATGGTCCGCTCCGACTGACCGTCTGTCTGTGGGTGGAAAGATGTACTAAAACTCAGTCGTGTACCAAGAGCGTCCTGGAGTTTCTGCCATAGCCTGCTCATGAACTGGGTACCTCGATCTGATACTATGCATGTCGGCACTCCATATAGACGTACAATCTCATCGATATAAATCTGTGCATACTGAGCAAATCCATATGTCGTCTTTACTGGAAGAAAATGAGCGGCTTTTGTCAATCTATCAACAATCACCCAAATGGAATCATACCCTCTGCTAGTCCTGGGTAGACCCACCACAAAATCCATGGAAATCTGTTCCCATTTCCACTCTGGAATGGGTAAGGGTTGCAGCTCCCCGGCTGGCCTCTGATGTTCTGCTTTGACTTGCTGGCAAGTCAAGCATCGTGAAACAAAATCCGTAACATCCTTCTTCATTCCTTCCCACCAATAATTATCCTTCAAATCACGATACATTTTGGTGGAACCAGGATGGATACTGTATACTGATCTGTGGGCATCCTCCAAAATCTCACGCCTCAATCCGTCAAAATCTGGCACACAGAGACGAGTCCTAAAACGTAATACTCCAAGATCATCAATCACGAACTCCGTCTCCTTGCCCTGCTTAACATGATCCATAATCTACATCATGCGAGTATCTGTAGGCTGCGCATCTCGAATACGATCCAATAGCTGAGGTCTGGTGCGAACATGTGCTAACTGACCTCCTGCCGATGTAAACTCAAACTGTATACGACTATCACATAAGATCTGCCAGTCGGTAGAAGACTGTCTCTGCAAAATGCTCAAATGAGATAAATTACCTCCAGGCCTCTGACTCAAGGCATCTGCCACAACATTTGCTTTGCCTGGATGGTACAAGATCTCACAGTCGTAATCTTTCACCAGTTCCATCCATCTACGTTGGCTGAGATTCAGATCTTTCTACTGAAAGATATACTTTAAACTTTTATGATCTGTGAAGATTTGACACGTTTCTCCATACAAGTAATGTCTCCAAATCTTCAATGCGAATACCACAGCAGCCATCTCTAGATCATGAGTGGGGTAGTTTTGTTCATGCCACTTCAACTGTCGAGAAGCATATACTATAACTCTGCCGTGTTGCATCAACACACAGCCTAAGCCCACTCTAGAAGCATCGCAATACACGATAAAACCCCCTGACCCGGAAGGTAAAGATAATACAGGTGCAGTCGTCAAACGCATCTTCAACTGTTGGAAACTCTGCTCACACGCATCTGTCCACTGAAATGGAACTTCCTTCCTGGTTAACCCTGTCAAAGGTGCCGCTATTCGTGAAAAATCCTGTACGAAGCGTCTGTAATAACCTGCAAGACCTAAGAAACTCCGAACCTCCGTAACTGACATAGGCATGGGCCAGTGTTGTACCGCTTCAATCTTCTTTGGGTCTACGCATATACCTTCTCTTGTAACTATGTGACCCAAGAACTCCACACTATCGAGCCAAAAAGAACACTTAGAAAATTTTGCATATAACTGATGCTCTTTTAAGGTCTGCAACGTGATACGTAAATGCTGCTCGTGCTCTGTCTGGCTCCGAGAATATACAAGAATATCATCTATGAATACTATAATAAACCGATCGATAAATGGTCTAAAGATACGGTTCATCATATCCATAAAAGCTGCTGGAGCATTGGTGAGTCCGAACGACATCACCAGAAATTCATAATGCCCATATCTCATACGGAACGCCGTCTTCGGAATATCGTCCTTCCGAACCCTCAACTGATGATACCCTGACCTCAAGTCAATCTTTGAGAAAAAACCGGCTCCTTGCAACTGATCGAACAAGTCATCTATTCGTGGTAATGGATACCTGTTTCGCACAGTGACGCGATTCAGCTGTCGGTAGTCAATGCACATTCTCATACTACCGTCCTTCTTCTTTACAAATAACACAGGAGCTCCCCACGGTGAAACACTGGGACGAACAAGTCCTCTATCTAACAACTCTTGCAACTGGCTTTTGAGTTCTTTCAATTCCGTCGGTGCCATTCGATAGGGTGGTATAGAAATAGACCCTGCACCCGGAATCAAATCGATGCAAAATTCAATATCTCGATCAGGTGGCAATCCTGGTAACTCAGCTGGGAATACCTCAGGAAATTCTCGTATGATCGGGATTTGGTCCAATGGAACTTCAGCGACCCCTATGTCCTGAATAAAAGCCAAGCACCCAAGACAACCCTTCTTCAAGAGCCGCCTCGTACCAAAACCAGAAATCATGTTGACAGGGGTTGACTTGCAATCCCCCTGCACAACAAACACCGGTTCACCTGGAAAACAAAATCTAACCGCTTTTCCTCTACAATCTACATAGGCATGACAAGCGGCTAACCAATCCATCCCAAGAAGTATATCAAAATCCAACATGTCCAGGAGAATCAGATCAACTAGCGAATCTCTATTACCAATACGCACCGAACACGATCTGAATACGTGTCGAGCTATAAAGGAATCTCCAACTGGAGTAATCACTACCAAAGGTAACTCTAACAATGACGACTCCTTCCCCAATAAAAGTGCGAATCGTGAAGATACATAAGAGTGTGTAGAACCGGGATCAAATAAGACATGTGCCTCTAATGAACATACTGTAAGAGTACCTGTCACGACTGCATTTGATGCCTGGGCATCCTGTGGAGTCAGCGCAAAAACCCGTGCCTGGCCCCTACCCGCATCCTGTCGTCCTCTACGTCGATCTCCTCGACCTCTCTGAGCACGTCCTGCATAGCCTCGACCTCGTGGTGCAACTGCCTGGCGTGTAGCGCCAACTGGGGAGGAAGTAAAGCCATCGGTGTAGGAGATGGAAGGGGTAAAGCAGCCTGTGGAGCAACGGTCCCTCCCTGAGATCTACAATCTCGAGCAAAGTGTCCGGGAAGTCCACAACTATAACAAGTAGATGGGGGTCTCTGATCATCAGGATAAGAACTGAACATCTGGCCCTGTGTCCAACCTCGTCCAACACTGCGGCCTGGAGTATATCTGCCTGGATAGGACCCTCTACCTCGGCCAAACGGTCTATTTGTCGGCACGAAAGGTCTACTCCTCTTTGGCTCCGGAACGACTCCTGACTGGCTCAAACGCTCCTCTACTCGAATCGCCGCATCCATGGCCTGGGCATATGTATCAAAATGCTGGGAGCCTATCGCCAGATACAACTTGTGTCCAAACTCCTTAGGAACCTTTTCACCCGAAGCTCCCCTGTAGGTACTAAGTATGGGGCATATCGCGATAGCTGGGTGAATCGTAAGTCATAATCTGCTACTGACATACTTGCTGATTTCCTCAACGCTTCGAAACTGCTAGCTCTAGCATCCCTCACACTCTGGGGCAGAAATCTGGCAAGAAAAACTGTAGAAAACTCGGTCCACGTCATCGGAGGAAGATTCGTAGCTCGCCCTCTCTCCATCGACTCACACCACTCCTGTGCAAGTCCCTCCAAACGAAAGCTAGTCAGCTCAACTGACCTCGCATCAGAACATCGCAATGATCTGCCAATCCTCGCCATTCTATCAAGAAAAGACTGAGGATCTTCCGCCACATCGGTCCCTGTAAATACCGGGGGTCTCAATCTCATAAACTCCGCAAGTGATACCTCCATCACTCTCGTATCTTCTGGCGCTATCGTCTGTGTAGGCTGTACCTCGGACTCTGCTACGGTCGGTGCTGGATCTGATCTCAATGCTCGAGTGGTCTCAGCTAACTGTCCTACCACTCGCTGTAATCCCAACATACCCTCCTCAATCCTAGTCATACGATCTGGAGGAGGAGGATCAACATGCTCATGCACCGCCGGAACGTCTGGTGTACCAGTCCTAGTCACAGGCGGACTCGCCCTAGCTGCATTCCTGGCTGCGGCTCGCCTAGCCCGCGTAGCCATAGCAACTGGAATAAGAAACGAGAGTTGATAAGGTGTGGGAACAGAAGTAATCAATAACGGAGAATCAATGGAAGAATAGATCAATATAAACATCCTAAGGTTAGTTAGGCTGAATACGATAACGTAAATATGCCGCGGAACATACGTACGGTACTGCATTCGTCCTAATTCACCTACTCCATCAAACCAAAGGTCGTCCTAACTCTCAAACTTACATCAACCTATAGAAATCCCTTTCTGAATTCCGTAAGGTTACTCCTAAGCTCTGATACCAACTTTGTCACGACCCATGTTTGGATGTGACAGGCACTTAGATTGTATCATATCTAAAGATATGCACAAGTCCAAGTAAGCCAAAATCCAAGATCAAAATACCTTATTTCGGAATTATTTATGAAAATTTAGTTTTTAAGTAGAAATCTCGAGTTATGAAGTTAATTCATTAAACAAGTACTAAAGGTTAAGTGTGGTTGTATTCCTAGTTGGAATCAACGATATCAAAATTTAACAGGAATATACACATAATAAACATTACTGAATCTCATATAGAAAGAAGCTATGAAACTGATCAACATATCTCAACTGTACATATATATATACCATCTCTCCTTTCTAAGTCAAAATACAAGTCTGATGGAGTCCTTCTAGATACAAAAGTACAAAATGGAAGGTTACTGCACATGTAACCTACCTAGCAAAAGATGGAATACAACAGCAACAGTGATCCTGCCTCGTAACTACCCGTCCACTCTATCCCTGTAAGGAACTGTGGCACAACGGGGATGAGTTGCCAACTCAGTGAATACGACTAACATATAACGGCGAATAAAGTAAATATGACCATCCTGATAATGAATATGAATCAATATGATATATGAGTATATATGAAATCCAACAATAA
Source organism: Agapanthus africanus (assembly GCA_030015575.1). NCBI lineage: Eukaryota > Viridiplantae > Streptophyta > Magnoliopsida > Asparagales > Amaryllidaceae > Agapanthus > Agapanthus africanus. The sequence goes on from JASDDO010000031.1 coordinate 124,413,925, forward strand.
ATCTCATTATACTTCTGAAATCACAACTCATGTAAATCATCTCTCGGTGTCCATCAATGACACAAAACTTTCATTTCTTATAGGCATCATTCCCCGAATGATCCTATACTCATAATATCGGTCGTTATCCTCTTGATACACGCCGTATTTCTATAACCAACTCCGGTATCGAGTAACCTCGCTAGGCTCCCCCGTCTCAATACGGCTATCCTGCCCCTCGGTCTCGACCGGTTCCACCATGTATCCAACTGTATATCTCCCCCACTCGGTATGGATAACGTAAATCCGCGACCGTATATCTCCCCCACTCGGTCCGGAATAAAACCAAAAACAGAAATCATCTCATGGTGGACATGTCACATCAATCATGAAAATACTGGATTTATGTAATAATATTCAAAACTCAAAACCATAAATCCTCAATTCTGTATCTATCTCATATCCAACATAGAAATACGCATAAAGCAACAGGATGTAAAGAATGCAATCTACCAATATACTTGACATGTGAAATACGATATAATTCATGTTAATAAGTATGATATTTAGGTGTATGTGACAGGCAATATCGACGAGGTGTGTGTAGCATATAAGAGGTGCACGTGGCATGGCTCGTCGATAATTGTGAAGTGTTCTAACAACTAAGCAATTTACAAGTATTTTAATGAATGAAATTCTAACATTTATACATGATGATATGAATATCACATTAAGTAAAACCATGGGCGAAACACGCCATCTTTACTAAATTTCCCGGTAGATGTTTAGTCTACTCACCGGAAAAGTCGAATCTACTCCGGAATTGCTAATCCTTTCCCTTTCCTCGCGGCTTCCGTATTTCTCGTATCCGTGTCTAAATATACCAAGTTACTTGTATAAGCAAAATGGCTAAACCGATATAACGGAAATAGAAACACGCTATCCCTCATATATGTTACCTATTATCTGATTATATCAAGTTATAAAACACTTAATATTGCTGGATTTTAGCCTAAATCTGCACTGTTTCAGAAATTAAAACGCGACGTGATTTCGTCGTGTCGTATTTAGTGTTTTATGATACCCTTTCCGATATATCTTCCCAGATTTAAACTATAGTGAAACTAATTAAAATCAACAGTACCAAATTAACCCAAATTGCATACTGTAAACACCCCAACAGACAAAACCCCAAAAGTTCCCAACATGGCCGGCGACGCCGGCCAATTTCCTTCTGTCGCCGGCCCAAAACCGGCCCCCTGCCTCCGTCTTCTGGTGGTTCACTCTAGTTGTTACCTACATCATTTTTACTCTGTTGAATTTATTTAATTGTCTTCCAGATTACAGCAGATTCTAGCAGACTATAAGTTTAGCTAAAATACTATATTATGTGACATGTTCAATCTATTTTAATTAATCTACAGAGCCTAATTAACCTATGGTGAATAAGAATCTTACCCTCCTATTTTGCTGTAGGAATAACCCCCAAAGATCTATAGGCTCCTCCTAGCTCGATGATAAGCCATCTCCAAGAACAAGCTCCTTCTCTTCTTCTTCCTCTTGTTCTTCTTTTTCTCTCTTACCTTTCTTTTCTTTTAATTCTTATCAGTTTTAAATTCATGTTTTGATCTGAGAATGAATATATATTTGTGATGAGGAAGGGATAAGGTAAGGTGGAGGTGTCAATGAAGGAGTGTGGGTGTCTCATGCAAGAAGGAGGTGGAGAATGAAGGTGGCATGAAGCATGAGGTATTTTTGTATTATCCTCAATTTCTTTTGTTTTAATTTGAATTTTATTTCAGAACTGAAATGATAACCCTTATTCACTTAAACCCTCAACAATCTTGTATTTGCATAAAACTCAACTTTACTATTTAACCCCTCACAACTTACTTATTATAAAACACATCATTTTTTAAAATGAAGCTAAAATTTTCATTAAAACCCTTATAACTTATTTAATTTACATTCAAAAATTCTAATTTAACTTGTATTACATATAACTTATGAAGATTGACATATTTGATTTTAACCATTTTGTGATTTATCAGCTTATTCTTAATTTAATTAATTTTATTTATTTCTAACTTTTTCCTAATTGTTACAATCACATTGTTCATCTAACTCGTACGTAAATCCGTCGTACGGCATCCCCAAATCTGGGTACGGGTCAATATCACATTCATCACATTGTTCATCTGGTATCCTCTTTATCAAAGATCGTAATCCGGGGTACTGATCTACGTCTAGTACAATACTGATACTGCCTAAGTAAGCATGGACATGTGTGAAACACTACGTCAAGGACCCGCTACAACGTCATGTCGTATCTCAAATACGAACCCTGCTATATCACCGAATTCACAACCTCAATACAAATCTCATCGACTCATCTTAAACCCAAGTATCATCCTCAAATCCGTATGTGAACATATAGTCCCATAACCATGTGAACACATAACTATAAAGAATCCCATGAGCACATATAAATAGGAACGTATGCAAGTATGTATGTGTAGTGCAACACTACCCTAGGGTTCGCAACACTAAAATAATCCAACACACCAAAATCCATCCTGAACATCGTTATTAATCCCAAATAACATATAATTATTGGTGTGTATACGCATCCGCACCACCACGGACTGCGGGGGTGCTATACGCCATCCACCCGACTTCTCCCCGTAGATATAAATCTACTCACCTGGTCCTCGCTCGCCGGTGCCGACGTCGCTACGCGCTTGCTTGTCGTCTCGAAGTCCACATGGGGTACCTACATATCATAACGCACCGTATTGCATTAAAACCAAATTTGAAATCGAAACGGCATACGAAAATCAAATCGGCACGCGCATCACGCATAGGTCAAAACCTATCGCCTACGCATGCAAGAATAGCCAAACCAACCCTCGATGTCGATGTACAAACGTCAAACCATCGAGAAAAACCAAAACAGTCTCATTTGCACATTCACGAACACTAATTATAACATAAAATATGTTAAAATTCACAAAAACCCCAAATTCACCTTAAAAGCCATTTTTCCGAAAATCTAGCAAGCAAAAATTACCCGTTTTAGTACAAAACTCGACGTTTAAACAAATCTAGCGGCCATAATACTTATTAAATATCTTAAATAAGTCATAAAAACAATTTCCCTAATTTAATCCCGATAAATTTCATTAACCCCAAAATTCTAGTTACAATATACCCAAATTTTAACAATTTTATAGCAAAAATGCACAAACAACAATTTAGCTTGGATTTTCATGAACTAAAAGCATTAAACTACTCAATATAATACATATAATGACATGGAACCTTAATTAGAATTTTATCTCACCAAAATACAATTATTTTAAAAACCTAGTTTACAATTTATATAATTATCACAATTTAAATCAACAAAAATGCAAACTAGCAACTTAATTTGATTTAGCAAAACATTGATATGTCAAATATATCCCACAACCATAGTCTCACAACACAAAACCTTAACTAGATTTTTCACAAACCATAATCTAAAGCTTCTCTTACAAACCCACATCTTTCAATTAAACCGCAATTAAGCACCTAACTAGCTTCATTAAGGAATTTAAATCAAAAAAAATGAATAATGGGTCAAAAGTTATACCTCACAAACCATGATCAAACTTGAAATCTTGACCTCCATTTTGAAATCCTTGCACCAAGATCCATACTAAAGGAGATGAGGGAAAATGGGTAGGGCTTTGTTTTGAATTTTAGTTTAGATTTTGATGGGAATTGGTGAATTTTTTTGAGGGAAAAATGATGGAAGAAGAGGGGAGGGGGGGCTGCTGTTGGCCTGCAGAATTTGGCCAGGAAATGTAGGGGGGTGATGGAGGAGAGAGAGTGAGGTGGAGAAAGTGAGAAGAAAAGTCAAAGTCCACCTTTTACTTCTATCATTCTCTTTTCTTTTCTTTTGCAAAACAAGTGGGGACAAGAGAGGGGGGCTGCTGAATTCAGCCAAGGGGGAGGGAAAATGGGGGTGTGTGAGTATGGGTATGGGTATGGGGTGATGGAAAATGATAAATACTATACCCCAAACATCCATTTACACTAAAAAAAAGCTTTTTTTCTTCAATAATTTCTAAACCGTTTTGTCAAACGATTTCGTTTCAAAAACCACATGATAAAATTTTATTTAATGTTTTATGATGCACAAAATTTGTTTCAACTCATTCCAATTTGTAATTTTCCCTAATTAAATATATTAGTGACGGATTAAAATAATATTAAAATAATTAATTTCGGAAATTTTTTCAGAAAATTTGAAATTTCACTAGTGGCTCAATAAATACCAAATACTAGCAATTACATAGCTAGAATATGTATATTTAATTTTATAATAAAGATATTTGCATTTTGACTTTTTACAGAAACCCCCCTTATTTTACCGTTTTTTCGAAATTTCACCGAAACGATTTTCAAAACGTTACAAAGTAGGTGTCTAGAAATGTGTTAACGGGGTTATGCCTCTGGGAAAATGAGGTTTATTCTAATTAGGTCCGTGCGAAAGCACGGGGGACCTCCCTCAAAGTACCAACACTGATCTGGCTGAAAGATTGGCGAACTTGTAAAGTGTAACTAATCCCGGCTAATCTTACCTTTTAGGGTTTGAAGGAAGATTTGATGAAAACAGTGGGAGCTATCCTGATTAGATAAGATAATAACCAATCTATTCTTGCAAGAGCGCACGCTAAAGTGTTTTCTTCTCTCTCTCTCTCTCTAGGTAGCGACCATGTCAGGCCTTAATCAAGATAATAATATGGATGTATTGATCGAACCCGCTTATTATACAGAGCAGGGGAACGTTGGGCCCGTTCTTTCTTATAAATGTTATAAGAATGAGCAGGGAATAGTGACATATCCGGATTCTCACGCCACCCAAACGAAGAACAAGCATGATTATGCATCTTCTTCGGGTGTGTTAGTTATCGAGAACTGTTTCTCAGTTCACTCTACGTCCTGGGTATTAGATACCGGATTAGGATCCCACATATGTAATATGTATGGGTTACGAAAAGGTAGGGAATCTGGAATGGGTGATCATTCCGTAAGAGTAGGGAATGGTGCAGATGTTGCAGCCAAAGCAGTTGGCGAATATCACCTTGTATTACCAAGTGGCAATACATTGATTCTGAACGAATGCTATTACATACCGACCCTGATATGCAATGTTATATCAGTTTCTTTATTAAGCAAAGAAAGATATAATTTTGTAGTACAGGAAAATGTTATGAACATCTTCCTGAATCAAAAGTTGATTGGATCAGGCTCGTTACATAATGGCATATATATTCTAAATCAAACCACAGTTCTTAATATACAGAACACACACAAGAGGAAGAGTTCAGAAATGAACGAATCCTTCTTGTGGCATTGTAGACTGGGTCATATCAATGCGACACGACTAGTTAAGTTACATAAGGATGCTTATTTGAATACATTCGAATTATCATCTTATGAAACTTGCCATTCATGTCTCAAAGGCAAAATGACCAAAACTCCGTTTAGTGGATACGGAGAAAGAGTTACGGAACTCTTGGGACTGATATATAGTGATGTATGCGGTCCCATGTCTACTCATGCTAGAAATGGTTCCTTGTACTTCATTATATTCAATGACGATCTCTCAAGATACGGACATGTGTTCCTGTTGAAACACAAGTCTGAAGCTTTTAAGAAATTCAGAGAATATAAACATGAAGTAGAGAACCAAACGGGGAAAAGTATTAAGATCCTTCGATCTAATCGAAGAGGAGAATACTTGAGCAATGAGTTCCTGGACTATTTAAAAGAGAATAGGATTCTCTCTCAGCTTACTCCTCCTTATAAACCACAGCACAACGGGGTATCGGAGCGAAGGAATCGCACCCTATTAGATATGGTGCGCTCTATGATGAGCACTGCTGAGTTGCCTATTTTCTTTTGGGGATATGCACTAGAGACAGCTGCAGACCTATTGAATATGGTTCCCACCAAATCTGTGCTTACCACTCCATATGAGATATGGAAAGGAAAGAGACCGTATTTTAATTATGTTAAAATATGAGGTTGTCTAACATATGTGAAAACACAGAATCCGGACAAGCTCGGGGCAAGGTCTTTTCTGTGCAAGTTTATTGGATATCCCAAACATTCGCGAGGGTATATCTTCTACCACACCGATGAACAAAAGGTGTTTATTTCTCGACATGCCACCTGTTTAGAAAAGGAAATTCTTGAAAAAGAAATTAGTGGCAAGGAGGTTGAACTGGAAGAGTTTCCAGCAATACAAACTACGACAGAAGATTTGGTAGAACCAGTGGATTCAGTAGTTCCTGACGAACCTCAGCCGCTCCGCCGATCTAGTAGGGTTCCTCATCCACCAGAGAGATACTACGGTTTTCTCATAGATGGTGGGAGCGAGGATTGCATCATGGAAGATGATGACCCGACTAGCTTCGAGCAGGCCATCACAAATAGGGACTCTGTGAAGTGGCTAGATGCATTGCGATCTGAGATGGAATCCATGTAAACCAACAAAGTATGGACTTTGGAAGTTGCTCCTGAAGGGGTAAAACCCATTGGGAGAAAATGGATCTTTAAGAAGAAATTTGGTGTAGATGTAAAAGTTGATACTTTCAAAGCTAGACTTGTTGCAAAGGGTTTTCGTCAACGACCAGGTGTGGATTATGACGAAACCTTTTCTCCAGTGGCTATGCTTAACTCCATCCGGATCTTACTTGCCATTGCTGCATACCATGACTACGAAATCTGGCAAATGGATATTAAGACCGCCTTTCTAAATGGTGATTTAAAGGAGTGCGTGTATATGACTCAGCCAAAGGGCTTCGTGGACAGTGGGAGCAGCGGAAAAGTGTGCAAGCTGCTTAAATCCATCTACGGGTTGAAGCAGGCATCGTGGAGTTGGAACATCTGTTTTGATGTGGTAGTCATAGAGGTTGACTTCATTAAAAACGTAGATGAACCTTGTATATACAAGAAGGTAGCAGAGAGTAAGGTTGTCTTCCTCGTAGTGTACGTGGATGGCATACTCTTGATAGGAAACGTTGTTCCTATACTGCATTCGGTCAAGCTCTTCTTATCACAAAGATTCTCAATGAAAGATCTAGGTGATGCCTCCTTCATTTTGGGCATTAAGATCTATAGAGATAGATCTAAACGGATACTGGGATTGTCCCAATCCAGGTACATTGACACCATACTAAAGAGGTTTAGTATGGATGAATCCAAGCATGGGAATTTACCCACGATCTATGGACCGACTCTCTCCATAGAGATGTCTCCTAAGACTGATTTGGAGAGAGCTCGCATGCAAGGGATACCCTATGCTTCGGCAGTAGGCTCTATCATGTATGTGATGCTGTGTACGAGACCCGATGTAGTATACTCACTAAGTGTAGTGAGTAGGTATCAAGCAGATCTTGGAGAGGACCACTGGACAGCTGTGAAGAACATTCTCAAGTACATGAGAATGATTAAGAAGATGTTCTTGGTGTTTGGTAACGGAGAATTCCAGGTGGTGTCCTTTACCGATTCGAGCTTTCAAAGTGATAAGGACGACTCTAAGTCGCACTCGAGATTTGTCTTTACCCTAAATAGAGGGGCGGTGTGTTGGAAGAGTTCCAAACATGAAACCGTTGCAGACTCGACGATGGAGGCTGAATACATCGCTGCCAACGATGCTGCCAAAGAGGCTGTCTGGATAAAGAAGTTCATTACAGAACATGGAGTGGTTCCGTCCATTGAGCATCCAATACCTTTCTATTGCGATAACAATGGAGCAGTGGCTTTGGCAAAGGAACCCAGGTCCCATCAGAGATCCAGGCTTATTCTAAGGCGGTATCACCTGATCCGGGAGATAGTAGATCGCCGGGAGATCGAGGTCAGGAGAGTTGACACGAAGGATAACACTGCGGATCCATTCACAAAGGACATTCCCCAGATACAATTTGAGAGACTCTTCGTAATGTTGGGTATGAGATACTACAACAGCTGGCCTTAGTGCAAGTGGGAGATTGTTAGTTATGTATATGCCCTAGGGACAATTGTTGTACATATGATGTATATTATAATGCATGCTTGGATATATATAGAGAGGACTTTCTTGCTCGATATGATAGTATGCTACCTGGTTTTACTTTGTCTTAACATGTTGAATGGTATTGGGTTACTGTCTTGCTCTCACATGTTGATAAATCCCTTACGATATGTACTTGACTACTCGGACTATGATGCAGATCATACAAGTGGGGCCAGGGTAGTCTACGAGTACATCCTTTAACTGTTCCTAGTCGAGGGTGTATCGAGACATGGCATCGATACTCCACAGTAGACTAGCGTATACGCATCTTGACCCATATGATGGGAAATGGATGATCCCACATCCATTGGTGTTGGACATCATAGATGGTATACGGGTGCTCATTGGAGACTGGGCACACTGAACGGACTCGCCGAGAACTCCTTATCGGTATTATACCTATCGTCAGATAGCAGTTCTCTGGTGACACTGGTACTGGTTAGTCTGTAGACCCGAGATCGTCATAGAGTCTTGTGTGATTCCCATTGTGCTTTGATTTCCACCTTACCACGTTCATGAGAATTTGCAAAACGGTGGATTTTGGGTACAGTCCCGAATCACATGGAGGCAATGAGCGATAGGAGGGGTTTCGCCTCTCCCGGTATTGGGGGTTGATGTTGAGCTTTGTTCGATTGGCTATAACTGGAAGTCCCTGTCCAGGGCTGATATGGAGATATACTGTTAAGTGTTATCAGTAGTTTCTCGACTTGTTATGAGACTCACATCGACATGACTTATCAGTTACTGGGGTCTGACGTTTACCGCCCCTAAACTGGATATGCGACGTATCATACGGAGAGACCGGACTGTACAGTAGTGTTACTGATTGGATTTACAGGAGTTAGAGCAGGCTTTCTTGTTGATTTTGTGATCGCTTAATACCGGGTGGCCGTTATGTTTAGCTGACCGCTTGCGGCTTGTTGGTGTTTGATGTGATCATCACCTACTGCCGGCGTATTGACGAGTGTTTAGAGGCCTACATAGAGGTTTCCTGGCTCAGGCAAAACGGAGTAGGAGCACATATGTGATATGTGTGGGATAAGGATTGAAAAGCATATGTGATACTTTATTCTATTCTCGCGATATATGATATCGGCCGGTTATATGTGATATAGCTGGGTTATCGGATCAAGTGTTGATTCGATGAAATAATATATAATATATATGTATGTATATATATATATATATATATAATATGCTCACTTAAATATTTATTACTCTCATTTATAATACATTTAACATATATGTGATATATGTTTATTGTATTGTTTTCTTTTGTTTCAAAAATATTATATATGTGATATATAATATTGTGTCAAGCTTGGTTATAAATGCAACTAGGGTTAATTAGAGTTAAACCATGCTAGGGTTAATATTAGGGTTTATATTTATCATTATGTAATTCAAATATTGTAGATATTGGTAAAGGATGAAGCTTGTAGAAGCTTGTAGTCTTCTTTGACTTTGTCCACTCTTTTTGTCTAGCTTAAGATATTTATCAACCTCACCTTTAACCATAGCTAATGGTTAAGTCTCTACATGGGTTAAGGATGATATACTTGACCCATGGTTCCATTTCTAACCACACAACAATAATTCATCACTTTCTTCTTCTTCATTGGAAAAAAGCTTGCTAGATTTTTCATTTGTGATGAATCATTGTGAGAAATTAAATAATAAAGTGAGAAAAATTCCTACTTCATCATCCTCTTCTATATTAGCCATATAGATTAGTGTGTTAGTTTCACTAATTCCATATTAATGAAGAGATAGCTTGAGTCCGTGTTTCCTCGACGTAGATTATCGTAGACTTTGAAGACTTCAAGCAAGGATGCGTCGTACATCTTATAGAGCCTCTCAAGAGTTCGGGAGTTCATGGATCGCAGCGAAGGGACCACTACTCGGAGCTTTTGATGCGAAGGAACGGACTACAAAGGTTGTAATCCCTATCACTTAGATGTAAAGTTGTTTACATGCAAAGTTTACCCTAATTATCTAGTTAAGATCTTGGTTAGGATTTCATAGCACCCCAAATTTTTATAAAATGCCATGTGTGATGCCTTCCTAAACCTTGTCGTGGTGTTATACAACCCTACAGTAGGTGGATAGGTTGAAACTTGTAAAGCTAGACTTGTTTTATAAGGTTTTCGTCAAAGACCTGGTTTGGCCGATAATGAAACCTTTTCTTCAATGTCTATGCTCAAATCCATTCGGATCCTTCTTGCCATTACTGCCTTTCAAGATTTTGAGATCCGGCAGATGGACATAGAGACGGCTTTTCTAAATGGTAATTTGGAAGAGTGCATCTATATGGATCAGCCAGAGGGTTTCAATCAGAGTGGGAGCAAAGGGACAATGTGCATGTTTCTTAAGTCCATTTATGGACTAAAGAAGGGATCGCGGAGTTGGAACATCTATTTTTATTGAGACAGCCAAAGAATTCGACTTTATCAAAAATCCAGATGAACCGTGCATTTATAATAAGATTGTAGAAAGAACTGCGGAATTCCTCGTTGAGTACGTGGATGATATTCTCTTGATAAGAAATGACATTTCTATACTACAATCAGTCAAAGGATTCTTGTCACAGAGGTTCTCCATGAAAGACCTGGGTGATACCAATTACATTCTGGGATCCAGATCTATCGTGATAGATCAAAGAGGATGGTGGGGCTTTTACAATCAAGATACAACAACACCATACCAAAAATATTTAGTATGGACGATTCTAAGCGCGGTAGTCCACCGGCTTGTCACGGAATCACTCTCTCCAAAGAGATGACTTCCAACACTGATTTGGAAAGGGCTCGCATGTCGATTATACTCTACGCTTCTACGGTAGGCTCTATAATATAGGAAATGTTGTGTACCAGACCAGATGTAGCTTACACACTGAGCGTGGTAAGCTGGTATCAGTCAAACCCATGGGAGAAGCACTGGGAAGCAGTAAAGAACATTCTCAAGTGTCTGAGAAGGACTAACGAGATGTTCTTAGTGTATGGCGGAAAAGGACCTCCAGATCGTGGCCTTTGCTAACTCCAGCTTCCAGAGTGATAAGAATGACTCCAAGCCCATGTCAGGTTATGGCTTTACCCTCAATGCAAGGGTGGTCTGTTGGAAGATCTCCAAGCAAGACACCGTTACAGACTCGACGATGGAAATAGGGTAGTTCGCTGCATGAGACGCCGCAAAAGAGGCAGTCTGGATGAGGAAGTTCTTAATTGAACTTCAGGTGGTTCCTTTCATTGTTGGTCCAATACTTTAGTATTGTAACAACATACAACGCTATAGCTTTAGGGAAGGAACCCATGTCCCATCAGAGATCCAGACATATCTTGAGCGGCACCACCTGATCAGGGAGATCGTTGATCCGATGAGATCGAGGTGAGGAGAGTAGATACGGAGAACAACACTGCAGATCCACTCAAAGAGGCCATCCCTCAGACAGTGTTCGAGAAGGCTATTCGAGATCTTCGGTCTGCGATATGCCAGTATATGGCCTTAGTGTAAGTGGGAGATTGTTAGTGATATATTCCCTAGAGGCCATTATTGTATCATACTGGATTGTATATTACTTAATGGGAGCATGAGATATACACGGATATAGTAACAGTCTTGCTCAAAATGGTAGTATGCTACCTGGTTTGTCTCTACCTCAATATGTGCATGTGTTTTTATTATCATATCGCTTATACTTATTGGTAGAGCCCTTAGGATCTTTGCTTGATTACCAGTATTATGATGGCAGTCACAATAGTGGGGGCTGGGTAGTCTATAAGCACATATTATACAGGTCCCTAGTCATAAGATTATCGAGATGGGGCATGGATACCCCGGAGTAGACTATTGTATACGCTTATCATACCAGCAGGGGAGATAGTATGTACCACATCCATTAGTACGTCGTACTGGAGATAGTATGCAGGTGCTCATTTGGTTATGAGTACACTGGACAGGACTCGTTGGGAACTGTCGGTGGGTATTATACCTATCGTCGGGTAGCAGTTCTCAGGTGACATGAGTACAGCTTAGTCCGTCGACTTGACACTGCTACTTCTCCTCGAGTGTGTTCCCACTGTACTTTGATTACTACCCTACCACGGCTCAAAGGAGTCGTGCAAACAGGTAGTTGTTGGGTGCAGTCCCGAAGCACTTGGAGGCAGTGGCGGTTAGATAGGATTCGTTTCTGCCGGTATTAGGGGTTGATATCGTGCTGTGTTCGGAGAGCCATTACACAAAGTCCCTGTCCAGGGCAAGCGAGATTTACTGGTAGGTATTCCAGTAGTTTCTCAGGGTGTTTTGGGCTACACTCCGGCACGACTTACTGCGCTATTATGGGTCTGACGATTATCGCCCCCTAGGCCCGATATGCGAAACTCTTAGACGAACATACCGGACTGTACAGAGATTGTCACATCCAGGCTCAGTAGGAGTTCAGATGGGTTTCCTCATCGGCCTTCTTATCGACAGATACTTGGATAGTTGTTACGTGCAGCTAGTACCGCTTGCGGCTTGTGGTTAAACCCACTGCCAGTATACTGTCGAGTTTATAGAGTCCCACACAGAGAGTTTCCCTGCATCGGGCAAAGCGGTAGAGGCCGTATGGATTTACGGCAGGGATTCGATCACGTACGTGCATTTGTGCGCGTATGATGTTCGGGCGGATAATACTAGTGGGCTTTGGTTTAAGCCGGATCCTAGTATTATATTTATGGATCGGTTTTGTCCCTTTGTATTCGTGTTTCTCAGAACACGGATGTGGGTATGTATATACGGATGAGAGGGGTATAGAAGGAGACGCCTCATTAGGGTTTTGACCATTGACTTGATTAAAAAAATTATGAGGTGGGGGAAAGTATTTGTTATATTTGTAAATGATAATTGAGGCATGGCTACTTGGTTTGACCACTTGAATTGGTTTGACTCTTTGACTAGATATTTCTTGTGAGATATTTTGTGGCACTAGATATTTTAGGTGAGATATTTTCTTGCCATGCTTGTAGTCAAATCAAGTGGGCCATCTCATTTTCTATTATCATTATCAAAAACCATTTCTGTTTTCTTATGTTAGCTCTCTTCTTCTTCCTCACAACTAAAACCCTTAAGGTCTCATGAGTTGAGTAAACTAGGGTTTCAAGAGACAAATAAATCCATCTTCATTCTCTACATCACCTAGGCCATCAAGCTTAGCAATCTTGTCGCCCTGGTTACCTTGGTTTTGATGTTGGAGCTCGGACTATAGACTCTCGGGTGGATCGTCTTTGACTCGAGGAAGCCGACGAGGAAGCTATGATCCGGATCGATCCTTTGAGCCTACAATGACGAGGAGGATAGCGGGGAATACCCGAATGACTTGTATCAAGAGGTATAACATTCTTTCCGAGTAGTTAAATCTTATGTAGTTTGCTAGCTAGGGTTTATGGACAATCTAGTCGGTGTTGCGTAGCCCGTAAAAATCAATTTTTGCAAATTCCGCCTCATCGCGAATACGTGGGGTGCGCGACATCGACTTACAAGTGCCATGCAAAGTGCTCACCTCTCTATGCTCAGTCAAAATGACTAAGTGCTTAGCACTGATTGGGCAGCGCCCATATCTGAGCGCCTCACTTGTTTCACATGTGAGTGCCAGAGAAAATTAGTGCTTAGCACTATAGTAGCGTCTCACGTGCAAAACACGTGGGCGCCAGAAAAAGGTTAGTGCTTAGCACTATTCCAGCGCCCTACGTGAAACACACGTGAGCAATATATTAGTGCTACGCCCTACTGGGTAGTATAGAAACCCAGTCTCAGCCCAAATTGGCTAAGTTACCTGAGTTTAAACCTCTTTGATTTTAAATCAACCAAGCTCATAATGCTTATGATTTCCAAACTAATTTTAGTCTCATACATGACTAAAGATCTCTCATTGATGATATCCAAAATGATATTCATCCTACATCTCTTAAGGTAATCTTAGTCTCAAATATGACTAACGATTCTTAGGACCATCACCCCATTTTCCCTCAAATACGGGATTTGGTTCAAGGGTACATCTTTCCACACCTCTGATATATGTCGTTGTAATTCCTCAACGTCATTAGAGAGGTGGTGGGTCTTGACAACTAACAATTCCTTTCTCGTCCCAATTTGATGTAAAGTTTCATCAAGATAGGGAATGATACATCCCATATTGATGCACCTCCAAATTGACGTGCACACCTTAAATCGGACCGCACCCCAAATTGGGTGCATTACATGTCACCATCGTTCAATCCTCCACGTAACAAATACATGTGCGCGCAAGATGAATTTTGGACCGAAATGTCCTTAAGATAATATTCGCCTCAAACATGGCGATGTTGGACCGCGATGTCCTTAAACTGATATAATTAACGGCATATGCTCATTTGTTTCTAAGTTGATCTTAGTCTCAAATATGACTAACGATCTTTAGATCAAACCTAAGTTTCATATGAAAGGATGGACCTCATTTATATGAGATCTGCATCCTCAGTTACTCCCGTTGGCAAACCAAGCTACCAACGTGGATCCCATCAAGCAAATCATTGACCCAAAACCCAAATTTAAAAATATACTGATTTGGACTAATCCGCGCCCTACGGGCGACGACTTAAAATAGTCTCCGTATACAATCCACGAGCAACCTAAACAAATAAAAACACATACGACACGAAGTGAATAGCCGGAGCAGAAGAAAGTGGTTATCGCAATACGGTAACGTAATTAACTACATGGACTTGCGCCTGCAGGGAAGAGCGTCCCCACAATAAAAAAAACCCTTATAAAATGAAGGAGAATCTGATGATGTTTTCTACGACGGTCGCGTCTATTGAAACCTCCGATATATGGTGCCATAAATCAACTTGTTATCTTCGGAGAGGTGGATGAATATGTCTAAATAGAATCCGCCCCCCAAAATTCAGGCCAGACATCCCAACGTCTCGGTCCGGTCTTTCGGCGGTGAACAGATTCTGGCACGTCCGGTGGGACCATTTCCTCTTTACTCTCCACACTTCGTGTGTCTTGTTTCGCGAACAAAATCATGATTCGCTATGGTTTCCCTTGGATTCGAGGTACTAAAACATAGTGTCTTGCTCCTGTGTAGAGAGAAATCGATGGCTTCCAACTGCACCTCTTGCAACAACAACTCTCGCTCCACCCTAACTGGAGGAGTGACCTACGGGCACAACACGGCCTCTATCTTTTCAATGCCTGTGGGTCAAGTTACGCAAGCCACTATAGGATTGTTCTTTGGGACCATGCTCCCACCAGTGAGTTTCGGTGCCTCAGCGCCGCCAGAGGAAGCTCCCAAGAGGTCAGTCTTCGATCAACTTGCAACCACAACGGCTCCTCTCAACGGGCCGTCCAAATCTGGTGTAACATTTCAGGAAATATAAAATATTATTTTTGGAATTTAATATTAAAATAAT
Organism: Agapanthus africanus; assembly: GCA_030015575.1. Taxonomy (NCBI): domain Eukaryota; kingdom Viridiplantae; phylum Streptophyta; class Magnoliopsida; order Asparagales; family Amaryllidaceae; genus Agapanthus; species Agapanthus africanus. The sequence continues at coordinate 124,429,444 of JASDDO010000031.1, forward strand.
ATTTTTCCCGAAAACTGCCCGATTTTCGAAATTGGAGTTTTCGAAAAAGGGTATAAATATATGCCATTAACTTTGAAATAAATGGAGATTAAAATGATTTATTCATTTAAAAATATATTTAAAGGATTTGGCATTTTTAAAAATTTATTATATTCAATTTGGATAAAAACCCGATTAGTGCACTACTAATCGCGATTAAGCCAAATCCGTGTTTCTACAGTTTTTCATGGTTAGTGCACCATGACATGTTACATGTTATTTTATTTGTGTTGTTTTATTCGGGTGTATGTGTTTTTGGTGAGAAAATAAAGGGAAAAAGTGTAATGATGATTTGGAGAGAGAGAGGGGACACAATGATGAGAATACGCATGCTTGAAGAGAGAGTGTAAGAATAATTGAGAGAGAGGGGAGCTGCCTCATTATCCTTTCCCTCACCATTTTCATCTCCTTCTTCAACCTCCTCAAGCTCCCTTCCCTCCACCTACAACCCCAAAAAATCACCTCCAAAACCTTGTCAAAACCCTATACCCCTTTCACAAAAAATGATCACCTCCTCACCCTCATCGCAATGGACTAAACAAAGTGGTATTTTGACAACATTGGGACATCTAGGGTTTGATTAAGTGAAATCCATGAGGTATAATCATTTCCACTTAGTTAGTTTTAGTTTTCTTATGTTTTAGATAGTTTAGAAGTTGAATTGGGTTGGTGGATGTGAAGATAGAAATTTCTACAGAAGGGTTTAGGTGATTGTGGTAAATTAGTGAACTCTAGTGGCTGTTGAAAGACCTGGAATTTAGTATAGAAACCAAAATACGGATTTAGGATTTTGTTCATGTCGGTTTTGTGAGTATATAGGGTGTGCAGGGAAATTTAGAGCAACCCGGGGAATTTTTGAGGAAAGCAAACAACACCAGGGATCAAAGTAGAGTACTAGGAGACCACCTTGACGAGACGAAGCCCAGAGAAGCCTAGGGGGCCGAGGAGGCCGGATTTTGTGGGTAGGTGGCCGGCCACTTACTGGAATTTGGTGTCGGGGTTGGTCCAGTAGCTCATATACACCATGTACAGCACCTTACACTTGTTTGCGCACCTTGTTTTAGCCTGAGTCAAAATCTGGAACCACTTTGGTGTGATTTTGGGTATGTTTTCCGTATTTTGAAATGTTTAGTGTTGATATTTGGATTTGTGTTTGGTTGTTGGATTTTTTTACATCAACAACATAGGTTGTTTGGTTGGTTTTGTACGCGTAAGCTATAGGTTCTAACCTATGAGCAATGCGCGTGCCGTTTGGATTTCAGAACTTGATTTTAATAGCGTTGTGATATGTGTTGTTATTGTAGGTACCTTCGCGTGGATTCCGATGTGACGGAGCGTGGCATCATCAACTTCGGCAAGCGAACACCAATGTGAGTATATCTATATCTACGGGGGAAGTCGGGTGGATGGCGTATAGCACCCCCGCACACTTTGATGGAAACCGATTCATATATAGATTATGGTTAATGAAACCTTCAATAGAAAACTATAGATAGAGTAAAAAGGTAGTTAGAGAACCATATTAGAAACTAAGGATAGTTAGAAGCGATATGATACGACTAGTATGTGATGACGGGACTTGAGGATTATATTTGATGATATTGCCGTTTAGGGTACTATAAAACTAGATAGTCGACGTAGATGTGTCATCCGAACCATACCTATTTCCAAACTGAAGAATCGTATGCATCTGTTAAACAGATATCTTGAGGGACGTTACAGATTTTCAAATGATATCTTTTCCTTAAAAACACCGTAGCCCCTACTTTCAAAACTACGATTCGCATCTTTCAAAAACTGTTTGTATGGTTCCGGTGTGTATGTTAGATTAGATACTTATACTTATAGTAAAGGTAGAATGTATATGTAAACTTGACTTTATGCGAGATATAAGTATGATAAAAAGAGAATACGATTTAATATGTGATATGATGATATGTTGGTATACGGATGCGAGTCGAGTGAGGTAATTGATACCTTGCCGGTCCCCTGATACGGGATTGTTATGGATGTGACCTGGGACATAGGTATATAGATATATATTGAATGTCATGAATCATGTGTGATATGTCGTATGATACGTTAGGTCCGTACCCCTCATTGTCGCATTGGTTGATAGGATCCATGATAGCTTAATGCCGTCGTACGATGATTTTCCGTACGTGGTGAGTTTGACTTGAGGTTTAATCCATACCCTTCACTAGAGGATGTCGTACGATGGATTATACCATACGTGATGTTGTGTGGCTAGATGCCGATTGATAGATTCACCGACTCGATCATGTTAAATACGTATACCTTGTAGCTTTTAGCTAACGTTTTACCATATACTGCATTTTATGCTATTCTCATTGCATCATATATAATTATCTGTGCTAGTACACCTACACAATTATCGATGATGCGTATGTTACACTTACACAGATTGACCGGCTCACACACTTCATCATCGATAATTGCCATGTCACTACACAGTAGGATTGCTGCATCAGGATATGACTTTTCGCATAACTTACTTGCGTATATTCCCACTTGTACATCCATATTGGCGCACATACATATTGCACACTCGTACTTGCGTATATTCCCACTTGTATATCCATATTGGCGCACATACATATTGTACACTCATACTTGCATATAAACCCACTTGTAGATCCGTACTTGTGTATATACATATTGTACACTCATACTTGCGTATATACCCACTTGTACATCCATATTGGCGCACATACATATTGTACACTCATACTTGCGTATATACCCACTTGTACATCCATATTGGCGCACGTACATATTGTACCTACATACCTGCGTACATACATATTGTACATCCATATTGGCGCACATACATATTGTACACTCATACTTGCGTATATACGCACTTGTACATCCATATTGGCGCACATACATATTGTACACTCATACTTGCGTATATACCCACTTTTACATCCATATTGGCGCACGTACATATTGTACATACATATTTGCGTACATACATATTGAACATCCATACTTGCGTACATACATATTGTACATCCATATTGGCGCATATACATATTGTACACTCATACTTGCGTATATACTCACTTGTACATCCATATTGGCGCACGTACATATTATACATACATACTTGCGTACATACATATTGTACACGCATACTTGCGTACATACATATTGTACACCCATACTTGCGGACATACACATTTGTACGTCCATACTGGCGTACATACACATATGCACCTTTATACGATATTGCATTCGTTTTTTTAGAGATTTGGGAGTCGCATGATGTATTTTAAAAATAGATTCATTTAAAAGAGCGGTTTTCACTCGATTTGTGCATATTATTGTTCCATGTTGCATGATATACGGATATGCTTACATTCTGTTATATGCCACATACATCATGCTTTATGATTATGCGCATTGAGATATGTTGTTTTCATGAGATTTCTGGATTTGAGAACCGTGGTCATTTCAAAAGAGAGTATGTATTGTTTTAAAATCCCGGTTTATCTTGATATGATATTTCAGTGCGTCCACCATGTGTTTTCTCGGTTCTGAGAGTGGCATGTGAAACCCGATTCGAGGAGCGGTAGGCACCGTCTGCGGGTACATGGTGGACCCGGTGAGGTACCCCGGGGCAAGAAGACTCGTATTGTTAGATGGTGAGCCTGGCAGGGGAGCACTACATACCGGTGATAGTATTTGGACCCGTCGGTTATCCGGAGGATACCGACCGGAGTCATGAGATGGATATAAGGGCCGACGAGAGTAGGCGGCGCCTGAGACGAGGTATTTGAGGGCCAATCCGAGGATACGACTCCTTAGATATGAGGATTTACATGTCGTTGCTGGACACGGGTTTTTAAGATGTTTTGAGTGTCGATGCTAGGCACTCAGGTTCCATGATTTTGAGGTGTCACGAGGGACACACGTTGATTTATATCCTTATATTTTCATGCATATGCTTTTATGATATTTACATGCATGATATTATGGTGTCATTGGTTGACACATGGACGAGATCCACATGCATACATACATTGATATATGGTTGGACGAGATCCACATGCATACATACATTGAGTATATGGTTGGATTATATCCGCATACATATAGGTATTGATTACATTATTGGCACATATGATGACCCGGTCACCCTAGATATCATAGTATTACCTTTATGATATAGTTGACCTAGGAGTCGTTGTTTATTCAATTTCTACTTATCGATGTTTTTCTACTGACGAGTTGGCAACTCACCCCCGTTGTGACACAGTTCTTGTAGGTTGACCGCACGGATCAGTAGCGGCTTCGTTGGCACACAGTTGCATTCGGGTGTTTTGCTTTGGTAGGTGGGACATTTGTATCGTACCCCCTCTTGTATTTATATTTCATATTGTATCTAGTCAACTCCATCAACCAATTCTAGTTTTTTTATAAGTAATGAAACTTAGCAAGACTTGTAGTGCGAGATTTGAGCGATGGTTTTTTTTTTTGTTCGCTTTTGGGGTTGATGTCTTACTTATTTCTTTATCTTTTGTGGTGAACTTCGCCGTTGGGCGTCGTATACTTATATATACTGTCTTGCGTGGTTGTGATCCGCCGTTTAGCGAAGAGCTAGCTCCCGCTTGGGGATGCCTTTATTATCTTTATGTATTTGTGGTTTTGGATCAAAAATACAAAGGAGGTGCTGCCCAAATTTTTAAAAAACTAAACATGTTTTCAAACTAATAAATTTCACATGCATTATTCATACCCCTTTTCCATGCATTTAAGAAAACTTGATTTCATTATACCTTTATTTCAAAAACTTCACCTCTTTTATTTTCTTAAAATGGTTTAGATTTCTGGGTTTCAGCTTACTTGAATTCCGTCACGCCTTTAGACGTTGCGTGATTTAAGTGCTCGTCACGAGCTAATATTTCGGGTCGTGACATCTGCTGTCTCAGTTTTCAAGAGGCTTAGCTGAAGCAAATGGGTCCGCAAAGAGGCTCGTGATACCTGAAGGGGCTGCCTCAAAATGGATAGCACTCCCAACTCTTGCAGGTGAAGCCGTCAAAAGCGCTTCCCCTATCAGAAGACCGGTCTTCAAAAGATTGGTCGGCCCTCCCCAAACTCCAATCAGGACGTCAGTCTTTAATAGGTTGACACCAACAACAACCCCTCAGCAAAGTTGTGGGCATGAAAAAGCCACTTCCAAAACTAAGGCGGTCCCTTTTGCAAGACATGCTCGACGTCGTTACTGGCACCGAGTGAGGAAAGCTGGGGCCAACTCCCCCTCTGGACTCTGTTACATTTCAGAAATATTTATTTTTGGAAATTTAAATAATTAAATAATAAATATTAGGAATATTTTAATAGTGCGGTATAGTTATATACCGATAAATTAGGAAATATTTGGAAATTAAGTTAATTATTGAATTTGAAAGGGATTATAGGATTGGAGCATTCATAGATTGTTATATAATTAATTCTATTCTTTGTTAATGCTAAAAAAACGATTAATTTTCGCTAATCTTGCATTAAGCTTTATTTTTGCATCATGACATGCAAGAAAACTTGTTTCAATTTTTTTTACCATGGCTTTTTCTTTATTCTTCATGCATGGATTTTTTTTATTGAGAAGAAAAGAAAAAGGAAGAAAAGAAAAGAAAAGGGAAAAGAATAAACAATATGGTACGGGCATGAGAGAGAAGAGAGGGTGAGGGGTCTTATGTTGACAATGGTCATTGTTTCTTCCTTCATCTTCATCATTTCATTCTCTCCCTCTCACATGGTTGCCCTCTTGTCCCTCCCTCCTCTACCTCCCCACACAACCCAAAATACACATCCAAGCATCATCTCCCTATTACTAAAAACATGCACAAGCTCACTACAAGCATTTTGGACCAAGAAAAATTGGATTTTGAAGACTTGGGACAACTCAAGAATTTTCTTGAGTTGCCAAATGAGGTAATTCCTTCACACTTAATATAGTATTTCATTCACTTTAGCTTCCATGTTAGTTTAGAAGTGATTAAGTGAGGTTTAGTGAAGTTTGAAAATTCCAAGATGAGATTTGAGGGAATCATGAATTGAGATAGTGTAATTGAGTTTAGTAGTGACTTTAAACCCCCTTTAGTGATAGTATATTGGACCTAAACCTGAGAATTAACCCCAATTCAGAAACTTAGAAATCCCCGATATCGTGTTTGTGTTGGATTTGTGTTGTTGTTTTGATATCTTCTATGACCCGGGGCACCTGAAAATATTTTAGCGATCACAGTGAGACAAGCAGGCAACCTAGAAGCTAACCTAGAGACCCGAGCCCCAACCCATCAGTCCAGGCCGCAAATTTATTCTCTCTGGCCGCAAATTGTGGCCAGGGTAGGGGTGTTTGCATTGGTGTTTGGTTCATGGTCCAGTCATCTGCTAAATAGACCCTCCACGTGTGCAAAATTGTCTAATTTCATCTGAATCAAAATCTGGAAGTGTTTTCCATAGTTTATGAATTCGATTTGGTAATTCTGTTAACTTAAATTTTGGATATTTTTGTTTGTCTCGATCACATGACGTTTATACGTCGATATCGGGAGTTGTTTGATTATTCTTGCATGTGTAGACCATAGGTTTTAACCTATGTGTGATACGTGTACCGTTTTGGTTTCGTGCGTGAATTCTGTTTACGATGCTATATGTGTATATCTTGTAGGGTTACTAGGCACACTAACAAGGCTCTACAAGGCATCGACCATGCTCGTTTAAAAAATTTATGTGCCTAAAAACCCTAAGCAAGATCTTATACTAAAGTTTAGGCGAATCTAAAGGCAAGTAAACAACTTTACTCTAAAGGGAACATGAAATACAACCTTTGGAGATCGGTCCTCCACTTCATTTGCTCTTGGTTGAAGTCCCTTCGCTGCGATCAAGGTTATCCCGGGCTCTTGCATGGCTTCACGACGCGAAGGATGCGACCTTGCTTGAAGTCTCCGAGGCCGAAAATGATCTACGTCGAGGGAATTCCGACTCAAGCTCCTACTTCACTAACTAGAGAATTAGTGAAGTAAACACCCTAAACTAAAGTGCTTGTCTAGTAGAGGATGGAGAAATAGGAAGTGGGTTCTCTTTAGATTTTTGTTTCTCACAATCTTTCTCACTTTGGATCAAACCCTAGTTTTCTTTTTCTCTTGTTCAATGAAGAAGAAGATGAACAAAAGAAAGTGAAGAGGATAATGATCAAGTGAGAAGGGTAACTATGGTGAGTGAGTATCATATACTAACCTTTGTAGAGCCATAACCATAGCTAATTGATTATGTTTGGGTTAAAAGGAATCTAAGGTAAAGACAAAGCTAGTAGACTTTGTCAAAGCAAAGTAAGCTTCTACAAGCTTCATGCTCATTCCAAACTCCACTAATTTTGTAATTATCTTAAATAATCATAACCCACCATAATTCATAGAATGGTGTATGTCTCATACACACATGAATGTTGTATCATCAACCATGATACAAAAAGATAACACATTTTAACATATATCATATATATATGTTAAAGTAGTGTACATGTGAGAAAAACCCTAAAGTGAACAAGTGTTAGTAAATGTAAATTAGTATATCTAATATACAATTATACACTTAATTATTAAATCAACACTTGACTTAATAATCCGGTCATATCTCATATAACCGGCTAACATCCATTGTATCGACTTATCGAATCAACACTTGATTCGATAACCAGGCTATATCATATATAACCGACCGATACAAAAAGTCGCGAGAATAGAATACGGTATCACATACACGCATTATTCTCGGTCTCGCACATATCACATATGCGCTCCTATTTCGTTTTGCCTGAGCCAGTAAAACCTCTATGTAGGACTCTAAAGACTCGTCAATACGGCGGCAGTAGGTGATGATCACATCAAGCACCCACAAGCCGTCAGCGGTACTAGCTGGACGTAACGGCTGCACGAGTATTGAGCGATCAGAAGATCAGCAAGCAAGCCCGCTCCAACTCCTGTAAAAGCCTGCCGGTAACACTTCACGTATAGTCCGGTCTCCTCGTCTGATATGTCGCATATCAAGTCTAGGGGTGGTAAACGTCAAACCCCAATAACCGATAAGTCGTGCCGATGTGAGGCTCATAACGGGTCGAGAAACTACTGGTAACACTTACCAGTAAATCTCTATATCAGCCCAGGCCAGGGACTTCCCTGTTACGGACAATCGAGCACTGCGCAACATCAACCCCCAATACCGGGAGAGACGAAAACCCTCATATCGCTCATTGCCTCCATGTGACTCGGGACTGTACCCAAAAACCACCGTTTTGCACGCCCTCATGGACGTGGTAAGGTGGAAATGAAACCACAGTGGGAATCACATAAGACTCTATGACGATCTCGGGTCTACAGATGAACCCGCACAAGTGTCACCAGAGAATTGCCATCTGACGTGAGGTATAATACCATCTGGGAGTTCTCGGCGAGTCCGTCCAGTGTACCCAGTCTCCACTGAGCACCCGTATACCATCTCTGATGTCAAACACCAATGGATATAGGATCATCCTTTAAGTCCATGTCACGCACCCCACGAACTTGCGCGGAGGCGGAATATATGAAAAACGATTATCAAAGCTTCGTAACACGGACTTGTGCACATGAATCGTTTCTAAACCATTGCTAACTAACTACTAGAGGTTTAACTACTCGGATACGAAGTTATACCTCACGTTACTTGTCCTTCGGGTCTTCATCGCGGTCCTCTACTCCTCGCAGGCTCCTTGGAACATCGGCACCTCAACGGCCTCCTCGAATCAAAGACGATCCACCCGAATGCTCCTACGCCAAGCTTAATCTCAAACTTGAGATAACTTGGTTGCTTAAAGTGCTAATCTAAGCTACCTAGGGGATAGAGAGTGAGGTTATTGATGTATTAGTCTAGCTAACCCTTGATCTCAACACATGAGAGGTTAGGGTTAGGGTTTGAAGAGAGAGTGAGCTTGAGGAGAGAGAAGGTGAGAATGAATTATTGAGATGAGATAATGATATATCATAATATATATGAAGCATAATTTATTTATCCAAAAATGAAATAATAGAACTAACAACCATGCTTCATAAATCTCTATGAGTGATTCATCTCCATGAGTCATTAAGCATTTATGATGCATTAATGACATGGAAGAATCACACAAATGAGTCACTAATCTCATTTAATGCAATGCCACCTTAACCCCCCCAAGTCACCACTCTTCTAGAAGCTTCTCGACAAATTACGAGAACGCCCCTCCAATCCGTGAAAACAAGGAAAAACTTTAGACTGTATAAATCCAATAACCCGATACTAGAATCTAGCTTAAACCAAAGCCGGCTAGTAAAAACTGTCCGAAAAGTCGTACGTGCGTAAACACACGTATGTGTCCGAACCCTTGTCGTAAAACCATACGACCTCTATATCGTTTCGCCTGGAGCAGGGAAACTCTGTGTGTGGGACTCTAAAGACTCGATACTACGCTGGCAGTGGGTTTAACCACAGACCGCAAGCGGCACTAGTAGTACGTAACGGTCCCCAGGTAGATGTCGATAAGAAGGCCGATGAGGAAAACCATCCGAACCCCTACTGAGCCTGATGTGACAATCTCCGTACAGTCCGGTCTGTTCGTCTAAGACTATCGCATATCAAGCCTAGGGGACGGCAAGCGTCAGTCCCCTAATAGCTATATAAGTTGTGTCGGAGCGAAGCCCATTACACCCTGAGAAGCTACTAGAACCTACCAGTATATCTCGCTTGCCCTGGCCAGGGACTTTGCGTAATGGCTCTCTGACACAACGCGATATCAACTCCCAATACCGGGAGAGACGAATCCTATCTAACCGCCACTGCCTCCATGTGCTCGGGACTGCACCCAACTGCTACCTGTTTGCACGACTCATTTGAGCCGTGGTAGGGTAGCAATCTAAGAACAGTGGGACACACTCGAGGCGAAGTAGCAATGTCAAGTCTGCGGACAATGCTGTACTCATGTCACCTGGGAACTGTTAACTGACGATGGGTATAATACCAACCAATCAGTTCCCTGGCGAGTCCTGTCCGGTGTACCTATAACCTAACGAGCACCTGTATACTATCTCCAGTACGACGTACTGATGGCTGTGGGACAGACCATCTCCCCAACTGGGATGAGAAGCGTACACACTTAGTCTACTCTGGAATATCGATGCCCTATCTCGATAATCCAACGACCAGGGACCTGTATAGGATGTTGCTTACAGACTACCCAGCCCCCACTAGTATGACTGCCATCACGACGCTGGTAATCAAGCAAAGATCCTATGGGCTCTACTAATATGTATAAGTGATACGTTACAAGAAACATATGCACATATTAAAGTAGACACAAACCAAGTAGCATACTACCATTTTTAGTCAGACTGTTATATACAACTGTGAATATCCCAAGCTTCCATTAAGTAATATACAACCTAGTATGATACAATAATGTTCCCTAGGGAATATACACTAACAATCTCCCACTTGCACTAGGGCCATGAGCTGGCATATCGTAGACCTATCATCTCAAATAGCCTCTCGAACTGCGTCTAAGGAAGGGCCTTTGTGAATGGATCAGCAATGTTATTCTCCGTCTCTACTCTCTTCACCTCGATCTCCCGGCGATCTACGATCTCCCTGATCAGGTGATACCGCCTTAAGATGTGTCTGGACTTCTGATGGGACCTGGGTTCCTTCGCTAAAGCTATAGCGCCGTTGTTGTCACAATACAAAGGTATTGGATCAACACTGGTAGGAACCACCTGAAGTTCTGTGAGGAACTTCTTAATCCAGACTGCTTCTTTTGCGGCATCGCAGGCAGCTATGTACTCTGCTTCCATTGTTGAGTCAGCAACGGTTTCCTGCTTGGAACTCTTCCATCAGACCACCCCTCCATTGAGGGTAAAGACATAACCCGACATGGATTTGGAGTCATCCTTGTCACTCTGGAAGCCGTAATCGGCAAAGGCCTCCAACTGGAGGTCTTTTCCGCCATACACCAAGAACATCTCCTTAGTCCTCCTTGTTGGAGATAGTGCCCTCAGAGTCAATTATTGGATCACATGCACGTGATTACAATGATTGAGGGAGGACCTATCCCGATAGGACAGTCTTACTCGAGATGATAGTATGCTATCTGGTTTATCTTTATCATCGTGTACTGCTTTAGGTGACCTGAAAGGTCGCTATTACACACTGATAGAGCCCCTAGGATTCTTGCTTGACCACCAGCAGTATGAGGGCGATCATATAAGTGGGAGCTGGGGTCTATAAGCACATCCTTAAAAGGTCCCTAGTCGTGGGAGTTTCGAGACAGGGCATCGATACTCCAGAGTAGACTAGTGTATACAGTCGAGACCCCGATGAGGGGCCGTGGCCGGTCTCACAAGCCACTGGTGTCAGTTGGTTCACCTAAGATGTATACAGGTGCTCATTGGGTTATGAGTGCACCGGACAGGACTCGCCGGGAACATGCTAGTTGGTCTTATACCTGACGTCAGATGGCAGTTCCCTGGTGACATGTGTACAGGTTAGTTCATCGACCTGGGGATCGTCATTTGTCTCGTGTGAGTTCCCACTGTACTTTGATTACTACCCTACCACGCTCAAAGGAGACGTGCAAACAGGTTTTAGTTGGGTACAGTCCCGAGCCACATGGAGGCAGTGAGCGGATCTTCAGGGGTTCGTCTCTCCCGGTATTGGGGGTGAGGTCGCGCTGTGTCTAGGAGAGCCATTACACGAAGTCCTTGGCCAAGGCAGGAGATTTACTTATAGGTATTCCAGTAGTATCTCAGGGTGTTCTGGGCTACACTCCGACACGACTTGTACCGCTTTTGGAGGTCTGACTTTTACCAACCCCCTAGGCCCGCCATGCGATGCTCATAGACGAACGGACCGGACTGTACGGATATTGTCACTGACAGGCTCAGTAGGGTGTCAGGATGAGTTCGCTCATCGACGTCCCTTTTGGTCAATAGCTGGTGGCCCGTCATGTATCGGCTTATACCTCTGACGTGCTAGTGGTTAAATCCACAGCCATAGTATTGACGAATCTTTAGAGTCCACTACACTTGCAATTACTCAAGCTTTCGGGCGAAACGCTGTAGAGGCCGTATGGAGATATGGCAGGGTCCGATCAGATACGTGCGGTATTACACGGATTAGGATCGGACGGTTAGTACTAGAGGCCTTATGGATATATGGCAGGGTTCGATCAGATACGTGTGGTATTGCTTGGATCAGGATCGGACGGATACTACTAGCCGGCTTTGGTTTAAGCCGGATCATAGTATAGTACAGTGTAGATTTTGTCTCATTGCATTTGTATCCGGTCGGAATACAGATGCGGATGTGTATGCACAGTATCGGGGTTTTCCTGTAATTTATTACGGGACCAGTTTTCTAGAGTTGCCAGTTTTCATTCCGTTCCGGCCGGTTTTCCTTTGTTCTTTCCCGGCCGGATTTTTCCGATGGAGGGTGTTATTTGCACATTTGCAAATAACATTTTGTGGAGGGCTTCTTGCATATTGGTGGCATCATGATTTTTTTTCATCATGATTCTTTTTCCTTCTTATCACTTGCTTTATTGTGATGGTGTGTGATTGGATTTGTTATCATGATCTTTGGATGTGGTCACCCATTCTCTTTTCCTACACTTACCTCCCTTCATGGTTGATGTTTTATCCTCCACCATTCTCACTTGAAGGGGCCCGACCACTTGAGCAAGGGAGATGAGAGAGTTTCATTTTTTTGGTGGCATTATTCTTCATCTCATATTCTTCTTGCTAGAAAATTGAAAGCACCAATTTTCCTAACCTCCTCCTCCATCCTCCATGGCAACAAAACCCCCATATGAGACATAGCCTCTACACTACATTCTACAGCAAATCTTGAGCACGTCGACTTGCCAGCTTCGCGCCCGAGTTGCCTCGGTATTGAGGTGTGAGCCCGTAAAAGATACAGGCGATGTGGTGCCCTTCCGGCGAGGAGGCGACGACCGGAGTTTCCGCAGGAGATCGGGACGACGACGAGAAGACCGGAGGACTCGGATCACTCGGTATATCTCTAACCCATCTTGTAGTAAGCTAGAACTAGTTTAATGGCCCGATCCGGGTGTTTAGTGTGCGATGGTGCCGGTTTGCTAAGTTCGCAAAATTAAAGTTTTTCACCGCTTCCGCATTCCGGCGTCGGATTGACGGCCGGGGCGCCGCCGTGCACTTGCAGTGGTATCAAAGCCTCGCCATTAACATAGTCTAGCTTTGTTTAATGTGTTTTCATTTCCGATCGACCAAAATTCCAAAAACCCGCGTTTACTTCACATCAGTTTTCTGTCGAATTTTTTCTGGCTCGAATTTTTTTTCAGGTTGTAGAAAAGTGATGTACTGAAAGTCGTAAGAACACTGGAAAAATTTGGTGCCCTGATCCTTCCGTACGACCGCGGAACCGCGGCCATAACCCCTCTTTGGCCGCGGTTCCGCCGCAGGAATGTGGACTCATGTCATCATTTTTTTGCAGTGGGCTTGGGGGCTGAAAATAGGGGTTTTGGTATACTTTGTTTGGGCCCAGAATTTCTGTGAGTGCTACAGTATTGCTTGGGGGCCCACTTGGTAAAATTTAATCGATTGGATATTTTAAACACATTATTTCACAGTATTTACATTATATCTGCGACCGTGAATGTCACTTGATCGGTAAATCCAGTCTAACTGCTATAGCCCGGTTAGACGGATTTGCGAACGTGACTTTCACGTTGATGTTCTGTATTATGCTGTGATGTTGCGGATCGGTCGTGGGGATAGCCTGGATGCAATGCTAGTACAGTTCTGTTGTATTATGTACATTTGATATTGCGGGGCGAGCGTCCGACATGTGGACTGCCGTCACTGCCTGATTGTATTATTATTTTGGGGCACGACCAGGTTGCGGTCGATGTACCCATTGTATGTATATTTTACTTTCTGTACTAGGATTACCCCGTGGAGGGGTGCACGGATAGCCGGGTTCTAGAAGGCAACAAGCCCGCATCTCATGGCATTGAGACGGAGGGGGCTTCACTCTGGGATTGGCGGGCTATTCGCCGCACTCGTAGGGGGTACAGGTTGACCCAGGAGGGGTGCCCAAGTTACCGGATTCTGTGAAGTGCTGGGTGGTCTATTCACATTGCTGAAGGGGGCTGCCTCGCTTCAGGTTTTGGCGGGTAACTTTCCGCGCCCATAGGGGTCTAGGTTTTCATTGCACAGGCTATCCACACGACCAGGGGAACGTCGGGTTTTCAGTAGTGGCTCTGTGAAACCCGGGGATCCCAGATATCTGTATTGTTATGTGATGCTGTACATTTCTGTGATGTTGCTTTTTTATCACGCCTTGAGCGAAATATTATGTATTGGAATATATATTAGTAGATGTTGTATATGTTTTACATCCGCGCTAGTCCAGTCCCCGCTCTGTCGTTAGTTAGCTAACCTAACGGGTAATGACGGGACCCAGTGGCGAATGCGGATGGCATATACGTACATCAGTATATTTTCGTTCTTTGTGGTGTGATCAATTGATGGGACTGCGTTGATTCAGATGAATGCAAGATAAACAAACCTATTCTGATGTTGTTGGAACACTTTTTCAAAAAGCTGTTATTGCAAGGGCGTTCTCTTTTGTTTTGCATCGTGGTATTCAGTTGGAATATCCTGCTCCTCAGTCGACGAGGCAAGGGCCGAGATCCCTTCACCGGGAGTGACCCCTTAGACAGAAGTTTGCGTTAGGGAATTAACTTCACTATAGCCGATTACTTTTGCTTTGCACCGTGGTATTCAGTTGGAATATCCTGCACCTCATTCTACGGGGAAACAGCCGAGATCCCTTCACCGGGAGTGACCTCTTTAGCAAAGGTTTTCGTCACTATATTTTTATAAAGCTATCAGTTCCTTCAACGATATCAAGTTCATTACGTTAAAGGTTTTCGCCAGAAACCATTCGTAGCCCTCCATCATTTCGGTTAAATATTCGGTAGTATTCAAGCTATGTATTTTGACCTCACGCCAAGGCATAGTGATTGGTAGCTGCCGGATATTTATCTGTAGCATAGATAGATGCGTTGTTTTGGGACAGTCGTACTACTATTTTGGCCTACGTCAAGGGTATGTACGGGTGGGTTCAAATTAACCTGGATAATGATGGGCAGAACTTGACATGTGACTTATGATATTTTGACCTCACGCCAAGGTCATAAGAGCATGGGGCAGAAATTACATCGGGAGTTTCAAAAGAACTGAAACTTGCCAGATATGCGCATACCTTCTGGAGTGTGATACCGTGAGCGGATTCCGTCACGTTATTATGCGATGAGAGTTGGATCCCGATTCCCACTGATGAGTTGGTTTACTCCTCGGGTTATCCCGACTAATTCTTCTTTCAGGTTTGGAGGAGAATTTGAGGTAACAGTGGGAGGTTTCCAGATTAGACAAATTGGTAACCATTCTGATCTAGGTTAGAGTGCACGCTGAGTGTTTCTTTTCTCTCTCTCTTTGGCAGCGACCATTGACCCGACCCTAAGACTATGACTCAGTGACCAAGTTGACCGAACCTTCTTAAACACTGGCTTTTGGATTGTCAGAGTTGCAAACCTCATTGCCACTCCTACTTTTACCCTTTTCTCCAGGACACCCCATATTACTACGAACGTCCACTTCCATTGGACAAAACCATCGTATGGTTAGATACGAACTCGAAGGAATTTATTCGAGGATGGTTTCCGGTTCTGGAGAAAACGGATAGGACTATTCAGTTGTCTTTTCCTTTTACCTTCTCTCAGGTTGCGAGTGCTCCTTGGTTTAGGAGACAGTACACCTATTACGCAAATTGGATAGTCTTCTTCCAAACCATAGGCAGGTGCCAACCGGTAGGGAATGAAGAAAACCAATTAGCCTAACGATGGTGTACAGAAGGTATTATGTAAAGACAAAGAAAGGGATTAGAAGGAGGGCAAAGTAAATTGCGACTGCTATTCACGACCAAACCAAGTATTTCATCGCCAATCCTAAATCACCTTTGTATTTCTCCAGAACACTCCGTATCACTACGAAGATCCGCAGTTTATTGGATATTCCATCGTATGGTTATATACGAACTCGAAAGGAACTTGTTCCAGTTCGGGGATGGATTCTGGTTCAGGAGAAATAGGAATAAGGTTTATTCGGTTGTCTTTTATCTTCACCTTCTCTCGCGTTGCGAGTGCTCCTAGGATTAGGACAGTACACCCATTATGCTTTTTGGATAGTCTTCTTCCGAACCATAGGCTGGTGCCGAACGGTAGGGAAGGAAGAAAACCATTTGGCCTAAAGGGGTGTACAGAAGGTAATGACTAAAGACATATAAAAGGATTTGGAGAGGTGGCAACGAATTATACGGTTACAGTTGTGAATCTGGATAATGGAAGAGGCATTACTAAGAATACCAGGATACCCCATCGAAACATTTCAATGTTTCAGTTTCACTGTGTACTGTTAATGGAAAACTGATTTCCCGATTAGACACTTACTCCAGGGTATGTATTTACCAGGTATGATTCTCACATCTGTATGGTTTTACAGATGATGAGTGGGAGTAAGTTATTGGGAATTGGGTGATCATCCTCATTATATCGGGATTCGTTGTAATCGGTGATATTTGAGGAAGTCACCTTGGTTGTTTGCCGGACGGCAATTATTTGGTTTTGAATATCCGCTATTATGCACCAATTTCAAATTGATATATCTGTACGTCTATTTTTATAGAGTGAGATATACCTTTTTGAAATTATGTCTGCGACATTTGCCGATATCAGTGGATGGTTAGGTAAGGGGCATTAAACAGCGGTGTAATTCTTCTTAACCATAAGCACAGTTTTTCAACCTACGACACACAGGGAATGAGTTATCAGACTCAAGGGACTTATACAGAGTATTATATGTTGTCCAGGGTCCATCAGGACAGAGGGGTTGGTCCTCGTACTATATTCGGTTTACTTATGACTTCTCTAGTTTTTAGACAGGTGTTTCGTGGAAACACAGGGTCCGAATTTTGAGAAGTTATAGGTATTTGAATAAAGTAGAGAACCAGGTATTGCAAGTATCGGGATTCTTCAAAGTGATCGAAGATGTAGATACTTGTGTATGGTGTTCAGCTGATAGTAATGTTTAAGAGAACTTACTTCTCTTTCAGGCTACTCATAATTGGAAGCATTCCTAAGTTGAGTAACGCTGATCGGCCTCTTTCTATTTAGTTGACATGCACTGGAGACAGCTGCATGATTTGAATCTGGTTCAATTAAATCAGTGCCTCTGGTTCTATATTGGATATAGAACAGTTCATATCTTAACGATGTTAAGGTACGGGGAGTTTTCCGGCCTATGCTTAAAACCAGACTCTGGATAACTCAAGGCACGTTTCTGAAATGGCTGTTTGTGGGTTGACCCAGGCTATGACGAGGGTTGACTTTCTACCATCTAGAAGATCAATAGTGATATTGTTCTTGACTCGCCACAGTTTTATTAAAAAATGGATTTTTTCAGAAAAACAGTAGTGGGAGTATGGTAGAACTGGAAGTGATTCCAGAACCACAAACGATTACTGAAGATTTCATAGGAACCTAAAGATTTAATCTGGCTTGACATTCCATTGGCCACTCCGCAGATACGGTGGGTAACCTCAGGCACCCGAGAGGTACTCCGGTAGCCTCAAGGACGGTGGCAGGGAGGTTCTTGTTTACCCAGACTTACCATTGCTGTTGTTCCAGATTGTGAGACCCGGCAGGAGGATGAGTATAGCGTCTTTCTAAACTAGTTTTAGAAATGTACGTGTATATGACTCTGCCAGAGGGTTGTCGTAGTCAGTGGGAGCAGCGGAAGCATTGGTGTACAGGTAGCTTATGTCTATTTATAGACTAAAGCAGAGTAGCGGGGATTGATCATCTATTTCTGATGTGACAGTCATAGGTTTGACTTCGTCAGAATAGGAGATGGATCTGTTGAGAAGGTAGTAGGGTGTGAAGTCATGGTATTTTGGATGACATACACAGAGTAGGAAGTGATATTCCTATACTACGATCGGTTATACTTTGGTCGTCACACAGTGGTTTCTCCACATAGGACTTGGATATTATATCAGACATTCTGGTTACTAGATCTATAGATCTAGATTTGGGTGGTTTCCCAATCTGGGTACTTAGACAGCATTCTAAGAGTATTTAGAATGGACGACTCCTGGCACGGTAGTGTACCTGCAGGTGATGGAGTCACCCTCTCTAAAGGTGTCTTACAGACTAAAGGGGAGAGGGATGTGCATGATTGGCAGATCACTTGCTCAGGCAATTGAGTCAATTATGATATGTCAAGTACCACACCAGATGTTGTTTTTGCAGTAAATGCAATAAGTTGACATTGATCCAATCCTGGAGAAAAAGTCGGGAGCAGCTTTAGAACATAAGTAGATGTTCAAGGGATATGATAACGACAGCCTCATTCGAGAGACAATTATCATTCCAGGCTTCCAAGGTGACCCGGACGACAAGGAGGTTGTCAGAGTTATAGTTTTCCTTCTGATGAGGGGCAGTATTTTGGACAAGTGGTCCAAGGAAATACTGAGGGAGGCATGGTGCAGGATACTGATTAAGTTCAGTTGACGATACAGTCTAAGAAGTTTGGATTTGGAGTTCATTTATGAGCTAGGTCCCATCAGACATCCAGACACATTCTAAGACAGGTATTGCTCATTTCGGGAGATGAGTTTCTCCACGAACTTGAGATACAGAGAGACATAGAAAGAGACATCAAGGCGGATCCACTCACTAAGGCTATTCCTCGAACGCAATAGTTTCGCAAGCGAGCTTTGTGAGACTGACCAATAGAGGAGTTGGGTGTTCGGTATCACACGGGCTGTGAGTATGCGACATCGCAATAATTAGCCTTGAGTGCAAGTGGGAGATTGTTGGAGATAATGCCCTCAGAGTCAATTATTGGATCACAGGCACGTGATTACAATGATTGAGGGAGGACCTATCCCGATAGGACAGTCTTACTCGAGATGATAGTATGCTATCTGGTTTATCTTTATCATCGTGTACTGCTTTAGGTGACCTGACAGGTCGCTATTACACGTTGATAGAGCCCCTAGGATTCTTGCTTGACCACCAGCAGTATGAGGGCGATCATATAAGTGGGAGCTGGGGTCTATAAGCACATCCTTAAATGGTCCCTAGTCGTGGGAGTTTCGAGACAGGGCATCGATACTACAGAGTAGACTAGTGTATACAGTCGAGACCCCGACGAGGGGCGGTGGCCGGTCTCACAAGCCACTGGTGTCAGTTGGTTCACCTAAGATGTATACAGGTGCTCATTGGGTTATGAGTACACCGGACAGGACTCGCCGGGAACATGCTAGTTGGTCTTATACCTGACGTCAGATGGCAGTTCCCTGGTGACATGTGTACAGGTTAGTTCATCGATCTGGGGATCGTCATTTGTCTCGTGTGAGTTCCCACTGTACTTTGATTACTACCCTACCACGCTCAAAGGAGACGTGCAAACAGGTTTTAGTTGGGTACAGTCCCGAGCCACATGGAGGCAGTGAGCGGATCTTCAGGGGTTTGTCTCTCCCGGTATTGGGGGTGAGGTCGCGCTGTGTCTAGGAGAGCCATTACACGAAGTCCTTGGCCAAGGCAGGAGATTTACTGGTAGGTATTCCAGTAGTATCTCAGGGTGTTCTGGGCTACACTCCGACACGACTTGTACCGCTTTTGGGGGTCTGACTTTTACCAACCCCCTAGGCCCGCCATGCGATGCTCATAGACGAACGGACCGGACTGTACGAATATTGTCACTGACAGGCTCAGTAGGGTGTCAGGATGAGTTCGCTCATCGACGCCCCTTTTGGTCAATAGCTGGTGGCCCGTCATGTATTGGCTTATACCTCTGACGTGCTAGTGGTTAAATCCACAGCCATAGTATTGACGAGTCTTTAGAGTCCACCACACTTGCAGTTACTCAAGCTTTTGGGCGAAACGCTGTAGAGGCCGTATGGAGATATGGCAGGGTCCGATCAGATACGTACGGTATTGCACGGATCAGGATCGGACGGTTAGTACTAGAGGCCTTATGGATATATGGCAGGGTTCGATCAGATACGTGCGGTATTGCACGGATCAGGATCGGACGGATACTACTAGCCGGCTTTGGTTTAAGCCGGATCATAGTATAGTACAGTGTAGATTTTGTCTCATTGCATTTGTATCCGGTCGGAATACAGATGCGGGTGTGTATGCACAGTATCGGGGTTTTCCTGTAATTTATTACGGGACCAGTTTTCTAGAGTTGCCAGTTTGCATTCCGTTCTGGCCGGTTTTCCTTTGTTTTTTCCCGGCCGGATTTTTCCGATGGAGGGTGTTATTTGCACATTTGCAAATAACATTTTGTGGAGAGCTTCTTGCATATTAGTGGCATCAAGATTGTTTTTCGACATGAGATTCTTTTTCCTTCTTATCACTTGCTTTATTGTGATGGTGTGTGATTGGATTTGTTATCATGATCTTTGGATGTGGTCACCCATTCTCTTTTCCTACACTCACCTCCCTTCATGGTTGATGTTTTATCCTCCACCATTCTCACTTGAAGGGGCCCGGCCACTTGAGCAAGGGAGATGAGAGAGTTTCATTTTTTTGGTGGCATTATTCTTCATCTCATATTCTTATTGCTAGAAAATTGAAAGCACCAATTTTCCTAACCTCCTCCTCCATCCTCCATGGCAACAAAACCCCCATATGAGACATAGCCTCTACACTACATTCTACAGCAAATCTTGGGCACGTCGACTTGCCAGCTTCGCGCCCGAGTTGCCTCGGTGTTGAGGTGGGAGCCCGTAAAAGATACAGGCGATGTGGTGCCCTTCCGGCGAGGAGGCGACGACCGGAGTATCCGCAGGAGATCGGGACGACGACGAGAAGACCGGAGGACTCGGATCACTCGGTATATCTCTAACCCGCCTTGTAGTAAGCTAGAACTAGTTTAATGGCCCGATCCGGGTGTTTAGTGCGCGGTGGTGCCGGTTTGCTAAGTTCGCAAAATTAAAGTTTATCACCGCTTCCGCATTCCGGCGTCGGATTGACGGCCGGGGCGCTGCCGTGCACTTACACTCCTTAGGTACTTGAGAATGTTCTTTCTGCTATCCAGTGATTCTCCCTTGGGTTTGCTTGATACCAACTTACAACGCTCAATGCGTATGCTACATCTGGTCTGGTACATAACAACGCATACATTATAGAGCCTACCGCAGAAGCGTAGGATATAATCGACATGCGATCCCTTTCCAAATCTGTCTTGGGAGACATCTCTTTTGAGAGGGTGATTCAGTGACAAGCCGGTAGGCTACCGCGCTTAGAATCATCCATTTTGAATCTCTTCACTATGGTGTCTATGTACCTGGACTGCGAAAGTCCCAACATCCTCTTTGATCTATCACGATAGATCCGGATCCCCAGAATGTAGGTGGCATCACCCAGGTCTTTTATGGAGAATTTATGTGACAAGAATCTTTTGACTGACTATAACATAGGAATATCATTTTCTATTAGCAGAATGTCATCCACGTACAAGACGAGGAATACTACAGCTCTCCCTACAATCTTACTGTATATGCAAGGTTCATCTGGATTTTTGATAAAGTCAAATTCTTTGACAGCATCATCAAAACAGATGTTCCAACTCCGCGATGCCTGCTTTAGTCCATAAATGGACTTAAGCAGCTTGCATACTTTACCTCTGCTCCCACTCTGAATGAATCCTTCTGGCTGATCCATATAGATGCTCTCTTCCAAATTACCATTTAGAAAGGCTGTCTTTACGTCCATCTGCCAGATTTCCTAATCGTGGAAGGCAACAAAAGCAAGAAGGACCCGAATAGATTTAAGCATAGCCACTGGAGAAAATGTTTCGTCATAGTCCAAACCAGGTCTTTGACGGAAACCCTTTGCAACAAGTCTAGCCTTATAGGTTTCAACCTGTCAATCTACACCAATCTTCTTTTTGAAGATCCATTTGCATCCTACGGGTTTTACCCCATCTGGAGCAACGTCCAAAGTCCATACTTTGTTAGTGTACATGGACTCCATTTCGGTCCGCATTGTATCCAGCCATTTTACTGAGTCACCGCTCTGAATGGCTTGCTGGAAGCTAGTAGGCTCATCATAGTCAATAGTGCAATCCTCTCTATCCCCGTCTATGAGAAAACCGTAGTATCTCTCGGGCGGATGAGATTGCCTACTACTCCTGCGGAGTGGCGTTGGGATGTCCTGTTCTTCTGAACCTTCTTGTTCTACCAAGGTTTCAGTAATAGCTTGTGGTTCTGGAATTTCTTCCAGTTCTACCGCGCTCCCGCTTTTCTGATTTTCTAAAAATTCAGCTTCTAAGAATTGGGCATGACGAGAAACAAAAACCTTTTGTTCCTCTGCGTAATAGAAGTAATACCCCTTGGAGTTCTTTGGATATCCCATAAACTTACACTGTACTTTGCGTGCCTCGAGCTTGCCCGCATGCTGCCTTTTTACAAAAGCTGGACATCCCCATGTCTTCAGGTACTGAAGATAGGGTTTCTTTCCACTCCACATCTGATATAGTGTGGTAGGCACAGTCTTGGTTGGAACTTTGTTTAAAAGATATGCAGTTGATTCTAGTGCATATCCCCAGAATGATCGCAGTAACTCAGCCTTACTCATCATGGAACGAACCATTTCCAATAGGGTTCGATTCTTCCTTTATGATACACCATTGTGTTGTGGTGTGTATGGAGGAGTAAGCTGAGAGAGAATTCCATTCTCTTTTAAGTAACCCAGGAACTCGGCACTTAAGTATTCACCACCTCGATCAGATCTCAGTGTCTTGATACTTTTGCCTTTTTGTTTTTCTACTTCATTCTTGTATTCCTGGAATTTCTCAAAGGCCTCGGATTTATGTTTCATCAAGAACACATGTCCATACCTAGAGAAATCATCCGTAAAAGTAATGAAGTAGGAATAACCACCTCTCGCATGTGTAGACATTGGACCGCATACGTCACTATGTATGAGTCCCAAGAGCTCGCTTGCTCTTACTCCGTGTCCAGTAAACGGAGTCTTCGTCATTTTTCCTATGAGACAAGATTCACAAGTAGCATAAGATTGATATTCGAACGGATTCAAATATCCTTCTTTATGTAACTTAGTCAACCTTCTTTCATTGATGTGACCTAGTCTACAATGCCATAAGAATGCCTGATTTAATTCCGGAGACTTTCTTTTAAGTGTATTCTGGATATTGAAAACCTGAGCTTGACTTAATACGTATATACCGTTATCTAATGTACCTGACCCAATCAGAACTTGATTTAGGTGGATGTATACTACATCGCTTTCGAATGTAAAATTATATCCCTCTCTCATAAGTGAGGACACTGATATGATATTACAAGTCATACTAGGTATATACAGACAGTTACGTAAAATCAATATCTGTCCACTTGTCAAACCTAGGCGATATTCTCCCACGGATTCAGCGTCGACGCTCATTCCGTTTGCAACTCTGAGAGACAAATCACCTACCTTTATAACTCTACGGTTTCTCAAAGCATGTAATGAATTACAGATATGAGATCCTGCTCCGGTATCTAGTACCCAGGAAGTAGAGTTAATTGACAAAAAGTTCTCAATAACAAATACACTTGAGGCTGAAGCCACAACATGCTTCGAATTCTGGCTACTGGCTTTGTTAGCCCTGCAATCATTCTGCCAATGTTCATTCCTGTAACAATAGGAACGTCCCTCTTTTACTATATCCAGTCCCGAAACTTTTGCCGTTCTCTTTCCTTCTGCTTCCCTGGTTTCCTTCAGGGTAGGAGGCAGAGACTGTAGAATTAAGTCAGTAGATGACTCGTTTCCCAACGCGGTCTCCAGGTCCTGGAGCTCATCAATACAGCTAGTCATTGTAAGGACGTTGTCCCCTACAGATGACCTGTCAGCCAACCTCGCCTGAATTAATTCGTTCGAGGTCTCATATCTTGCGATATGAGATTGCTCTCCATATAAATCTTTGTTATGGAGAAAGATGGAAACTAAGTCCATCTTCTCGTGCTTCTTCTGATATACACCATCAACTGAAGCTAACACGAGGCACTTAGCTTTCGCTTTATCTTTTTCCCTTGTCTGACGGATATCCATATCCGCGACAGTGGAAACTGGACCTGGGATGGCTGGATCTTGAGTAGTAATAGGGTGGTCCAACTTGTCATAGGCAATGGACATCTGGACAGACTTTTGCCACTCATATAAGTAAGATTCAGTCAATTTATTATCTAGATGTAACCTAGTCGTGGTCACAAGGTCGCTGCAATTAAGAGAGAGAAGAAAATACTATTAGCATGATGCTCTTTGCAAGTTTAGAGTGGTTTAATTTATCTAAACAGGATGGCTCCTACTGTTTCTCGAATCCTTCCTCAAACCATAAAAGAAGAATTAGCCAGGACTATTCTCACCGTACAATTCTTGCTTCACCGTTCAGCCAGGTCAGTGTCGATACTTCGAGGGAGGTTTTCCAACGCTTTCGCGAAGTTCCTTAATTAAATAACCTCTTTTCTCTGGGGGCGTAACCCCGCTGACACCTTTCTAGGCACCTACTTGGTTTATAGCATTGATCGTTAAGTGACGAATCTCCTGATAAGTAGCCTGTACTCACAGTAGGATCGGGATCCAAAATATCATCGTATGATAATGTTGAAGGAATCCTATCATCATTCATCAAACTCCAAAATGGTATGCTCTTTCTGCAAATTTAAGTTTCTTTAGAAATTCCCGATGTGGATTTTTGCCCCATGCTCTTATGACCTTGACGAAGGCCAACAAATCATAAGTCACATTTCAAGTTCTGCCCATCATTATCTAGTTAATTTGAACCCACCCGTACATACCCTTGACGAAGGCCAACAAGGTAATACGACTGTCCCAAACCGACACATCTATCTATGCACCAAATGAATACCCCAGCAGTTACCAAACACTATGCCTTGACGAAGGCCAACAAACATAGCTTGAATACTACTGACCATTCATAAGAAATGACGGAGGGCTACGAATGGTTTTGGCAAAACCGTGAACGTAGTGAACTTGATTTAATCGAAGGAACCTGATACTTTTTCAAAGGAGTGGTTAAAGCTCCACAATTAAAAAATTCTGATCTTTTTTTTTAAATAACCAAGCGGTTTCTTTTAAATTTGTTCCAACGGCTTAACTTTGGTTTATTTTCTTTGCATTATAATAATGTGTCCCATCATTTATCCTATCATTGCAGAAAACAACGAAAATACCACGGCCTCTTATGCCATCCGCATTCGCCACGGGGTCCCGTCATCACCCGTTAGGTTACTTAACTAACGACAGAGCGGGGGCTGGGCTAGCGCGGGTGTAAAACATAAGTGACGTCTAATAGCTATCATATATAAATATTGTACATTTGTCAGACGCAATAATAAGCATTCCAGATCACAGATGAACTTTATTGGATTTATTAGCAATCCGCATTTGCTTTGAGCCTGCAATAAAAGACGGATTACACAGTTGTAATGAATAGCCATTACCCCACCCTAGACCTCTACGGGTACGGCAAACTACCCGCCAAGTACCCAAAGTGAAGCGGTCTCCCTCCACAAAGGAGTAGGCCACTAAACACTTCAAAGTACCCCGTAGTTTGTGTACCCCGCCTTGGGTCTATCCTAGGAGCAAAAACAGTAAAAGAAATAATACAACGGTGGCTACAACCACAACCTGGATGTGTCCCGCAAAAGAATATTACAACATATTACAATTACATCGAATGAATGAATATTAAACCCATCTCAAACCCCGACTAATCATCACAACATTCCAATCAAGTCCATATACACAAACAGTAAACATTACAGAAATGTGCAACCCCCTGCCAACCGACATACTAGAAGTTAGGGGAGGTTTACGAACACATTAAACATTACAGATAAAAACCCAATTAGCAAATATCTTAGATTATCGATCGATTACCATATTCCGTGTTTACCCCAAAAGCAAATCAGCAAAGAAGTAACCTGGGTAGAAACAGAACATACTGGAAAACAGAACACCAAAAAATATGAATATTAGAGCAAATCAGAGTCAACACCGAGTTGACTCGGCGGCGGATCCGCGGCCAAAAACACCATATGGCCGCGGATCCGCGTCCGTTTTGTCATCTTGTGAACTCGAATTTTCCCAGTATTCATATAATTCCTTGCTGTTAATTTTAAGATATGCCAAATAATTTTTTAGACACTTAAAATCAACAGATACTGTAAAGGGGTTAGGGTTTTGTTTTCGTGTTTTCCGTCGGTCGAACTTCTAATTAGTTGCTAACAAGCTAGTAATGGTTTAGTTGGCTCTGATACCACTGTAAGTCCATGTCACGCACCCCACGAACTTGCGGGGAGGCGGAATATATGAAAAACGATTATCAAAGCTTCGTAACACGGACTTGAGCGCATGAATCATTTCTAAACCATTGCTAACTAACTACTAGAGGTTTAACTACTCGGAGACGAAGTTATACCTCACGTTACTTGTCCTTCGGGTCTTCATCGCGGTCCTCCACTCCTCGTAGGCTCCTTGGAACATCGGCACCTAAACGGCCTCTTCGAATCAAAGAAGATCCACCCGAAAGCTCCTACGCCAAGCTTAATCTCAAACTTGAGATAACTAGGTTGCTTAAAGTGCTAATCTAATCTACCTAGGGGATATAGAGTGAGGTTATGGATGTATTAGTCTAGCTAACCCTTGATCTCAATACATGAGAGGTTAGGGTTAGGGTTTGAAGAGAGAGTGAGCTTGAGGAGAGAGAAGGTGACAATGAATTATTGAAATGAGATAATGATATATTATAATATATATGAAGCATAATTTATTTATCCAAAAATGAAATAATAGAATTAACAACCATGCTTCATAAATATCTATGAGTGATTCATCTCCATGAGTCATTAAGCATTTATGATGCATTAATGACATGGATGAATCACACAAATGAGTCACTAATCTCATTTAATGCAATGCCACCTTAACCCCCCAAGTCACCACTCTTCTAGAAGCTTCTCGACAAATTACGAGAACGCCCCTCCAATCCGTGAAAACTCGGAAAACATTAGACTGTATAAATCCAATAACCAAATACTAGAATCTGGCTTAAACCAAAGCCGGCTAGTAAAAACTGTACGAAAAGTCGTACGTGCGTAAACACACGTATGTGTCCGAACCCTTGTCGTAAAACCATACGACCACTATATCGTTTCGCTTGGAGCAGGGAAACTTTCTGTGTGGGACTCTAAAGACTCGACACAACGCTGGCAGTGGGTTTAACCACAGACCGCAAGCGGCACTAGCTGTACGTAACGGTCCCCAGGTAGATGTCGATAAGAAGGACGATGAGGAAAACCATCTGAATCCCTACTGAGCCTGATGTGACAATCTCCGTACAGTACGGTCTGTTCGTCTAAGACTATCGCATATCAAGCCTAGGGGGCGGCAAGTGTCAGTCCCCTAATAGCTGTATAAGTTGTGTCGGAGCGAAGCCCATTACACCCTGAGAAGCTACTGGAACCTACCAGTATATCTCGCTTGCCCTGGTCAGGGACTTTGCGTAATGGCTCTCTGACACAGCGTGATATCAACTCCCAATACCGGGAGAGACAAATCCTATCTAACCGCCACTGCCTCCAAGTGATCGGGACTGCACCCAACTGCTACCTGTTTGCACGACTCATTTGAGCCGTGGTAGGGTAGCAATCTAAGAACAGTGGGACACACTCGAGGCGAAGTAGCAGTGTCAAGTCTGCGGACTATGCTGTACTCATGTCACCTGGGAACTGTTAACTGACGATGGGTATAATACTAACCAATCAGTTCCCTGGGGAGTCCTGTCCGGTGTACCCGTAACCTAACGAGCACCTTTATACTATCTCCAGTACGACGTACTGATGGCTGTGGGATAGACCATCTCCCCAACTGGGATGAGAAGCGTACACACTTAGTCTACTCTGGAATATCGATGCCCTACCTTGATAATCCAACGACCAGGGACCTGTATAGGATGTTGCTTACAGACTACCCAGCCCCCACTAGTGTGACTGCTATCACGACGCTGGTAATCAAGCAAAGATCCTATGGGCTCTACTAATATGTATAAGTGATACGTTATAAGAAACATATGCACATATTAAAGTAGACACAAACCAAGTAGCATACTACCATTTTTAGCAAGACTGTTATATACAACTGTGAATATCCCAAGCTTCCATTAAGTAATATACAACCTAGTATGATACAATAATGGCCCCTAGGGCATATACACTAACACATCCATCGCCCATCTCATGGGTCGAGAAGCGTATACGCTAGTCTACACAGGTATATCGATACCCCATCTCGATACACCCACGACTAGGGACCTTGAAGGATGTACTTATGGACTACCATGTCCCCACTAGTATGATCCGCATCATAGTCAAGGTAGTCAAGTACACATCCTAAGGGCTTTACCAACATGTAACTATAAGACAGTATAAAGAGACAAGTGTACATGTTAAAGTAAAGAGCAACCAGATAGCATACTATCATATCGAGCAAGAAAGTCCTCTCTATGTATGTCCAAGCATCCAATATAATATACATCATCTGTACAATACTGGCCTCTAGGGCATACATACAACTAACAATCTCCCACTTGCACTAGGGCCAGCTGCTGTAGTATCGCATACCGAGCATCCCGAAGAGTCTCTCAAACTGTATCTGGGGAATGGCCTTCGTGAGTGGATCCGCTGTGTTATTCTTCGTGTCAACCCTCCTGACCTCGATCTCCCGGCGATCAACTATCTCCCGGATCAGGTGATACCGCCTTAGAATATGCCTGGATCGCTGATGGGACCTGGGTTCCTTGGCCAAAGCCACCGCTCCATTGTTATCGCAATACAAAGGTATTTTATGTTCAATGGATGGAACCACACCAAGTTCAGTAATGAACTTCTTGATCCAGACAGCCTCTTTGGCAGCATCGTTGGCAGCGATGTATTCAGCCTCCATCGTCGAGTCTGCCACGGTTTCCTGCTTGGAACTCTTCCAGCTAACCGCCCCTCCGTAAAGGGTAAAGAGAAATCCCGACTGCGACTTAGAGTCGTCCTTATCACTCTGGAAGCTCGAATCGGTAAAGGACTCCACTTGGAGTTCTCCGTTACCATACACCAAGAGCATCTCTTTAGTCCTTCGTAAGTACTTGAGAATGCTCTTCACAGCTGTCCAGTGACTCTCTCCAGGATCAGCTTGATACCTACTCACTACACTTAGTGAGTATGCTACATCGGGTCTGGTACATAGCATCGCGTACATGATAGAACCTACTGCCAAAGCATAGGGTATCCCTTGCATGCGAGCTCTCTCCAAATCAGTCTTGGAAGACATCTCTTTGGAGAGAGTGAGCCTTGAGATCGTGGGTAAAAACCCAAGTTTGGACTCTTCCATACTAAACCTCTTTAGTATGGTGTCAATGTACCTGGATTGGGACAATCCCAATATCCGTTTAGATCTATCTCTATAGATCCTAATTCCTAATATGCAGGAGGCATCACCAAGATCTTTCATTGAGAATCTTTGTGATAAGAAGAGCTTGACTGATTGCAGCATAGGAATGTCATTTCCTATCAAGAGTATGTCGTCCACGTACAATACGAGGAAGACAACCTTACTCTCTGCCACCTTCTTGTAGATACAAGGTTCATCTACGTTTTTGACGAAATCAAACTCTTTGATAACGACGTCAAAGCAGATGTTCCAACTCCGTGATGCTTGCTTTAATCGATAAATGGATTTAAGCAGCTTGCACACCTTCCCGCTGCTCCCACTAACTATGAAGCCCTCTGGCTGAGTCATGTACACACACTCTTCTAAATGACCGTTTAGAAAGGCGGTCTTAACATCCATTTTCCAGATTTCGTAATCATGATATGCAGCGATGGCAAGCATGATCCGGATGGATTTAAGCATAGCCACTGGACAAAAGGTTTCGTCATAGTCCACACCTGGTCTTTGACGAAAACCCTTTGCAACAAGTCTAGCTTTGAAAGTCTCTACTTTCCCATCTACACCAAGTTTTTTCTTGAAGATCCACTTGCTCCCAATGGGTTTTACCCCTTCAGGAGCATCTTCCAAATTCCATACTTTGTTGGTGTACATGGATTCCATCTCGGACCGCATGGCATCCAGCCATTTCACTGAGTCCCCACTCGTGATGGCCTGCTCGAAGCTAGTTGGGTTATCATCAACCATGATGCAATCCTCACTCCCACCATCCATGAGAAAACCGTAGTATCTCTCAGGTGGGTGAGGAACCCTACTAGATCTGCGGAGTGGCTAGGGTTCATCGGGAACTACTGAATCCTCTGGTTCCACTAAATCTTCTGTTGCAGCTTTTGTAGCTGGAACCTCTTCCAATTCTACCTCATGACCACTAATTTCTTTTGCAAGAAATTCCTTTTCTAAAAAGGTGGCATGCCGAGAAACAAACACCCTTTGTTCCTCAGTGTGGTAGAAGATATACCCTTGAGAATTCTTAGGATATCCTACAAATTTGCATAGAACAGACCGTGCCTCGAGTTTTTCCGGATTTTGTCGTTTGACATAGGCTGGACAACCTCATATCTTTACATAGTTAAGACATGGTCTCTTCCCTTTCCATATCTCATATGGAGTGGTAGGCACAGATTTGGTGGGGGCCATATTCAATAGATGTATGGCTGTCTCTAGCGCATACCCCCAGAAGGTAATAGGTAACTCAGCTGTGCTCATCATAGAGCGCACTATATCTAATAGGGTGCGGTTCCTCCGTTCAGATACACCGTTGTGCTGTGGTGTATATGGAGGAGTCAGCTGAGAGAGAATCCCATTCTCTTTTAGGAAGTCCAGGAATTCATTGCTCAAGTATTAACCTCTTCGATCAGATAGTAGGATTTTAATACTTTTTCCGGTTTGGTTCTCGACTTCTTGTTTATATTCTCTAAATTTCTCAAAAGCTTCAGACTTGTGTCTTATCAAGAACACATTTCCGTATCTTGAGAGATCGTCAGTGAATGTAATGAAGCACAAAGAACCATCCCTGGCATGTGTAGACATGGGACCGCATACATCACTTTGTATCCGTCCTAAGAGTTCGGTAACTCTTTCTTCGTGTCCTGTAAACGGAGTTTTGGTCATCTTGCCTTTGAGACATGACTGGCAAGTGTCATAAGATGAAAATTCGAACGGTTTCAAATATCCATCTTTATGCAACTTATCTAGTCGTGTCGCATTGATGTGACCCAGTCTACAATGCCACAAGAAGGATTCTTTCAGTTCTGAACTCTTCCTCTTGTGTGTGTTTGTTATGCTCAGAACTGTTGATTGATTTAGAACATAAATGCCATTGCACAACGTGCCTGATCCAACCAACTTTTGATTTAGGAAAATGTTCATAACATTATCCTGTAATACAAAATTATATCCCTCTTTACTCAACAAAGAAACCGATATAATGTTGCATATCAGGTTCGGCATGAAATTGCATTCGTTCAGAATCAATGTATTACCAGTTGGCAATACAAGGTGATATTCCCCGACGGTTTTAGCTGCAACAATTGCACCATTTCCAACCCTTACGTCTTTATCACCTTCTCCAAATTCTCTACCTTTCCTAAGCCCATGTAACTGATTACATATATGGGATCCTGACCCGGTATCTAATACCCAGGACGTAGAGTAAATGGAGAAACAGTTCTCTGTAACGAACACACCCGAAGAAAATGCATCAACCTGTATTTTCTTCATTCGGGTTGCATGAGAATCCTGGTATTCCCCTATATCCTGTTCAGTCTTATAACTCTTATAAGAAAGAACGGAACCAACGTTCCCCAGCACAGTATAATATGCGGGTTCGGTCAATACATCTATGTTATTATCTTTATTAAGGCATGATATGGTCGCTACCTGGAGAGAGAGAGAAGAAAACACTTTAGCGTATGCTCTTGCAAGATCAGATTGGTTATTATTTTATCTAATCAGGATGGCTCCCACTGTTTTTATCTAATCTTCCTTCAAACCCTAAAAGGAAAGACTAGCCGGGATTAATTACACCTTACAACTTCGCCAATCTTTCAGCCAGGCCAGTGTCGGTACTTTGAGGGAGGTTCCCCGTGCTTTCGCACGGACTTAATTAAAGTAAACCTCGTTTTCCCAGAGGCGTAACCCCGTTGACACCTTTCTACACACCTACTTGATCGGCTGATTGTCCTGTGTAAAACTCTCCCAGAAGTAACAATTACTCGCAGTGGGTATCGGGATCCAACTATCTCATAGAAGGTATGCAATCTCATTGCATATCTCAACACTTGAAATTCCCGATAATATTTTGCCCCTAACGTGCTATGACCTTGACGAAAGCCAACAAACCATAGCCCGCTAGTCAAGTTCAACCCGTACATTTCTTGATTGAATTAAACCCACCCGCACGACCCTTGACGAAAGCCAACAAAGCCGTACGACTACCCTAATCAAATCGCATCATATGCAGCAGATAAACAGTATATAGCTACCGCACACTACACCTTGACGAAAGCCAACAAATGCAGCACGAATACTATATACAATTTATCTGAAATGACGGAGGGCTATGTCAGGTTTTTCTGAAAACCTATCGCGTAATGAACTTGATATCATTGTAGAATCTAGTGAATTTTGGAATGGAGTGATTTTGAGGCTTTTATTAGTTTTTCTAAAGAGGTCACTCCCGGTGAAGGGATATCGGCTCTTTCCTTATGGAATAAGGTGCAGGATATATCATATACATCACTATGCAAAGCAAAACTCCAAAAGCAGTCAAAAGTCAAACCGAGTGTTGTAGCATCTGCCAGTTTTGCTAAAGAGGTCACTCCCGGTGAAGGGATCCGGCTCTTTCCTCATCGAATAAGGTGCGGGATATATCATATATATCGCTATGCAAAGCAAAACTGTAGCTACCCCTTTTTATTAAAATTTGATTCTACAACATCTTTTGGGTTTCTTTTCTTTCATTAATCACATTAATGAAGTCCCATCATTTAAGTCACCTAAACATCACAGATAAATACGACGTACACTTATGCCATCCGCATTCGCCTCGATGTCCCCTCGTGCACCGTTAGGTTAGGTAACTAACGGCAGAGCGGGGCAGGGTTAGCGCGGGTGTAAAACATAAGTAACGCCTATATAATATATCATATATACTATATACAGTATTTATCACAGAACATCAAATGATCACATCACAGATATCGCAGCAGAAGAAACATATGAAACATTGGATATACTAGGACGTCCGTGTTTTATTTTGAGCCTCTATAAAACACGGATTCCACGGTCGCGATGAATAGCCAAACCCATACCCCTAGACCCTTACGAGAGCGGCAAGCAACCCTACCAATTCTAGAGTTATGAGACCCGGACTCGAGTCCTCGAGTTGGTCTCCCACTGGACTCCACAACCCGGTTACTTGTGCTCTCCTCCTTGGGTCTATCCTAGTGCGGAAAAGTAAATAATATACAAATGGTGACATCAACCCCATGCCGGAAGATCCCCAATAAAAGAATATTACATACATTAAATTTTACATGAATGAAAATAAAAACTCTCATCTCACATAAAAAACCCCGGCTATCCAAAAACGCGACGATCCAATATAACATATCCAGCAACACATAATATCTATGCGCATCCCAATCGTCGTTGATATATAGCAACGAAACCGGCGATATCACATATTACACTTACGGTATCAGAAAAGAAAGTGTAAAACTACAACATTTGGAATCCACAATCTCTTTAGACATCGTAAATCCGAAATATCACATACTTCGCATTTCATGCCTAACTTTGTGAATTCCACATATTGTATCACATTCCAGATAAATAGACAGTATTAAACTTTCCGATCGAATAATCAAATACCCATGATTTCCTAAATAGCTCAACACTTGAGCGGAGTTCAAGAATTCCAGAATACGTCACAGTAGCAACGGTCCAGCAGTAGAAGGGTAAGGCCAACGCCTCACATGTGACACGCCGTACTGCCCCAAACCCTAAGGTTCAAAGGGCAGTTCAAGTTGGTCACATAATCGAGTTAAGGTTTGTTGTCTTCTCGAGGGTCCATCGCATCACATGCACGTTTTTCCGAAAGATTTAAACCCGAGAAAAATTCAACACTTGAATGTTTTTCGTGCCGGGAAAAATTGAGTTAATGATATCCGTTCGAACATTTTAATACTTTCGAAATTATCCGGAATAACAAAACAAAATTAAATTCTCCGATCGAATCGACGATTACAAAATAAACCCTTAAAATACTCAACACATGAGTCAGATTAAAAATACGCAGAAAGATGCAGGAACAGAAGTGAACATTAATGTGCAAACCAAAAAGTACAGTGTCACAATACAGCCGCGGTTCCGCGGCATAAGCAGGGATTTGCCGCGGAACCGCGGTCGTACGTACGCTTCAGGTTCTCGTTTGCACATTAATGCCTATAAAACCCTGCTGATTTTTTCGATATTTTTAATACGGAAAAATCCCAGATTTTAAAAATTGTCCAGAGAGGGGGTTATCCTGACGTGTTCGGGTTCGTTCGGAGTTTTAACTTCGTTAACTCATCGCCTAATGCTCTAGCTAGGCTCTGATACCACTGTAGGGTTACTAGGCACACTAACAAGGCTCTACAAGGCATCGACCATGCCCGTTTAAAAAATTTTTGTGCCTAAAAACCCTAAGCAATATCTTATACTAAAGTTTAGGCGAATCTAAAGGCAAGTAAACAACTTTACTCTAAAGGGAACACGAAATACAACCTTTGTAGATCGGTCCTCCACTTCATTTGCTCCTGGTTGAAGTCCCTTCACTGCGATCAAGGTTCTCCCGGGCTCTTGCATGGCTTCACGACGCGAAGGATGCGACCTTGCTTGAAGTCTCCGAGGCCGAAGATGATCTACGTCGAGGGAATTCCGACTCAAGCTCCTACTTCACTAACTA
This sequence comes from Agapanthus africanus, assembly GCA_030015575.1. Lineage (NCBI taxonomy): Eukaryota > Viridiplantae > Streptophyta > Magnoliopsida > Asparagales > Amaryllidaceae > Agapanthus > Agapanthus africanus. Next base: position 124,464,657 of record JASDDO010000031.1, read on the forward strand.
AAGAATTAGTGAAGTAAACACCCTAAACTAAAGTGCTAGTCTAGTAGAGGATGGAGAAATAGGAAGTGGGTTCTCTTTAGATTTTTGTTTCTCACAATCTTTCTCACTTTGGATCAAACCCTAGTTTTCATTTTCTCTTGTTCAATGAAGAAGAAGATGAACAAAAGAAAGTGAAGAGGATAATGATCAAGTGAGAAGGGTAACCATGGTGAGTGAGTATCATATACTAACCCTTGTAGAGCCATAACCATAGCTAATTGATTATGGTTGGGTTAAAAGGAATCTAAGGTAAAGACAAAGCTAGTAGACTTTGTCAAAGCAAAGTAAGCTTCTACAAGCTTCTTGCTCATTCCAAAACTCCACTAATTGTGTAATTATCTTAAATAATCATAACCCACCATAATTCATAGAATGTTGTATGTCTCATACACACATGAATGTTGTATCATCAACCATGAAACAAAAAGATAACACATTTTAACATATATCATATATATATGTTAAAGTAGTGTACAGTTGAGAAAAATCCTAAAGTGAACAAGTGTTAGTAAATGTAAATTAGTATATATAATATACAATTATACACTTAATTATTAAATCAACACTTGACTTAATAATCCGGTCATATCTCATATAACCGGCTAACATCCATTGTATCGACTTATCGAATCAACACTTGATTCGATAACCCGGCTATATCATATATAACCGACCGATACAAAAAGTCACGAGAATAGAATACGGTATCACATACACGCATTATTCTCGGTCTCGCACATATCACATATGCGCTCCTATTTCTTTTTTCCTGAGCCAGTAAAACCTCTATGTAGGACTCTAAAGACTCGTCAATACGCCGGCAGTAGGTGATGATCACATCAAACACGCACAAGTCGTCAGCGGTAATAGCTGGACGTAACGGCTACCCGGGTATTGAGCGATCAGAAGATCAGCAAGCAAGCCTGCTCCAACTCCTGTAAAGCCTGCAGGTAACACTTCCCGTACAGTCCGGTCTCCTCGTCTGATATGTCGCATATCAAGTCTAGGGGTGGTAAACGTCAGAACCCAATAACCGAAAAGTCATGCCGATGTGAGGCTCATAAAGGGTCGAGAAACTACTGGTAACACTTACCAGTAAATCTCTATATCATCCCTGGCCAGGGACTTCCCTGTTACGGCCAATCGAGCAGTGCGCAACATCAACCCCCAATACCGGGAGAGACGAAAACCGTTCTATCGCTCATAGCCTCCATGTGACTCGGGACTGTACCCAAAAACCACCGTTTTGCACGCCCTCATGGACGTGGTAAGGTGGAAATCAAAGCACAGTGGGAATCACACAAGACTCTATGACGATCTCGGGTCTACAGACTAACCTGCACAAGTGTCACCAGAGAACTGCCATATGACGTGAGGTATAATACCATCTGGGAGTTCTCGGCGAGTCCGTCCAGTGTACCCAGTCTCCACTGAGCACCCGTATACCATCTATGATGTCAAACACCAATGGATATGGGATCATCCATCGCCTATCTCATGGGTCGAGAAGCGTATACGCTAGTCTACACTGGTATATCGATGCCCCATCTCGATACACCCATGACTGGGGACCTTGAAGGATGTACTTATGGACTACCATGTCCCCACTAGTATGATCCGCATCATAGTCCAGGTAGTCAAGTACACATCCTAAGGGCTTTACCAACATATAACTATAAGACAGTATAAAGAGACAAGTGTACATGTTAAAGTAAAGAGCAACCAGATAGCATACTATCATATCGGGAAAGAAAGTCCTCTCTATATATGTCCAAGCATCCAATATAATATACATCATCTGTACAATACTGTCCTCTAGGGCATACATACAACTAACATATCTGTAGGTACCCTCAAGTGGACTTTGAACGACGAGGAAAAGAATGGCGACATCGACTTCGGCAAAGAAGGATCAAGGTGAGTAGATATATATCTACGGGGGAAGTCAGGTGGATGGCGTATAGGACCCCCGCAGTTTCGTAGTGCTGTATGCAAATGTCTTATATCTATATACTTATATGTTATTATAAAATGTGTATACTTAGCTAGAAATGCTTTAGGTGACTTTGGGTTAGTGTAAGCGTATTTGTAAGTTAGTGCTATAGTATAGTGTTAGTCGCAAAACGCTAGAGTAGTTGTTACACACGCGCGTGCACACACACATACACTTGTTTTACTGGTGCGTAAATGGGGATATATATATACATATGTGTTTGTGAGTATGTATATATATAGGTATACATATACACAGATGATGATGATAGTATATGGTACTTGGAGATGAGTCGATGTGCTTGGACATGATGCCACGAGATCGGTGATGTGACTTGGTTCGTATTATGGGATATGACATGATATTATAGCGGTTCTTTAGGCGATGTGTTTTCATACACACGCATATATATATATATATATATTGATGGTATCAGTATGTACTAGACTTTAGATAAGTACCCCCAGTTCATGATATGTGATGATGATACCATATGGTTGTTGTGTTATATGTGATATTCGACCCGTACCCAGATTTGGGATGTCGTACGATGGATTTACCATACGTGATATAATTATGATGATAGATCCGCACTCTTGACTCGAGGATGTCATATTATATAAATTGTATCGTACGTGATACTGTTGAGGCGGGATCACCGACTACTAGTTATATATACATGTCGAGTCAGACTTAGGTGGTTTTCCATACCCTTTCAATTGGTCTGTTAGTTTAGTCCTGTAGTTTACTTAGTAGATGTTAGACCGGGCTCGATTCATACTTATTTCCAAAACTAACTAATTGTGAGTATTTTAAAGACAGGCCAAGTGATACTACGGATATTTCAAAGGACGTACCTTTTCTTAAAAACATCGTAGCCCCTATTTTCTAAACACCACGATTCGTGTTATTTCAAACGCCAAAACGGTATGACTCATATATATAGTTGTATATTCTTATATGTTGCATTATTATTTCATGATCCGTATATTCTTGCTGTTCGCATCGCATTGCATGCTTATTTGTGTTTGATTTTTTATTATAAAACATGCTGTCAGGACACCAGCACCATTACCGATGATGTGTATGCTCCACGTACCTGCTTGCTGGCTCACTCACATCATCATCGGTAATTGCTACGTCACGTACACATTAGAAACACTATTTCATTAGTATAAATTGCTAGCTGCTAGTTCCAATATGTTATTGCTTTTATATGCTAGTTTAATTATTACATTCCTTGTTGATATCAGAAGCATTCATATATTCATGTGTCATGCAATATTATGGAGTTTTATGCCGGCAATGCACTGTTATTTACTCTTAAGATAGGGATTTCGGATTTCCATGAGATTTCTGGATTTGGAGAAACCGAAAAGATTTTATAAACTTATTATCATTTTAATGATAGAAAATTGCGGTTTTCTCATGATATGATTTGAGATGTGTCCACCATGAGTTTTCTCGGCTCTTGAGTGAATCATACACCAGATTCGAGGAGGAGGAGGAACAGTCTGTGGGTGCATGGTGGACCCGGTGCGAGAGGGTCGCGGATGATGGCGTTGAGCCTGGCAGGGGAGCACTACCGACCGGTGATTTTATTGTGACTCGACGGATATCCGGAGGATACCGATCAGAGTATAGGCCAGGCCGGATTGTCGAGAGCCTGAGGTATTGAGATTTGATGATATAAGCCAGTCCGGATTGCCGGAGCCTGAGATATTGAGACAGCGAGATATATATTTTTTGTCGATGCTAGACACTGATTCCCTGTTGATTTCATTGATGATACTTCGATTTTTATTACAGATATCTCCTTGAGGTAAGAAAAACAGTTTTCTCATTAGGTGTATTCTATTTTCATGCATTCATACATCATATTTATGAAATGTTCCTACTTGAGGCACTGGCACGAGCACTTGGTATTACACTTATGTATAGATGTTTACCCTTGCCATTAGTTTATGCTTCATGATACATTATTATTTGAGGATATTACTATCGTATGACCTAGGATTGAGTAATACATGCGATTTCTACTCGGTGATGTTTTCTACTCACGAGTTGGCAACTCACCCCCGTTGTGCCATAGTTTCTTGCAGGTTTTTCCATACAGGTTTCCTTGCGGCTTTGCGGGCAAACTGCTTCCTTCCAGGTGATTGCTTTGGTAGGTGGGTTCACTTGCATCGTGACCACCATTGTACCTTTTATTATATTTCTGTTGTATCTAGTGAACTCCATCAACCATACTGTATTATTTGATAGCCTTAGAAGACCAGTTGTATATTCTTTCGACCTTAGAGTCGCGCGTTGTATTGCTATGGTTTTCTTGATGATTTTGGGTTTCCTTTTGAGTTTTGATCCTCGCCCTTCGGCGTTGTATATTATATTTCTGCGTGGTTGTGACCGCCAATTGGCGAAGAGTTATCTCCCGCTTGGGGATGCCTTTTATCATTATGCTTATTCATGTTGTACCCGGTTGGGGTCAGTATTTACAAAGGAGACTCTGCCGAAATTTTTGGAAAAGACTAGATGTTTTAAAAATGCATACTACGGCTTATTGTGTTAAACCTCTTGATTTAAAACTAAACTTTTTCGTTCTCTCTTTTAAAATTGTTTAGATTTCTGGGATTTTGGCTTACTTGAATTAGATGGGGTCCTATAGACTTCATATGATTCAAGTGCCAGTCACGGGCCATTTCGGGTCATGATAATGTTTGTATCAGTGCGCTAGGTTTAACCTTGGTTCGAGTCTGTGTTTGACTATGCGGAGTCTAGGACGTATATATATATTCGGAACCTAGGCTTGACCTTACGGAACATAGACATAGTCGAGGGGGTATTAGACCCGAACTTTCGTCGCGTAGGTTGACCTTGGTTGATGGAGTAGATGACTTAAGTAGAGTGGCGTACTGTGGGTATGTTCCGCGGCATACGTACGATACGCTACTCCTCTTAAGAAGACTTAGGATGTACATTTCCTTGCACAGTATTATATTCATTCTTATGATCTATCCACATCGATATCGGTTTATGGTTTTGCTACCATGATTGCATAGAAAAAGAGAGCTGCGGCTATAGTTGCGGTCATCATGAGCTCGTCACGGATGAGGACTGACCAGGGCGTAATTCCGGTGACACACGTTTGCATAGATGTGTCGTTTTATTGTGGTATTCGCGCCATGAGCGTTTGATGGATTGCTTTAACAAAATTTCTCGAACGTGCAGATCAGCACCAGAGGATTGGGCCAATGCTAGAGGCCAGCCAGAATGTGATGACCGTCAATGCACCGTTATTCATGATGATTGAGGCACTGTTCAGCGTGCGGACGAATGATTCAGTTGTTATTGCGATTGACAAGATATCGCCCCAGATGTTTGAAGCTAATGCAGCACGAGTTGTACTTAGAGATATGATAGAAGATCGCTAGTCACCCAAGGACGAACTACTAGGACTTGTGGTTCGTTGCTTACCCCAATGCGAGGTTATCTGATTGATTGATTCCAGCTAGAGGAAACTTCATGCAGTTACGTTGAGAGTCGAAAGGAAACGATCGAATGTCAGCAACCCATTTTCCAAGTTTAAAGTATTCGGAAAAATATGCAAGTAATTCTATGGACTCTCTAGAAGAATGAAACCCTAACTCGATATAATGACCATGGGAACGCTTTTAGAACCTTAGGGTTTGCGGCTGTTCCGCGGTGCCATTAATGAGGCTTGGATTTGCCCTTCTACGGCTGGTTCATAGGTACTGTGGCATGTACTGGATATTATTAAACTGTGCACAAGTGTTGAGCTCTCGGGGAATTATGGGACTTTGACGAATCGATCGAAAGGTTCGACGTCATTCGGATATCATGTGATGGGATACATTGCTTGGGAGACTCCAGATATGAGTATAGTCATTGGAGTGCAGTCTATGCAGCCACGAAGAGACGATTCTGAATCAGTCGACATTAGAGAAAAGTGGAGAAGTGGTTCGTACGAGATCTTGATGAGATGATGTTCTACTCCGCTGACATCAGAGATGTGATACACATGTAGAGGCGTTGTATATGGTTATATCTTCCAGAAGGAGTCGTGACGAGTATGCAGCCGTTCCGTAACAAGAAATAGATTTAGTAAAGGATGATGACTTCCGGGCAGTTCAGCAGAAACGAGATTTGGGAGAGACCTCGACAGAACCTTTCTGGAATACTATACGAGAAGACTTCGACCCAGGATCGGTCATATTACGCACACCCAGCAGGCCAGAGTTCGGCATTGTCGACGAGACATTTTATGAGTGACCATGACAGTTGGCCATAGATCTTTAGAGGATGTGCTAGGGGTGGACTTCTTCCGTCATCTTTGATTTTGGTATTTTGGGTGATTTATTTGCATGATTGAGATTTTGTGCACCACAGTTGCACTTGACTTCGATTTGATGTCATTCGAGATATTGATTTTAATTTCATGCCAATGGTATGTATGTGATTTGACTTGTGCTTTCGGCATAGTTTTCATGCACTTTTAGTATTTTGATTCGATTTTGTGCACGCTAATGGACATGGTTGTGAGATTATATACCACGGTATACCTGACTTGGATTGAGATTTGTTGTATACCGTTGATTTCGATTGTGATATTCAATATTGTTTTCGTAGACCTTGTGCACTTAAGTTGGATTTTGCGCATACTTGACGTGCTTGATGCGATTTTGGTGCACCCCAGACGCACTAAATCGAGATTCTTCGTGCATATCAAATGCACCTGATATTGCCGTCAGGCACAGCCGTTGCCTTTGACAGATGTTTCGTGCACACCCGTTGCACATAGATTTTGTTTCTGTGCACATGTATGGCACATCCATGGATTTCGATTTCCGTGCGCACCAGACGCACGTGGCATTCTTATGCACATTTTGGAATTGATTCTTGTGGAGCAGTACGTTTTTAGGATATTTACTAATTGTTTTAGTACTGAGAAGGACTAGTCAGAGGACAGTACCTGAATATATTTTTGCATGCATTGATAGTTATCGAAGGGATTTCCAAAAATGATCTATAGTCTCAGTATTTACCTACGTGTCCGAGATGACACGAGACATTTAACAAAGGAAGCCCTTCTAAATTATTTTTCAAAACGGCGGGACGTGTATGTTAAACAAAGGGTATATATATATATATACTTATTTTCTTACAATAGACGTCCGCCACTGTGCAGTGATACGCGCATCGCACAGCGACATGAAAAGGTTTGGCATGCATTTCTTTCAGATGTTTTAACGATACGTACATGTATAGTTTGATGTATATCATGTTGGCTTTCGTATTGGACTTTGATATTGGTGTCTTCACCATAACTCTGATGATTGCGGGATACTTGACGGAGTTTTGATTTTAGTTTATATACTCGTTTTTCATGCGCATGCATTGCGCTACGATGTGTTTTATGCATTTATGATTTCGGAGCCCCGACGACTTGATCTTTTTACTGAATTGTTTTAGTATTTGAGGGGTTTAAATTTAAATTAGGGGACCGAATTTATTTATGGGGGGAAGAATGTAACATTTCATAAAAATAAAATATTATTTTTGGAAATTTAAATAAATAAATAATAAATATTATGAATATTTTAATAGTGCGGTATAGTTATATTCCGATAAATTAGGAAATATTTGGAAATTATGTTAATTATTGAGAAAGGTATTATAAGATTGGAGCATTCATAGATTGTTATATAATTAATTATATTCTATGTTAATGCTAAAAAAGATTAAATTTCGCTAATCTTGCATTAAGCTTTATTTTTGCATCATGACATGCAACAAAACTTGTTTCGTTTATTTATCATGGATTTTTCTTTATTCTTCATTCATGGCTTTGTTTTATTGAGAAGAAAAGAAAAAGGGAAAAATTAAAGAAAAGGAAATAGAATAAACAATATGGTATGGACATGAGAGAGAAGAGAGGGTGAGGGGTCTTGTGTTGACCATGGTCATTGTTTCTTTCTTCATCTTCATCAATTCTTTCTCTCCCTCTCACATGGCTGCCCTCTTGTCCCTCCCTCCTCTACCTTCTCACACAACCCAAAATACACATCCAAACATCATCTCCCCTTCACTAAAAACATGCACAAGCTCAGTACAAGCATTTTGGACCAAGAAAAATTGGATTTTGAAGACATGGGGAAAATCAAGAATTTTCTTGAGTTGCCAAATGAGTTAATTCCTTCACACTTAGTATAGTATTTCTTTCACTTTAGCTTCTATGTTAGTTTAGAAGTGATTAAGTGAGGTTTAGTGAGGTTTGAAAATTCCATGAAGTTCTTTGAGGGAATCTTGAATTGAGATAGTGTAATTGAGTTTAGTAGCGACCTTAAACCCCCTTTAGTGATAGTATATTGGACCTATACTTGAGACTTAACCCCAATTCACAAACTTAGAAATCCCCGATATCGTGTTTGTGATGGATTTGTTTTGTTGTTTTTGTTAGTTATATGTATGCCCTAGAGGCCATTACTATACATGAGATGTATATTGTAGTGGATGCTGGGACATATATAGGTAGGACTTTCTTGCTCGACATGATAGTACGCTATTTGGTTGCTCTTTATCTTAACATGTATACTTGTTGTCTCTCTATTACATGTTGATAAAGCCCTTAGGATATGTACTCGACTTGCAGGACTATGATGCAGATCATACCAGTGAGGCCTGGGTAGTCCATGAGTACATCCTTCAATGTTCCTAGTCGTGGGAATATTGAGACGGGGCATCGATATTCCAGAGTAGACTAGTATATATCTTCTCGACCCATGTGATGGGCGATGGATGAACCCATATCCATTGGTGTTTGACATCAGAGACGGTATGCGGGTGCTCAGTGGAGACTGGATACACTGAACGGACTCGCCGAGAACTCCCAGATGGTATTATACCTCACGTCAGATGGCAGTTCTCTGGTGACACTGGTACAGCTTAGTCTGTTGACCCGAGATCGTCATAGAGTCTTGTGTGTCTCCCATTGTGCTTTGATTTCCACCCAACCACGGCTCTACTGAGTCGTGCAAACAGGTGGTTTTTGGGTACAGTTCCGATTCACATGGAGGCAATGAGCCATAGGAGGGGATTCGTCTCTCCCGGTATTGGGGGGTGATGTTGCACTATGCTCGACTGTCCATAACTGGAAATCCCTAGCCAGGGTTGCAATGATTTACTGGTAAGTGTTATTAGTAGTTTCATGCATGTTATGGAGCTTACATCGGCATGACTTATCAAGCTACTGGGGTCTGACGTTTACCAACCTAGGCGAGATATGCGACATATCAGACGAACGGACCGGACTGTGCGGTAAGTGTTACTGATTGGATTTGTATGAGTGTAAGCAGGCTTGCTCGTTGATCTTCTGATCGCTCAATACCCGGGTGGCCGTTATGTTTAGCAGACCGCTTGCGGCTTGTGGATGATTGATATGATCACCACCTACTGTCGGCGTATTGACGAGTCTTTAGAGTCCTACACAGAGGTTTCCTGGCTCAAGCGAAACGAAATAGGAGCGCATATGAGATATGTGCGGGACCGAGAATAATACCAGTATGTGATACTGTATTCTATTCTCGCGATTTGTATCATCAGTCGGTTATATGAGATATAGCCGGGTTACCGAATCAAGTGTTGATTCGATATATTGATACACTAGATATTAGTCGGTTATATGCGATATGACCGGATCATTAAATCAAGTGTTGATTTAATGATTTAATGTATAATTATATATGTGATATATTACTTTACATTAACTAGTATTGGTGCACTTAAGATTGATTTTCTCACTTGATGTGCACAAGTTGTATATGTGATATATGTTTGTGCACTAGTTTGTATCATGATTGATGATACATGCAAACTTGTGTGTGTGTATGACTTACACCATATTTAAGATAATGGTTTAGGTTTTTATTTATTTTGGTAAAACAAAATGGTGGTTTTCTTTTTCTTGGCTTGAAGCTTCATGAAGCTTTTAAGCATCTTTGACAAAGTCCACTCATTTTGTTTTGCATAAGATTTTCATTAACCAAACCATTACCTCAAACTATGGTTTAGTCTCTACAAAGATAAACTCACCCATGGTTGCAATATGATAGACTTCACTTGATTATTCTTTTTACTTAATTCATTTTTATCATTATTCTTTTCTTTCTTCTTCTTCTTCTTCAAGAAGAAGAAAAGCTTACTAGATTTTTATCAAGTGAAGAAACAAAGTGAGAAATCAAAATCCAAAGTAAACCCACTTCCTATTTCATCATCCTCTACTACTTGCCATTTAGTTTAGGGTGTTCTCTTCACAAAGTTCTTGACCTAGTGAAGATGGAGCTTGAGTTTAAGTCTCCTCGACGTAGATCATCTTCGGCCTCGAAGTCAACGACCTAGCCCGCTCATTTCTCCGAGGAAACCATCAATCGAGTCCGGGATCTCGATGATCGCAGTGAAGGGACGTCAACACGGAGCTTTAGAAGTGAAGGACCGGATCTACAAAGGTTGTAATCCCTTTCACTTAGTGTTACAGTGTTTTACTTGCTAGTTTTCGGATAATCTCTAGTATACGATCTTGGTTAGGGTTGTTCGGCACGTCTAATTTATGAATCGGGCATGGTTGTGTTAGTTATATGTATGCCCTAGAGGCCATTACTATACATACGATGTATAATGTAGTGGATGCTAGGACATGTATAGGGAGGACTTTCTTGCTCGACATGATAGTACGCTATCTGGTTGCTCTTTATCTTAACATGTACTCTGATTGTCTCTATGTTACATGTTGATAAAGACCTTAGGATATGTACTCGGCTACTGGGACTATGATTAGATCATACTAGTGGGGCCACGGTAGTCGACGAGTACATCCTATAACTGTTCCTAGTCGAGGGTGTATCGACACAGGGCATCGATGCACCAGAGTAGACTAGCGTATACGCATCTTGACCCATATGATGGGCGATGGATGATCCCATATCTATCGGTTTTTGACATCAAGGATGGTGTACGGGTGCTCAGTGGAGACTGGGTACACTGGACGGACTCGCCGAGAACTCCCAGATGGTATTATACCTTACGTCAGATGGCAGTTCTCCGGTGACACAGGTACATAGTAGTCTGTTGACCCGAGATCGTCATAGAGTCTTGTGTGATTCCCACTGTGCTTTAATTTCCATCATACCATGTCCAAGAGGGCGTGCAAAAAGGTGGCTTTTAGGTACAGTCCTAAATCACATGGAGGCAATGAGCGATAGGAGGGGATTCGTCTCTCCCGGTATAGGGAGTTGATGTTGCGCTGTGTTCGATTGGCTATAATTGGAAATCCCTGGCCAGGGTTGCTGAGATTTAATGGTAAGTGTTATCAGTAGTTTCTCGAACTGTTATAGACCTCATATCGACACGACTTATCGAGCTACTGGGGTCTGACGTTTACCACCCCTAGGCGAGATATGTGACATATCAGACGACGAGACCGGACTGTACGGGAGTGTTACTGATTGGATTCACAGGAGAATGTACAGGCTTGCTTGTTGATCTTCTGATCGCTCAATACCTGGGTGGCTGTTACGTTTAGCTAACCGCTTGCAGTTTGTGGGTGTTTGATATGATCATCACCTACTGTCGGCGTATTGACGATTCTTTAGAGTCCTACACAGAGGTTTCTTGACTCAGGAAAAATGGAGTAGGAGCACATATGTGATATGTGCGGGACCGAGTATAATGTGGTATGTGATACCGTATTGGATTCTCGCGATATAAGATATCGGCCGGGTATATGTAATATAGCCGGGTCATCGTATTAGTCGGTTATTTATGAAATAGCCGGATTATCGGATCAAGTGTTGATTCGATAATTTAATGTATAATAATAGATATGATATATTAAATTACATTTAGTAATATTAGCTCACTAAAAGATTCATTTTCTCACGGGATAATACATTGATATATATGCGATATATGTTAATTGTATTATTTTCTATTGTTACAAAATATATTGAATATGTGATATATAATATTGTAACATGTTAGGGTTACAAATTTAACAATGGTTTAGGGTTTAAACTTGGTTAGGGTTTGGATTGGGGTTAGCTTTTGCATGAAGCTTCATGATGCTTTGACTTTGTGGTTGCTTGATATTTTTGTGAGATATTATGTTAACCCAATCCAAACCATTAACTCTAGTTAACTCTCTACAAGGGTTAACTCTTTCATGCTTAACCCTTGGTTAGATTTGTAACCACTATAATAATTCATTGTTCATCACAAAAGGATTGAGTGATCATCTTCATTCATCTTCTTCTTCCTTGAGTTCCTTTTTGAAAAAGCTTTCTTTTGTGATGAAAGTGAGTGAGAAAAAGATTATAAATGAGAGCAAAAATCCTACTTCATCATCCTCATCTATCCTTGCCATTTAGATGAGGGTGTTCACATCATTTTATGAGTGATAGCTTGTGTTAACGAAACTTCAAAGTAGATCATCTATGTTATCGAAGATCGGAAGCAAGGTTGCATCATTCTCTTCGTGAAGCCTCTCGAGAGTCCAGAACATGATGATCGCAGCGAAGGGACCTCAACACGGAGCTTAAGAAGTGAAGGACCGGATCTACAAAGGTTGTAATCCCTCTCGCTTAGTGTTAAAGAGTTTAACATGCTTGTTTTCGCCTAAACCCTAGTTTAAAGACCCGACTTCGGGTTGTTCGGCACGGCTAAAATTTTAATCGGGCGTGGTTGATGCCTCGTAGACCCTTGTACGTGTGCCTAGCAACCCTACAGTGGTATCAGAGCCAAGCTAGAGCTTTAGGCGAAGTCTAGAAGAAATTTAAAGTCCGATCGAACCCGAAAACCCCGATGTTTACCCTTCTCTGTACATTTTTCAAAAATGTGGTTTTTTAGGAATTAAAAATGCTCAGAAAATTAAGCAGGAAAAACTAAGAATTACTGTGAAGTACGACCCTCTAATTCGCAAATTTGACCGCGGAACCGCGGCCAAACCAAGGGTTTGGCGGCGGTTCCGCGGCCCAAATTGTGACTTAGTCCATGGAATTTCATGTAATTATTCTTAGGTCCTTTATTGTTATTTTTTTCTGGGAATTTTTTAATTCCACTCAAGTGTTGAGTTTTCTAGGGTTGTATTGGGGAATCGTTGATTCGATCAGATAATTTAACTTTGTTTAGTTTTGTCCGGATAATTTTTAGAAACTGTTAAAAAGTTCGAACGGATATCAATAACTTACTTTTTCCCCTGTCAGAAAATTTTTCAAAAGTTGGATTTTTTCTCGAGTTTAAGAATGTTCTAAGTCGTGCAAGTAATGCGGTGGACCCTCTAGAAGACAACAAACCTTAACTCGATTATGTGACCGTCTTGAACTGCCTTTTGAAGCTTAGGGTTTGGGGCAGTACGGCGTGCCACATGTGAGGCGTTGGCTTGACCCTTCTACGGATGGACCATTGGTACTGTGGCATGTGATGGATGTTTTTAAATTAATTTCAAATTTTGAGATATATTGGGGAAATCTTGGGTGTTTGAATATTCGATCGGAAAGTTTAACATTGTCTATTTATCTGGAATGTGATACAATATTTGGAGTCCACAGGTAGTTATGAGATAACTAATTTGAATGTTATAAATCTAGCGGTTTAGTCTCAGATGATCGGTTGCCACGGAATTTTGATGTGATCAAAAGTCCGTCGAAATCACGTAGCGTACGCGGATACTCGCCGGGAAAACTTAATAGACAGCCAGGTATAATAGCCCCGACCAAGTGACTGTAGGAGAACCCCGTCGCCAAATGCATCCGTTCGGGTGCTCGCGGCAGCGGTGTTCTGCCTTAGTGCACTTCGTCGACGGCATCCGGGGGTGCGGCCGTCTACTAAAGTTTGCGACGAGCATTCGATCAGAATGTCGGGAATCTTGTTGAATTGCCCGACTTGATATTGAAAAGAGTTTTCGATAATAAGACTAAAATGCGGGGTTTATAATTGTTAGGCATGCGATGTCTAAGGAATTCATTTGGTTAGGCATGCGATGTCTAAAGAAGTTGCGGATTCCAACTGTTGTAGTTTTACACTTTCTTTTCTGTGACCGTAAGCATAGTATGTGGTGTATCGCCGGCTTCGTTGCTATACATAAACGACAATCGGGATACGCATACTTGCTTACGTTGATGATATGAGATATTATGTGTTGCTGTGATATGTTGTATTGGATCGTCGCGTTTGAATAGCCGGGTTTTTTTTGTGAGATTAGAGTTTTTCTTTTTCATTCATGTAAAATTCAATTGTATGTAATATTCTTTTATTAGGGCACTTCCGGGCTGAGGATGATGTCACCATTGTATATTATTTACTTTTCCGCATTCGGAAGACCCAAGGCGGGGAGCACAAGTAACCGGGTTCTAGGGTCCAGTGGGAGACCATCTCGAGGAGTCGAGACCGGGTCTCCTAACCCTAGAATTGGCAGTGTTGCTTGCCGCTCTCGTAGGGGTCTAGGGATGTGGGTTTGGCTGTTCGTCGCGACCGTGGAACCCGTGTTTTATACTGGCTCGTATTGAAAACACGGACATCCAAGTATATCCAATATTTCATATATGTTCTTCTGCTGCAATGTTCTGTGATGAGATCATATTACAGCCTGAGACGAATGTTTATATTATATATATGAGATATATGTTATATTGCAGATTTCGTTTCAAATGTGATGCTTGTAAAGCATAATAAAATGGGACTTCATTAATGAGATTAATGAAATAAAAGAAACCTAAAGATGTTGTAGAAACTTGTTTAAAAACTGGTAGCTCTAGTTCTTGCTTTGCATAGCGGTGTTCCTTGTAGAACATCTAGCACCTTATTCGATAAGGAAAGAGCCGAGATCCCTTCACCGGGAGTGACCTCTTTAGTGAAACTAGCTGATGCTACAAACTCGGTATGTCTTTTGATTGCTTCTATAGTTCTTGCTTTGCATAGTGATATTTGTAAAATATCCTGCACCTTATTCGATGAGGAAAGGGCCGACGATCCCTTCACCGGGAGTGTCCCCTTTAGCAAAACTAGAAAGGCCTCAAAAACACTCCATTTAAAATCAGTCGATTCTACAACGATATCAAGTTCATTACGCAAAGGGTTTTCTTAAAAACCCGTCATAGCCCTCCGTCAGTTCAGATAAGTACTGGTTAGTATTCGTGCTACGTTTGTTGACCTTAGCCAAAGCGTAGTGTGCGGTAGCTGATTAGTGCTTAACTGTATAAGCATATGATGCGATTGAGTTAGGGTAGTCGTGCGACTTTGTTGACCTTAGCCAAGGGTCGTGCGGGTGGGTTTAATTCAATCGAGATATGACGGGTTGAACTTGGCTAGCACTTATGATTTGTTGATCTTATCCAAGGTCATAAGCTGCTAGGGGCAAAATATTATTGGGAATTTCAAGTGTTGAAATTTGCAATGAGATTGCATACCTTCTATTAGATAGTTGGATCCCGATACCCGCTGCGAGTAAGAGTTACTCCTGGGAGAGTTTTACACATTACAATTAGCCGATCAAGTAGGTGTCTAGAAAGGTGTTAACGGGGTTACGCCTCTGGGAAAACGAGGTTTACTTTAATTAGGTTCGTGCGAAAGCACGGCGGACCTCCCTCAAAGTACCGACACTGGCCTGGATGAAAGATTGGCGAACTTGTGGCGTGTAATTAATCCCGGCTAGTCTTTCCTTTTAGGGTTTGAAGGAAGATTTGATTAAAACAGTGGGAGACATCCTGATTAGATATATTAGATAACCAATCTAATCTTGCAAGAGCATACGCTGAGTGTTTTCTTCTCTCTTTCTCCAGATAGCGACCATATCACGCCTTAATCAAGATAATAAAACGGATATATTGACTTAACCCGCTTGTTATACTGAGCTGGGGAACATTGGTCCCGCTCCAACTTATAATTGTTATAAGACAGAGCAGGAAATTGGGGAATACCAGATTTCCCGTGCCGCCCAAACGAAGAAAGTGCATGTTGATGCATCATCTTCGGGTGTGTTCATTACAAAGAACCGTTTCTCGGTATCCTTTACGTCCTGGGTATGTGATACCGGATCAGGATCCCGCAAATGTAATCTGTTACATTGGCTACAGATAGGTAGAGAACTGAGAACGGGTGATAAGTTTCATGAGATAGAAACGGTGCAAGTGTTGCAGCCAAGTCTGTTGGTCACTATCACTCTGTATTACCAGAATACATTGATTCTGAACAAATGTTATTAGATACCGAACCTGATATACAACATCATATCAGTCTCTTTATTAGTAAAGAAGGATATAATTTTGTATTGTTGGATAATGTTTTTAACATTTCCTATATCAAGAGTTGATTGGTTCAGGCACGTTATCTAAAAACATAGACGTTCTAAATCAAACTACAGTTCTTAGTATACAGAACACACACAAGAGGAAGAGTTCAGAAATGAACGGGTCCTTCTTGAGGTATTGTAGACTAGGTCATATCAATACGACCCGACTAGCCAAGTTACATTTAGATGCATATTTAAATTTGTTTGAATTTACATCTTGTGAAACTTGCCGGTCATGTCACAAAGATAAGGTATTGTAGACTAGGTCATATCAATGCGACCCGACTAGCCATGTTACATTTAGATGCATATTTAAATTTGTTTGAATTTACATCTTGTGAAACTTGCCGGTCATGTCACAAAGATAAGATGACCACAGCTCTGTTTATTGGAAATAGAGAAAGAGTTAGTGAACTCTTGGGATTGATACATGCTGATGTATGAAAGTCCTCTGTCTACACATGCAAGGACCGGTTCTTTGTACTTCATTACATTCTCTGATGATCTCTCAAGATTCAGACATATGTTCCTGTTGAAACACAAGTCCGAAACTTTTGAGATATTCACGGAATATAAGTTAGAAGTAGAGAAACAAAAACGGGTATAAGTATTATGTCCTTTGATGAGATCAGGGAGGAGAATACTTGAGCACGAAATTCCTGGACTATTCTAAAGGCGAATGAGATTCTCTCTCAGAATTACTCCTCCGTATACACCACAGCACGTCGGTGTATCGGGGCGGAGCAATAGCACCCTATGTGATATGGTGTGCTCTATGATGAGTACTACTGAGTTTCCTATTTCCTTTTTGGAGTTATGCACTTGAGAAGTTGCATGCCTGTTGAATAGGGTTCAAATCAAATCAGTTGCCTACCACTTCATATATGATATAGAAAGGGAAGAGCCCATATCTTAAGTTTGTTAAGATTTGGGGTTGTCCGGACTATGTCTAAAAGCAATATCCGGACAAGCTCGAGGCATGGTCTGTTATGTAGAACTGGAAAGGTTCCAGCTATACAAACTGCAGCTGATGATTTGGTAGAACCAAAGGATTCAATAGTATCCAACGAACCTCAGCCTCTCCACCGATCTAGTAGGGTTCCTCACCCACCTGAGAGATACTTCGGTTTCTCTATGACAGTGGGAGCGAGGATTGCATCATGAGATGATGACCCAACTAGTTTCGAGCTGGCCATCAGGAGTGGGACTCTGCAAGAATGGCTGGATGCTTATCGATCTGAGATGGAATCCTCATACACCAACAAAGTAAGGACTTTGGTTGCTTTATCTGGAGGGTTAAATCCCCATCAGGAGAGAGTATATCTTGAGAAGATTACTTGGTGTCCATGGAAAAGTTTAGACTTTCAAAGCTATGCTTAAGTCCATCCAGATCCTACTTGCCACGGCTACATACCATGACTACGTTATCTGGTGGTTGGGTGTCATGACTGCTTTTTCTAAAATGATGTTTTAGAAGAGAGCGTCTATAAGTACACAGCCAGAGGGCTTCGTTGACAGTGGGAGCAGCGGAAACGTGTGCAAGATGTTTTATGAGATAAAGCAGGCATCACGGAGTTGGAACGTCTGTTTTGATGTGGTAGTCAAAGAGTTTGACTTCATCAAAATGGTAGATGGACCTTGTATATACAAAAAGGTAGTAGAGAGTATGGTGGTGATCCTCGTAGAGTACGTGGATGACATACTCTTGATAGGGAAGGAGTTTCCTATGCTACGCTCGGTCAATCTCCGCTTATCACAAGGATTCTCCATATAGGATCAAAATGATACCTCCTAAATCCGGGGTTTTGGATCTATGAGATATATCTAATTAGATGTTAGGATACTCACTAGTTGTAGTGAGAAGGTATCAATCGATCCTGAGGAGAATCACTGGAAAGGTTCCAGGGTGATAAGGACGACTGAATGTCAGTCGCAGGCTTTGTCTTTACCCTCAGTAGAGGGACAGTATGTTGGAAGAGTTCCAAGCTAGATACCGTGACATACTGGACGATTAAAGGCAATATACATCGTTACCAAAGATGCTACCAAAGAGGCAGTCTGGATATATATATAAGTTCATGAGATGAACTTCGTTCCTACCATTGTGTGACAATGGAGTTGTGGCTTTTGCCAAGGAACCCCCGTCCCATATGATATCCAGATATAATTCTTAGACAGTATCACCTGATTATGGAGATGGTTGATCTCCAGGGAGATCGAGGTTAGAAGAGTAGACACAGAGGACAACAACACGGATCCACCCACAAAGGCCTTTTTCCCAGTAGAGACTTTTATGGGACGATTGAGTATGAGATACTTCAACCGCAGCTAATTGTTGGGTATGTGATACCACAACAGATGTCCCTAGTGCAAGTGGGAGATTGTTAGTTATATGTATGCCCTAGAGGCCATTACTGTACATACGATGTATATTGTAGTGGATGCTAGGACATGTATAGGGAGGACTTTCTTGCTCGACATGATAGTACGCTATCTGGTTGCTCTTTATCTTAACATGTACTCTGATTGTCTCTATGTTACATGTTGATAAAGACCTTAGGATATGTACTCGGCTACTGGGACTATCATGAGATCATACTAGTGGGGCCACGGTAGTCGACGAGTACATCTTATAACTGTTCCTAGTCGAGGGTGTATCGAGACAGGGCATCGATGCACCAGAGTAGACTAGCGTATACGCATCTTGACCCATATGATGGGCGATGGATGATCCCATATCCATCGGTGTTTGACATCAAGGATGGTGTACGGGTGCTCAGTGGAGACTGGGTACACTGGACGGACTCGCCGAGAACTCCCAGATGGTATTATACCTTACGTCAGATGGCAGTTCTCCGGTGACACTGGTACAGAGTAGTCTGTTGAGCCGAGATCGTCATAGAGTCTTGTGTTATTCCCACTGTGCTTTGATTTCCATCATACAACGTCCAAGAGGGCGTGCAAAAAGGTGGATTTTTGGTAAAGTCCCGAATCACATGGAGGCAATGAGCGATAGGAGGGGATTCGTCTCTCCCGGTATAGGGAGTTGATGTTGCGCTGTGTTCGATTGGATATAACCGGAAATCCCTCGCCAGGTTGCTGAGATTTACTGGTAAGTGTTATTAGTAGTTTCTCGAACTGTTATAAACCTCATATCGACACGACTTATCGAGCTACTTGGGTCTGACGTTTACCACCCCTAGGCGAGATATGCGACATATCAGACGACGAGACCGGACTGTACGGGAGTGTTACTGATTGGATTCACAGGAGAATGTACAGGCTTGCTTGTTGATCTTCTGAGCGCTCAATACCTGGGTGGCTGTTACGTTTAGCTGACCGCTTGCAGCTTGTGGGTGTTTGATATGATCATCACCTACTGCCGGCGTATTGACGATTCTTTAGAGTCCTACACAGAGGTTTCTTGACTCAGGAAAAACTGAGTAGGAGCACATATGTGATATGTGCGGGACCGAGGATAATGTGCTATGTGATACCGTATTGGATTCTCGCGATATGAGATATCGGCCGGGTATATGTGATATAGCCGGGTCATCGTATTAGTCGATTATTTGTGAAATAACCGGATTATCGGATCAAGTGTTGATTCGATAATTTAATGTATAATAATATATATGATATATTAAATTACATTAAGTAATATTAGCTCACTAAAAGATTCATTTTCTCACGGGATAATACATTGATATATATGCGATACATGTTAATTGTATTATTTTCTATTGTTACAAAATATATTGTATATGTGATATATAATATTGTAACATGTTAGGGTTACAAATTTAACAATGGTTTAGGATTTAAACTTGGTTAGGGTTTGGATTAGGGTTAGCTTCCATGAAGCTTCATGAAGCTTCCATGAAGCTTTGACTTTGTGGTTGCTTGATATTTTTGTGAGATATTATGTTAACCCAATCCAAACCATTAACTCTAGTTAACTCTCTACAAGGGTTAACTCTTTCATGCTTAACCCTTGGTTAGATTTGTAACCACTACAATAATTCATTGTTCATCACAAAAGGATTAAGTGATCATCTTCATTCATCTTCTTCTTCCTTGAGTTCCTTTTTCAAAAAGCTTTCTTTTGTGATGAAAGTGAGTGAGAAAAAGATTATAAATGAGAGAGAAAATCCTACTTCATCATCCTCATCTATCCTTGCCATTTAGATGAGGGTGTTCACATCATTTTATGAGTGATAGATTGTGTTAACGAAACTTCAAAGTAGATCATCTATGTTATCGAAGATCGGAAGCAAGGTTGCATCATTCTCTTCGTGAAGCCTCTCGATAGTTCAGAACATGATGATCGCAGCGAAGGGACCTCAACATGGAGCTTAAGAAGTGAAGGACAGGATCTACAAAGGTTGTAATCCCTCTCACTTAGTGTTAAAGAGTTTAACTTGCTTGTTTTCGCTTAAACCCTAGTTTAAAGATCCGGCTTCGGGTTGTTCGGCACGGCTAAAATTTTAATCGGGCATGGTTGATGCCTCGTAGACCCTTATACATGTGCCTAGAAACCCTACAGGTTGATGCCTTGTAGACCCATATGACAGTGCATAGGAACCCTACAGTGGTATCAGAGCCAAGCTAGAGCTTTAGGCAAAGTCTAGGCGAAATTTAAAGTCCGATCGAACCCGGATAACCCCGATTAAACCCTTCTCTGGACATTTTTTGAAATCGTGATTTTTTCAACATTAAAAATACTTTAAAAAATCAGCAGGGAATTATATGGAACACTGTGAAAAACGACAAAGTGCGCCGCCCAAAGTGCCGTGGAACCGCGGCAAGAGCATGGCTCCCGCGGCGGTTCCGCGGCCATAAAGTGACGTCATGCTTTTCTTTTTGCACAGTAATGTTCCTATCAAATTTCCTGATGTTTCTGGGTATTTTTAATTTATACTCAAGAGTTGAGTTTTCTGGGTTGTATTGGGAGCACGTTGATTCGATCGGAAAGTTTAACTTCGTTTAAGTTTGTACGGGTAATTTTTAGAACATGTTAAAAAAATTTCGACCGGATATCAATAACTCATTTTTTCCCCTGCCGGAAAATTTCCAAGTGTTGGATTTTTCCGTAGTTTAAGAACGTTCTAAGTCGTGCAAGTAATGCAATGGACCCTCTAGAAGACAACAAACCTTAACTCGATTATGTGACCGTCTTGAACTGCCTTTTGAACCTTAGGGTTTGGGGCAGTACGGCGTTGCCACATGTGAGGCGTTGGCTTGACCCTTCTACGACTGGACCATTGGTACTGTGGTATGTGATGGATGTTTTTTAAACTCCCCTCAAGTGTTGAGACCTATTTGGGAAATCTTGGGTGTTTGATTATTCGATCGGAAAGTTTAACATTGTCTATTTATCTGGAATGTGATACAATATTTGGAATCCACATGTAGTTATGAGATAACTAATTTGAATGTTATAAATCTAGCACATTAGTCTCATTTGATCGGTTGCCACGGGATTTTGATGTGATCAAATGTCCATCGCAATCACGTAGCGTATGCGGATACTCGCCGGTAAACTTAATAGACAGCCACGCCCCATAGCCCCGACCAAATGACTGTAGGAGAACCCCGTCGCCAAAAGCATCCGTTCGGGTACTCGCGGTAGCGGTGTTCCGCCTTAGTGCACTTCGTCGACAGCATCTGAGGGGTGCGGCCGTCTTCTAAAGTTTGTGACGAGCATTCGATCAGGATGTCGGGAATCTTGTTGAATTACCCGACTGATTATTGAAAAGAGTTTTCGATAATGAGACTAAAATGCGGGGTTTATAATTGTTAGGTATGAGATGTCTAAGAAATTCATTTGGTTAGGCATGCGATGTCTAAGAAGGTTGCGGTTTCCAACTGTTGTAGTTTTACGCTTTCTTTTTTGCGACCGTAAGTGTAATATGTGGTGTATCTCCGGTTTCGTTGCTATACATCAACGATAATTGGGATACGCATGTTTACTTACGTTGATGACATGCGATGTTATGTGTTGCTGGATATGTTATATTGGATCGTCGTGTTTGAATAGCCGGGGTTTTTTATGTGAGATGAGTGTTTTTCATTTTCATTCATGTAAAAACTTGTATGTAATATTCTTTTATTGGGGCACTTCCGGGCTGAGGATGATGTCACCATTGTATATTATTTACCTTTCCGCATTAGGATAGACCCAGGAAGGGAGCATAAGTAACCGGGTTCTAGGGTCCAGTGGGAGACCATCTCGAGGAGTTGAGTCCGGGTCTCCTAACCCTAGAATTGGTCGGGTTGCTTGCCGCTCTCGTAGGGGTCTAGGGGTGTTGGATTGGCTATTCATCACGACCGTGGAATCCGTGTTTTATACAGGCTTAAAATAAAATACGGACGTCCTAGTATATCCAATATTTCATATGTTGTTTTCTGCTGCGTTATCTGTGATGTGATCATGTGATATGTTCAGATAGATATTGTATATAGTATATATGATATATTATATAGACGTTGCTTATATTTTACACCCGCGCTAGCCCTGCCCCGCTCTGTCATTAGTTACCTAACCTAACGGTACAGACGGGACATTGATGCAAATGCGGATGGCATAAGTGTACGTTGTATTTATCTGTGATGATTATGTGACTTAAATGATGGGACATTCATTAATGAGATTAATGAAAGAAAATAAACCTAAAAGATGTTGCGGAATCGAATTTCAAAAATTAGGTAACTCTCGTTCTTGATTTGCATAGCGGTGTTCCTTGTAGAACATCCAGCACCTTATTCGATAAGGAAAGAGCCGGGATCTCTTCACCGGGAGTGACCTCTTTAGCAATAACTAGCAGATGCTACAACCTTCGGTTGGTCTTTTGATTGCTTTTATAGTTCTTGCTTTGCATAGTGGTATTGTGAATATCATGCACCTCATTCGATGAGGAAAGAGCCGAGATCCCTTCACCGGGAGTGGCCTCTTTAGAGAAACTAGCAAAAGCCTAAAAAACAATCCATTTAAAACCATTTGATTCTGCAGCGAGATCAAGTTCAAAGCGTTAAAGGTTTTCTTAAAAACCATCCGCAACCCTCCGTGATTTTAGGAAGTAGAGTACTTAGTATTTGTGCTGCGTTTGTCAACCATAGCCGAGGCGTAGTGTACGGTAGCTAAGTGATGTCTTCCTATAAAGCATATGATGAGATTAGTTAGGACAGTCATGTGACTTTGTTGACCTTAGCCAAGGGTCATATGGGTGGGTCTAATTAATCACGAAATGACGGGTAGAACTTGACTAGCGCTTATGATTTGTTGACCATAGACAAGGTCATAGGTGCTAGGGGTAAAAACCATTATCGGAAGTTTCAAGTGTTGAAATTTGCAATGAGATTGCATACCTTCTATATGATAGATGGATCCTGATACCCACTGCGAGTAATTGTTACTCCTAGGAGAGTTTTGCACTTCACAATTAGCCGATCAAGTAGGTGTCTAGAAAGGTGTCAACGGGGTTACGCCCCTGGGAAAATGAGGTTTATTTTAATTAGGTCCGTGCGAAAGCACGGGGAACCTCCCTCAAAGTACCGGCACTGGCCTGGCTGAAAGATTGGCGAACTTGTAGTGTGTAATTAATCCCGGCTAGTCTTTCCTTTTAGGGTTTGAAGGAAGATTTAATAAAAACAGTGGGAGCCATCCTGATTAGATAAAATATATAACCAATCTAATCTTGCAAGAGCGCACGCAGAGTGTTTTCTTCTCTCTCTCTCCAGGTAGCGACCATGTCACGCCTTAATCAAGATAATAATATGGATGAATTGACCGAACCCGCTTGATATACTGAGCTGGGGAACGTTGGTCCCGCTCCAACTTATAATTGTTATATGACCTAGAAGGAATTAGGGGAATACCAGGATTCCCATGCCACCCAAACGAAGAAAGTGCTTGACGATTCATCTTCTTCGGGTATGTTCATTACAAAGAACAGTTTCTCAGTATCCTCTAAGTCCTGGGTTTTAGATACCGAATCAGGATCCCATATATTTAAGCTGTTACATGGGCTTCAAATAGGTAGAGAACTGAGAACGGGTGATAATTTTCATGAGATAGAAATGGTGCAATTGTTGCAGCCAAAGTGTTGGCAGTTATCACCATGTATTACTAGAATACATTGATTCTGAACGAATGTTATTAGATACCGAACCTGATATACAACATCATATCAGTCTCTTTTTATTAAAGAAGGATATAATTTTGTATTGTTGGATAATGTTTTGAACATTTCGTATATCAAGAGTTGATCGGTTCAGGCACGTTATCTAAAAGCATAGACGTTCTAAATCAAACCAAAGTTCTTAACGTACAGAACACGCACAAGAGGAAGAGTTCAGAAATGAACGATTCCTTCTTAAGGTATTGTAGACTAGGTCATATAAATGTGACCTGACTAGATGAAGTTACATTTAGATGCATATTTAAATCAGTTTAAATTTACATCTTGTGAAACTTGCCAGTCATGTCACAAAGATAAGAAGACCATAGCTCCGTTTACTGGAAACAGAGAAAGAGTTTGTAAACTCTTGGGACTGATACATGGTAATGTATGTAGGTCCCCAGTCTACAAATGCCAGGACTGATTCTTTATACTTCCTTACATTCATAGATGATCTCTCAAGAATCGGACGCAAGTTCCTGTTGAAACACATGTCTGAAGCTTTTGAGAACTTCAAAGAATATAAGAAAGAAGTAGAGAACCAATACAGGTATATGTATTATGTCCTTTGATGAGATCAGGGAGGAGAATACTTAGGCATAGAGATCCTGGACTATTCTAAAGGAGAATGAGACTCTCTCTCAGCATTACTCCTCCGATACACCACAGCACAACGGTGTATCGGGGTGGAGCAAACGCACCATATTAGATATGGTGTGCTCTATGATGAGTATTATTGAGTTACCTGTTTCCTTTTGGGGGTTATGCACTTGAGAAGTTGCATACCTATTGAATTGGGTTCGAATCAAATCAGTGCCTACCACTCCATATGAGATATGTTATGGGAAGAGCCCATCTCTTAAGCAAGTTAAGATTTGGGATTGTCCGGCCTATGTCAAAAGAAAAATCCGGACAAGATTGAGGCAAGGACAGTTCTGTAGAACTGGAAAAAGTTTCTGCTATACAAACTACAACTGATGATTTGATGGAACCAAAGGATTCAATAGTCGCCGACGAACCTCAGCCTCTCCGCCAATCTAGCAGGGTTCCTCACCTGCCTGAGAGATACTTTGGTTTCTCGATGACAGTGGGCGCGAGGATTGCATCATGAGATGATGACCCAAGTAGTTTCGAGCAGGCCATCAAGAGTAGGGACTCTGTAAGAATGGTTGGATGCTTAGCGATCTGAGATGGAATCCATGTACACCAACAAAGTATGGACTTTGGCTGCTATATCTGAAGGGCTAAATCCCCATCAGGAGCAAGTATATCTTGAGAAGATTACTTGGTGTAGATGGAAAAGTTGAGACTTTCAAAGCTAGACTTGTTAAAGGTTTTCGTCATCGACCAGACATGGATAATGATGAAACCTTTTTCCAGTGGATGTGCTTAAGTCCATCCGGATCCTACTTGCCATTGCTACATACCATGACTACGATATCTGGTGGTTGGGTGTCATGACTGCTTTTCTAAATATTGATTTAGAAGAGAGCGTCTATAAGAACACAGCCAGATGGCTTCGTAAACAGTGGGAGAAACGGAAACGTGTGCAAGATACTTTGTGTGATAAAGCAGGCATCGCGGAGTTGGATCATCTGTTTTGATGTAGTAGTCAAAGAGTTTGACTTCATCAAAATAGTAGATGAACCTTGTACATACAAAAAGGTAGTAGAGAGTAAGGTGGTCATCCTCGTATTATACGTGGACAACATACACTTGATAGGAAAAGAGTTTCCTATGCTACGCACGGTCAATCTCCTCTTATCACAAGGATACTCCAAATAGGATAAAGGTGATACCTCCTAAATCCTGGGTTTTTGATCTATGAGATAGATCTAAATGGATATTAGGATTCTCACTAGGTGTAGTGAGATGGTATCAATGGATCCTGGGGAGAATCACTGGACAGCTTCCAGGATGGTAAGGTTGACTGAATGTCAGTCACAGGCATTGTCTTTACCCTCAGTTGAGGGACGGTATGTTGGAAGAGTTCCAAGCTAGATACCGTGGTAAACTAGATGATAAAGGTTGTTGACATCGCTATCAAAAATACTACCAAAGAGGAAGTTTGGGTGTATATTAGTTCATGAGATGAACTAGGTTCCTACCATTGTATGACAATGGATGTGTGGTTTTGACCCAGGAACCACGGTCCCATCAGTGACCCAGACATATTCCAAGGCAGTATCACCTGATCATGGAGATAGTTGATCTCCAGGGTGATCGAGGTTAGGAGAGTAGACTCAGAGGACAACACGGCGGATCCACTCACGAAGGCCTTTTCCCAGAGAGAGACTTATATGGGATGGTTGAGTATGAGATACTGCAACCATTGCTATAGTGGCCCTAGTGCAAGTGGGAGATTGTTAGTTATATGTATGCCCTAGAGGCCATTACTGTACATGAGATGTATATTGTAGTGGATGATGGGACATATATAGGTAGGACTTTCTTGCTCGACATGATAGTACGCTATCTGGTTGCTCTTTATCTTAACATGTATACTTGCTGTCTCTCTATTACATGTTGATAAAGCCCTTAGGATGTGTACTCGACTTGCAGGTCTATGATGCAGATCATACTAGTGGGGCCTGGGTAGTCCATGAGTACATCCTTCAATGTTACTAGTCGTGGGAATATTGAGACGGTGCATCGATATTCCAGAGTAGACTAGTGTATATCTTCTCGACCCATGTGATGGGCGATGGATGATCCCATATCCATTGGTGTTTGACATCAGAGATGGTATGCGGGTGCTCAGTGGAGACTGGGTACACTGAACGGACTCGCCGAGAACTCCCAGATGGTATTATACTTCACGTAAGATGGCAGTTCTCTAGTGACACTGGTACAACTTAGTCTGTTAACCCAAGATCGTCATAGAGTCTTGTGTGTCTCCCACTGTGCTTTGAATTCCACCCTACCACGGCTCTACTGAGTCGTGCAAACAGGTGGTTTTTGGGTGCAGTCCCGATTCACATGGAGGCAATGAGCGATAGGAGGGGATTCGTCTCTCCCGGTATTGGGGGCTGATGTTGCGCTATGCTCGACTGGCCATAACTGGAAATCCCTGGCCAGGGTTGCAATGATTTACTGGTAAGTGTTATCAGTAGTTTCATGCTTGTTATGGACCTTACATCGGCATGACTTATCAAGCTACTGGGGTCTGATGTTTACCACCCCTAGGCGAGATATGCGACATATCAGACGAACGGACCGGACTGTGCGGTAAGTGTTACTGATTGGATTCGCAGGAATGTGAGAAGGCTTGCTCGTTGATCTTCTGATCGCTCAATACCTGGGTGGCCGTTACGTTTAGCAGACCGCTTGCGGCTTGTGGATGATTGATATGATCACCACCTACTGTCGGCGTATTGACGAGTCTTTAGAGTCCTACACAGAGATTTCCTGGCTCAAGCGAAACGAAATAGGAGCGCATATGAGATATGTGCGGGACCGAGAATAATACCAGTATGTGATACTGTATTCTATTCTCGCGATTTGTATCATCAGTCGGTTATATGAGATATAGCCGGGTTACCGAATCAAGTGTTGATTCGATATATTGATACACTAGATATTAGTCGGTTATATGCGATATGACTGGATCATTAAATCAAGTGTTGATTTAATGATTTAATGTATACTTATATATGTGATATATTACTTTACATTAACTAGTATTGGTTCACTTTATATTGATTTTCTCACTTGATGTGCACAAGTTGTATATGTGATATATGTTTGTGCACTAGTTTGTATCATGATTGATGATACATGCAAACTTGTGTGTGTGTATGACTTACACCATATTTAAGATAATGATTTAGGTTTTTATTTATTTTGGTAAAACAAAATGGTGGTTTTCTTTGTCTTGTCTTGAAGCTTCATGAAGCTTTTAAGCTTCTTTGACAAAGTCCACTCATTTTGTTTTGCATAAGATTTTCATTAACCAAACCATTACCTAAAACTAAGGTTTAGTCTCTACAAAGGTAAACTCACCAATGGTTGCATTATGATAGACTTCACTTGATTATTCTTTTTACATAATTCATTTTTATCATTATTCTTTTCTTTCTTCTTCTTCTTTTTCAAGAAGAAGAAAACCTTTCTAGATTTTTATCAAGTGAAGAAACAAAGTGAGAAATCAAAATCCAAAGTAAATCCACTTCCTATTTCATCATCCTCTACTACTTGCCATTTAGTTTAGAGTGTTTTCTTCACAAAGTTCATGACCTTGTGAAGATGGTGCTTGAGTTTGAGTCTCCTTGACGTAGATCATTTTCGGCCTCGAATTCAACGACCTAGCCCGCTCATTTCTCCGAGGAAACCATCACTTGAGTCCGGGATCTCGATGATCGCAGCGAAAGGACGTCAACACGGAGCTTTAGAAGTGAAGGACCGGATCTACAAAGGTTGTAATCCCTTTCACTTAGTGTTAAAGTGTTTTACTTGCTAGTTTTCGCATAATCTCTAGTATACGATCTTGGTTAGGGTTCTTCGGCGCGTCTAATTTATGAATCGGGCATGGTTGATGCCTTGTAGACCCTTTTGACAGTGCCTAGGAACCCTACAGTGGTATCAGAGCCAAGCTAGAGCTTTAGGCGAAGTTTAAAGTCCGATCGAACCCGGATAACCCCGATTAAACCCTTCTCTGGACATTTTTTGAAATCGTGATTTTTTCAACATTAAAAATACTTTAAAAAATCAGCAGGGAATTATATGGAACACTGTGAAAAACGACAAAGTGTGCCGCCCAAAGCGCCGCTGAACCGCGGCAAGAGCTTGGCTCCCGCGGCGGTTCCGCGGCCATAAAGTGACGTCATGCTTTTCTTTTTGCACAGTAATGTTCCTCTAAAATTTCCTGATGTTTCTGGGAATTTTTAATTTATACTTAAGAGTTGAGTTTTCTAGGTTGTATTGGGAGCTCGTTGATTCGATCGGAAAGTTTAACTTCGTTTAAGTTTGTCCGGGTAATTTTTAGAACATGTTAAAAAAATTCGACCGGATATCAATAACTCATTTTTTTCCCTGCCGGAAAATTTCCAAGTGTTGGATTTTTCCGTAGTTTAAGAACGTTCTAAGTCGTGCAAGTAACGCAATGGACCCTCTAGAAGACAACAAACCTTAAATCGATTATGTGACCGTCTTGAACTGCCTTTTGAACCTTAGGGTTTGGGGCAGTACAGCGTTGCCACATGTGAGGCGTTGGCTTGACCATTCTACGGCTGGACCATTGGTACTGTGGCATGTGATGGATGTTTTTTAAACTCCCCTCAAGTATTGAGACCTATTTGGGAAATCTTGGGTGTTTGATTATTCGATCGGAAAGTTTAACATTGTCTATTTATCTGGAATGTGATACAATATTTGGAATCCACATGTAGTTATGAGATAACTAATTTGAATGTTATAAATCTAGCACTTTAGTCTCATTTGATCGGTTGCCACTGGATTTTGATGTGATCTAATGTCCGTCGCAATCACGTAGCGAACGCGGATACACGCCGGAAAACTTAAAAGACAGCCACGCCCCATAGCCCCGACCAAGTGACTGTAGGAGAACCCCATCACCAAAAGCATCCGTTCGGGTGCTCGCGGCAGCGGTGTTCCGCCTTAGTGCACTTCGTCGATGGCATCTGGGGGGTGCGGCCGTCTACTAAAGTTTGCGACGAGCATTCGATCAGGAAGTCGGGAATCTTGTTGAATTGCCCGACTGATTATTGAAAAGAGTTTTCGATAATGAGACTAAAATACGGGGTTTATAATTGTTAGGCATGAGATGTCTAAGGAATTCATTTGGTTAGGCATGCGATGTCTAAGGAGGTTGCGGATTCCAACTGTTGTAGTTTTACGCTTTCTTTTCTGCGACCGTATGTGTAATATGTGGTGTATCGCCGGTTTCGTTGCTATACATCAACGACAATTGTGATACTCATGTTTACTTACGTTGATGACATGTGATGTTATGTTTTGCTGGATATGTTATATTGGATCGTCGTATTTGAATAGCCGAGAGTTTTTATGTGAGATGAGTGTTTTTAATTTTCATTCATGTAAAAACTTGTATGTAATATTCTTTTATTGGGGCACTTCTGGGCTGAGGATGATGTCACTATTGTATATTATTTACCTTTCCGCATTAGGATAGACCCAGGAGGGGAGCACAAGTAACCGGGTTCTAGGGTCCAGTGGGAGACCATCTCGAGGAGTCGAGTCCGGGTCTCCTAACTCTAGAATTGGTAGGGTTGCTTGCCGCTCTCGTAGGGGTCTAGGGGTGTGGGATTGGCTATTCATCACGACCGTGGAATCCTTGTTTTATACAGGCTCAAAATAAAATACGGACGTCCTAGTATATCCAATATTTCATATGTTGTTTTCTGCTGCGTTATCTGTGATGTGATCATGTGATATGTTCAGATAGATATTGTATATATTATATGATATATTATATAGACGTTGCTTTTTTTTTACACCCGCGCTAGCCCTACCACGCTCTGCCGTTAGTTACCTAACCTAAAGGTACAGATGGGACATTGAGGCAAATGCGGATGGCATAAGTGTACGTTGTATTTATCTGTGATGATTAGGTGACTTAAATGATGGGACATTCATTAATGAGATTAATGAAAGAAAATAAACCTAAAAGATATTGTGGAATCGAATTTCAAAAATTAGGTAGCACTAGTTGTTGCTTTGCATAGCGGTGTTCCTTGTAGAACATCCAGCACCTTATTCATATGGAAAGAGCCGAGATCCCTTCACCGGGAGTGACCTCTTTAGCAATAACTAGCAGATGCTACAACCTTCGGTTTGTCTTTTGATTGCTTTTATAGTTCTTGCTTTGTATAGTAGTATTGTGAATATCTTGCACCTCATTCGACGAGAAAAGAGTCGAGATCCCTTCACCGGGAGTGATCTCTTTAGCAAAACTAGCAAAAGCCTCAAAAACACTCCATTTAAAACCATTTGATTCTGCAGCGAGATCAAGTTCAAAGCGTTAAAGGTTTTCTTAAAAACCATCCGCAACCCTCCGTGATTTTAGGAAGTAGAGTACTTAGTATTCGTGCTGCGTTTATCGACCATAGCCGAGGCGTAGTGTACTGTAGCTAAGTGATGTCTTCCTACACAGCATATGCTGCGATTAGTTAGAACAGTCATGTGACTTTGTTGACCTTAGCCAAGGGTCATGTGGGTGGGTCTAATTAATCATGAAATGACGGGTAGAACTTGACTAGTGCTTATGATTTGTTAACCATAGCCAAGGTCATAGGTGCTAGGGATAAAAACCATTATCGGGAGTTTCAAGTTTTGAAATTTGCAATGAGATTGCATACCTTCTATATGATAGTTGGATCCTGATACCCACTGCGAGTAATTGCTACTCCTGGGAAAGTTTTGCACTTTACAATTAGCCGATCAAGTAGGTGTCTAGAAAGGTGTCAACGGGGTTATGCCCCTGGGAAAACGAGGTTTATTTTAATTAGGTCCGTGCGAAAGCACGGGGAACCTTCCTCAAAGTACCGGCACTGGCCTGGCTGAAAGATTGGCGAACTTGTGTAGTGTAATTAATCCCGGCTAGTCTTTCTATTTAGGTTTTGAAGGAAGATTTGATAAAAACAGTGGGAGCCATCCTGATTAGATAAAATATATAACCAATCTAATCTTGCAAGAGCGCACGAAGATTGTTTTCTTCTCTCTCTCTCTCCAGGTAGCGACCATGTCACGCATTAATCAAGATAATAATATGGATGTATTGACCGAACCTGCTTGTTATACTGAGCTGGGGAACGTTGGTTCCGCTCCAACTTATAATTGTTATACGACCGAGCAGGAATTAGGGGAATACCAGGATTCCCATGCCACCCAAACGAAGAAAGTGCATGACGATGCATCTTCTTTGGGTGTGTTCATTACAAAGTACTGTTTCTATGTATCCTCTACGTCCTGGGTATTAGATACCGGATCAGGAACCCATATATGTAATCTGTTACATGGGGTACAGATAGGTAGAGAACTGAGAACGGGTGATAATTTTCATGAGATAGAAATGGTGCAATTGTTGCAGCCAAAGTGTTGGCAGTTATCACCCTGTATTACTAGAATACATTGATTCTGAATGAATGTTATTAGATACTGAACCTGATATACAATATCATATCAGTCTCTTTTTATTAAAGAAGGATATAATTTTGTATTGTTGGATAATGTTTTGAACATTTCCTATATCAAGAGTTGATCGGTTCAGGCACGTTATCTAAAAGCATGGACGTTCTAAATCAAAGCACAGTTCCTAACGTACAGAACACGCACAAGAGGAAGAGTTCAGAAATGAACGATTCCTTCTTGATGTATTGTAGACTAGGTCATATCAATGTGACGCTACTAGCTGAAGTTACATTTAGATGCATATTTAAATCAGTTTAAATTTACATCTTGTGAAACTTGCCAGTCATGTCACAAAAATAAGAAGACCATAGCTCCGTTTACTGGAAACAGAGAAAGAGTTTGTGAACTCTTGGGACTGATACATGGTAATGTATGCAGGTCCCTAGTCTACAAATGCCAGGACTAATTCTTTATACTTCCTTACATTCATTGATGATCTCTCAAGAATCGGATGCATGTTCCTGTTGAAACACATGTCTGAAGCTTTTGAGAACTTCAAAGATTATAAGAAAGAAGTAGAGAACCAATACAGGTATAAGTATTATGTCCTTTGATGAGATCAGTGAGGAGAATACTTAGGCATAGAGATCCTGGACTATTCTAAAGGGGAATGAGATTCACTCTCAGCATTACTCCTCCGATACACCACAGCACAACAGTGTATAGGGGTGGAGCAAACGAACCATATTAGATATGGTGTGCTCTATGATGAGTATTATTGAGTTACCTGTTTCCTTTTGGGGGTTATGCACTTGAGAAGCTGCATACCTATTGAATTGGGTTCGAATCAAATCAGTGCCTACCACTCCATATGAGATATGGTATGGAAAGAGCCCATCTCTTAAGCAAGTTATGATTTGGGATTGTCCGGCCTATGTCAAAAGCAAAATCCGGACAAGATCGAGGCAAGGACAGTTCTGTAGAAGTGGAAAAAGTTCCTGCTATACAAACTACAACTGATGATTTGATGGAACCAAAGGATTCAATAGTCGCCGACGAGCCTCGGCCTCTCCGCCAATCTAGCAGGGTTCCTCACCTGCATGAGAGAAACTTTGGTTTCTCGATGAAAGTGGGAGCGAGGACTGCATCATGAGGTGATGACCCAACTAGTTTCGAGCAGGCCATCAAGAGTAGGGACTCTGTAAGAATGGCTGGATGCTTAGCGATCTGAGATGGAATCCATGTACACCAACAAAGTATGGACTTTGGCTGCTATATCTGAATGTTTAAATCCCCATCAGGAGCAAGTATATCTTGAGAAGATTATTTGGTGTAGATGGAAAAGTTGAGACTTTCGAAGCTAGACTTGTTAAAGGTTTTCATCATCGACCAGGCGTGGATAATGATCAAACCTTTTTCCAGTGGCTGTGCTTAAGTCCATCCGGATCCTACTTGCCATTGCTACATACCATGACTACGATATCTGGTGGTTGGGTGTCATGACTACTTTTCTAAATATTGATTTACAAGAGAGCGTCTATAAGAACACAGCCAGATGGCTTCGTAAACAGTGGGAGCAACGGAAACGTGTGCAAGATACTTTGTGTGATAAAGTAGGCATCGCGGAGTTGGAACATCTGTTTTGATGTAGTAGTCAAAGAGTTTGACTTCATCAAAATAGTAGATGAACCTTGTACATACAAAAAGGTAGTAAAGAGTAAGGTGGTCATCCTCGTATTGTACGTGGACAACATACTCTTGATAGGAAAAGAGTTTCCTATGCAACGCACGGTCAATCTCCTCTTATCACAAGGATTCTACAAATAGGATAAAGGTGATACCTCATAAATCCTGGGTTTTGGATCTATGAGATAGATCTAAATGGATATTTGGATTCTCACTAGGTGTAGTGAGATGGTATCAATGGATCCTGAGGAGAATCACTG
The DNA here is from genome assembly GCA_030015575.1 of Agapanthus africanus. NCBI lineage: Eukaryota > Viridiplantae > Streptophyta > Magnoliopsida > Asparagales > Amaryllidaceae > Agapanthus > Agapanthus africanus. The sequence continues at coordinate 124,499,280 of JASDDO010000031.1, forward strand.
GACAGCTTCCAGGGTGGTAAGGTTGACTGAATGTCAGTCACAGGCATTTTCTTTACCCTCAGTAGAGGGACGGTATGTTGAAAGAGTTCCAAGCTAGATACCGTGGCAATCTAGATGATAAAGGCTGTTGACATCGCTATCAAAAATACTACCAAAGAGGAAGTTTGAGTGTATATTAGTTCATAAGATGAACTAGGTACCTACCATTGTATGACAATGGAAGTGTGGTTTTGACCCAGGAACCACGGTCCCATCAGTAACCCAGACATATTCCAAGGCAGTATCACCTGATCATGGAGATAGTTGATCTCCAGGGTGATCGAGGTTGGGAGAGTAGACTCAGAGGACAACACGGCGGATCCACTCACGAAGGCCTTTTCCCAGAGAGAGACTTATATGGGATGGTTGAGTATGAGATACTGCAACCACTGCTATAGTGGCCCTAGTGCAAGTGGGAGATTGTTAGTTATATGTATGCCCTAGAGGCCATTACTGTACATGAGATATATATTGTAGTGGATGCTGGGACATATATTGGTAGGACTTTCTTGCTCGACATGATAGTACGCTATCTGGTTGCTCTTTATCTTAACATGTATACTTGCTGTCTCTATATTACATGTTGATAAAGACCTTAGGATGTGTACTCGACTTGCAGGACTATGATGCAGATCATACTAGTGGGGCCTGGGTAGTCCATGAGTACATCCTTCAATGTTCCTCGTCATGGGCATATTGAGATGGGGCATCGATATTCCAGAGTAGACTAGTGTAGATCTTCTCGACCCATGTGATGGGTGATGGATGATCCCATATCCATTGGTGTTTGACATCAGAAACGGTATGCGGGTGCTCAGTGGAGACTGGGTACACTGAACAGACTCGCCGAGAGCTCCCAGATGGTATTAGACCTCACGTCAGATGGCAGTTCTCTGGTGACACTGGTACAACTTTGTCTGTTGACCCCAGATCGTCATAGAGTCTTGTGTGTCTCTCACTGTGCTTTGATTTCCACCCTACCACGGCTCTACTGAGTCATGCAAACAGGTGGTTTTTGGGTACAGTCCCGATTCACATGGAGGCAATGAGCGATAGGAGGGGATTCGTCTCTCCCGGTATTGGGGGTTGATGTTGCGCTATGCTCGACTGGCCATAACTGGAAATCCCTGGCCAGGGTTGCAATGATTTACTGGTAAGTGTTATCAATAGTTTCATGCTTGTTATGGACCTTACATCGGCATGACTTATCAAGCTACTGGGGTCTGACGTTTACCACCCCTAGGCGAGATATGCGACATATCTGACGAACGGACCGGACTGTTCGGTAAGTGTTACTGATTGGATTCACAGGAGTGTGAGCAGGCTTACTCGTTGATCTTCTGATCGCTCAATACCCGGGTGGCTGTTACGTTCAGCAGACCGCTTTCGGCTTGTAGGTGATTGATATGATCACCACCTACTGCCGGCGTATTGACGAGTCTTTAAAGTCCTACACAGAGGTTTCCTGGCTCAAGCGAAACGAAATAGGAGCGCATATGAGATATGTGCGGGACCGAGAATATTACCAGTATGTGATACTGTATTCTATTCTCGCGATTTGTATTATCAGTCGGTTATATGAGATATAACCGAGTTACCGAATCAAGTGTTGATTCGATATATTGATACACTAGATATTAGTCGGTTATATGCAATATGACCGGATCATTAAATCAAGTGTTGATTTAATGATTTAATATGTAATTATATATGTGATATATTACTTTACATTAACTAGTATTGGTTCACTTAAGATTGATTTTCTCACTTAATGTGCACAAGTTGTATATTTGATATATGTTTGTGCACTGGTTTGTATCATGATTGATGATACATGCAAACTTGGGTGTGTGTATGACTTACACCATATTTAAGATAATGGTTTAGGTTTTTATTTATTTTGGTGAAACAAAATGGTGGTTTTCTTTGTCTTGTCTTGAAGTTTCATGAAGATTTTAAGTATCTTTGACAAAGTCCACTCATTTTGTTTTGCATAAGATTTTCATTAACCAAACCATTACCTCAAACTATGGTTTAATCTCTACAAAGGTAAACTCACCCATTGTTGCATTATGATAGACTTCACTTGATTATTCTTTTTACTTAATTCATTTTTATCATTATTCTTTTTTTTCTTCTTCTTCTTCTTCAAGAAGAAGAAAAGCTTACTAGATTTTTATCAAGTGAAGAAACAAAGTGAGAAATCAAAATCCAAAGTAAACCCACTTTCTATTTCATTATCCTCTACTACTTGCCATTTACTTTAGGGTGTTCTCTTCACAAAATTCTTGACCTAGTGAAGATGGAGCTTGAGTTTGAGTCTCCTCGACGTAGATCATCTTCGTCCTCGAAGTCAACGATCTAGCCCGCTCATTTCTCCGAGGAAACCATCACAATAGTCTGGGATCTCGATGATCGCAGCGAAGGGACGTCAACACGGAGCTTTAGAAGTGAAGGACCGGATCTACAAAGGTTGTAATACCTTTCACTTAGTGTTAAAGTGTTTTACTTGCTAGTTTTCGCATAATCTCTAGTATACGATCTTGGTTAGGGTTGTTCGGCACGTCTAATTTATGAATCGGGCATGGTTGATGCCTTGTAGACCCTTGTGACAGTGCCTAGGAATCCTACAGTTTTGATATCTACTATGACCCGGGGCACTTGAAAATATTTTAGCGATCACAGTGAGATAAGCAGGAAACCTAGAAGCTAACCTACAGACCCAAGCCACAACCCATCAGTCCAGGCCGCAAATTTATTCCCTCTGGCCGCAAATTGTGGCCAGGGTATGGGTGTTTGCACTGGTGTTTGGGTCATGGTCCAGTCATCTGCTAAATAGACCCTCCACATGTGCAAAATTGGCTAATTTCACCTGAATCAAAATCTGGAAGTGTTTTCCATGGTTTCTGAATTCGATTTGATAATTCTGTTAACTTGAATTTTGGATATTTGTGCTTGTCTCGATCACTTGACGTTTGTACGTCGATATCGGGAGTTGTTTTATTATTCTTGCATGTGTAGACCATAGGTTTTAACCTATGTGTGATACGTGTACCGTTTTGGTTTCGTGCGTGAATTCTGTTTACGATGCTATATGTGTATATATGTAGGTACCCTCAAGTGGACTTTGAACGACGAGGAAAAGAATGGCGACATCGACTTTAGAAAGCAAGGATCAAGGTGAGTAGATATATATCTACGAGGGAAGTCGGGTGGATGGTGTATAGCACACCCGCAGTTTCGTAGTGCAGTATGAAAATGTGTTATATCTATATACTTATATGTTATTATAAAATGTGTATACTTAGCTAGAAATGCTTTAGGTGACTTTGGGTTGGTGTAAGTATTTGGAAGTTAGTGCTATAGTTTAGTGTTAGTCACGAAACCCTAGAGTAGTTGTTACATACGCACGCACGCACGCATACACTTGTTTTACTGGTGCGTAAATGGGGATATATATATATATATATACACACACATATGTGTATGTGAGTATGTATATATATATATATAGGTATACATATACACAAATGATGATGATAGTATATGGTACTTGGAGATTAGTCGATGTGTTTGGGCATGATGCCACGAGATCGGTGATGTGACTTGGTTCGTATTATGGGATACGACATGTTATTATAGCAGGTCTTTAGGCGATGTGTTTTCATACACACGCATATATATATATATATATATATATATATATTGATGGTATCAGTATGTACAAAACTTTATAACAGTACCCCCAGTTCATGATATGTAATGATGATACCATATGGATGTTGTGTTATATGTGATATTCGACCCGTAACCAGATTTGGGATGCCGTACGATGGATTTACCGTACGTGATATAATTATGATGATAGATCCACACTCTTTACTCGAGGATGTCATATTATATATATTGTATCGTACGTGATACTGTTGAGGCGGGATCACCGACTACTAGTTATATATACATATCGACTCAGACTTAGGTGGTTTTCCTTACCCTTTCGATTAGTCTGTTAGTTTAGTCCTGTAGTTTACTTAGTAGATGTTAGACTGGGCTTGAGTCATACTTATATCTAAAACTAATGAATCGTGAGTATTTTAAAGACAGGCCAAGAGATACTACGGATATTTCAAAGGACGTACCTTTTCTTAAAACCACCGTAGCCCATATTTTATAAACACCACGATTCGTGTTATTTCAAACGCCAAAACGGTATGACTCATATATATAGTTGTATATTCTTATATGTTGCGTTATTATTTCATGTTCTGTATATTCTTGATGTTCGCATCACATTGCATGCTTATTTGTGTTTCATTTGTTATTATAAAACATGCTGTCAGGACACCAGCACCATTACCGATGATGCGTATGCTCCACGTAAACCTGCTTGCCGGCTCACTCATATCATCATCGGTAATTGCCACGTCACGTACACATTAGAAACACTATTTCATTAGTATAAATTGCTAGCTGATAGTTCCAATATGTTATTGCTTTTATATGATAGTTTAATTATTGCATTCCTTGTTGATATCAGAAGCATTCAAATATTCATGTGTCATGCAATATTATGGAGTTGTATGCCGGTAATGCACTGTTATTTACACTTGAGATTGGGATTTCAGATTTCGATGAGATTTCAGGATTTGGAGAAACCGCAAAGATTTTATAAACATATTATAATTTTAAAGATAGAAAAGTTTGGTTTTCTCATGATATGATTTGAGAGGTGTCCACCATGAGTTTTCTCGGCTCTTGAGCGATATCATACACCCGATTCGAGGAGGAGGAGGAACCGTCTGTGGGTGCATGGTGGACCCGGTACGGTACCCGGGGCGAGAAGAGCACGGATGATGGTGTTGAGCCTTGCAGGGGAGCACTACCGACCGGTAATTTTATTGTGACTCGACGGATATCCGGAGGATACCGATCGGTGTATAGGCCAGTCCGGATTGCCGGAGCCTGAGGTATTTAGATTTGATGATATAGGCTAGTCCAGATTGTCGGAGCCTGAGATATTGAGACAGCGAGATATATATTTTGTGTCGATGCTAGACACTGATTCCCTGTTGATTTCATTGATGATACTTTGATTTTTATTACAGATATCTCACAGAGATAAGAAAAACAGTTTTCTTATTAGATGTATTCTATTTTCATGCATTCATACATCATATATATGATATGTTGCTACCTGAGGCACTGACACGAGCACTTGGTATTACACTGATGTATTGATGTTTACCATTGCCATTAGTTTATGATTCAAGCTATATTATTATTTGACGATATTACTATCGTATGACCTAGGATTGAGTCATACATGCGATTTATGCTCGGTGATGTTATCTACTCACGAGTTGGCAACTCACCCTCGTTGTGGCACAGTTTCTTGTAGGTTTTGCCGTACAGGTTTCTTTGCGGCTTTGCTGGCACACTGCTTTCTTCCGAGTGATTGCTTTGGTATGTGGGTTCACTTTCATTGTGACCACCATTGTACCTTTTATTATATTTCTGTTGTATCTAGTGAACTCCATCCACCAGACTGTATTATTTGATAACCTTAGAAGACCAGTTGTATATTCTTTCGACCTTAGAGTCGCGCGTTGTATTACTATGGGTTTTTTTTATGATTTTGGGTTCCCTTTTGAGTTTTGATCCTCGCCCTTCGGCGTTGTATATTATATTGCTGCGTGGTTGTGACCGCCAATTGGCGAAGAGCTAGCTCCCGCTTGGGGATGCCTTTTATCATTATGCTTATTCATGTTGTACCCGGTTAGGGTCAGTATTTACAAAGGAGACTCTGCCGAAGTTTTTGGAAAAGACTTGATGTTTTAAAAATGCATACTACGGATTATTGTGTTAAACCTCTTGTTTTAAAACTAAACCTTTTCCTTCTCTCTCTTTTTAAATGGTTTAGATTTCTGGGATTTTGGCTTACTTGAATTAGATGGGGTCCTATAGACTTCATATGATTCATGTGCCAGTAACGTGCCATTTCGGGTCGTGACAAAGTAATGTAATACCCCATGTGGAGTTGGGGTTGAATACCACCTACCCCTTGAGAAGTGAGATGTTATTTGATATCGAGGTTGGGAAGTAACCGATACGGATGCACACGGGGACCCACCAGAACAATGGGGAGTATCGAAATCCATTCCGAAAGAGGGCACGATCTGAACTATAAATGGAATGATACCACTCTTATAACACAGAGGCACCTTTTGGATGAATCGGAACTCTGGAGTTTGAAAAACTCCGTAGTTACGCGTGCTTGAGCCAGAAAAATTCTCTGTTTTGTGACCTACTGGGAAGTTGCCCCGGGTTCATTCAAAGGGACAAAACCGTGCGGTTTCGGCCAGAGCGGACAATACCATCTGTGTTTGGGGGTGGGTCGTGACAAATATGGTATCAGAGCCGGTCGCTCAAAAGTTGGTTTGTGCTTCGAGGACGAACAATTGTTCTAAGTGGGGGGGGATGTTATACCCCAGGTGGAGTTGGGGCTGAATACAACCTACCCCGAATACGGATGCACATGGGGACTCACCAGAACAATGGGGAGTATCGATTTCCATTCCGAAAGAGTGCACGATCTGAACTATAAATGGAATGATACCACTCTTATAACACAGAGGTGCCTTTTGGTTGAATCGGAACTCCGGAGTTAGAAAAACTTCGTAGTTAAGCGTGCTTGAGCCAGAGAAATTCTGGGATGGGTGACCTACTGGGAAGTAGCCCCGGGTTCATTCAAAAGGACAAAACCGTGTGGTTTCGGCCAAAGCGGACAATACCATCTGTGTTTGGGGGTGGGTCGTGACAGACCCACCCCACCAGCTCCAATGGTGGAAGTTGACGCTGCTGTTCCAACGTGGAACAATTTTGATCTGCTAAGGAGGGTACACAAGAACTCACCAACGGCGGTGCTAAAGAAATCGCCCCTACCTGTAAAGGTCATTGTTCAGGCAGAACCGGAGCGCCCCCATCAGCGGCCCTCCTCCCAAATTCATAGAGTTTGGCGAAAAGTCTACGTCTCTATGATTGATCAAAACTACTCTCCTCGGTTGTACAAATCGATGAATCGGAAAGAAAAAGTCCATCCTTCTGTAATACAGTATGGGACTTCTTCTACACAGGTACCTGTCAAAATGGCTCCTAAAACTTCGACCTCTAATTGATTTCTATTTTAGAGTGTAGTAATAACCGCAATCAATAACGGTGTCGCGTGTAGCTAGCCGAGATGGGTACGGGTCATCCTTATGGATACGTGGAATCTTTCAATCTTACTTTAAACGTGTTGATTAGAAAAGAGGAAGAATAGAAGAATAAAAAATAATGGATGATAGTTATAGATTCAAGATCTATGTTAATCACGAATGCAGAATATAGATCTAGTTTAAATACGGATATAGATATTATAAGAAGAAGGCTTGTAGGGTTCGTTAGGATTTAGTGGTCATGGATGACTAATAAAGATTACTCCTTTCATCTATTGATAGATTTAAAACTAGATTGATTGCGATGAATGAGAATTGGGGTTCTTGGAAGAAACTATGATTTCCACTCTATTGACCCTTGTCTTTTCATTGATCTCTATTCATGACTAGCCCGTAACAAAACAATTGTTAATCTGATCTCAAATCGCGGTCAAGACTAGCAATTAATTGGTAGCGCACCGGATTAGGATATTAACGATTCTTTTGCTAAAATTTATAAACTTCATAAGACTTAAAAGAAGTTAAAGTATTTTCTCATCCATTGTTCTACCTTAATCCTACGAACCCTATCAAGCGGAGAATTACTCGCGCATGATGGAGATAGATGAAGAACGGATAGAGAATGAGATCATAATGTAGAAATTAAATACTAAATAATTAAACTAATGATCTACCTTTATTAATCAACTTCACAATTACAAAACCTTCGAGTTTAGATTACAAGAGGAAGAAGCTGCTCTCAATCTCTGCCTTGTCTGAAGTACATGCTCCGTCGAATCTCATGTCGCCTTATCACGTCGAATCGCGGACCTGTCGTGGATCACTTTTTCTTTGATGGTGATTTGCTTCGTGTAAAAGGTTATTTGTAAGTTTAGCCCTTGGTCTTTTATATAGCCCCAAAGCCAGAAACTATTGATCCCCAGAATTAGGGTTTGTTGTTGAAAATCTAACCTGAAAATCCCAAACCCTAATTCCCCAATCACACCGCGGATCCGCCGCAATAATGGGCATTTGGCCGTGCAACCGCGGCCGTTTGGTGGTATCTTGGCTTCAAAACTCCGGGGCATCTTCATTGTGACACATGGAGATTTAGTTGATGTCTTGAATCTTCATATCTTTTCTGAGTCTCTGCCACTATTGATTCTTTGATTTTATTTAACTTTATCGACAGATTTTTGATTCCCGACATCTCAACATCTCGATCTCCTGACCTGAGCTAAAGCTTGCACAATATCTCAATGAATCATGTTAGTAATATTTGGTATTTTTGAGATAACCATTTTATATGATATTTTATTTTAAGAATATTGATTAAGGATATTTGTAGTGATATGAATATTTAAACAATCAAAATATTATCAAAATATTATATGCAAACATTTTCCTTCATAATATTAATTATAATATATAAACATATGAAAATAGTACTTTTACAGATAAATCCAAATATGTTCTATATTTATAATAAACACCATTAGATATTTAAGAAAAGTAAAGAAAATGTCATATCAAAAGTGCGATATTTTCGACTGAACAAATACCTCCAAACATAACTTTGATCGTCCCGAGCAAACTATTTATTCAAGAGAGGGGGAAAAAAACCCTAAGTAGCACACTTTCGTAGGCAACACGATTGCACTGAGTAAGTACAACAAGCCGTTAAAGATCTAGGTGTCCCTAGTAGGAGGGGCGTTGTCTCCTGAGCGTTTTTGGCGGATTACACGCACAAAATCCTAAAATAAAAGAAATATGGTGAAATTACGTAAAAAGATAAGAACTATAAAAGAAAGAACTTGAAAATAAGAGTTTCCAACTACACTAGCTTTTTGGTTGCCATGAACCCTATCTTAATGGTCATGAAAAAATGTTAGAAATCACATCATCCCTCAATAAAACATCGCCTTTAGTCTTCCTCCCCATCTATCTTCCAAACATCGATCATATACCCCTATGTGTATGTACAAGACATCCCTACACTTAGAGAATTCAGTTCAAGCTATCATACTCTTGTCCATCTTCCTTAATACATTTTAGTTGGTGAATAATTTAGATGAAATTGCTCACACATCCTTCATGCGACCTTTAATACTTCTTGAGGTACTAACCGACCTATTACAAAATGTGCTCGCGCATTTAGGCGTAATTCTCGTCTTGTAACACCTAAGGCTTAGCGGTGGCTCCCAAACCAGTTGGTCTAAGGCACTAGGTGATAAAGCACCCTCGCTATATTTTTTATGCTGCCTTAAGCAATTACAAAATAAGTGTTCATTTTTTTCTTCGCCACTTATATTTTTTTTTTATTTCATACTAAAGCTTTTAGACAAAAGCATTTCAAGGTATCCTCTACTATCCCAAGTTTCAAGATGTGTAACAGTGCATATAGTAGGGTATCAACGTTCAAATGTTTGGACTTAAGAATATGGACTATTTTTCAGACTCAGCTCTATCCTCAGATTAGTAATTTTCTTCATCTTACTAACCCTTGGAACAATGGCTCATAACTACTTATTAATAGTTTCGTTTAAGAAAACATCTAACTTTCTTCCTTTTCTTAACTTATTCCTATCTTCCATATGTAAATTTTCACTTTTAAACTTTCATTATCAATTTTTTTTTGTGCTTATATATAGTAATGTGTAAATAAGCACAAACCTCCCCCAAACTTGTTTGCAGCAATGTCCTCACTGATGTCATATGTTAAGCTTAAAAAAAATGTAGACTTGGGTGGAAAAGTTATCAAAGGGGACAAGAAATAATGAAAGTGAGATTCTCCCCCAAACTTATTTTTGGCTCACAATTTTGTAAAAAATTTATTTTCGTGCAAGAGCCAAAATATATCCCCTGAGTAAAATAATATTAAGCATTGAAAATTATGAGGGGGAGTTAAAGTTATTGGTTTATGCAAAACTTTACAAAGACCAAAAGTCAACACCAACCATTCAAAAAATTTATCGATGTAACATACTGGTTGGTAGAGGAACCTGTTATATGTAGACAAGAACTGGGCAAGAGATAAGAGGTGGTATGGAATGGGTTTATATCTCGGTTCATAGAGACGAAACAATGATGAAGGATTGCTCGCATTCTTGTTATTGAAAAGAAGAAGGGATGGCGGTTCAACTTCTTGGGGTTGATTCATCACAACGCCCATATTTCCTAAGAATGCGAGTTCTTCAGCAAAGATTTCTTCAAAGCTTTCATCGATATCCCGAATAATAATTTCATCGGAAAGAACGAAATGATACATTGACTCCATAAACGGTTCATAATAAGCGTTAGATGTTGACCCGGACAGCTCGATAAAAGGGTCCGTATGTGTATAATAAAAAGCAGGGTCAAACAACAATGTAATAGCGGAGTCGAGATCAATATCGTGAAGTTTTTCAAATTTGCTGTTGTCCGAATCTATCGCTTCGACAGAAAATACTTGAGCATAGGGTTCGAAGTGTACACTTCCCAACTTGTAAATGTTAAGCTCAATTGACATCTTCCAAAAAGATAGGGTTATAGATCCGTTTCGACAATTGATTATTGCGTTGGAAGTCGCAAGAAAAGGTCCACCTAAAATCACCAGAATTTGGTTTCATGGGTTAGCTACAGGCTGTGTATCTATTACGTAAAGTTCATAGGGAATATAAATTCCCCGACTTTGATTAACGCATCCTCTACCTCACCATTAGGTTGGGTGATAGATCGATCGGCCATCTAAAGAGTGCAGTGCGCTAGTTTTAACTCTCCGATCCTTAATTGCTCATACACAGAATACGGAAGCAAGTTAACACTAGCGCCTAAATCGAGTAGAGCACGATTGATATTTTTACCCTCGATAGAAATAGATATTTTCCTTTCGTTTCTTGGGTAGTTGTTGTGTAAAAGTTGTGCCTACATTACTCGTCAAGAATACTTTTTTCGGAACATGAGTTTTTCTATTCCTAGTGCACAAGTCCTTAAGGATTTTTGCATAAGGCGGAACTTGTTGAATATCATTTAGGAAAGGAATGTTTATATTAACTTGCTTAAAAATTTCCACAATCTTCTCCATTTGTAGACTTGATCTGTTGACCCTTAACTTGTTTGGATAACGTGCTTTATTAATAAGGGTTGGGTGCAACATTGGAGAGGATTGTGGGGATGGAGTGGATCCCAGAATTTGAGTGTGGATCGTTTTAGGTAGACTCGAGAAAGTGGGCTGAGTGTTCGAGCCTTGAGGAAAACGGAGAATAGGCTCGGAAGATTGTGGACTAGATGAAATAGGAGAAGAAGTATAAGCCGGGTTTCAATTGATTTCTCATCATCAATCTGTTCACTCACTTGGTTGTCCAGCACTCTTCCCGATCTCAACGTGGTAACGCCACTCACATTATAACTTTGTGAGTGGCCAGGATTCGGAAGGGGTTGAGAAAAAAGTTTCCCTTTTTTCTCTCGCAGTCATCGCGACATTTATTTGTGCAAGTTGTGCTTCTATCGATTTTATACTTCCACCGTGGGAGGTGGTGGTCTGTGTTAAAGCTCGGATAGAAGAATTTATATCATCCGTTGATTGCATGGAATGTTTAATAAACATATCCACGCTTCGTTCGAGTGCAGATGAGTTTTCGGTACCGGCCGTTTGGAAAGAATTGTTATAAGGTGTAGAAATGTTGGCCGGATTTTGAAAAGGTTGCGATTAAAAGAGGTGCTGACTCTGTGGTGGTTTCTGTTGCTGTGGAGGAAGTCTTTGATACTTGCTTAGGAACTGGTTTTTATTTTAGGTTTGGTTTTGGTTCCAAGCAAAATTAGGATGATTCCTCCATCCCTGATTGTACGTAGAAGAATAAGGATTGTTTCTAGGTCGCTGCTGAAAAGTAGCATTAGTGTGTTCTTGACCTTGAAACGGTGCATTCAAAGGACATTCTTTCGTCAGATGTGTTGGGTCGGAACAGCAGCCACACATGGTTTTGGAGAGCGTAAATTGCTTTAGGGAGGCTGAAGAGACTTTGTTTTCTATAGCATCGAGTTTTCTTTGTATCGCGGCCATTTCGGCTTTCACTGCGATGGAAATATCGAGCTGATGGACACCTCCCCTAGACGATGTAGGTCTAATGTTTCACACTGTAAAGTTTGTTCAGCGAGATCTTTCAGAAATTTCCAAGCTTCACCATCATCTTTAGATAGGAAATGACATTGACACATGGTTTCAAGGATCTGTTTTTTTGCAGGATCAACACCGTTATATATAATGTGACAAAGGTCCCATCTATTGATTCCGTGATGAGGGCATTGTAGAAGATCTTTACACCGTTTAAAGCATTTCCAAAATGGTTCATTGGGAAGTTGGGTAAATTGGTTAATCTCTCTTCGAACTCGGGCGGTCTTATGATTGGGATAATTTTTTTTAAGGAATGCTACAACGAATTCTTCCCATTTTGCGATGGAATATGCGACTGTGTTATAAAGTCATTTTTCTGCTAGATCGCACAAAGTAAAAGGGAGAAGAAGTAATCTCATAGCATCCACGGAAATTTGTGACATGCCAATCATTGCGCATACGTTTTCGAATTTGTTTATAAAAACGTATGCGTCTTCGGATTCAAGCCCGTGAAATTTAGGCAACTGTTTGATGAAGTGGGGTTTAATTTCAAAATTATCCCCATTGGCTGGTGGAATAGATAGACAAGAAGGAAGGGAACAGCGTATAGGGTAACATCTCTCTTGGAGAGAGATGCGCGGTGGATTCTGCGCACCTACGGGTGGTGGCAGGGTGCTGTTATTGAAATCTGATGGAAAACCGTCCATCTCGGTAGATGTGGTGGGTGGAGGGGAAAAATAAAATGAAGAAGTACATACTTCGGAGTCGATAGCAGAAACGCGGAAAAGACGGGCACTAGAATCCCGTGTCCAGCCGAGCATGCACTAAGAGGGTTTACCGCACGTGGCAGCGTGTGTGAACTATTGAAAAATTAGTTTGTTTTGAAAAAGTGTCAGACGTGAGACAAATCACAAAAAAATGCACAATCAACCCTAGAACTAAGGTCACCTAGGTCAAGTCACTAGACCGCTCCTAGAATTCCAAAGGACAAGTCGCAAGATAAATCCTCTACCACCTCTTTATCGCTCTTGTGGTCAGGTAAGTGCTAGGTAAGTGGGAGGTATTCGCTATACGAATCACCGAAAATAGCCGGCCTAATTAAGTAACCGCTTTCATTAGACACACTTGCCTAGACACCACAAAAAAATGCGGATAAGCGATAGATTACCCACGACCTTCCTTTATCCTTATTGAGCACGACGGTCCTCAGAGTCTTGGTCTAGATATTTTTTAATTAATATAGGATTATACACATGCACGTTTAGTGATTTGTGGGGCCTAGGAAGGGTGATGCAATCCCCACCTAATCTGAATTGTGGTCTTTCCCCTTAAAGTCCGTATTACAATATGCAAAAACAACCCGCAAAACAAAACACGCAAAAAGATTTTTGAGCTGGAATATTTTGCAAAAATACTGTCGAAAAATATATTATAGGATTTTCGGAGGAGAGAGAAAGAGTTGAAGAATATACTAGAGAAGTTTGGATGCACGAGCCCTCAAGACCGCCGCGGTTCCGCCGCCAAAAAGCCTTTTTTGCCGCTGTTTCGCCGCGCAGTTGAGGGATCGTTTGAAATTTTTTGCTGTGGTGGCCTCCCTTGCTCCTCTGGGTCTTGATGAATGTCTCTGAATCTTTATCTCCTCGCTACAATGACTCTAGATTCCCTCGCAAAAATCGCACACTAATAGTTAAATATGCAAGATGCGGTTTTGTTTGGTTTTATGATATATATCGAATAAGAATTCAACACGAATAGTAAGAATAAAAAATTAAGCACACATCCCCGACATTGGCACCGGTTGATTGATTTATATTTTAGAGTGTAGTAATAAACGCAATAAATAACGGTGTCGAGTGTAGCTAGCCGAGATGAGTACAGGTCATCCTTAGGGATATGTTGAATCTTTCAATCTTACTTTAGACGCGTTCATTAGAAAAGAGGAAGAATAGAAGAATAAAGAATAGCGGATAATAGTTAAAGATTCTAGATCTATGTTAAACACGGATGCAGAATATAGATCTAGTTTAAATACAGATATAGATTTTATAAGAAGAAGGCTTGTAGGGTTCGTTAGGATTTAGTAGTCATGGATGACTAATAAAGATTACTCCTTTTTTCTTTCGATAGATTTAAAAATAGATTGATAGTGATGAATGAGGATTAGGGTTCTTGGAAGAAACTAGGGTTTCCACTCTATTGACCCTTGTCCTTTCATTGATCTCCATTCATGTCTAGCCCTTAACAAAACAATTGTTAATCTGATCTCAAATTGCGGTCGAGACTAGCAATAAATTGTTAGTGCGCCGGATTAGGATGTTAACGATTCTTTTTCTAATGTTTATAAACTTTATAAGACATAAAAGAAGTTAAATTATTTTCTCATCCATTGTTCTACCATAATCCTATGAACCCTATCAAGCGGAGAATTACTCGCGCATGATGGAGATAGAAGAAGAACGGATAGAAAATGAGATCATAATGTAGGAATTAACTACTAAATAATTAAACTAATGATCTACCTTTGTTAATCAACTTCACAATTACAAAACATTCAAGTTTAGATTACAAAAGGAAGAAGTTTCTCTCGATCTCTGTCTCGTCGGAATCTCACACCGCCTTATCATTTCGAATTGCGGACCTGTCGTGGATCACTTTTTCTTTGACGGTGATTTGCTTCGTGTAAAAGGTTATTTCTAAGTTTAGCTCTCGGCCCTTTATATAACTCCAAAGCCAGAAACTATAGACCCCCAGAATTAGGGTTTGTTGTTGAAAATCTAACCTGAATATCTCAAACCCTAATTCCCCATTCACACCGTGGATCCGCTGCAATAATAGGCATTTGGTCGTGCAACCGCGGACGTTTGGTGGCATCTTGGCTTCAAAACTCTGGGGCTGCTTCATTGTGACACATGGAGATTTAGTTGATGCCGGGAATCTTCATATCTTTTCTGAGTCTCTGCCAGTATTGATTCTTTGATTTTCGCCAGATTTTTGATAACCAACATCTCGAACTCCTGACTTCAGCCAAAGCTTGCACAATATATCAATGATTCATGTTAGTAATATTTGGTATTTTTGAGATATTATCCTAACCATTTTATATGATATTATATTTTAAGAATATTGATTAAGGATATTTGATATGATATGCATATTTAAATTATCAAAATATTATAAAAATACATTTTCTTTCATAATGTTAATTATAATATATAAACATATGAAAACAGTACATTTACAGATAAACCCAAATATGTTCTATATTTAAAATAAACACCATTAGATATTTAAGATAAGTAACGAAAATGTCATATGAAAAGTGCGATATTTTTGACTGAACAACCTCCCACAAAAGGATGATGCTGGAGAAAATACCACCGCCGGCGGCAAATTCCAAAGGCGATGGACCCAAATGCCTTAAGTCTGGGGGCATGATCGTACATACGGTCCACGCGGCTTCCGGGAAAGAAGAAAGTCGTGGTTCTATGGGTCATCGACCGCAAACTCGGTCGCTGACTAAGGCTCAGGAGCAAAAACAAAAGCTCCAGGAAATGTTGACCAAAATGGCAGCACATACCGGACAGAAAGAAAGTCCGGATCCAACAGCTGAACAATGCCATGAATTGGAGACCGATACAGAGTTCCTGTGAAGGGTTCTTGAAAGAAAAGATAAAGAGGCCGTAGAACAAGCTGCTAACATAAAGTAGATGGCGCTATTGTTTCGGGATATGGTTGGAATGATGATCCAGCCACAACCCCTAGCCGAAGATCCGCCGATAATCATCGAGGATGAAAGAGGGGAAACATCAAACCCTCTTCCGGCTTTATCAACAGCCAAGGAGGAAACGATCTCCAAGGCTGCTCTTGATGATTATATAGCTCAATAAATAAGAGCTCATCAAGCAAATGAAGCGGATGGACAAATCGTCATAACTGGGCGACCGTATCCAGGCAATATGACCAAATCAAATACCCTCCGGTATATACGATCCCCATGTTTCATGTGTACAAGGGGACTGGAAACCCACACCAGCACATCGCTCAGTTCAGAGCTTTCTGCAGCAACACTGGAGGCGACGACAAACTGTTGCTTCGCTAGTTCGTTGGCAGCCTGTCGGAGACGACCTTTGAATGGTACTCGGAGCTCCCGAATGACTCCGTGAGAACATTCACAGAGATGGAACTGCTGTTCACACAGCGGTTCTCTATCGCAAGCGAGCGCACCACGATCACGACATTAATCAATGCCTGGGTAAAGTCAGGAGAAACATGGATCCAATATGCGATCCGGTGGCGGAACAAATGGTCAAAGTGCGAACAGTGCATCGAAGAATCCTCCACCGTGGGCATGTTCATCGGGACCCTAGATTCTCAAACGACTATGTCCCAGTTCTTGACATTCTTCAAGCCGACCACCTTCGAGGCTCTGATTGATAAACTGGCCCAAATGGACAAGATGGGCCACGAGCCTTCCTCCTCAAATAAGGACCCTCGAAATGCCAAGGATAAAGGGAAAGCGACCTTTGTCGCCAATACTCAACAAAAACCGAGTGGCCCAAAACCGGCTGCTCGCCAAAACAACGCGCGCCCACACCTATCCCTGGAAGATAGGATGGGACGCGCTTACTCGTTTTCCCATGATAAGATGGGGAGATTATTTGAGTTGGAAGTGCGCAACAAACTCATCATATTTCCAGACCCACGTCATCAACCGTAACCCGGCGACGTCAACAACCCCAACTACCACTCCTATCACAGAATGGTGAGCCACCCAATTGAGGATTGCTTTGTCTTCAAGAACTGGGTCGAGGACCAGTATCAACAGGGGAAGTTCGCGCTGTCTGAGAACTGGAAGGTAAACCCGCCATAGAAGCACACTCCGAAAAAGATGGATGCACCGGGGGCATCATGCTCGCTCATGGAAGAAAATCCATGGGACGTCGTTCTTTCAGCTAAAACCAAAAGAATGTTGAAAGATTTACAGGAATCTCCGGTAGTCAGGTAGAAAAGCCCACTAGAACCTGAAATCATCGAAGCGATGCTGAAACCACGTCCCATACCGAAAATTATTTTCAAAGGGCAAAATCCCCAAGTCAAGCCTTCAAAGCCTTCGAAGAAAAAGAAGAAGACCAAGAACCCTGTGCAGCCGGCCGAGTATGACGACAAGTGTACAGACATACAAAAGTACATTGACGTGCTGGAGGAGTACAGCCAGAAGGCGCGGACAACGGTCATGCTTGAAGAGTTCCACAAGCATATTCTTGAGAATGAAGATAGTGACAACGATGAGAAAAATGACTCATTAGAAGAAACCCAAGACTAAGTAGCAGGTTTCCACTTGGTCTCCCATTCATTGTTAAATGATGAAGAAACTCCTTCGGCATCAAAAAACAACACAGAGGAACTGGGGGCAGGATCGGTGCTAAAATCACCGGAATTTCCAGAAGACCCGATCGATAGACTGTTAAACGAAGCTTTTCGAAAAAGAAAAGCTGACCCAGAACGCGAATCAACTATATATGAAAAGGCTAAGCGTCAGCGTCAGGATGAAGAAGCTGCGGCAAGGATGAGTCGTAAAGTACTCAAACCAAACCAAAGCACACCTGCCATAAATAAAAGGCAGGATAAGGACAGAGAAGCAGTTCGCCAAGCCTTCTCAATGGGGATGAAGCTGCCACCTCTCATGAGGAACACTCCCGGGGTCATATGCTTTATCAGAGAGGATTCACATCCAAACTACTTCCTATATCATCGGCGGGTTACCCACGCCACCGAGGAATGCATTGCCTTCAAGAAGTGGTGGCAAGGATACGTTGCCCATAAAAAACACTTCAAGAGGATGAAGCGCGAAGCTCGTCGACGGCAAAAAGTGCGATAGATGCGCGTGAAAAACGACTGGCAACTGTCATATGGTTGATACCAGTCCGGAAGCGTAAAAACCCCAAGTTCTTACCTTCGGGAGCGATTTTGAGGACAAAATACTTCTCAGCCCTAGCTTCAAAGACCCCCACCTCCGAAAAAGAAGAGGAGGAGAAGAACTGTGAGAACATTCAGCTGCGTAACCGTACGTTGCCTGAGAAGAACCTCGTACCTACAAATAAAGGTACGAGAAATAGAGACAAAGGGAAAGAAAAAATCCCTGAGAAAATTGCCCTCAACGATGGAGTGGTCAAAGAGCTCGCAGCCAGGGACCCGCCTAAGAAAAACAAGGTGGATTACAATGTCCTAGCACATCTGAGAAAATTACCCTCACAACTAAGAATATTGGATGCTCTCCTCCTGTCGAAAGAGGCACGAGATTCTCTGATCAAGACATTACAAGAGCCTGATCAGTTCCAAGCATTTCTCGTAGAAGAGAAGATGAAGGATGAGCTGGCAGAGGTCCACACGGCTGACTTTATATTCAGCGATGACGATCTCCACCTCTGTACGTGCGAACATAATCGCCCGTTATAAGTCACTGGGTACTGCCACGACATCAAGATAGGGAAAATCCTTGTCGACAATGGATCGTCCGTCAACCTTCTCAACGTAAGGGTGTTTTCGAAACTCACGGTGACGGCTTTAAAAGAATATGGTCAATATCGGATATGTCGGTTTTGTCGGTGAAAATAATGCACGACGTGAATTATCGAGTTTTAAAAATACCACAAGTGCACGGTGCGTTGAAGCAAGCCGGCAAGCACGGGTCGAACCACAAGGAGTGGATATCACGACATCAAATTGAGTTATGGATCAATGGGTTGAAAAATGGTGTTTTGTCACGTTTTAGTATAATACTTAAAAGAAGCAAAGTTTTGGAATATGAAAACTTAGGCAAAGGTTCAGTAAGAGTGAAATACGACATTTACCCCCCAACTCTCCGTTTTGATTCAAGATTCATTCCTTTTAGTCTCCATTTTGAATAGCGAAAGCATGTCGTATTTATCCGAAATATGTATCGGGATAAAATACGATATCAAGGTTAAGAAAAACCGAAACTAAAAAGAATGAGATTGAGAATGGAATGAATATGTAATTAGATAAGTGAAGTAGCAAGTATAGAATATATGCAAGAATGTTATATATCCTATCTAGCTAGTTGCGACACGTAATGTAATTCCGTATTCATGCCTACTTCAAATCGTAACATAGCAACGATAAAATGTAAAGAAGGAATAGGATATATGTTAAAGGTTGATTTGCAACCATTCAAAACGATATATCCTATCTAGCAAAACAAAATAAAATTGCAATATTAAGAAAAGAAGTGAAAAAGTGCAAGAATCAAAAGGGAGGGGTTGGAAGTAAAGTTATTCCACAGCCTACCTCACCATATCCCAAGAACAACTACTCACACATCATCATATGAATAACACAACTGAATAATGAAAAGAAATGACAAAATAAAAAAGAGATACAAGAATCAAACTTGATTGTAATGAAGATTTATTTCAATGTTTCAAAATACATGTAAATGAGTTCAACTACCAAAATCTAATCTTGCAAGCTCAAAAAGGGAAGTTGCAAGACCAGAGGAAAGCAAAGAACTCAACTCAATCCCAAGAGCTACAAGAAATTTAACAAGAGTTTACAAGTATGCAAAAAGATCTCTCTTAGCCCCATATCTTGATCTGCTATTTATAGAGAAATCAAAAGAAATAGTTGTTGGTGACAATAGACTATCATGACCACCAGGGACCCACACAAAGAAAACGAGCCAACTTGGCCGCAATTTGCGGCCAAAATGAATAAAATTATGGCCAAGTTGAGGATTCTGGGGCCCACCTTGCTGGCATAGTCTGCTGGTCTCATGGGTATCTCATGATATTTGCAATTTATTTTAATTAGCACATGTGTGAAATATGGAGCTAAATCATAGAGAGGGGGATGAAGTAGGTGCGTGTGTCTGTGTTCACACTTCAAATCATATGTCAATCACTTGTTTACCACTTGCACCACTCATCATTATTTTGCCAAAGCAGCTCTCATGGTTCATGCATCTTCACAAATATTCACACATGTATGTGTTGGACCATTTCACAATTAAACATTGTACACACACATATTTGTTGCAAACTCTTTTCAAATCATGATCTGTACAATGTCCTGTTTGCAGTTCCGGCTAAAAATCCGTCTTCTTGTGCATGTTGTGTACAAAAATCCATGTTTCCGTGTGCGTACCTGTACTCTGTATAAATGAGCAGACATGGATTAAATAGCACTGTTTATTGACAAAATGATATAAAATGGGCGATATTAAAATGTAACAAATCGTGCCGAACAAATACCCCCAAACTTATCTTTTTCTCGTCCCGAGCAAAACAAAAATTCCTAGCCTCAATTTCGCTGGGAACGCGATTGCACTGAGCATGTGCAACAAGCCGTTAAACCTCTAGGTGTCCCTAGTAGGATGAATGTTGTCTCCTGAGGGTTTTCAGCGGATTGCACCCACAAAATCCAGTCAAGCTAGTTTAGCAAGAAACAGTTGATTTAAATCTTAAGATTAAGTATCAAGGCTAGAAATTCTATTATCCAAGTTAGAAAACGTCCAACCCTATTTTTCACTCCTCACAGTTTATTTAACATAAGCCAAATGCGTCTTTACGTGATTTGTGTGGATTGTGTCCATAAGTTTCTAAGAACTAAATTAGTATCATCATGTCAAAAATATGGACCAGGATAGACTTCTAAAGGATCATACAAGTTTTAAAAGACTTAAGATTTTCTCAAGTTTCATTCTCCGGTTCGGTTTTGTAACATTTCAGAAAAATAAAATATTATTTTTGGTAATTTTTATAATTTAATATTAATTTTAATGAATATTTTAATATTTAGGTATAATTAAATACAGATAAATGGGGAAAAATTTGGAAAATTATGGAAATTACTGAAAAGAGGATGCTTTATGTGATTTATGCGAATTATGAAAGTTTAGAATTTATTTGACACTATTTTAGTGCTAATCGCGATTAAAAATCGCTAATCGGGCTTTAAGCTTGTTTTGTGCAAAACATGCATCATATCATTTTTACACTTGTTACATTTTTATTCCTATATGATTTTTGGGTGTATGGTTGTTTGTTTTGGGTTTACTATTGAGGAGAGAAGAAAACAAAAGAAAAGAAAAAGGAATATGAATAAAGAAATGGGGTATGGGCATGAGAGAGAGTGTGAGGAGTCTTCATTGACCATGACATTGTTTCCTCCTTCATCGTTCTTCATTATTTTCTCTCCCTCGTCTCAAGGTGCTGCTGCCCTCACTCCCTCCCCCTCTTCATCCTCTCAAACTCCATTAAAAAAATGTGATATTAGGGTGTGCAGGGAAATCTGGAATGAACATGGTGTCACAAACCAATTTTCTGAAACCTGAAACCCAATTTTCTGCATGGTGTCACAAACCCAGAACATACACTAGATAAAACCTGAAACCCAATTTTCTGAAAAACAGAAACTTTGCATGTCGGTTTGTGAACTATTAGGGTGTGCAGGGAAATCTGGAATGAACCGGGGCATTTACTAGAAAAGTAAACAATACCAGAGACCTAGTGGGACCCATAGGAAGACACCCTACCAATAGGAGACCCCAATCCCCCTACAAAACCGAGGAGGCCAGATTTTCATAGGGAGTGGCCGGCCACTTGGTGGGTGACGGTGCCCAGGTTGCTTCGGTAGCTCACATAGACCCTATACATCACCTTAGACCTGTTTGTGAACCTAGTTTTTCCCTTAAACAAAATCTGGGACTAAATACTTGATTTGCTGTTTTGATTCGGGATATGGTTTTACGTATTATGAATTCAAGTTTTGGTATTTGTGTTTTAGTTCGATCACTTGACGTTTGTACGTCCAAATCAAGTGTTATTTGGTTGTTTTGCGAGGGAAAACTATAGGTTCTAACCTATAGTCTTTTAAGCGTGTCGTTTTGGTTTCCGCATGTCGTTTTGGTTTCGATTTGGTTTTAATGCGATGCGATACGTGTGACATGTAGGTACCCTCACGACGATTCGAGACGATGAAGAAGATGATGGCGACATTGACATCGACAAGCAAGACGCAATGTGAGTAGATTATATCTACGGGGGAAGTCGGGTGGATGGCGTATAGCACCCCCGCATTTCGATGAATAGTATGCTATATATATACTATATATATGATATCTTTTATGTGTGACATGGATATTCAAGATATGATTAGGTGTTCATGGTTAGAATAGGGTTATTAGAAGTGAACTAGTATAGCTTCTTAGTCGTGAACCCTAGAATAGGTTTACACTCATACGCACACACATGCTTACTTGTTATACTTGTGCGTATTTGGGGATACGTATATATATATATATATACACACACACACACATAGGTATGGGACTATGTATATATATACACGTATACCTACACTTGGATGGTGAGGATAGTGGATGATATTTGGAGACGAGTCGATGAGTTTGGGCACGATGCCACGAGATCGGTGATATGATGTGGTTCGTATTAGGAGATACGGCATGAGATTTTAGCGGGCCTTTGGCGCATGGTTTCATACACGCATATATATATGTAGACGGTATCAGTTTGTACTAGACTTAGATCAGTACCCCAGTTCATTAGATATGATGGTAAGGAAACTAGATAAATGATGAGATGAATGTGATATTTGACCCGTACCCTGATTGGGATGCCGAACAACGGATTTACGTATGAACTATATATTGATGATAGATCCGCACTCTTGACTCGAGGATGTCATGATATAGATACTGTATCACATATGATACTATTGAGGTGGGATCATCGACTATATACATACATACATACATACATATATATATATATATATATATATATATATATATATATATATATATATGTATCGAATCAGATATTAGGCGGTTTCCATACCTTTCGATTAGCCTGTTAGCTCAGTCCTGTAGTTTATTTGTAGATGTTATACTAGATTTGACTCATGCCTATTTCTAAAACTAACGAATCGTGAGAATTTTAAAAACATACCAAGGGATACTACGGATATTTTAAAAGACGTACCTTTTATTAAAAACACTGTAGTCCCTATTTTTCTAAACACCACGATTCGTGTTATTTCAAAACGCCAAAACTGTGTGACTCATATTTTTAATGCATATTTCCTTTTTGCCGCGTTATCTATTCGTTTTCTGTATATTCTTGCTATTCGCATTGCATTGCATGTTTACATGTGTTTATTGTTATGTTAAAACCTTACTAGCAGGACACTAGCACCCTTATCGATGATGCGTATGTTTCACGTACACTTACTTGCCGGCTCACACACTTCATCATCGATAATTGCCATGTCACTACACTGTAGAATTGCTGCATTTTGATATGATACCTTGCATGAATTGTCTGCTATAGTTGCATGCACCTTTATATGATATTGCTTTTGACTTAGAGTAAATTGGGAACCGCATGATATATTTCAAATCTGGATTCATTTAAAAGAGCGGTTTTCCTTTGATACGTGCATAGTATTGTTCCATGTTATATGACATACGGATATGCTTACATTTCCGTTATATGTAGCATACATCATGCTTTATGATTATACGCATTGAGATATGTTGTTTTCATGGGATTTCTGAATTTGAGAACCGTGGCTATTTCAAAAGAAAATAAGTACTGTTTTAAAAACTCGGTTTCTCTTGATATGATATTTCAGTGCGTCCACCATGTGTTTTCTCGGTTCTGAGTGTGACATGTGAAACCCGATTCGAAGAGGCGGATGAGGACGATTGCGGGTACATAGTGGACCCGGTATGGTACCCCGGGGCGAGAACGGATTGCTGTGCTGCAGACCGTGAGCCTGGCAGAGGGACTACTACCTACCGGTGATAGTATTTGGCCTCGGCAAATATCCGGAGGATACCGACCGGAGTCGAGAGATGATATGGGCCGATCCGGACTGACGGATCCCGTGGGCCGATCCGGACTGACGGAGCCCGATATATGAGGATTTACGTGCTGATGCTGGGCACGGGTTTCATGATGTTTTCAAGTGTCGATGCTAGACACTTAGGTTCCATGATTTTGATGTGTCGCGAGGGACACACGTTGATTTATATCCTGATATTTTCATGCATATGCTTTTATGACTTTTACATGCATGATGTTGTTATGTCACTGGTTGACACGTGGACGGGATCCACATGCACATATACATTGATTACAAAGTTGGATGATATCCACATACTTATAGACTTCGTGATATAGTTGACATTGATTCATGTTGATTACATTGATCACACCTCATATTTATGATATGTTACTACCTAAGGCACTGATACGAGCACTTAGTATTACACTTGGTATAGATCTTTACCCTTGCCACCTTATCATGCTTCAAACTTTATCATATTGAGGATATACATTATTATTGATCGTATTGACCAAGGATTGTGTCATACATACGATTTTTTCTCAGTGATTTTTTCTACTCACGAGTTGGCAACTCACCCTCGTTGTGCCACAGTTCTTGCAGGTTTTGCCGTACAGGTTTCATTGCGGCTTTTCTGGCACACTGCTTCCTTTCTGGATGATTGCTTTGGTAGGTGGGTTCACTCGCATCGTGACCACCCTTGTATTTATTTTAATCAGTTGTATCTAGTAATTCCATCAACCAAACTTGTATATTTAGTCAGACTTAGAAAACCAGTTGTTTATTTTTTCGACCTTAGAGTCGCGCGTTGTAGTATTATGGTTTTCTTGATGATTTCGAGTTTCTTTAGAGTTTTGATCCTCGCCCTTCGGCGTTGTATATTATATTGCTTCCGGGGTTGTGACCGTCGATTGACGAAGAGCTAGCTCCCACTTGGGGATGCCTTTTATCATTATGCATATATTATTCTTGTTGTACCCCGTTTGGGCCAGTATTTACAAAGGAAACTCTGCCGAAATTTTCAGAAAAGACTTGAGGATTTAAAAGTTCTTATTCAGCTTACTTGTTTAAAAACCTTGTTTTTAAAACATGTTTTCTTCACTTCTTTAAAACTAGTTTTCCTTCATTTATTATTAAAAATGGTATTAGATTTCTGGGCTTTTGGCTTACTTGAATTAGATGAGATCCTATAGACTTCATATGATTTAATGGCTAGTCACGTGCTATTTCGGGTCATGACAAAGTTGGTATCAAAGAGCTAGGTTAACCTTGGTTCGAGTCTAAGTTTGACTATGCGGAGCCTAGAACGTTTGTGTATATATGGAACATAGGCTTGACCTTACGGAACTTAGACTAAGTCGAGGGTGTATTAGACCCGAACTTTCGTCGCATAGGTTGACCTTGGTTGATGGAGTAGGTGACTTAAGGAGAGTGACGTACCGTTTGTATGTTCCACGAAATACTTACGATACGCCACTCCGCTTAAGTAGCCTTAGGATGTACATTACCTTGCACAGTAGTATATTCATTTCAATGATCTATCCTCATCGATACCGGTTTATGGTTTTGCTGCCACGATTACACGGGCAGAGAGAGCTATGGCTAGAGTTGCGTCAGCACGAGCTCATCACGGACGAGGACTGACCAGGGCATGATTCCAAGGACTTACGATTTGCATAGATGCATCGTTTTTTTATGTTTTGGCGCTATGAGCGTTTGATGGATCGCTTTTACGAGATTTCTCGGGCGTGCAGATCAGCACCAGAGGATTGAGCCACTGTTAGAGGCCAGCCATATTTTGATGACCGTCAATGCACAGATCATTCCTGATGATTGAGGCACTGTTAGCGTGCAGACGAATGAGCCAGTTGTTGCGAACGACGAGATATCGCCCCAGATGTTGGAGCTATTGCAGTACGAGTTATACTCAGAGATATGATAGAAGGTCGCTAGTCACCCGAGGATGAATGACTAGGACATATGGTTTGTTCGCTTACCCCGATTCCAGGTTATCAGATTGATTGATTCCAGCTAGAGACGACTTTACGCAGTTACATTGGGAGTCGATAGAGACGATCGAATGTCAGAAGCCCATTTTCCAAGTTTAAAGTATTGAGAGACAAATGCAAGTAATGCTATGGACCCTCTAGAAGAATGAAACCCTAACTCGACGTAATGACCATGGAACGCCTTTGAACCTTTGGGTTTGCGGCAGTTTAGCGGTGCCATTTGTGAGGCTTGGGTTTGCCCTTCTACGGTTGGTCCACAGGTGCTCTGGCATGTACGGGAGTACTATTAAACTGTACCCAAGTTGTTTAGCTCTTGGGGGATTATGAGGTTTTGACGAATCGATCGAATGATTCGACATCTTTCGGATATCATGTGATGGGATGTATTGCTTGGGAGACTCCAGATACGAGTATAGTCGTTGGAGCACAGTCCATGCAGCCACGAAGAGGCGAGTCCGAAACAGTCGACATTAGAGAAAGGTGAAGTAAGAGGTTCGTACGAGATCTTGATGAGATGACGTTCCACTATTCCGACATCAGAGATATGATACGCATGCAGAGGCGTTATATATGGATATATCTTCCAGAAAGAGTCGCGATGAGTATGCAGCCGTTTCGGGACCAGAAACAGATATAGTAAGGGGTGATAACCTCCGGGAAGTTCGGCAGAAACGAGATTTGAGAGAGACCTCGACAGGACCTTTCTGTAATACTATACGAGAAGACTTGGACCCAGGAATGGTCATATTGCGCGTACCCAGCAGGCCAGAGTTCGGCATCGTCGACGAGATAGTTGGCTAGAGATCTTTAGAGGAGATGCCGGAGCGGGACTATTTCCGTCGTCATTCCATATTGAACCGTTGAGCCGAGGAGCGATGCACTTAGCAATCTGCAGTGAGAGACGGGAGCCTCAAGACGCCAGACGACAGGCCACAAACTGTGGGCAAGTAGATATCATGCTCTGCTACCATTGGATGCAGCGGCACCTTCTCGATTTTGAAGGAAGGACTTATCGACGACAGTATTTATGATTTGTGATTTGGTGATTCGATTATCACGTATCTGTCACCTTGGATTTCGGTATTTTGGGCGATCTATTCGCATGATTTAGTCTTGATGACTGAGTTTCATAATATTTGTTTTCGTGCACCATGGTTGCACCTACTGGGTATTCATATTTTGTGCATAGTTATTACCCTTGAGATATGCTTTATACACCGTTGTGTTGATTTATGATTTGTGCACAGTTATTGCACTTGATATCGTTTTGTGCCTTGGTTGCACAAGTTTATGACTTCATGGACTTTGTACGGTTGAGTCGGTTTTGTGCATATGATACGTACACGATTTGGTATTGGCACTCGGTATTGTTCACATATGCTTGCAGTGCATTGATAAGTATTTGTGCACCACGGTTGCACCTGACTTCGGTTTGATGTCATTCGATATGTTGATTTTGATTTCATGCCTATGTTATGCATGTGATTTGACTTATACTTTCGGCATAGTTTTCATGCACTTTTAGTGTTTTGATTTTATTTGTGCACGCTGATGCACATGGTTGTGAGATTATATATCGCGGTATACCTGATTTGGATTGAGCTGTATTGTATGCCGTCGATTTCGATTATGATATTGATGTTGATTTCGTGCATTCTGTGTAGTTGATTTGGATTTTTGCGCATATTCGGCGTGCTTGGATTGGATTTTGCGCATGTTCGGCGATTGATATTGGATTTCGTGATTCCATGCATGTTGGATGCACATGATTTAGATTTTATTCATGCATGATGGATGCACCTGATTTGGATTTTCGCGCATGTTGGGCGCACGTTATGAGATACGAATTTGGTGCACGCCAGATGCACTAAATCGAGATTCTTTGTACATATCAGATCCACCTGATTTTGCTGTCAGGCACACGCGTTGCCTCTGACAGGTGTTTCGTGCACACCCGTTGCACTTAGATGTTTTTTCTGTGCACATGTATAGCATATTCATGATTTTTGATTTCCGTGCGCACCAGACGCACGCGACATTCTTATGCACATTTTGGGATTGATTTCTTATGGAGCAGTACGTTTTTATGATATTTGCTATTTGTTTTCGTACTGAGCAGGACTAGTCAGAGGACAGTACCTGGATATATTTTGCATGCATTGATAGTTATCGAAAGGATTTCCAAAAAGGGAGCTATAGTCTAAGTATTTACTTATGTGTCTAAGATGACACGAAACGTTTAAAACAAGGAAACCCTTCTAAATTGTTTTCAAAATGGCGGAATGTACATATTAAACAAAGGATATATACATATATAGTTATTTTCTTATAATAGACGTCCGCCACTGTGCCGCGATATGCGCATCGCACAGCGATTTAAAACGGTTTGGCATTCATTTCTTCAGATGTTTAAATGATATTTACACGTTCTAGTTTTGATGTATATCATGTTAGTGTTCGTATTGGATTTGACATTTGTGTCTTCACCTCGACTCCAATGATTGCGGGATGCTTGACGGAGTTTTTATTTGGAGTTATCTGCTCATTGTTCATGCGCATGCATTGCGCTATGATGCGTTTTATGTATTGTTGATATCGGAGCTCCAACGACTTGGACTTTTTACTGAAATGTTTTAGTATTGAGTGGTTTAAATTTAAATTCGGGGACCGATTTTTTTTAAGGAGGGAAGATTGTAACATTTCAAAAAAATAAAATATTATTTTTTGGATTTTTTTTATAATTTAATATTAATTTTAATGAATATTTTAATATTTCGGTATAATTAAATACCGATAAAAGGGGAAAAATTTGGAAAATTATGGAAATTACTGAAAAGAGGATTCTTTATGTGATTTATGCGAATTATGAAAGTTTACGATTTATTTGATACTACATTAGTGCTAATCGCGATTCAAAATCGCTAATCGGGCTTTAAGCTTGTTTTGTGCAAAACATGCACCATATCATTTTTACACTTGTTACATTTTTATTCCTACATGATTTTTGGGTGTATGGTTGTTTGTTTTGGGTTTACTATTGAGGAGAGAAGAAAACAAAAGAAAAGAAAAAGGAATATGAATAAAGAAATGGGGTATGGGAATGAAAGAGAATGTGAGGGGTCTTCATTGACCATGACATTGTTTCCTCCTTCATCCTTCTTTATTACTTTCTCTCCCTCATCTCAAGGTGCTGCTGCCCTCACTCCCTCCCCCTCTTCATCCGCTCAAACTCCATTAAAAACATCTCAAAACCCAGTGCCCACTTCATTAAAAATGTGCTTGAGCTCACTAGCTACACTTTGGACCAAGAAAGCTTGCATTTTTGTGCTGTTGGGGGATTCATGAGGGCCAAATGAGGTAACCCTTTCACAATTAGTGTAGTATTTCTAGTGCTTTAACCTCTTTTCAAGTTTGTTTTCGTTTTGGCGAAGTTTAGTGAATTTTGGGAAATTCTAGTGAGGGTTAGGGTTTAAGTGGAGTTGTGTGGTGAACTTGAGTGTATTTAGTGACCTTAAACCCCCCCCCCCCCCCATGGTGTCAAAAACACAGAACTTACACTAGATAAAACCTGAAACCCAATTTTCTGAAAAACAGAAACTTTGCATGTCGGGTTGTGAACTATTAGGGTGTGCAGGGAAATCTGGAATGAACCGGGGCATTTACTAGAAAAGTAAATAATACCATAGACCTAGTGGGACCCATAGGAAGACACCCTACCAATACGAGACCCCAACCCCCCTACAAAGCCGAGGAGGCCGGATTTTCATGGGGAGTGGCCAGCCACTTGGTGGGTGAGGGTGCCCAAGTTGCTTCAGTAGCTCACATAGACCCTATATATCACCCTAGACCTGTTTGTGAACCTAGTTTTTCCCTTAAACAAAATCTGGGACTAAATAAGTGATTTGCTGTTTTGATTCGGAATATGGTTTTACGTATTATGAATTCAAGTTTTGGTATTTGTGTTTTACTTCGATCACTTGATGTTTGTACGTCGAAATCAAATGTTATTTGGTTGTTTTGTGAGGGCAAACCATAGGTTCTAACCTATAGGCTTTTAACCGTGTCGTTTTGGTTTCCGCGTATCGTTTTGGTTTCGATTTGGTTTTAATGCGATGCGATACGTGTGACATTTAGGTACCCCCACGACGATTCGAAACGATGAAGAAGATGATGGCGACATTGACATCGGCAAGCAAGACGCAAGGTGAGTAGATTATATCTACGGGGGAAATCGGGTGGATGGCGTATAGCACCCCCGCAGTTCGATGAATAGTATGCTATATATATACTATATATATATGATATCTTTTATGTGTGACATGGATATTCAAGATATGATTAGGTGTTCATGGATAGAATAGGGTTATTAGAAGTGAACTAGTATAGCTTCTTAGTCGCGAACCCTAGAATAGGTTTACACTTAGACGCACACACATGCTTACTTGTTATACTTATGCGTATTTGGGGATACGTATATATATATACACACATAGGTATGGGACGATGTATTTATATACACGTATACCTACACTTGGATGGTGAGGATAGTGGATGATATTTGGAGACGAGTCGATGAGTTCGGGCACGATGCCACGAGATCGGTGATATGATGTGGTTCGTTTTAGGAGATATGACATGAGATTTTAGCGGGCCTTTTGGCGTATGGTTTCATCCACGCATATATATATGTAGACGGTATCAGTTTGTACTAGACTTAGATTAGTACCCCAGTTCATGAGATATGATGGTAAGGATACCAGATAAATGATGAGATAAATGTGATATTTGACCTGTACCCTGATTGGGATTCCGTACGACGGATTTACGTACGAGCTATATATTGATGATAGATCCGCACTCTTGACTCGAGGATGTCATGATATAGATACTGTATCGCATATGATACTATTGAGGTGGGATCACCGACTATATATATATATGTGTGTGTGTGTGTGTGTGTGTGTGTGTGTGTTTGTCGGCTCAGATGTTAGGAGGTTTCTTTACCTTTCGATAAGCCAGTTAGCTCAGTCCTGTAGTTTATTTGTAGATGTTATACTAGATTTTACTCATACCTATTTCTAAAACTAACGAATCGTGAGAATTTTAAAAACATACCAAGGGATACTATGGATATTTCAAAAGACGTACCTTTTATTAAAAACACCGTAGTCCCTATTTTTCTAAACACCATGATTCATGTTATTTCAAAACGCCAAAACAGTGTGACTCATATTTTTAATGCATATTTCCTTTTTGCCGCGTTATCTATTCGTTTTCCGTATATTCTTGCTATTCGGATTGCATTGCATGTTTACATGTGTTTATTGTTATGTTAAAACCATGCTAGCAGGACACTAGAAACCTTATCGATGATGCATATGTTTCACGTACACTTACTTGCCGGCTCACACACTTCATCATCGATAATTGCCATGTCACTACACTGTAGAATTGCTGCATTTTGATATGATACCTTGCATGAATTGTCTGCTATAGTTGCATGCACCTTTATATGATATTGCTTTTGACTTGGAGTAAATTGGGAACCGCTTGATATATTTCAAATCTGGATTCATTTAAAAGAGCGGTTTTCCCTTGATACGTGCATAGTATTGTTCCATGTTATATGACATACGGATATGCTTACATTTCCGTTATATGTAGCATACATCATGCTTTATGATTATATGCATTGAGATATGCTGTTTTCATGGGATTTCTGGATTTGAGAACCGTAGCTATTTCAAAAGAAAGTAGGTACTGTTTTAAAAACCAGGTTTCTCTTGATATGATATTTCAGTGTGTCCACCATGTGTTTTCTCGGTTCTGGGTGTGACATGTGAAACCCGATTCGAGGAGGCGGATGAGGCCGATTGTGGGTACATGGTGGACCCGGTATGGTACCCCGCGGCGAGAACAGATTGCTGTGCTGCAGACTTTGAGCCTGGCAGAGGGACTACTACCTACCGGTGATAGTATTTGGGCTCGGAGGATATCCGGAGGATACCGATCGGAGTCGAGAGATGATATGGGCCGATCCGGACTGACGGAGCCCGTGGGCCGATCCGGACTGACGGAGCCCGATATATGAGGATTTACGTGCCCATGCTGGGCACGGGTTTCATGATGTTTTTGAGTGTCGATGCTAGACACTCAGGTTCCATGATTTTGATATGTTGCGAGGTACACACGTTGATTTATATCATCATATTTTCATGCATATGCTTTTATGACTTTTACATGCATGATGTTGTTATGTCACTGGTTGACACGTGGACGGGATCCACATGCACATACACATTGATTACATAGTTGGATGATATCCACATACTTATAGACTTCATGATATAGTTGACATTGATTCATGTTGATTACATTGATCACACCTCATATTTATGATATGTTACTACCTGAGGCACTAACACGAGCACTTGGTATTACACTTGGTATAGGTGTTTACCCTTGCCACCTTATTGTTAGTTATATTTATGCCCTAGAGGCCATTACTGTACATATGATGTATATTGTAATGGATGATTGGACATTTATAGGGAGGACTTTCTTGCTCGACATGATAGTATGCTATCTGGTTGTACTTTATCTTAACATGTACTCTGATTGTCTCTATGTTACATGTTGATAAAGCCCTTAGGATATGTACTCGACTACTTGGACTATGATGAGATCATACTAGTGGGGCCACGGTAGTCGTCGAGTACATCCTATAACTGTTCCTAGTCGAGGGTGTATCGAGACAGGGCATCGATGCACCAGAATAGACTAGCGTATACGCATCTTGACCCATATGATGGGAGATGGATGATCCCATATCCATCTGTGTTTGACATCAAGGATGGTGTACGGGTGCTCAGTAGAGACTGGGTACACTGGACGGACTCGCCGAGAACTTCCAGATGGTATTATACCTCACGTTATAGGGCAGTTCTCCGGTGACACTGGTACAGAGTAGTCTGTTAACCCGAGATCGTCATAGAGACTTGTGTGATTCCCACTGTGCTTTGATTTCCATCATACCACGTCCAAGAGGGCGTGCAAAAAGGTTTCTTTTGGGTACAGTCCCGAATCACATGGAAGCAATGAGCGATAGGAGGGGATTCGTCTCTCCCGATATAGGGAGTTGATGTTGCGCTGTGTTCGATTGGCTATGACTGGAAATCCCTGGCCAGGGTTGCTGAGATTTACTGGTAAGTGTTATCAGTAGTTTCTCGAACAGTTATAGACAATAAATCGACATGACTTATCGAGCTACTGGGGTCTGACGTTTACCACCCCTAGGCAAGATATGCGACATATCAGACGAAGAGACCGGACTGTATGGGAGTGTTACTGATTGGATTCACAGGAGAATGTACAGGCTTGCTTGTTGATCTTCTGATCGCTCAATACCCGCGTGGCCGCTACGTTTAGCAGACCGCTTGCGGCTTGTGGGTGTTTGATATGATCATCACCTACTGCCGGCGTATTGACGAGTCTTTATAGTCCTACACAGGAGTTTCCTGGCTCAAGCGAAATGGAGAAGGAGCACATATGTGATATGTGCGGGACCGAGATTAATACGATATGAGATACCGAATTCTATTCTCGCGATTCGTGATATTGATCGGTTGTATGCGATATAGCCGGGTTATCGGATCAAGTGTTGATTCGATAAGTTGTTACACATGATATTAGTCGGTTATAGCCGGGTTAATAAATCAAGAGTTGATTTAATAATTTAATGTATAATTATATATTTGATATATTACATTACATTAACTAGTATTAGCTCACTTAAGATTTATTTTCTCACTTGATTGTGCATGAGTGTATATGAGATATATATTTGTGTACATATGATTGTGTGATGCTTGATGATACATCAAAGATGGGTGTATGAGACTTATACCAAGATTAGGGTTTTGTTTATATCTTAAGAATAACAAAAGAGAAAGACTTTGTCAAAGTTCTCAAGCTTTCATGAAGCTTGTGGAAACATTGACAAAGTCAACTCTTTTGTCATTCTTAAGGATATTTAGTTAACCCAACACTTAACGTGTCACGACCCAAAGTTTGGCCCGTGACCGGCACTTAACCACGTAACGTCTATAGGCGTAACGCGACTAAGTAAGCCGAAGACCCAGAAATCAAACCAGTAAAAGTATAGAGTGTTTTGAGCATTGAATAGAAGCATTTATTATAATGTTAAGAAAACCCCCAGTAACCAGTCACCACGATAACAATATACGACGCCGTAGCGAAGAAAATGAGCAATAAGTGGGAACATCACAGATAGAATAAACTGCATAAGTAAAGTCGGCTCACAACGAGCTCGACACCAGAATACAAATAATATACATCGTCCTCACAACTGGTCTCTAAGTCAATACATAAGTGGTAGATGGAGAGTACTAGATACAACAATGTACATAACTGAAAGATAACCAGATACCGCACAAAACCTACCTATCAGCAAAAGAGCTAGTACACCAACTGTAGGGGTATCTGTGTCAAAAGATACAAGAACGCAGCCTGCCGCGACTACTCCGAAGGGCAACCTGCAAACACTGTGGCACAACGGGGGTGAGTTGCCAACTCGTGAATAGGAGATAACATATAAAGGTAATCGCGAGTATGCACATGCTGCGATACTCTAGCCTATGCCAACAGATAACATCTATATGATGAACTGGATGCTCAAATCATGCAACAAGTGCGATCTAATAACATCTCCATGTGATGAGCAAGACATGTGATAATCAGGTATAACAATGCAATCTAACAACCCTATATAGAATGAACAGGGTATGCAATGATCGTGCAAGCATGTATACTATATCAGGTACAACAGATACAGGATGAGATATCAATTGCTAAATACTGAGCATGGAAAATATAACATCTACACGGAATGTCATCGTGGAAACTATAATCGGTACCCATCAATGCACCCAAATCCCAATACTACACAGGCGCCGTCATCATCATCGGTCCCCAAATCCTGTAAATCTCATAACATCGTTAGTGCCCAACATCGGCACCCAAAATATCAACAAATACTCGTGTCTAGCATCGACATGCAAATCCTCATACATCGGGCATCTGTCAGTCCGGGTCAGCCCACGGGCTCCGTCTGCGGTATCGGCCCTCGGCCCCGGCAGTACGGGTCGTCCCGCATCCATCTATCGACTCTGTTCAGTATCCTCCGGATAACCGCCAGGTCCAACCAATCACCGGTAGGTAGTAGTCCCTCTGCCAGGCTCACCATCTACTACACAGCGAAACCGTTCTCACCCCGGGGTACCATACCGGGTCCACCATGTACCCGTAATCGGCCTCATCCAACTCCTCGATTCGGGTTCACATATATCACTCTAGCACCGAGAAAACACATGGTGGACGCACCGAAATATCATATCAAGGGAAACCGGGTTTTTAAATAATTAACTATTCTCTTTTGAAATATCCACGGTTCCCCAAATCCAGAATTAACATGGAAACAACATATCTCAATGCGTAATCTAAGCAAGTATTAAGATATCAATATATGTGTGCACTGGTATGAGTATACAGTGTGCATGTGCGCAGGTAAGAAGATATCAATATATGTGTGCACTGGTATGAGTATACAGTGTGCATGTGCTGTTGGAGATAGTGCCCTCAGAGTCAATTATTGGATCACAGGAACGTGATTGCAATGATTGGGAGAGGACCTATACCGTTAGAACAGTCTTACTCAAGATGATAGTATGCTATCTGGTTTACCTTTATCATCGTGTACTGCTTCAGTTGACCTTACAGGTCACTATTGCGCGTTGATAGAGCCCTTAGGATTCTTGCTTGACAGCCAGCAGTATGATGGCGATCATATACGTGGGAGCTGGTAGTCTATAGGAACATCCTTAAAAGGTCCCTAGTCGTGGGAGTTTCGAGACATGGCATCGATACTCCAGAGTAGACTAGTGTATACAGTCGAGACCCCGACGAGGGGCGGTGGCCGGTCTCACAAGCCACTGGTGTCAGTTGGTTCACTTAAGATGTATACAGGTGCTCATTGGGTTATGAGTACACCGGACAGGACTCGCCGGGAACATGCTAGTTGGTATTATGCCTGACGTCAGATGGCAGTTCCGTGGTGACATGTGTACAGGTTAGTTCATCGACTTGAGATCGTCATTTGTCTCGTGTGAGTTCCCACTGTGCTTTGATTACTACCCTACCACGGCACAAAGGAGTCGTGCAAATAGGTTTTAGTTGAGTACAGTCCCGAGCCACATGGAGGCAGTGAGCGGATTTGCAGGGGTTTGTCACTCCCGGTATTGGGGGTGAGGTCACGCTGTGTTTAGGAGTGCCATTACATGAAGTCCTTGGCCAAGGCAGGAGATTTACTGGTGGTATTCCAGTAGTATCTCAGGGTGTTCTGGGCTACACCCCGACACGACATGTACCGTTTTTGGGGGTCTGACTTTTACCAACCTCCTAGGCCCGCCATGCGATGCTCATAGACGAACGGACCAGACTGTATGGATATTGTCACTGACAGGCCCAGTAGGGTGTCAGCATGAGTTCGCTCATCGACGTCCCTTTTGGTCAATACCTGGTAGCCCGTTACGTATGGCTAATATCTCTGACGTGCTGGTGGTTAAATCCACAACCAAAGTATTGACGAGTCTTTAGAGTCCCCCACAGACCGTTTCTCAAGTTTCGGGCGAAACGCTGTAGAGGCCGTATGGAGATACGGCAGGGTTCTATCAGATATGTGCGGTATTGCACGGATCATGATCGGACGGATAATACTAGTGGGCTTTGGTTTAAGCCGGATCCTAGTATTGTACTGTGTAGATTTTGTCTCATTGCATTTGTATTCGGTCGCAATACAAATGCGGGTATGTATATACAGTCACGGGGTTTTCCTGTAATTTATTACGGGATCGTTTTTCTGAAGTTGCCAGTTTGCTTTCCGTTTCGGCCATTTTTCCTTTGTTCTTTTTTTGGCTGAAATTTGGTGGAGGGGGTTATTTGCAATTGTGCATGGAGAAGAATTTTTGTGATAGCTTCATGATGTTTTAACCATCATTTGACTTTTGGTTCATCGTGGTTCTTGCCTCTCATGATTACCTTTTTGTTCATCATGGTTGTTGATGATGGCAGTTGATTTGGATTTGATTGTGATCATTGCTTATTATCATCACTCTTTCTCTCTCTTGCATTATGTTGCGAGCCCTTTCCAAATCAGTCTTGGGAGACATCTCTTTGGAGAGGGTGATTCCGTGACAAGCCGGTAGATTACCGAGCTTGGAATCTTCCATACTGAATCGTTTCAGTATGGTGTCGATATACCTGGACTGCGAAAGTCCCAACATCCTCTTAGATCTATCACGATAGATCTGGATCCCCAGAATGTAGTTGGCATTGCCCAGGTCCTTCATGGAGAACCTCTGTGACAAGAATCCTTTAACTGACTGTAGCATAGGAATGTCATTTCCTATTAGGAGAATGTCATCCACGTACAAGACGAGGAATACCACAGTTCTCCCTACAATCTTACTGTAAATGCATGGTTCATCAGGGTTTTTGATAAAGTCGAATTCTTTGACAGTATCATCAAAGCAGATGTTCCAACTCTGCGATGCCTTCTTCAGTCCATAGATGGACTTGAGCAACTTGCACACTTTACCGCTGCTCCCACTCTGAATGAATACCTCCGGCTGATCCATATAGACGCACTCTTCTAAATATCCATTTAGGAAAGCTGTCTTTACGTGCATCTGCCAGATCTCATAATCGTGGAAGGCAGCAATGGCAAGAAGGATCCGAATGGATTTGAGCATAGCCACTGGAGAAAAGTTCTCGTCATAGTCCAAACCAGGTCGTTGATGAAAAACCCTTTGCTATAAGTCTAGCATTATAGGTTTCAACCTACCCATCTACACCAATCTTCTTTCTGAAGATCCATTTGCAGCCTACGAGTTTTACCCCTTCTGGAGCAAAGTCCAAAGTCCAAGCTTTGTTGGTGTACATGGACTCCATCTCGGTGCGCGTTGCATCCAGCCATTTTACCGAGTCACTGCTCTGAATGGCTTGCTGGAAGCTAGTAGGCTCATCATAATCAATAGTGCAATCCTCTCTATCCCCGTCTTTGAGAAAACCGTAGTATCTCTCGGGCGGATGAGACTGCCTACTACTCCTGCGGAGTGGCGCTGGGATGTCCGGTTCTCCTGAACCTTCTGGTTCTACCAAGGTTTCAGTAATAGCTTGTGGTTCTGGAATTTCTTCCAGTTCTATTGCGCTCCCACTTATCTGATTTTCTAAAAATTCAGTTTCCAAGAAGTGGGAATGCTGAGAAACAAAAACCTTTTGTTCCTCTGCGGAATAGAAAAGATACCCCATGGAGTTTTTTGGGTATCCCACAAACTTACACAGTACTGAGCGTGCCTCGAGCTTGTCCGCATGCTGCTTCTTTACAAAAGCTGTACATCCCCATGTCTTAAGATACTTAAGACACGGTTTCTTCCCACTCCACATCTGATATGGGGTGGTAGGCACAGTCTTGGTTGGAGCCTTGTTCAAGAGATATGCAGCTGTTTCTAGTGCATAACCCCAGAAAGATCACGGTAACTCAGCCTTACTCATCATGAAACGAACCATATCCAATAGGGTTCGATTCTGCCTTTCCGATACACCGTTGTGCTGTGGTGTGTATGGAGGAGTAAGCTGAGAGAGAATTCCATTCTCTTTTAAGTAGTCCAGAAACTCGGCACTCAAGTATTCACCACCTCGATCAGATCTCAGTGTCTTGATACTTTTGCCTGTTTGTTTTTCAACTTCATTCTTGTATTCCCGAAATTTCTCAAAGGCCTCGGATTTATGCTTCATTAGGAAGACATGTCCATACCTAGAGAAATCATCTGTGAAAGTATTGAAGTATGAATAACCACTTCGCGCATGTGTAGACATTGGACCACACACGTCACTGTGTATGAGTCCCAAGAGCTCGCTCGCTCTTACTCCGTGTCAAGTGAATGGAGTCTTTGTCATCTTTCCCATGAGACAAGATTCACAAGTGGCATAAGACTGGTACTCAAACGGATTCAAGTATTCCTCTTTATGTAACTTTGTCAACCGTGTCTCATTAATGTGACCCAGTCTACAATGCCATAAGAAAGCCTGATTTAATTCCGGAGACTTTCTTTTAAGTGTGTTCTGGACACTGAAAATCTAAGCTTGATTCAATACGTATATCCCGTTTTCTAATGTACCTGACCCAATCAGAAGTTGATTTAGGTGGATGTGGACCACATCGCTTACAAAAGTAAAATCATATCCTTCCTCAGAAAGTAAGGATACAGATATGATATTACAAGTCGCACCTGGTACATACAAACAGTTACGCAGAATCAATATCTGCCCAGTTGTCAGTCCAAGATGATATTCCCCTACGGATTCAGCGTTCATGCTCATTCCGTTAGCAACCCTGAGATTCATATCACCTATCCTGATAACCCTACAGTTTCTCAGAGCTTGTAACGAATTACAGATGTGAGATCCTGATCCGGTATCCAATACCCAGGAAGTAGGGTTAACTGACATACAGTTCTCTATTACAAACACACCCGAAGCCGAAGCCACAACATGCTTCGAGTTCTGGCTACTGGCTTTGCTAGCCCTGCAATCCTTCTGCCAATGTTCATTCCCATAACAATGGGAACGCCCCTCTTTTACTATATCCAGTCTCGAAACTTTTGCCATTCTCTTTCCTTCTACTTCCCTGGTTTCCTTCAGGGTAGAAGGTAGAGACTGTAGAATCAAGTCAGTATCTGACCCATTCTTCAACGTGGTCTTCAGGTCTGTGAGCTCAAAATAGCTGGTCTCTGTAAGGACGTTGCCCCCTACAGATGACCCGATAGCCAACCTCGCTGGAAGCCATTCGTTCGAGGTCTCATATCTTGCGATACGAGATTGCTCTCCATATAAATCTTTGTTATGGAGGAAGATAGAAACTAAGTCCATCTTCTCGTGCTGCCTCTGGTATGCACCATCAACTGAGGCTAACACGAGGCACTTGGCCTTCGCACAGTCTTTTTCCGATATCTTATGGATATCAATATTCATGACAGGGGAAACTGGTCCTGAGACGGTAGGGGTTGGATTAGTTAAGAGGTGTCTCAGCTTGTCATGGGAAATGGACATCTGGACATACCTTTGCCAGTCATAACAGTCAGATTCAGTCTTTTATTATCTAGATGTAACCTATGTCTGGTCACTGGGTTGCTGCAATTAAGAGAGAGAGAAGAAAACACTTAGCATGATGCTCTTGGAAGTTTAGATTGGTTTTTAGTTTATCTAAACAGGATGGCTCCCACTGTCTCTCGAATCCCTCCTCAAACCATAAAGGAAGAATTAGTCGGGATCAATCTCACCGTACAATACTTGCTTAACCGTTCAGCCAGGCCAGTGTCAGTACTTCGAGGGAGGTTTTCCAACGCTTTCACGAAGTTCCTTAATTAAGTAACCTCTTTTCCCTGTGGGCGTAGCCCCGCTAACACCTTTCTAGACACCTACTTGGTTTATAGCATTGATCATTAAGTGAGAAAGTTCCCGAGGAGTAGCATATACTCACAGTAGGATCGGGATCCAAATATCATCGTGTAATAAAACTGAAGGAATCCTACCAGAATTATCACACTCCAAATGGTATGCAGCACTAGCAAGTTTCAGTTTCTTTAGAAACTCCCGATGTGGATTTTTGCCCCATGCTCTTATCACCTTGACGAAGGTCAACAAGTCATAAGTCACATGTCAAGTTCTACCCGTCATTGTCCAGGTTAATTTGAA
This sequence comes from Agapanthus africanus, assembly GCA_030015575.1. Taxonomy (NCBI): domain Eukaryota; kingdom Viridiplantae; phylum Streptophyta; class Magnoliopsida; order Asparagales; family Amaryllidaceae; genus Agapanthus; species Agapanthus africanus. The sequence continues at coordinate 124,540,331 of JASDDO010000031.1, forward strand.
CCCACCCGTATATACCCTTGACGAAGGTCAACAAGGTAATACGACTGTCCCAAACCAACGCATCTTTCTATGCTACATATGAACACCCAACAGCTACCAATCACTATGCCTTGATGAAGGTCAACAAACATAGCTTGAATACTATTGAATATTCATATGAAATGACGGAGGGATATGAATGGTTTTGGCAAAACCGTGAACGTAGTGAACTTGATATAATCGAAGGAACGGGATAGCTTTTAAAAGGAGTGGCTTAAGGTCCGCGTTTAAAAGTTGTTTTTGAAAAGAACCGAGCGGTTTTGAAATTGTTCCAACGACTTTACTTTGGTTTATTTTCTTGCATTAATTTTAATGCGTCCCATTATTTAATCGTACCATTGCAGAAAACAACGAAAATATGACGTACGCTTATGCCATCCGCATTCGCCACGGGGTCCCGTCATCACCCGTTAGGTTACTTAACTAACGACAGAGCGGGGGCTGGACTAGCGCGGATGCAAAACATAAGCAACGCCTAAATTGATATCATATATATATATATATACATTCGTCAGATGCAATGATAGCCATTCCAGATCACAGATGAACACTTTGGATATACTAGGAATCAGCGATTCGTTCGAGCCTGCAACGAAAGACGGATTGCACGGTCGCGATGAATAGCCAAACCCCATCCTAGACCCCTACGGATGCGGCAAACTACCCGCCAAGTACCCAAAGTGAAGCAACCTCCCTCAACAACGTGAGTAGGCCACTCGGCACTTCGAGATACCCGGTAGTTTGTGCACCCCACCTTGGGTCTATCCTAGGAGCAAAAATAGTAAAAAAAATAATATACAATGGCGGCTACAACCTCATCCCGGATGTGCGGCCATAAATAATATTACATCAATTACAAATTTTACATTGAATGAAAGAAAAAACAAACTCTCATCTCACATCCCCGGCTATTCATTCGCGACAATCCAACGAGTTCATATACACAAACCATCAACATTACAGATCACAGATATGTATAACCCCCACTAATCGACGTATAGCGATTAGCTGACGTTCAATACATATTTTACATCACAGAGAAAATCCATTAGCCAAAGTGTACGGAATTTCGATCAAAATACGGATTTGTAACCACCCCAAACACAAATTTGTTTTCTGGAAACTCTGGGCGGAAAAAAAATATACTAAAAATCCCAAAACATCCAACTAAGAACACTGCACCAAAAACGGTCCACGGCCGAGTCAACTCGGCCGCGGATCCGCGGCCAGAAGCGTGTTCTTGCCGCGGTTCCGCGGCTCTTTGACCGCGTCACTGGATCATTTTTGGTGGGTGTTTTTAGAAAACCCTGAGCCGATTTTTCATGTATGTTAAATAATTTTTAAAGCAGTATAAAAAATCGGCAGAAAGTTGATTTTTCCGGACATGTTTTGCGAATTTTTTCCGATCGAGATTGTAAATACATTGCTAACATGCTAGTTTATGTTTAGCTAGGCTGTGATACCACTGTAAGTCCACGTTGCTCACCCCGGTTCTTACGGGGAGGCGGAAACGGTAAAAAACGATTTTTGACACGAAGCAACATGGACTAAAAAGAGAGGATCTTTGCTAAACAAAAACCTAGCAAACTATATGAGGTTCTATCTACTATGCCATAGAGATTATACCTCACGATACCGGTCCTTCGGGTTTTCTCTCCGCTGTCCTGCTCGTCCATCTAAGCTCCGAGGATCGATCCGGATCTTGATCACCTCCGCGGCCTTCTTGAGTCGAAGACGATCCACCCGAGAGTTGTGCTCCGAGCTCCACCTCGAGCCGAGGTAACTAGGGCAACAAGATCGCTAGGCTTGATGTCTTAGGTTGTGTAGAAGAGGTAGATGGATGTGTTTGTCTATTTGGATCCTTTTTCTCTCAACATATGAGATCAAAGGAAATATCAAGAGGAGGAAGAAGAACTAGCAACCATGGAGCTTTCTCATTTTAAGAGAGAGAATGAGAAAAGAATAATGAGCTAAAGAAAAAGAACCATGGTTGCAATAATGCATATACATCATCATTACTAATCCTTTCATGATAAAGTTGATGGCTACATTTGAATTGACCATTTTCATATCAATAATAAAAAGAACACCAAAGAATACTCTAGACCTTTCATGAAGGTCCAAGTCAATTTTGGTCAAACGGTCAACAAAGTCAAGTGTGGTCAAATGGTCAAAGCAATTAGCCATATCATAATTATCACTAAAAATATTAGTAAATAAAGTCCCCGGCCCATAATGGTTTTGACCGAACCAACTGCCAAAACCCAAATGAGTCCGCCTCATAATGGTTTTGATCGAATCAACTGTCAAAACCCTTATGAGGCACTACCTTCTTCTTCGCTCCTCACAACTGTGCATACACACCCGCATCCGCATTCCGTAGAATGCGACTGCGGAGAAGATAAAACAAATCCATCCGTGCAATACTAGGATCCGGCTTAAACCAAAGCCCACTAGTATTGCCTGCCCGAACAGCATACGCACACAAGTGCACGTAAGTGATCGTAGCCCTGCCGTAAAACAATACGGCCTCTACACCTTTCGCTCAGTGGAGGGAAACTTTCTGTGTGGGACTCTAAAGACTCGACACTACGCTGGCAGTGGGTTTAACCACAGACTGCAAGCGGCACTAGCTGTACGTAACGGTCCCCTGGTAGATGTCGATAAGAAGGCCGATGAGGTAAACCCATCCGAACTCCTACTGAGCCTGAATGTGACAATCTCCGTACAGTCCGGTCTGTTCGTCTAATAATATCTCATGGCGGGCCTAGGGGGGTGGCGAACGTCAGTCCCCTAATAGCGGTACAAGTCGTGTCGGAGTGTAGCCTAGAACACCCTGAGATAACACTGGAAACCTACCAGTATATCTCGTTTGCCCTGGCCAGGGACGACTATGTGTAATGGCTCTCCTAGACACAGCGCGATATCAACCCCCAATACCTGGAAAGACGAATCCTGTCTAACCATCACTGCCTCCAAGTGCTTCGGGACTGCACCCAACTACTACCTATTTGCACGACTACTTTGAACCGTGGTAGGGTAGTAATCAAAGAACAGTGGGAACACACTCGAGGCGAAGTGACAATGTCAAGTCAACGGACTAAGTTATACTCATATCACCTGGGAACCGATAACTGACGATAGGTATAATACCAACCAACAGTTCCCGACGAGTCCTGTCCAGTGTACTCGTAACCTAACTAGCACCCGCATACTATCTCCAGTACGACGTACTGATGGCTATGGGACAGACCATCTCCCCTGCTGGGATGAGAAGCGCATACGCTAGTCTACTCCGGAGTATCGATGCGCTGTCTCGATAATCCTACGACTAGGGACCTGTATAAGGATGTGCTTATAGATTACCCAGCCCCCATAAGTGCGACTGCCATCACAACGCTGGTAATCAAGTAAAGATCCTAAGGGCTCCACTAATATGTATAAGCAATATGCTAAAAGAAACACATGCACATATTAAAGTAGAAACAAACCAAGTAGCATACTACCATTTTGAGCAAGATTGTCTATACAACTGTGAATATCCTAAGCTTCCATTAAGTAATATACAGTATGATACAGTAATGGCCTCTAGGGCATATACACTAACAAAATCCTGTAAATCTCATAACTGTTAGTGTATATGCCCTAGAGGCCATTACTGTATCATACTAGTATGTATATTACTTAATGGAAGCTTGGGATATTCACCTTGTATTGACAATCTTGCTCAAAATGGTAGTATGCTACTTGGTTTGTTTCTGCTTTAATGTGTGCATGTTTTTCTTTTAGCATATCGCCTTTACACATTAGTGGAGCCCTTAGGATCTTTGCTTGATTACCAGCGTTGTGATGGCAGTCACACTCGTGGGGGCTGGGTAATCTATAAGCACATCCTTAAGCAGGTCCCTAGTCGCAGGACTATCGAGACAGGGCGTCGATACTCCGGAGTAGACTAGCGTATGCGCTTCTTATCCCAGTTTGGGAGACGGTCTGTCCCACAGCCGTCAGTACGTCGTACTTGAGATAGTATGCTGGTGCTCGTTAGGTTACGAGTACACTGGACAGGACTCGTCGGGAACTGTTGGTTGGTATTATACTTATCGTCGGTTATCAGTTCCCAGGTGACATGAGTACAGCTTAGTCCGTTGACTTGACACTGTCACTTCGCCTCAAGTGTGTTCCCACTGTACTTTGATTACTACCCTACCACGGCTCAAAGGAGTCGTGCAAACAGGTAGTTTTTGGGTGCAGTCCCGAAGCACTTGGAGGCAGTGACGGTTAGACATGATTCGTCTCTCCCAGTATTGGGGGTTGATATCGCGCTGTGTCTAGGAGAGCCATTACACAATGTCCCTGGCCAGGGCAAGCGAGATAGACTGGTAGGTTTCCAGTGTTATCTCAGGTGTTCTTGGCTACACTCCGACACGACTTGTACCGCTAGTAGGGGACTGACGTTTACCGCCCCCTAGGCCCGCCATGCGATGTTATCAGACGAACAGACCGGACTGTGCGGAGACTGTCACATTCAGGCTCAGTAGGAGTTCAGATGGGTTTCTCCTCGTCCGTCTTCTTGTCGGCATCTACCTGGGGACCATTACGCACAGCTAGTGCCGCTTACGGTCTGTGGTTAAACCCATTGCCAGCGTAGTGTCGGGTCTTTAGAGTCCCACACAGAAAGCTATTCTCCTTTAGGCAAAAGAGTAGAGGTCGCATGGTTTTGCGACAGGTCGCATGGTTTTGCGACAGGGTTCGGTCACATCCGTGCACTTGTGCACGTTTAGTGTCCGGACAGTTAACACTAGCGGGCTTTGGTTAAAGCCAGATCCTAGTGTACGTTTTGGGATTGGTTTTATCTCGTATGTATTCGTGTTCTTCGGAACGTGGATGCGGGTGTGTATGCACAGTTGACAGAGAGACAGAGGCAGAGAATTCTCATTGGGGTTGTTGACTATTGACTGTTGACTTTTGGTAAAACCCTAATGAGAATATGAAATATGATTAACAATAATATTAATTAAGTATTATAGTGACATGGTTGTTGAGGGGTTGACTTTGTTGACTTGTTGACTTTGTTGACCGGTTGACTAGGTTGGACTAGTTGACCATCATCATTACAATGGCTATCATTTCATGGCAAAGACTTTTGCTTGCTTGTTTCTTCTTGCAAAATGAGTGCATGAAATGATATGGCCATTTTTTACTTGAACCATCACATAATACTTGATTACTATTTTTTGTTATGATGATTTTGGATTATGAGAGCTTGGATAGCAAAAGAGTTACTCATTCTCTCATTTGCTCTCTCAATCTTGCTTGAGCTCTCCCTCTTGCTCTTCCTCTTGCTCTCTCTCTAGCTCAAGGAAACTCCCTTTCATGAGTTGAGAAACATTGTCTTAGAGATAAAAGAAAACCCATATCACTTCTCTACTCTTCCTAGTTCACAAAGTTTAGCAAACCAAGTGTTCTAGTTTCTTCTAGTTTGAAGAGAAGCCAAAGGTAGAAGCTTTCAGGTGGATCCATCTTCGGCGCAAGGAGACGACGAGGTGAGGCCGATCCGTACACCGTAAAGAGTTGAAGACGAAGGAGTTCAAGAAAGGTATAACCCCCTAACCGAGCAGGTAAAACTCTTGTTAGGTTTGTTAGATAGCTGTTTAACAAAGATCCGTATTTTGAGTCCAAGTTACCACCTCTTGAAAAATCGTTTTTCATCATTTCCGCAAGCCCGTAAGTACCGGGAGAGGTAACGTGGACTTACAGTGGTATCAGAGCCAGGTTAAACACTATCTAACATGTTAGCAAAGTAACTAGAAATTCGATCGGAGAAAAAGTCGCGAAATACGCCCGGAACACAAACTTTCTGTCGTTTTTTAAACTGCTGTAAAAATTATTTGACATATACCAAAAATCGACTCAGGGTTTTTATAGTATACTGCAGAAAAACGATCCACAGAACCGACCAACTCACCGCGGTTCTGCGGCAAGAACAGATTCTTGCCGCGGATCCGCGGCCGAGTTGACTCGGCCGTGGATCGGTTTCACTGCAGTATACTTTATGGGGTATTTTGGGATTTTTGGAGTATGTTTTTTCAGCCCAGATTTTACAGAAAGAAAAATTTGTTTTTGGGGCTTAAAAAACCGTATTTTGATCGAGTTTCTAAAGACTTAAGCTAACAGGTTTATATCTGTAATGTGATATATGTATTGAACGTCTGCTAATCGCTATATGTCGATTAGTAGGGGTTATACATATCTGTGATCTGTAATGTTGATGGTATGTGTATATGAATTCATTTGATTGTCGCTGGTGAATAGCCGGGGGTTGTGAGATGAGAGTTTTCTTTATCTTTCAATTCATGTAAAATATGTAAATTGATGTAATATTATTTGTATGGCCGCACAACCGGGTCGGGGTTGTAGCCGTCATTGTATAATTTCTTTTTACTGTTTTTGCTCCTAGGATAGATCCAAGGTGGGGTGCACAAACTACCGGGTATCTCGAAGTGCCGAGTGGCCTACTCACGAGTTGAGGGAGGTTGCTTCGCTTCGGGTACTTGGCGGGTAGTTTGCCGCACCCGTAGGGGTCTAGGGTGGGGTTTGGCTATTCACCGCGACCGTGTAATCCGCTTTTCGTTACAGGCTCGTACGAATTGCGGATTCCTAGTATATGCATTGTGTTCATCTGTGATCTGAAATGGCTATCATTGCAATATATTTATATATGATATTATTTAGGCGTTGCTTATGTTTTGCATCCGCGCTAGTCCAGCCCCCGCTCTGTCGTTAGTTAAGTAACCTAACGGGTAATGACGGGGCCCCGTGGCGAATGCGGATGGCATAAGCGTACGTCATATTTTTGTTGTTTTCTGCAATGATAGGATTAAATGATGAGACGCATTAAAATTAATGCAAGTAAAATAAACCAAGTAAAAGTCGTTGGAACACTTTGAAAACCACTCGGTTCTTTTCAAAACCAAAATTTTAAATGCGGAGCATGAACCACTCCTTTTTGAATGCTATCTCGTTCCATCGATTATATCAAGTTCACTACGTTCACGGTTTCGTAAAAACCATTCGTAGCCCTCCGTCGTTTCACATGAATGGTCAATAAGTATTCAAGCTATGTATGTTGGCCAAAGTCAAGGCATATTGATTGGTAGTTATTGGGTATTCATGTGCAGCAAAGATACATGTGTTGGTTTGGGGCAGTCGTTCTACCATGTTGGCCAAAGTCAAGGGTATGTGCGGGTGGGCTCAAATTAACCTGGAGAATGACGGGTAGAACTTGACATGTGACTTATGATATTTTGGCCAATGTCAAGGTCATAAGAGCATGGGGCAAAAATCCACATCGGGAGTTTCAAAAGAACTGAAACTTGCTAGCGTTGCATACCATTTGGAGTGTGATGATTCTGGTAGGATTCCTTCAGTTTTGTCACGCGATGATATTTGGATCCCGATCCTACTGTGAGTATATGCTACACCTCCGGAACTTTCTCACTTAACGATCAATGCTATAAACCAAGTAGGTGTCTAGAAAGGTGTTAGCGGGGCTACGCCCACAGGGAAAAGAGGTTATTTAATTAAGGAACTTCGCGAAAGCGTTGGAAAGCCTCCCTCGAAGTACCGACACTGGCCTGGCTGAATGGTTAAGCAAGTATTGTACGGTGAGATTGGTCCCGACTAATTCTTCCTTTATGGTTTGAGAAGGGATTCGAGAGACAGTGGGAGCCATCCTGTTTAGACAAATTAAAAACGACTCTAAACTTGCAAGAGCATCATGCTAAAGTGTTTCTTCTCTCTCTCCTAATTGCAGCGACCAAACATCATGACTGGACTTAAGTTACTACTAGATAAAAACATACTGACAGGGCCAAACTACAAAGATTGGCTCAGGAATGTCAAAATGGCAATCACTTATGACAAGTTGGGGTATCTTCTTACCACCAAAGCTCCCCTTGTCCCAGGTCCCAAAACCAGCGTCGCGGATAGGGAAATCCGTAAGACCCGGGAAATCGACTGCGCGAAGGCCAAGTGCCTCGTGCTTCGTGCTTTCCTCTATGGACAACGAACATCTGAGGAGGCACGAGAATATGGACCTCAAATCCATATTTCTCCATACAAAAGAACTGTATGGAGAGCAATCTCGTATCGCCAGATACGAAGTGTCGAAGAAGTTGTTTTTCGGCAAGATTGGCCGTCGGATCATCGGTAGCGGAACACGTGCTTAAGATGATTGGCTACATAGAGGAGCTCGCGGACCTTAGGACCATGTTGGAGAATGAGCTCTATACGTACTTGATTCTTCAGTACCTTCCTTCCACTTACGCCCAGTTCATCCTGAATTTCAACTTGCAAGAAAAGGAAGTTGAACTTTCAGAGCTCCTCAACATGCTGAGGAGTGCAGAGGGCACCCTACAGAAAGGTAGGGAAACATCCACTTTGTTTGTAGGAAGATCTTCCTCTTCTAGGTCCAAGGAGAAAGCCAAGGGAAAGAAGAAGAAAACCCCCGCCAAACTAAGGTGCGGTGTTAGTAAGGTGGATACGAAGGGAAAGGCCAAAGCAACAAAGGTAGCGGGGAAGCTTGTGGATAAGGAAGAATGCTTTTACTGTCACAAGAGTGGACACTGGAAGAAAGATTGCAAGGCTTGGAAAACCAGAACACAGGATCTGAAGCAGGTTGCGGCTTCAGCTTCAGGTGTGTATGTTATTGAAAACTGTCTATCAATAAACTCTACGTCCTGGGTATTGGATACCGGATCAGGATCTCATATCTGTAATTCTTTGCAGGCGTTGAGAAAGCGTAGGTTTTTGAAAGCAGGTGACATGACCCTCAAAGATGCAAACGGAGCTAGCATGGATGCTGAGGCCGTGGGGGACTATCACCTGGGAATGTCAGATGGACATGTTTTGGTTTTACGTAATTGCTTTTTTGTACCCAATGCAACTTGTAATATCATTTCTGTATCTTTGATTTCTAAAGAAGGTTATGAATTTGCGTTTGTAAGTAATGTTGTAAACATTCACCTTAAATCAAGTTCTGATTGGGTCAGGTACATTAAGCAATGGTATATACGTATTAAACCAACCACAGATTTTCAATGTCCAGAATACACACAAAAGAAAGTCTCCGGAAATAAATCAGACTTTCTTATGGCATTGTAGACTGGGTCACATCAATGAGAGAAGGTTGACGAAGTTACATACAGAAGGATATTTGGATCCGTCCGAATATCAATCATATGCAACTTGTCAATCCTGTCTGAAAGGAAAGATGACAGAGACTCCATTCACTGGACACGGAGTGAGAGCGAGCGAGCTCTTGGGACTCGTACACAGCGACGTGTGCGGTCCAATGTCTACGCATGCACGAAGCGGTTATTCTTACTTCATTACTTTTACGGATGACTTTTCAAGGTACGGTTATGTCTTCTTAATGAAACATAAATCCGAAGCCTTTGGAAAATTCCAGGAATATAAGAATGAAGTAGAAAAACAAACAGGAAAATGTATCAAAACACTGAGATCTGATCGAGGTGGTGAATACTTAAGTGCCGAATTCCTAGATTACTTAAAAGAGAATGGAATTCTCTCTCAGCTTACTCCTCCGTACACCCCGCAACATAACGGTGTATCGGAGAGACGGAACCACACCCTATTGGATATGGTACGGTCCATGATGAGTAACGCTGAGTTACTGCGATCATTCTGGGGATGTGCACTAGAATCAGCTGCATACCTTTTGAACCGAGTTCCAACTAAGACTGTGCCTACTACACCATATCAAATGTGGTATGGGAAGAGACCCTATCTTAATCACATTAAGACATGGGGATGTCCAGCTTTTGTCAAAAAGTAGCATGCGGACAAGCTCGAAGAACGCTCAGTACAGTGCAAGTTTGTAGGATATCCAAAGAACTCCAAGGGATATTTCTTCTATTGCGAAGAGGAACAAAAGGTTTTTGTTTCTCGGCATGCGCACTTCTTGGAAACTCAGTTTTTGGAGAATCAGATAAGTGGGAGCGCAATAGAACTGGACGAAATTCCAGAACCACGAGCTATTACTGAAAGCTTAGTAGAACTTGAGGGTTCGAAAGATCAGGACATTCCTACGCCGCTCCGTAAAAGTAGTAGGCAGTCTCATCCGCCCGAGAGATACTACGGTTTTCTCATAGACGGGGATAGAGAGGATTGCATCATTGATAGTGATGAGACGACTAGCTTCCAGCAGGCCATTCAGAGCGTTGACTCGGTAAAATGGCTGGATGCAATGCGGACCGAAATGGAGTCCATGTACACCAACAAACTATGGACGTTGGACATTGCTCCAGATGGGGTAAAACCCGTAGGATGCAAGTGGATCTTCAAAAGTAAGATTGGTGTAGATGGACAGGTTGAGACCTATAAAGCTAGACTTGTTGCAAAGGGTTTCCGTCAAAGACCTGGCTTGGACTATGACGAAACCTTTTCCCCAGTGGCTATGCTGAAACCCATTCGGATCCTTTTTGCCATTGCTGCCTTCCACGATTATGAGATCTGGCAAATGGACGTAAAGACCGCTTTTCTAAATGGAAATTTAGAGGAGTGTGTCTATATGGACCAGCCACAGGGTTTCATTCAGAGTGGGAGCAGCGGAAAGGTGTGCAAGTTGCTTAAGTCTATCTATAGACTAAAGCAGGCATCGCGGAGTTGGAACATCTGTTTTGATGAAACGGTCAAAGAATTTGTCTTTATCAAAAATCCAGATGAACCATGCATCTATAGTAGATTTGTAGCGAGAACTGTAGTATTCCTCGTTTTATACGTGGATGACATTCTCTTGATAGAAAATGACATTCCTATGCTACAATCTGTCAAAGGTTTCTTGTCACACAGGTTCTCCATGAAAGACCTGGGTGATGCCTCATACATTCTGGGGATCCGGATCTATCGTGACAGATCCAAGACGATACTGGGACTCTCACAGTCCAGGTACATTGACACCATACTGAAAAGATTCAGTATGGAAGATTCCAAGCGCGGTAATCTACCGGCTTGTCACGGGATCACCCTCTCCAAAGAGATGTCTCTCAAGACTGATTTGGAAAGGGATCGCATATCTATTATACCCTACGCTTCTGCGGTACGCTCTATAATGTATGCGATGTTGTGTACCAGACCAGATGTAGCTTATGCACTGAGTGTGGTAAGCCGGTATCAGTCAAACCCTGGGGAGAAACACTGGATAGCAGTAAAGAACATTCTCAAGTACCTGAGAAGGACTAAGGAGATGTTCTTGGTGTATGGCGGAAAAGACCTCCAGATCTAGTCCTTTGCTGACTCCAGCTTCCCGAGTGACAAGGATGATTCCAAGTTCATGTCGGGTTATGTCTTTACCCTCTATGGAGGGGCGGTGTGTTGGAAGAATTCCCAACAGGAGACCGTTGCTGACTCGACGATGGAAGCGGAATATATCGTTGCTGTAGATGCCGCAAAAGAAGCTGTCTGGATAAGGAAGTTCCTAACAGAACTTCAGGTGGTTCCGTCCATTGTTGATCCAGTACATCTGTATTGCGACAACAACGGGGCTATAGCTTTAGCGAAGGAACCCAGGTCCCATCAGAAATCCAGACACATCTTGAGGCGGTATCACCTGATCAGGGAGATCGTAGGTCGCCGGGAGATCGAGGTTCGGAGAGTTGCTACAGAAGATAACACTGCTGATCAATTGATGAAGGCCTTACCCCAGACTCAGTTTGAGCGGCTGATCGAGATGATAGGTCTTCGATACTCCAGTACGTGGCCTTAGTGCAAGTGGGAGATTGTTAGTGTATATGCCCTAGAGGCCATTACTGTATCATACTAGTATGTATATTACTTAATGGAATCTTGGGATATTCACCTTGTATTGACAATCTTGCTCAAAATGGTAGTATGTTACTTGGTTTGTTTCTTCTTTACTGTGTGCATGTGTTTCTTTTAGCATATCGCCTTTACACATTAGTGGAGCCCTTAGGATCTTTGCTTGATTACCAGCGTTGTGATGGCAGTCACACTCGTGGAGGCTGGGTAATCTATAAGCACAACCTTATGCATGTCCCTAGTCATAGGACTATCGAGACAGGGCATCGATACTCCGGAGTAGACCAGCGCATGCGCTTCTTATCCCAGTTTGGGAGACGGTCTGTCCCACAGCCATCAGTACGTCGTACTTGAGATAGTATGCGGGTACTCGTTAGGTTACGAGTACACTGGACAGGACTCGTCGGGAACTGTTGGTTGGTATTATACCTATCGTCAGTTATCAGTTCCCAGGTGACATGAGTACAGCTTAGTCCGTTGACTTGACGCTGTCACTTCGCCTCGAGTGTGTTCCTACTGTACTTTGATTACTACCCTACCACGGCTCAAAGGAGTCGTGCAAACATGTAGTTTTTGGGTGCAGTCCCGTAGCACTTGGAGGAAGTGACGGTTAGACAGGATTCGTCTCTCCCGATTTTGGGGGTTGATATCGCGCTGTGTCTAGGAGAGCCATCACACAAAGTCCCTGGCCTGGGCAAGCGAGATAGACTGGTAGGTTTCCAATGTTATCTCAGGTGTTCTGGGCTACACTCCGACAAGACTTGTACCGCTAGTAGGGAACTGACGTTTACCGCCCCCATAGGCCCGCCATGCGATGTTATCAGACGAACAAACCGGACTGTACGGAGACTGTCACATTCAGGCTCAGTAGGAGTTCAGATGGGTTTCACCTCATCCGTCTTCTTGTCGGCATCTACCTGGGGACCGTTACGCACAGCTAGTGCCGCTTGCGGTCTGTGGTCAAACCCACTGCCAGCGCAGTGTCGAGTCTTTAGAGTCCCACACAGAAAGCTATTCGCCTTTAGGCAAAAGAGTAGAGGTCGCATGGTTTTGCGACAGGTCGCATAGTTTTGCGACAGGGTTCGGTCACATCCGTGCACTTGTGCACGTTTAGTGTCCGGACAGTTAACACTAGCGGGCTTTGGTTTAAGCCAGATCCTAATGTACATTTTGCGATTGGTTTTATCTCGTATGTATTCGTGTTCCTCGGAACGCGGATGCGGTTTTGTATGCACAGTTGACAGAGAGACAGAGGCAGAGAATTCTCATTGGGGTTGTTGACTGTTGACTGTTGACTTTTGCTAAAACCCTAATGAGAATACGAAATATGATTAACAATAATATTATTAAGTATTATAGTGGCATGGTTGTTGAGGGGTTGACTTTGTTGACTTGTTGACTTTGTTGACCGGTTGACTAGGTTGGACTAGTTGACCATCATCATTACAATGGCTATCATTTCATGGCAAAGACTTTTGCTTGCTTGTTTATTCTTGCAAAATGAGTGCATGAAATGATATGGCCATTTTTTACTTGAACCATCACATAATACTTGATTACTATTTTTGGTTATGATGATTTTGGATTATGAGAGCTTGGATGGCAAAAGAGTTACTCATTCTCTCATTTGCTCTCTCTCTCTTGCTTGAGCTCTCCCTCTTGCTCTTCCTCTTGCTCTCTCTCTAGCTCAAGGCAACTCCCTCTCATGAGTTGAGAAACATTGCCTTAGAGATAAAAGAAAACCCATATCACTTCTCTACTCTTCCTAATTCACAAGGTTTAGCAAACCAAGTGTTCTAGTTTCTTCTAGTTTGCAGAGAAGCCAAAGGTAGAAGCTTTCAGATGGATCCATCTTCGGCGCAAGGAGATGATGAGGTGAGGCCGATCCGTACACCGCAAAGAGTAGAAGACGAAGAAGTTCAAGAAAGGTATAACCCCCTAACCGAGTAGGTAAAACTCTTGTTAGGTTTGTTAGATAGCTGTTTAACAAAGATCCGTATTTTGAGTCCATGTTACCACCTCTTGAAAAATCGTTTTTCATCATTTCCGCAAGCCCGTAAGTACCGGGAGAGGTAATGTGGACTTACAGTGGTATCAGAGCCAGGTTAAACACTATCTAACATGTTAGCAAAGTAACTAGAAATTCGATCGGAGAAAAAGTCGCGAAATACGCCCGGAACACAAACTTTCTGTCGTTTTTTAAACTGCTGTAAAAATTATTTGACATATACCAAAAATCGACTCAGGGTTTTTATAGTATACTGCAGAAAAACGATCCACAGAACCGACCAACTCACCGCGGTTCCGCGGAAAGAACAGCTTCTTGCCGCGGATCCGCGGCCGAGTTGACTCGGCCGTGGATCGGTTTCACTGCAGTATACTTTATGGGGTATTTTGGGATTTTTGGAGTATGTTTTTTCAGCCCAGATTTTACAGAAAGAAAAATTTGTTTTTGGGTCTTAAAAAACCATATTTTGATCGAGTTTCTAAAGACTTAAGCTAACGGGTTTATTTCTGTAATGTGATATATGTATGGAACGTCTGCTAATCGCTATATGTCGATTAGTGGGGGTTATACATATCTGTGATCTGTAATGCTGATGGTATGTGTATATGAATTCATTGGATTGTCGCGGGTGAATAGCCGGGGGTTGTGAGATGAGAGTTTTCTTTATATTTCAATTCATGTAAAATATGTAAATTGATGTAATATTATTTGTATGGCCGCACAACCGGGTCGGGGTTGTAGCCGTCATTGTATAATTTCTTTTTTCTGTTTTTGCTCCTAGGATAAACCCAAGGTGGGGTGCACAAACTACCGGGTATATGATTTATAGAAATCCTATAATGTGAGTGTCATGGCAATCACTAACGGTGTGAGTGTAGCATATAAATCGTGCTCGTGCAACTTGAACCGTTAGTGACAGTGCAGTGTCTTATGCTATCATTTCTATATGCAGCAATAAGGTATGCTACTACAGTTCATATGAACATCTATACTAAATATCCTAACACACCCTGACGCTTAACGCAATACGGGCGATTTCCCCGTAGATGTTAAATCTGCTCACCCGGTCGTGCGCAACTCGTAGCCGACCACCTGCTTCCCTTTCTTAGCTTCGTCCGACGTACCCGCCTGCGAACCTGGAATTACACAAGAATCCATATATAAGCAACTATCTCTCAAAACGCGATATCGAAGTCAAACGATACGCTCGCGTCACGAACTAAACGCCCATTTGTACGATACGCTAAACGTGTGTACGCGTCTAAAACTCATCCCGACACGCCGCGATACGCTGGATCACCGAACCCTCTCGCGTATCGCGCGTATCGTGCGAACCAAACGTACTAGAAATACGATATAACATCCCAGATTCTACCCAGGTTAACAACTTACAAAATTATACATACCAATGGCCCTAGAAATGTAGCAGACTCCTACCCACACAAACTATACCCAAAAATTCCCTCATCTGGCCGCAAATTGCGGCCAGAAAGAATAAACCGGCGGCCTAACTTTGGAGTGGGGGTCTCGGGATCTGGTGGTGTGGTCAGGGTATATCTTGTGTGCTCCAGTTTTCTCAGTTTTGACCTGAAGTTCTCGGGACTATAGCAGATCACAGAGAGCCAAAATTTCACCTTAAAACACTAAATTTTGCAAATTTGAAACCCTATGGTATTTTGGTGTAATCTGGGGTCTAATTAGGTTTACATGGCTTCAATAACACCTATTTAGGCTAGGTTAACCAATATTAACGGCACTTAACCATAAGTCTACACAAATCACCATTTCAAGCACAAAATCTCACTTTTTATACAAACCGAAGCAAATCCTACACGAGTTAAGCAAACTAGAGAGTTAGGCTCAAGATTATACCTTACTAGACCCTATGAAGCAGGAAGAGGGAGGAGGAGGAGAAGAGGTGAGTTGCTGTTGCTGTTGCTGCTGCTGATGTTGTAGCTGCTGCTGCTGATGCTGCGGCGGCTGCTGATGCTTCTGCAACTGCTGCCTCTCTCAGCAGAGTGTGTGTGTGTGAGAGAGAGTTATGAGAATGAGAATTAGGAGAGAAATGAGAGCATAAGTCAAAGTCCCCCCTCTCTCTCTTCATTTAATGAGCATGGCTCAACCATGAAGCCCATACTCCCTCTCTCTCTCACCAAGTCAACAAGTCCACACCATTTCTCATATAAAAAAAACACATAATAAAAACCCAAATACACCTAATAAGAATTAATTAATTTAAAGAGAATGAGTTAATCCATCATGCTTGCTAATCATGGTCTAACGCCATCTCTTAACCCTAGTTTACATGCACAAGTGTGTGTGCCCAAAAAAATCCTAATAAAATATTCATTAAATATGATAAAATATTTGAAACTTAATTTGGTAAACTTTTTATTAAAACTATATATTAAAATATAATTAACCCCTAAACACAACCTAAGGTGTTACATAACCATATACCTTGGTCAATTCTATACATGAGTTAAGCATGATAGCTTAACTCACCCATGGTTACATTATTGAGGACATAATTCATATGATGATATTATTCCTTCTTCTTCTTCTTCTTCATCAAGCTCCTTGAAAAAGCTTTCAAGCTCTAATGGTGCTATGAGAAAAAGAGTGAGAAAATCAATTCTAAAGTGAGCCTACCTCCTACTTCTTCATCCTCTACCACTTGCCATGTAGTAGAGTGTGTTCTCTTCACAAAGTTCATGACCTAGTAAAGGAATAGCTTGAGTTAGTGTCTCCCCGACGTAGATCATCTTCGGCCTCGAAGTCATCGAAGCAAGCACATTCGTTCTTCTTGTGGAGCTTCTCTAGTGTTCGGAGTTCACGATCGCAGTGAAGGGGACATCTACACGGAGATATTGAAGTGAAAGACCGAATCTACAAAGGTTGTAATCCCTCTCACTTAGTGTTAAAGTGTTTAACACGCTTGTTTTCGCCTAATCCCAAGTTTAAAGATCCGGCTTTGGGTTGTTCGGCATGGCTAATTTTTTAATCGGGGATGGTTGATGCCTCGTGGAACCTTGTGAGCATGCCTAGCAACCCTACAGTGGTATCAGAGCTAGACTAGAGCTTTAGGCGAAGTCTAGACGAAGTTTAAAGTCCGATCAAACAACGAAACCCTAATTTGAACCCCTCTCTGGACAATTTTCAAAACATTGATTTTTTCTGTATTAAAAATTCTCATAAAATAGAGTAGGAAAAAATAAGAATTACTGTGAAGTACGGTCCATTAAATCGATTATTTGACCGCGGAACCGCGGCAAAACCAAGGTTTTGGCCGAGGTTTCGCGGCCAAAATTTTGAGTTAGTCCCTGGAATTTCATATATTTATTCTTAGGTCTTTTCTTGTCATTTTTTTCTGGGAATTTTTTAATTCCACTCAAGTGTTGAGTTTTCTGGGTTGTATTGGGGACTCGTTGATTCGATCGGATAATTTAACTTTGTTTAGTTTTTCCGGATAATTTTAGAAACTGTTAAAAAGTTCGAACGGATATCAATAACTCACTTTTTCCCAGTCGGAAATTTTTTCAAAAGTTGGATTTTTTCTCGAGTTTGAAATTTTCTAAGTCGTGCAAGTAACGCGGTGAACCCTCTAGAAGACAACAAACCTTAACTCGATTATGTGACCGTCTTGAACTGCCTCTAAACCTTAGGGTTTGTGGCAGTACGGCGTGCCACAAGTGAGGCGTTGGCTTGACCCTTCTACGGCTGGACCATTGGTACTGTGGCATGTGATGGATGTTTTAAAACTAATTTCAAGTGTTGAGAACTATTTTGGAAAACATAATTGTTTGATAATTCGATCGGAAAGTTTAACATTGTCTATTTATCTGGAATGTGATACAATATTTGGAATACACAAGTAGTTATAAGATAACTAATTTGAAAGTTATAAATCTAGCAGTTTAGTCTCAGATGATCGGTTGCCACATAATTTTGATGTGATCAAAAGTCCCTCGCAATCACGTAGCGTACGCGGATACTCGCCGGGTAAACTTAACAGACAGCCACGCCCCATAGCCCCGACCAAGTGACTGTAGGAGAACCCCGTCGCCAAAAGCATCCGTTCGGGTGCTCGCGGCAGCGGTGTTCCGCCTTAGTGCACTTCGTCGACGGCATCCGGGGGTGCGGCCGTCTACTAAAGTTTGCGACGAGCATTCGATCAGGATGTCGGGAATCTTTTTGAACTGCCCGACTTGATATTGAAAAGAGTTTTCGATAATGAGAGTAAAATGCGGGGTTTATAATTGTTAGGCATGCGATGTCTAAGGAATTCATTTGGTTAGGCATGCGATGTCTAAAAAGGTTGCGGATCCCAACTGTTGTAGTTTTACACTTTCTTTTCTGTGACCGTAAGCGTAGTATGTGGTGTATCACCGGCTTCGTTGCTATACATCAACGACAATCGGGATACGCATACTTGCTTACGTTGATGATATGAGATATTATGTGTTGCTGTGATATGTTATATTGGATCGCCGCGTTCTGAATAGCCGGGGGTTTTATGTGAGAGGAGAGTTTTTCTTTTTCATTCATGTAAAATTCATTTGTATGTAATATTCTTTTATTGGGGCACTTCCGGGCTGAGGATGATGTCACCATTGTATATTATTTACTTTTCCGCATTAGGTAGACCCAAAGCGGGGAGCACAAGTAACCGGGTTCTAGGGTCCAGTGGGAGACCATCTCGAGGAGTCGAGACCGGGTCTCCTAACCCTAGAATTGGCAGTGTTGCTTGCCGCTCTCGTAGGGGTCTAGGGATGTGGGTTTGGCTATTCATCGCGACCGTGGAATCCGTGTTTTATACAGGCTCGTATTAAAACACGGACGTCCTAGTATATCCAATATTTCATATATGTTCTTCTGCTGCAATGTTCTGTGATGAGATCATATTACTGCCTGAGACGAATGTTTATATTATATATATGAGATATATATTATATATTGTTGATTTCGTTTCATATCTGATGCTTCTGAAGCATAATAAAAAGGGACTTCATTAATGAGATTAATGAAATAAAAGAAACCTAAGATGTTGTAGAAACTTGTTTAAAAACTGGTAGCTCTAGTTCTTGCTTTGCATAGCGGTGTTCCTTGTAGAACATCCAGCACCTTATTCGATAAGGAAAGAACCGAGATCCCTTCACCGGGAATGACCTCTTTAGTGAAACTAGAAGATACTACAAACTCGGTTTGTATTTTGATTGCTTCTACAGTTCTTTCTTTGCATAGTTATATTTGTGAAATATCCTGCACCTTATTCGATGAGGAAAGTGTTAGTGTATATGCCCTAGAGGCCATTACTGTATCATACTAGTATGTATATTACTTAATGGATGCTTGGGATATTCACCTTGTATATACAATCTTGATCAAAATAGTAGTATGCTACTTGGTTTGTTTCTACTTCAATGTGTACATGTGTTTATTTTGTATATCGCCTATACACATTAGTGGAGCCCTTAGGATCTTTGCTTGATTACCAGCGATGTGATGGCCGTCACACTAGTGGGGCTGGGTAATCTATAAGCACATCCTTATGCAGGTCCCTGGTCGCAGGACTATCGAGACAGGGCATCGATACTCCGGAGTAGACCAGCGCATGCGCTTCTCATCCCAGTGTGGGAGACGGTCTGTCCCACAGCCGTCAGTACGTCGTACTTGAGATAGTATGCGGGTGCTCGTTAGGTTACGGGTACACTGGACAGGACTCGTCGGGAACTGACTAGTTGGTATTATACCTATCGTCAGTTATCAGTTCCCAGGTGACATGAGTACAGCTTAGTCCGCTGACTTGACACTGTCACTTCGCCTCGGGTGTGTTCCCACTGTACTTTGATCACTACCCTACCACGGCTCAAAGGAGTCGTGCAAACAGGTGGTGGTTGGGTGCAGTCCCGAAGCACTTGGAGACAGTGACGGTTAGACAGGATTCGTCTCTCCCGGTATTGGGGGTTGACATCGCGCTGTGTCTAGGAGAGCCATTACACGAGTAGTCCCTGGCCAGGGCAAACGAGATATACTGGTAGGTTTCCAGTGTTATCTCAGGGTGTTTTGGGCTTCACTCTGGCACGACTTGTACCGCTATTGGGGGACTGATGTTTACCGCCCCCTAGGCCCGCCATGCGATGTATCAGACGAACAGACCGGACTGTACGGAGAATGTCACACTCAGGCTCAGTAGGAGTTCAGATGGGTTTCGCCTCGTCGGTCTTCTTATCGGCATTACCTGGGGACCGTTACGCACAGCTAGTGCCGCTTGCGGTCTGTGGTTAAACCCACTGCCAGCGTAGTGTCGAGTCTTTAGATTCCCACACAGAAAGCTTTTCGCCTTTAGGCAAAAGAGTAGAGGTCGCATGGTATTGCGACAGGTCGCATGGTTTTGCGACAGGGTTCGGTCACATCCGTGCACTTGTGCACGTACAGTGTCCGGACAGTTTGCACTAGCGGGCTTTGGTTTAAGCCAGATCCTAGTGTACCTTATGGGATTGGATTTATCCAGTTTGCATTCGTGTTCCTCGGAACGCGGATGCGGGTGTGTATGCACAGTTGACAGGGAGGCACAGACAGCAGATTCTCATTAGGGTTGTTGACAGTTGACCGTTGACTTTTTGACTTTTTGCTCAACCCTAATGAGAATATGATATGTGATTAACTATTATATTAATTAAGTGTTATGGTGACTTGTTTGTTGACTTTTTTTGACTTTGTTGACTTGTTGACTTTTGTTGACTTGTTGACTTTGTTGACCGGTTGACTAAGCTTGACTAGTTGACCATCATGATAACCATGGCTATCATTTCATGCCAAAGACTTTTACTTGCTTGTTCATTTGAGTAAAATGAGTGCATGACATGATAAGGTTATGGTTGCTTCAACCATCACATAAGACTTTTATTGATATGATGAGTTATGATTACTTTGGATTATGAGGGTGAGAGACAAAAGAGAGCCTCATTCTTTCTTGCTCATTCTCTCTCTTGTTCTTGAGCTCTCCATTTTCCTCTCACCCTCTTGCTCTTGCTCCCTCTCTTTAATCTATGGTTCTCTTGTCTCATGAGTTGAGAATCAAGAACCATAGATAAAATCCCACACAAACTATTCTCTACTCATTCTAGTTCACTAGGTTTAGCAAACCAAGTGAACTAGTTTCTTCAAAGAACGAAGAAGGAGCTAAAGGTTGGAGCTTTCAAGTGGATCTATCTTCGGCGTACGGAGACGACGAGAAGGAGCCATCGGACCACCATCGGAGCTTGAAGACGAAGGAGTTCAAGACAAGCTAGGTATAACCATCTTCATCCGAGTAGCTAACTCTCTTTAGCAAGTTTGCTAGTTTTAGTTTAGGAAAAGATCCCGACTTTGTTTAGTCCATGTTGCCCCTTGCACTAAAAATTTGATCTTTATACCGTTTCCGCCTCCCCGTAAGAACTGGGGGTCGCAACGTGGACTTACAGTGGTATCAGAGCCTAACTAAACTTAAACTAGCTTGGTAGTGAAGTGTAACGAAGTTCGGAACCGGAAAAATCCAAAAACCAAACTTTTTCAAAATCCTAGTTTCTGTTAAAAAATTTTCTGGTCAAAACAAGATTTGTTATACACCTAAATTCGGCTCAGGGTTTTGTGTGAACACCCAAGAAAAACGATCCCCTAATTCGTTCGAACCGCCGCGGATCCGCGGTCTCACCTATTCATTGAGCCGCGGAACCGCCGCCGTTTAGAGTCTTCTGGTGATCGTCTTTCATGCAGTGTGTCTCTGTATTGGTTTTGGGATTTTTAAAATATGTTATATGTGCCCAGATTCTCCAAAACAGAAATTTACTTTTGGGGTCCTATAATTTCGTATTTTTCCGAACTTCACTACATTTTGACTATGATGGTTATATCTGTAATGTGCTGGAATGTGTATATAAATATGTTGGATTGTCGCGGGTGAATAGCCGGGGGTTGTGAGACGAGAGTTTTCTTTTCTTGCAATTCATGTAAATTTGTAAATTGATGTAATAATTATTTGTATGGCCGCACAACCGGGTCGGGGTTGTAGCCGTCATTGTATAATTTCTTTTTACTGTTTTTGCTCCTAGGATAGACCTATGGAGGGGTGCACAAACTACCGGGTATGCCGAAGTGTCGAGTGGCCTACTCATGGAGATGAGGGAGGTTGCTACGCTTCGGGTACTTGGCGGGTAGTTTGCCGCACCCGTAGGGGTCTTGGGTGGGGTATTGGCTATTCACCGCGACCGTGTAATCTGTTTTTGTTACAGGCTCGTACAAATTACAGATTCCTAGTATATCCAATGTATTTATCTGTGATCTGAAATGTTTATCATTGCAGTATATCTATATATGATATTATTTAGGCGTTGCTTATGTTTTACAGACGCGCTAGCCCAGCCCCCGCTCTGTCGTTAGTTAAGTAACCTAACGGGTAATGACGGGGCCCAGTGGCGAATGCGAATGGCATAAGCGTACGTCATATTTTGGTTGTTTTCTGCAATGGTAGGATTAAATGATGGGACGCATTAAAAGAACTAATGCAAGAATATCACGCATTAAAAGAACTAATGCAAGATAATAAACCAAGTTAAAGTCGTTGGAACACTTTCGAAAAACCACTCGGTTCTTTTCAAAACAAACTTTTAAAATACGGAGTTTGAGCCACTCCATTTAAAAGCTATCTCGTTCCATCGACTAAATCAAGTTCACTACGTTCACGGTTTTGCCAAAACCATTCGTAGCCCTCCGTCGTTTCACATGAATAGTCAATAGTATTCAAGCTGTGTATGTTGGCCAAAGTCAAGGCACAGTGATTGGTAGCTGTTGGGTGTTCATGTGTGGCATAGATAGATGCGTTGGTTTGGGACAGTCGTACTGCCATTTTGGCCAAAGTCAAGGGTAGGTACGGATGGATCCAAATTAACCTGGATAATGACGGGTACAACTTGACATGTGACTTATGATATTTTGGCCAAAGTCAAGGTCATAAGAGCATGGGGCAAAAATCCACATCGGGAGTTTCATAAGTACTGAAACTTGCTAGATTTGCATACCATTTGGAGTGTGATGATTCTGGTAGGATTCCTTCAGTTTCGTCACGCAATGATATTTGGATCCCGATCCTACTGTGAGTATATGCTACTCCTCGGGAAATTTCTCGCTTAACGATCAATGCTATAAACCTAGTAGGTGCCTAGAAAGGTGTTAGCGGGGCTACGCCCCCAGGGAAAAGAGGTTCTCTAATTAAGGAACTTCGCGAAAGCGTTGGAAAACCTCCCTCGAAGTACCGACACCAGCCTGGCCGAACGGTTAAGCAAGTATTGTACGGTAGGATTGATCCTGACTAATTCTTCCTTTATGGTTTGAGGAGGGATTCGAGAAACAGTGGGAGCCATCCTGTTTAGACAAACTAAAAACCACTCTAAACTTGCAAGAGCATCATGCTGAGTGTTTCTTCTTCTCTCCAAATTGCAGCGACCAATCAACATGACTGGACTTAAGTTACTCCTAGATAAAAACAAACTGACAGGGCCAAACTACAAAGATTGGCTCAGGAATGTCAAGATAGCAATCACTTATGACAAGCTGGGGTATCTTCTTACCACCAAAGCTCCCCCTGTCCCTGGTCGATCTTCCAGTGTCGCGGATAAGGAAATCCGCAAGACTTGGGAGATTGATAGCGCGAAGGCCAAGTGCCTCCTGCTTGCCTCGATGGACAACGAACATCAGAGGAGGCATGAGAATATGGATATGGAATCCATATTGCTCCATACAAAAGAACTGTATGGAGAGCAATCTCGTATCGCAAGATACGAAGCGTCGAAAAAGTTGTTTTCGACAAGAATGGCCGTCGGATCATCAGTAGCCGAGCACGTGCTAAAGATGATCGGCTACATTGAGGAGCTCGCTGACCTAGGGATCACATTGGAGAGTGAGCTATATACGGATATAGTTCTCCAGTCCCTTCCTTCCACTTACGCCCAGTTTATACTGAACTTCAACCTACAAGAAAAAGAGGTTGAACTTTCAGAGCTCCTCAACATGCTGAGGAGCGCAGAGGGCACCCTACAGAAAGGTAGGGATACATCCACTTTGTTTGTAGGAGGATCATCTTCTTCTAGGTCCAAGGCAAAAGCCAAGGGAAAGAAGAAGAAGGCCCCCGCCAAACCAAGGGGCGGTGTAAGTAAAGTGGATACGAAGGGAAAAGCAAAAGCAACAAAGTTAGCGGGAAAGCTTGTGGATAAGGAAGAATGCTTCTATTGTCATAAGAAAGGACACTGGAAGAATGATTGCAGGGCCTGGAAGGCCAGAACACAGGAATTGAAGCAGGTTGCAGCTTCATCTTCAGGTGTGTATGTTATTGAAAACTGTCTTTCAATAAACTCTACTTTCTGGGTATTGGATACCGGATCAGGATCTCATATCTGTAATTCTTTGCAGGCGTTGAGAAACCGTAGGGTTTTGAAGGCAGGTGACATGACCCTCAGAGTTGCGAACGGAGCTAGCATGGATGCTAAAGCCGTGGGGGACTATCACCTGGGAATGTCAGATGGACATGTTTTTGTTTTGCGTAATTGCTTTTTTGTACCCAACGCAACTTGTAATATCATTTCTGTATCTTTAGTTTCTAAAGAAGGTTATGAATTTGCGTTTGTAAGTAATGTTGTAAACATTCACCTTAATCAAGTTTTGATTGGGTCAGGTACTTTGAGTAATGGTATATACGTGTTAAACCAACCACAGATTTTTAATGTCCAGAACACACACAAAAGAAAGTCTCCAGAAATAAATCAGACTTTCTTATGGCATTGTAGATTGGGTCACATCAATGAGAGAAGGTTGACTAAGTTACATACAGAAGGGTATTTGAATGCGTTCGAATATCAGTCGTATGCCACTTGTCAATCCTGTCTCAAAGGAAAGATGACAAAGACTCCGTTTACTGGACATGGAGTAAGAGCGAGCGAGCTCTTGGGACTCGTACACAGTGACGTATGCGGTCCAATGTCTACACATGCCCGAAGCGGACATTCTTACTTCATTACTTTTACGGATGACTTCTCAAGGTACGGTTATGTCTTCTTAATGAAACATAAGTCCGAAGCCTTTGGAAAATTCCAGGAGTATAAGAATGAAGTAGAGAAACAGACCGGCAAAAGTATTAAGATTCTAAGATCGGATCGAGGTGGAGAATACTTAAGTGCCGAATTCCTGAATTACTTAAAAGAGAATGGTATTCTCTCTCAGCTTACTCCTCCATACACTCCGCAACATAACGGTGTATCGGAGAGACGGAACCGAACCCTATTGGATATGGTTCGGTCCATGATGAGTAACGCTGAGTTGCCGCGAACATTCTGGGGATATGCGCTAGAATCAGCCGCATACCTTTTGAACCGAGTTCCCACTAACACTGTGCCTACTACGCCATTTGAGATATGGTGTGGGAAGAGACCCCATCTTAATCACATTAAGATATGGGGCAGTCCAGCTTTTGTCAAAAAGCAGCATGCGGACAAGCTCGAGGCACGCTCAGTACTGTGCAAGTTTGTGGGATATCCAAAGAATTCCAAGGGATATTTCTTCTACTGCGAAGAGGAACAAAAAGTTCTTGTTTCTCGTCGTGCCCACTTTCTAGAACACCAGTTCAAAGAAAAGGAAATAAGTGGGAGCGCAGTAGAACTGGAAGAGATTCCAGAACCACGGACTATTACTGAAAGTTTAGTGGAACCAGAGGGTTCGGAAGAACAGGACATTCCTACGCCGCTCCGCAGAAGTAGTAGGCAGTCTCATCCGCCCGAGAGATACTACGGTTTTCTCATAGACGGGGATAGAGAGGATTGCATCATAGATTATGATGAGCCTACTAGCTTCCAGCAGGCCGTTCAGAGCGTTGACTCAGTGAAATGGCTGGATGCAATGCGGACCGAAATGGAGTCCATGTACACCAACAAGGTTTGGACGTTGGACATTGCTCCAGACGGGGTAAAACCCGTAGGATGCAAGTGGATCTTCAAAAGGAAGATTGGTGTAGATGGACAGGTTGAAACCTATAAAGCTAGGGTGGTAGCAAAGGGTTTTCGTCAAAGACCTGGTTTGGACTATGACGAAACCTTTTCTCCAGTAGCCATGCTGAAATCCATTCGGATCCTTCTTGCCATTGCTGCCTTCCACGATTATGAGATTTGGCAAATGGACGTAAAGACAGCTTTTCTAAATGGAAATTTAGAGGAGTGTGTCTATATGGACCAGCCAGAGGGTTTCATTCAGAGTGGGAGCAGCGGAAAGGTGTGCAAGTTGCTTAAGTCCATCTATGGACTAAAGCAGGCATCGCGGAGTTGGAACATCTGCTTTGATGAGACGGTCAAAGAATTTGGCTTTATCAAAAATCCAGATCAACCATGCATCTATAGTAGATTTGTAGCGAGAACTGTAGTATTCCTCGTTTTATACGTGGATGACATTCTCTTAACAGGAAATGACATTCCTATGCTACAATCTGTCAAGGGGTTCTTGTCACACAGGTTCTCCATGAAAGACCTGGGTGATGCCTCATACATTCTGGGTATCCGGATCTACCGTGACAGATCCAAGAGGATATTAGGACTTTCACAGTCCAGGTACATCGACACCATACTGAAGAGATTCAGTATGGAAGATTCCAAGCGCGGTAACCTACCGGCTTGTCACGGGATCACCCTCTCTAAAGAGATGTCTCCCAAGACTGATTTGGAGAGGGATCGCATGTCTATTATACCCTACGCTTCTGCGGTAGGCTCTATAATGTATGCGATGTTGTGTACAAGACCGGATGTAGCTTATGCACTGAGTGTGGTAAGCCGGTATCAGTCAAACCCTGGGGAGAAACACTGGATAGCGGTAAAGAACATTCTCAAGTATCTGAGAAGGACTAAGGAGATGTTCTTGGTATATGGCGGAAAAGACCACCAGATCGAGGCCTTTGCTGACTCCAGCTTCCAGAGTGACAAGGATGATTCCAAGTCCATGTCGGGTTTTGTCTTTACCCTCAATGGAGGGGCGGTGTGTTGGAAGAGCTCCAAACAGGAAACCGTTGCAGACTCGACGATGGAAGCGGAATACATCGCTACATCTGATGCCGCAAAAGAAGCTGTCTGGATGAGGAAGTTCTTGAAAGAACATCAGGTGGTTCCGTCCATTGTTGATCCAATACCTCTGTATTGCGACAACAACGGGGCTATAGCTTTAGCGAAGGAACCCAGGTCCCATCAGAGATCCAGGCACATCTTGAGGCGGTATCACCTGATCAGGGAGATCGTGGATCGCCAGGAGATCGAGGTTCGGAGAGTCGCTTCAGAAGACAACACTGCAGATCCATTCACCAAGGCCTTGCCCCAGACTCAGTTCGAGCGGCTGATCGAGATGATAGGTCTTCGATACGCCAGTACATGGCCTTAGTGCAAGTGGGAGATTGTTAGTGTATATGCCCTAGAGGCCATTACTGTATCATACTAGTATGTATATTACTTAATGGATGCTTGGGATATTCACCTTGTATATACAATCTTGCTCAAAATAGTAGTATGCTACTTGGTTTGTTTCTACTTCAATGTGTACATGTGTTTATTTTGTATATCGCCTATACACATTAGTGGAGCCCTTAGGATCTTTGCTTGATTACCAGCGATGTGATGGCCGTCACACTAGTGGGGCTGGGTAATCTATAAGCACATCCTTATGCAGGTCCCTGGTCGCAGGACTATCGAGACAGGGCATCGATACTCCGGAGTAGACCAACGCATGCGCTTCTCATCCCAGTGTCGGAGACGGTCTGTCCCACAGCCGTCAGTACGTCGTACTTGAGATAGTATGCGGGTGCTCGTTAGGTTACGGGTACACTGGACAGGACTCGTCGGGAACTGACTAGTTGGTATTATACCTATCGTCAGTTATCAGTTCCCAGGTGACATGAGTACAGCTTAGTCCGCTGACTTAACACTGTCACTTCGCCTCGGGTGTGTTCCCACTGTACTTTGATCACTACCCTACCACGGCTCAAAGGAGTCGTGCAAACAGGTGGTGGTTGGGTGCAGTCCCGAAGCACTTGGAGGCAGTGACGGTTAGACAGGATTCGTCTCTCCCGGTATTGGGGGTTGACATCGCGCTGTGTCTAGGAGAGCCATTACACGAGTAGTCCCTGGCCAGGGCAAACGAGATATACTGGTAGGTTTCCAGTGTTATCTCAAGGTGTTTTGGGCTTCACTCCGGCACGAATTGTACCGCTATTGGGGGACTGACGTTTACCGTCCCCTAGGCCCGCCATGCGATGTATCAGACGAATAGACCGGACTGTACGGAGAATGTCACACTCAGGCTCAGTAGGAGTTCAGATAGGTTTCGCCTCGTCGGTCTTCTTATCGGAATTACCTGGGGACCGTTACGCACAGCTAGTGCCGCTTGCGGTCTGTGGTTAAACCCACTGCCAGCGTAGTGTCGAGTCTTTAGAGTCCCACACAGAAAGCTTTTCGCCTTTAGGCAAAAAAGTAGAGGTCGCATGGTATTGCGACAGGTCGCATGGTTTTGCGACAGGGTTCGGTCACATCCGTGCACTTGTGCACATACAGTGTCCGGACAGTTTGCACTAGCGGGCTTTGGTTTAAGCCAGATCCTAGTGTACCTTATGGGAATGGATTTATCCAGTTTGCATTCGTGTTCCTCGGAACGCGGATGCGGGTGTGTATGCACAGTTGACAGGGAGGCACAGACAGCAGATTCTCATTAGGGTTGTTGACAGTTGACCGTTGACTTTTTGACTTTTTGCTCAACCCTAATGAGAATATGATATGTGATTAACTATTATATTAATTAAGTGTTATGGTGACTTGGTTGTTGACTTTTGTTGACTTTGTTGACTTGTTGACTTTTGTTGACTTGTTGACTTTGTTGACCGGTTGACTAGGCTTGACTAGTTGACCATCATGATAACCATGGCTATCATTTCATGCCAAAGACTTTTACTTGCTTGTTCATTTGAGTAAAATGAGTGCATGACATGATAAGGTTATGGTTGCTTCAACCATCACATAAGACTTTTATTGATATGATGAGTTATGATTACTTTGGATTATGAGAGGGTGAGAGACAAAAGAGTGCCTCATTCTTTCTTGCTCATTCTCTCTCTTGTTCTTGAGCTCTCCATTTTCCTCTCACCCTCTTGCTCTTGCTCCCTCTCTTTAATCTATGGTTCTCTTGTCTCATGAGTTGAGAATCAAGAACCATAGATAAAATCCCACACAAACTATTCTCTACTCATTCTAGTTCACTAGGTTTAGCAAACCAAGTGAACTAGTTTCTTCAAAGAACGAAGAAGGAGCTAAAGGTTGGAGCTTTCAAGTGGATCTATCTTCGGCGTACGGAGACGACGAGAAGGAGCCATCGGACCACCATCGGAGCTTGAAGACGAAGGAGTTCAAGACAAGCTAGGTATAACCATCTTCATCCGAGTAGCTAACTCTCTTTAGCAAGTTTGCTAGTTTTTGTTTAGGAAAAGATCCCGACTTTGTTTAGTCCATGTTGCCCCTTGCGCTAAAAATTTGATTTTTATACCGTTTCCGCCTCCCCGTAAGAACCGGGGGTCGCAACGTGGACTTACAGAAAGGGCCGACGATCCCTTCACCGGGAGTGACCCCTTTAGCAAAACTAGAAAAGCCTAAAAAACACTCCATTTAAAATCACTCGATTCTACAACGATATCAAGTTCATTACGCAAAGGGTTTTCTTAAAAACCTGTCGTAGCCCTCCGTCATTTCAGATAAGTACTTTATAGTATTCGTGCTACGTTTGTTGGCTTTCGTCAAGACGTAGTGTGCAGTAGCTATTTATGCTTATCTGTTTATGCATATGATGCAGATTGAGTTAGGGTAGTCGTGCGACTTTGTTGGCTTTCGTCAAGGGCCGTGCGGGTGGGTTTAATTCAATCGGGAAATGACGGGTTGGACTTGACTAGTAGCCTATGGTTTGTTGGCTTTCGTCAAGGTCATAGGATGCTAGGGGTAAAATATTATTGGGAATTTCTAGTGTTGAAATTTGCAATGAGATTGCATACCTTCTATGAGATAGTTGGATCTTGATACCCGCTGCGAGTAAGAGTTACTCCTGGGAGAGTTTTACACATTACAATTAGCCGATCAAGTAG
The DNA here is from genome assembly GCA_030015575.1 of Agapanthus africanus. Taxonomy (NCBI): domain Eukaryota; kingdom Viridiplantae; phylum Streptophyta; class Magnoliopsida; order Asparagales; family Amaryllidaceae; genus Agapanthus; species Agapanthus africanus. The sequence continues at coordinate 124,570,396 of JASDDO010000031.1, forward strand.
GTGTCTAGAAAGGTTTCAACGGGGTTACGCCTCTGGGAAAACGTGGTTTACTTTAATTAGGTCCGTGCGAAAGCACGGGGAACCTCCCTCAAAGTACCGACACTGGCCTGGCTAAAAGATTGGCGAAATTGTAGGGTGTAATTAATGTAAGTCGATGTAGTACACCCCAGTACTTATGGGGAGGCGGAATTTACAAAAACTTATCAAGTTTAAACAACGAACATCGACTAACCGCTTGAATCGAAGCTAAACTCTAAATAACCGTATTCTAAAGTTTCATCTCACAAGTGATTAGGGATTATACCTAATGAAACCGGTCCTTCTTCTTTACGTCCTCCTTTGTTCTCCTCGGCCTTCTCTAGGTAGTAGACGATCCACCCGAGAGCGAAACTCCAAGCTAAACCTCTAACTTGAGGTAACTAATCAACTTTGATTGCTAATCAAAGATGAGAGGATGATATAGAGTGAAGGTTATGGATTGTTTAGTCTAACTAATCCTTTGATCTCAACACATGAGGATTAAGGATTAGGGTTAGAAGATGAGAGCTTGAGGAGAGAGAATGTGATATATGATAATGAGAGAAGAGAGAGAGTGTATCATAATATTATGAAGCATTCTTATTTTCAAATAATCAATAAAGGAAATGAATAAGCATGCTTCACAAAATATCTTGTGATGATTCATTAGCATGAGTCATTAAGCAATAAATGTGCATTAATGAAGTGAATGAATCACCACTATGACTCACTCTCTCATCCAAAAGAAACCTCCTTAGTCACATCTTCTAGAAGCTTCTCGAGTAATTACGAGAACGCCCCTCCGATCCGAAAAAATACGGAAAAACTTTAGACTGTAAAAATCCAATAACCGGATACCAGTAACTGGCTTAAACCAAAGCCGACTGGTAAAATCTGTCCGAAAGTCGTACGCGCGTAAACGCACGTATGCGTCCGAACCCTTTGTCGCAAAACCATGCAACCTCTATATCGTTTCGCCTGGAGTAGGAAACTCTCTGTGTGGGACTCTAGAGACTCGACTACCACGCTGGCAGTGGGTTTAACCACAGACCGCAAGCGGCACTAGCTGTACGTAACGGTCCCCAGGTAGTTGTCGATAAGAAGGCCGATGAGTAAACCCATCCGAACTCCTACTGAGTCTAATGTGACAATCTCCATACAGTCCGGTCCGTTCGTCCATGACTATCGCATATCGGGCCTAGGGGGGCGGCAAGCGTCAGTCCCCTAATAGCGGTATAAGTCGTGTCGGAGTAAAGCCCATTACACCCTGAGAAACTACTGGAACCTACCAGCAAATCTCGCTTGCCCTGGCCAGGGACTTTGCGTAATGGCTCTCTGACACAGCACGATATCTACTCCCAATACCGGGAGGGACGAATCCTGTCTAACCGCCACTGCCTCCAAGTGCTCGGGACTGCACCCAACTGCTACCTGTTTGCACGACTCCTTTGAGCCGTGGTAGGGTAGCAATCTAAGAACAGTGGGACACACTCGAGGCGAAGTAGCAGTGTCAAGTCTGCGGACTACGCTGTACTCATGTCACCTGGGAACTGTTCACTGACGACTGGTATCAAACCAACCAACAGTTCCCTGTGAGTCCTGTCCGGTGTACCCGTAACCTAACGAGCACCTGTATACTATTTCCAGTACGACGTACTGACGGCTGTGGGACAGACCATCTCCCCAACTGGGATGAGAAGCGTACACACTAGTCTACTCCGGAGTATCGATGCTCTGTCTCGATAATCCAACGACCAGGGACCTGAATAAGGATGTGCTTGTAGACTACCCAGCCCCCACTAGTGTGACTGCCATCACAACGCTGGTAGACAAGCAAGATCCTAAGAGCTCTATCAATACGTATACTCACATATTAAGATAGAAAAACCAAGTAGCATACTACCATGTTTAGCAAGACTGTTATATACATGTGAATATCCCAAGCTTCCATTAAGTAATATACAAGCTAGTATGATACAGTAATGGCCTTCTAGGGCATAAACACTAACAATCTCCCACTTGCACTAGGGCCATGTACTGGCATATCGTAGACCAATGATCTCGAGTAGCCTCTCGAACTGAATCTGAGGAAGGGCCTTCGTGAATGGATCAGCAATGTTCTCTTCTGAAGCAACTCTCCGAACCTCGATCTCCTGACGATCAATGATCTCCCTGATCAGGTGATACCGCCTCAAGATGTGTCTGGACTTCTGATGGGACCTTGGTTCCTTCGCTAAAGCTATAGCTCCGTTGTTGTCGCAATACAGAGGTATTGGATCAACTATGGTAGGAACCACCTGAAGTTCTGTTAGGAACTTCTTCATCCAGACTGCTTCTTTTGCGGCATCGCAAGCAGCTATATACTCCGCTTCCATCGTCGAGTCAGCAACGGTGTCCTGCTTGGAGCTCTTCCAGCACACCGCCCCTCCATTGAGGGTAAAGACATAACCCGACATGGACTTGGAATCGTCCTTATCACTCTGGAAGCCGGAATCAGCAAAGGCCTCTAACCTGAGGTCTTTTCCGCCGTAAACCAAGAACATCTCCTTAGTCCTCCTCAGGTACTTGAGAATGTTCTTTACTGCTATCCAGTGTTTCTCCCCTGGGTCTGACTGATACCGGCTTACCACGCTCAGTGCGTAAGCTACATCTGGTCTGGTACACAACATTGCATACATTATAAAGCCTACCGCAGAGGCGTAGGGTATAATAGACATGCGTTCCCTTTCCAAATCAGTCTTGGGAGACATCTCTTTGGAGAGGGTGATTCCGTGACAAGCCGGTAGATTACCGCGCTTAGAATCTTCCATACTGAATCTTTTCAGTACAGTGTCGATATACCTGGACTGTGAAAGTCCCAACATCCTCTTGGATCTATCACGATAGATCCGGATCCCCAGAATGTAAGAGGCATCACCCAGGTCTTTCATGGAGAACCTGTGTGACAAGAATCCTTTGACAGATTGTAGCATAGGAATGTCATTTCCTATCAATAGAATGTCATCCACGTACAAGACGAGGAATACGACACTTCTGGCCACAACTTTACTATATATGCACGGTTCATCTGGATTTTTGATAAAGTCATATTCTTTGACTGTCTCATCAAAACAGATGTTCCAACTCCGCGATGCCTGCTTTAGTCCATAAATGGACTTGAGCAGCTTGCATACTTTCCCGCTGCTCCCACTCTGATTGAAACCCTCTGGCTGATCCATATAGACGCACTCTTCTAAATTTCCATTCAGAAAAGCCGTCTTTACGTCCATCTGCCAGATTTCATAATCATGGAAGGCAGCAATAGCAAGAAGGACCCGAATGGATTTGAGCATAGCCACTGGAGAAAAGGTTTCATCATAGTCCAAACCAGGTCTTTGACGAAAACCCTTTGCAACAAGTCTAGCCTTATAGGTTTCCACCTGTCCATCTACACCAATCTTTTTCTTGAAGATCCATTTGCATCCTATGGGTTTTACCCCATCTGGAGCAAAGTCCAAAGTCCATACTTTGTTGGTGTACATGGACTCCATTTCGGTCCGCATTGCATCTAGCCATCGTACCGAGTCGCCGCTCTGGATGGCCTGCTGGAAGTCAGTAGGTTCATCATCATCTATGATGCAATCCTCTCTATCCCCGTCAATGAGAAAACCGTAGTATCTCTCAGGCGGATGAGACGGCCTACTACTCCTGCGGAGGGGTGCGGGAATGTTCTGTTCTTCTTGAACCTCTGGTTCTACCAAACTTTCAGCAGTAGTTTGTGGTTCTGGAATTTCTTCCAGTTCTATTTCGCTCCCACTTATTTCCTTTTCTAAAAACTGATTTTCCAGAAAATGGGCATTACGAGAAACAAAAACCTTTTGTTCCTCTGCGTAATAGAAATAATATCCCTTGGAGTTCTTTGGATATCCCACAAACATACATTTTACTGATCGTGCCTCGAGCTTGTCCACATGCTGCTTTTTAACAAAAGCTGGACATCCCCAAATCTTCATATGCTGAAGATGGGGTTTCTTCCCAGTCCACATCTGATATGGAGTGGTAGGCACAGTCTTGGTAGGAGCTCTGTTCAGAAGATATGCCGCTGATTCAAGCGCATAACCCCAGAAAGATCGCGGTAACTCAGCATTACTCATCATGGATCGTACCATATCCAATAGGGTTCGATTCCGTCTCTCCGATACACCGTTATGCTGTGGAGTGTATGGAGGAGTAAGCTGAGAGAGAATTCCTTTCTCTTTTAGGTAACCTAGGAACTCGGCACTCAAGTATTCTCCACCTCGATCAGATCTAAGTGTCTTTATACTTTTGCCGGTTTGGTTTTCTACTTCATTCTTATACTCTTGGAATTTCTCAAAAGCCTCGGATTTATGTTTCATCAGATAAATGAATCCGTATCTTGAGTAATCATCCGTGAAAGTAATGAAATAGGAAAAACCACCTCTCGCATGTGTAGACATTGGACCGCATACATCACTGTGTATGAGTCCTAAGAGCTCGCTCGCTCTTACTCCTTGTCCAGTGAATGGAGTCTTTGTCATCTTTCCTTTGAGACAAGATTGACAAGTGTCATAAGTTTGATATTCGAACGTGTCCAAATATCCTTCTCTATGTAACTTAGTCAACCTTCTCTCATTGATGTGACCCAGTCTACAATGCCATAAGAAAGCTTTATTTAAATCTGGAGACTTTCTTTTTAGTGTGTTCTGGACATTGAAAATTTGGAGTTGGTTTAACACATATATGCCGTTATTTAGAGTACCAGACCCAATCAAACCATGATTAAGGTGGATGTTGACAACATCTCTTACAAACGTGAAATCATAACCTTTATTTGATAACAAGGAAACTGATATGATATTACACGTTAAGCTGGGTACAAAATAACAGTTATGTAAAACCAAAATGTGTCCACTCGTCAATCCTAGGTGATAATCCCCGACGGACGCAGCTCCCACGCTAGCTCCGTTAGCAACCCTGAGGATCATATCACCTTCCTTCAGCACTCTACGGTTTCTCAGTGCCTGCAATGAATTGCAAATATGAGATCCTGACCCGGTATCCAATACCCAGGAAGTAGAGTTGATCGACAGACAATTCTCAATTACAAACACACCTGAAGTCGAAGCCACAGCTTGCTTCGGTTCCTGGTTCTTGGCGTTCCACGCCTTGCAATCCTTCTTCCAGTGCCCTTTCCTGTGACAATGGAAGCACTCATCCAGGCCAACTACCGGTGCTGTAAACTTTTTCTTTCCCTTCTTTCCCACCTTACTAACACCTCCTCTAGGTCTGGGTGCGGCCTTCTTCTTCCTTCCTTTGGCCCTAGCCTTGGACCCGGAAGAGGATGAACCGCCAACAAACATAGCGGGTGTTTCCCTTGCCTTCTGCAAGGTGCCCTCTGCACTCCTTAACATGTTCAGGAGTTCCGCAAGTTCAACTTCTTTTCCTTGAAGATTGAAGTTGAGGATAAACTGGGCGTAGGTGGGAGGAAGGGACTGGAGAACAAGGTCTGTATAGAGCTCATTATCCAAAGTCGTCCCAAGGTCCGCGAGCTCTTCAATATAGCCGATCATCTGTAGGACATGTTCACCTACCGATGACCCGACAGCCAACCTCGCTCGAAACAATTTCTTAGAGGTCTCGTATCTTGCTATACGAGATTGCTCTCCATAAAGTTCCTTTGTATGGAGAAATATGCCATCTAGGGACATATCCTCGTGCCTCCTCTGATGTTCATTGTTCATCGAGGCAAGCACGATGCACTTGGCTCTCGCGCAATCTAAATCCCAGGTTTTGCGGATTTCCTTATCCGCATTGCTGGATTTAGGACCAAGGACAGCAGGTGCTGTAGCGGTGAGGACGTACCCCAGTTTGTCATAGGTCAAAGCCATCTTGACATTCCGCAGCCAATCTTTATAGTTTGGCCCCGTCAGTATATTTTTCTCTAAAAGTAACTTAAGTCCAGTCATTTTCAGGGTCGCTGCAATTAGGAGAGAGAGAAGAAAACTCTTTAGCATGATGCTCTTGCAAGTTTAGAGTGGTTTTTAGTTTATCTAAACTGGATGGCTCCCACTGTTTCTCGAATCCTTCCTCAAACCATAAAAGAAGAATTAGCCAAGACTATTCTCACCGTACAATACTTGCTTAACCGTTCAGCCAGGCCGGTGTCGATACTTCGAGGGAGGTTTTCCAACGCTTTCGCGAAGTTCCTTAATTAAATAACCTCTTTTCTCTGGGGGCGTAACCCCGCTGACACTTTTCTGGACACCTACTAGGTTTATAGCATTGATCGTTAAGCGACGAATATCCTGATAAGTAGCATATACTCACAGTAGGATCGGGATCCAAATATCATCGTATGATAATGTTGAAAGAATCCTACCAACATTCATCAAACTCCAAATGGTATGCATCTCTTTGCAAATTTCAGTTTCTTTAGAAATTCCCGATATAAGTTTTTGCCCCATGCTCTTATGACCTTGGCTTTGGTCAAAATGTCATAAGTCACATGTCAAGTTCTACCCGTCATTATCTTGTCAATTTGAACCCATCCGTATATACCCCTGACTTTGGTCAAATGATAATACGACTGTCCCAAACTAACTCATCTATCTTATGCAACAAATGAAAACCCAGTAGCTACCAAACACTATGCCTTGACTTTGGCCAAAATGCATAGCTTGAATACTACTGAATACCCAAATGAAACGACGGAGGGCTACGACTGGTTTTGGCGAAACCATAAACGTAGTGAACTTGATATAACCGAAGGAACCTGATAGCTTTTAAAAGGAGTGGTTAAATCTCCGCATTTAAAAATATCTGTTTTAAAAATAACCGAGTGGTTTCTTTTAAATTGTTCCAACGATTTAAACTTTGGTTTGTTTTACTTTGCATTATAGATAATGCGTCCCATCATTAACCTATCATTGCAGAAAACAACGAAAATATAACGTCCTCTTATGCCATCCGCATTCGCCACGGGGTCCCGTCATCACCCGTTAGGTTACTTAACTAACGACAGAGCGGGGGCTGGGCTAGCGCGGGTGTAAAACATAAGTGACGTCTAAATAGCTATAATAAATATAGATATTTTACATTCGTCTGACGCAATGATATTCATTCCAGAACACAGATAAACAATATTGGATTTGCAAGCAATCTGTATTTCTTTTGAGCCTGCAAGAAAAGACAGATTACACAGTTGTGATGAATAGCCGTTTACCCCACCCTCGACCCCTACGGGTACGGCAAACTACCCACCCGGCAGTCTGTGTACCCCACCTTGGGTCAGTCCTAGGAGCAAAAACAGTAAAATGAAATAATACAACGGTGGCTACGACCGCAACCTGGAAGTGCCCCGCGAAAATAATATTACAACAAATTACATTTACAACAAATGAATTAATCAATAACCCTTTGCTAACCCCGGCTATACACCACAACAGTCCAATACAGTTTATATGCACAAACAGATATAATCATTTCAGAAATGTGCAACCCCCTGCCAACCGACATACTAGCAGTTGGGGGAGGTTTACGAACACATTAAACAATCACAGATATAATCCAATACGCAAATACCGTATTTTTCGATCGAATAAACAACATCAATATTGCTCCAAAATCTGCTCTGTTAAACAGTAACCTGAGCAATAATTAAATATTCCAGAAAACCCCAAATGTCACAGGGGACCCACACAAGAAAGACGAGTCCATGACTCGGCCAAAGCGCCACGGAAGGGCGGCGGATCCCACCGATCCGCCGCGCTTGCGCGGCCGAGTTGCCGATTCATGGGCTCGAATTTCTTGGGTGTTCTCCTGGACTTCTTTCTAGCTCTCTGAACACACCAGAAAAATTTTAGGACTTTATTTTAAGTTCGACAGAAACTAAACAGAATTAGGGTTTTCCGGCTTCGTTTTTTCGTTCGAAATTCGTACAAATTTGCGATTAAGTTATTTAGTGTTTAGCGAGGCTCTGATACCACTGTAAGTCGATGTAGTACACCCCAGTACTTATGGGGAGGCGGAATTTACAAAAACTTATCAAGTTTAAACAACGAACATCGACTAACCGCTTGAATCGAAGCTAAACTCTAAATAACCGTATTCTAAAGTTTCATCTCACAAGTGATTAGGGATTATACCTAATGAAACCGGTCCTTCTTCTTTACGTCCTCCTTTGTTCTCCTCGGCCTTCTCTAGGTAGTAGACGATCCACCCGAGAGCGAAACTCCAAGCTAAACCTCTAACTTGAGGTAACTAATCAACTTTGATTGCTAATCAAAGATGAGAGGATGATATAGAGTGAAGGTTATGGATTGTTTAGTCTAACTAATCCTTTGATCTCAACACATGAGGATTAAGGATTAGGGTTAGAAGATGAGAGCTTGAGGAGAGAGAATGTGATATATGATAATGAGAGAAGAGAGAGAGTGTATCATAATATTATGAAGCATTCTTATTTTCAAATAATCAATAAAGGAAATGAATAAGCATGCTTCACAAAATATCTTGTGATGATTCATTAGCATGAGTCATTAAGCAATAAATGTGCATTAATGAAGTGAATGAATCACCACTATGACTCACTCTCTCATCCAAAAGAAACCTCCTTAGTCACATCTTCTAGAAGCTTCTCGAGTAATTACGAGAACGCCCCTCCGATCCGAAAAAATACGGAAAAACTTTAGACTGTAAAAATCCAATAACCGGATACCAGTAACTGGCTTAAACCAAAGCCGACTGGTAAAATCTGTCCGAAAGTCGTACGCGCGTAAACGCACGTATGCGTCCGAACCCTTTGTCGCAAAACCATGCAACCTCTATATCGTTTCGCCTGGAGTAGGAAACTCTCTGTGTGGGACTCTAGAGACTCGACTACCACGCTGGCAGTGGGTTTAACCACAGACCGCAAGCGGCACTAGCTGTACGTAACGGTCCCCAGGTAGTTGTCGATAAGAAGGCCGATGAGTAAACCCATCCGAACTCCTACTGAGTCTAATGTGACAATCTCCATACAGTCCGGTCCGTTCGTCCATGACTATCGCATATCGGGCCTAGGGAGGCGGCAAGCGTCAGTCCCCTAATAGCGGTATAAGTCGTGTCGGAGTAAAGCCCATTACACCCTGAGAAACTACTGGAACCTACCAGCAAATCTCGCTTGCCCTGGCCAGGGACTTTGCGTAATGGCTCTCTGACACAGCACGATATCTACTCCCAATACCGGGAGGGACGAATCCTGTCTAACCGCCACTGCCTCCAAGTGCTCGGGACTGCACCCAACTGCTACCTGTTTGCACGACTCCTTTGAGCCGTGGTAGGGTAGCAATCTAAGAACAGTGGGACACACTCGAGGCGAAGTAGCAGTGTCAAGTCTGCGGACTACGCTGTACTCATGTCACCTGGGAACTGTTCACTGACGACTGGTATCAAACCAACCAACAGTTCCCTGTGAGTCCTGTCCGGTGTACCCGTAACCTAACGAGCACCTGTATACTATTTCCAGTACGACGTACTGACGGCTGTGGGACAGACCATCTCCCCAACTGGGATGAGAAGCGTACACACTAGTCTACTCCGGAGTATCGATGCTCTGTCTCGATAATCCAACGACCAGGGACCTGAATAAGGATGTGCTTGTAGACTACCCAGCCCCCACTAGTGTGACTGCCATCACAACGCTGGTAGACAAGCAAGATCCTAAGAGCTCTATCAATACGTATACTCACATATTAAGATAGAAAAACCAAGTAGCATACTACCATGTTTAGCAAGACTGTTATATACATGTGAATATCCCAAGCTTCCATTAAGTAATATACAAGCTAGTATGATACAGTAATGGCCTTCTAGGGCATAAACACTAACAATTAATCCCGGCTAGTCTTTCCTTTTAGGGTTTGAAGGAAGATTTGACTAAAACAGTGGGAGACATCCTGATTAGATATATTAGATAACCAATTTAATCTTGCAAGAGCATACGATGAGTGTTTTCTTCTCTCTCTCTCAAGGTAGAGACCATATCACGCCTAAATCAAGATAATAATATGGATGTATTGACCGAACCCGCTTGTTATACTGCGCTAGGGAACGTTGGTCCCGCTCCAACTTATAATTGTTATAAGACAGAGCAGGAAATTAGGGAATACCAGTTTTCCCGTGCCGCCCAAACGAAGAAAGTGCATGTTGATGCATCATCTTCGGGTGTGTTCATTACAGAGAACTGTTTCTCAGTAACCTTTACGTCCTGGGTATGTGATACTAGATCAGGATCCCACATATGTAATTTGTTACATGGGCTACAGATAGGTAGAGAACTGAGAACGGGTGATAAGTTTCATGAGATAGAAACGGTGCAAGTGTTGCAGCCAAGTCTGTTGGTCACTATCACCCTGTATTACCAAAATACATTGATTCTGAACGAATACTATTAGATACCGAACCTGATATACGACATCATATCAGTCTCTTTATTAGTAAAGAAGGATATAATTTTGTATTGTTGGATAATGTTTTGAACATTTCCTATATCAAGAGTTGATCGTTCAGGTACGTTATCTAAAAGCATAGACGTTCTAAATCAAACTACAGTTCTTAGTATAAAGAACACACACAAGAGGAAGAGTTCAGAAATGAATGAATCCTTCTTGAGGCATTGTAGACTAAGTCATATCAATGCGACCCGACTGGCTGAAGTTACATATAGATGCATATTTAAATTAGTTTGAATTTACATCTTGTGAAACTTGCTGGTCATGTCACAAAGATAAGATGACCACAGCTCTGTTTATTGGAAACAGAGAAAGAGTTAGTGAACTCTTGGGATTGATACATGCTGATGTATGAAAGTCCCCTGTCTACACATGCCAGGACCAGTTCTTTGTACTTCATTACATTCTCTGATGATCTCTCAAGATTCAGACATATGTTACTGTTGAAACACAAGTCCGAAGCTTTTGAGATATTCACAGAATATAAGTTAGAAGTAGAGAACAAAAAACGGGTATAAGTATTATGTCCTTTGATGAGATCAAGGAGGAGAATACTTGAGCACGGAGATTCCTGGACTATTCTAAAGGAGAATGAGATTCTCTCTCAGCAACACTCCTCCGTATACACCATAGCACGATGATATATCGGGGCGGAGCAATAACACCCTATGTGATATGGTGTGCTCTATGATGAGTACTACTGAGTTTCCTATTTCCTTTTGGGAGTTCTGCACTTGAGAAGATGCATACCTATTGAATAGGGTTCAAATAAAATCAGTTGCCTACCACTTTATATGTGATATGGAAAGGGAAGATCCTATATCTTAAGTTTGTAAATATTTGGGGCTGTCCGGCCTATGTCTAAAAAGCAAAATCCGGACAAGCTCGAGGCAAAGTAAGATCTGTGGAAGTTTGTTTGATTTCCCAAGCATTCGCAATGGAATATCTTCTACCTAACCGAGGAACAAAAGATGTTTTTGTTTCTCAACATGCCACCTTTGTGAAAGGGAATTTCTTCTGAAGAAATTAGTGGTCATGAGGTAGAACTGGAAGGGGTTCCAGCTATACAAACTGCAACTGATGATTTGATAGAACCAAGGATTCAATAGTTTCCAACGAACCTCAACCACTCCGCCGATCTAGTAGGGTTCCTCACCCACCTAAGAGATACTTCGGTTTCTCTATGACAGTGGGAGCGAGGTTTGCACCATGAGATGATGACCCAACTAGTTTCGAACTGGCCATCAGGAGTGGGACTCTGTAAGAATTTCTTGATGCTTAGCGATCTGAGATGGAATCCTTATACACCAACAAAGTATGGACTTTGGTTGCTCTATCTGAAGGGTTAAATCCCCATCAGGAGCAAGTATATCTTGAGAAGATTACTTGGTGTACATGGAAAAGTTGAGACTTTCAAAGCTATGCTTAAGTCCATCCAGATCCTACTTGCCACGGCTACATACCCTGACTACGATATCTGGTGGTTGGGTGTCATTACTGCTTTTCTAAATGATGATTTGGAAGAGAGCGTCTATAAGTACACAGCCAGAGGGCTTCGAAGACAGTAGGAGCAGCGAAAACTTGTGCAAGATGTTTTATATGATAAAACAGGCATCGCGGAGTTGGAACATCTGTTTTGATGTGGTAGTCAAAGAGTTTGACTTCATCAAAATGGTAGATGAACCTTGTATATACAAAAAGGTAGTAGGGAGTATGGTGGTGATTCTCGTAGAGTACATGGATGACATACTCTTGATAGGGAAGGAGTTTCCTATGCTATGCTCGGTCAATCTCCGCTTATCACAAGGATTCTCCCTATAGGATCAAAATGATACCTCATAAATCCTGGGTTTTGGATCTATGAGATAGATCTAATTGGATGTTAGGATTCTCACTAGTTGTAGTGAGATGGTATCAATCGATCCTGGGGAGAATCACTGGAAAGGTTCCAGGGTGATAAGGACGACTGATTGTCAGTCGCAAGCATTGTCTATACCCTCAGTGGAGGGACGGTATGTTGGAAGAGTTCCAAGCTAGATACCGTGACATACTAGACTATTAAAGGCAAGATACATCGTTACCAAGGATGCTACCAAAGAGGCAGTCTAGATATATATAAGTTCATGAGATGAACTTCGTTCCTACCATTGTGTGACAATTGAGTTGTGGCTTTTGCCAAGGAACCCCCGTCCCATCTGAAATCCAGATATATTTCTTTGGCAGTATCACCTGATCAAGGAGATGGTTGATCTCTAGGGAGATCGAGGGTAGGAGAGTAGAAACAGAGGACGACAGCGCGGATCCACTCACAAAGGCCTTTTTCCCAATAGAGACTTTTATGGGATGGTTGAGTATGAGATACTTCAACCGCAGCTAATTGTTGGGTATGTGATACCACAACAGATGGCCTTATTGCAAGTGGAAGATTGTTAGTTATATGTATGCCCTAGAGGCCATTACTGTACATATGATGTATATTGTAATGGATGCTTGGACATATATAGGGAGGACTTTCTTGCTCGACATGATAGTATGCTATCTGGCTGTACTTTATCTTAACATGTACTCTGATTGTCTCTATGTTACATGTTGATAAAGCCCTTAAGATATGTACTCGACTATTGGGACTATGATGAGATCATACTAGTGGGGCCACGGTAATCGGCGAGAACATCCTATAACTGTTCCTAGTCGAGGGTGTATCGAGACAGGGCATCGATGCACCAGAGTAGACTAGCATATACGCATCTTGACCCATATGATGGGCGATGGATGATCCCATATCCATCGGTGTTTGACATCAAGGATGGTGTACGGGTGCTCAGTAGAGACTGGGTACACTGGACGGACTCGCCGAGAACTCCCAGATGGTATTATACCTCACGTCAGATGGCAGTTTCTCCGGTGACACTGGTACAGAGTAGTCTGTTTACCCGAGATCGTCATAGAGTCTTGTGTGATTCCCACTGTGCTTTGATTTCAATTATACCACGTCCAAGAGGGCGTGCAAAAAGGTGGCTTTTTGGTAAAGTCCTGAATCACATGGAGGCAATGAGCGATAGGAGGGGATTCGTCTCTCCCGGTATAGGGAGTTGATGTTGCGTTGTGTTCGATTGGCTATGACTGGAAATCCCTAGCCAGAGTTGCTGAGATTTACTGGTAAGTGTTATCAGTAGTTTCTCGAACTGTTATAGACCTTATATCGACATGACTTATCGAGCTACTGGGGTCTGACGTTTACCACCCCTAGGCAAGATATGCGACATATCAGACAAAGAGACCGGACTGTACGGGAGTGTTACTGATTGGATTCGCAGGTGAATGTACAGGCTTGCTTGTTGATCTTCTGATTGCTTAATACCCGCGTGGCCATTACGTTTAGCAGACCGCTTGCGGCTTGTGGGTGTTTGATATGATCATCACCTACTGCCGGCGTATTGACGAGTCTTTAGAGTCCTACACAGGGGTTTCCTGGCTCAAGCGATATGGAGTAGGAGCTCATATGTGATATGTGCGGGAACGAGATTAATACGATATGAGATACTGTATTCTATTCTCGCGATTCGTGACATTGATCGGTTGTATGCGATATAGCCGGGTTATCGGATCAAGTGTTGATTCGATAAGTTTTTACACATGATATTAGTCGGTTATAGCCAGGTTATTAAATCAAGAGTTGATTTAATAATTTAATGTATAATTATATATTTGATATATTACATTACATTAACTAGTATTAGCTCACTTAAGATTTATTTTCTCACTTGATTGTGCATGAGTGTGTTAGTTATATGTATGCCCTAGAGGCCATTACTGTACATGGGATGTATATTGTAGTGGATGCTAGGACATATATAGGTAGGACTTTCTTGCTCGACATGATAGTACACTATCTGGTTGCTCTTTATCTTAACATGTATACTTGCTGTCTCTCTATTACATGTTGATAAAGCCCTTAAGATATGTGCTCGACTTCCAGGACTGTGATGAAGATCATACTAGTGGGGCCTGGGTAGTCCATGAGTACATCCTTCAATGTTCCTAGTCGTGGGAATATCGAGACGGGGCATCGATATTCCAGAGTAGACTAGCGTATATCTTCTCGATCCATGTGATGGCGATGGATGATCCCATATCCATTGGTGTTTGACATCAGAGATGGTATGCGGGTGTTCAGTGGTGACTGAGTACACTGAACGGACTCGACGAGAACTCCCAGATGGTATTATACCTCACGTCAGATGGCAGTTCTCTGGTGACACTGGTACAGCTTAGTCTGTTGACCCGAGATCGTCATAGAGTCTTGTTTGTCTCCCACTGTGCTTTGATTTCCACCCTACCACGGCTCTATTGAGTCGTGCAAATAGGTGGTTTTTGGGTACAGTCCCGATTCACATGGAGGCAATGAGCGATAGGAGGGGATTCGTCTCTCCCGGTATTGGGGGTTGATGTTGCGCTATGCTCGACTGGCCATAACTGGAAATCCCTGGCCAAGGTTGCACTGATTTACCGGTAAGTGTTATCTGTAGTTTCATGCGTGTTATGGACCTTACATCGGCATGACTTATCAAGCTACTGGGGTCTGACGTTTACCACCCCTAGGCGAGATATACGACATATTAGACGAACAGACCGGACTGTACGGTAAGTGTTACTGGTTGGATTCAGAGGAGTGTGAGCGGGCTTGCTCGTTGATCTTCTGATCGCTCAATACCCGGGTGGCCGTTACGTTTAGCAGACCGCTTGTGGCTTGTGGGTGTTTGATATGATCATCACCTGCTGCCGGCGTATTGACGAGTCTTTAGAGTCCTACACAGAGGTTTCCTGGCTCAAGCGAAACGAAATAGGAGCACATATGAGATATGTGCGTGACCGAGAATAATACCAGAATGTGATACTGGATTCTATTCTCGCGATTTGTATCATCGGACGGTTATATAAGATATAGCCGGGTTACCGAATCAAATGTTGATTCGATATATTGATACACTTGATATTAGTCAGTTATATGCGGTATGACCGGATCATTAAATCAAGTGTTGATTTAATGATTTAATGTATAATTATATATTTGATATATTACTTTACATTAACTAGTATTGGTTCACTTAAGATTATTTTCTCACTTGATTGTGCACATTGTATATATGATATATGTTTGTGCACTAGTTTGTATCATGTTTGATGATACATGCAAACTTGGGTGTGTATTTGGATAACACCATGTTTAGGAAAATGGTTAGGGTTTTATTCTTTTTATTTATTTTATTAAAACAAAATGGTGGTGGCTTTTCTCACTTTGGCTTGAAGCTTCATGAAGCTTCATAGCATCTTTGACAAAGTCTAAGCCATTTTGTTTTACCTTTTGACCTAACCATTTACCTAAACTATGGTTTACTCTCTACAAAAGTAAACTAACCCATGGTTGCTATATGATAAGAATCACTTGATTTATTATTTTCAAGAATTCATTATTCTTTCTTCTTCTTCTTCATCTTCTTCTTCAAGTGAAGAAACCATTCTTGAAAATTTCCAAGTGATGAATCCAAGTGAGAAATCCAATTCCAAAGTGAACCCACTTCCTATTTCTTCATCCTCTACCACTTGCCATGTAGTAGAGTGTGTTATCTTCACAAGTTTCATGACCTAGTGAAGATGGAGCTTGGGTTTCAGTCGCCTCGACGTAGATCATCTTCGGCATCGAAGTCAACGACCTAGCCCGATCATTTCTCCGATGAAACCAACGCTAGAGTCCGGGATCCGGTTGATCGCAGCGGAGGGACGTCATCACGGAGCTAAAGAAGTGGAGGACCGGATCTACAAAGGTTGTAGTCCCTTTCACTTCAAGTTAAAGTTGTTAACTTGCATGTTCTTTCGCCTTACCTCTAGTATCGATCTTGTTTAGGGTTTCTCGGCACATAGAAAATTTAGAATTGGACATGTTTGATCAGTTGTAGAATCTCATGAGTGTGCCTAGGAACCCTACAGTGGTATCAGAGACTAGCTAGAGCTTTAGGCGAAGTGTAGACGTGTTAGAAGTCCGATCGAACCCGAAACCCTAATTGAAAAAACCCTTCTCTGTACAATTTTTCAAAACTGTGAATTTTTTGAATTAAAAATATGCAGAAAAATCAGCAGGGTTTTCTAAGAAATACTGTGCAACATGTGCGCCTGAATCGATCAAGGCGCCGCGGAACCGCGGCACGAGCATGGCTCGTGCGGCGGTTCCGCGGCCGTACGGTCATTTGTTTCATTACTTTTTGCACAGTAATTTCTTTCTTTTGTTGCTGTGTTTTCTTGGAATTTTTAATGTTTACTCAAGAGTTGTGTTTTCTGGGTTGTATTGGGAGTTTGTAGATTCGATCGGATTGTCTAATTTTGTCTATGTGTTTTTCCGTGTAATTTTAGAAACTGTTAAAAAAGTTCGACCGGATATAAATACCCAATTTTTCCCATGCCGGAAAATTTCCAAGTGTTGGATTTTTCCGTGGTTTAAGAACGTTCTAAGTAGTGCAAGTAATGCGATGGACCCTCTAGAAGACAACAAACCTTAACTCGATTATGTGACCATCTTGAACTGCCCTTTGAACCTTAGGGTTTGGGGTGTTGGATATATGTATGCCCTAGAGGCCATTATGTGATGGTGGATGTATCTATACATGTATATATATATTCAGTATGCATTCTTGCTCGACATGATAGTATGCTATCTGGTTCTTCTTTATCTAACATGTTGATTTGATCATGCTTTTATTCATTCATACATGCTGATAAAGCCCTGAGGATATCGGCTTGACTACTTTGATTATGATGGAGATCATTCTAGTGGGACATCTGTAGTCTGTAAGCATATCCTGGAATGTCCCTAGTCGTAGGTATATCGAGATGGGGCATTGATATACCAGAGTAGACTAGCGTATATGATACTAGACCCATACGATGGGCGATGAATGTTCCGACATCCATCGATGTTTGACATCAAGATCATATACGGGTGCTCAGTGGTGACTGGTTACACTGGACGGACTCACCGAGAACTCCTATATGGAATTATATCTATCGTCGGATAGCAGTTCTCAGGTGACACTGGTACAGGTTAGTCTGTAGACCCGAGATCGTCATAGAGTCTTGTGTGTTCTCCCACTGTACTTTGATTGCCACCCTACCACGGCTCTACCGAGTTATGCAAACAGGTGGCCGTTGGGTACAGTCCCGAGACACACGAAGGCGATGAGCGATAGGAGGGGTTTCGTCTCTCCCGGTATTGGGAGTTGATGCTGTGCTGTGCCCGACTGGTTATATCAGCAAGTCCCTGGCCAGGGCTGCTGAGAATTGCTGATAAGTGTTATCAGTAGTTTCTCGATCTGTTATAGACCATTCACCGGCATGACTTATTGAGTTATTGGGGTCGACGTGACCATCCCTAGGCTCGATATGCAGCATATCTGACGAAGAGACCAGACTGTACGGTAGTGTTGCCGGTTGGCTCGACGGGAGTTGTAGCAGGTTCGCTTGTTTTCTTCTGATCGTTGAATACCCGGGTGGCCGTTACGTTTAGCTGACCGCTTGCGTCTTGGGGGTGCTTGATGTGATTATCACCCACTGCCAGCGTATTGACGAGTCTTAGAGTCCCACACAGGAGTTACCTGTAGGGTTCCTAGGCACTCTCAAGAGGTCTCACAAGGCATCAACCATGCCAATTTCAAAAATTACGGTGCCGAGAAACCCTAGACTACGGATCGTTGGCTAGAAGTTTAGGCGAAAAAGCAAACTAGTTAACACTTAACTACTAGAATACGGAAATACAACCTTTGTAGATCCGGTGCTCCACCTCCATAGCTCCGCAATGAAGTCTCCTCGCTGTCCAAGTCGAACCCCGGGCTCTAGCGTCGGCTTCATCGGAGAATGGACGGGCTAGGTCATCGACGACGTGCCGAAGATGATCTACGTCGAGGGATCACTAGATCAAGATCCAACTTCACCAAGTCAAGAAACTTGTGAAGAAAATACACTCTACTACTTGGCAAGAGGTAGAGGATGAAGAAATAGGAAGTGGGTAGACTTTAGAATTGGATTTCTCACTCATTTTCATCAATCACCATTGATGAAGAAAGGTTTTCTTCAAGTGAAGAAGAAGAAGAAGATGAAGATGATATATTATGATAATATTCCAAATAGAAAATAAAAGGAATGCTTATCATAATCTAACCATGGTGAAGTGTAGAGAATCAACTAGGGTTGAGTGGAGTGGTTAGGGTTAAGCATGAGACAAAATGGTGACTTAGTCAAAGCTTCATGAAGCTTCAACATGCAAGTCCAAAATAAGCCACCATTTCATTTCTTTATGCTTAATATTTTTCCAAAATAAATAAACAAATAAATAAATGAATAAATAAATAATGGATAAAACAAAACCCTAATTTCCAACTTAACCATGGTTTAATTCTTTACACTTAACCAAAAAGCATGTATCATCAAACATGATACAATCATGTGCACAAAAGTATATCACATATACAACTTGCACAAATCAAGTGAGAAAATCCATTTAAAGTGAACCAATACTAGTTAATGCAAAGTAATATATCAAATAGAAAATTATACATTAAATCATTAAATCAACACTTGATTTAACGATCCGGTCATATCGCATATAACCGACTAGTATCCTATATATCGGCTTACCGAACCAACCCTTGATTCGATAACTAGGTTATATCGCATACAACCTTTCGATACATTCATCGCGAGAATCGAATACGGTATCACATACACGCATTATTCTTGGTCCCGCACATATCTCATATGCGCTCCTATTTCTTTTCTCTTGAGCCAGGAAACCTCTGTGTAGGACTCTAAAGACTCGTCAATACGCCGGCAGCAGGTGATGATCATATCAGACACCCACAAGCCGCAAGCGGTCTGCTAAACGTAACGGCCACCCGGGTATTGAACGATCATAATATCGACGAGCAAGCCCGCTCACACTCCAGTGAATCCAACCAGTAACACTACCGTACAGTCCGGTCTCGTCGTCTGATATGTCGCATATCTTGCCTAGGGGTGGTAAACGTCAGACCCCAATAGCTCGATAAGTCGTGTCGATATGAGGTCTATAACAATTCGAGAAACTACTGGTAACACTTACCAGTAAATCTCAGCAACCCTGGCCAGGGATTTCCTGTTATAGCCAATCGAACACAGCGCAACATCAACCCCCTATACCGGGAGAGACAAATCCCCTCCTATCGCTCATTGCCTCCATGTGACTCGGGACTGTACCCAAAAACCACCATTTTGCACGCCCTCTTGGACGTGGTAAGATGGAAATCAAAGCACGGTGGGAACCACACAAGACTCTATGACGATCTCGGGTCAACAGACTACTCTGTACCAGTGTCACCAGAGAACTGCCATCTGACGTAAGGTATAATACCATCTGGGAGTTCTCGGCGAGTCCGTCCAGTGTACCCAGTCTTCACTGAGCACCCGTATATCTCCTCTGATGTCAAACACCAATGGATATGGGATCATCCATCGCCCATCTGTATGGGTCGAGAAGGTACACGCTAGTCTACTCTGGTATATCGATGCCCCGTCTCGATACACCCACGACTAGGGACTTTGAAGGATGTACTTATGGACTACCATGTCCCCACTAGTATGATCCGCATCATAGTCCAGGTAGTCAAGTACACATCCTAAGGGCTTTACCAACATGTAATAGAGAGACAATCTGTGTACACGTAAAGGTAAAGAGCAACCAGATAGCATACTATCATGTCGAGCAAGAAAGTCCTCCCTATATATGTCCCAGCATCCACTACAATATACATCCAATGTACAGTAATGGGCTCTAGGGCATACATATTACTAACTGTAGGGTTCCTAGGCACTCTAGTGAGGTCTCACAAGGTATCGATCATGCCAATTTCAAAATTTCTAGGTGCCGAGAGACCCGACTACGGATCGTTGGCTAGATTTCTAGGCGATAAATGAACTAGTTAACACTTAACTATGAGAATTCGGATATACAACCTTTGTAGATCCGGTGCTCCACCTCCATAGCTCCGCAATGAAGTCTCCTCGCTGTCCAAGACGGATCCCGGGCTCTAGCGTCGGCTTCATCGGAGAATGGACGGGCTAGGTCATCGACGACGTGCCGAAGATGATCTACGTCGAAGCATCACTAGATCAAGCTCCACCTTCACCAAGCCATGAAAACTTGTGAAGGAAACACACTCTACTACTTGGCAAGAGGTAGAGGATGAAGAAATAGGAAGTGGGTAGACTTTAGAATTGGATTTCTCACTCATTTGCTCAATTCACCATTGATGAAGTGAAGCTTCTTCATCTTGAAGAAGAAGAAGAAGAAGATGAATATTATGATAAGTCCTTTTTGAAAAAGAAATAATAAGAATACTTATCATAATGTAACCATGGTAATGTGTAGAGAGTTAATCATGGTTGAATGGAATGGCTAGGGTTAAGCATGAGACAAAATGGTCACTTGGTCAAAGTCTTCATGAAGCTTCAACAAGCTTCCAAAGTGAGCCACCATTTTGCATTATGCTTATCATTTTCCAAAATGAATAAATAAATAAATAAATAGATATGAAAATGAAAACCCTAACCATTACATGACCATGGTTTAAACTTTACACAAAACACAAGTTAGCATGCATCATCAAACATGATACATAAAAGTGCACAAAAATATATCACATATATAATGTGCACAAACCAAGTGAGAAAATCCATTTAAAGTAAACCAATACTAGTTAATGCAAAGTAATATATCAAATATATAATTATACATTAAATCATCAAATCAACACTTGATTTAACGATCCGGTCATGTCGCACACAACCGACTAGTATACAATGTATCGGCTTATCGAATCAACGCTTGAATCGATAACTAAGTTATATCGCATACAACCATTCGACACATTGATCGCGAGAATGAAATACGGTATCACATACACGCATTATTCTCGGTCCCGCACATATCTCATATGCGCTCCAATTTCGTTTCGCTTGAGCCAGGAAACCTCTGTGTAGGACTCTAAAGACTCGTCAATACGCCGGCAGCAGGTGATGATCATATCAAGCACCCACAAGCCGCAAGCGGTCTGCTAAACGTAACGGCCACTCGGGTATTGAGCGATCTGAAGATCGACGAGCAAGCCCGCTCACACTCCAGTGAATCCAACCAGTAACACTATCGTACAGTCCGGTCTGATCGTCTGATATGTCGCATATCTCGCCTAGGGGTGGTAAACGTCAGACCCCAATAGGTCGATAAGTCGTGTCGATATGAGGTCTATAACTGTTCGAGAAACTACTGGTAACACTTACCAGTAAATCTCAGCAATCCTGGCCAGGGATTTCCTGTTATAGCCAATCGAACACAGCACAACATCAACTCCCTATACCGGGAGAGACGAATCCCCTCCTATCGCTCATTGCCTCCATGTGACTCGGGACTGTACCCAAAAACCACCGTTTTGCACGCCCTCTTGGACGTGGTAAGATGGAAATCAAAGCACAGTGGGAACCACACAAGACTCTATGATGATCTCGGGTCTACAGACTACTCTGTACCAGTGTCACCAGAGAACTGCCATCTGACGTGAGGTATAATACCATCTGGGAGTTCTCGGCGAGTCCGTCCAGTGTACCCAGTCTCCACTGAGCACCCGTATATCATCCCTGATGTCAAACACCAATGGATATGGGATCATCCATCGCCCATCTGTATGGGTCGAGAAGGTACACGCTAGTCTACTCTGGTATATCGATGCCCCATCTCGATACACCCACGACTAGGGACATTGAAGGATGTACTTATGGACTACCATGTCCCCACTAGTATGATCCGCATCATAGTCCAGGTAGTCAAATACACATCCTAAGGGCTTTACCAACATGTAATAGAGAGGCAATCAGTATACACGTTAAGGTAAAGTGTAACCAGATAGCATACTATCATGTCGAGCAAGAAAGTCCTCCCTATATATCTCCCAGCATCCACTACAATATACATCCTATGTACAGTAATGGCCTCTAGGGCATACATATAACTAACAATCTCCCACTTGCACTAGGGCCATCTGTAGCAGTGGTTGTAGTATCTCATACTCAACCATCCCATAAAAGTCTCTCTCTGGGAATAGGCCTTCGTGAGTGGATCCTGCCGTGTTATCCTCTGAGTCTTCTCTCCTTACCTCGATCACTCTGGAGATCAACCATCTCCATGATCAGGCGATACTGCCTTAGAATAAGTCTGGATCACTGATGGGACCGGCGTTCCTTAGCATAAGCCACAACTCCATTGTCTCACAATGGTAGGAACGTAGTTCATCTCATGAACCATTATACACCCAAACAGCCTCTTTGGTAGCATCTTAAGTAGTGATGTATCCTGCCTTTATCGTCTAGTATGTCACGGTATTTAGCTTGAAACTCTTCCAACATACCGTCCCTTTACTGAGGGTAAAGACAATGCCTGCGACTGACATTCAGTCGTCTTTATCACCCTGGAACCTTTCCAGTGATTCTCCCCAGGATCGATTGATACCATCTCACTACAGCTAGTGAGTATCCTAACATCCAATTAGATTTATCTCATAGATCCAAAATCCAGGATTTAGTAGGTATCACTTTGATCCTATATTGAGAATCTTTGTGATAAACGGAGATTGATCGAGCGTAGAATAAGAAACTCCTTTCTTATCAAGAGTATGTCATCCACGTACTCTACGAGGATCACCACCATACTCCCTACTACCTTTTTGTTTATACAAGGTTCATCTACCATTTTGATGATGTCAAACTCTTTGACTAAGACATCAAAACAGATGTTCCAACTCTGTGATGCCTGCTTTATCCTATAAAGCATCTTGCACACGTTTCCGCTGCTCCCACTGTCTACGAGGCCCTCTGGCTGTGTACTTATAGACGCACTATTCTAAAACATCATTTAGAAAAGCAGTCATGACACCCAACCGCCAGATATCGTAGTCGTGGTATGTAGCCGTGGCAAGTAGTATCTGGATGGACTTAAGCATAGGTACTGGAAAAGGTTTCATCATTATCCACGCCCGGTCAATGACGAAAACCTTTAACTAGTCTAGCTTTGAAAGTCTCAACTTTTCCATGTACACCAAGTAATCTTCTCAAGATATACTTGCTCCTGATGTGGATTTAACCCTTCAGATATAGCAACAAAAGTCCATACTTTGTTGGTGTATAAGGATTCCATCTCAGATCGCTAAACATCCATCCATTCTTACAAAGTCTTACTCCTGATGGCCAGCTCGAAACTAGTTGGGTCATCATCTCATGATGCAATCCTCGCTCCCACTGTCATAGAGAAACCGAAGTATCTCTCAGGTGGGTGAGGAACCCTATTAGATCGGCGGAAAGGCTGAGGTTCGTTGACATCTACTGAATTCTTTGGTTGTACCAAATCATCTGCTGTAATTTGTATGGCTGGAACATTTCCAGTTCTACATAACAGACCTTGCCTCGAGCTTGTCCGGATTTTGCTTTTAGACAAAGGCCGGACAACCTCAAATCTTAACTAGCTTATGACATAGGCTCTTCCCTTTCCATATCACATATGAAGTGGTAGGCATCTGATTTGATTCGAACCCTATTCAATAGGTATGCAACTTCTCAAGTGCATAACACCCAATAGGAAAAAGGTAACTCAGTAGTACTCATCATAAAGCACACCATATCATATAGGGTGTGATTGCTCCGTCCCGATATACCATCGTGCACTGGTGTATACGGAGGAGTAATGCTGAGAGAGAATCTCATTCTCCTTTAGAATAGTCCAGGATTTCCGTGCTCAAGTATTCTCCTCCTTGATCTCATCAAAGGACATAATACTTTTACCCGTATTTTGGTTCTCTACTTCTGACTTATATTCTATGAATATCTCAAAAGGTTCGGACTTATGTTTCAACAGGAACATATGTCTGAATCTAAAGAGATCATCAGAGAACGTAATGAAGTACAAAGAACCGGTCTTGGCATGTGTAGACAGGGGACCTTACATACATCAACATGTATCAACCCAAGAGTTCATTAACTCTTTCTCTGTTTCCAATAAACAGAGCTATGGTCATTTTATCTTTGTAACATGACTGGCGAGTTTCACAAGATGTAAATTCAAACTGATTTAAATATGCATCTAAATGTAACTCCAGCTAGTCGGGTCGCATTGATATGACCTAGTCTACAATACCTCAAGAAGGAATGGTTCAATTCTGAACTCTTCCTCTTGTGTGTGTTCTATATACCAAGAACTGTAGTTTGATTTAGAACATCAATGCTTTTAGATAACGTGCCTGAACCGATCAACTTTTGATATAGGAAATGTTCAAAACATTATCCAACAATACAAAATTTTATCATTTCTTTACTGATAAAGAGACTGATATGATTTTATATATCAGGTTCGGTATCTAATAACATTTGTTCAGAATCAATGTATTGGTAATACAGGGTGACAGTGACCGACAGACTTGGCTGCAACACTTGCCCCGTTTCCTGCCTCATGAAACTTATCACCCGTTCTCAGTTTTTCTACCCTTTTGTAGCCCTATGTAACAAATTACATATCTGGGATCCTGATCCGGTATCATATACCATGGATGCGGAGGATACTGAGAAACAGTTCTGTGTAATGAACACACCCGAAGATAATGCATCAGCATGCACTCTCTTCGTTTGGGCGGCACGGGAAATCTGGTATTCCCCAAATTCATGCTCTGTCTTATAACAATTATAAGTTGGAGCGGGACCAACGTTCCCCAGCTCAGTATAACAAGCGGGTTCGGTCAATAATCCGTATTATTATCTTGATTAAGGCGTGATATGGTCGCTACCAGGAGAGAGAGAGAAGAAAACACTCAGCGTGCGCTCTGTCAAGAATAGATTGGTTTTTATTTTATCTAATCAGGATGGCTCCCACTGCTTTTAATCAAATCTTCCTTCAAACCCTAAAAGGAAAGACTAGCCGGGATTAATTACACACTACAAGTTCGCCAATCTTTCAGCCATGCCAGTGTCGGTACTTTGAGGGAGGTCCCCCGTGCTTTCGCACGAACCTAATTAATGTAAACCTCGTTTTCCCAGAGGCGTAACCTCGTTAACACCTTTCTAGACACCTACTTGATAGGCTAATTGTAATGTATAAAACTCTCCCAGGAGTAACTCTTACTCGCAGCGGGTATCGGGATCCAACTATCTCATAGAAGGTATGCAATCTCATTGCAAATTTCAACACTTGAAATTCCCGATAATATTTTGCCCCTAACCTCCTATGACCTTGACAAAGGCCAACAAACCATAGGATGCTAGTCAAGTTCAACCCGTCATTTCCTGATTGAATTAAACCCACCCGCACGGCCCTTGACAAAGGCCAACAAGGTCGCACGACTACCCTAACTCAATCTGCATCATATGCATAAGCAGATAAGTACCAGTCAGCTACCGCACACTACGCCTTGACAAAGGCCAACAAACGCAGCACGAATACTAACTACTACTTATCTGAAATGACGGAGGGCTACGACAGGTTTTTCTGAAAACCTATTGCGTAATGAACTTGATATCGTTGTAGGATCGAATGAATTTTGAAATAGAGTGTTTTTGAGGCTTTTCTAGTTTTGCTAAAGGAGTCACTCCCGGTGAAGGGATCGTCGGTCCTTTCCTCGTCGAATGAGGTGCGGGATATATCATATATATCACTGTGCAAAGCAGAACTCTTAAAAGAAATCAAAAGACAAACCGAGTGGTGTAGCATCTGCCAGTTATTGCTAAAGGAGTCACTCCCGGTGAAGGGATCTCGGTCCTTTCCTTATCGAATAAGGTGCAGGATATATCATATATACCGCTGTGCAAAGCAAGAACTGTAGCTACCTGTTTTATTTTGATATTCGATTCTACAACATCTTAGGTTTCTTTTATTTCATTAATCATATTAATGAAGTCCCATCATTTAAGTACCTAAGCATCACAGATAAATACGACGTACACTTATGCCATCCGCATTCGCCACGATGTCCCCTCGTGCACCGTTAGGTTAGGTAACTAACGACAGAGTGGGGCAGGGCTAGCGCAGGTGTAAAACATAAGTAACGGATATATAATATATCATATATACTATATACTGTATCTATCATAGAACAACACATGATCACATCACAGATATCGCAGCAGAAGAATCATATGAAATATTGGATATACTAGGACGTCCGTGTTTTGAATACGAGCCAGTATAAAACACGGATTCCACGGTTGTGATGAATAGCCAAACCCACACCCATAGACCCTTACGAGAGCGGCAAGCAACCCTACCAATTCTGGAGTTAGGAGACCCGGGCTCGACTCCTCGAGTTGGTCTCCTACTGGACTCCAGAACCCGGTTACTTGTACCCTCCACCTTGGGTCTATCCTAGTGCAGAAAAGTAAATAATATACAAACGGTGACAACTTTCGCAACCTGGAAGCTCCCCAATAAAAGAATATTACATACAAGTTTTTACATGAATGAAAATGAAAAACACTCATCTCACATAAAAACCCCCGGCTATTCAATCACGACGATCCAATATAACATATCCAGCAACACATAACATCACATGTCATCAACGTAAGTAAACATGCGTATCCCAATTATCGTTGACATATAGCAACGAAACCGGCGATATCACATATTACACTTACGGTCACAGAAAAGAAAGTGTAAAACTACAACAGTTGGAATCCGCAACCTCCTCAAACATCGCATGCCTGACCAAATGAATTACTTAGACATCGCATGCCTAACAATTATGAACCCCACATTTTAGTCTCAAAATCGAAAACTCTTTTCAATATCAAGTCGGGCAATTCAACAAGATTCCCGACATCCTGATCGAATGCTCGTCGCAAACTTCAGTAGGCGGCCGCACCCCCGATACCGTCGACGAAGTGCACCAAGGCGGAACACCGCTGCCGCGAGCACCCGAACGGATGCTTTCGGCGACGGGGTTCTCCTACAGTCACTTGGTCGGGGCTATGGAGTGAGGCTGTCTATTAAGTTTACCCGGCGAGTATCCGCGTACGCTACGTGATTGCGACGGACTTTTGATCACATCAAAATTCCGTGGCAACCGATCAAGTGAGACTAAAGTGCTACGTTTATAACATTCATTCAGTTATCTCATAACTTATTGTGAATTCCAATTATTGTATCCCATTCCGGACAAATAGAAAATGTCAAACTTTCCGATCGAACAATCGAACACCCAAGTTTTCCCGATCCAGATCAACACATGAAATAAGTCTAACAGCATTCAGTTCGTGCCTCAGTACCAACGGTCCAGCCGTAGAAGGGTCAAGCCAACGCCTCACATGTGGCACGCCGTACTGCCCCAAACCCGAAGGTTCAAAGGGCAGTTCAAGACGGTCACATAATCGAGTTAAGGTTTGTTGTCTTCTAGAGGGTCCATCGCGTTACATGCACTACTTAGAACGTCGTTAAACTACGGAAAAGTCCAACACTTGGAAATTTCCCGACAGGGGAAAAATTGGGTATTTATATCCGGTCGAACATTTTAACATATTCTAAAATTTATCCGGAAAGCCAAATAAACAAAATTTGATACCCCGATCGAAACACCGAATCCCCAAAACAACTCCAGAAAATTCAACTCTTGAATAAATTTTAAAAATACCCAGAAAATCCAGCATAATATAATAGGAGTTACTGTGCAAACAATGTACGATGACGTCATCATTCCGCCGCGGAACCGCCGCAGAAGCCAGGCTTCCGCCGCGGTTCCGCCGCGATTTGTACTGTTCATCAGTAAATTTTTGCGTCGTAATTCTTAAAGTTCCCTGCTGAATTTTTTAAGCATTTTTAATCTGGAAAAATCCATGTTTTTGGAAAAAGGACAGAGAGCAAGTTTGGTTTGGGGTTTCGGGTTCGTTCGGGTTTCAAATTCCGTCTAGACTTCGCCTAAGGCTCTAGCTAGGCTCTGATACCACTGTAGGGTTCCTAGGCACTCTAGTGAGGTCTCACAAGGCATCGATCATGCCAATTTCAAAATTTCTAGGTGCCGAGAGACCCGACTACGGATCGTTGGCTAGATTTCTAGGCGATAAATGAACTAGTTAACACTTAACTATGAGAATTCGGATATACAACCTTTGTAGATCCGGTGCTCCACCTCCACGGCTCCGCAATGAAGTCTCCTCGCTGTCCAAGACGGATCCCGGGCTCTAGCGTCGGCTTCATCGGAGAATGGACGGGCTAGGTCATCGACGACGTGCCGAAGATGATCTACGTCGAAGCATCACTAGATCAAGCTCCACCTTCACCAAGCCATGAAAACTTGTGAAGGAAACACACTCTACTACTTGGCAAGAGGTAGAGGATGAAGAAATAGGAAGTAGGTAGACTTTAGAATTGGATTTCTCACTCATTTGCTCAATTCACCATTGATGAAGTGAAGCTTCTTCATCTTGAAGAAGAAGAAGAAGAAGATGAATATTATGATAAGTCCTTTTTGAAAAAGAAATAATAAGAATACTTATCATAATGTAACCATGGTAATGTGTAGAGAGTTAATCATGGTTGAATGGAATGGCTAGGGTTAAGCATGAGACAAAATTGTCACTTGGTGAAAGTCTTCATGAAGCTTCAACAAGCTTCCAAAGTGAGCCACCATTTTGCATTATGCTTATCATTTTCCAAAATGAATAAATAAATAAATAAATAGATATGAAAATGAAAACCCTAACCATTACATGACCATGGTTTAAACTTTACACAAAACACAAGTTAGCATGCATCATCAAACATGATACATACAAGTGCACAAAAATATATCACATATATAATGTGCACAAACCAAGTGAGAAAATCCATTTAAAGTAAACCAATACTAGTTAATGCAAAGTAATATATCAAATATATAATTATACATTAAATCATCAAATCAACACTTGATTTAACGATCTGGTCATGTCGCACACAACCGACTAGTATACAATGTATCGGCTTATCGAATCAACGCTTGAATCGATAACTAGGTTATATCGCATACAACCATTCGACACATTGATCGCGAGAATGAAATACGGTATCACATACACGCATTATTCTCTGTCCCGCACATATCTCATATGCGCTCCTATTTCGTTTCGCTTGAGCCAGGAAACCTCTGTGTAGGACTCTAAAGACTCGTCAATACGCCGGCAGCAGGTGATGATCATATCAAGCACCCACAAGCCGTAAGCAGTCTGCTAAACGTAACGGCCACCCGGGTATTGAGCGATCTGAAGATCAACGAGCAAGCCCGCTCACACTCCAGTGAATCCAACCAGTAACACTACCGTATAGTCCGGTCTGATCGTCTGATATGTCGCATATCTCGCCTAGGGGTGGTAAACGTCAGACCCCAATAGCTCGAAAAGTCGTGTCGATATGAGGTCTATAACTGTTCGAGAAACTACTGGTAACACTTACCAGTAAATCTCAGCAACCCTGGCCAGGGATTTCCTGTTATAGCCAATCGAACACAGCGCAACATCAACTCCCTATACCGGGAGAGACGAATCCCCTCCTATCGCTCATTGCCTCCATGTGACTCGGGACTGTACCCAAAAACCACCGTTTTGCACGCTCTCTTTGACGTGGTAAGATGGAAATCAAAGCACAGTGGGAACCACACAAGACTCTATGACGATCTCGGGTCTACAGACTACTCTGTACCAGTGTCACCAGAGAACTGCCATCTGACGTGAGGTATAATAACATCTGGGAGTTCTCGGCGAGTCCGTCCAGTGTACCCAGTCTCCACTGAGCACCCGTATATCATTCCTGATGTCATACACCAATGGATATGGGATCATCCATCGTCCATCTGTATGGGTCGAGAAGGTACACGCTAGTCTACTCTGGTATATCGATGCCCCATCTCGATACACCCACGACTAGGGACATTGAAGGATGTACTTATGGACTACCATGTCCCCACTAGTATGATCCGCATCATAGTCCAGGTAGTCAAGTACACATCCTAAGGGCTTTACCAACATGTAATAGAGAGGCAATCAGTATACACGTTAAGGTAAAGTGTAACCAGATAGCATACTATCATGTCGAGCAAGAAAGTCCTCCCTATATATGTCCCAGCATCCACTACAATATACATCCTATGTACAGTAATGGCCTCTAGGGCATACATATAACTAACACTAACAATCTCCCACTTGCACTAGGGCCATCTGTAACAGTGGTTGTAGTATCTCATACTCAACCATCCCATAAAAGTCTCTCTCTGGGAATAGGCCTTCGTGAGTGGATCCGCCGTGTTGTCCTCTGAGTCTACTCTCCTAACCTCGATCCCTTAGAGATCAACCATCTCCATGATCAAGTGATACTGCCTCAGAATATGTCTGGATCACTGATGGGGACCTGCGTTCTTTGGCATAAGCCACAATTCCATTGCCACACAATGGGAGGAACATGGTTCATCTCATGAACCAATATACACCCAAACAGCCTCTTTGGTAGCATCTTAAGTAGCGATGTATCGTGCCTTTATCGTCTAGTATGCCACGGTATCTAGCTTGGAACTCTTCCAACATACCGTCCCTTTACTGAGGGTAAAGACAATGCCTGTGACTGACATTCAGTCTTCTTTATCACCCTGGAACCCTTCTAGTGATTCTCCCCAGGATCGATTGATACCATCTCACTATAGCTAGTGAGTACTCTAACATCCATTTAGATCTATCTCATAGATCCAAAACCCAGGATTTAGGAGGTATCATTTTGATCATACACGGAGAATCTTTGTGATAAACGGAGATTGATCGAGCGTAGCATAAGAAACTCCTTTCTTATCAAGAGTATGTCATCCATGTACTCTACGAGGATCACCACCATACTCCCTACTACCTTTTTGTTTATACAAGGTTCATCTACCATTTTGATGATGTCAAACTGTTTGACTAACTCATCAAAATAGATGTTCCAACTCCGCGATACCTGCTTTATCCTATAAAGTATCTTGCACACGTTTCCGCTGCTCCCACTGTTTACGAAGCCCTCTGGCTGTGTACTTATAGACGCCCTCTTCCAAAACATCATTTTAGAAGAGCTGTCATGACACCCAACCACCAGATATCGTAGTCATGGTATGTAGCCGTGTCAAGTAGGATCTGGATGGACTTAAGCATAGGCACTGAAAAGGTTTCATCATTATCCACGCCTGGTCAATGATGCAAACCTTTAACAAGTCTAGCTTTGAAAGTCTCAACTTTTCCATGTACACCAGGTAATCTTCTCAAGATATACTTGCTCCTGATGGGGATTTAACCCTTCAGATATAGCAACCAAAGTCCATACTTTGTTGGTGTATAAGGATTCCATCTCAGATCGCTAAGCATCCAGCCATTCTTACAGAGTCTCACTCCTGATGGCCAGCTCGAAACTAGTTGGGTCATCATCTCATGATGCAATTCTCGCTCCCACTGTCATAGAGAAACCAAAGTATCTCTCAGGTGGGTGAGGAACCCTAGTAGATCGGCGGAGAGGCTGAGGTTCGTTGGTATCTACTGAATCCTTTGGTTGTACCAAATCACCTGCTGTATTTTGTATAGCTGAAACCTTTCCAGTTCTACATAACAGACCTTGCCTCGAGCTTGTCCGGATTTTGCTTTTAGATATAGGCCGGTCAACCCCAAATCTTTACTAGCTTAAGAAATGGGCTCTTCCCCTTCCATATCACATATGAAGTGGTAGG
Organism: Agapanthus africanus; assembly: GCA_030015575.1. Taxonomy (NCBI): domain Eukaryota; kingdom Viridiplantae; phylum Streptophyta; class Magnoliopsida; order Asparagales; family Amaryllidaceae; genus Agapanthus; species Agapanthus africanus. Next base: position 124,602,722 of record JASDDO010000031.1, read on the forward strand.
CACTGATTTGATTCGAACCTAATTCAATAGGTATGCAGCTTCTCAAGTGCATAACCCCCAAAAGGAAATAGGTAACTCAGTAGTACTCATCATAGAGCACACCATATCAGATAGGGTGTATCTGCTCCGCCCCGATATACCATCGTGCAATGGTGTATACGGAGGAGTAATGCTGAGAGAGAATCTCATTCTCCTTCAGAATCATCCAGGAATTCCGTGCTCAAGTATTCTCCTCCTTGATCTCATCAAAGGACATAATACTTATACCCGTATTTTGGTTCTCTACTTCTAACTTATATTCTATGAATATCTCAAAACGTTCGGACTTGTGTTTCAACAAGAACATAGATCTGAATCTTGAGAGATTATCAGAGAATATAATGAAGTATAAAGAACCGTTCTTGGTATGTGTAGACTGGAGACCTTACATACATCATCATGTATCAGTCCCAAGAGTTCATTAACTCTTTCTATGTTTCCAATAAACAGGGTTATGGTCATCTTATCTTTGTGACATGACTGGCGAGTTTCACAAGATGTAAATTCAAACTGATTTAAATATACATCTAAATGTAACTTTAGCTAGTCGGGTCGCATTGATATGACCTAGTCTACAATGCCTCAAGAAGGATTCGTTCATTTCTGAACTCTTCCTCTTGTGTGTATTCCGTATACTAAGAACTATAGTTTGATTTAGAACATCAAAGCTTTTAGATAACGTGCCTGAACCGATCAACTTTTGATATAGGAAATGTTCAAAACATTATCCAACAATACAAAATTTTATCGTTTCTTTACTAATAAAGAGACTGATATGATTTTGTATATCAGGTTCGGTATCTAATAGCATTTGTTCAGAATCAAAGTATTGGTAATACAGGGTGACAGTGACCAACAGACTTGGCTGCAACACTTGCCCCGTTTTCTACCTCATGAAACTTATCACCCGTTCTCAGTTTTTCTACCCTTTTGTAGTCCTATGTAACAGATTACATATCTGGGATCCTGATCCGGTATCATATACCAAGGATGCGGAGGATACTGAGAAACAGTTCTTTGTAATGAACACACCCGAAGATGATGCATCAGCATGCACTCTCTTCGTTTGGGCGGCACGGGAATTCTGGTATTTCCCAATTTCCTGCTCTGTCTTATAACAATTATAAGTTGGAGCGGGACCAACGTTCCCCAGTTCAGTATAACAAGCGGGTTCGGTCAATAATCCGTATTATTATCTTGATTAAGGCGTGATACGGTCGCTACCAGGAGAGAGAGAGAAGAAAACACTCAGGGTGCGCTCTTGCAAGAATAGATTGGGTATTATTTTATCTAATCAGGATGGCTCCCACTGCTTTTTATCAAATCTTCCTTCAAACCCTAAAAGGAAAGACTAGCCGGGATTAATTACACACTACAAGTTCGCCAATCTTTCAGCCAGGCCAGTGTCGGTACTTTGAGGGAGGTCCCCCGTGCTTTCGCACGAACCTAATTAATGTAAACCTCGTTTTCCCAGAGGCGTAACCCCGTTGACACCTTTCTAGACACCTACTTGATCGGCTAATTGTAATGTGTAAAACTCTCCCAGGAGTAACTCTTACTCGCAGCGGGTATCGGGATCCAACTATCTCATAGAAGGTATGCAATCTCATTGCAAATTTCAACACTTGAAATTCCCAATAATATTTTGCCCCGAACGATCTATGACCTTGACAAGGTCAACAAACCATAGACCGCAAGTCAAGTTCAACCCGTCATTTCTTGATTGAATCAAACCCACCCGCACGACCCTTGACAAGATCAACAAGGCCGCACGACTACCCTAACCCAATCTGCATCATATGCATAAGCAGATAAATACTGGTTAGCTACCGCACACTGCGCCTTGACAAGGTCAACAAACGCAGCACGAATACTAAACAGGACTTATCTGAAATGACGGAGGGCTACGACAGGTTTTTCTGAAAACCTTTTGCGTAATGAACTTGATATCGTTGTAGGATCGAATGAATTTTGAAATGGAGTGTTTTTGAGGCTTTTCTAGTTTTGCTAAAGGAGTCACTCCCGGTGAAGGGATCGTCGGTCCTTTCCTCGTCGAATGAGGTGCGGGATATATCATATATATCACTGTGCAAAGCAAAAACACTTAAAAGCAATCAAAAGACAAACCGAGTGTGTAGCATCTTCCAGTTATTGCTAAAGGAGTCACTCCCGGTGAAGGGATCTCGGTCCTTTCCTCATCGAATAAGGTGCAGGGTATATCATATATACCGCTATGCAAAGCAAGAACTGTAGCTACCTGTTTTATTTTGAAATTCGATTCTACAACATCTTAGGTTTCTTTTATTTCATTAATCACATTAATGAAGTCCCATCATTTAAGTACTTAAACATCACAGATAAATACGACGTACACTTATACCATCCGCATTCGCCTCGATGTCCCCTCTTGCACCGTTAGGTTAGGTAACTAACGGCAGAGCGGGGCAGGGCTCGCGCGGGTGTAAAACATAAGTAACGTCTATATAATATATCATATATACTATATACAGTATCTATCACAGAACATCACATGATCACATCACAGATATCGCAGCAGAAGAAACATATGAAATATTGGATATACTAGGACGTCCGTGTTTTCAATACGAGCCAGTATAAAACACGGATTCCACGGTCGCGATGAATAGCCAAACCCACACCCCTAGACCCCTACGAGAGCGGCAAGCAACCCTACCAATTCTAGAGTTAGGAGACCCGGACTCGACTCCTCGAGTTGGTCTCCCACTGGACTCCAAAACCCGGTTACTTGTGCTCCCCTCATTGGGTCTATCCTAGTGCGGAAAAGTAAATAATATACAAATGGTGACATCATCCGCAACCTGGAAGTACCCCAATAAAAGAATATTACATACAAGTTTTTACATGAATGAAAATGAAAAACACTCATCTCATATAAAAACCCCCGGCTATTCAAACACGACGATCCAATATAACATATCCAGCAACACATAACATCACATGTCATCAACGTAAGTAAATATGCGCATCCCAATTGTCGTTGACATATAGCAACGAAACCGGCGATATCACATATTACACTTACGGTCACAGAAAAGAAAGAGTAAAACTACAACAGTTGGAATCCGCAACCTGCATAGACATCGCATGCCTAATCAAATGAATTACTTAGACATCGCATGCCTAACAATTATAAACCCCGCGTTTTAGTCTCATTATCGAAAACTCTTTTCAATACCAAGTCGGGCAATTCAACAAGATTCCCGGCATTCTGATCGAATGCTCGCCCAAACTTCAATAGGCGGCCGCACCCCCGATGCCGTCGACAAAGTGCACCAAGGCGGAACACCGCTGCCGCGAGCACCCGAACGGATGCTTTCGGCGACGGGGTTCTCCTACAGTCACTTGGTCGGGGCTATGGAGTGAGGCTGTCTATTAAGTTTACCCGGCGAGTATCCGCGTACGCTACGTGATTGCGACGGACTTTTGATCGCATCAAAATTCCGTGGCAACCGATCAAATGAGACTAAACTGCTATGTTTATAACATTCATTCAGTTATCACATAACTATTTGTGAATTCCAATTATTGTATCACATTCCGGATAAATAGAAAATGTTAAACTTTCCGATCGAACAGTCAAACACCCAAGTTTTCCCGAAACAGCTCAACACATGAAACAAGCTTAAAAAACATTCACTTCATGCCTCAGTACCAACGGTCCAGCCGTAGAAGGGTCAAGCCAACGCCTCACATGTGGCACGCCGTACTGCCTCAAACCCTAAGGTTCAAAGGGCAGTTCAAGACGGTCACATAATCGAGTTAAGGTTTGTTGTCTTCTAGAGGGACCATCGCGTTACTTGCATTACTTAGAACGTTATTAAACCACGGAAAAATCCAACACTTGGAAATTTCCTGACAGGGGAAAAAGTGGGTATTTATATCCGGTCGAACTTTTTAACATATTCAAAAATACCCGGAAAGACACAGACAAGATTAGACAATCCGATCGAAACTCCGAGTCCCCAATACAACCCAGAAAATTCAACTCTTGAATAAATTTTAAAAATACCCAGGTAAACCAGCACTGCAACATATGAATTACTGTGCAAAAACCAATGCAAGATACGACAAAATGGCCGCGGAACCGCCGCACAAGCCATGCTTGTGCCGCGGTTCCGCCGCGTTATAGTGGAATCATAGACACGTGTTGCACAGTAATTCTTAGGATTCCCTGCTGATTTTTCTGCATATTTTTAATTCTCAAAAAACCACGATTTCAGAAAATGTACAGAGAGCATTTTTGGGTTTGGGTTTTGGTTCGATCGGACTTCTAATTCCGTCTACGCATCGCCTAAGGCTCTAGCTAGGCTCTGATACCACTGTAGGGTTCCTAGGCACTTTTAAGAGGTCTCACAAGGCATCAACCATGCCAATTTCAAAAATTACGGGTGCCGAGAAACCCTAATAGATCGTTGGCTAGAATTTTAGGCGAAACTAGCAACTAGTTAACAACTTAACTAAGTGAACGGAAATACAACCTTTGTAGATCCGGTGCTCCACCTCCATAGCTCCACAATGAAGTCCTCTCCGCTGTCCAAATCGAATCCATGACTCTAGCATCGGCTTCACCGGAGAAATGGGCGGGCTAGGTCGTCGACGTCGATGCCGAAGATGATCTACGTCGAGGCATCACAAGATCAAGCTCCAACTTCACCAAGTCATGAAACTTGTGAAGAAAACACACTCTACTACTTGGCAAGAGGTAGAGGATGAAGAAATAGGAAATGGGTTCACTTTAGAATTGGATTTCTCACTCATTTTCTCAAGTTGCCATTGATGAGGAAGGCTTTTTCTTCAAGTAGAAGATGAAGAAGAAGAAGAAGATAATATGATAAGTCTTATGTAAAATGAAAATAATAATAATACTTATCATCTACCAACCATGGTCAAGTGTAGAGAATAGACTAGGGTTAAGTGGAATGGTTAGGGTTAAGCATGAGACAAAATGGTGACTTAGTCAAAGCTTCATGAAGGGATCTCGGTCCTTTCCTCATCGAATAAGGTGCAGGGTATATCATATATACCGCTATGCAAACCAAGAACTGTAGCTACCTGTTTTATTTTGAAATTTGATTCTACAACATCTTAGGTTTCTTTTTATTTCATTAATCACATTAATGAAGTCCCATCATTTAAGTACCTAAACATCACAGATAAATACGACGTACACTTATGCCATCCGCATTCGCCACGATGTCCCCTCATGCACCGTTAGGTTAGGTAACTAACGGCAGAGCGGGGCAGGGCTAGCGCGGGTGTAAAATATAAGTAACGCCTATATAATATATCATATATACTATATACTGTATCTATCACAGAACATCACATGATCACATCACAGATATCGCAGCAGAAGAATCATATGAAATATTGGATATACTAGGACGTCCGTGTTTTCAATACGAGCCAGTATAAAACACGGATTCCACGGTCGCGATGAATAGCCAAACCCATACCCCTAGACCCCTACGAGAGCGGCAAGCAACCCTACCAATTCTGGAGTTAGGAGACCCGGGCTCGACTCCTCGAGTTGGTCTCCCACTGGACCCCAGAACCCGGTTACTTGTGCTCTCCTCCTTAGGTCTATCCTAGTGCGGAAAAGTAAATAATATACATCAACGGTGACAACTTCCGCTACCTGGAAGTGCCCCAATAAAAGAATATTACATACAAGTTTTTACATGAATGAAAATGAAAAAACACTCATCTCACATAAAAAAAAACCCGGCTATTCAAACACGACGATCCAATATAACATATCCAGCAACACATAACATCACATGTCATCAACGTAAGTAAATATGTCCATCCCAATTGTCGTTGACATATAGCAACGAAACCGGCGATATCACATATTACACTTACGGTCACAGAAAATAAAGTGTAAAACTACAACAGTTGGAATCCGCAACCACCTCAGACATCGCATGCCTGACCAAATGAATTTCTTAGACATCGCATGCCTAACAATTATAAACCCCGCATTTTAGTCTCATTATCGAAAACACTTTTCAACACCAAGTCGGGCAATTCAACAGGATTCCCGACATTTTGATCGAATGCTCGTCGCAAACTTTAGTAGGCGGCCGCACCCCCGACGCCGTCGACGAAGTGCACCAAGGCGGAACACCGCTACCGCGAGCACCCAAACGGATGCTTTCGGCGACGGGGTTCTCCTACAGTCACTTGGTCGGGGCTATGGAGTGAGGCTGTCTATTAAATTTACCCGGCGAGTATTCGCGTACGCTACGTGATTGCGACGGACTTTTGATCACATCAAAATTCCGTGGCGACCGATCAACTGAGACTAAACTGCTATGTTTATAACATTCATCAAGTCATCTCATAACTTTTTACGAATTCCAAGTATTGTATCACATTCCGGATAAATAGAAAATGCTAAACTTTTCGATCGAACAATCGAACACCCAAGTTTTCCCGATACAGCTCAACACATGAAATAAGTCTAACAACATTCAGTTCGTGCCTCAGTACCAACGGTCCAGCCGTAGAAGGGTCAAGCCAACGCCTCACATGTGGCATGTCGTACTGCCCCAAACCCGAAGGTTCAAAGGGCGGTTCAAGACGGTCACATAATCGAGTTAAGGTTTGTTGTCTTCTAGAGGGTCCATTATGTTACTTGCACTACTTAGAACGTCGTTAAACTACGGAAAAATCCAACACTTGGAAATTTCCCGACAGGGGAAAAAGTGGGTATTTATATCCGGTCGAACTTTTTAACATATTCTAAAATTTATCCGGAAAGCCACATAGACAAATTAGCCGATCAAGTAGGTGTCTAGAAAGGTGTCAACGGGGTTACGCCTCTGGGAAAACGAGGTTTACATTAATTAGGTTCGTGCGAAAGCACGGGGGACCTCCCTCAAAGTACCGACACTGGCCTGGCTAAAAGATTGGCGAACTTGTAGTTTGTAATTAATCCCGGCTAGTCTTTCCTTTTAGGGTTTGAAGGAAGATTTGATAAAAAGCAGTGGGAGCCATCCTGATTAGATAAAATAATAACCAATCTATTCTTGCAAGAGCACACGCTGAGTGTTTTCTTCTCTCTCTCTCCAGGTAGCGACCATATCATGCCTTAATCAAGATAATAATATGGATTATTGACCGAACCCGCTTGTTATACTGAGCTGGGGAACGTTGGTCCCGCTCCAACTTATAAATGTTATAAGACAGAGCAGGAAATTGGGGAATACCAGATTTCCCGTGCCGCCCAAACGAAGAGAGTGCATGCTGATGCATCATCTTCGGGTGTGTTCATTTTACAGAGAACTGTTTCTCAAATGTCCTTTACGTCCTGGGTATATGATACCGGATTCAGGATCCCGCATATGTAATCTATTACATGGGCTACAGATAGGTAAAGAACTGAGAACGGGTGATAAGTTTCATGAGGCAGAAAACGGGGCAAGTGTTGCAGCCAAGTCTGTCGGTCACTGTCACCCTGTATTACCAATACATTGATTCTGAACGAATGTTATTAGATACCGAACCTGATATACAAAATCATATCAGTCTCTTTATCAGTAAAGAAATGATAAAATTTTGTATTGTTGGATAATGTTTTGAACATTTCCTATATCAAAAGTTGATCGGTTCAGGCACGTTATCTAAAAGCATTAATGTTCTAAATCAAACTACAGTTCTTAGTATATAGAACACACACAAGAGGAAGAGTTCAGAAATGAACGGATCCTTCTTGAGGTATTGTAGACTAGGTCACATCAATGCGACCCGACTGGCTGAAGTTACATTTTAGAAGCATATTTAAATCAGTTTGAATTTACATCTTATGAAACTTGCCAGTCATGTCACAAAGATTAGATGACCATAGCCCTGTTTGTTGGAAACAGAGAAAGAGTTAGTGAACTCTTGGGATGATACATGTTGATGTATGTAGGTCCCCTGTCTACACATGCCAAGACCGGTCCTTTGTACTTCATTACATTCTCTGATGATCTCTCAAGATTCAGTCATATGTTCCTGTTGAAACACAAGTCCGAATCTTTTGAGATATTCACAGAATATAAGTTAGAAGTAGAGAACCAAAATACGGGTAAAAGTATTATGTCCTTTGATGTGATCAAGGAGGAGAATACTTGAGCATGGAATTCCTGGACTATTCTAAGAATGAGATTCTCTCTCAGCAATACTCCTCTGTATGCACCATAGCACGATGGTATATCGGGGCGGAGCAATCACACCCTATATGATAAGGTGCGCTCTATGATGAGTACTACTGAGTTACCTATTTCCTTTTAGGAGTTATGCACTTATGAAGTTGCATACCTATTGAATAGGGTTCAAATCAAATCAGTTGCCTACCACTTCATATGTGATATGGAAAGGGAAGAGCCCATATCTTAAGTTAGTTAAGATTTGGGGTTGTCCGGCCTAAAAGCAAAATCCGGACAAGCTCGAGGCAAGGTCAGTTATGTAAAACTGGAAATTTTCCAGCTATACAAACTGCAGCTGATGATTTGGTAGAACCGAAGGATTCAATAGTAACCAACGAACCTCAGCCTCTCCGCCGATCTAGTAGGGTTTCTCACCCGCCTGAGAGATACTGTGGTTTCTCTATGACAGTGGGAGCGAGGAATGCATCATGAGATGATGACCCAACTAGTTTCGAGCTGGCCATCAGGAGTGAGACTCTGTAAGAATGGCTGGATGCTTAGCGATCTGAGATGGAATCCTTATACACCAACAAAGTATGGACTTTAGTTGCTTTATCTGAAGGGTTAAATCCCCATCAGGAGCAAGTATATCTTGAGAAGATTACTTGGTGTAGATGGAAAAGTTGAGACTTTCAAAGCTAGACTTATTAAAAGTTTGCATCATTTACCAGGCGTGGATTATGATGAAACCTTTTTCAAGTAGCTATGCTTAAGTCCATCCAGATCCTACTTGCCACGGCTACATACCATGACTACGATATCTGGTGGTTGGCTGTCATGACAGCTCTTCTAAAATGATGTTTTGGAAGAGAGCGTCTATAAGTACACAGCCAGAGGGCTTCGTAGACAGTGGGAGCAGCGGAAACGTGTGCAAGATGTTTTATGTGATGAAGCAGGCATCGCGGAGTTGGAACATCTGTTTTGATGAGTTTGTCAAAAAGTTTGGCATCATCAAAATGGTAGATGAACCTTGTATATACAAAAAGGTAGTAGGGAGTATGATGGAGATCCTCGTAGAGTACGTGGATGACATACTCTTGATAGGGAAGGAGTTTCCTATGCTACGCTCGGTCAATCTCGGCTTATCACAAGGATTCTCCAGATAGGATCAAAGTGATACCTCCTCCATCCTGAGCTTTCATCTATGAGATAGATGTTATTTGGGTGTTAGTATACTCACTAGTTGTAGTGAGATGGTATCAATCGATCCTGGGGAGAATCACTGGAATGGTTCCAGGGTGATAAGGACGACTGAATGTCAGTCGCAGGCATTGTCTTTACCCTAAGTAAAGGGACGGTATGTTGGAAGAGTTCCAAGCTAGATACCGTGGCATACTAGATGATAAAGGCTGGATACATCGCTACTTAAGATGCTACCAAAGAGGATGTCTGGGTGTATATTAGTTCATGAGATGAACTTTGTTCCTCCCATTATGTGACAATGGAGTTGTGGCTTATGCCAAGGAACGTCCGTCCCATCAGTGATCCAGACATATTCTAAGGTAGTATCACCTGATCATGGAGATGGCTGATCTCCAAGGTGATCGAGGTTAGGAGAGTAGACTCAGAGGACAACACGGCGGATCCACTCACGAAGGCCTATTCCCAGAGAGAGACTAATATGGGATGGTTGAGTATGAGATACTACAACCACTGCTACAGATGGCCCTAGTGCAAGTGGGTGATTGTTAGTTATATGTATGCCCTAGAGGCCATTACTGTACATAGGATGTATATTGTAGTGGATGCTGGGACATATATAGGGAGGACTATCTTGCTCGTCATGATAGTATGCTATCTGGTTACTCTTTACCTTAACGTGTATACTGATTGTCTTTCTGTTACATGTTGGTAAAGCCCTTAGGATGTGTACTTGACTACCTGGACTATGATGCGGATCATACTAGTGGGGACATGGTAGTCTATAAGTACATCCTTCAAGGTCCCTAGTCATGGGTGTATCGAGACGGGGCATTGATATACCAGAGTAGACTAGCGTATACCTTCTCGACCCATACAGATGGGCGATGGATGATCCTGTTGGAGATAGTGCCCTCAGAGTCAATTATTGGGTCACAGGCACGTGATTGCAATGATTGAGGGAGGACCTATCCCGGGAAGACAGTCTTACTCGAGATGATAGTACGCTATCTGGTTTACCTTTATCATCGTGTACTGCTTTAGGTGACCTGACATGTCGCTATTGCACGTTGATAGAGCCCCTTGGATTCTTGCTTGACTGCCAGCAGTATGAGGGCGATCATATAAGTGAGAGCTGGAGTCTATAAGCACATCCTTAAAAGGTCCCTAGTCGTGGGAGTTTCGAGACAGGGCATCGATAGTCCAGAGTAGACTAGTGTATACAGTCGAGACCCCGACGAGGGGCGGTGGCCGGTCTCACAAGCCACTGGTATCAGTTGGTTCACCTAAGATGTATACAGGTGCTCATTGGGTTATGAGTACACCGGACAGGACTCGCCGGGAACATGCTAGTTGGTCTTATACCTGACGTCAGATAGCAGTTCCCAGGTGACATGTGTACAGGTTAGTTCATCGACCTGGGGATCGTCATTTGTCTCGTGTGAGTTCCCACTGTACTTTGATTACTACCCTACCACGGCTCAAAGGAGTCGTGCAAACAGGTTTTAATTGGGTACAGTCCCGAGCCACATGGAGGCAGTGAGCGGATCTTCGGGGGTTCGTCTCTCCCGGTATTGGGGGTGAGGTCACGCTGTGTCTAGGAGAGCCATTACACGAAGACCTTGGCCAAGGCAGGAGATTTACTGGTAGGTATTCCAGTAGTATCTCAGGGTGTTCTGGGCTACACTCCGACACGACTTGTATCGCTTTTGGGGGTCTGACTTTTACCAACCCTCTAGGCCCGCCATGCGATGCTCATAGACGAACGGACCGGACTGTACGGATATTGTCACTGACAGGCTCAGTTGGGTGTCGGGGTGAGCTTCCTCATCGACGTCCCTTTTGGTCAATAGCTGGTGGCCCGTCACGTATTGGCTTATACCTCTGACGTGCTAGTGGTTAAATCCACAGCCATAGTATTGACGAGTCTTTAGAGTCCACCACACTTCCAGTTACTCAAGCTTTCGGGCGAAACGCTGTAGAGGCCGTATGGAGATATGGCAGGGTCCGATCAGATACGTGCGGTATTGCACGGATCAGGATCGGACGGTTTGTACTAGTGGCCGTATAGTTATATGGCAGCGTTCGATCAGATACGTGCGGTATTGCACGGATCAGGATCGAACGGATTTTACTAGCCGGTTTTGGTTTAAGCCGATCCTAGTATAGTACAGTATAGATTTTGTCTCTTTGCATTTGTATCCGGACGGAATACAAATGCGGGTGTGTATGCACAGTGTGGGGTTTTCCTGTAATTTATTACGGGACCAGTTTTCTAGGGTTGCCATTTTGCTTTCCGTTCCGGCCGGTTTTCCTTTGTTCTTTCCGGCCGGACTTTTTCGATGCAGGGGGTAATTTGCAGTTTTTCAAATTACACTTTGTGGAGGATTTATTTGCATAAGGATTAATTATGAAAGCATCTTTGCTTTTCTTGCATTCATTGTGATAAGAAAGGATTAGAAATGAAGTGAGGTTTGATTTGAGTTTAGTGATGATTATGCTTTGGATATGGTTACCCTCCACCTTTTACTACCATCACCTCCCTTCATGCTTCATAATCTTTTCCTCCACCATTTTCTAAGAATGATAAGTTTTTTTCATTTTAGAGAAGTGAGAAGAAGAAAAGAGAAGAAGAGAGAGCTTCATCTTTGAGAGAGGTTTTCATTCTTGATCTCATTTCATGCCAAGAAAAATGCAAGCACCATTTTTCTTATCTTTGTTTCCTCCATCCTCTTCAAATGGCAACCAACCCCAAAGTGAGACATACATTCTACATTACACTCCCTACAGCATATCTTGAGCATGTCGAGTAGCCGGCTTCATGCGCGAGTTGCCTCGGTATTGAGGTGGGAGCCCGTAAAAGTACCCGGCTTCATGGTGCCCTTTCCGACGAGGAGGAGACGGACGGAGATCCCGCGAGGAGATCGGAGTGGAGATGAAGACCGGAGGACTCGGATCAGTCGGTACATCTCTAACCTATCTTGTTACTTAGCTTAGACTAGTTTAATGGCACGATCCGGGGTTTAGTGCGCGGTGGTGCCGGTTTGCTAAGTCCGTAAAATTTTAAGTTTATCACCGTTTCCGCGTTTGGCCGTCGGATTGACGGCCGGGGCGCCGCCGGTGCACTTACAGTGGTATCAGAGCCTCGCCATTAACTTCGTCTAGCTTTGTGTAATGTGTTTATCAGTTCCGATTGATCGAAATGTCCAAAAACCCGTATTTTGTTCACATCAGTTTCTGTTGAAATATTTTGGTCTCGAAAAATTTTTCAGGTGTCTCAGAATGATGTGCAGGGAGTTCTAAGACATCTGGGAAAATCCGAGTCATTGACCTTTCAACAGGAGCGCGGAACCGCGGCCAATACCCCCTTGGGGCCGCGGTTCGCCACCGTTTGTAAGGATCAATGGGCCGGGTTTTTCTAGTGGGCTTCTGGGCTAAAATTAGGGGTTTTGGAATGTTAAAGTTGGGCCAATTATTTCTGTGAGTGCTACAGTTTTCTTTGGGGCCCACTTGTTAATTGTTTGATCAATCGGAAAATTTTAAATACATTTTTCACAGTATTTACATTATATATGCGACCGTGAATGTCACTCGATCGGTAAATCCGGTCTAACTGCTATAGCCCGGTTAGACGGATTTGCGAACGTGACTTTCACGTTGATGTTCTATGTTTATGCTGTGATGTTGCGGATCGGTCGTGGGGATAGCCTGGATGCAATGCTAGTACAGTGCTGTTGTATTATGTACATTTGTTTTTGCGGGGCGAGCGTCCGACATGTGGACTGCCGTCACCAGCCTGTTTGTATTATTCTTTTGGGGCACGACCTGGTTGCGGTCGATGTACCCGGTGTATGTATATTTTACTTTCTGTACTAGGATTACCCCGCGGAGGAGTGCACGGATAGCCGGGTTCTAGAGGGCAACAAGCCCGCATCTCATGGCATTGGGACGGAGGGGGCTTCACTCTAGGATTGGCGAGCCATTCGCCGCACCTCGTAGGGGGTACAGGTTGACCCAGGAGGGGTGCCCAAGTTGCCGGATTCCGTGGAGTGCTGGGTGGTCCATTCACGGAGCTGAAGGGGGCTGCCTCGCTTCAGGTTTTGGCGGGTGACTTGCCGCGCCCGTAAGGGTCTAGGTTTTCATTGCACAGGCTATCCACACGACCAGGGGAACGTCGGGTTTCAGTAGTGCTCTGTGAAACCCGGGGATCCCAGATATCTGTTTTGTTCTGTGATGCTGTACATTTCTATGATGTTGCATTTATTCACGCCTTGAGCGAAATATAATATATTGGTAGATATATTAGTAGATGTTGTATATGCTTTTCATCCGCGCTAGTCCAGTCCCCGCTCTGCCGTTAGTTAGCTAACCTAACGGGTGATGACGGGACCCAGTGGCGAATGCGGATGGCATATACGTACGTCAGTATATTTTCGTTCTTTGTGGTGTGATCAATGATGGGACTGCATTGATTCGGATTAATGCAAGTTAAACAAACCTAATCTGATGTTGTTGGAACACTTTCAAAAAGCTGTTATTGCAAGGGCGTTCTCTTTTGTTTTGCATCGTGGTATTCAGTTGGAATATCCTGCTCCTCAGTCGACGAGGCAAGGGCCGAGATCCCTTCACCGGGAGTGACCCCTTGGACAGAAGTTTGCGTCAGGGCATTAACTTCACTATAGCGCATTACTTTTTCTTTGCACCGTGGTATTCAGTTGGAATATCCTGCACCCCATTCTACGGGGAAAGAGCCGAGATCCCTTCACCGGGAGTGACCTCTTTAGCAACGGTTTTCGTCACTATATTTTTAAAAGCTATCCGTTCCTTCGACGATATCAAGTTCATTACGTTAAAGGTTTTCGCCAGAAACCATTCGTAGCCCTCCGTCGTTTCATATGGATAGTCAATAGTATTCAAGCTGTGTATGTTGGCCAAAGTCAAGGCACAGTGTTTGGTAGCTGTTGGTTATTCATATGCAGCATAGATAGATGCATTGGTTTGGAACAGTCGTACTGCCATGTTGGCCAAAGTCAAGGGTATGTACGGGTGGATTCAAATTAACCTGGAGAATGACGGGTAGAACTTGACATGTGACTTATGATATGTTGGCCAAAGTCAAGGTCATAAGAGCATGGGGTAAAAAAAAAATCACATCGGGAGTTTCAAAGTACTGAAACTTGCCAGATATGCGCATACCTTCTGGAGTGTGATACCGTGAGCGGATTCCGTCACGTTGTCATGCGATGAGAGTTGGATCCCGATTCCCACTGATGAGTTAGTATACTCCTCGGGTGACCCCGACTAATTCTTCTTTCAGGTTTGGAGGAGAATTTGAGGTACAGTGGGAGGATTGCAGATTAGATAAATTGGTAACCATTCTGATCTAGGTTAGAGTGCACGCTGAGTGTTTCTTTTCTCTCTCTCTCTTTGGCAGCGACCATTGACCTGACCCTAAGACTATGACTCAGTGACCAAGTTGACCGAACTTTCTTTAACACTGGCTTTTGGATTGTCAGAGTTGCAAACCTCATTGCCACTCCTGCTTTTACCCTTTTCTCCAGGACACCCCCGTTTTACTACGAACGTCCACTTCCATTGGACAAAACCATCGTATGGTTAGATACGAACTCGAAGGGATTTATTCGAGGATGGTTTCGCGGTTTTGGAGAAAACGGATAGGACTATTCAGTTGTCTTTTCTTTTCACCCTCTCTCAGGTTGCGAGTACTCCTTGGTTTAGGAGTAGTACACTATTACGCAAATTGGATAGTCTTCTTCAAACCATAGGCTGGTGCCGACCGGTAGGGAAGGAAGAAAGCCAATTAGCCTAAACGGTGTACAGAAGGTATTAAGTTAAGACAAAGTAAGGGATTAGTAAGAGGGCAAAGTAAATTGCAACAGATATTCACGACCAAACCATGTATTCCTTCGCCAATCCTAAATCACCTTTGTATTTCTCAGGACACTCCGTATTATTACGAAGATCCTATTTTATTGGATAATCCATCGTATGGTTATATACGAACTCGAAAGGAACTCGTTCAGTTCGGGGATGGATCCTGGTTCAGGAGAAATAGGAATAAAGTACATTCAGGTGTCTTTTATCTTCACCTTCTCTCGCGATGCGAGTGCTCCTAGGATTAGGACAGTACACCCTTTATGCTTTTTGGATAGTCTTCTTCCAAACCATAGCGTGGTGCCGAACGGTAGGGAAGGAAGAAAACCATTTGGCCTAAAGGGGTGTACAGAAGGTAAAGACTAAAGACATATGAAGGGATTTGGAGAGGTGGCAAAGAACTATACGGTTACAGTCGTGAATCTGAAGAGGCATTACTAGGAATACCGGGATACCCCATCGAAACATTTCAATGTTTCAGTCTCACTGTGTAATGTTAAAAGAAAACTGATTTCCCGATTAGATACTTACTCCAGGGTATGTATTTACCAGGTTTGATTCTCACATCTGTATGGTTTTACAGATGATGAGTGGGAGTAAGTTATTGGAAATTGGGTGATCATCCTTATTATATCGGGATTCGTTGTAATCGGTGATATTTGAGGAGATCACCTGGGTTGTTTGCCGGTCGGCAAATATTTGGTTTTGAATATCCGCTGTTGTGCACCAATTTCAAAATGATATATCTGTACGTCTATTTTCATAGAGTGAGATATACCTTTTGATATTATGTCGATGACATTTACCTATATCAGTGGATGGTTAGGTAAGGAGCATTGAACAGCGGTGTAATTCTTCTTAACCATAAGTACAGTTTTCAACCTACGACACACAGTGAAAGAGTTATTAGACTCAGCGGACTTATATAGAGTATTGTATGTTGTCCAGTGTCCATTAGGACAGAGGGGTTGGTCCCTCGTACTCTATTCTGTTTACTTATGACTTCTCTAGTTCTTAGACAAGGTGTTTCGTAGAAACACAGGGTCTAAGTTTTGAGGAGTTATAGGTATTTGAATAGAGTAGAGAACCAGGTGTAGCAAGTATCGGGATTCTTCAAAGTGATCGAAGATGTAGATACTTGTGTATGGTATTCAGTTGATAGTAATGATAAAGAGAAATTGCTTCTCTTTCAGGTTACTCATAATTGGAAGCATTCCTAAGTTGAGTAACATTGATCGGCCTCCTTCCATTTAGTTGACATGCACTGGAGATAGCTGCATGATTTGAATCTGGTTCGATTAAATCAGTGCCTCTGGTTCTATATTGGATGTAGAACAGTTCATATCTTAACGTTGTTAAGGTACGGGGAGTTGTCCGGCTTATGATTAAAACCAGACTCTGGATAACTCAAGCACGTTTCTGTAATGGCTGTTTGTGGGTTGACCCAGGCTATGACGAGGGTTGACTTTCTACCATCTGGCAGATCAATAGAAATATTGTTCTAGACTCGCCACAGTTTTATTAAAAAATGGATTTTTCAAAAACAGTAGTGGGAGTATGGTAGAACTGGAAATGATTCCAGAACCGCAAACGATTACTGAAGATTTGATAAGGAACCTAAAGATTCAATCTGATTTGACATTCCATTGGCCACTCCGCAGATAAGGTGGGTAACTTCAGGCACCCGAGAGGTACTTCGGTAGCCTCAAGGGCGGTGACAGGGAAGTTCTTGTTTACCCACACTTGCCACTGTTGTTGTTCCAGGCTGCGAGACCCAGCAGGAGGATGAGTATAGCGTCGCTCTAAACTTGCTTTAGAAGTGCACGTCTATATGACTCTGCCAGAGGGTTGTCGTAGTCAGTGGGAGCAGCGGAAGCATTGGTGGACATCAGGCTTATGTCTATTTATAGACTAAAGCAGATGTAGCGGAGATAGATCATCTATTTCTGATGTGACAGTCATAGGTTTGACGTCATCAGAATAGGGGATGGATCTGTTGAGAAGGTAGTAGGAAGTGATATTCCTATACTACGATCGGTTATACTTTGGTCGTCACACAGTGGTTTCTCCACAAAGGACTTGGACATTATATCAGACATACTGGTTACTAGATCTATGGTTTTAGATCTAGATTTGGGTGGTTTCCCAATCAGGGTACTTTGACAGCATTCTGAGAGTATTTAGAATGACGACTCCTGGCACGGTAGTGTACCTGCAGGTAATGGAGTCACCCTCTCTAAGGTGTCTTATAGACTAAAGTAGAGAGGGATGTGCATGATTGGCAGATCACTTGCTCAGGCAATTGAGTCAATCGTGAGATGTCAAGTACCACACCAGATGTTGTTCTTGCACTAGATGCAATAAGTTGACATTAATCCAATCCTGAGAAACGGTAGGAAGCAGTTTTGGAACATAAGTGGATGTTCTAGGGATATGATAACGACAGCCTCATTAGGGAGACAGGTATCATTCCAGGCTTCCAAGGTGACATGGACGACAGGGTGATCGTCAGAGTTATAGTTTTCCTTCTGACGAGGGGCAGTATTTTGGACAGGTGATCCAAGGCAATACTGAGGGTGGCATGGCGCAGGATACTGATTAAGTTCAGTTGACGATACAGTCTAAGAAGTTTGGATTTGAAGTTCATTTATGAGCTATGTCCCATCAGACATCCAGACACATTCTAAGACAGGTATTGCTCATTTCGGGAGATGGGTTTTCTCCGCGAACTTGAGATATAGAGAGACATAGAAAGAAACACCAGAGCGGATCCACTCACTGAGGCTATTCCTCGAAAGCAATAGTTTCACAAACGAGTTTTGTGAGACTGACTAGTAGAGGAGTTGGGTGTTCGGTATCACACGGGCTGTGAGTATGCGACATCGCAATAATTAGCCTTGAGTGCAAGTGGGAGATTGTTGGAGATAGTGCCCTCAGAGTCAATTATTGGGTCACAGGCACGTGATTGCAATGATTGAGGGAGGACCTATCCCGGGAAGACAGTCTTACTCGAGATGATAGTACGCTATCTGGTTTACCTTTATCATCGTGTACTGCTTTAGGTGACCTGACATGTCGCTATTGCACGTTGATAGAGCCCCTTGGATTCTTGCTTGACTGCCAGCAGTATGAGGGCGATCATATAAGTGAGAGCTGGAGTCTATAAGCACATCCTTAAAAGGTCCCTAGTCGTGGGAGTTTCGAGACAGGGCATCGATAGTCCAGAGTAGACTAGTGTATACAGTCGAGACCCCGACGAGGGGCGGTGGCCGGTCTCACAAGCCACTGGTGTCAGTTGGTTCACCTAAGATGTATACAGGTGCTCATTGGGTTATGAGTACACCGGACAGGACTCGCCGGGAACATGCTAGTTGGTCTTATACCTGACGTCAGATAGCAGTTCCCAGGTGACATGTGTACAGGTTAGTTCATCGACCTGGGGATCGTCATTTGTCTCGTGTGAGTTCCCACTGTACTTTGATTACTACCCTACCACGGCTCAAAGGAGTCGTGCAAACAGGTTTTAGTTGGGTACAGTCCCGAGCCACATGGAGGCAGTGAGCGGATCTTCGGGGGTTCGTCTCTCCCGGTATTGGGGGTGAGGTCACGCTGTGTCTAGGAGAGCCATTACACGAAGACCTTGGCCAAGGCAGGAGATTTACTGGTAGGTATTCCAGTAGTATCTCAGGGTGTTCTGTGCTACACTCCGACACGACTTGTACCGCTTTTGGGGGTCTGACTTTTACCAACCCTCTAGGCCCGCCATGCGATGCTCATAGACGAACGGACCGGACTGTACGGATATTGTCACTGACAGGCTCAGTTGGGTGTCGGGGTGAGCTTCCTCATCGACATCCCTTTTGGTTAATAGCTGGTGGCCCGTCACGTATTGGCTTATACCTCTGACGTGCTAGTGGTTAAATCCACAGCCATAGTATTGACGAGTCTTTAGAGTCCACCACACTTCCAGTTACTCAAGCTTTCGGGCGAAACGCTGTAAAGGCCGTATGGAGATATGGCAGTGTCCGATCAGATACGTGCGGTATTGCACGGATCAGGATCGGACGGTTTGTACTAGTGGCCGTATAGTTATATGGCAGCGTTCGATCAGATACGTGCGGTATTGCACGGATCAGGATCGAACGGATTTTACTAGCCGGCTTTGGTTTAAGCCGATCCTAGTATAGTACAGTGTAGATTTTGTCTCTTTGCATTTGTATCCGGACGGAATACAAATGCAGGTGTGTATGCACAGTGTGGGGTTTTCCTGTAATTTATTACGGGACCAGTTTTCTAGGGTTGCCATTTTGCTTTCCGTTCCGGCCGGTTTTCCTTTGTTCTTTCCCGGCCGGACTTTTTCGATGCAAGGGGTAATTTGCAGTTTTGCAAATTACACTTTGTGGAGGATTTATTTGCATAAGGATTAATTATGAAAGCATCTTTGCTTTTCTTGCATTCATTGTGATAAGAAAGGATTAGAAATGAAGTGAGGTTTGATTTGAGTTTAGTGATGATTATGCTTTGGATATGGTTACCCTCCACCTTTTACTACCATCACCTCCCTTCATGCTTCATAATCTTTTCCTCCACCATTTTCTAAGAATGATAAGTTTTTTTCATTTTAGAGAAGTGAGAAGAAGAAAAGAGAAGAAGAGAGAGCTTCATCTTTGAGAGAGGTTTTCATTCTTGATCTCATTTCATGCCAAGAAAAATGCAAGCACCATTTTTCTTATCTTTGTTTCCTCCATCCTCTTCAAATGGCAACCAACCCCAAAGTGAGACATACATTCTACATTACACTCCCTACAGCATATCTTGAGCATGTCGAGTAGCCGGCTTCATGCGCGAGTTGCCTCGGTATTGAGGTGGGAGCCCGTAAAAGTACCCGGCTTCGTGGTGCCCTTTCCGACGAGGAGGAGACGGACGGAGATCCCGCGAGGAGATCGGAGTGGAGATGAAGACCGGAGGACTCGGATCAGTCGGTACATCTCTAACCTATCTTGTTACTTAGCTTAGACTAGTTTAATGGCACGATCCGGGGTTTAGTGCGCGGTGGTGCCGGTTTGCTAAGTCCGCAAAATTTTAAGTTTATCACCGTTTCCGCGTTTGGCCGTCGGATTGACGGCCGGGACGCTGCCGTGCACTTACAGATCCCATATCCATTGGTGTTTGACATCAAAGATGATATACGGGTGCTCAGTAGAGACTGGGTACACTGGACGGACTCGCCGAGAACTCCCAGATGGTATTATACCTTACGTCAGATGGCAATTCTTAGGTGACACTGGTACAGAGTAGTCTGTTGACCCGAGATCGTCATAGAGTCTCGTGTGGTTCCCACTGTGCTTTGATTTCCACCATACCACGTCCAAGAGGGCGTGCAAAATGGTGGTTTTTGGGTACAGTCCCGAGTCACATGGAGGCAATGAGCGATAGGAGGGGATTCGTCTCTTCCGGTATAGGGAGTTGATGTTGCGCTGTGTTCGATTGGCTATAACCGGAAATCCCTGGCCAGGGTTGCTGAGATTTACTGGTAAGTGTTACCAGTAGTTTCTCGAATTGTTATAGACCTCATATCGACACGACTTATCGAGCTATTGGGGTCTAACGTTTACCACCCCTAGGCGAGATAGGCGACATATCAGACGATCAGACCGGACTGTACGGTAGTGTTACTGGTTGGATTCACTGGAGTGTGAGCGGGCTTGCTCGTCGATCTTCTGATCGCTCAATACCCGGGTGGCCGTTACGTTTAGCAGACCGCTTGCAGCTTGTGGGTGCTTGATATGATCATCACCTGCTGCCGGCGTATTGACGAGTCTTTAGAGTCATACACAGAGGTTTCCTGGCTCAAGCGAAACGAAATAGGAGCGCATATGAGATATGTGCGGGACCGAGAATGATTCGTGTATGTGATACCGTATTCTATTCTCGCGATGAATGTATCGAATGGTTGTATGCGATATAACCTAGTTATCGAATCAAGGATTGATTCGATAAATCGATATATTATATACTAGTCGGTTGTGTGCGACATGACCGGATCATTGAATCAAGTGTTGATTTAATGATTTAATGCATAAATATATATTTGATATATTACTTTGCATTAACTAGTGTTGGTTACCTTTAAATGGATTTTCTCACTTGGTTTGTGCACATTGTATATGTGATATACTTTTGTACACAGGTTTGTATCATGTTTGATGATACATGCTCACTAGAGTATGTGTAAAGATTAAACCATGGTTATATGAATGGTTAGGGTTTTGTTTTCTTTTTCATTTATCTTATTTAGTTATTCATTTTGAAAATGATAAGCATAAAGAAAAATGGTGGCTTTCTTTGGATGCATGTTGAAGCTTCATGAAGCTTTGACTAAGTCACCATTTTGTCTCATGCTTAACCCTAACCATTCCACTTAACCCTAGTCTATTCTCTACACTTGACCATGGTTGGTAGATGATAAGTATTATTATTATTTTCATTTTACATAAGACTTATCATATTATCTTCTTCTTCTTCTTCATCTTCTACTTGAAGAAAAAGCTTGCCTCATCAATGGCAACTTGAGCAAATGAGTGAGAAATCCAATTCTAAAGTGAACCCATTTCCTATTTCTTCATCCTCTACCTCTTGCCAAGTAGTAGAGTGTGTTTTCTTCACAAGTTTCATGACTTGGTGAAGTTGGAGCTTGATCTTGTGATGCCTCGACGTAGATCATCTTCGGCATCGACGTCGACGACCTAGCCCGCCCATTTCTCGGGTGAAGCCGATGCTAGAGTCATGGATTCGATTTGGACAGCGGAGAGGACTTCATTGTGGAGCTATGGAGGTGGAGCACCGGATCTACAAAGGTTGTATTTCCGTTCACTTAGTTAAGTTGTTAACTAGTTGCTAGTTTCGCCTAAAATTCTAGCCAACGATCTATTAGGGTTTCTCGGCACCCGTAATTTTTGAAATTGGCATGGTTGATGCCTTGTGAGACCTCTTAAGAGTGCCTAGGAACCCTACAGTGGTATCAGAGCCTAGCTAGAGCCTTAGGCGATGCGTAGACGGAATTAGAAGTCCGATCGAACCAAAACCCAAACCCAAAAATGCTCTCTGTACATTTTCTGAAATCGTGGTTTTTTGAGAATTAAAAATATGCAGAAAAATCAGCAGGGAATCCTAAGAATTACTGTGCAACACGTGTCTATGATTCCACTATAACGCGGCGGAACCGCGGCACAAGCATGGCTTGTGCGGCGGTTCCGCGGCCATTTTGTCGTATCTTGCATTGGTTTTTGCACAGTAATTCATATGTTGCAGTGCTGGTTTACCTGGGTATTTTTAAAATTTATTCAAGAGTTGAATTTTCTGGGTTGTATTGGGGACTCGGAGTTTCGATCGGATTGTCTAATCTTGTCTGTGTCTTTCCGGGTATTTTTGAATATGTTAAAAAGTTCGACCGGATATAAATACCCACTTTTTCCCCTGTCAGGAAATTTCCAAGTGTTGGATTTTTCCGTGGTTTAATAACGTTCTAAGTAATGCAAGTAACGTGATGGTCCCTCTAGAAGACAACAAACCTTAACTCGATTATGTGACCGTCTTGAACTGCCCTTTGAACCTTAGGGTTTGGGGCAGTACGGCGTGCCACATGTGAGGCGTTGGCTTGACCCTTCTACGGCTGGACCGTTGGTACTGAGGCATGAAGTGAATGTTTTTTAAGCTTGTTTCATGTGTTGAGCTGTTTCGGGAAAACTTGGGTGTTTGACTGTTCGATCGGAAAGTTTAACATTTTCTATTTATCCGGAATGTGATACAATAATTGGAATTCACAAATAGTTATGTGATAACTGAATGAATGTTATAAACATAGCAGTTTAGTCTCATTTGATCGGTTGCCACGGAATTTTGATGCGATCAAAAGTCCGTCGCAATCACGTAGCGTACGCGGATACTCGCCGGGTAAACTTAATAGACAGCCTCACTCCATAGCCCCGACCAAGTGACTGTAAGAGAACCCCGTCGCCGAAAGCATCCGTTCGGGTGCTCGCGGCAGCGGTGTTCCGCCTTGGTGCACTTTGTCGACGGCATCGGGGGTGCGGCCGCCTATTGAAGTTTGGGTGAGCATTCGATCAGAATGCCGGGAATCTTGTTGAATTGCCCGACTTGGTATTGAAAAGAGTTTTCGATAATGAGACTAAAATGCGGGGTTTATAATTGTTAGGCATGTGATGTCTAAGTAATTCATTTGATTAGGCATGCGATGTCTATGCAGGTTGCGGATTCCAACTGTTGTAGTTTTACTCTTTCTTTTCTGTGACCGTAAGTGTAATATGTGATATCGCCGGTTTCGTTGCTATATGTCAACGACAATTGGGATGCGCATATTTACTTACGTTGATGACATGTGATGTTATGTGTTGCTGGATATGTTATATTGGATCGTCGTGTTTGAATAGCCGGGGGTTTTTATATGAGATGAGTGTTTTTCATTTTCATTCATGTAAAAACTTGTATGTAATATTCTTTTATTGGGGTACTTCCAGGTTGCGGATGCTGTCACCATTTGTATATTATTTACTTTTCCGCACTAGGATAGACCCAAGGAGGGGAGCACAAGTAACCGGGTTTTGGAGTCCAGTGGGAGACCAACTCGAGGAGTCGAGTCCGGGTCTCCTAACTCTAGAATTGGTAGGGTTGCTTGCCGCTCTCGTAGGGGTCTAGGGGTGTGGGTTTGGCTATTCATCGCGACCGTGGAATCCGTGTTTTATACTGGCTCGTATTGAAAACACGGACGTCCTAGTATATCCAATATTTCATATGTTTCTTCTGCTGCGATATCTGTGATGTGATCATGTGATGTTCTGTGATAGATACTGTATATAGTATATATGATATATTATATAGACGTTACTTATGTTTTACACCCGCGCGAGCCCTGCCCCGCTCTGCCGTTAGTTACCTAACCTAACGGTGCAAGAGGGGACATCGAGGCGAATGCGGATGGCATAAGTGTACGTCGTATTTATCTGTGATGTTTAGGTACTTAAATGATGGGACTTCATTAATGTGATTAATGAAATAAAAGAAACCTAAGATGTTGTAGAATCGAATTTCAAAATAAAACAGGTAGCTACAGTTCTTGCTTTGCATAGCGGTATATATGATATACCCTGCACCTTATTCGATGAGGAAAGGACCGAGATCCCTTCACCGGGAGTGACTCCTTTAGCAATAACTGGCAGATGCTACACACTCGGTTTGTCTTTTGATTACTTTTAAGAGTTTTTGCTTTGCACAGTGATATATATGATATATCCCGCACCTCATTCGACGAGGAAAGGACTGACGATCCCTTCACCGGGAGTGACTCCTTTAGCAAAACTAGAAAAGCCTCAAAAAACACTCCATTTTAAAATCATTCGATCCTACAACGATATCAAGTTCATTACGAATAGGTTTTCAGAAAAACCTGTCGTAGACCTCCGTCATTTCAGATAAATCCTGTTTAGTATTCGTGCTGCGTTTGTTGACTTTGTCAAGGCGCAGTGTGCGGTAGCTAACCAGTATTTATCTGCTTATGCATATGATGCAGATTGGGTTAGGGTAGTCGTGCGGCCTTGTTGACCTTGTCAAGGGTCGTGCAGGTGGGTTTGATTCAATCAAGAAATGACGGGTTGAACTTGACTTGCGGTCTATGGTTCGTTGACCTTGTCAAGGTCATAGATCGTTCGGGGCAAAATATTATCGGGAATTTCAAGTGTTGAAATTTACAATGAGATTGCATACCTTCTATGAGATAGTTGGATCCCGATACCCGCTGCGAGTAATTGTTACTCCTGGGAGAGTTTTACACATTACAATTAGCCGATCAAGTAGGTGTCTAGAAAGGTGTCAACGGGGTTACGCCTCTGAGAAAACGAGGTTTACATTAATTAGGTTCGTGCGAAAGCACGGGGGACCTCCCTCAAAGTACCGACACTGGCCTGGCTGAAAGATTGACGAACTTGTAGTGTGTAATTAATCCCGGCTAGTCTTTCCTTTTAGGGTTTGAAGGAAGATTTGATAAAAAGCAGTGGGAGCCATCCTGATTAGATAAAATAATAACCAATCTATTCTTGCAAGAGCACACGCTGAGTGTTTTCTTCTCTCTCTCTCCAGGTAGCGACCATATCACGCCTTAATCAAGATAATAATATGGATTATTGACCGAACCCGCTTGTTATACTGAGCTGGGGAACGTTGGTCCTGCTCCAACTAATAAATGTTATAAAACAGAGCAGGAAATTGGGGAATACCAGATTTCCCGTGCCGCCCAAACGAAGAGAGTGCATGCTGATGCATCATCTTCGGGTGTGTTCATTTTACAGAGAACTGTTTCTCAAATGTCCTTTACGTCCTGGGTATATGATACCGGATCAGGATCCCGCATATGTAATCTATTACATGGGCTACAGATAGGTAAAGAACTGAGAACGGGTGATAAGTTTCATGAGGCAGAAAACGGGGCATGTGTTGCAGCCAATTCTGTCGGTCACTGTCACCCTGTATTACCAATATATTGATTCTGAACGAATGTTATTAGATACCGAACCTGATATACAAAATCATATCAGTCTCTTTATTAGTAAAGAAATGATAAAATTTTGTATTGTTGGATAATGTTTTGAACATTTCCTATATCAAAAGTTGATCGGTTCAGACACGTTATCTAAAAGCATTGATGTTCTAAATCAAACTACAGTTCTTAGTATATAGAACACACACAAGAGGAAGAGTTCAGAAATGAACGGATCCTTCTTGAGGTATTGTAGACTAGGTCACATCAATGCGACCCGACTGGCTGAAGTTACATTTTAGATGCATATTTAAATCAGTTTGAATTTACATCTTATGAAACTTGACAGTCATGTCACAAAGATTAGATGACCATAGCCCTGTTTGTTGGAAACAGAGAAAGAGTTGGTGAACTCTTGGGATGATACATGTTGATGTATGTAGGTCTCCTGTCTACACATGCCAAGACCGGTCCTTTGTACTTCATTACATTCTCTGATGATCTCTCAAGATTCAGTCATATGTTCCTGTTGAAACACAAGTCCGAATCTTTTGAGATATTCACAGAATATAAGTTAGAAGTAAAGAACCAAAATACGGGTAAAAGTATTATGTCCTTTGATGTGATCAAGGAGGAGAATACTTGAGCATGGAATTCCTGGACTATTCTAAGAATGAGATTCTCTCTCAGCAATACTCCTCCATATGCACCATAGCACGATGGTATATCAGGGCGGAGCAATCACACCCTATATGATAAGGTGCGCTCTATTATGAGTACTACTGAGTTACCTATTTCCTTTTGGGAGTTATGCACTTATGAAGTTGCATACCTATTGAATAGGGTTCAAATCAAATCAGTTGCCTACCACTTCATATGTGATATGGAAAGGGAAGAGACCATATCTTAAGTTAGTTAAGATTTGGGGTTGTCCGGCCTATGTCTAAAAAGCAAAATCCGGACAAGCTCGAGGCAAGGTCAGTTATGTAGAACTGGAAATTTTCCAGCTATACAAACTGCAGCTGATGATTTGGTAGAACCGAAGGATTCAATAGTAACCAACGAACCTCAGCCTCTCCGCCGATCTAGTAGGGTTTCTCACCTGCCTGAGAGATACTGTGGTTTCTCTATGACAGTGGGAGCGAGGAATGCATCATGAGATGATGACCCAACTAGTTTCGAGCTGGCCATCAGAAGTGAGACTCTGTAAGAATGGCTGGATGCTTAGCGATCTGAGATGGAATCCTTATACACCAACAAAGTATGGACTTTAATTGCTTTATCTGAAGGGTTAAATCCCCATCAGGAGCAAGTATATCTTGAGAAGATTACTTGGTGTAGATGGAAAAGTTGAGACTTTCAAAACTAGACTTATTAAAAGTTTGCATCATTTACCAGGCATGGATTATGATGAAACCTTTTTCAAGTAGCTATGCTTAAGTCCATCCAGATCCTACTTGCCACGGCTACATACCATGACTACGATATCTGGTGGTTGGGTGTCATGACAGCTCTTCTAAAATGATGTTTTGGAAGAGAGCGTCTATAAGTACACAGCCAGAGGGCTTCGTAGACAGTGGGAGCAGCGGAAATGTGTGCAAGATGTTTTATGTGATGAAGCAGGCATCGCGGAGTTGGAACATCTGTTTTGATGAGTTTGTCAAAAAGTTTGACATCATCAAAATGGTAGATGAACCTTGTATATACAAAAAGGTAGTAGGGAGTATGATGGAGATCCTCGTAGAGTACGTGGATGACATACTCTTGATAGGGAAGGAGTTTCCTATGCTACACTCGGTCAATCTCGGCTTATCACAAGGATTCTCCAGATAGGATCAAAGTGATACCTCCTCCATCCTGACCTTTCATCTATGAGATAGATGTTATTTGGGTGTTAGTATACTCACTAGTTGTAGTGAGATAGTATCAATCGATCCTGGGGAGAATCACTGGAATGGTTCCAGGGTGATAAGGACGACTGAATGTCAGTCGCAGGCATTGTCTTTACCCTAAGTAAAGGGACGGTATGTTGGAAGAGTTCCAAGCTAGATACCGTGGCATACTAGACGATAAAGGCTGGATACATCGCTACTTAAGATGCTACCAAAGAGGATGTCTGGGTGTATATTAGTTCATGAGATGAACTTTGTTCCTCCCATTGTGTGACAATGGAGTTGTGGCTTATGCCAAGGAACGTCCGTCCCATCAGTGATCCAGACATATTCTAAGGTAGTATCACCTGATCA
Source organism: Agapanthus africanus (assembly GCA_030015575.1). NCBI lineage: Eukaryota > Viridiplantae > Streptophyta > Magnoliopsida > Asparagales > Amaryllidaceae > Agapanthus > Agapanthus africanus. The sequence continues at coordinate 124,630,828 of JASDDO010000031.1, forward strand.
TGGAGATGGCTGATCTCCAAGGTGATCGAGGTTAGGAGAGTAGACTCAGAGGACAACACGGCGGATCCACTCACGAAGGCCTATTCCCAGAGAGAGACTAATATGGGATGGTTGAGTATGAGATACTACAACCACTGCTACAGATGGCCCTAGTGCAAGTGGGTGATTATTAGTTATATGTATGCCCTAGAGGCCATTACTGTACATAGGATGTATATTGTAGTGGATGCTGGGACATATATAGGGAGGACTTTCTTGCTCGTCATGATAGTATGCTATCTGGTTACTCTTTACCTTAACGTGTATACTGATTGTCTCTCTGTTACATGTTGGTAAAGCCCTTAGGATGTGTACTTGACTACCTGGACAATGATGCGGATCATACTAGTGGGGACATGGTAGTCTATAAGTACATCCTTCAAGGTCCCTAGTCGTGGGTGTATCGAGACGGGGCATCGATATACCACAGTAGACTAGCGTATACCTTCTCGACCCATACAGATGGGCGATGGATGATCCCATATCCATTGGTGTTTGACATCAAAGATGATATACGGGTGCTCAATAGAGACTGGGTACACTGGACGGACTCGCCGAGAACTCCCAGATGGTATTATACCTTACGTCAGATGGCAGTTCTCAGGTGACACTGGTACAGAGTAGTCTGTTGACCCGAGATCGTCATAAAGTCTCGTGTGGTTCCCACTGTGCTTTGATTTCCACCATACCACGTCCAAGAGGGCGTGCAAAACGGTGGTTTTTGGGTACAGTCCCGAGTCACATGGAGGCAATGAGCGATAGGAGGGGATTCGTCTCTCCCGGTATAGGGAGTTGATGTTGCGCTGTGTTCGATTGGGTATAACCGGAAATCCCTGGCCAGGGTTGTTGAGATTTACTGGTAAGTGTTACCAGTAGTTTCTCGAATTGTTATAGACCTCATATCGACACGACTTATCGAGCTATTGGGGTCTGACGTTTACCACCCCTAGGCGAGATATGCGATATATCAGACGATCAGACCGGACTGTACGGTAGTGTTACTGGTTGGATTCTCTGGAGTGTGAGCGGGCTTGCTCGTCGATCTTCTGATCGCTCAATACCCGGGTGGCCGTTACGTTTAGCAGACCGCTTGCGGCTTGTGGGTGCTTGATATGATCATCACCTGCTGCCGGCGTATTGACGAGTCTTTAGAGTCCTACACAGAGGTTTCCTGGCTCAAGCGAAACGAAATAGGAGCGCATATGAGATATGTGCGGGACCGAGAATGATTCGTGTATGTGATACCGTATTCTATTCTTGCGATGAATGTATCGAATGGTTGTATGTGATATAACCTAGTTATCGAATCAAGGATTGATTCGATAAATCGATACATTGTATACTAGTCGGTTGTGTGCGACATGACCGGATCATTGAATCAAGTGTTGATTTAATGATTTAATGCATAAATATATATTTGATATATTACTTTGCATTAACTAGTGTTGGTTCACTTTAAATGGATTTTCTCACTTGGTTTGTGCACATTGTATATGTGATATACTTTTGTACACAAGTTTGTATCATGTTTGATGATACATGCTCACTAGAGTATGTGTAAAGATTAAACCATGGTTATATGAATGGTTAGGGTTTTGTTTTCTTTTTCATTTATCTTATTTAGTTATTCATTTTGAAAATGATAAGCATAAAGAAAAATGGTGGCTTTCTTTGGATGCATGTTGAAGCTTCATGAAGCTTTGACTAAGTCACCATTTTGTCTCATGCTTAACCCTAACCATTCCACTTAACCCTAGTCTATTCTCTACACTTGACCATGGTTGGTAGATGATAAGTATTATTATTATTTTCATTTTACATAAGACTTACCATATTATCTTCTTCTTCTTCATCATCTTCTACTTGAAGAAAAAGCTTGCCTCATCAATGGCAACTTGAGCAAATGAGTGAGAAATCCAATTCTAAAGTGAACCCACTTCCTATTTCTTCATCCTCTACCTCTTGCCAAGTAGTAGAGTGTGTTTTCTTCACAAGTTTCATGACTTGGTGAAGTTGGAGCTTGATCTTGTGATGCCTCGATGTAGGTCATCTTCGGCATCGACGTCGACGACCTAGCCCGCCCATTTCTCCGGTGAAGCCGATGCTAGAGTCATGGATTCGATTTGGACAGCGGAGAGGACTTCATTGTGGAGCTATGGAGGTGGAGCACCGGATCTACAAAGGTTGTATTTCCGTTCACTTAGTTAAGTTGTTAACTAGTTGCTAGTTTCGCCTAAAATTCTAGCCAACGATCTATTAGGGTTTCTCGGCACCCGTAATTTTTGAAATTGGCATGGTTGATGCCTTGTGAAACCTCTTAAGAGTGCCTAGGAACCCTACACGTATATGCCATCCGCATTCGTCACTGGGTCCCGTCATCACCCGTTAGGTTACTTAACTAACGACAGAGTGGGGGCTGGACTAGCACGGGTGTAAAACATATACAACATCTAATAGTATATATACCAATATACAATAATCTCTCCAGGCGTGATAATATGCAACATTACAGGAAAGTAATAAGTATCACAGAACAATACAGATAATCTGGGATCCCCGGGTTTCATAGAGCCGCTACTGAAACCCGACGTTCCCCTGGTCGTGTGGATAGCCTGTGCAATGAAACCTAGACCCCTACGGGTGCGGCAAGTTACCCGCCAAAACCTGAAGCGAGGTAGTCCCCCACAGTATAGTGAATGGAACACCCGGCACTTCATGGAATCCGGTAAATTGAGCACCCCTCCTTGGGTCAACCTGTACCCCCTACGAGTGCGGCGAATAGTCTGCCAATTCTAGAGTGAGGCCCCTCTGCCTCTCAAAGCCATGAGATACGGACCCGTTGCCCTCCAGAACCCAGCTATCCGTGCACTCCTTCACGGGATAAACCTAGTACAGAAATAAAAATATGTACAACGGGTACATTGACCTCAACCCGGTCTGCCCCAAAAGAATATTATACAAACAGGCAGTGACGGCAGTCCACATGTTGGACGCTCGCCCCGCAATATCAAATGTACAAATAAATCCAAACGGCACTATCATTGCACCCTGCTATCCACTATGACAAATCCGCAACATCACAGCACAATACAGAACATCAACGCGAATGTCACGTTCGCAAATCCGTCTAAAAGGACTATAGCGATTAGACGCAATTTACCGCTCGAATGGCAATCCCGGTCGGAGATATAATGTAAATACTGCATATTAACAAGTTTAAAATTTCGATCGACAAAACATCCCGAAGTGGGCCCCACGTACATCTGTTGTACAGCAACAAAATCTGGGCCCAAAAGAATATTACCAAAAACCACAATTTCCTCATTGAAGCACTCTGGAAAAAATTGAAGCACTGTTCCCACAAAGTCGCCGCGGTTCCGCGGTGGTCATGTGGGATCACGTGCCCAAATTTTCCCATAATTCTTAGAAAACCCTGCACGCTTTTCTGTGATATGCAAAATTATTTTTAGGCCCTTTAAAAAATCGACAGAAACTTGTGTGCTGAAAATTGTGATTTCGGAAATTCCGTTCGATCGATCTTTTAAACACGTTAGCATAAATTAGTATAGCTTAATGGTGAGGCTCTGATACCACTGTAAGTCCACGGTAGCGCCCCGGCCGTCTAACAGTCGCCAAATGCGGAACAAAAACTTTTTACAACTGGCGCTATAGCGTACTATAACCCGGATCTGCCATTAAAGCTAAACTAACAAATTACAAAGTGGGTAGAAATGTTATACCGAACGATCTGAGTTCTTCGGTCTTCAACCATCATCCCACGCTTTGTTGCGGCTGCTCCGATCTCCTGAATCTCCAGTCTTGTCGTCCAGGTGGCACCACGTCGACGGATCTTTAAACGGGCTCTCTCCTCTTAACCGAGGCAACTCGGTCGTCAAGTTTGCTAAAAGAGACGACCAAGATGATATAGAGAATGAGTAGAACACTTTGTCTCGTTACATTCAAAGCTATGGACGAACGGTTAATGAAGTTGCCTTTTGGAATCGGGTGAAATGAGAAATGAGGCTATCTAATTTCCATGAGTCCAAAACAATATCAATCTTTTTTTTCCAAGAAACCATAACCTCACAAAGAGGTGGTCGGCCACTTTATAAGAGGTGGGGTGAGTGTAGGAGCAAGGGAGAGTGAGTGTAAGTAAAGCTTATCATGAAGAAAGAATGAGTCATGATACACCTTGTATGAACTCATTTAAAGCAAAGGATGAATCAACATAATCTAGTCATCAAAGCATTTAATGAACAAATGAGTCATGAAGCTTAGTCACCATCCTAGTCATCATCTAGAAACATCTAGAAGCATGACTCACCCTCAACTCAAGAAAAGATAAATCCGTCTTTAACCGAATGTTAAAGACGGGCGATAGAAAACTGGAAACTGACAACTTTCAAAAGTGATCCTGAAACGAATTTCAGGATAACCCCGTAATGGTATAAACATACCCGCATTTGTATTACGACCGAATACAAATGCATCTGAGACAAAGATATTATATCTACACAGTATAATACTCGGATCCGGCTTAAACCAAAGCCGACCAGTATTATCTGCCCAAAAAATGACACGTGCGAAAACGCACGTGCATTTTCCGAACCCTGCCATAAAACCATACGGCCTCTACAACGTTTCGCCTGAACTTGGGAAAGTGTCTGTGGGGGACTCTAATGACTCATCAACACACCGGCACTGGGTATAACCACTAGCACGTCAGAGGTACTAGCTGTACGTAACGGTTGCCTATGTATTGATTGGAAGGGAAGCTGACGAGCGAACTCATCCATAAACCCTACTGAGCCTAATAGTGACAATATACATACAGTCCGGTCCGTTCGTCTATGAGTATCGCATATCTGCCAAGGGGGCTGGTAACGTCAGACCCCCATTAGCGGTATAAGTCGTGTCAGAGAGTGGCCCAGAACACCCTGAGATACTACTGGAGTACCTACCAGTAAATCTCCTGCCTCGGCCGAGGGCTTTGTATAATGGCTCTTCTAGACACAGCGCGATCTCACCCCCAATACCAGGAGAGACGAATCCCCTGCCGATCCGCTCACTTGCCTCCATGTGGCTCGGGAATATACCCAAAAAAGACCTGTTTGCACGACTCCTTTGAGCCGTGGTAGGGTAGAAATCAAAGCACAGTGGGAACTCACACGAGACAAATGACGACCTCGGGTCGATGAACTAACCTGTACACATGTCACCAGGGAACTGCTCTCTGACGATATGTATAATACCAACTAGCATGTTCCCGGCGAGTCCTGTCCGGTGTACTCATAACCCAATGAGCACATGTATACATCTTAGGTGATCCAACTAACACCAGTGGCTTGTGAGACCGGCCACCGCCCCTCTTCGGGTTCTCGACTGTATACACTAGTCTACTCTGGAGTATCGATGCCCTGTCTCGAAACTCCCACGACTAGGGACACATTAAGGATGTGCTTATAGACCCCAGCTCCCACATATATGATCACCATCATACTGCTGGTAGTAAAGCAAGAATCCTATGGGCTCTATCATCATGCAATAGTGAACTAAAGCATATATACGATGATAAAGACAAACCAGATAGCATACTATCATCTTGAGCAAGACTGTCATATCGGTATAGGTCCTCCCTCAATCATTGCAATCAGGTACCTGCGATCCAATAATTGACTTTGAGGGCACTATCTCCAACACTTAATAGTATCAAGTACATACCACAGCATCGGTGGACCAGCCGTAGAAGGGCAAACCCAAGCCTCACTAATGGCGCCGCGGAACAGCCGCAAACCCTAAGGTTCAAAGGCTTTCACACGGTCATTATATCGAGTTAGGATTTGATTCTCCTAGTAGGTCCATAGAATCTCTTGCATGTCTTTCCGAATACTTTAAACTTAGAATATAGGTTTCTGACATTCGATCGCCTCCATCGACTACCAACGAACCTGCGTGTAGTCGTCTCTAGCTGGAATCAATCAATCTGATGACCTCGCATCGGGGTAAGCGAACGAACCATATGTCCTAGTCATTCATCCTCGGGTGACTAGCGACATTCCATCATACCTCTAAGTATATACTCATGCTGCAGTAGCTCCAACATCTGGGCGATATCTCATCATTTGCAGCAGCAACTGGCTCATTCGTCTGTACGCTGAACAGCACCTCAATCACCATGAATAAGCGATAAATCAATGGTCATCACATCCTGGCTGGCCTCTAGCAGTAGCCTGATCCTCTGGTGCCGATCAGCACATCCGGGAAATCTCGTAACAGCGATCGGTCAAACGCTCATGGCGCGAAAACACAATAAGACGACGCCTCCATATGCAATCGTATGTCTCTGGAATCACGCCCTGGTCAGTCCCCGTCCGTGACGAGCTCATACTGACGCAACTCTAGCCATAGCTCTCTCTGCCCGTGTAATCGTGGCAGCAAAATTATAACCAGTATCGATGAGGATAGATCATAGGAATGAATATAATACTGTGCAAGGAAATGTACATCTTAAGGTCTCTTAAGCGGAGTAGCGTATCGTAAATATGCCGCGAAACATACGTACGGTACGTCACTCTACTCAAGCTATCTACTCCATCAACCAAGGGTCATCCTACACGACGAAAGTTCGGGTATAATACCCCCTTGACTAAATCTAAGTTCCGTAAGGTCAAGCCTAAGTTCCGTATATATATAAACGCTCTAGGCTCCACATAGTCAAACTTAGACTTGAACCAAGGTTAACCTAGCCCTCTGATACCAACTTTGTCACGACCTGAAATAGCCTGTGACTGGTACTTGAATCATATGAAGCCTATAGGACCCCATCTAATTCAAGTAAGCCAAAAGCCGAGAAATCTAAAACCATTTTAAGTAATAAATAAAGGAAAACTAGTTTTAAATAAGCGAAGAAAACATGTTTTAATACAAGGGTTTTTAACTAACATAAGCCGAATATGCATTTTAAAAATCTCATGTCTTTTCTGAAAATTTCGGCAGAGTTTCCTTTGTAAATACTGGCCCCGAACGGGGTACAATAAGAATAATATATGTACAATGATAAAAGGCATCCCCAAGCGGGAGCTAGCTCTTCGTCAATCGACGGTCACAACCACACAAGCAATATAATATACAACGCCAAACGGCGAGGATCAAAACTCAAAGGAAAACTCAAAATCAGTATGAAAACCATAATACTACAACGCGCGACTCTAAGGTCAAAATAATACATAACTGGTTTTCTACGTCTGAAACAATATACAAGTTTGGTTGATGGAATTACTAGATACAACTGATAAAATAAATACAAGGGTGGTCACGATGCGAGTGAACCCACCTACCAATGCAATCAGCCAGAAAGGAAGCAGTGTGCCAGAAAAGCCGCAATGAACCTGTACGGCAAAATCTGCAAGAAACTGTGGCACAACGGGGGTGAGTTGCTAACTCATGAATAGAAAACATCGCAGAGTAGAAATCGTATGCATGATGCAATCCTAGGTCAATACGATCAATATATATTGTCACGTCCCGAAAGTACGGAACATGACCGGCACTTAAACTACGAAACGTCTCAAGGCGTACGTAATCTAAGTAAACCGAAAACCCAGAAATCCAAACCAAGAAAAGTAGTAGAGTGCAGGAAAAACAAACTTAAAGCAAGTAATTTCAATAGCATAAGCCGAATTATGCGGTTTTTAAAACATAAAAAATTTACTGAAAATTTCGGCAGAGTCTCCTTTGTAAATACTGGCCCCCAAACGGGATACAACATGAATAGTATACGAAATCAAGAAAAAGGCATCCCCAAGCGGGAGCTAGCTCTTCGTCAATCGACGGTCACAACCACACAAGCAATATAATATACAACGCCAACAGCGAGGATCAAAACTCAAAAGGGAACTCAAAACCACCAGAAATATAACGAGCGACTCTAAGGTCAAAAGAATAAACAACACTGGTCTCTATCTCAATAAATACATGTTTGGTTGATGGAACTTCTAGATACAACAGAATAATGATATACAAGATATATAATAGGGGTATGATACAAGTAAACCCACCTACTAGCAAATCACCCGAATGAAACTGAGCCCGCAAGCCGTAATGAAACCTGTACGGCAAATCTGCAAGAAACTGGGGCACAACGGGGGTGAGTTGCCAACTCGTGAATAGAAAAACATCTACGCACAGAAATCGCATAAATAACGCAACCTAGGTCAATGATCATAATATATCCTCAAATATAAGTATAACAGGAAGCCTATAACAATGACTAGGGTAATATCTAACCCGAGTATAATTTCATGTGCCCGTGTCAGTGCCTCAGGTAGCAATATATCATATGAATGAGGTATGAATGCATGAAACAAAATACATGTAAATGAAGAAACTGCTTTCATAAATTAGTGAGATTTCCTTCGTATTTTTAAACTGAGGTATCATAATGAAATCAGCATCAACAGTGTCTAGCATCGACACAAAACATAAATCTCACTGTCTCGAAATATCAATGTCTCAATCTCAATATCTAGGGCGCCGTCAGTCCAGACCGGCCCCTACCATCATCTCAAGACCACGACGGTATCCTCCGGATATCCGACGCGTCGGGTAATATCACCGGTAGGTAGTGCTCCCCAGCCAGGCTCAACGTCAACACCACATTCCTCTTGCCCCGGGGTACCATACCGGGCCCACCATGTACCCGTGACGGTTCCTCCACTCCTCGACACGGATCTCCAAAACCACAGCAAACTCATGGTGGACGACACTTTACATCACTAGAAAACCGCAACATTTTATATTTTAAAAGATCATAAGTTGTAAATTTTGCGGCTTTCCCCGAAATCCAGAAATATCATAAATCTCAAGAAATCATCACAAGTGCATATGTCAATGATAATGAACTAGGCATGAACAACTGAATAACTGTATGCACGAAGTGGTAGGTAATAACTACAATGTCTAATATGGCATATAAGGGAAGTACACTAATATCATGTCAAAACTACCAGCTAACAATCTAAGTCAAGCAATTATATTCTCTAAAGTGTACGTGACATGGCAATTACCGATGAAGATGTGTGTGAGCCGGCAAGTAGGTGTACGTGGTACATACGCATCATCGGTAATGGTGCTGGTGTCCTAACAGCATGATATCAATAATGGAATATGCAGCAAAATAAATATACGAGGCAGAGCGAACAGCAATAATGTGCGGGAGCTGAATACTAGACACAATGATAACTAATCTGCAATAATCTAATATAAGTCCTACGAATGGTGCCTTTTGAAATAACACGAATCATGGGGTTTTGAAAATAGGGCTACGGTGTTTTTATGAAAAGATACGTCGTTTTTGAAATATCCGTAGATTCCCTTGAGCTGTTTTTAAAAAAGCCCACGATTCGTTAGTTTTTGAAATAGGTAAGAAGTCTAATCTAATCTAACAACTACACTAAACTATACGGCTGAACTAACAAGCTGAACTACAGGTAAGGAAACCGCCTAACATCTGAGTCGATACATATACATACCTATATATATATTAGTCGGTGATCCCGCCTCAATAATATCATATCCGATGCTATATCTATAATCAGACATCCCAAGTCAAGAGTGCGGATCAATCATCAATATATAGCTCGTACGTAAATCCGTCGTACGGCATCCCAAATCTGGGTACGGGTCAATATCACATTCAACACACTATTCATCTGGTATCTCCTTTATCAAAGATCGTAATCCGGGTACTGATCTATGTAGTACAATGCTGATACCACCTACGTATGCATGCACTTATGTGAAACACTACGTCAAAAGACCCGCTACAACGTCATGTCGTATCTCAAATACGAACCCTGCCAAATCACCGATCTCACGGCCTCAAATCAAATCTCATCGACTCGTCTCAGATCCCAAGTACTATCCTCAAATCCAGTATATGAACGCATAGTCCCATACTCATGTGAACACATAACTATAAGGAATCCCATGAGCACATATCAATAAGAATGTATGCAAGTATGTATGTGTGTATGTGTGTGTAACACTACCCTAGGGTTCGCAACACTAAAGTAATCCAACACACCAATATCCATCCTAAGCATCGTTATTAATCCCAAATAACATATAATAATTGTTGGTGTGTATACGCATCCGTATACACCACCACGGACTGCGGGGGTGCTATACGCCATCCACCCGACTTCTCCCCGTAGATATAAATCTACTCACCTGGTCCTCGTTCGCCGGTGCCGACGTCGCCACGCGCTTGCTTTTCGTCTCGAAGTCCACATGGGGTACCTACATATCATAACGCACCGTATCGTATTAAAATCCGACTCATGACCAAAACGACGCACGAATCCCACATAGGTCAAAACCTATAGTTGCTTTCACAAATCAACCCAAAAACCCTCGACGTCGGCGTACAAACGCTAAACTATCGAGAAAAACTCAAACGCACCATTCGCGGTTTTACAACACTTAATTATATATATAAAATAGGGTTTAAATCATCAAAACTTCAAATTCACTTTAAAAGCTACTTTTCCGAAACCTAGTAAGCAAAACTAACCGTTTTAACATAGATATTTATGTTTTAGCAAAACTAGCGGTCACAATATTAACTAAATAGCTTAAATAGGCCACATAAACATTTGCTAGATTTTTAATCTTGCTAAATTTCCTTAAACCAAAATCTAGTTAGCACAATTACCCTTTTTGTTCAAAACTTAATGTTTTAACCAATAAAAACATTTTAACAAATTTTAGTGGCCATAATGGTCACTAATTAACTCAACTAATTCACACAAACCATTTCTAATTTCATCTCTCTTCTAATTATATTAATTATAAAAAGCTAGTTAACAAAATTTATGAAATTGGACAATTTTTGAAGCAACAATTACTAAACTAACTACTAGCTTACATTCTCCAAAACATAAGATGTTAAACTACCCATTACAACAACAAAAAAAAACAAGTGATACAACATTCACTTGAATTCCAAAACCCCTTCTAGAAATCTTAAACTTGAAATCTAAACCATAATACTAACTAATTATGTCATGATTTGAAGTATTAATACAACAATTTAACTAAAGGTTTAGAATTTATACCTCATTGCTTGAAGATAAAACATGAATCTTAGCCTCCCAAACTCTCTTCCATCCCCCAAGATCTATGCTAAATTGGCTAAGGGAAAATGGGTAAAGCATGGATTTGGAGTTTGTAAGGTTTTTCTCTTGAATTTGTTGAAATTGTGTGAAATTTTATGCTAGAAAAGAATTGGGGAGAATTGGGGGCTGATTGGGGAGGCTCGGCTGCAGGTATTTGGGGAGGGGGAGAGAGAATATGGAGTGGGTGAATGTATGTGGACACATGTAAAAGCATTCCCATCATCTTATATTTTAATCCCCTTATTAAAATTCTTTTATTAAATAAAGTAGAGAGAAAAGAGTGGGAAGTGGGGGCCAAAATAGGGGCTGCCATGAGAGGGCTCGGCCAAGGAGGGGTGAGGGTGTGTGTGAGTGATTACAAAAAGAATTCCATGCAAAAAGACCCCCCACAATACCATATTTGCAAGTTTTAGCTTAAATTAATTATTTTTTTGTTCTCCATAATAAAAATCCATTAAAACTTGAAATAAAATACTAAAAATTTATATTACAACTAGATTTTAATTAACATGATTTTAAAGATTAAAATTAGCCCATTTAAATTTGTATTTATCGCTAATTTAATATATTTTCTTACCGGCTTAAAATAATATTAAAATAATATTTTTTTCAGAAAATTTGAAATTTCACCAGTGGCTCAATAAACACTAAATACTAGTAATTACATAGCTAGAATATGTATATTTAATTTTATAATAAAGATATTTGTATTTTGACTTTTTACAGAAAACCCCCTTATTTTACCGTTTTTTCGAAATTTCACCGAAACGATTTTCAAAACGTTACAATCTTCCCCCCTTAAAGAAATTCGGTCCCCGAATTTAAATTAAAACTCCCCCCAAATACTAAAACATCTAAACCAAAACCATCAAGTCGTCGGGGCTCCGAAATTGTAAATACATAAAACAAATCGAGCGCAGCGCATGCGCATGAAAAATGAGCATAAAACTCACAATCAAAACTCTGTCAAGCATCCCGCAATCATCGGAGTCATGGGGAAGACATCAATGCCAAATCCAAAGCAAAACCAATATGATATAACTCGAAACTATACATGTAAATATCGAATCTATATATGTAAGTATCTGAAGGAAATGCATGCCAAATCTCTTTAAGTCGCTGTGCAACGCATATAACACTGCAGAGTGGCGGACGTCTATCATAAGAAAATAACTATATACATATATACCTTGGTTTGAAATGTACATTCCGCCGTTTTGGAAACAATTTAGAAGGGTCTCCTTGTTTTAAACATTTCGTGTCATATCAGACACGTAGGTAATTACTGAGGCTATAGCTCGCTTTTTGGAAATCCCTTCAATAACTATCAATGCATGGAAAATGTATTACTGTCCTCTGACTAGTCCTGCTCAGTACGAAAACACATAGCAATATCATAAAAACGTACTGCTCTATACGAAATCAATCCTAAAATATGCACATGAATGCTACGTGCGTCTGATGCGCACGGAAATCAAAATCCATGAATGTGCCATACATGCGCACAGAAACAACATCTAGGTGCATCGGGTGTGCACGAAACATCTGTCGTAGGAAACATGTGTGCCTGACAGCAAAATCAGGTGCATCTGACATGCACGAAAAATCTCGATTTAGTGCATCTGGTGTGCACCAAAATCGCATCTCAAGACATGCGCGAAAATTCAAATCAGGTGCATCCATCGTGCACGAAATCATGAAATCCAATATCAAGCGCCGAACGTGCGCAAAATCAATCAGGTGCACAAGGTGCACAAAACAAATATCGAGTATCACAATCGAAATCGAAGTCCAGTGCATCTAAGTGCACAAAAGGCGTATCACTGCACTGCAAGCATATATAAACTATACAGAGTGCAGGAACGAAATCGTGTGCGTGTATACGCACAAAATCAACTCAAATGTCTGAAACCGTAAAATCACAAACATGTGAAACCCAAGCACGAAAACCATATCAAGTGCAACACTGTGCAAGAATCGTAAATTCTCAATCATCAAAATCAAATCATGCGAATAAATCACCCAAAACATCGAAATCGATAATGGCGGAATAGTACTGCTCAAGCGCATCCTCTAAGAATCTCGGCAACTGTCGTGGTCACTAGTGGGACGTCTCGTCGATGATCATGAACTCTGTCCTGCTGGCGTGCGTAACCATGACCACTCCTGGGTCAAGGTCTTCACTGTGAATTACCAGTCTTTCGGTCCATCTGCTCATCGGCCCTGTCAGGTGTGCTAACGGGGACGATTCCGTTCTGGCACTCCTCTGGTCATCTCTTGGTCAATCATCGCGACCACTCGTAAGACAGCATATCACTGGCGTCGGCCTCTGGCTCTCTGAATGTATGTGACACATCTGATCCTGGGTGAAAGTATCATCGCAGCAGTGTCCTGGAAGGAATCCTGCTCACTGTCTCTTCCATGCCTCGTCTCTGCCAACTGTCCGGAAGTCATTGTCCTTTCCTATATCTGCATCTTGCTCTGGAACGACTGCATACTCATCGCGACTCCTTCTGGAAGGTAAGTCCAAGTACCATGCCTCGGAATGCGCATCGCCTCTCTGATGTCGGCGGAGTGGAACGTCATCTCATCTAGATCTGGTGCGAACCTCTTACTCCACTTTTCTCTAATGTCGTCTGCTTTGGACTCGTCTCGTTGCGGCTGCATGGACTGAGCTCCAACGGCTATCCTCGTATCTGGAGTCTCCCAAGAATGCATCTCACCAACTAGCATCCGAATTAAGTCGAGCCATCCGATCGAGTCGTCAAAACCTCATAATCCCACAAGAGCTCAACCTCTTGGGCACAGTTTAATAGTATCGAGTACATACCACAGCATCGGTGGTCCAGCCGTAGAAGGGCAAACCCAAGCCTCACTAATGGCGCCGTAGAACTGCCGCAAACCCGAAGGTTCAAAGTCTTTCACACGGTCATTAAGTCGAGTTAGGGTTTCATTCTTCTAGAGGGACCATAGAATTGCCTGCATGTCTTTCCGACTACTTTAAACTTGGATAAATAGGTTTCTGACATTCGATCGTCTCTGTCGACTCCCAACGCCTCCGCGTGAAGTCGTCTCTAGCTGGAATCAATCTATCTGATGACCTCGCATTGGGGTAGGCGAACGAACCACATGTCCTAGTCATTCATCCTTAGTGACTAGCGACCTTCTATCATCTCTTAGTACAACTCGTACTGCATTAGCTCCAACATCTGGGGCGATATCTCGTCACTCGCAGCAGCAACTGGCTCACTCGTCTGTATGCTGAACAGTGCCTCAATCAACATGAGTAAGCAATACACCAACGGTCATCAAAATCTGGCTGGCCTTTATCATTGGCTCAATCCTCTAGTGTCGATCAGCACATCCGAGTAACCTCATAAAGGTGATCCGCCAAACGCTCGTGGCGCGGAAACACAGTAAAAAGACACATCTCCGCAATCGTGTGTCGCCGGAATTTCACCCTGGTCAGTCCTCGTTCGTGACGAGCTCGTGCTGACCGCAACTCTAGCTGTAGCTTTCCCTGCCCGTCATAGTGGCGGCAAAACCATAACTGGTACTGATGAGGCTAGATCGGAATGAATATAATAATAAGCAAAGAAATGTACATCCTAAGGCTTCTTAAGTGGAGTGGCGTGTCGTAAGTATGCCGCGGAACATACCAACGGTACGCCACTCTACTTTAGTCACATATTCCATCAACCAAGGGTCATCCTACGCTCCGAAGGTAAAACCTAACGCTCTGATACCAACTTTGTCACGTCCCGAAAGTACGGAACATGACCGGCACTTAAACTACGAAACGTCTCAAGGCGTACGTAATCTAAGTAAACCGAAAACCCAGAAATCCAAACCAAGAAAAGTAGTAGAGTGCAGGAAAAACAAACTTAAAGCAAGTAATTTCAATAGCATAAGCCGAATTATGCGGTTTTTAAAACATAAAAAATTTACTGAAAATTTCGGCAGAGTCTCCTTTGTAAATACTGGCCCCCAAACGGGATACAACATGAATAGTATACGAAATCAAGAAAAAGGCATCCCCAAGCGGGAGCTAGCTCTTCGTCAATCGACGGTCACAACCACACAAGCAATATAATATACAACGCCAACAGCGAGGATCAAAACTCAAAAGGGAACTCAAAACCACCAGAAATATAACGAGCGACTCTAAGGTCAAAAGAATAAACAACACTGGTCTCTATCTCAATAAATACATGTTTGGTTGATGGAACTTCTAGATACAACAGAATAATGATATACAAGATATATAATAGGGGTATGATACAAGTAAACCCACCTACTAGCAAATCACCCGAATGAAACTGAGCCCGCAAGCCGTAATGAAACCTGTACGGCAAATCTGCAAGAAACTGGGGCACAACGGGGGTGAGTTGCCAACTCGTGAATAGAAAAACATCTACGCACAGAAATCGCATAAATAACGCAACCTAGGTCAATGATCATAATATATCCTCAAATATAAGTATAACAGGAAGCCTATAACAATGACTAGGGTAATATCTAACCCGAGTATAATTTCATGTGCCCGTGTCAGTGCCTCAGGTAGCAATATATCATATGAATGAGGTATGAATGCATGAAACAAAATACATGTAAATGAAGAAACTGCTTTCATAAATTAGTGAGATTTCCTTCGTATTTTTAAACTGAGGTATCATAATGAAATCAGCATCAACAGTGTCTAGCATCGACACAAAACATAAATCTCACTGTCTCGAAATATCAATGTCTCAATCTCAATATCTAGGGCGCCGTCAGTCCAGACCGGCCCCTACCATCATCTCAAGACCACGACGGTATCCTCCGGATATCCGACGCGTCGGGTAATATCACCGGTAGGTAGTGCTCCCCAGCCAGGCTCAACGTCAACACCACATTCCTCTTGCCCCGGGGTACCATACCGGGCCCACCATGTACCCGTGACGGTTCCTCCACTCCTCGACACGGATCTCCAAAACCACAGCAAACTCATGGTGGACGACACTTTACATCACTAGAAAACCGCAACATTTTATATTTTAAAAGATCATAAGTTGTAAATTTTGCGGCTTTCCCCGAAATCCAGAAATATCATAAATCTCAAGAAATCATCACAAGTGCATATGTCAATGATAATGAACTAGGCATGAACAACTGAATAACTGTATGCACGAAGTGGTAGGTAATAACTACAATGTCTAATATGGCATATAAGGGAAGTACACTAATATCATGTCAAAACTACCAGCTAACAATCTAAGTCAAGCAATTATATTCTCTAAAGTGTACGTGACATGGCAATTACCGATGAAGATGTGTGTGAGCCGGCAAGTAGGTGTACGTGGTACATACGCATCATCGGTAATGGTGCTGGTGTCCTAACAGCATGATATCAATAATGGAATATGCAGCAAAATAAATATACGAGGCAGAGCGAACAGCAATAATGTGCGGGAGCTGAATACTAGACACAATGATAACTAATCTGCAATAATCTAATATAAGTCCTACGAATGGTGCCTTTTGAAATAACACGAATCATGGGGTTTTGAAAATAGGGCTACGGTGTTTTTATGAAAAGATACGTCGTTTTTGAAATATCCGTAGATTCCCTTGAGCTGTTTTTAAAAAAGCCCACGATTCGTTAGTTTTTGAAATAGGTAAGAAGTCTAATCTAATCTAACAACTACACTAAACTATACGGCTGAACTAACAAGCTGAACTACAGGTAAGGAAACCGCCTAACATCTGAGTCGATACATATACATACCTATATATATATTAGTCGGTGATCCCGCCTCAATAATATCATATCCGATGCTATATCTATAATCAGACATCCCAAGTCAAGAGTGCGGATCAATCATCAATATATAGCTCGTACGTAAATCCGTCGTACGGCATCCCAAATCTGGGTACGGGTCAATATCACATTCAACACACTATTCATCTGGTATCTCCTTTATCAAAGATCGTAATCCGGGTACTGATCTATGTAGTACAATGCTGATACCACCTACGTATGCATGCACTTATGTGAAACACTACGTCAAAAGACCCGCTACAACGTCATGTCGTATCTCAAATACGAACCCTGCCAAATCACCGATCTCACGGCCTCAAATCAAATCTCATCGACTCGTCTCAGATCCCAAGTACTATCCTCAAATCCAGTATATGAACGCATAGTCCCATACTCATGTGAACACATAACTATAAGGAATCCCATGAGCACATATCAATAAGAATGTATGCAAGTATGTATGTGTGTATGTGTGTGTAACACTACCCTAGGGTTCGCAACACTAAAGTAATCCAACACACCAATATCCATCCTAAGCATCGTTATTAATCCCAAATAACATATAATAATTGTTGGTGTGTATACGCATCCGTATACACCACCACGGACTGCGGGGGTGCTATACGCCATCCACCCGACTTCTCCCCGTAGATATAAATCTACTCACCTGGTCCTCGTTCGCCGGTGCCGACGTCGCCACGCGCTTGCTTTTCGTCTCGAAGTCCACATGGGGTACCTACATATCATAACGCACCGTATCGTATTAAAATCCGACTCATGACCAAAACGACGCACGAATCCCACATAGGTCAAAACCTATAGTTGCTTTCACAAATCAACCCAAAAACCCTCGACGTCGGCGTACAAACGCTAAACTATCGAGAAAAACTCAAACGCACCATTCGCGGTTTTACAACACTTAATTATATATATAAAATAGGGTTTAAATCATCAAAACTTCAAATTCACTTTAAAAGCTACTTTTCCGAAACCTAGTAAGCAAAACTAACCGTTTTAACATAGATATTTATGTTTTAGCAAAACTAGCGGTCACAATATTAACTAAATAGCTTAAATAGGCCACATAAACATTTGCTAGATTTTTAATCTTGCTAAATTTCCTTAAACCAAAATCTAGTTAGCACAATTACCCTTTTTGTTCAAAACTTAATGTTTTAACCAATAAAAACATTTTAACAAATTTTAGTGGCCATAATGGTCACTAATTAACTCAACTAATTCACACAAACCATTTCTAATTTCATCTCTCTTCTAATTATATTAATTATAAAAAGCTAGTTAACAAAATTTATGAAATTGGACAATTTTTGAAGCAACAATTACTAAACTAACTACTAGCTTACATTCTCCAAAACATAAGATGTTAAACTACCCATTACAACAACAAAAAAAAACAAGTGATACAACATTCACTTGAATTCCAAAACCCCTTCTAGAAATCTTAAACTTGAAATCTAAACCATAATACTAACTAATTATGTCATGATTTGAAGTATTAATACAACAATTTAACTAAAGGTTTAGAATTTATACCTCATTGCTTGAAGATAAAACATGAATCTTAGCCTCCCAAACTCTCTTCCATCCCCCAAGATCTATGCTAAATTGGCTAAGGGAAAATGGGTAAAGCATGGATTTGGAGTTTGTAAGGTTTTTCTCTTGAATTTGTTGAAATTGTGTGAAATTTTATGCTAGAAAAGAATTGGGGAGAATTGGGGGCTGATTGGGGAGGCTCGGCTGCAGGTATTTGGGGAGGGGGAGAGAGAATATGGAGTGGGTGAATGTATGTGGACACATGTAAAAGCATTCCCATCATCTTATATTTTAATCCCCTTATTAAAATTCTTTTATTAAATAAAGTAGAGAGAAAAGAGTGGGAAGTGGGGGCCAAAATAGGGGCTGCCATGAGAGGGCTCGGCCAAGGAGGGGTGAGGGTGTGTGTGAGTGATTACAAAAAGAATTCCATGCAAAAAGACCCCCCACAATACCATATTTGCAAGTTTTAGCTTAAATTAATTATTTTTTTGTTCTCCATAATAAAAATCCATTAAAACTTGAAATAAAATACTAAAAATTTATATTACAACTAGATTTTAATTAACATGATTTTAAAGATTAAAATTAGCCCATTTAAATTTGTATTTATCGCTAATTTAATATATTTTCTTACCGGCTTAAAATAATATTAAAATAATATTTTTTTCAGAAAATTTGAAATTTCACCAGTGGCTCAATAAACACTAAATACTAGTAATTACATAGCTAGAATATGTATATTTAATTTTATAATAAAGATATTTGTATTTTGACTTTTTACAGAAAACCCCCTTATTTTACCGTTTTTTCGAAATTTCACCGAAACGATTTTCAAAACGTTACATATATAAACCTCAATGAATACGTCTGAATCATGATAAGGTGGCAATATAACATCTATACATAAGTGTAGTGCCAAGTGCTCGTGCCGGTGCCTCAGGTAATAACATATCATAAATGTCAATATATGTATGTGGAAATCGTCCACGTGTCACCCAATGACAATAAGCACCATGCATGTAAATATCATAAACATATGCATGGAAGTATGAGGATGTAAATCAACATGTGTCGCTCGCGACATATCAAAATCATGGAACCTGAGTGTCAAGCATCGACACTCGAAAACATCATGAAACCTGTGCCTAGCATCGACACGTAAATCCTCATATAGCGGGCTCCGTCAGTCTAGATCGGCCCATATCATCTCTCAACTCCGGTCGGTATCCTCCGGATATCCGCCGAGCTCAAATACAATCACCGGTAGGTACTCGCCATCCTGCCAGGCTCATCGTCTGCTCCACGAAAAACATTTCTCGCCCCGGGGAACCATACCGGGTCCACCATGAACCCGCAAACGGATCATCCAACTCCTCGAATCGGGTTTCAAGCACACGTCTCAGAACCGAGAAAACGCATGGTGGACGCACTAAAATATCATATCAAGGGTAACAGCGTTTTTAAAACAATACATACTCTCTTTTGAAATACCCACGGTTCCTAAATCCAAAAATATCATGGAAACAACATATCTCAATGCGTATAATCATAAAGAATGATGTATGCGACATATAAAAGAATGTAAGCATACCAGTATGTCATGCAAGGGGTCATATTCTGAATGCAACAGTTCTACAGTGTAGTGACATGGCAATTATCAATGATGAAGTGTGTGAGACGGCAAGCAAGTGTACGTACGCATCATCGATAATGGTGCTGGTGTCCTAACAGCATGGTTTTGATATAACAATAACATATTTAAACATGCAATGCGATGGGAATAGCAAGAATATGCAGAAATCGAATAATAAACGTAACAGTGAAGAATCTACATCAATACGCGAATGTCATACATTTTTGGCATTTGAAATAAGATGAATCGGGGTCTTTGGAAAAATAAGGGCTACGGTGTTTTTAAGAAAAGATGCGTCCTTTGAAAATATCCGTAGAATCCTTTTGCCTGTCTTTAAAATACTCCCGATTCGTTAGTTTTGAAATAGGTATAACATCGGTCTAGCCTAACATCTACTAGCAAAACTACAACTCTAACTAACAAGTCAATCGGGAGGGGTATGGAAACCACCTAAATCTGAGTCGATATATATATATAAATATAATAGTCGGTGATCCCACCTCAAAGGTACCGCGTACGATACAACAACATATGACATCCTCGAGTCATGAGTGCGGATCTATCATCAATATAAAGATCGTAGGGTAAATCATCGTACGGCATCCCAAAAGCTGGATACGGGTCAATATCACATTCATCTCATCAATTATCTGGTATCCTTATCGTCATATCACATGATCTGGGGTACTGATCTTAGTCTAGTACAAATTAACACCGTCTATATGAATATAAATACGTATGTGAAACACACGTCCAAAGGCCCGCTAAATCTCATGTCGTATCCCAAATACGAATCACAATATATCACCAATCTCATGGCACTACGCCCAATCTCATCGACTCATCTCCCAATATCATCCACTATTCTCATCATCTAGGTATAACTATAACAAGTAAGCATGTGTGTGGGTGTGGGTGTAAACTTATTCTAGGGTTCGCAACTAAGAACTATACTAGTTTACTTCTACGCCCTAATCTAACCATAGTACACCTAATCTCATCTCAATTATCCATGACACACTATAAGCTATCATAAATAGTATATATATACTATACTAAATATCGAACTGCGGGGGTGCTATACGCCATCCACCCGACTTCCCCCGTAGATATAATCTACTCACTTTGCATTCTGCGTGTCGGTGTCGATGTCGCCTTCATCTTCTTCATCGTATGAAACCCTCGAGAAGGTACCTACAAGATAACACAATCGCAAATAAACCTTAAAATCACATCGAGAAAAACAAACGACGCGCTAAGGACTATAAGTTAGAACCTACGGACTACGCTTTCAAAACCATCAAACAATCCTCGATATCGTCGTATAAACGCCAAGTAATCGAGGTAAAACGCAATTATACAAATCCAGAATTTAAAATACACAAAACGAAAACATGAATTAAAACAGCAACTTAGGAAAAAGGCTCCAGATTCTACCCTAGGTCAAATTGGACAATTTTCCATATGCCAGGGGTCTAATTTAGATGTAGGAGCTACAGAACAAGAACGAGCCAAAATGCTCCAGGTTTGGCCGCAAATTGCGGCAAGAAGGAATAAATATGCGGCCATGGTTGTGAGTTAAGGGCTAGGGTTTTGGTGGTAGCTTCCTAAGTGCATGCATGTATCACTATCCATGCAAAATAATTTTCAGAATCTCGGGGTGATAGCAGATTCCAATTTCCCTACACAATTCTCACAATTTTCCGTATCTGCAGAATTTGAAGTTCGCAACCTGGGGTTGTCTAAGGTTTTAATTCATAATAACATCACTACAGGGGTTGTAGTCCTCAATCACACCTCAACTACACTATCTCTACTCAAATCACACCCTAAACCATAACTAGAATTTTCAAAGTTCACCAAATCGCACCGAAACATAACTAAACAAATATATGGTTTAAAGTGGATGAAAAACTACACTAAGTGTGAAGAGATTACCTTGTTTGGCACTCATGAAACTCCTACAATGCCAAAACGCAAGCTTTCTTGGTCCAATGGGTTGCTTGAGAGCTTGTGCACATATTTTGTGAAGGGAAGATGGGGTTTTGATGAGGGAAATGAGATGTTTGTGAGGGTTTGATGAAGAGGGAGATGTGCTTCAGCCATGGGCTGAAAAGGAGAGGAAGTTGAAGAGGAAATAATGAAGGAGGGAAGGCTATGACCAAGGTTGAGCCCCTCACCATTCTCTCTCATGCCCATATCTCACACTATGCACATTTTTAAATGTTTTCCTTTTCTTTTCTTTTCTTTTTCCCTCTCTAATAAATCATCAACCATGATAAAAACATGTAGGAAAGTCATGGAAAAATATGTAACAAGTGAAAAAAGATATGGTGCATGTTTTGCACGAATATGCTAAAAATCCGATTAGCGATTTTTAATCGCGATTAGCACTAAATCAGTGTCAAACTAATAATAAAAACTTAAAATTTGCATAATTCACATAAAACACTCTCTTTCTAGTAATTTCTATAATTTTCCAAATTTTTCCCCATTTTATCGGTATTTAATTATACCGAAATATTAAAATATTCAAAAAAAAATAATATTAAATTATAAAAATTCCGAAAAATAATATTTTATTTTTTTGAAATGTTACAAAAAGAGAGGGTTTTAAGTGATAATATAAACCACTTCATCATCCTACACATCTCTAGCTCTTTTGTGTAGGGTGTTTGCTCCACCGATTTGAAAGATCAAGTGAAGCAACAAGATTTGAGCAAAGGACTTCGGGTGGATCGTCGTGGAGTCGGAAGTGTTCAAGCGAGCCTTTCCAAACTCTAGGAGATCCAAGGAGTCACCCTAGGAGGTCTACAAAGGTTTTAGTTTTTCCACTTAGTGATAGATTAATTTTTATATGTGATACTATTAGTTGTTACTCAATATTTCTAGTTCGATTCCTAGTTAAGTTTGCTTAGCACCTCTTAAAATCAAAGTTGTGGCATGCGTGATGCTTCCAAACCCTATATGAGGTGATGAGGAAACCCTACAATTTCAAATCGGAAGATCAAACAGATATTGGAGAAAACGGTCTCGAGGAACCGTAAAGATTGGTCTGTGAAATTAACCGATGCCCTTTAGGCATTTCGAACTGCATATAAGATTGTTCTTGGCATGTCTTCCTATCGACTTATGTACGGAAAGGCTTGCCATCTCCCTATGGAAATCAAACATCGTGCTATTTGGGCGATCAAAGAGCTGAATCTCAATCTTGAAGATGTGGGTAGCTATCGGATGCTGCAACTTAACGAACTGAACGAGTTTCGGGATGAGGCATACGACAACGCGGTTGTTATAAAGAACTGAACGAAGTTGTTTCATGATAAACACCTTACGCGCAATTCAGTACTTTACAATAATGGCATCGAGGGCATATATCTCTAACAAGATGATGATGATGATGATGATGAAGAAGATTATGATGATGATGATGATGATGATGATGATGATGATGATGGAGGTGGTGGCGGGAGAGGAGGAGAGCGAGAGGTCGGTGAGCGGCGATAATGGAGAGCGGCGGCTGGTCTGAGGTTAGGGTTAGGGGTTTCGCTTTTGGGAAGATGAAGTTGGAGGTATTTTGGGATTTTTTTTTCATGACGATGGAAAAATGTTGACATTGACCGTTAAAATGGATAGTTATTCTTCGTTTCTGAACTTTAGAGTAGCTTGTTGGAAATGGATGAAACTTTAGGGTATTTTATGGTAATTAAACCTAAAAGTAATTTTAACCAAACAACAAAACGTTCAAACGGAAGTGAGACTAAAAGGAATAGTATAGAGTACATTAAGAGTAATATCCTTAAAAAAAGTGACATAAGTCTTTACTATGAGATTTGTATTCTATTCAAAATTTAAGAGAGACTACTTTTTTAGTTAAGCAAATCAAGAAGAAGACAAGGATGTAATAAAACATTTTCTCTTCTCATGGATTAGAGACGACTTCGTCCAACCATGAAAATCTTTTTATCTGATTTATTATCTTTGAGTGATCTTCTCTGTCGTCAAACAGAAGAATTCTCATTGTAAGCCAGTCAGGCTTGGGACGGGGCCTCGTCCCGGCTCGGGTGCCCCAAATCCCAGCCCGGCCCGGTCCTAAGCTCGGCTTGAGTCAGGGCAGCCGAAACTGGCCGGCCAAATGCAATTTAAATATTTTTTTTAAAGATAGGTTTTTTGGGTTTTTTTTGGAATTTTTTTAAGCCCGAACTCCGCGTAGGTCCCGAATCAGACATAGATATTTTATAAATTAAATTTTTTGAGGGAGACATAAATTGACAAATCTTATCCATTATATAATTGCCAAAAAAAATTAAAAAAATACAATTCATAAATAAAATTACAATTGGTGAACTTCTCTAAAGTCTTTATTTTTCATCATTGTTGGAGTCTTCAATACTTTTAATATGTTGTTATCTAATTTCTGTATCGAACAAATTTTTTTGGCACACTGTGATCTCCACTGTTTTATCCGATAATCTTGATCTCTTGTTGCTCAAAACTCTGTTTGCCGGATACAAATCTATTTATGTGGGGCCCACAAAAAATTTTAAAATTAAAACTCACAAAATATGTCCAGACCTTTCTTTTTATTTGACCAGGCCCTGTTACATGGCCGTGCCGGCGGGCTGTTCCAGCCGGGCCCTAGGCCGGACCTGGCCATCAGCCGGGCCACACCAAAAAGTAGGCCGGGACAGGCCGCCGGCCGCCCTGCCTATTGGGCACCATGAATTGTTAGCAGGCTTTTTCAAAACATTGAATATGGAATTACACGCTGGGAACCAATTTTTGTTCCTTAGATCTTTAGATAATCTGACTTCAGCAAATTGGATCGATTTAATCTACAAGAATAACAACTAATAGAGAGCAATATATTTAGATTTTTTATTTACTTAGGTATGCTTGCAAAGTTCTATTTAGACAAGGGACAAGATATAATAAGCAAACATTATCATCCAGAACCTCCACTTGAGGTAGCTAATATCTCCTTCTACAAGTTCGAAATATAAGAAGTAAAAATTCCTCATTATATTGCATTGCAAAAACAATTAATTAGATGACGAGGCTGAGGTATTAAAAGGAGGAATGTAGATTGTTGCTATATTCTAAGATTTAAATTTATCTTTGAAATATTATTTTAGGAACTTCAGCAAAAAAGAAAATACATTAAACACTCAAGATATATATATATATATCTATATATATATATATATATATATATATATATATATATATATATCCTTGCTATATTCTAAGCATTAATGCATCCCATTATGAAAGTGACGCAAAAGTACAACTAGAATTTAACTTATGAATAAACGAGATGCAAATCACATCAAGAAACATGCAAGGATATGAGAAGAAAGCATTCCTCTTCCAAGAAACATACATATGCCTGCAAGATATCTTCTTGCTAAAATTCAACCAACACATCATATTTTTCCTTAATATAATCTTTGAAGATCCCTATTGTTTATCGATCCAATGTTTCTCCTTCTAAGTTGGTTTGGAAACCTGAAAACAAAGCATAAATTAGCACAAAAATATATGAACATTGTTGTCATTCATATCTAATATTAGAGAAGTTAGAATAGAGAAAGTTCATCTGTAATTATTGCAAGACATGAATATATACTGCAAATTCTAAAATTACTGAATTTGTTTTTCTTTTTAGCTTTTTTTTGATTGAGGATAGTTTTAACTATTGCAGGTTATTTCTATTTTCTGAAAATTACATACCCAGGTATAGCCTATGTCTAGTAATGATTAATATCTTGGAAACATCATAGTCAATTCTTATGATCAATCAATAGTCAATTCTTATGATCGAATAGTTAGTGTGAAATAGACTCCCATGTACAGCCCCTTCAATTATTTGATTTTCTAGTTCTGGAATATTGTCAGAGAGAATCTATCTAGAACATGATCTAAATGGTAAATTTTTATTAAGATAAATTTTCTGTAACACTTTAAAAATGTTAAAGAAATATTTAAAGGATAATTATTGATAGAAAAAATATTTGCTTCTGAATTATTTATATGTATTTTTCTTTTAGAAACACGCTTTATTCTATATATACATGAGGAACGATTAGTTATAAATTAGTTTCTTTTTATTGCATGTGTGAAAAAAATAGATATTTGCATTGCATGTGCATTGTGGAAACATAAGAATTAATAATGTCAATTTTACGTGCCAGTAATGCGAATATGATTTTTTGTTCGTAATGATTTAGGTATGCATGATAAAAATCACTTTTGATTGAGCCCAATATGACACCATATAGTAGTTAAAATTTTATATCTTCATAAAAGTCATTTTGCTTACTTCTAAATTTTTTGAATGATTATAAAATAGTTTTTGAACTTTTGAAATTTAAATCATAAAATGATATATTAAGGAGATGAGATGGATTTTGAACTTGAAATGGCTATTTGAAATTTAAATCGTAATTGATGGACCTGGATAGTCTAAGATGAGAATAATCTTAAAAAAAAATTTCTCAGTATTTTACAAAAAAATTCCATAAAAATATTGCATATCTACATATCTACACAAAATAGAAAAAAGAAAAGAGAAAAAGAAACCAACTTGGTGCGCCTCAGTTTCTAACTTTCCTCGCCGAGATAAAAGGTTGCCCATTCAATACTTGAGAGAGGGTTGTATCCAAAAAAATAAAATAAAAAGACATCTAGACGAAAAGACAAAATAATTTGGAAACCGAAAGAAGTATGCATAATAAAAGCAAAGATGAAGGATCGATCAATATGTTTTTATGCAAATAAGTCTTAAACATATTTTCTTAAATACAGAAGGTCTTTGTATACATAAATTTGAAGCAACTTAATCTTTTCAACTAAGAAAAACTAATGAAAAAATTTATTTTTCCAAACAAATTGTCCAAAACTAATTAATAGCAAGAATTACCAAGAAGTAGCTTTCTTCCATTTGCAAGCCCTCCAAAAGGATCCCAGAGTCATTGACAGGCAGAAGCTCCCCAGAGGAATGAACAAGCACCAAATCATGGCCAAACATGGCTCTCATATCAAATGGACCCTTTGGAACCTCTGAAGGGATCCCATTGATGAGCACTGTTATTGTCCCTACATCCAAAATTAGGAACCTATACTTCAATTCATGATGACACATTATATTAATTTGATCAATATATCATATCAATTTCTAGTCATCTTATAATTATGCATGCTTTACCAAATAGTTCATGCATCAACTATTGTTAGCAATGTCTTTTTTTTCCCCCTTCCATCTTCTTCTGTTAAACTCAATTCTGAAAATTTAGATTTAGCAATTAATTTTAAATTACTATCATTTTAATTTGCAATAATTCACAAAAATCAACAGTATAAAAAGCAATTCCATACATACATACATACATGCTCAATGATTAAATTTATATGCATGCATGTTTCCAGGATAATATATACATACAAGAGTCTTACAAAAATCATTTATTTTTATGATTCGGATGCACTTAATTTGCCAAAATTCAGTTGTAAATAGAACCAAATTAAACCAGAGATAATGTTCTCAAATTTTCATTATCTATGCTTGCTCCATATTTCTCATTTAGGAACCTAATGAGCACCAAGAAGTCTAAAAGTATAAAGTGCCAAAAGAAAAGAAAAAGCCTAAAGTTAAGAAGGTTTAATACAAAATCACTTAAAGAAATATATATGTTCCTTCAAATCTACCAAGCCCTGCTAATTAGGTGAAAGACTTCATCAATATTTGATGAAAACAAATCACAACAAAAATCAAATGTGACAAATGATGTTGATCTAAAAGTAGGAAGCTGAAGCTTTCTTGTTGATATTAAAGCATTGAAAACAGAAAATCCCAAAAGGGAGAAAAGTTTTAAAGTTTCAAGAGCTATCTAATAATTAATTAAGTTCCCTTTCAAATTAAAGCAGTGATGCAGCGATAGCCATGCATGCACTAACCTGCAGATTGATATTGTAATTGCGAAGCACTCGAAGAGTAATCAGTAAAACCCATTTGTCGAGAAATGGAGAAGAGATCATCACCATATAATAAACTACCATCCCCAATGTATCCTGAAGATGATGACGTGGCTGAAGAATTGGAGGAAGAAGAGGTAGAGCCAGCGGTTTCGTAGATACCGTGTGCACTATAAGTTGATCCAGAAGCAGCAGCAGCAGCAGCAGCTTGAAGCTGTCGCTGTCGTCGGCGAGACCTCGAACGGCGGTTTTGAAACCAATAAAAAACATTTGCATCGCCGACTGATCCGTACTGTTCGAGAATCATCCGTATCTTGATAGTCTCGTCTTTCGATGGATTTACTGTGCCACCGTTGAAGATGTTTTCGAGTATTTGGATCTGTTCCGGCTTCGGGCTCCACCGGGACCGTATCGGCTCCGAATTCGTGGCTTCGGACGCCCGATATTCCTTAGTTTTCCTTTCCTGATTTTGGCTTTCATCCATTGAGAAGGTTGAAGCAAACTTGGAGTCAAAGAGAGGAATGGAGAGAGAGACTTAATATTTACTATATATATATGTTGTGATCTTTTAGAGAGAGACTTAATATTTACTATATATGTTGTGATCTTTTTCATATAATTTGGTTTCACGTGTATGTTTCATCTGCTATGTAATTTGGAGGCTATTTTCAAAACAATATAATGGGTGGGTGAGCACATCACTCATGCTTATGTGGAGATGTATTTATAGGCCTTGTACCTTGTATATAGAGAAGAATGCTTCTTATTAGGGCTGTTTTAGAAATTGGGGTTACGATCTTTCTTTGAATAGCATCGGCCTAGTCAGAATATTGTTTTGTTTCACAATGGAAAAATTATGAAGGGGTAGGATTGAGTTTTTTTTTTAATCTCAAATAATTAATAGTTTTACTTTTGTAAAATTATATATGTTTGCCCACATTCCAATTATTCTTGTAGCCTAGAGATAAACTAGTTAGGTTGATCAGTTGTTTAGGTTGGGAAACACATAGATCAATCCTATCTAGCCGCATATATATACGTTTCTTCTGCCAATGCAACCGCATGTAAGTGGTGTTTCCTATATAGGCCGTATTGTGAAATGGATAGCTCTGATACCAAGATGAACAAAGATCCCACTCAACTCACTAATTTGGAAAGGAAGCGAATAGAAATATTGCAAATTCAGAATTGTATGGAAGAATAGCTAAAACTCACTATTTACTGAATATTTCTTACTAGTTTTGTGCAAAAAGAGAACCATGAGTATAGATAGGCATTTGAAACTTTCAAGGCTTCCACAAACTTCCAAAAGGATACTTTTCTTTAGTTTTCTAAAATTACTTCTACAATTCTTCTTGAAACTTTCCAGAAATCTTCTCTATCTATTAATTACTCCGAAACAAAATTACTCTAGACTCTTCCAGTGCCTTTGAAATTATGTTTACTTTTCAACATCCTCTCTTAAACCTAATTTATCTCCATCAGTCATCCCGAAAATTGTCATCATCTTTGTTTGGCTTCATGAAAAAATCACATACTTCATCTCTATATTTTACATCCTTCCGAATGAATTGGGCTTAAGTATCAATATTCATGTTTTCTTTACGAGACTCCTTACTAATCTAATAATGGACTACTCCTAACAATGATCCTTCCTGAACTCTTTATGATATCCGTCATCTTTTGTTTTGCATCTCTCAACTTTTTCTTCATGTGTCGATTATTCAAATTGCATATTGCTCCTTTTGTTGAGTGGATGACTTAAACATTCTATTCTTTCTATGGCCTTTATCTCTTTATATATCTATGCGTGTCTTCCATCTTTCATCTTGTACAGCTCTTTCTGATGCAAGAACATTCCCAGTTAACCTCCTAAATAGGTTATATTGCATTTAATGAATGAATCTGCAGTAAATGCAGAACAGCCGGGTTCAAATGCCTCTCGGGCTCCAATCTACTTGGTCAAATAAATACCAAATATGTGTATTTGAATGTTTTGTCTAGATTCCAATGCAGAAAACAATTTTGGACTCTCCTATGCCAATGAGAAATAGCTGAGTTGGTATGGGCACTTTCCCTCTTGTAGAGAGTGCGGAGTTCGAACCCCAGAAACATCAGAAGGGTGAGTGATCGCAAATTAACGCTTTCTGGGCAAATTTGTGGGTCTCCTGAATGCGTGTGTGTTGTGTGCTTGTGTGTAATGTGTGCATGAGTGTGTTCACTACTACAATTAGGGGTTGCCCCTACGGTTAGAGGAATCCGTAGGGGCAACTTTTTATTGCCCATATGGTGTAAACCGTAGTGGCAAACAATGCCCCTACGGTGCCCACCGTACAGACATAAATAAATTAAAAAATATTAAAATGTAATCTCTTTATTTGGCCTTACGGTACCGCAAAAGAAAGCCCTATGGATTGAACCGTAAAGACAGCAAAGGGTTATTTAAAAAAATAAAGCTAAGTGAAACCCCTATCCTCCATAATTTCCCACCCACCTTGTCTCTCTCGTGCCATCGTCGTCGACTTCCTCGTCCCTCGTCGTCGATCAAGCTCGTCGTCGAGTTACTCCTCCATCACTGTCGATCGAGCTCGTCGTGGAGTTCCACATCGCCGCCGATCGAGATCGAGGTCCTCGTCGCTGCCTCCACCTTTTCGAGCTCCATCTTCCCGGCCTTCACCTCGTCGAGCTCTCAGCCTCCTCCACCTCCTCGAGCTCTTCGCCGCCGGCCGGTCTTTGGCAGCGAGGTTATTTTCTTTAATTTTAAATTGAATTTTCCTTAGTTTTGTTTTTTATTTCTTTAAATTAATTAGGAATTTAATTTATAATTTTGTTGTTTTTGGTGTTATTGTTGTTGATTTTAGGGTTAGGGTTATAGGGCCGGATTAATTAGGGGTTAATTTGGGTTATATGGTGATGCTTATGGTTAGGGTTAATTAGATTAATTTTGGTTAATTTTTGTTTGGGTTATGGTTAATTTGGGTTAGGGTTTAGGTGATGATTAGGGTTAGGGTTAATTTGGGTTAATTAGGTAAAATAGGGTTGGTGATGATTAGGGTCAGGGTTATGGTTAATTAGATTAATTAGGGTTAATTTTGATTTGGGTTTGGGTGATGATTAGGGTTAGGGTTAGAGTTAATTTGGGTTAATTAGGTAAAATAGTGTTAATTTGGGTTAGGGTGTTGATTAGGGTTAATTTAGTTTAATTGGGTTAATTTAGGTTAGTGTTTGGGTGATGATTATGAAAGTATGTTTTAGCACCTCAACTAGGTTTATACAAGTATCAAGTATATAATTTTAAAAAATCTAGAGTGCTAAGTTATACTAAATAAGAATCAAACTAGAGAATTAGGGTTTTGCAGCAAGAATACAAGTTCTAAACTAAGTGATGGAGATTTACAACCTTTCTAGACCGGTCCTTCACTTCTAAAGCTCCAAGTATTGGTCCATAGAACTCTTCTTTGAATCCACTTGAGAAAGAATCGGGCTTGTTTGTTGTCTTTTAGGCCGAAAATGATCCACCTTGAAGCCTCTCACTCAAGCTCACTCTTTACTAATCAAAATATTAATGAAGCAAACAACCTATAGTAAAGGGCTAGGATAATGTAGGTTGATGAAGTAGGAATTTTGCTCACTAGGAATAATTTTCTCTTTTATTTTATCCAACTTAAGAAAAATCTAGAGAGGAGAATGAAGTAGGAGATGAACTTGGATGAGAGGGCGAGGTTCAATGAACCATGAGGTGAAGTGATAAGATGAGATGAGATAGTGATAAATATAAATGAATAATCCAAAAAGAGAAGTGATGAGTCATGGCTTCTCAAGGCTTCTACAAGCAACTAAAGAATATGACTCATTTCCTTTTTGTTTTAATTCATTAATTTAAATCATTATCTCCTCATCTCATTTCATGTGTGATTCTTATACATCCTAATTCTATGTATCATCAACCATGATACAATAAATAAATACACAAACACACACACACACACACACACACACACACACACACACATATGTATGTGTGTGTGTGCGCGCGCGTGCGTGCGTGCGTGTAAAGAGAAGAAAAACTTAAGTGAGCTATATATATATCAAATATTGAAATATATATCAAATTATTAAATCAAAATTTGATTCAATAATCCGGTTATATCATATATAACCGACTTATATCATATTTATATGTATATCACATTATTAAATCAACACTTGATTCAATAATCCGGTTATATCACATGTTCATATCAGATTTTTGCATTTTTATACCGCCCAATTTTTATCATATTGCTTATCAGTAGGTACTCTTGAGCCGTGTTTGCTAGTCAATTGCAGGATATAGGTTCTCGGCTTTAAACGGTGAAATTCATGACAAAATCCGGGTTCCTGCCAACCACAGATAAAACACGGGTCTCCGCTCTTTATCCGTCTGTTGCCACACACCAGTTTAAGAGACAAAATGGCAAATCAATGTCGTTTTCATGCACAAGGCTCAATGGCAATACAAGATCCAAGAAATCTACACGGAGCTCGAGAAAATCATGACAAAAAGATCCATATCAAATTACCTTTTGCTCAACAGAAATTCTGGAAAAATCGTGAAGATATTCTGAGAAAAAACATATACCAGAATAAAGGGCACAGCAAACCAGGGAGCACCACAAAAACTGAAGGCACGATCTCTCTAAACGGCCGCGGTTCCGCGGCCAATAGGGGGTCTAGGCCGCGGAACCGCGGCCATATGGTGGCGGCAGTTGACCAATTTTTAGGGGCAGACTGGTCATTTCATTTTAGCTCTGAAAGTTGCCCTAGGTTTTCATTTTTCAGCCTATAAATAGCCCAGAACCTTGTGAAGGAAAGGGTGCTTAATCTTGTATTTAGATTTTAGGTTTTAGTTGTTGTGCTTCTTCCTTCTCTCATCTCTTCTCCATCAAAAAACTTGTAGTGAGCTTTTGTGAGTGAAGAATGAATAAAGGAGTTATTTTACTTATCATGCTTGTCTTGTTCTTTAGTTAAATTATTATTGCTTGTAATTTTCATTTGTTAACTTAGTTGTTGTTATTTGTGTTTGTTTCTTTCTTTTCTCTTTTCCTTTATCCTTAAACAACCATGATGCTTACGCTTGATCCTTGCCGAGGTGAGGTCGCAAATAGCTAGTTGTTATCTTCTAATCTCCTTCTTTCTATCTTCCTCTTTTGTTTTATTTTCTTTTCATTATGATGTGTGAGTAGTTTCCATACTTGTTAGGGTAGGATAAGGGAAGTTTGAGAGAAGGAAATCTCTCTCACTCTTTCCTTGCCCAACATCTTAAATCGACTCCCATTAATTGAACCACAATCCGCTCCCTTCGGCACCCTACCCTACATGATAGCGGTGATTCCGTAGTGAGACCGGTTGTGGTTGAATTAACCGAAAGTTATGGCTAAGAGCCAAGAACGGACGGACAAGCACCAAAAGGAAGAACTTAAGCGTTGGAAAGCCTAGCTTATACTCGCAAGTTCTTTCCTAGTCGTGCTAATCCCCGTTGTTGCCGATTACCGTAACACCGATATTAAGAGTGGCAACGAAAGAAGTGAGCGACTCTTAACTCAAACTAACCTAATCCTAACCCTAACAAGCTCTCTTTACATATCATTCTACACTTAGTTAATCACAAACAAATCTGGACTTTCAGACTTAACTCGTTAAAGCACATAGAAAAAGATTCCCATCTCCCTGCGGACGATCCGTACTCAACTGGCTAGCTACAAGCGAAACCGTTTTGATTGTGGTAATTAACTAAAACTTGAACACGCAGAATCTCTACCAATCAAATGGCGCCGTTGCCGGGGAGACGGTAGTTTATTTCTTTGTGTAATTTCGGGTTAATTTGTGAATATAAAGCTAACCGGAAAAAAAAATATACGTTGTAAAAAACCATCTTGTTATTTTTGATTAGTTTTTGTGCAAGTGTGTAGGATAATACGAAGTTCGAGTTCAGTGCCAAAGACGTGGGATATACGAAGTTCAAGTTCAGTGCCAAAGACATGGGAAGATAGACCCATATTTCGCGGCTACACCGCGACGGATCAAAACGAAGAAAACGGTCTACTATCAAAATCTGGAGCAGATACAGTGAGCAAATAAAAATTCGGAAAATCCAAACAAGCAGAGGACACCCACAAGAGCACACACCTGAAAAATGAAATCCCAACTCTCCATTCCTGCCGCGGAACCGCGGCATAAGCAAGCTTAAGCCGCGGAACCGCGGCCACTTGGTGGCCTCGTCATCTCAAAATCACTGTGAGTACTTCTTGTCTTCTCCCCACTCCTCTGGATTCCAATTAACTGTGTTTTCTGCAGAATTCTTTGCGCAAATTCTCTCCCTCCTTCCAATAAACTGTTTTTGTGCAGGATTCTTTGCGCCGCGCTAAAAATAAAAATTGTTTGCAGTTGATTTGTTACCGCTTTGCATTCATTAATACGGACTTAAGGGGCTTGAAACCAATTCAGATTGGGTGGGGATTTCATCACCCTTCCCAGGACCCCAGAAATCGCAAAAGCATATACATTGACCATTGTTAATTAAAAAATACTAGACTCGACCCTAAGAACTTCACACTCAATAGGACAGAGGACTAGTTACAGGCATCGGCCGTTTATCCTATCTGACTTTTGCGGTGTCTAGGAAAGTGTGTCGAAGGCAAGTGGTTATTTAATTAAGGAACTTCGCGAAAGCGTTGGAAAACCTCCCACTTACCTGGCACTTACCTGGCCGCAATTGACGGAGAAGAGGCGGTTTGAGGTCCTATTTCTAGCCCTCTGGAACAGTTAGGAGCTGTCTAGCAGACCTAGGTGGCCCTAGATCTAGGTGTGATTGTGCATATCTTGTTTGTGATTGCTTAAAGCCGTAAGTCCGTACATATTCCTGTAAAGCTCTTTCTAAAAATAAAATAAAAAAAATCAAAAAAAAAACTTTTATAAAAACTTGCCCTTTGTCGCCAAACCCATTTTTCACCCACCACCCATCGTATTTCTCCATTGACGTTTCCTTACCCTCACCTTCTCCGCTTTGACTATACTAAACTCGTTTAGTGTATGTCCGCTTGGACTCGGGACACTAGCGCCCGCCTAGTCCGCGTTACGTTAGTCGCTACCGACTACGCGATCGACTCAGACGTCGAAACTCCGTCCACGCCTCTTTCACCCTTACCTTTGCCGGCCAACTCCGACGTTGACCGGAATTCTGTTCATACATCTTCACCTTCACCATCACCAACCTCTTCTTCCGCGATGTCAGGATTTAATCCGAACATCTCTTTGACTACCTCTGGATTGGCTCCACCTCCTACGGAGACCAATAACCCACCACCACCGTCTGTTGTAGCGCCGCAGTGAATCGCGCTCCAGGATCGTTTCTATCCCACCCGTTCTGCACTTCCCACCTGCCTTTCTCTTCCACCGACCAATGGGGATAATTTTGAAATTAAGCCCCACTTCATCAACATGCTTCCGCGATTTCATGGGCTTGAATCTGAAGATGCCTATATCTTCATCAATAAATTTCAAAACGTTTGTGCCATGATGAAAACCACCCAGCTGTCGGACGATGCTATACGTCTACGGGTCATTCCGTTCACTTTATGCGATCTTGCTGAAAAATGGCTGTATAGCACCGCTTCCCACTCCATAACCAGTTGGGACGAGTTTGTTAAAGCGTTTCTCAAAAAATTCTATCCGAATCATAAAACCACAAGGATCCGCAACGAAATCAACCAATTCTCTCAGCTTCCTTCTGAACCCTTCTGGAAGTGCTTTGACCGGTATAAAGACCTTCTTGTTCAGTGTCCTCACCATGGTATCGAGAAATGGCAACTTTGCCAAACCTTATACGAGGGCCAGAACCCAGCAACGAAGCAGTTGTTGGAAACCATCTGTCAGGGCCACTTCCTATCGAAATCTGACGAGGAAGCGTGGCAACTCTTCGACGACCTTACGGAACAGACGCTACAATGGGAGAGCACCAGACCGACTTCCACTTCTTCTACCTCCACTTCTACCGGTCAATCTAGGGTAGGAATTCACCAACTTCATGTCTCTATTGCGATGAAAGCTGAAATGGCTGCAATAACGAGAAAACTTGAAGCAATAGAGAGCAAATTTTCTTCTCCTGCTCCTGCCCCTGTTCTTCCCCTTCGTACCATTTGCGCTTGTTGATTAGATCCTTCTCACTTAACCGAAGAGTGTCCTTACAATCCACCATCGCAAGGACAGGATCAGGTTATTGCTGCATTTCAGCAAAGACCGAGGAATGATCCATACTCTTCCACCTACAATCCCGGTTGGAGGAACCACCCCAATTTCGCCTGGAATCAGAATCAGAATCAATTCCAAGGCAACAATTTCCAAAGGCCCCATCCGCTGCAACAACAAGCGCAACAACAAACTCAACATCAATTTCAGCAGCCCTTTCAACCCCAACCTTTTCAAAATCAGACGAACAACTATGCACCCAACAATTCTTTTCCACCAAACAACTTTGTTCCGTCAAACAACGATATGGTTTCCTCGCTCGAACGAAGTCTGGAGGCGTTCGTTAAACAATCGACACAATCCACCGCAAACATCCAGTCTTCCATTCAGTCCTTAGTGCAACACACTGTCGCTCACGGGCAAAGCATCAAGACCATCGAGGCCCAGATTGCACAGCTGAATGCGGCCTTAAGCGAGCGAGAGAAGGAGAAGCTCCCGTCCCAACCACTCCCAAATCCTGGTCACCCACATAATGTACATGTTGCTCTTGAACAACAGAACCATAATGTGAGTGCCGTGACCACACTGAGATCGGGAAGGATGCTGCAAAACAACATCGTCACACGGCCCAACAATGACACCCCGGCCACTTCTTCTTCTGCTGCTTCTTCGTCTTCTGAGCCTATTCTCCATTCTTCAACAGGCTCTCCTTCCTCTTCTTCTGCTCTGAACGGACCCACTTCTCACTCTACGAAAACACATGTTCTGGGATCCGTTCCAACTCCACAATCTCCTCCTCTAGCATTGGACTCAACCAATTTTAAAAACGTTCCATTTCCAAACCGGTTGAAGTCCAATAAACAAAATCCACAAATGGAGAAGATTCTGGAGTTATTTAAGCAAGTTAACATTAACATTCCTCTTTTAGATGCTGTCCAACAAGTCCCGTCCTACGCGAAAATCTTAAAGGACTTGTGCACAAAAAAGAGGAAGTCTCAGGTACCCAAGAAAGTTTTCTTGGCTAGTGCTGTGAGTGATGCTCTTACCCAATCTTTACCACAAAAAAGGAAGGACCCTGGCTGTCCTACGATTTCTATTACCATTGGGGATAAGAACATCAACCGCGCACTATTAGATCTTGGTGCCAGTGTTAACCTGCTTCCGTACTCAGTATACGAGCAATTAGGCGTAGGAGAGCTGAAACCCACACACTGTACTCTCCAAATGGCCGACCGATCGATCACCCATCCTAGGGGTGAGCTAGAGGATGTGTTAATCAAACTCGGGGACTTCATATTCCCCGTTGACTTCATTGTATTAGACACACAGCCTGTAGCTAACCCCCGGAATCAAATTCCGGTGATACTCGGTCGCCCATTCCTTGCAACCTCAAATGCTGTGATCAATTGTCGCAATGGTTCGATGAACCTCTCTTTTGGAAACATGACGATTGAACTCAACATTTTTAGGTTGGGGAATCAGCCCTCCGAACCTAATGCTCATATACTGGACGTTTGATCAATCCAGGAGATCACCCCAGAAGAGTGTGAATTCGAGGAGTTTCTGTTCGATCACGATAACCTTAACGCCACTAGTGCGTTCCTCCTCGAACCTGCTGCTGTTTCTGCGCCCGACAACGACTACGAGTGTTTCACGTTCTCGAACAATCTTAGCCACTCTCCACCCGAGTTTGAATCCTTCAAATTTCCGGATGAGTTACCTAAACCATCCAACTCGGTCGCTTACACTCGTTTTGAACCTTTGCTGGAGTCCTTTGAGTTCGAGACCTCTTCACCAATCTTGCCTTCCATCGTTTCTCCTCCAACGCTCGAACTCATGCCTTTGCCGTCTCACCTTAAGTACGCTTACTTGGGTGAGAACGAGACCCTACCTGTCATCATCTCGGCCTCTCTAGCTCCAGAAATAATTTTCACTTTTATTTTATCCAACTTAAGAAAAATCTAGAGAGGAGAATGAAGTAGGAGATGAACTTGGATGAGAGAGCGAGGTTCAATGAACCATGAGGTGAAGTGATAAGATGAGATGAGATAGTGATAAATATAAATGAATAATCCAAAAAGAGAAGTGATGAGTCATGGCTTCTCAAGGCTTCTATAAGCAACTAAAGAATATGACTAATTTCCTTTTTCTTTTAATTCATTAATTTAAATCATTATCTCCTCATCTCATTTCATGTGTGATTCTTATACATCCTAATTCTATGTATCATCAACCATGATACAATAAATAAATACACAAACACACACACACACACACACACACACACACACACACACACACATATATATGTATGTGTGTGTGTGCGCGCGCGTGCGTGCGTGTAAAGAGAAGAAAAACTTAAGTGAGCTATATATATATCAAATATTGAAATATATATCAAATTATTAAATCAAAATTTGATTCAATAATCCGGTTATATCATATATAACCGACTTATATCATATTTATATGTATATCACATTATTAAATCAACACTTGATTCAATAATCCGGTTATATCACATACAACCGGCATATTTTCAATATTAGATATTAAATCAAC
Source organism: Agapanthus africanus (assembly GCA_030015575.1). Lineage (NCBI taxonomy): Eukaryota > Viridiplantae > Streptophyta > Magnoliopsida > Asparagales > Amaryllidaceae > Agapanthus > Agapanthus africanus. The sequence goes on from JASDDO010000031.1 coordinate 124,669,796, forward strand.
ACTTGATTCAATAATCCGGTGATATCATATATAACCGGCCAATATCAAATATATATACATAAATCGAATCATTGAATCAACACTTGATTTAATAATCCGGTTATATCACATATAACCTAACCGATATCAAATATCGCAAGATTATAATACGGTATCACATACTCGTATTTAATCAAGCTCCCGCACATACTTCCATATATGCCCTACATCGTTTCTCTTAAGCTAGGAAACCTCTGTGTGGGACTCTAAAGACTCGTTAATACGCCAGCAGTAGGTAATGATCACATCAGATGCCCACAAGCCGTCAGTGGTACTAGATGGACGTAACGGCTACCCAAGTATTGAACGAATAGAAGATCAACAAGCAAACTTGTCCAAACTCCCGTAAAGCCTATAAGAAACACTTACCGTACAGTCCGGTCTCTTCGTCTGATATGTCGCATATCGAGTCTGGGGGTGGAATCGTCAGACCCCCACTAACTTGATAAGTCATGCCGATGTGTCGCCTATAACCTTTTGAGAAACTACTGATAACACTTACCAGTAAATCTCATCCGCCCTGACCAGGGACTTACTGTTATAACCAATCAAGTATAGCGCAACATCAACTTCCAATACCGGGAGAGACGAAACCCCTCCTATCGCTCACTGCCTCCATGTGGCTCGGGATTGTACCCAAAATCCACCTGTTTGCACGACTCCTTTGAGCCGTGGTAGGGAGAAAATCAAAGCACAGTGGGAACCACAAAAGACACTATGGCAATCTCGGGTCTACAGACTAACCTGTACAAGTGTCACCAAAAGACTGCTATCTGATAATAGGTATGGTACCATCTAGGAATTCTCGGCGAGTCCTGTTCGGTGTACCCATTCTCTAATGAGCACCTGTGTACAATCTATGATGTCAAACACCAATGGTTGTGGGATCAACCATCGCCCCATACAGGATCAAGAAACGTACACACTAGTCTACTTTGAAATATCGATGCCCTGTCTCGATATTCCCTCGACTAGGAACTGTTAAATGATCTGCTTGCGGACTACACAAGCCTCACTAGTATGATCTGCATCATAGACCTGGTAGTCAAGCCTACATCCTAAGGGTTTTATCAACATGTATCAGAGAGACAGTATACTAATACAATTGTACATGTTAAGATAAAGAGCAACCAGATAGCATACTATCATATCGAGCAAGAAAGTCCTCTATATATATGTCCAAGCATCCATTGTATCATACAATAATGTCCTCTAGGACATACATATTCCTAACAATCTCCCACTTGCACTGTAACATTTCAGAAATATAAAATATTATTTTTGGAATTTAAATATTAAAATAATATATTTCGTAAAAACTATTCGATTTGCGAATAGGGGTCTTACGTAAAATGGTATAATTATATACCGGTATTTGGAATATAGGTGGAGATTAAAATGATTTATTTATTATAAAGATATTTATCGGATTTTGGCATTTTTATAATTAATTATATGCAAGTTAAATTAAACGTGGTTAGTGCACTACTAATCGCGATTAAACCAAATCCTTATTTTTTTATATTTTCCATGGCTATTGCACCATGTCATGTTACATTTTGGTTGCATGTTGTTTTCATTATATTTGGTTTTAATGAGTGAGAGTGAAAAAGAGAAAAGAAAAGAAAAACAAAGTCATGAGAGAGAGAGAGAGAGGAAGACAAAAGGAGATATTTTGAGAGAGAGGGAGGATAAGAGAGAGTGAGACCCTTGACTTCCTCCTTCAAATCTCATTTGTTCTTCTTCTCCTTCTCCTTCATGCTTCCTTCACCCTTGTCTACCTTCATGAAACATCTCAAATTAATCACCAAAACCCCATTCCACCTTCTTTAAAAAGATGCACAAACTCTTTCTAAACCCTTTGGACCAAACAAGTTTGGATTTTGGAGACTTTGGGCAACCCAAGAATTTTCTTGAGTTGCCAAATGAGGTATATTTCCTTTCATTTAGTTAAGTTGTTTATGTTAGTGTATCCTAGTTTAGTTTAGAATTCATATCAGTTAGATTGTGATCTTGGAAATTTCCAAGTTGATGTTTAGTGATTTTTGTGGACTTGTGATGTGGTTGTTGAAGAGTAGTGAGTGTTTATTAGACTTTAGAGATGATTTCTGACCAAGACCGGGGAATAGAACCCAATACACGTGTTTAGAATTTGTTCCGTGTCGGTTTTTTGGAGTTTGGTTCGACTACAGGGAATCTGGAGCTATCTGGGATGATTTTATAAAAATCAAACAAGTCCAATGACCTAGATAAACCACTAGAAGACCACCACCAAAGTTCGAGCCCAAATTCCCCTATCAAAACCGGCGAGGCCGGATATTTTGATGATCTCGCTGGGCCAATTTTGTATTCTGGTGTTGTGGTTTGGTCTGTAGCATACACTTCCTATAACCTAGCCCATGTATTGTTAGTTTAGTCCTAGACCCCCTGTACCAAACTCTGGGAGCATTTTGAGTTGGTTTTGGTTATGTTTTCCGATATTGAAACTTGGATTTATGGATTTCTTGATGTGATTTGGTCGTTGGACGTTTGTATGTCAACGACGAGGGTTATTTGGTTGTATAGCATCTGTAAGCTATAGGTTCTAACCCATAAGCAATTCGTGTGCCATATCAGTTTTCGGATATTGGTTTTAATAGTATTGCGATTGTGTATTGATTGTAGGTACCTTTGCGTGAACTTCCGAGATGACGCAGCACATCGACTTCGGCTAAGCAAGGAGTTTAGCATGTGAGTAGATTTATATATACGGGGGAAGTCAGGTGGATGGTGTATAGTACCCCCACAATTATAAATGGAAACCGATATATAGAATATAGTCAGAGAAACCATGTTAGAAACTTATAGATATGGTCAAAAGAGTTAGTATGAGATCTTATGACTAATGCAAGATGACGAGAATTGAGATAACAATGTGAAGATATAAGATGATACGAGCGGATACGATTGATACGAGGCTGTGAGGCGGTATAGACGCACAAAGACATGTGCCAAGATATATAGTGAGATTACTATAGCGATGACATGAGACTGATGTTATATATATATATATATATATATATATATATATATATGGATGTGAATCGTGATGAATATGTATTGAAAGAGGACAAGTATGAGAATTATAGTGATATGATATGAGATCGATATCGAGGTGTTATGAGATTGATAAGATATGACGTACGAGACCATAGATCCGTACCCCTATTGATGAATAGAATGATAGAATCCCTATTCTGTTTGATGCTAACGTATGATGGATTACCGTACGTGATGAGTTATACCAGATGAATGATCCGCGCACGTGATTTGAGGATGATGATAGAGGATATTGCCATATCGGATGTTATGAGGCGGGATCGCCGACGTAAAGATGCCACCTGAACCATACTTATTTCCCAAACCGACGAATCGTATGCATCTTTTAAACGGAAACCTTAAGGGACGCTACGGATTTTCAAATGGTGTCTTTTCCTTAAAAACACCGTAGCCCCCACTTTTAAAACTACGATTCGTATCCTTGAAACTGATCGTATGGTTCAGGTGTAGTTGTATACCTTTCATTAGTTCATTTTTATATTGGTTTATCCCTCATGATATACGTGTTATGTTTCCGGTATTTACCTCTTTATGATATCATCTGCTATTATACCTGCACAATTATTGATGATGCGCATGTTACACTTACACAGATTTGCGGGCTCACACACAATCATCATCGGTAATTGCCATGCCACTTGCACAGTAGAATTGCTATAACATGATATTATTCTTAACTGTAAAGTACTTTCATTGTTCAGCACTATGATATGACATTCTTGCATGATATACATGACATGCTCATATTACTGTCCTATGTTGCATATATCGTACTTTATGGTTACATGCATCGAGATGCTGTTTTCATGAGATCTCTGGATTTGGGAACGGTGGTTATATTTCAAAGGAAATTGTGTATTGTTTTAAAAACGCGGTTTTCCCTTGATATGATATTTCTTATCCACCATGAGTTTTCTCGGTTCTGAGCTATGAGTATACCCGATTCGAGGAGTGGTATTCACCGTCTGCGGGTACATAGTAGACCCGGTGAGGTACCCCGGGGCAATAAGACTCGTATAGTTAGGCGGTGAGCCCGACGGAGGGAGTACTACCTACCGGTGATTGGTTGGGCCCGGCGGTTGTCCGCAGGATACCGGCCGGAGTCGTGAGATAGATACGAGGTCCGATCAGAGTATACGGTGCTTGAGGGCCGATCTGAGTATGCGCTGCCTGAGATGAGATAGATATGAGGGCCGATCTGAGTATGCGGCGCCTGGGATATGAGGATTTACGTGTCGATGCTGGACACGGGTTTCATGATGTTTCGAGTGTCGGTGTTGGACACTCAGGTTCCATGATTTTTATGTGTCGTTGATGGACACACGTGGTTGATATCCTCAAACATAAAGGCATATGTTTTCATGATGTTTCGAGTGTCGGTGTTGGACACTCAGGTTCCATGATATTGATTTTGTCGTTGATGGACACACGTGGATGATATCCACATGCATGAAAGCATATGATTCAGATGTTAGTTTTATATGTCATTCGCATTGATTCGATTGTTGACACACACACACACACACATATATACACACACACACACATGGTCACCCTAGATATCATAGTATTACTTTCATGATATAGTATGACCTAGGAAATCGTTGTTTTATTCGATTTTCTACCTGCTGATGTTTTCTACACACGAGTTGGTAATTCACCCCCGTTGTGCCACAGTTCTTGCAGGTTTGGCCGCTTGGGATTAGTAGCTGTATCGCTACCACACGGCTTCATCCAGGGTGTTTTGCTTTGGTAGGTGGGACACATATTGGATCGTTTCCACTCTCGTACTTATTATTCTGTTGTATCTAGATAAACTCCATCAATCAGAAACTAGACTTTGTATATTGGTAGACTTAGACAGACTTGTTTTGGCGAGTCTTAGAGCGATGGGTGTATGTTCGCTTCTTTGAAGTTTTGATGTCTTACTTTATTTATTGTTCTTTCTGGGTGGATCTTCGCCGTAGGGCGTCGTATATATGTGTTTTGCGTGGTTGTAATTCCGCCAGTTGGCGAAGAGCTAGCTCCCGCTTGGGGATGCCTTTTATTGTATGTATGTGGTTTTGGATCAAAATATACAAGGGAGGTGCTGCCCAAATTTTTAAAAGACGAAAAATGTTTTAAACTATAGTATAATCCACTTGCATTTTCATGTTTCATTATCTATGAATTTAAAGAAAATACTTGATTTCATTATACTTTTATTTCAAAACTGCACCTTCACTATTTTCCGCAAAAAGGTTTAGATTTATGGGCTTCGACTTACTTGAGTTACGTTACGCCTTTAGACGTTGCGTAAAACAAGTGATGGTCACATGCTAAATTCCGGGTCGTGACATGCACTAAGGCCAGTTGTTGTAGTATCGCATACCCAACATCCTAAAAAGTATCTTAAACTGCATCTGGGGGAGGGCCTTCGTGAATGGATCCGCCGTGTTGTCCTTCGTATCTACTCTCCCGATCTCGATCTCCCGGCGATCAACTATTTCCAGGATCAGGTGATACCGCCTCAGAATATATCTGGATCGCTGATGGGACCGCGGTTCCATGGCCAAAGCCACAGCTCCATTGTTATCACATTACAAGGGTATTGGATCATCAATGGATAGAACCACACCAAGTTCAGCAATGAACTTCTTCATCCAGACAGCCTCTTTGGCAGTATCGTTGGTAGCGATGTATTCAGCCTCCATCGTCGAGTCTGCTACGGTATCTTATTTGGAACTCTTCCAACATACGCCCCTCCATTAAGGGTGAAGACAAAACCCGAGACAAACTTTCTGTCGTCCTTATCACTCTGGAAGCTCGAATCGGTAAAGGACTCCACTTGGAGTTCTCTGTTACCATACACCAAGAATATCTCCTTAGTCCTTCTCAAGTACTTAAGAATGTTCTTCACAGCTATCCAGTGCTTCTCCTCTGGGTCTGATTGATACCTACTTACCACACTAAGTGCGTAAGCTACAACCGGTCTTGTGCATAACATCACGTACATGATAGACCTAACTGCAAAAGCATAGGGTATCACGTGCATGCAAGCCCTCTCTAAATCAGTCTTAGGAGACATCTCTTTGGAGAGAGTGATTTCTGAGCAAGTGGGTAAATTACCACGCTTAGAATCTTCCATACTAAACCTCTTTAGTATAGTGTCTATGTATCTGGATTGGGACAATCCCATCATCCTTTTAGATCTATTTCTATAGACCTTTATCCCCAGGATGTAGGAGGCATCACCCAGAACTTTCATGGAGAACTTTTATGATAGGAAGAGTTTGACCGAGTGCAGCATAGGAACATCATTTCCTATCAAGAGTATGTCATCCACGTACAATACGAGGAAGAAAACCATACAATCTACAACCATTTTTATACATACATGATTCATCTACATTTTTGATGAAGTCAAACTCTTTCACTGCTATATCAAAACAGATGTTCCAGCTCCGCGATACCTGCTTTAATCCGTAGATTGATTTAAAAAACTTGTACACCTTTCCGCTGCTCTCACTATTTACGAAGCCCTCTGGCTGTGTCATATACACGCTCTCTTCTAAATCACCATTTAGAAAATCGGTTGACGTCCATCTGCCAGATTTCATAGTCATGGTATGCAGCAATGACAAGTAGGATCCTGATGGACTTAAGCATAGACACTGGAGAAAATGTCTCATCATAGTCGACACCTGGTCGTTGACGAAAACCTTTTGCTACAAGTCTAGCTTTGAAGGTCTCAACCTTTCCATCTACACCAAGTTTCTTCTTAAAGATCCACTTGCTCCCGATGAGTTTTACCCCTTCAGGAGCAACTTCCAAAGTCCATACTTTGTTGGTGTCCATGGATTCCATCTCAGATCACATAGCATCCAGCCATTTCACAGAGTCCCCACTTGTGATGGCATGCTCGAAACTAGTTGGGTCATCATCTTCCATGATGCAATCCTCGCTCCCACAGTCTATGAGAAAACCATAGTATCTCTAAGGTGGATGAGGAATCCTAATAGATCTGCGGAGTGCCTGAGGTTCGTCGGGGACTATTGAATCCTCTGGTTCTACCAAATTATTAGTTGCAGTTTGTGTATCTGGAACTTCTTCCAGTTCTACCTCATTACCACAAATTTCTTTCATAAGAAATTCCTTTTTTAGAAAGGTGGAATGTTGAGCAACAAACACCTTTTGTTCCTCACTGTGGTAGAATAGATATCCATATGAATCCTTTGGATATCCCACAAACTTACAAAGAACTAATCGTGCTTCGAGTTTGTTTGGATTGTGTTTTTTTAACATAGGCCGGACAACCCTATATTTTAACTCATTTAAGAAATGGTCTCTTCCCATACCATATCTCATATAGAGTGGTAGGAACGGATTTGGTTGGAATCCTATTCAATAGGTATGCAGCTGTCTCAAGTGTATACCTCCAAAAGAAAATAGGTAACTCAGCAATGCTCATCATAGAGCGCACCATATCTAATAGGGTACGATTCCTCCGCTCCTATACTCCATTGTGCTGTGGTGTATATGGAAGAGTAAGCTGAGAGAAAATCCCATTCTCTTTTAGATAATCTCGGAATTCCATGCTTAAGTATTCTCCTCCTCGATCAGATCGAAGGATTTTAATACTTTTACCCGTCTGGTTCTCTACTTCGAACTCATATTCCTTGAATTTCTCAAAAGCTTCATATTTGTGTTTCAACAGGAATACATGTCCGAATCTTGAGAGATCATCAGTGAATGTAATGAACTACGAGGAACCATTCCTGGCATGTGTAGACATAGGACCGCATACATCACTATGTATCAGTTCCAAGAGTTCAGTAGCTCTTTCTTCGTTTCCAATAAACAGAGTTTTGGTCGTCTTGCCTTTGAGACACGACTGACAAGTTTCATAAGATGTAAATTCGAACGGATTCAAATATCCAAATTTATGCAACTTAGCTAGTCTGGTCGTATTGATATGACCAAGTCTATAATGCCACAAGAAGGCTTCGTTCATTTCTGAACTTTTCCTCTTGTGTGTGTTCTGTATATTTAGAACTGTATATTGATTTAGAATGTATATACTATTAAATAACGCACCAAACCCAATCAACGCTTGATTTAGGAAAATGTTCATAACATTTTTCCTCTAATGCAAAATTATATCCTTCTTTATGTAATAAAGAAACGGATATTATATTGCACATCATCTTTGGTACGAAATAACAGTCGTTCAGAATCAATGTATTACCGTTTGGAAATACAAGATGATATTCGCCGACAGCTTTAGCAGCAACAATTGCTCCATTTCCTACTCTGAGAGATATGTCACCCTTTTTCAGTTCTCTACTTCTCTTTAACCTATGTAACAGATTACAAATGTGGGATCCTGATCTGGTATCTAATACCCAGGACGTAGAGCAGATCGAGAAACAGTTCTCAATAACTAACACACCCGAAGAAGATGCATCAGAATGCTCTTTCTTTGTTCGGGTTACGTAGAAATCCTTGTATTCCCATATCCCTTGCTCAGACTTATGACAGTTGTCATAAGATAGAGCGAAACCAATGTTTCCCAGCCCAGTATAATAAGCGGGTTTGGTCAATACATCCTTATTATTATTTTGATTAAGGCGTGTCATGGTCGCTACCTGGAGAGAGAGAGAGAAGAAAACACTTTAGCGTGTGCTCTTGCAAGATTAGATTGGTTATTCTCTTATCTAATCAGGATGGCTTCCACTGTTTTTATCAAATTTTCCTTCAAACCCTAAATGGTAAGATTAACAGGGATTAATTACACCCTACAGGTTCTCCAATCGGTCAGCCAGACAGGTATTGGTACTCCGAGGACGTTTCCCCGTGCTTTCGCATGGAACTAATTAAATAACCTCGTTTCCGCAAGTGCATAACCCCGTTAACACCTTTCTTAGACACTTACTGGATTAGCTTATTATAAAGTGGAAAACTCTCCCAGGAGTAACACATACTCGCAGTGGGTATCGAGATCCAACTATCATATAGAAGGTATGCAATCTCATTGCAAATTTCAACACTTGAAATTCCTGATATTTGTTTTTACCCCTAGCGACTTATGACATTGGCTATGGTCAACAAATCATAAGCGTTAGTCAAGTTCAACCCGTCATTTCGTGATTGAATTAAACCCACCCGCACGACCCTTGGCTATGGTCAACAAGGCCGTACGACTGCCCTAATCCAATCGCATCAACATGTGGCGGATAAACACTAATCAGCTACCTCACACTACGCCTTGACTATGGTCAACAAACGCAGCGGGAATACTAAATAGTATTTATCTGAAATGACGGAGGGCTACGACTGGTTTTGAAGAAAACCTTTAACGTAATGAACTTGATATCATTGTAGAATCTAGTGATTTGAAAAGGAGTAGTTTAAGCTCCGCTTTTAAAATCGAGTAGTTTTCAAAACAAACTGAGTGGGATGTAGCATATGCCAGTTTCGCTAAAGAGGTCATTCCTGATGAAGGGATCTAGGCTCTTTCCTCTTCGAATGAGGTGCTGGATATTCATAATGGAACAGCGCTATGCAAAACAAGAACTAGAGCTACCTTTTTAAAAAATTTAATTCTACAATATCTTTAGGTTTCTTTTCTTTTCATCAATCTCATTAATGACGTCCCATCATTTATGTTTCTTAAATATCACAGAAGAAACGAAAATAAAAAACACATATATGCCATCCGCATTCTAGCAAGGATTTAGGTTTCTTTTCTTTTCATTAATCTCATGTTCATCTCAGAAAACTGCATTTTGATACCGCTCATTCATTATCTATTTTGTTATATATTGGTACTTTTAACCAGTGTCTGCTCAGTAATTACAGATTACAGGTGTTCGTGATAAAATACTGGAAACACATTCAAAATCACGGATGTAACGTTTGGGAGTCGACACGGCAAGCAAAACAGAAAACCAACTGATGTCCAAAGAGTTCTTTTTGCAAATAAACATGTGTACACATTTTTGGTCCAACACAACACAACTGTGCACATAGCTCTTTGGTTCTTGGACCTAGGTGGGGGCTGCCCATGTGGGCACAAGTGGGCATGGGTGTTAAATGCTAAAAAGTTTTGATGTGATGTATGGAATCATGTTCCCTCCAAATCTCTGAATGCAACCAGGCTTTAACAGATAAATCAAATAGCATCATAATGATTGTGGAGAGCACACAAACCCACCATGCCAATCCGAGCCTCTATGCTCGGATTTAGACCGGCGGGCCCCCCAAATAATCCGGCGACACCGGCCCCCTTGCTCCAAATGCCCCCATTTTCTTCTGGTCATTTCTTAGGGTCACATCAGTCCATCTATATTGTTTGTTTATTCTAGAGTTGAGCCTATCGATCCATCTATACTGCTACATCGCCTCGCGGTATTCAGTTTGGAATATCCTACACCTCATTCTATGGGGAAAGAGCCGAGATCCCTTCACCGGGAGTGACCTCTTTAGCAAAGGTTTTCGCTACTATATTTTTGTAAAAAGCTATCTGGTTCCTTTAACGATATCAAGTTCATTACGTTAAAGGTTTTTCGCCAAAAACCAGCCGTAGCCCTCCGTCATTTCAGACGGGTAGCACTTAGTATTCATGTTATATTTATTGGCCTTAGTCAAGGCATAGTGTATGGTAGCTGCTTGTTACCTTTCTATTGCATAGATAGATGCGTTGGTTTGGGACAGTCGTACAACCTTGTTGGCCCTAGTCAAGGGCTTGTACGGGTGGGTTCAAATTAACCTGGACAATGACGGGCATAACTTGACACGTGACTTATGATTTGTTGGCCTTAGTCAAGGTCGTAAGAGCATGGGGTAAAAATCATATCGGGAGTTTCAAACATACAGAAAACTTTCCAGGCATGCGCATACCTTCTGGAGTGTGATAACGTGAGTGGATTCCATCACGTTATCATGCGATGATAGTTGGATCCCAATTCCCACTGATGAGTTGGTTTACTCTTCGGGTGATCCCGACTAATTCTTCTTTCAGGTTTGGAGGAGAATTTGAGGTTACAGTGGGAGATTTCCTGATTAGATAAAGTGATAACCATTCTGATCTAGGTTAGAGTGCACGCAGAGTGTTTCTTTTCTCTCTCTCTTTGGCAGCAACCATGGCCCGACCCTAGACTATGACTCAGTAACCAAGTTAACCGAACTTTCTTAAAACACTGGCTTTTGGATTGTCTGAGTTGCATAAATCATTGACACTCCTTCTTTTACCCTTTGCATTTCTCCAGAACATCTCGTATTACTACGAACATCCAATTCCATTAGATAAATCCATCGTATGGTTATATACGAACTCGAAGGAACTTGTTCCAGATTTGAGGATGGATTCAGGTTCTGGAGAAATTGAATAGGATTATTCAGTTGTCTTTTCCTTTTACCTTCTCTCAGGTTGCAAGGGTTCCTTGGTTTAGGAGGGTACACCTATTACGCTTATTGGATAGTCTTCTTCCAAACCATAGGCAGGTGCCGAAAGGTAGGGAATGAAGAAAACCAATTAGCCTAAGTGTGGTGTACAGAAGGTAATAAGTAAAGACATATGAAGGCATTAGAAAGAGGGCAAAGTAAATTGTGACTGCTATCACTCACGACCAAACCGCATATTTCATCGCTACTCCAACTTCACCTTTGCTTTTCACCGGTTCAGGAGAAATAGAATAAGGTTCATTCAGTTGTCTTTTATCATCACCTTCTCTCAGGTTGCGAGTACTCCTAGGATTAGGAGAGTACACCTATTACGCTTATTAGACAGTCTTCTTCCAAACCATAGGCTGGTGCCGAACGGTGGGGAAGGAAGAAAACCATTTAGCCTAACGATGGTGTACAGAAGGTAATGAATAAAGACAAATAAAGGGATTTGGAGAGATGTCAACGAAATATACGGTTACAGTCATGAATCTGGATAATGGAAGAGGCATTACTAGGAATACCAGGATACCCCTTCGAAACATATTCATGTTTCAGTTTCACTGTGCATTGTTAATTGAAAACTGATTTCCCAATTAGACACTTGCTCCAGGGTATGTACTTACCAGGTATGATTCTCACATTTGTATGGTTTTACAGATGATGAGTGGGAGTAAGTTATTGGTAATTATCTGATCATCCTCATTATATCAGAATTCGTTGTAATTGGTGATATTTGAGGAAATCGCCTGGGTTTTTGCCGGACGGCAAGTATTTGGTTTAAAAGATCCGTTGTTGTGCACCAATTTCAAACTGATATATCTGTACGTTTATTTTTTTAAAGTGAGATATAACTTTTTGAAATTATGTCGATGACATTTACCTATATCAGTTGATGGTTAGGTAAGGAGCATTTAACACCGGTGTAATTCTTCATAACCATAGTACAGTTTTCAACCTACGATGCACAGGGTTTGAGTTATTCAACTCAGCGGACTTATACAAAGTACTGTATGTTGTCGAGTGTCCAATAGGACAAAGTGGTTGGTACTCGTACTATATTCTGTTTACTTGTGACTTCTCCAGTTTTAGACATGTGTTTCGTAGAAATACAAGGTCTAAGTTTTGAGAAGTTATAGGTACAAGAATAAAGTAGAGAACCAAGTGTCGCAAGTATCGGGATTCATCAAGTTGATCGAAGATGTAGATACTTGTGTTTGGTATTCAGTTGATAGTAATGGTTTTTGAGAAACTTGTTTCTCTTTCAGGTTACTCATAATTGGATGTACTCCTAAGTTGAGTAATGTTGATCGGCCTCTTGTTAGTGTATATGCCCTAGAGGCCATTACTGTATCATACTAGTTTGTATATTACTTAATGGAAGCTTGGGATATTCACCTTGTATAAACAATCTTGCTCAATATAGTAGTATGCTACTTGGTTTGTTTCTACTTCAATGTGTACTTGTGTTTATTTTAGTATATCACCTATACACATTAGTGGAGCCCTTAGGATCTTTGCTTGATTACCAGCGTTGTGATGGCAGTCACACTAGTGGGGGCTGGGTAATCTATAAGCACATCCTTATACAGGTCCCTAGTCACAGGACTATCGAGACAGGGCATCGATACTCCAGAGTAGACTAGCGTATGCGCTTCTCATCCTAGTGTGGGAGATGGTCTGTCCCACAGCCATCAGTACGTCGTACTGGAGATAGTATACGGGTGCTCATTGGCTTACGAGTACACTGGGCAGGACTCGTCGGGAACTGACAGGTTGGTATTATACCTATCGCTAGTTATCAGTTCCCAGGTGATATGAGTACAGCTTAGTCCGCTGACTTGACACTGTCACTTCGCCTCGAGTGTGTTCCCACTGTACTTTGACTACTACCCTACCACGGCTCAAAGGAGTTGTGCAAACAGGCAGTGGTTGGGTGCAGTCCCGAAGCACTTAGAGGCAGTGACGGTTAGACAGGATTCGTCTCTCCCGGTATTGGGGGTTGACATCGCGCTGTGTCTAGGAGAGCCATTACACGAGTAGTCCCTGGCCAGGGCAATCGAGATATACTGGTAGGCTTCCAGTATTATCTCAGGGTGTTTTGGGCTTCACTCCGACACGACTTGTACCGCTATTAGGGGACTGACGTTTACCGCCCCCTAGGCCCGCCATGCGATGTATCAGACGAACAGACCGGACTGTACGGAGATTGTCACATTCAGACTCAGTAGGAGTTCAGATGGGGTTCACCTTGTCAGTCTTCTTGTCGGCATCTACCAGGGGACCGTTACGCACAGCTAGTGCCGCTTGCGGTCTATGGTTAAACCCACTGCCAGCGTAGTGTCGAGTCTTTAGAGTCCCACATAGAGGGCTATTCGCTTTTGGGCAAAACAGAGTAGAGGTCGCATGGTTTTGCGACAGGGTTCGTTCTCATCCGCGCACTTGTGCACGTTTGGAGTCCGGACGGATATTACTAGCCGGCTCTGGTTTGAGCCAGATACTAGTATATGTTTTGGGGTTAGTTTTATCTCATTGTGTTCATGTTCCTCGGAACAAGAATGCGGGTGTGTATGCACAGTTGTTTGAGGCGGAGGAAGAGGATTTTCATTAGGGTTTCGGAACGGGTGTGTATGCACAGTTGACAGTCGTCTTTTTGCAAACCCTAATGAATTTGTGATATATCAATTAATAATATTAATTAAATGAAATTGTGTTATGGTTGGGTTTGTTGACTTGTTGACCAAGGTTGACTTGTTGACCATGGTTGAAAGTTTGACCATTATCATTACATATCAAAGATGCTCTTTGATTCTAGCAAAACCATTTAATGAATGTAATAATAATAGTCATTCCAAACCATCCATCAACTATTTCATTTTTATTATTATTGTTAATTTGATATTCTTTTCTTTTTGGTTATGGTTGTAAAATGAGAAGGATATTATTCATTCTATCATAACTCTTCTCTCTCCTCTTTTCTTCTTCCTCCTCCTCTAGTTCAAGGAGCTTCCTTCTCATGTGTTGAGAATCCATCTCCTTTAGATAAAAACACCCCAAAGCCACTCTCTACTCACTCTAGGATTAGAGGTTTGGCAAGCCAAAGATCCTAGTTCTCTCAAAGTTCGAGAAAGGAGCCCGAAGGTTGAACCCTCAGGTGGATCTATCTTTGATGGAAGAAGGCGACGAGGAAAGCACCATTCAAGCTCTACAAAGGTTTCAAGAAGAAGGAGTTCAAGTGAGGTATAACATCTTTTCCGAGTAGCTAACTCTCTTTAGCTTTGTAGCTAGTTTAGTTTAGAAAAGATCCCGACTTTTGTTAGTCCATGTTGCCTAATGCGCTAAAAATTTGATTTTTATACCGTTTCCGCCTCCCCGCAAGAACCGGGGTTGGCAACGTGGACTTACAGTGGTATCAGAGCCTAACTAAACTTAAACTAGCTAAGTAGTAAAGTGTACGGAAGTTCGATCGGAAAAATCACAAAAACCTAAAAGATAAAAACCTTAACTTTCTGTTGAAATTTTTTGTGCTTAAAAGATAAAATGTTTTACTCCTAAAATCGGCTCAGGGTTTTGTGAAGACACCCACCAAAAACGGTCGCCTGATTCCCTCAAACCGCCGCGGTTCCGCGGCGATAGGTATGCATTTGCTGCGGAACCGCCGCCGTTTAGGCTCCTCTCACGACTGGGTTTGGTGCAGTGTTCTTCTGGTAGGGTTTTGGGATTTTTAAGATGGTTTATATGTTCCCAGATTTTCCAGAAAAGAAATTTGTTTTTGGGGTCCTATAAATCCGTATTTTTGGATCGAACTTCACTATACTTTGACTAATATGTTATATCTGTGATGTTTGCATGTATTGAACGTCGGCTAATTGCTATATGTCGATTAGTCGGGGTTATACATATCTGTGATCTGTGATTGATGATGGTATGTGTATATGAATGCGTTGGAATGTCGCGGGTGAATAGCCGGGGTGGATGTGAGATGAGCTTTTCTTTTTCTTTCATTCATGTAATATGTAAATTGATGTAATATTATTATTTGTTTGGCCGCACAACCGGGTCGGGGTTGTAGCCGTCATTGTATAATTCTTTTTACTGTTTTTGCTCCTAGGATAGACCCATGGAGGGGGTGCACAAACTACCGGGTATCTCGAAGTGCCGAGTGGCCTACTCACGGTGGTGAGGGAGGTTGCTTCGCTTCGGATACTTGGCAGGTAGTTTGCCGCACCCGTAGGGGTCTTGGGTGGGGTTTTGGCTATTCACCGCGACCGTGTAATCCGCTTTTCGTTGCAGGCTCGAACGGATTGCAGATTCCTAGTATATCCAATTTATTCATCTGTGATCTGTAATGTCTATCATTGCTTTACATTTATAACTATTTAGGCGTTGCTTATGTTTTACAGTCGCGCTAGCCCAGCCCCCGCTCTGTCGTTAGTTAAGTAACCTAACGGGTGATGACGGGGCCCCGTGGCGAATGCGAATGGCATAAGCGTACGTCATATTTTGGTTGTTTTCTGCAATGGTAGGATTAATTGATGGGACGCATTAAAAGAACTAATGCAAGAATATCACGCATTAAAAGAACTAATGCAAGATAATAAACCAAGCAAAAGTCGTTGGAATACTTTCGAAAAACCACTCGGTTCTTTTCAAAAATAACTTTTAAATGCGGAGCTTGAGCCACTCCTTCTAAAAGCTATCTCGTTCCATCGATTATATCAAGTTCACTACGTTCACGGTTTTACCAAAACCATTCGTAGCTCTCCGTCGTTTCTCATGAATAGGCAATAGTATTCAAGCTATGTATGTTGGCCAAAGTCAAGGCATAGTGATTGGTAGCTATTGGGTGTTCATGTGTAGCATAGATAGATGCGTTGGTTTGGGACAGTCGTACTGCCATTTTGGCCAAAGTCAAGGGTAGGTACGAATGGATCCAAATTAACCTGGAAAGTGACGGGTAGAACTTGACATGTGACTTATGATATTTTGGCCAAAGTCAAGGTCATAAGAGCATGGGGAAAAAATCCACATCGGGAGTTTCATAAGTACTGAAACTTGCTAGATTTGCATACCATTTGGAGTGTGGTGATTCTGGTAGGATTCCTTCAGTTTCGTCACGCGATGATATTTGGATCCCGATCCTACTGTGAGTATATGCTACTCCTCGGGAAATTTCTCACTAAACGATCAATGCTATAAACCTAGTAGGTGCCTAGAAAGGTGTTAGCGGGGCTACGCCCCCAGGGAAAAGAGGTTATTTAATTAAGGAACTTCGCGAAAGCGTTGGAAAACCTCCCTCGAAGTACCGACACTGGCCTGGCTGAACGGTTAAGCAAGTATTGTGCGGCGGGATTGATCCCGACTAATTCTTCCTTTATAGTTTGAGGAGGGATTCGAGAGACAGTGGGAGCCATCCTGTTTAGAAAAACTAAAAACCATTCTAAACTTGCAAGAGCATCGTGCTAAGTGTTTCTTCTCTCTCTCCTAATTGCAGCGACCAATCGACATGACTGGACTTAAGTTACTTCTAGATAAAAACATACTGACAGGGCCAAACTACAAAGATTGGCTCAGGAATATCAAAGTGGCAATCACTTACGACAAGCTGGGATATCTTCTTACCACCAAAGCTCCCCATGTCCCAAGTCCCACCTCCAGCGTCTCGGATAAGGAAATCCGTAAGACCTGGGAGATTGATAGCGCGAAGGTCAAGTGCCTCATACTTGCCTCGATGGACAACGAACATCAGAGGAGGCACGAGAATATGGACCTTGAATCCATATTTCTCCATACAAAAGAACTGTATGGAGAGCAATCTCGTATCGCAAGATACAAAGTGTCGAAGAAGTTATTTTCGGCAAAGTTGGCCATCGGATCATCGGTAGCGGAACACGTGCTTAAGATGATTGGCTTCATTGAGGAGCTCGCGGAACTTGGAACCACGTTGGAGAATGAGCTCTATACGGACTTGATTCTCCAGTCCCTTCCTTCCACTTACGCCCAGTTTATACCGAACTTCAACTTACAAGAAAAAGAGGTTAAAATTTCAGAACTCCTCAACATGCTGAGGAGCGCATAGGGCACCCTACAGAAAAGTAGGGAAACATCCACTTTGTTTGTAGGAGGATCTTCTTCTTCTAGGTCCAAGGCGAAAGCCAAGGGAAAGAAGAGGAAAGCCCCCGCCAAACCAAGGGGCGGTGTTAGTAAAGTGGATACGAAGGGAAAAGCAAAGGCAACAATGATAGAGGGGAAGCTTGTAGGTAAAGAAGAATGCTTCTATTGTCATAAGAGTGGACACTGGAAGAAAGATTGCAGGGCTTGGAAGGCCAGGACACAGGAACTGAAGCAGGTTGCGGCTTCAGCTTCAGGTGTGTATGTTATTGAAAACTGTCTTTCAATAAACTCTACTTCCTGGGCATTGGATACCGGATCAGGATCTCATATCTGTAATTCTTTGCAGGCGTTGAGAAACCGTAGGGTTTTGAAGGCAGGTGACATGACCCTCAGAGTTGCAAACGGAGCTAGCATGGATGCTAAAGCCGTGGGGAACTATCACCTGGGAATGTCAGATGGACATGTTTTGGTTTTGCGTAATTGCTTTTTTGTACCCAACGCAACTTGTAATATCATTTCTGTATCTTTGGTTTCTAAAGAAGGTTATGAATTTGCGTTTGTAAGTATGTTGTAAACATTCACCTTAATCAAGTTCTGATTGGGTCAGGTACATTGAGCAATGGTATATACGTATTAAACCAACCACAGATTTTCAATGTCCAGAATACACACAAAAGAAAGTTTCCGGAAATCAATCAGACTTTCTTATGGCATTGTAGACTGGGTCACATCAATGAGAGAAGGTTGACTAAGTTACATACAGAAGGATATTTGGATCCGTTCGAATATCAATCGTATGCCACTTGTCAATCCTGTCTCAAAGGAAAGATGACAAAGACTCCGTTCACTGGACACGGAGTAAGAGCGAGCGAGCTCTTGGGACTCGTACACAGCGACGTGTGCGGTCCAATGTCTACACATGCGCGAAGCGGTTATTCTTACTTCATTACCTTTACGGATGATTTTTCAAGGTACGGTTATGTCTTCTTAATGAAACATAAGTCCGAAGCCTTTGAAAAGTTCCAGGAATATAAGAATGAAGTAGAAAAACAAACTGGCAAAAGTATCAATATTCTAAGATCGGATCGAGGTGGAGAATACTTAACTGCCGAGTTCCTGAATTACTTAAAAGAGAATGGAATTCTCTCTCAGCTTACTCCTCCAGACACTCCGCAACATAACGGTGTATCGGAGAGACAGAATCGGACCCTATTGGATATGGTACGGTCCATGATGAGTAACGCTGAGTTACCGCGATCATTCTGGGGGTATGCACTAGAATCAACTGCATACCTTTTGAACCGAGTTCCTACTAAGACTGTGCCTACCACACCATATGAAATGTGGTGTGGGAAGAGGCCCCATCTCAGTCAAATTAAGACTTGGGGAAGTCCAGCTTTTGTTAAAAAGCAGCATGCGGACAAGCTCGAGGCACGCTCAGTACAATGTAAGTTTGTGGGATATCCAAAGAATTCCAAGGGATATTTCTTCTACTGCGAAGAGGAACAAAAAGTTCTTGTTTCTCGTCATGCCCATTTTCTAGAACACCAGTTCTTAGAAAAGGAAATAAGTGAGAGCGCAATAGAACAGGAAGAAATTCCAGAACCACGAGCTATTACTGAAAGCTTAGTGGAACCAGAGGGTTCAAAAGAACAGGACATTCCTACGCCGCTCCGCAGGAGTAGTAGGCAGTCTCATCCGCCCGAGAGATAATACGGTTTTCTCATAGACGGGGATAGAGAGGATTGCATCATAGATTATGATGAGCCTACTAGCTTCCAGCAGGCCGTTCAGAGCGTTGACTCGGTAAAATGGCTGGATGCAATGCGGACCGAAATGGAGTCCATGTACACCAACAAAGTATGGACGTTGGACATTGCTCCAGACGGGGTAAAACCCGTAGGATGCAAGTGGATCTTCAAAAGGAAGATTGGTGTAGATGGACAGGTTGTGACCTATAAAGCTAGACTTGTTGCAAAGGGTTTTCGTCAAAGACCTGGTTTGGACTATGACGAAACCTTTTCTCCAGTGGCTATGCTGAAATCCATTCGGATCCTTCTTGCCATTGCTGCCTTCAACGATTATGAGATTTGGCAGATGGACGTAAAGACCGCTTTTCTAAATGGAAATTTAGAGGAGTGTGTCTATATGGATCAGCCAGAGGGTTTCATTCAGAGTGGGAGCAGCGGAAAGGTGTGCAAGTTGCTTAAGTCCATCTATGGACTAAAGCAGGCATCGCGGAGTTGGAACATCTGTTTTGATGAGACGGTCAAGGAATTTGGCTTTATCAAAAATCCAGATGAACCATGCATCTATAGTAGATTTGTAGCGAGAATGAAGGGTTTGTTTAGCACCCTATGAGGTGTTTTGAAGCATCACATGTCCAAAAGTTATGATTTTTAGTGTGCTAAACAAACGCGCAAGTGGATCGATCCTAGAAAATTAGGTTTAGTAAACTTTAAGCTAACAAAAGTTAGGGTTTGAAGGCTACAACCTTTGTAGCTCCCATTTTTGCTTCGCTCCTTAGGCTCTTTGGTGTTGAGTCGAGGTCCTCTTGAACTCTCCTTGGGTCCACGACGATCCACCGCGGAGATCTCCGTCCAAGCTTGCTACTTCGTCAAACCGAAGATAACACTCTAAACAAAACGGCTAAGCTTGTGTAGAATGTTGTTGTGGCTTTGGATCTCACTTCAAAAACCTTTCTTTGATTGTGTTTGACTCACTAGAAAAAACTAGAGAGGAGAAGATCAAGGAGGATGAAAATGGTGGCTTTTTCTTATCAAGAGGTAAAATGATAACCATAAGGTTAAGCATGCAAAAGAAATAAATATCACTATATATATTTATTCCTTCTTGACTCCAACCATGATTAAATGATAGATGATTAATTTAACTTGGGTTTAGAATGATAAAGGAAAGGATAACCATGGTTTAGTGGTAGGTGAGCATGGTTAGGTTAGAAGAAGCATGTAGAAACTAGCATAATTATCCTTTCCTTTTCATTTTCTTTTTAAATCCATAATCAAATAATAATCCATTAAATAATCAATGGTGTGAGTCTTATATTGCCACCATTTCCATATATAATCAACCATGATGGTTTGATGTATGTATGTGTACATGTATGCACATCTACATGTGCATGAAACTAGAAAAGAAGAAAGAAACACATGCATGCATGCATACATCCATCAAACCCTAGAAAGGTTTTAAGTGAGAAAACTAATTGTTAAATGATAAATCAACACTTGATTTATCAATCCGGTCATATCTCATATGACCCCACCAAAAGCAGTTCACCCGATCAATGTTCGGTATCATATACGCACATTTCAATCGGGTGCATGCGCATATCGCATATGCACACCACAACGTTTCGCCTGGACTGGGCAACTCCTCTGTGGGACTCTAAGACTCGTCAATACGCCGGCAGAGGGTAATGATCATATCAAGTACCCTCAAGCCGCAAGCGGTCAGCTAAACGTAACGGCCACCCGGGTATTGAGCGATCAGAATACAACAAGCGAACCTGTTACAACTCCCGTCGAGCCAACCGGCAACACTACCGTACAGTCCGGTCTCTTCGTCAGATATGCTGCATATTGAGCCTAGGGATGGTCACGTCGACCCCAATAACTCAATAAGTCGTGCCGGTGAATGGTCTATAACAGTTTGAGAAACTACTGATAACACTTATCAGCAAATCTCAGCAGCCCTGGCCAGGGACTTGCTGCTATAACCAGTCGGGCACAGTACAGCATCAACTCCCAATATCGGGAGAGACGAAACCCCTCCTATCGCTCATTGCCTTCGTGTGTCTCGGGACTGTACCCAACGGCCACCTGTTTGCACGACTCATTAGAGCCGTGGTAGGGTGGTAATCAAAGTACAGTGGGAGAACACACAAGGCTCTATGACGATCTCGGGTCTACAGACTAACCTGTACCAGTGTTACCTGAGAACTGCTATCCGACGATAGATATAATTCCATATAGGAGTTCTCGGCGAGTCCGTCCAGTGTACCCAGTCACCACTGAGCACCCGTATATGATCTTGATGTCAAACATCGATGAATGTGGGAACATCCATCGCCCATCATATGGGTCTAGTATCATATACGCTAGTCTACTCTGGTATATCGATGCCCCGTCTCGATACACCTCCGACTAGGGACATTTCAGGATATGCTTATAGACTACAGATGTCCCACTAGTATGATCTCCATCATAATCAGAGTAGTCAAGCCGATATCCTCAGGGCTTTATCAGCATGTATGAATGAATAGAAGCATGATCAAATAAACATGTCAGATAAAGAAAAACCAGATAGCATACTATCATGTCGAGCAAGAATGCAAACAGAATATATATATATATATACATGTATAGATACATCCACTATCACATAATGGCCTCTAGGGCATACATATATCCAACAATCTCCCACTTGCACTAAGGCCAGTTATTGGCGTATCTCATACCCAACATCTCAAAAAGTCGCTCATGCTGCGGCTGAGGGAGGGCCTTGGTGAATGGATCCGCGGCGTTGTTCTTTGTGTCAACTCTCTTAATCTCGATCTCGCGGCGATCTACAATCTCCCGGATCAAATGAAAGCGCCTCAGGATGTGTCTGGACCGCTAATGGGATCTGGGCTCCTTGGCTAACGCCATAGCCCCATTATTATCACAATACAAGGGTATTGGATCAATAATGGTTGGAACTACTCCTAGCTCCGAGACGAACTTCTTCATCCAGACGGCTTCTTTGGCGGCATCATTTGCAGCAATGTACTCAGCCTCCATTGTAGAGTCTGCAACGGTATCCTGTTTGGAACTCTTCCAACTTACCGCCCCTCCATTGAGGGTAAATACAAACCCTGAGATAGATTTGCTGTCATCCTTATCGCTCTGGAAGCTCGAATCGGTAAAGGCCTCCATTTGGAGATCCTTATTACCATACACCAAGAACAATTCTTTAGTCCTTCGTAAGTACTTAAGAATGTTCTTCACAGCTGTCCAGTGGTTCTCCCCTGGGTTGGATTGATACCTGCTTACAACACTAAGTGCATAAGCTACATCTGGGCGTGTACATAACATCGCATACATTATAGATCCTACTGCCGAAGCATAAGGTATAATGCTCATGCGAGCTCTCTCTTCATCGGTCTTTGGGCAAGAATCCTTGGAAAGAGTGACTCCATGGCAAGCGGGTAAGGCACCCCGCTTGGAGTCTTCCATACTAAACCTCTTTAGGATGGTGTTGATGTACCTGGTTTGGGACAATCCCAATAACTTTTTGGATCTATCCCTATAGATCCTTATACCCAGGATGTATGTGGCATCACCCAGGTCCTTCATGGAGAACCTCAGTGATAAGAATGATTTGACCGACTGTAGCATAGGAATATCATTTCCTATCAGAAGAATGTCATCCACGTACAATACGAGGAATGTGACAGCTCTTCCTACAGCCTTCCTATAAACACAAGGTTCATCCGGATTTTTGATGAATCAAACTCTTTGATAACATCATCGAAACAGATGTTCCAACTCCGAGATGCCTGCTTTAACCCATATATGGATTTAAGCAATCTACATGCTTTCTCGCTGCTCCCACTGTCAATGAAGCCCTCTGGCTGATCCATATAAACACATTCATCTAAATCTCCATTTAGAAATGCTGTTTTAACGTCCATCTGCCAGATTTCATAGTCGTAGTGAGCAGCAATAGCAAGTAGGATCCGAATAGATTTAAGCATGGCTACGGGCGAAAAAGTTTCGTCATAGTCCAAACCTGGTCTTTGACGAAAACCTTTCGCCACAAGTCATGCCTTATAGGTCTCTACCTGCCCATCCACACCAATCTTTCTTTTAAAGATCCATTTGCACCCTACAGGTTTTACCCCAGGGGGTACAACGTCCAAAGTCCATACTTTGTTGGTGTACATAGACTCCATTTCGGATCTCATGGCATCCAGCCACTTCACAGAGTCACCACTCGTGATAGCTTGCTGAAAACTGGTAGGATCATCATCATCCATGATGCAATCTTCTCTGTCACCATCAATGAGGAAACCGTAGTACCTCTCCGGTGGGCGAGAAGTCCTACCAGACCTACGGAGTGGCCGAGGTTCTTCAGTTTCTGTTGTAACAGCCGGTTCAATCAAATCGTCATTTGTAGTTTGTGTCTCCAGAACCTCTTCTAGATCTACCACCTTGCCATCATCTCTATCTGTGAAAAACTCTTTTTCCAAGAATGTGGCATACTGAGAAACAAACACTTTTTGTTCCTCTTTGTGGTAGAACAGATATCCATAAGAATTCTTTGGATATCCCACAAAGTTACACATGACTGACCGTGTCTCGAGTTTGTCCGGATTCTGCTTTTTAACATAGGCCGGGCAACCCCAAATCTTAATTCTTTTAAGTGATGGTCTCTTCCCATTCCATATCTCATATGGCGTGGTAGACACGGCTTTGGTTAGAACCCTGTTTAGCAGAAACGCTGCAGTCTCCAATGCATGCCCCCAAAATGAGACTGGTAACTCAGCGTCACTCATCATGGACCGGACCATATCTAATAGGGTCCTATTCCGTCGTTCTGACACACCGTTGTGCTGTGATGTGTAAGGAGGAGTGAGCTGAGAGAGAATCCCATTCTCTTTTAGGAAGTTTGCAAATTCTGTACTGAGATACTCACCACCTCGATCTGATCGAAGCATCTTAATACTCAAGCCGGTTTGTTTTTCTACTTCTTGTTTATATTCAACGAATTTCTCGAAAGCTTCGGACTTGTGCTTTAATAAAAATACATGACCGAATCTTGAGAAATCGTCGGTGAATGTAATGAAGTATGAAAAACCGCCTCTAGCCTGTGTAGACATTAGCCCACATACATCACTATGTATGAGGCCCAGGAGCTGAGTAGCTCTTTCTCCGTGTCCGGTAAACGGAGTTTTGGTCATTTTACCCTTGATACAAGACTGGCAAGTCGCATAAGATTTATATTCAAAAGGATTTAAATATCCATCTTTGTGTAACTTGTTTAGTCTTGTTTCGTTAATATGACCAAGTCTACAGTGCCAAAGAAAAGCTTCATTTAATTCTGAAAGTTTTCTTTTATTAGTGTGTTGTATACTGAAAACTGTGTGTTGATTTAGGACATATATTCCGTTATTAAGTGTACCATACCCAACAAACATTTGATTCAGGTGAATGTTCATAACATAGTTTTGCAATACAAAATTATACCCTTCATTGTCCAACAAAGAAACGGATATTATATTACATAGCATATCAGGTACAAAATAACATGGATTCAAAATCAAAATACATCCAGACGGCAACCCCAAGTGATACTCTCCCACTGCGACTGTATGTACATTGGAACCATTTCCAACGCGGAGAGTATGGTCACCTGTCTTCAAAACCTTGTTATTTCTCAACCCCCGCATAGAATTGCAAATGTGAGAACCTGAACCGGTATCCAATACCCAGGAAGCAGAGTTTATAGAAAAACAGTTTTCAGTCACAAACGCACCTGAAGCGGAAGCATCACCATGCTTCTTCTTGAGACTTAAGTACTCTGTGCAGTTGCGCTTCCAATGTCCTGTCTTGTGGCAATGAAAACACTCGCCTTTCCCTGGGTCTCCAGCCGTGGACTTTCCCTTTCCCTTCACCTTTTTGACTCCGCCCTTAGGATTAGTGGGTTTCTTCTTTTTCTTTCCCTTGGCCTTAGCCTTTGGGCGAGAAGAAGAAGACTGTCCAATGGTCATAACGGGAGTCTTTGCTGACTTCATAGTGCTCTCTGCACTCCTTAACATATTAAGGAGTTCAGGGAGTTCCTTCTCCATGCTATGCATGTTAAAGTTCACTATGAACTGAGCAAAGGTGGAGGGGAGGGACTGCAGAATAATATCTATATATTGCTCATTGTCCATTGTCCATCCAAGGTCCTCAAGCTCTTCTATAAGAGCTATCATCTTCAAAACATGGTCCGCTACTGGTGTGCCAGGGGCCATCCGCATGTGAAACAGTTTCCTTGATGCTTCGTATCGTAATACGCGGGACTGCTCCCCATACAACTCCTTTGTATGGAGTAAAATCCCGTGAATGTCCATGTCCTCGTGCTGCTTTTGATGTGTGTTATCCATCGATGCAAGCGCGAGGCATTTTGCCGTGGCACAGTCAGCGTCCCATGTCTTGCGGACTTCAATGTCCGCAACTGAGGATTTTGGGCCTGGGACGGGCGGGGCTGAAGCCGTGAGGACATATGATACTTTATCATATGTCAAGGCGATCTTCAGATTCCTTAGCCAGTCTTTATAGTTGGTCCCATTCAGTTTGTTCTTATCTAATAGAAGCTTAAGTCCAGTCATTGGTATCTGCCATTAAGAGAGAGAAAAGAATACACTCAGCGAAAGCTCTTGCACAGATTAGATTGGTTTATTATCTTGTCTAATCGATGTTTCCCACTGCTTTTTATCAAGTTTTCTTTCAAACCTTAAAAAGAAAAACTAGCCAGGATTAATTACAGTCTACAACTTCGCTAACCGTTCAGCCAGGCCAGTGTCGGTACTTTGAGGGAGGTTCCCCGTGCTTTCGCACGGACCTAATTAGAGTAAACCTCGTTTTCCCAGAGGCGGAGCCCCGTTAACACCTTTCTAGACACCTAATGAGTTAGCTAATTGCAAACTGTAAAACTCTCCTAGGAGCAACTATTGCCCACAGTGGGATCGGGATCCAACCATCACATGGAAGGTATGCAATCTCATTGCAAATTTCAACACTTGAAATTCCCGATGTAATTTTTACCCCTAGTACTTATGATCTTAACTATGGTCAACAAATCATAAGTACCAGTCAAGTTCTACCCGTCATTTCTTGATCAATTAGACCCACCCATTTGACCCTTAACTATGGTCAACAAAGTCGCATGAATGTCCTAATTAATCTGCATCATATGCATTGTAGGAAGACATCACTTAGCTACCGTACACTACGCCTTAACTAAAGTCAACAAACGTAGCACGAATACTAAGTACTCTACTTCCTAAAATGACGGAGGGTTGCGAATGATTTTTAAGAAAATCTTTAACGCTTTGAACTTGATATCGTTGTAGAATCAAACAGTTTTCAAAAGGAGTGGCTTAAGCTCCGCAGTTTTGAAAAGTAGCTTTTTCATAAAAAGCCGAGTAGTTTTTAAATCCGATTCTACAACATCTTTTAGGTTTATTTTCATTACATTAATCACATTAATGTAATCCCATCATTTAAGTCCTTAAGCCAATCACAGAAAAGAAACGAAAATAACACGTACGCTTATGCCATCCGCATTCGCCGCAATGTTCCGTTATGCACCGTTAGGTTATTTAACTAACGGCATACCGGGACGGGACTAGCGCGGGTGTAAAACATAAGCAACGTCTACTATATATCATATATACAATAAGTCATTCGTCTCAGATTTCACAGAACACAGGCAGCAGAAATATAGATATAACGTGGGATATACTAGGACGTCCGTATTTAGTATTTAGCCAGAATAGAAAATACGGATTCCACAGTCGTGATGAATAGCCAAGCCCACACCCTGGACCCCTACGAGAACGGCAAGTGACCCTACCAATCCTGGAGTTTAGGAGACCCGGTCTCGACTCCTCGAGATGGCCTCCCACTGAACCCCAGAACCCGGTCACCTGTGCTCCCCTCCTTGGGTCTATCCTAATGCGGAAAAGTAAATAATATACAACACTGGTGACACAACCGCAACCTGGAAGTGCCCCAAATAAAAGAATATTACATTACATTTGAATTTACATGAATGAAAATATAAAGCTCTCATCTCACAAAACCCCCCGGCTATTCAATCGCGACAATCCTACACATCATATCTCAGCAACACATAATATCACATATCATCAACGTAAGTAAGTATGCGTACCCCGATTGTCGTTGATGTATAGCAACGAAACCGGCGATATCTAACATACTACACTTACGGTCACAGAAAAGAAAGTGTAAAACTACAATATTTGGAATCCAGATTCTCTTTAGACATCATAAATGCGAAATATCACATATCTCGAATTTCATGCCTAAACCATATGAATTCCACATATTGTATCACATTCCAGACAAACAGACAGTATTAAAGTTTTTCGAACGAACAATCAAGCATCCAAGATTCACTAAAGCTCAACACTTGAGCAGGGTTCAAAAAGATCCGAAGTGTGACACAGTAGTGGCGGTCCAGCCGTAGAAGGGTCAAGCCAACGCCTCACATGTGGCACGCCGTACTGCCCCAAACCCTAGGGTTCAAAGGGCAGTTCGAGACGGTCACATAATCGAGTTAAG
The DNA here is from genome assembly GCA_030015575.1 of Agapanthus africanus. Classification (NCBI taxonomy): domain Eukaryota; kingdom Viridiplantae; phylum Streptophyta; class Magnoliopsida; order Asparagales; family Amaryllidaceae; genus Agapanthus; species Agapanthus africanus. The sequence continues at coordinate 124,697,827 of JASDDO010000031.1, forward strand.
GTTTGTTGTCTTCTAGAGGGACCACCGCAAAAAGACTTGCACGTATCTCGAAACTATTTAAACCCCGTGAATATTGAGTAAATGATATTCGTTCAAGAACTTCAATACTTTCTAGTTTACCCGGAAAAGAAAGCAAAATGAAAACTCCGATCGAAACCACGAGGCCAAAAACATCTCCAGAATTTTTCAACAAAAGATTCAGATTAAACATGCTCAGAATATAATATAGCAGGTAAATAAAATTACTGTGCAAAAAATTGTCAAAGAGCCCCTAGTATGGCGGCGGATGCGCGGCCTAAGCTTGCTTATGCCGCGCTTCCGCGGCCGAAGTTACTGTTCACTGGCTCGAATTTTCCAGATCGTCTAATTTTTACCTGCTCTATTTTTTGAGAATTTTTAATTCTGAAAAAGGTCAGTTTTTAAAAATTTTCCAGAGAGCATCCTTAAAAGTCGTATTTTGTTTCGATCGGACTTTTTACTTCGCAAAAAGGTCGCCTAATGTTCTAGGTCGGCTCTGATACCAATGAAGGGTTTGTTTAGCACCCTATGAGGTGTTTTGAAGCATCACATGTCCAAAAGTTATGATTTTTAGTGTGCTAAACAAACGCGCAAGTGGATCGATCCTAGAAAATTAGGTTTAGTAAACTTTAAGCTAACAAAAGTTAGGGTTTGAAGGCTACAACCTTTGTAGCTCCCGTTTTTGCTTCACTCCTTAGGCTCTTTGGTGTTGAGTCGAGGTCCTCTTGAACTCTCCTTGGGTCCACGACGATCCACCGCGGAGATCTCCGTCCAAGCTTGCTACTTCGTCAAACCGAAGATAACACTCTAAACAAAACGGCTAAGTTTGTGTAGAATGTTGTTGTGGCTTTGGATCTCACTTCAAAAACCTTTCTTTGATTGTGTTTGACTCACTAGAAAAAACTAGAGAGGAGAAGATCAAGGAGGATGAAAATGGTGGCTTTTTCTTATCAAGAGGTAAAATGATAACCATAAGGTTAAGCATGCAAAAGAAATAAATATCACTATATATATTTATTCCTTCTTGACTCCAACCATGATTAAATGATAGATGATTAATTTAACTTGGGTTTAGAATGATAAAGGAAAGGATAACCATGGTTTAGTGGTAGGTGAGCATGGTTAGGTTAGAAGAAGCATGTAGAAACTAGCATAATTATCCTTTCCTTTTCATTTTCTTTTTAAATCCATAATCAAATAATAATCCATTAAATAATCAATGGTGTGAGTCTTATATTGCCACCATTTCCATATATAATCAACCATGATGGTTTGATGTATGTATGTGTACATGTATGCACATCTACATGTGCATGAAACTAGAAAAGAAGAAAGAAACACATGCATGCATGCATACATCCATCAAACCCTAGAAAGGTTTTAAGTGAGAAAACTAATTGTTAAATGATAAATCAACACTTGATTTATCAATCCGGTCATATCTCATATGACCCCACCAAAAGCAGTTCACCCGATCAATGTTCGGTATCATATACGCACATTTCAATCGGGTGCATGCGCATATCGCATATGCACACCACAACGTTTCGCCTGGACTGGGCAACTCCTCTGTGGGACTCTAAGACTCGTCAATACGCCGGCAGAGGGTAATGATCATATCAAGTACCCTCAAGCCGCAAGCGGTCAGCTAAACGTAACGGCCACCCGGGTATTGAGCGATCAGAATACAACAAGCGAACCTGTTACAACTCCCGTCGAGCCAACCGGCAACACTACCGTACAGTCCGGTCTCTTCGTCAGATATGCTGCATATCGAGCCTAGGGATGGTCACGTCGACCCCAATAACTCAATAAGTCATGCCGGTGAATGGTCTATAACAGTTTGAGAAACTACTGATAACACTTATCAGCAAATCTCAGCAGCCCTGGCCAGGGACTTGCTGCTATAACCAGTCGGGCACAGTACAGCATCAACTCCCAATATCGGGAGAGACGAAACCCCTCCTATCGCTCATTGCCTTCGTGTGTCTCGGGACTGTACCCAATGGCCACCTGTTTGCACGACTCATTAGAGCCGTGGTAGGGTGGTAATCAAAGTACAGTGGGAGAACACACAAGGCTCTATGACGATCTCGGGTCTACAGACTAACCTGTACCAGTGTTACCTGAGAACTGCTATCCTACGATAGATATAATTCCATATAGGAGTTCTCGGCGAGTCCGTCCAGTGTACCCAGTCACCACTGAGCACCCGTATATGATCTTGATGTCAAACATCGATGAATGTGGGAACATCCATCGCCCATCATATGGGTCTAGTATCATATACGCTAGTCTACTCTGGTATATCGATGCCCCGTCTCGATACACCTCCGACTAGGGACATTTCAGGATATGCTTATAGACTACAGATGTCCCACTAGTATGATCTCCATCATAATCAGAGTAGTCAAGCCGATATCCTCAGGGCTTTATCAGCATGTATGAATGAATAGAAGCATGATCAAATAAACATGTCAGATAAAGAAAAACCAGATAGCATACTATCATGTCGAGCAAGAATGCAAACAGAATATATATATATATATATACATGTATAGATACATCCACTATCACATAATGGCCTCTAGGGCATACATATATCCAACAGAGAACTGTAGTATTCCTCATTTTATACGTGGATGACATTCTCTTAATAGGAAATGACATTCCTATACTACAATCTGTCAAGGGGTTCTTGTCACACAGGTTCTCCATGAAAGACCTGGGTGATGCCTCATACATCCTGGGGATCCGGATCCATCATGATAGATCCAAGAGGATATTAGGACTTTCTCAGTCCAGGTACATCGACACCATACTGAAAAGATTCAGTATGGAAGATTCCAAGCGCGGTAACCTACCGGCTTGTCACGGGATCACCCTCTCTAAAGAGATGTCTCCCAAGACTGATTTGGAGAGGGATCGCATGTCTATTATACCCTACGCTTCTGCGGTAGGCTCTATAATGTATGCGATGTTGTGTACCAGACCGGATGTAGCTTATGCACTGAGTGTGGTAAGCCGGTATCTGTCAAACCCTGGGGAGAAACACTGGATAGCGGTAAAGAACATTCTCAAGTACCTGAGAAGGACTAAGGAGATGTTCTTGGTGTATGGCGGAAAAGACCTCCAGATCGAGGCCTTTGCTGACTCCAGCTTCCAGAGTGACAAGGATGATTCCAAGTCCATGTCGGGTTTTGTCTTTACCCTCAATGGAGGGGCGGTGTGTTGGAAGAGTTCCAAACAGGAAACCGTTGCAGACTCGACGATGGAAGCGGAATACATCGCTGCATCTGATGCCGCAAAAGAAACCGTTTGGATGAGGAAGTTCTTGAAAGAACTTCAGGTGGTTCCGTCCATTGTTGATCCAATACCTCTGTATTGCGACAACAACGGGGCTATAGCTTTAGCGAAGGAACCCAGGTCCCATCAGAAATCCAGACACATCTTGAGGCGGTATCACCTGATCAGGGAGATCGTGGATCGCCAGGAGATCGAGGTTCGGAGGGTCGCTTCAGAAGAAAACACTGCAGATCCATTCACCAAGGCCTTGCCCCAGACTCAGTTCGAGCGGCTGATCGAGATGATAGGTCTTCGATACGCCAGTACATGGCCTTAGTGCAAGTGGGAGATTGTTAGTGTATATGCCCTAGAGGCCATTACTGTATCATACTAGTTTGTATATTACTTAATGGAAGCTTGGGATATTCACCTTGTATAAACAATCTTGCTCAATATAGTAGTATGCTACTTGGTTTGTTTCTACTTCAATGTGTACTTGTGTTTATTTTAGTATATCACCTATACACATTAGTGGAGCCCTTAGGATTTTTGCTTGATTACCAGCGTTGTGATGGCAGTCACACTAGTGGGGGCTGGGTAATCTATAAGCACATCCTTATACAGGTCCCTAGTTGCAGGACTATCGAGACAGGGCATCGATACTCCGGAGTAGACTACCGTATGCGCTTCTCATCCCAGTAAGGGAGATGGTCTGTCCCACAGCCATCAGTACGTCGTACTGGAGATAGTATACGGGTGCTCGTTGGCTTACGAGTACACTGGACAGGACTCGTCGGGAACTGACAGGTTGGTATTATACCTATCGTCAGTTATCAGTTCCCAGGTGACATGAGTACAGCTTAGTCCGCTGACTTGACACTGTCACTTCGCCTCGAGTGTGTTCCCACTGTACTTTGACTACTACCCTACCACGGCTCAAAGGAGTCATGCAAACAGGTAGTGGTTGGGTGCAGTCCCGAAGCACTTGGAGGCAGTGACCGTTAAACAGGATTTGTCTCTCCCGGTATTGGGGGTTGACATCGCACTGTGTCTAGGAGAGCCATTACACGAGTAGTCCCTGGCCAGGGAATCGAGATATACTGGTAGGCTTCCATTGTTATCTCAGGGTGTTTTGGGCTTCACACCGACACGACTTGTACCGCTATTAGGGGACTGACGTTTACCGCCCCCTAGGCCCACCATGCGATGTATCAGACGAACAGACCGGACTGTACGGAGATTGTCACATTCAGACTCAGTAGGAGTTCAGATGGGGTTCACCTCGTCAGTCTTCTTGTCGGCATCTACCTAGGGACCGTTACGCACAGCTAGTGCCGCTTGCGGTCTGTGGTTAAACCCACTGCCAACGTAGTGTCGAGTCTTTAGAGTCCCACACAGAGGGCTATTCGCTTTTGGGCAAAACAGAGTAGAGGTCGCATGGTTTTGCGACAGGGTTCGTTCTCATCCGCGCACTTGTGCACGTTTGGAGTCCGGACGGATATTACTAGCCGGCTCTGGTTTGAGCCAGATACTAGTATATGTTTTGGGGTTAGTTTTATCTCATTGTGTTCATTTTCCTCGGAACAAGAATGCGGGTGTGTATGCACAGTTGTTTGAGGCGGAGGAAGAGGATTTTCATTAGGGTTTCGGAACGGGTGTGTATGCACAGTTGACAGTCGTCTTTTTCCAAACCCTAATGAATTTGTGATATATCAATTAATAATATTAATTAAATGAAATTGTGTTATGGTTGGGTTTGTTGACTTGTTGACCATGGTTGAAAGTTTGACCATTATCATTACATATCAAAGATGCTCTTTGATTCTAGCAAAACCATTTAATGAATGTAATGATAATAGTCATTCCAAACCATCCATCAACTATTTCATTTTTATTATTATTGTTAATTTGATATTCTTTTCTTTTTGGTTATGGTTGTAAAATGAGATGGATATTATTCATTCTATCATAACTCTTCTCTCTCCTCTCTTCTTCTTCCTCCTCCTCTAGTTCAAGGAGCTTCCTTCTCATGTGTTGAGAATCCATCTCCTTGAGATAAAAACACCCCAAAGCCACTCTTTACTCACTCTAGGGTTAGAGGTTTGGCAAGCCAAAGATCCTAGTTCTCTCAAAGTTCGAGAAAGGAGCCCGAAGGTTGAACCCTCAGGTGGATCTATCTTTGACGGAAGAAGGCGACGAGGAAAGCACCATCCAAGCTCTACAAAGGTTTCAAGAAGAAGGAGTTCAAGTGAGGTATAACATCTTTTCCGAGTAGCTAACTCTCTTTAGCTTTGTAGCTAGTTTAGTTTAGAAAAGATCCCGACTTTTGTTAGTCCATGTTGCCTAATGCGCTAAAAATTTGATTTTTATACCGTTTCCGCCTCCCCGTAAGAACCGGGGTTGGCAACGTGGACTTACACCTCTCTCCATTTAGTTGAAATGCACTGGAGACAGCTGCATGATTTGAATCTGGTTCCAATTAAATCAGTGCCTATGTTTCTATATGGTATATAGAATGGTTCATATCTTAACGATGTTAAGGTACGGGGAGTTGTCCGGCTTATTCTTAAAACAAGACTCTGGATAACTCAAGGCACATTTCTGTAATGGCAGTTTGCGGGTTAACCCGGGCTATGACGAGGGTTGACTTTCTACCATCTGGAAGATCAATAATGATATTGTTCTTGACTCGCCACAGTTTTAGTAAAATGGACTTTTTCAGAAAACAGTAGTGGGAGTATGGTAGAACTGGAAGTGATTCCAGAACCACAGACGATTACTGAAAATTTAATAAGAACCTAAAGATTCAATCACGTTTGACATTCTATTATCCACTCCGCAGATATGGTGGGTAACCTCAGGCACCCGAGAGGTACTCCGGTAGCCTCAAGGACGGTGACATGGAGGTTCTTGTTTACCCAGATTTGTCGTTACTGCTGTTCCAGACTATGAGACCCGGCAGGAGGATGAGTATAACGTCTTTCTAAACTAGATTTAGAAGTGCACGTGTATATGACTCTGCCAGAGGGTTGTTATGGTCAGTGGGAGCAGCGGAAGCATATTGGACAAGTAGCGTATGTCTATTTATAGACTAGAGCAGATATAGCGGAGATAGATCATCTATTTTTGAGGTGACAGCCATGGGATTTGACTTCATCAGAATAGGGGATGGATCTGTTAAGAAGGTAGTAGGGTGTGATGTCCTGGTATTTGGATGACATACACATAGTAGGAAGTGAAATTCCTACAGTACGATCGGTTATACTGTGGTTGTCACACAGTAGTCTCTCCACACAAGATTTGGATATAATATCAGACATTCTGGTTACTAGATCTATGGTTTTAGATCTAGATTTGGGTAGTTTCCCAATCTGGGTACTTAGACAGTATTCTAAAGGTATTTTAGAATGAACGACTCATGGCATGGTGGTTTACCTGCAGGTGATGGAGTCACCCTCTCTAAAGGTGTCTTACAGACTAAAGGGGAGAGGGATGTGCATGATTAACATATCACTTGCTTAGGCAATTGAGTTGATCAAGAGATGTCAAGTACCACACCAGATGTTGTTTTTGCACTAGCTGCAATAAGTTTATATTAATCCAATCATAGAGAAACATTCGGAAGCAGTTTTAGAACATGAGTGGATGTTCTAGCGATTTTATAACGGCAGCCTCCTTTGGGAGACGGTTATCATTCCAGGCTTCCAAGGTGACATGGATGACAGAGTGATTGTCAGAGTTATAGTTTTCCCTCTGACGAGGGGCAGTAGTTTGCACAAGTGGTCCAAGCAGATACTGAGGGAGGCATAGTGCTGGATACTGATTAAGTTCAGTTGTCGATACAGTCTAAGAAGTTTGAATTTTGAGTTCATTTATGAACTAGGTCCCATCAGATATCTAGACATATTCTAAGATAGGTATTGCTCATTTCGGGAGATGGCTTTCTCCACGAACTTGAGATTAAGAGAGACATAGAAAGAAACATCAGGGAGGATCTACTCACTGAGGCTATTTCTCGAACACAATAGTTTTACAAACGAGCTTTGTGACTCTGATTAGTAGAGGTGTTGGGTGTTCGGTATCACACGGGCTGTGAGTATGCAACATTGCAATAATTAGCCTTAAGTGCAAGTGGGAGATAGTTGGATATAGTGCCCTCAAAGTCAATTATTGGATCGCAGGTACGTAATTACAATGATTGAGGGAGGACCTATACCGGTAGGACAGTCTTACTCGAGATGATAGTATACTATCTGGTTTATCTTTATCATCGTGTACTGCTTTAGGTGACATTACAGATCACTATCACACGTTGATAAAGCCCCTAGGATTTTTGCTTGACTACCAGCAGTATGATGGCGATCATATACTTGAGAGTTGGGTAGTCTATAAGCACATCCTTAAAAGTGGTCCCTAGTCGTGGGAGTTTCGAGACAGGGCATCGATACTCCGGAGTAGACAAGTGTATACAGTCGAGACCCCGACGAGGGGCGGTGGCCGGTCTCACAAGCCATTGGTGTCAGTTGCTTCACCTAAGATGTATACAGGTGCTCATTGGGTTATGAGTACACCGGACAGGACTCGCCGGGAACCTGCTAGTTGGTTTTATACCTGTCGTTAGATAGTAGTTCCCTGGTGACATGTGTACATGTTAGTTCATCGACCTGAGATCGTCATTTGTCTCGTGTGAGTTCCCATTGTGCTTTGATTATTACCCTACTACGGATCAAAGGAGTCGTGCAAACAGGTTTTAGTTGGATACAGTCCCGAGCCACAAGGAGGCAGTGAGCGGACCGGCAGGGGATTCGTCTCTCCCGGTATTGGGGATGAGATCGTGCTGTGTCTGGAGAGCAATTACACAAAGTCCCTGGCCAGGACAAGCGAGATTTACTGGTAGGTACTCCAGTAGTATCTCAGGGTGTTCTGGGCTACACTCTGACACGACTTATACCGCTATTGGGGGTCTGACGTTTACCAGACCCTAGGCCCGATATGCGATACTCATAGACGAACAAACCGGACTGTACGGATATTGTCACTGATAGGCTCAGTAGGGTTTCTGGATGAGTTCGTTCATCAGCCTCCGTTTTGCTCAATACATGGGCAGCCGTTACGTACAGCTAGTACCACTGACGTGCTTGTGGTTAAACCCACTGCCAGAGTATTGACGAGTCTTTAGAGTTCCCCACAGATAGTTTCCCTATTTCGGGTGAAACGTTGTTGAGGCCGTATGGTTTTATGGATGGGTTCGAACATACACGTGCACTTGTGCACGTGTCATGATTCGGACAGATAATACTAGTGTGCTTTGGTTTAAGCCGGATCCTAGTATTATATTGTGTTGGAATACTTTCGTCTCATAGTATTCGTATTCAGTCGGAATACGGATGAAGGTATGTATTTACAGGTGAGGGGTATTCTCGTAATTCTTTACGAGATTACTTTAGAAGATGAATTTCTTTTTGGTTAAATATTTTGGTTTAAATGATTATTGGATTTGGAAAGTGTGACTCATTTTAGTGAGTCATTATTCTAGCATGTTCACTAATGACTCATGGTAATGAGTCATGTAGTGAGTCATGGTTGAGTTAATGACTTTTGTTTTGGGGGTGATATTTTAGGGATTGATTGGAGATATTTTGGCATGGGATTTTCTTTGTTTTTCCATCACAAAACCTAATATATATCGTCACCAAATTATTGGGCAGCCAAGGCTATGTTTTGGGCTTGGTCTTTTGCTCTCTTGACATTTGCTTGAGCTTACACTCTTCAACTCTTTGCATCTTCTTCAACCTCCACCCTATCCCTCTCATGTGATGAGAATCCTAGGGTGTATTGAGACAAAGTATTCACACTTCTCTCTACTTCAATCTTGGACATGTCGGCTAGCAAAATTCATGTCCGAGTTGCTTCGGTTTGAAGCGGGAGCCCGTATAATGATTCAATGACGTGGTGCCACTTCGACGAGGAGACCGGAGATCGAGCAAGATCGGAGATGCCGCTAGGAGCTAAGGATGATGGCTAAAGATCGAAGTACATGGATCGATCGGTATAGCCATTCTAACATCTTTGTAGTATACTAGTTTACGATTAATGGAACGATCCGGGTTTTAATTCTATGTTAGCGTCAGTTTTGTAAAAGTTTTTGTTCCGCGTTTGGCCTCGGATTGACGGCCGGGATGCTGGCGTAGACATACAAATGTAATGAAGTACGAGGAACCATTCCTGGTATGTGTAGACATGGGACCACATTCATCACTATGTATCAGTCCCAAGAGTTCCTTAACTCTTTCTCCGTGTCCACTAAACGGAGTTTTGGTCATCTTGCCTTTGAGACATGATTGGCAAGTATCATAAGATGAAAATTCGAACTGATTCAAATATCCATCCTTATGTAACTTAGCTAGTCGTGTCGCATTGATATGACCTAGTCTACAATGCCACAAGAAGGATTCGTTCTTTTCTGAACTCTTCCTCTTGTTTGTGTTCTGTACATTAAGAACCGTGGTTTGATTCAGAACGTATATGCCATTATTTAACGAGCCTGATCCAATCAACTTTTGATTCAGGAAGATGTTCATAACATTATCCTTTACTACAAAATTGCATCCTTCTTTACTCAATAAAGAAACTGATATAATATTGCATATCAGGGTCGGAATGTAATGACATTCGTTCAGAATCAATGTATTACAATTTTGTAATACAAGGTGATATTCTCCAACTCTTTGGCTGCAACATTTGCACCATTCCCTACTCTTATGGAATGATCACCCTGTCCCAGTTCCCTACCTTTCCGTAGCCCATGTAACATATTACATATGTGAGATCCTGATCTAGTATCTAATACCCAGGTCGTAGAGTGAACTGAGAAACAGTTCTCAATAACTAACACACCCGAAGAAAATGCATCAACATGCTTATTCTTCATTTGGGCGGCGTGGGAATCCGGATATTCCCCTATTTCCTGTTCTGTCTTATAACAGTTATAAGAACGGAACCAACGTTCCCCTGCTTAGTATAATAAGCGGTTCGGTTAATACATCCATATTATTATCTTGATTAAGGCCTGATAGGGTCGCTATCTGGAGTGAGAGAGAAGAAAACATTTTAGCGTATGCTCTTGGAAGATTAGATTGGTTATTATCTTATCTAATCAGGATGGCTCCCACTGTTTTCATCAAATCTTCCTTCAAACCCTAAAAGGTAAGATTAGCCGGGATTAATTACACCTTACAAGTTCGCCAATCTTTCGGCCAGGTTAGTGTTGGTACTTTGATGGAGGTTCCCCGTGCTTTCGCACGGACCTAATTAGAATAAATCTCATTTTCCCAGAGGCATAACCCCGTTAACACCTTTCTAGACACCTACTTGATTGGTTAATTGTCATGTGTAAAACTCTCCCAGGAGTAACTCTTACTCGCAGTGGGTATCAGGATCCAACTATCTCATAGAAGGTATGCAATCTCATTGCAAATTTCAACACTTGAAATTCCCGATAATGCTTTTGCCCATAGCAACTTATGACCTTAACATAGTCAACAAATCATAATTGCTAGCCATGTTCAACCTGTCATTTCCCGATTGAATTAAACCCACCCGCACGACCCTTAACATATTCAACAGATTCATACGACTACCCTAATCCAATCGCATCTCATGCTTTAGCAGATAAATACTAATTAGCTACCACACACTACGCCTTAACATTGTCAACAAACGTAGCAAGAATACTAAGTAGGACTTATCTGAAATGACGGAGGGCTACGTAAGGTTTTTCAGAAAACCTTTCGCGTAATGAACTTGATATTGTTGTAGAAACAAGTGATTTTGAAAAAGGAGTTTTTTTGAGGCTTTTACTAGTTTTCGCTAAAGAGGTCACTCCCGGTGAAGGGATCTCGGCTCTTTCCTTATCGAATAAGGTGCAGGATATTTCACAAATACCGCTGTGCAAAGCAAGAACTATAGAAGCAATCAAAAACAAAACCGAGTGAGTTGTAGCATCTGCTAGTTTCGCTAAAGAGGTCACTCCCGGTGAAGGGATCTCGGCTCTTTCCTTATCGAATAAGGTGCTGGATATTCTACAAGGAATACAACTATGTAAAGCAAAAACTAGAGCTACCCTTTTTTATAAATTTGATTCTACAACATCTTTTAGGTTTCTTTTTCTTTCATTAATCTCATTAATGAATCCCATCATTTATACTTCCTAAGCATCACAGAAGAAACGAAAATACAACGTACGCTTATGCCATCCGCATTCGCCACAGTGTCCCGTTATGCGTCGTTAGGTTACTTAACTAACGTCATACCAGGACGGGACTAGCGCGGGTGCAAAACATAAGCAACATTTATTATATATCATATATAAAATAATAAAGCATTCGTCTCACGCATATAAAATGATCATATCACAGTATATCAGCAGTAGAAAAAACATATGAAATATTGGATATACTAGGAGGTCCGTGTTTTATTTTGAGCCTGTATAAAACACGGATTCCACGGTCGTGATGAATAGCCAAACCCACATCCCTAGACCCTTACGAGAGCGGAAAGTAACCCTCTAAATTCTAGGGTTAGGAGACCCGGTCTCGACTCCTCGAGATGGCCTCTCTCTGGACCCTAGAACCCGGTTACTTGTGCTCTCCTCCTTGGGTCTATCCTAATACGGAAAAGTAAATAATATACAATGGTGACATCATCCTCAAACCGGAAGTGCCCCAATAAAAGAATATTACATACAATGAATTTTACATGAATGAAAATAAAAACTCTCATCTCACATAAAACCCCGGCTATTCAAACACGACGATCCAATATAACATATCACAGCAACACATAACATCACATGTCATCAACGTAAGTAAATATGCGTATCCCAATTGTCGTTGATGTATAGCAACGAAACCGGCGATACACCACATATTACACTTACGGTCGCAGAAAAGAAAGTGAAAAACTACAACATTTGGAATCCACAATCACCTTAGACATCGTAAACCCAAAATATCACATACTTCGCATTTCATGCCTAACTATATGAATTCCACATATTGTATCACATTTCAGAAAAAACTAGATGACGTTAAACATTCCGATCGAATCAACAAACACCTAAAAATTCCCAAAAGCTCAACACTTGATCGTAGTTTAAAAATACTCAGTACATGCCATAGTACCAATGAACCAGCCGTAGAAGGGCCAACCAATGCCTCACATGTGGCACCGCTGAACTACCACAAACCCTAGGGTTTAGTGGCAGTTCTGACGGTCACATAATCGAGTTAAGGTTTCTTTCCTCTAGAGGGTCCACCGAATCACTTGCACGATATTTGAACGTTCTTTAACCACGGAAAAATCCAACACTTGAAAATATTCCAGCAAGGGTTAAAGTGGGTATTTGATATCCGATCGAACTTTTTAACACCGTCTAAAATAACCTGAAAACAAACTAGAATTATGAATACAAAACACTCCAAATTGCCTTTGCTAAAAGATAACATCACATGCAAAATTAGCAAAAACAAACAACACCTAAAGTACCAAAACCCAGAGCCATGAACACTGTAAAAATTTCAACCCCTTCGAGGCCGATCTGGCCGATTTTGGTAGCATTGTGCTCGGCCATTTTCCGAGGGAATGGGGTGAACTTTGTACAGTGTTCATTATGTATCTCATACATCATTCAGCAACTGTTTAAATGTTTTTTTGACATTTAGAAAAAAACGACAGAAAATAGGGTTTCGATTCGGAGTTGTTTCGGTTTCGTAATCCCACACTTATCTGTCTAATTCTCTAGTTAGGCTATGATACTACTGTTGGGATACCTAACACGGCAGTAAGGTTTCGGGAGGTATCGTCCATGCCAATTTCAAATTTTTACCGTTTTAGATAACCCTAGCCATGAATCTTTAACTAGAGAATCAAACTAAACTTCATGTTAACAACTTAACATCTAAGAATTAGGGATTACAACCTTTGTAATCCATTCCTTCACTTCATAAGCTCCGAGTTAAGGTGCCTTCGCTGCGATCATCAAGCTCCTGGACTCTATAGAGCCTCCATGAGGTGAATGAGACATCCTTACTTGAAGACTTCACAATCCAAGATGATCTACCTTGAGGAATCATGATTGATCGTTTCTTTGTGCGTCGTTTTAGAAAATGAATAGAATCACAATCAAAGAATTATTTGACCGCAATCAACTACGGTGTCGGATGTAGTTTGTAAGTGAGTGTGGATCATCCACAGGGATTGTGCGATTCGTTTTTATATTTGCTTCGTTTGAATTGAAAAGTTAATTGAAAAGAAAAGAAAACATGATTCGAGAGTTTAATTGATTCAAGTGTCACGAGTTTAATCAAGAATCAATAAACTGATAAACAATCAAGAATTGGGTTTCGATAATATTTCCAAACAAAAAGTCAAGAATCTAAAAGAGGCTCGTAGGAATCGATCGGATCGATAGACGTGATGTAATCTAAAGATTTCGTGTTCTTGTCCTTCGAAGGATTGATACTAGATCGATGATGATCGACGAGAGTTAGGGCTTCTTCGTGAAACTAGGGTTTCATCATTTCACCCTTGTTCTTTCGTCGATATCTTTCACATTCTAGCCTCTAGCAATTTCAAGAAACGATCGTAACTCCCCAATTTCGAGCGATATCATTCAAGAAAGCATCGTAACGAAATGGGTCGTCGTTTCTTGAACTAGCTAGGGTTTTCAAAACACGTAGGATTCAAGAATCGATTAAAGCTATGTTACATCATCATTCTATTGACCGTCTCGACTCCTCGACGAGCGGAGTTTTATTCACACATCACCACACAGAAAATATTTACGAATTGTAAAGATATCATGATGCAGAATTTAAAGAAAACAAGATAAAAGAATATCACCTTTATTTATCTCAACAATTTTGATTACATTCGCTTCAAGAACTACAAGAGGAAGAATCTAGATTGTTGATCGGGCGTCGCTCGGCTTCGTGAGTCGCGGATCGTTTGGACCACTTGCTCTGTTGAAGATCGGCTCGGCTCATAAAAGGTTGCAAGGCTTCTTGCTTGATGGGTACTCGGGATCTTGATTTTAATTGGAATTAGGGTTAGGGTTTCCCACAAGCCCTCTCACTAGACTTGTGGAGGAAGGAGATGAAGAAGGAGATTGGCTAAAAAAATGAACTAAAATGAATCACACAAGTAATGGTTTGATTCTATCTATCTCCACATTATTTCTCACCCTAGGTCTAGACTTCTATTTATAGACTTCCCAAACCCTAGGTTTAGGTTTGAAATGGTAGTTCCCTCCAAAAGTTTGTTGAGTCTTCTAGAAGGTAGTTTGTTAGGAGCTAGCTTAGGGTTTAAGCTAGGTTTAATTAGGCTTGGAAACCCTAGTTTGCTGATCTGGCAGAAACCCCTGGAGTCTTCTGGAATTTGAGATACCTTTCTGAATAGTGGGCCCTGAATGAAGCATTGTGCACCAAAATTGAGGAGAAAAATCCCTGGTTCCACCGCGGATCCGCGGCACAAGCAAGCCATTGCCGCGGATCCACGGCTCTTTGATGAGCTTGGGCTTTGGGTCTTCTGGTGTGGCCTTGTTTTGTATTTTAGGGCTTCTTCTGATATATTGATTTTTGATTGCTCCTTTGAATTGATACCAGATCTGAAGTTAGTGAGTTGGCGTATCTTTTGAGCAGCGTTGATTCGAGCACGCTTCTAGTTTCCTGCACAGACTTCAAAATACGGGTTTCGACATATAGAAATATTGCGATGCCATGCAATGCAGTCAATTTCCCTAGAAATGCCGGTTTTAAGGTCTAATACATGTAATCTGATAATCTGTGATAGATTTGCTAATATGTAGAATATGAATGCCGAACACTTCTATATGAATGCAAATGATGAGGAAATTGCCGGTTAAAATATACAATATTTTCGACTAATGAAATTCCCCCAAACTTAATTTCGATCGTCTCGAGCGAATGTTTTATTAAAAAGAGAAGGAGAAAATAAAGAAAGAGAAAAACTAACTAGCACACTTTCGTAGGCAACACGATTGCACTGAGCATGTGCAACAAGCCTTTAAACCTCTAGGTGTCCCTAGTAGGAGGAGTGTTGTCTCCTGAGGGTTTTCAGCGTATTGCACCCACAAAATCCAATAATAAAAGGAAGATCATGAATATTACATTTAAAGAAAAGAATTGTAAAAGAAAGACTTTGAAAATTAGGGTTTCCAACTAAGCTAGCTTTTCGGTTGTCATGAGCCCTATCTTAATGGTCATGAAAAGATGTCAGAAATCACGTCCTCCCTCAATAAAACATCGTCTTATTCTTCATTCCTATCTTTCTTCCAAACATCGATCATATAACCCTGCGTGTGTGTAAAGACATCCCTACACCCGGAGAATTCAATTCAAGCTATCATACTCTTGCCCATCAGCCTCAGTACTTTTTAATTAATGAATATTTAGATGAGATTGCTCACACACTTTCATGCGACCGTTAATACTTCTTGAGGTACTAACCGACCGATTACTCCTGTGCTTTCTTACTTTGTGTATTTTCCTCGTCTTGCACTACCTCAGGCATAGCAGTGACTCCCAGACCAGTTGGCCTTAGGGCACTATGTGAAGAGACACCCTCGCTACATATTTTTTATTGCCCTCGGTGATAACAAAACCAGTGTCCATTTTTCTCACCACTTTATATTTTCTTCATTTCATTTTTTATTTCCTTCATACTTTTGGCTTTAAGACAAGAGCATTTCAAGGTATCCTCTACTATCCCAGGCTTTAAGACGTGTGTAAGTGCGAATAGCAGGGTATCAACGTTCAAAATGTTTGGCTTTCAGAATAGAAACTATTTTTCAGACTTATTTTTATCCTCAGATTAGTGACGTCTTTCATCTTACTAACCCTTGGGACAACGGCTCATAACTACTTATTACTAGTTCGTATAAGAAAACTTCTAATTTTCTTGGTTTTCTTAAATTTTTTCTAATCTCATGGATGTAATTTTTCACTATCTAAACTTTTATTATCTTATTTATGTACAAAGATTATTTTTATATTTGAAATTTTTTAAATTTTTATGGTTTTCAAAAAATGTTTTGTGCTTATGCAAAGTGATATGCAAATGATGCGAAAATAAGCACAAACCTCCCCCAAACTTGTTTTCAACAGTGTCCTCACTGTTGCCTTCTGCTAAATCTCGGAAAACCTGTAAGCTTGGGAGGAATTTATTAGTGGGGGCAAAATATTTAAGTGAAGAACTTCCCCCAAACTTATTCTCGGCTCATCATTTTGTAAAAATTTTCTTTTCAAGAGCCAGAAAAATGAAATACCCCCCCAAACTTGAGTTATGCAATGTTAATCTTTGAAAATCACAAGTGGGGGTCAAAAAATCATTGGTCGATGCCAAGCTTTGCAAAGACCGAAAGTTAACACCAACCATTCAAAAATTTTATCAATACAGTGCTCAGGTTGGTGGAAGAAGAAGTGGGGAAAAGGTAAGGGGTGGAATAAAATGTGTGTGCGTCTCATTTTGGAGAGACGATGCAGTGTATGTGATGGATTACTTGCATTCTTTTTACAGTTCTGAAGAGGGGGTGGAGGTTCAATTTCAGTGAGTGGAATATGATTCATCTCAACACCCGTGCTTTTTAGAAATGCGAGTTCATCAGCGAAGATCTCCTCAAAAGTTTCATCTATACCCCGAAGAATAATGTCATCACAAAGTGCGGGGTGATCTTCAGACTCTAAGAGCACTTCATAATCAGTGTTAATTGTTGACCCGGACATCTCGGTGGAAGAGTCCGTATGTGTATGATACATAGTTGGGTCAAACAATAACGTATGAAAAGAGTCTAGATCAATATCAGGAGGATCATTAAATTCGCTGCTGTCGACATCCATTAAGTCGACAGAACAGACCTGAGCAGTAGGTTCGGAGGGTACACTTCCTAACTTGTAAATGTTCATCTCAATTGTCCTCTTCCCGAAGGATAGGGTCATAGAACCGTTACGACAATTGATGATAGCGTTGGAAGTGGCAAAAAAGGGGCGACCTAAAATCACCGGAATTTGATTCCGTGAGTTCGCTACAGGCTGTGTATCAATTACAATAAAGTCCACAGGGAAGATAAATTCCCCGATTTTTATTAACACATCCTCCAGTTCACCCCTAGGTCTGGTGATTGATCGGTCAGCCATCTGGAGAGTGCAAGGAGATGGTTTCAACTCTCCGATCCCTAACTGCTCATAAACTGAGAAAGGAAGCAGGTTAACACTTGCCCCAAGATCTAGTAGAGCACGGTTAATGTGTTTCTCCCCAATAGAGATGGAAATCGTAGGATAACCAGGATCCTTACGTTTCCTCGGTAATTGCTGGGGGAAAGCCGTTTCTACTGTTTTTGCCATGAATATCTTCTTGGGCATTTGTTTCTTCCTTTTTCTAGTGCAAAAGTCTTTAAGAACTTTCGCGTATGCAGGGACTTGTTGGATAGCATCTAGAAGAGGGATATTGATGTTAACCTGTTTAAACATCTCAGTGATCTTCTCCATATGTGGACTTGGTGTGTTAGCCCTTAACCGATTAGGATAATGTGCTTTAGCAATAAGCGCTGGGTCCATCATAGGAGAAGGAAGTGTGTGTGGAATCGATCCCAGAATAGAAGTGGGAATCGTCCGTGGAGGGGTAAAAGAGGTGGGCTGTAGTGGCGAGCCTTTTGGGAAATGAAGAATAGGCTCGGAAGAAGATGGTGGGGTAGAAGAACTGGGGTCAGAATTAGATGTGTGTGTGTGAGGAAAGGTCTCAGCCGGGGTGTTGATATGATTTTCAGTATCATTAACTTCTTCCCCAACATGATTGTCAAGCACTCTTCCAGATCTCAACGTGGTGATTGCATTCACATGATATGAATAACCAGGATTGGGTAAGGGTTGAGCTGGAAGTTTCCCTTTCTCTCTTGCACTCATTTCGGCTTTTAATCGTGCAATTTCTTCTTCCATCGATTTAATACTCTCGTTTTGGGACGCAGAGTTTTTCTCAATTTTATCGACAGAAGACTTCATTTCAGCCGAAACTTGCATGATATTTGTTAAGACCAAATTCATGTATTGTGCAAAAGAAGAGGATTCATCAGTTCCGGTCAACTGTAAAGGACTAGACAGTGCAGGTGTGTTGACCTGATTTTGAAAATTACGTGCTTGAAAGGGGTGCTGACTCAATTGAAGTTGTGGCTGCTGTTGTGGTGGAGGGACCCTTTGGAAATTGTTTTGGTTTGGAACCGTGTTTTGTGATTGTGATTGGTTCCAAGCAAAATTAGGGTGATTCCTTCAACCCTGATTATATGTGGAAGAAAAAGGATCGTTCCTAGGTCTTTGAAATGTGGCATTGGTATGCTCACGACCTTGAAACGGACATTCTTCCGTCAAGTGAGACGGATCAGAACAGCAGCCACATACAGTTTTGGAAAGTGACATTTGATTAAGGGAGGCAGCTAAAAATTTGTTTTCCATAGTCTCGAGTTTCTTTTGTATAGCTGAAATGTCAGCTCTAACTCCTATGGAAACATCCGATTGGTTATTGCCAATCCTAAATGATGGACTTTCCCACTGTAAAGACTTTTCAGCGAACTCTTCTAAATATCGCCAAGCTTCCCCATCATCCTTGGTCATGAAGGTACCTTGACACATGTTTTCAAGGCTCTGTTTAGTGTTAGGGTTACTGCCCTCATATATGATTCGGCAAAGCTCCCATCTCGGGATGCCGTGATGAGGACATTGAACCAATAGATCCTTGAAACGTTCAAAGCATTTAGAGAATGGTTCAGCGGGGAGCTGGGAAAATTGATTAAGTTCGCTACGGATTCGAACTGTCTTTTGTATTGGGTAAAATTTCTTAAGGAATGCCGCGACGAATTCTCCCCAATTCGTAATAGAATGTGCGGTAGTGTTGTATAGCCACTTCTCGGCTATATCGCACAAGGTAAATGGGAGAAGTCGTAGAAGCATAGCATCCACTGAAAGTTGTGACGTACCCATCATTGCGCACACGTTTTCAAATTTGGTAATGAAAACGTAAGAGTCTTCAGTCTCGAGTCCGTGGAATTTGGGTAAAAGATTGATATACTGGGTCTTAATTTCAAAGTTATCCCCATTGGCTGGTGGTGTGGATAAGCAGGTCGAAAGAGGACCTCGAATAGGGTAGCATCTCTCCTGGAGAGAGATGCGGGGTGGATTCTGCGCACCAACGGACGGCGGCAGATTAGGGTTAAAGAAGTTTGATGGATTCGGATCCATCGGTGTGGGTGTGGTAGTGGGTAAAGGAAAGGTAAATGGAGAAATATCGACTTCGGAGTCGATAAAGGGTACGCGGACTAAACAGGCACTAGAATCCCGTGTCCAGCCTATCTTGTACTAAAAAGGGTTAGTACAAGTGGCAGCGTTGGCTTATAATTAGGGCCAAAATGAATGCGGTGTTTGCTTTTGAAAAAGGGAAGGATTTTTGAAAAATACGATGCGACACAACAAATGCGGCACACAACCCTAGAATCTAGTGGTCACCTAGGTCCGGCTCTAGACCGCTCCTAACTGCCAAAAGACAAGTCGCGGGATAGAATCCTCCACTACCTCTTTGTCCCCCTGTGGCCGGATAAGTGCCAGGTAAGTGGGAAGGTACTCCACTACGTAAGTAGTGGGCCTAATTAATAACCACTAGCCTTAGACACACTCGCCTTAGGCACCACAGGAAAACGCGGATAAGCAATTAATTACCCACGGCCTTCTTCTGTCCTAATTGAGCGCGACGGTCCTTAGAGTCATCTCTAGATTTCTTTTAGTTAATGTGGGTCAATGCGGATGCAAGTTTGTGGTTTTCGGGGCCTAGGAAGGGTAATGAAATCCCCACCTAATTTGGATTTGGCCGTGCCCCTTAATATCCGTATTTATAATGCAAAACAACCAAGAAACAAAATAACGCACAAATTTAACTTTGCAATTTGCGAGCTGCTATTCTTTGCAAAGAATCCTGCAGCAAAGTATTAGTTGGAGCTAAAAAGAGGAGAGAGGAGTAGACAAGAAATCACCTGAATGAAAAATTTCACAGAGAACCCTCAAAGGGAGCGCGGTTCCGCCGCATATAGGCCTTATTGCCGCCTTTCCGCGGCTGTATGATGTGATCACTCCACCAAAATTTTTCAGGGAGCTACTGTAGACTCCTTCAGCTCTCTGGTATTTTCCAAAATTTTTTCTCAATTGCCAAACAGCTCCAGATTTCCTCGCAATGAAACACTACAAATTGTTTAGGGTTTGCACGAATTTTGATCTCAAAAATCACAATGAAATAATTCTTTCAATTCAAACTATAATATGAAACGAATTAGCGCGCGATCCCCGGCAACGGCGCCATTTGATTGATCGTTTCTTTGTGTGTCGTTTTAGAAAATGAATAGAATCACAATCAAAGAATTATTTGACCGCAATCAACTACGGTGTCGGATGTAGTTTGTAAGTGAGTGCGGATCGTCCACAGGGATTGTGCGATTCGTTTTTATATTTGCTTCGTTTGAATTGAAAAGTTAATTGAAAAGAAAAGAAAACATGATTCGAGAGTTTAATTGATTCAAGTGTCACGAGTTTAATCAAGAATCAATAAACTGATAAACAATCAAGAATTGGGTTTCGATAATATTTCCAAACAAAAAGTCAAGAATCTAAAAGAGGCTTGTAGGAATCGATCGGATCGATAGACGTGATGTAATCTAAAGATTTCGTGTTCTTGTCCTTCGAAGGATTGATACTAGATCGATGATGATCGACGAGAGTTAGGGCTTCTTCGTGAAACTAGGGTTTCATCATTTCACCCTTGTTCTTTCGTCGATATCTTTCACATTCTAGCCTCTAGCAATTTCAAGAAACGATCGTAACTCCCCAATTTCGAGCGATATCATTCAAGAAAGCATCGTAACGAAATGGGTCGTCGTTTCTTGAACTAGCTAGGGTTTTCAAAACACGTAGGATTCAAGAATCGATTAAAGCTATGTTACATCATCATTCTATTGACCGTCTCGACTCCTCGACGAGCGGAGTTTTATTCACACATCACCACACAGAAAATATTTACGAATTGTAAAGATATCATGATGCAGAATTTAAAGAAAACAAGATAAAAGAATATCACCTTTATTTATCTCAACAATTTTGATTACATTCGCTTCAAGAACTACAAGAGGAAGAATCTAGATTGTTGATCGGGCGTCGCTCGGCTTCGTGAGTCGCGGATCGTTTGGACCACTTGCTCTGTTGAAGATCGGCTCGGCTCATAAAAGGTTGCAAGGCTTCTTGCTTGATGGGTACTCGGGATCTTGATTTTAATTGGAATTAGGGTTAGGGTTTCCCACAAGCCCTCTCACTAGACTTGTGGAGGAAGGAGATGAAGAAGGAGATTGGCTAAAAAAATGAACTAAAATGAATCACACAAGTAATGGTTTGATTCTATCTATCTCCACATTATTTCTCACCCTAGGTCTAGGCTTCTATTTATAGACTTCCCAAACCCTAGGTTTAGGTTTGAAATGGTAGTTCCCTCCAAAAGTTTGTTGAGTCTTCTAGAAGGTAGTTTGTTAGGAGCTAGCTTAGGGTTTAAGCTAGGTTTAATTAGGCTTGGAAACCCTAGTTTGCTGATCTGGCAGAAACCCCTGGAGTTTTCTGGAATTTGAGATACCTTTCTGAATAGTGGGCCCTGAATGAAGCATTGTGCACCAAAATTGAGGAGAAAAATCCCTGGTTCCACCGCGGATCCGCGGCACAAGCAAGCTATTGCCGCGGATCCGCGGCTCTTTGATGAGCTTGGGCTTTGGGTCTTCTGGTGTGGCCTTGTTCTGTATTTTAGGGCTTCTTCTGATATATTGATTTGTGATTGCTCCTTTGAATTGATACCAGATCTGAAGTTAGTGAGTTGGCGTATCTTTTGAGCAGCGTTGATTCGAGCACACTTCTAGTTTCCTGCACAGACTTCAAAATACGGGTTTCGACATATAGAAATATTGCGATGCCATGCAATGCAGTCAATTTCCCTAGAAATGCCGGTTTTAAGGTCTAATACATGTAATCTGATAATCTGTGATAGATTTGCTAATATGTAGAATATGAATGCCGAACACTTCTATATGAATGCAAATGATGAGGAAATTGCCGGTTAAAATATACAATATTTTCGACTAATCAAATCACAAACCCAAGCTCTCACTTCACTAATGAGGTATTAGTGAAGCAAACACCCTAATCTAAGTGGCTAGAATAGATGAGGATGATGAAGTAGGAATTTTGCTCTCTTTAGTTTTCTTTTTGTCTTAATCATTCACAACAAAATAAAAATCTAGAAAGCTTTAGTGAGGAGGAAGAAGAAGATCAAGTGTGATGAATGAAAATGAATTATTGTGTGAGGTTAGAAATGCAACCAAGGGTTAAGCATGGCATACTTAACCCTTGTAGAGACTTAACCATGAGTTAGGGTTAGGGTTGGGTTAATAAATATCTTAGAAATATCCAAAGGGGTGGACTTAGTGAAAGCATCATGAAGCTTATTCAAAACTCATCCATGACATAATCCATACAATTTGAATTTCCAAAATAAATATAAATCCAACCATAAACCAAAGCATGGTTTAATCTCACAAACCCTAGTTGCATTTGTAACCTAGCATGTTACAATAATATATATCACATATATAATATTTAATGCAACAAAAGAAAATAATACAATTAACATATATCATATATATATCAATGTATCGTCAAGTGAGAAAAAGAATCATTTAAGTGAGCTTATATTAGTTAAGTAATGTAATATATCACATATATAATTATACATTAAATTATTAAATCAACACTTGATTTAATAACCCGGCTATATTACATATAACCGTAATATAATATGTATATTTTTATCGAATCAACACTTAATCCGATAACCTGGCTATATCACATATACTCGGCCGATATCACATATCGCAAGAATAGAATATGGTATCTCATATCGTATTAATCTCGGTCCCGCACATATCACATATGTGCTTCTACTCCGTTTCGCCTGAGCCCGGAAACCTCTGTGTAGGACTCTAATGACTCGTCAATACGCCGGCAGTAGGTGATGATTATATCAAACACCCACAAGCTACAAGCGGTCAGTTAAACTTAACAGCCACCCGGGTATTGAGCGATCAGAAGATCAACAAGCAAGCATGCACAAACTCCTGTGAATCTAATCAGTAACACTACCGTACAGTCCGGTCTCTTCGTCTGATATGTCGCATATCCAGTCTAGGGGTGGTAAACGTTGGACCCCAGTAACCGATAAGTCGTGTCGATATGAGGCTCATAACGGGTCAAGAAACTACTGATAACACTTACCAGTATATCTCCATATCAGCCCTGTTAGTTATATGTATGCCCTAGAGGCCATTACTGTACATACGATGTATATTGTAGTGGATGCTAGGACATATATAGGGAGGACTTTCTTGCTCGACATGATAGTCTGCTATCTGGTTGTACTTTATCTTAACATGTACTCTGATTGTCTCTATATTACATGTTGATAAAGCCCTTAGGATATGTACTCGACTGCTAGGACTATGATGAGATCATACTAGTGGGGCCACGGTAGTCGACGAGTACATCCTATAACTCTTCCTAGTCGAGGGTGTATCGAGACAGGGCATCGATGCAAAGAGTAGACTAGCGTATACGCATCTTGACCCATATGATGGGCGATGGATAATCCCATATCCATCGGTGTTTGACATCAAGGATAGTGTACGGGTGCTCAGTGGAGACTGGGTACACTGGACGGACTCGCCGAGAACTCTCAGATGGTATTATACCATACGTCAGATGGCAGTTCTCTGGTGACACTGGTACAGAGTAGTCTGTTGACCCGAGATCGTCATAGAGTCTTGTGTGGTTCCCACTGTGTTTTGATTTCCATCATACCACGTCCAAGAGGGCGTGCAAAAAGGTGGCTTTTGAAGGGTTCCTTGGCACTCTTGTGAAGGTTCATAAGGCATCAAACATGCCCGGATTAAATTTTAGACGTGCCGAACAACCCAAAGCCGGGATCTTTGCTAGATTATTAGGGTTTAACATGCAATAAGATTACTTTTATCTAAGTGTGAGGGATTACAACCTTTGTAGTCCGCTCCTTCACTTCACAAGCTCCGAGTAGAAGTCCCTTTGCCGCGATCCACGATCTCCCAGACTCATGAGAGGCTCCACGACTCGAACGATCCATTCTAGCTTGTCGTAATCCAAATCTCTGATGATCTACCTTGAAGTTGCTTCGACTCAAGCTTTCTCACTCAAAAAGAGAAGAACACACTAATCTCAAGGGCTAGATGAGATGAGGATGAGTGAGTAGTAATTTTGCTTTCCTTTTAAATTACTTTCTCAATTTTAATCATCACTTTAGGATTTTCAAGTGAGCTTCTTCAAGAAGAAGAAGAAGAAGATAATGGAAATGATAATATCAAAAAACCTTTTGTGATGAATAGAATATAATCTATATGATTGAATTGTGAACCATGGTCAAGGATGAAAGGATAAGAATGTATAGAGAAACAACTAGGGTTAGGGTTTGGTTAGGTTAATTGAATGTGTCATTCTAAATATCTTAAGAATGACAAAATAAGAAAGCTTCTAGAAGGAACTTGAAGCATCCAAACCTAATCAAACCTTAACCTCAATTAATCATCCTTAAACATGTTTAACAATTAATCATATCATGTCACAATAATATATATCACATATATATTATATATTTGCAACAAAAGAAAATAATACAATTAACATATATCGCATATATATCAATGTATCATCCACTGAGAAAATGAAATAATAAAGCAAGCCAATATTAGTTAATATAATAATATATCATATATATATTATTATATATTAAATCATCGAATCAACACTTGATCCGACGATCCGGCTATATCGAATATTACCGACTAATATATCATGTACCGATTCATCGAATCAACACTTGATCCGATGACCCGGTTCATATCTTAATATCCTGAGAATATAATACGGTATCCCATATCGCATTATTCTCGTTCCTGCGCATATCACATATGTGCCACTACTCTGTTTCGCCTGAGCCAAGAAACCTCTGTGTAGGACTCTAAAGAATCGTCAATACGCCGGTAGCAGGTGATGATCATATCAAAACACCCACAAGCTGCAAGCGGTCAGCTAAACGTAACAGCCACCCAGGTACTGAGCGATCAGAAGATCAACAAGCTAGCCTGTGCGTTCTCCTGTGAATCCGATCAGTAACACTCCCGTACAGTCCGGTCTGTTCGTCTGATATGTCGCATATCAAGTCTAGGGGTGGTATACGTCAGACCCCAGTAACCGATAAGTCGTGTCGATGTATGGCTCATAACGGGTCGAGAAACTACTAGTAACACTTACCAGTAAATCTCTATATCAGCCCTGGCCAGGGACTTCCAGTTATAGCCAATCGAACACAGCACAACATCAACTCCCTATACCGGGAGAGACGAATTCCCTCCTATCGCTCATTGCCTCCATGTGATTCGGGACTGTACCCAAAAGCCACCGTTTTGCACGCCCTCTTGGACGTGGTAAGGTGGAAATCAAAGCACAGTGGGAATCACACAAGACTCCATGACGATCTCGGGTCTACAGACTACCCTGTACCTATGTCACTGGAGAACTGCCATCTGACGTGTGGTATATCACCATCTGGGAGTTCTCGGCGAGTCCGTCCAGTGTACCCAGTCTCCACTGAGCACCCGTACACCATCTCTGATGTCTAACACCGATGGATATGGGATCATCCATCGCCCATCATATGGGTCAAGATGCGTATACGCTAGTCTACTCTGGTGTATCGATGCCCTGTCTCGATATACCCTCGACTAGGAACAGTTATAGGATGTACTCATCGACTACCGCGGCCCCACTAGTATGATCTCATCATAGTCCCAGTAGTCGAGTACAAACCCTAAGGGCTTTATCAACATGTGAGAGTAAAACAGTAAACCAATACAAGTCAATATGTTAAGATAAAGTGAAACCAAATAGCATACTATCATGACGAGCAAGAAAGTCATCTCTTTATATAACCAAGCATCCATTATAATATACATCATATGTACAACAATGGCCTCTAGGGCATATACATAACTAACAATCTCCCACTTGCACTAAGGCCAGCTGCTGTAGTATCTCATACCTAGCATCCCGAATAATCTCTCAAACTGTATCTGGGGAATAGCCTTCGTGAATGGATCCGCAGTGTTGTCCTTCGTATCTACTCTCCTGACCTCGATCTCCCGGCGATCAACTATCTCCCTGATCAGGTGATACCGCCTCAGAATATGTCTGGACTTCTGATAGGACCTGGGTTCCTTGGCTAACGCCACAGCTCCATTGCTATCACAATACAGAGGTATTGGATGCTCAATGGATGGAACCACACCAAGTTCACTAATGAACTTCTTGATCTAGACAGCCTCTTTGGCAGCATCGTTGGCAGCGATGTATTCAGCCTCCATCGTTGAGTCTGCAACGGTATCCTGTTTGGAACTCTTCCAACATACCGCCCCTCCATTGAGGGTAAAGACAAAACCCGAATGCGACTTAGAGTCGTCCTTATCACTTTGGAAGCTGGAATCGGTAAAGGACTCCACTTGGAGTTCTCCGTTACCATACACCAAGAACATCTCCTTAGTCCTTCGTAAGTACTTGAGAATGTTCTTCACTGCTGTCCAATGACTCTCTCCAGGATCTGCTTGATACCGACTCACTACACTTAGTGAGTATGCTATATCGGGTCTGGTACATAGCATCGCATACATGATAGAGCCTACTGCCGAAGCATAGGGTATCCCTTGCATGCGAGCTCTCTCCAAATCAGTCTTAGGAGACATCTCTTTGGAGAGAGTGAGTCCAGAGATCGTGGGTTGGTTCCCACGCTTGGATTCTTCCATACTAAACCTCTTTAGTGTGGTGTCAATGTACCTGGATTGGGACAATCCCAGTATCCTTTTAGATCTATCTCTATAGATCATGATTCCCAATATGCAGGAGGCATCACCTAGATCTTTCATTGAGAATCTCTGTGATAAGAAGAGCTTGACTGATTGCAGCATAGGAATATCATTTCCTATCAAGAGTATGTCATCCACGTACAATACGAGGAAGACAACCTTACCCTCTGCTACCTTCTTATAGATACAAGGTTCATCTATATTTTTGATGAAGTCAAACTCTTTGACTACAACATCAAAACAGATGTTCCAACTCCGCGATGCTTGCTTTAACCCATAAATGGATTTAAGCAGCTTGCACACCTTTCCGCTGCTCCCACTATCTACGAAGCCCTCTGGCTGAGTCATGTACACGCTCTTTTCTAAATCACCGTTTAGAAAGGCGGTCTTAACATCCATTTGCCAGATTTCGTAGTCATGGTATGCAGCAATGGCAAGTAAGATCCGGATGGACTTAAGCATAGCCACTGGAGAAAAGGTTTCGTCATAATCCACACCTGGACGTTGACGAAAACCCTTTGCTACAAGTCTAGCTTTGAAAGTCTCAACTTTTCCATCTACACCAAATTTCTTTTTAAAAATCCACTTGCTCCCAATGGGTTTTACCCCTTCAGGAGCATTTTCTAAAATCCATACTTTATTGGTGTACATGGATTCCATCTCAGATCGCATTGCATCCATCCATTTCACAGAGTCAGTACTTGTGATGGCCTGCTCGAAACTAGTGGGTTCATCATCATCCATGATGCAATCCTCGCTTCCTCCATCAATGAGAAAACCGTAGTATCTCTCAGGTGGACGAGAAACCCTACTAGATCTACGGAGAGGCTGGGGTTCGTCGGGTACTACTGAATCCTCTGGCTCCACTAAATCATTTGTTGTAGTTTATTCTGCTGGAACTTCTTCCAATTCTACCTCAGAGCCACTAATTTCTTTTTCAAGAAATTCCTTTTCTAAAAAGGTGGCGTGCCGAGAAACAAACACCTTTTGTTCTTCGGTGTGGTAGAAGATATACCCGCGCGAATGTTTGGGATATCCAACAAACTTGCACAGAATAGACCTTGCGCCGAGTTTGTCCGGATTTTGTGTTTTCACATATGCCGGACTACCCCATATCCTAACATAATTAAGATATGGTCTCTTTCCTTTCCATATCTCATATGGAGTGGTTGGCACAGATTTGGTGGGAACCATATTCAATAGGTCTGCAGCTGTCTCCAGTGCATACCCCCAGAAGGAAATAGGTAACTCAGCTGTACTCATCATAGAGCGCACCATATCTAATAGGGTGCGATTCCTCCGCTCAGATACACCGTTGTGCTGTGGTGTATAGGGAGGAGTACGCTGAGAGAGAATCCCATTCTCTTTTAGATAATCTAGGAACTCACCGCTTAAGTATTCGCCTCCTCGATCAGATCGAAGAATCTTAATACTTTTGCCCGTTTGGTTCTCTACTTCGTGCTTATATTCTCTGAATTTCTCAAAAACTTCAGACTTGTGTTTCATCAGAAACACATGTCCGTATCTAGAGAGATCGTCAGTGAATGTAATGAAGTAGGAAGAACCGTTCCTGGCATGCGTAGACATGGGACCACATACATCACTATGTACCAGTCCTAAGAGTTCAGCAACTCTTTCTCCGTGTCCACTAAACGGAGCTTTGGTCATTTTTCCTTTGAGACATGAATGGCAAGTATCATAAGATGATAATTCGAACGGATTCAAATAACCATCCTTGTGTAACTTAGCCAGTCGTGTCGCATTGATATGACCAAGTCTACAATGCCACAAGTAGGATTCGTTCATATCTGAACTTTTCCTCTTGTGTGTGTTTTGTATATTCAGGACTGTATTCTGATTTAGAATGAATATGCCATTATGTAACGAGCCTGATGCAATCAACTTTTGATCTAGGAATATGTTCATAAGATTATCCTGTACTACAAAATTATATCCCTCTTTACTCAATAAAGAAACTGATATAATGTTGCACATCATGTTCGATATATAATAGCACTCATTTAGAATCAGTGTATTGCGACTTGGCAATACAAGGTGATATTCGCCAACTGCTTTGGCTGCAACATTTGCACCGTTCCCTACTAGAACGGAATGATCATCCTTTCCCAGTTCTCTACCTTTACGTAGCCCATGCATCTGTTTGCATATGTGGGATCCTGATCCGGTATCTAATACCCAGGACGTAGGGTGAACTGAGAAACAGTTCTCAATAACAAACACACCCGAAGAAGATGCATCAACATGCATGTTCTTTTGGGCGGCGTGAGAATCCAGATATTCTCTTGTTTCCTGTTCAGTCTTATAACTCTTATAAGAAAGAATGGGTCTAACGTTCCCTTGCTCAGTACAATAATCAGGTTCAGTCAATACATCCATATTATTATCTTGATTATGGCATGACATGGTCGCTACCTGGAGAGAGAGAGAAGAAAACACTTTTAGCGTATGCTCTTGCAAGATTAGATTGGTTATTATCTTATCTAATCAGGATGTCTCCCACTGTTTTTATCAAATCTACCTTAAAACCCTAAAAGGTAAGATTAGCCGGGATTAATTACACCCTACAATTTCCTCAATCTTTCAGCCAGATCAGTGTCGGTACTTTGAGGGAGGTTCCCCGTGCTTTCGTACGGACCTAATTAAAGTAAACCTCGTTTTCCCAGAGGCGTAACCCCGTTAACACTTTTCTAGACACCTACTTGAATGACTAATTGTCCTGTGTAAAACTCTCCCAGGAGTAACTCTTACTCGCAGTGGGTATCAGGATCCAACTATCTCATAGGAGGTATGCAATCTCATTGCAAATTTCAACACTTGAAATTCCTGATAATGTTTTTTACCCTTAGCATCCTATGACCTTGACGCAGGCCAACAAACTATAGTGCGCTAGTCAAGTTCAACCCGTCATTTCTTGATTCAATTAAACCCACCCGCACGACCCTTGACGCAGGCCAACAAAGTCGCACGACTACCCTAATCGAATCTGCATCATATGCATAAACAGATATATATTAGTTAGCTACCGCACACTACGTCTTGACGCAGGCCAACAAGCGTAGCACGAATACTAAATAATATCTATCTGAAATGACGGAGGGCTACGTAGGTTTTTCAGAAAAACCCTGAGCGTAATGAACATGATATCGTCGTAGAATCGAGTAGTTTTTGAAAAGGAGTGTTTTGAGGCTTTACTTAATTTCGCTAAAGGGGTCACTCCCGGTGAAGGGATCGTCGGCCCTTTCCTCATCGAATAAGGTGCAGGATATATCACATATACCGCTGTGCAAAGCAAAACACTAAAAACAATCAAAAGACAAACCGCGTTTTGCAGCATCTGCCAGTTTCGCTAAAGGAGTCACTCCCGGTGAAGGGATCTCGGTCCTTTCCTCATCGAATAAGGTGCAGGATATATCGTATATATCACTGTGCAAAGCAAAACTGTAGCTACCCTTTTTATAAAGTTTTTGATTCTACAACATCTTTAGGTTTCTTTTCTTTTATTAATCTCATTAATAAAAATCCCATCAGCTTATGCTTCCTAAGCATCACAGAAGAAACGAAAGCAGTAATATTTATATATCAGCATATATATATAGTATAAGCATTCGTCTCAGGCAGTAATATGATCTCATCACAGAACATTGCAGCAGAAGACCATATATGAAATATTGGATATACTAGGACGTCCGTGTTTTCAATACGAGACTGTATAAAACACGGATTCCACGGTCGCGATGAATAGCCAAACCCATATCCCAAGACCCCTACGAGAGCGGCAAGTAACACTGCCAATTCTAGGGTTAGGAGACCCGGTCTCGACTCCTCGAGATGGCCTCCCACTGGACCCTAGAACCCGGTTACTTGTGCTCCCCACCTTGGGTCTACCTGATGCGGAAAAGTAAATAATATACACTGGTGACAGCAACCGCAACCTGGAAGTGCCCCAAATAAAAGAATATTACATTACAAATGAATTTTACATGAATGAAAATAAAAACCCTCATCTCACATAAAACCCCCGGCTATTCTGATCGCGACGATCCAATATAACATATCACAGCAACATATAATATCTCATATCATCAACGTAAGTAAATATGCGCATCCCAATTGTCGTTGACATATAGCAACGAAACCGGCGATATCACATATTACACTTACGGTCACAGAAAAGAAGGTGTAAAACTACAATATTTGGAATCCACAATCACTTTAGACATCGTAAATCCGAAATATCACATACTCTGCATTTCATGCCCAACTCTATGAATTCCACATATTGTATCACATTCCAGATAAATACACAGTATTAAACTTTCCGAACAGATTATCAAACACCCAAAATTTCCTAAACTGCTCAACACTTGAGCGGGGTTCAAATAGTCCGAGAATATGTCACAGTACCGGTGATCCAGCCGTAGAAGGGTCAAGCCAACGCCTCACATGTGGCACGCCGTACTGCCCCAAACCCGAAGGTTCAAAAGGCAGTTCAAGACGGTCACATAATCGAGTTAAGGTTTGTTGTCTTCTAGAGGGTCCACCGCTTAACTTGTACAATTTTCACGAAAGATTTAAACCCGAATAAATTTCAACACTTGAAAGTTTGCCGTACCGGGAAACAGTAAGTTAATGATATCCGTTCAAATAGTTTAACAGTTTCTAAATATCCGGAAAGAAATACGAATTTAAAATTTCCGATCGAGCCTACTATTACAAAACAAACCCCAGAATTTTAAACACCTAAAACAGATTAAAAATACGTAGAATAGTCAGCAAGCACCTACGGTCTATACCATGAAGCCACGTGTCCCAATCCTACAGTTCCGCCGCGGAACCGCCGCGATAACCATGTTTCTGCCGCGGTTCCGCGCTCTGTTGGTGGAATTGTGGGCACGTGTTTCATGGTTATTTTTAGAATTCCCTGCTGATTTTTTTACATATTTTTAATTCAGAAAAATCCCAAAATTTAAAAAATTTCCAGAGAGGGGTCAAGTTTCGTCGTTTCGGGTTCGATCGGAGTTTTAACTTCGTAAACACATCGCCTAATGCTCTAGCTAGGCTCTGATACCACTGAAGGGTTCCTTGGCACTCTTGTGAAGGTTCATAAGGCATCAAACATGCCCGGATTAAATTTTAGACGTACCGAACAACCCAAAGCCGGGATCTTTGCTAGATTATCAGGGTTTAACATGCAATAAGATAACTTTTATCTAAGTGTGAGGGATTACAACCTTTGCAGTCCGCTCCTTCACTTCACAAGCTCCGAGTAGAAGTCCCTTTGCCGCGATCCACGATCTCCCGGACTCATGAGAGGCTCCACGACTCGAACGATCCATTCTAGCTTGTCGTAATCCAAATCTCCGATGATCTACCTTGAACTTGCTTCGACTCAAGCTTTCTCACTCAAAAAGAGAAGAACACACTAATCTCAAGGGCTAGATGAGATGAGGATGAGAGAGTAGTAATTTTGCTTTCCTTTTAAATCACTTTCTCAATTTTAATCATCACTTTAGGATTTTCAAGAGAGCTTCTTCAAGAAGAAGAAGAAGAAGAAGATAATGGAAATGATAATATCAAAAAACCTTTTGTGATGAATAGAATATAATCTATATGATTGAATTGTGAACCATGGTCAAGGATGAAAGGATAAGAATGTGTAGAGAAACAACTAGGGTTAGGGTTTGGTTAGGTTAAATGAATGTGTCATTCTAAATATCTTAAGAATGACAAAATAAGAAAGCTTCTAGAAGGAACTTGAAGCATCCAAGCCTAATCAAACCTTAACCTCAATTAATCATCCTTAAACATGTTTAACAATTAATCATATCATGTCACAATAATACATATCACATATATATTATATATTTGCAACAAAAGAAAATAATACAATTAACATATATCGCATATATATCAATGTATCATCCACTGAGAAAATGAAATAATAAAGCAAGCCAATATTAGTTAATATAATAATATATCATATATATATTATTATATATTAAATCATCGAATCAACACTTGATCCGACGATCCGGCTATATCGAATATTACCGACTAATATATCATGTACCGATTCATCGAATCAACACTTGATCCGATGACCCGGTTCATATCTTAATATCCTGAGAATATAATACGGTATCCCATATCGCATTATTCTCGTTCCTGCGCATATCACATATGTGCCACTACTCTGTTTCGCCTGAGCCAAGAAACCTCTGTGTAGGACTCTAAAGAATCGTCAATACGCCGGTAGCAGGTGATGATCATATCAAAACACCCACAAGCTGCAAGCGGTCAGCTAAACGTAACAGCCACCCAGGTACTGAGCGATCAGAAGATCAACAAGCTAGCCTATGCGTTCTCCAGTGAATCCGATCAGTAACACTCCCGTACAGTCCGGTCTGTTCGTCTGATATGTCGCATATCAAGTCTAGGGGTGGTATACGTCAGACCCCAGTAACCGATAAGTCGTGTCGATGTATGGCTCATAACGGGTCGAGAAACTACTAGTAACACTTACCAGTAAATCCCTATATCAGCCCTGGCCAGGGACTTCCAGTTATAGCCAATCGAACACAGCACAACATCAACTCCCTATACCGGGAGAGACGAATTCCCTCCTATCGCTCATTGCCTCCATGTGATTCGGGACTATACCCAAAAGCCACCGTTTTGCACGCCCTCTTGGACGTGGTAAGGTGGAAATCAAAGCACAGTGGGAATCACACAAGACTCCATGACGATCTCGGGTCTACAGACTACCCTGTACCTGTGTCACCGGAGAACTGCCATCTGACGTGTGGTATATCACCATCTGGGAGTTCTCGGCGAGTCCGTCCAGTGTACCCAGTCTCCACTGAGCACCCGTACACCATCTCTGATGTTTAACACCGATGGATATGGGATCATCCATCGCCCATCATATGGGTCAAGATGCGTATACGCTAGTCTACTCTGGTGTATCGATGCCCTGTCTCGATATACCCTCGACTAGGAACAGTTATAGGATGTACTCATCGACTACCGCGGCCCCACTAGTATGATCTCATCATAGTCCCAGTAGTCGAGTACAAACCCTAAGGGCTTTATCAACATGTGAGAGTAAAACAGTAAACCAATACAAGTCAACATGTTAAGATAAAGTGAAACCAAATAGCATACTATCATGACGAGCAAGAAAGTCATCTCTATATATAACCAAGCATCCATTATAATATACATCATATGTACAACAATGGCCTCTAGGGCATATACATAACTAACAGCTTTTGGGTACAGTCCCGAATCACATGGAGGCAATGAGCGATAGGAGGGGATTCGTCTCTCCCAGTATAGGGAGTTGATGTTGTGCTGTGTTCGATTGGCTATAACCAGAAATCCCTGGCCAGGGTTGCTGAGATTTACTGGTAAGTGTTATCAGTAGTTTCTCGAACTGTTATAGACCTCATATCGACACGACTTATCGAGCTACTGGGGTCTGACGTTTACCACCCCTAGGCGAGATATGCGACAGATCAGATGACGAGACCGGACTGTACGGGATTGTTACTGTTTGGATTCACAGGAGAAGTTACAGGCTTGCTTGTTGATCTTCTGAGCGCTCAATACCTGGGTAGCTGTTACGTTTAGCTGACCGCTTGCAGCTTGTGGGTGTTTGATATGATCATCACCTACTGCCGGCGTATTGACGATTCTTTAGAGTCCTACACAGAGGTTTCTTGACTCAGGCAAAATGGAGTAGGAGCACATATGTGATATGTGCGTGTAACGCCTTGAAAAGTCGTTTTGGTGTTTTCTTGAAATTCGGTGAAAATTCGGTATTTTTCCGAAAACCGTCTTTCTCGATATTTTGCAGTTTAGGGCTAATTATACTTAAAGTGGATAGGTAATTACTTGTTTTTAGTAGCTAATGAGTTTAATATGAAATTTTGGTCATTTAAAAATTTTTCCCTATTTTTCAATTTTTTTATATTATTTAAGCCGGTAAGAAAATACATTAAATAAGCGATAAATACAAATTTTTCCGGGCTAATTTTAATCTCTAAAATTATGATAATTATATTCTAGTGATAACATGAATTTTTAGTAATTTATTTTGATTTTTTTCAAATTTTTATGATTTGAAACGAAATTATTGATTTTTTTGGGCTAAAACTTGCAATTTTTGAGTTGTAGGGGGCCTTTTTGCATAAAATTTCTTTTGTAAAACCCCTCTATCTTTTCCCTCAGCCCAAGAACAGCCCAAGCCTTGGCCAAGACCAGAAATTTCTGGCCTCTCTCTTCTTGGGTTCTTTCTTGAGTTAAATTGATAGTTTATGGTATTAATTTAAATAAAATGGTTAATGTATGATACATTTGACTTTAGAAACTTGACCATGACTTTCCCCACTTGCCCATACCCTCCCCCATTCCCCTCCTCTGGCCGAAACCTGCACCATTTCCACCTCCATTATTTTCCTTCTCTTTATCTCTCATTTTCTTCAAAATTTGCAACAAAATTCAATAAATATCCACAAATCCTTCTCTTTTTCAACACAAAATCCTTGTGCTACCTCTTCTCAAGCCTAATATGGTTGAAATCATGTGGAAAGGAGGCATTTTTGGAGCAAACTTTCTTGCTTGATCCATTGATCAAGAGGTATAATTCCTATCTTGTTAAATTCTTTGTTTAAGTGCTTATATTATTTGGTTTAGTGATAATTTAGTGTAGTTAATCTAGATTTCTTAGATTTTGTTTGAAAATTGAAACTAGGGTTTGAAAGCCATAATAGTTAATTAAGTTATTTTATAGTTAATCTAGTTGTTAATGACTAATCTATTTGGTTACCTTGTTGATATAGTTTTCAATTATGCTAATTTGATTAAATTAGAAGTGTGAAATTTGCTTTTTAGGATTTTCAAGAAAAGGTTTTTGTATGGAAATGGTAATTGAAACATGATTAGTGAGTTGATTAAACCTAATTTGTGTTGATTAAACCTAATTTGCTATCTAGTGTTTTGCTAACCTTAACCTAAGTGGTTAA
Organism: Agapanthus africanus; assembly: GCA_030015575.1. Classification (NCBI taxonomy): domain Eukaryota; kingdom Viridiplantae; phylum Streptophyta; class Magnoliopsida; order Asparagales; family Amaryllidaceae; genus Agapanthus; species Agapanthus africanus. The sequence continues at coordinate 124,734,259 of JASDDO010000031.1, forward strand.
TTTGCTTATTAGGCTAAAATGTAGTGTTAAAGTAAGGATTTCATATATAGTTTGGGTTATGTTTGCTAAGTACAAAAATCAAGAAAATGTTTTGTTATGTAAATTAGGTTTTTAAGCTTAGTTAATGGTTTAGAATTTGTGTATTGGCTAACTTTTTGGTTAGTTTGGAATGTTGGTGTTGGGTGGTGTTGACTTTGTCGCTATATTGTCGATGTTTGCATCAAATTGCAATTTCTGCTTACTAGATTTTTATAGAAATTATGTGATGAATTAATTGTGACATCTTGATGATTTTGTTGGCTTGTCCTACGACTTTTAGGATGCGTGAGTGCGGTTCTTGGGTAGTCGGGTTTTAGTTTTGCCGGGTGACTCAAATCGGCGTTTTTGGCAGTTTTTGCGATTTTCGCGTGTGTCCGCGCACTTTGTGCACGTTGTACCTAGCTAGCGAACTTTAGTAGTTTCGTTGGGGTTTTGCGTCGTTCTTGATACGTAACCTTATGCTTGGTATTGATGTAAATTCCAGGTTCGGTCGCGGAGACGTCAGACGCGGCGCGAAAGGGAAAGGCGGTGATTGGACACAGCTAGCCAGGGATCCCGGTGAGTAGATTTAACATCTACGGGGGACGATCGTCTGGATGGCGCAAGTCGCCCGATAGATTTAGTAAACTGGAAAATAGTAAATTGGATAATCACTTGTGACATTAGAATAATCTGGCATGATAATTGCTGCAATTAGATCGATAGGTTATACCCATATACGCAAACTCAATTGTAGGACACATGCACCATTACCAGGTTTTTATATGCAGCACGAGCACTATTCATGTTTACACACACACCCTGGTAATTGCCATGCCACCACACTAGATAACCTTTAATTTAAACCTTTTACTAATTAATACTTAAATTGTGCTATTTTCTTAAAATGAAACCGTAGGATTGCTATTCATGTGCATGTACTTCATCATATTCATTGTTCATGCTTAATACATTAATCACACATCGCAACTTGATTATTGATATCATACGCATTCATTAGCATTGATATATGCACTTATGAGGATTTCTTGAGATTTTATGATATTGCTGGATTTCGGGGGAAAGCCGCAAAATTTCCAAACTTGTGATATTTTTAAAACATGTAAATTGCGGTTTTCTAGTGATGTAAGTGTCGTCCACCATGAGTTTGCTGTGGCTTTGGAAATCCGTGTCGAGGAGTGGAGGAACCGGCACGGGTACATGGTGGGCCCGGTAAGGTACCCCGGGGCAAGAGGAATGTGGTGATGACGTTGAGCCTGGCAGGGGACGGATTACCTACCGGTGACTGTTTGGGACGGCGGATATCCAGAGGATACCGACCGTGGCCGCTAGATGATGAGATATTGATATTTGAGATGGGTCAGCCGGACGGCTGAGGCCAGAGATACATTATGAGATTTGAGACAGCTTTTGGGGTGTCGTTGCTGGACACCGATTTTCGTCGATTTATCGACATTTGCTGGCATTCTAAAAGAGTTTCAAAAACAAAAAGAGATAAGATATTTTTATATATAAACCTATTGAGACCTCAGATATTCATGTTGCATACATATTAGTACACTGATGTTATATACACACCTGCTAGTGCATCCAGTCATACCTGTATTTTAGATGCTAGGATGCTTGTGTGCATGCATACGATAGCCTTTGTAGATGCTATTTATTACTCACGAGTTGGCAACTCACCCCCGTTGTGCCACAGTCTTTTGCAGGTCCGCTCCGTCAGTTCAGTAGCGGCGGGCGCACTTGTCTTTTGCCTCTTTTGCCTGAGCTCGAGATTTGCTCATAGGTGGGTTATGTTATTTTTGTACCACCTTGTATATTCTTGTATCTAGTGTACTCCATCTACTGTTCTACCAGATTATTGTATATTGACCTAGAGATGAGACTGTGAGGTTTGTGGATTTTATACTGTATTTGGGGTCGAGCTCACTTGAGCCGACATGCTACTTTTTCATGCTTCCTTATGCTTTATTATGCTTTATTATGCTTGTTGTCATTTACATTGCGTGGGATTTGTGACCGCCGTATGGCGAAGAGCTAGCTCCCGCTTGGGGATGCCCTATTTTGTTGGATTCATGTATATATTTTGTTGTACCCATTTTTGGGGGCCAGTATTTACAAAGGAGACTCTGCCGAAATTTTCGGGAAAAATTGGTATTGTTTTTAAAAGTGTTTTTCATGACTTATTTGATAAACTTGCTTTCAAATGATTGGGTTTTCTTCACTCTTTTGCTTAATGGGTTTTGTTTTCTGGGCTTTGGCTTACTTATTTTACGGACGCCTTTAGACGTTTCGTAAACTTAAGTGCCAGTCACGTTCCGTACCCTGCGGGTCGTGACAAAGTTGGTATCAGAGCGATAGGTTTTACCTTTGTGAGTGTAGGATGACCCTTGGTAGATGGAGTAAGTGACTTAAGCAGGGTAACGTAGCGTGCGTATGTCCGCGGCATACTTACGATACGGTACTCCGTCTAAGTGACTTTAGGATACTTGCTTGGAAATTTCCTTCTTCAATTCCGTGTATCCTATGATCCTATTGCACTGTTCTTACTATCCGTTTTCCTGTAACAGCCACTATGCCGCCGAAGGCTACGAGGGCACAGAGGGCTGCCGCCAGAGACGAGATTCGAGCTGGCTCGTCCGAGACTAGGACTGAGCAGGGTGGTATGCCTACGCCGCTGGGACAGACCGATCCACCTTCCCCAGGCCGTATGGATAGGCTCGAGACCGGTATGGAGGAGTTGCGACAGATGATGGGAGGCATGCAGGAGCTGCGTCAGATGGTAGGATCCCTAGTTGCAGCCAGTCGTACACCGAGGCCGGATGACGTACCTACTACATCACAGACGACCATGATACCTGCTCCTACTACCACCACCGTGGCCATTCCGGTTTCACTACAGGATTTCATGAGGCTGAGACCTCCAGTATTCACCGGCACCGAGGCAGCGGAGGACCCACAGACGTTCCTTGACAGTTTAGCCAGGATCTGCCGTTCGCTGAGATGTTCGGATGATCGATGGGTAGAGCTTGCGAGTTTCCGACTAGAGGGTCTCGCGCAGACATGGTGGGAGTCAGTCTTGAGAGGTCGAGCTGCAGATCTGCCGCCTATGACTTGGGCCGAGTTTACAGCAGTCTTTCTAGCCCGTTTCCTTCCAGAGAGCGTTCGTGACGCCAGAGCTCGCAGTTTCGAGGCCTTAGTCAAGACACCTGGGATGACGGTGTCTGAGTATGACATCCAGTTTACTCAGTTATCCCGATATGCTCAGTATTTGGTGGATACCGAGGAGAAGATGGTGAAGAGGTTCGTACAGGGACTTGATGCCCAGCTATATCTTGCCATTGGCGCCCAGCGCTACGAAACTTATTCAGCTGCTAGGGATACGGCATTGCGGATGGAGGCACGCATATCACAGACTTCGGCCGTTTCTGGGCCGAAGAGGATGCGCACCGATGTACCACCTCAGAGGCAGCGCGCCAGATTCTTTCCGAGAGATAGGCCTGGCAGAGGATTTGGGCGGGGACAGTTATATGGTTCTTATTCCCAGGGGCAGCAGCCGTCGCCAGGATGTTTTGGGTGCGGGAGTTTGCACCATCTTGTCAGAGACTGCCCGGTGAGACGACAGGCAGCAGCGACAGTTCCGCACGTGACCCTACCACCATCACCACCCCCTCCTCAGAGAGCCCTACTTCCTACCCCAGGCGATGCTCCACGCCAGTTAGGTGCACCGAGAGGCCGTGGACGCGGCGGTCCTGTTCAGAGAGGACGAGGAGGCAGAGGCCGAGGTCGAGGTCAGCCCGCTATCGGTGGAGGACAGGCCCGAGTATTTGCTTTGACACCGCAGGATGCGCAGGCATCCAATGCCGTTGTGACAGGTACCTTGCCAGTTTGTTCTTTCGACGCACGGGTATTATTCGACCCAGGTTCCACACATTCGTACGTCTCTACACACTTTGCACCGATGTTGGGCCGTGAGTCGTCATCGTTAGACCAGCCGCTTGTTGTTGTTACTCCGGTAGGCGAGTCGTTTGTCGCTCGGTTTGTATTTCGTTTGTGTTCCGTTCGTATCGGGGAGAGGGATTCATCAGTTGATTTGATACTCCTCGATATGTTGGACTTTGATGTGCTTCTGGGCATGGATTGGCTAGCCACTTGTTATGCTTCGGTGGACTGCCGTGAGAAGGCAGTCAGATTTAGCTTTCCGGGAGAGCCAGTCCTTGTTATTCAGGGGGACCGCAGTGTCGCCCTTCCCAGCTTAATTTTGTCTCTTCGCGCTGGTCAGCTCTTGCGGAAGGGATGTCAGGGATTCTTAGCGTTTGTTTGTGATACTCGAGCTACAGAGGTTCCGTTGGACCAGGTCCCGGTAGTTTGTGAGTTCCCTGATGTTTTCCCTGATGAGCTACCTGGGCTACCGCCTGAGCGCGATGTTGAGTTCTGCATTGATTTGATTCCCGGCTCGGGGCCTATTTCTATACCGCCTTATCGGATGGCCCCGGCAGAGCTTCGAGAGCTGAAGGATCAGTTGCAGGATTTGTTGGATAAGGGGCTTATTCGACCGAGTGTTTCTCCGTGGGGTGCTCCGGTCCTGTTTGTCAAGAAGAAGGATGGAAGTTTGCGCTTATGTATCGACTACCGCCAGCTGAACAAAGTTACCGTTCGGAACAGATATCCGTTGCCGCGCATTGATGATTTGTTCGACCAGCTTCAGGGTGCGGGATATTTTTCGAGGATCGACTTGCGATCAGGATACCATCAGCTGCGAGTTCGACAGGAGGATATACCGAGGACAGCTTTCCGTACACGCTATGGCCACTACGAGTTTTTGGTGATGTCGTTCGGACTCACCAACGCCCCAGCAGCATTTATGGATTTGATGAACCGTACATTCAGGCCGTATCTTGACTTGTTCATCATCGTGTTTATCGACGATATCTTGGTGTACTCCCGGAGCAGAGAGGAGCACGAGCAGCACTTGCGGATTACGTTACAGACTCTGAGGGAGCATCAGCTGTTCGCGAAGTTCTCCAAGTGTGCTTTCTGGCTGGACAGCGTCGGATTCTTAGGTCACGTGGTTACGAGAGACGGCATTTGTGTGGACCCGAAGAAGATTGAGGCTGTTCAGCAGTGGCCCCGACCTACATCGGTTACTGAGATCCGTAGTTTTCTAGGCTTGGCGGGCTACTACAGGCGTTTTGTTCAGGACTTCTCCCGTATAGCTGCACCGTTGACCGGTTTGACCCGGAAGGGAGTTCCTTTCGTTTGGACAGAGGAGTGCGAGCGCAGTTTTCAGCAGCTGCGGACATGTTTGACTACGGCGCCGGTATTATCTTTACCTTCGGGATCAGGCGGATTTGTTGTCTACTGTGATGCTTCGCGAGTGGGATTAGGATGCGTTTTGATGCAGCATGGCCGGGTGATCGCTTATGCTTCTCGGCAGTTGAAGAAGCATGAACAGAACTACCCCACTCATGATTTGGAGATGGCTGCAGTGGTCTTTGCACTGAAGATTTGGCGACATTACCTTTACGGCGAGTCATGTCAGATATTCACCGATCACAAGAGCTTAAAGTACATATTTCAGCAGCGAGACCTGAACCTCAGACAGCGTCGTTGGATGGAGTTGGTGAAAGACTACGACTGCGAGATCTTATATCACCCCGGCAAGGCGAATGTGGTGGCAGATGCGTTGAGTAGGAGGCCCGGGGGTAGTCTATCCTTTTTGCGCGCAGTGCAGAGGCAGTCGTCAGCAGATTGGCAGACGTTATGCGACAGCCGAGTTGAGTTCGAGTTCACTCAGACAGGGGGACAGCTCGCGCATGTTCGTGCACGCCCACAGTTGCTTGACCGTATATATGAGGCACAGCGTAGTGACGACCGTTTCTCAGAGATCATGGCACAGATGGGACAGGGCAGATTTTCCGAGTTCATGGTTGACGATCAGGGGATTTTACGATATGGATCTAGACTGTGCGTACCAGATGCTGATGGATTACGGCGCGACATTCTCGAGGAGGCACACCGATCAGTGTATAGTGTCCACCCCGGTTCCACCAAGATGTACCATGATATGAGAGAGACCTACTGGTGGGACGGGATGAAGAGGGACATTGCGGAGTTCGTTTCGAGATGCCTGACTTGTCAGCAAGTCAAGGCCGAGCACCAGAGGCCCGCAGGAGAGCTACAGCCGTTACCCATTCCAGAGTGGAAATGGGAGCAGATTTCGATGGACTTCGTTGTGGGTCTACCCAGGACCAGTCGAGGGTACGACTCCATCTGGGTGATCGTGGATAGATTGACGAAAGCGGCTCACTTCCTGCCAGTGAAGACGACTTTCAGCTTCGCTCAGTATGCTCAGCTCTATATTGACGAGATCGTGCGACTACATGGCGTACCGACTTGTATCGTGTCAGATCGAGGCACTCAGTTCACCAGCCGACTTTGGCAGAGACTTCAGGAGGCTTTGGGCACTCGTTTGAGCTTCAGCACAGCGTTTCATCCGCAGACAGACGGACAGTCAGAGCGGACCATTCAGACTCTCGAGGACATGCTCAGAGCGTGCGTTTTAGACTTTGGGGGTAGCTGGGATCGTCATTTACCTCTAGTGGAGTTCTCCTACAACAACAGCTTCCAGGATACTATTCAGATGGCACCTTTCGAGGCATTGTATGGGAGGAGATGCAGATCGCCCGTTTGTTGGACAGAGCTCAGCGAGAGCAGTATTTTGGGGCCGCAGCTTGTTGAGGAGACGACAGCGAAGATACAGTTGATCCGAGACCGGATGAGAGCGGCTCAGAGCAGGCAGAAATCGTATGCAGACAGGCGCCGTCGCAGTTTAGAGTTCGCAGTTGGCGACCATGTTTTTCTGAAGGTCTCACCGATGAAGGGCGTGATGCGTTTTGGGCGAAAGGGGAAGCTTAGCCCTAGATTCGTAGGTCCCTTCGAGATCCTCGAGCGTGTCGGCGCTGTTGCATATCGTTTGGCTCTTCCACCCAGCTTTCCCGATGTTCACCCCGTTTTTCATGTTTCGATGCTCCGCAAGTACCTTCACGACCCTTCGCATGCGATTCAGCACCCGACAGTCCAGCTAGAGCGCGACCTTTCCTTTGCAGAGCAGCCGGTGGCCATCCTGGATCGGCAGGTGAAGAAGTTGAGATCGAAGATTATACCAACCGTCAAGGTCCTTTGGCGTAGCCCGAGCAGCGAGGAGGTTACCTGGGAGACCGAGGGCGAGATGAGGAAGAAATATCCCCATCTCTTTGAAGGTACGCGTAGCTATATTTTTAAATTCGGGGACCGAATTTCTTTAAGGGGGGAAGATTGTAACGCCTTGAAAAGTCGTTTTGGTGTTTTCTTGAAATTCGGTGAAAATTCGGTATTTTTCCGAAAACCGTCTTTCTCGATATTTTGCAGTTTAGGGCTAATTATACTTAAAGTGGATAGGTAATTACTTGTTTTTAGTAGCTAATGAGTTTAATATGAAATTTTGGTCATTTAAAAATTTTTCCCTATTTTTCAATTTTTTTATATTATTTAAGCCGGTAAGAAAATACATTAAATAAGCGATAAATACAAATTTTTCCGGGCTAATTTTAATCTCTAAAATTATGATAATTATATTCTAGTGATAACATGAATTTTTAGTAATTTATTTTGATTTTTTTCAAATTTTTATGATTTGAAACGAAATTATTGATTTTTTTGGGCTAAAACTTGCAATTTTTGAGTTGTAGGGGGCCTTTTTGCATAAAATTTCTTTTGTAAAACCCCTCTATCTTTTCCCTCAGCCCAAGAACAGCCCAAGCCTTGGCCAAGACCAGAAATTTCTGGCCTCTCTCTTCTTGGGTTCTTTCTTGAGTTAAATTGATAGTTTATGGTATTAATTTAAATAAAATGGTTAATGTATGATACATTTGACTTTAGAAACTTGACCATGACTTTCCCCACTTGCCCATACCCTCCCCCATTCCCCTCCTCTGGCCGAAACCTGCACCATTTCCACCTCCATTATTTTCCTTCTCTTTATCTCTCATTTTCTTCAAAATTTGCAACAAAATTCAATAAATATCCACAAATCCTTCTCTTTTTCAACACAAAATCCTTGTGCTACCTCTTCTCAAGCCTAATATGGTTGAAATCATGTGGAAAGGAGGCATTTTTGGAGCAAACTTTCTTGCTTGATCCATTGATCAAGAGGTATAATTCCTATCTTGTTAAATTCTTTGTTTAAGTGCTTATATTATTTGGTTTAGTGATAATTTAGTGTAGTTAATCTAGATTTCTTAGATTTTGTTTGAAAATTGAAACTAGGGTTTGAAAGCCATAATAGTTAATTAAGTTATTTTATAGTTAATCTAGTTGTTAATGACTAATCTATTTGGTTACCTTGTTGATATAGTTTTCAATTATGCTAATTTGATTAAATTAGAAGTGTGAAATTTGCTTTTTAGGATTTTCAAGAAAAGGTTTTTGTATGGAAATGGTAATTGAAACATGATTAGTGAGTTGATTAAACCTAATTTGTGTTGATTAAACCTAATTTGCTATCTAGTGTTTTGCTAACCTTAACCTAAGTGGTTAATTTGCTTATTAGGCTAAAATGTAGTGTTAAAGTAAGGATTTCATATATAGTTTGGGTTATGTTTGCTAAGTACAAAAATCAAGAAAAGGTTTTGTTATGTAAATTAGGTTTTTAAGCTTAGTTAATGGTTTAGAATTTGTGTATTGGCTAACTTTTTGGTTAGTTTGGAATGTTGGTGTTGGGTGGTGTTGACTTTGTCGCTATATTGTCGATGTTTGCATCAAATTGCAATTTCTGCTTACTAGATTTTTATAGAAGTTATGTGATGAATTAATTGTGACATCTTGATGATTTTGTTGGCTTGTCCTACGACTTTTAGGATGCGTGAGTGCGGTTCTTGGGTAGTCGGGTTTTAGTTTTGCCGGGTGACCCAAATCGGCGTTTTTGGCAGTTTTTGCGATTTTCGCGTGTGTCCGCGCACTTTGTGTACCTAGCTAGCGAACTTTAGTAGTTTCGTTGGGGTTTTGCGTCGTTCTTGATACGTAACCTTATGCTTGGTATTGATGTAAATTCCAGGTTCGGTCGCGGAGACGTCAGACGCGGCGCGAAAGGGAAAGGCGGTAATTGGACACAGCTAGCCAGGGATCCCGGTGAGTAGATTTAACATCTACGGGGGACGATCGTCTGGATGGCGCAAGTCGCCCGATAGATTTAGTAAACTGGAAAATAGTAAATTGGATAATCACTTGTGACATTAGAATAATCTGGCATGATAATTGCTGCAATTAGATCGATAGGTTATACCCATATACGCAAACTCAATTGTAGGACACATGCACCATTACCAGGTTTTTATATGCAGCACGAGCACTATTCATGTTTACACACACACCCTGGTAATTGCCATGCCACCACACTAGATAACCTTTAATTTAAACCTTTTACTAATTAATACTTAAATTGTGCTATTTTCTTAAAATGAAACCGTAGGATTGCTATTCATGTGCATGTACTTCATCATATTCATTGTTCATGCTTAATACATTAATCACACATCGCAACTTGATTATTGATATCATACGCATTCATTAGCATTGATATATGCACTTATGAGGATTTCTTGAGATTTTATGATATTGCTGGATTTCGGGGGAAAGCCGCAAAATTTCCAAACTTGTGATATTTTTAAAACATGTAAATTGCGGTTTTCTAGTGATGTAAGTGTCGTCCACCATGAGTTTGCTGTGGCTTTGGAAATCCGTGTCGAGGAGTGGAGGAACCGGCACGGGTACATGGTGGACCCGGTAAGGTACCCCGGGGCAAGAGGAATGTGGTGATGACGTTGAGCCTGGCAGGGGACGGATTACCTACCGGTGACTGTTTGGGACGGCGGATATCCAGAGGATACCGACCGTGGCCGCTAGATGATGAGATATTGATATTTGAGATGGGTCAGCCGGACGGCTGAGGCCAGAGATACATTATGAGATTTGAGACAGCTTTTGGGGTGTCGTTGCTGGACACCGATTTTCGTCGATTTATCGACATTTGCTGGCATTCTAAAAGAGTTTCAAAAACAAAAAGAGATAAGATATTTTTATATATAAACCTATTGAGACCTCAGATATTCATGTTGCATACATATTAGTACACTGATGTTATATACACACCTGCTAGTGCATCCAGTCATACCTGTATTTTAGATGCTAGGATGCTTGTGTGCATGCATACGATAGCCTTTGTAGATGCTATTTATTACTCACGAGTTGGCAACTCACCCCCGTTGTGCCACAGTCTTTTGCAGGTCCGCTCCGTCAGTTCAGTAGCGGCGGGCGCACTTGTCTTTTGCCTCTTTTGCCTGAGCTCGAGATTTGCTCATAGGTGGGTTATGTTATTTTTGTACCACCTTGTATATTCTTGTATCTAGTGTACTCCATCTACTGTTCTACCAGATTATTGTATATTGACCTAGAGATGAGACTGTGAGGTTTGTGGATTTTATACTGTATTTGGGGTCGAGCTCACTTGAGCCGACATGCTACTTTTTCATGCTTCCTTATGCTTTATTATGCTTTATTATGCTTGTTGTCATTTACATTGCGTGGGATTTGTGACCGCCGTATGGCGAAGAGCTAGCTCCCGCTTGGGGATGCCCTATTTTGTTGGATTCATGTATATATTTTGTTGTACCCATTTTTGGGGGCCAGTATTTACAAAGGAGACTCTGCCGAAATTTTCGGGAAAAATTGGTATTGTTTTTAAAAGTGTTTTTCATGACTTATTTGATAAACTTGCTTTCAAATGATTGGGTTTTCTTCACTCTTTTGCTTAATGGGTTTTGTTTTCTGGGCTTTGGCTTACTTATTTTACGGACGCCTTTAGACGTTTCGTAAACTTAAGTGCCAGTCACGTTCCGTACCCTGCGGGTCGTGACAGTGCGGGACCGAGGATAATGCGATATGTGATACCGTATTCTATTCTCGCGATATTTGATATCAGCCGATTCATCGGATCAAGTGTTGATTCGATGAATCGGTACGGATAAATATTAGTCGGTTATATATGATATAGCCGGATTGTCGGATCAAGTGTTGATTCGATATTTTAATGTATAATAATATATATGATATATTAAATTACATTAACTAATATTTGCTCACTAAAAGATTCTTTTTCTCACTCGGGTAATACATTGATATATATGCGATATATGTTAAATGTATTATTTTATTTTGTTACAATAAATATTGTATATGTGATATATAATATTGTAACATATTATAATTATTAATGCAACATGATTAGAGGAGTTTAAACATGATTAGGGTTTGGATTAGGGTTAAACCTTCTAGTTGATTCTAGAAGCTTTACTTTGTCATGATAAAGATATTTGTGTTGATCTTTATCCATGACTCACCCTTTGACCTAACCCAAACCCTAACCCTAACCCTAGTAAACTCTCTACAATGGTTAAGTGAACCATGGTTGCATAAATAATTATGATAACATTTTCTATTCATCAAAAATGATTGATCTTCTTCTTCCTCCTTCATTCTTCCATGAAAAAGCTTGCTTGATTTTTCAAAGGTGATGAATAATTGTGAGAAAAAGATAAATAAAGAGAGCAAAAATCCTACTTCATCATCCTCATCTTCCCTTGCCATTTAGATGAGGGTGTTCACATCATTTCATGAGTGTTAGCTTGTGTTAAAGAAACTTCGAGGTAGATCATCTTAGTATCGAAGATCAGAAGCAAAGGTTGCGTCTTTCTCTTCGTGGAACCTCTCGAGAGTCCGGATCCCGATGATCGCAGCGAAGGGACCACAACACGGAGCATATGAAGTGAAGGACCGGATCTACAAAGGTTGTAATCCCTCTCACTTATTGTTAAATTGTTTAGCATGCTTGTTTTCGCCTAATCTCTACTTTAAAGTTCCGTATTCGGGTTGTTCGGCACGGATAAATTTTAAATCGGGCATGGTTGATGCCTCGTAGACCCTTGTGCGCGTGCCTAGCAACCCTACAGTGGTATCAGAGCTAAGCTAGAGCTTTAGGCGAAGTTTAGACGGAGTTTGAAGTCCGAACGAACCCGAAACCCGATCACAAATTGCTCTCTGTACTTTTTCTAAAATCTGGTGTTTTTCGAAATTAAAAATGCTTAAAAAATTCAGCAGGAAATTTTAAGAATTACGACGCAAAAATATTTTGATGAACAGTAAATCTCGAGGCGGAACCGCGGCAGAAGCATGCCTTCTGCGGCGGTTCCGCGGCGAAAAGGTGACGTCATGGTACACTGTTTGCACAGTAACTCCTATTATTTTATGCTGGATTTTCTGGGTATTTTTAAAATTTATTCAAGAGTTGAATTTTCTGGAGTTGTTTTCGGGATTCGGTGTTTCGATCGGGGTATCAAATTTTGTCTATGTGGTTTTCCGGATAACTTTTAGAAACTGTTAAAAAGTTCGAACGGATATCAATAACTCACTTTTTCCCCTGTCAGAAAATTTTTCGAAAGTTGGATTTTTCCTCGTGTTTAAGAATGTTCTAAGTCGTGCAAGTAACTCGATGGACCCTCTAGAAGACAACAAACCTTAACTCGATTATGTGACCGTCTTGAACTGCCTTTTGAACCTTAGGGTTTGGGGCAGTACGGCGTGCCACATGTGAGGCGTTGGCTTGACCCTTCTACGGCTGGATCATTGGTACTGTGGCATGTGATGAACGTTTTTAAACTGATTTCAAGTGTTGAGATATATTGGGGAAATCTTGGGTACTTGACAATTCGATCGGAAAGTTTAACTTTTTATATTTATCTGGAATGTGATACAATAATTGGAATCCACAGGTAGTTATGTGATAACTAATTTGAATATTATAAACATAGCAGTTTAGTCTTAGATGATTGGTTGCCACGGAATTTTGATGTGATCAAAAGTCCGTCGCAATCACGTAGCGTACGCGGATACTCGCCGGGTAAACTTAATAGACAGCTTCACTCCATAGCCCCGACCAAGTGACTGTAGGAGAACCCCGTCGCCGAAAGCATCCGTTCGGGTGCTCCCGGTAGCGGTGTTCCGCCTTGGTGCACTTCGTCGACGGTATCGGGGGTGCGGCCGTCTACTAAAGTTTGCGACGAGCATTCGATCAGGTTGTCGGGAATCTTGTTGAATTGCCCGACTTGATATTGAAAAGAGTTTTCGATAATGAGACTAAAATGCGGGGTTTATAATTGTTAGGCATGCGATGTCTAAAGGAATTCATTTGGTTAGGCATGCGATGTCTAAGGAGGTTGCGGATTCCAACTGTTGTAGTTTTACACTTTCTTTTCTGTGACCGTAAGCGTAGTATGTGGTGTATCGCCGGCTTCGTTGCTATACATCAACGACAATCGGGATACGCACACTTGCTTACGTTGATGATATGAGATATTATGTGTTGCTGTGATATGTTATATTGGATCGTCGTGTTTGAATAGCCGGGGGTTTTATGTGAGATGAGAGTTTTTCTTTTTCATTCATGTAAAATTCATTTGTATGTAATATTCTTTTATTGGGGCACTTCCAGGTAGCGGAAGATGTCACCGTTGTATATTATTTACTTTTCCGCATTAGGTAGACCCAAGGCGGGGAGCACAAGTAACCGGGTTCTAGGGTCCAGTGGGAGACCATCTCGAGGAGTCGAGACCGGGTCTCCTAACCCTAGAATTGGCAGTATTACTTGCCGCTCTCGTAGGGGTCTAGGGATGTGGGTTTGGCTATTCATCGCGACCGTGGAATCCGTGTTTTATAATGGCTCGTATTGAAAACACGGACGTCCTAGTATATCCAATATTTCATATATGTTCTTCTGCTGCAATGTTCTGTGATGAGATCATATTACTGCCTAAGACGAATGTTTATATATTATATATATGAGATATATGTTATATTGCAGATTTCGTTTCAAAAGAGATGCTTGTGAAGCATAATTAAAATGGGACTTCATTAATGAGATTAATGAAATAAAAGAAACCTAAGATGTTATAGAAACTTGTTTATAAAAACTTGTAGCTACAGTTCTTGCTTTGCATAGCGGTGTTCCTTGTAGAACATCCAGCACCTTATTCGATAAGGAAAGGACCGAGATCCCTTCACCGGGAGTGACTCCTTTAGCGATAACTGGCAGATGCTACAAACTCGGTTTGTCTTTTGATTGCTACTATAGTTCTTGCTTTGCACAGCGGTATATATGATATATCCTGCACCTTATTCGATGAGGAAAGGGTCGACGATCCCTTCACCGGGAGTGACCCCTTTAGCAAAACTAGAAAAGCCTCAAAAACACTCCATTTAAAATCACTCGATTCTACATCGATATCAAGTTCATTACGCAAAGGGTTTTCTGAAAAACCCGTCGTAGCCCTCCGTCATTTCAGATAAGTACTAGTTAGTATTCGTGCTACGGTAGTTTGGCATTCGTCAAGGCGTAGTGTGCGGTAGCTAAATAGTATTTATCTGCTTATGCATATGATGCGATTGGATTAGGGTATTCGTACGGCGTTGTTTGGCATGCGTCAAGGGTCGTGCGGGTGGGTTTAATTCAATCAAGAAATGTACGGGTTGAACTTGACTAGCGGACTATGGGTTGTTTGGCATGCGTCAAGGTCATAGCACGCTAGGGGTAAAATATTATTGGGAATTTCAAGTGTTGAAATTTGCAATGAGATTGCATACCTTCTATGAGATAGTTGGATCCCGATACCCGCTGCGAGTAAGAGTTACTCCTGGGAGAGTTTTACACATTACAATTAGCCGATCAAGTAGGTGTCTAGAAAGGTGTCAACGGGGTTACGCCTCTGGGAAAACGAGGTTTACATTAATTAGGTTCGTGCGAAAGCACGGGGGGCCTCCCTCAAAGTACCGACACTGGCCTGGCTGAAAGATTGGCGAACTTGTAGCGTGTAATTAATCCCGGCTAGTCTTTCCTTTTAGGGTTTGAAGGAAGATTTGACTAAAACAGTGGGAGACATCCTGATTAGATATATTAGATAACCAATCTAATCTTGCAAGAGCATACGCTGAGTGTTTTCTTCTCTCTCTCTCCAGGTAGCGACTATATCACGCCTTAATCAAGATAATAAAACGGATATATTGACCGAACCCGCTTGTTATACTGAGCTGGGGAACGTTGGTCCCGCTCCAACTTATAATTGTTATAAGACAGAGCAGGAAATTGGGGAATACCAGATTTCCCGTGCCGCCCAAACGAAGAAAGTGCATGTTAATGCATCATCTTCGGGTGTGTTCATTACATAGAACTGTTTCTCAGTATCCTTTACGTCCTGGGTATGTGATACCGGATCAGGATCCCGCATATGTAATATGTTACATAGGGCTACAAATAGGTAGAGAACTGAGAACGGGTGATAAGTTTCATGAGACAGAAAACGGTGCAAGTGTTGTAGCCAAGTCTGTTGGTCACTGTCACCCTGTATTACCAGAATACATTGATTCTGAACAAATGTTATTAGATACCGAACCTGATCTAACAAAATCATATCAGTCTCTTTATTAGTAAAGAAGGATATAATTTTGTATTGTTGGATAATGTTTTGAACATTTCCTATATCAAGAGTTGATCGGTTCAGGCACGTTATCTAAAATCATTGACGTTCTAAATCAAACTACAGTTCTTAGTATACAGAACACACACAAGAGGAAGAGTTCAGAAATGAATGAATCCTTCTTGAGGTATTGTAGACTAGGTCATATCAATGCGACCCGACTGGCTGAAGTTACATATAGATGCATATTTAAATTAGTTTGAATTTACATCTTGTGAAACTTGCCGGTCATGTCACAAAGATAAGATGATCACAACTCTGTTTATTGGAAACAGAGAAAGAGTTAGTGAACCCTTGGGATTGATACATGCTGATGTATGAAAGTCCCCTGTCTACATATGCCAAGATCGGTTCTTTGTACTTCATTACATTCTCTGATAATCTCTCAAGATTCAGACATATGTTCCTGTTGAAACACAAGTCCGAACCTTTTGAGATATTCACAGAATATAAGTTAGAAGTAGAGAACCAAAATAAGGATATAAGTATTATGTCCTTTGATGAGATCAAGGAGGAGAATACTTGAGCATGGAATTCCTGGACTATTCTAAAGGAGAATGAGATTCTCTCTCAGCATTACTCCTCCGTATACACCATAGCACGATGGTATATCGGGGCGGAGCAGTAGCACCCTATTCGATATGGTGTGCTCTATGATGAGTACTACTGAGTTTCCTATTTCCTTTTGGGAGTTATGCGCTTGAGAAGCTGCATACCGATTGAATAGGGTTCAAATCAAATCAGTAACCTACCACTTCATATGTGATATGGAATGGGAAGAGCCCATATCTTAAGTTTGTTAAGATATGGGGTTGTCCGGCCTATGTCTAAAAGAAAAATCCGGACAAGCTCGAGGCAAGGTCTGTTATGTAGAACTGGAATGGTTCCATCTATACAAACTGCAGCTGATGATTTGGTAGAACCAAAGGATTCAATAGTTTCCAACGAACCTCAGCCTCTCCGCCGATCTAGTACGGTTTCTCACCCACCTAAGAGATACTTCAGTTTCTCTATGACAGTGGGAGAGAGGATTGCATCATGAGATGATGACCTAACTAGTTTCGAGCTGGCCATCAGGAGTGGGACTCTGTAAGAATGGCTGGATGCTTATCGATCTGAGATGGAATCCTTATACACCAACAAAGTATGGACTTTGGTTGCTTTATCTGAAGGGTTAAATCCCCATCAGGAGCAAGTATATCTTGAGAAGATTACTTGGTGTATATGGAAAAGTTGAGACTTTCAAAGCTAGACTTGTTAAAGGTTTGCATCATAGACCAGGTATGGATTATGTTGAAACCTTTTCTAAGGATCTATGCTTAAGTCCATCCAGATCTTGCTTGCCACGGCTACATACCATGACTACGATATCTGGTGGTTGGGTGTCATGACTGCTTTTCTAAATGATGTTTTAGAAAAGAGCGTCTATAAGTACACAGCCAGAGTGCTTCGTAGACAGTGGGAGCAGCGGAAACGTGTGCAAGATGTTTTATATGATAAAACAGGCATCGCGGAGTTAGAACATCTGTTTTGATGTGGTAGTCAAAGAGTTTGACTTCATCAAAATGGTAGATGAACCTTGTATATACAAAAAGGTAGTAGAGAGTATGGTGGTGATCCTCGTAGAGTACGTGGATGGCATACTCTTGATAGGGAAGGAGTTTCCTATGCTACGCTTGGTCAATCTCCGCTTATCACAAGGATTCTCCAAATAGGATCAAAGTGATACCTACTAAATCCTAGGTTTTGGATCTATGAGATAGATCTAATTGGATGTTAGGATACTCACTAGATGTAGTGAAATGGTATCAATCGATCCTGGGGAGAATCACTGGAAGGGTTCCAGGGTGATAAGGATGACTGAATGTCAGTTGCAGGCATTGTCTATACCTTCCGTGGAGGGACGGTATGTTGGAAGAGTTCCAAGCTAGATACCGTGACATACTAGACGATTAACGGCAAGATACATCGTTACAAAGGATGCTTCCAAAAGAGGCAGTCTGGATATATATAAGTTCATAAGATGAACTTCGTTCCTACCATTGTGTGACAATGGAGTTGTGGCTTTAGCCAAGGAACTACCGTCCCATCAGAAATCCAGATATAATTCTTAGGCAGTATCACCTGATCATGGAGATGGATGATCTCCAGGGAGATCGAGGTTAGGAGAGTAGACACAGAGGACAACAGCGCGGATCCACTCACAAAGGCCTTTTTCCCAGTAGAGACTTTTATGGGATGGTTGAGTATGAGATACTTCAACCGCAGCTAATTGTTGGGTATGCGATACCATAACAGATGGCCCTAGTGCAAGTGGGAGATTGTTAGTTATATGTATGCCCTAGAGGCCATTACTGTACATACGATGTATATTGTAGTGGATGCTAGGACATATATAGGGAGGACTTTCTTGCTCGACATGATAGTATGCTATCTGGTTGTACTTTATCTTAACATGTACTCTGATTGTCTCTATATTACATGTTGATAAAGCCCTTAGGATATGTACTCGACTACTAGGACTATGATGAGATCATACTAGTGGGGCCACGGTAGTCGACGAGTACATCCTATAACTCTTCCTAGTCGAGGGTGTATCGAGACAGGGCATCGATGCACCAGAGTAGACTAGCGTATACGCATCTTGACCCATATGATGGGCGATGGATGATCCCATATCCATCGGTGTTTGACATCAAGGATGGTGTACGGGTGCTCAGTGGAGACTGGGTACACTGGACGGACTCGCCGAGAAATCCCAGATGGTATTATACCATACGTCAGATGGCAGTTCTCTGGTGACACTGGTACAGAGTAGTCTGTTGACCCGAGATCGTCATAGAGTCTTGTGTGGTTCCCACTGTGCTTTGATTTCCATCATACCACATCCAAGAGGGCGTGCAAAATGGCTTTTGGGTACAGTCCCGAATCACATGGAGGCAATGAGCGATAGGAGGGGATTCGTCTCTCCCGGTATAGGGAGTTGATGTTGTGCTGTGTTCGATTGGCTATAACAAGAAATCCCTGGCCAGGGTTGCTGAGATTTACTGGTAAGTGTTATCAGTAGTTTCTCGAACTGTTATAGACCTCATATCGACACGACTTATCGAGCTACTGGGGTCTGACGTTTACCACCCCTAGGCGAGATATGCGACATATCAGACGACGAGACCGGACTGTACGGGAGTGTTACTGTTTGGATTCACAGGAGAAGTTACAGGCTTGCTTGTTGATCTTCTGAGCGCTCAATACCTGGGTAGCTGTTACGTTTAGCTGACCGCTTGCAGCTTGTGGGTGTTTGATATGATCATCACCTACTGCCGGCGTATTGACGATTCTTTAGAGTCCTACACAGAGGTTTCTTGACTCAGGCAAAACGGAGTAGGAGCACATATGTGATATGTGCGGGACCGAGGATAATGCGATATATGATACCGTATTCTATTCTCGCGATATTTGATATCAGCCGGGTCATCGGATCTAGTGTTGATTCGATGAATCGGTACGGATAAATATTAGTCGGTTATATGCGATATAGCCGGATTGTCCGATCAAGTGTTGATTCGATATTTTAATGTATAATAATATATATGATATATTAAATTAAATTAACTAATATTTGCTCACTAAAAGATTCTTTTTCTCACTCGGGTAATACATTGATATATATGCGATATATGTTAAATGTATTATTTTATTTTGTTACAATAAATATTGTATATGTGATATATAATATTGTAACATATTATAATTATTAATGCAACATGATTAGAGGAGTTTAAACATGATTAGGGTTTGGATTTGGGTTAAACCTTCTAGTTGATTCTAGAAGCTTTACTTTGTCATGATAAAGATATTTGTGTTGATCTTTATCCATGACTCACCCTTTGACCTAACCCAAACCCTAACCCTAGTAAACTCTCTACAATGGTTAAGTGAACCATGGTTGCATAAATAATTATGATAACATTTTCTATTCATCAAAAATGATTGATCTTCTTCTTCCTCCTTCATTCTTCCATGAAAAAGCTTGCTTGATTTTTCAAAGTTGATGAATAATTGTGAGAAAAAAATAAATAAAGAGAGCAAAAATCCTACTTCATCATCCTCATCTTCCCTTGCCATTTAGATGAGGGTGTTCACATCATTTCATGAGTGTTAGCTTGTGTTAAAGAAACTTCGAGGTAGATCATCTTAGTATCGAAGATCAGAAGCAAAGGTTGCGTCTTTCTCTTCGTGGAACCTCTCGAGAGTCCGGATCCCGATGATCGCAGCGAAGGGACCACAACACGGAGCATATGAAGTGAAGGACCGGATCTACAAAGGTTGTAATCCCTCTCACTTATTGTTAAATTGTTTAGCATGCTTGTTTTCGCCTAATCTCTACTTTAAAGTTCCGTATTCGGGTTGTTCGGCACGGCTAAATTTTAAATCGGGCATGGTTGATGCCTCGTAGACCCTTGTGCGCGTGCCTAGCAACCCTACAAGCCCTGGCCAGGGAATTCCAGTTATAGCCAATCGAACACAGCGCAACATCAACCCCCAATACCGGGAGAGACGAAACCCCTCCTATCCCTTATTGCCTCCATGTGATTCGGTACTGTACCCAAAATCCACCGTTTTGCACGTTGTCATGAACGTGGTAAGGTGGAAATCAAAGCATAGTGGGAATCACACAAGACTCTATGACGATCTCGGGTCTACAGACTAACCTGTACCAGTGTCACCAGAGAACTGCTATCTAACGATTTGTATAATACCATCTAGGAGTTCTCGGCGAGTCCGTTCAGTGTACCCAGTCACCACTGAGCATCCGTACACCATCTTTGATGTCAAATACCAATGGATATGGGATCATCCATCGCCCATCATATGGGTCAAGATGCGTATACGCTAGTCTACTCTGGAGTATCGATGTCCTGTCTCGATACACCCTCGACTAGGAATAGTTATAGGATGTACTCTAGGACTACCTTGGCCCTACTAGTATGAACTGCATCATAGTCCTAGTAGTCGAGTACATATCCTAAGGGCTTTATCAACATGTGAGAGCAAGATAGTAAACCAATACAAGTCAACATGTTAAGACAAAGAGCAACCAGATAGCATACAATCATGTCGAGCAAGAAAGTCCTCTATATATATATCCAAGCATCCACTATAATACACATCATATGTACAATGGCCTCTAGGGCATATACATAACTAACTTGTCCTTCACTAACATCTAACATACACATTTTCTTTTTCTATTTCTTTTTTATATACATATTCTTTTACCAGCCCTTGCACTATATTGACAAGATTTTTAAATAGCTGGTCTTAATTTCTGGAGTAACCTTATCGTTTAACCTGTATATGTTGTAATTAGTCTTAGGTTTTTTATTTTTCTTTGAATAAAATTCTCACCCTGATGTCTAAGTCTAGCTACCGGAGACGGGAGCAACGATGAGGACATCGTAAAACTCAGGTTTGGGGGTGAGCACTGCGTTTATTTTGCTGCATCATGTGTATATTCTGCATTGCATACATATTAAAAAACCCAAAAAAATTGAAAAATTTTCCCAAAAATATAAAAACTTTTAGTTAGTGGGGGAACTTAGATTCGAAGTCTGACGGTTCGTTTGATAAGTTAGAAATAGCTAAATCCTTTTTGTGAGACTGACGACCCGAAAAATAACCCTCCTTTATGTTTAACCATAGCTGATATACGTCTTTTATAACACTTTACACGTGTCATATGTTTTTGAGAATTTGATGAAAGTCTCACGTGTCTGTAAACTTTTAAAATTGATAAACATCTTTAGGATCAAACAGGTTTGTTCTGAGTTAAGTAGTATCAAGAATAGTTCATAAAGTAAGGTGAATATGAAGGATATTATTGAAGTTTTAATAGAAGCTATAAGTCTGAAAAATAACCCATCAGGAACCTTGTTGGAGTGATTACACACCTTATCCACATGTAACGTCTTCGGATTTAAAAGAAATGCTAGCTATATCTCCGTTTTCACTAAGTTCAGAATATTTTAAATAAAATGAGTCTTTTGTTTTGTGGTCTTGGTAACTTGGGTAATTAAGTCCTTGGGGTGTCTCCACACCTAATTCCCTAAAACCATCTGGTTTGGGAGTCATTGACCCAAACCTCGCTAAGTCTCCAATCGCCAAATAAAGCAAGCTAAGAAAGTGTTCTCTCCGAGTTAAAAGTCCTCATGGTTCTTTGTGGGAGAATAATCTTGGCGGAGACGAGTTTTCTATTAAAACATTTTTTTCGCGGAGATATGAAGGTATATTTTGTAAGTGCACGGCGGCGCCCCGGCCTCCATCCCGAGGCCAAAATGCAGAAGCGGTGATAAACTTTAATTTTGCGAACTTAGCAAACCGGCACCACCGCGCACTAAAACTCGGATCGAACCATTAACTAGTCCTAGCTAACTACAAGATAGGGAATAGAGATATACCGACTGATCCGAGTCCTCCGGTCTTCTCGTCATCGTCCCGATCTCACGCGGAAACTCCGGTCGTCGCCTCCTTGCCGGAAGGGTACCACATCGTCTGCATCTTTTACGGGCTCCCACCTCAATACCGAGGTAACTCGGGCACGAAGCTGGCTAGTCGACGTGCCCAAGGTTTGCTGTAGAATATGTAGTGCTCAAGTCTCATTTGGGGTTCATGGAGGTGCCATTTTGGTGGAGGGATGATAGAAGAACAATGTGGAGGGACTTGGGGATTTTTGGAGCATCAAATGAAGCAAAAACCCACACCCAAATATTTGGACAGCCCACTTCATGAAGTGGCCGGCCATGCAAGGGAAATTAGAGAGAGAGTGGAGAGTGTGTGGCTTTTTTTAATAATGCAAGAGGAAAAACAATGTTATCAAGAAAAGGCAATGATCACAAAATAATTCCAACACTCAACCAACAACCAACACTCATCATCAACCATCATGTCCTACAAAAGTCAAGGCATGATGAAGCTAGAAGTCAAGGTCAAGGAAAAGCTATCATGATACAACAAAATGCAAATACCCCCTCCACAATTGCTTATTTGCACAAATGCAAATAAGCCCTCCTCCACCAAACTTCGGCCAATGAACGATACAAAGGAAATTGGCCGAAACGGAAAGCAAACTGGCAACTCCAGAAAACTGGTCCCGTAATAAATTACAGGAAAACCCCGATACTGTGCATACACACCCGCATTTGTATTCCGACTGAAATACAAAAGCAATGAGACAAAATCTACACTGTACTATACTAGGATCCGGCTTAAACCAAAGCCGGCCAGTAATATCCGTTCGATCCTGATCCGTGCAATACCGCACGTATCTGATCGAACCCTGCCATATAACCATACGGCCAGTAGTACAAACTGTCCGATCCTGATCCGTGCAATACCGCACGTATCTGATCGGACCCTGCCATATCTCCATACGGCCTCTACAGCTTTTCGCCCGAAAGCTTGAGTAACTGAATGTGGGGGACTCTAAAGACTCGTCAACACCTTGGTTATGGATTTAACCACTAGTACGTCAGAGGTATAAGCCAATACGTAACGGGCTACCAGGTATTGACTAAAAGGGACGTCTGTGAGCGAACTCAGCCTGACAACCCTACTGAGCCTGTCAGTGACAATATCCGTACATTCCGGTCCGTTCGTCTATGAGCATCGCATGGCGGGCCAAGGGGGTTGGTAAAAGTCAGACCCCCAAAAGCGGTACAAGTCGTGTCGGAGTGTAGCCCAGAACACCCTGAGATACTACTGGAATACCTACCAGTAAATCTCCTTGCCTCGGCCGAGGGCTTCGTGTAATGGCTCTCCTAGACACAGCGCGACCTCACCCCCAATACCGGGAGAGACGAACCCCTGAAGATGCGCTCACTGCCTCCATGTGGCTCGGGACTGTACCCAACTAAAACCTGTTTGCACGACTCCTTTGAGCCGTGGTAGGGTAGTAATCAAAGTACAGTGGGAACTCACACGAGACAAATGACGATCCCCAGGTCGATGAACTAACCTGTACACATGTCACCAGGGAACTGCCATCTGACGTCTAGTATATGACCAACTAGCATGTTCCCGGCGATTCCTGTCCGGTGTACTCATAACCCAATGAGCACCTGTATACATCTTAGGTGAACCAACTGACACCAGTGGCTTGTGAGACCGGCCACCGCCCCTCGTCGGGGTCTCGAATGTACACACTAGTCTACTCTGGAGTATCGATGCCCTGTCTCGAAACTCCCACGACTAGGGACCTTTTAAGGATTTGCTTATAGTCTCCAGCTCCCACTTATATGATCGCCCTCATACTGCTGGTGGTCAAGCAAGAATCCTAGGGGCTCTATCAACGTGCAATAGTGACCTGTCAGGTCACCTAAAGCAGTACACGATGATAAAGATAAACCAGATAGCATACTATCATCTCGAGTAAGACTGCCCTATCGGGATAGGTCCTCCATCAATCATTGTAATCACGTGCCTGTGATCGAATAATTGAATCTGAGGGCACTATCTCCAACAATCTCCCACTTGCACTCAAGGCTAATTATTGCGATGTCGCATACTCACAGCACGTGTGATACCGAACACCCAACTCCTCTACTAGTCAGTCTCACAAAGCTCGCTTGCGAAACTATTGCGTTCGAGGAATAGCCTTAGTGAGTGGATCCGCCTTGAAGTCTCTTTCTATGTCTCTCTATATCTCAAGTTCGCGGAGAAACCCATCTCCCGAAATGAGCAATACCTGTCTTAGAATGTGTCTGGATGTCTCATGGGACCTAGCTCATAAATGAACTCCAAATCCAAACTTCTTAGACTGTACCGTCAACTGAACTTAATCAGTATCCTGCGCCATGCCTCCCTCAGTATTACCTTGGACCACCTGTCCAAAATACTGCCCCTCGTCAGAAGGAAAAACTATAACTCTGACAACCTCCTTGTCGTCCATGTCACCTTGGAAGCCTGGAATGATAACTGTCTCCCGAATGAGGCTGTCGTTATCATATCCCTAGAACATCCACTTATGTTCTAAAACTGCCTCCGACTGTTTCTCCAGGATTGGATCAATATCAACTTATTGCATCTAGTGCAAGAACAACATCTGGTGTGGTACTTGACATCTCATGATTGACTCAATTGCCTGAGCAAGTGATCTGCCAATCATGCACATCCCTCTCCTTTAGTCTGTAAGACACCTTTAGAGAGGGTGACTCCATCACCTGCAGGTACACTACCGTGCCAGGAGTCGTCCATTCTAAATGCTCTTAGAATGCTGTCTAAGTACCCAGATTGGGAAATCACCCAAATCTAGATCTAAAACCATAGATCTAGTAACCAGTATGTTTGATATAATGTCCAAGTCCCATGTGGAGAAACCACTGTGTGACGACCAAAGTATAACCGATTGTAGTGTAGGAATATCACTTCCTACTCTGTGTATGTCATCCAAATACCATGACATCACACCCTACTACCTTCTCAACAGATCCATCCCCTATTCTAATGAAGTCAAACCTATGACTGTCACATCAGAAATTGATGATCTATCTCCGCTTTAGTCTATAAATAGACATAAGCTACCTGTCCACCAATGCTTCCGCTGCTCCCACTGACTATGACAACCCTCTGGCAGAGTCATATAC
Source organism: Agapanthus africanus (assembly GCA_030015575.1). Lineage (NCBI taxonomy): Eukaryota > Viridiplantae > Streptophyta > Magnoliopsida > Asparagales > Amaryllidaceae > Agapanthus > Agapanthus africanus. Next base: position 124,759,562 of record JASDDO010000031.1, read on the forward strand.
ACGTACACTTCTGAAGCCAGTTCAGAACGACGCTATACTCATCCTCCTGCCGGGTCTCGCAGCCTGGAACAGCAGCAATGGCAAGTGTGGGTAAACAAGAACCTCCCTGTCACCGTCCTTGAGGCTACTGGAGTACCTCTCGGGTGCATGAAGTTACCCACCCTATCTGCGGAGTGGCCAGTGGAATGTCAAGCCATATTGAATCTTTAGGTTCCTATGAAATCTTCAGTAATCGTTTGTGGTTCTGGAATCACTTCCAGTTCTACCATACTCCCACTACTGTTTTTCTGAAGAAAAAAATCCATTTTTTAATAAAACTGTGGCGAGTCAAGAACAATATCACTATTGATCTTCCAGATGGTAGAAAGTCAACCCTCGTCATAGCCTGGGTCAACCCACAAACGGCCATTACAGAAACGTGCCTTGAGTTATCCAGAGTCTGGTTTTAATCATAAGCCGGACAACTCCCCGTACCTTAACATCGTTAAGATATGAACCGTTCTATATCCAATATAGAACCAGAGGCACTGATTTAATTGAACCAGATTCAAATCATGCAGCTGTCTCCAGTGTATGTCAACTAAATGGAAGGAGGCCGATCAGCGTTACTCAACTTAGGAATGCTTCCAATTATGAGTAACCTGAAAGAGAAGCAAGCTCTCTTAATCATTACTATCAACTGAATACCATACTCAAGTATCTACATCTTCGATCACTTTGAAGAATCCCGATACTTGCGATACCTGGTTCTCTACTTTATTCAAATACCTATAACTTCCCAAAAATTCGGACCTTCTGTTTTGAAGAAACACTTGTCTAAAAACTAGAGAAGTCATAAGTAAACCGAATATAGTACGAGGACCAACCCCTCTTGTCCTGATGGACCCTGGACAACATACAATACTCTATATAAGTCCCTTGAGTCTGATAACTTATTCACTGTGTGTCGTAGGTTGAAAACTGTACCTTTGGTTATGAAGAATTACACCGCTGTTCAATGCTCTTTACCTAACCATCCACTGATATAGGTAAATTTCATAGACATAATTTCAAAAGGGTATATCTCACTCTATGAAAATAGACGTACAGATATATCGATTTGAAATTGGTGCATAACAACGGATATCCAAAACCAAATATTTGCCGACCGGCAAACAGCCCAGGTGATTTCCTCAAATATCACCGATTACAATGAATCCCGATATAATGAGGATGATCACCTAATTCCCAATAACTTACTCCCACTCATCATCTGTAAAACTATACAGATGTGAGAATCATACTTGGTAAATACATACCCTGGAGCAAGTGTCTAACTGGGAAATCAGTTTTCCTTTAACAGTACACAGTGAAACTGAAACATTGAAATGTTTCGTAGGGGTATTCTGGTATTCCTAGTAATGCCTCTTCCATTATCCTGATTCACAACTGTAACCGTGTAATTCCTTGTCACCTCTCCAAATCCCTTTATACGTCTTTAGTCATTACCTTCTGCACACCCCTTTAGGCCAAATGGTTTTCTTCCTTCCCTACCGTTCGGCACCAGCCTATGGTTTGGAAGAAGACTATCCAATAAGCATAATGGGTGTACTGTCCTAATCCTAGGAACACTCGCAATGCGAGAGAAGGTGAAGATAAAAGACACCTGAATAAATCTTATTCCTATTTTTCCTGAACCAGAATCCATCCCCGAACTGGAACAAGTTCCTTTCGAGTTTTTATATAACCATACGATGGAGTATCCAAAAAACTGTGGATCTTCGTAGTGATACGGAGTGTTCTGGAGAAATACAAAGGTGATTTAGGATTGGCGAAGGAATACTTGGTTTGGTCGTGAATAGCAGTCGCAATTTACTTTGCCCTCTTACTAATCCCTTGCTTTGTCTTAACTCAATACCTTCTGTACACCATCGTTAGGCTAATTGGCTTTCTTCATTCCCTACCGGTCGGCACCAGCCTAAGGTTTGGAAGAAGACTATCCAATTTGCGTAATAGGTGTACTACTCCTAAACCAAGGAGTATTCATCACCTGAGAGAAGGTAAAAGGAAAAGACAACTGAATAGTCCTATCCGTTTTCTCCAGAACTGGAAACCATCCTCGAATAAATTCTTTCGAGTTCGTATCTAACCATACGATGGTTTTGTCCAATGGAAGTGGACGTTCGTAGTAATACGGGGTGTCCTGGAGAAAAGGGTAAAAGTAGGAGTGGCAATGAGGTTTGCAACTCTGACAATCCAAAAGCCAGTGTTTAGAAGGTTCGGTCAACTTGGTCACTGAGTCATAGTCTTAGGGTTGGGTCAATGGTCACTGCCAAAGAGAGAGAAAAAAGAAACACTCAGCGTGCACTCTAACCTAGATCAGAATGGTTACCAATTTATCTAATCTGGAAACCTCCCACTGTACCGTCAAATTCTCCTCCAAACCTGAAAGAAGAATTAGTCGGGATCACCCGAGGAGTATACCAACTCATCAGTGGGAATCGGGATCCAACTATCATTGCATGATAACGTGATGGAATCCGCTCACGGTGTCACACTCCAGAAGGTATGCGCATATCTGGCAAGTTTCAGTTCTTTTGAAACTCCCGATGTGATTTCTGCCCCATGCTCTTATGACCTTGACTTTGGCCAACAAATCATAAGTCACATGTCAAGTTCTACCCGTCATTTTCCAGGTTGATTTGAATCCACCCGCACAAGCCCTTGACTTTGGCCAACAAGGCTATACGACTGTTCCAAACCAACGCATCTATCTATGCTGCATATGAATAACCAACAGCTACCATACACTGTGCCTTGACTTTGGCCAACAAACACAGCTTGAATACTATTGACTACCCATATGAAACGACGGAGGTCTACGAATGGTTTCTGGCGAAAACCTTTAACGTAAAGAACTTGATATCGTTGAAGGAACGGATAGCTTTTAAAATATAGTGACGAAAACCATTGCTAAAGAGGTCACTCCCGGTGAAGGGATCTCGGCTCTTTCCCCGTAGAATGAGGTGCAGGATATTCCAACTGAATACCACGATGCAAAGCAAAAGTAATCGGCTATAGTGAAGTTATTGCCCTGACGCAAACCTTTTGTCCAAGGGGTCACTCCCGGTGAAGGGATCTCGGCCCTTGCCTCGTCGAGTGAGGAGCAGGATATTCCAACTGAATACCACAATGCAAAACAAAAGAGAACGTCCTTGCAATAACAGCTTTTTGAAAACTGTTCCAACAACAACTGGTTAGGTTTGTTTTTAACTTGCATTGATCCGAATCAACGCAGTCCCATCAATTGATCACACCACAAAGAACGAAAATATACTGATGTACGTATATGCCATCCGCATTCGCCACTGGGTCCCGTCATTACCCGTTAGGTTAGCTAACTAACGACAGAGCGCGGACCGGACTAGCGCGGATGTAAAACATATACAACATCTACTAATATATATATCAATATATTATATTTCGCTCAAGGCGTGATAGAAAATGCAACATCACAGAAATGTACAGTATCACAGAACAATACAGATATCTGGGATCCCCGGGTTTCACAGAGCCACTACTGAAACCCGACGTTCCCCTGGTCGTGTGGATAGCCTGTGCAATGAAATCCTAGACCCCTACGGGCGCGGCAAGTCACCCGCCAAAACCTGAAGCGAGGCAGCCCCTTTCAGTACCGTGAATGGACCACCCAGCACTTCACGGAATCCGGTAACTTGGGCACCCCTCCTGGGTCAACCTGTACCCCTTACGAGTGCAGCGAATAGCCCGCCAATCCTAGAGTGAAGCCCCCTCCGTCTCAATGCCATGAGATGCGGGCCCGTTGCCCTCTAGAACCCGGCTATCCGTGCACTCCTCCACAGGGTAATCCTAGTACAGAAAGTAAAATATACATACAACGGGTACATCGACCGCAACCTGGTCGTGCCCCAAAATAATAATACAAACAGGCAGTGACGGCAGTCCACATGTCGGACGCTCGTCCCGCAATATCAAATGTACATAATACAATCAAATCTGTACTAGCATTGCATCCAGGCTATCCCCCACGACCGATCCGCAACATCACAGCAATACATAGAACATCAACGTGAAAGTCACGTTCGCAAATCCGTCTAACCGGGCTATAGCAGTTAGACTGGATTTACTAATCAAGTGACATTCACGGTCGCAGATATAATGTAAATACTGTGAATTAATGTATTTAAAATATCCGATCGATCAAATTTTAACAAGTGGGCCCCCAAGTACTACTGTAGCACATCAAGAAATTCTGGGCCCAATGTTATTATTCCAAAACCCCTATTTTTAGCCCAGAAAGATACTGTACAAATTTGGTGCAGCGAACACATCATTGTGCGGCGGAACCGCGGCCCAAAGGGGTGTTTGGCCGCGGTTCCGCGCTCCTACAGTGGACTTACTGCATCGAATTTTCATAGAACTCTTATCTTTTCTAGTAGATCACTTTTCTGTAACCTGAAAAATTTTTGGACACCAAAAAATTTTAACAGAAAACTGATGCAAGCAAAAATGCGGATTTTGGAATTTTGGTCGATCGGAAATGCAAAACACATTAAACCAAGCTAGACTAAGTTAATGGCGAGGCTCTGATACCACTGTAAGTGCACGGCGGCGCCCCGGCCTCCATCCCGAGGCCAAAATGCGGAAGCGGTGATAAACTTTAATTTTGCGAACTTAGCAAACCGGCACCACCGCGCACTAAAACCCGGATCGAACCATTAACTAGTCCTAGCTAACTACAAGATAGGGAATAGAGATATACAGACTGATCCGAGTCCTCCGGTCTTCTCGTCATCGTCCCGATCTCACGCGGAAACTCCGGTAGTCGCCTCCTTGCCGGAAGGGCACCACATCGTCTGCATCTTTTACGGGCTCCCACCTCAATACCGAGGCAACTCGGGCACGAAGCTGGCTAGTCGGCGTGCCCAAGGTTTGCTGTAGAATATGTAGTGCTCAAGTCTCATTTGGGGTTCATGGAGGTGCCATTTTGGTGGAGGGATGATACAAGAACAATGTGGAGGGACTTGGGGATTTTTGGAGCATCAAATGAAGCAAAAACCCACACCCAAATATTTGGACAGCCCACTTCATGAAGTGGCCGGCCATGCTAGGGAAATTAGAGAGAGAGTGGAGAGTGTGTGGCTTTTTTTTAATAATGCAAGAGGAAAAACAATGTTATCATGAAAAGGCAATGATCACAAAATAATTCCAACACTCAACCAACAACCAACACTCATCATCAACCATCATGTCCTACAAAAGTCAAGGCATGATGAAGCTAGAAGTCAAGGTCAAGGAAAAGCTATCATGATACAATAAAATGCAAAGACCCCCTCCACAATTGCTTATTTGCACAAATGCAAATAAGCCCTCCTCCACCAAACTTCGGCCAATGAACGATACAAAGGAAATTGGCCGAAACGGAAAGCAAACTGGCAACTCCAGAAAACTGGTCCCGTAATAAATTACAGGAAAACCCCGATACTGTGCATACACACCCGCATTTGTATTCCGACTGAAATACAAAAGCAATGAGACAAAATCTACACTGTACTATACTAGGATCCGGCTTAAACCAAAGCCGGCCAGTAATATCCGTTCGATCCTGATCCGTGCAATACCGCACGTATCTGATCGAACCCTGCCATATAACCATACGGCCAGTAGTACAAACTGTCCGATCCTGATCTGTGCAATACCGCACGTATCTGATCGGACCCTGCCATATCTCCATACGGCCTCTACAGCTTTTCGCCCAAAAGCTTGAGTAACTGAATGTGGGGGACTCTAAAGACTCGTCAACACCTTGGTTGTGGATTTAACCACTAGTACGTCAGAGGTATAAGACAATACGTAACGGGCTACCAGGTATTGACTAAAAGGGACGTCTATGAGCGAACTCAGCCTGACAACCCTACTGAGCCTGTCAGTGACAATTTCCGTACAGTCCGGTCCGTTCGTCTATGAGCATCGCATGGCGGGCCTAGGGGTTGGTAAAAGTTCGACCCCCAAAAGCGGTACAAGTCATGTCGGAGTGTAGCCCAGAACACCCTGAGATACTACTGGAATACCTACCAGTAAATCTCCTTGCCTCGGCCGAGGGCTTCGTGTAATGGCTCTCCTAGACACAGCGCGACCTCACCCCCAATACCGGGAGAGACGAACCCCTGAAGATGCGCTCACTGCCTCCATGTGGCTCGGGACTGTACCCAACTAAAACCTGTTTGCACGACTCCTTTAAGCCGTGGTAGGGTAGTAATCAAAGTACAGTGGGAACTCACACGAGACAAATGACGATCCCCAGGTCAATGAACTAACCTGTACACATGTCACCAGGGAACTGCCATCTGACGTCTGGTATATGACCAACTAGCATGTTCCCGGCGATTACTGTCCGGTGTACTCATAACCCAATGAGCACCTGTATACATCTTAGGTGAACCAACTGACACCAGTGGCTTGTGAGACCGGCCACCGCCCCTCGTTGGGGTCTCGAATGTACACACTAGTCTACTCTGGAGTATCGATACCCTGTCTCGAAACTCCCACGACTAGGGACCTTTTAAGGATTTGCTTATAGTCTCCAGCTCCCACTTATATGATCGCCCTCATACTGCTGGTGGTCAAGCAAGAATCCTAGGGGCTCTATCAACGTGCAATAGTGACCTGTCAGGTCATCTAAAGCAGTACACGATGATAAAGATAAACCAGATAGCATACTATCATCTCGAGTAAGACTGTCCTATCGGGATAAGTCCTCCATCAATCATTGTAATCACGTGCCTGTGATCGAATAATTGAATCTGAGGGCACTATCTCCAACATATTTATAAAAGACGTTTTGGACGATAACGAAAGGTGTGTATGAACAATAACAGGTGAAAGGTAGGAGTGAAAAATAAGACTTAGATTCTCTGTTAAAAATGATATATATTCTGACTTGAAACCTAACTGGAGAATAAAACTTGAGAAAATCTTAACTCCTTTCAAACTCTTGTGATCCTTTAGAAGTCTATCCTGGTCTGTAATTATGACATGATGACCCTAATCAAATTTCATAAAAACTTATGGACACTATCTGCACAATCACGTAAAGACGTGTATAAGCTTGTTAAACAATTTGTGAGGTGTGAAAAATACGGTTTAACGTTTCTGACTTGGGTGATAGAACTTCCAGCTTTGATCTCTAATTTAAGATTAGAATCAACAGTTCTCCACGACGCTAACTTGACTGGATTTTGTGGGTGCAATCCGCTGAAAACCCTCAGGAGACAACACTCCTCCTACTTGGGACACCTAGAGGTTTAACGGCTTGTAGCGCGTGCTCAGTGCAATCGCGTTCCCTGTGAAAGTGAGGCTAGGATTTTTGTTTTGCTCGGGACGAGCAAAAGATAAGTTTGGGGGTATTTGTTCATCTCAGAAAATTGCATTTTAATACCGCTCATTCATTATCTATTTTGTTATATATCGGTACTTTTAACCATTGTCTGCTCAGTAATTACAGATTACAGGTGTTCGTGATAAAATACTGGAAACACATTCAAAATCACGGATATAACGTTTAGGAGTCGACACGGAAAGCAGAACAGAAAACCGACCGATGTCCAAAGAGTTCTTTTTGCAAATAAACAAGTGTACACATTTTTGGTCCAACACAACAAATGTGTGCACATAGCTCTTTGGTTCTTGGACCTAGGTGGGGGCTGCCCATGGCACATGTGGTCATAAGTGGGCATGAGTGTTAAATGCTAAAAAGTTTTGATGTGATGTATGGCATCATGTTCTCTCCAAATCTCTGAATGCAAACCAGGGTTTAGCAGATAAATCAAACATCATCATTGTGATTGTAGAGATCATACAAACCCACCATGCCAATCCGAGCCTCTATGCTCGGATTTAAACTAGCGGGCCCCCAAATAATACGGCGACACCGACGCCCCTTGCTCCAAATGCCCCCATTTTTCTTCTGGTCATTTCTTAGGGTCACATCAGTCCATCTATATTGTTTGTTTATTCTGGAGTTGAGCCTATAAATACCAGAACATATATTGAGCAAGGAGTGCATAGTTTATAACCATTTTCTATTTTAGTTTATTTTTGGTTTAGGCTTGAGAGTTGTGTGAGCTTTACTTGGTCTCTTCTTCTTCTTCTTCCCTCTTGAAGCTTTCTCTTGAGAGCTTCATTATGGAGGTTGAACAAGTTACCAATATCTTGTAGCTCAATTTCAAGTGTTAATAATATTGCTTTTGTTATTGCTTTGATTACTTGTTTCTTTTTATTATTTGCTTTTCTTTTTATCATGCTTAACTAATATCATTGGTTGTGGTAATGGTGAGGAAATGAGATGAAAGGATTTGCCTCCTCCTCCTCTTGTTAATGTTAATGTGCTTATATATATGATTCTAACTTAAAGATTGTTTCTGTATTGATGTGGTATGATATTTTGAAACATGGTTACTTTGTAACCTCCTCATATACCATATTCACCCCCTTTCCCCATTTCAATGTTTAAGTTAAAATCAATTTGCTAGGTTTAGATATGGTATTTTGTGATTAAGTGACTTGAAAAATCTCTTGGTTCCATATACTATATACTATCAGAAACACTTAGCAAACTCAACACTAAAATCATTTGCTTTCACTCACTAATATGTGTTTTTGATGTTGTGGTATGCTTGCTAACCCTCGTGCTTAGTGTTGATACCTCAAGCTTGGACATACAAACGGTAAGTGAACAAAACGGACTCGATTCGTGTTTTGCGGCGAATATCGGAATTTGATGATTTGTGCTCCGCAAGCGCCTTGACAAGTCATGCTTTATGCCGGGATCGACGTAAGGACGGACAACTCATGATCAAGGGAGCGTCGAAGGAATCGTCGCGATTCGACCTTCCAAGCCAAAGCCACAACCACTTCTTTCTTTGTTATCTTGTTTTCGTATTATTTTTATATTTTAGTGACAAACCAAACCAATTCATTATTTGTTGAACCGTAAAGAACAAGACCTAAAACACAATTCCTTGTGGATCGACCCATACTTGCCGGCTTGCTACAACGCACCGTGCACTTGCGGTTTATAAATTTTAAAACGAGAACGAGCTCGCGTGCGCATCCATTTCCTTAAAATGTTTCCATTTCCAAAACATACACGTTTGCGCACACGGGTGAATTCCCAACATCTCATCAAGGATTTTAGCAAACTTGCTAGATCCTTAACTTCCTTGCTGGCTAAAGATACTCCCTTTGACTTCAATTCTGAGTTCCTTCACGCGTTCAACCTTCTGAAATCGGAACTCACTTCCGCTCCGATTTAAAGTGCACCAGACTGGAATGAAACTTTCGAGCTAATGTGCGATGCTTCTGACTTTGCGATAGGTGCTGTCTTAGGACAGCGATTTGAAAAGAAGCTGCATGTTATCCATTATGCGAGCAGGGCGTTGAATGACGCACAGCTGAATTATACCACCACTGAAAAAGAATTCTTAGCTGTTGTGTATGCGCTTGAAAAATTCCGTCCTTAATTGATCAGAACCCATATCACGATTTACACTGATCATTCTGCACTTAGGCATCTCTTTGCAAAAAAGGATGCGAAAGCCAGATTGATATGTTGGATTCTCCTTCTTCAAGAATTTGACTTGACCATCAAGGATAAGAAGGGAACAGACAATGTTTTTGCCGATCATTTGTCTCACTTAACAAATGCACCAACTGAGGAAATTCCAATCAACGAGCAATTCCCTGACGAACAACTTCTCTCTGTATCAGTCGAACCCTAGTTCGCTGATATTGTCAACTTTCTTGTCACCGGAGAAACTGAAAGGTTCCTAGGCACCCTATAGAGGTCTCACAAGGCATCGAACATGCCAATATAAAATTTTATGGGTGCCGAGAGACCCGACTACGGATCGTCGGCTAGATATTTAGGCGAAAAAGAACTAGTTAACTACTTTAACTAAGTGAATACGGAAATACAACCTTTGTAGATCCGGTTCTCCACCTCCATAGCTCCATGATGAAGTGTCCTCGCTGTCCAAAACGAAATCCGGGCTCTTGCGTCGGCTTCATCGGAGAAATGGACGGGCTAGGTCATCGACGACGTGCCGAAGATGATCTACGTCGAAGCATCACTAGATCAAGCTCCACCTTCACCAAGCCATGAAAACTTGTGAAGGAAACACACTATACTACTTGGCAAGAGGCAGAGGATGAAGAAATAGGAAGTGGGTAGACTTTAGAATTGGATTTCCCACTCATCTTTATCAATCACCATTGATGAAGTGGAGGTTTCTTCATTGAAGATGAAGAAGAAGAAGAAGATAAAGTTATGATAAGTTAATTAGAATAGAATAGAAAATCAATTCTTATCATAATTCTTACTATGGTTATGTGTAGAGAATTGACCAAGGTTAAAGTAATGGTTAGGGTTAAGGATGAGATAAGAATGGTGGACTAAGTCAAAGCTTCATGAAGCTTCAACTAAACAACAAATAAAGCCATCATTCTTTTCTCTTTTCCATTTATTTTCCAAAATGTATAAACAAATAAATAAATGAATAAATAAGTAATGGAAAAATAAAACCCTAATTATATGTTTAACCATGGTTTAATTCTTTACACTTAACCAAGTAAACATGTATCATCAAACATGATACAATCATGTGTACAAAAGTATATCACATATACAATGTGCACATCCCGAGTGAGAAAATCCATTTAAAGTGAACCAATACTAGTTAGTGCAAAGTAATATATCAAATATATAATTATGCATTAAATCATTAAATCAACACTTGATTCATTGATCCGGTCATGTCGCACACAACCGACTAGTATACAATATATCGGCTTATCGAATCAACGCTTGCATCGATAACTAGGTTATATCGCATACAACCATTTGATACATTCATCGCGAGAATGAAATATGGTATCACATACACGCATTATTCTCGGTCCCGCACATATCACATATGAGCTCCTATTTCGTTTCGCTTGAGCCAGGAAACCTCTGTGTAGGACTCTAAAGACTCGTCAATATGCCGGTAGCAGATGATGATCATATCAAGCACCCACAAGCCGCAAGCGGTCTGCTAAACGTAACGGCCACCCGGGTATTGAGCGATCAGAAGATCGACGAGCAAGTCCGCTCACACTCCTGTGAATCCAACCAGTAACACTACCGTACAGTCCGGTCTGATCGTCTGATATGTCGCATATCTCGCCTAGGGGTGGTAAACGTCAGAACCCAATAGCTCGATAAGTCGTGTCGATATGAGGTCTATAACAATTCGAGAAACTACCGGTAACACTTACCAGTAAATCTCAGCAACCCTGGCCAGGGATTTCCTGTTATAGCCAATCGAACACAGCGCAACATCAACTCCCTATACCGGGAGAGACGAATCCCCTCCTATCGCTCATTGCCTCCATGTGACTCGGGACTGTACCCAAAAACCACCGTTTTGCACGCCCTCTTGGACGTGGTAAGATGGAAATCAAAGCACAGTGGGAACCACACAAGACTCTATGACGATCTCGGGTCAACAGACTACTCTGTACCAGTGTCACCAGAGAACTGCCATCTGACGTGAGGTATAATACCATCTGGGAGTTCTCGGCGAGTCCATCCAGTGTACCCAGTCTCCACTGAGCACCCGTATATCATCCCTGATGTCAAACACCAATGGATATTGGATCATCCATCGCCCATCTGTATGGGTCGAGAAGGTACACGCTAGTCTACTCTGGTATATCGATGCCCCATCTCGATACACCCACGACTAGGGACTTTGAAGGATGTACTTATGGACTACAATGTCCCCACTAGTATGATCCGCATCATAGTCCAGGTAGTCAAGTACACATCCTAAGGGCTTTACCAACATGTAACAGAGAGACAATCAGTGTACACGTTAAGATAAAGAGTAACCAGATAGCATACTATCATGTCGAGCAAGAAAGTCCTCCCTATATATGTCCTAGCATCCACTACAATATACATCCAATGTACAGTAATAGCCTCTAGGGCATACATATAACTAACAGAAACACCATCCTTTTTGTCGAATCGGGACAAGTCAAAATTTCTCTCCCAAGTCAAATTATTTTATTGGGATGAACCATATCTGTTCAAGTACTTTCCTGACCAGATTATTAGACGGTGCATCTCTAACCCTGAGACAAGAAGTGTTCTGTCTTTCTGTCATGATCAAGCTTGTGCGGGCCATTTTGGACCCAGAAAGACGGCTGAAAAGGATTTGCAAAGCGGCTTCTACTGGCCAACACTTTTCAAGGATGCTTTCGAATATTGCAAAACCTGTAGCCGATGCCAACACATGGGAAAGAATGGAAAACGGTATCAGATGCCCCTACAGTCCATTCTGATTGTAGAAATTTTCGACGTTTGGGGTATCGATTTCATGGGGCCATTTCCAAACTCTTTTGGGAATTTTTACATTTTGCTGGCTGTGGATTATGTGTCTAAATGGGTGGAGGCTATCCCGTGTCGAACCAACGATAACAAGCTTTTCGTAAAATTCTTAAAAGAGAACAACTTTTCTCAGTTCGGTACGCCTCGAACCATCATCAGTGATAATGGAACGCATTTTTGCAACCGATCTTTTGAAGCACTGATGAAGAAATACTCCATTAGCCACAAACTGTCAACACCCTACCATCCTCCGACTTGCGGTCAGGTCGAAGTCTCCAATAGACAGATTAAACAGATTCTGGAAAAGACTGTCAGCCAACACCGCAAGGATATGTCATTGATGTTAAATGACGTGCTTTGGGCATTTCGCACCGCTTTCAAAACAAATCTAGGTATGTCCCCATACAAACTCATCTTTGGAAAAGCGTGTCATTTGCCTGTTGAATTGGAACACCGCGCGTTCTGGGCAATCAAACAGCTCAATGTCGACCTAGAAAAGGCCGGTGAAGCTCGAAAACTTCAATTGAATGAGATTGACGAGATACGTAATGACGCGTATGAGAACACCAAACTGTACAAAGAAAAAACAAAAGTTTTTCACGACAAGGAGATTCTCCGAAAGACATTCCCTGTGGGACAAAAGGTTCTGCTTTACGACTCCCGAATTCATTTGTTTCCTGGAAAATTGGAGTCATGCTGGACAGGTCCGTTTCTTGTGCGCACCGTCTTTCCGCACGGTGCCGTCAACATTGAAGATCTACACTCGGGCACTACTTTCAAAGTAAATGGCCAACGTCTGAAACCATTCTTAGAATTGCCTGCGGAAATAGGGGAGCTCATGTTCTTACATAAATCACGTTATCTTGATTAAATCACTTCCCTTAAAATATTGTATATATATTTTGGCTTTTTTCTGTTTGTAATTATTTTGTATTATTTTTACCCCTCAACAATTTTGACTTTTGTTGTATAGTATGACAGTGAGAAAACTGTCAAGTTTAAGTTTGGGGGTATATTTATGCTCGGTAAGCTTTCTACCTTTTACCTTCGCATTCATATGTATATTTTCCATTCATATGTATATTTTGCGTTTGCATACTTATTAAAAACCCACAGAAATCGAAATTTTTTTTTAAAAAACATTGTCTTCAGATTAGCTAGTAGGGTAACTTAGATTTTTTCCCGAAAATTTAGTCGATACTTTCGAAATAACTAAATCCTAGGCTTAGAAGTTGAAAACCCTAAAAATAACCCTCCTTTTGTTTAACCTTGGTAAATATACATCCTTGCAGTTTTTTCAAAGAAGTAGGTAATCTTGAGTTTAGTTCTTGAGTTAAGTCAAGATGAAGGAAAAGTATTAAAAACTTTATTGAAGGATAAGTTTGAAAAATAGTTTCTATTCTTGATTTCAAATTCAGAAAGCATATACCCTACAAATCGCACTTACACGCACCTTGAAACTTGAGATAGTAGAGGATACCTAGAAATACTCTTGCCTGAAAGCCTTGTATGAAAGAAAAAACGGTATTTAAAGCTAACCACCAAAAAAGAATCATTGAAAAATATATCCGGTCTTGAAAAGAAAAAAAGAAAAAAAATAATAAAGAAAGAAAAAATAAAGTCAAGACCTGGAAACTGCTATTTACGCTTTAAGCTCACACTTTCAGCAATCAGCTGTTAGTGTCTCAAGAAGCATTAATAGTCGCATGAAAGGTGTGTGAGCAAATCTGCCCATCATAAACCAAAGGAAGTAGTATTAGGTATTAAGGCAAGGGTACTATAGCTTGAATTGAATTCTCAAGTGTTGGGGTGAAAAATTTACACACACTTAGGGGTATATGATCGATGTTTGGAAGAAAGATAGGAATAAAGAATAAAAATTATGTTTTCCGTAAAGGTGATAAAAATCCCGGATTGGAGACTGCGCTTTAGAAGGACAACTCAGGAGAAACCGAGATCTTTCTTAAAATGTCAAAACGTATAGGATCTGAGATTGAATAAATAGGAGGCGTGAAGCATAAGGGTTGAAGATTTCTAACTTAGGTTAATAGAATTTCTAACTTAGATACTAAACCGTAGGAGTAAAAGTCGATGTTAACTTACGAAACAAGCTTGACGGGATTTTGTGGGTAGTATCCGCTGAAAACCCACAGGAGACAACACTCCTCCTACTAGAGACACCTAGAGGTTTAACGGCTTGTTGTACGTGCTCAGTGCAATCGCGTTCCCTACGAAAGTGAGGCTAAGATTTTTTGTTTTTCTCGGGACAAGCATAAGATAAGTTTGGGGGTATTTGTTCATCACAGAAAACTGCATTTTAATACCACTCATTGAGTATCTATTTTGTTATATATCGGTACTATTAACTAGTGTCTGCTCAGTAAATACAGATTACAGGTGTTCATGATAAAATACTGGAAACACACTCAAAATCACGGATATAACATTTGGGAGCCAACACTGCACACAGAACAGAAAACCGATCAATATCCAAAGAGTTCTTTTGCATGTAACAATATGTACACAATTTTGGTCCAACACAATACAAGTGAACACTAGACCATGAAGGGGGCTGCCTTGGCACAACAAATGGTGCAAGATGAGCACAAGTGAGTGTGATGTGCATTAAATGCTAAAAGATGTGATGTGATTTAAAGCATCAAGTCCCCTCCAAAACTACTGAGTATAACCTGAGCTGATATGAAGAAATCAAACAACACCAGTGGACTTGTTAGGTGCACTAGTCTTCACCACACCAAAACGAGCCCCTTAGCTCGGATTATGACTGGCGAGACACCCCCAAAACCCGGCGCCGCCAGGTCCCCTTTGCCCAATTCACTTCGTATTTTGTATGGTCACTCATTGTTGTCCCATCATCCGGTTTTTATTATTTGTTTATTTTTGTTTAGAGCCTATAAATACCAGACCTATGAGCAAGATAGAGAGCACTACTTTTTGAGAGAGAAAACTTTGTAACATTGTAACTGTTAGACTACGATAGCGCCCCGGCCTTCTTTCCGAGGCCAAAATGCGGAAACAAAAACTTTTCTTTAACTAGAAACCGGTGCAACCGCGGACTATAAAATATGGATCGGACCATTAACCTACTACTAGCTAACAAGAGAAAAGGTAGAGAGGCTATACCGAGCGATCCGTGTCCTTCGGTCTTCGCCTACCATCCCAAGCTCCTTGCGGCATCTCCGGTCTAGATCTCCTCGTCGGAAAGGCACCACATCACCGAGTCTTTTTACGGGCTCCCACCTCTGAACCGAGGCAACTCGGACACGAAGTTGGCTAGCTGACGTGTCCAAGATTGCTGTAGAATATCTATAGATCACTTTGTCTCTATGGTTTATGAAGTTGCCATTTTGGAGTGGAGAAGAAATCTTTGGAGATGAACTAAAGAATTTTTGATGCAAAAATGAGATGATCATTTTTTCCACACACATGAGGGCTCTCCAATGAAGTGGCCGGCCATCATAATAGAGGAGGGAGAAAAGGTGATCATGAGCCAAAGGAAATGGGTGATCACCATGAAAATAATTCACAACAAAGTCTAATAAAAAAAACCATCACCAATCCCATCTCAAAAAGCAAGTAATGATGAATCATCATGAAGCAACCATGTGCCACAAAAACCACCCTCCATTTTGTAAAAGCCACTTTTACAAATAGGCCCCTCCCATCAATTTTCAGCCAAAGAAAGAAAGAAAGGAAAATGGCCGAAACGGAATGCAAACTGGCAACTTCAAAAAAAGCGATCCCGTAATAAATTACAGGAAAACCCCGCGACTGTATATACATACCCGCATTTGTATTCCGATCGAATGCAAATGCAATGAGACAAAATCTACACTGTGTAATACTAGGATCCGGCTTAAACCAAAGCCCGCTAGTATTATCCGTCCGAAATACTACACGTGCACAAGTGCACGCGTACGTTCGAACCCTGCCATAAACCCATACGGCTTCTACAACGTTTCGCCCAAAACTTGAGAAACTGTCTTGGGGGGACTCTAAAGACTCGTCAATAATTTGGCTGTGGATTTAACCACTAGCACGTCAGAGGTATTAGCCGTACGTAACGAGCTACCAGGTATTGACCAAAAAGGAGGTCGATGAGCGAACTCATCCTGACACCCTACTGAGCCTGTTAGTGACAATATCCATACAGTCCGGTCCGTTCGTCTATGAGTATCGCATGTCAGGCCTAGGGGGCTGGTAAAAGTCAGACCCCCAAAAGCGGTACAAGTCATGTCGGAGTATAGCCCAGAACACCCTGAGATACTACTGGAATACCTACCAGTAAATCTCCTGCCTCGGCCGAGGGCTTCGTGTAATGGCTCTCCTAGACACAGCGCGATCTCACCCCCAATACCGGGAGAGACGATACCACTGCCGATACGCTCACTTGCCTCCATATGGCTCGGGACTGTACCCAACTAAAACCTGTTTGCACGACTCCTTTGAACCGTGGTAGGGTAGTAATCAAAGTACAGTGGGAACTCACACGAGACAAATGACGATCTCAGGTCGATGAACTAACCTGTACACATGTCACCAGGGAACTGCTATCTGACGTCAGGTATAATACCAACTAGCATGTTCCCGGCGAGTCCTGTCCGGTGTACTCATAACCCAATGAGCACCTGTATACATCTTAGGTGAACCAACTGACACCAATGGCTTGTGAGACCGGCCACCGCCCCTCGTGGGGGTCTCAACTGTATACACTAGTCTACTAATAGAGTATCGATGCCCAGTCACGAAACTCCCACGACTAGGGACCACTTTAAGGATGTGCTTATAGACCCCAGCTCACACGTATATGATCGCCATCATACTGCTGGTCGTCAAGCATGAATCCTAAGGGCTTTATCAACGTGCAATAGTGATCTGTACCATCACCTAAAGCAGTACACGATGATAAAGATAAACCAGGTAGTATCCTATTTTCTATCAACGTGTAATAGTAAACTGTACACGATGATAAAGACAAACCAGATAGTATTCAAAGCTCTCGAGTAAGACTGTCCTACTAGTATAGGTCTTCCCTCAATCATTGCAATCACATGCCTGCGATTCAATAATTGACTCTGAGGGCACTATATCCAACAATCTCCCACTTGCACTCAAGGCTAATTATTGCGATGTCGCGTACTCACAGCCCGTGTGATACCGAACACCCAACTCCTCTACTAAACAGTCTCACAAAGCCCGTTTGCGAAACTATTGCGTTCGAGGAATAGCCTCAGTGAGTGGATCCGCCCTGATGTTTCTTTCTATGTCTCTCTTTATCTCAAGTTCGCGGAGAAAGCCATCTCCCGAAATGAGCAATACCTGTCTTAGAATATGTCTGGATATCTGATGGGAGCTAGTTCATAAATGAACTCCAAATCCAAAATTCTTAAACTGTATCGTCAACTGAACTTAATCAGTATCCTGCGCCACACCTCCCTCAGTATCCGCTTGGACCACCTGTCCAAAATACTGCCCCTCGTCAGAGGGAAAACTATAACTCTGACAGCCACTCTGTCATCCAGGTCACCTTGGAAGCCTGGAATGATAACCGTCCCCCGAAAGATGCTGTTGTTATCATATCCCTAGAACATCCACTTATGTTCTAAAACATCCTCCGAATGTTTCTCCAGGAGTGGATCAATATCATCTTATTGCATCTAGTGCAAAAACAACATCTGGTGTGGTACTTGATATCTCATGATTGACTCAATTGCCTAAGCAAGTGATCTGCCAATCATGAACATCCCTCTCCTCATTAGTCTGTAAGACACCTTTAGAGAGGGTGACTCCATCACCTGCAGATACACTACCATGCCCGGAGTCGTCCATTCTAAATACCTTTAGTATGCTGTCGAAGTACCTAGATTGGGAAACTACCTAAATCTAGATCTAAAACCATAGATCTAGTAGCCAGAATGTCTGATATTATATCTATATCCTATGTGGAGAAACCACTGTGTGACAACCAAAGTTTAACCGATCGTAGTATAGGAATTTTACTTCCTACTATGTGCATGTCATCCAAATACCAGGACATCACACCCTACTACCTTCTTAACAGATCCATCCCCTATTCTGATGAAGTCAAACCCATGACTGTCATATCAGAAATAGATGATCTATCTCCGCTATATCTGCTTTAGTCTATAAATAGACATAAGCCACTTGTCCATTATGCTTCCGCTGCTCCCACTGACTACGACAACCCTCTGGCAGAGTCATATACACGTGCACTTCTAAAGCCAGTTCAGAACGACGTTATACTCATCCTCCTGCCGGGTCTCATAGCCTGGAACAACAGTAGTGTCAAGTCTGAGTAAACAAGAACTTCCCTGTCACCGTCTTTTAGCATACTGAAGTACCTCTCGAGTGCCTGAGGTTACCCACCATATCTGTGGAGTGGCCAATGGAATGTCAAACCAGATTGAATGTTTAGGTTCCTATGAAATCTTCAGTAATCGTTTGTGGTTCTGGAATCACTTCCAGTTCTACCATACTCCCACAATTCTTTTTCTGAAAAAATCCATTTTAATAAAACTGTGGCGAGTCAAGAACAATATCACTACTGATCTTCTAGATGGTAGAAAGTCAACCCTCGTCATAGCCTGGGTCAACCCACAAACAGCCATTACAGAAACGTGCCTTGAGTTATCCAGAGTCTGGTTTTAAGCATAAGCCGGACAACTCCCCGTACCTTAACATCGTTAAGATATGAACCATTCTATATCCAATATAGAAACATAGGCACTGATTTGATTGGAACCAGATTCAAATCATGCAGCTGTCTCCTGTGCATGTAAACTAAATGGAAGGAGGGCGATCAACGTTACTCAACTTAGGAATACATCCGAATATGAGTAACCTGAAAGAGAAACAAGTTTTTCAAAAACCATTACTATCATCTGAATACCATAAACAAGTATCTACATTTTCGATTACCTTGAAGAATCCCGATACTTGCTACACCTGGTTCTCTACTTTATTCATATACTTATAACTTCTCATAACTTGGACCTTGTATTTCTATGAAACACATGTCTAAGAACTAGAGAAGTCATAAGTAAACCGAATATAGTACGAGGACCAACCCCTCTGTCCTCATGGACACTGGACAACATACAATACTCTGTATAAGTTCCCTGAGTCTAATAACTCATTCCCTGTGTGTCGTAGGTTGAAAACTGTACTCATGGTTAAGAAGAATTACACCGTTGTTTAATGCTCCTTACCTAACCATCAACTGATATAGGTAAATATCATGGACATAATTTCAAAAAGTTATATCTCACCATATAAAAATAAACGTACAGATATATCAATTTGAAAATTGGTGCATTATAACGGATATTCAAAACCAAATATTTGCCGTCCAGCAAACAACCCAGGCGATTTTCTCAAATATCACCAATTACAACGAATCCCGATATAATGAGGATGATCACCCAATTCTTAATAACTTGCTCCCACTCATCATCTGTAAAACCATACAGATGTGAGAATCAAACCTGGTAAATACATACCCTGGAGCAAGGGCTAATTGGGAAATCAGTTTTCTTTTAACAATACACGGTGAAACTGAAACATGTAAATGTTTCGAAGGGGTATCCGGGTATTCCTAGTAATGCCTCTTCCATTATCAGATTCACAACTATAACCGTATATTTCTTTGTCATCTCTCCAAATCCCTTTATATGTCTTTAGTCATTACTTTCTGTACACCCTCTTAGGCTAAATAGTTTTCTTCCTTCCCTACCGTTCGACACCAGCCTATGGTTTGGAAAAAGACTATCCAATAAGCATAATGGGTGTACTCTCCTAATCCTAGGAGTACTCGTAACCTAAGAGAAGGTGAAGATAAAAGACAACTGAATAAACCTTATTCCTATTTCTCCTGAACCAGAATCCATCTTCGAACTGGAACGAGTTCCTTCGAGTTCGTATATAACCATACGATGGAGTATCCAAATAACTGTGGATCTTCGTAGTGATACGGAGTGTCCTGGAGAAATACAAAGGTGAAGTAGGAGTGGCGATGAAATACTTGGTTTGGTCGTGAATAGTAGCCGCAGTTTACTTTGCCCTCTTACTAATCCTTTTATTTGTCTTTACTTAATACCATCTGTACACCTTTTAGGCTAAATGGTTTTTTTCATTCCCTACCGTTCGGCACCTGCCTATGGTTTGGATGAAGACTATCCAATAAGCGTAATAGGTGTACTCTCCTAATCCAAGGAACACTCGCAACCTGAGAGAAGGTAAAAGGAAAAGACAACTGAATAGTCCTATTCGTTTTCTCCAGAACCGGAAACCATCCTCGAATCTGGAACAAGTTCCATCGAGTTCGTATATAACCATACGATGGTTTTATCCAATGGAAGTGGATGTTCGTAGTAATACGGGGTGTCCTGGAGAAAAGGGCAGAAGTAGGAGTGGCAATGGGGTATGCTACTCTGACAATCCAAAAGCCAGTGTTATAAGAAGGTTCGGTCAACTTGGTCACTGAGTCATGGTCAAGGGTCGGGTCATGGTCGCTGCTAAAGAGAGAGAGAGAAAGGAAACACTCAGTGTGCACTCTAATCTAGATCAGAATGGTTATCTATTTATCTGATCAGGAAACCTCCCACTGTAACCATCAAATTCTCCTCCAAACCTGAAAGAAGAAATAGTCGGGATCACCCGAGGAGTAAACCAACTCATCAGTGGGAATCGGGATCCAACTATCATCGCATGATAACGTGACGGAATCCACTCACGTTACCACACTCCAGAAGGTATGCGCATGTCTGGCAAGTTTCTTTAGAAACTCCCGATGTGTGTTTTTACCCCTAGGACCCAAGTGACCTTGACACAGTCAACAAATCAAAGAGTCCTAGTCAAGTTCAACCCGTCATTATCCTGGATTGCATTAAACCCACCCGTACGAGCCCTTGACACAGTCAATAAGGCCGCACGACTGTCCTAACCAATCCCATTAATATGCCACAAACAAATACTACTTAGCTACCGCACACTACGCCTTGACACAGTCAACAAACGCAGCACGAATATTAAGTAATACTTGTAAGAAATGATGGAGGGCTATGGCTGATTTTTGGTGAAAAACCTTTAGCGTAATGAACTTGATATCGTTGAAGGAACCGGATAACCTTTTATAAAAATATAGTGGCGAAAACCTTTGCTAAAGAGGTCACTCCCGGTGAAGGGATCTCGGCTCTTTCCCCGTAGAATAAGGTACAGGATATTCCAACTGAATACCACGATGCAAAGCAAAAGGCAATCGGCTATAGTGTAGTTATCACCCTGACACAAACTTCTGTCAAAAGGGTCACTCCCGGTGAAGGGATCTCGGCCTTTGCCTCGTCGACTGAGGTGCTGGATATTCATAACCGAATACCACTGTGCAAAACAAAAGAGAACGCCCTTACAATAACAGCTTTTTGAAAAATGTTCCAACAACATCAGAATAGGTTTTTTTAGCTTGCATTGATCCGAATCAATGCAGTCCCATCAATTGAACACACCAATAAAGAACGAAAACTCAATATACGTATATGCCATCCGCATTCGCCACTGGGTCCCGTCATCACCCGTTGGTTACTTAACTAACGACAGAGCGGGGACTGGACTAACTCGGGTGTAAAACATATACAACATGTACTAGTATATATATCAATATATAATAATCGCTCAAGGCATGATAAAATGCAACATCACAGAAATGCAATAAGCATCACAGAACAATACAGATAATCTGGGATCCCCGGGTTTCATAGAGCCGTTACTGAAACCCGACGTTCCCCTGGTCGTGTGGATAGCCTGTGCAATGAAATCCTATACCCCTATGGATGCGGCAAGTTACCCGCCAAAACCTGAAGCGAGGCAGCCCCCTTCAACAACGTGAATGGACCACCCAGCACTTCATGGAATCCGGTAACTTGAGCACCCCTCCTTGGGTCAACCGGTACCCCATACGAGTGCGGCGAATAGCTCGCCAATTCTAGAGTGAAGCCCCCTCCGTCTCAAAGCCATGAGATGCGGGCCCGTTGCCCTCTAGAACCCGGCTATCCGTGCACCCCACCGCGGGGCAATCCTAGTACAGAAAGTAAAATATACAACGGGTACATCGACCTCAGCCCGGTCGTGCCCCAAAAGAATAATATACAAACAGGCAGTGACGGCAGTCCACATGTCAGACGCTCGCCCCGCAATATCAAATGTACATATACAACCAAACTGTACTATCATTGCATCCAGGCTATCCACCACGACAAATCCGCAATATCACAGCACAACACAGAACATCAACGTGAATGTCACGTTCGCAAATCCGTCTAAAAAGACTATAGCAATTAGACAGGATTTACCGATCAAATGACATTCACGGTCACAAATATAATGTAAATACTGTGAACTAACATGTTTTAAAATTTTCGATCGACAAAATTTCCCGAAGTGGGCCCCAAGCACAACTGTAGCACTCAAAATAAATCTGGGCCCAAACAGAATATACCAAAAACCCTAATTCCAACACAGAGACCTACTGAAGAAATTTGGTGCATTGTGGCTACAGTATGGCCCTGGATCCACGGCCAAAACGTGGTTACGGCCGCGGATCCGCCGCGCTACAGTGAAATTAGCCCACCAAATTTTCTCAGTTCTCTTAAAAAAGCCTGCACATATTTCTGCAATATACCAAATAATTTTTCGAGCACAAATGAAAATCGACAGAAACAACATCTTTGAAATTGTGGTTTTTTGGAATTTTTGTTCGATCGAAATTCTAAACACGTTAGAGCAAGCTAGAAAAGGTTAATGGCATGGCTCTGATACCATCTAAGACCACGGTAGCGCTCCGACCGTCTTTCCGAGGCCAAAATGCGGAAACAAAAACTTTTCTTTAACTAGAAACCGGCGCTACCGTGGACTATAAACCCGGATCGGACTATTAACCTACTACTAGCTAACAAGAGAAAAGCTAGAGAGGCTATACCGAGCGATCCGTGTCCTTTGGTCTTCGCCCACCATCCCAAGCTCCTTGCGGCATCTCCGGTCTCGATCTCCTCGTCGGAAAGGCACCACATCACCGAGTCTTTTTACGGGCTCCCACCTCTGAACCGAGGCAACTCGGACATGAAGTTGGCTAACCGACGTGTCCATGATTGCTGTAGAATATCTGTAGATCACTTTGTCTCTATAGTTTATGATGTTGCCATTTTGGAGTGGAGAAGAAATCTTTGGAGATGAACTAAAGAATTTTTGATGCAAAAATGAGATGATCATTTTTTCCACACACATTATGGCTCTCCAATGAAGTGGCCGCCCATCATAATAGAGGAGGGAGAAAAGGTGATCACGAGCCAAAGGAAATGGATGATCACCATGAAAATAAGTCACAACAAAGTCTAATAAAAAAAACCATCACCAATCCCATCTCAAAAAGCAAGTAATGATGAATCATCATGAAGCAACCATGTGCCACAAAAACCACCCTCCATTTTGTAAAAGCCACTTTTACAAATAAGCCCCTCCCATCAATTTTCAGCCAAAGAAAGAAAGAAAGGGAAATGGCCAAAAAAGAATGCAAACTGGCAACTTCAAAAAAAGCTATCCCGTAATAAATTACAGGAAAACCTCGCGATTGTATATACATACCCGCATTTGTATTTCGACTGAATGCAAATGCAATTAGACAAAATCTACACTGTGTAATACTAGGATCCGACTTAAACCAAAGCCCGCTAGTATTATCCGTCCGAAACACTACACGTGCACAAGTGCACGCGTACGTTCGAACCTTGCCATAAACCCATACGGCCTCTACAACGTTTCGCCAGAAACTTGAGAAACTGTCTGTGGGGGACTCTAAAGACTCGTCAATACTTTGGCTGTGGATTTAACCACTAGCACGTCAGAGGTATTAGCCGTACGTAACAAGCTACCAGGTATTGACCAAAAGGGAGGTCAACGAGCGAACTCATCCTAATACCCTACTTAGCCTGTCAGTGACAATATCCGTACAGTCCGGTCCGTTTGTCTATGATTATCGCATGTCGGGCCTAGGGGGCTGGTAAAAGTCAGACCCCCAAAAGCGGTACAAGTCGTGTCGGAGTGGAGCCCAGAACACCCTGAGATACTACTGGAATACCTAACAGTAAATCTCCTGCCTCGGCCGAGGTCTTCGTGTAATGGCTCTCCTAGACATAGCGCGATCTCACCCCCAATACCGGGAGAGACGAAACCCCTGCCGATACGCTCATTTGCCTCCATGTGGCTCGGGACTGTACCCAACTAAAACCTGTTTGCACGACTCCTTTGAGCCGTGGTAGGGTAGTAATCAAAGTACAGTGGGAACTCACACGAGACAAATGACGATCTCAGGTCGATGAACTAACCTGTACACATATCACCAGGGAACTGCTATCTGACGTCTGGTATAATACTAACTAGCATGTTCCCGGCGAGTCCTTTCCGGTGTACTCATAACCCAATGAGCACCTGTATACATCTTAGGTGAACCAACTGACACCAATGGCTTGTGAGACCGGCCACCGCCCCTCGTGGGGGTCTCAACTGTATACACTAGTCTACTAATGGAGTATCGATGCCCAGTCTCGAAACTCCCACGACTAGGGACCACTTTAAGGATGTGCTTATAGGCCCCAGCTCGCACGTATATGATCGCCATCATACTGCTGGTCGTCAAGCATGAATCCTAAGGGCTTTATCAACGTGCAATAGTGATCTGTACCATCACCTAAAGCAGTACACGATGATAAAGATAAACCAGGTAGTATACTATTTTCTATCAACGTGTAATAGTGAACTGTACACGATGATAAAGACAAACCAGGTAGTATACAAAGCTCTCGAGTAAGACTGTCCTACTGGTATAGGTCCCTCCTCAATCATTGCAATCACATGCCTGCGATTCAATAATTGACTCTGAGGGCACTATATCCAACAGTAACTAGTTGATCTTGTAAGTCTTAGTGTGAGTTCTTTGCCTTCCTCTAGTCTTGCAACCTCTTTCTTGAGCTTGCAAGATTAGATTTTGGTATTTGAATTCATTTATTTGTACATGGAACCATTGAAATCAAAGCTTCATTTATCTCAAGTTGATTCTTGTATCTTTTCTCTTTTGCTTCTTTTTTTTGTTGTAATTTCAATTTATGATGTGCGGGTAGTTTTTTCTTGGGTTATGGTGAGGTAGTTTGTGGAATGGCTTGCCTTCCAACCCCTCCTTCTTGATTCTTGCGTTTTACACTTATTTACTTAATATATGCAATTTTATTATTTTTTGCTTGATAGGATATATTATTTTGAATGGTTGCAAATCAACCTTTAACATATATCCTATTCCTTCTTTACATTCTATTGTTTCTATATTACGATTTGAAGTTGAAAG
Source organism: Agapanthus africanus (assembly GCA_030015575.1). Classification (NCBI taxonomy): domain Eukaryota; kingdom Viridiplantae; phylum Streptophyta; class Magnoliopsida; order Asparagales; family Amaryllidaceae; genus Agapanthus; species Agapanthus africanus. Next base: position 124,785,439 of record JASDDO010000031.1, read on the forward strand.
GAATACGAAATTAGGTTAAGTGTCGGAAACTAGCTAGATAGGATATATAGCATACAAGCATATGTTCTATGCTTGCTAACTTCACCTAACTAATTCCATATTCATTTCATTCTAAGAACTTAAATTTTTAGTTTCTTTTTAACTTAACCTTGATATCGTATTCTAAAGCGATACTTGTTTCGGATAGATGCGATATGCTTTAATTAATCAAATAAAAACTAAAAATGGACCTTGAATCAAGACGGGGAGTTGGGGGTAAAAGTTGTATTTCAACCATACCAAACCTTAGCCTAAGTTTTCCCTAAACAATCCTAAACCTTTCTTCCATTCAATTATTGTAAAAACGTGACAAATACCAACTCCAACTTATTGTTTCTATAACAATTGATGTCATGATATCCACTCCCTATGGATCGACCCGTACTTGCCGGCTTGCATCAACGCACCGTGCACTTGCAGTATTTTTAGAACTCAAGACTCACGTCGTGCACTATTTTCATCAACCAAACCGACATATCCTAAATTCACAAAACTCATCCAAAAGCACGACACAGTGAGTTTCCAACAGTACACCGAACAGGACTCGCGGAGGACTCCTACATGGTAGTATACCTATCGTCAGATATCAGTCCACTGGTGACACTGGAACAGGTTAGTCTGTAGACCCGAGATCGTCATAGCGTCTTGTACTCCCACTGTACTTTGATTTCCTCCCTACCACGCTCAAAGGAGATGTGCAAACAGGTGGATTTTGGGTACAATCCAGATTCGCATAGAGGCAATGAGCGATAGGAGGGGTTTCGTCTCCCCCGATATTGGGGGTTGATGTTGCGCTATGCTCGATTGGCAATAACTGGAAGTCCCTGGCCAGGGCTGCTTATGAGATTTACTGATAAGTGTTATCAGTAGTTTCTCAAACCGTTATAGGCCAGACATCGGCATGACTTATCATGTTACTGGGGTCTGACGTTTACCACCTCTAGACATGATATGCGACATATCAGACGAAGAGACCGGATTGTACGGTAGTGTTACTGATAGGTTTCATGGAGACTATGGACAAGCTTGCTTGTTGATCTTCATATCGCTCAATACCCGGATAGACATTACGTCCAGCTTGTACCGCTGACGGCTTGTGGATGACTGATGTGATCATCACCTATTGATGGCGTATTAACGAGTCTTTAGAGTCCCACACAGAAGTTCCCTGTTTCAAGCGAAACGAAGTAGGACTTATATGTGATATATGTGTGAGCTTGATTAAATACGTGTATGTGATACCGTATTGTAATCTGGCAGTTATTTGTTATCGGTTCAGTTATATGTGATATAACCAGATTGTCGAATCAAGTGTTGATTTGATAATGTGATATACAGATAAATGATATTAGTCGGTCATATGTGATATAACCGGATTATTAAATCAAGTGTTGATTTAATAATGTGATATAATTATATCTTAACTAATATCATTAGCTCACTAATTATTCTTCAATATATATATATATATATATATATTAATGTATATGATATATATATATACAATAATAATGAAGCATGACTTGATTTTCTATTTTTAAGAAAAATAGAAATGAGGTGAAATTGAGAGCATTGTTGCAAGCATGTGAGTTATATTTGTTTATTCATCTTGACTCACTATTCAAGCATGGTTGCAATTTTATATTGCAAAATTCCATGCTTGAATGAGTGGGGGTCAAGAGTTGCCATTCATTCTAAGCCCATTCTCAACACTTTGCCATTTTCTTGAGTTGCTCCCATGGTTGCTCTCTAGCTTCTTCTTCTTCCTCAATTGCTATAGTTCAAGCTTCAACCCTCACATGTGATGTGAACCATGAAGCTTGAACAAAACTTGTGAGCATTTAACATCCCCTACTTCACCTTCCTACACTTGACTAGCGATCGAGTGTAGTATGTTTACTACGCTAAAGAGTTTAGTGTAGAGGTAGCTGTTGGATATAGTGCCTTCAAAGTCAATTATTAGATCGCATGCACGTGATTGCAATGATTGAGGGAGGACCTATACCGGTACGACAGTCTTACTCGAGATGATATTATGCTATTTGGTTTGTCTTTATCATCGTGTACATGCTTTAGGTGACATTACAGATCACTATTACACGTTGATAAAGTCCTTAGGATTCTTGCTTGACTACCAGCAGTATGTTGGCGATCATATATGTGAGAGTTGGGTAGTCTATAAGCACATCCTTAAAGTGTCCTTAGTCGTGAGAGTTTCGAGACCGGGCATCGATACTCCATGAGTAGACTAGTGTTTACGATCGAGACCCCGACGAGGGGCGATGGCCGGTCTCACAAGCCATTGGTGTCAGTTGGTTCACCTAAGACGTATACAGGTGCTCATTAGATTATAAGTACACCGGACATGACTCGCCGGGAACATGCTAGTTGGTATTATACCTGACGTCAGATAGCAGTTCCGTGGTGACATGTGTACAGGTTAGTCTATCGACCTGAGATCGTATTTTGTCTCGCGTGAGTTCCCATTGTGCTTTGATTACTACCCTACCACGGCTCAAAGGAGTCATGCAAACAGGTTTTAGTTGGGTACAGTCCCGAGCCACATGGAGGCAGTGAGCGGATCGGCAGGGGATTCGTCTTTCCCGGTATTGGGGGTGAGATCGCGCTGTGTCTAGGAGAGCCATTACAGGAATTCCTTGGCCAAGGCAAGTGAGATTTACTGGTAGGTATTCCAGTAGTATCTCAGCGTGTTCTGGGCTACACTCTGACATGACTTATAGCGCTATTGGGGGTCTGCTGTTTACCATCCCCCTAGGCCTGATATGCGATACTCATAGACGAACGGACCGGACTGTACGGATATTGTCACTGACAGGGTCAGTAGGGTTTCTGGATGAGTTCGCTCATCGGCCTCCCTTTTAGTCAACACCTGGGCGCCCGTTACGTACAGCTAGTACTACTGACATGCTTGTGGTTAAACCCACTGCCAGTGTATTGACGAGTCTTTAGAGTCCCCCACAGAAAGTTTCCCAAGTTCGGGCGAAACGTTGTAGAACCCGTATGGTTTTATGGCAGGGTTCGATCATATACGTGCACTTGTGTATGGATCATGATCGGACGGATCATAATAGTGGGCTTTGGTTTAAGCCGGATCCTAGTATTAGATTTGTTGGATTACTTTAGTCTCATTATATTCGCATTTAGTCGGAATGCGGATGCAGGTACGTATATACAGGTGAGGGGTATCCTTGTGATCCATCACGAGTTTACTTTAGATGTTGCCATTCTCTTTTAGGATTAAACATTTTGGTTTAAATGTTTAGTGGTGGAAATTGTGAGTGGAAATCATGATGAAGGGCATTAAATGAGGCATGTGCATGGGTAATGACTCATGGTCTTATTTTTTGTGCAATGTCAACTTTTTTGATTTATTATTGTGTTGAAATGATATGAAGGGAGAGAGAGGGCAGCCATTTTTTATGCTTGGGGTTGGTCTTGAGATTTCATTCTAGCACTCTCACAATTCATACAACACAATAAGCAAGCAACCTCTTCATCTTCATCTTCTTCTCTAGCTCACATTTTCCACCATGGCTTCATCTTCAAGCTCCATCCATACAATCTCATGTGTTGAGAATCAATGGATGTTTAGAGATAAATTATCATACAAATTCTCTACTTCACCTTGGATATGTCGGCTAGCAAACTTCATGTCCGAGTTGCTTCAGTTTGAAGCGGGAGCCCGTAAAAAGACTTCTAGATGTGGTGCCACTTCGGCGAGGAGATCGGAGATCGAGCGAGATCGGAGATGCCGCGAGGAGCTTAGGATGATGGCTAAAGATTGAAGGACACGGATCGATCGGTATAGCCATTCTAACTTCTTGTAGTTAGCTAGTTTAGTGTTAATGGTACGATCCAGATAAAATTCTGCGTTAGCGCCAGTTTCATAAAAGTTTTTGTCTCCGCGTTTGGCCTCGGATCGACGGCCAGGGCGCTACCGTAGACTTACAGTAGCTTGAGGTGGAGGGACTTCGCGTGGATCATCTTCGGCACAAAGGTCATCGGAGGAAGCTCGTCTAAAGCCTCAAGTGGAGCCTAATGGAGTCACGGGACTACTACACGGAGCATGTGAAGTGAAGGACTCGAACTACAAAGTTTGTATGCTCTTTTCTTCTCTTTAGTTCATCACATCATAAAGGCAAACCCTAATAATCTAGTAAAGATCTTGTTAGTTTAACTTAGCACCTAATAAAATTTAAAATTTGGCATGCTTGATGCCTTTTGAACCTCATGGTGGTGCTAAGGTCGACTTTCACATATAACTGCGTGAGACGAATGTAATATTATATATATGATATATAATAAACGTTGCTTATGTTTTGCACCCGCTCTAGTCCAGCCCCCGCTCTGCCGGTAGTTAAGTAACCTAACGGTGCATGACGGGGCCCCGTAGCGAATGCTGATGGTATAAGCGTACGTTCTATTTTCGTTTCATTTTTCTGTAATGTTTAGTAAACATTAAATGATGGGACTTCATTAATGAGATTAATGAAAAGAAAGAAGCCAAAATTTGTTGTAGAATCAAATTTTCAAAAAGGGTAGCTCTAGTTTTTTCTTTGCATAGTGGTATTCCTTGATTAATATCCAGCACCTCATTCGATGAGGAAAGAGCCGAGATCCCTTCACCGGGAGTGACCTCTTTAGCGAAACTATCAAATGTTACAACCCACTCGGTTTTGTCTTTTGATTGCTTCTCTAGTTCATTCTTTGCATAGTGGTATTCCGGAATATCCTGCATCTCATTCGATGAGGAAAGAGCCAAGATCTCTTCACCGGGAGTGACCTCTTTAGCGAAACTAGAAAAAGCCTAAAAACACTCCTTTTCAAAATCACTAGATTCTACATCGATGTCAAGTTCATTACGCTCATGGTTTTCTTAAAAACCTGTGTAGCCCTCCATCATTTCAGATAAGTGCTATTTTAGTATTCGTGCTACGGTAGTTTGGCCTCCGTCAAGGCGTAGTGTACGGTAGCTGATTAGTACTTATCTGTAGCATGAGATGCGATTGGATTAGGATAGTCGTACGGCGTTGTTTGGCCTCCGTCAAGGGTCATGCGGGTGGGTCTAATTCAATCAAGAAATGAACGGGTTGAACTTGACTAGCGGCCTATGGGTAGTTTGGCCTCCGTCAAGGTCATAGGACGCTAGGGGTTAAAAAATTATCGGGAATTTCAAGTGTTGAAATTTGCAATGAGATTGCATACCTTCTATATGATAGTTGGATCCCGATATCCACTGCGAGTAAGAGTTACTCCTGAGAGAGTTTTGCACTTTACAATTAGCTAATCAAGTAGGTGTCTAGAAAGGTGTCAACGGGGTTAAGCCTCTAGGGAAACGAGGTTTATTTTAATTAGGTCTGTGCGAAAGCACGGTGAACCTCCCTCGGAGTACCGATACCTGCCTGGCCGAACAATTGGCGAACCTGTAGGGTATAATTAATCCCGGCTAATCTTACCTTTTAGGGTTTGAAGGAAGATTTGATAAAAACAGTGGGAACCATCCTGATTAGATAAAATAACCAATCTAATCTTGCAAAGAGCACACGCAAAGTGATTATCCTTCTCTCTCTCTTGGTAGCGACCAATGAAATGCCTTAATCAAGATAATAATTTGGATGTATTGACCGAACCTACTTATTATACTGGGCTAGGTTCCGCTCTATCTTATGATTGTCAAAAGTCTGAGCAAGGAATAGGGGATTGTTCAGATTCCCATGCCACCCAAACGAAGAATAAGCATGTTGATGCATTGTCTTCGGGTGTGTTCGTTACCTAGAACTGTTTCTCAGTTTACACTACATCCTGGGTATGGGATATCCAATCAGGATCACATATATGTAATTTGTTACATGGGCTAAAGAAGGTAGATAACTGGAAAAGGGTGATATGTCTCTGGTTGTAGAGATGGTGCAATTGTTGCAGCCAAAGTAGTTGGCAGATATCAACTTGTGTTACCAACTGGTAATACAATGATTCTGAATGACTGTTATTTCGTACCAATAATATTATGAATATTTTCCTGAATCAAGTGTTGATTCGGTAAGGTACGTTGTATAACAGTGTACACATTCTGAATCAAACTACAGTTCCAAACGTACAGAACACACACAAGAGGATAGTTAAGAAATGAACGAAGTCTTCTTGTGGCATTGTAGACTAGGTCATGTCGATGAAACAAGACAAGTTTAAGTTCCATAAGGATGCATATTTTGTAAGTGCACGGCGGCGCCCCGGCCGTCAATCCGACGCCGGAAGGCGGAAGCGGTGATAAACTTTAATTTTGCGAACTTAGCAAACCGGCACCACCGCGCACTAAACACCCGGATCGAACCATTAACTAGTCCTAGCTAACTACAAGATAGGGAATAGAGATATACCGACTGATCCGAGTCCTCCGGTCTTCTCGTCATCGTCCCGATCTCCCGCGGAAACTCCGGTCGTCGCCTCTTTGCCGGAAGGGCACCACATCGTCTGCATCTTTTACGGGCTCCCACCTCAATACCGAGGCAACTCGGGCGCGAAGTTGGCTGGCCGACGCGTCCAAGATTTGCTGTAGAATGTGTAGTGAAGAACCATGTCTCATTTGGGGTTCATGGAGGTGCCATTTTGGTGGAGGGATGATACAAGAATTATGTGGAGGAACTTGGGGATATTTGGGAGCATGAAATGAACCAAATACCCACTCCAAAATTTTGGATAGCCCATGAGGGAAGTGGCCGGCCATGCAAGTGAGGGGAGAGAGTGAATGAGAGAGTGACCAAAAGAATGAGAGAGCCCTCCAATAATCCAAGGGAGAGAGAGAGAAGGCTATCATGCAAAGAATCATCATCACAACAATTCCAATACTCAACCAACAACCATGATAGCTAAACCAACCTCACACTCCAACACCACCATCATCACCAATCATGAAGCATGATGACTTCAAAAAGTCAAGCCATCATGAAGAAGTCAAGAAGTCAAGGTCAATGGATGGTGCAACCATCATGACACAAGAATATGCAAAGACCCCCTTCCAAATTGCTTATTAGCACCAATGCAAATAAGCCCTCCTCCACCAATCTTCGGCCAATGAACGATACAAAGGAAATTGGCCGAAACGGAAAGCAAACTGGCAACTCCAGAAAACTGGTCCCGTAATAAATTACAGGAAAACCCCGATACTGTGTATACACACCCGCATCTGTATTCCGACCGAAATACAAATGCAATGAGACAAATCTACACTGTACTATACTAGGATCCGGCTTAAACCAAAGCCGGCTAGTAGTATCTGTTTGATCCTGATCCGTGCAATACCGCACGTATCTGATCAAACCCTGCCATATATCCATACGGCCTATAGTACAAACTGTCCGATCCTGATCCGTGCAATACCGCACGTATCTGATCGGACCTTGCCATATCTCCATACGGCCTCTACAACTTTTCGCCCGAAAGCTGAGTAACTGAATGTGGGGGACTCTAAAGACTTGTCAACACCTTGGTTGTGGATTTAACCACTAGCACGTCAGAGGTATAAGCCAATACGTAATGGGCTACCAGGTATTGAATAAAAGGGATGTCTGTGAGCGAACTCAGCCTGACAACCCTACTGAGCCTGTCAGTGACAATATCCGTACAGTCCGGTCCGTTCGTCTATGAGCATCGCGTGGCGGGCCTAGAGGGTTGGTAAAAGTCAGACCCCCAAAAGCGGTACAAGTCGTGTCGGAGTGTAGCCCAGAACACCCTGAAATACTACTGGAATGCCTACCAGTAAATCTCCTTGCCTCGGCCGAGGGCTTCGTGTAATGGATCTCCTAGACACAGCGCGACCTCACCCCCAATACCGGGAGAGACGAACCCCTGAAGATGCGCTCACTGCCTCCATGTGGCTCGGGACTGTACCCAACTAAAACCTGTTTGCACGACTCCTTTGAGCCATGGTAGGGTAGTAATCAAAGTACAGTGGGAACTCACACGAGACAAATGACGATCCCCAGGTCGATGAACTAACCTGTACACATGTCACCAGGGAACTGCCATCTGACGTCTGGTATATGACCAACTAGCATGTTCCCGGCGAGTCCTGTCCGGTGTACTCATAACCCAATGAGCACCTGTATACATCTTTGGTGATCGAACTGACACCAGTGGCTTGTGAGACCGGCCACCGCCCCTCGTCGGGGTCTCGAATGTACACACTAGTCTACTCTGGAGTATCGATTCCCTATCTCGAAACTCACACGACTAGGGACCATTTAAGGATGTGCTTATAGACTACCAGCTCCCATGTATATGATCGCCCTCATACTGCTGGTGGTCAAGCAAGAATCCTAGGGGCTCTATCAACGTGCAATAGTGACCTGTCAGGTCACCTAAAGCAGTACACGATGATAAAGATAAACCAGATAGCATACTATCATCATGAGTAAGACTGTCCTATCGGATAGGTCCTCCATCAATCATTGTAATCACGTGCCTGTGATCGAATAATTGAATCTGAGGGCACTATCTCCAACAATCTCCCACTTGCACTCAAGGCTAATTATTGCGATGTCGCATACTCACAGCATGTGTGATACCGAACACCCAACTCCTCTACTAGTCAGTCTCACAAAGCTCGCTTGCGAAACTACTGCGTTCGAGGAATAGCCTTAGTGAGTGGATCCGCCTTGATGTCTCTTTCTATGTCTCTCTATATCTCAAGTTCGTGGAGAAAACCCATCTCCCGAAATGAGTAATACCTGTCTTAGAATGTGTCTGGATGTCTGATGGGACCTAGCTCATAAATGAACTCCAAATCCAAACTTCTTAGACTGTATCGTCAACTGAACTTAATCAGTATCCTGCGCCATGCCACCCTCAGTATTGCCTTGGACCACCTGTCCAAAATACTGCCCCTCGTCAGAAGGAAAAACTATAACTCTGACAACCTCCTTGTCGTCCAGGTCATCTTGGAAGCCTGGAATGATAACCGTCTCCCGAATGAGGCCGTCGTTATCATATCCCTAGAACATACACTTATGTTCTAAAACTGCTTCGGACAGTTTCTCCAGGATTGGATCAATGTCAACTTATTGCATCTAGTGCAAGAACAACATCTGGTGTGGTACTTGACATCTCATGATTGACTCAATTGCCTGAGCAAGTGATCTGCCAATCATGCACATCCCTCTCCTCTTTAGTCTGTAAGACATCTTTAGAGAGGGTGACTCCATCACCTGCAGGTACACTACCGTGCCAGGAGTCTTCCATTCTAAATACTCTTAGAATGCTGTCTAAGTACCCATATTGGGAAACCACCCAAATCTAGATCTAAAACCATAAATCTAGTAACCAGTATGTTTGATATAATGTCCAAGTCCCATGCGGAGAAACCACTGTGTGACGACCAAAGTATAACCGATTGTAGTGTATGAATATCACTTCCTACTCTGTGTATGTCATCCAAATACCATGACATCACACCCTACTACCTTCTCAACAGATCCATCCTCTATTCTGATAAAGTCAAACCTATGACTGTCACATCATAAATAGATGATCTATCTCCGTTACTGGTGCTTCAGTCTATAAATAGACATAAGCTACCTGTCCACCAATGCTTCCGCTGCTCCCACTGACTACGACAACCCTCTGGCAGAGTCATATATACGTACACTTCTAAAGCTAGTTTAGAACGACGCTATACTCATCCTCCCGCCGGGTCTCGCAACCTGGAACAACAGCAATAGCAATTGTGGGTAAACAAGAACTTCCCTGTCACCGTCCTTGAGGCTACCGGAGTACCTCTCGGGTGCCTGAATTTACCCACCTTATCTGCGGAGTGGCCATTGGAATGTCAAACCAGATTGAATGTTTAGGTTCCTATGAAATCTTCAGTAATCGTTTGTGGTTCTGGAATCACTTCCAGTTCTACCATACTCCCACAACTGTTTTTCTGAAAAAATCCATTTTAATAAAACTGTGGCGAGTCAAGAACAATATCACTACTGATCTTCTAGATGGTAGAAAGTCAACCCTCGTCATAGCCTGGGTCAACCCACAAACAGCCATTACAGAAACGTGCCTTGAGTTATCCAGAGTCTGGTTTTAAGCATAACTCGGACAACTCCCCGTATCTTAACATCGTTAAGATATGAACTGTTCTATATCCAATATAGAACCAGAGGCACTGATTTAATTGAACCAGATTCAAATCATGCAGCTGTCTCCAGTGCATGTCAACTAAATGGAGAGAGTCCGATCAGCGTTACTCAACTTAGGAATGCTTCCAATTATGAGTAACCTGAAAGAGAAGCAAGTCCTCTTAATCATTACTATCAACTGAATACCATACACAAGTATCTACATCTTCGATCACTTTGAAGAATCCCGATACTTGCAATACCTGGTTCTCTACTTTATTCAAATATCTATAACTTCTCAAAATTCGGACCCTGTGTTTCCACGAAACACTTGTCTAAAAACTAGAGAAGTCATAAGTAAACCGAATATAGTACGAGGACCAACCCCTCTGTCCTGATGGACGCTGGACAACATACAATACTCTGTATAAGTCCCTTGAGTCTGATAACTCATTCACTGTGTGTCGTAGGTTGAAAACTGTACTTATGGTTAAGAAGAATTACACCGCTGTTTAATGCTCCTTACCTAACCATCCACTGATATAGGTAAATGTCACAGACATAATTTCAAAAAGGTATATCTCACTCTATGAAAATAGACGTACAGATATATCGATTTGAAATTGGTGCATAACAGCGGATATTCAAAACTAAATATTTGCCGACCGGCAAACAACCCAGGTGATTTCCTCAAATATCACCGATTACAACGAATCCCGATATAATGAGGACGATCACCTAATTCCCAATAACTTACTCCTACTCATCATCTGTAAAACCATACAGATGTGAGAATCATACCTGGTAAATACATACCCTAGAGTAAGTATCTAATCGGGAAATCAGTCTTCCTTTAACAGTACACAGTGAAACTGAAACATTGAAATGTTTCGATGGGGTATCCTGGTATTCCTAGTAATGCCACTTCCATTATTCAGATTCACAACTGTAACCGTATATTTCTTTGCCACCTCTCCAAATCCCTTTATATGTCTTTAGTCATTACCTTCTGCACACCCCTTTAGGCCAAATGGTTTTCTTCCTTCCCTACCGTTCGGCACCAGCCTATGGTTTGGAAGAAGACTATCCAATAAGCATAATGGGTGTGCTGTCCTGATCCTAGGAGCACTCGCAATGCGAGAGAAGGTGAAGATAAAAGACAACCGAATGAACCTTATTCCTATTTCTCCTGAACCAGAATCCATCCCCGAACTGGAACAAGTTCCTTTCGAGTTCGTATATAACCATACGGTGGAGTATCCAATAAACTGTGGATCTTCGTAGTGATACGGAGTGTCCTGGAGAAATACAAAGGTGATTTAGGATTGGCGAAGGAATCCTTGGTTTGGTCGTGAATAGCAGTCGCATATTACTTTGCCCTCTTACTAATCCCTTGCTTTGTCTTAATTCAATACCTTCTGTACACCATCGTTAAGCTAATTGGTTTTCTTCATTCCCTACCGGTCGGCACCAGCCTAAGGTTTGGAAGAAGACTATCCAATTTGCGTAATAGGTGTACTACTCCTAAACGAAGGAGTACTCGCAACTGGAGAGAAGGTAAAAGGAAAAGACAACTGAATAGTCCTATCCGTTTTCTCCAGAACTGGAAACCATCCTCGAATAAATTCATTCGAGTTCGTATCTTACCATAAGATGGTTTTGTCCAATGGAAGTGGACGTTCGTAGTAATACGGGGCGTCCTGGAGAAAAGGGTAAAAGTAGGAGTGGCAATGAGGTTTGCAACTCTGACAATCCAAAAAGCCAGTGTTTAAGATGGTTCGGTCAACTTGGTCACTGAGTCATAGTCTTAGGGTCGGGTCAATGGTCGCTGCCAAAGAGAGAGAGAAAAGAAACACTCAGCGTGCACTCTAACCTAGATCAGAATGGTTACCAATTTATCTAATCTGGAAACCTCCTACTGTACCGTCAAATTCTCCTCCAAACCTGAAAGAAGAATTAGTCGGGATCACCCGAGGAGTATACCAACTCATCAGTGGGAATCGGGATCCAACTATCATCGCATGATAACGTGACGGAATCCGCTCACGGTGTCACACTCCAGAAGGTATGCGCATATCTGGCAAGTTTCAGTTCTTTTGAAACTCCCGATGTGATTTCTGCCCCATGCTCTTATGACCTTGGCGTGAGGTCAAAATATCATAAGTCACATGTCAAGTTCTACCCATCATTGTCCAGGTTAATTCGAATCCACCCGTACATACCCTTGACGTAGGCCAAAATAGTAGTACGACTGTCCCAAACTAACGCATCTATCTATGCAACAGATAAATACCCGGCAGCTACCAAACACTATGCCTTGGCGTGAGGTCAAAATACATAGCTTGAATACTACTGAATATTTAACCGAAATGATGGAGGGCTACGAATGGTTTCTGGCGAAAACCTTTAACGTAAAGAACTTGATATCGTTGAAGGAACGGATAGCTTTTTAAAATATAGTGACGAAAACCGTTGCTAAAGAGGTCACTCCCGGTGAAGGGATCTCGGCTCTTTCCCCGTAGAATGAGGTGCAGGATATTCCAACTGAATACCACGATGCAAAACAAAAGTAATCGGCTATAGTGAAGTTATTGCCCTGACACAAACTTTTTGTCCAAGGGGTCACTCCCGGTGAAGGGATCTCGGCCCTTGCCTCGTCGACTGAGGAGCAGGATATTCCAACTGAATACCACGATGCAAAACAAAAGTGAACGTCCTTGCAATAACAGCCTTTTGAAAAAGTGTTCCAACAACATCAGATTAGGTTTGTTTTTAACTTGCATTGATCCGAATCAACGCAGTCCCATTAATTGATCACACCACAAAGAACGAAAATATACTGATGTACGTATATGCCATCCGCATTCGCCACTGGGTCCTGTCATTACCCGTTAGGTTAGCTAACTAACGACAGAGCGGGGACTGGACTAGCGCGGATGCAAAACATATACGACATCTACTAATATATATACCAATATATTATATTTCGCTCAAGGCGTGATAAAAAATGCAACATCACAGAAATGTACAGCATCACAGAACAATACAGATATTTGGGATCCCCGGGTTTCACAGAGCCACTACTGAAACCTGACGTTCCCCTGGTCGTGTGGATAGCCTGTGCAATGAAATCCTAGACCCCTACGGGCGCGGCAAGTTACCCGCCAAAACCTGAAGCGAGGCAGTCCCCTTCAGTACCGTGAATGGACCACCCAGCACTTCACGGAATCCGGTAACTTGGGCACCCCTCCTGGGTCAACCTGTACCCCCTACGAGTGAGGCAAAAAGCCCGCCAATCCTAGAGTGAAGCCCCCTCCGTCTCAATGCCATGAGATGCGGGCTTGTTGCCCTCTAGAACCCGGCTGTCCGTGCACCCCTCCGCGGGGTAATCCTAGTACAGAAAGTAAAATATACATACACCGGGTACATCGACCGCAACCTGGTCGTGCCCCAAAAAAAATAATACAATCAGGCAGTGACGGCAGTCCACATGTCGGACGCTCGCCCTGCAATATCAAATGTACATAATACAACCAAATCTGTACTAGTATTGCATCCAGGCTATCCCCCACGACCGATCCGCAACATCACAGCATAACACAGAACATCAACGTGAAAATCACGTTCGCAAATCCGTCTAACCGGGCTATAGCAGTCAGACAGGATTTACCGATCAAGTGACATTCACGGTCGCAGATATAATGTAAATACTGTGAATTAATGTATTTAAAATATCCGATCGATCAAATTTTAACAAGTGGGCCCCCAAGTACTACAGTAGCACATCAAGAAATTCTGGGCCCAAAATTAATATTCCAAAAACCCAATTTTCACCCTAGAAAGATACTGTAGAAATTTGACACAGCGATATCAACAGAATGCGGCGGAACCGCGGCCCAAAGGGGTGTTTGGCCGCGGTTCCGCGCTCTTTCAGTCGAGTTAGTGTGTCGAATTTTTACAGAACTCTTAAAACTTCCAGTACATCACTTTTCTGCAACCTGAAAAATTTTTCGACTCCAAAAAATTTCAACAGAAAACTGATGTGAACAAAAACGCGGATTTTGGAATTTTGGTTGATCAAAAATGTAAACACATTAAACAAAGCTAGACTAAGTTAATGGCGAGGCTCTAATACCACTGTAAGTGCACGGCGGCGCCCCGGCCGTCAATCCGATGCCGGAAGGCGGAAGCGGTGATAAACTTTAATTTTGCGAACTTAGCAAACCGGCACCACCGCGCACTAAACACCCGGATCGAACCATTAACTAGTCCTAGCTAACTACAAGATAGGGAATAGAGATATACCGACTGATCCGAGTCCTCCGGTCTTCTCGTCATCGTCCCGATCTCCCGCGGAAACTCCGGTCGTCGCCTCCTTGCCGGAAGGGCACCACATCGTCTGCATCTTTTACGGGCTCCCACCTCAATACCGAGGCAACTCGGGCGCGAAGTTGGCTGGCCGACGCGTCCAAGATTTGCTGTAGAATGTGTAGTGAAGAACCATGTCTCCTTTAGGGTTCATGGAGGTGCCATTTTGGTGGAGGGATGATACAAGAATTATGTGGAAGAACTTGGGGATATTTGGGAGCATGAAATGAACCAAATACCCACTCCAAAATTTTGGACAGCCCATGAGGGAAGTGGCCGGCTATGCAAGTGAGGGGAGAGAGTGAATAAGAGAGTGACCAAAAGAATGAGAGAGCCCTCCAATAATCCAAGGGAGAGAGAGAGAAGGCTATCATGCAAAGAATCATCATCACAACAATTCCAATACTCAACCAACAACCATGATAGCTAAACCAACCTCACACTCCAACACCACCATCATCACCAATCATGAAGCATGATGACTTCAAAAAGTCAAGCCATCATGAAGAAGTCAAGAAGTCAAGGTCAATGGATGGTGCAACCATCATGACACAAGAATATGCAAAGACCCCCTTCCAAATTGTTTATTAGCACCAATGCAAATAAGCCCTCCTCCACCAATCTTCGGCCAATGAACGATACAAAGGAAATTGGCCGAAACGGAAAGCAAACTGGCAACTCCAGAAAACTGGTCCCGTAATAAATTACAGGAAAACCCCGATACTGTGTATACACACCCGCATCTGTATTCCGACCGAAATACAAATGCAATGAGACAAATCTACACTGTACTATACTAGGATCCGGCTTAAACCAAAGCCGGCTAGTAGTATCTGTTTGATCCTGATCCGTGCAATACCGCACGTATCTGATCAAACCGTGCCATATATCCATACGGCCTATAGTACAAACTGTCCGATCCTGATCCGTGCAATACCGCACGTATCTGATCGGACCTTGCCATATCTCCATACGGCCTCTACAACTTTTCGCCCGAAAGCTGAGTAACTGAATGTGGGAGACTCTAAAGACTCGTCAACACCTTGGTTGTGGATTTAACCACTAGCACGTCAGAGGTATAAGCCAATACGTAACGGGCTACCAGGTATTGACTAAAAGGGACGTCTGTGAGCAAACTCAGTCTGACAACCCTACTGAGCCTGTCAGTGACAATATCCGTACAGTCCGGTCCGTTCCTCTATGAGCATCGCATGGCGGGCCTAGAGGGTTGGTAAAAGTCAGACCCCCAAAAGCGGTACAAGTCGTGTCGGAGTGTAGCCCAGAACACCCTGAGATACTCCTGGAATGCCTACCAGTAAATCTCCTTGCCTCGGCCGAGGGCTTCGTGTAATGGCTCTCCTAGACACAGCGCGACCTTACCCCCAATACCGGGAGAGACGAACCCCTGAAGATGCGCTCACTGCCTCCATGTGGCTCGGGACTGTACCCAACTAAAACCTGTTTGCACGACTCCTTTGAGCCGTGGTAGGGTAGTAATCAAAGTACAGTGGGAACTCACACGATACAAATGACGATCCCCAGGTCGATGAACTAACCTGTACACATGTCACCAGGGAACTGCCATCTGACGTCTGGTATATGACCAACTAGCATGTTCCCGGCGAGTCCTGTCCGGTGTACTCATAACCCAATGAGCACCTGTATACATCATAGGTGAACGAACTGACACCAGTGGCTTGTGAGACCGGCCACCGCCCCTCGTCGGGGTCTCGAATGTACACACTAGTCTACTCTGGAGTATCGATACCCTATCTCGAAACTCACACGACTAGGGACCATTTAAGATTGTGCTTATAGACTACCAGCTCCCACGTATATGATCGCCCTCATACTGCTGGTGGTCAAGCAAGAATCCTAGGGGCTCTATCAACGTGCAATAGTGACCTGTCAGGTCACCTAAAGCAGTACACGATGATAAAGATAAACCAGATAGCATACTATCATCATGAGTAAGACTGTCCTATCGGGATAGGTCCTCCATCAATCATTGTAATCACGTGCCTGTGATCGAATAATTGAATCTGAGGGCACTATCTCCAACATATTTGAATGCTTTCGAATTTACATCTTATGAAACTTGCCAGTCATGCCTCAAAGACTAGGTGACCAAATCTTCGTTTACTGGGAATGGAGAAAGAGCTACTGAACTCTTGGACAGATACATGTTGATGTATGCGGTCCTATGTCTACACATGCCAGGGATGGTTCTACGTACTTTATTACATTCACCGATATTCTCTCAAGATACGCACATGTGTTCTTGTTGAAACACAAATCTGAATCTTTTGAGAAATACAACGAATATAAGTACGAAGAAGAGAACCAGATGGGTAAAGGTATTCAAGTCGTTCGATATGACCGGGGAAGAGAATAATTGAGCATGGAATTCCGGGATTATTTAAAAGAGAATGAGATTCTATCTTAGTTTACTCCTCCATATACACCAAAGCACAACGGTATATCGGGGTGGAGGAATCTCACCCTATGAGATATGGTGCACTCTATGATGAGTACTGCTGAGTTTCCTATTTCTTTTCAGGGACATGCACTTGAGAAGTTGCATACCTATTGAATAAAGTTTCGATCAAATCTGTTGCCTACCACACCATATGAGATATGGAATGGGAAGAAACAATCTCTTAAACGAGTTAAGATATGGGGTTGTCCGGCCTATGTTAAAAAGAAAAATCCGGACAAGCTCGAGGCAAGGTCAGTTCTGTGCAAGTTTGTAGGATATTCGAACCATTCGCGAGGTTATATCTTCTAGCACACCGAGAAACAAATGATGTTTTGTTTCTCGACATGCCACCTTTTTAGAAAAGGAATTTCTTGTGGAAGAAATTAGTGGCAATGAGGTAGAACTGGAAGAAGTTCCAGAAACGCAAACTATAACTGACGATTTGGAGGAACCAGAGGATTCAATAGTCCCCGACGAACCACAGCTACTCCACTGATCTAGTTGAGTTCCTCATCCACCTGAGATATACTAGGGTTATCTCATAGACGGTGGGAGCGAGAATTGCTTCATGGAGATGATGACCCAACTAGTTTCGAGCAGGCCATCACAAGTGGAGACTATGTGAAATGGCTGGATGCTATGCGATCTGAGATGGAATCCATGTACACCAACAAAGTATTGACTTTGGATGTTTCTCATGAAGGAGTAAAACCCATCGGGAGCAAGTGGATCTTTGAGAAAGATAATTTGGTGTAGATGGAATAGTTGAGATTTTCAAAGCTATGCTTAAGTCCATCAGGATCCTACTTGCCATTGCTGCATACCATGACTACGAAATCTGGCAGACTGCACGTCAAAACCGTTTTTCTAAATGGTGATTTAGAAGAGAGCGTGTAGATGGCATTGCCAGAGGGCTTCATAGACAGTGGGAGCAGCGGAAGCATGTGCAAGCTGCTTAAATCCATCTACGGGTTAAAGAAGGCATCGCGGAGATGGAACATCTATTTTAATGAAGCTGTCAAAGAGTTTGACTTCATAAAAAAGGTAGATGAACCATGTATAAATAAGAAGGTTGTAGAGAATATGGTTGTCTTCCTCGTATTGTCTGCGGATGACATACTCTTGATTGGAAAGGGTGATCCTATGCTACACTTGGTCAAGCACCTCTTATCACACAGGTTCTCAATGAAAGATCTAACTGATGTCTTGATTGATACGTTTTTACCGTGTCGTATTTAGAAAGAATTTTGAAATTACCGCAATCAAAAACGGTGTCGCGTGTAGTGAGCCGTGATGAGTACGGGTCGTCCGCAGGGAGATGATAGGGTTTTTAGGCTTGTTTTAACGAGTTAATATTGTAGGGTTCCTAGGCACACACTAGAGGTCTCACAAGGCATCAACCATGCCAATTTCAAAAATAACGGTGCCGAGAAACCCTAACAAGATCATTAACTAGAATTTTAGGCGACAAAGCAACAAGTTAACTACTTTAACTAAGAGTACGGATATACAACCTTTGTAGATCCGGTCCTCCACCTCCACGGCTCCATGATGAAGTCCTCTCCGCTGTACAAATCGGATCCCGGGCTCTAGTGTCGGCTTCATCGGAGAATGGACGGGCTAGGTCATCGACTACGACGCCGAAGATGATCTACGTCGAGGCATCGCTAGATCAAGCTCCAACTTCACCAAGTCAAGAAACTTGTGAAGAAAACACACTCTACTACTTGGAAAGAGGTAGAGGATGAAGATATAGGAAGTGGGTAGACTTTAGAATTGGATTTCTCACTCATTTTCATCAATCACCATTGATGAAGTGAAGCTTTCTTCAAGTGAAGAAGAAGAAGAAGAAGATGAATATCATGATAAGTGTTATATCAAAAATAGAAAATAAAAGGAATGCTTATCATAATCTAACCATGGTGAAGTGTAGAGAATCAACTAGGGTTGAGTGGAGTGGTTAGGGTTAAGCATGAGACAAAATGGTGACTTAGTCAAAGCTTCATGAAGCTTCAACATGCAAGTCCAAAATTAGCCACCATTTCATTTCTTTATGCTTAATATTTTTCCAAAATAAATAAACAAATAAATGAATAAATAAATAATGGATAAAACAAAACCCTAATTTCTAACTTAACCATGGTTTAATTCTTTACACTTAACCAAAAAGCATGTATCATCAAACATGATACAATCAAATGTACAAATGTATATCACATATACAATGTGCACAATCCAAGTGAGAAAATCCATTTAAAGTGAACCAATACTAGTTAATGCAAAGTAATATATCAAATATATAATTATACATTAAATCATTAAATCAACACTTGATTTAACGATCCGGTCATATCGCATATAACCGACTAGTATCCAATGTATCGGCTTATCGAATCAATCCTTGATTCGATAACTAGGTTATATCACATACAACCATTCGATACATTCATCGTGAGAATAGAATACGGTATCACATACACGCATTATTCTCGGTCCCGCACATATCTCATATGCGCTCCTATTTCGTTTCGCTTGAGCCAGGAAACCTCTGTGTAGGACTCTAAAGACTCGTCAATACGCCGGCAGCAGATGATGATCATATCAAACACCCACAAGCCGCAAGCGGTCTGCTAAACGTAACGGCCACCCGGGTATTGAGCGATCAGAAGATCGACGAGCAAGCCCGCTCACACTCCAGTGAATCCAACCAGTAACACTACCGTACAGTCCGGTCTCGTCGTCTGATATGTCACATATCTCGCCTAGGGGTGGTAAACGTCAGACCCCAATAGCTCGATAAGTCGTGTCGATGTGAGGTCTATAACAATTTGAGAAACTACTGGTAACACTTACCAGTAAATCTCAGCAACCCTGGCCAAGGATTTCCGGTTATAGCCAATCGAACACAGCGCAACATCAACTCCCTATACCGGGAGAGACGAATCCCCTCCTATCGCTCATTGCCTCCATGTGACTCGTGACTGTACCCAAAAACCACCGTTTTGCACGCCCTCTTGGACGTGGTAAGATGGAAATCAAAGCACAGTGGGAACCACACAAGACTCTATGAGGATCTCGGGTCAACAGACTACTCTGTACCAGTGTCACCAGAGAACTGCCATCTGACGTAAGGTATAATACCATCTGGGAGTTCTCGGCGAGTCCGTCCAGTGTACCCAGTCTCTACTGAGCACCCGTATATCATCTTTGATGTCAAACACCGATGGATATGGGATCATCCATCGCCCATCTGTATGGGTCGAGAAGGTACACGCTAGTCTACTCTGGTATATCGATGCCCCGTCTCGATACACCCACGACTAGGGACTTTTAAGGATGTACTTATGGACTACCATGTCCCCACTAGTATGATCCGCATCATAGTCCAGGTAGTCAAGTACACATCCTAAGGGCTTTACCAACATGTAATAGAGAGACAATCTGTGTACACGTTAAGGTAAAGAGCAACCAGATAGCATACTATCATGTCGAGCAAGAAAGTCATCCCTATATATGTCCCAGCATCCACTACAATATACATCCAATGTACAGTAATGGCCTCTAGGGCATACATATAACTAACAAATATTGTAACTTGGTTTGTTTTTTAGACTAAGTGTTGTAACAATGATATGTTTAATAAAAAGACTTGTTATGGGTAGTTTTAGGTTAGCTTGCATGAGGATGATGTTTGCCGGTTCCTTATAGACCCAACTTTGATATTGCCACTAAGGCAATAGGCAACAACGTGGATTAAGGAACTTGAAATACGGTATTTGCGATTTTGAACTAAATCCTTATTCCTTGACCCTTGTCCTTCCGTTGATGTCTTTTGACCTTAGCCTTCGGCAAACCACTTGCAATCCAGTCACGATTAGGATTCACCCCTATCGTGGTAGGATAGGATGCCCAATGGAGCGGAATTGCGAGTGGTTTGCTCGGAGTTTCAATTGCAAAGTTATTGTTTTAGCAAAAACATCTCCTAACACAAACTAACCATATTCTACCCTTAACAAGTAAATCGATTACTCACACATGATACCAAAATAAAAAGGAAAAGAGTAAGGCAACATAAAAAATAGCAAGAAAAGAAAAGTTAAAGTTTGAAAGTTAAGAACCGGTAAATTCGATGTGCAAATATAGTCACTTGTTATTTAATCCCGTGCCAATGTGAAATCAAAATACCAAATTTTAAGGTTGCAAGCTCACTTAAGAGGTTGCAAGATTAAAGTAATGCAATGATTTCACAAGTTCAAAGTATGTAGAAAGCAAGACATATGTAATGAAATGAGAACTTTATTGAATTTCAAACACGATACAACTAATCTTGAAGTTAAGAACCTAAATCATAAGCTTTCAAGTTCAATGAAGAAGTTGCAAGGTCAAGACAAAGGGGCAAGAGCTCAAGAGTTCAAAGGAAAAAGCAAGTTACAAATTACAAGAGTTCTAAAGCAAAACTAAAGAAAAGTATCCTCTCCCCTTGCCTATTGATCTAGTATTTATAGGACTCATACCAGAATAAACAAACAATAAAAACCAGATGATGTGACCCAAATATACAACCAGGAGAAAAATGGGGGCATTTGGACCTAGAAAAACCGGTGGGGCCGGTTTTTTTGTGCTTGTTGCCAGTTTTATTGTGGTGGTTTGGCCTCGTTTTGGTGTGATGATCTCCTGTGCACTCCACAAGTCTGCTGGCATTGTTTGATTTCTTCATTTCAGCTTGGATAATACTCAGTAGTTTTGGAGGGAACTTGATGCTTCAAATCACATCATATCTTGTAGCTTTTATTACACATCACACTCACTTGTGCTTTGGGCAGCCCCCACCTAGGTCCTGTAGGGTTCCTAGGCACACTCATGAGGTTCTACAAGGCATCAACCATGCCAAAATCAAATTTTTATGTGCCGAACAACCCTATGCAAGATCGTTTACTAGATATAAGGCGAAACTAAAAGCAAGCAAACAACTTTACTACTAAGTGAAAGGGATTACAACCTTTGTAGATCCGGTCCTTCACTTCATTAGCTCCGTGTAGATGTCCCCATCGCTGCGATCGTGAACTCCGGACTCTATATAAGCTTCACGAGAAGAACGAACGTGCTTGCTTCGATGACTTCGAGGCCGAAGATGATCTACGTCGGGGAGACACTAACTCAAGCTATTCCTTCACTAGGTCATGAATTTTGTGAAGAGAACACACTCTACTACATGGCAAGTGGTAGAGGATGAAGAAGTAGGAAGTGGGCTCACTTTAGAATTGATTTTCTCACACTTTTTCTCATGGCACCATTGAAGCTAGCAAGCTTTTCATGCAGCTTGATGAAGAAGAAGAAGAAAGGATAAAGATAATTCATCCAAATGAAAACATATCCTTTAAATTATTGCACCATGGTTGAGTTAAGCCCTCATGCTTAACTCATATAGAGAATTAACCAAAGTATGAGATTAAGGGTTGGGTTAACTAATATCCTAAGGAATGACAAAAGAGTTGACTTTGTCAATGTTTATCAAGCTTCATGAAGCTTGATAACTTTGACCAAAGTCTCATCTCTTTTGTTATTTGTTAAGAAATTAGTAAACCCTAATTTAACCTTGACTTGGTTTAAGTCTCATACACCCAACTTGTATGTATCATCAAGCATGATACAAACATGTACACTTGCATATATCACATATAAACAATGTGCACAATCTAGTGAGAAATTAAATCTTAAGTGAGCTAATACTAGTTAATGTAATGTAATATATCAAATATATAATTATACATTAAATTATTAAATCAACTCTTGATTTAATAACCCGGCTATTACCGACTAATATCATGTGTAACAATTTATCGAATCAACACTTGATCCGATAACCAGGCTATATCGCATACAACCGATCAATGTCACGAATCGCGAGAATAGAATACGGTATCTCATATCGTATTAATCTCGGTCCCGCACATATCACATATGTGCTCCTACTCCATTTCGCTTGAGCCAGGAAACCCCTGTGTAGGACTCTAAAGACTCGTCAATACGCCGGTAGTAGGTGATGATCATATCAAACATCCATAAGCCGCAAGCGGTCTGCTAAACGTAACGGCCACCCGGGTATTGAGCGATCAGAAGATCAACAAGAAAGCCCGCTAGTACTCCTGCGAATCCAATCAGTAACACTACCGCACAGTCCGGTCTATTCGTCTGATATGTCGCATATCTCGTCTAGGGGTGGTAAACGTCAGACCCCAGTAGCTTGATAAGTCATGCCGATGTATGGTCTATAACAAGCATGAAACTACTGAAAACACTTACCAGTAAATCAGTGCAACCCTGGCCAGGGATTTCTAGTTATGGTCAGTCGAGCATAGCGCAATATCAACCCCCAATACCGGGAGAGACGAATCCCCTCCTATCGCTCATTGCCTCCATGTGAATCGGGACTGTACCCAAAAACCACCTATTTGCACGACTCAGTAGAGCCGTGGTAGGGTGGAAATCAAAGCACAGTGGGAGACACACAAGACTCTATGACGATCTCAGGTCAACAGACTAAGCTGTACCAGTGTCACCAGAGAACTGCCATCTGACGTAAGGTATAATACCATCTGGGAGTTCTTGGCGAGTCCGTTCAGTGTACCCAGTCACCACTGAGCACCCGCATACCATCTCTGATGTCAAACACCAATGGATATGGGATCATCCATCGCCCATCACATGGGTCGAGAAGATATACGCTAGTCTACCCTGGAATATCGATGCCCCGTCTCGATATTCCCACGACTAGGAACATTGAAGGATGTACTCATTGACTACCCAGGCCCCACTAGTATGATCTACATCATAGTCCTGGAAGTCAAGCATACATCCTAAGGGCTTTATCAACATGTAATAGAGAGACATCAAGTATACATGTTAAGATAAAGAGCAACCAGATAGCGTACTATCATGTCGAGCAAGAAAGTCCTACCTATATATGTCCCAGCATCCACTACTATATACATCTCATGTACAGTAATGGCCTCTAGGGCATACATATAACTAACAGGTCCAAGTATCAAATTGTTGTGTGCACACTTGTATTGTGTTGGACCAAAATTGTGTACACATTTATTTGATGCAAAAGAACTCTTTAGATCCGGTTGCAGTGTCGGCTCGCAACATTATATCCGTGATCTTGAGTGTGTTTCCAGTGTTGTGTTACGGATACCTGTAATCTGTATTTACTAAGAAGACACTGGTTAATAGTACCGATATATCACAAAATAGATAATGAATGAGTGTTATTGAAATGCAGTTTTCTGTGATAAACAAATACCCCCAAACTTATCTTTTGCTCGTCCCGAGCGAAAAAAAAATCCTGACCTCATTTTCGCAGGGAACACGGTTGCACTGAGCTTGTGCAACAAGCCGTTAAACCTCTAGGTGTCCCTAGTAGGAGGAGTGTTGTCTTCTGAGGGTTTTCAGCGGAATTCACCCATAAAATCCCGTCAAGCTAATTTTGCGAAATAGCTATGATTCTAACCCTAAGGTTTTGTTTCAAAGCTAGCAATTCTATTATCCAAAGTTAGAAATATCGAACCTTTATTTTTCACACCTCGCTTCTTATTTAACTTAAGATCCTATATGTCTTTACGTGCGGTGCAAATAGTGTCGTTAAGTTTCAAAAGGATCGATTAAAATCGTCATGTCACAAAATAAAGTCCAGATAAAAAACTTAAACAGGATCACACAAGCTTTATAAAGAGTTAAGTACTTCTCAAGTTTCGTTTTCCAGTTAGGTTTCAAATTCAGAATTTCTATCTTCCTTAATAGGAAACCAGGTCTTATTTTTCACTCCACCTTTTACTTGTTTTCGTTTCATACACACCTTCGTGAACGTGCAATAGTCTTTATCATAGGATATAACCTTCATATCTCCGTTAAAAATATTTTTATAAAATCCTGTCTTTTGTCAAGATTATTCTTACACAAAAAACTGTTAGGAATTTTAACTCCGAGAGAACACTTGCTTGACTTTGTTTTAATTTGGACTTTCTAGATTTCTTAGCGAGTTTTAGGCCAATGCTCCCAAACCAGTTGGTTTTAGGGCATTAGGTGTAGAGACACCCCGGCGGACTTAATTGCTCAAGTTACCTAGGCTCTAAAACAAAAGACCAATTTTAGCGTGAAAATTATAACGATTTAATGCGAATGGAGATATAGCCAGTTGTTCAATTATTTTTAGGATAAAAGACGTGTTTAGTGGATCAGGTGTGCAATCACTTCAATCAAGTTCCAGATGGGTTATTTTTCAGAATTAGTTCTTATTAAGTGTCACGACCCGAAGGTACGGAACGTGACTGGCACTTAACCTACGAAACGTCTCAAGGCGCAACGTAATCTAAGTAAGCCAAAGCTCATAAAACTAAACCGTTTGACAATTAGAGTGAAAGAAAACGTGTTTTAAAGCAAGTGGTTTTAAATAAATAAGTGGCATTAAACATTTAGAAGCAGCATCAGTTTTTCCCGAAAATTTCGGCAGAGTCTCCTTTGTAAATACTGGCCCCCAAATGGGTACAACACATGAAAATACATATAAATGATGAAATAAGGCATCCCCAAGCGGGAGCTAGCTCTTCGCCAATGGCGGAATCACAACCACATGCAATATGTATATCAAAAGTGAGAAATAAGCATCTGAAAGCAAGAAATGAGAAACACCACGTCTGCTCAAGTGAGCATCGACACCAACATCACAAATACAAGTCCCACTAGTCTCACCGTCTAGTCAAATATACAAGGGCAGATGGAGTATACTAGATACAAAATAATAATACAAGATGGAACAAAATATCCTCGCAACCCACCTACGAGCAAGCCGCAAGTCAAGCAAAAGAAGCTAAATGAGGAAGTACGCCCGCCGCTACTGTGCTGACGGGTCAAACCTGCAAGATACTGTGGCACAATGGGGGTGTTAGTGTATATGCCCAAGAGGCCATTATTGTATCATACTGGATTGTATATTACTTAATGGAAGCTTGGGATATTCACAATTGTATTGACAGTCTTGCTAAAAATGCTAGTATGCTACTTGGTGTAATCTACTTTAATATGTGCATATGTTTCATTTAACATATCGCTTATACATATTAGTAGAGCCCTTAGGATCTTAGCTTGATTTCCAGCGTTGTGATGGCAGTCACACTAGTGGGGGCTGGGCAGTCTACAAGCATATCCTATACAGGTCCCCGGTCGTAGGATTATCGAGACGGGGTATCGATACTCCAGAGTAGACTAGTGTATACACTTCTCATCCCAGGTCGGGAGATGGTCTGTCCCACATCCATTAGTACGTCGTACTGGAGATAGTATGCAGGTGCTCGTTGGGTTACGAGTACACCGGATAGGACTTGTCGGGAACTGCAGGTTGGTATTATACCTGTCGTCAGATTGCAGTTCCCAGGTGACATGAGTATAGCTTAGTCCGTCGACTTGACACTGCTACTTCGCCTCAAGTGTGTTCCCACTGTACTTAGATCACTACCCTACCACGGCTCAAAGGAGTCGTGCAAACAAGTAGTAGTTGTGTACAGTCCCGAAGCACTTAGAGGCAGTGGCAGTTAGACATGATTCGTCTATCCCGGTATTGGGGGTTGATATCGCGCTGTGTATGGAGAGCCCTTACGCATGGTCCCTGGCCAGGGAATGTGAGATTTACTGGTAGGTGTTCCATTAGTTTCATAAGGTGTAGTGGGCGTCACTCCGACACGACTTATACCGCTATTAGGGGACTGATGCTTGCCGCCCTCTAGGCCCGATATGCGATAGTCTTAGACAAACAGACCGGACTGTACGGAGATTGTCACATACAAGCTCAGTAGGAGTTCGGATGGGTTTACTCATCGACCTTCTTATCGACATCTACCTGGGGACCGTTACGTACAGCTAGTACCGCTTGCGGCCTGTGGTTAAACCCACTTCCAGCGTAGTTTCGAGTCTTTAGAATCCCACTCAGAGAGTTTCCCTGCACCGGGAAAAATGTGTATAGGCCGTATGGTTTTACGGCAGGGCCGCGATCACTTACGTACACTTGTGCACGCACTATGATCGGACAGATAATACTATCGGGCTTTGGTTTAAGCCAGATTCTAGTATTAAATAGATGGATTTATTCAGTCTCAGATAATCCGTGTTTTTCGGAAATACGGATGGGAGGGGCAATCTCGTAATTTGTCGGGAAGCTTCTTGAAGGAGGTGACTCATTTGTGTTTATTTCTTTTTAGATTTAAACTAAATGAGGTGGAGGATGAGGTGTAGGTTTACATTAAATGATTCATGACTCATGAGGTGATTCACCATTTGAATTAAATGAAGCATCCTAGATATTATCTGTAAGTCCATGCTACCTCTCCCGGTACTTTCGGGCATGCGGAATTTGATAAAAAACGATTTTCTTAGAGGTGGTAACATGGACTTAAAACCCGGATCTTTGTTAAACATCTAACTAACAACCTAACTTAGTTGCTAACTACTCGGTTAGGGGGTTATACCTTTCTATTTCTCGAACTCCTTCGTCTTCAAGCTTTGATGGTCGTCCGGATCGCCTTCACTCCGTCGTCTCCTTGCGCCGAAGATAGATCCACCTCGAAAGCATCTACCTTTGGCTTCTTCTTCGGTCTTTGAAGAAACTAGTTCACTTGGTTTGCTAAACCTTGTGAACTAGAGTGAGTAGAGAAGAGTTTGTATGGGATTTTATCTATGGTTCTTGATTCTCAACTCATGAGACAAGTGAACCATAGACTAAGAGAGGGAGAGCAAGAGGAGGAAGATGAGAGCTCAAGAACAAGAGAGAGAATGAGCATGAAAGAATGAGAGAAGACTTTTCTCATTTGGCTCTCATAATCCAAAACAATCATAACACCTCATATCAATCAAGTATTATGTGATGGTTTAAGCAACCATAGCCATATCATTTCATGCACTGATTTTGCACAAAAGAGCAAGCAAGCAAAAGTCTTTGCCATGAAATGATAGCTATAGTTATCATGATGGTCAACTAGTCAAGCCTAGTCAACCGGTCAACAAAGTCAACAAGTCAACAAAAGTCAACAAGTCAACAAAGTCAACAACTCAACAACCATGTCACCATAATACCTAATTAATATAATTGTTAATCACATATCATATTCTCATTAGGGTTGAGCAAAAAGTCAATAGTCAACTGTCAACGGTCAACAACCCTAATGAGAATCCTCCGCCTTTGTCTCTCCGTCAACTGTGCATACACACCCGCATCCGCGTTCCGAGGAACACGAATACAAACTGGATAAATCCAATCCCAATACATACGCTAGGATCTGGCTTAAACCAAAGCCCGCTAGTGTTTACTGTCCGGACACTGTACGTGCACAAGTGCACGGATGTGACCGAACCCTGTCGCAAAACCATGCGACCTGTCGCAAAACCATGCGGCATCTACTCTTTTGCCTAAAGGCGAATAGCTTTCTGTGTGGGACTCTAAAGACTCGACACTACGCTGGCAGTGGGTTTAACCACAGACCGCAAGCGGCACTAGCTGTGCGTAACGGTCCCCAGGTAGAAGCCGACAAGAAGACTGACGAGGTGAAACCCATCTCAACTCCTACTGAGCCTGAATGTGACAATCTTCGTACAGTCTGGTCTGTTCGTCTGATATATCGCATGGCGGGCCTAGGGGGGCGGTAAACGTCAGTCCCCTAATAACGGTACAAGTCGTGTCGGAGTGAAGCCCAAAACACCCTGAGATAACACTGGAAGCCTACCAGTATATCTCGATTGCCCTGGCCAGGGACTACTCGTGTAATGGCTCTCCTAGACACAGCGCGATGTCAACCCCCAATACCGGGAGAGACGAATCCTGTCTAACCGTCACTGCCTCCAAGTGCTTCGGGACTGCACCCAACTACCACCTGTTTGCACGACTCCTTTGAGCCGTGGTAGGGTAGTAATCAAAGTACAGTGGGAACACACTCGAGACGAAGTGACAGTGTCAAGTCAGCGGACTAAGCTGTACTCATGTCACCTGGGAACTGATAACTGACGATAGGTATAATACCAACCGGTCAGTTCCCGACGAGTCCTGTCCAGTGTACTCGTAACCCAACGAGCACCCGCATACTATCTCCAGTACGACGTACTGACGGCTGTGGGACAGACCGCCTCCCACTCTGGGATGAGAAGCGCATGCGCTAGTCTACTCCGGAGTATCGATGCCCTGTCTCGATAGTCCTGCGACTAGGGACCTGTATAAGGATGTGCTTATAGATTACCCAGCCCCCACTAGTGTGACTGCCATCACAACGCTGGTAATCAAGCAAAGATCCTAAGGGCTCCACTAATGTGTATAGGTGATATACTAAAATAAACACAAGTACACATTGAAGTAGAAACAAACCAAGTAGCATACTACTATATTGAGCAAGATTGTTTATACAAGGTGAATATCCCAAGCTTCCATTAAATAATATACAAACTAGTATGATACAGTAATGGCCTCTAGGGCATATACACTAACAATCTCCTACTTGCACTAAGGCCATGTACTGGCGTATCGAAGACCTATCATCTCGATCAGCCGCTCGAACTGAGTCTGGGGCAAGGCCTTGGTGAATGGATCTGCAGTGTTATCTTCTGAAGCGACTCTCCGAACCTCGATCTCCTGGCGATCCACGATCTCCCTGATCAGGTGATACCGCCTCAAGATGTGTATGGATCTTTGATGGGACCTGGGTTCCTTCGCTAAAGATATAGCCCCGTTGTTGTCGCAATACAGAGGTATTAGAACAACAATGGACGGAACCACCTGAAGCTCTTTCAAGAACTTCCTTATCCAGACAGCTTCTTTTGCGGCATCAGATGCAGCGATGTATTCCGCTTCCATCGTCGAGTCTACAACGGTTTCCTGTTTGGAACTCTTCCAACACACCGCCCCTCCATTGAGGGTAAAGACAAAACCCGACATGGACTTGGAATCATCCTTGTCACTCTGGAAGCTGGAGTCAGCAAAGGCCTTTGATCTGGAGGTCTTTTCCGCCATACACCTGTTAGTTATGTATATGCCCTAGAGGCTATTGTTGTACATATGATGTATATTATAATGGATGCTTGGTTATATATAGAGAAGACTTTCTTGCTCGTCATGATAGTATGCTATTTGGTTTTACTTTATCTTAACATGTTGACTTGTATTGGTTTACTGTCTTACTCTTACATGTTGATAAAGTCCTTAGGACTTGTACTCGACTACTGGGACTATGATGAGATCATACTAGTGGGGCCGCGGTAGTCGATGAGTACATCCTATAACTGTTCCTAGTCGAGGGTATATCGAGACAGGGCATCGATACACCAGAGTAGACTAGCGTATACGCATCTTGACCCATATGATGGGCGATGGATGATCCCATATCCATCGGTGTTAGACATCAGAGATGGTGTACGGGTGCTCAGTAGAGACTGGGTACACTGGACGGACTCGCCGAGAACTCCCAGATGGTGATATACCACACGTCAGATGACAGTTCTCCGGTGACACAGGTACAGGGTAGTCTGAAGACCCGAGATCGTCATAGAGTCTTGTGTGATTCCCACTGTGCTTTGATTTCCACCTTACCACGTCCAAGAGGGCGTGCAAACCGGTGGCTTTTGGGTACAGTCCCGAATCACATGGAGGCAATGAGCGATAGGAGGGGATTCGTCTCTCCCGGTATAGGGAGTTGATGTTGTGCTGTGTTCGATTGGCTATAACTGGAAGTCCCTGGCCAGGGCTGATATAGAGATTTACTGGTAAGTGTTACTAGTAGTTTCTCGACCCGTTATGAGCCATACATCGACACGACTTATCGGTTACTGGGGTCTGACGTATACCACCCCTAGACTTGATATGCGACATATCAGACGAACAGACCGGACTGTACGGGAGTGTCACTGATCGGATTCACAGGAGAACGCATAGGCTAGCTTGTTGATCTTCTGATCGCTCAATACCTGGGTGGCTGTTACGTTTAGCTGACCGCTTGCAGCTTGTGGGTGTTTGATATGATCATCACCTGCTACCGGCGTATTGACGATTCTTTAGAGTCCTACACAGAGGTTTCTTGGCTCAGGCGAAACAGAGTAGTGGCACATATGTGATATGCGCAGGAGCGAGAATAATGCGATATGGGATACCGTATTAGATTCTCGCGATTTATGGATATGAATCGGGTCATCTGATCAAGTGTTGATTCGATGAATCGGTACATGATATATTAGCCGGTTATATTCGATATAGCTGGATCGTCGGATCAAGTGTTGATTCGATGATTTAATATATAATAATATATATGATATATTATTATATTAACTAATATTGGCTTACTTTATTATTTCATTTTCTCAGTGGATGATACATTGATATATATGCGATATATGTTAATTGTATTATTTTCTTTTGTTGCAAATATATAATATATATATGATATATATTATTGTGACATGATATGATTAATTGTTAAACATGTTTAAGGATGATTAATTGAGGTTAGGGTTTGATTAGGTTTAGTTGCTTCAAGTTCTTTCTAGAAGCAATTTTCTTTTGTCATTTGTAAAGATATTTTGTGATGACACCTTTTTTAACTCAACCAAACCCTAACCCTAGTTGTTTCTCTACTTGTTCTCATCCAATCATCCTTGACCATGGTTAATAATTAAATCATATGTTTATATTTCTATTCATCACAAAAGAAAAAGATTATTCATTATCTTTTGGATTATCCATCATCTTCTTCTTCTTCTCTCTTGAAGAAGCTCTCTTGATTTTCTTAAGTGATGATAAAATATGAGAAAATGATATAGAAAGAAAGCAAAATCACTACTCTCTCATCCTCATCTCATCTAGCCCTTGGGATTAGGGTGTTCTACTCTTTAGAGTGAGATAGCTTGAGTTCTTCGAAACCTCGACGTAGATCATCGGAGATTTGGAATACGACAAGCTAGAATGGATCGTTCGAGTCGTGGAGCCTCTCATGAGTCCGGGAGATCGTGGATCGCGGCAAAGGGACTTCTACTCGGAGCTTGTGAAGTGAAGGAGCGGACTACAAAGGTTGTAATCCCTCACACTTAGATAAAAGTTATCATCTTGCATATAAAACCCTAATAATCTAGCAAAGATCCCGGCTTTGGGTTGTTCGGCACGTCTAAAATTTAATCCGGGCATGTTTGTTATTGAGAACTGTTTCTCAGTTCACCCTACGTCCTGGATATTAGATACCGGATCAGGATCCCACATATGTAAACAGATACATGGGCTACGTAAAGGTAGAGAACTGGGAAAAGGTGATCATTCCGTTCAAGTAGGGAACGGTGCAAGTATTGTAGCCAAAGCAGTTGGCGAATATCACCTTGTATTACCAAGTCGTAATACACTGATTCTGAATGAGTGTTATTATATACCGAACATGATGTGCAACATTATATCAGTTTCTTTATTGAGTAAAGAGGGATATAATTTTGTAGTACAGGATAATGTTATGAACATATTCCTAGATCAAAAGTTGATTGCATCTGGTTCGTTACATAATGGCATATTCATTCTAAATCAAAATACAGTCCTAAATATACAAAACACACACAAGAGGAAAAGTTCAGATATGAACGAATCCTTCTTGTGGCATTGTAGACTTGGTCATATCAATGCGACACGACTGGCTAAGTTACATAGAGATGGTTATTTGAATCCGTTCGAATTATCATCTTATGATACTTGCCATTCATGTCTCAAAGGAAAAATGACCAAAGCTCCGTTTAGTGGACACGGAGAAAGAGTTACCGAACTCTTAGGACTGGTACATAGTGATGTATGCGGTCCCATGTCTACGCATGCCAGGAACGGTTCTTCCTACTTCATTACATTCACTGACGATCTCTCAAGATTCGGATATGTGTTCCTGATGAAACACAAGTCTGAGGCTTTTAAGAAATTCAGAGAATATAAGCACGAAGTAGAGAATCAAACGGGCAAAAGTATTAAGATTCTTCGATCTGATCGAGGAGGTGAATACTTAAGCGGTGAGTTCCTAGATTATCTAAAAGAGAATGGGATTCTCTCTCAGCTTACTCCTCCTTATACACCACAGCACAACGGTGTATCGGAGCGGAGGAATTGCACCCTATTAGATATGGTGCGCTCGATGATGAGCACTGCTGAGTTACCTATTTCCTTCTGGGGGTATGCGCTTGAGACAGCAGCATACATACTGAATAAAGTTCCTACCAAATCTGTTCCTACAACCCCATATGAGATATGGGAAGGGAAGAGACCATATCTTAATTTTGTTAAGATATGGGGTTGCCCGGCTTATGTCAAAAGACGAAACCCGGACAAACTCGAGGCAAGATCTGTTTTATGTAAGTTTATTGGATATCCCAAGCATTCGCGAGGGTATATTTTCTACCACAGTGAGGAACAAAGAGTGTTTGTTGCTCAACAAGCCACCTTTTTAGAAAAGGAATTTCTTGCAAAAGAGATTAGTGGCTCTGAGGTAGAACTGGAAGAAGTTCCAGCAGAACAAACTACAACAGATGATTTAGTGGAACCAGAGGATTCAGTAGTACCCGACGAACCCCAGCCTCTCCGCAGATCTAGTAGGGTTTCTCATCCACCTGAGAGATACTACGGTTTTCTCATTGATGGTGGAAGCGAGGATTGCATCATGGATGATGATGAACCGACTAGTTTCGAGCAGGCCATCACGAGTGGTGACTCTGTGAAATGGCTGGATGCAATGCGATCTGAGATGGAATCCATGTACACCAACAAAGTATGGACTTTGGAAAATGCTCCTGAAGGGGTAAAACCCATTGGGAGCAAGTGGATCTTTAAAAAGAAATTTGGTGTAGATGGAAAAGTTGAGACTTTCAAAGCTAGACTTGTAGCAAAGGGTTTTCGTCAACGTCCAGGTGTGGATTATGACGAAACCTTTTCTCCAGTAGCTATGCTTAAGTCCATCCAGATCTTACTTGCCATTGCTGCATACCATGACTACGAAATCTGGCAAATGGATGTTAAGACCGCCTTTCTAAACGGTGATTTAGAAGAGTGCGTGTACATGACTCAGCCAGAGGGCTTCGTAGATAGTGGGAGCAGCGGTAAGGTGTGCAAGCTGCTTAAATCCATTTATGGGTTAAATCAAGCATCGCGGAGTTGGAACATCTGTTTTGATGTTGTAGTCAAAGAGTTTGACTTCATCAAAAATATAGATGAACCTTGTATCTATAAGAAGGTGGCAGAGGGTAAGGTAGTCTTCCTCGTATTCTACGTGGATGACATACTCTTGATAGGAAATGATATTCCTATGCTGCAATCAGTCAAGCTCTTCTTATCACAAAGATTCTCAATGAAAGATCTAGGTGATGCCTCCTGCATATTGGGAATCATGATCTATAGAGATAGATCTAAACGGATACTGGGATTGTCCCAATTCAGGTACATTGACACCATACTAAAGAGGTTTAGTATGGAAGAATCCAAACGTGGGAATCAGCCCACGATCTCTGGACTCACTCTCTCCAAAGAGATGTCTCCCAAGACTGATTTGGAGAGAGCTCGCATGCAAGGGATACCCTATGCTTCGGCAGTAGGCTCTATCATGTATGCGATGCTATGTACCAGACCCGATGTAGCATACTCCCTAAGTGTAGTGAGTCGTTATCAAGCAGATCCTGGAGAGAATCATTGGACAGCAGTGAAGAACATTCTCAAGTACTTACGAAGGACTAAGGAGATGTTCTTGGTGTATGGTAATGGAGAACTCCAGGTGGAGTCCATTACCGATTCCAGCTTCCAAAGTGATAAGGACGACTCTAAGTCGCATTCGGGTTTTGTCTTCACCCTCAATGGAGGGGCGGTATGTTGGAAGAGTTCCAAACAGGATACCGTTGCAGACTCAACGATGGAGGCTGAATACATCGCTGCCAACGATGCTGCCAAAGAGGCTGTCTGGATCAAGAAGTTCATTAGTGAACTTGGTGTGGTTCCATCCATTGAGCATCCAATACCTCTGTATTGCGATAACAATGGAGCTGTGGCTTTGGCCAAGGAACCCAGGTCCCATCAGAAGTCCAGACATATTCTGAGGCGGTATCACCAGATCAGGGAGATAGTTGATCGCCGGGAGATCGAGGTCAGGAGAGTAGATACGAAGGACAACACTGCGGATCCATTCACGAAGGCTATTCCCCAGATACAGTTTGAGAGATTATTCGGGATGCTAGGTATGAGATACTACAGCAGCTGGCCTTAGTGCAAGTGGGAGATTGTTAGTTATGTATATGCCCTAGAGGCCATTGTTGTATATATGATGTATATTATAATGGATGCTTGGTTATATATAGAGAAGACTTTCTTGCTCGTCATGATAGTATGCTATTTGGTTTCACTTTATCTTAACATGTTGACTTGTATTGGTTTACTGTTTTACTCTCACATGTTGATAAAGCCCTTAGGACTTGTACTCGACTACTGGGACTATGATGAGATCATACTAGTGGGGCCGCGGTAGTCGATGAGTACATCCTATAACTGTTCCTAGTCGAGGGTATATCGAGACAGGGCATCGATACACCAGAGCAGACTAGCGTATACGCATCTTGACCCATATGATGGGCGATGGATGATCCCATATCCATCGGTGTTAGACATCAGAGATGGTGTACGGGTGCTCAGTAGAGACTGGGTACACTGGACGGACTCGCCGAGAACTCCCAGATGGTGATATACCACACGTCAGATGGCAGTTCTCCGGTGACACAGGTACAGGGTAGTCTGAAGACCCGAGATCGTCATAGAGTCTTGTGTGATTCCCACTGTGCTTTGATTTTCACCTTACCACATCCAAGAGGGCGTGCAAAACGGTGGCTTTTGGGTACAGTCCCGAATCACATGGAGGCAATGAGCGATAGGAGGGGATTCGTCTCTCCCGGTATAGGGAGTTGATGTTGTGCTGTGTTCGATTGGCTATAACTGGAAGTCCCTGGCCAGGGCTGATATAGAGATTTACTGGTAAGTGTTACTAGTAGTTTCTCGACCCGTTATGAGCCATACATCGACACGACTTATCGGTTACTGGGGTCTGACGTATACCACCCCTAGACTTGATATGCGACATATCAGACGAACAGACCGGACTGTACGGGAGTGTCACTGATCGGATTCACAGGAGAACGCATAGGCTAGCTTGTTGATCTTCTGATCGCTCAATACCTGGGTGGCTGTTACGTTTAGCTGACCGCTTGCAGCTTGTGGGTGTTTGATATGATCATCACCTGCTACCGGCGTATTGACGATTCTTTAGAGTCCTACACAGAGGTTTCTTGGCTCAGGCGAAACAGAGTAGTGGCACATATGTGATATGCGCAGGAGCGAGAATAATGCGATATGGGATACCGTATTAGATTCTCGCGATTTATGGATATGAATCGGGTTATCGGATCAAGTGTTGATTCGATGAATCGGTACATGATATATTAGCCGGTTATATTCGATATAGCTGGATCGTCGGATCAAGTGTTGATTCGATGATTTAATATATAATAATATATATGATATATTATTATATGAACTAATATTGGCTTACTTTATTATTTCATTTTCTCAGTGGATGATACATTGATATATATGCGATATATGTTAATTGTATTATTTTCTTTTGTTGCAAATATATAATATATATATGATATATATTATTGTGACATGATATGATTAATTGTTAAACATGTTTAAGGATGATTAATTGAGGTTAGGGTTTGATTAGGTTTAGTTGCTTCAAGTTCTTTCTAGAAGCAATTTTCTTTTGTCATTTGTAAAGATATTTTGTGATGACACCTTTTTTAACTCAACCAAACCCTAACCCTAGTTGTTTCTCTACTTGTTCTCATCCAATCATCCTTGACCATGGTTAATAATTAAATCATATGTTTATATTTCTATTCATCACAAAAGAAAAAGATTATTCATTATCTTTTGGATTATCCATCATCTTCTTCTTCTTCTCTCTTGAAGAAGCTCTCTTGATTTTCTTAAGTGATGATAAAATATGAGAAAATGATATAGAAAGAAAGCAAAATCACTACTCTCTCATCCTCATCTCATCTAGCCCTTGGGATTAGGGTGTTCTACTCTTTAGAGTGAGATAGCTTGAGTTCTTCGAAACCTCGACGTAGATCATCGGAGATTTGGAATACGACAAGCTAGAATGGATCGTTCGAGTCGTGGAGCCTCTCATGAGTCCGGGAGATCGTGGATCGCGGCAAAGGGACTTCTACTCGGAGCTTGTGAAGTGAAGGAGCGGACTACAAAGGTTGTAATCCCTCACACATAGATAAAAGTTATCATCTTGCATATAAAACCCTAATAATCTAGCAAAGATCCCGGCTTTGGGTTGTTCGGCACGTCTAAAATTTAATCCGGGCATGTTTGATGCCTTTTGAACCTTCACAAGAGTGCCTAGGAACCCTATAACACCAAGAACATCTCCTTAGTCCTTCTCAGGTAATTGAGAATGTTCTTTACCGCTATCCAATGTTTCTCCCCTGGGTCTGACTGATACCGGCTTACCACACTGAGTGCATAAGCTACATCCGGTCTGGTACACAACATCCTATACATTATAGAGCCGACCTCAGAAGCGTAGGGTATAATAGACATGCGATCCCTCTCCAAATCAGTCTTGGGAGACATCTCTTTAGAGAGGGTGATCCCGTGACAAGCCGGCAGGTTACCGCGCTTGGAATCTTCCATACTGAATCTTTTCAGTATGGTGTCGATGTACCTGGACTGTGAAAGTCTTAATATCCTCTTGGATCTGTCACGGTAGATCCGGATACCCAGAATGTATGAGGCATCACCCAGGTCTTTCATGGAGAACCTGTGTGACAAGAACCCCTTGACAGATTGCAGCATAGGAATGTCATTTCCTATTAAGAGAATGTCATCCACGTATAAAACGAGGAATACTACAGTTCTCGCTACAAATCTACTATAGATGCATGGTTCATCTGGATTTTTGATAAAGCCAAATTCCTTGACTGTCTCATCAAAACAGATGTTCCAAC
Source organism: Agapanthus africanus (assembly GCA_030015575.1). Lineage (NCBI taxonomy): Eukaryota > Viridiplantae > Streptophyta > Magnoliopsida > Asparagales > Amaryllidaceae > Agapanthus > Agapanthus africanus. Next base: position 124,823,554 of record JASDDO010000031.1, read on the forward strand.
TCTGCGATGCCTGCTTTAGTCCGTAAATGGACTTAAGCAACTTGCACACTTTTCCGCTGCTCCCACTCTGAATGAAACCCTCTAGCTGGTCCATATAGACACACTCCTCTAAATTTCCATTTAGAAAAGCTGTCTTTACGTCCATCTGCCAAATCTCATAATCGTGGAAGGCAACAATGGCAAGAAGGATCCGAATGGATTTCAGCATAGCCACTGGAGAAAAGGTTTCGTCATAGTCCAAGCCAGGTCTTTGACGGAAACCCTTTGCAACAAGTCTAGCTTTATAGGTCTCAACCTGTCCATCTACACAAATCTTCCTTTTGAAGATCCACTTGCATCCTACGGGTTTTACCCCGTCTGGAGCAATGTCCAACGTCCATACTTTGTTGGTGTACATGGACTCCATTTCGGTCCGCATTGCATCCAGCCATTTCACTGAGTCAACGCTCTGAACGGCCTGCTGGAAGCTAGTAGGCTCATCATAATCTATGATGCAATCCTCTCTATCCCCGTCTATGAGAAAACCGTAGTATCTCTCGGGAGGATGAGACTGCCTACTACTCCTGCGGAGCGGCGTAGGAATGTCCTGTTCTTTTGAACCCTCTGGTTCCACTAAGCTTTCAGTAATAGTCTGTGGTTCTGGAATTTCTTCCAGTTCTATTGCGCTCCCACTTATCTGGGTTTCCAAAAACTCATTTTCCAAGAAGCGGGCATGCTGAGAAACAAAAACCTTTTGTTCCTCAGCGGAATAGAAAAGATACCCCCTGGAGTTCCTTGGGTATCCCACAAACTTACACTGTACTGAACGTGCCTCGAGCTTGTCCGCATGCTGCTTTTTTACAAAAGCTGGACATCCCCATACCTTAAGATACTTAAGACAGGGTTTCTTCCCAGTCCACATCCGATATGGGGTGGTAGGCACAGTCTTGGTGGGAGCCTTGTTAAAAAAGGTACGCAGCTGATTCTAGCGCATACCCCCAGAATGATCGCGGTAACTCAGCGTTACTCATCATGGACCGAACCATATCCAATAGGGTTCGGTTCCGTCTCTCCGATACACCGTTATGTTGCGGAGTGTATGGAGGAGTAAGCTGAGAGAGAATTCCGTTCTCTATTAAGTAATTCAGGAATTCGGCACTCAAGTATTCTCCACCTCGATCCGATCTTAGAATCTTGATACTTTTGCCGGTCTGTTTTTCTACTTCATTCTTAAATTCCTGGAACTTTCCAAAGGCTTCGGACTTATGTTTCATTAAGAAGACATAACCGTACCTTGAGAAGTCATCCGTAAAAGTAATGAAGTAAGAATAACCGCTTCGCGCATGTGTAGACATTGGACCGCACACGTCGCTGTGTACGAGTCCCAAGAGCTCGCTCGCCCTTACTCCGTGTCCAGTAAACGGAGTCTTTGTCATCTTTCCTTTGAGACAGGATTGACACGTGGCATACGATTGATATTCGAATGGATTCAAATATCCTTCTGTATGTAACTTCGTCAACCTTCTCTCATTGATGTGACCCAGTCTACAATGCCATAAGAAAGTCTGATTTATTTCCGGAGACTTTCTTTTGTGTGTATTCTGGACATTGAAAATCTGTGGTTGGTTTAATACGTATATACCATTACTCAATGTACCTGACCCAATCAAAACTTGATTAAGGTGAATGTTTACAACATTACTTACAAACGCAAATTCATAACCTTCTTTAGAAACTAAAGGTACAGAAATGATATTACAAGTTGCGTTGGGTACAAAAAAGCAATTACGCAAAACCAAAACATGTCCATCTGACATTCCCAGGTGATAGTCCCCCACGGCCTTAGCATCCATGCTAGCTCCGTTTGCAACTCTGAGGGTCATGTCACCTGCTTTCAAAACACTATGGTTTCTCAATGCCTGCAAAGAATTACAGATATGAGATCCTGATCCGGTATCCAATACCCAGGAAGTAGAGTTTATTGAAAGACAGTTTTCAATAACATACACACCTGAAGCTGAAGCCGCAACCTGCTTCAATTCCTGTGTCCTGGCTTTCCAAGCCCTGCAATCATTTTTCCAGTGACCTTTCTTATGACAATAGAAGCATTCTTCCTTATCCACAAGCTTCCCCGCTATCTTTGTTGCTTTAGCTTTTCCCTTCGTATCCACTTTACTAACACCGCCCCTTGGTTTGGCGAAGGCTTTCTTCTTCTTTCCCTTGGCTTTCGCCTTGGACCTAGAAGAGGAAGATCCTCCTACAAACAAAGTGAATGTTTCCCTACCTTTCTGTAGGGTGCCCTCTGCGCTCCTCAGTATGTTGAGGAGCTCTGAAAGTTCAACTTCTTTTTCTTGTAAGTTGAAGTTCAGTATGAACTGGGCGTAAGTGGAAGGAAGGGATTGGAGAATCAAGTCCGTATAGAGCTCATTCTCCAACGTGGTTCCAAGTTCCACGAGCTTCTCAATGAAGCCAATCATCTTAAGCACGTGTTCCGCTACCGATGATCTGATGGCCAACCTTGCCGAAAATAACTTCTTCGACACTCCGTATCTTGCGATACGAGATTGCTCTCCATACAGTTCTTTTGTATGGAGAAATATGGATTCAAGGTCCATATTCTCGTGCCTCCTCTGATGTTCGTTGTCCATCGAGGAAAGTACGAGGCACTTGGCCTTCGCGCTATCAATCTCCCAAGTCTTACGGATTTCCTTATCCGCGACGCTGGAAGTGGGACTTGGGACAGGGGGAGCTTTGGTGGTAAGAAGATACCCCAGCTTGTCGTAAGTGATTGCCATTTTGACATTCCTGAGCCAATCTTTGTAGTTTGGCCCTGTCAGTATGTTTTTATCTAGGAGTAACTTAAGTCCAGTCATGTCGATTGGTCGCTGCAATTAGGAGAGAGAAGAAGAAACACTCAGCATGATGCTCTTGCAAATTTAGAGTGGTTTTTAGTTTGTCTAAACAGGATGGCTCCTACTGTTTCTCGAATCCCTCCTCAAACCAAAAAGGAAGAATTAGTCAGGATCAATCTCACCGTACAATACTTGCTTAACCGTTCGGCCAGGCTGGTGTCGGTACTTCGAGGGAGGTTTTCCAACGCTTTCGCGAAGTTCATTAATTTAAGAACCTCTTTTCCCTGGGAGCGTAGCCCCGCTAACACCTTTCTAGACACCTACTAGGTTTATAGCATTGATCGTTAAGTGAGAAATTTCCCGAGGAGTAGCATATACTCACAGTAGGATCGGGATCCAAATATCATTGTGTGACGAAGCTGAAGGAATCCTACCAGAATCATCACACTCCAAATGGTATGCAAATCTAGCAAGTTTCAGTACTTATGAAACTCCCGATGTGGATTTTTGCCCCATGCTCTTATGACCTTGACGAAGGTCAACAAATCATAAGTCACATGTCAAGTTCTTCCCGTCATTATCCAGGTTAATTTGAATCCACCCGTATATACCCTTGACGAAGGTCAACAAGGTAATGCGAATGTCCCAAACCAACGCATCTATCTATGCTACATATGAACACCCAACAGCTACCAATCACTATGCCTTGACGAAGGTCAACAAACATAGCTTGAATACTATTGAATATTCATACGAAACGACGGAGGGCTACGAATGGTTTTGGCTAAACCGTGAACTTAGTGAACTTGATATAGTCGATGGAACGAGATAGCTTTTAAAAGGAGTGGCTCAAGCTCCGCATTTAAAAGTTGGTTTTGAAAAGAACCGAGTGGTTTTTCGAAAGTGTTCCAACGACTTTTACTTGGTTTATTTTCTTGCATTAGTTCTTTTAATGCGTGATATTCTTGCATTAGTTCTTTTAATGCGTCCCATCATTTAATCCTACCATTGCAGAAAACAACCAAAATATGACTTACGCTTATGCCATTCGCATTCGCCACTGGGCCCCGTCATTACCCGTTAGGTTACTTAACTAACGACAGAGCGGGGGCTGGGCTAGCGCAGCTGTAAAACATAAGCAACGCCTAAATAATATCATATATAGATATACTGCAATGATAAACATTTCAGATCACAGATGAATACATTGGATATACTAGGAATCCGCAATTCGTACGAGGCTGTAACGAAAAGCAGATTACACGGTCGCGGTGAATAGCCAATACCCCACCCAAGACCCCTACGGGTGCGGCAAACTACCCGCCAAGTACCCGAAGCGAAGCAACCTCCCTCATCCCCGTGAGTAGGCCACTCGGCACTTCGGCATACCCGGTAGTTTGTGCACCTCTCCATGGGTCTATCCTAGGGGCAAAAACAGTAAAAAGAAATTATACAATGACGGCTACAACCCCGACCCGGTTGTGCGGCCATACAAATAATTATTACATCAATTTACAAATTTACATGAATTGAAAGAAAAGAAAACTCTCGTCTCACAACCCCCGGCTATTCACCCGCGAGAATCCAACATATTTATATACACATTCCAGCAACATTACAGATCACAGATTTGTATAACCCCCATTAATCGACATATAGCGATTAGTAGACGTTCAATACAAATATCACATCACAGAAAAAAAACCCATCAGCTAAAGTCTTTTAGAAGTTCGATCAAAAATACGGATTTTCAGGACCCCAAAAATAAAATTTTCGTTCTGGAAAATCTGGGCAGAAAATATATATTCCAAAAATCCCAAAACAACCCCAGTAAAACACTGCACCAAACTTGGACCTCGGCCGAGTCAACTCGGCCGCGGATCCGCGGCGGGAGCGTGCTCCCCCCGCGTTTCCGCGGCGCTTTGACTCGATCGTTGGACCAATTTTGGTGGGTGTTCACACAAAAGCCTGAGCCGATTTTTAAGATGAAAATTATCAACTTTTGAGCAGAATAAAAATCGGCAGAAACTTGGCGATTCGGGTTCGTTTCGTGACTTTTTCTTTGATCGATCTTCTAGCTACTTTGCTAACATGTTAGATAGAGTTTAACTAGGCTCCGATACCACTGTAAGTCCATGCTACCTCTCCCGGTACTTTCGGGCATGCGGAATTTGATAAAAAACGATTTTCTTAGAGGTGGTAACATGGACTTAAAACCCGGATCTTTGTTAAACATCTAACTAACAACCTAACTACGAGTTGCTAACTACTGGGTTAGGGGGTTATACCTTTCTATTTCTCGAACTCTTTCGTCTTCAAGCTTTGATGGTCGTCCGGACCGCCTTCACTCCGTCGTCTCCTTGCGCCGAAGATAGATCCACCTCGAAAGCTTCTACCTTTGGCTTCTTCTTCGGTCTTTGAAGAAACTAGTTCACTTGGTTTGCTAAACCTTGTGAACTAGAGTGAGTAGAGAAGAGTTTGTATGGGATTTTATCTATGGTTCTTGATTCTCAACTCATGAGATAAGTGAACCATAGACTAAGAGAGGGAGAGCAAGAGGAGGAAGATGAGAGCTCAAGAACAAGAGAGAGAATGAGCATGAAAGAATGAGAGAAGACTTTTCTCATTTGGCTCTCATAATCCAAAACAATCATAACACCTCATATCAATCAAGTATTATGTGATGGTTTAAGCAACCATAGCCATATCATTTCATGCACTCATTTTGCACAAAAGAGCAAGCAAGCAAAAGTCTTTGCCATGAAATGATAGCTATAGTTATCATGATGGTCAACTAGTCAAGCCTAGTCAACCGGTCAACAAAGTCAACAAGTCAACAAAAGTCAACAAGTCAACAAAGTCAACAACTCAACAACCATGTCACCATAATACCTAATTAATATAATTGTTAATCACATATCATATTCTCATTAGGTTTGAGCAAAAAGTCAATAGTCAACTGTCAACGGTCAACAACCCTAATGAGAATCCTCCGCCTCTGTCTCTCCGTCAACTGTGCATACACACCCGCATCCGCGTTCCGAGGAACACGAATACAAACTGGATAAATCCAATCCCAATACATACACTAGGATCTGGCTTAAACCAAAGCCCGCTAGTGTTTACTGTCCGGACACTGTACGTGCACAAGTGCACGGATGTGATCGAACCCTGTCGCAAAACCATGCGACCTGTCGCAAAACCATGCGACCTCTACTCTTTTGCCTAAAGGAGAATAGCTTTCTGTGTGGGACTCTAAAGACTCGACACTATGCTGGCAGTGGGTTTAACCACAGACCGCAAGCGGCACTAGCTGTACGTAACGGTCCCCAGGTAGAAGCCGACAAGAAGACTGACGAGGTGAAACCCATCTGAACTCCTACTGAGCCTGAATGTGACAATCTCCGTACAGTCCGGTCTGTTCGTCTGATACATCGCATGGCGGGCCTAGGGGGGCGGTAAACGTCAGTCCCCTAATAGCGGTACAAGTCGTGTCGGAGTGAAGCCCAAAACACCCTGAGATAACACTGGAAGCCTACCAGTATATCTCGATTGCCCTGGCCAGGGACTACTCGTGTAATGGCTCTCCTAGACACAGCGCGATGTCAACCCCCAATACCGGGAGAGACGAATCCTGTCTAACCGTCACTGCCTCCAAGTGCTTCGGGGCTGCACCCAACTACCACCTGTTTGCACGACTCCTTTGTGCCGTGGTAGGGTAGTAATCAAAGTACAGTTGGAACACACTCGAGACGAAGTGACAGTGTCAAGTCAGCGGACTAAGCTGTACTCATGTCACCTGGGAACTGATAACTGACGATAGGTATAATACCAACCGGTCAGTTCCCGACGAGTCCTGTCCAGTGTACTCGTAACCCAACGAGCACCCGCATACTATCTCCAGTACGACGTACTGACGGCTGTGGGACAGACCGTCTCCCACTCTGGGATGAGAAGCGCATGCGCTAGTCTACTCCGGAGTATCGATGCCCTGTCTCGATAGTTCTGCGACTAGGGACCTGCATAAGGATGTACTTATAGATTACCCAGCCCCCACTAGTGTGACTGCCATCACAACACTGGTAATCAAGCAAAGATCCTAAGGGCTCCACTAATGTGTATAGGTGATATACTAAAATAAACACAAGTACACATTGAAGTAGAAACAAACCAAGTAGCATACTACTATATTGAGCAAGATTGTTTATACAAGGTGAATATCCCAAGCTTCCATTAAGTAATATACAAACTAGTATGATACAGTAATGGCCTCTAGGGTATATACACTAACATTATCTTGATTTGATCAAGAGAGATATTTGTATGCTTCATATTATTCAAGCATGATGCATAATTCATTTCATTATCCCAAAACACTTTCTCTCTCCTCAAGTCTTCATCTTCTTCCTCAAACCCTAAAACCTCTCATGAGTTGAGAATCGTAAGGTTTAAAGTGACTAAGTAATCCATCTAAATACTCTACACCCTCTAGGACTTCTAGATTAGCAAACTAGAAGCCGTAGTTATCTCAGATTCGAAATAGGAGCTCGGACTATAGACTCTCGGGTGGATCGTCTTTGACTCGAGGAGGCCGTTGAGGTACCCATGTTTCATAGAGCCGATGAGGTGTGGAGGACAGCGATGAAGACCCGAAGTACAAGTAACGTGAGGTATAACTTCGAATCCGAGTAGTTAAACCTCTCGTAGTTTGCTAGTAATGGTGTAGACACGATCCGTGTGCTCAAATCCGTGTTACGGATCTTTGATAATTGTTTTTCATATATTCCGCCTCCCCGCGAACACATGGGGTGCGTGACATGGACTTACAGTGGTATCAGAGCATACTAAACCTTTAATAGCTTGTTAGCAACTTATTATAACTTCGATCGTCGGAAAAACACGAAAACATAAACCCGTTTCCCTAAAGTTTCTGTCGATTTTAAACTTATCGAAAAAATTATTTCAGAGGAATGAAAATTCACAGCAGGGAATTATTAGAATATTGGAGAAATACGAGATCCCAACTCGGTGAGACGACCGCGGAAGCGCGGCAGATTGGTGCAATCCGCCGCGGATCCGTGGCCGAGTTGACTCCGAGTTGACTCGTATTTACACAGTTTCTCTTATTTTTGGGTGTTCTGTTTTCCTGTATATTTTGTTTCTACCCAGGTCTTTTCTGTGCTGGCTTGCATTTGGGGCAGACACGGAAAATGGTTGTCGATCGAAATTCTAAGTTATTTGCTAATTGTGTTTTTGATGTGTTCGTAAACCTCCGTTAATTGCTAGTATGCCGGTTAGTTGGGGGTTGCACATTTCTATGATGGATATTGGTTTGTGGATATGAACTTCATTGGATCATCGTGGATGAATAGCCGGGGATGTGAGATGGGGTTTTTTATCTTTCATTCGATGTAAATTGTAATATGTTGTAATATTTTTTTTTTGCGGGGCACATCCGGGTTGAGGTTATAGCCACCGTTGTATTATTTCATTTACTGTTTTATGCTCCTAGGATAGACCCAAGATGGGGTGCATAAATTACCGGGTACTTTGAAGTGTTAAATAGCCTACTCACGTTGCTGAGGGAGACTGTTTCACTTCTGGTACTAGACGGGTAGTTTGCCGCACCCGTAGGGGTCTAGGGTGGGGTTTGGCTATTCATCACGACCGTGTAATCCGTATTTTGTTGCAGGCTCAAACGAAACGCGGATTCCTAGTATATCCAATATGTTCATCTGTGATATGGAATGCCTATTATTGCGTCTGACGAATGTACAATATCTATATATGATATCTAGTAGGCGTTGCTTATGTTTTGCATCCGCGCTAGCCCAGCCCCCGCTCTGTTGTTAGTTAAGTAACCTAACAGGTGAATGACGGGACCCAGTAGCGAATGCGGATGGCATAAGCGGACGTTGTATTTTCGTTGTTTTCTGCAATGATAGGATAAATGATGGGACACATTATATTAATGTAAAGAAAACAAACCAAAGCTGAATCGTTGGAACAAATTTAAAAGAAACCACTCGGTTATTTTAAAAAAAAAGAGAGAGCGGATTTTTAATTGCGGAGCTTTAACAACTCCTTTTAAAAGGCTATCAGGTTCCTTCGATTATATCAAGTTCACTACGTTCACGGTTTCGCCAAAACCAGTCGTAGCCCTCCGTCGTTTCATATGAATAGTTAGTAGTATTCAAGCTATGTTTGTTGGCCTTTAGTCAAGGCATAGTGATTGGTAGCTGCTGGGGTGTTCACATATAGCATAGATAGATGCGTTGGTTTGGGACAGTCGTATTAATTTGTTGGCCTTAGTCAAGGGTTGATACGGGTGGGTTCAAATTAACCTGGACAATGACAGGTAGAACTTAACATGTGACTTATGATTTGTTGGCCTTAAACAAGGTCATAAGAACATGGGGCAAAAATCCACTTCGGGAGTTTCTAAAGAAACTGAAACTTGCTAGTGTTGCATACCATTTAGAGTTTGATAATGTTGGTAGGATTCCTTCAGCATTATCACACGATGATATTTGGATTCCGATCCTACTCTGAGTATATGCTACTCATCGGGAGATTCGTCACTTAACGGTCAATGCTATAAACCAAGTAGGTGTCTAGAACAATGTCAGTGGGGATACACCTCTAGGGAAAAGTGGTTATTTAATTAAGGAACTTCGCGAAAGCGTCGTAAAACCTCCCTTGAAGTACCGACACTAGCCTGGCTGAACGGTTAAGCAAGTATTGTACGGTGAGATCAGTCCTGACTAATTCTTCTTTTATGGTTTGAGGAAGGATTCGAGAAACAGTGGGAGCCATCCTGTCTAGATAAACTAAAAACCAATCTAATCTTGCAAGAGCATCATGCTAAAGTGTTTTCTTCTCTCTCTCAACTGCAGCGACTCTGTGACCATGACTAGGTTACATCTAGATAACAAATTGACCGAATCTGACTTTTATGACTGGAAAAGGTCTGTCTAGATGTCCATTGCCTATGACAAGCTGGACCACCCTATTACTACTCAAGCCCCCGCCGTCCCAGGTCCAGTTTCCACCGTCGCGGATAAGGATATCCGTCAGACAAGGGAAAAGGACAGTGCGAATGCCAAGTGCCTTGTGTTGGCTTCAGTTGATGGTGTATACCAGAAGCAGCATGAGAAGATGGACTTAGTTTCCATCTTCCTCCATAACAAAGATTTATATGGAGAGAAATCTCGTATCGCAAGATATGAGATCTCGAATGAATTGCTTCAAGCGAGGCTGGCTGTCGGGTCATCTGTAGGGGACGACATCCTTACGATGACTAGCTATATTGATGAGCTCACGGACCTGGAGGCCACGTTGGGAAACAGGTCATATGCTGACTTATTTCCACAGTCCCTACCATCTACTTACACCTTGAATGAAACCAGGGAAACACCCGCTCTGCTTAATGGGGGACCTTCATCATCTGCATCCAAGGCGAAAGCAAAGGGTAAAAAGAAGAAGACCTCCACAAAGCCGATATGCGGTGTCAGTGAAGTAGAAGGAAAGGGAAGGGCAAAAGTTTCGGGACTTGGTGTAAGGAAGGAGGGATGTTCCTAATGTTGTGGGAAGGGGTATTGGCAGAAGGATTGCAGGGCTTTGGAAGCCAGTAGCCAGGATTCGAAGCATGTTGTGGCTTCGGCCTCGGGTGCGTTTGTAATTGAGAACTGTTTGTCAATTAACTCTACTTCCTGGGTACTAGATACCGGATCAGGATCTCATGTCTGTAATTCGTTACATGCTTTGAGAAACCGTAGAGTTATCAGGATAGGTGATATGTCTCCTAGAGTTGCGAACGGAATAAGCGTAGACGCTGAATCCGTGGGGGAATATCTCCTAGGTTTGACAAGTGGGAAAATATTGATTCTACGTAACTGTTTGTATGAACCTAGTTTGACTTGTAATATCATATCAATATCCTCACTTTGTAAAAAGGGATATGATTTTACATTCGTAAGCGATGTGGTAAACATCCACCTAAATCTAGTTCTGATTGGGTCCGGTACATTAGATAACGGTATATACGTATTAAATCAAGCTCATGTTTTCAATGTCCAGAACAAACTTAAAAGAATGTCTCCTGAAATAAATCAGGCTTTCTTATGGCATTGTAGACTAGGTCACATCAATGAAAAACGGTTGACTAAGTTACATAGAGAAGGATATTTGAATCTGTTCGAATATCAATCTTATGCTACTTGTGAATCTTGTCTCATGGGAAAGATGACAAAGACTCCGTTTACTGGACACTGAGTAAGAGCGAGCGAGCAATTGTGACTCGTACACAGTGACGTGTGCGGTCCAATGTCTACACATGCAAGAGGTTGTTATTCCTACTTCATTACTTTTACGGATGATTTCTCTAGATATGGACATATCTTCTTGATGAAGCATAAATCTGAGGCCTTTGAGAAATTTCGGGAATGCAAGAATGAAGTGGAAAAACAAACAGGCAAAAGTATAAAGACACTGAGATCTGATCAAGGTGGTGAATACTTAAGTGCCGAGTTCCTGGGATACTTAAAAGAGAATGGAATTCTCTCTCAGCTTACTCCTCCATACACACCACAACAAAACGGTGTATCGGAAAGGCGGAATCGAATCCTATTGGATATGGTTCGTTCCATGATGAGTAAGGCTGAGTTACCGCGATCTTTCTGGGGTTATGCACTAGAATCAGCTGCATATCTTTTGAACCAGGTTCCAACCAAGACTGTGCATACCACACCATATCAGATGTGGAGTGGGAAGAAACCCTGTCTTAAACACTTTAAGACATGGGGATGTCCAGCTTTTGTTAAAAAGCAGCATACGGACAAGCTCGAGGCACGCTCAGTACAGTGTAAGTTTGTGAGATAACCAAAGAACTCCAAGGGGTATTTTTTCTATTACGCAGAGGAGAAAAATGTCTTTGTTTCTCATCATGCCCACTTCTTGGAAGATGAATTTTTAGATAATCAGAAGAGTGGGAGCGCAATAGAACTGGAAGAAATTCCAGAACCACAAGCTGTTACTGAAAGTTTGGTCGAACCAGAAGTTTCAGAAGAAAGGGACATCCCAGTGCCTATCCGCAGAAGTAGTAGGCAGTCTCATCCGCCCGAGAGATACTATGGTTTTCTCATAGACGGGGATCGAGAGGATTGCATAATTGACAATGATGACCCTGCTAGCTTCCAGCAAGCCATTCAGAGCGGCGACTCAATAAGATGGCTGGATGCATTGCGGACCGAAATGGAGTCCATGTACACTAACAAAGTATGGACTTTGGATATTGCTCCAGATGGGGTAAAACCAGTAGGATGCAAATGGATCTTCAGAAAGAAGATTGGTGTAGATGGACAGGTTGAAACCTATAAGGCTAGACTTGTTGCAAAGGGTTTTCGTCAAAGACCTGGTTTGGACTATGACGAAACCTTTTCTCCAGTGGCTATGCTCAAATCCATTCGGGTCCTTCTTTCCATTGCTGCCTTCCACGATTATAAGATCTGGCAGATAGACGTAAAGACGGCTATTTTCAATGGTAATTTTGAAGAGTGCGTCTATATGGATCAGCTAGAGAGATTCATTCAGAGTGGGAGCAGCGGTAAAGTTTGCAAGTTGCTTAAGTCCATTTATGGGATAAAGCAGGCATCGCGGAGTTGGAACATCTGTTTTGATGATACTATCAAAGAATTCGACTTTATCAAAAATCCATTTGAACCATGCATATATAGTAAGATTGTAGGGAGAACTGTAGTATTCCTCGTCTTGTACGTGGATGACATTCTCTTAATAGGAAATGATATTCCTATGCTACAGTCAGTCAAAGGATTCTTGTCATAGAAGTTCTCCATGAAGGACCTGGGTGATGCCTCCTACATTCTGGGGATCCAGATCTATCGTGATAGATCTAAGAGGATGTTGGGACTTTTGCAGTCCAGGTACATAGACACCATAATGAAAAGATTCAGTATGGAAGATTCTAAGCGTGGTAACCTACCGGCTTGTCATGGAATCACCCTCTCCAAATAGATGTCTTCCAAGACTGATTTGGAAAAGGCTCGCATGTCGATTATACCCTACGCTTCTGCGGTAGGCTCTATAATGTATGCGATGTTATGTACCAGACCAGATGTAGCATACGCGTTGAGCGTTGTAAGCCGGTATCAGTCGAACCTAGGGGAGAAGCACTGGATAGCAGTGAAGAACATTCTCAAGTACCTGAGGAGGACAAAGGAGATGTTCTTGGTGTATGGCGGAAAGGACCTCCAGATCGAGGCCTTTGCTGTCTCCAGCTTCTAGAGTGACAAGGATGACTCCAAGTCCATGTCGGGTTATGTCTTTACCCTCAATGGAGGGACGGTCTGTTGGAAGAGTTCCAAGTAGGACACCGTTGCTGACTCAACGATGGAAGCGGAGTACATAGCTGCTTTCGATGCAGCAAAAAAAGCTGTTTGGATGAAGAAGTTCCTCACAGAACTTCAGGTAGTTACTACCAGTGTTGATCTAATACCTCTGTATTGCGACAACAACGGCGCTATAGCTTTAGCGAAGGAACCCAGGTCCCATCAAAAGTCCAGACACATTTTAAGGCGGTATCACCTGATCAGGGAGATCGTAGATCGCTGGGAGATCGAGGTGAAGAGAGTAGATACGGAGAATAACACTGCCGATCCATTGACAAAGGCCATTCCTCAGACACAGTTCGAGAGACTATTCGAGATGATAGGTCTGCGATATGCCAGTACATGGCCCCAGTGCATGTGAGAGATTGTTAGTGTATATGCTATAGAGGCCATTATTGTATCATACTAGATTGTATATTACATAATGGAAGCTTGGGATATTCACAGTTGTATTGACAGTCTTGCTAAAAATGGTAGTATGCTACTTGGTTTGAATCTACTTTAATATGTGCATGTGTTTCATTTAACATATCGCTTATACATATTAGTAGAGCCCTTAGAATCTTAGCTTGATTACCAGCGTTATGATGTCAGTCGCACTAGTGAGGGATGGGTAGTCTACGAGCACATCCAATACAGGTCCCTGGTCGTTGGATTATCGATACGGGGCATCGATACTCCGGAGTAGACTGGTGTATACGCTTCTCATCCCAGGTAGGGAGATGGTCTGTCCCACATTCATCTGTACGTCGTACTAGAGATAGTATGCAGGTGCTCGTTGGGTTACGAGTACACCGGACATGACTCTTCGGGAACCGCAGGTTGGTATTATACCTGTCGTCAGATTGCAGTTCCCAGGTGACATGAGTACAGTTTAGTCCGTCGACTTGACACTGCTACTTCGCCTCGAGTGTGTTCCCATTGTACTTAGATCACTATCCTACCATGGTTCAAAGGAGTCGTGCAAACAGGTAGTAGTTGGGTATAGTCCCGAAGCACTTGGAGGCAGTGACGGTTAGACATGATTCTTCTCTCCCGGTATTGGGGGTTGATATCGCGCTGTGTATGGAGAGCCATTACGCAAGGTCCCTGACCAGGTCAAGCGAGATTTACCGGTAGGTGTTCCAGTAGTTTCTCAAGGTGTAATGGGCTTCACTCCGACACGATTTATACCGCTATTAGGGGACCGACGCTTGCCGCCCCATAAGCCCTATATGCGATAGTCTTAAACGAACAGACCGGACTATACGGAGATTTTCACATAGGGGCTCAGTAGCAGTTCGGATGGGTTTACTCATCGACCTTCTTATCGACATCTACCTAGGGCCCGTTACGTACAGCTACCGCTTGCGGCCTGTGGTTAAACCCACTTCCAGCGTAGTGTCGAGTCTTTAGAGTCCCACACAGAGAGTCCCTGCACCGGGAAAAAGGTGTAGAGGCCGTATGGTTTTACGGCAGGGCCGCGATCACTTACGTACACTTGTGCACGTACTATGATCGGGCAGATAATACTAGCGGGCTTTGGTTTAAGCCAGATTCTAGTATTATACAGATGGATTTATTTAGTCTCAGATTATCCGTGTTTTTCGGAAATACGGATGGGAGGGGCAGTCTCGTAATTTTTCGGGAAGCTTCTAGAAGAGGTGACTCATTTGTGTTTATTTCTTTTTAGATTTAAACTAAATGAGGTGGAGGATGAGGTGTAGGTTTACATTAAATGATTCATGACTCATGAGGTGATTCACCATTTGAATTAAATGAAGCATCCTAGATATTATCTTGATTTGATCAAGAGCGATATTTGTATGCTTCATATTATTCAAGCATGATACTTAATTCATTTCATTATCACAAAACACTTTCTCTCTCCTCAAGTCTTCATCTTCTTCCTCAAACCCTAAAAGCTCTCATGAGTTGTGAATCCTATGGTTTAAAGTGACTAAGTAATCCATCTAAATACTCAACACCCTCTAGGACTTCTAGATTAGCAAATTAGAAGCCGTAGTTATCTCAGATTCGAGATAGGAGCTCGGACTATAGACTCTCGGGTGGATCGTCTTTGACTCGAGGAGGCCGTTGAGGTACCCATGTTCCATAGAGCCGACAAGGTGTGGAGGACAGCGATGAAGACCCGAAGGACATGTAACGTGAGGTATAACTTCGAATTCGAGTAGTTAAACCTCTCGTAGTTTGCTAGTAATGGTTTAGATACGATCTATGTGCTCAAGTTGGTGTTACGAAGCTTTGATAATTGTTTTTCATATATTCCGCCTCCCCGCGAACACGTGGGGTGCGTGACATGGACTTACAGGGGGTGAGTTTCCAACTCGTGAGTAGTAAGTAACATCTAATAAGGCTATCATAAGCATGCACGTAAATGCGTCACAACCTACATATATCAATATGATACGATGTATAAGTGACCAATATATTAAAAATAATTAATTTGGAAAAATATTTAATTAAACTAGCAAATTTATAAGTGACCAATTAAATACCAAATACCAGTAATTACATAGTTAGAATAGGTATATTTAAGTTTATGTTAAAAAATATTATATCTTGGTTTTTACGGAAAAAGCGTATTATCACTAATTTAAAATCTAAGAGAATGTCACTCGTTAAAGAAATTCGGTCCCCGAATTTAAAATCTAACTACGCATACCGTTGAAGAGATGGGAATATTTCTTCCGCGTCTCGTCCCCGACTTCCCACGTGACTTTTTTTCGCCGTTCAGGCCACGTCAAAGAACCTATACAGACGGTATGACCTCGAACTTCAGTTTCTTCACCTGCCGATCTAGAATGACTATTGGCTACTCGGTGAAAGAAGGATTGCGCTCCAGCTGGATCGTCTGATGTTGTATCGTGTGAGAGGGGTCATGAAGGTACTTGCGGAGCATCGATACATGAAACACGGGGTGAAAACCTGGAAAGCTGGGTGGAAGAGCCAAAAGATAAACAACTATGCCTACACGCTCGCGAATCTCCAGGGGACCCAAATATCTGGGACTAAGCTTCCCTTACTCTCCAAATCTCAACACGCCATCCAATGGAGAAACTCTAAAGAAAACATGATTGCCTACTATAAACTCAAGTCTGCGCCAACGTCAGTCTGCATAAGATTTCTTTCTACTCTGGGCCGCACTCATCCTATCCCTAATCAATTGAATCTTTTCGGTCATCTTCTGCACAATCTGTGGCCCCAAAGCACTGCTCTCACAATAAATTCTATAGAAATCTGCTCCCATTTCCACTCCGGAAAAGGGCAAAGGTTGTAACTCTCCTGCTGACTGCTGATGCTCGGCCTTAACTTGCTGACAAGTCAGTATCCCGAAATAAAATCCGTGACATCTCTATTCATCCCTTCACACTAGTAGACTTCTCTCAAATCATAATACATCTTGGTGGAAAATGGATGAACACTGTATGCTGACTGATGCGTCTTCTCTAAGATCTCGCGTCACAACCACTTGGAATCTGGCCCACATAGTCGAGTCCCTAAACTGTAGTACTCCATGATCATTGATCACAAACTCTGAATCTCTGCCCTGTCGAACTGCTCCATGATCT
Organism: Agapanthus africanus; assembly: GCA_030015575.1. NCBI lineage: Eukaryota > Viridiplantae > Streptophyta > Magnoliopsida > Asparagales > Amaryllidaceae > Agapanthus > Agapanthus africanus. The sequence continues at coordinate 124,840,363 of JASDDO010000031.1, forward strand.
CTGAAAACGAACGTCATCGGACTGTGCCTCTCGGATATGATCAAATAACTGTGGATGTGCACGGACACGGACAAGTTGTCCCCCGGTCGACGTAAACTCGAACTGTACTCGGCTGTCATATAGTATCTGCCAATCCGCCGTCAACCGTCTCTGAACTGCGCTTAAACAAGACAAGCTACCTCCGGTTCTCTGACTCAAAGCGTTTGCCATAACATTCGCCTTTCCCGGATGAAAAGGAATCTCGCAGTCATAGTCTTTCACTAGCTCCATCCATCCACGCTGTCCTAAATTTAGATCTCCCTGCTGAAAGATATACTTTAAGCCTCTTGTGGTCCGTAAATATCTAGCACGACTCGTCATATAATTAGTGTCTCCAAATATTAAGTGTAAAAACCACCGCAGCCATTTCTAAGTCATGCGTGGAATAATTCTGCTCGTGCTTCTTCAACTGCCGAGAAGCATCGCAATAACCAACAAAACCGCCTGATCCTAAAGGCAAAGATAATACCGGAGCCTTAATCAAACGAGTCTTCAACTACTAAAAGCTCCGCTCGCATACCTCAGTCCAACGAAAAGAAACACCCTTTCGGGCCAACCCGGTCAACGTTGCAGCTATATGCGAGAAATCCTGTATGAAATATCAATAGTATCTATCCAAACCCAAAATGCTGCGAACCTCCGTCACTGATACAGGTCTAGGCCAGTGCTGAACGACCTCGATCTTTTTCGGTTCCATACGTATACCATCTCTCCTAACTACGTGACCCAAGAAGTCACATCATCCAACCAGAAATCACACTTGGATAATTTAGCGAATAGCTGGTGCTCCCTCAAAGTCTGCAACAAAATCCTCAATTACTGCCTAGGCTCTACTGGGCTACAAAAGTATACTAGGATGTCCTCAATGAACACGGTGATAGACTGATCAAGAAACGGCCTGAATATACGGTTCATCAAATCCATAAACGCTGCTGGGGCATTGGTGAGCTCGAACGACATCACCAAGACTCATAATGCCCGTATCGTGTGTGAAAAACGGTCTTCGGAATATCATCCTCTCGAACCCGCAACTACTGGTAACCTGATCGCAAATCAATTTCCGAGAAATGTCCCGCACCCTGGAGCTAATCAAATAAATCGTCGATATAAGTTAAGGGATATCTGTTCAGCACAGTATCCCGATTCAACTGACAAAAATCGATGCAAAAACAAAACTGCCGTCTTTTTCTTGACGAACAGAACATGAGCTCCACAAAGTGACGCACTCGGACGAACAAGCCCTTTATCCAATAAATCTTGCAACTGATCCTTCAGTTCTTTAAGCTCCGCCGGGTCCATCCGAAATGGCGGTATAGAAAAAGGCTCCTTCCTGGAAATCAAGTCAAAGCAGAACTCAATATTGCGCTCTGGCGACAAACCAAGCAACTCGTCAGGAAAACATCTGGAAACTCTCTCACAATCGGGACCTGGTCCAACGGGACCTCTGCGGCTCTAACACCACAAACATACGCCAAGAATTCCTGACATCCTTTTCTCAAAAGCTGACTAGCGCGACAAGGAGAAATCAAACTGGGAAAGACGACGCTACGGTCTCCCCAAAAACAACCAAGAACTGGCTTACCCGAAAAACTAAATCCAACTGCCTTCTTATGGTAGTCCACAAATGCATAACACATGGCTAACTAATCCATGCTCAGAATAACGTCAAGGTCTAACATATCGAGAGAAAAAAAAATTGACAGAAGAATCCCTATCTCCGATGCGAACAAAACAAACACGAACGAAAAACATTTCGAGCGAAAAAAGATTCGCCTACTGGAATAATAACAACCAGCGGCAGATCAAACAAGGACGACTCTCGGTCCAATCTCGGTACAAAGTGTGTAAATACAAGTTCAAACAATAAAAGAAATACGTGCATCGAAAGAAAACAATGAAATAACACCTGTCACGACGTCTACCTAACCGCCTATGAGATGGCATACCGGTACGAATCCGCTTCGATCCAAAAACGACTGAAGTCTCAGAAAGGCACTCCTCCAACAGTAAGGTCGCGTCCATCGCGGCTGCATAAGTGTCAAAATGCTGGGTGCCGACAGTAAGAAATAACTACATGTCCAATCTCCACACGAACCTCTTTATCCGCTTTTTCAGTGTCCACCAGGTAAGGAGCATATCGGACCACTAAGTAAACTGAATGTCGTACTCGGACACTGTCATCTCTGGAGTCTTCCGCAAAGACTCAAAACTAGGAGCTCGGACATTTGAAACACTCTCCGGAAGGAAACGAGCAAGAAATACAGCTGTGAACTCCTCCCAAGTCATAGGAAGTAGGTCTGCAGCTCGGCCTCTCTCAATTGACTCGCACCACGTCTGAGCAAGACCTCTCTAGACGAAAATTCGCAAGCTCAATCCATAACTCTTCAGAACATCTCTCTGAACAACAATTCCTAGCCATCTTGTCAAGGATTATCTACGGATCCTTCACTACATATGTGCCGGAAAAAACTGGAGGCTTCAACCTCAAAAACTCCTATAAGGATACAGAAATAATCTTGGTAACAACAGAAATAGCTGCATGAGCAGCAGGTACAATCACAGTCCCGGCAGTAGGAGGGACATCATCGGCTCTCAGAGCTCAGCTATCCTCAACTAACAATCCAACCATCTGTCGCAAGTTCTGAATACTAGACTCCAGCCTAGATATCCAGCCTGGAAAAAGCGGATCACTCTGTCCCTGAGGGGTAGGCGTATCGCCCTGATTGGTCCTTGTCTTAAACGAGCCTGCTCTAATCTCATCCCTGGCGGCAGCCCTCTGGCCCTCGATATCTCCGGCGGCATAGTGGCTGGAACAAGAAACATGATTGATAGGAACATTGCGATCGAATGAAAGGATTTCCGGAATCAAGGAAGGAAGTACGAGCAATCATATATCCTAAGGTCACTTAGGCGGAGTACCGTATCGTAAGTATGCCCTGGAACATACACACGCTACGCCACTCTGCTTAAGTCACCTACTCCATCTACCAAGGGTCATCCTACACTCAGAAAGGTAAAACCTATCACTCTAATACCAACTTTGTCACGACCCGAAGGTACGAAACGTGACTGGCACTTAAACTACGTAACGTCTCAAGGCGCAACGTAATCTAAGTAAGCAAAAGCCCAAAAAACTAAACCGTTTAACAATTAGAGTGAAGTAAAACTTGTTTTAAAGCAAGTGGTTTTTACAAAATAAATGGCATTAAACATTTAAAAGCAACATCGGATTTTCCTGAAAATTTCGGCAGAGTCTCTTTGTAAATATTGTCCCCCAAATGGGCACAACACATGAAAATACATATAAATGATGAAATAATGCATCCCCAAACGGGAGCTAGTTCTTCGCCAATGGAGGAATCACAACCACATACAATATGTTTATCAAAAGTGCGAAATAAGCATCTGAAAGCAAGAAATGAGAAACACCACGTCAGCTCAAGCGAGCATCGACACCAACATCACAAATACAAGTTCCACGAGTCTCACCGTCTAGTCATATATACAAGGGTAGATGGAGTATAATAGATACAAAATAATAATACAAGATGGAAAAAATATCCTTGCAACCCACCTACGAGCAAGCCGCAAGTAAGCAAAAGAAGCTAAATGAGGAAGTACGCCCGCTGCTACTGTGCTGACAGGTCAGACCTGCAAGATACTGTGGCACAACGGGGGTGAGTTGCCAACTCGTGAGTAGTAAGTAACATGTAATAAGGCTATCGTAAGCATGCATGCAAATGCGTCAGAACCTACATATATCAATATGGTACGATGTACTAGCATGAATGCATAAACAAACACGAAACCTGAACATGTCTGGTATGAGAAAATCTTTATTTTTAGCTTAGAAAAACCTTTTGTATAATAAAAACTGGAATAACATCAGCGAAATCAACATAAAATCCGTGTCAAGCATCGACACAAAATCCTCAATATCCCGGGCTCCGTCAGTCCGGATCGACCCATATCATCATATCACGACCACGGTCGATATCCTACGGATATCCGCCGCGCCAAACTATCTTGGGCTCCGTCAGTCCGGATCGGCCCATATCATCATATCATGACCACGATCGGTATCCTATAGATATCCGCCACGCCAAACTATCTCGGGCTCCTTCAGTCCGGATCGACCCATATCATCATATCACGACCACGGTCGATATCCTACAGATTTCCGCCGCGCCAATCTATCTCGGGCTCCGTCAGTCCGGATCGGCCCATGTCATCATATCACGAGAAAAACTGCAACTTGTAATTTAAAAGATAATGAGTTTATAAAATTCTTACGGTTTCCCCCAAAATCCAGAAATCTCATAAATACTGAAATCCCCAAGAAGAATCACAATATAAAAACGTGGCGGTAATAATGGATATCCAAAATATCAATAATCTGCAATGCGATGCATGGCTAGAAAACTATGTATAATTGATGATGCGATGAGGCAGATGACTAACAATCTACATATAATACATGATGCAATGCACCAATATTGATTTTACGTAAGGTATTTAGTATCCGTGACATAGCAATTACCAAAGGCGTGTGTGTTCGCATGAATTGTGCACGTGCGGCATGAACCAATGGTAATGGTGCAAGTGTCCTACTGAATAACATCGTAATTAAGAATATGAATATGCCATGATATGGATGATTTGAGACTATGCATATAAATGCAATAACTACTCATCATTCCTAATTATCGGGCGCCTCGCGCCATCCAGAGGATCTCACCATAGATGTGTACATCTACTCACCGGGACGCCTCGGCTAATCTGATCCGATTTCAGCTCCGCCATTTTCGCGCCACATTCGCCGCCTCTGCACCCGATCCTAGAAATGTAGAAAAATAAATAAGAGAATAAATATATAAATAGTCACGGACACAAACAATACAAGTCAATCACGCGCAATAACTAAACGCGCACGCACTTGGTGCAAAAAACACGCTCGCGACAACGCCACAAACCACAACTAGGGTCGCTATACGTGGCGAACCCCAAACCTAAAACCCAATCGCACCATTCGCGCGTTCACAACACACTAAATATTATATGAATTAGGAAGAAAACCATCAAAACCTCAAACTTAAATCAAATCGATTTATTCCAAATACTTAGTAAGCAACCATTAACCGTTTTAATACTAATCTAGATGTTTTAACAATTCTAACGGCCACATAGCTCACTTAATATCTTAATTAGGTCACACCAAATATTTACTAAAATTTATTCTCAGCTCTTTACATTAATTCTAAAAGTCTAGTTTGCAAAATTATATAATTTGGACAATTTTAAAGTAACAATTAGCAAACTAGCAACTAGCTTAGATTTTTGCATGTCTTAAGATGTGAGACTACAATTTGCAACAAGATCAAGTGATGAAAAATCCTAACTTTAATTCAAAACCCTCTCTTGAAATTCCAAAACTTGAAATCAAACCCATATTAATACCTAAATAAGTTTCTTCTAAAGTTATTAAACAACAAAATAACTATAGGGTTAAGATTTATACCTCACAAATTTGAGATCAACTTGCAAATTCTTGGCCTCCCAAAAATGGTTTCTTGCATCAAGATCCAAGCTAGATAAGTCAAGGAATAAAGGGTGAAGGTTTAACTATGAACTTGTGAGGTTTTAGTTTGGATATTTGAAGGAATTTTGGGGATTTTTGATGGAACATGATGTGGGGAAAATAGGGAGGGGGCTGCTGGAATGGGCTCGGCCAGATGAGAGGGGAGAGGTGATGGAGTGAGGTATATGTGTGGTGTTTTCAAGTCAACTCCCCATACCTCAATTATATACCCATAATTCTTTCTTTATTGTTTTCTTTTTTTCTTTTTCTTCTTTTCTTAATTTGGAGTGGGAATTTGGGGAATGGGGGCAGCCCAAGCTCGGCCAGAAAAAAGAGAGGAGAGAGAGAGAGAGTGTGAGGTGTGTGTGTGTGTGTGTGAGGAAACATCCCCAATTATTACACCCATTAACTCATATTTTAATTATCTTATTTTCTTAATTAGTAATTATCCTAGAAATCTCTAGAACCTTTGAGAAAAATTTTAGAAAGAGAGAACATGTTACAAAGTAAGTTTTAAGTTGTCATGGTGCACTAAACTTATATTAACCCATTATAATTTGTAATTATCACTAATTAAATGTATTAGTGAACGCTTAAAATAATATTAAAAATAATTAATTTGGAAAAATATTTAATTAAACTAGCAAATTTATAAGTGACCAATTAAATACCAAATACTAGCAATTACATAACTAGAATAGGTATATTTAAGTTTATATTGAAAAATAATTATATCATGGTTTTTACGGAAAACGCGTATTATCACTAATTAATAAACAATTAACCTAATCGAATTTTCAGAACGTTACATTAAAGTATCAATAATATCCCTTCATATCCACTTTACTTTATAAACTATTCTTGATATTATTCATTTCAGAAAAAAATCTATTTGATCCTAAAAAAATAGTTTATCAATTTAAAAGTTTTCTGACATTTTAGACTTGTCATATAATTTTCAGAACTCACGACACGTGTAGTGTGATGTAAAGACGTATATTAGCTACAGTTAACTCAAAGGAGGGTTATCTTTCAGGTTTTCAAAATGTACAAATAAGATTTAATTGTTCCTATCTTATCAAACAAAACCGTCGAAATATCGAATCTAAGTTCTCCCACTTGGTAACTTGACTACAAAGTTTTTATGTTTTTGTAAAATTTTTCGATTTTTATGGGTTTTTAAATAAGTATGCAAATGCAAAATATACACATGTATGCAAAGGTTAGAAATGTGTACTGAGTACACCCCCAAACTTAAACTGGACAGTGCCCCCACTATCAATGTATATCAAGAGGGCAAAATTGTTGAAGGGTCAAAATCGTCGGTTCTCCCCCTTTTTTTTAATGAAATGAATGACTGAGCATTACCAGACAAGATTGCTCGTCAAAAAGAATATGCACAGGACAAGAATATCCATATATATATATATATATATATAAAGAATAGTATATACATACTCCCAAACTTGTTTGAGACAGTGTCTCCACTGTCTATGGCTAGATAACCGAATTTTGGTAGTAAACAGATGAAGATTACGCAGGGTAAACCGGCTCCTGCAATATCAGGAGTTCCTATGATGGTTCTGCGCTAAGGAACGGTTTCAATCTGTGTCCGTTTACTTTGAAAAATGAACCGTCCTTTGGATTCTCCATATCCATTGCGCCGTGCGGGTACACACATCGCACAAGAAAAGGTCCCTTCCAGCGAGATCGAAGATTACCGGGATGGAAATGGAGTCGGGTGTCATAAAGAAGTACCTGTTGTCCAGGCGTGAAGATTTTGCGCGTAAGGTGTTTGTCATGAAACACCTTCGTTCAGTTCTTTATAATAACCGTGTTGTCATAAGCCTCATCCCGAAACTCGTTTAGTTCGTTCAGTTGCAGCTTCCGATAGCTGCCCGCATCTTCAAGATTGAGATTAAGCTCTTTGATTGCCCAAATAGCACGATGTTCGATTTCCACAGGGAGGTGGCAAGTTTTTCCATACAAAAGCCGATTGGGAGACATGCCTAGATCAGTCTTATAAGCAGTTCGAAATGCCCAAAGGGCATCGGGTAATTTTAAAGACCAATCTTTACGGTTCTTGGAAATCGTCTTCTCCAGAATTTTCTTGATCTACCGATTTGAAACTTCGGCTTGCCCACATGTTTGAGGGTGGTAGGGCATGGATAGCTTATGATTGATTGAGTATTTCCGCATTAAGGCCTCGAAAGACTTATTGCAGAAATGCGTCCCATTGTCTCTAATGATAGCGCGAAGGTGCCCGAACCGGGAAAAGATGTTTTCATTAAGGAATTTAATGACAACCGTGTTGTCATTAGTCCGGCTCGGTACTGCCTCGACCCATTTGGAGACATAATCAACAGCCAAGAGAATATACAGGTTCCCAAAAGAGTTAGGAAATGGGCCCATGAAGTCAATTTCCCAAACATCGAACATCTCAACATCCAAGATTGGTTGGAGCAACATCTAATTTCGCCTGGAAATCCGGCCCAAATGTTGGCACCAGGAGCAAGTCTTGCAGTACTCATGTGTATCTTTAAAAAGTTTTGACCAGTAAAAGACACATTGCAAGACTTTCTCAGCTGTCTTTCTTGGGCCAAAGTGCCCGCCACATGCTTGGTCGTGGAAAAAAGACAACACACTCTTGAATTCGTTTTCCGGAACACACCCGGATGATTTGGTCTGGACAGTACATGAACAGGTAGGGTTCGTCCCAGTAAAAGTGTTTTACCTGGGATAAAAATTTAAGTCTGTCCTGACTCGAACAATCGTTATGTAGGAGTCCGGTCACTAAGTAGATCACAATATCTGCAAACCAGGGTTCGCAAGATATCATCAAGAGTTGTTCATCAGGGAATGTATCGTTGATTGGGATAGGAAGCGTCGGAGAAGAAGAATGTCGTGAAAGATGATTGGCTGTTACATTTTCACATCCTTTTTTGTCCTTAATGACAAGGTCAAATTCTAGAAGTAAGAGGATCCAACGTATTAACCAAGATTTTGCATCCTTTTTCCCCAAAAGATGTCGCAGAGCTGAATGATCGGTGTAGACAATGACTGTGGAGCCGATCAGATAGGGCCTGAATTTCTCTAAAGCAAACACAACAGCCAAGAACTCTTTCTCGGTTGTAGTGTAATTCATTTGGGTGTCATTCAGGGTCCGGCTCGAGTAGTAGATTAAGTGAGGCATCTTATCGATGTGTTATTCTAAGACCGCACCGATAGCAAAGTCGGATGCATCGCACATAATCTCGAAAGGATAAGTCCAGTCGGGTGAAGAAAGAACGGGAGCATTGGTTAGCGAGCTTCTCAAGGATTTAAAAGCATTCAAACAGCCTGAGTCAATGTTGAACGTGGTGTCCTTGGCCAGAAGAAGATTCAAAGGTCTAGCAATCTTGCTAAAGTCCTTGATAAACCGTTTGTAAAAACCGGCATGGCCATAGAAGGATCAGATATCTCTGACGCATTCGGGAGGAGGGAGGTTAGAAATGACATCAATCTTTTCTTTGTCAACGTCAATGCCATTTTGCGAAATGTTATGTCCTAGGACAATACCTTCGTGCACCATGAAGTGGCATTTTTCGCAGTTTAAAGGGAGATTTTTATCCTTACATCGGGTAAGGACAGCGTCAAGGTGTTGCAGACACTCGTCGAAAGAATCGCCAAAGATGGAGAAATCATCCATGAATATCTCCAAAAATTTCTCAACCATGTCATAGAAAATTCCCATCATACACCGCTGGAAGGTAGCGGGAGCATTGCATAGCTCAAAGGGCATGCGGCGATATGCGAACGTGCCGAAAGGACAAGTGAAATTGGTTTTGTTCTGGTCTTTTTCGGCGATGGGGATCTGGTTGTATCCTGAGTAACCGTCCAGAAAACAATAATACTCATGTCCAGCTAATCTTTCGAGCATTTGGTCAATGAATAGCAGCGGAAAGTGATCATTCCGCGTTGCGGTGTTGAGTTTTCGATAATCAATGCATACTCGCCACCCGGCCTGGGTGCGAGTAGGGATCAGCTCATTCTCCTCGTTTGTGATGACCGTAATGCCCGATTTCGTAGGGAAAACGTGTATAGGACAGACCCATTGGCTATCTGAAATAGGGTAAATGATACCACTGTCCAGACATTTGACGATTTACTTTTTCACGGCCTCTTTCATGACTGGATTTAATCGCCTCTGTGGATCCCTGGCTGGTTTAGCTGTAAGTCCATATTGCGACCCCCGGTGCTTGCGGGGAGGCGGAAACGGTATAAAAAACGAATTTTTATCGCAAGAGGCAACATGGACTAAACATGGTCGGGATCGTTGTCTAAACTAAAACTAGTATTCTAGCTAAAGAGAGTTAGCTACTATGGAAAGATGGTTATACCTATACTTGAACTCCTTCTTCTTCAAACCTTGTAGAGGTTGATGGTTCTCTTTACGTCGCCTTCTCCTGTCGAAGATGGATCCACCTCGAAGGTTCGACTTTGGGCTCTTCCTCGATCTTTGAGTGAACTAGGGTTTCCGGTTTGCTAAACCTTCATCCTAGAATGAGTAGAGAGAGAGATTAGGGTTTGCTTTTCTATCAAAAGAGAATGATTCTCAACACATGAGAAGGTTTCTCTTTTCAAGAGGAAGAAGAAGATGAAAATGAGGAGAGAGAGAGGTTATGATAGAATGAGCTCAATTATTTCTTTCTTGCAACCATATTGCAAAAGAAAATGAATTATCTAAATGATAATAATTGAAATAAGAATAGTTGATGGTAATTTTTGAATGACCACAACCATGCTTCATTTAATAAAAAGTAAGCATGAATCAAGGAAGACTTTCAAGGCATGAAAGTGGTCAATGGTCAACAAGTCAACCAAGGTCAACAAGTCAACAAAAACAACCATAACATAATTCTCATTTAATTATTATTATTAATAGATAATATATAAATCCATTAGGGTTTGGAAAATGAAGACTGTCAATTGTGCATACGCACCCGTTCCGAAACCCTAATGAAAAACCTCATTCTCCGCCTCAAGCAACTGTGCATACACACCTGCATTCTCGTTCCGAGGAACAAGAATACCAAGATATAAAAGCAACCCCAAAAACATATACCAGTATCTGGCTCAAACCAGAGCCTGCCAGTATAATCCGTCCGGACTCCAAACGTGCACAAGTGCGCGGATGAGAACGAACCCTGTCGCAAAACCATGCGACCTCTACTCTGTTTTGCCCAGAGGCGAATACCCTCTGTGTGGGACTCTAAAGACTCGACACTACGCTGGCAGTGGGTTTAACCACAGACCGCAAGCGGCACTAGCTGTGCGTAACGGTCCCCAGGTAGATGCCGACAAGAAGGCTGACGAGGTAAAACCCCATCTGAACTCCTACTGAGTCTGAATGTGACATTCTCCGTACAGTCCGGTCTGTTCGTCTGATACATCGCATGGCGGGCCTAGGGGGCGGTAAACGTCAGTCCCCCAATAGCGGTACAAGTCGTGCCGGAGCGAAGCCCAAAACACCCTGAGATAACACTGGAAACCTACCAGTATATCTCGTTTGCCCTGGCCAGGGACTACTCGTGTAATGGCTCTCCTAGACACAGCGCGATGTCAACCCCCAATACCGGGAGAGACGAATCCTGTCTAACCGTCACTGCCTCCAAGTGCTTCGGGACTGCACCCAACCACCACCTGTTTGCACGACTCCTTTGAGCCGTGGTAGGGTAGTGATCAAAGTGCAGTGGGAACACACTCGAGGCGAAGTGCCAGTGTCAAGTCAGCGGACTAAGCTGTACTCATGTCACCTGGGAACTGATGACTGACGATAGGTATAATACCAACCTGTCAGTTCCCGACGAGTCCTGTCCAGTGTACTCGTAACCCAACGAGCACCCGTATACTATCTCCAGTACGACGTACTGATGGCTGTGGGACAGACCATCTCCCACACTGGGATGAGAAGCGCATACGCTAGTCTACTCCGGAGTATCGATGCCCTGTCTCGATAGTCCTGCGACTAGGGACCTGTATAAGGATGTGCTTATAGATTACCCAGCCCCCACTAGTGTGACTGCCATCACAACGCTGGTAATCAAGCAAAGATCCTAAGGGCTCCACTAATGCGTATAAGTGATATAGTAAAATAAACACAAGTACACATTGAAGTAGAGACAAACCAAGTAGCATACTACTATTTTGAGCAAGACTGTATATACAAGGTGAATATCCCAAGCATCCATTAAGTAATATACAAACTAGTATGATACAGTAATGGCCTCTAGGGCATATACACTAACAATCTCCCACTTGCACTAAGGCCATGTACTGGCGTATCGAAGACCTATCATCTCGATCAGCCGCTCGAACTGAGTCTGGGGCAGGGCCTTGGTGAATGGATCTGCAGTGTTGTCTTCTGAAGCAACTCTCCGAACCTCGATCTCCTTGCGATCCACGATCTCCCTGATCAGGTGATACCGCCTCAAGATGTGCCTGGATCTCTGATGGGACCTGGGTTCCTTCGCTAAAGCTATAGCCCCATTGTTGTCGCAATACAGAGGTATTGGATCAACAATGGACGGAACCACCTGAAGTTCTTTCAAGAACTTCCTTATCCAGACAGCTTCTTTTGCGGCATCAGATGCAGCGATGTATTCCGCTTCCATCGTCGAGTCTGCAACGGTTTCCTGTTTGGAACTCTTCCAACACACCGCCCCTCCATTGAGGGTAAAGACAAAGCCCGACATGGACTTGGAATCATCCTTGTCACTCTGGAAGCTGGAGTCAGCAAAGGCCTCGATCTGGAGGTCTTTTCCGCCATACACCAAGAACATCTCCTTAGTCCTTCTCAGGTACTTGAGAATGTTCTTTACCGCTATCCAGTGTTTCTCCCCAGGGTTTGACTGATACCGGCTTACCACACTCAGTGCATAAGCTACATCCGGTCTGGTACATAACATCGCATACATTATAGAGCCTACCGCAGAAGCGTAGGGTATAATAGACATGCGATCCCTCTCCAAATCAGTCTTGGGAGACATCTCTTTAGAGAGGGTGATCCCGTGACAAGCCGGTAGGTTACCGCGCTTGGAATCTTCCATACTGAATCTTTTCACTATGGTGTCAATGTACCTGGACTGAGAAAGTCCCAATATCCTCTTGGATCTATCACGATGGATCCGGATCCCCAGGATGTATGAGGCATCACCCAGGTCTTTCATGGAGAACCTTTGTGACAAGAACCCCTTGACAGATTGTAGCATAGGAATGTCATTTCCTATTAAGAGAATGTCATCCACGTATAAAACGAGGAATACTACAGTTCTCGCTACAAATCTACTATAGATGCATGGTTCATCTGGATTTTTGATAAAGCCAAATTCTTTGACCGTCTCATCAAAACAGATGTTCCAACTCCGCGATGCCTGCTTTAGTCCATAGATGGACTTAAGCAACTTGCACACCTTTCCGCTGCTCCCACTCTGAATGAAGCCCTCTGGCTGGTCCATATAGACACACTCCTCTAAATTTCCATTTAGAAAAGCTGTCTTTACGTCCATTTGCCAGATCTCATAATCGTGGAAGGCAGCGATGGCAAGAAGGATCCGAATGGATTTCAGCATGGCTACTGGAGAAAAGGTTTCGTCATAGTCCAAGCCAGGTCTTTGACGGAAACCCTTTGCTACCAGCCTAGCTTTATAGGTCTCAACCTGTCCATCTACACCAATCTTCCTTTTGAAGATCCACTTGCATCCTACGGGTTTTACCCCGTCTGGAGCAATGTCCAACGTCCATACCTTGTTGGTGTACATGGACTCCATTTCGGTCCGCATTGCATCCAGCCATTTCACCGAGTCAACGCTCTGAACGGCCTGCTGGAAGCTAGTAGGCTCATCATAATCTATGATGCAATCCTCTCTATCCCCGTCTATGAGAAAACCGTAGTATCTCTCGGGCGGATGAGACTGCCTACTACTTCTGCGGAGCGGCGTAGGAATGTCCTGTTCTGTTGAACCCTCTGGTTCCACTAAGCTTTCAGTAACAGTCTGTGGTTCTGGAACTTCTTCCAGTTCTACTGTGCTCCCACTAATTTCCTTTTCCAAGAACTGGTGTTCTAGAAAGTGGGCATTGCGAGAAACAAGGACTTTTTGTTCCTCTGCGTAGTAGAAAAGATACCCCCTGGTGCTCTTTGGGTATCCCACAAACTTGCACAGCACTGAGCGTGCCTCGAGTTTGTCCGCATGCTGCTTTTTGACAAAAGCTGGACATCCCCAGATCTTCAGATATTGAAGATATGGTTTCTTCCCACTCCACATTTCATATGGGGTGGTAGGCACAGTCTTAGTCGGAACTCGGTTCAAAAGGTATGCAGCTGATTCTAGCGCATACCCCCAGAATGATCGCGGTAACTCAGCGTTACTCATCATGGACCGCACCATATCCAATAGGGTGCGGTTCCTTCTCTCCGATACACCGTTATGTTGCGGGGTGTATGGAGGAGTAAGCTGAGAGAGAATTCCGTTCTCTTTTAAATAGTCCAGGAACTCGGCACTTAAGTATTCTCCACCTCGATCCGATCTTAGAATCTTAATACTTTTGCCGGTCTGTTTCTCTACTTCATTCTTATAGTCCTGGAATTTTCCAAAGGCTTCGGACTTATGCTTCATTAAGAAGATATGACCGTACCTAGAGAAGTCATCCGTAAAAGTAATGAAGTAAGAATGTCCGCTTCGGGCATGTGTAGACATTGGACCGCACACGTCACTGTGTACGAGTCCCAAGAGCTCGCTCGCTCTTTCTCCATGTCCAGTAAACGGAGTCTTTGTCATCTTTCCCTTGAGACAGGATTGACAAGTGGCATACGACTGATATTCGAACGCATTCAAATACCCTTCTGTATGTAACTTGGTCAACCTTCTCTCATTGATGTGACCCAATCTACAATGCCATAAGAAAGTCTGGTTTATTTCTGGAGACTTTCTTTTGTGTGTATTCTGGACATTAAAAATCTGTGGTTGGTTCAATACGTATATACCATTACTCAAAGTACCTGACCCAATCAAAACTTGATTAAGGCGAATGTTTACAACATTACTTACAAACGCAAATTCATAACCTTCTTTAGAAACTAAAGATACAGAAATGATATTACAAGTTGCGTTGGGTACAAAAAAGCAATTACGCAAAACCAAAACATGTCCATCTGACATTCCCAGGTGATAGTCCCCCACGGCTTTAGCATCCATGCTAGCTCCGTTCGCAACTCTGAGGGTCATGTCACCTGCCTTCAAATCCCTACGGTTTCTCAACGCCTGCAAAGAATTACAGATATGAGATCCTGATCCGGTATCCAATACCCAGGAAGTAGAGTTTATTGAAAGACAGTTTTCAATAACATACACACCTGAAGCTGAAGCTGCAACCTGCTTCAATTCCTGTGTTCTGGCCTTCCAGGCCCTGCAATCATTCTTCCAGTGTCCTTTCTTATGACAAAAGAAGCATTCTTCCTTATCCACAAGCTTCCCAGCTATCTTTGTTGCTTTTCCTTTTCCCTTCGTATCCACCTTACTAACACCGCCCCTTGGTTTGGCGGGGGCTTTCTTCTTCTTTCCCTTGGCTTTCGCCTTGGACCTAGAAGAAGATGTTCCTCCTACAAACAAAGTGGATGTTTCCCTACCTTTCTGTAGGGTGCCCTCTGCGCTCCTCAGCAGGTTGAGGAGCTCTGAAAGTTCAACCTCCTTTTCTTGTAGGTTGAAATTCATTATAAACTGGGCGTAAGTGGAAGGAAGAGACTGGAGAACTATATCCGTATATAGCTCACTCTCCAATGTGATCCCTAGGTCAGCGAGCTCCTCAATGTAACCGATCATCTTTAGCACGTGCTCGGCTACTGATGATCCGACGGCCATTCTTGTCGAAAACAACTTTTTCGACGCTTCGTATCTTGCGATACGTGATTGCTCCCCATACAGTTCTTTTGTATGAAGCAATATGGACTCCATGTCCATATTCTCATGCCTCCTCTGATGTTCGTTGTCCATCGAGGCAAGCAAGAGGCACTTGGCCTTCGCGCTATCAATCTCCCAAGTCTTGCGGATTTCCTTATCCGCGACGCTGGAAGTTGGACCAGGGACAGGGGGAGCTTTGGTGGTAAGAAGATACCCCAGCTTGTCATAAGTGATTGCTATCTTGACATTCCTGAGCCAATCTTTGTAGTTTGGCCCTGTCAGCTTGTTTTTATCTAGGAGTAACTTAAGTCCAGTCATGTTGATTGGTCGCTGCAATTAGGAGAGAGAAGAAGAAACACTCAGCATGATGCTCTTGCAAGTTTAGAGTGGTTTTTAATTTGTCTAAACAGGATGGCTCCTACTGTTTCTCGAATCCCTCCTCAAACCATAAAGGAAGAATTAGTCAGGATCAATCCCACCGTACAATACTTGCTTAACCGTTCAGCCAGGCTGGTGTCGGTACTTCGAGGGAGGTTTTCCAACGCTTTCGCGAAGTTCCTTAATTAAAGAACCTCTTTTCCCTGGGGGCGTAGCCCCGCTAACACCTTTCTAGGCACCTACTAGGTTTATAGCATTGATCGTTAAGTGAGAAATTTCCCGAGGAGTAGCATATACTCACAGTAGGATCGGGATCCAAATATCATCGCGTGACGAAACTGAAGGAATCCTACCAGAATCATCACACTCCAAATGGTATGCAAATCTAGCAAGTTTCAGTACTTATGAAACTCCCGATGTGGATTTTTGCCCCATGCTCTTATGACCTTGGCGTGAGGTCAAAATGTCATAAGTCACATGTCAAGTTCGTCCCATCATTATCCAGGTTAATTTGAATCCACCCGTACATACCCTTGACGTAGGCCAAAATGGCAGTACGACTGTTTCAAACCAACGCATTCTATCTATGCAACAGATAAATATCCGGCAGCTACCAATCACTATGCCTTGGCGTGAGGTCAAAATACATAGCTTGAATACTACCGAATATTTAACTGAAATGATGGAGGGCTACGGATGGTTTTGGCAAAACCGTGAACGTAGTGAACTTGATTTGGTCGATGGAACGAGATAGCTTTTAAAAGGAGTGGCTCAAGCTCCGCATTTTAAAAGTTAGTTTTGAAAAGAACCGAGTGGTTTTTCGAAAGTGTTCCAACGACTTTAACTTGGTTTATTATCTTGCATTAGTTCTTTTAATGCGTGATATTCTTGCATTAGTTCTTTTAATGCGTCCCATCATTTAAATCCTACCATTGCAGAAAACAACCAAAATATGACGTACGCTTATGCCATATGCATTCGCCACGGGGCCCCGTCATCACCCGTTAGGTTACTTAACTAACGACAGAGCGGGGGCTGGGCTAGCGCGGCTGTAAAACATAAGCAACGCCTAAATAGAAAGCAATGATAGACATTACAGATCACAGATGAATACATTGGATATACTAGCAATCCGCATTTCTTTCGAGCCTGAAACGAAAAGCGGATAACACGGTCGCGGTGAATAGCAAATACCCCACCCAAGACCCCTACGGGTGCGGCAAACTACCCGCCAAGTTCCCGGTAGTTTGTGCACCCCACCATGGGTCTATCCTAGGAGCAAAAACAGTAAAAAAGAATTATACAATGACGGCTACAACCCCGACCCGGTTGTGCGGCCAAACAAATAATATAATTACATCAATTTACATTTACAAATGAATGAAAGAAAAACAAAAGCTCATCTCACATCCAACCCCGGCTATTCACCCGCGACAGTCCAACACATTCATATACACATTCCAGCACATTACAGATCATGTATAACCCCGACTAATCGACTTATAGCGATTAGCCGACGTTCAATACATGCAAACATCACAGATATAACCAATATAGCCAAAGTGTAGTGAAGTTCGAAAAAAATACGGAATTATAGGCCCCCAAAAGTAAATTTTAGTTCTGGAAAATCTGGGCATATAATTTATATCCTAAAAATCCCAAAACCAAAACCTACAGACACTGCACGAAAAACGAGGCGCAGAAGACGACAAAGCGCGGCGGTTCCGCGGCACGAGCCTACCTCGTGCCGCGGATGCGCGGCGCTTTGAGCTCAACAATGGATCGTTTTTCATGGGTGTTTTTAGAAAACCCTGAGATGATTTTACAAATATAAATTTTTTCATTTTGAGCCAAAAAAATTTCAACAGAAACTCAGGTTTTTGAAAAATACGGTTTTTGGGTTTTTACGGTTTCGAACTTCGTTACACTTCACTACGAAGCTAGTTTAAGTTTAGTTAGGCTCTGATACCACTGTAAGTCCATATTGCGACCTCCGGTGCTTGCGGGGAGGGGGAAACGGTATAAAAAACGAATTTTTATCGCAAGAGGCAACATGGACTAAACATGGTCGGGATCGTTGTCTAAACTAAAACTAGTATTCTAGCTAAAGAGAGTTAGCTACTATGGAAAGATGGTTATACCTATACTTGAACTCCTTCTTCTTCAAACCTTGTAGAGGTTGATGGTTCTCTTTACGTCGCCTTCTCCTGTCGAAGATGGATCCACCTCGAAGGTTCGACTTTGGGCTCTTCCTCGATCTTTGAGTGAACTAGGGTTTCCGGTTTGCTAAACCTTCATCCTAGAATGAGTAGAGAGAGAGATTAGGGTTTGCTTTTCTATCAAAAGAGAATGATTCTCAACACATGAGAAGGTTTCTCTTTTCAAGAGGAAGAAGAAGATGAAAATGAGGAGAGAGAGAGGTTATGATAGAATGAGCTCAATTATTTCTTTCTTGCAACCATATTGCAAAAGAAAATGAATTATCTAAATGATAATAATTGAAATAAGAATAGTTGATGGTAATTTTTGAATGACCACAACCATGCTTCATTTAATAAAAAGTAAGCATGAATCAAGGAAGACTTTCAAGGCATGAAAGTGGTCAATGGTCAACAAGTCAACCAAGGTCAACAAGTCAACAAAAACAACCATAACATAATTCTCATTTAATTATTATTATTAATAGATAATATATAAATCCATTAGGGTTTGGAAAATGAAGACTGTCAATTGTGCATACGCACCCGTTCCGAAACCCTAATGAAAAACCTCATTCTCCGCCTCAAGCAACTGTGCATACACACCAGCATTCTCGTTCCGAGGAACAAGAATACCAAGATATAAAAGCAACCCCAAAAACATATACCAGTATCTGGCTCAAACCAGAGCCTGCCAGTATAATCCGTCCGGACTCCAAACGTGCACAAGTGCGCGGATGAGAACGAACCCTGTCGCAAAACCATGCGACCTCTACTCTGTTTTGCCCAGAGGCGAATACCCTCTGTGTGGGACTCTAAAGACTCGACACTACGCTGGCAGTGGGTTTAACCACAGACCGCAAGCGGCACTAGCTGTGCGTAACGGTCCCCAGGTAGATGCCGACAAGAAGGCTGACGAGGTAAAACCCCATCTGAACTCCTACTGAGTCTGAATGTGACATTCTCCGTACAGTCCGGTCTGTTCGTCTGATACATCGCATGGCGGGCCTAGGGGGAGGTAAACGTCAGTCCCCCAATAGCGGTACAAGTCGTGCCGGAGCGAAGCCCAAAACACCCTGAGATAACACTGGAAACCTACCAGTATATCTCGTTTGCCCTGGCCAGGGACTACTCGTGTAATGGCTCTCCTAGACACAGCGCGATGTCAACCCCCAATACCGGGAGAGACGAATCCTGTCTAACCGTCACTGCCTCCAAGTGCTTCGGGACTGCACCCAACCACCACCTGTTTGCACGACTCCTTTGAGCCGTGGTAGGGTAGTGATCAAAGTGCAGTGGGAACACACTCGAGGCGAAGTGCCAGTGTCAAGTCAGCGGACTAAGCTGTACTCATGTCACCTGGGAACTGATGACTGACGATAGGTATAATACCAACCTGTCAGTTCCCGACGAGTCCTGTCCAGTGTACTCGTAACCCAACGAGCACCCGTATACTATCTCCAGTACGACGTACTGATGGCTGTGGGACAGACCATCTCCCACACTGGGATGAGAAGCGCATACGCTAGTCTACTCCGGAGTATCGATGCCCTGTCTCGATAGTCCTGCGACTAGGGACCTGTATAAGGATGTGCTTATAGATTACCCAGCCCCCACTAGTGTGACTGCCATCACAACGCTGGTAATCAAGCAAAGATCCTAAGGGCTCCACTAATGCGTATAAGTGATATAGTAAAATAAACACAAGTACACATTGAAGTAGAGACAAACCAAGTAGCATACTACTATTTTGAGCAAGACTGTATATACAAGGTGAATATCCCAAGCATCCATTAAGTAATATACAAACTAGTATGATACAGTAATGGCCTCTAGGGCATATACACTAACATTAGCATCATCCTGTAAGTATTCCTTAGCACCAAGCCTAGGGTTTGGGTTGCATCACACATGCTATATTAAAATTTTAGGGGGTGCTAAGTAATTCCAACCATGAATCGAACTAGAAATCTAGGGTAACAACATATAGTATCACATACTAGGTAGTGTCTAACACTAAGTGGGGAGAAATAAAACCTTTGTAGACCTCCCTCCTTGACTCCTTGGATGAACTAGGGTTTGAACCGGCTTGCTTGAATCCTTCCAAGTCAACGACGATCCACCCGGAGTTCCTTGGCTCAAGCTCTTAGCTTCACTTGATTTATGAAGAAGTGGAGCAAACAACCTACACTAATGGGCTAGAGTAGTATAGATTGGTGATGTGGTTTGTTTTCTCACGTAAAAACCTTTCCTTTTTATTTCCTTTGCTCACATGAAAAGGGTAGAGAGCATGAAGGAGGAAGATGAAGGAGATGGCTAGCTTAAGCTCTTTTGTGATAATGATAATTCTCAAGATAAATGAGAAAAGAAAATATATGTATATGAGTCACACTAACTTAAAACAATGGTTAATAAATATCTAGATATTTTCATTTGTGAGTTAAAGAACAAAGGAAATTAAACCATGGTCAAAACATAGGTTAAGTAAAGAATAGTGAAGAAGAATATTCAGCCATGATTTAATCATTTTCTTTTTCTCAATAATGAATATATATACATATATATATATACCATGTGACTCTTGCATTGCCATCTTCAATGTATCAACAACCATGACACATGTATGCATGTATGTGTGCATTCACATCATCATATATGTTCATACATACATTCAAGCATACATTCAAATAGGAAAAGGTTTTAAACAAGTGAGCTAAATGTCAATATTAAATCAACACTTGATTTAATAAACCGGTCATATCTCATAAGACCCGACCAATAGAAAACGTCCGATTAAAACACGGTATCATATACACGCATTTAATCGAGCTCCCGCGCATATCTCATATGCACACCACATCATTTCGCCTGAGCTAGGAAACTCCTCTGTGGGACTCTAAGACTCGTCAATACGCTGGCAGTAGGTGATGATCATATCAAGCACCCACAAGCCGTCAGCGGTACTAGCTGGACGTAACGGCTACCCGGGTCTTGAGCGATCAGAAGATCAACAAGCAAGCCTGCTCATACTCCTGTAAATCCTGTCAGTAACACTACCGTACAGTCCGGTCTCTTCGTCTGATATGTCGCATATCCAGTCTAGGGGTGGTGAATGTCAGACCACAGTAACCGATAAGTCATGCCGATGTGAGGCTCATAACGGGTCGAGAAACTATTGATAACACTTACCAGTAGATCTCCATATCGGCCCTGGCCGGGGACTTCCTAGTATAGTTAATCGAACACAGCGCAACATCAACCACCAATACCGGGAGAGACGAAACCCCTCCTATCGCTCAATGCCTCCATATGATTCGGGACTGTACCCAAAAGCCACCGTTTTGCACGTTCTCTTGAATGTGGTAAGGTGGAAATCAAAGTACAGTGGGAATCACACAAGACTCTATCATGATCTCGGGTCTACAGACTAACCTGTACCAGTGTCACCAGAGAACTTCTATCTGACGATAGGTATAATACCAACTAGGAGTTCTCGGCGAGTCCGTTCAGTGTACCCAGTCTCCACTGAGCACTCGTATACTATCTTTGATGTCAAACACCAATGGATGTGGGATCATCCATCGCCCATCATATGGGTCAAGAAGCGTATATGCTAGTCTACTCTGGAGTATCGATGCCCTGTCTCGATACACCCTCGACTAGGAACAATTATAGGATGTACTTGTGGACTACCATGGCCCCACTAGTATGATCTCCATCATAGTCCTAGTAGTCAAGTAAACATCCTAAGGGCTTTATCAACATGTGAGAGCTAGACAATATCACAATACAAGTCTACATGTTAAGACAAAGAGCAACCAACCAGATAACATACTATCATGTCGAGCAAGAAAGTCCTCTCTCTATATATCCAAGCATCCACTATAATATACATCATATGTACAATAATGGCCGCTAGGGCATATACTTAACTAACAATCTCACACTTGCACTAAGGCCAGTTGTTGTAGTATTTCATACCCAACATCCCGAAAAGTCCATCAAATTGTATCTGGGGCATGGCCTTTGTGAGTGGATCCGCTGTGTTGTCCTTCGTGTCAACTCTCCTGACCTCGATCTCCCGACGATCAACTATCTCCCGGATCAGGTGATACCGCCTCAGAATATGCCTGGATTTTTCATGGGACCTGGGTTCCTTGGCCAAAGCCACTACTCCATTGTTATCGCAATATAAAGGTATTGGATGCTCGATGGACGGAATCACACTAAGTTCGTTTATGAACATCTTCATCCAGACCGCCACTTTGGCAGCATCGTTGGCAGCGATGTATTCAGCCTCCACCGTCAAGTCTGCCACGGTTTCCTGTTTGGTGCTCTTCCAACGAACCACTCCTCCATTGAGGGTAAAGAAAAATCCCGAGTGCGACTTAGAGTCGTCCTTATCACTCTAGAAGCTCGAATCGGTAAAGGACTCCACTTGGAGTTCACCATTACCATACACTAAGAACATCTCTTTAGTCATTCTCAAGTACTTGAGAATGTTCATCACAACTGTCCAGTGACTCTCTCCTAGATATGCATGATACCTGCTCACTACACTTAGTGAGTATGCTACATCGGGTCTGGTACATAGTATCGCGTACATGATAGAGCCTACTACCGAAGAATAGGGCATCCCTTGCATGTGAGCTCTCTCCAAATCAGTCTTGGGAGACATCTCTTTGGAGAGAGTGAGTCCTGTGATCGTGGGTAAATTCCCACGCTTGGATTTTTCCATACTAAACCTTTTTAGTATAGTGTCAATGTACCTGGATTGGGACAATCCCAGTATCCGTTTAGATCTATCCCTATAAATCTTAATCCCCAAGATGTAGGAGGCATCACCTAGATCTTTCATTGAGAATCTATGTGATAAGAAGAGCTTGACCGAGTGCAGCATAGGAACATCATTTCCTATCAAGAGTATGTCATCGACGTACAATACGAGGAAGACAACCTTACTCTCTGCCACCTTATTGTATATACAAGGTTCATCTACGTTCTTGATGAAGTCAAACTCTTTGACTACAACATCAAAATAGATGTTCCAACTCCGCGATGCCTGCTTTAACCCGTAGATGGATTTAAGCAGCTTGCACACCTTCCCGCTGCTCCCACTGTCCATGAAGCCCTCTGGCTGAGTCATGTACACACACTCTTCTAAATCACCATTTAGAAAGGCGGTCTTAACATCCATTTGCCAGATTTCTTAGTCATGGTATGAAATAATGGCAAGTAGGATCCGGATGGACTTAAGCGTAGCCACTAGAGAAAAGGTTTCATCATAATCCACACCTGGTCGTTGACGAAAACCTTTTCCAACAAGTCTAGCTTTGAAAGTTTCAACTTTTTCATCTACACCAAGTTTCTTTTTAAAGATCCATTTGCTCCCAATGGGTTTTACCCCTTCGAGAGCAACTTCCAAAGTCCATACATTGTTGGTGTACATGGATTCCATCTCAGATCGCATTGCATCCAGCCATTTTACAGAGTCCCCACTCGTGATGGCCTGCTCGAAGCTAGTTGGGTCATCATCTTCCATGATGCAATCCTCGCTCCCTCCATCAATGAGAAAACCGTAGTATCTCTCAGGTGGATGAGGAACCCTACTAGATCGGCGTAAAGGCTGAGGTTCGTCAGGAACTATCGATTCCTTTGGTTCCACTAAATCTTCAGTTGCAGTTTGTGTAGCCGGAATTTCTTCCAGTTCTACCTCATTGCCACTGATTTCCTTTGCAAGAAATTCCTTTTCTAAATAGGTGGCATGTCGAGAAACAAACACATTTTGTTCCTCGCAGTGGGAGAAAAGATATCCATGTGAATGTTTGGGATATCCCACAAACTTGCAAAGAACTGACCGTGCATCGAGTTTGTACGGATTTTGCCTTTTGACATAGGCCGGACAACCCCATATCTTAACTCGTTTAAGACATGGTCTCTTCCCACTCCATATCTCATATGGTGCGGTAGGTACAGATTTAGATGGAACTTGATTCAATAGTATGCTGCTGTCTCAAGCACATGACCCCAAAAGGAAATAGGTAACTCAGCGGTGCTCATCATAGAGCGCACCATATATAATAGGGTGCGATTCCTTCGTTCCGATACACAGTTGTTGTTCCCGCCAAAAATTTCTGCGCAAAGAGCTTAAGGTATCAGATGGCAGCGATACGCTCAAGAAAATGCGAACCAGTATTTTGACAAACTCCCGAATGAGAAACAGCTAAATTCTAATGGTATCGAAAGCGTCTCGAAAAATCCTTCGATTTGATATATTATGGGCCTCATAATTCACCCGGGATCAAAAGTTATGAGACATCACGTGCCCACACGTGACCATTTACAGGCAAAGCTTGTAGGCACTAAATAAAATAAATAATTAAATGGGGTCACGTGCTATCACGTGATGGGCCTTTAAAACCCATTGAAGAGAAACAAAAGTGTAAACAAAACGGCTAAGGAAAGACCCCAATGGGGCATCACGTGCTCACACGTGACCAAGGGTCACGTGCTGACACATGATGGTCCTTTAGCCCAGTTAAAAGACAGAATTAAATTCCGAATGAAAGAGGGTCACGTGCCAACACGTGACAGGCCCCTTAGCTCTCTAATTGATGGAATTAAATTCTATTTCAGTGGTCAAATATTGGGATCACGTGCCAACACGTGATGAGCTTTAAAAGCCTTATAAATTAATAGAATTAAATTCTAATTGAGGGAAATCAAAAACCCTAACTAGAAAAATATTTCTCTAAATCTTTCCAAACAAAAAAAGATTGTGCTCTGTAAAGTGGGGCACCATTGGATTAAAAATCCAATGGTGATTAAAAATCACCAATTAATGGAAAGATTTGATACAAGGAAAGATTTTCCTAAATTTCACCAAGAATAACAAACAGAATATCTTTGGATTTAAAATCCAACGGTGAATAAAATTCACTGAATGATCTAAAGGATCATATTAATTATGAAAACAAACAAAATCTTTAAATGAAAGATTTACTAAACAAATTGATTCTTTTCCTTCTCCTATAAATAGGAGCTAAGAAGAGAAGAGGGGATAGAATTTTAATATAGAATTTTGGGATCTTGAAATTTTCTAAAGGAAAATAGCTGAGAAAAGAAAGGAGAATTTGATAATCAAGAAAGAAAACCCTAGGTGAGAAAAGAAAGGGAATCAAAACTTCAAACAGAGAATTTAATTCTCAATCTAAGAGTTTAACTCTTCTGCAAAAAGAACTTAGTTATTCCTCTGGTTGAAGATCTGCAAAGAGCACATCTCCCCATAAGTTGAGAATTTAATTCTTATCGGGTTGAGATCCTGCCATGCAGATCCAAAACTTAGAGGGGGAATTGAGTTTAGAGAATTTAATTCTCCCAAAAACAAAATTAGGGTTTAACCCTATATGAGAATTTAATTCTCCCAAAATTACAGGAATTTAATTCCTTCAAGATGGACAGAACTAGGGTTTAACCCTAATTGAGAATTTAATTCTCTCAAATTCACAGGAATTTAATTCCTCTTAAAATGAAATTAGGGTTTAACCCTACATAAGAATTTAATTCTTTCATAATAGGAATTTAATTCCTCCAAAATTATGATTAGGGTTTAACCTTACAGAGAGTTTAATTCTCAAAATAAAATAAGGAGACTTAAAAGATCTCTGTACATGAAAAGAACGAAGGTCACGTGTCCCCACATGACCCCTGAACAAATCCTCCAAAATGAGAAGGAAAGAAAGCTATGAGGCAACGCCTCACGTGCTCCCACGTGACTTACAAAATACAGAAAGAAAAGCAAAGGAAATGAAGGCTTTGGGCGCTCTCACGTGTTACCACGTGACTCCTTGGTAAATGCTTTAACAGTCAGCGCATAAATCCCCATCACGTGTCAACACGTGATGATCAAAATAAAAATATAAAAAGTGTTTAACACTTATTTGAAGAACAAAGTAAAAGGGGATCTGACCCCACATTTTGGGCGCCCTCACGTGTCCCCTTAATAAACACTTCAGTAATCGATACATGGCTACCCATCACGTGCCAACACGTGATGGCCTGAAGACTAAAAGTGTTTAACACTTATTTGAATATTCTGATAATAAAATAAAGGAGGTCTGGCCCTATCTTCAGGCGCCTCACGTGACCCCACGTGACCCCTTCCTTTCTTGTGTTTAACACTATTTTGAGCATTTTGTCTCCAGTGTTTAACACTGTTTTAAATACATCACATGAGGACACGTGACCGCCAGATGTTTTCTAGTGTTTAACACTATTTTCAAATCAGCTTAGCCCAAATTGGCTAAGTTTTCCAAAGGCAAATCTCCCCTTCAAATGAGCGTTAAAATCCAGAACTATAATGTTTAAGTGCTCGGCCAAAGACAAAAATGTCATCAGAGCCTTCAAACTCTTGTTTAGCATTGCTAAATAATGAGGGGTTGAGCCCAGGCAAATGTTCAACAGTCCGACAAAGGGCCAACATTTCAAATCTAATTGGACTTAGCCCAAGTTGGCCATAAGTCCTCAATTCAGATTTAATTGAGCCAATGCGCTCATAATCTAATTAATTGGTCTTAGTTCTAAATTGGACTACAGATCTCCCAATCAACTTTGGTTCAAGGGTACATCTCTGTACTCCTCTGATATTTGTCGTTGTAATCCTTCAACGTCTTCAGTGAGGTGACGGGTCCTGATAACCAATCATTCCATGGACTGTGGGGTCCTTAAACTCATGGACTATGATGTCCTTAACCTTGACTGTGAGGTCTTTAAACTCACGGACTATGATGTCCTTAACCTTGACTGTGAGGTCTTTAAACTTATGGTCTATGATGTCCTTAACCTCGACCGTGATGTCTTTAAACTAACATTGGACCACCATGTCCTTAAACTAGCAATTGACCGCAAAGTCCCTAAACTAGAAAAATGGAGCCCAAATGCTCTTTTGTTGGATCTAAATGATCCCGTTATGTAGATCTTAGTCTAAAATTAGACTAACGTATCCTTAACAAATAGTTAAGTTGACCTTAGTTTAAAAATAGACTAACGTGTCCTTAACAAACTGTTAAGTTGAACTTAGTCTAAAATTAGACTAACGTATCCTTAACAAACGTTTAAGTTGATCTTAGTCTCAAATGAGACTAACGTATCCTTAAACCCAAACCCTAAACCCAAATCTAAGAAGATACGGATTTGGACTAATCCACGCCCTACGGGCGACAACATAAATTAGTCTCCGTATACAATCCACGGGCAACCAAAAACAAAACAAACATACACGACACGAAGTGACCATCTGGAGAAGGAGAAAGTGGTTACCGCGATGCGGTAGCGTAATTAACTGCAGGGGCTTGCGCCTGCAGGGAAGAGCGTCCCTACAATCAAAAACCCCTCAAATGAAGGGGAATCTGACGAAGTCTGCTACATCGGCCGCATTCGTTTAAACCTTCGATACATGGTGTCATAAATCAACTTGGCATCTTCGGAGAGGTGGACGGATAGCGCCAATTAGCATCTGCCCCCAAATTCAGGCAAGACGTTTGTCTTCCCCGTGTTTCGGCGGAGAACAGATTCTGGGACGCCCGGTGGGACCTTTTCCTCTTTCCACTCCACACTTCGTGTGTCGTGTTCGCGAACGAATCGCGGTTTGTTATGGTTTCTTATGGATTCGAGATACTTAGATTTGGTGTCTTGCTCCGTGCAAAATACAAAAGATCAATGGCGTCTACTTGCACGAAATGTTCCAACTGCAACTGCAACTCTCACTTCGTCCCGTCCGGAGGAGTGACTTACGGGCCCCAAGCGGGCCTCAATCTTCGCTATGCTGGTGGAACAGGTCACTCAGGCCACCACTGGATTGTTCTTCGGGACCATGCTCCCGCCTATGAGCTTCAATGCCCCGACGCCATCACAGGAAGCTCCTAAAAAGCCGGTCTTTGATCTGCTTGCAACTACTGCGGCCCCTCTCAACGGTTCGACCGATGTCAAGCTAACAACATCAGTCTTCGATAGGCTGATCTTGAACTCCAATGGGCCCGCCAAGAAGCCCACGATAACTGAAGCGGCCATCCCAAAGCGGGTAGACATTCCTTCTCTCGAGGTCACTAAAGAAGCTTTTCCCGTCAAGGGATCAGTCTTTACGAGGTTGGCCACCCCGGCTCCCGTTCCTACTCAAAGGTCTGTCTTTGACAGACTGGACGCTACTCAACGGACATCCGTCTTCAAGAGGCTGACGCCAGCAACAACCCTTCTCCAAAACAAGGGGCATAACGAAGTCGCCCCTAAAGCTGAAACAATCCCAACGGCTCGACACGCTCGACTTCGCCATTGGCGCCGAGTAAGGAAGGCTGGGGGCAACTCTCCCTCTGGGCTAACTCCACCAGCCCCAACGGTGGAAGTCAATGCTGCTGTTCCAACCAGGAACAGCTTTGAATTGCTGAACTTGGTGCGCAGGAATTCTCCTACCGCCGTACTGAAAAGATCTCCTCCATCAGTGGAGAATGTCGCGGAAGTAAAGCCAGAACAGTCCCCTCAGCGGCTGTCCTCCAAAATTTACAAAGTCTGGCGGCAGGTTCGGGACTCAGTAATTGATCAAGATTACCCTCGCCGACAGAAAAATGCGAAGGTTCAACAAGAAGAGAACCATCCTGCCAATTCACAAAAAGCTGTCTGGGTGCTCGCTGCGACGCCCCCCTCAACTTCAACTGCTCAATAGAAAAGGAGGCCGGAGAAAGCCCCTGTGGCTGCGGCAGACCGCAAAGGCATTGAGCCCAAACACCCAAAGTCTGGGGGCATGATGGTACATACTGTCTACATGGCTTCCGGAAAAGAAGAAAGCCGCTCTTCGACGGGCCACCGACCGCTCACCCGATCAATAACAAGGGCTCAAGAACAACAGCAGCAGAAGCTTCAGGAGATGCTGATTGCAATGGCTGCGCTCACCGGAGCAAAAGAAAGCCCGGAGGCATCATCAGAGCATCGTCATGAAAAAGAAACCGATGCTGACTTCCTTCGCAGAGTCCTCGAAAAGAAGGACAGAGAAGCCGCAGAACAAGCGGCTAATATAAATCGAATGGCACTTCTCTTCCAAGACATGGCCGGGATGATGTTACAGCCGGAACCTCCAGCTGAAGACCCTTCGATCATTATTGAAGACGACAGAGGGGAGACATCGAACCCTCAACCGACTCTTTCAGCAGCCAAGGAGGAAACCATCTCAAAAGCCACGATTGATGATTACATCGCTCAGCAGATACGAGTTCAACAGGCGAATGAAGCGGCTGGACAAATTGTTAAAACTGGACGACCTTATCCGGGTTGGTACGACCAAATAAAGTACCCGCCGGGATACACGATCCCCAAATTCCACGTATACAAGGGGACGGGAAATCCGCATCAGCACGTCGCTCAATTCAGAGCCTTATGCGGCAACACTGGAGGTGACGATAAGCTACTGCTCCGCCAGTTTGTTGGCAATTTGTCGGAGACGGCATTCGAGTGGTATTCTGAACTCCCAAATGACTCTGTCAAGACATTCGTAGAGATGGAGTTGCTATTCACCCAGCGTTTCTCAAGCGCTAGCGAACGCACCCCAATCACGGCATTGATCAATGCCAGGGTGAAGCCTGGAGAAACTTGGGTCCAGTATGCGATACGGTGGCGTAATCTATGGTCAAAGTGCGAGCAGCGCATTGAAGAAGCTCCTGCCGTGGGCATGTTCGTGGGTACTCTCGACCCTCAAGCGACCATCTCCCAGTTCATGATGTTCTTCAAGCCGACCACCTTCCAGGCCTTGATTGACAAGCTGGCCCAAATGGACCAGATGGGCCATAGTCCTTCCTCTTCAAAGACAGAGCCTTGAAATGAAAAGGGCAAAGTGAAAGCAATCTTCGTTACCAATACTCAACAATGGCCAAGCAACTTAAAACCGGTTGTTCGCCAAAACAACGTGCGTCCACACCTATCCCTCGAGGAGAGACTGGGACGTCCTTACTCGTTTTCCCAGGATAAAACGAGGAAACTGTTCGAGCTGGCAGTGCGCAACAAACTCATCAATCTGCCGGATCCAAAATGTCCGTTGCAGCCAGGCGATGTCAACAATCCTAATTACTGCCCTTACCACCAAGCAGTAAGCCATCCAATCGAAGATTGTTTCGTCTTCAAAGGCTGGATGGAGGACTAATACGAACAAGGCAAGTTCGCATTATCCGAAAATTGGAAGGTGAACCCACCACAACCTCACGCCCCTAAAAAGGTGGACATGCCGGGGGCATCGTGCTCATTCATAAGGGAAGCCCCATGGGAGAACGTTCTTTCAGCCAAGACGAAAAGAATGCTGAAGGATCTCCAAACATGCCCAGCGATCAGGTGGAAAAATCCACTGGAACACGAGATCATCAAAGGGAATGCTGAAACCGCGCCCAACTCCAAAAACTGGTGGTGATGGTCAGAGCGCTCACACCCAGCCGTCAAAGTCTTCGAAGAAGAAGACCAAAAAGCCAGTGAAGCCTGGTGACAAGCGCACGGACCTACAAAAACAGATTGACGCGTTGGAAGAATATAATCAGAAGGCGCGGACCCCAGTCACACTCCAAGAATTTCTCACCCACATCCTTGTGGACAAAGATGATGACAATGGAGAAGACTCGTCGGATGAGTCTGAGGATTATGTGGCAAGCTGTCATGTGATCTCTCACTCGTTAATAAACGGTGAAGAAGCTTTGGATGTAGAAAAACCAGGGGCAAATCCTGAGCCTGAACTTCTAGTACCATCAGACGAAATGATTGATGCATTCCTAAACGAAGCCCGTCAGGAAAGCAAAGCCAATCGAGAGCGTGAACTGGCTATATTTGAAAGTGCTAAACGCCGACGACTGGAGGAAAAGGTCGAGACACCCCGACTGGAGCAAAGCATCCCTATCGCCAGCAAAAGCAAGCTTAAAGTAAGGAATCAATTCGCTAGGGCCTTAGCAATAGGAATGAAGTTGCCCTCTCTCAAAGGAAATTCCCCTGTCAATATACGTCTTGATGAAGCGGACATACATCCTAACTTCTGCCTATACCATCAGAGGATTGCACACCCTACCGAGGAGTGCATAGCCTTTAAAAACTTATGGCAGGGATATGTTGCCTATCGACGACACGTTCAACGAGTAAAGCGCAAGGCTCATCGGGAACAGAAAAGCATGACAGATGAGCGCGAAAGAGCTGTTGGCAACTGTCATATAGCCGACATCAAGGGATCGCAAGTTATCACCTTTGGAAGTGACTCTGACGAAGAAATCGCCCATAGCCCTCTCTTCAAGGAATCCATCTCCGGCACAAAACATGCGAAGATTTGCGGAAAAATCTAGCTGCATAATCGTACGTTGACAAAAGACCGAAACGTCGTTAAACTACTCCCAACCGGCGACATCTTCAGGCTGACGTGGTAAAAAAAAAGGTACGTCCACAAGCGAGATGGGTACGGATGAAAACCCGAAAGGACGTCGTGAGTAAAAACAGTAGGACTACCGGCGATGTTTGTGAAAACCCGAATGGGCGCAGACTCGTAAAAAAAAACGGTATGTCCATAAGCAAAATGGGCATGGATGAAAACCCGAGAGGGCTCCGTGAGTAAAAACAGCAGGGCTACCGGCGAGTGTTTGTGAAAACCAGAAAGGGCGCAACCTCGTTAAAAGACACTTGAAAGGTCCTCTCGACCTTGTGAGGAAAAACCACCCGCGTGAGATCCTTACGACTCACAAAGGAAGCAACACACTTAGGGATCCCCACGACTCCTAAGGAGAAATTACACTTGCGATATCCTCTCGACTCGTAAGGAGAACCCTCTCATGAGACCCTCATGGCTCATAAGATTCAAAAGTCTTAAGTTACAGGGACTTAAACCTGTTCTTAAGCGCCCCCCACAACCTCCAATACTGCCCTACAAGCGGTTCAGTATTGACCCTTGTATACAATCCACGGGCGCGAATAAACATTTCCCTAACAAAGTCCCATCCGTGACTAGGGATATGTTTACACGGTGAACAGCCCTTGTAAGTCCTCTCGACTTATAAGGAGAAAGCACTCTTGTAAGATTCTTACGACTTATAAGAGACCATGCACTTAGGAATCCTCATGACTCCTAAGGAGAAAACGCACCTATGAGATCCTCACGACTTGTAGGGAGAAATACCTTTATGAGACCCTTACGGCTCATGAAGTCAAAAGCCTTTGTCGACAGGATCTTAACCTTGTCTACTAAGCCACCTTTGTTCGATATCGACAAAGGCAAATGATGATTCGCTCCTGGCAATATCCCAGTTGTAGCGATGTTGATGCCTAAATTGGTATCAAATTCCAAGTCCTTTGATGACAAATGATGATTCGCTCCTGGCAATATTCCAGTCGCAGCGATGCAGATGCTGAGATTGGCACCGGATTCCAAGTTCTACGCTCATGAAAAAAAATCAGCGAGCCAAAAATGCATATGAAATAGCCGAAATGATGGGGCAACTTGCAACGAAATCAGCAAGTAAAAATGTATGTATACAAAAACAGCCGAAATGATTGGGCAACTCGCAATAAAAAGAAGCGAGTAAAAAGAAAAATAGCCGAAATGATTGGGCACCGCGAAAAATAGCCGAAATGATTGGGAAATCGCGATTTTCGCGATATAAAAAGCTGAAATGATAGAGCATCGCGGAAAGAAAAAAAATAAAAGAATAAAACTTTTGCCCTACAGGTGAGATCACATCGATCCCTGTATACAATCCAGGGGCACAAACAAAGAGGGAACCATACCTTCCCAACAGGCTCCATCAGAAAGCGAAGCCAAATCTCGACGGTTCATAGACAACCTAGAGACAACCTCGATATTTGTCGCAATATTGCAGACACAATGTCAACAAATGAAGCAAAGGAAGATCCCTAGCTTCAGGGTCTCGACGTCAACATCGACAACTTAGAGATCATCAACGTCGTTTCTCCTCACTCCAACCAGATGCAGAAGTGACGTCAACAATCGACCTCAGAGTCGCAACGAAACGGAACCATGGCAAACTCCCTAGTTCCAAATCTTAATGGCCACATCTGCAGCCTGGAGACCAACAACGGTGGGCCTCCTCATTCCAGCATGACACAGATGTTACACCATCAAACAGAGCCATGGAAAAATCCCAGTTCCATCTCAGCATTCGTCTCGATACAGCAGATGAGATGTCAACAATGGCGTTCTTTCGCAGTCCAGCAGGATGCAGATGCAACGTCAACAAATGACCTCACGGTCGAAACAAAGTGGAGCGACGGCAAAATCCCAGCTCCACCTCAGCATTCGTCTCGATACAGCAGACGAGATGTCAACAATGGAATTCCTTCGCAGTCCAGCAGGATGCAGATGCAACGTCAACAAAAGACCTCACGGTCGAAACAAAGCGGAGCGACGGCAAAATCCCAGCTCCACCTCAGCATTCGTCTCGATACCGCAGACGAGATGTCAACAATTGCGTTCCTTCGCAGTCCAACAGGATGCAGAAGCAACGTCAACAAAAGACCTCATGGTCGAAATAAAGCGGAGTGACGGCAAAATCCCAGCTCCACCTCAGCATTCGTCTCGCTACAGCAGACGCAATGTCAACAATGGCATTCCTTCGCAGTCCAGCAGGATGCAGATGCGATGTCAACAAAAGACCCCATGGTCGAAACAAAGCGGAGTGACGGAAGAATCCTAGCTCCACCTCGACGTTCGTCTCGATACAGCAGACGTGATGTCACCCCAGCATTTTATCCCTCGGCAGGATGCAGACACAACGTCACTAAAAGACCCCATGGTCGAAACAAATAGGAGTGACGGCAAAATCCCAGCTCCACCTCAGCATTCGTCTCGATACAGCAGACGCAGTGTAACATTTCAAAATAATAAAATATTATTTTTAGGAATTTTTATAATTTAATATTATTTTAATGAATATTTTAATATTTCGGTATAATTAAATACAAATAAATAGGGAAAATTTTGGAAAAATTATGGAAAATTCCAAAATAGGGTATTTTATGGGATTAAGCCATTTTTAAGTTTTTAGGATTAATTATATGCTAATTTAGTGCTAATCGCGATTAAAAATCGCTAATCGGATTTTGGGGGTGTTTTGTGCAAAACATGCATATATCATTTTTCAACACTTGTGTTTTATTTTCTACCATGTTGTTTGGGTTTACTATTTGAGTGAGAAAGGATTTAGAGGGAAAAGAAAAGAAAAAGAAAAGGGAATATGGTAGTAGGTATGGGTGAGAGAGAAAAGAGAAGGGTTAGTGTTGACTTAGCCATTTCCTCTCCCTCCTCCTTTTCTCCTTCAGCTGCTGCCTCTCCCTCTTCTCCCTCCCCTCTTCAAGTCCTAAATCACCTTAAAAACAAACTCAAAACCCCACTCCCTTTTCACAAAAAGTGTGCACAAGCTCAAGATCTACACATTGGACCAAGAAAGCAAGGAATTTGGCCACATGGGGCAACTCAAGAATTTTCTTGAGTTGCCAAATGAGATATTTACTGAACAATTAGATTAGTTTTTGCATTACTTATACCCCTATGTTAAAATTGAATCGATATCGGGTGATGTTGTGGACTTAAGGAAGACCTAGTTAGGGTTTGAGAGAATTGAGAGTTGTATTGTGAAATTGAGATCAGTAGAAGCCACCCCAACACCCTAGTGCTTGAATTATGACCCAAAACAGAGACTTGAAACCCGGAATACGGATTTAGAAACCCCGACATCGGATAAATGTGTGATTTGTGAGAGTATTTTTGGAATCTGGAGCAACCCGGGGCCACTAGAATTGATTTTGGGATTACTGGGAGTCGTGCAGGCACCTAGGAAGCTAACACAAAGACCCGAGCCCCTAACTCCAACCCCAGGCCGCAGATATATTCATTCTGGCCGCAATTTGCGGCCAGATCAGGGAAATTGGGTCCCAGATTTGGTTCATGGCTCCTTTTGCAATAAAATAGACCCCTTCTATATATCTGCTCCTTTTGCAGATATATTCATTCTGGCCGCAATTTGCGGCCAGATCAGGGAAATTGGGTCCCAGATTTGGTTCATGGCTCCTTTTGCAATAAAATAGACCCCTTCTATATGCAGTTTTGGCTAATTGTCACCTGGGGAAAATCTGGGAGCATTTTGGTGTGTTTTAGGCTATATTTTCCGTATTTTAAAATGCACTTTCTTGATATTTGGATTTGTATTTGGTTGTCGGGTGTTCGTACATCGACAACAGGGATTGTTTGATTGATTTGCACGTTTAGGCCATAGGTTCCAACCTATGAACACACTGTGCGTTGTATCGGTTTTCTGCCTCGATTTTAACTCGTATTGCGACTGTTTATTATTATAGGTACCCTCGCAAGGATTCCGAGGCGAAGAAGCGCGGCATCATCGATTTCGGCGAGCGAAGACCAGGTGAGTAGATTATATCTACGAGGGAAATCGGGTGGATGGCGTATAGCACCCCCGCATTTCGATGTCTAGTATACTATATATATGATAGCTTATTGAGTGACATGGAGATCATAGATGTGTTAGGTGTACTATGGATATTTAGGGTTAGAAGTGAACTAGTGTATTTTCCTAGTTGCGAACCCTAGCATAGGTTTACACCCACAAGCACACACATGCTTATTGCTACACTTATATCTTGATGATGAGGATAGTGTATGATACTGAAGATGAGTCGATGAGTTTTGGGCATGGTGCCGTGAGATCGGCGATATGATGTGATTCGTATTTGGGATACGATACGAGATTTTAGCGGGCCTTTGGACGTGTGTTTTACACACGCGCTTATATTTGTTTAGATGGTATCGATTGTACTAGACTTAGATCAGTACCCCAGACCATGTGATATGATGATAAGGATACCAGATATTGATGAGATGAATGTGATATTGACCCGTACCCAGCTATTGGGATGCCGTACGACGATTTACCGTACGAGCTTTATATTGATGATAGATCCGCACTCATGACTTGAGGATATTATACGATGTAGATTGTATCGTATGTGATACTATTGAGGCGGGATCACCAACTATTATATTTATAAACATATATCGACTCAGATGTAGGTGGTTTCCATACCCCTCCCGATTGACTTGATAGTTGGATGTAGATTACTTAGTAGACATTAGACTATACCCGAGTCATACCATTTTTTCAAAACTAATGGATCGGGATATTTTAAAGATAGGCAAAAGGGATTCTACGGATATTTTCAAACGACGCATATTTTCTTAAAAACCGTAGCCCTTATTTTACCAAAAACCCTGATTCTTCTTATTTCAAATGACAAAGCTGCATGATATATTTATTGAGGTAGATTCTTCACTGTTGCGTTGATTATTTGATTCCGCATATTCATGCTATTTGCATTGCATTGCTTGTGTTTATTGATATATTACAATCATGCTGCTAGGACACCGGCACCATTACCGATGATGTGTATGTACCACGTACTCTTACTTGGCGGCTCACACACATCTTCATCGGTAATTGCCATGTCACTACACAGTAGTATTACTGCATCAGGATATGACCCTTGTATGTGCATTCTATTATTCTATGCTGCATGATATACCGTTATACTTGCACTTCATTTATATGTCACATATATCATGCTTTCTGATTATACGCATTGAGATATGTTGTTTCCATGATATTTCTGGAATTGGGAACCGCGGGTATTTCAAAAGAGAATATGTAATCGTTTTAAAAACCCGGTTACCCTTGATATGATATTTCAGTGCGTCCACCATGTGTTTTCTAGGTGCTGAGAGCGACATGTGAAACCCGATTCGAGGAAGCGGATGAGGCCGATAGCGGGTACATGGTGTACCCGGTATGGTACCCCGGGGCGAGAACGGATTCGCTGTGTAGTAAACGGTGAGCCTGGCAGAGGGACTACTGCCTACCGGTGATTGGTTGGACCTGGCGGTTATCCGGAGGATACTGACCAGAGTCGATAGATGGATATGGGCGTACTGCCGGGGCCGAGGGCCGATACCGCAGACAGAGCCCGTGGGCTGATCCGGACTGACGGAGCCCGATATATGAGGATTTACGTGCCGATGCTGGGCACAGTTTTCATGATGTTTTCGAGTGTCGATGCTGGACACTCTGGTTCCATGATTTGATGTGCCGTGAGGGACACAGATGGTTTATATCCTCATTTTTCCATGCATCTGCTTTATGATATTTACATGCATGATGGTTATTGTCATTGGGTGACGAGTGGACGGGATCCACATACATACAGATTTGATTACATTCGATCATACTTCATATTTATGATATGCTATTACCTGAGATACTGGCACGAACACTTGGTACTACACTTATGTATAGAGGTTACATTGCCAGTTTAGCATGCTTCAGACTTATTCATATTGAGGTTTATTTATATACCTAATCGTATTGACCTAGGATGGGTCATACATTCGATCTCTGCTTGTAGATATTTTCTATTCACGAGTTGGCAACTCACCCCCGTTGTGCCACAGTTCTTGCAGGTTTTGCCGTACAGGTTTCATTGCGGCTTTTCTGGCACATTGCTTCCATTACGAGTGACTTGCTTTGGTAGGTGGGTTCTTTTACATCAGAACCACCATTGTACATGTATTACTCATTGTATCTAGAAATTCCATCAACCAAAACTTGTATATTGTTTCAGACTTAGAAATCAGTTATGTATTATTTCGACCTTAGAGTCGCGCGTAGCAGTATTATGGTTTTCATGTTGATTTTGAGTTTCTTTCTGAGTTTTGATCCTCGCCTTTCTGTTAGTTATGTATATGCCCTAGAGGCCATTGTTGTACATTTGATGTATATTATGATGGATGCTTAGATATATACAGAGAGGACTTTCTTGCTCGTCATGATAGTATGCTATTTGGTTTCACTTTATCTTAACATGTTGACTTGTATTGGTTTACTGTCTTTCTCTCACATATTGATAAAGCCCTTAGGATCTGTACTCGACTACTGGGACTATGATGAGATCATACTAGTGGGGCCATAGTAGTCGATGAGTACATCCTATAACTGTTCCTAGTCGAGGGTATATCGAGACAGGGCATCGATACAAAAGAGTAGACTAGCGTATACACATCTTGACCCATATGATGGGCGATGGATGATCCCATATCCTTCGGTGTTTGAAATCTAGGATGGTGTACGGGTGCTCAGTGGAGACTGGGTACACTGGACGGACTCGGCGAGAACTCCCAGTTCGTGATATACCATACGTCAGATGGCAGTTCTCCGGTGACACTGGTACAGGGTAGTCTGTAGACCCGATATCGTCATAGAGTCTTGTGTGATTCCCACTGTGCTTTGATTTCCACCATACCACGTCCACGAGGGCGTGCAAAACGGTGGCTTTTGGGTACAGTCCCGAATCACATGGAGGCAATGAGCGATAGGAGGGGATTCGTCTCTCCCAGTATAGGGAGTTGATGTTGTGCTGTGTTCGATTGGCTATAACTGGAAGTCCCTGTCCAGGGATGATATAGAGATTTACTAGTAAGTGTTACTAGTAGTTTCTCGACCTGTTATGAGCCTCACATGGACACGACTTATCGGTTACTGGGGTCTAGACTTGATATGCGACATATCAGACGAACAGACCGGACTGTACGGGAGTGTTACTGATTGGATTCACAGGAGAACGCACAGGCTAGCTTGTTGATCTTCTGATCGCTTAATACCTGGGTGGCTGTTACGTTTAGCTGACCGCTTGCAGCTTGTGGGTGTTTGATATGATCATCACCTGCTACCGGCGTATTGACGATTCTTTAGAGTCCTACACAGAGGTTTCTTGGCTCAGGCGAAATGGAGTAGAGGCACATATGTGATATTTGCAGGACCGAGGATAATGCGATATGAGATACCGTATTATATTCTCGAGATATTTTGATATGAATCGGGACATCGGATCAAGTGTTGATTCGATGAATCGGTACATGATATATTAGCCGGTTATATTCGATATAGCCGGATCGTTGGATCAAGTGTTGATTCGATGATTTAATGTATAATAATATATATGATATATTGTATTACATTATCTAATATTGGCTCACTTTATTATTTCATTTTCTCACTGGATTAATACATTGATATATATGCGATATATGTTAAATGTATTATTTTCTTTTGTTGCAAATATATAATATATATGTGATATATATCATTGTGACATGATATGATTTATTATTAAACATGTTTAAGGATGATTAAATGTGATTAGGGTTTGATTAGGGTTAGCTTCTTCTTGCACATTCTAGAAGCTTTTCCTTTTGTCTTGGTTAAGATATTATGGTTGATACTTATCCTTAACCTAACCAAACCCTAACTCTAGTTTATTCTCTACAACTTTTATCCTATCATCCTTGACCATGGTTAGATAATCAATCATATACACTTGACTACTATTCATCACAAAAGGATTATCTTTTCCATTATCATCTTCTTCTCTCTTGAGTTCTAAAAGAAAATACTTACTAGTTAATTCTTATGTGATGATTTCTTGTGAGAAAGTGAATAAAAAGAAAGCATAAATACTACTCCCTCATCCTCATCTCATCTAGCCCATGAGATTAGGGTGTTCATCTCTTTAGAGTGAGAAAGCTTGGGTTTTTGCAACTTCGACGTAGATCATCGGAGATTCGGAACACTTCAAGCTAGCATGGATCGTTCGAGTCGTGGAGCCTCTCTTGAGTCCGGGAGATCGTGGATCGTGGCAAAGGGACTTCTACTCGGTGCTTTTGAAGCGAAGGAGCGGACTACAAAGGTTGTAATCCCTCACACTTAGATAAAAAGTTGTTATCTTGCATGCTAAACCCTAATAATCTAGCAAAGATCCCGTCTTTGGGTTGTTCGGCACATGTAGAATTTTATTCGGGCATGTTTGATGCCCTATGAACCTTCACTAGTATGCCTAGGAACCCTACAGTGGTATCAGAGCCTAGCTAGAGCATTAGGCGTCGTGTTTACGAAGTTAAAACTCCGATCGAACTCGAACCGACCAAATTTACCCCATCTCTGGAAATTTTTCAAAAACTGGGATTTTTCTGAATTAAAAATACCTAAAAAATACAGCTGGATAATACAAGAATTATGGTGAAATTCGTACCTCCAATTCGACTACATGGCCGCGGAACCGCGGCAATTACCCACCATTAGCGGCGGTTCCGCGGCTGTATAAGAGTATTAGGTACGCTTTTGTGCACAGTAATTCTTGTCTCTGTGTTTACTATTTTATGGGTATTTTTAATTTGACTCAAGTGTTGAGTATTCTGGGGTTTATTTTGTAATCGTAGATTCGATCGGAATATTTAAATTCGTTATTATTTCCGGATATTTAGAAACTGTTAAACTATTTGAACGGATATCATTAACCCACTTTATCCCGGAACGGCAAACTTTCAAGTGTTGAATTTTTATTGGGTTTAAATCTTTCGGAAAAATTGTACAAGTTAAGCGGTGGACCCTCTAGAAGACAACAAACCTTAACTCGATTATGTGACCGTCTTGAACTGCCTTTTGAACCTTCGGGTTTGGGGCAGTACGGCGTGCCACATGTGAGGCGTTGGCTT
This sequence comes from Agapanthus africanus, assembly GCA_030015575.1. NCBI lineage: Eukaryota > Viridiplantae > Streptophyta > Magnoliopsida > Asparagales > Amaryllidaceae > Agapanthus > Agapanthus africanus. The sequence continues at coordinate 124,881,118 of JASDDO010000031.1, forward strand.
GACCCTTCTACGGCTGGATCACTAGTACTATGACATATTCTGGGATTATTTGAACTCCGCTCAAGTGTTCAGCACTTTGGGAAATTTTGGGTATTTGATTATCTGTTCGAAAAGTTTAATACTGTCTATTTATCTGGAATGTGATACAATATGTGGAATTCATAGAGTTAGGCATGAAATGCGAAGTATGTGATATTTCGGATTTATGATGTCTAAAGTGATTGTGGATTCCAAATATTGTAGTTTTACACTTTCTTTTCTGTGACCGTAAGTATAGTATGTAGTTGTATTGCCGGTTGTCGTTGCTATACATCGACGACGATCAGTGTATGCATACTTACTTACGTTGATGATATGAGATATTATGTGTTGCTGAGATATGATATGCAGGATTGTCGCGATTGAATAGCCGGGGGTTTTATGTGAGATGAGAGTTTTATATTTTCATTCATGTAAATTCAAATGTAATGTAATATTCTTTTATTTGGGGCACTTCCAGGTTGAGGTTGATGCCACCAGTGTTGTATATTATTTACTTTTCCGCATTAGGATGGACCCAAGGAGGGGAGGACAGGTGACCGGGTTATGGGGTTCAGTGGGAGGCCATCTCGAGGAGTCAAGACCGGGTTTCCTAAACTCCAGAATTGGTAGGGTCGCTTGCCGCTCTCGTAGGGGTCCACGGTGTGGGCTTGGCTATTCATCGCAACTGTAGAATCCGTATTTTCTATTGTTGGCTAAATACTAAATACGGACGTCCTAGTATATCCCACATTATATCTATGTTTCTGCTGCGATATCTGTGATGTGATCATTTGATATGTTTTGATGGATAGAGTATATAGTATATATGATATATTATATAGACGTTACTTATGTTTTACACCCGCACTAGCCCTGCCCTGCTCTGTTGTTAGTTACGTAACCTAACGGTGCACGAGGGGACATCGAGGCGAATGCGGATGGCATAAGTGTACGTCGTATTTATCTGTGATGCTTAGGAAGCATAAGCTGATGGGATTTTATTAATGAGATTAATAAAAAGAAAAGAAACCTAAAGATGTTGTAGAATCAAAACTTTATAAAAAGGGTAGCTACAGTTTTTCTTTGCACAGTGATATATATGATATATCCTGCACCTTATTCGATGGGGAAAGAGCCGAGATCCCTTCACCGGGAGTGACCTCTTTAGCGAAACTGGCAGATGCTACAAAACTCGGTTTGTATTTTGATCGCTTTTAAAGTTTTGCTTTGCACAGCGGTATATGCGATATATCCTGCATCTTATTCGATGAGGAAAGGGCCGACGATCCCTTCACCGGGAGTGACCCCTTTAGCGAAACTAAGAAAAGCCTCAAAAACACTCCTTTTCAAAAACACTTGATTCTACGACGATATCAAGTTCATTACGCTCAGGGTTTTTTCTAAAAACCTGCGTAGCCCTCCGTCATTTCAGATAAATACTACTTAGTATTCGTGCTACGGTAGTTTGCCCTTCGTCAAGGCGTAGTGTACGGTAGCTAACTAGTACTTATCTGTTAGCATACGATGCGATTGGATTAGGGTATTCGTACGGCGTAGTTTGGCCTTCGTCAAGGGTCGTACGGGTGGGTTTAATTCAATCAAGAAATGAACGGGTTGAACTTGACTAGCGCCCTATGGGTAGTTTGGCCTTCGTCAAGGTCATGGGACGCTAGGGGCAAAATATTATCGGGAATTTCAAGTGTTGAAATTTGCAATGAGATTGCATACCTTCTATGAGATAATTGGATCCCGATACCCACTGCGAGTAAGTGTTACTCCTGGAAGAGTTTTACACAGGACAATTAGTCACTCAAGTAGGTGTCTAGAAAAGTGTTAACGGGGTTACGCCTCTGGGAAAACGAGGTTTACTTTAATTAGGTCCGTGCGAAAGCACGGGGAACCTCCCTCAAAGTACCGACACTGATCTGGCTGAAAGATTGACGAAATTGTAGGGTGTAATTAATCCCGGCTAATCTTACCTTTAAGGGTTTGAAGGTAGATTTGATAAAAACAGTGGGAGACATCCTGATTGGATAAGATAATAACCAATCTAATCTTGCAAGAGCATACGCTAAAGTGTTTTCTTCTCTCTCTCTTCAGGTAGTGACCATGTCAGGACATAATCAAGATAATAATATGGATGTATTGACTGAACCAGATTATTGTACTAAGCTAGGGAACGTTGGACCCGTTCATTCTTATAAGAGTTATAAGACTGAACAGGGAATAGCAGAATATCTGGATTCTCACACCGCCCAAAAGAACATGCATGATGATGCATCTTCTTCGGGTGTGTTAGTTATTGAGAACTGTTTCTCAGATCACCCTACGTCCTGGGTATTAGATACCGGATCAGGATCCCACATATGTAAACATTTACATGGGCTACGTAAAGGTAGAGAACTGGGAAAAGGTGATCATTCCGTTCAAGTAGGGAACGGTGCAAGTATTGTAGCCAAAGCAGTTGGCGAATATCACCTTGTATTACCAAGTCGTAATACACTGATTCTAAATGAGTGCTATTATATACCGAACATGATGTGCAACATTATATCAGTTTCTTTATTAAGTAAAGAAGGATATAATTTTGTATTAAAGGATAATGTTATGAACATCTTCCTAAATCAAAAGTTGATTGCATCAGGCTCGTTACATAATGGCATATTCATTCTCAATCAAAATACAGTCCTCAATATACAAAACACACACAAGAGCAAAAGTTCAGAAATGAACGAATCCTACTTTTGGCATTGTAGACTTGGTCTTATCAATGCGACACGACTGGCTAAGTTACATAAAGATGGATATTTGAATCCGTTCGAATTATTATCTTATGATACTTGCCATTCATGTCTCAAAGGAAAAATGACCAAAGCTCCGTTTAGTGGACACGGAGAAAAAGTTACTGAACTCTTAGGACTAATACATAGTGATGTATGCGGTCCCATGTCTACGCATGCCAGGAACGGTTCTTCCTACTTCATTACATTCACTGACGATCTCTCTAGATACGGACATGTGTTTCTGATGAAACACAAGTCTGAAGCTTTTGAGAAATTCAGAGAATATAAGCACGAAGTAAAGAACCAAACGGGCAAAAGTATTAAGATCCTTCGATCTGATCGAGGAGGTGAATACTTAAGCAGTGAGTTCCTAGATTATCTAAAAGAGAATGGGATTCTCTCTCAGCTTACTCCTCCTTATACACCACAGCACAATGGTGTCTCTGAGCGGAGGAATCGCACCCTATTAGATATGGTGCGCTTTATGATGAGCGAGGCTGAGTTACCTATTTCCTTCTGGGAGTATGCGCTTGAGACAGCCATACATCTATTGAATATGGTTCCTACCAAATCAGTGCGTACCTCTCCATATGAGATATGGAAAGGGAAGAGACCATCTCTTATGTATATTAAGATATGGGGATTGTCAAGCCTATGTCAAAAGACAAAATCCGGACAAGCTCGAGGCAAGATCTGTCTTATGTAAGTTTATTGGATATCCCAAACATTCGCGAGGGTATATCTTCTACCACTCCGAGGAACAAAAAGTGTTTGTTTCTCGACATGCCACCTTTTTAGAAAAGGGTTTTCTTATGAAAGAAATTGATGTCAATGAGGTAGAACTGGAAGAGGTTCCAGCGACACAAACTACGACAGATGATTTAATGGAACCAGAGGATTCAGTAGTACCCGACGAACCCCAGCGTCTTCGCCGATCTAGTAGGGTTTCTCATCCACCTGAGAGATACTACCGTTTTCTCATTGATGGTGGAAGCGAGGATTGCATCATGGACGATGATGACCCGACTAGCTTCGAGCAGGCCATCACGAGCGGTGACTCGGTGAAATGGCTGGATGCAATGCGATCTGAGATGGAATCCATGTACACCAACAAAGTATGGACTTTGGAAAATGCTCCTGAAGGGGTAAAACCCATAGGGAGCAAGTGGATCTTTAAAAAGAAATTTGGTGTAGATGGAAAAGTTGAGACTTTCAAAGCTAGACTTGTAGCAAAGGGTTTTCGTCAACGACCATGTGTGGATTATGACGAAACCTTTTCTCCAGTGGCTATGCTTAAGTCCATCCGGATCTTACTTGCCATTGCTACATACCATGACTACGAAATCTGGAAAATGGATGTTAAGACCGCCTTTCTAAACGGTGATTTAGAAGAGTGCGTGTACATGACTCAGCCAGAGGGCTTTGTAGATAGTGGGAGCAGCGGAAAGGTGTGCAAGCTTCTTAAATCCATTTATGGGTTAAAGCAAGCATCGCGGAGTTGGAACATCTGTTTTGATGTTGTAGTCAAAGAGTTTGACTTCATCAAAAATATAGATGAACCTTGTATCTATAAGAAGGTAGCAGAGGGTAAGGTTTTCTTCCTCGTATTGTACGTGGATGACATACTCTTGATAGGAAATGATCTTCCTATGCTGCAATCAGTCAAGCTCTTCTTATCACAAAGATTCTCAATGAAAGATCTAGGTGATGCCTCCTGCATATTGGGAATCATGATCTATAGAGATAGATCTAAACGGATACTGGGATTGTCCCAATCCAGGTACATTGACACCATACTAAAGAGGTTTAGTATGGAAGAATCCAAGCTTGGGAACCAACCCACGATCTCTGGACTCACTCTCTCCAAAGAGATGTCTCCCAAGACTGATTTGGAGAGAGCTCGCATGCAAGGGATACCCTATGCTTCGGCAGTAGGCTCTATCATGTATGCGATGCTATGTACCAGACCCGATGTAGCATACTCACTAAGTGTAGTGAGTCGGTATCAAGCAGATCCTGGAGAGAGTCACTGGACAGCTGTGAAGAACATTCTCAAGTACTTGCGAAGGACTAGAGACATGTTCTTGGTGTATGGTAACGGAGAACTCCGGGTGGAGTCCATTACCGATTCCAGCTTCCAGAGTGATAAGGACGACTCTAAGTCGCACTCGGGATTTGTCTTTACCCTCAATGGAGGGGAGGTATGTTGGAAGAGTTCCAAACAGGATACCGTTGCAGACTCGACGATGGAGGCTGAATACATCGCTGCCAACGATGCTGTCAAAGAGGCTGTCTAGATGAAGAAGTTCATTAGTGAACTTGGAGTGGTTCCATCAATTGAGCATCCAATATCTCTGTATTGCGATAACAATGGAGCTATGGCTTTGGCCAAGGAACCCAGATCCCATCAGAAGTCCAGACATATTCTGAGGCGGTATCACCTGATCAGGGAGATAGTTGATCGCCGGGAGATCGAGGTCAGGAGAGTAGATACGAAGGACAACACTGTGGATCCACTCACGAAGGCCATTCCCCAGATACAGTTTGAGAGATTATTCGGGATGCTAGGTATGAGATACTACAGCAGCTGGCCTTAGTGCAAGTGGGAGATTGTTAGTTATGTATATGCCCTAGAGGCCATTGTTGTACATTTGATGTATATTATGATGGATGCATAGATATATACATAGAGGACTTTCTTGCTCGTCATGATAGTATGCTATTTGGTTTCACTTTATCTTAACATGTTGACTTGTATTGGTTTTCTGTCTTTCTCTCACATGTTGATAAAGCCCTTAGGATCTGTACTCGACTACTGGGACTATGATGAGATCATACTAGTGGGGCCATAGTAGTGGATGAGTACATCCTATAACTGTTCCTAGTCGAGGGTATATCGAGACAGGGCATCGATACACCAGAGTAGACTAGCGTATACACATCTTGACCCATATGATGGGCGATGGATGATCCCATATCCGTCGGTGTTTGACATCAAGGATGGTGTACGGGTGCTCAGTGGAGACTGGGTACACTGGACGGACTCGGCGAGAACTCCCAGTTGGTGATATACCACACGTCAGATGGCAGTTCTCCGGTGACACTGGTACAGGGTAGTCTGTAGACCCGATATCGTCATAGAGACTTGTGTGATTCCCACTGTGCTTTGATTTCCACCTTACCACGTCCACGAGGGCGTGCAAAACGGTGGCTTTTGGGTACAGTCCCGAATCACATGGAGGCAATGAGCGATAGGAGGGGATTCGTCTCTCCCGGTATAGGGAGTTGATGTTGTGCTGTGTTCGATTGGCTATAACTGGAAGTCCCTGGCCAGGGCTGATATAGAGATTTACTGGTAAGTGTTACGAGTAGTTTCTCGACCTGTTATGAGCCTCACATCGACACGACTTATCGGTTACTGGGGTCTGACGTTTACCACCCCTAGACTTGATATGCGACATATCAGACGAACAGACCGGACTGTACGGGAGTGTTACTGATTGGATTCACAGGAGAACGCACATGCTAGCTTGTTGATCTTCTGATCGCTCAATACCTGGGTGGCTGTTACGTTTAGCTGACCGCTTGCAGCTTGTGGGTGTTTGATATGATCATCACCTGCTACCGGCATATTGACGATTCTTTAGAGTCCTACACAGAGGTTTCTTGGCTCAGGCGAAACGGAGTAGAGACACATATTTGATATGTGCAGGACCGAGGATAATGCGATATGAGATACCGTATTATATTCTCGAGATATTTTGATATGAATCGGGACATCGGATCAAGTGTTGATTCGATGAATCGGTACATGATATATTAGCCGGTTATATTCGATATAGCCGGATCGTTGGATCAAGTGTTGATTCGATGATTTAATGTATAATAATATATATGATATATTTGTAAGTCCATGCTACCTCTCCCGGTACTTTCGGGCATGCGGAATTTGGTGAAAAACAATTTTTCTAGAGGTGGTAACATGGACTCAAAACCGGATCTTTGTTAAACATCTAACTAACAACCTAACTAGGAGTTGTTAACTACTCGGTTAGGGGGTTATACCTTTCTTTCTTGAACTCCTTCTTCTTTGACTCTCGATGGTTGTCCGGATCGGCTTCACTCCGTCGTCTCCTTGCGCCGAAGATAGATCCACCTCGAAAGCTTCCACCTTTGGCTTCTTCTTCGGTCTTTGAAGAAACTAGTTCACTTGGTTTGCTAAACCTTGTGAACTAGAGTGAGTAGAGAAGAGTGTGTTGGGATTTTCTCTATGGATCTTGGTTCTCAACACATGAGACAAGTGAACCATAGACTAAGAGAGGGAGAGCAAGAGGAAGGAGATGAGAGCTCAAGAACAAGAGAGAGAATGAGAATGATAGAATGAGAGAAGACTTTTCTCATTTGGCTCTCATAATCCATAACCATCATAACACATCATAGCAATCAAGTATTATGTGATGGTTTAAGCAACAATAGCCATATCATTTCATGCACTCATTTTGCACAAGAGAGCAAGCAAACAAAAGTCTTTGCCATGAAATGATAGCTATTGTTATCATGATGGTCAACTAGTCAAGCCTAGTCAACCGGTCAACAAAGTCAACAAAGTCAACAAGTCAACAAGTCAACAAAGTCATTCCCTCAACAGCCATGTCACCATAATACTTAATTAATATAATTATTAATCATATATCATATTCTCATTAGGGTTGAGCAAAAAGTCAATAGTCAACGGTCAACAACCCTAATGAGAATTCTCTGCCTCTGTCTCTCCGTCAACTGTGCATACACACCCGCATCCGCGTTCCGAGGAACACGAATACAAACTGGATAAATCCAATCGCAATACGTACACTAGGATCTGGCTTAAACCAAAGCCCGCTAGTGTTAACTGTCCGGACACTGTACGTATATAAGTGCACGGATGTGACCGAACCCTGTCGCAAAACCATGCGACATGCCGCAAAACCATGCGACCTCTACTCTTTTGCCTAAAGGCGAATAGCTTTCTGTGTGGGACTCTAAAGACTCGACACTACGCTGGCAGTGGGTTTAACCACAGACCGCAAGCGGCACTAGCTGTGCGTAACGGTCCCCAGGTAGAAGCCGACAAGAAGACTGACGAGGTGAAACCCATCTGAACTCCTACTGTGCCTGAATGTGACAATCTCCGTACAGTCTGGTCTGTTCGTCTGATACATCGCATGGCGGGCCTAGGAGGGCGGTAAACGTCAGTCCCCTAATAGCGGTACAAGTCGTGTCGGAGTGAAGCCCAAAACACCCTGAGATAACACTGGAAACCTACCAGTATATCTCGATTGCCCTGGCCAGGGACTACTCGTGTAATGGCTCTCCTAGACACAGCGCGATGTCAACCCCCAATACCGGGAGAGACGAATCCTGTCTAACCGTCACTGCCTCCAAGTGTTTCGGGACTGTACCCAACCACTAGCTGTTTGCACGACTCCTTTGAGCAGTGGTAGGGTAGTAATCAAAGTACAGTGGGAACACACTTGAGGCTAAGTGACAGTGTCAAGTCAGCGGACTAAGCTGTACTCATGTCACCTGGGAACTGATAACTGACGATAGGTATAATACCAACCGGTCAGTTCCCGACGAGTCCTGTCCAGTGTACTCGTAACCTAACGAGCACCCGTATACTATCTCCAGTACGACGTACTAATGGCTGTGGGACAGACCATCTCCCACACTGGGATGAGAAGCGCATACGCTAGTCTACTCCGGAGTATCGATGCCCTGTCTCGATAGTCCTGCGACTAGGGACCTGTATAAGGATGTGCTTATAGATTACCCAGCCCCCACTAGTGTGACTGCCATCACAACGCTGGTAATCAAGCAAAGATCCTAAGGGCTCCACTAATGTGTATAGGTGATATACTAAAATAAACACATGTACACCTTGAAGTAGAAACAAACCAAGTAGCATACTACTATATTGAGCAAGATTGTTTATACAAGGTGAATATCCCAAGCTTCCATTAAGTAATATACAAACTAGTATGATACAGTAATGGCCTCTTGGGCATATACACTAACAATCTCCCACTTGCACTAAGGCCATGTACTGGCGTATCGAAGACCTATCATCTCGATCAGCCGCTCGAACTGAGTCTGGGGCAAGGCCTTGGTGAATGGATATGCAGTGTTATCTTCTGAAGCGACCCTCCGATCCTCGATCTCCTGGCGATCCACGATCTCCCTGATCAGGTGATACCGCCTCAAGATGTGTCTGGATCTCTGATGGGACCTGGGTTCCTTCGCTAAAGCTATAGCCCCGTTGTTGTCGCAATACGGAGGTATTGGATCAACAATGGACGGAACCACCTGAAGTTCTTTCAAGAACTTATTTATCCAGACAGCTTCTTTTGCGGCATCAGATGCAGCGATGTATTCCGCTTCCATCGTCGAGTCTGCAACGGTTTCCTGTTTGGAACTCTTCCAACACACCGCCCCTCCATTGAGGGTAAAGACAAAACCCGACATGGACTTGGAATCATCCTTGTCACTCTGGAAGCTGGAGTCAGCAAAGGCCTCGATCTGGAGGTCTTTTCCGCCATACACCAAGAACATCTCCTTAGTCCTTCTCAGGTACTTGAGAATGCTCTTTACCGCTATCCAGTGTTTCTCCCCAGGGTTTGACTGATACCGGCTTACCACACTCAGTGCATAAGCTACATCCGGTCTGGTACATAACATCGCATACATTATAGAGCCTACCGCAGAAGCGTAGGGTATAATAGACATGCGATCCCTCTCCAAATCAGTCTTGGGAGACATCTCTTTAGAGAGGGTGATCCCGTGACAAGCCGGTAGGTTACCGCGCTTGGAATCTTCCATACTGAACCTTTTCAGTATGGTGTCGATGTACCTGGACTGCGAAAGTTCTAATATCCTCTTGGATCTATCATGATGGATCCGGATCCCCAGGATGTATGAGGCATCACCCAGGTCTTTCATGGAGAACATGTGTGATAAGAACCCCTTGACAGATTGTAGCATAGGAATGTCATTTCCTATTAAGAGAATGTCATCCACGTATAAAACGAGGAATACTACAGTTCTCGCTACAAATCTACTATAGATGCATGGTTCATCTGGATTTTTGATAAAGCCAAATTCCTTGACCGTCTCATCAAAACAGATGTTCCGACTCCGCGATGCCTGCTTTAGTTCGTAAATGGACATAAGCAACTTGCACACCTTTCCGCTGCTCCCACTCTGAATGAAACCCTCTGGCTGGTCTATATAGACACACTCATTTAAATTTCCATTTAGAAAAGCTGTCTTTACGTCCATCTGCCAAATCTCATAATCGTGGAAGGCAGCAATGGCAAGAAGGATCCGAATGGATTTCAGCATAGCTACTGGAGAAAAGGTCTCGTCATAGTCCAAACCAGGTCTTTGACGAAAACCCTTTGCAACCAGTCTAGCTTTATAGGTCTCAACCTGTCCATCTACACCAATCTTCCTTTTGAAGATCCACTTGCATCCTACGGGTTTTACCCCGTCTGGAGCAACGTCCAACGTCCATACTTTGTTGGTGTACATGGATTCCATTTCGGTCCGCATTGCATCCATCCATTTTACCGAGTCGACGCTCTGAACGGCTTGCTGGAAGCTAGTAGGCTCATCATAATCTATGATGCAATCCTCTCTATCCCCGTCTATGAGAAAACCGTAGTATCTCTCGGGCGGATGAGACTGCCTACTACTTCTACGGAGCGGCATAGGAATGTCCTGTTCTTTTGAACCCTCTGGTTCCACTAAGCTTTCAGTAATAGTCTGTGGTTCTGAAATTTCTTCCAGTTCTACTGCGCTCCCACTTATTTCCTTTTCTAAGAACTGGTGTTCTAGAAAGAGGGCATGACGAGAAACAAGAACTTTTTGTTCCTCTTCGCCGTAGAAGAAATATCCCTTGGAATTCTTTGGATATCCCACAAACTTGCACTGTACTGAGCGTGCCTCGAGCTTGTCCGCATGCTGCTTTTTAACAAAAGCTGGACTTCCCCATGTCTTAATGTGCTTAAGATAGGGTCTCTTCCCACACCACATTTCATATGGTGTAGTAGGCACAGTCTTAGTTGGAACTCGGTTCAAAAGGTATGCAGCTGATTCTAGCGCATACCCCCAGAATGATCGCGGTAACTCAGCGTTACTCATCATGGACCGTACCATATCCAATAGGGTTCGGTTCCGTCTCTCCGATACACCGTTATGTTGCGGAGTGTATGGAGGAGTAAGCTGAGAGAGAATTCCGTTCTCTTTTAAATAATTCAGGAACTCGGCACTTAAGTATTCTCCACCTCGATCCGATCTTAGAATCTTGATACTTTTGCCTGTTTGTTTTTCTACTTCATTCTTATATTCCTGGAACTTTCCAAAGGCTTCGGACTTATGTTTCATTAAGAAGACATAACCGTACCTCGAAAAGTCATCCGTAAAAGTAATGAAGTAAGAATAACCGCTTCGCGCATGTGTAGACATTGGACCGCACACGTCGCTGTGTACGAGTCCCAAGAGCTCGCTCGCTTTTACTCCGTGTCCAGTGAACGGAGTCTTTGTCATCTTTTCTTTGAGTGAGGAGGAAAAAGTGGCATACGATTGATATTCGAACGGATTCAAATATCCATCTGTATGTAACTTCGTCAACCTTCTCTCATTGATGTGACCCAGTCTACAATGCCATAAGAAAGTCTGATTTATTTCCGGAGACTTTCTCTTGTGTGTATTCTGGACATTGAAAATCTGTGGTTGGTTTAATACGTATATACCATTGCTCAATGTACCTGACCCAATCAAAACTTGATTAAGGTGAATGTTTACAACATTACTTACAAACGCAAATTCATAACCTTCTTTAGAAACTAAAGATACAAAAATAATATTACAAGTTGCGTTGGGTACAAAAAAGCAATTACGGAAAACCAAAACATGTCCATCTGTCATTCCCAGGTGATAGTCCCCCACGGCCTTAGCATCAATGCTAGCTCCGTTTGCAACTCTGAGGGTCATGTCACCTGTCTTCAAAACCCTACGGTTTCTCAACGCCTGCAAAGAATTACAGATATGAGATCCTGATCCGGTATCCAATACCCAGGAAGTAGAGTTTATTGAAAGACAGTTTTCAATAACATACACACCTGAAGCTGAAGCCGCAACCTGCTTCAATTCCTGTGTCCTGGCTTTCCAAGCCCTGCAATCATTCTTCCAGTGACATTTCTTATGACAATAGAAGCATTCTTCTTTATCCACAAGCTGCCCCGCTTTCTTTGTTACTTTTTCTTTTCCCTTCGTATCCACTTTACTAACACCGCCCCTTGGTTTGGCGAAGGCTTTCTTCTTCTTTCCCTTGGCTTTCGCCTTGGACCTAGAAGAGGAAGATCCTCCTACAAATAAAGTGGATGTTTCCCTACCTTTCTGTAGGGTGCCCTCTGCACTCCTCAGCATGTTGAGGAGTTCTGAAAGTTCAACTTCTTTTTCTTGTAAGTTGAAGTTCAGTATAAATTGGGCGTAAGTGGAAGGAAGGGACTGGAGAATCAAGTAAGTATAGAGCTCATTCTCCAACGTGGTTTCAAGTTCCGCGAGCTCCTCAATGAAGCCAATCATCTTAAGCACGTGTTCCGCTACCGATGATCCGATGGCCAACCTTGCCGAAAATAACTTCTTCGACACTTCGTATCTTGCGATACGAGATTGCTCTCCATACAGTTCTTTTGTATGGAGAAATATGGATTCAAGGTCCATATTCTCGTGCCTCCTCTGATGTTCGTTGTCCATCGAGGCAAGTACGAGGCACTTGGCCTTCGCGCTATCAATCTCCCAAGTCTTACGGATTTCCTTATCCGCGACGTGGAGGTGGGACTTGGGACAGGGGGAGCTTTGGTGGTAAGAAGATACCCCAGCTTGTCGTAAGTGATTGCCATTTTGACATTCCTGAGCCAATCTTTGTAGTTTGGCCCTGTCAGTATGTTTTTATCTAGAAGTAACTTAAGTCCAGTCATTTCGATTGGTCGCTGCAATTAGGAGAGAGAAGAAGAAACACTTAGCATGATGCTCTTGCAAGTTTAGAGTGGTTTTTAGTTTGTCTAAACAGGATGGCTCCCACTGTTTCTCGAATCCCTCCTCAAACCAAAAAAGAAGAATTAGTCAGGATCATTCTCACCATACCATACTTGATTAACCGTTCGGCCAGGCTGGTGTCGGTATTTTGAGGGAGGTTTTCCAACGCTTTCGCGAAGTTCCTTAATTTAAGAACCTCTTTTCCCTTGGGGCGTAGCCCCGCTAACACCTTTCTAGACACCTACTAGGTTTATAGCATTGATCGTTAAGTGAGAAATTTCCCGAGGAGTAGCATATACTCACAGTAGGATCGGGATCCAAATATCATCGCGTGACGAAACTGAAGGAATCCTACCAGAATCATCACGCTCCAAATGGTATGCAATACTAGCAAGTTTCAGTTCTTTTGAAACTCCTGATGTGGATTTTTGCCCCATGCTCTTATGACCTTGACTTTGGCCAAAATATCATAAGTCACATGTCAAGTTTTGCCCGTCATTATCCAGGTTAATTTGGATCCACCCGTACATACCCTTGACTTTGGCCAAAATGGCAGTACCACTGTCCCAAACCAACGCATCTTTCTATGCTACACATGAATATCCAATAGCTACCAATCACTATGCCTTGACTTTGGCCAACATACATAGCTTGAATACTATTGACCATTTATGTGAAACGACGGAGGGCTACGAATGGTTTTGGCGAAACCGTGAACGTAGTGAACTTGATTTAGTCGATGGAACGAGATAGCTTTTAAATGGAGTGGCTCAAACTCCGCATTTTAAAAGTTTTTTTTGAAAAGAACCGAGTGGTTTTTCGAAAGTGTTCCAACGACTTTTATATGGTTTATTTTCTTGCATTAGTTCTTTTAATGCGTGATATTCTTGCATTAGTTCTTTTAATGCGTCCCATCATTTTATCCTACCATTGCAGAAAACAACCAAAATATGACGTACGCTTATGCCATTCGCATTCGCCACGGGGCCCCGTCATTACCCGTTAGGTTACTTAACTAACGACAGAGCGGGGGCTGGGCTAGCGCGGCTGTAAAACATAAGCAACGCCTAAATAATATCATATATAGATATATGCAATGATAGACATTTCAGATCACAGATGAATACATTGGATATACTAGGAACCCGCAATTCGTACGAGCCTGTAACGAAAAGCAGATTACACGGTCGCGGTGAATAGCCAAAACCCCACCCAAGACCCCTACGGGTGCGGCAAACTACCCGCCAAGTACCCGAAGCGAAGCAACCTCCCTCATCCCCGTGAGTAGGCCACTCGGCACTTCGGCATACCCGGTAGTTTATGCACCCCCTCCATGGGTCTATCCTAGGAGCAAAAACAGTAAAAAGAAATTATACAATGACGGCTATTTAAATATTATTATAAGCTTTTATTTATACATTAAATTAGTGATAATTACAAATTGGAATGTGTTAATCCTTCATTAGTAAACCATGACCACTTATAACCTAGTTTATAACATGCTTAATGTTTTACATTTGACCTAAATGGTTCTAGAAATTCTAGTTTAATTAGAAAATAAATTAAAGTGAAAATTGAAAATGATGTGAAATGCAATTAATGAGTTTGGATGAGATTTTCTTCACTAGAATTTTCTACACAAACCTCACAAACTCTCCCCCACATATTTGGCCGAGCCCCCCTAGACAGCCCCCCTTTCTCTCTCTCTTTAACATCTTGCTTTGTAACAAAAAAATGGAAATTAGATAATTAAAGGAATAAATTAAAAGAGGTAATTAATTGGGAAGTTCTAGACATATCCACACATTTCTCTCTCTCTCTCTCTCTCTCTCTCTCTCCCCTTCCTTAAAAAGTCCTTGCCGAAACCCCATGCTGCTCAATTCCCTCATTTCCCCACTTCATTCCAACTCAAAAATCATCAAAAAAATTCATCAAAAATCAAGAAAAAACCTTACCAATTCTTAATAAAATCCTTACCCATAATTCCTTAGCCTATTCTAGCTTAAATCTTTGGAGCAAGAGATCCTTTTGGAGACAAGTTTGCATGTTTGGATCTCAAGTTGTGAGGTATAAATCCTAACCCTATAGTTATATTGTTGGTTAAATGTTTTAATCTAGCTTATTTAGATTTTTAATTGATTCTAATTACAAGATTTTGATTTTAAAGAGAAGGGTTTTGAATTCAAGATAGGGTTTTATCATATCATTAAGGTTGCCATCAGTGGTTTAACATTTTAAGTTATGCAAAATCTAGTTTAGTTGTTAATTTGTTAAGTGTTACTTTAAAATTGTTAAAATTAGAAAATTTTGCAAACTAGATTTTTTAGGATTTAATTAAATTGGTGATATGAAATTTAAGTATTGGTTTTTATGACTTAATTAAGATATTTAGTAAGCATTGTGGCCACTAGATTTGTAAAACATGTAGATTTGAACGAAAATGGCAAACGGAGGCTTACTAGGTTTTGGAAAAAAATGGGTTTTATGTAAGTTTGAGATTGAATTGAACTACAACCTAATTCACATAATATTTAGAGTATTGTGGATGCACAATTGGTGCGAATGGGTACTAGGATTGGTGGTGGTCATGTATAGCGATCCTAGTGGTAGTTTGTGGCGTTGTCGCGGGCGCGTTCTGTGCACCAAGTGTGTGCGCGTCTTGTTGCGCGTGATTGACTTGTGTCATTTATTCTACGACTATTCGTAGATTTATTTTCTTAATTGCTTGTGTGCGCTTCTAGGATCAGGTGCGGAGGCGTTGGACGTGGCACGAAAAGATAAAAATGATATCGGATCATATTAGCGAGGTATCTTGGTGAGTAGATGTATACATCTATGGGGAGATCGTCTGGATTGTGCAAGGCGCCCGGCAGTTAGAAATGATTAGTAGTTTGGTAGCAACATGGGTAGTTCAAACCATTCATAACATATACTGCATTATCTTACATATGATGTCATCATTTAGGACACTTGCACCGTTACCATTGGTTTATGCTGCACGTGCACTATTCATGCGAACACAAATGCCATTGGTAACTGCTATGCCACGAACACTATAGAATTTCTTAGAATCAGTGTCCATACAATCGCATCATACATGATAGATAAATGTGTAGTTGTATATTCATTTTTAGGTTTATGCTTGAGTCAGGGGTTCTCGGATTGGACTGTGTTCCAGCCCAAAATTTGGGCACCCACACTTAGAATGCAAGCTCCATAAGAGCACTACTTACATTGCACATGGCGCAAGAGCCAATTTCATGAGCGCAGCGCTAAATGTGCAATACATGTGTGCAAGAGCAGGCACAAAAGCATCATGTACAACGCACACGGCACAAGCGCCAATCACATGTGCGCAGAGCAAGCCGTGCAATGTACAGGCCCAAGCGTTGGCGCAAAAACACGTGAAATGCATGTGGCACTAGCTCTAAACAAATTTGCGTAGCACCATTCATGCAATGCTCGGGCGCTAGTGCATGCGCCAAGGAACGGAAAATGCACGTGGCGCAAGCACACTCTATTGATGAGTGCTGGAGCAAGCGCAAGTGCAAAGAAACGTGCAATGCATGTGGCGCAAGCGCACTATATGTTGGATCAGTTGCTTCATAAGAGAGCCAAAGCTCTATTTAGAAAGAAAATATTTTTTGGGATCTTTCTAAATGGAAAGATCCTAAGATCAAAAACTCAACGGTGCCTAGGCACTCTGATTGATAAAGATCAATTCAAATCTTGTACTTAGGGATTTACTCTAACTACTCCCCTTCTATAAACAGAAGAAGAGACTGCAGCCTCCAAAGGAGGATTCCAAGCTTAAAACCCTCGAAAAGGAGAGATATACAACCAAGAGGACTCTCAAACAAAAAAGGAGGAGATTGATCTCTAAAAAGAGGCAGCAGGCTACAAAGAAAAAAGGGATATACAACCAGATACATCTAGAGAGGAAAAAAGGGAGATTGATCTCCAAAAATAGGCGGAGCCTCCAAAGAAAAAGGAAAGAGAGGCTCTCATAAAGAAAAAGAGACTTTTGCTCCAGAAGATAGACTCTCAAAAAGAGAAACTTTGGCTTCAGAAAAAAGGAGACTTTGGCTCCAGATACGGGGGAGATTGATCTCCAAAAGTAGGCCACAACCTCCACACCTCCTCTGATGTACGACACTATAATCCCTCAGCGTTTTCGGAGAGGTGGCTAGATCTCTATGACCAACGATCCTTCCTTCCTCTTTTCTTTGAAGCTTAAGCTTCACCAAATAAAAGAATATGCTTTTCCAAATTGAAAGCATACGTTTTCCCTCATAAGGTGCATCCTATGAAAGTGTGCAAGTGCCAATGGCGCTCTCCTAGCGCACACATGCACTAGCGCAAATGCCAAAAGCGCTCTCTGCAAAGAACTGTGTCGTGCCACGTGCATTGCACATGTGCAAGCGCCAATGGCGCTCCCTTAAAAAATTGCACATATGCACCTGCGCCAGAGCCAGCGCCATGCACAATACAAGAACGCAACCAGATAGCATACTATCATGTCGAGCAAGAAAGTCCTCCCTATATATGTCCCAGCATCCACTACAATATACATCCTTTGTACAGTAATGGCCTCTAGGGCATACATATAACTAACAATCTCCCACTTGCACTAGGGCCATCTTTAGCAGTGGTTGTAGTATCTCATACTCAACCATCCCATAAAAGTCTCTCTCTGGGAATAGGCCTTCGTGAGTAGATCCGCCGTGTTGTCCTCTGAGTCTACTCTCCTAACCTCGATCAGCCTGGAGATCAACCATCTCCATGATCAGGTGATATTGCCTTAGAATATGTCTGGATCACTGATGGGACGGACGTTCCTTGCCATAACCCACAACTCCATCGTCACACAATGGGAGGAACTAAGTTCATCTCATGAACTAATATACACCTAGACTTCCTCTTTGGTAGCATCTTGAGTAGCGATGTATCCAGCCTTTATCGTCTAGTATGCCACGGTATCTAGTTTCGAACTCTTCCAACATACCGTCCCTTTACTGAGGGTAAAGACAATGCCTGTGACTGACATCCATTCGTCCTTATCACCCTGGAACCCTTCCAGTGATTCTCCCCAGGACCAATTGATACCATCTCACTACAACTAGTGAGTATCCTAATATCTAATTAGATCTATCTCATAGATCCAAAACCCAGGATTTAGTAGGTACCACTTTGATCCTTTATGGAGAATCATTGTGATAAGCGGAGATTGACCGATCGTAGCATAGGAAACTACTTCCCTATCAAGAGTATGTCATCCACGTACTCTACGAGGATCACCACCATACTCCCTACTACCTTTTTGTATATACAAGGTTCATCTACCATTTTGATGAAGTCAAACTCTTTGACTACTACATCAAAACAGACGTTCCAACTCCGCGATGCCTGCTTTATCATATAAAACATCTTGCTCGCGTTTCCGCTGCTCCCACTGTCTACGAGGCCCTCTGGCTGTGTACTTATAGACGCACTCTTCTAAAACTTTATTTAGAAAAGTAGTCATGACACCCAACCGCCAGATATCGTAGTCATGGTATATAGCCGTGGCAAGTAGGATCTGGATGGACTTAAGCATAGCCACTGGAAAAAGGTTTCATCATTATCCACGCCTGGTCGATGACGAAAAATCTTTAACAAGTCTAGCTTTGAAAGTCTCAACTTTTCCATGTACACCAAGTAATCTTCTCAAGATATACTTGCTCCTGATGGGGATTTAACCCTTCAAATAAAGCAACCAAAGTCTATACTTTGTTGGTGTATAAGGATTCCATCTCATATCGCTAAGCATCCAGCTATTCTTACAGAGTCCCACTCCTGATGACCAGCTCGAAAATAGTAGGGTCATCATCTCATGATGCATTCCTCGCTCCCACTGTCATAGAGAAACCGAAGTATCTCTCAGGTGGGTGAGGAACTCTACTAGATCGGCGGAGAGGCTGAGGTTCGTTGGTAACTATTGAATCCTTTGGTTCTTCCAAATCATCAGCTGCAGTTTGTATATCTGGAACCTTTCCAGTTCTACATAACAGACCTTGCCTCGAGCTTGTCCGGATTATGCTTTTAGACATAGCCCGGACAACACCAAATCTTAACCAACTTAAGATATGGGCTCTTCCCTTTCCATATCACATATGAAGCGGTAGGCAACTGATTTGATTGGAACCCTATTCAATAGGTATGCAACTTCATAAGTGCATAACTCCCAAAAGGAAATAGGTAACTTAGTAGTACTCATCATAGAGCACACCTTATCATATAGGGTGTAATTGATCCGCCCCGATATACCATCGTGCTATGGTGTATACGGAGGAGTAATGCTGAGAGAGAATCTCATTCTCCTTTAGAATAATCCAGGATTTCTGTGCTCAAGTATTCTCCTTCCTGATCACATCAAAGGACATAATACTTATACCCGTATTTTGGTTCTCTACTTCTAACTTATATTCCGTGAATATCTCAAAAGATTCGGACTTGTGTTTCAACAGGAACATATGTCTGAATCTTGAGAGATTATCAGAGAATGTAATGAAGTACAAAGGACCGGTCTTGGTATGTGTAGACAGGGGACCTTCATACATCAACATGTATCATCCCAAGAGTTCAACTAACTCTTTCTCTGTTTCCAATAAACAGAGCTGTGGTCATCTTATCTTTGTGACATGACCGGCAAGTTTTCATAAGATGTAAATTCAAACAGATTTAAATATGCATCTTTATACAACTTAGCTTGTTGGGTCGCATTGATATGACCTAGTCTACAATACTCTAAGAAGGATTCGTTTATTTTTGAACTCTTCCTCTTGTGTGTGTTCCGTATACTGAGAACTGTAGTTTGATTTAGAACATCAATGCTTTTAGATAACGTGCCTGAACCAATCAACTTTTGATATAGGAAATGTTCAAAACATTATCCAACAATACAAAATTTTATCATTTCTTTACTAATAAAGAGACTGATATGATTTTGTATATCAGGTTCGGTATCTAATAACATTCGTTCAGAATCAATGTACTGATCATACAGGGTGACAGTGACCAACAGACTTGGCTGCAACACTTGCACCGTTTTCTGCCTCATGAAACTTATCACCCGTTCTCAGTTCTCTACCTTATCTGTAGCCCTATGTAACATATTACATATGTGGGATCCTGATCCGGTATCATATACCCAGGATGTAAAGGACATTGAGAAACAGTTCTGTGTAACGAACACACCCGAAGAAGATGCATCATCATGCACTTTCTTCGTTTGGGCGGCACGGGAATCCTGGTAATTCCCAAATTTCCTGCTCTGTCTTATAACAATTATAAGTTGGAGCGGGACCAACGTTCCTCAGCTCAGTATAACAAGCGGGTTCGGTCAATATATCCATTTTATTATCTTGATTAAGGCGTGATATGGTCGCTACCTGGAGAGAGAGAGAGAAGAAAACACTCAGCGTGCGCTCTTGCAAGATCAGATTGGTTATTATTTTATCTAATCAGGATGGCTCCCACTGTTTTTATCAAATTTTCCTTCAAACCCTAAAAGGAAATACTAACCGGGATTAATTACACGCTACAAGTTCGCCAATCTTTCAGCCAGGCCAGTGTCGATACTTTGAGGGAGGTCCCCCGTGCTTTCGCACGAACCTAATTACTGTAAACCTCGTTTTCCCAGAGGCTTAACCCCGTTGACACCTTTCTAGACACCTACTTGATCGGCTAATTGTAATGTGTAAAACTCTCTCAGGAGTAACTCTTACTCGCAGCGGGTATCGGGATCCAACTATCTCATAGAAGGTATGCAATCTCATTGCAAATTTCAACACTTGAAATTCCCGATAATATTTTGCCCCAAACGATCTATGACCTTGACAAGGTCAACAAACCATAGACCGCAAGTCAAGTTCAACCCGTCATTTCTTGATTGAATCAAACCCACCCGCACGACCCTTGACAAGGTCAACAAAGCCGCACGACTACCCTAACCCAATCTGCATCATATGCATAAGCAGATAAATACTGGTTAGCTACCGCACACTGCGCCTTGACAAGGTCAACAAACGCAGCACGAATACTAAGCAGGACTTATCTGAAATGACGGAGGGCTACGACAGGTTTTTCTGAAAACCTATTGCGTAATGAACTTGATATCGTTGTAGGATCGAATGAATTTTGAAATGGAGTGTTTTTTAGGCTTTTCTAGTTTTGCTAAAGGAGTCACTCCCGGTGAAGGGATCGTCGGTCCTTTCCTCATCGAATAAGGTGCGGGATATATCATATATATCACTGTGCAAAGCAAAAACTCTTAAAAGCAATCAAAAGACAAACCGAGTGTGTAGCATCTGCCAGTTATTGCTAAAGGAGTCACTCCCGGTGAAGGGATCTCGGTCCTTTCCTCATCGAATAAGGTGCAGGATATATCACATATACCGCTGTGCAAAGCAAGAACTGTAGCTACCTGTTTTATTTTGAAATTCGATTCTACAACATCTTAGGTTTCTTGTCTTTCATTAATCACATTAATGAAGTCCCATCATTTAAATCACCTAAACATCACAGATAAATACGACGTACACTTATGCCATCCGCATTCGCCTCGATGTCCCCTCGTGCACCGTCAGGTTAGGTAACTAACGGCAGAGCAGGGCTGGGCTAGCGCGGGTGTAAAACATGTTGGAGATAGTGCCCTCATAGTCAATTATTGGATCGCGGGTACGTGATTGCAATGATTGCGGAGGACCTATACCGGTAGGACAGTCTTACTCGAGATGATAGTATGCTATCTGGTTTGCCTTTATCAGTCGTGTACATGTTCAGGTGACTGATTGCATGTTACACTTTGATAGAGCCCTTAGGATCTTGCTTTACTACCAACAGTATGATGGCGATCATATACGTGAGAGTTGGGTAGTTTATACGCATATCCTTAATTGTGGTCCCTAGTCGTGGGAGTTTCGAGACAGGGCATCGATACTCCGGAGTAGACTAGTGTGTACAGTCGAGACCCCGACGAGGGGCGGTGGCCGGTCTCACAAGCCACTGGTGTCAGTTGGATCACCTAAGATGTATACAGGTGCTCATTGGGTTATGAGTACACCGGACAGGACTCGCCGGGAATCTGCTAGTTAGTATTATATCTACCATCAGATAGCAGTTCCCTGGTAACATGTGTACAGGTTAGTTCATCGACCTGAGGTCGTCATTTGTCTCGTGTGAGTTCCCACTGTACTTTGATTTCTACCCTACCACGGCTCAAAGGAGTCGTGCAAACAGGTAGCTTTTGGGTACAGTCCCGAGCTATATGGAGGCACGTGAGCGGATCGACAGGGGATTCGTCTCTCCCGGTATAGGGGGCGAGGTCGTGCTGTGTCTAGGAGAGCCATTACACAAAGTCCATGGCCATGGCAGGAGATTTACTGGTAGGTACTCCAGTAGTATCTCAAGGTGTTATTGGGCTTCACTCCGACACGACTTATACTGCTATTGGGGGTCTGACGTTACTAGCCCCCTAGGCAGATATGCGATACTCATTGACGAACGGACCGGACTGTATATACATTGTTACTGTTAGGCTCAGTAGGGTTTCTGGATGAGTTAGCTCATCGGCCTCCCTTGAGTTCGCTCATCAGCCTCCCTTGAGGTCAGTCCATGGGCAGCCGTTACGCATAGCTAGTGCCGCTGACGGTTTGTGGTTAAACCCACTACCAGGGTACTGACGAGTCATTAGAGTCCCCCACAGACAGTTTCCCAAGTTCGGGCGAAACGTTGTAGAGGCCGTATGGTTTTATGGCAGGGTTCGGAAAATGCACGTGCGTTTACGCACGTGTCAGTTTTCGGGCAGATGATACTGGTCGGCTTTGGTTTAAGCCGGATCCGAGTATTATATTGAGTAGGTATAATATCTTTGTCTCGGTTGCATTTGTATTCGGTCGTAATACAAATGCGGGTATATTTATACAGTTTCGGGGTTGTCCTGAAATTCGTTTCAGGATCACTTTTGGAAGTTGCCAGTTTCTAGTTTTCTATCAGCCGTCTTTTAACATTCGGTTAAAGACGGATTTATCTTTTCTTCAGATAAGAGTGAGTCATCATTCTAGAAGGTTCTAGAAGTGATGAAGTGGCTAATGACTCATCTTGACATTAATGGTTGCATTAATGACTTGATGAGGTGTATTAGTGATTCATGCTTTTGCTTTAAAGCTTCTTGTTTTCTTAAAGATATTTTGAGTGAGAAGCTTTTTGCTTAAGGTCACCACTTGCTCCTACGGTCACCTCCCTCCATCATATAATGTGGCCGGCCCTCTCTCTCCTACTCACTTCACTTGTTGATTTCATTTTAGAGAGAAAAGATTATGATAGTATTTTGGGGTGCATGGAATTTTACAGTTCATTTCATTCCATCACCCAATTCCCTCGGCAACTTCATTAACCGATCGACCACGGACTTGGACGAAATGAGACAAAGTCATCTACTCATTCTCTACATCATTCTTGGTCGTCTCTTTTAGCAAACTTGACGATCGAGTTGCCTCGAGTCAGAGGCGGGAGCCCGTTTAAAGAATCGGTGATGTGGTGCCACCTCGACGAGGATATCGGAGATCGACGAGATCGGAGCAGCCGCAACGGAGCGTGGGATGATGGTTGAAGAACGAAGGATTCGGATCGTTCGGTATAACCTTTCTACACTCTTTACAGTTTGTTAGTTTAGCAATAATGGCAGATCCGGGTTAAAGTATACGATAGCGCCAGTTAAAAAGTTTTTGTTCCGCATTTGGCGTCTGTAGACTGCCGGGGCGCTAGCGTAGACTTACAGTGGTATCAGAGCCTCACCATTTTGCTATACTAACTTGTGCTAACGCGTTTAAAACTTCGATCGAACCGGAAATCAAAAATCGCAATTTTTCCTCTTGACAGTTTCTGTTAATTTTTAAACTGGTCCAAATGTCATTTTGACCATACCAGAAAATCAAGCAGGGTTTTTTAGGAAAACTGCAGAAAAACGACAAAGTGATTCGACTGTTTAGCCGCGGATCCACGGCCCAAGCATGGGTTTGGCCGCGGATCCGCCGCAGTAATGTGACATCTCTCTGCCAATTTTCTACAGTGCATTCTATGATGGAAATTGGGATTTTTGGTATATATCGTTTGGGCCCAGGTTTTGTTACTGTTCACCAGTAAGTCGTGGGGCCCACTTTTTGATATTTGGTCGATCGAAATTTAAACATGTTAGTTTACAGTGCTTACATTATATCTCCGACCGGGAATGTCATTTGATCGGTAAACCGCGTCTGATTGCTATAGTTCTTTTAGACGGGTTTGCGAACGTGACATTCGCGTTGATGTTCTGTGTTGTGCTGTGATGTTGTGGATTTGTCGTGGTGGATAGCAGTGTGCAATGATAGTACAGTTTGAGTTTATTTGTACATTTGATATTGCGGGGCGAGCGTCCAACTTGTGGACTGTCGTCACTGCCTGTTGTATAATATTCTTTTGGGGCACGACCAGGTTGCGGTCGATGTACCTATTGTACTATTTTTCATTACTGTACTAGGTTTTTCCCCCGCGACGGAGTGCACGGATAGCCGGGTTCTGGGGGGCAACGGGTCCGCATCTCATGGCTTTGAGAGGCAGAGGGGTCCCACTCTAGAATTGGCAGACTATTCGCCGCACTCGTAGGGGGTACAGGTTGACCCAAGGAGGGGTGCCCAAGATTACCGGATTCCGTGGAGTGCTGGGTGGTCCATTCACTTTGCTGTAGGGGGCTGCCTCGCCTCAGGTTTTGGCGGGTAACTTGCCGCACCCGTAGGGGTCTAGGTTTCATTGCACAGGCTATCCACACGACAGGGGAACGTCGAGTTTCAGCAGCGGCTCTGTGAAACCCGGGGATCCCAGATTATCTATATTGTTTTGTGATGCTTATTACTTTTCTGTAATGTTGCATATTATCACGCCTGGAGCGATTATTGTATATTGGTTTATATACTATTAGATGTTGTATATGTTTTACACCCGCGCTAGTCCAGTCCCCACTTTGTCGTTAGTTAAGTAACCTAACGAGTAATGACGGGACCCAGTGACGAATGCGGATGGCATATACGTACATTTTATTTTCGTTCTTTTCTGGTGTGATTAATTGATGGGACTGCGTTGATTCTGATCAATGCAAAGTTAAAACAAACCTGTTTACAGTTGTTGGAACAAATTTAAAAAGTGTTGTTACAAAGACGTTTCCTTTTGTTATGCATAGCGGTATTCAGTGGAATATCCTGCACCTCATTCGACGGGGCAAGGGCCGATATCCCTTCACCGGGACTGACCCCTTGGGCAGAAGTTTGCGTCAGAGTAATAACTTCACTATAGTCGATTACAAGTTGCTTTGCATAGCGGTATTCAGTGGAATATCCTGCACCTCATTCCACGAGGAAAGAGCCGAGATCCCTTTACCGGGAGTGACCTCTTTAGCAAAAGGTTTTCGCCACTATATTTTAAAAAGCTATCAGGTTCCTTCAGCGATATCAAGTTCACTACGTTAAAGGTTTTTCGCCAAAAACCAGCCGTAGCCCTCCGTCACTTCTTTTGGGTATTCAGTAGTATTCAAGCTATGTATTTTGACCAACGCCAAGGCATAGTGTTTGGTAGCTGCTGGGTATTCAATTGTTGCATAGATAGATGAGTTAGTTTGGGACAGTCGTTCTGCCATTTTGCCCAACGTCAAGGGCATGTGCGGGTGAGTTCAAATTGGCAAGATAGTGACGGGTAGAACTTGGCATGTGAATTATGACATTTTGACCAACGCCAAGGTTATAAGAGCATGGGGCAAAAATCATATCGGGAGTTTCTAAAGAAACTGAAACTTGCCAAGTATGCGCATACCATCTGGAGTATGAGTAACGTGGATGCATTCCATCACGTTATCATGCGATGAGAGTTGGATCCCGATTCCCACTGATGAGTTGGTTTACTCTTCGGGTGATCCCGATTGATTCTTCTTTAGGTTTGGAGGAGAATTTGACAGGACAGTGGGAGGTTTCCGGATTAGATAAAGTGATGACCATTCTGATCTAGGTTAGAGTGCACGCAGAGTGTTTCTTTTCTCTCTCTCTTTGGCAGCGACCTTTGACCGACCCTAGACTTTGACTCAGTGACCAGGTTGACCGAACCTTCTTAAAACACTGGCTTTTGGATTGTCTTAGTTGCATAAGTCATTGCCACTCCTTCTTCTACCCTTTGCATTTCTCAGAACACCCGTATTACTACGGATATCCACTTCCATTGGATAGAGCCATCGTATGGTTATATACGAACTCGAAAGGACTTCTTCGAGGATGGATCCAGGTTCAGGAGAAATAGAATTGGTTTATTCAGTTGTCTTTTATTATCACCTTCTCTCAGGTTGCGAGAGCTCCTTGGTTTAGGAGAGTACACCTATTACGCTTATTGGATAGTCTTATTCCAAACCATAGGCTGGTGCCGAAAGGTAGGGAATGAAGAAAACCAATTAGCCTAAGTAGGGTGTGCAGAAGGTAATATGTAAAGACAAAATAAAGGGATTAGAAAGAGGGCAAAGTAAATTGCGACTGATATCATTCACGACCAAAACCGCGTACTTCATCGCCGCTCCTATTTCACCTTTAAAAGAATAAGGTATTATTCAGTTGTCTTTTATCATCACCTTCTCTCGAGATGCGAGTACTTCTTGGTTTAGGAGGGTACACCTATTATGCTTACTGGATAGTCTTCTTCCAAACCATAGGCTGGTGCCGAACGGTAGGGAAGGAAGAAAACCATTTAGCCTAACGATGGTGTACAGAAGGTAACGACTAAAGACAAATAAAGGGATTTGGAGAGATGGCAATAAAATATACGGTTGAAGTCATGAATTGGATTATGGAAGAGGCATTGCTATGAATACCAGGATACCCCTACGAAACATTTTCATGTTTCAGTGCATCGTTAAAGAAAAACTGTTTTCCCGATTAGACACTTACTCCAAGGGTATGTATTTACCAGATTTCATTCTCATATCTGTATGGTTTTACAGATGATGAGTGGGAGTAAGATATTGGGAATTAGATGATTATCCTCATTATATCGGAATTCGTTGTAATTGGAGATATTTGAGGAAATCGCCAGGGTACAGTTTTCAACCTACGACGCACAGGTTTTGAGTTGTTTAAACTCAGTGGACTTATACAGAGTATTGTATGTTGTCCAGTGTCCATCAGGACAAAGGGGTAGGTCCTCGTACTATGTTCTGTTTACTTATAACTTCTCTAGTATTTAGACGAGTGTTTCGTAGAAATACAAGGTCTAAGTTTTGAGAAGTTGTGGGTATAAGAATAAAGTAGAGAACCAGGTATCACAAGTATCGGGATTCTTCAAAGAGATCGAAGATGTAGATTCTTGTGATTGGTATTCAGATAATAGTGATAGTTTTGAGAAACGTGTTTCTTTTTCAGGTTACTCATAATTGGATGGATTCCTAAGTTGAGTAATGCTGATTAGCCTCTTTCCATTAAGATGATATGCACTGGAGACAGCTGCATGATTTGAATATGGTTCCAATTAAATTAGTGCCAAAGTTTCTATATTGGATATAGAATGGTTCGTACCTTAAAAGATATTAAGGTACGGGGAGTTGTCCAGCTTATGCTTAAAACCAGACTCTGGATAACTCAGGGCACGTTTCTGTAATGGCTGTTTGTGGGTTGACCTGGCTATGACGAGGGTTGATATTCTACCATTTGGAAGATCAATAGTGATATTGTTCTTGACTCGCCACAGTTTTAGTAAAACAGATCTTTTTCAGAAAACTGTAGTGGGAGTATGGTAGAACTGGAAGTGATTCCAGAACCGCGAACAATTACAGAAAATTTAATAGGACCTATACATTCAATCAGGTTTGACATTCCAATAGCCACTCCGCAGGTATGGTAGGTAACCTCAGACACCCGAGAGGTACTACGATAGGCTCAAGGACGGTGACAGGGTGGTTCTTATCTACCAAGACTTGACACTACTGTTGTTCCAGGATATGAGACCCGGTAGGAGGGTTGTCGTAGTCAGTGGGAGCAACGGAAGCATGGTGGGCAAGTAGCTTATGTCTATTTATAGACTAGAGCAGTTATAGCGGAGATAGATCATCTAATTTTCATATGACAGTCATGGGTTTGACTTCAATCAGAATAGGGGATGGATCTGTTAAGAAGGTAGTAGGGTGTGATGTCATGGTATTTGGATGACATACACAGAGTAGGAAGTAAAATTCCTATACTACGATCGGTTGTACTGTGGTCATCACATAGTTGTTTCTCCAGACAGGATATGGATATAATATTTGACATTCTGGTTTCTAGATCTATGGTTTTAGATCTGGATTTGGGTAGTTTCCCAATGTGGGTACTTAGACAGATATTCTAATGGTTTTTGGAATAGTTGACTCCTAGCATGGTGGTGTACCTGCAGGTGATGGAGTCACCCTCTCTAAAGGTGTCTTACAGACTAAAGGGGAGAGGGATGTGCATGATTGGCAGATCACTTGCTTAGGCAATTGAGTCAATCATGAGATGTCAAGTACCACACCAAATGTTGGTTTTGCACTAGTTGCAATAAGTTTGTATTAATCCAATCCTGGAGAAACATAAGGAAGCAGTTTTAGAACATAAGTACATGTTCTACGGATTTGATGATGGCAGCCTCCTTCAGGAGACGGTTATCATTCCAGGCTTCAAAGGTGACATGGATGACAGTGTGATTGTCAGAGTTATAGTTTTTCCCTCTGACGAAGAGGGACAGTATTATGGACAGGTGGTCCAAGAGGATACTGTGGGTGGCATGGTGCCGGATATTGATTAGGTTCAGTGATCGATACAGTCTAAGAAGTTTTGGATTTGGAGTTCATTTATGAACTAGGTCCCAATAGGTATCCAGACATATTCTAAGACAGGTATTACTCAATTCGGGAGATGGTTTTCTCCGCGAACTTGAGATTAAGAGAGATATATATAGAAACATCTAGGCGGATCCACTCAGTGAGGCTATTTCTCGAACACAATAGCTTTACAAACGGGCTTTGTGAAACTGATTAGTAGAGGAGTTAGATGTTCGGTTTCACACGGGCTGTGAGTAGTCGACATCGCAATATTAGCCTTGAGTGCAAGTGGGAGATTGTTGGAGATAGTGCCCTCATAGTCAATTATTGGATCGCGGGTACGTGATTGCAATGATTGCGGAGGACCTATACCGATAGGACAATCTTACTCGAGATGATAGTATGCTATCTGGTTTGCCTTTATCAGTCGTGTACATGTTCAGGTGACTGATTGCATGTTACACTTTGATAGAGCCCTTAGGATCTTGCTTTACTACCAACAGTATGATGGCGATCATATACATGAGAGTTGGGTAGTTTATACGCATATCCTTAATTGTGGTCCCTAGTCGAGGGAGTTTCGAGACAGGGCATCGATACTCCGGAGTAGACTAGTGTGTACAGTCGAGACCCCGACGAGGGGCGGTGGCCGGTCTCACAAGCCACTGGTGTCAGTTGGATCACCTAAGATGTATACAGGTGCTCATTGGGTTATGAGTACACCGGACAGGACTCGCCGGGAATCTGCTAGTTAGTATTATATCTACCGTCAGATAGCAGTTCCCTGGTGACATGTGTACAGGTTAGTTCATCGACCTGAGGTCGTCATTTGTCTCGTGTGAGTTCCCACTGTGCTTTGATTTCTACCCTACCACGGCTCAAAGGAGTCGTGCAAACAGGTAGCTTTTGGGTACAGTCCCGAGCCATATGGAGGCACGTGAGCGGATCGATAGGGGATTCGTCTCTCCCGGTATTGGGGGCGAGGTCGTGCTGTGTCTAGGAGAGCCATTACACAAAGTCCATGGCCATGGCAGGAGATTTACTGGTAGGTACTCCAGTAGTATCTCAGGGTGTTATTGGGCTTCACTCCGACACGACTTATACTGCTATTGGGGGTCTGACGTTACTAGCCCGCTAGGCAGATATGCGATACTCATTGACGAACGGACCGGACTGTATATACATTGTCACTGTTAGGCTCAGTAGGGTTTCTGGATGAGTTAGCTCATCGGCCTCCCTTGAGTTCGCTCATCAGCCTCCCTTGAGGTCAGTCCATGGGCAGCCGTTACGCATAGCTAGTGCCGCTGACGGTTTGTGGTTAAACCCACTGCCAGGGTACTGACGAGTCATTAGAGTCCCCCACAGACAGTTTCCCAAGTTCGGGCGAAACGTTGTAGAGGCCGTATGGTTTTATGGCAGGGTTCGGAAAATGCACGTGCGTTTACGCACGTGTCAGTTTTCGGGCAGATGATACTGGTCGGCTTTAGTTTAAGCCGGATACGAGTATTATATTGAGTAGGTATAATATCTTTGTCTCGGTTGCATTTGTATTCGGTCGTAATACAAATGCGGGTATATTTATACAGTTTCGGGGTTGTCCTGAAATTCGTTTCAGGATCACTTTTGGAAGTTGCCAGTTTCCAGTTTTCTATCAGCCGTCTTTTAACATTCGGTTAAAGACGGATTTATCTTTTCTTCAGATAAGAGTGAGTCATCATTCTAGAAGGTTCTAGAAGTGATGAAGTGGCTAATGACTCATCTTGACATTAATGGTTGCATTAATGACTTGATGAGGTGTATTAGTGATTCATGCTTTTGCTTTAAAGCTTCTTGTTTTCTTAAAGATATTTTGAGTGAGAAGCTTTTTGGTTAAGGTCACCACTTGCTCATACGGTCACCTCCCTCCATCATATAATGTGGCCGGCCCTCTCTCTCCTACTCACTTCACTTGTTGATTTCATTTTAGAGAGAAAAGATTATGATAGTATTTTGGGGTGCATGGAATTTTACAGTTCATTTCATTCCATCACTCAATTCCCTCGGCAACTTCATTAACCGATCGTCCACGGACTTGGACGAAGTGAGATAAAGTCATCTACTCATTCTCTACATCATTCTTGGTCGTCTCTTTTAGCAAACTTGACGATCGAGTTGCCTCGAGTCAGAGGCGGGAGCCCGTTTAAAGAATCGGTGATGTGGTGCCACCTCGACGAGGATATCGGAGATCGACGAGATCGGAGCAGCCGCAACGGAGCGTGGGATGATGGTTGAAGAACGAAGGACTCGGATCGTTCGGTATAACCTTTCTACACTCTTTACAGTTTGTTAGTTTAGCAATAATGGCAGATCCGGGTTAAAGTATACGATAGCGCCAGTTAAAAAGTTTTTGTTCCGCATTTGGCGTCTGTAGACTGCCGGGGCGCTAGCGTAGACTTACAAAACATAAGTAACGTCTATATAATATATCATATATACTATATACTGTATCTATCACAGAACATATCAAATGATCACATCACAGATATCGCAGCAGAAGAAACATATGAAATATTGGATATACTAGGACGTCCGTGTTTTCAATACGAGCCAGTATAAAACACGGATTCCACGGTCACGATGAATAGCCAAACCCACACCCCTAGACCCCTACGAGAGCGGCAAGAAACCCTACCAATTCTAGAGTTAGGAGACCCGGACTAGACTCCTCGAGTTGGTCTCCCACTGGACTCCAGAACCCGGTTACCTGTGCCCTCCTCCTTGGGTCTATCCTAGTGCGGAAAAGTAAATAATATACAAAAGGTGACATCTTCCGCAACCTGTAAGTGCCCCAATAAAAGAATATTACATACAAGTTTTTACATGAATGAAAATGAAAAACACTCATCTCACATAAAAAACCCCGGCTATTCAAACACGACGATCCAATATAACATATCCAGCAACACATAACATCACATGTCATCAACGTAAGTAAACATGCGTATCCCAATTGTCGTTGACATATAGCAACGAAACCGGCGATAACACATATTACACTTACGGTCACAGAAAAGAAAGTGTAAAACTACAACAGTTGGAATCCGCAAACTCTTTAGACATCGCATGCCTAATCAAATGAATTCCTTAGACATCGCATGCCTAACAATTATAAACCCCGCATTTTAGTCTCATTATCGAAAACACTTTTCAATATCAAGTCGGGCAATTCAACAAGATTCCCGACATCCTGATCGAATGCTCGTCGCAAACTTTAGTAGACGGCCGCACCCCCGATACCGTCGACGAAGTGCACCAAGGCGGAACACCGCTGCCGCGAGCACCCGAACGGATGCTTTCGACGACGGGGTTCTCCTACAGTCACTTGGTCGGGGCTATGGAGTGAGGCTGTCTATTAAGTTTACCCGGCGAGTGTCCGCGTACGCTACGTGATTGCGACGGACTTTTGATCACATCAAAATTCCGTGGCAACCGATCAATTGAGACTAAACCGCTAGATTTATAACATTCATTCAGTTATCTCATAGCTACTTGTGAATTCCAATTATTGTATCACATTCCGGATAAACAGAAAATGTTAAACTTTCCGATCGAACAGTCAAACACCCAAGTTTTCCCGAAACAGATCAACACATGAAATAAGTTTAAAAACATTCACTTCATGCCTCAGTACCAACGGTCCAGCCGTAGAAGGGTCAAGCCAACGCCTCATATGTGGCACGCCGTACTGCCCCAAACCCGAAGGTTCAAAGGGCAGTTCAAGACGGTCACATAATCGAGTTAAGGTTTGTTGTCTTCTAGAGGGACCATCGCGTTACTTGCACTACTTAGAACGTCATTAAACTCCGGAAAGATCCAACACTTGGAAATTTCCCGACAGGGGAAAAATTGGGTATTTATATCCGGTTGAACTTTTTAACATATTCAATAATTATCCGGAAAACACATAGACAAGATTAGACAATCTGATCGAATCTACGAAGTCCCAATACAACCCCAGAAAACTCAACT
The DNA here is from genome assembly GCA_030015575.1 of Agapanthus africanus. NCBI lineage: Eukaryota > Viridiplantae > Streptophyta > Magnoliopsida > Asparagales > Amaryllidaceae > Agapanthus > Agapanthus africanus. Next base: position 124,913,887 of record JASDDO010000031.1, read on the forward strand.
GTTGAGTATTAATTAAAAATTCCCATAAAATACAGCACTCAATATAGGACATTACTGTGCAAAGCACGTGCGAAGAAGCAACCTTTTGGCCGCGGAACCGCCGCAAAAGCTAGGGTGGGGCCGCAGTTCCGCGGCGCTTTAGTCGAGTTAGGTGCACGTGCTTTACAGTAACTCATAGAAAACCCTGCGGTATTTTTTAGTAATTTTTAATTCACAAAAATCCAAACTTCCAGAAAATTTCCAGAGAGTGATTTGGAGTTCGGGTTTCGGGTTCGATCGGGTTTCTAACATCGTCTACGCATCGCCTAAGGCTCTAGCTAGGCTCTGATACCACTGTAAGGTTCCTAGGCACACAAATGAGGTCTCACAAGGCATCAACCATGCCAATTTCAAATTTTACAAGTGCCGAGAAACCCTAATACGGATCGTTAACTAGAGAATAAGGAGAAACAAGCAACTAGTTAACAACTTAACTAAGAGTGAATGGAAATACAACCTTTGTAGATCCGGTCCTCCACCTCCATAGCTCCGTGATGATGTCCCCTCGCTGCGATTCTCGGATCCCGGGCTCTAACGCCGGCTTCATCGGAGAAATGGGCGGGCTAGGTCGTCGACTTCGATGCCGAAGATGATCTACGTCGAGGCAACACAAGATCAAGCTCCAACTTCACCAAACCATGAGACTTGTGAAGAAAACACCCTATACTACTTGGCAAGTGGTAGAAGATGAAGAAATAGGAAGTGGGTTCACTTTAGAATTGGATTTCTCACTCTTTTTCTCAAGTTGCCATTGTTGGTAGCAAGCTTTTTCTTATTGAAGAAGAAGAAGAAGAAGAAAAGAATATGATAGGTATATCCAAAATAGAAAATAATATGAATACTTATCATATACCAACCATGGTCAAGTGTAGAGAGTAAACTAGGGTTAGGTTGAATGGTTAGGTTAAGGAAAAGAACAAGAATGGTCAAGTTTTCAACACTTCAAGAAGTTTCAACAAAACAACAAAATAAGCCACCATTCTTTTTATTTTCCAAAATGAATAAGTAAACAAACCCTAACCATTCATATAACCATGGTTTAATCATACACACAAACTCAAGTTAGCATGTATCATCAAACATGATACAAACAAGTGCACAAAAGTATATCACATATACAACTTGTGTACTTCAAGTGAGAAAATCCATTTAAAGTGAACAAATACTAGTTAATGCAAAGTAATATATCAAATATATAATTATGCATTAAATCATTAAATCAACACTTGATTTAACGATCCGGTCATATCGCATATGACCGACTAATATTCAATGTATCGGTTTATCGAATCATTTCTTGATTCGATAACTAGGTTATATCTCATACAACCAATCGATACATTCATCGCGAGAATAGAATACGGTATCACATATACGCATTATTCTCGGTCCCGCACATATCTCATATGCGCTCCTATTTCGTTTCGCTTGAGCCAGGAAACCTCTGTGTAGGACTCTAAAGACTCGTCAATACGCCGGCAGCAGGTGATGATCATATCAAACACCCACAAGCCGCAAGCGGTCTGATAAACGTAACAGCCACCCGGGTATTGAGCGATCAGAAGATCGACGAGCAAGCCCGCTCACACTCCTGTGAATCCAACCAGTAACACTTACCGTACAGTCCGGTCTGATCGTCTGATATGTCGCATATCTCTCCTAGGGGTGGTAAACGTCAGACGCCAATAGCTCGATAAGTCGTGTCGATATGAGGTCTATAACAGTTCAAGAAAATACTGGTAACACTTACCAGTAAATCTCAGCAACCCTGGCCAGGGATTTCCGGTTATAGCCAATCGAACACAGCGCAACATCAACTCCCTATACCGGGAGAGACGAATCCCCTCCTATCGCTCATTGCCTCCATGTGATTCGGGACTGTACCCAAAAACCACCGTTTTGCACGCCCTCTTGGACGTGGTAAGGTGGAAATCAAAGCACAGTGGGAATCACACAAGACTCTATGACGATCTCGGGTCAACAGACTACTCTGTACCAGTGTCACCAGAGAACTGCCATCTGACGTAAGGTATAATACCATCTGGGAGTTCTCGGCGAGTCCGTGCAGTGTACCCAGTCTCCACTGAGCACCCGTACATCATCTCTGATGTCAAACACCAATGGATATGGGATCATCTATCGCCCATCTATATGGGTCGAGAAGGTATACGCTAGTCTACTCTGGTATATCGATGCCCCGTCTCGATACACCCACGACTAGGGACCTTGAAGGATGTACTTATCGACTACCATGTCCACACTAGTATGATCTGTATCATAGTCCAGGTAGTCAAGTACACATCCTAAGGGCTTTACCAACATGTAACAGAGAGACAATCAGTGTACACGTTAAGGTAAAGAGTAACCAGATAGCATACTATTATGTCGAGCAAGAAAGTCCTCCCTATATATGTCCCAGCATCCACTACAATATACATCCTATGTACAGTAATGGCCTCTAGGGCATACATATAAATAACAAGTAATGGCTAAGTGGAATAAAAATGGCTTACTTGACCCCTCTGTGATGGTGGTTTTTATAGCGGCGGCAGCAGGCACGAAGATCTCACCAGCAGTTACGTTCCCGACGTCACACCTGCGTAAAGAGCGGATCGCCCATTAATGGGGATCGCGATGGCGTGGAACGTGGGATGTTGCTGGCGGAAAATCTGCTCATGGAAAGTGTCGCGGAGCGGCGGTTACGCCTGCCAGTGGTGGAGTTGGTCGGAGGACCGAGGAAGACAGTCTCGGCAAGGGAGCTCGGGACGAGCGAAAGGGCCGAGGAGTCTTGGTTTTAAGGCGGCTCGGGGCGAGTTGAGTGGCCGAGGAGGCCAATTTCAAAGGGTCTCTGAGGAGAGCCGGCTAGGCCTTGCAGGTCGGGTACACGGGTGGTCGGGTCCGGCCCTGCGGGCCCTTTCTTCTTAGTTTTTGGACACGTCATATGCCACGTGTCGTGATTCTGGAGATGCTCAATATTGAGCATCATCAGAAACTAAACCATTCATAAAAAGATATGCTTACTTGAGATCATAAGATAATATAAAACAACGAATATCCACAACTATTTATACCGATCGATCAAATAAGCTGCCTAGAACCCAATTTTAAAATACAGAAGGATATATGCTTTGATTCTTTGTTCATCTCATGTCATCGTGCCCTCTCTTAAGGAACCATTTTAAGAGAGCACCACTTTTAGTTCCGACCTATTTATTGTGAGTCATTAATATATGAGAAATAATATGTATTTGTAGATTAGGGCAGGCGTCTTACCCTACAAGAGGGGAAAACGGTAGAAGAGGGAAACATGTGGGGCTCACATGCCGTAATTGGACTTGATTATTTGCCTTTGTTAGGCAAACGTATTTCTGTTTTTTTGGGGCAGTTAATTAATTCTTGTGAAAAGGACGTTCCAAATGACGGTAACATAGCACAATAGCATGTGATCATTCTCATCTGGCGCTTTTTTGCATGGAAAGAGTGGGCCCCACATGTGCCTCAAAGGTAAAGGCGGTTTTTTTTGGCTGGCAGAGAGAGAAACCCAGCAAGGGCGGTCAAAGAAAAACACCCTAATTTATTAGGTCTGATCTGTGTATGGGCTTGGCTCCATGTTAATTAACAAACAATACGTGTACTACTAACATTCATAAAATATGAGATAAATTTACCAAATGCGTCAGAATTTCGTTGTGCATCACATGTCTTTCTGTATTTTAAAATGCTATAATCCAACTTTATGTTTTCTGTTGAAGTCATGAATTTAGTATTAACAAAGAATTGGTAAAAATTTAAAATCCAAGCAGTTAATGGGAAGTATAAGCTTACTTTATTGTTTTGGAATATCTCTGATATAGGCTTATTGGGCCTTTAATGTTACGGCAGCTAGTTCGACAGGCCAGCCTAAATAAAACCGTTTGTTTTTTGAGCTATATTATGATTCAAAGTACTGAATTTTTCATGGGTTTTTTTAGTTCATATGATAGGTTTCTTGTGTCTTGGGTTTTGGAGAAGAAAGACTTTTTTCTTTTAGTCCCAACTTTGGAAATGGACTCAAACCATGGGCACCAATTCAGTGACTGAATTTTTTTGAATGTATTTGTTTAAATCAATGGCTCGGGTTGATTTTTTTCGTGGATCGTGTGTTCGGTAGCTGATGATACTCATAGATGCGAATTCCCCAGATCACGTCACGTAGCAGATGACGTGTCGTTCACGTAGGCCCACCATATTCCTGAAAGCTATGGAGCTGAAACATTTATGATGTATTGGTGACATTCCTCGGCGCCTAGCCTCCGAGATTGCACCCGACCTTTTGGAGGCCTTCCCTGCATGCGTCACCTTTTTCTCCTAACTACCAGGCTATTGCACGTCTCCTAGTATTTTTAGAGTTGAGCTTCCTCAACTTCCTAGCTCATCTCCGAGCTATCCTATAGCAGAGATTGCTCAACTCCCTTGCTCGTCTCCGAGCTATCGTATAGCAGAGATTGCTCAGCGTCTCTGTTTGGCCGGGAGTACGGAGCATGAGCGCTCCCGTAACAGCTCTTTGTATCTCGCTAAGAGGAGATCTCCGCCGCTCCACGTCCCGCATTCCACGCTAGCGTATCTTGCCATTGATGGATGTATCTCGCCATCAATGCGAACGTTGTGCACGGGAGAAATGGACAGCGAGAATCTCTCATCGGATCGCTCCATACGACCACTATATAAACCCCTCCTCCAGACGATTCAGGTAACTGAAACTCAATCCAATACACCGCTACTCTTCCCAAGTATTCCACGGTACTTACTTGATCGTCGAAGTGTCCTACGGTGGTTTCCCATCCTGGAACTTCCTATGCAGGTAGCTCGGCATCAACAACAACCCATTGAGATCTACACGCTCATCCTTCACTACAAATCTCCACAGTTTAACTCCGCTGGCCACAAGATCGACGGAGAACAACATCTGAGGGAGATTTCGATCATCATCAGTTTGCGTTGTCGGTAGGAACGATCATGAGCTTTCAAGATAACTTGGATGCGGCTTAGTGCCGAGCCTTCCCCACCACTCTCATATTAGTGATATATACCTTAGAGGCCATTATTATATAATACGGGATTATATATTATATTTTGGAAGTTTGGGATATACACAGATATGATTGTAAGTCGATGTACCACACCCCAGAACTTGTGGGGAGGCGGAATTTTCAAAAAAAGATCTTGTTTAGTGAACGAACATCGACTAACCGCTTGAATCGAAGCTAAACTATAAATAACCAAACACAAAGTGTTTCTAAACTACCGTGTTTAGGGATTATACCTAACGAACCAACTCCTTCGTCTTTACGAACTCCTTGTTCTCCTCGGCCTTCTCGAAGTAGTAGACGATCCACCCGAGAGCAAAACTCCAAGCTTAGCCTCTAAACTTGAGGCAACTAACCTTCTTGGATTGCTAATCGAAGAAGATAGATTGAGATAGAGTGATGGTTATGGATTGTTTAGTCTTACTAACCATTATTCTCAACTCATGAGAGGGGAGGATTAGTCTTTTGAAGAGGGAGAGCTTGAGGAGAGAGAAGATGATAATAATAATGATATGAGATTGTGAGTATCATAACATATTATGAAGCATTCTCATTAAAGAATAAATGAATAAATGTGATGAATAAGCATGCTTCATAAATGTTAAGTGGTGATTCATTAAGCATGAGTCATTAATCATTTATGGTGCAATAATGACAATGATGAATCACTCTCATGACTCACAAATCTTATCCAAAGTATATGCCATCTAAACCTCCTTAGTCATCACTTCTAGAAGCTTCTCGCATAATTACGAGAACGCCCTTCCAATCCGCAAAAATACGGAAAAACTTTAGACTGTAAAAATCCAATAACCGGATACCAGTAACTGGCTTAAACCAAAGTCGACTGGTAAAAACTGTCCGAAAGTCGTACGCGCGTAAACGCACGTATGCGTCCGAACCCTTGTCGTAAAACCATACGACCTCTATATCGTTTCGCCTGGAATAGGAAACTCTCTGTGTGGGACTCTAGAGACTCGACTACTACGCTGGCAGTGGGTTTAACCACAGACCGCAAGCGGCACTAGCTGTACGTAACGGTCCCCAGGTAGTTGTCGATAAGAAGGCCGATGAGGAAACCCATCCGAACTCCTACCGAGTCTGATGTGACAATCTCCATACAGTCCGTTCTGTTCGTCCAAGACTATCGCATATCGGGCCTAGGGGGGCGGCAAGCGTCAGTCCCCTAATAGCGGTATAAGCCGTGTCGGAGGGAAGCCCATTACACCCTGAGAAACTACTGGAACCTACCAGCAAATCTCGCTTGCCCTGGCCAGGGACTTTGCATAATGGCTCTCTGACACAGCACGATATCTACTCCCAATACCGGGAGGGACGAATCCTGTCTAACCGCCACTGCCTCCAAGTGCTCGGGACTGCACCCAACTGCTACCTGTTTGCACGACTCCTTTGAGCCGTGGTAGGATAGCAATCTAAGAACAGTGGGACACACTCGAGGCGAAGTAGCAGTGTCAAGTCTGCGGACTACGCTGTACTCATGTCACCTGGGAACTGTTCACTGACGACTGGTATAAAACCAACCAACAGTTCCCTGTGAGTCCTGTCCGGTGTACCCGTAACCTAACGAGCACCTGTATACTATCTCCAGTACGACGTACTGACGTCTGTGGGACAGACCATCTCCCCAACTGGGATAAGAAGCGTACACACCCGTCTACTCCGGAGTATCGATGCTCTGTCTCGATAATCCAACGACCAGGGACCAGAATAAGGATGTGCTTGTAGACTACCCAGCCCCCACTAGTGTCACTGCCATCACAACGCTGGTAGACAAGCAAGATCCTAAGAGCTCTATCAATACGTACACTCACATATTAAGATAGAAAAACCAAGTAGCATACTACCATGTTTAGCAAGACTGTTATATACATGTGAATATCCCAAGCTTCCATTAAGTAACATACAAACTAGTATGATACAGTAATGGCCTTCTAGGGCATAAACACTAACAATCTCCCACTTGCACTAGGGCCATGTACTGGCATATCGTAGACCAATGATCTCGATTAGCCTCTCGAACTGAATCTGAGGAAGGGCCTTCGTGAATGGATCAGCAATGTTCTCTTCTGAAGCAACTCTCCGAACCTCAATCTCCTGACGATCAATGATCTCCCTGATCAGGTGATACCGCCTCAAGATGTGTCTGGACTTCTGATGGGACCTTGGTTCCTTCGCTAAAGCTATAGCTCCGTTGTTGTCACAATACAGAGGTATTGGATCAACTATGGTAGGAACCACCTGAAGTTCTGTTAGGAACTTCTTCATCCAGACTGTTTCTTTTGCGGCATCGCAAGCAGCTATATACTCCGCTTCCATCGTCGAGTCAGCAACGGTGTCCTGCTTGGAGCTCTTCCAGCACACCGTCCCTCCATTGAGGGTAAAGACATAACCCGACATGGACTTGGAATCGTCCTTATCACTCTGGAAGCCGGAATCAGCAAAGGCCTCCAACCTGAGGTCTTTTCCGCCGTAAACCAAAAACATCTCCTTAGTCCTCCTCAGGTACTTGAGAATGTTCTTTACTGCTATCCAGTGCTTCTCCCCTGGGTCTGACTGATACCGGCTTACTACGCTCAGTGCGTAAGCTAAATCTGGTCTGGTACACAACATCGCATACATTATAGAGCCTACCGCAGAAGCGTAGGGTATAATAGACATGCGTTCTCTTTCCAAATCAGTCTTGGGAGACATCTCTTTGGAGAGGGTGATTCCGTGACAAGCCGGTAGATTACCGCGCTTAGAATCTTCCATACTGAATCTTTTCAGTATAGTGTCAATATACCTGGACTGCGAAAGTCCCAACATCCTCTTGAATCTATCACGATAGATCCGGATCCCCAGAATGTAAGAGGCATCACCCAGGTCTTTCATGGAGAACCTGTGTGACAAGAATCCTTTGACAGATTGTAGCATAGGAATGTCATTTCCTATCAATAGAATGTCATCCACGTACAAGACGAGGAATACGACACTTCTGGCTACAACTTTACTATATATGCACGGTTCATCTGGATTTTTGATAAAGTCATATTCTTTGACTGTCTCATCAAAACAGATGTTCCAACTCCGCGATGCCTGCTTTAGTCCATAAATGGACTTAAGCAGCTTGCATACTTTCCCGCTGCTCCCACTCTGATTGAAACCCTCTGGCTGATCCATATAGACGCTCTCTTCTAAATTTCCATTCAGAAAAGCCCTCTTTACGTCCATCTGCCAGATTTCATAATCATGGAAGGCAGCAATAGCAAGAAGGGCCCGAATGGATTTGAGCATAGCTACTGGAGAAAAGGTTTCGTCATAGTCCAAACCAGGTCTTTGACGAAAACCCTTTGCAACAAGTCTAGCCTTATAGGTTTCCACCTGTCCATCTACACCAATCTTTTTCTTGAAGATCCATTTGCATCCTATGGGTTTTACCCCATCTGGAGCAAAGTCCAAAGTCCATACTTTATTGGTGTACATGGACTCCATTTCGGTCCGCATTGCATCTAGCCATCGTACCGAGTCGCCGCTCTGGATGGCCTGCTGGAAGTCAGTAGGTTCATCATCATCTATGATGCAATCCTCTCTATCCCCGTCTATGAGAAAACCGTAGTATCTCTCAGGCGGATGAGACGGCCTACTACTCCTGCAGAGGGGTGCGGGAATGTCTTGTTCTTCTTGAACCTCCGGTTCTACCAAACTTTCAGTAGCAGTTTGTGGTTCTGGAATTTCTTCCAGTTCTATTTCGCTCCCACTTGATTCCTTTTCTAAAAACTGATGTTCTAGAAAATGGGCATTACGAGAAACAAACACCTTTTGTTCATCTGCGTAATAGAATAGATATCCCTTGGAGTGCTTTAGATATCCCATAAACAAACACTTTACTGATCGTGCCTCGAGCTTGTCCACATGCTGCTTTTTAACAAAAGCTGGACATCCCCAAATCTTTATATACTGTAGATGGGGTTTCTTCCCGCTCCACATCTGATATGGAGTGGTAGGCACAGTCTTGGTAGGTACCATGTTCAAAAGATATGCCGCTGATTCTAGCGCATGACCCCAGAAAGATCGCGGTAACTCAGCATTACTCATCATGGATCGTACCATATCCAATAGGGTTCGATTCCGTCTCTCCGATACACCGTTATGCTGTGGAGTGTACGGAGGAGTAAGCTGAGAGAGAATTCCTTTCTCTTTTAGGTAACCTAGGAACTCGGCACTCAAGTATTCACCACCTCGATCAGATCTAAGTGTCTTTATACTTTTGCCGGTTTGCTTTTCTACTTCATTCTTATACTCTTGGAATTTCTCAAAAGCCTCGGATTTATGTTTCATCAGATAAATGAATCCGTATCTTGAGTAATCATCCGTGAAAGTAATGAAGTAGGAAAAACCACCTCTCGCATGTGTAGACATTGGACCACATACATCGCTGTGTATGAGTCCTAAGAGCTCGCTCGCTCTTACTCCTTGTCCAGTGAATGGAGTCTTTGTCATCTTTCCTTTGAGACAAGATTGACAAGTGTCATAAGATTGATATTCGAACGAGTCCAAATATCCTTCTCTATGCAACTTAGTCAACCTTCTCTCATTGATGTGACCCAGTCTACAATGCCATAAGAAAGCTTTATTCAAATCTGGAGACTTTCTTTTTAGTGTGTTCTGGACATTGAAAATTTGGAGTTGGTTTAAAACATATATTCCGTTATTTAGTGTACCTGACCCAATCAAACCATGATTAAGGTGGATGTTGACAACATCTCTTACAAACGTGAAATCATAACCTTTATTTGATAACAAGGAAACTGATATGATATTACACGTTAAGCTTGGTACAAAATAACAGTTATGTAAAACCAAAATGTGTCCACTCGTCAATCCTAGGTGATAATCCCCGACGGACGCAGCTCCCACGCTAGCTCCGTTAGCAACCCTGAGGATCATATCACCTTCCTTCAGTACTCTACGGTTTCTCAGTGCCTGCAATGAATTGCAAATATGAGATCCTGATCCGGTATCCAATACCCAGGAAGTAGAGTTGATCGACAGACAATTCTCAATTACAAACACACCTGAAGTCGAAGCCACAGCTTGCTTCGGTTCCTGGTTCTTGGCGTTCCACGCCTTGCAATCCTTCTTCCAGTGCCCTTTCCTGTGACAATGGAAGCACTCATCCTGGCCAACTATCGGTACCGCAAACTTTTTCTTTCCCTTCCCTCTCACCTTACTAACACCTCCTCTAGGTTTGGGTGCGGCCTTCTTCTTCCTTCCTTTGGCCCTAGCCTTGGACCCGGAAGAAGATGTACCGCCAACAAACATAGCGGGTGTTTCCCTTGCCTTCTGCAAGGTGCCCTCTGCACTCCTTAACATGTTCAGGAGTTCCGCAAGTTCAACTTCTTTTCCTTGAAGATTGAAGTTGAGGATAAACTGGGCGTAGGTGGGAGGAAGGGACTGGAGAACAAGGTCTGTATAGAGCTCATTATCCAAAGTCGTCCCAAGGTCCGCGAGCTCTTCAATATAGCCGATCATCTGTAGGACATGTTCACCTACCGATGACCCGACAGCCAACCTCGCTCGAAACAATTTCTTAGAGGTCTCGTATCTTGCTATACGAGATTGCTCTCCATAAAGTTCCTTTGTATGGAGAAATATGCCATCTAGGGACATATCCTCGTGCCTCCTCTGATGTTCATTGTTCATCGAGGCAAGCACGATGCACTTGGCTCTCGCGCAATCTAAATCCCAGGTTTTGCGGATTTCCTTATCCGCATTGCTGGATTTGGGACCAAGGACAGCAGGTGCTGTAGCGGTGAGGACGTACCCCAGTTTGTCATAGGTCAAAGCCATCTTGACATTCCGCAGCCAATCTTTATAGTTTGGCCCCGTCAGTATATTTTTCTCTAAAAGTAACTTAAGTCCAGTCATTTTCAGGGTCGCTGCAATTAGGAGAGAGAGAAGAAAACTCTTTAGCATGATGCTCTTGCAAGTTTAGAGTGGTTTTTAGTTTATCTAAACTGGATGGCTCCCACTGTTTCTCGAATCCTTCCTCAAACCATAAAAGAAGAATTAGCCAAGACTATTCTCACCGTACAATACTTGCTTAACCGTTCAGCCAGGCCGGTGTCGATACTTCGAGGGAGGTTTTCCAACGCTTTCGCGAAGTTCCTTAATTAAATAACCTCTTTTCTCTGGGGGCGTAACCCCGCTGACACTTTTCTGGACACCTACTAGGTTTATAGCATTGATCGTTAAGCGACGAATATCCTGATAAGTAGCATATACTCACAGTAGGATCGGGATCCAAATATCATCGTATGATAATGTTGAAGGAATCCTACCAACATTCATCAAACTCCAAATGGTATGCATCTCATTGCAAATTTCAGTTTCTTTAGAAATTCCCGATATAAGTTTTTGCCCCATGCTCTTATGACCTTGACGTATGCCAACAAATCATAAGTCACATGTCAAGTTCTGCCCATCATTATCTTGTTAATTTGAACCCACCCGTATATACCCTTGACGTATGCCAACAAGGTAATGCGACTGTCCCAAACCAACACATCTATCTATGCAACAAATGAATACCCCAGCAGCTACCAAACACTATGCCTTGACGTATGCCAACAAGCATAGCTTGAATACTACTGACCATCCATAAGAAATGACGGAGGGCTACGACTGGTTTTGGCGAAACCGTGAACGTAGTGAACTTGATATAACCGAAGGAACCTGATAGCTTTTAAAAGGAGTGGTTAAATCTCCGCATTTAAAAATATCTGTTTTAAAAATAACCGAGTGGTTTCTTTTAAATTGTTCCAACGATTTAAACTTTGGTTTGTTTTACTTTGCATTATAGATAATGCGTCCCATCATTAACCTATCATTGCAGAAAACAACGAAAATATAACGTCCTCTTATGCCATCCGCATTCGCCACGGGGTCCCGTCATCACCCGTTAGGTTACTTAACTAACGACAGAGCGGGGGCTGGGCTAGCGCGGGTGTAAAACATAAGTGACGTCTAAATAGCTATAATAAATATAGATATTTTACATTCGTCTGACGCAATGATATACATTCCAGAACACAGATAAACTTTATTGGATTTGCAAGCAATCTGTATTTCTTTTGAGCCTGCAAGAAAAGACAGATTACACAGTTGTGATGAATAGCCGTTACCCCACCCTCGACCCCTACGGGTACGGCAAGTTTAGCATGATGCTCTTGCAAGTTTAGAGTGGTTTTTAGTTTATCTAAACTGGATGGCTCCCACTGTTTCTCGAATCCTTCCTCAAACCATAAAAGAAGAATTAGCCAGGACTATTCTCACCGTACAATACTTGCTTAACCGTTCAGCCAGGCTGGTGTCGGTACTTCGAGGGAGGTTTTCCAACGCTTTCACGAAGTTCCTTAATTAAATAACCTCTTTTCTCTGGGGGCGTAACCCCGCTGACACTTTTCTGGACACCTACTAGATTTATAGCATTTATCGTTAAGTGACGAATATCCTGATAAGTATCATATACTCACAGTAGGATCGGGATCCAAATATCATCGTCTGATAATGTTGTAGGAATGCTACCAACATTCATCAAACTCAAAATGGTATGCATCTCTTTGCAAATTTCAGTTTCTTTAGAAATTCCCGATATAAGTTTTTGCCCCATGCTCTTATGACCTTGGCGTTAGGTCAAAATGTCATAAGTCACATGTCAAGTTCTACCCATCATTATCTTGTCAATTTGAACCCATCCGTATATATCCTTGACGTTCGGCCAAAATGATAATACGACTGTCCCAAACTAACTCATCTATCTATGCAACAAATTAATATCCAGCAGCTACCAAACACTATGCCTTGGCGTTAGGTCAAAATACATAGCTTGAATACTACTGAATACCCAGATGAAATGACGGAGGGCTACGACTGGTTTTGGCGAAACCGTGAACATAGTGAACTTGATATAACCGAAGGAACCTGATAGCTTTTAAAAGGAGTGGTTAAATCTCCGCATTTAAAAATATCTGTTTTAAAAATAACCGAGTGGTTTCTTTTAAATTGTTCCAACGATTTAAACTTGGTTTATTTTCTTTGCATTATAGATAATGCGTCCCATCATTAACCTATCATTGCAGAAAACAACGAAAATACAACGTCCTCTTATTCCATCCGCATTCGCCACGGGGTCCCGTCATTACCCGTTAGGTTACTTAACTAACGACAGAGCGGGGGCTGGGCTAGCGCGGGTGTAAAACATAAGTGACGTCTAAATAGCTATCATATATATAGATATTTTACATTCGTCTGACGCAATGATATACATTCCAGAACACAGATAAACTTTATTGGATTTGCAAGCAATCTGTATTTGTTTTGAGCCTGCAAGAAAAGACAGATTACACAGTTGTGATGAATAGCCGTTACCCCACCCTCGACCCCTACGGGTACGGCAAACTACCCACCCGGCAGTTTGTGTACCCCACCTTGGGTCAGTCCTAGGAGCAAAAACAGTAAAATGAAATAATACAACGGTGGCTACAACCGCAACCTGGATGTGCCCTGCAAAATAATATTACAACAAATTACATTTACAACAAATGAATTAAATAATAACCCATTGCAAAACCCCGGCTATACACCACAACAGTCCAATACAGTTTATATGCACAAACAGATATAACCATTACAGAAATGTGCAACCCCCTGCCAACCGACATACTAGCAGTTAGGGGAGGTTTACGAACACATTAAACAATCACAGATATAATCCAATATGCAAATACTGTACAATTTCGATCGATTAAACATCTTTAATATTGCTCCAAAAACTGCTCTGTTAAACTGAAACCTGAGCAAATATTAAATATCCCAGAAAATCCAAAAAACCACAGGGGACCCACACAAGAAAAACGAGTTCCTGACTCGTCAACTCGGCGGCGGAAGCGCGGCGGATCGGTGGGATCCGCCGCGGTTCCGCGGCACTGTAGACGAATCAGGAACCCAAATTTCTTGGGTGTTCTTTTGTGTTCATTTCAAGCTTTCTGCACTTACCTGAAAAATTTTAGGACATCGTTTTAAATTCGACAGAAACTGATATTTTTTAGGGTTTCCGGCTTCGTTTTTCCGTTCGAAATTCGTATAAATTTGCAATTAAGTTATTTATTGTTTAGCGAGGCTCTGATACCACTGTAAATCGATGTACTACACCCCAGAACTTGTGGGGAGGCGGAATTTTCAAAAACGATCTTGTTTAGTGAACGAACATCGACTAACCGCTTGAATCGAAGCTAAACTATAAATAACCAAACACAAAGTGTTTCTAAACTACTGTGTTTAGGGATTATACCTAACGAACCAACTCCTTCGTCTTTACGAACTCCTTGTTCTCCTCGGCCTTCTCGAAGTAGTAGACGATCCACCCGAGAGCAAAACTCCAAGCTTAGCCTCTAAACTTGAGGCAACTAACCTTCTTGGATTGCTAATCGAAGAAGATAGATTGAGATAGAGTGATGGTTATGGATTGTTTAGTCTTACTAACCCTTGTTCTCAACTCATGAGAGGGGAGGATTAGTCTTTTGAAGAGGGAGAGCTTGAGGAGAGAGAAGATGATAATAATAATGATATGAGATTGTGAGTATCATAACATATTATGAAGCATTCTCATTAAAGAATAAATGAATAAATGTGATGAATAAGCATGCTTCATAAATGTTAAGTGGTGATTCATTAAGCATGAGTCATTAATCATTTATGGTGCAATAATGACAATGATGAATCACTCTCATGACTCACAAATCTTATCCAAAGTATATGCCATCTAAACCTCCTTAGTCATCACTTCTAGAAGCTTTTCGCATAATTACGAGAACGCCCCTCCAATCCGCAAAAATACGGAAAAACTTTAGACTGTAAAAGTCCAATAACCGGATACCAGTAACTGGCTTAAACCAAAGCCGACTGGTAAAAACTGTCCGAAAGTCGTACGCGCGTAAACGCACGTATGCGTCCGAACCCTTGTCGTAAAACCATACGACCTCTATATCGTTTCGCCTGGAATAGGAAACTCTCTGTGTGGGACTCTAGAGACTCGACTACTACGCTGGCAGTGGGTTTAACCACAGACCGCAAGCGGCACTAGTTGTACGTAACGGTCCCCAGGTAGTTGTCGATAAGAAGGCCGATGAGGAAACCCATCCTAACTCCTACTGAGTCTGATGTGACAATCTCCATACAGTCCGGTCCGTTCGTCCAAGACTATCGCATATCGGGCCTAGGGGGGCGGCAAGCGTCAGTCCCCTAATAGCGGTATAAGTCGTGTCGGAGGGAAGCCCATTACACCCTGAGAAACTACTGGAACCTACCAGCAAATCTCGCTTGCCCTGGCCAGGGACTTTGCGTAATGGCTCTCTGACACAGCACGATATCTACTCCCAATACCGGGAGGGACGAATCCTGTCTAACCGCCACTGCCTCCAAGTGCTCGGGACTGCACCCAACTACTACCTGTTTGCACGACTCCTTTGAGCCGTGGTAGGATAGCAATCTAAGAACAGTGGGACACACTCGAGGCGAAGTAGCAGTGTCAAGTCTGCGGACTACGCTGTACTCATGTCACCTGGGAACTGTTCACTGACGACTGGTATAAAACCAACCAACAGTTTCCTGTGAGTCCTGTCCGGTGTACCCGTAACCTAACGAGCACATGTATACTATCTCCAGTATGACGTACTGACGGCTGTGGGACAGACCATCTCCCCAACTGGGATGAGAAGCGTACACACCAGTCTACTCCAGAGTATCGATGCTCTGTCTCGATAATCCAACGACCAGGGACCAGAATAAGGATGTGCTTGTAGACTACCCAGCCCCCACTAGTGTGACTGCCATCACAACGCTGGTAGACAAGCAAGATCCTAAGAGCTCTATCAATACGTACACTCACATATTAAGATAGAAAAACCAAGTAGCATACTACCATGTTTAGCAAGACTGTTATATACATGTGAATATCCCAAGCTTCCATTAAGTAATATACAAACTAGTATGATACAGTAATGGCCTTCTGGGGCATAAACACTAACAATGATAACAGTTGTGCTCAATATGATAGCTCAATATGATAGTATGCTATCTGGTTTGATTCTATCTTAACACACACACACACACACACACACACACACACACACACACACACACACACACATATATATATATATATATGTTTCTTTTAACGTATCGCTAATACATGTTGAAAGAGCTCTTAGGATCTTTACTTGATTACCAATTACCAGCGTTGTGATAGCAGTCACACCAGTAGGGACTGGTCAGTCTATAAGCACATTTTTAAACTTGTCCAAAGTCGTAGAATTTTCGAGACTGGGTATCGATACTCCAGAGTAGACTGGTATATACGCTTCTTATCCCCGTCAGGGGAGGTGGCCTGTCCCGCAGCTATTGGTATACAGTACCAAAGATAGTATACTTGTGCTCATTGGGTTATGAGTTACACTAGACAAACTCGCTGGAAACTGCTGGTTGGTATATACTTATCGTCAGTTAGCAGTTTCCCGGTGATATGAATACAAATTAGTCCGTTGACTTGATATCACTATTCGTCTCAAGTGTGTTCCTAATGTACTTAGATTACAACCCTACCATGGCTCAAATGAGTCATGCAAACAGATAGTAGTTGGGTGCAGTCCCGAGGCACTTGGAGGCAGTAGGGGTTAGAAAGGATTCGTCTCTCCCGGTATGGGGAGTTGATACGCGATGTGTACGGCTGGCCAATACACAAAGTCCCTGATCAGGGAAAGTGAGATTTACTGGTAGGTACACCGTTAGTTTCTCAGGATGTATTGGGTTCCACACCGACATGACTTATTATGCTATTAGGGATTTGACGTTTACCACCTCTAGGCTCGATATGCGATACTCATAGACGAACAAACCGGACCGTACGGAGAATATCACTTATAGGCTCAGTAGGGTTTTCGGATGAGTTATCGTGTCAATCTTCCCTTCGATAGATACCTGGGTATCCTTTACATATAGCTAGGGATCTGCAGAACATAATCTTCCCAATGAGAATTAAATTCTCAACTTGTGGGGAGATTTGCTTTTACAAATCTCAACCAGAAGAAGAACTAAGTTCTTATATGAAAGGTTAAGTTTACGGTAAAGTTGTGCGTTTACGTTATCATCGAGTATCCTACTGAAGGAACTAGTGCACCCTAAACCCTACCCTTAATTTTTGGAGGAATTAAATTCCTATATGTCCCTGTTATTTCTTTTTAACTTGGTTCTTTTCCCCTATGTTTTGAATCTGCAGAACAAAGTCTTCTCGATGAGAATTAAATTTTCAACTTGTGGGGAGATTTTCTTCTGCAAATCTCAACCAGAGAAAGAACCAAGTTCTTATATGAAGGGTTAAGTTTACGGTAAAGTTGTGTATTTATGTTATCATCGAGTATCCTACTGAAGGAACTAGTGCACCATAAACCCTAACCCTAATTTTTGGAGGAATTAAATTACAATATATTCTTGTTATTTCTTTTTAAGTTAGTTCTTTTCCACTATGTTTTGAATTTGCAGAACAAAATCTCCCCGATGAGAATTAAATTCTCAACTTGTGGTGAGATTTGCTTCTGCAAATCTCAACCAGAGAAAGAACTAAGTTCTTATACGAAAGGTTAATTTTACGGTAATGTTGTGCGTTTACGTTATCATCGAGTATCCTACTGAAGGAACTAGTGCATCCTAAACCCTAACCCTAATTAACCTAAATTATCCCTAATTAACCCAAATTATCCCTAATTAACCTAAAATTAAACCCTAATCATCACCATAACTCAAATTATCCCTAATTAACCCAAAATTATCCTAATTAACCCAAATTAATCCAAATTAACCTAATTAACCCAAATTAAACATAATCATCACCCTAACCCAAATAAACCCTAATCAACCCAAAATGAACCTAAATAAACCCTAATCAACACCCTACCACAAATACACTCTATTTTACTAAATTAACCCAAATTAACCCTAGCCCAAACCCTAACCCAAATCAACCTAACCCTAATCATCACCCAAACCCCAACCCAAATTAACTCTAGCCCAAACCAAAATTAACCCTAACCCTAACCCTACCTAATTAACCCTCACCCTAACCTTAAACCAAACCCTAACCCTAAACCAAACCTTAACCCTACCTAATTAATCCTAACCTAGCCCAAACCATAGACCGAACCCTAACTCTATTCCCAAGTAGTAACCCTAAATTCAACAATAACACAAATAAAAGCATAATTAAAAGTTAAAAATTGAAATTAACCCACCTTAGGACGGCGATTCTACTGTCGACGAGATGGAGGAGGCCGGAGATTCCACTGTCGACGAGACATAGTCGACGACGTGAGCGATGGTGTACCGGCGACGAGGAAGTCGATGATGGTGCACCGGCGACGAGGAGGCACGCGCGAGTGTGGTGGCGAGGAAGCGTGCGCGGGAGATCGGTGAGGAGAGGGAGTTGGGAAATTTTGGAACGATGAGGATATTTCTGGGCTTTATTTTTTTATAAATAACTCATTGATGCCCCTACGAATTAATCCGTAAGGCCTTCTTTTGTGGCTCCGTAGGGCCAAATAAAAGATTACATTTTAATATTTTTAAATTAATCTATAGGGCACCATAGGGGCAATCAACGGGCCCTACGGATTAATCCGTAGGGACAATAAAAAGTTGCCCCTACGGATTCCTTTAACCGTATGGACAACCTCTTATTGTAGTAGTGATATCCATGGCTTGTGCACCATGACATATTGCATTTTGTTGCTTGTTGTTCATTTGTATTTGCGATTTGTGATTTATGTGTGAGAAAAAGAAAGAAAAGAAAAAAGGAAAAAGAGAGCATGATTGAGGGAGGGGGGGAGGGGACACAATGATCACATGAGAGCATGGGCATGGCATGTGAGAGAGTGAGAGTGAGAAAGAGAGAGAGACCCTTGACTTCTTCTTCATTTCATTCTTCAACTCCATCTCCATCTTCCTCACCTCCTTCCTCCACCTCCTCCACCCCCATGGTTCATCCCCAAATAATCACAACCCCCCACCCATACTCCCTACACAAAAGTTGATCCCCACCTCATCCTACACCCCATAGTGGAACCAAGTTTGGATTTTGAGCACTTTGGTCAACTCAAGAAATTTCTTCAGTTGCAAATGAGATATAATCCTACACTTCTAGTCTAGTTTTTAGCTTTCTTTACACCCCATAGTAGATTAGAGTTAAACCGATATAGATTATGATGTTTGAAATTTCCAAGAGGAGGTTTAAGTGATTGTGTGTATTGAAAAGGTGTAATTGAGTTGTAGTGAGTGTTTGTAAGTCCTTAGTAGTGTTTACTGACCAAGACCAGAGACTAGAACCCAATATACGAAAACTGAAATTTTCTGATATCGGTTTTATGGAGTTCTAGAGGATTTAATGGAATCTGGAGCAACTTGGAGTGTTTATAAAAAAATCAAACAACTACTGTGACCTTTTTAGACCACTAGAAAACAACCACCAAAGTACGAGACCAAACCCCCCATGGAAAACCGGTGACACCGGTTTATTTTTCTTTCTCTCGCCGGCCAATCTTTGGGCTCTGGTGTTGGGGTTTTGCCTGTATCTCATACTCCTTCTAACCCCGCTACTATATTGTTAGTTTAGTCCCTATTTACCTAAGCAAAAATCTAGGACCTGTTTGAGTTGGTTTTGATTACGTTTTCCGATATTTGAAACTTGGATTATGAATTTCTTGATGTGATTAGGTCGTTGGACGTTTGTACGTCAACGACAAGGGTTATTTAGTTGTTTTTGCATGAGTAAGCTATAGGTTCTAACCTATAAGCAATTCTTGTGCCGTATCGGTTTTCGGACTTGATTTTAATAGCATTTCGATTGTGTGTTGATATGTAGGTACCTTCGTGTGGACTTCCAACACGACGAAGCATATCGACTTTGACTAAGCGAGGATTTGGCAGGTGGGTAGATTTATATCTACGGGGGAAATCGGGTGGTTGGCGTATGGCACCCCCGCAACCATTGATATGGAAAATCGATATATAAATTATGATTTGGAGAAAAGATATGCTACGAACTTACGGATATGATTAAAGGTTTTAGTATGAGATGATATGATAAAAGATGACATTAGTGGATATGTTGGCTTGAGTATGCATGACAATATACATGTTATATTCATGTACCAATAAATGATATGAGATTTTACATACATACAAATGAGAATACGATATATAAACAAGATGACTTGATGTGGGATATTGATATGATGAAAAGAGATTATGATGAAGTAAGATAATTTGGCTTAATATGTCGATATACGGATGCGAGACATGATATGAGAATATAGATAATTTTGCCAAGACATGATATGAGTTTGATATTGATGTGACTTGAGTTATATGTGTGTGTGTGTGTATGAGAATAAATAGTGATATGTTGTATATGACCTTAGATCTGTACCCTTGTTTATGATATCGTATGATGAACCATACCGTACGAATTATGATATATGATATTTGACCCATACCCTCGATTTTGAGGAGGCCGTACGACGGACTATACCGTACGAGATGTATATATGATGATTGATCTGTAGTTTTAACTCGGGATTAGTTTAGCCTTTTAGTCTTCTAATTACTTAAGTAGATGTTAGAATAGGGTTCGAGTCATACTTATTTTCAAAACTAATGAATCGTGAAAATTTCAAAGGATATACCGAGAGACGCTACGGATTTCAAACGTATTTCTTTTCTTTAAAAACACCGTAGTCCCTACTTTTCTTAAAATAAAGATTCGTGCTATTTTAGATACGAAAATTGTATGGAGCGTATATTGAGGTATATATTAACTTGTTGCATTACTATTTACCTTTCTGTTACGCTCATTTTACCATCATTGCATTATATATATACATACACACACACACATGTGCTTTCATTAGTCGTTATGATATCGACTGCTAGTATACCTGCACAATTATCGATGATGCGCACGTTACACTTACACAGATTTGCCAGCTTACACAATCATCATCGATAATTGCTATGCCACTTACACAGTAGAATTGCTATATCATGGTATTATTCTTAATTTTAAAGTACATTCATTGTTCAGTATTATCATATGGCACGTTTGCAAGATATACTTGATATGCTCACATTACTGTTCTATGTTTGCATACACTGTACTTATGGTTATATGCATTGAGATACTGTTTTCATGATATTTCTGGATTTGAGAACCGCGGATATATTTCAAAGGAAATTGTAAATTGTTTTAAAAATGCGGTTTCTCGTGATGTGATTTCGAGACGTCCACCATGACTTTTCTCAGCTATGAGATTGTTTTCGAGACCCGATTTGAGGAGTTGGACGAACCGTCTGCGGGTATATGGTGGACCCGGTAAGGTACCCCGAGGCAAGACGTTGAGCCTGGCAGGAGGGAGCACTACCTACCCATGATAGTTTGGAGCTGGCGGATATCTGGAGGATACCGACCGGAGTTGTGAGATGGATATGGGCGATCCGGACTGACGGAGTCCATGGGCCGATCTAGACTGACGGAGCCTGAGATATGAGGATTTACGTGTCGATGCTGGATACGGGTTTCATGATGTTTTGAGTATTGATGTTGGACACTCAGGTTCCATGATTTTGATGTGTCGTTGATGGACACATGTTGGTTGATATCCTCATACATACAGGCATATGTTTTCATGATGATTCGAGTGTCGATGTTGGACACTCAGGTTCTATGATATTGATTGTGTCGTTGATGGACACACGTGGATGATATCCACATGCATACAGGCATATGATTTCAGATGTTTATTTGTATATGCCATTGGCTTTGACTCTATTGTTGACATATATTCATACATGGTCACTCTAGAGATCATAGTATTACCTTCATGATACAGTATGTCCTAGTGTAATGTTTTAGAAATCGTTTAGGTGAATTTTCCGATATTAGGTAAAATAAACTGTGTTTTTCCGTAAAACCTAGAAGTGTTCTTTTTTTAGTATAGACTTAATTGCACCTCGTTTAACTAGGAAATTGCTAGTTGCGGTATTTAGTAAGTCACTTGAAAATTTTAGTTCACTTAAATATTTTTCCATAATTAAAATATTATTATATCTTTTAATTATGCACTTAATTAGTGGTAATTACATTTTTGATTGGGTTAATTATGCTAATGTGAATCTATGCTAACTTAATCACAAGATTAAGCACTTTTACTTCTTTGCAAAATATCTAGATATTTTGGTGGATTTAAGGGAAATTTTAAATAAAGGATAAGAGGTGGCATATAAGTAATGGTTTTTAATTAAGCATTAATGTATTTTAACCTAGATTTCTTCCACACAATTCCACAACATTCCCCACTCCTCCTTCATTTGGCCGACCCCCCTTGGCTGCCCATTTCTTTTTATCACTCCATTTCTACTCCTTCAAGCTCCAAAAATTCATCAAAAATCATTAAATAATCCAACAAACTCAAATACAAATCCATACCCATTATTATTCAATCCTAAACAAGCTTGGATCTTCATGAAAGTTAGCATTTTAGAGGCTATCTTGGAATTCTTTTGCAAGTTTAGAATCAAGTGGAGGTATAAAATCCTAGCCCTAAGCTTTAGTTGTTGTTTAAATACCTTGATCTGGTTATTAGATGTTTTATTAAAGCTTTAACTAGCATGTTTTGAAATTCAAGAAAAGGTTTGTGAAGATCAAGTTAAGATTTTGATTAATTGTAATGGTTAAGTGAGTTGTTTAGACAAGGAAAACTTAACCTAATTATGAGGTTGTTAATTGTTATTTTCTTAATTGTCTAATTAAGCTTAAATGCAAACTAGCTTTTACTAAATCTTATTTGGGTGAGATTAAAATTCTAGTAAGGGTTTCTGTTGTTTAATCAAGCTATTATGTGATGATTGTGATCGCTAGAATGGTTTGAACTACTTGATATGAGCTAAAATGTTTAAAGGTTGCTTACTAGGTTTTCGATTAAATTAGGCGTGGGTTTCTAATTACGTTGCGATGTTATATATATTAGATTCCACGATATTTATTGTGTTGTGAATGCGAAATTTAGGATCGCGAGCAGGGACTTCGGACGCTGCAAAGAAAGGAAAGCAGGTGGTCAGAGTTACTTAGCTCGGGGTCATCGGTGAGTAGATTTAACATCTACAGGGGAATTGCCCGCATGACGTTATGCGTCTGGGCTGGATTATATGACATGATTATTAGTTACAAGTATTTCACATATAGAGATTGTGCATGAACTTCATTTCATATTATTACTTGTTGTGCTGGGACTTGTACCCATTGGACACTGCACTATTATTGACGGTTCATGTTGCACGAGCACTAATTGTATGCCACACACTCCGTCAATAATTGCCATGACACGCATAACCCATATACATATGTGATATTATATGGTTAGGGACATTGATACATGATCCTTAATTCTATTTTAGTAAAAGAAAGACAGCATACACATATGCCTTGCTATGCCTACATGTTGTAGCTAAACATATACCTATAGGGTATTGCATCATTATTGACAGGTATATACACTTATGAGATATAGCTATATGTACATCATGCAAACATACTTACATGTATACCTACATACCTTACTATAGCTACATATACCCCTAAGTGGTATTATATTTGTCATTTGACATTTAAACGTTGATTTTTGTGCTATTGCGCTTATGAAATGCATCATACATACCTGTTTACATGTAGATACAAATATCTTGCTATAGTTACATGAACACCTCATATGATGCTGCACTTGATTTCGGGGGAATTGGGAACCGCATTATATATTTTAAAACTGGATTTATTTAAAAGAGCGGCTTTCCCTTAATATGCTCATATTGCTGTTTTATGTTGCATATATCAGATTTCATGGATTTATGCATTGAGATATGGATTTCATGTGATTTAAGGATTTGAGAACCGCGGGGATATTTCAAGAAATGTGTATTGTTTTTAAAAACCCGGTTTCTCTTGATATGATATTTCAGTGCGTCCACCATGAGTTTTCTCGGTTATGAGACTTATGTTAGAAACCCGATGCGTGGTGTGGATGAGGCCGTGTTGCGGGTTCATGGTGGACCCGGTATGGTACCCCGGAGCAAGAAAGGTATGTCGATGGATTTAGCCGATGAGGCTGGAAGAGGAGGTGCACTGCCTACCGGTGATAGTTTTAGACTCGGCGGTTATCCAGAGGATATCGACCGGAGTCGTGAGATGGATATGGGCCGATTCATACTGCCGGAGTCCGCGGGCCGATCCGGGCAGACGGAGCCCATGGTACGTGGATTTACGTGTCGATGCTGGACACGAGTATTTCATGATGTTTCGAGTATCGATGTTGGACAGTCAGGTTCCATGAGATTTACAGATATGAGTGCCAGTCCTGGTGACGGTGCCTGACAGATGAGTATTTACGTGTCGATGCAGGACACTAGTTTTCATGATGTTTTCGGGTGTCGATGTTGGACACTCAGGTTCCATGAGACTTACAGGATATGAGGGCCGATCTGAGGATGCGGTGCTTTTGGTTTTGGGATTTAGATTGTCTTGATGGTCATTGGTCCTGCCACGATGAGGATGACATATTTTATCCCATACTCAGCATTTATTTAATATTCATTGCTTCATGTATTAGTAGTACCTGATAGTGTACCTTTCATGACTGTTGCATATACATATTGCCATTTATTGATATCAACTTGCATGTGATAGATTATCGCAGTACGTGCATACCTGCGATTACCTGCATGATGTTATTTACTATTCACGAGTTGGCAACTCACCCCCGTTGTGCCACAGTGTTTTTGCAAACTCAGAGTAGTCACGGCAGGGCTTCATATTATCTCTACTTTTGCGGATACCGCTAGAGTTGGCTGTGAGGCCTTTTGCTATAGGTGGGTTTCGCGGTTATCCATTTATGTACCTTGTATATCTTTTGTTGGATCTAGTACTCTCCATCTACCACCTTTATGTATTTGACTTAGAGACGAGTTGTGAGGATCGATGTTGTATTATTTTGTGACTCTGGATGTCTTTTATGCTGTTGTCACTTCATATCATCCATTTCTTCGCTACGGCGTCGTATATCTGTTGTGGTGGTTGTTTCCGCCTTTGGGCATGGATTTTCTCCCGTTTGGGGATGCTTTACTTATATTCTATGTTGTACCTGTTTTCGGGGCTAGTTTTTTTACAAAGGAGGTGCTGCCGAAATTTTTAAGAAAGTAAATTTGGGCTTTAAAGAATTTTTACTTGAGATTCCCAAAAGCTTTTGACAATGTTCGTATCACTTACTACTTTTGATGGTTTAGATTTTCTGGGTTTTCGGCTTACTCAGATTGCGTTACGCCTGTGGACGTTAGTAGTTTAAGGGCCGTCACGTGCTAAATTTCGGGTCATGACAAAGTTGGTATCAGAGCGTTAGGTTTTACATTTCGAAGTGTAGGTTGACCTTTGTATGATGGAGTAGGTAGTTTAAGCAGAGTGACGTAGCGTGTGTATGTCCGCGGCATACTTACGACACGGTACTCCGCCTAAAGTGACCTAAGTACTTATTGCTTGAAATTCCTTTCATAATTATATTTATCCTTGTGATTCGATTTTCGTGTTCGTATCGGATCCTGTTTTCATTTCTAGCTATTATGCCGCCGAAGATTACGAGGGCACAGAAAGAGACAGCGAGAGCCGATGTCAGAGTTGACTCGTTTGGGACGAGGACTGACCAGGACGGTGTTTGTGTATATGCCCTAGAGGCCATTACTGTATCATATTAGTTTGTATATTACTTAATGGAAGCTTGGGATATTCACAGTTGTACAGACAATCTTGCTCAAAATAGTAGTATGCTACTTGGTTTGTTTCTACTTTAATGTGTGCATGTGTTTCTTTTAGCATATCGCCTATACACATTAGTGGAGCCCTTAGGATCTTTGCTTGATTACCAGTGTTGTGATGGCAGTCACACTAGTGGGGGCTGGGTAATCTAGAAGAACATCCTTATACAGGTCCCTAGTCGTAGGATTATCGAGACGGGGCATCGATACTCCGGAGTAGACTAGCGTATGCGCTTCTCATCCCAGCAGGGGAGATGGTCTGTCCCACAGCCATTAGTATGTCGTACTTGAGATAGTATGCGGGTGCTCGTTAGGTTATGAGTACACTGGACAGGACTCATCGCGAACTGTTGGTTGGTACTATACCTATCGTCAGTTATCAGTTCCTAGGTGACATAAGTACAGCTTAGTCCGTTGACTTGATACTGTCACTTCGCCTCGAGTGTGTTCCCACTGTTCTTAGATTCCTACCCTACCACGACTCAAATGAGTCGTGCAAACAGGTAGCAGTTGGGTGCAGTCCCGAAGCACTTGGAGGCAGTGACGGTTAGACATGATTTGTCTCTCCCGGTATTGGGGGTTGATATCGCGCTGTGTCTAGGAGAGCCATTACACAAAGTCCCTGGCCAGGGCTAGTGAGATATACTGGTAGCGTTTCCAGTGTTATCTCAGGGTGTTCTGGGCTACACTCCGACACGACTTGTACCGCTATTAGGGGAATGATGTTTACCGCCCCCCTAGGCCCGCCATGCGATACTCTTAGACGAACAGACCGGACTGTACGGAGATTGTCACATTCAGGCTCAGTAAGAGTTCGGATGGGTTCACCTCATCAGTCTTCTTATCGGCATCTACCTGGGGACCGTTACGTACAGCTAGTACCGCTTGCGGCCTGTGGTTAAACCTACTGCCAGCGTAGTGTCAAGTCTTTAGAGTCCCACACAGAGGGCTATTCGCCTTTGGGCAAAACAGAGTAGAGGTCGCATGGTTTTGCGACGGGGTTCGTTCACATCCGCGCACTTGTGCACGTTTGGTGTCCGGGCAGTTACTACTAGTGGGCTTTGGTTTAATCCAGATCCTAGTATTTGTTTTGGGATTGGTTTTGTCTCATTGTATTCGTGTTCCTTAGACCATGGATACTGGTGTGTATGCATAATTGACAGAGGCAGAGGTAGAGGATTCTCATTAGGGTTGTTGACCGTTGTCTTTTTCCAAACCATAATGAAAATGGGAATTATGATTAATGATATTAATTAAAGATAATTGTGCCATGGTTAGGGTTGTTGACCATTTGACTTTGGTTGACTTGTTGACCTATGTTGACATATTGACCATCATCATTTCACATGAAAGATGCTCTTTGATTCTTGCAAAATTCATTTAATGTGAAATGATAATGGTCATTTCAAATGAACCATCATAATTTCTTTGATTATTATTATTTTTCATAATTCACTTATATGAGAGTATGGTTGATAATTATCCTCATTCTCTCTTGCTCTTTCTCTCTCATAGGTTAAGCTCATTCTCTTCCTCTCTCTCAAAGCTCTCATCTCTCAGGTGTTGAGAACCATTTGCTTTTGAGATAAAACCACCAAAACTTCTCTCTACTCATTCTAGGGTTCTAGGTTTAGCAAGCCAAGAACTTTAGTTACCTCTAGGTTGAGGTAGGAGCTCAAGGTAGAGGCCTTCGGGTGGATCTTTCTTCGGCAAGAGAAGGCGACGAGGAGGAGCCGTTCAAACCACTTCAAGGAGCAAGAAGAGAAGGAGTTCAAGACCTAGGTATAACCTTCCAACCGAGTAGCTAAATCTTTTAGCTTGGTTGCTAGTTTTTGTTTAGCAAAGATCCTCCATTTCTAGTCCATGTTACCTTGCGTCAAAAAACCGTTTTTTTACCTTTTCCGCCTCCCCATAAGCACCGGGGTGGGTAACGTGGACTTACAGACGGTACGCTCGTTGATCAGGAGCAGTTTGATCCTCCTTCGATAGATCATATCGCTAGGCTTGAGGAAGATATACAGGACTTGTGCCAGATGCTGGGATCGTTGGTTGAGGCCAGTCGAGCGCAGCGACAGGAGGTTGTCACCCCTGTTACCTGGTTATTCCTTTCTATCAGCACACAGCATTGTGTCACGTATACAGCAGCAGTGGACGTTGCCAAACTAGATGAGGAGGTCTTCCCGAGACCTTGGGTGTTCCGGAACCAAGGTGGACTCGTACAGGTGTATCAGCCCAGAGACAGATGCTTAGTCGCCGCGACAATTTTCGTGCACGTCGCGGGAGTAGCAGAGGCTTGGGACGAGGACAGACGTTTAGCTCTTATCCCCAGGAAGATCACCAGCCATCGCATGGATGTTTCCGGAGCGG
Source organism: Agapanthus africanus (assembly GCA_030015575.1). Lineage (NCBI taxonomy): Eukaryota > Viridiplantae > Streptophyta > Magnoliopsida > Asparagales > Amaryllidaceae > Agapanthus > Agapanthus africanus. The sequence goes on from JASDDO010000031.1 coordinate 124,942,317, forward strand.
AAGTTTCTATCACCTCGCCAGGAATTGTACCGTGGTATGCCAGAGGAGGGCAGCAGTACCATATGTTACCTTATCACCTTCACCTCAGGGAGAGTCATCTTTTGCGCCTGTTGTGGATCCGCGTCAGACTTTTGTTAAGAGAGGTCGTGGTCGCGAAGGGTTTATTCTGAGAGTACAGGATGGCAGAGGAGGAGGACCTCCAGTTGCAGGTAGAGGGCAGGCACGAGCGTTTGCTTCTACTCATCAGGACGCGCGGGCGTCTAATGTAGAGTTTTCAGGTAATCTTTTCGTATGATCTTCTGATGCGCATGTTTTGTTTAATTCGGGATCTATGCACTCATTTGTTCTACACACTTCGTGCCGTAGTTGGGTCGAGAGTCGTCTATGCTAGATCAGCCATTTATTGTGTTTACTCCTGTTAGCGATTCTTTTGTTGCGCGACACGTGTTTCAGTCATGTGCCAATCGGATAGGAGATAGAGATTCTTCCGTCGATGTGATCCTTCTTGATATGTTGGACTTTGACGTTCTCCTAGGAACGTACTGGTTAGCTACGTGCTATGCGTCTGTGGACTGCCGCGAGAAAACGGTCAGGTTTTGTTTTCCCGGTGAGTCAGTTCTTGTTGTGCAGGGGGACCGTGGTGCCGCCCCTCACAGCTTGATTTCAGCCTTTTTCGCTAGTCGGATTTTGAGGAGAAGATGTCGAGTATTCTTGGCATTCATTCGTGATACCGAAGCCACAGTGGATTCATTGGACCGGGTTCCTATCGTGCGAGAGTTTTCCGACGTTGTTCCAGATGAGCCGGCAGAGCTTAGGGAGCTTAAGGGTCAGCTGCAGAGTTTCTTGTAGGGGGACTTGTAAGTCCATGTGTTTCGCTTTGGGGAGCTCTTGTTCTGTTCGTCAAGAGAAGGACGATAGTTTGAGGTTGTGTATTGATTGATCGTCAATTTAACCGAGTTACGGTGCGGATAGGTATCCTTTACCTCGCCCTGACGATTTCTTTGATCCGCTCCAGGATGCGGGACATTTTTCTATGTTTGATTTGGGATCAGGTCTTCATCAGTTGCGGGTTCGGAATGACGACATTCTGACGACTGATTTTTGTGTGCGCTACGGGCTTTATGAGTTTTTGGTGGTGTCGTTGGACTCACCAATGTCCTAGCAGCATTCGTGGTTGTGGTGAACCAATTTTTTTTTCAGGCCGTTCTTCGACCAGTTTATTGTTGTTTCATTGATGACAATCTTGTCTATTCCAAGAGTTGTGAGGAACATGAACAAAACTTGAGGATTGCTTTATAGACATTGGGAGAGCACCAGCTGTTTGCTAAATTCTTGAAGTGTTCCTTCAGGCTTGATTGTGTTGACATCCTAGGTCATGTGGTTATGGGAGATGGTATTCGTATGGACCCGAGGAAGATCATGGTCGTACAGCTTTGGCCCAGACCTGTATCAGTGATATAGGTCCGCAACTTTTTATGCTTAGCCGGTGTTTACCGCCGTTTCGTGCAGGATTTCTTGAGTATCGATGCACCGCTGACCGGACTGACCAGGAAGGGGGTTCCTTTTCTTTGGACTGAGGCATGCGAGCTGAGTTTTCAGTGGTTGAAGACTTGGTTGATGACTGCACCAGTTTTATCTTTGCTTTCTGGATCGGGCGACGTTGTCGTTTATTGTGATGTTTCGCGAGTGGGGCTCGATTGTGTATTGATGCAGCATGATAGAGTTATCACTTATGCTTCCCGACAGTTGGAGGAAGTACGAGAAGAATTATCCCACTCATGATCTTGAGATGGCCACGGTGGTCTTGCGCTGAAGATTTGGAGATACTACTTGTACGGAGAGTCGTGTCAGACTTTCACGGACCACCAGAGCTTAATCTTCCTGCATCGGGATCTGAGTTTGAGACAGCGCCGTTGGATGGAGCTTTTGAAGGATTGTGATTGTGAGATCCTTTATATCCCAGGGCAAGGCGATTGTGGTAGCTGATGCTTTGAGTCATAGGCCCGGGGGTAGCTTGTTCCAGTTGTGCGCAGTTCAGAGACAGTCTTCTGCAGATTTACAGTTCTTGTGCGACAGCTGAGTACAGTTTAAGTTCACCTCTACTGGGGTAACAACTTGCTCACGTCCGCGCCCGTCCACTTCAACTTAATCGTTTTCGTGAGGCACAGCCCGCCGATGCCCATGTGTCTGAGATTCTTGAGCATGTTCGGCAGGGTAGAGATTCGGAGTTCTTGATTAATGACCAGGGTGTGCTACGTTTAGGGACTCATTAGCGTGTACCTGATACCGATGGGTAGAGACCCGAGGTCCTAGAGCAGGCACATCAGTCAGCTTTTAGTGTTTACCCAAGTGCCTCCAAGATGTAACGTGGCTTGAGAGATAGTTACGGGTGGGCAGAGATGAAGAGTGAAGTTTCCTATTTCGTTTTGAAGTGTTTGGCTTGTTAGCGAGCTAAGGTTGAGCATTTGAGATCGGCAGGAGAGTTGCGACTTATGACCGTTCCAGAGTGGGAATAGGAGAAGATCTCCATGAATTTCATTATGGATCTACCCAGATCTAGTCGGGGGTATGACTCCATTTGGGTGATTGTTGTTCGGTTATGCTCAGTTTGCTCAGTTGTTCTTCGATAAGTTGTGCGTTTACACGGAGTTACTTCATGTGTTGTATCCAATAGAGGCATCCAGTTCACTAGCCGTCGTTGGCAGAAACTTCAGGAAGCCTTAGGTACTAGTTGAGCTTTAGCTCCGCTTCCCATCCGTAGGCCGATGGTTAGACAGAGCGGACTATACAGACTATGGAGGATATGCTTGTGCGTGCGTATTAATTATTTTTTAGCTATGGGATCGTCACTTGCCATTGATGGGGTTCTCCTACGATATCGGTTATCAGGAGACGACTCAGATGGCACCTTTCTAGACTTGTATGTTAGATTGTGTCGATTGCCAGTCTGTTTTACCGAGTCCGTGAGAGCAGGATTTTTGGACACCAGCTAGTCCAGAGATTCGGAGAGGATCCAGTTGGTTCAGGTCAGGATGAGAGCAGCCCAGTGCAGACAGAAGCCTTATGTCGACCGTCGTTGTCGCGGACTTGAGTTCGCAGTGGGAGATCATGTATTCCTACGGATTTTTCCGATGAATGGCATGTTGAGCTTTGGGAAGCTTAGTCCCAGATTGTAGGTCCTTTTGAGATCCTTTTGAGATCCTTGAGTGAGTTAGTACTATTGCCTTTCGTTGGCACTTCTGCCCAGATTTCCAAGTATTCATCCCTTATTCCTTGTGTCGATACTTCGCAAATACCTTCATGACCTTTCTCACATGATTCAGCACCAGACCATTTAACTAGGACGTGATCTTTTCGTTCACCAGCAGACGATAGTGATAGTGGATCGGCAGGTGGAGAAACTTCGGTCAAGGGTCTTGCCATCTGTGGAGGTTCTTTGGCGTAGCCCGTTTAGTAAGGAGATCACTTGGGAGGCTGCGAGCGAGATGTGGATAATTTGCGCTCATCTCTTTGATGGTATGCATAGTAAGAATTTTAAATTCGGGGACGAATTTCTTTAAGGGGGGAAGATTGTAACGTTTTAGAAATCGTTTAGGTGAATTTTCCGATATTAGATAAAATAAACTGTGTTTTTCCGTAATACCTAGAAGTGTTCTTTTTTCAGTATAGACTTAACTGCACCTAATTTAACTAGGAAATTGCTAGTTGCGGTATTTAGTAAGTCACTTGAAAATTTTAGTTCACTTAAATATTTTTCCTTAATTAAAATATTATTATTAGCTTTTAATTATGCACTTAATTAGTGGTAATTATATTTTTGATTGGGTTAATTATGCTAATATGAATCTATGCTAACTTAATCACAAGATTAAGCACTTTGACTTCTTTGCAAAATATCTAGATATTTTGGTGGATTTAAGGGGAAATTTAAGGATAAGAGGTGGCATATAAGTAATGGTTTTTAATTAAGCATTAATGTGTTTTAACCTAGATTTCTTCCACACAATTCCACAACATTCCCCACTCCTCCTTCATTTGGCTGACCCTTCTTGGCTGCCCATTTCTTTTTCTCACTCCATTCCACTCCTTCAAGCTCCAAAAAATCATCAAAAATCATTAAATAATCCTACAAACTCAAATATAAATCGATACCCATTATTCTTCAACCCTAAACAGGCTTGGATCTTCATGAAAGTTAGCATTTTTGTAACACCTTAGAATGTGTTTTGTAGCTAATTATATTTTAAGGTATGGTTTTTAATAAAAAGTTTACCAAACTAAGTTTTAAATATTTTATCCTATTTAATGTGTATTTTATTAGATTTTTGTTAGGCACACACACACTTGTGCATGATAACTAGGGTTGTTTTTGGGGTTAAACATGATTAGCAATCATGGTTAGCTAACCATTTGTCTTAAGTTAGTTTTATGATTAGTTTAAGAGTTATGGTTGTTAAAATAATAAGGGTTTTAAATTGATTTTCTTTGTTAGTTTGAGGTGTTGACTTTGAGAGAGAGAGAAGCATGGGCTTGATGGTGTGAGCCATTCCTCATTATGATGAAAGAGAAAGAGAATTGGGGGGGGGGGGTTATTGAGTGTTCCCTCATTTCTCACTCATTCTCTCATATTCTCTCAAACACACACTCACACACACACCCATCAGCATCTTCAGCAGCAGCCACAACAACAACAACAACAACAACAACAATAACAATAACAACAACTTCAGCATCATCATCATCATCATCATCATCTTCAGCAACAGCAGCATCATCATTATCATCAGCAGCAGCAGCAGGAGCAGCAGGAAGCAACAGCAGTAGCAGGAGCTCCAGCGACTTACAACAACTCCTTCCACTTCTTCACCTGCCTTCTAGGGTTCTTTAGGGTATATTTCCTTAACCTAATTTCCTAGTTTGCTTAGCTTGTATGGTTTAGCGTCGGTTTGTGTTAATTAGTGAGTTTAGTGCTAAATTATAGTGATTTGTGAGATGTTGTGACTAAGTGATGATTGTGTTGGTAAACCATACTTATTTAAGTGTTGTTAGGGTCACTTTAACTGAGAATTTCCCTAGATTACACTAAAATACCATAGGGTTTGCTTTTGTGCTAAATTATCGTTTTTATACGATATATTGGATATCTGTGATCTGCTTTTGACCCGTACCCTACAGAACAAAATTGAGGAAACTGGAGCATGTACACTAGGTATAGAGCGCACCACAAGAACACGAGCCACCCTCTCCCAACCCAGGCCGCAAATTTGCTCAATCTGGCCGCAAATTGCGGCCAGGAAGGGGAGTGGGGTGCTGGGGTTTTGGGAATGGTTGTCTGCAGTGTATTGTAGTGTTTTGGCATGTCTAGTTTTGTAAGATTTGACCTGTAGGAAAATCTGGGACTGTATATCGTTTTTGGTGTCCGTTTTGTTTGCGCGATACGCGCGATACGTGAGTGGGTTCTGTGATCCAGCGTATCGCGGCGTGTCGCGATGGTTTTAGACGCGTATACACACGATTCAGCGTATCGTGCACACGCGCGTTTAGTTCGCAACGCGAGTTTCTCGTTTTGGTTCGATATCGCGTTTTGCGGAATATTTGGCTTATATGTGATTTCCATGTCTTATTTGCAGGTTTGCAGGCAGGGACTATGGACACTGCTACAGGGGGGAGCAGATGGTAGGATTCACCTAGCGTGGAGTGTAGGTGAGTAGATTTAACATCTACAGGGGAATCGCCCGTATGGCGTTATGCGTCTGGACTAGGATTCAAATACCTGTCGCACATTCTACGTCATTGTAGAATTGCGCCTTTACTTTATTTCCTTGATATAGTTATACTGTGACTAGCAGCCGTAGGACACTGCACATATTATTGATGGTTCATGTTGCACGAGCACGGATTGTATGCTACACACACACCGTCAATAATTGCCATGTCACACACTACCCCTTATAGATACTATTGCTTGTCACACATGACATCTAGCTTACCGGTATACCTATAGTGTATCATACCTTTAGTGATAGGTACATTTACACCTTGCGATACAGCTACAGGTATACCTTTTACATATTTTACTTATACCGGGGGGATATCTTACTCATATTCTTCTTATACCCAGGGGGTATACGACATCAGTTCCTATAGGTAGATATCTATACATTGCTACACCTGTATGTTACACACATATTCAGTTGCAATCATATATTTACCTTTACTGATGTTACTTAGTTGTACCTCATTGGTTTCGCATACATCTGGTTTTAGCTACATATTCTCATTTATATGCTCGCATTTCAGATATATCGCATATATTTATTCCTGGATTTGCGCATTGTTATTTGGATTTCACATGATGATTTCTGGATTTGGGAACCACGGGAGTTCATGAAATTATGCATACATTGAAAAACCCGGTTTCCTTGATATGATATTTGCGCAGCCACCATGAGATTTATCGGTTCTGATTATATACTCCATACGATGTGTGGTTGCCGTATGAGGGTACATGGTGGGGCCCGGTATGGTTCCCCTCGGCAAGAAGATCGATGGATGTTGCCGATTGAGCCTGGAGGCGGGCTAGTACCTACCAGTGACAGTACTAATGACTCGGCGGGGGTCATGGAGACACCGTTGGGAGTCATATACGTATGCATACGTCGAAAGGCGAGGGTCAGAGCTAGGCACTCGTGCTTTCGGGATAGCGTATGATACGTGATCAGGATTTCTGTGTCGATGCTTGGCACATGGTTTTCATGATATTTCTTTAACACCTTTGTATATATAACAGGGGATTTAGCCGTTGTTATATATACCCTTACACCAATATTAGTGGAATGGGACGCTAATATATGTGTATTGCCCTCATCATATTTATTTCTGTATATATACCTTTAGGATGTTAGATTCTTACTGGAGATTTGACTTGGGTTATTAGGTGATTCATTGAGATTGGATATTGGACATACCTATGTGATCGTTGATTTGTACATTCGGGATATAGGAGATTACTCGATATTGTACATTGAGGAGATGTGAGACTCATATGATGTGAGAGCCCAATGTGGGGGCTGATTTGAGGAATTGGGATTTGAGTGTCTTGATGGATTGTGATCCTACCACGATGACAGGATTCCGTGGATGACATATTTCACTCCATACCTCGTACCTTTTCACTTATGCACTGTTCCATGCATTAGGAGTACCTGTTAGTGTACCCTTATGATAGTTGCATATTTGCTTTCTCATATCCCTATTGCATAGTTATTGCATACTATTATCAGGTCATCATTGCTTCATATATTGATTGTACCTGCTAGTGTACTTACCTTTATTCAGCATTTGCCTGATATGTTATTACTGTAATCGCATATCTTAGATTCATGTTGTACGTGCATTCCTGCGATTACCTGCATATGTTATCTACTATTCACGAGTTGGCAACTCACCCCCGTTGTGCCACAGGTGTTTCAGGTTGTTCCCCAGAGTAGTCGAGGCAGGCTATTCCGCTTTTCATCTATTATCTTTTGCTACAGATACCGCATCAGCTCACAGTGCTATTTTGCTTAGGTGGGTTCTTGGTGGTTATCTGTATTTTGTATTGTACATTCGTTGTATATTGTACTCTCCATCTACTATTGTATTGTGGACTTAGAGACTTGGTGAGGACGTATTTGTATATTATTGTGGATTTGTTGTCTTTTATATACAGATTTCTCTCTAACTGTCTTTATTTCTTCTCTACGGCGTCGTATATTTATGATGTTATTGTTTTTCCGTCTTGAGATAGTTTTTACAAAAAGGGGGTGTTGCCAAATTTTAAAGAAAGAAAGTAAGACTTTTAAAGAATTTGGGTTGCGATTTCAAATGTTTCAAAACTTAAATTATCTTTTCCGTATTTTTATGGTTTAGACTTCTGGGTTTTGGCTTTCTTTTACTACGTTACGTCTTAGGGCGTTGCGTAGTATTCGGGCCGTCACGGGCCAATTTCGGGTCGTGACAATTTTGGAGGCTATCTTGGAATTCTTTTGCATGTTTAGAATCAAGTGGAGGAATAATTTCCTAACCCTAAGCTTCAGTTGTTGTTTAAATACCTTAATCTAGTTATTAGATGTTTTATTAAAGCTTTAACTAGCATGTTTTGAAATTCAAGAAAAGGTTTGTGAAGATCAAGTTAAGATTTTGATTAATTGTAATGGTTAAGTGAGTTGTTTAGACAAGGAAAACTTAACCTAATTATGAGGTTGTTAATTGTTATTTTCCTAATTGTCTAATTAAGCTTAAATGCAAACTAGATTTTAAAAAATCTTATTTGGGTGAGATTAAAATTCTAGTAAGGGTTTGGGTGGTTTAATGAAGCTATTATGTGATGATTGTGATCGCTAGAATGGTTTGAACTACTTGATATGAGCTAAAATGTTTAAAGGTTGCATACTAGGTTTTCGGTTAAATTAGGCGTGGGATTCTAAGGACGTTGCGATGTTATATATATTAGATTCCACGATATTTATTGTGTTGTGAATGCGAAATTTAGGATCGCGAGCAGGGACATCGGACGCTGCGAAGAAAAGGAAGCAGGTGGTCGGATTTACTTAGCTCGAGGTCATCGGTGAGTAGATTTAACATCTACAAGGGAATTGCCCGCATAACGTTATGCGTCTGGGCTGAATTATATGACATGATTATTAGTTACAAGTATTGCACATATAGAGATTGTGCATGAACTTCATTTTATATTATTACTTGTTGTGCTGGGACTTGTACCCATTGGACACTGCACTATTATTGACGGTTCATGTTGCACGAGCACTAATTGCATGCCACACACTCCGTCGATAATTGCCATGACACGCACAACCCATATACATATGTGATATTATATGGTTAGGGACATTGATACATGATCCTTAATTCCATTTTTGAATAAGAAAGATAGCATACACATATGCCTTGCTATGCCTACATGTTGTAGCTATACATATACCTATAGGGTATTACATCATTATTGACAGGTATATACACATATGAGATATAGCTACATGTACATCATGAATACATACTTACATGCATACCCACATGTAATTATATGTATGCCTTAGAGGCCATTACTGTACATGAGATGTATATTGTAGTGGATGCTGGGACATATATAGGTAGGACTTTCTTGCTTAACAAGATAGTACGCTATCTGGTTGCTCTTTATCTTAACATGTATACTTACTGTCTCTCTGTTACATGTTGATAAAACCCTTAGGATGTGTACTCGACTTGCAGGACTATGATGCAGATCATACTAGTGGGGCCTGGGTAGTCCATGAGTACATCCTTCAATGTTCATAGTCGTGGGAATACCGAGACGGGGCATCGATATTCCAGAGTAGACTAGCGTATATCTTCTCGACCCATGTGATGGGCGATGGATGATATGGGCGATGGATGATCCCATATCCATTGGTGTTTGACATCAGAGATGGTATGCGGGTGCTCAGTGGTGACTGGGTACACTGAACGGACTCGCCGAGAACTTCCAGATGGTATTATACCTCACGTCAGATGGCAGTTCTCTGGTGACACTGGTACAGCTTAGTCTGTTGGCCCGAGATCGTCATAGAGTCTTGTGTGTCTCCCACTGTGCTTTGATTTCCACCCTACCACGGCTCTACTGAGTCGTGCAAACAGGTGGTTTTTGGGTACAGTCTCGATTCACATAGAGGCAATGAGCGATAGGAGGGGATTCGTCTCTCCCGGTATTAGAGGTTGATGTTGCGCTATGCTCGACTGGCCATAACTGGAAATCCTTGGCCAGGGTTGTAGTGATTTACTGGTAAATGTTATCAGTAGTTTCACGCTTGTTATGGACCTTACATCGGCATGACTTATCAAGCTGCTGGGGTCTGACGTTTACCACCCCTAGGCGAGATATGCGACATATCAGACGAACAAACCGGACTGTGCGTTAAGTGTTACTGATTGGATTCGCAGGAGTGTGAGCAGGCTTGCTCGTTGATCTTCTGATCGCTCAATACCCGGGTGGCCATTACGTTTAGCAGACCGCTTGCGGCTTGTGGGTGATTGATATGATCACCACCTACTGCCGGCGTATTGACGAGTCTTTAGAGTCCTACACAGAGGTTTCCTGGCTCAAGCGAAATGAAATAGGAGCGCATATGAGATATGTGCGGGACCGAGATTAATACCAGTATGTGATACTGTATTTTATTCTCGCGATTTGTATCAACGGTCGGTTATATGAGATATAGCCGGGTTACCGAATCGAGTGTTGATTCGATATATTGATACACTAGATATTAGTCGGTTATATGCGATAAGACCGGATCGTTAAATCAAGTGTTGATTTAATGATTTAATGTATAATTATATATTTGATATATTACTTTACATTAACTAGTATTGGTTCACTTAAGATTGATTTTCTCACTTGATGTGCACAAGTTGTATATGTGATATATGTTTGTGCACTAGTTTGTATCATGATTGATGATACATGCAAACATGGGTGGGTGTGTGACATACACCATGTTAATTATAATTTAGGTTTTTATTTATCTTAATTATTCAAAATGGTGGCTTGTTTTGTCATGGATTGAAGCTTCATGAAGCTTGAAGCAACTTTGACAAAGTCCACTCATTTTGTCTTGATTAAGATATTCATTAACCAAACCATTATAATTAACTATGGTTTAGTCTCTACAAAGGTCAGCTCACCCATGGTTGCATTATGATAGACTTCGCTTGATTATTCTTTTCTAATAATTCATTTTTCTTTTCTTTCTTCTTCTTCTTCTTCAAGAAGAAGAAAATCTTGCTAGAAAATTATCAAGTGAAGAAACAAAGTGAGAAACCCAAATCCAAAGTGAACCCACTTCCTATTTCATCATCCTCTACTACTTGCCATTTAGTTTAGGGTGTTCTCTTCACAAAGTTCTTGAGCTAGTGTAGATGGAGCTTGAGTTTGAGTCTCCTCGACGTAGATCATTTTCGGCCTCGAAGTCAACGACCTAGCCCGCTCATTTCTCCGAGGAAACCATCACTCGAGTCCGGAATCTCGATGATCGCAGTGAAGGGACGTCAACACGGAGCTTTGGAAGTGAAGGACCGGATCTACAAAGGTTGCAATCCCTTTCACTTATTGTTAAAATTGTTTGCTTGCTAGTTTTCGCATAATCTCTAGTATACGATCTTGGTTAGGGTTGTTCGGCACGGCTAATTTTTTGAATCGGGCATGGTAGATGCCTTGTAGAACCTTGTTAGAGTGCCTAAGAACCCTACAGTGGTATCAGAGCCAAGCTAGAGCTTTAGACGATGTCTAGACGAAGTTTAAAGTCCGATCGAACCCGGAAACCCCGACGAATACCCTTCTCTGGATATTTTTTATAAATGTGATTGTTTATGAATTAAAAATGCTCAGAAAATTAAGCAGGAAAAACTAAGAATTACTGTGAAGTACGGCCCACTGAATCGTCTATATGACCGCGGAACCGCGGCCAAACCAAGGGTTTGGCGGCAGTTCCGCGGCCCAAATTATGACTTAGTCCCTCATACTTCATATATTTATTCTTAGGCCCTTTCTTGTCAATTTTTTCTGTGAATTTTTTAATTCCACTCAGGTGTTGAGTTTTCTTAGGGTTGTATTGGGGACTCGTTGATTCGATCGGATAATTTAACTTTGTTTAGTTTGTCCGTGTAATTTTTAGATCGTGTTAAAAAGTTCGACCGGATATCAATAACTCACTCTTTCCTCTGCTGGAAAATTTCCAAGCGTTGGATTTTTCCGTAGTTTAAGAACGTTCTAAGTCGTTCAAGTAACGCGATGGACCCTCTAGAAGACAACAAACCTTAACTCGATTATGTGACCGTCTTGAACTGCCTTTTGAACCTTAGGGTTTGGGACAGTACGGCGTTGCCACATGTGAGGCGTTGGCTTGACCCTTCTACGGCTGGACCATTGGTACTGTGGCATGTGATGGATGTTTTTAAACTCCCCTCAAGTGTTGAGAACTATTTGGGAAAACTTGGGTGTTTGATTATTCGATCGGAAAGTTTAACATTGTCTATTTATCTGGAAGGTGATACAATATTTGGAATCCACAAGTGTTATGAGATAACTAATTTAATTGTTATAAATCTAACACTTTAGTCTCATTTGATCGGTTGCCATGGGATTTTAATGTGATCAATAGTCCGTCGCAATCACGTAGCGTACGCGGATACTCGCCGGGTAAACTTAATAGATAGCCACACCCCATAGCCCCGACCAAGTGACTGTAGGAGAACACCGTAGCCAAAAGCATCCGTTCAGGTGCTCGCGACAGCGGTGTTCCGCCTTAGTGCACTTCGTCGACGGCATCCGGGGGTATGACCGTCTACTAAAGTTTGCGACGAGCATTCGATCAAGATGTCGGGAATCTTGTTGAATTGCCCAACTAGATATTGAAAAGTGTTTTCGATGATGAGACTAAAATGCGGGGGTTATAATTGTTAGGCATGCGATGTCTAAGGAATTCATTTGGTTAGGCATGCGATGTCTAAGGAGGTTGCGGATTCCAACTGTTGTAGTTTTACGCTTTCTTTTCTGCGACCGTAAGTGTAATATGTGGTGTATCGCCGGTTTCGTTGCTATACATCAACGACAATTGGGATACACATATTTACTTACGTTGTTAACATGTGATGTTATGTGTTGCTGGATATGTTATATTGGATTGTCGTGTTTGAATAGCCGGGTTTTTTTTATGTGAGATGAGAGTTTTTCTTTTTTCATTCATGTAAAATTCATTGTATGTAATATTCTTTTATTGGGGCACTTCCGGGCTGAGGATGATGTCACCATTGTATATTATTTACTTTTCCGCACTAGGATAGACCCAGGAGGGGAGCACAAGTAACCGGGTTCTAGGGTCCAGTGGGAGACCATCTCGAGGAGTCGAGTCCGGGTCTCCTAACTCTAGAATTGGTAGGGTTACTTGCCGCTCTCGTAGGGGTCTAGCGGTGTGGGATTGGCTATTCATCATGACCGTGGAATCCGTGTTTTATACAGGCTCAAAATAAAACACAGACGTCCAAGTATATCCAATATTTCATATGATATTTTCTGCTGCGTTATCTGTGATGTGATCATGTGATATGTTCAGATAGATATAATATATTATATAGACGTTGCTTATATTTTACACCCGCGCTAGCCCTGCCCCGCTCTGCCGTTAGTTACCTAACCTAACGGTGCAGACAGGACATCGAGGCGAATGCGGATGGCATAAGTGTACGTTGTATTTATCTGTGATGTTTAGGTGGACTTAAATGATGGGACATTCATTAATGAGATTAATGAAAGAAAATAAACGTAAAAGATGTTGTGGAATCGAATTTCAAAAAATTAGGTAGCTCTAGTTGTTGCTTTGCATAGCGGTGTTCCTTGTAGAACATCCATCACTTTATTCGATAAGGAAAGAGCCGAGATCCCTTCACCGGGAGTGACCTCTTTAGCAATAACTAGCAGATGCTACAACCTTCGGTTTGTCTTTTGATTGCTTTTCTAGTTCTTGCTTTGCATATTGGTATTGTGAATATCCTGCACCTCATTCGATGAGGAAAGAGCCGAGATCCCTTCACCGGGAGTGACCTCTTTAGCGAAACTAGCAGAAGCCTAAAAAACACTCCATTTAAAACCATTTGATTCTGCAACGAGATCAAGTTCAAAGCGTTAAAGGTTTTCTTAAAAACCATCTGCAACACTCCGTCATTTTAGGAAGTTGAGTACTTAGTATTCGTGCTGTGTTTGTTGACCTTAGTTAAGGCACAGTGTACGGTAGCTAAGTGATGTCTTCCTACACCGTATATGATGCGATTAGTTAGGATAGTCGTGTGACTTTGTTGACCTTAGTTAAGGGTCATGTGGGTGGGTCTAATTAATCACGAAATGACGGGTGGAACTTGACTAGTGCTTATGATTTGTTGACCATAGTTAAGGTCATAAGTGCTAGGGGTAAAAACCTTTATCGGGAGTTTCAAGTGTTGAAATTTGCATTGAGATTGCATACCTTCTATATGATAGTTGGATCCTGATACCCACTGCGAGTAATTGTTATTCCTATGAGAGTTTTGCAATTTACAATTAGCCGATCAAGTAGGTGTCTAGAAAGGTGTCAACGGGGTTACGCCCTTGGGAAAACGAGATTTATTTTAATTAGGTCCGTGCGAAAGCACGGGGAACCTCCCTCAAAGTACCGGCACTGGCCTTGCTGAAAGATTGGCGAACTTGTAGAGTGTAATTAATCCCGGCTAGTCTTTCCTTTTAGGGTTTGAAGGAAGATTTGATAAAAACAGTGGGAGCCATCCTGATTAGATAAAATATATAACCAATCTAATCTTGCAAGAGCGCACGCAGAGTGTTTTCTTCTCTCTCTCTCCAGATAGCGACCATGTCACGCCTTAATCAAGATAATAATATGGATGTATTGACCCAACCCGCTTGTTATACTGAGCTGAGGAATGTTGGTCCCGCTCCAACTTATAATTGTTATAAGACAGAGCAGGAAATTGGGGATTACCAGAATTCCCGTACCGCCCAAATGAAGAAAGTGCATGATGATGCATCTTCTTCGGGTGTGTTCATTACATAGAACTGTTTCTCAGTATCCTTTACGTCCTGGGTATGAGATACCGGATCAGGATCCCACATATGTAATCTGTTACATGGGCTACAGATAGGTAGAGAACTGAGAACGGGTGATAAGTTTCATGAGATGGAAACGGTGCAAGTGTTGCAGCCAAGTCTGTTGGTCACTATCACCCTGTATTACCAGAATAAATTGATTATGAACGAATGTTATTAGATACCGAACCTGATATACAACATCATATCTGTCTCTTTTTTATTAAAGAAGGATATAATTTTGTATTTTTGAATAATGTTTTGAACATTTCCTATATCTAGAGTTGATCGGTTCAGGCACGTTATCTAAAAGCATAGACGTTCTAAATCAAACCACAGTTCTTAACGTACAGAACACGCACAAGAGGAAGAGTTCAGAAATGAACGATTCCTTCTTGAGGTATTGTAGACGAGGTCATATCAATGTGACTCGACTAGCTGAAGTTACATTTAGATGCATATTTAAATTAGTTTGAATTTACATCTTGTGAAACTTGCCGGTCATGTCACAGAGATAAGATGACCACAGCTCCGTTTATTGGAAACAGAGAAAGAGTTAGTGAACTCTTGGGACTGATACATAGTGATGTATGAAGGTCCCCTGTCTGCAGATGCCAGGACTGGTTCCTTATACTTCCTTACATTCAATGAGAATCTCTGAAGATTCGGACACATGTTCCTGTTGAAACAAATGTCTGAAACTTTTGAGAAATTCAAAGAATGTAAGATAGAAGTAGAGAACCAAAACCGGGTAGAAGTATTATGTCCTTTGATGTGATCAAGGAGGAGAATACTTGAGCACGGAATTCCTGGATTATTCTAAAGGAGAATGAGATTCTCTCTCAACATTATTCCTCCGCATACACCACAGCACGTCGGCGTATCGGGGCGGAGCAATCACACACCCTATTTGATATGGTGCGCTCTATGATGAGTATTACTGAGTTTCCTATTTCCTTTTAGGGAGTTATGCACTTGTGAAGTTGCATACCTATTGAATAGGGTTCCGATCAAATCTGTTGCCTACCACTTCATATGAAATGTGGAAAGGGAAGAGCCCATGTCTTAAGTTTGTTATGATTTGGGGTTGTCCAGCCTATGTCTAAAAGCATAATCCGGACAAGCTCGAGGCAAAGTCAGTTCTGTAGAAGTTTGTTGGATATCCCAAGCATACGCAAGGGAATATCTTCTACCAAACCGAGGAACAAAAGATGTTTTGTTTCTCAATATGTCACCTTTGTGAAAGGGAATTTCTTGTGAAGAAATTAATGGTCATAAGGTAGAACTGGAAAGAGTTCCATCTATAAAAACTGCAGCTAATGATTTGGTAGAACCAAAAGATTCAATAGTAACCAACGAACCTCAGCCTCTCTGCCGATCTAGTAGGGTTACTCACCCACCTGAGAGATACTTTGAGTTTCTCTATGACAGTGGGAGTGAGGAATGCATCATGAGATGATGACCCAACTAGTTTCGAGCTGGCCATCAGGAGTGGGACTCTGGAAGAATGGCTGGATGCTTAGTAATCTGAGATAGAATCCATGTACACCAACAAAGTATGGACTTTGGCTGCTGTATCTGAAGGGTTAAATCCCCATCAGGAGCAAGTATATCTTGAGAAGATTACTTGGTGTAGATGGAAAAGTTGAGACTTTCAAAGCTAGACTTGTTAATGGTTTTCGTCATCAACCAGGCGTGGATAATGATGAAACCTTTTCCAGTGGCTGTGCTTAAGTCCATCTAGATCCTACTTGCCACGGCTACATACCATGACTACGATATCTGGCGGTTGGGTGTCATGATTGCTTTTCTAAATAATGATTTAGAAGAGAGTGTCTATAAGTACACAGCTAGAGGGCTTCGTTGGCAATGGGAGCAGCGGAAACGTGTGCAAGATGCTTTACAGGATAAAGAAGGTATCACGGAGTTGGAACGTCTGTTTTGATGTGGTAGTCAAAGTGTTTGACTTCATCAAAATGGTAGATGAACCTTGTATATACAAAAAGGTAGTAGAGAGTAAGGTGGTGATCCTTGTAGAGTACGTGGATGCCATACTCTTGATAGGAAAAGAGTTTCCTATGCTACGCACGGTCAATATCCTCTTATCACAAGGATTCTCCAAATAGGATAAAGGTGATACCTCCTAAATCCTGGGTTTTGGATCTATGAGATAGATCTAAATGGATGTTAGGATTCTCACTAGGTGTAGTAAGATGGTATCAATGGATCCTGGGGAGAATCACTGGAAAGGTTCCACGGTGAGAAGGACGACTGAATGTCAGTCGTAGGCATTGTCTTTACCCTCAGTGGAGGGACGGTATGTTGGAAGAGTTCCAAGCTGAGATACCGTGGCAAACGAGATGATAAAGGCTGGTGACATCGCTATCAAAGATACTACCAAAGAGGAAGTTTGGGTGTATATTAGTTCATGAGATGAACTAGGTTCCAACCATTGTGTGACAATGGAAGTGTGGCTTTGGCCCAGGAACCCCGGTCCCATCAGTGACCCAGACATATTTTGAGGCAGCATCACCTGAACAAGGAGATAGTTGATCTCCAGGGTGATCGAGGTTAGGAGAGTAGACTCAGAGGACAACACGGCGGATCCACTCACAAAGGCCTTTTCCCAGAGAGAGACTTATATGGGATGGTTGAGTATGAGATACTGCAACCACTGCTACAGATGGCCCTAGTGCAAGTGGGAGATTGTTAGTTATATGTATGCCCTAGAGGCCATTACTGTACATGAGATGTATATTGCAGTGGATGCTGGGACATATATAGGTAGGACTTTCTTTCTCGACATGATAGTACGCTATCTGGTTGCTCTTTATCTTAACATGTATACTTACTGTCTCTCTGTTACATGTTGATAAAGCCCGTAGGATGTGTACTCGACTTGCAGGACTATGATGCAGATCATACTAGTGGGGCCTGGGTAGTCCATGAGTACATCCTTCAATGTTCCTAGTCGTGGGAATATCGAGACGGGGCATCGATATTCCAGAGTAGACTAGCGTATATCTTCTCGACCCATGTGATGGACGATGGATGATCCCATATCCATTTGTGTTTGACATCAGAGATGGTATGCGGGTGCTCAGTGGTGACTGGGTACACTGAACGGACTCGCCGAGAACTCCCAGATGGTATTATACCTCACGTCAGATGGCAGTTCTCTGGTGACACTGGTACAACTTAGTCTGTTGAACCGAGATCGTCATAGAGTCTTGTGTGTCTCCCACCGTGCTTTGATTTCCACCCTACCACGGCACTACCGAGTCATGGAAACAGGTGGTTTTTGGGTACAATCTCGATTCACATGGAGGTAATGAGCGATAGGAGGGGATTCGTCTCTCCCGGTATTGGGGGTTGATGTTGCGCTATGCTCGACTGGCCATAACTGGAAATCCCTGGCCAGGGTTGCAGTGATTTACTGGTAAGTGTTATCAGTAGTTTCACGCTTGTTATGTACATTACATCGGCCTGACTTATTAAGCTGCCGGGGTCTGACGTTTACCACCCCTAGGAGAGATATGCGACATATCAGACGAACAGACCGGACTCTGCGGTAAGTGTTACTGATTGGATTCGTAGGAGTGTGAGCAGGCTTTCTCGTTGATCTTCTAATCGCTCAATACCCGGTTGGCCGTTACGTTTAGCAGAACGCTTGCGGCTTATGGGTGATTGATATGATCACCACCTACTGCCGGCGTATTGACGAGTCTTTAGTGTCCTACACAGAGGTTTCCTGGCTCAAGCGAAACGAAATAGGAGCGCATATGAGATATGTGCGGGACCAAGAATAATACCAATATGTGATACTGTATTTTATTCTCGCGATTTGTATCAACGGTCGGTTATATGAGATATAGCCGGGTTACCGAATCGAGTGTTGATTCGATATATTGATACACTAGATATTAGTCGGTTATATGCGATATGACCGGATCGTTAAATCAAGTGTTGATTTAATGATTTAATGTATAATTATATATTTGATATATTACTTTACATTAACTAGTATTGGTTCACTTAAGATTGATTTTCTCACTTGATGTGCACAAGTTGTATATGTGATATATGTGTGTGCACTAGTTTGTATCATGATTGATGATACATGCAAACATGGGTGGGTGTGTGACATACATCATGTTAATTATAATTTAGGTTTTTATTTATCTTAATTATTCAAAATGGTGGCTTGTTTTGTCATGGCTTGAAGCTTCATGAAGCTTGATGCAACTTTGACAAAGTCCACTCATTTTGTCTTGATTAAGATATTCATTAACCAAACTGTTATAATTAACTATGGTTTAGTCTCTACAAAGATTAGCTCACCCATGGTTGCATTATGATAGACTTCGCTCGATTATTCTTTTCTAATAATTCATTTTTCTTTTCTTTCTTCTTCTTCTTCTTCAAGAAAAAGAAAAGCTTGCTAGAAAATTATCAAGTGAAGAAACAAAGTGAGAAACCCAAATCCAAAGTGAACCCACTTCCTATTTCATCATCCTCTACTACTTGCCATTTAGTTTAGGGTGTTCTCTTCACAAAGTTCTTGACCTAGTGATGATGGAGCTTGAGTTTGAGTCTCCTCGACGTAGATCATCTTCGGCCTCGAAGTCAACGACCTAGCCCGCTCATTTCTCCGAGGAAACCATCACTCGAGTCCAGAATCTCGATGATCGCAGCGAAGGGACGTCAACACGGAGCTTTGGAAGTGAAGGACCGGATCTACAAAGGTTGTAATCCCTTTCACTTATTGTTAAAATTGTTTGCTTGCTAGTTTTCGCATAATCTTTAATATACGATCTTGGTTAGGGTTGTTCGGCACGGCTAATTTTTTGAATCGGGCATGGTAGATGCCTTGTAGAACCATGTTAGAGTGCCTAGGAACCCTACACCACATACTTTGCTATAGCTACATATACCCCTAAGTGGTATTGTATTTGTCATTTGACATTTAGACGTTGATTGTTGTGCTATTATGCTTATGAAATGCATCATACATACCTTCTTACATGTAGATACAAATATCTTGCCATAGTTACATGTACACCTCATATGATGCTGCACTTGATTTCGGAGGAATTGGGAACCGCATGATATATTTTAAAACTGGATTCATTTAAAAGAGCGGCCTTTCCTTAATATGCCCATATTGCTGTTTTATGTTGCATATATCAGATTTCATGGATTTATGCATTGAGATATGGATTTCATGTGATTTACGGATTTGAGAACCGCGGGGATATTTCAAGAAATGTGTATTGTTTTGAAAAACCCAGTTTCTCTTGATATGATATTTCAGTGCGTCCACTATGAGTTTTCTCGGTTTTGAGACTTGTGTTAGAAACCCGATGCGAGGAGTGGATGGGGCTGTGTTGCGGGTTGATGGTGGACCCGGTATGGAACCCCGGGGCAAGAAAGGTATGTAGATGGATTTAGCCGATGAGCCTGTTAGTGTATATGCCCTAGGGGCCATTATTGTATCATACTAGTTTGTATATTACTTAATGGAAGCTTGGGATATTCACAGTTATATAACAGTCTTGCTAAACATGGTAGTATGCTACTTGGTTTCATCTATCTTAATATGTGAGTATACGTATTGATAGAGCTCTTAGGATCTTGCTTGACTACCAGCGTTGTGATGGCAGTCACACTAGTGGGGGCTGGGTAGTCTAAAAGCACATCCTTTTACAGGTCCCTAGTCGTAGGATTATCGAGACAGGGCATCGATACTCCGGAGTAGACTAGTGTGTACGCTTCTCATCCCAGTTGGGGAGATGGTCTGTCCCACAGCCGTCAGTACGTCGTACTGGAGATAGTATACAGGTGCTCGTTGGGTTACGGGTACACCGGACAGGACTCACGGGGAACTGTTGGTTGGTATTATACCCGTCGTCAGTTAACAGTTCCCTGGTGACATGAGTACAGCATAGTCCGCAGACTTGACACTGCAACTTCGCCTCGAGTGTGTCCCACTGTTCTTAGATTTCTACCCTACCACGGCTCAAAGGAGTCGTGCAAACATGTAGCAGTTGGGTGCAGAACCGAGCACTTGGAGGTAGTGGCGGTTAGACAGGATTCGTCTCTCCCGGTATTGGGAGTTGATATCACGCTGTGTCAGAGAGCCATTACGCAAAGTCCCTGGCCAGGGAAAGCGAGATTTACTGGTAGGTTCCAGTTGTTTTCTCAGGGTGTAATGGGCTACGCTCCGACACGACTTATACCGCTATTAGGGGACTGACGCTTGCCGCCCCCTAGGCCCGATATGCGATAGTCTTAGACGAACAGACCAGACTGTACGGAGATTGTCACATCAGACTCAGTAGGAGTTCGGATGGGTTTCCTCATCGGCCTTCTTATCGACATCTACCTGGAGTCCGTTACGTACAGCTAGTGCCGCTTGCGGTCTGTGATTAAACCCACTACCAGCGTAGTAGTCGAGTCTTTAGAGTCCCACACAGAGAGTTTCCCTGCTCCGGGCAAAACGATATAGAGGTCGTATGGTTTTACGACGAGGGTTCGGACGCATACGTGTGTTTACGCACGTACGACATTCGGACAGTTTTTACAAGCCGGCTTTGGTTTAAGCCAGTTTCTAGTATCGGGTTATTGGATTTATACAATCTAAAGTTTTTCCGGGTTTTCACGGATAGGAGGGGCGTTCTCGTAATTTCGCGGGAAGCTTCTAGAAGGAAGGTGACTTGAGGGTTAAGGTGCCATAAGCATTAATTGATTTTGTGACTCATGAGATGAATCATTCAAGTGAGTTAATGAAGCATTTATTGCTTAATGACTCACTTGATGATTCATTGCACATATTAAATGAAGCATGATGATAAATCATTTGGTTTATATTATTTGATATTTTATATGCTTCATGATATATTAGAAGTGAGAAACAATTTCAATTCAATTATCATTCTCACCTTCTCTCTCCTCAAGCTCTCTCTCTTCAAACCCTAATCCACCCCTCTCATGTGTTGAGACCAAGGATTAGTAAAGACTATTTAATCCATAACACTTCTCTATATCACCTAGGTTACTTAGATTAGCAGTTTAAGAAACCTAGTTACCTCAAGTTAGAGGTGAAGCTTGGAGTATAGCTCTCGGGTGGATCATCTATTACGTGGAAGAGGCCGAGAAGGATGTGGATAACGAAAAGGAGAAGGACACGGTTCATTAGGTATAATCACTTATCATAGTAGTTCATAACTTCTATGTTTCTTGTTAGTTATAGTTTAGCAAAGATTGTCGGTTAGTCGATGTTTACGCAATGAACAAGATCGTTTTTCATTATTCCGCCTCCCCGCAAGTCGTGGAGTATTGCACATCGACTTACAGTGGTATCAGAGCCTCGCTAAACAATAATTAACTCATTAGCAAAGTCGTATGAATTTCGAACGCAAAATGAACCGAAAAAGACATCGATATCACTAAGTTTCTGTCGAATTTAAAACAGGCTCTAAAAATTTTTCAGGGACCTGCAGAATAACCTACAGAGAAATATAAGAACACTGATAAAAATTGGGTTCATGAATCGGCCATACAGCCGCGGAACCGCGGCCGATCCCACCGATCCGCAGCGGATCCGCGGCCGAGTTGGAGCCGATTCAGCCCAAGTTTCTCCAGTAACTCTTCTGTGATATTTTTGTGTTTTCTGGAATGTTTATTTTTCTGCTCAAGTCTCAGGTGCACAGAGAAGTTTCAGAGTAGAATCTAAAGTGTTTGCTCAATCGAAATCTTACGATGTTTAGTAATTTGATTATATCTGTGATTGTATAATGTGTTCGTAAACCTCCCATAACTGCTAGTATGTCGGTTGGCAGGGGGTTGCACATTTCTGTAATGGTTTTTATTGTTTGTGGTTGTGAATTGTATTGGACTGTTGTGATGATTAGCCGGGGTTTGTGATGGGTTGTTATATTCATTCATTCAAAGAAATTGTAATATGTTGTAATATTATTTTGCGGGGTACATCCAGGTTGCGGTTGTAACCACCGTTGTATTATTTCATTTTACTGTTTTTGCTCTTAGAATAGACCCAAGGTGGGGTGCACAATCTACCGGGTACATTGAAGTGTTTAGTGGCCTACTCACGTTGTTGAGGGAGACCGCTTCACTTCTGGTATTTGACGGGTAGTTTGCCGTACCCGTAGGGGTCTAGGGTGGGGTAATGGCTATTCATCACAACTGTGTAATCCGTCTTTTGTTGCAGGCTCTAAACAAACGCGGATTGCTTGCAAATCCAATAATGTTCATATGAGATCTGGAATGCCTATTATTATGTCTGACGAATGTACAATATCTATATATGATAGCTATTTAGACGTCACTTATGTTTTATACCCGTGCTAGCCCAGCCCCCGCTCTGCTATTAGTTAAGTAACCTAACGGGTGATGACGGGACCCAGTGGCGAATGCGGATGGCATAAGAGGACGTTGTATTTTCGTTGTTTTCTGCAATGATAGGTTAATGATGGGACGCATTATTTTTAATGCAAAGAAAATAAACCAAATGATGAATCGTTGGAACAATTTAAAAGAAACCATTCGGTTATTTTAAAGCAGATGATATTTTTAAATTGCGGAGCTTTAACCACTCCTTTTAAAAGCTATCAGGTTCCTTCGGTCATATCAAGTTCACTATGTTCACGGTTTCGCCAAAACCATTCGTAGCCCTCCGTCATTTCATTTGGGTATTCAGTAGTATTCAAGCTATGTATTTTGACCAACGCCAAGGCATAGTGTTTGGTAGCTACTGGGTATTCATTTGTTGTATAGATAGATGAGTTAGTTTGGGACAGTCGTATTATCATTTTGGCCAATGTCAAGGATATGTACGGATGGGTTCAAATTAACAAGATAATGATGGGTAGAACTTGACATGTGACTTATGACATTTTGACCAACGCCAAGGTCATAAGAGCATGGGGCAAAAATTAATATCGGGAATTTCTAAAGAAACTGAAATTTGCAAAGAGATGCATACCATTTGGAGTTTGATGAATGTTGGTAGGATTCCTTCAACATTATCATACGATGATATTTGGTTCCCGATCCTACTGTGAGTATATGCTACTCATCAGGAGATTCGTCACTTAACGATCAATGCTATAAACCAAGTAAGTGTCAAGAAAGGTATCAGCGGGGTTACGCCCCCAGAGAAAACAGGTTATTTAATTAAGGAACTTCGCGAAAGCGTTGGAAAACCTCCCTCGAAGTACCGACACCAGCCTGGCTGAACGGTTAAGCAAGTATTGTACAGTGAGAATAGTCCTGGCTAATTCTTCTTTTATGGTTTGAGGAAGGATGCGAGAAACAGTGGGAGCCATCCAGTATAGATAAATTAAAAACCACTCTAAACATGCAAGAGCATCAAGCTAAAGTGTTTCTTCTCTTTCTCCTACTTGCAGCGACCCTGAAAATGACTGGACTTAAGTTACTTTTATAGAAAAATATACCGACAGGGCCAAACTATAAAGATTGGCTGCGGAAAGTCAAAATGGCTTTGACCTATGACAAATTGGGGTACGTCCTCACCGCTAAGGTGTAAGTCCACGTTGCGACCCCCGGTTCTTACGGGGAGACGGAAACGGTATAAAAATCAAATCTTTATCGCAAGGGGCAACATGGACTAAACAAAGTCGGGATCTTTTCCTAAACTAAAACTAGCAAACTTGCTAAAGAGAATTAGCTACTCGGATGAAGATGGTTATACCTAAACTTGAACTCCTTCTTCTTCAAACTTTTGTAGAGGTTGATGGTTCTCTTCTTGTCTCCTTCTTCCGTCGAAGATGGATCCACCTCGAGGGTTCAACCTTTGGGCTCTTTCTCGAACTTGGAGTGAACTAGAATCTCCGGCTTGCTAAACCCTTGATCCTAGAGTGAGTAGAGAGTGTCTAAGGGGTGCTTTTCTTTTTAAAGAGAGGGATTCTCAACACATGAGAAGGGTTCTCTTTTGCTAGAGGAAGAAGAAGATGAAGTGAGGAGAGAGAATGGTTATGAAAGAATGAGCTCTCTTTTTCCTTTTTGCAACCATATCAAAAGAAAAAGAATTATCTAATTAGTAATAATAATTGAAATGAGAATAGTTGATGGTTGTTTTGGAATGACCACTATCATACTTCATTAAATGAATGTTGGCAAGAATCAAGGAGCATCCTTGCTAAATAATGATGATGGTCAAACATTCAACCATGGTGAACAAGTCAACCATGGTCAACAAGTCAACAAAACCAACCATAACATAATTCCATTTAATTACTATTATTAATAGATATCTCACATATTCATTAGGGTTTGGAAAAAAAAAGACGACTGTCAACTGTGCATGCGCACCCGTTCCGAAACCCTAATGAAAAACCTCTTCTTCCGCCTCAAACAACTGTGCATACACACCTGCATCCTTGTTCCGAGGAACATGAATACTGAGAGATAAAAGCAACCCCAAAACATATACCGGTATCTGACTCAAACCAGAGCCAGCCAGTAATATCCGTCAGGACTCCAAACATGCACAAGTGCGCGGATGAGAACGAACCCTGTCGCAAAACCATGTGACCTCTACTCTGTTTTGCCCAGAGGTGAATACCCTCTGTGTGGGACTCTAAAGACTCGACACTACGCTGGCAGTGGGTTTAACCACAGACCGCAAGCGGCACTAGCTGTGCGTAACGGTTCCCAGGTAGATGCCGACAAGAAGGCTGACGAGGTGAAACCCCATCGGTACTCCTACTGAGTCTGAATGTGACAGTCTCCGTACAGTCCGGTCTGTTCGTCTGATACATCGCATGTCGGGTCTAGGGGGCGGTAAAACGTCAGTCCCCTAATAGCGGTACAAGTCGTGTCGGAGTGAAGCCCAAAACACCCTGAGATAACACTGGAAGCCTACCAGTATATCTCGCTTGCCCTGGCCAGGGACTACTTGTGTAATGGCTCTCCTAGACACAGCGCGATGTCAACCCCCAATACCGGGAGAGACGAATCCTGTCTAACCGTCACTGCCTCCAAGTGCTTCGGGACTGCACCCAACCACCACCTGTTTGCACGACTCCTTTGAGCCGTGGTAGGGTAGTGATCAAAGTGCAGTGGGAACACACTCGAGGCGAAGTGCCAGTGTCAAGTCAGCGGACTAAGCTGTACTCATGTCACCTGGGAACTGATAACCGACGATAGGTATAATACCAACCTGTCAGTTCCCGACGAGTCCTGTCCAGTGTACTCGTAACCCAACGAGCACCCATATACTATCTCCAGTACGACGTACTGATGGCTGTGGGACAGACTATCTCCCACACTGGGATGAGAAGCACATACGCTAGTCTACTCCGGAGTATCGATGCCCTATCTCGATAGTCCTGCGACTAGGGACCTGTATAAGGATGTGCTTATAGATTACCCAGCCCCCACTAGTATGACTGCCATCACAACGCTGGTAATCAAGCAAAGATCCTAAGGGCTCCACTAATGCGTATAAGTGATATACTAAAATAAACACAAGTACATAATGAAGTAGAAACAAACCAAGTAGCATACTACTATATTGAGCAAGATTGTTTATACAAGGTGAATATCCCAAGCTTCCATTAAGTAATATACAAACTAGTATGATACAGTAATGGCCTCTAGGGCATATACACTAACAATCTCCCACTTGCACTAAGGCCATGTACTGGCGTATCGAAGACCTATCATCTCGATCAGCCGCTCGAACTGAGTCTGGGGTAGGGCCTTGGTGAATGGATCTGCAGTGTTCTCTTCTGAAGCAACCCTCCGAACCTCGATCTCCTTGCGATCCACGATCTCCCTGATTAGGTGATACCGCCTCAAGATGTGCCTGGATCTCTGATGGGACCTGGGTTCCTTTGCTAAAGCTATAGCCCCGTTGTTGTCGCAATACAGAGGTATTGGGTCAACAATGGACGGAACCACCTGAAGTTCTTTTAAGAACTTCCTCATCCAGACAGCTTCTTTTGCGGCATCAGATGCAGCAATGTATTCCGATTCCATCGTCGAGTCTGCAACGGTTTCCTGTTTGGAACTCTTCTAACACACCGCCCCTCCATTGAGGGTAAAGACAAAACCCGACATGGACTTGGAATCATCCTTGTCACTCTGGAAGCTAGAGTCAGCAAAGGCCTCGATCTGGAGGTCTTTTCCGCCATACACCAAGAACATCTCCTTAGTCCTTCTCAGGTACTTGAGAATGTTCTTTACCGCTATCCAGTGTTTCTCCCCAGGGTTTGACTGATACCGGCTTACCACACTCAGTGCATAAGCTACATCCGGTCTGGTACACAACATCGCATACATTATAGAGCCTACCGCAGAAGCGTAGTGTATAATAGACATGCGATCCCTCTCCAAATCAGTCTTGGAAGACATCTCTTTAGAGAGGGTGATCCCGTGACAAGCCGGTAGGTTACCGCGCTTGGAATCTTCCATACTGAATCTCTTCACTATGGTGTCGATGTACCTGGACTGAGAAAGTCCTAATATCCTCTTGGATCTATCACGATGGATCCGGATCCCCAGGATGTATGAGGCATCACCCAGGTCTTTCTTGGAGAACCTGTGTGACAAGAACCCCTTGACAGATTGTAGCATAGGAATGTCATTTCCTATTAAGAGAATGTCATCCCCGTATAAAACGAGGAATACTACAGTTCTCGCTACAAATCTACTATAGATGCATGGTTCATCTGGATTTTTGATAAAGCCAAATTCCTTGACCGTCTCATCAAAATAGATGTTCCAACTCCGCGATGCCTGCTTTAGTCCATAGATGGACTTAAGCAACTTGCACACCTTTCCGCTGCTCCCACTCTGAATGAAACCCTCTGGCTGATCCATATAGACACACTCCTCTAAATTTCCATTTAGAAAGGCGGACTTTACGTCCATCTGCCAAATCTCATAATCGTGGAAGGCAGCAATGGCAAGAAGGATCCGAATGGATTTCAGCATAGCCACTGGAGAAAAGGTTTCGTCATAGTCCAAGCCAGGTCTTTGACGGAAACCCTTTGCTACAAGTCTAGCTTTATAGGTCTCAACCTGTCCATCTACACCAATCTTTCTTTTGAAGATCCACTTGCATCCTACGGGTTTTACCCCGTCTGGAGCAATGTCCAACGTCCATACTTTGTTGGTGTACATGGACTCCATTTCGGTACGCATTGCATCCAGCCATTTTACCGAGTCAACGCTCTGAACGGCCTGTTGGAAGCTAGTAGGCTCATCATAATCTATGATGCAATCCTCTCTATCCCCGTCTATGAGAAAACCGCAGTATCTCTCGGGCGCATGAGACTGCCTACTACTCCTGCGGAGTGGCATAGGAATGTCCTGTTCTTTTGAACTTACTGGCTCTTCCAAGCTTTCAGTAATAGCTTGTGGTTCTGGAATTTCTTCCAGTTCTATTTCGTTCCCACATATCTGGGTTTCCAAAAACTCAGTTTCCAAGAAGCGGGCATGTTGAGAAACAAAAACCTTTTGTTCCTCAGCGGAATAGAATAGATACCCCCTGGAGTTCTTTGGGTATCCCACAAACTTACACTGTACTGAGCGTGCCTCGAGCTTGTCCACATGCTGTTTTTTTATAAAAGCTGGACATCCCCATATCTTAAGGTACTTAAGACAGGGTTTCTGTTAGTGTATATGCCCTAGAGGCCATTACTGTATCATACTAGTTTGTATATTACTTAATGGATGCTTGGGATATTCACCTTGTATATACAATCTTGCTCAAAATAGTAGTATGCTACTTGGTTTGTTTCTGCTTCAATGTGTACATGTGTTTATTTTTGTATATCGCCTATACACATTAGTAGAGCCCTTAGGATCTTTGCTTGATTACCAGCGATGTGATGGCCGTCACACTAGTGGGGCTGGGTAATCTATAAGCACATCCTTATGCAGGTCCCTGGTCGCAGGACTATCGAGACAGGGCATCGATACTCCAGAGTAGACCAGCGCATGCGCTTCTCATCCCAGTGTGGGAGACGGTCTGTCCCACAGCCGTCAGTACGTCGTACTTGAGATAGTATGCGGGTGCTCGTTAGGTTATGGGTACACTGGACAGGACTCGTCGGGAACTGACTAGTTGGTATTATGCCTATCGTCAGTTATCAGTTCCCAGGTGATATGAGTACAGCTTAGTCCGCTGACTTGACACTGTCACTTCGCCTCTAGTGTGTTCCCACTGTACTTTGATCACTACCCTACCACGGCTCAAAGGAGTCGTGCAAACAGGTAGTGGTTGGGTGCAGTCTCGAAGCACTTGGAGGCAGTGACGGTTAGACAGGATTCGTCTCTCCCGGTATTGGGGGTTGACATCGCGCTGTGTCTAGGAGAGCCATTACACGAGTAGTCCCTGGCCAGGGCAAACGAGATATACTGGTAGGCTTCCAGTGTTATCTCAGGGTGTTTTGGGCTTCGCTCCGGCACGACTTGTACCGCTATTGGGGGACTGACGTTTACCGCCCCATAGGCCCGCCATGCGATGTATCAGACGAACAGACCGGACTGTACGGAGAATGTCACACTCAGGCTTAGTAGGAGTTCAGATGGGTTTCGCCTCGTCGGTCTTCTTATCGGCATTACCTGGGGACCGTTACGCACAGCTAGTGCCGCTTGCGGTCTGTGGTTAAACCCACTGCCAGCGTAGTGTCGAGTCTTTAGAGTCCCACACAGAAAGCTTTTCGCCTTTAGGCAAAAGAGTAGAGGTCGCATGGTATTGCGACAGGTCGCATGGTTTTGCGACAGGGTTCGGTCACATCCGTGTACTTGTGCACGTACAGTGTCCGGACAGTTTATACTAGCGGGCTTTGGTTTAAGCCGGATCCTAGTGTACCTTATGGGATTGGATTTATCCAGTTTGCATTCGTGTTCCTCGAAACGCGGATGCGGGTGTGTATGCACAGTTGACAGGGAGGCACAGGCAGCGGATTCTCATTAGGGTTGTTGACAGTTGACCGTTGACTATTTGACTTTTTGCTCAACCCTAATGAGAATATGATATGTGATTAACTATTATATTAATTAAGTATTATGGTGACTTGGTTGTTGACTTTTGTTGACTTTGTTGACTTGTTGACTTTTGTTGACTTGTTGACCGGTTGACTAGGCTTGACTAGTTGACCATCATGATAACCATGGCTATCATTTCATGCCAAAGGCTTTTACTTGCTTTCTCACTTGTGTAAAATGAGTGCATGATATGATATGGTTATGGTTGCTTCAACCATCACATAAGACTTTTTTGATATGATAAGTTATGATTACTTTGGATTATGAGAGGGTGAGAGACAAAAGAGAGCCTCGTTCTTTCTTGCTCATTCTCTCTCTTGTTCTTGAGCTCTCTTGCTTTGCTCTCACCCTCATCCTCTTGCTCCCTCTCTTGACTCTATGGTTCATATCTCTCATGTGTTGAGAATCAAGAACCATAGATAAAATCCCATTCTAAATCTTCTCTACTCATTCTAGTTCACTAGGTTTAGCAAACCAAGTGAACTAGTTTCTTCAAAGAACGAAGAAGGAGCTAAAGGTTGGAGCTTTCAGGTGGATATATCTTCGGCGTACGGAGACGACGAGAAGGAGCCATCGGACCACCATCGGAGCTTGAAGACGAAGGAGTTCAAGACAAGGTAGGTATAACCCCCTAACCGAGTAGCTAGAAACTCTTAGTTAGGATGTTAGATAGATGTTTAACCAAGATCCGGGTTATAGGTCCATGTTACCACCTCCGTAAAAATTGTTATTTACCAAATTCCGCATTCCCGAAAGTACCGGGAGAGGCAGCATGGACTTACAGTGGTATCAGAGCCTAGTTAAACTCTATCTAGCATGTTAGCAAGTAACTAGAAGATCGATCAACGAAAAAGTCCCGAAACGAACCCCAAGAATTTCAAGTTTCTGTCGAATTTTTTACTGTTCAAAAGTTGATTATTTTAACACCTAAAATCGGCTCAGACTTTTCTGTGAATAACCACCAAAGATGGACCCACGACCAAGTCAAAGCGCCGCGGAAGCGCGGCGGGAGCACGCTCCCGCCGCGGATCCGCGGCCGAGTTGACTCGGCCGTGGTCAATCTTTGGTGCAGTGTTATTCTGGGGGTATTTGGGGATTTTTTGAATATATATTTTCTGCCCAGATTTTCCAGAACGAAAATTTCTTTTTGGGGTCCCGAAAATCCGTATTTTTGATCGAACTTCTAAAAGACTTAAGCTAACGGGTTTTTCTGTAATGTGATATTTGTATTGAACGTCTACTAATCGCTATATGTCGATTAGTGGGGGTTATACAAATCTGTGATCTGTAATGTGCTGGAATGTGTATATAAATATGTTGGATTGTCGCGGGTGAATAGCCGGGGGTTGTGAGACGAGAGTTTTCTTTTCTTGCAATTCATGTAAATTTGTAAATTGATGTAATAATTATTTGTATGGCCGCACAACCGGGTCGGGGTTGTAGCCGTCATTGTATAATTTCTTTTTACTGTTTTTGCTCCTAGGATAGACCCATGGAGGGGTGCACAAACTACCGGGTATGCCGAAGTGTCGAGTGGCCTACTCATGGAGATGAGGGAGGTTGCTACGCTTCGGGTACTTGGCGGGTAGTTTGCCGCACCCGTAGGGGTCTTGGGTGGGGTGTTGGCTATTCACCGCGACCGTGTAATCTGTTTTTGTTACAGGCTCGTACAAATTACAGATTCCTAGTATATCCAATGTATTTATCTGTGATCTGAAATGTTTATCATTGCAGTATATCTATATATGATATTATTTAGGCGTTGCTTATGTTTTACAGACGCGCTAGCCCAGCCCCCGCTCTGTCGTTAGTTAAGTAACCTAACGGGTAATGACGGGGCCCAGTGGCGAATGCGAATGGCATAAGCGTACGTCATATTTTGGTTGTTTTCTGCAATGGTAGGATTAAATGATGGGACGCATTAAAAGAACTAATGCAAGAATATCATGCATTAAAAGAACTAATGCAAGATAATAAACCAAGTTAAAGTCGTTGGAACACTTTCGAAAAACCACTCGGTTCTTTTCAAAACAAATTTTTAAAATACGGAGTTTGAGCCACTCCATTTAAAAGCTATCTCGTTCCATCGACTAAATCAAGTTCACTACGTTCACGGTTTTGCCAAAACCATCCGTAGCCCTCCATCATTTCAGTTAAATATTCGGTAGTATTCAAGCTATGTATTTTGACCTCACGCCAAGGCATAGTGATTGGTAGCTGCCGGATATTTATCTGTTGCATAGATAGAATGCGTTGGTTTGAGACAGTCATACTGCCATTTTGGCCTACGTCAAGGGTATGTACGGGTGGATTCAAATTAACCTGGATAATGATGGGACGAACTTGACATGTGACTTATGACATTTTGACCTCACGCCAAGGTCATAAGAGCATGGGGCAAAAATCCACATCGGGAGTTTCATAAGTACTGAAACTTGCTAGATTTGCATACCATTTGGAGTGTGATGATTCTGGTAGGATTCCTTCAGTTTCGTCACGCGATGATATTTGGATCCCGATCCTACTGTGAGTATATGCTACTCCTCGGGAAATTTCTCACTTAACGATCAATGCTATAAACCTAGTAGGTGCCTAGAAAGGTGTTAGCGGGGCTACGCCCCCAGGGAAAAGAGGTTCTATAATTAAGGAACTTCGCGAAAGCGTTGGAAAACCTCCCTCGAAGTACCGACACCGGCCTGGCTGAACGGTTAAGCAAGTATTGTACGGTAGGATTGATCCTGACTAATTCTTCCTTTATGGTTTGAGGAGGGATTCGAGAAACAGTGGGAGCCATCCTGTTTAGACAAACTAAAAACCACTCTAAACTTGCAAGAGCATCGTGCTGAGTGTTTCTTCTTCTCTCTCCTAATTGCAGCGACCAATCAACATGACTGGACTTAAGTTACTCCTAGATAAAAACAAACTGACAGGGCCAAACTACAAAGATTGGCTCAGGAATGTCAAGATAGCAATCACTTATGACAAGCTGGGGTATCTTCTTACCACCAAAGCTCCCCCTGTCCCTGGTCCAACTTCCAACGTCGCGGATAAGGAAATCCGCAAGACTTGGGAGATTGATAGCGCGAAGGCCAAGTGCCTCCTGCTTGCCTCGATGGACAACGAACATCAGAGGAGGCATGAGAATATGGACATGGAATCCATATTGCTCCATACAAAAGAACTGTATGGAGAGCAATCTCGTATCGCAAGATACGAAGCGTCGAAAAAGTTATTTTCGACAAGAATGGCCGTCGGATCATCAGTAGCCGAGCACGTGCTAAAGATGATCGGCTACATTGAGGAGCTCGCGGACCTAGGGACCACATTGGAGGCTGAACTCTATACGGATATAGTTCTCCAGTCCCTTCCTTCCACTTACGCCCAGTTCATACTGAACTTCAACCTACAAGAAAAAAAGGTTGAACATTCAGAGCTCCTCAACATGCTGTGGAGCGCAGAGGGCACCCTACAGAAAGGTAGGGAAACATCCACTTTGTTTGTAGGAGGATCATCTTCTTCTAGGTCCAAGGCGAAAGCCAAGGGAAAGAAGAAGAAAGCCCCCGCCAAACCAAGGGGCGGTGTTAGTAAAGTGGATACGAAGGGAAAAGCAAAAGCAACAAAGATAGCGGGGAAGCTTGTGGATAAGGAAGAATGCTTCTATTGTCATAAGAAAGGACACTGGAAGAATGATTGCAGGGCCTGGAAGACCAGAACACAGGAATTGAAGCAGGTTGCAGCTTCAGCTTCAGGTGTGTATGTTATTGAAAACTGTCTTTCAATAAACTCTACTTCCTGGGTATTGGATACCGGATCAGGATCTCATATCTGTAATTCTTTGCAGGCGTTGAGAAACCGTAGGGTTTTGAAGGCAGGTGACATGACCCTCAGAGTTGCGAACGGAGCTAGCATGGATGCTAAAGCCGTGGGGGACTATCACCTGGGAATGTCAGATGGACATGTTTTGGTTTTGCGTAATTGCTTTTTTGTACCCAACGCAACTTGTAATATCATTTCTGTATCTTTAGTTTCTAAAGAAGGTTATGAATTTGCGTTTGTAAGTAATGTTGTAAACATTCACCTTAATCAAGTTCTGATTGGGTCAGGTACATTGAGTAATGGTATATACGTATTGAACCAACCACAGATTTTCAATGTCCAGAATACACACAAAAGAAAGTCTCCAGAAATAAATCAGACTTTCTTATGGCATTGTAGACTGGGTCACATCAATGAGAGAAGGTTGACTAAGTTACATACAGAGGGATATTTGAATGCGTTCGAATATCAATCGTATGCCACTTGTCAATCTTGTCTCAAAGGAAAGATGACAAAGACTCCGTTTACTGGACATGGAGTAAGAGCGAGCGAGCTCTTAGGACTCGTACACAGTGACGTGTGCGGTCCAATGTCTACACTTGCCCGAAGCGGACATTCTTACTTCATTACTTTTACGGATGACTTCTCGAGGTACGGTTATGTCTTCTTAATGAAACATAAGTCCGAGGCCTTTGGAAAATTCCAGGAGTATAAGAATGAAGTAGAGAAACAGACCGGCAAAAGTATTAAGATTCTAAGATAGGATCGAGGTGGAGAATACTTAAGTGCCGAGTTCCTGGACTATTTAAAAGAGAACGGAATTCTCTCTCAGCTTACTCCTCCTTACACCCCGCAACATAACGGTGTATCGGAGAGACGGAACCGCACCCTATTGGATATGGTGAGGTCCATGATGAGTAACGCTGAGTTACCGCGATCATTCTGGGGGTATGCGCTAGAATGCGTACCTTTTGAACCGAGTTCCGACTAAGACTGTGCCTTCCACACCATATGAAATGTGGAGTGGGAAGAAACCCTATCTTCAATATCTGAAGATCTGGGGATGTCCGGCTTTTGTCAAAAAGCAGGATGCGGACAAGCTCGAGGCACGCTCAGTACTGTGCAAGTTTGTGGGATACCCAAAGAACACCAGGGGGTATCTTTTCTACTATGCAGAGGAACAAAAAGTCCTTGTTTCTCGTAATGCCCACTTTCTAGAACACCAGTTCTTGGAAAAGGAAATTAGTGGGAGCGCAGTAGAACTGGAAGAAATTCCAGAACCACAGACTATTACTGAATGGTTAGTGGAACCAGAGGGTTCAACAGAACAGGACATTCCTACGCCGCTCCGCAGGAGTAGTAGGCAGTCTCATCCGCCCGAGAGATACTGCGGTTTTCTCATAGACGGGGATAGAGAGGATTGCATCATAGATTATGATGAGCCTACTAGCTTCCAGCAGGCCGTTCAGAGCGTTGACTCAGTGAAATGGCTGGATGCAATGCGGACCGAAATGGAGTCCATGTACACCAACAAGGTATGGACGTTGGACATTGCTCCAGACGGGGTAAAACCCGTAGGATGCAAGTGGATCTTCAAAAGGAAGATTGGTGTAGATGGACAGGTTGAGACCTATAAAGCTAGGCTGGTAGCAAAGGGTTTTCGTCAAAGGCCTGGCTTGGACTATGACGAAACTTTTTCTCCAGTAGCCATGCTGAAATCCATTCGGATCCTTCTTGCCATTGCTGCCTTCCACGATTATGAGATTTGGCAAATGGACGTAAAGACAGCTTGTAACACCCGAGCCCAATAATACTATTTATATTACTAGTTGAGGGTTATTTATGGCTCTTTTCAATTATTCTGTTTTTCTGGGGTTTATTGCTAAATTTTAACCGGTTAAGT
This sequence comes from Agapanthus africanus, assembly GCA_030015575.1. Classification (NCBI taxonomy): domain Eukaryota; kingdom Viridiplantae; phylum Streptophyta; class Magnoliopsida; order Asparagales; family Amaryllidaceae; genus Agapanthus; species Agapanthus africanus. The sequence goes on from JASDDO010000031.1 coordinate 124,977,749, forward strand.
CATTTTGGCACATAACAAATTTTAACTCCTAAAATGAAATTTAAAATATCCATGTTGGCTTACTCGTCGCCACTAGTCGCGTGGTAGCGTCCGCGTGTCGAGATTCCGTTCCGTTTGGCTAAACGGGCAAGTTTGGACGACTACGCGCGCGTGCAAGTGTCCGACTTGGGGGCATGCATTTTAATCATTAAACACCTCTTTTCAAAATTTGGAACCCGCTTAAAATCCTATAATTTGAATTTGGAACATTTGGGCGCAACCCGGGCGCGATTTGGAAATGTTTCATTTCGCGCCAAAAAGGGCCCATTTCAATTTAATATCTAAAATATATATATACGAATCTAAAATTCCTTAACAATAAATCCCTCACAAATCCTACATATTTCCTTCTCAAATCCTTTTCGTGGCCAATCACAGGCCGCCAACCCTCCAGCGTGGGCCCCTTCCCTCTTCCCTATCTCTCTCTCTCTCTTCCCTCAATCTCTCTCCAATCTCTCTCTCTCTCTTCCTCTATTTAAAAGAAACTCATGCAGCCGCCTCCCCCGAACCCATCTTTTTCACGAGACATCGCCTCAGAACCCTAACCCTAGCCCTCGCGACCTCACCGCCGACCTTCCCGTGACCTCGTCGCCGCCATCAACACCTCCTCGACCTAGCCGCACCTTCCTCCTCTCGTTCTCCCGACGTTTCCCGCGCCTGCACCCAACCCCGAAGACGCCTCCAACCCTCGTAGACCTCGCCGTCGACGCCACCTCTCGTCGCCGACGACTCCCTCTCACCCTCCTCGTCCCGACCTCGTCGTCGCTGCCCTCCTCCCCTCGCCGGACCACCAACCCGAGCCCTTAACCCATCGCCAACCCTCCGCTGTTCGTCGGAGAACGCGCCGGTGACCTCGCCGTCGTCACCAGGGCCACCTCCTTCTTCCCCTCGACCACCAGAGCCGACCACCCTTTCCTCCTCTCGCCGCAGCACCCTCTCCCGCGCACCCCGAGGCCCTTCAGCCCTTGCAGCAGCCGCCGTTGCCTCGCTGGCGTTCCAGCGCCGTCGAGCTCGCCGAGGTCACCTGGTATATCTCTCTGTAAACTTCCTCTTCCCTTCCTGTGTGCAGTAAACCCTCGCTGATCGCATTGAGTTCTTTGTGTGTTGCTAACTTGTTGTCGCGTTTTGCCGGAATCCGACCGTGCCGTCTTGGCGAACCTGACGCTCCAGCGAAGCCCCCTGGTCCGTGTGATCCCGTTGTTCTCTGTTGGGATTCGATCCGTGGCCCGTGCTAGCATATCGTGTTTTTTCCGACATCGCATCCGTGTTCCAGATTGCAGAACCGCCGAGGCAAGTATCTGAATACTTGCTCTAACATGCTAGCGTGCGAGATCTAGTCTTGCCACGAAATTGAACTCATACTATTTAATACCACAACTTAATGATGGCAAGTGATATCATATTATTGCAGTTATCTTTATAATGGAATCGTTACAACAGTTCCTCGTAATTAGTTAACCCACATCAATCCATATTTCAACTAAATAAAACGACTGAATCATATCTGCTTAAACTGTTAAATCATTCATGAGACAATTATTATATTTAGTTTAATTTCATGTAGTTTCATTAATTTATGATTGTGGATATTGCTTCACCTTGTCGCTATTGCACCCTAAAGGTACTTGAACCTGTTAATAAGAGAATACAAAATATCATTGTGTTTACATGGAATATTATTGTTATTTACTGTTTCCTGCTACGGTTCATTACTTGATTGTACACCTGTTGTGAGCACATGCTCGATTGCACTACATATTGGCCTGACCCTGCTACACATGACATATACATACATACCGACTCATCCTGTTGTACCATGACATTACTTGTTTCCTGATCTCTTGCCTAATGCCGACAAACCTAACCATTCCTGCTGTCGATCCAGACAGACCTACTTTTACTTGATTTTGTGTTGGCATTAGTCCTTGACTACTGAATACCTGACCTGTCATACATAGTTTGGGGGTATGGGAAAATCAAAGGTGAAACCGACTTGTAACTCAACAGTTCGATACATTGTTCTGATCAGTCTTACGGGCTTGGCCAGCTCCGGAGTGTTGATGCTGACATCACTCGTCCATCCTACTACCTTTTACTGCTTAGCGGCACGTCTCGGATTCAGCCCCGAGGGCTTTGACCGTGGTCCCGGGCACGCACGGGATACTATTGAGTTACATCGACGATTCATCAATTGATTTCAAAGACTATAGAGTAGAAAACCTGATAGGACAGTTGGACACCATTGCACATTACCCTGCTTGTTATTTCTTGTTACTGCTTTATTCATGTTCATACTTGCATTGCTTATTACCATGTTTATACTATATACTTGATGTCATGACACGCTGACGTCTGGGTTTTGCATGGCCCAGATTCCGTACCACTGTCGACGACCGAGCAGGGGTACTTCAGCCAGCAGGCTGAACGGTGAGTCCTTAGGGTTTAATTTATTTATTTCATTTCATTTCCAGATGTGAGCCCGCATTATGGGACGTACTGTTTATTCATTGTATTGGATCATTAGCTTCTGCACTTATTGTTTATTGATTCTTGTTATTATGGATTTGGACATGTATTAGTTTAGTTTTTATCTTGTTCTTGATATCCTTACAACCGTAATGTGACTGTGGATGGATACTTCCTACCCACAGGTAGCATGGTTGGCTATGTCACGTGCCCAATCTTGCGTACTCTGGAAAGCGTGGCGTGACATGGTTCTTTTGGTATAAGAGCCATAGGTTAATTGGGTTGATTCTTTGTAGTTGGGTATTGCACCCGATACACGAAGCATAATACCCGTGATTAGGAAACATGTCCTGCCACTTTGACCGTTTTACCATCCTTGAATCATTCTTCCGGATCATGTCGGCATGGAGACTTACTTTGCATTGTTAACTCGAAAACCTAATTTCTTGTTATCTCTAGGACTTAGGCGACTTGGGTAGAGTTAAGTAATTGCGGCTATGATACCGCGGCATAGCTATAATGCAGCACTCTATTTAAGTATCTTGGAGTTCTAGCCTTGATTTATATATTGAATCTATCATCATGCTAACGTTGTTTGTTTTGATTTCAGGACCATGGAAGATAAGAATTTCAAGACGTATCAGAGGCGTGTGGATGAAGCCGCTATGTTAGGAGTGATACGTGGGATGTTGGAAAATCAGAAGAGGCAAACTGAGCTGATCCAGCAGCAAGCAGATTCATTTCAGGAGGGTTTGCAGGCTATGCAGCAGTCTGTAAACACCGCTGTAGCGAAGCCAGTCGACCGAGTAGGGAACGTGGCAGATTTCAGACGGTTGGGTCCTACTATTTTCACTGGCTTGGAGGAGCCGTTGCCAGCCGAGCAGTGGCTCGTGGACACAGAGAATTTACTGATTGCGGCACAGATCCCAGAAGACAAGAGAGTTGATGTGGTGCGCATTCAGCTGGTGGATTACGCCCGAGAGTGGTGGCTTGTGGAGGAGACCCGCTTGTCCAAGCCAATCAGTTGGGCGGATTTCTCCAAAAGTTTCTTGGAAAAGTTCTTCCCGCGGACTGCCCGGGAGGAAATGGAGGAGAGATTTATTGGGCTGAGACAAAATGGAGCAGCTGTGGATGTACATGCAGCGGAGTGGACAAGACTCAGCCGTTTCGCTGGACCCTTAGTCGCCAAGGAGGCAGACAGGGCGCGAAGGTTCTTGCGCAGTTTGGATGTGGAAATCCAGAGGCAGATTGTCTCCCTGGGTTTGACCACTTTCTCGCAGGTTCTTACGGCAGCCAGAGAGCAACAGAGTTTATCAGGATCGAAAGGGAACCTTCACCAGACAGCAGTTGCGGCCAGGAAGCCTGCATTTGTACCTAACCGAGATCATGGGCGCAGAAGTATTCCAGTGGACCGTCGAAGTGTAGCGCCAATGAAGAAGCCTGTGATCGTTGATCGAAGGAAGAGCGTGACTTGTGATTACTGCCGATTACCTGGGCACGTGCAGTAGGAGTGTCGAAGGAGACTGGGACTTTATCTAGTTTGTGGAGCAGCCGATCACGCAGTTGGTGCTTGTCCGTCGAAGCTTCGCACGAGAGATGATATACGGAAGCCTCCGCAGAGACCGTTCCAAGGGCAGAAACAGCTGACACAAGGACCCAACCAGGGTCGAGCTTTCACCTTGACAGCTGAGGAAGCCAAGGCATCAGGAGAAGTGGTTTCAGGTACTGTACTCGTTCATGGTTTTCCCGCATTGGCATTATTTGATTCCGGAGCATCCCACTGTTTTATGTCATCCAAATTTATAACTACACACTCGATCACCTGCACGACCCTGTCTAGTTTCTGGGACATACACACTGGGAATGGGAAAATCATAGCTAGTAAGGAATGTAGAGATTGTACAGTTGTTGTTTGTGGACGGGAGCTTTTTGCAGATTTCTTGGTGATTGATACGGGCAGTTATGAAGTAGTCTTGGGAATGGATTTTCTTGGCACTTTCCACGCACACATTGATTGTAGGGCAAGGAAAGTAATTTTCCAGATTCCCGGACACCCTGAGTTTACTTTCATTGGAGGAAGCAGTTCTGTCGGGCCAGTCGAGTTTAGGGCTAGGCCGACGAACAATGTTCTTGCGGCTATGGTAGTGGATAGTAATGAAGAGCCGGCAGTTGTCCGCGACTTTATGGATGTGTTTGAAGACATTTCGGGCTTACCATCGAAGCGAGATGTGGAGTTTGCGATTGACCTTATTCCTGGTGCAGCGCCAGTATCAAAATCTTATTATCCGATGGCACCGGTGGAATTGGAAGAAGTTAAAAAACAAGTGGGTGAATTACTCGAGAAGGGATGGATTCGAAGCAGCAACTCACCTTGGGGAGCTCCAGTTCTCTTAGTAAAGAAGAAGGATGGCACAAGAAGGATGTGCATTGATTATCGAGAATTGAACCGGGTGACTATTAAGAACAAGTACCCGATCCCTCGCATTGGAGAACTTTTTGAGCAGCTTAGTGGCGCGAGGGTATTCTCGAAACTGGACTTGCGATCAGGATATCATCAGGTCCGAGTGAAGGCAGAAGACATTTGCAAGACGGCGTTTCGAACTCGATATGGGCATTTCGAGTATTTAGTGATGCCCTTCGGAGTGACTAATGCGCCGGCAATATTTATGGATTTGATGAACATGATCTTTTCACCTTTCTTGGACCAGTTTATCGTAGTATTCATTGACGATATTCTGGTATACTCGAAGAGTCCGGAGGAGCATGCTGAGCACTTAAGGATCGCACTGCAGACGCTGAGACAAGAGAAGTTATTTGCGAAGATGAGTAAGTGTGAATTCTGGCTGGAAGAAGTGAAGTTTCTGGGGCATGTCGTGTCGGGCGATGGAATCGCCGTTGATCCCGAAAAGATTACAGCAGTTCGGGATTGGCCTGTTCCAAAGAATGTTGCGGAGATAAGAAGTTTTCTTGGACTCGCCGGTTACTACAGAAGATTTGTGGAGAACTTCGCTCGTTTAGCTGAGCCGTTAACCAAGCTTACGCGTAAGGAGGTACCGTTTGTTTGGACGGACGGATGTGCATTGGCCTTCGAGACGTTGAAGCAGAAGTTGATAACCGCCCCGATCCTGACCGTACCGGATAATTCAGGAGGACTGGTGATTCATAGCGACGCATCTGGAAAGGGATTGGGATGTGTTTTAATGCAGAACGGGAAAGTCGTCGCTTACGCATCGAGACAGCTGAAGACTCATGAGAAGAACTATCCGACTCATGACTTAGAGCTTGCAGCCGTGATCTTCGCCCTGAAGATTTCGAGACACTACCTATTGGTCGAGAGAGTCGAAGTCTTTACAGATCACAAGAGTTTGAAATATGTGTTCACTCAGAAGGAGTTGAACATGAGACAACGCAGATGGTTGGAGCTGATGGCCGACTATGACCTTGATCTTAAGTACCACCCGGGAAAGGTCAACGTCGTGCCGGATGCGCTGAGCCGGTTACCAGCAATTCAGCTATTGACTGCACAGAGAGAGATCATTGCGGATTTTCGGAGATTTGACTTGGAGGTTGTGCTACCACATGCGACAGGACAGTTGATGCAGTTGCAAGTACAGCCGTCTTTAGTTGAGAAGATTAAAGCGACACAATCGCGGGATCCTAGACTACAAAAGTTTCGGGAGCAGGTTGAAGCCGGACTGCGAACCGATTTACTGATCCATGAAGACGGTTCGTTGAGATATGGTAGCCGTGTGTGTGTGCCAAAAGGAGATGTGCGTGAAGAGCTTATGAAGGAGGCACACAGTTCAGCTTACTCTGTACATCCAGGAGGGACAAAGATGTACCGAGATATTCGACAACACTTCTGGTGGGAAGGTATGAAACGGGAAATTGCTCGCTTCGTGGCTAAGTGCTTGGTGTGTCAGCAAGTCAAGGCCGAACACCGAAGGGTTGCTGGTTTGTTGCAACCACTTCCGATTCCTCAGTGGAAGTGGGAACATATAACCATGGATTTTGTGACGGCTTTACCGCGGAGTCCAAAGGGCAACAATGCTGTATGGGTGATTGTCGATCGATTGACCGAAGCAGCTCACTTTATTCCTTTTCGGGTTGGTCAATCGACAGAGACTTTGGCAGAGCGGTACATGCAGGAGATTGTCAGATTGCATGGAGTACCGGTAAGCATCGTGTCCGATCGGGACACTCGGTTCTTGTCGCACTTTTGGAGGAGCTTACAAGAAAGTTTGGGGACTCGATTGAAGTTTAGCACAGCTTATCATCCTCAGACTGATGGACAATCAGAGAGAACGATCCAGACCCTTGAAGATATGTTGAGGGCTTGCATGTTGGACTTCAAAGGTTCTTGGGAAGATCATCTACACCTGGTGGAGTTTTCGTACAACAATAGCTTCCAAGCAACTATTCAGATGGCCCCGTTTGAAGCACTGTATGGTCATAAGTGCCGTTCACCTGTTTGTTGGGATGATGTTGGTGAACGAAGGTTACTAGGACCAGATTTGGTGGTACAGACAGTCGAGAAGGTGAATACAATCAGGAAGCATATGAAGGCAGCTCAAGACAGACAGAAGAGTTGGGCCGACACGTCAAGAAGACCTCTAGAGTTCGCCGTGGGTGATTTGGTATTCCTGAAGATATCACCGACTAGAGGAGTGATTCGCTTTGGAGGTCGGGGAAAGCTTAGTCCCCGATTCGTTGGACCCTTCGAGATATTGGAGCGTGTTGGAGAGGTGTCGTACCGGTTGGCGTTACCGCCGTCATTAGCAGGAGTTCACGACGTGTTTCATGTGTCTCAACTACGGAGGTATGTTCGTGATGAGACTCATGTCTTGGATCATTCGGAGTTGACCGTACGGGAGGACCTGACTTTTGAGGAGCGACCAGTTGAAATCAAGGATCGGAGAGAAAAGGTTCTTAAGAACAAGGTTATCCCTCTTGTGCTAGTTTCTTGGGGTAATCGATCGCATGGAGAATCCACTTGGGAGCGAGAAGACGAGATCCGACAGAAATTCCCTCACCTTTTCCAGTAGTTAGCTATCTTGTATTCTTGGAATTTCGAGGACGAAATTCTTTTTGTAGTTGGGTATGATGTAACACCCGAGCCCAATAATACTATTTATATTACTAGTTGAGGGTTATTTATGGCTCTTTTCAATTATTCTGTTTTTCTGGGGTTTATTGCTAAATTTTAACCGGTTAAGTCATTTTGGCACATAACAAATTTTAACTCCTAAAATGAAATTTAAAATATCCATGTTGGCTTACTCGTCGCCACTAGTCGCGTGGTAGCGTCCGCGTGTCGAGATTCCGTTCCGTTTGGCTAAACGGGCAAGTTTGGACGACTACGCGCGCGTGCAAGTGTCCGACTTGGGGGCATGCATTTTAATCATTAAACACCTCTTTTCAAAATTTGGAACCCGCTTAAAATCCTATAATTTGAATTTGGAACATTTGGGCGCAACCCGGGCGCGATTTGGAAATGTTTCATTTCGCGCCAAAAAGGGCCCATTTCAATTTAATATCTAAAATATATATATACGAATCTAAAATTCCTTAACAATAAATCCCTCACAAATCCTACGTATTTCCTTCACAAATCCTTTTCGTGGCCAATCACAGGCCGCCAACCCTCCAGCGTGGGCCCCTTCCCTCTTCCCTATCTCTCTCTCTCTTTTCCCTCAATCTCTCTCCAATCTCTCTCTCTCTCTTCCTCTATTTAAAAGAAACTCATGCAGCCGCCTCCCCCGAACCCATCTTCTTCACGAGACATCGCCTCAGAACCCTAACCCTAGCCCTCGCGACCTCACCGCCGACCTTCCCGTGACCTCGTCGCCGCCATCAACACCTCCTCGACCTAGCTGCACCTTCCTCCTCTCGTTCTCCCGACGTTTCCCGCGCCTGCACCCAACCCCGAAGATGCCTCCAACCCTCGCAGACCTCGCCGTCGACGCCACCTCTCGTCGCCGAAGACTCCCTCTCACCCTCCTCGTCCCGACCTCGTCGTCGCTGCCCTCCTCCCCTCGCCGGACCACCAACCCGAGCCCTTAACCCATCGCCAACCCTCCGCTGTTCGCCGGAGAACGCGCCGGAGACCTCGCCGTCGTCACCAGGGCCACCTCCTTCTTCCCCTCGACCACCAGAGCCGACCACCCTTTCCTCCTCTCGCCGCAGCACCCTCTCCCGCGCACCCCGGGGCCCTTCAACCCTTGCAGCCGCCGCCGTTGCCTCGCCGGCGTTCCAGCACCGTCGAGCTCGCCGGGGTCACCTGGTATATCTCTCTGTAAACTTCCTCTTCCCTTCCTGTGTGCAGTAAACCCTCGCTGATCGCATTGAGTTCTTTGTGTGTTGCTAACTTGTTGTCGCGTTTTGCCGGAATCCGACCGTGCCGTCTTGGCGAACCCGACGCTCCAGTGAAGCCCCCTGGTCCGTGTGATCCCGTTGTTCTCTGTTGGGATTCGATCCGTGGCCCGTGCTAGCATATCGTGTTTTTGCCGACATCGCATCCGTGTTCCAGATTGCAGAACCGCCGAGGCAAGTATCTGAATACTTGCTCTAACATGCTAGCGTGCGAGATCTAGTCTTGCCACGAAATTGAACTCATACTATTTAATACCACAACTTAATGATGGCAAGTGATATCATATTATTGCTGTTATCTTTATAATGGAATCGTTACAACAGTTCCTCGTAATTAGTTAACCCACATCAATCCATATTTCAACTAAATAAAACGACTGAATCATATCTGCTTAAACTGTTAAATCATTCATGAGACAATTATTATATTTAGTTTAATTTCATGTAGTTTCATTAATTTATGATTGTGGATATTGCTTCACCTTGTCGCTATTGCACCCTAAAGTTACTTGAACCTGTTAATAAGAGAATACAAAATATCATTGTGTTTACATGGAATATTATTGTTATTTACTGTTTCCTGCTACTGTTCATTACTTGATTGTACACCTGTTGTGAGCACATGCTCGATTGTACTACATATTGGCCTGACCCTGCTACACATGACATATACATACATACCGACTCATCCTGTTATACCATGACATTACTTGTTTCCTGATCTCTTGCCTAATGCCGACAAACCTAACCATTCCTGCTGTCGATCCAGACAGACCTACTTTTACTTGATTTTGTGTTGGCATTAGTCCTTGACTACTGAATACCTGACCTGTCATACATAGTTTGAGGGTATGGGGAAATCAAAGGTGAAACCGACTTGTAACTCAACAATTCGATACATTGTTCTGATCAGTCTTACGGGCTTGGCCAGCTCCGGAGTGTTGATGCTGACATCACTCGTCCATCCTACTACCTTTTACTGCTTAGCGGCACGTCTCGGATTCAGCCTCGAGGGCTTTGACCGTGGTCCCGGGCATGCACGGGATACTATTGAGTTACATCGACGATTCATCAATTGATTTCAAAGACTATAGAGTAGAAAACCTGATAGGACAGTTGGACACCATTGCACATTACCCTGCTTGTTATTTCTTGTTACTGCTTTATTCATGTTCATACTTGCATTGCTTATTACCATGTTTATACTATATACTTGATGTCATGACGCGCTGACGTCTGGGTTTTGCATGGCCCAGATTCCGTACCACTGTCGACGACCGAGCAGGAGTACTTCAGCCAGCAGGCTGAACGGTGAGTCCTTAGGGTTTAATTTATTTATTTCATTTTATTTCCAGATGTGAGCCCGCATTATGGGACGTACTGTTTATTCATTGTATTGGATCATTAGCTTCCGCACTTATTGTTTATTGATTCTTGTTATTATGGATTTGGACATGTATTAGTTTAGTTTTTATCTTGTTCTTGATATCCTTACAACCGTAATGTGACTGTGGATGGATACTTCCTACCCACAGGTAGCATGGTTGGCTATGTCACGTGCCCAATCTTGCGTACTCTGGGAAGCGGGGCGTGACACAGCTTTTCTAAATCGAAATTTAGAGGAGAGTGTCTATATGGACCAGCCAGAGGGTTTCATTCAGAGTGGGAGCAGCGGAAAGGTGTGCAAGTTGCTTAAGTCCATCTATGGACTAAAGCAGGCATCGCGGAGCTGGAACATCTGTTTCGATGAGACGGTCAAAGAATTTGGCTTTATCAAAAATCCAGATGAACCATGCATCTATAGTAGATTTGTAGCGAGAACTGTAGTATTCCACGTTTTATACGTGGATGACATTCTCTTAATAGGAAATGACATTCCTATGCTACAATCTGTCAAGGGGTTCTTGTCACACAGGTTCTCCATGAAAGACCTGGGTGATGCCTCGTACATTCTGGGTATCCGGATCTACCGTGACAGATCCAAGAGGATATTAGGACTTTCACAGTCCAGGTACATCGACACCATACTGAAAAGATTCAGTATGGAAGGTTCCAAGCGCGGTAACCTACCGGCTTGTCACCGGATCACCCTCTCTAAAGAGATGTCTCCCAAGACTGATTTGGAGAGGGATCGCATGTCTATTATACCCTACGCTTCTGCGGTAGGCTCTATAATGTATGCGATGTTGTGTACAAGATCGGATGTAGCTTATGCACTGAGTGTGGTAAGCCGGTATCAGTCAAACCCTGGGGAGAAACACTGGACAGCGGTAAAGAACATTCTCAAGTACCTGAGAAGGACTAAGGAGATGTTCTTGATGTATGGCGGAAAAGACCTCCAGATCGAGGCCTTTGCTGACTCCAGCTTCCAGAGTGACAAGGATGATTCCAAGTCCATGTCGGGTTTTGTCTTCACCCTCAATGGAGGGGCGGTGTGTTGGAAGAGCTCCAAACAGGAAACCGTTGCAGACTCGACGATGGAAGCGGAATACATCGCTGCATCTGATGCCGCAAAAGAAGCTGTCTGGATGAGGAAGTTCTTGAAAGAACTTCAGGTGGTTCCGTCCATTGTTGATCCAATACCTCTGTATTGCGACAACAACGGGGCTATAGCTTTAGCGAAGGAACCCAGGTCCCATCACAGATCCAGGCACATCTTGAGGCGGTATCACCTGATCAGGGAGATCGTGGATCGCCAGGAGATCGAGGTTCGGAGAGTCGCTTCAAAAGATAACACTGCAGATCCATTCACCAAGGCCCTGCCCCAGACTCAGTTCGAGCGGCTGATCGAGATGATAGGTCTTCGATACGCCAGTACATGGCCTTAGTGCAAGTGGGAGATTGTTAGTGTATATGCCCTAGAGGCCATTACTGTATCATACTAGTTTGTATATTACTTAATGGATGCTTGGGATATTCACCTTGTATATACAATCTTGCTCAAAATAGTAGTATGCTACTTGGTTTGTTTCTGCTTCAATGTGTACATGTGTTTATTTTTGTATATCGCCTATACACATTAGTAGAGCCCTTAGGATCTTTGCTTGATTACCAGCGATGTGATGGCCGTCACACTAGTGGGGCTGGGTAATCTATAAGCACATCCTTATGCAGGTCCCTGGTCGCAGGACTATCGAGACATGGCATCGATACTCCGGAGTAGACCAGCGCATGCGCTTCTCATCCCAGTGTGGGAGACGGTCTGTCCCACAGCCGTCAGTACGTCGTACTTGAGATAGTATGCGGGTGCTCGTTAGGTTACGGGTACACTGGACAGGACTCGTCGGGAACTGACTAGTTGGTATTATGGCTATCGTCAGTTATCAGTTCCCAGGTGACATGAGTACAGCTTAGTCCGCTGACTTGACACTGTCACTTCGCTTCGAGTGTGTTCCTACTGTACTTTGATCACTACCCTACCACGGCTCAAAGGAGTCGTGCAAACAGGTAGTGGTTGGGTGCAGTCCCGAAGCACTTGGAGGCAGTGACGGTTAGACAGGATTCGTCTCTCCCGGTATTGGGGGTTGACATCGCGCTGTGTCTAGGAGAGCCATTACACGAGTAGTCCCTGGCCAGGGCAAACGAGATATACTGGTAGGCTTCCAGTGTTATCTCAAGGTGTTTTGGGCTTCGCTCCGGCACGACTTGTACCGCTATTGGGGGACTGACGTTTACCGCCCCCTAGGCCCACCATGCGATGTATCAGACGAACAGACCGGACTGTACGGAGAATGTCACACTCAGGCTCAGTAGGAGTTCAGATGGGTTTCGCCTCGTCGGTCTTCTTATCGGCATTACCTGGGGACCGTTACGCACAGCTAGTGCCGCTTGCGGTCTGTGGTTAAACCCACAGCCAGCGTAGTGTCGAGTCTTTAGAGTCCCACACAGAAAGCTTTTCACCTTTAGGCAAAAGAGTAGAGGTCGCATGGTATTGCGACAGGTCGCATGGTTTTACGACAGGGTTCGGTCACATCCGTGTACTTGTGCACGTACAGTGTCCGGACAGTTTACACTAGCGGGCTTTGGTCTAAGCCGGATCCGAGTGTACCTTATGGGATTGGATTTATCCAGTTTGCATTCGTGTTCCTCGGAACGCGGATGCGGGTGTGTATGCACAGTTGGCAGGGAGGCAGAGGCAGCGGATTCTCATTAGGGTTGTTGACAGTTGACCGTTGACTATTTGACTTTTTGCTCAACCCTAATGAGAATATGATATGTGATTAACTATTATATTAATTAAGTATTATGGTGACTTGGTTGTTGACTTTTGTTGACTTTGTTGACTTGTTGACTTTTGTTGACTTGTTGACTTTGTTGACCGGTTGACTAGGCTTGACTAGTTGACCATCATGATAACCATGGCTATCATTTCATGCCAAAGACTTTTACTTGCTTGCTCACTTGTGTAAAATGAGTGCATGATATGATATGGTTATGGTTGCTTCAACTATCACATAAGACTTTTTTGATATGATGAGTTATGATTACTTTGGATTATGAGAGGGTGAGAGACAAAAGAGAGCCTCATTCTTTCTTGCTCATTCTCTCTCTTGTTCTTGAGCTCTCTTGCTTTGCTCTCACCCTCATCCTCTTGCTCCCTCTCTTGACTCTATGGTTCATATCTCTCATCTGTTGAGAATCAAGAACCATAGATAAAATCTCATTCTAAATCTTCTCTACTCATTCTAGTTCACTAGGTTTAGCAAACCAAGTGAACTAGTTTCTTCAAAGAACGAAGAAGGAGCTAAAGGTTGGAGCTTTCAGGTGGATCTATCTTCGGCGTACGGAGACGACGAGAAGGAGCCATCGGACCACCATCGGAGCTTGAAGACGAAGGAGTTCAAGACAAGCAAGGTATAACCCCTAACCGAGTAGCTAGAAACTCTTAGTTAGGATGTTAGATAGATGTTTAACCAAGATCCGGGTTATAGGTCCATGTTACCACCTCCGTAAAAATTGTTATTTACCAAATTCCGCATTCCCGAAAGTACCGGGAGAGGCAGCATGGACTTACAGTTTCTTCCCACTCCACATCTGATATGGAGTGGTAGGCACAGTCTTGGTGGGAGCCTTGTTCAAGAGATATGCAGCTGCTTCTAGTGCATAGCCCCAGAAAGATCGCGGTAACTCAGCCTTACTCATCATGGAACGAACCATATCCAATAGGGTTCGATTCCTTCTTTCCGATACACTGTTATGTTGCGGAGTGTATGGAGGAGTACGCTGAGAGAGAATTGCATTCTCTTTTAAATAGTCCAGGAACTCGGCACTCAAGTATTCACCACCTCGATCCGATCTTAGAATCTTAATACTTTTGCCTGTTTGTTTTTCAACTTCATTCTTGTAATCCCGAAATTTCTCAAAGGCCTCGGATTTGTGCTTCATTAAGAAGACATGTCCATACCTAGAGAAATCGTCTGTGAAAGTAATGAAGTATGAATAACCGCTTCGCGCATGTGTAGACATTGGACCATACACGTCACTGTGTATAAGTCCCAAGAGCTCGCTCGCTCTTACTCCGTGTCCAGTGAACGGAGTCTTTGTCATCTTTCCCATGAGACAAGATTCACAAGTGGCATAAGACTGATACTCGAACGGATCCAAGTATCCTTCTTTATGTAACTTAGTCAACCGTGTCTCATTGATGTGACCCAGTCTACAATGCCATAAGAAAGCCTGATTGATATCTGGAGACTTTCTTTTGTGTGTATTCTGGACATTGAAAATCTGTGGTTGGTTCAATACGTATATACCATTGCTCAGTGTACCTGACCCAATCAGCACTTGATTAAGGTGAATGTTTACAACATTACTTACAAACGCAAATTCATAACCTTCTTTAGAAACCAAAGATACATAAATGATATTACAAGTTGCGTTGGGTACAAAAAAGCAATTACGCAAAACCAAAACATGCCCATCTGACATTCCCAGGTGATAGTCCCCCACGGCTTTGGCATCCATGCTAGCTCCGTTCGCAACTCTGAGGGTCATGTCACCTGCCTTCAAAAACCTACGGTTTCTCAACGCCTGCAAAGAATTACAGATATGAGATCCTGATCCAGTATCCAATACCCAGGAAGTAGAGTTTATAGAAAGACAGTTTTCAATAATATACACACCTGAAGCTGAAGCCGCAACCTGCTTCAGTTCCTGTGTCCTGGCCTTCCAAGCCCTGCAATATTTCTTCCAGTGTCCACTCTTATGACAATAGAAGCATTCCTCTTTACCCACAAGCTTCCCCGCAATCTTTGTTGCCTTTTCCTTTCCATTCGTACCCATTTTACTAACACCGCCTCTTGGTTTGGCGGGGGCTTTCTTCCTCTTTCCCTTGGCTTTCGCCTTGGACCTAGAGGAAGAAGATCCTCCTACAAACAAAGCGGGTGTTTCCCTACCCTTCTGTAGGGTGCCCTCTGCGCTCCTCAGCATGTTGAGGAGTTCTGAAAGTTCAACTTCCTTTTCTTGCAAGTTGAAATTCAGTATGAACTGGGCGTAAGTGGATGGAAGGGACTGGAGAATTAAATCCGTATAGAGTTCACTGTCCAACGTGGTCCCAAGTTCCGCGAGCTCCTCAGTGTAGCCAATCATCTTAAACACGTGGTCCGCTACCGATGATCCGACGGCCAACTTTATCAAAAATAACTTCTTCGACACTTCGTATCTTGCTATACGAGACTGCTCTCCATACAGTTCTTTTGTATGAAGAAATATGGATTCCAAATCCATATTCTCGTGCCTCCTCTGATGTTCGTTGTCCATCGAGGCAAGTACGAGGCACCTGGCCTTCGCGCTGTCAATCTCCCAAGTCTTACGGATTTCCTTATCCGCGATGCTGGAGGTGGGACCTGGGACGGGGGGAGCTTTGGTGGTAAGAAGATACCCCAGCTTGTCGTAAGTGATTGCCAACTTGACATTCCTGAGCCAATCTTTGTAGTTTGGCCCTGTCAATATGTTTTTATCTAGAAGTAACTTAAGTCCAGTCATGTCGATTGGTCGCTGCAATTAGGAGAGAGAGAAGAAACACTTTAGCACGATGCTCTTGCAAGTTTAGAGTGGTTTTTAATTTGTCTAAACAGGATGGCTCCCACTGTCTCTCGAATCCCTCCTCAAACCATAAAGGAAGAATTAGTCGGGATCAATCCCACCGCACAATACTTGCTTAATCGTTCAGCCAGGCCAGTGTCGGTACTTCGAGGGAGGTTTTCCAACGCTTTCGCGAAGTTCCTTAATTAAATAACCTCTTTTCCCTGGGGGCGTAGCCCCGCTAACACCTTTCTAGGCACCTACTAGGTTTATAGCATTGATCGTTTAGTGAGAAATTTCCCGAGGAGTAGCATATACTCACAGTAGGATCGGGATCCAAATATCATCGCGTGACGAAAATGAAGGAATCCTACCATAATCATCACATTCCAAATGGTATGAAAATCTAGCAAGTTTCAGTACTTATGAAACTCCCGATGTGGATTTTTGCCCCATGCTCTTATGACCTTGACGAAGGTCAACAAATCATAAGTCACATGTCAAGTTCTGCCCGTCATTATCCTGGTTAATTTGAACCCACCCGTATATACCCTTGACGAAGGTCAACAAGGCAATACGACTGTCCCAAACCAACGCATCTATCTATGCTACATATGAACACCCAACAGCTACCAATCTCTATGTCTTGACGAAGGTCAACAAACATAGCTTTAATACTATTGAATATTCATACGAAACGACGGAGGGCTACGAATGGTTTTGGTGAAACCGTGAACGTAGTGAACTTGATATAATCGATGGAACGAGATAGCTTTTAGAAGGAGTGGCTCAAGCTCAGCATTTAAAAGTTAGTTTTGAAAAGAACCGAGTGGTTTTTCGAAAGTGTTCCAACGACTTTAGCTTGGTTTATTATCTTGCATTAGTTCTTTTAATGCGTGATATTCTTGCATTAGTTCTTTTAATGCGTCCCATCATTTAATCCTACCATTGCAGAAAACAACCAAAATATGACGTACGCTTATGCCATATGCATTCGCCACGGGGCCCCGTCATCACCCGTTAGGTTACTTAACTAACGACAGAGCGGGGGCTGGGCTAGCGCGGCTGTAAAACATAAGCAATGCCTAAATAGAAAGCAATGATAGACATTACAGATCACAGATGAATACATTGGATATACTAGCAATCCGCAACCCTTTCGAGCCTGCAACGAAAAGCGGATTACACGGTCGCGGTGAATAGCCAAATACCCCACCCAAGACCCCTACGGGTGCGGCAAACTACCCGCCAAGTACTTGGCAGTTTGTGCACCCCTCCGTGGGTCTATCCTAGGAGCAAAAACAGTAAAAAGAATTATACAATGACGGCTACAACCCCGACCCGGTTGTGCGGCCAAACAAATAATATTATTACATCAATTTACATTTACAATGAATGAAAGAAAAAAAAAAGCCCATCTCACATCCACCCCGGCTATTCACCCGCGACAGTCCAACACATTCATATACACATTCCAATATCAAACACAGATCATGTATAACCCCGACCAATCGACTTATAGCGATTAGCCGACGTTCAATACATGCAAGCATCACAGATATAACCATCATAGTCAAAGTGCAGTGAAGTTCGGAAAAAATACGGAATTATAGGACCCCAAAAGTAAATTTATGTTCTGGAAAATCTGGGCAAATATAATATATCTTAAAAATCCAAAAACCAACACAGAGACACACTGCACGAAAAACGATGACGAGAGGACAACAAACGGCGGCGGTTCCGCGGCCAATGCCTACCTCATGCCGCGGAACCGCGGCGGTTTGAATGAATCAGTGGATCGTATTTCTTGGGTGTTCACACAAAACCCTGAGCCGAATTTAGGTATATAACAAATCTCGTTTTGACCAGAAAAATTTTTAACAGAAACTAGGGTTTTGTAAAAGTTTGGTTTTTGGATTTTCCGGTTCCGAACTTCGTTACACTTCACTACCAAGCTAATTTAAGTTTAGTTAGGCTCTGATACCACTGTAAGTCCACGTTGCGACCCCCGGTTCTTACGGGGAGACGGAAACGGTATAAAAATCAAATCTTTATCGCAAGGGGCAACATGGACTAAACAAAGTCGGGATCTTTTCCTAAACTAAAACTAGCAAACTTGGTAAAGAGAATTAGCTACTCGGATAAAGATGGTTATACCTAAACTTGAACTCCTTCTTCTTCAAACTTTTGTAGAGGTTGATGGTTCTCTTCTTGTCGCCTTCTTCCGTCGAAGATGGATCCACCTCGAGGGTTCAACCTTTGGGCTCTTTCTCGAACTTGGAGTGAACTAGAATCTCCGGCTTGCTAAACCCTTGATCCTAGAGTGAGTAGAGAGTGTCTAAGGGGTGCTTTTCTTTTTAAAGAGAGGGATTCTCAACACATGAGAAGGGTTCTCTTTTGCTAGAGGAAGAAGAAGATGAAGTGAGGAGAGAGAATGGTTATGAAAGAATGAGCTCTCTTTTTCCTTTTTGCAACCATATCAAAAGAAAAAGAATTATCTAATTAGTAATAATAATTGAAATGAGAATAGTTGATGGTTGTTTTGGAATGACCACTATCATACTTCATTAAATGAATGTTGGCAAGAATCAAGGAGCATCCTTGCTAAATAATGATGATGGTCAAACATTCAACCATGGTCAACAAGTCAACCATGGTCAACAAGTCAACAAAACCAACCATAACATAATTCCATTTAATTACTATTATTAATAGATATCTCACATATTCATTAGGGTTTGGAAAAAAAAAGACGACTGTTAACTGTGCATGCGCACCCGTTCCGAAACCCTAATGAAAAACCTCTTCTTCCGCCTCAAACAACTGTGCATATACACCTGCATCCTTGTTCCGAGGAACATGAATACTGAGAGATAAAAGCAACCCCAAAACATATACCGGTATCTGACTCAAACCAGAGCCAGCCAGTAATATCCGTCCGGACTCCAAACGTGCACAAGTGCGCGGATGAGAACGAACCCTGTCGCAAAACCATGTGACCTCTACTCTGTTTTGCCCAGAGGCGAATACCCTCTGTGTGGGACTCTAAAGACTCGACACTACGCTGGCAGTGGGTTTAACCACAGACCGCAAGCGGCACTAGCTGTGCGTAACGGTCCCCAGGTAGATGCCGACAAGAAGGCTGACAAGGTGAAACCCCATCGGTACTCCTACTGAGTCTGAATGTGACAGTCTCCGTACAGTCCGGTCTGTTCGTCTGATACATTGCATGTCGGGCCTAGGGGCGGTAAAACGTCAGTCCCCTAATAGCGGTACAAGTCGTGTCGGAGTGAAGCCCAAAACACCCTGAGATAACACTGGAAGCCTACCAGTATATCTCGCTTGCTCTGGCCGGGGACTACTTGTGTAAGGCTCTCCTAGACACAGCGCGATGTCAACCCCCAATACCGGGAGAGACGAATCCTGTCTAACCGTCACTGCCTCCAAGTGCTTCGGGACTGCACCCAACCACCACCTGTTTGCACGACTCCTTTGAGCCGTGGTAGGGTAGTGATCAAAGTGCAGTGGGAACACACTCGAGGCGAAGTGCCAGTGTCAAGTCAGCGGACTAAGCTGTACTCATGTCACCTGGGAACTGATAACCGACGATAGGTATAATACCAACCTGTCAGTTCCCGACGAGTCCTGTCCAGTGTACTCGTAACCCAACGAGCACCCGTATACTATCTCCAGTACGACGTACTGATGGCTGTGGGACAGACCATCTCCCACACTGGGATGAGAAGCGCATACGCTAGTCTACTCCGGAGTATCGATGCCCTGTCTCGATAGTCCTGCGACTAGGGACCTGTATAAGGATGTGCTTATAGATTACCCAGCCCCCACTAGTATGACTGCCATCACAACGCTGGTAATCAAGCAAAGATCCTAAGGGCTCTACTAATGCGTATAAGTGATATACTAAAATAAACACAAGTACACATTGAAGTAGAAACAAACCAAGTAGCATACTACTATATTGAGAAAGATTGTTTATACAAGGTGAATATCCCAAGCTTCCATTAAGTAATATACAAACTAGTATGATATAGTAATGGCCTCTAGGGCATATACACTAACATAAGGCACCTGCAGTCCCAGGTCCCAAATCCAGTAATGCAGATAAGGAAATCCGCCAAACCTGGGAGTATGATTGCGCGAAGGCCAAGTGCATCGTGCTTGCCTCGATGAACAATGAACATCAGAGGAGGCACGGGGATATGGATCTTGATGCCATATTTCTCCATACAAAGGAACTTTATGGAGAGCAATCTCGTATAGCAAGATACGCGACCTCTAAGAACTTGTTTCGAGCGAGGTTGGCCGTCGGATCATCGGTAGGAGAACATGTCCTAAAGATGATTGGCTATATAGAAGAGCTCGCAGACCTTGGGACGACTTTGGATAATGAGCTCTATACAGACCTTATTCTCCAGTCCCTTCCTTCCACCTACGCCCAGTTTATTCTGAATTTCAACATTCAAAGAAAAGAAGTTGAACTTTCGGAACTCCTTAACATGTTGAGGAGTGCAGAGGGCACCTTGCAGAAGGCAAAGGAAACACCCGCTATGTTTGTTAGCGGTGCTTCTTCTTCCGGGTCCAAGGCTAGGGCCAAAGGAAGGAAAAAGAAGGCCGCCACCAAATCTAGAGGAGGTGTTAGTAAGGTGGGAGCGAAGGGAAAGAAAAAGTTTACGGTACCAGTAGTGGCCCAGGATGAGTGTTTCCATTGTCATAGGAAAGGGCACTGGAAGAAAGATTGCAAGGCGTGGAACGCCAAGAACCAGGAACCGAAGCAAGCTGTGGCTTCGACTTCAGGTGTGTTTGTAATTGAGAATTATCTGTCAATCAACTCTACTTCCTGGGTATTGGATACCGGATCAGGATCTCATATATGCAATTCATTGCAGGCACTGAGAAACCGTAGAGTGCTGAAGGATGGTGATATGACCCTGATGGTTGCTAACGGAGCTAGCATGGGAGTTGTGTCCGTAGGGGATTATCACGTGGGATTGACGAGTGGACACATTTTGGTTTTACATAACTGTTTTTGTGTACCTAGCTTAACGTGTAATATCATATCAGTTTCCTTGTTATCAAATAAAGGTTATGATTTCACGTTTGTAAGTGATGTTGTTAACATCCACCTTAATCATAGTTTGATTGGGTCCGGTACACTGGATAACGGTATATATGTCTTAAACCAACTCCAAATTTTCAATGTCCAGAACACACTAAAAAGAAAGTCTCCAGATTTAAATAAAACTTTCTTATGGCATTGTAGATTGGGTCACATCAATGAGAGAAGGTTGACTAAGTTACATAGAGAAGGATATTTCGACTCGTTCGAATATCAAACTTATGCCACTTGTCAATCTTGTCTCAAAGGAAAGATGACAAAGACTCCATTTACTGGACATGGAGTAAGAGCGAGCGAGCTCTTAGGACTCATACACAGCGATGTATGTGGTCCAATGTCTACACATGTAAGAGGTGGTTTTTACTATTTCATTACTTTTACGGATGATTACTCAAGGTACGGATTCATTTATCTAATGAAATATAAATCCGAGGCTTTTGAGAAATTCCAAGAGTACAAGAATGAAGTAGAAAACCAAACCGGCAAAAGTATCAAGACACTAAGATCTGATCGAAGTGGTGAATACTTAAGTGCCGAGTTCCTAGGTTGCCTAAAAGAGAAAGGAATTCTCTCTCAGCTTACTCCTCCATACACTCCACAGCATAACGGTGTATCGGAGAGACGGAATCGAACCCTATTGGATATGGTACGTTCCATGATGAGTAATCCCGAGTTACCGCGATCTTTCTAGGGTTATGCGCTAGAATCAGCAGCATATCTTTTGAACATGGTTCCTACCAAGACTGTGCCTACCACCCCATATCAGATGTGGAGTGGGAAGAAACCCTATCTTCAGTATCTGAAGATATGGGGATGTCTAGCTTTTGTTAAAAAGCAGCATGTGGACAAGCTCGAGGCACGATCAGTACAGTGTAAGTTTGTGGGATATCCAAAGAACTCCAAGAGGTATCTATTCTATTACGCAGAGGAACAAAAGGTTTTTGTTTCTCGTAATTCCCATTTTCTAGAATATCAGTTTTTAGAAAAGGAAATAAGTGGGAGCGAAATAGAACTGGAAGAAATTCCAGAACCACAAACTACTACTGAAAGTTTGGTAGAACCGGTAGTTCAAGAAGAACAGGACATTCCCGCACCCCTCCGCAGGAGTAGTAGGCAGTCTCATCCGCCTGAGAGATACTACGGTTTTCTCATAGATGGGGATAGAGAGGATTGCATTATAGATGATGATGAACCTACTAGCTTCCAGCAGGCCATCTAGAGCGGCGACTCGGTACGATGGCTAGATGCAATGCGGACCGAAATGGAGTCCATGTGCACCAACAAAGTATGGAATTTGGACTTTGCTCCAGATGGGGTAAAACCCATAGGATGCAAATGGATCTTCAAGAAAAAGATTGGTGTAGATGGAAAGGTGGAAACCTATAAGGCTAGACTTGTTGCAAAGGGTTTTCGTCAAAGACCTGGTTTGGACTATGACGAAACTTTTTCTCCAGTGGTTATGCTCAAATCCATTCGGGTCCTTCTTGCTATTGCTGCCTTCCATGATTATGAAATCTGGCAGATAGACGTAAAGACGACTTTTCTGAATGGAAATTTAGAAGAGTGCGTCTATATGGATCAGCCAGAGGGTTTCAATCAGAGTGGGAACAGCGGGAAAGTATGCAAGTTGCTTAAGTCCATTTATGGACTAAAGCAGGCATCGCGGAGTTGGAATATCTGTTTTGATGAAACAGTCAAAGAATATGACTTTATCAAAAATCTAGATGAACCATGCATATATAGTAAAGTTGTAGCACGAACTGTCGTATTCCTCGTCTTGTACGTGGATGATATTCTATTGATAGGAAATGACATTCCTATGCTACAATCTGTCAAAGGATTCTTGTCACACAGGTTCTCCATGAAAGACCTGGGTGATGCCTCTTACATTCTGGGGATCCGGATCTATCGTGATAGATCCAAGAGGATGTTGGGACTTTCGCAGTCCAGGTATATCAACACTATACTGAAAAGATTCAGTATGGAAGATTCTAAGCGCGGTAATCTACCGGCTTATCACGGAATCACCCTATCCAAAGAGATGTCTCCCAAGACTGATTTGGAAAGGGAACGCATGTCTATTATACCCTACGCTTCTGCGGTAGGCTCTATAATGTATGCGATGTTGTGCACCAGACCAGATGTAGCTTACGCACTGAGCGTGGTAAGCCGGTATCAGTCAGACCCAGGGGAGAAGCACTGGATAGCAGTAAAGAACATTCTCAAGTACCTGAAGAGGACTAAGGAGATGTTCTCGGTTTACGGCGGAAAAGACCTCAAGATTGAGGCCTTTGCTTATTCCGGCTTCCAGAGTGATAAGGACGATTCCAAGTCCATTTCAGGTTATGTCTTTACCCTCAATGGAGGGGCGGTGTGCTGGAAGAGTTCCAAGCAGGACACCGTTGCTGACTCGACGATGAAAGCGGAGTATATTGCTGCTTGCGATGCCACAAAAGAAGCGGTCTGGATGAAGAAGTTCCTAACAGAACTTCAGGTGGTTCCTACCATTGTTGATCCAATACCTCTGTATTGCGATAACAACGGAGCTATAGCTTTAGCGAAGGAACCAAGGTCCCATCAGAAGTCCAGACACATCTTAAGGCGGTATCACTTGATCAGGGAGATCATTGATCGTCGGGAGATCGAGATCCGGAGAGTTGCTACTGAAGAGAACATTGCTGATCCATTTACGAAGGCCCTACCTCAGATTCAGTTCGAGAGGCTACTCGAGATCATCGGTCTTCGATATGCCAGTACATGGACCTAGTGCAAGTGGGAGATTGTTAGTGTATATGCCCTAGGGCCCATTATTGTATCATACTAGTTTGTATATTACTTAATGGAAGCTTGGGATATGCCAGTACATGGTAGTATGCTACTTGGTTTCATCTATCTTAATATGTGAGTATACGTATTGATAGAGCTCTTAGGATCTTGCTTGACTACCAGCGTTGTGATGGCAGTCACACTAGTGGGGGCTGGGTAGTCTACAAGCACATCCTTTTACAGGTCCCTAGTCGTAGGATTATCGAGACAGGGCATCGATACTCCGGAGTAGACTAGTGTGTACGCTTCTTATCCCAGTTGGGGAGATGGTCTGTCCCACAGCCGTCAGTACGTCGTACTGGAGATAGTATACAGGTGCTCATTGGGTTACGGGTACACCGGACAGGACTCACGGGGAACTGTTGGTTGGTATTATACCCGTCGTCAGTTAACAGTTCCCTGGTGACATGAGTACAGCATAGTCCATAGACTTGACACTGCTACTTCGCCTCGAGTGTGTCCCACTGTTCTTAGATTTCTACCCTAACACGGCTCAATGGAGTCATGCAAACAGGTAGCAGTTGGTTGCAGTCCCGAGCACTTGGAGGCAGTGGCGGTTAGACAGGATTCGTCTCTCCCGGTATTGGGAGTTGATATCGCGCTGTGTCAGAGAGCCATTACGCAAAGTCCCTGGCCAGGGCAAGCGAGATTTACTGGAAGGTTCCAGTTATTTTCTCAGGGTGTAATGGGCTACGCTCCGACATGACTTATACCGCAATTAGGGGACTGACGCTTGCCGCCCCCTAGGCCCGATATGCTATAGTCTTAGACGAACAGACCGGACTGTACGGAGATTGTCACATCAGACTCAGTAGGAGTTCGGATGGGTTTCCTCATCGGCCTTCTTATCGACATCTACCAGGGGACCGTTACGTACAGCTAGTGCCGCTTGCGGTCTGTGGTTAAACCCACTGCCAGCGTAGTAGTCGAGTCTTTAGAGTCCCACACAGAGAGTTTCCCTGCTCCGGGCGAAACGATATAGAGGTCATATGGTTTTACGACGAGGGTTTGGACGCATACGTGTGTTTACGCACGTACGACATTCAGACAGTTTTTACTAGCCGGCTTTGGTTTAAGCCAGTTTCGAGTATCGGGTTATTGGATTTATACATTCTAAAGTTTTTCCGTATTTTCACGGATAGGAGGGGCGTTCTCGTAATTTCGCGGGAAGCTTCTAGAAGGAAGGTGACTTGAGGGTTAAGGTGTCATAAGCATTAATTGATTTTGTGACTCATGAGATGAATCATTCAAGTGAGTTAATGAAGCATTTATTGCTGAATGACTCACTTGATGATTCATTGCACATATTAAATGAAGCATGATGATAAATCATTTGATTTATATTATTTGATATTTTATATGCTTCATGATATATTAGAAGTGAGAAACAATTTCAATTCAATTATCATTCTCACCTTCTCTCTCCTCAAGCTCTCTCTCTTCAAACCCTAATCCTCCCATCTCATGTGTTGAGACCAAGGATTAGTAAAGACTATTTAATCCATAACACTTCTCTATATCACCTAGGTTACTTAGATTAGCACTTTAAGAAACCTAGTTACCTCAAGTTAGAGGTGAAGCTTGGAGTATAGCTCTCGGGTGGATCATCTATTACGTGGAGGAGGCCGAGAAGGACGTGGTTAACGAAAAGGAGAAGGACACGGTTCATTAGGTATAATCACTTATCATAGTAGTTCATAACTTCTATGTTTCTTGTTAGTTATAGTTTAGCAAAGATTCTCGGTTAGTCGATGTTTACGCAAAGAACAAGATCGTTTTTCATTATTCCGCCTCCCCGCAAGTCGTGGGGTGTTGTACATCGACTTACAGAGCCTGGCAGGGGAGGTGCACTGCCTACCGGTCATAGTTTTAGACTCAGCGGTTATCCGGAGGATATCGACCAGAGTCGTGAGATGGATATGGGCCGATTCGTTCTACCAGAGCCCGCGGGCCGATCCGGGAAGACGGAGCCCATGGTACATGGATTTACGTGTCGATGCTGGACATGAGTATTTCATGATGTATCGAGTGTCGATGTTGGACACTCAGGTTCCATGAGATTTACAGATATGAGGGTCGGTCCTTGTGACGACGCCTGACAGATGAGTATTTACGTGTTGATGCTGGACACTAGTTTTCATGATGTTTTCCGGTGTCGATGTTGGACACTCAGGTTCCATGAGACTTACAGGATATGAGGGCCGTTCTGAGGATGCGATGCCTTTGATTTTGGGATTTAAATTGTCTTGATGGACACTGGTCCTACCACGATAAGGATTCCGTGAGGATGACATATTTTATCCCATACTCAGCATTTATTTTATATGCATTGCTTCATCTATCAGTAGTACCTGATAAAGTATCTTTCATGACTGTTGCATATACATATTACCATTTATTGCTATCAGCATGCATGTGATAGATTATCGCAGTACGTGCATACCTGCGATTACCCGCATGATGTTATTTATTATTCATGAGTACGCAACTCACCCCCGTTGTGCCACAGTGTTTTTGAATGTTGGACCCTCAGAGTAGTCGCGGCAGTGCTTCATATTATCTCTACTTTTGCGGATACCGCTACAGTTGGCTGTGAGGCCTTTTGCTATAGGTGGGTTTCGCGGTTATCCGTTTATGTACCTTGTATATCTTTGGTTGGATCTAGTACTCTCCATTTACCACCTTCATGTATTTAACTTAGAGATGAGTTGTGAGGATCGATGTTGTATTATTTTGTGACTCTGGATGTCTTTTATGCTGTTGTCACTTTATATCGTCCATTTATTCGCAACGACGTCATATATTTGCTGTGGTGGTTGTTTCCGGCTTTCGGCGTGGATTTTCTCCCGTTTGGGGATGCTTTACTTATATTCTATGTTGTACCCGTTTTCGTGTCATGACCCGCAGGGTACGGAACGTGACTGGCACTTAAGTTTACGAAACGTCTAAAGGCGTCCATAAAATAAGTAAGCCAAAGCCCAGAAAACAAAACCAATGAAGCAAAAGAGTGAAGAAAACCCAAACATTTGAAAGCAAGTTTATCAAATAAGTCATGTAAAACCCTTTTTAAAAACAATACCAATTTTTCCGAAAATTTCGGCAGAGTCTCCTTTGTAAATACTGGCCCCCAAGAATGGGTACAACAAAATATACATGAATCCAACAAAATAGGGCATCCCCAAGCGGGAGCTAGCTCTTCGCCACAAGGCGGTCATAAATCCCACGCAATGTAAATGGCAACAAGCATAATAATCATAAGGAAGCATGAGAAAAGTAGCATGTCGGCTCAAGTGAGCTCGACCCCAAAATACAGCATAAAATCCACAAACCTCACAGTCTCATCTCTAGGTCAATATACAATAATCTGGTGGAAACAGTAGATGGAGTACACTAGATACAAAGAATATACAAGGTGGTACAAAAATAATAACATAACCCACCTATGAGCAAATCACGAGTCCAGGCAAAAGAGGCAAAAGAAGCAAGCGCACCCGCCGCTACAGAACTGACGGAGCGGACCTGCAACAGACTATGGCACAACGGGGGTGAGTTGCCAACTCGTGAGTAATAAATAACATCTACACAGGCTATCGAATGCATGCACACAAGCATCCTAGCATCTATATACAGGTAAGGCAGGACATAATGGCGAGGATGTATGCAATATGGATATACTAACAGGTGTGTATACAACATCAGTGTACGAATATGTATGCAACATGAATATCTGAGGTCTCAATAGGTTTATATAAGAAATATTTTATCTCTTTTTGTTTTTGAAACTCTTTTAGAATGCCAGCATAATGTCAATGAATCGACGAAAATCGGTGTCCAGCAACGACACCCAAAAGCTGTCTCAAATCTCATAAATGTATCTCTGGCCTCAGCCGTCCGGCTGACCCATCTCAAATATCAATATCTCATCATCTAGCGGCCACGGTCGGTATCCTCTGGATATCCGCCGTCCCAAACAGTCACCGGTAGGTAATCCGTCCCCTGCCACGCTCAACGTCATCACCACATTCCTCTTGCCCCGGGGTACCTTACCGGGCCCACCATGTACCCGTGCCGGTTCCTCCACTCCTCGACACGGATTTCCAAATCCACAGCAAACTCATGGTGGACGACACTTACATCACTAGAAAACCGCAATTTACATATTTTAAAAAAATATAATAAGTTTAGAAATTTTGCGGCTTTCCCCCGAAATCCAGCAATATCATAAAATCTCAAGAAATCCTCATAAGTGAATATATCAATGATAATGAATGCGTATGATATCAATAATCAAGTTGCGATGTGTGATTAATGTATTAAACATGAACAATTCATATGATGAAGTACATGCACATGAATAGCAATACTACGGTTTCATTTTTAAGGAGTTAAAGGCAATAGTACCAGTTTAAGTATCGATTAGTAAAAGGTTTCAATTTAAAAGTTATCTAGTGTGGTGGCATGGCAATTACCAGGGTGTGTGTGTAAGCATGAATAGTGCTCGTGCTGCATATAAAAACCTGGTAATGGTGCATATGTCCTACAATTGAGTTTGCGTATATGGGTATAACATATTGATCTAATTGCAGCAATTATCATGCCAGTAATATTATTCTAATGTCACAAGTGGTTATCCAGTTTACTATTTTTCAGTTTACTAAATCTATCGGGCGACTTGCGCCATCCAAACGATCGTCCCCCCCGTAGATGTTAAATCTACTCACCGGGATCCCTGGTTAGCTGTGTCCAATCACTGCCTTTCCCTTTCGCGCCGCGTCTGACGTTTCCGCGACCGAACCTGGAATTTACATCAAAACCGAATATAAGGTTACATATCAAGAACGACGCAAAACCCCAACGAAACTACTAAGGTTCGCTGGCTAGGTACAACGTGCACAAAGTGCGCGGAACACTCGCGAAAATCGCAAAAACTGCCAAAAACGCCGATTTGGTCGCCCGGCAAAACTAAAACCCGACTACCCAAAAACCCGCACTCACGCATCCTAAAAGTCGTAGGACAAGCCATTACAATCATCAAGATATCAAAAATAATTCATCACATAATTTTTATAACAAAACTAGTAAGCATTTGTATTCCAAAATCGGTGCAAAAATCGCCGATTAGCGACAAAACGACTACAATCTAGCACAATCACCCAACCACACTACAAGCAATCTACAAACACTAATTACAACACAATAACAATGATTCCAATCCTATTTTCCATAAACAACCATTCTTGGATTCATAACCTAGCAAATTCCAATCAATTTCCACACTTGAAAACTTAATTAACACTAATTTCAAACCCAATTAGCAAGTTCACCTCTTAGATTTAGGTTAGCAAAATACTAGATAACAAATTAGGTTCAATCAACTAAATAATGTTTTCTAAACCTTAATCAACTCACTAATCAAGCTTCACAACTCAATTCCATACACTAACCCTCTCTTGAAATTCCTAAAACGACAATTACAACTAAAATCGAACTTTTAAAGTTAACTAAATTAACACAATTAGAAGACTACATAACAAGGTGATCATATAGACTAGTTAATTAACAACTAGATTAACTAAAAGACAAGCTAATTAACCATCATGGTTCAAAACCCTAGCTAAATTTTTTTCAAGCATAACCTAAGAAAACTAGATTAAAACTACACTAAATTAACACTAAACCATACAATTAAAGGAATTTTTGCAAAAGAAAGTAACTTGATGAGAATTATACCTCTTGATCTATGGATCAAGCAAGAAAATTTTGCTCCAATTGATGGCCTCAAGCACCAAGATCCAAGCAAGAATGGCTAAGGAAAGGATAGCATAAGGATTTTGTTTGGATTTTTGAATTAAATCATGGATTTTGATGTGTTTTCTTGAAGAATTTGAAGAAAAATGAAAAGAAAAGAGAGGAAGAAGAGGGTGTGCAGGTTTTCGGCCAGAGGAGGTGAAGGGAGGGTGTGGGCAAGTGGGGAAAGTCATGGTCAAGTCCACAAAAGTCAATGTATCATACTTTATTCATTTTAATTAAAATAAAACCATAAACTATCAAAACAACTCAAGAAAGCAACCAAAGAAAATGAGGCCAGAAATTTCTGGTCTTACACAAGGTGGGGCTGTCCTAGTGCTGAGGAAAAAGAGAGAGGGGTTTTACAAAAGAAATTTTATGCAAAAAGGCCCCCTACAACTCAAAAATTGCAAGTTTTAGCTCAAAATTCAATAAATTCGTTTCATAACATAAAAATTTGTTAAAAATCAAAATAAATTACTAAAAATTTATGTTATCACTAGATTATAATTATCATAATTTTAGAGATTAAATTTAGCCCGGAAAAATTTGTATTTATCGCTAATTTAATGTATTTTCTTACCGGCTTAAAATAATATAAAAAAATTGAAAAATAGGGAAAATTTTTTAAATGACCAAAATTTCATAATTAACTCATTAGCTACTAAAAACAAGTAATTACCTATCCATTTAAGGTATAATTAGCCCTAAACTGCAAAATATCGAGAAAGACGGTTTTCGGAAAAATACCGAATTTTCACCGAATTTCAGGAAAACACCAAAACGACTTTTCAAGACGCTACAATCTTCCCCCCTTAAAGAAATTCGGTCCCCGAATTTAAAAATATAACTACGCGTACCTTCAAAGAGATGGGGATGTTTCTTCCTCATCTCGCCCTCGGTCTCCCAGGTAACCTCCTCGCTTCTCGGGCTATGCCAAAGGACCTTGACGGTTGGTATAATCTTCGACCTCAACTTCTTCACCCGCCGATCCAGGATGGCCACCGGCTGCTCTGCAAAAGAAAGGTCGCGCTCTAGATGGACTGTCGGGTGCTGAATCGCATGCGAAGGGTCGTGAAGGTACTTGCGGAGCATCGAAACATGGAAGACGGGGTGAACATCGGGAAAGCTGGGAGGAAGAGCCAAACGATATGCAACAGCGCCGACACGCTCGAGGATCTCGAAGGGACCTACGAATCTAGGGCTAAGCTTCCCCTTTCGCCCAAAACGCATCACGCCCTTCATCGGAGAGACCCTCAAAAAAACATGGTCGCCAACTGCGAACTCTAACCTGCGACGGCGCCTGTCTGCATAGGATTTCTGCCTGCTCTGAGCCGCTCTCATCCGGTCTCGGATCAACTGTATCTTCGCTGTCGTCTCCTCAACAAGCTGCGGCCCCAAAATGCTGCTCTCGCTGAGCTCTGTCCAACAAACGGGCGATCTGCATCTCCTCCCATACAATGCCTCGAAAGGTGCCATCTGAATAGTATCCTGGAAGCTGTTGTTGTAGGAGAACTCAACTAGAGGTAAATGACGATCCCAGCTACCACCAAAGTCTAAAACGCACGCTCTGAGCATGTCCTCGAGAGTCTGAATGGTCCGCTCTGACTGTCCGTCTGTCTGCGGATGAAACGCTGTGCTGAAGCTCAAACGAGTGCCCACAGCCTCCTGAAGTCTCTGCCAAAGTCGGCTGGTGAACTGAGTGCCTCGATCTGACACGATACAAGTCGGTACGCCATGTAGTCGCACGATCTCGTCAATATAGAGCTGAGCATACTGAGCGAAGCTGAAAGTCGTCTTCACTGGAAGGAAGTGAGCCGCTTTCGTCAATCTATCCACGATCACCCAGATGGAGTCGTACCCTCGACTGGTCCTGGGTAGACCCACAACGAAATCCATCGAAATCTGCTCCCATTTCCACTCTGGAATGGGTAACGGCTGTAGCTCTCCTGCGGGCCTCTGGTGCTCGGCCTTGACTTGCTGACAAGTCAGGCATCTCGAAACGAACTCCGCAATGTCCCTCTTCATCCCGTCCCACCAGTAGGTCTCTCTCATATCATGGTACATCTTGGTGGAACCTGGGTGGACACTATACACTGATCGGTGTGCCTCCTCAAGAATGTCGCGCCGCAATCCATCAGCATCTGGTACGCACAGTCTAGATCCATATCGTAAAATCCCCTGATCGTCAACCACGAACTCGGAAAATCTGGCCTGTCCCATCTGTGCCATGATCTCTGAGCAACGGTCGTCACTGCGCTGTGCCTCATATATACGGTCAAGCAACTGTGGGCGTGCACGAACATGCGCGAGCTGTCCCCACGTCTGAGTGAACTCGAACTCAACTCGGCTGTCGCATAACATCTGCCAATCTGCTGACGACTGCCTCTGCACTGCGCGCAAAAAGGATAGACTACCCCCGGGCCTCCTACTCAACGCATCTGCCACCACATTCGCCTTGCCGGGGTGATATAAGATCTCGCAGTCGTAGTCTTTCACCAACTCCATCCAACGACGCTGTCTGAGGTTCAGGTCTCGCTGCTGAAATATGTACTTTAAGCTCTTGTGATCGGTGAATATCTGACACGACTCGCCGTACAGGTAATGTCGCCAAATCTTCAGTGCAAAGACCACTGCAGCCATCTCCAAATCATGAGTGGGGTAGTTCTGTTCATGCTTCTTCAACTGCCGAGAAGCATAAGCGATCACCCGGCCATGCTGCATCAATACGCATCTTAATCCCACTAGCGAAGCATCACAGTAGACAACAAACCCGCCTGATCCCGAAGGCAAAGATAATACCGGCGCCGTAGTCAAACATGTCCGCAGCTGCTGAAAACTGCGCTCGCACTCCTCTGTCCAGACGAAAGGAACTCCCTTCCGGGTCAAACTGGTCAACGGTGCAGCTATACGGGAGAAGCCCTGAACAAAATGCCTGTAGTAGCCCGCCAAGCCTAGAAAACTACGGATCTCAGTAACCGATGTAGGTCGGGGCCACTGCTGAACAGCCTCAATCTTCTTCGGGTCCACACAAATGCCGTCTCTCGTAACCACGTGACCCAAGAATCCGACGCTGTCCAGCCAGAATGCACACTTGGAGAACTTCGCGAACAACTGGTGCTCCCTCAGAGTCTGTAACGTAATCCGCAAGTGCTGCTCGTGCTCCTCTCTGCTCCGTGAGTACACCAAGATATCGTCGATAAACACGATGATGAACAAGTCAAGATACGGCCTGAATGTACGGTTCATCAAATCCATGAATGCTGCTGGGGCGTTGGTGAGTCCGAACGACATCACCATAAACTCGTAGTGGCCGTAGCGCGTGCGGAAAGCTGTCCTCGGTATATCCTCCCGTCGAACTCGCAGCTGATGGTATCCTGATCGCAAATCGATCCTCGAAAAATACCCCGCACCCTGAAGCTGGTCGAACAAATCATCAATGCGCGGCAACGGATATCTGTTCCGAATGGTAACTTTGTTCAGCTGGCGGTAGTCGATACATAAGCGCAAACTTCCATCCTTCTTCTTGACAAACAGGACCGGAGCACCCCACGGAGAAACACTCGGTCGAATAAGCCCCTTATCTAACAAATCCTGCAACTGATCCTTAAGCTCTCGAAGCTCTGCCGGGACCATCCGATAAGGTGGTATAGAAATAGGCCCCGAACCGGGAATCAAATCAATGCAGAACTCAACATCGCGCTCAGGCGGTAGCCCAGGTAGCTCATCAGGGAAAACATCAGGGAACTCACAAACTACCGGGACCCGGTCTAACGGAACCTCTGCAGCTCGAGTATCATAAATACACGCTAAGAATCCCTGACATCCCTTCCGCAAGAGCTGACCAGCGCGAAGAGACGAAATTAAGCTGGGAAGGGTGACACTGCGGTCTCCCTGAATAACAAGGACTGGCTCTCCCGGAAAGCTAAATCTGACTGCCTTCTCACGGCAGTCCACCGAAGCATAACAAGTGGCTAGCCAATCCATGCCCAGAAGCACATCAAAGTCCAACATATCGAGGAGTATCAAATCAACTGATGAATCCCTCTCCCCGATACGAACGGAACACAAACGAAATACAAACCGAGCGACAAACGACTTGCCTACCGGAGTAACAACAACAAGCGGCTGATCTAACGACGATGACTCACGGCCCAACATCGGTGCAAAGTGTGTAGATACGTACGAATGTGTGGAACCTGGGTCGAATAATACCCGTGCGTCGAAAGAACAAACTGGCAAGGTACCTGTCACAACGGCATTGGATGCCTGCGCATCCTGCGGTGTCAAAGCAAAAACTCGGGCCTGTCCTCCACCGATAGCGGGCTGACCTCAACCTCGGCCTCTGCCTCCTCGTCCTCTCTGAACAGGACCGCCACGTCCACGGCCTCTCGGTGCACCTAACTGGCGTGGAGCATCGCCTGGGGCAGGAAGTAGGGCTCTCTGAGGAGGGGGTGGTGATGGTGGTAGGGTCACATGCGGAACTGTCGCTGCTCCCTGTCGTCTCACCGGACAGTCTCTGACAAGATGGTGCAGACTCCCGCACCCAAAACATCCTGGCGACGGCTGCTGCCCCTGGGGATAAGAACCATATAACTGCCCCCGCCCAAATCCTCTGCCAGGCCTATCTCTCGGAAAGAATCTGGCGCGCTGCCTCTGAGACGGTACATCAGTGCGCATCCTCATCGGCCCAGAAACGGCCGAAGTCCGTGATATGCGTGCCTCCATCCGCAATGCCGTATCCATAGCCGCTGAATAAGTGTCGTAGTGCTGGGCGCCAATGGCAAGATATAGCTGGGCATCAAGTCCCTGTACGAACCTCTTCACCATCTTCTCCTCGGTATCCACCAAATAATGAGCATATCGGGATAACTGTGTAAACTGGATGTCATACTCAGGCACCGTCATCCCAGGTGTCTTGACTAAGGCCTCGAAGCTACGAGCTCTGGCGTCACGAACGCTCTCTGGAAGGAAACGGGCCAGAAAGACCGCTGTAAACTCGACCCAAGTCATAGGCGGTAGATCTGCAGCTCGACCTCTCAAGACTGACTCCCACCATGTCTGCGTGAGACCCTCTAGTCGGAAACTCGCAAGCTCTACCCATCGATCATCCGAACATCTCAGCGAACGGCAGATCCTGGCTAAACTGTCAAGGAACGTCTGTGGGTCCTCCGCTGCCTCGGTGCCGGTGAATACTGGAGGTCTCAGCCTCATGAAATCCTGTAGCGAAACCGGAATGGCTACGGTGGTAGTAGTAGGAGCAGGTATCATGGTCGTCTGTGATGTAGTAGGTACGTCATCCGGCCTCGGTGTACGACTGGCTGCAACTAGGGATCCTACCATCTGACGTAGCTCCTGCATGCCTCCCATCATCTGTCGCAACTCCTCCATACCGGTCTCGAGCCTATCCATACGGCCTGGGGAAGGTGGATCGGTCTGTCCCTGCGGCGTAGGAATATCACCCTGCTCAGTCCTAGTCTCGGACGAGCCAGCTCGAATCTCGTCTCTGGCGGCAGCCTTCTGTGCCCTCGTAGCCTTCGGCGGCATAGTGGCTGTTACAGGAAAACGGATAGTAAGGACAGTGCAATAGGATCATAGGATACACGGAATTGAAGAAGGAAATTTCCAAGCAAGTATCCTAAAGTCACTTAGGCGGAGAACCGTATCGTAAGTATGCCGCGGACATACGCATGCTACGTTACCCTGCTTAAGTCACTTACTCCATCTACCAAGGGTCATCCTACACTCACAAAGGTAAAACCTATCGCTTTGATACCAACTTTGTCACGACCCGCAGGGTACGGAACGTGACTGGCACTTAAGTTTACGAAACGTCTAAAGGCGTCCGTAAAATAAGTAAGCCAAAGCCCAGAAAACAAAACCAATGAAGCAAAAGAGTGAAGAAAACCCAAACATTTGAAAGCAAGTTTATCAAATAAGTCATGTAAAACCCTTTTTAAAAACAATACCAATTTTTCCGAAAATTTCGGCAGAGTCTCCTTTGTAAATACTGGCCCCCAAGAATGGGTACAACAAAATATACATGAATCCAACAAAATAGGGCATCCCCAAGCGGGAGCTAGCTCTTCGCCACAAGGCGGTCACAAATCCCACGCAATGTAAATGACAACAAGCATAATAATCATAAGGAAGCATGAGAAAAGTAGCATGTCGGCTCAAGTGAGCTCGACCCCAAAATACAGCATAAAATCCACAAACCTCACAGTCTCATCTCTAGGTCAATATACAATAATCTGGTGGAAAC
Organism: Agapanthus africanus; assembly: GCA_030015575.1. Taxonomy (NCBI): domain Eukaryota; kingdom Viridiplantae; phylum Streptophyta; class Magnoliopsida; order Asparagales; family Amaryllidaceae; genus Agapanthus; species Agapanthus africanus. The sequence continues at coordinate 125,013,664 of JASDDO010000031.1, forward strand.
AGTAGATGGAGTACACTAGATACAAAGAATATACAAGGTGGTACAAAAATAATAACATAACCCACCTATGAGCAAATCACGAGTCCAGGCAAAAGAGGCAAAAGAAGCAAGCGCACCCGCCGCTACTGAACTGACGGAGCGGACCTGCAACAGACTATGGCACAACGGGGGTGAGTTGCCAACTCGTGAGTAATAAATAACATCTACACAGGCTATCGAATGCATGCACACAAGCATCCTAGCATCTATATACAGGTAAGGCAGGATATAATGGCGAGTATGTATGCAATATGGATATACTAACAGGTGTGTATACAACATCAGTGTACGAATATGTATGCAACATGAATATCTGAGGTCTCAATAGGTTTATATAAGAAATATTTTATCTCTTTTTGTTTTTGAAACTCTTTTAGAATGCCAGCATAATGTCAATGAATCGACGAAAATCGGTGTCCAGCAACGACACCCAAAAGCTGTCTCAAATCTCATAAATGTATCTCTGGCCTCAGCCGTCCGGCTGACCCATCTCAAATATCAATATCTCATCATCTAGCGGCCACGGTCGGTATCCTCTTGATATCCGCCGTCCCAAACAGTCACCGGTAGGTAATCCGTCCCCTGCCAGGCTCAACGTCATCACCACTTTCCTCTTGCCCCGGGGTACCTTACCGGGCCCACCATGTACCCGTGCCGGTTCCTCCACTCCTCGACACGGATTTCCAAATCCACAGCAAACTCATGGTGGACGACACTTACATCACTAGAAAACCGCAATTTACATATTTTAAAAAAATATAATAAGTTTAGAAATTTTGCGGCTTTCCCCCGAAATCCAGCAATATCATAAAATCTCAAGAAATCCTCATAAGTGCATATATCAATGATAATGAATGCGTATGATATCAATAATCAAGTTGCGATGTGTGATTAATGTATTAAACATGAACAATTCATATGATGAAGTACATGCACATGAATAGCAATACTACGGTTTCATTTTTAAGGAGTTAAAGGCAATAGTACCAGTTTAAGTATCGATTAGTAAAAGGTTTCAATTTAAAAGTTATCTAGTGTGGTGGCATGGCAATTACCAGGGTGTGTGTGTAAGCATGAATAGTGCTCGTGCTGCATATAAAAACCTGGTAATGGTGCATGTGTCCTACAATTGAGTTTGCGTATATGGGTATAACATATTGATCTAATTGCAGCAATTATCATGCCAGTAATATTATTCTAATGTCACAAGTGGTTATCCAGTTTACTATTTTTCAGTTTACTAAATCTATCGGGCGACTTGCGCCATCCAAACGATCGTCCCCCCCGTAGATGTTAAATCTACTCACCGGGATCCCTGGCTAGCTGTGTCCAATCACTGCCTTTCCCTTTCGCGCCGCGTCTGACGTTTCCGCGACCGAACCTGGAATTTACATCAATACCGAATATAAGGTTACATATCAAGAACGACGCAAAACCCCAACGAAACTACTAAGGTTCGCTAGCTAGGTACAACGTGCACAAAGTTCGCGGAACACACGCGAAAATCGCAAAAACTGCCAAAAACGCCGATTTGGTCGCCCGGCAAAACTAAAACCCGACTACCCAAAAAACCGCACTCACGCATCCTAAAAGTCGTAGGACAAGCCATTACAATCATCAAGATATCAAAAATAATTCATCACATAATTTTTAAAACAAAACTAGTAAGCATTTGTATTCCAAAATCGGTGCAAAAATCGCCGATTAGCGACAAAACGACTACAATCTAGCACAATCACCCAACCACACTACAAGCAATCTACAAACACTAATTACAACACAATAACAATGATTCCAATCCTATTTTCCATAAACAACCATTCTTGGATTCATAACCTAGCAAATTCCAATCAATTTCCACACTTGAAAACTTAATTAACACTAATTTCAAACCCAATTAGCAAGTTCACCTCTTAGATTTAGGTTAGCAAAATACTAGATAACAAATTAGGTTCAATCAACTAAATAATGTTTTCTAAACCTTAATCAACTCACTAATCAAGCTTCACAACTCAATTCCATACACTAACCCTCTCTTGAAATTCCTAAAACGACAATTACAACTAAAATCGAACTTTTAAAGTTAACTAAATTAACACAATTAGAAGACTACATAACAAGGTGATCATATAGACTAGTTAATTAACAACTAGATTAACTAAAAGACAAGCTAATTAACCATCATGGTTCAAAACACTAGCTAAATTTTTTTCAAGCATAACCTAAGAAAACTAGATTAAAACTACACTAAATTAACACTAAACCATACAATTAAAGGAATTTTTGCAAAAGAAAGTAACTTGATGAGAATTATACCTCTTGATCTATGGATCAAGCAAGAAAATTTTGCTCCAATTGATGGCCTCAAGCACCAAGATCCAAGCAAGAATGGCTAAGGAAAGGATAGCATAAGGATTTTGTTTGGATTTTTGAATTAAATCATGGATTTTGATGTGTTTTCTTGAAGAATTTGAAGAAAAATGAAAAGAAAAGAGAGGAAGAAGAGGGTGTGCAGGTTTTCGGCCAGAGGAGGTGAAGGGAGGGTGTGGGCAAGTGGGGAAAGTCATGGTCAAGTCCACAAAAGTCAATGTATCATACTTTATTCATTTTAATTAAAATAAAACCATAAACTATCAAAACAACTCAAGAAAGCAACCAAAGAAAATGAGGCCAGAAATTTCTGGTCTTACACAAGGTGGGGCTGTCCTAGTGCTGAGGAAAAAGAGAGAGGGGTTTTACAAAAGAAATTTTATGCAAAAAGGCCCCCTACAACTCAAAAATTGCAAGTTTTAGCTCAAAATTCAATAAATTCGTTTCATAACATAAAAATTTGTTAAAAATCAAAATAAATTACTAAAAATTTATGTTATCACTAGATTATAATTATCATAATTTTAGAGATTAAATTTAGCCCGGAAAAATTTGTATTTATCGCTAATTTAATGTATTTTCTTACCGGCTTAAAATAATATAAAAAAATTGAAAAATAGGGAAAAATTTTTAAATGACCAAAATTTCATAATTAACTCATTAGCTAATAAAAAAAAGTAATTACCTATCCATTTAAGGTATAATTAGCCCTAAACTGCAAAATATCGAGAAAGACGGTTTTCGGAAAAATACCGAATTTTCACCGAATTTCAGGAAAACACTAAAACGACTTTTCAAGACGCTACATTTCGGGGCTAGTTTTTTACAAAGGAAGTGCTGCCGAAATTTTTAAGAAAGTAAATATAGGCTTTAAAGAATTTTTACTTGAGATTCCCAAAAGCTTTTGACAATGTTCTTATCACTTACTACTTTTGATGGTTCAGATTTGCTGGGTTTTCGGCTTACTTAGATTGCGTTACGCCTGTGGACGTTACGTGGTTTAAGGGCCGTCACGTGCCAAATTTTGGGTCATGACACCTAGGAATCATTGTTTATTTGATTTCTACCTGCTGATGTTTTCTACTTACGAGTTGGCAACTCACCCCCATTGTGCCACAGCTTTCTTGCAGGTTGACCGCTTGGATCGGTAGCGGCATTGCTGGCACACAGTTCCTTCTGGGTGTTTTGCTTTGGTAGGTGGGACACACGCTGGATTGTGACCACTCTTGTACCCTTTATATACTATTGTATCTAGATAAACTCCATCAATCAAAAACTAGACTTTGTATGTTGATAGACCTATACGGACTTGTGTTTGCGAGACTTAGAGCGATAAGTGTGTGTTCCCTTCTTTTGAGGTTTTTGATGCCTTGCTTTACTTATTTCTTCTTTGTTGATCTTCGCCATTGGGCGTCATATATTTATTCTTTACTTGCGTAGTTGTGATTCCGCCAATTGGCGAAGAGCTAGCTCCCGTTTGGGGATGCCTATATATATTACTTGTATGTGGTTTTGGATCAAATATAGAAGGGAGGTGCTGCCCAAATTTTTAAAGACGAATTTTTTCTTCAACTATAGTATAATCCACTTGCATTTTCATATATCATTACCTATGCATTTTAAAGTAAAACTTGATTTCATTATACCTTTATTTTAAAAACTTCACCTCTATTATTTCCCTAAAAAGGTTTAGATTTCTGGGCATTGGCTTACTTAAAATAGTTGGAGTTCTATAGACTTCACCTGATTCAAGTGCCGGTCACGTGCCTTTTTCTGGGTCGTGACAAAGACTGACTTGGAAAGGGATCGCATGAGTATTATACCCTACGCTTCTGTAGTAGGATCTATAAAGTATACGATGTTGTGTACCAGACCAGATGTTGCTTACGCACTGAGCGTGGTAAGCAGGTATCAGTCAAACTCTAGGGTGAAGCTCTGGATAGCAGTTAAGAAAATTTTCAAGTACGTGGGAATGACTAAGGAGATGTTCGTGGTGTACGACAGTGAAGACCTCCAGATCGAGGCCTTCTCCAACTCAAGCTTCCAGAGTGACAATGATGACTCCAAATCCAAGTCGGGTTATGTCATCACCCTCAATGGAGGGACGGTCTGTTGGAAGAGCACCAAGCAGGACACCATTACTGACTCGACGATGAAGGCAGAGTATATCACTGCTTATGACGCCGCGAAAGAAACAGTCTGGAAGCGGAAGTTCATAACAGTACTTCAGGTGGTTCCATCAATTGTTGACCTAATACCTTTATATTGTGACAACAACGGGGCTATAGATTTAGCGAAGGAACTAAGATCCCATCAGAAATGCAGAAATATCTTGAGTCAGTATCACCTGATCAGGGAGATCATAGATCGCCTGGAGATCGAGGTGCGGAGAGTAGACACAGAGAACAACACTGCAGATCCACTCATAAAGGACATCTCTCAGACGCAGTTCGAGAGGCTATTCGAGATGATAGGTCTGTGATACGCCAATACATAGCCTTAATGCAAGTAGGAGATTATGAGTGATATATGCCCTAGATACCATTATTGTAAAGTACTAGATTGTATATTACATTTTGGAAGCTTGGGATATACAAAGATATAATAATAGTCTTGCTCAATATGATAGTATGCTATCTGGTTTAATTCTATCTTAACATGTGTATATGTTTGTTTTAACGTATCGCTAATACATGTTGATAGAGCCCTTAGGATCTTTGCTTGACTACCAGCGTTGTGATGGCAGTTACACTAGTGGAGGCTGGGTAGTCTATAAGCACATCCTTAAACTTGTCCCTAGTCATAAGATTATCGATACTAGGTATCAATACTCCAGAGTAGACTAGTGTATACGCTGTTGGATATATGTATGCCCTAGAGGCCATTATATGATAGTGGTTGTATCGGTATGTGTATATATATATTTAGAGGACATTCTTGCTCGGCATGATAGTATGCTATCTGGTTGTTCTTTATCTTTTCATGTTCACTTGATCATGCTTATTACTCATTTGGTACATGTTGATAAAGCCCTTAGGATATTTTCTTGAATACTGGGATTATGATGCAGATCATACTAGTGGGACATGTGTAGTTTATAAGCATATACTTGAAATGTTCCTAGTCGTGGGTGTATCGAGACAGGACATCGATATTCCAGTGTAGACCAGCGTATACGATACTTGACCCATATGATGGGCGATGGATGATCCCATATCCATTGGTGTGGTGACACCAAAGACTGTATACGGGTGCTCAGTGGAGACTGGGTACACTGAACGTACTCGCCGAGAAATCCTATGTGGTATTATATCTATCGTCGGATAAAAGTTCTCAGGTGATACTGGTACAGGTTAGTCTGTAGACACAAGATCGTCATAGAGTCTTGTGTGTCCTCCCACTGTACATTGATCTCCACCCTACCACGGCTCTACTGAGTCGTCCAAACAGGTGGATTTTGGGTACAGTCCTGAGGCACATGGAGGAAATGAGCGATAGGAGGGGTTTTGTCTCTCCCAGTATTTAGGGTTGATGTTGCGCTATGCTCGATTGGCTATAACGGGATGTCCCTGACCATGGCTGATGAGATTTACTGATAAGTGTTATCATTAGTTTCTCGATCAGTTATGAGCCATATACCGGCATGACCTATTGAGTTATTAGGTTCGACGATACCATCCCTAGACTCGATATGCAGCATATCTGACGAAGAGACCGGACTGTACGGTAAGTGTTGCCGGTTGGCTCGACGGGAGTTTTGACAGGTTTGCTTGTGTTTCTTCTGATCGCTCAATACTTGGGAGCCGTTACGTACAGCTTGTGCCGCTCACGGTTGTAAGGTTTACCTAGCACCCTATGTAGAGTTTGGAAGCATCACATGTCACAAAGTTCAAATTTTTTATGGTGCTATGTAAGCATACAAAGGATCTATCCTAGAATATTAGGGTTTCAATACATTACAAGTAGCAAAGACTAGGGTTTTGAGAGTACAATCTTTGTAGCTCCCTTTTGCTAGACTCCTTGGCCACTTGAGAGTTGGAGGAAGGTTCTCTTGAAGTCTTCTAGTGTCCACGACGATCCACCCGAAGCTCCTAGTCCAAGCTTGCAACTTCACTTTTCAAGAGAAGAAATGAAGATAACATTCAAAACAAGTGGGCTAAACTTGTGTAGAATGATGTTGTGATGGCTTTTCTCACTTCAAAAACCTAACTTGGTGAGTATATTGCTCACTAAAAAAGTCTAGAGAGCAAATGGTGAAGGAGGAAGAAGATGATGGCTTTCTTTTAACAAGACTAAAAAGATAACTCATGTGAAGAAAAAGAAAATATATTTATATATATTTTCTTATCCTCATCTTAAACCATGGTTAGATGATAAAGATATTATTTAACTTGAGTTTAAAACACAAAGATAAGGTTAACTCATGGTTAGGGGTAGGTGAGCAAGGTTAGGTTTAAGAAGGATGTAGAAACTAGCCATGAATTATCCTTTCTTTTTCCATTTTGTTTTTAACACAAATTAAATAATTATCCATATATTTAATCCATGGTGTGAGTCTTATATTGCCACCATTTTCCATGTGTAATCAACCATGATAGATGATGTATGTATGTATGTATGTATGCACATCCATATGTGCATGAAACTAAAAGAAAGAAAACATACATGCATGCATACATCCATCATAAACAAGAAAAGATTTCAAGTGAGAAAACTAATGGTTAAATGATAAATCAACACTTAATTTATCAATCCGGCCATATCACATATGACCCCACCAAAAGAAAGCCGCCCGATCAATATACGGTATCCTATACGCCAATTTTAATCGGGTCCAAGCGCATATCGCATACGCGCACCACAACGTTTCGCCTGGACTAGGTAACTCCTTAGTAGGACTCTAAGACTCGTCAATACGCCGGCAGCGGGTGATGATCATATCAAGCACCCCCAAGCCGCAAGCGGTCATCTAAATGTAACGGCCACCCGGGTATTGAGCGATCAGAAGAAAACAAGCGAACCTGCTACAACTCCCGTCGAGCCAACCTGCAACACTACCGTACAGTCCGGTCTCTTCGTCATATATGCTGCATATCGAGTCTAGGGATGGTAACGTTGACCCCAATAACTCAATAAGTCGTGCCAGTGAATGGTCTATAACAGATCGAGAAACTACCGATAACACTTATCAGTAAATCTCAGCAGCCCTGGCCAGGGACTTACTGATATAACCAGTCGAGCACAGCACAACATCAACTCCCAATACCGGGAGAGGCGAAACCCCTCCTATCGCTCATCGCCTTCGTGTGTCTCGGGACTGTACCGAACGGCCACCTGTTTGCACGACTCAGTAGAGCCGTGGTAGGGTGGTAATCAAAGTACAGTGGGAGAGCACACAAGAATCTGTGACGATCTCGGGTCTACAGACTAACCTGTACCAGTGTCACCTGAGAACTGCTATCCGACGATAGATATAATTCCATATAGGAGTTCTCGGTGAGTCCGTCCAGTGTACCCAGTCACCACTGAGCACCCGTATATGATCTTGATGTCAAACATCGATGAATGTGGGAACATCCATCGCCCTTTACATGGGTCTAGTATCATATACGCTAGTCTACTCTGGTATATCGATGCCCCGTCTCGATACACCACCGACTAGGGACATTTCAGGATATGCTTATAAACTACAGATGTCCCACTAGTATGATCTCTATCATAATCACTGTAGTCAAGCCATATCCCCAGGGCTTTATCAACATGTATGAATGAATAAAAGCATGATCAAATCAACATGTCAGATAAAGAAGAACCGAATAGCATACTATCATGTCGAGCAAGAATGTACACTGAATATACATGTATAAATACATCCACTATCATATAATGGCCTCTAGGGCATACATATATCCAACAATCTCCGACTTGCACTAAGGCCAGTTATTGGTGTATCTCATACCCAATATCTCAAAATGTCGCTCATGCTGCGGCTGAGGGAGGGCCTTGGTGAGTGGATCCGCGGCGTTATTCTTTGTGTCTACTCTCTTAATCTCGATCTCGCGGCGATCTACAATCTCCCGGATCAAATGAAAGCGTCTCAGGATATGTCTAGACCGCTGATGGGACCTGGGCTCCTTGGATAACGCCATAGCCCCATTATTATCACAATACAATGGTATTGGATCAATAATGATTGGAACTACTCCTAGCTCCGAGATGAACTTCTTCATCCAGACGGCTTCCTTGGCGGCATCATTTGCAGCAATGTACTCAGCCTCCATCGTAGAGTCTGCAACGGTATCCTGTTTGGAACTCTTCCAACTTACCGCCCCTCCATTGAGGGTAAATACAAACCCTGAGATAGATTTGCTGTCGTCCTTATCGCTCTGGAAGCTCGAATCGGTAAAGCCTTCCATTTGGAGATCTGCATTACCATACACCAAGAACAATTCTTTAGTCCTTCGTAAGTACTTAAGAATGTTCTTCACAGCTGTCCAGTGGTTCTCCCCTGGGTTGGATTGATACCTACTTACAACACTAAGTGCATAAGCTACATCTGGGCGTGTACATAACATCGCATACATTATAGATCCTACTGCCGAAGCATAGGGTATAATGCTCATGCGAGCTCTCTCTTCATCGGTCTTTGGACAAGAATCCTTGGAGAGAGTGACTCCATGGCAAGCGGGTAAGGCACCCCGCTTGGAGTCTTCCATACTAAACCTTTTTAGGATGGTGTTGATGTACCTGGTTTGGGACAATCCCAATAACTTTTTGGATCTATCCCTATAGATCCTTATGCCCAGGATGTATGTGGCATCACCCAGGTCCTTCATGAAGAACCTTAGTGATAAGAAAGATTTGACCGACTGTAGCATAGGAATATCATTTCCTATCAGAAGAATGTCATCCACGTACAATACGAGGAATGCGACAGCTCTTCCTACAGCCTTCTTATAAACACAAGGTTCATCTGGATTTTTGATGAAATCAAACTCTTTGATAACATCATCGAAACAGATGTTCCAACTCCGAGATGCCTTCTTTAACCCATAGATGGATTTAAGCAATCTACATGCTTTCCCGCTGCTCCCACTGTCAATGAAGCCCTCTGGCTGATCCATATAAACACATTCTTCTAAATCTCCATTTAGAAATGCTGTTTTAACGTCCATCTGCCAGATTTCATAGTCGTAGTGAGCAGCAATAGCAAGTAGGATCCGAATGGATTTAAGCATGGCTACGGGCGAAAAGGTTTCGTCATAGTCCAAACCTGGTCTTTGACGAAAGCCTTTCGCCACAAGTCTTTCCTTATAGGTCTCTACCTTCCCATCTACACCAATCTTTTTTTCAAAGATCCATTTGCATCCCACAGGTTTTACCCCAGGGGGTACAATGTCCAAAGTCTATACTTTGTTGGTGTACATAGACTCCATTTCGGATCTCATGGCATCCAGCCACTTCACAGAGTCTCCACTCGTGATAGCTTGCTGAAAACTGGTAGGATCATCATCATCCATGATGCAGTCTTCTCCGTCACCATCAATAAGGAAAACGTAGTACCTCTTCGGTGGGCGAGAAGTCCTACCAGACCTACGGAGTGGCTGAGGTTCTTCAGTTTCTATTGCAACAGCTGGTTCAACCAAGTCGTCATTTGTAGTTTGTGTCTCCAGAACTTCTTCTAGATCCACCACTTTGCCATCATCTTTATCTGTGAAAAACTCTTTTTCCAAGAATGTGGCATGTTGAGAAACAAACACCTTTTGTTCCTCCTTGTGGTAGAATAGATATCCATATGAATTCTTTGGATACCCCACAAAATTACACATGACTGACGGTGTCTCGAGTTTGTCCGGATTCTGCTTTTTAACATAGGCCAGGCAACCCCAAATCTTAATTCTCTTAAGAGATGGTCTCTTCCCATGCCATATCTCATATGGCGTGGTAAACACGGTTTTGGTTGGAACCCTGTTCAGTAGAAACGCTGCAGTCTCCAATGCATGCCCCCAAAATGAGACGGGTAACTCAGCATCACTCATCATGGATCGGACCATATCTAATAGGGTCCTATTCCGTCGTTCAGACACACCGTTGTGCTGTGGTGTGTAAGGAGGAGTGAGCTGAGAGAGAATCTCATTCTCTTTTAGGATGTTTGCAAATTCTGTACTGAGATACTCTCCACCTCGATCTGATCGAAGCATCTTGATACTCAAGCCGGTTTGTTTTTCTACTTCTTGTTTATATTCAATGAATTTCTCGAAAGCTTCGGACTTGTGCTTTAATAAAAATACATGACCGAATCTTGAGAAATCGTTAGTGAAAGTAATGAAGTAAGAAAAACCGACTCTAGCCTGTGTAGACATTGGCCCGCATACATCACTATGTATGAGGCCTAGGAGCTCAGTAGCTCTTTCTCCGTGTCCGGTAAACGGAGTTTTGGTCATTTTACCCTTTATACAAGACTGGCAAGTCGCATAAGATTTATATTCAAAAGGATTTAAATATCCATCTTTGTGTAACTTGTTTCGTTAATATGACCAAGTCTACAGTGCCAAAGAAAAGCTTCATTTAATTCTGAAAGTTTTCTTTTCTTAGTGTGTTGTATACTGAAAACTGTGTGTTGATTTAGGACGTATATCCCGTTATTAAGTGTACCATACCCAACCAACATTTGATTTAGGTGAATGTTCATAACATTGTTCTGCAATACAAAATTATATCCTTCATTGTCTAACAAAGAAACAGATATTATATTACATAGCATACTTGGTACAAAATAACATGGGTTCAAAACCAATATACACCCAGATGGCAACCCCAAGTGATACTCTCCCACTGCGACTGTATGTACATTGGAACCATTTCCAACGCGGAGAGTATGGTCACCTGTCTTCAAAACTTTGCTATTTCTCAGCTCCTGCATAGAATTGCAAATGTGAGAACCTGAACCGGTATCTAATACCCAGGAAGCAGAGTTTATTGAAAAACAGTTTTCTGTCACAAACACACCTGAAGCGGAAGCATCCCCATGCTTCTTCTTGAGGTTCAAGTACTCTGTACAGTTGCGCTTCCAATGTCCTGCTTTGTGGCAATCAAAGCATTCACCTTTCCCCGAGTCTCCAGCTTTGAACTTTTCCTTTCCCTTCACCTTTTTAACTTCACCCTTAGGATTGGTAGGCTTCTTCTTTTTCTTTCCTTTGGATTTAGCCTTAGGGCGAGAAGAAGAAGATTGCCCAATAGTCATAACGGGAGTTTTCATCGATTTCATAGTGCTCTCTGCACTCCTTAACATATTAAGGAGTTCAGGTAGCTCCTTCTCCATGCTGTGCATGTTGAAGTTAACTATGAACTGAGCAAAGGTGGAGGGACTGCAGAATAATATTTGTATATTGTTCATTGTCCATTGTCCATCGTAGATCCTCAAGCTCTTCTATAAGAGCTATCATCTTCAGAACATGGTCTCCTACCGGTGTGCCAGAGGCCATTCGCATCTGAAACAATTTCTTTGATGCTTCGTATCGTAATACGCGGGATTGCTCTCCATACAACTCCTTTGTATGGAGGAATATGGTTTGGATGTCCATATTCTCGTGCTGCTTTTGATGTGTATTGTCCATCGATGCAAGCGCGAGGCATTTGGCCGTGGCACAATCAGCATCCCATATCTTGCGGACTTCAATGTCCGCAACTGAGGATTTTGGACCTAGGGTGGGCGGGGCTGAAGCCGTGAGGACATATGATACTTTATCATAAGTCAAGGCTATTTTCAGATTCCTCAGCCAGTCTTTATAATTGGTCCCATTCAGTTTGTTTTTATCTAGTAGAAGCTTGAGTCCAGTCATTGGTATCTGCCATTAAGAGAGAGAAAAGAATACACTCAGCGAAAGCTCTTGCATAGATCAGATTGGTTATTATCTTATCTAATCGATGTCTTCCACTGCTTTAATCAAGTTTTTCTTTCAATGGCTTTTCTCACTTCAAAAACCTAACTTGGTGAGTATATTGCTCACTAAAAAAAGTCTAGAGAGCAAATGGTGAAGGAGGAAAAAGATGATGGCTTTCTTTTAACAAGAGTAAAAAGATAACTCATGTGAAGAAAAAGAAAATATATGTATATATATTTTCTTATCCTCATCTTAAACCATAGTTAGATGATAAAGATATTATTTAACTTGAGTTTAAAACACAAAGAGAAGGTTAACTCATGGTTAGGGGTAGGTGAGCATGGTTAGGTTTAAGAAGGATGTAGAAACTAGCCATGAATTATCCCTTCTTTTTCCATTTTGTTTTTAACACAAATTAAATAATTATCCATATATTTAATCCATGGTGTGAGTCTTATATTGCCACCATTTTCCATGTGTAATCAACCATGATAGATGATGTATGTATGTATGTATGTATGCACATCCATATGTGCATGAAACTAAAAGAAAGAAAACATACATGCATGCATACATCCATCATAAACAAGAAAAGATTTCAAGTGAGAAAACTAATGGTTAAATGATAAATCAACACTTGATTTATCAATCCGGCCATATCACATATGACCCAACCAAAAGAAAGCCGCCCGATCAATATACGGTATTCTATACGCGCATTTTAATCGGGTCCAAGCGCATATCGCATACGCGCACCACAACGTTTCGCCTGGACTAGGTAACTCCTTTGTGGGACTCTAAGACTCGTCAATACGCCGGCAGCGGGTGATGATCATATCAAGCACCCCCAAGCCGCAAGCGGTCATCTAAACGTAACGGCCACCCGGGTATTGAGCAATCAGAAGAAAACAAGCGAACCTGCTACAACTCCCGTCGAGCCAACCTGCAACACTACCGTACTGTCCGGTCTCTTCGTCAGATATGATGCATATCAAGTCTAGGGATGGTAACGTCGACCCCAATAACTCAATAAGTCGTGCCAGTGAATGGTCTATAACAGATCGAGAAACTACTGATAACACTTATCAGTAAATCTCAGCAGCTCTGGCCAGGGACTTACTGATATAACCAGTCGAGCACAGCACAGCATGAACTCCCAATACCGGGAGAGACGAAACCCCTCCTATCTCTCATCGCCTTCGTGTGTCTCGGGACTGTACCGAACGTCCACCTGTTTGCACGACTCAGTAGAGCCGTGGTAGGGTGGTAATCAAAGTACAGTGGGAGAGTACATAAGACTCTTTGACGATCTCGGGTCTACAGACTAACCTGTACCAGTGTCACCTGAGAACTGCTATCCGACGATAGATATAATTCCATATAGGAATTCTCGGTGAGTCCGTCCAATGTACCCAGTCACCACTGAGCACCCGTATATGATCTTGATGTCAAACATCGATGAATGTGGGAACATCCATCGCCCATCACATGGGTCTAGTATCATATACGCTAGTCTACTCTGGTATATCGATGCCCCGTCTCGATACATCTCCGACTAGGGACATTTCATGATATGCTTATAAACTACAGATGTCCCACTAGTATGATCTCTATCATAATCACTGTAGTGAAGCCGATATCCCCAGGGCTTTATCAGCATGTATGAATGAATAAAAGCATGATCAAATCAACATGTCAGATAAAGAAGAACCAGATAGCATACTATCATGTCGAGCAAGAATGTACACTGAATATACATGTATAAATACATCCACTATCACATAATGGCCTCTAGGGCATACATTTATCCAACAACGGTTTGTGGGTATGTGATATGATCACTGCCTACTGCTAGCATATTGACGAGTCTTAGAGTCCCACAACGGGGTTTCTTAGCTCAGGCGAAAAGATGTGGGGTGCATATGGGATATGCGTGGGAGCTCGAATAAATGCATGTATTTGATACCATATTTTAATCGGGGGTTTACTATTGGACGGGTCGTATGTGATATGACCGGGTTATTAAATCAAGTGTTGATTTAATATTAAGTCCATTAGCTCATTTATTAAAACATATTTCTTTATGATGCATGCATGAGTGTATGTATATATTGATATGGATGCACACATGCCTGCATACATGTGTCATGGTTGATGATACATTGGTGATGGCAATGCAAGACTCACATGGTTATATATTTATATATATTTTGATTATTGAGAAAAAAAAATGCGAATAAAATCATGGTTGACTTTCTACACTCTTCTTTTGTGTTGACTAAAGTCAAAACCATGGTTTCATTTCCCATGGTTTTTGTTACCCATTCTTTTGCTTAAACTCAAGTATCAAAATATCTAGATATTTTGTAACCATGGTTTGGGATGAGATAACCCTCTCTCTCTCTCTCTCTCGATTATGTTGATAATCTCACATGAGTTAAGTTTAGCTATTCTCCTTCTTCTTCCTCATTCAAGCTCTGTAGCTTTTTCAAGTTAGTGAACAACATAAAAAGAAAAGGTTTTTTTAAGTGAGATCCAAACCCACATCACCAGTCTATATTAGTCTAGCCCACTAGTGAAGGTTGTTTGCTCCACTTCCATTTAGTTCAAGTGAAGGTAGGAGCTTGTGCAAAGGGACTCCATGGTGGATCGTCCTGGACTTCGAAGAACTCAAGCTGACCGGTACAAACATCAATTTGATCCAAGGAGTCACAAGAGGAGGTCTACAAAGGTTATATTACTCACCTCTTAGTGTTAGACACTTGATAGTATGTGATACTAGTTCTTGTTACACTAATTTTCTAGTTCGATTCATGGTTGGTTTTGTTTAGCACCCCCTAAATTTTTATTATAGCTTGTTTGATGCAAGCCAAACCCTAGGCATGGTGCTAGAGAATCCCTACAGTGGTATCAGAGACAAGCTAGAAACTTAGTCGATGTTAGAAATATTACGAAACCGAAACAACTCCGAAACTTCGATAAACTGAAACCCTGAAAACCGCTCTCTGTCGATTTTTAAATGACCTCCAAATTTTTTTTAAGCAATTGCAGAAGCTTGCATATGATGCATGTTGAACACAGGAGAAAAACGAGGCGATTCCACCAGTTTTTACCCGGTGAAAGGCCTAATTTTTTCGGCCTGGCTGGCCCAATACCCTCTGTTTCGCCTCGGTTTCCTCTGGTGCTCTGGTCTGTTGGTTTTGGGGTCTCATGTATTGTTTGTTTAGCCCAAAATTTCATGTGATATTAATTTTGTTATGGGGCTAATTCGGAGTATTTCGTAGCCGTAATTTTAACATTGTTTTAGGTAACATGGACGGCGTTTAACAGTTCGAACGAACATCAAACACCACCTCATTACTCTCACTGGAAATTGTACAAGTGTTGGAATTTTCCAAGTTAAAGATATTCGATAGCTCATGCAAGTAACCCTATGGACCCTCTAGAAGAACGTAACCCTAACTCGATTCTATGACCACGGAACCGCGGCCAAACCTTAGGGTTTGCCGTAGTTCCGTGGCGCCATAGGTGAGGCAAGGGTTGGCCCTTCTACGGTTGGTCCATAGGCACTGTGGCATGTTTTGGGAATTTTAACTTTGCTCAAGTGTTGAGCTCTCGGGATAATTTGTGGGTATTTATTGATTCGATCGAAACGTTTAACATCGTCTAGATATTTGTGAATGTGATACAATAATTGGAATCTACACTAATTAGTTTTGTGAAAAGTAATTAGTTGCGTGTAAATCTAACATTTTGATCTCGGGAACAATCGGGAATCTTTTTGAATTAGCTGACTTCTTTTGAGAAGGTGTTTTCATAGTTGTGACCCAAATGTAGGATTTGCATCGTTAGGCATGAAATCCAGAATGTGTGGTATTCCGGGATTATGATGTCTAAAGGCAGTGTTGATTCCAATTGTAGTAGTTTTTCACTTTCATTTCTGCGACCGTAAGTATAGTATGTGGTGTATCGTCGGTTTCGTTGCTATACATCAACGACAATTGGGGTACACATATTTACTTACTTTGATGATATGTGATGTTATGTGTTGCTGAGATATGATGTACATGATCGTCGTGATTGAATAGCCGGGGGTTTTATGTGAGATGAGAGTTTTTATTTTCATTCATGTAAAATTCATTGTATGTAATATTCTTTTATTGGGTCACTTCCGGGTTGATGATGATCTCACCATTGTTGTATATTATTTACTTTTCCGCATTAGGATAGACCCAAGGTGGGGAGCATGAGTGATCGGGTACTAGGGTCCAGTGGGAGGCCATCTCGAGGAGTCGAGACCGGGTCTCCTAACTTTAGAATGGGTAGGGTCACTTTCCGCTCTCGTAGGGGTCTAAGGGTGTGGCTATTCATCGCGACCTTCGAATCTGTATTTTCTATTGTTGGCTAAATACAAAATACGGACCTCCTTGTATATCCTATATTTTCATATATGTGATTATGCTGTTGATATTATGTGATGTGATCACTTTCTATGCTGAGACGAATTGTGTATTATATATATGATATATAATAAACGTTGCTTATATTTTGCATCCGCTCTAGTCCCACTCCGCTATGTCGTTAGTTAAGTAACCTAACGGTACATAACGGGACATTGGGGCGAATGCGGATGGCATAAGCGTACGTTCTATTTTAATTTCTTTTCTGTGATGGCTTAAGGACTTAAATAATGGGACTACATTAATGAGATTAATGTAAAGAAAAACGAACTTAAAAAGATGTTGTAGAATCGGATTTGAAACCTACTCGGCTTTTTGTGAAAAGAAAGTTTTCAAAATGCGGAGCTTAAGCCACTCCTTTTAAAACCATTAGATTCTACAACGATATCAAGTTCAAAGTGTTAAAGGTTTTCTTAAAAACCATTCGCAGCCCTCCTGTTGGGTTACCTAGCACGACAGCAAGGTTTCGGGAGGCATCGTCCATGCCGTTTTAAATTTTTTTGCCGTACTAAAGAACCCTAACCCTAGAATCTTAACTAGTGATTTAGACGAACAAGCAATGCAAACAACTTTACATCTAAGTGAATGAGGAATACAACCTTTGTAGACCGGTCCTTCACTTCTAAAGCTCCGTGTAGTAGTCATTTTGCTACAAGTAGTGAACACCCGAACGCTAGTAAGGGTTCACATGAAGATATGAACAAACTTGCTCGAAGTCTTCGAGACCGAAGATGATCTACGTCGAGGAGACTCAAGCTCATTCTACCTCTTCACTAATGTTCGATTAGTGAAGCAAACACCCTAAACTAAATGGCTAATATAGTAGAGGATGATGAAGTAGGAATTGGGCTCACTTTAAATTAATTTTTCTCACAATATTTCATCACCTTTTCAAAAGCTAGAAAGCTTTTCCATGAGGAAGAAGAAGATGAAGTGGAGATGAGAATGATAACTCATGAGATGACAAAAGAAACCATGGGTGAGTTAGTACCATACCCTAACTCATGTAGAGACAAAACTATAGCTAACAATAATGGTTAGGTTAATAAATATCTATAAGTAAAACAAAATTAGTGGACTTGGTCAATGGTTCCACAAGCTTCTACAAGCTTGTAGCCATGAAAAATTTCCATCCAATTTTGAATTACTTAGATAAATATAAACCCTTCATTATATCGAGCATGGTATAAGTCTCATACACCCATTTATCATGTGGCATCTAGCATGACACAAAAAATGTACATTAATATATATCACATATATACTATATGCACACAAGTGAGAAAAAGAAATGTTTAAGTGAGCTAATATTAGTTAATGTAATTCAATATATCAAATATATAAATATACATTAAATTATTAAATCAACGCTTGATTTAATAATCCGGCTAAATCACATACAACCGACTAATATCAAATGTAACATCTTATCGAATCATCACTTGATCCGATAACCCGGCTATATCACATATAACCGACTGATATCACATATTGCGAGAATAGAATGTGGTATCACATACGTGCATTAATCTCGGTCCCGCACATATCACATATGTGCTCCTACTTCGTTTCGCATGAACCAGGAAACCTCTGTATAGGACTCTAAAGACTCGTCAATACGCCGGCAGTAGTTGATGATCATATCAAACACCCACAAGCCGCAAGCTGTCTACTAAACGGAACGGCCACCCGGATATTGAGCGATCAGAAGATCAACAAGCAAGCGTGCTCATACTCCTGCGAATCCAATCAGTAACACTACCGTACAGTCCCGTCTCTTCGTCAGATATGTCACATATCACAGCCTGGGGGTGGTATAGCGTTAGACTCCAATAGCCTGATAAGTCATGCCGATGCAAGGTCCATAACGGTTCGAGAAACTACTGATAACACTTACCAATAGATCTGTCACGACCCGAAAGTACGGAACATGACCGGCACTTAGACTACGAACGTCTCGAGGCGTACGTAATCTAAGTAAACCGAAACCCCAGAAATCCAAACCAAGAAAAGTAGTAGAGTGAAGGAAAACCAATTTAAAACAAGTAGTTTTAATAGCATAAGCCGGATTATGCGGTTTAAAAAAACATCAAATATTTCCCGAAAATTTCGGCAGAGTCTCCTTTGTAAATACTGGCTCCCAAACGGGATACAACATGAATAGTATACGAAATCAATAAAAAGGCATCCCCAAGCGGGAGCTAGCTCTTCGTCAATCGACGGTCACAACCACACAAGCAATATAATATACAACGCCCACGGCGAGGATCAAAACTCAAAAGGAAACTCAAAACCACCAGAAATATAACGAGCGACTCTAAGGTCGAAAGAATAAACAACACTGGTCTCAATCTCAATAAATACATGTTTGGTTGATGGAACTTCTAGATACAACAGAATAATGATATACAAGATATATAATGGGGGTACGATACAAGTAAACCCACCTACTAGCAAATCACCCGAACGAAACTATGCCCGCAAAGCCATAAAGAAACATGTACGGCAAAACCTGCAAGAAACTGGGGCACAACGGGGGTGAGTTGCCAACTCGTGAATATAAAAAAACATCTACGAATAAAAATCGCATGTATGACGCAATCCTAGGTCATACGATCATAATATATAATCCTCCAATAACATGCAGCCTATAACAAGGCTAAGGTAAATATCTAACCCGAGTGTAATCTCATGTGCCTGTGTCAGTGCCTCAGGTAGCAATATATCATATGAATGAGGTATGAATGCACGGAACAGAATGCATGTACTGACGAAAACTTCTTTCATAAATCAGTGAGATTTCTGTATTTTTAAAGTGAGGTACCATAAATGAAATCAGCATAAAACAGTGCCCAGCATCGACACAAAACAAGTGTCCAAATATCTCGATATCTCTGTATCACAATCTCTGTACCTCAATATCTCAAAATCAATATCTAGGGTGCCGTCAATCCAGACCGGCCCCTACCATCCATCTCAAGACCACGACGGTATCCTCCGGATATCCGACGCGTCGGTAATATCACCGGTCAGTAGTGCTCCCCTGCCAGGCTCAACGTCAACAACACATTCCTCTTGCCTCGGGGTACCGCACCGGGCCCACCATGTACCCGAAACGGTTCATCCATCTCCTCGAATCGGGTCTCGAAATCCATCAGCAAACTCATGGTGGACGACTCATACATCATAGGAAAACCGCATTTTTTTTATTTAAAAAGAAAGAAAGCTGTTTATATATGTTTTGCGGTTTTCCTCCAAATCCATAGAATATCATGGGAATCCGAATCATCAATAGCATGTAAAACCATGAGTATAAGCATGAGAATCCATGAATACGGCATAACAATGAATAACAGTATGCATGAAGTAGCAGGTAATCACTACAATGTCTAAACTATTAGTTAACATGCTATGTCAAGCAATAATATTTTCTAAGGTGTACGTGACATGGCAATTACCGATGAAGATGTGTGTGAGCCGGCAAGTAAGTGTACGTGGTACATACGCATCATCGGTAATGGTGCTGGTGTCCTAACAGCATGATATCAATAATGGAGTATGAAACATAATATAAGCATGCGATGCGAAGCGAACCACAATAAGGAGCGGGAGTTGAAAACTAGACGCAACTATAACTAATCTGCATTAATCTAATATAAGTCCTACAAATGGTGCCTTTTGAAATAACACGAATCATGGGGTTTTGAAAATACGGGCTACGGTGTTTTTATGAAAAGATACGTTCTTTGAAATATCCGTAGGATCCCTTGACCTGTCTTTTAAAATACCCACGACCTGCTAGTTTGAAATAGGTGGGAGTCTAATCTAATCTAACTACACTAAACTATACGGCTGAACTAACAAGCTAAGCTACAGGTAAGGAAACCGCCTAACATCTGAGTCGATACATATACATACCTGTATATATATTAGTCGGTGATCCCGCCTCAATAATATCATATCCGATATCATATCTATAATCAGACATCCCAAGTCAAGAGTGCGGATCAATCATCAAAATATAGCTCGTACGTAAATCCGTCGTACGGCATCCCAAATCTGGGTACGGGTCAATATGACATTCATCATACTATTCATCTGATATCCTCTTTATCAAATATCATGATCGGGGTACTGATCTACGTCTAGTACAATATTGATACCATCTATGTATGCATGCATGTATAAGAATCACTATGTCAAAAGACCCGCTAAAACATCATGTCGTATCTCAATACGAACCAAAACACATCACGGATCTTCTGGCCTCAAGCCCAATATCATCGACTCATCTCAAATCCCAATTACTATCCTCAAATCCAGTATATAAACACATAGTCCCATACCCATGTGTAAATATACACATCAATATATAATCCCATGTACGCACATATGAAAGAAGAATGTATGCAAATATGGGTGTGTGTGTATGTGTGGTGCAACCACTACTCTAGGGTTTCGCAACACTAAACCAATCCAATCACACCAAGGATCCATCTCTACCATCAATAATCTCAAACAATATATAAACAATATATATATATGTGTGCATACGTATTCGTATACATCACCACGAACTGCGGGGGTGCTATACGCCATCCACCCGACTTCTCCCCGTAGATATAAATCTACTCACCTGGTCCTCGCTTACCGGTGCTGACGCCGCCACGCGCTTGCTTGTCGTCTCGAAGTCCACATGGGGTACCTACATATCATAACGCACCGTATCGCATTAAAATCCGACTCATGACCAAAACGACGCACGAATCCTACATAGGTCAAAACCTATGGTTGCTTTCGCAAATCGACCCAAAAACCCTCGACATCGGCGTACAAACGCCAAACCATCGAGAAAACTCCCAACACACTCATTTGCACATTCACGAACACTAATTTTAATATAAAATAGGTTAAAATTCACAAAAACCCCAATTTCACTTAAAAAGTCATTTTTCCGAAAATCTAGCAAGCACAATTCGCCGTTTTTGTACAAAACATGATGTTTTAACAATTCTAGTGACCAAGATGATAACTTAATATCTTAATTATGCCATAGAAACCATTACGTAAATTTTAAACCCACAATTTAATTCGATTTCAAAAACCTAGTTTGCAATATTAACCAATTTTAACAATTTTATAGCAAAATGCACAAACTACAATCTAGCTTGGATTTTCATGAACTAAAGTATTAAAATACACTTAATAATTTTAATGAAGTCATGAAAAAACCTAATTATATTTTTCTCATAATCAAATTCATGGTTTACAAAAACCTAGCTAGCAATATAGCTTAAATATTATAATTCCAAACTAACAATTTGCAACTAGAAATTTGATTAGGTTTTCATTTCACAATATGAAGAACTACAATTGCAACCACAATTACATACACAAAAACCTAACTTGAATTTCATAAACCCTTACTAAGTTTTTCCAAACATACAATTAAACCCAAATTAATAACTAATAATGCTTGATTTAAGGTATTCAAACAACAATTTAACAAAAGGTCTTGATTTATACCTCACAAGATCAAGGATCTAGCATGCAATTTCTATCCTCCAAAAGTAGCTTCCATGCTCCTATATCCATGTAAGTTTGGCTAATGAGAAATGGGTAGGAGTTGGATTTAGATTTTGGGATTTATTTGATGGATTTTGAGGCAATTTTTGAAGCAAAAGAGATGGAAAATGGGGGAAAAAGATGGGGCTGTTGTAGCAGAATTTCGGCTGTGGAGGGAGTGGGGAGAAGTGTGGGGGAGTTGTGGAAAAGAATCCAAGTCAAAGCCCCTCCCAAATTACCATAATACCCCTACCTACTTTACTATATATAAAACCTTATTTTAACCCATTTCTCACATGATTTAAGGTCAAAAGGAGGGAAATAAAATTCTTGGGCTGCTACAATAGTGTGGGGCCGGCCAAGGGGAGTGAGGGTGAGTGTGAGAGACTTTACAAAAAAATTCTATGCAAAAAGACCCCCCACAATCCCATATTTGCAAGTTTTAGTTCAAAATAACTATATTTTTGTTTTCCATATAATAAATCAATTAAAACTTGAAATAAAATACTAAAAAATTATATTACAACTATATTTTAATTAACATGATTTTAAAGATTAAAATTAGCCCATTTAAATTTGTATTTATCGCTAATTTAATGTATTTTCTTACCGGCTTAAAATAATATTAAAATAATTAATTTCGGAAAATTTTTCAGAAAATTTGAAATTTCAGCAGTGGCTCAATAAACACCAAATACTAGCAATTACATAGTTAGAATATGTATATTTAATTTTATAATAAAGATATTTGCATTTTGACTTTTTACAGAAAACCCCCTTATTTTACCATTTTTTCGAAATTTCACCGAAACGATTTTCAAAACGTTACAAGATCTCAGCAACCCTGGCCAGGGATTTCTTGTAATGGACAATCGAGCATAGAGCAACATCAACCCCCAATACCGGGAGAGACGAAATCCCCTCGCATCGCTCATTGCCTCCATGTGACTCAGTAGAGCCGTGGTAGGGTGGAAATCAAAGCACAGTGGGATACAAAAAAGACTCTATGACGATCTCGGGTCGACAGACTAACCAGTACCAGTGTCACCAGAGAACTGCTATCTGACATGAGGTATAATACCATCTAGGAGTTCTCGGCGAGTCCAACTCAGTGTACCTAGTCTCCACTGAGCACCCGTATACCTTCTCTGATGTCAAACACCAATGGATGTGGGATCATCCATCGCCCATCATATGGGTCAAGAAGCGTATACTCTAGTCTACTCTGGAATATTGATGCCCTATCTCGATACTCCCACAACTAGGAACAATGGAACGATGTACTCATAGACTTCCCAGATCCCACTAGTATGATCTCTATCATAATCCTGAAAGTCAAGTACACATCCTAAGGTCTTTATCAACATGTAACAGAGAGATAGTAAGTGTACATGTTAAGATAAAGAGCAACCAGATAGCATACTATCATGTTGATCAAGAAAGTCCTCCCTATGTATGTCCAAGCATCCACTATAATATACATCATATGTACAATAATGGCCTTTAGGGCATACATATAACTAACATCTCCATCATCTTAGGAAGTAGAGTACTTAGTATTTGTGCTACATATGTTGACTATAGCCAAGGCGTAGTGTACGGTAGCTAAGTGATGTCTTCCTACACAGCATATGATGCAATTAATTAGGATAGTCATATGATTATGTTGACAATAGCCAAGGGTCATGTAGGTGGGTCTAATTAATTATGAAATGGTGGGTGAAACTTGACTAGTGCTTATGATATGTTGACCATAGCCAAGGTCATGAGTTCTAGGGGTAAAAACCATATCGGGAGTTTCAAGAGTTGAAATTTGCAATGAGATTGCATACCTTCTATATGATAGTAGGATCCCGATCCCAATGTGAGAAAGAGTTGCTCCCAGGAGAGTTTTTGCACTTTACAATTAGCTAACCCATTAGGTGTCTAGCAAGGTGTCAATAGGGCTACGCCTATGGAAAAACGAGGTTTATTTTAATTAGGTCCGTGTGAAAGCATGGGGAACCTCCCTCAAAGTACCGGCACTAGCCTGGCTGAACAGTTAACAAAGTTGTAGAATGTAATTAATCCTGGTTAATTTTCTTTTTAAGGTTTGAAAGAAAAATTTGATAAAAGCAGTGAGAGACATCGATTAGATAAGATAATAACCAATCTGATCTTTGCAAGAGCTTTCGTTGAGTGTATTCTTTTCTTTCTCCTAATGGAAGATAACCATGACTGGACTTAAGCTTTTGTAACAGAAAAATAAGCTAACTGGGTCGAACTATAAAGACTGGCCGAGGAACATTAACATTGCTCTCACATATGATAAAGTATCATATGTCCTCACTGCCTCAACCCTCCCAGCCCAGTCCCTGAATCTTCTGTTGTGGATAGGGAGATCCGGAAAACGTTGGATATTGAATATGCTACTGCCAATTGCCTCGCGCTTGCATCGATGGATAATACACATCAAAAGTAGCACGAGCAGATGGATGTTCAATCGATCTTTCTCCATACTAAAGATTTGTATGGGGAGCAATCTCGGACCCTACGATACGAAGCATCTCGAAAGTTGTTTCAGATGCGGATGGCTCCTGGCACACCATTAGGTGATCACGTTTTGAAGATGATAGCTCTTATTGAAGAGCTTTAGGGCCTCGGATGGACAATGGAGAACGAACAGTATATTGATATTGTTCTATAGTCTCTTCCCTCTGCCTTTGCTCCATTCATAGTGAACTTGAACATGCATAACATGGAGAAGTCACTACCCAAACTTCTCAATATGTTGAGAAGTGCGGAGAGCACGCTTAAGGCGAAGTCTACCTCTTTGATTATTGGAAAATCGTCCTCTTCCGTCCTAAAAGCCAAGGCCAAGGGAAGGAATAAGAAGAAACCCAACAAACCAAGAGGTGGAATCAATAAGGCACAAGGGAGAGACAAATCCAAGGTTTAGAAGTCGGGAAAAGGATAATGTTTCCACTGCAAGAAGACGGGGCACTGGAAGCGGAATTGTACTGAATACCTTGATCTCAAGAAAAGGAAGCATGGTGATGCTTCTGCTTCAGGTGTGTTCGTGACTGAAAACTGCTTTTCTATAAACTCTGCTTACTGGGTATTGGATACCGGTTTGGGTTCTCATATCTGCAATTCTGTGCAGGGCTTGAGAACTAGCAGAGTTTTGAAGACTGGTGATCACACTCTCCGAGTTGGAAATGGTTCTAATGTACATGCAGTTTCAGTGGGAGAGTATCACCTAGGGTTGCCATCGGGTTGTATATTGGTTTTGAACCCACGCTATTTTGTAACTATCATGCTTTGTAATATAATATCCATTTCTTTGTTAGACAATGAAGGATATCATTTTGTATTGCAGCACAATGTTATGAAAATTAAACTGAATGAAGAGTTGATTGGTAATGGTACACTTAATAACGGGATATACGTCCTGAATCAACACACAGTTTTCAACATACAACACACAAATAAAAGAAATTTTTTAGATATAAATGAAGGTTTTCTTTGGTATTGTATACTTGGTCATATTAATGAAACAAGACTAAACAAGCTTCATAAAGATGGATATTTAAATCTTTTTGAATATAAATCTTATGCAACTTGTCAGTCTTGTATCAAAGGGAAAATGACCAAAACTCCGTTTACTGGACACGGAGAAAGAGCTACAGAGCTCTTGGGCCTCATACATAGGGATGTATGTGGACCAATGTCTACACATGCGAGAGGCGGTTTTTATTACTTCATAACTTGTACCGATGATTTCTCGAGATTCGGTCATGTGTTTTTATTAATGCATAAGTCTGAAGCTTTCGAGAAATTCAAAGACTACAAACTTGAAGTAGGAAAACAAACAGGATTGAGCATTAATGTCACGACCCAAAATTTAGTTTGTGACCGGCACTTAAATCACGCAACGTCTAAAGGCGTAATGTAACTTAAGTAAGCCGAAGCCCAGAAATCTAAACCTTTTTAAATTTAAATAAAAGAGGTGAAGTTTTGAAATAAAGGTGTGATGAAGTCAAATGTTTTCTTAAATGCATAGATAATGGAACATGAAAAATGCAAGTGGATTTTA
Source organism: Agapanthus africanus (assembly GCA_030015575.1). NCBI lineage: Eukaryota > Viridiplantae > Streptophyta > Magnoliopsida > Asparagales > Amaryllidaceae > Agapanthus > Agapanthus africanus. Next base: position 125,040,057 of record JASDDO010000031.1, read on the forward strand.
TTAGTTGAAAAACATGTTTCGTCTTTTAAAAATTTAGGCATCACCTACCTTGTATATTTTGATCCAAAACCACATATACATGATAATATAAAAGGCATCCACAAGCGGGAGCTAGCTCTTCGCCAAACGGCGAAATCAAAACCACGCAAGTCAAATATATGTATACGATGCCCAACGGCGAATATCAACACAAAGGAATAATGTAAATAAAGAAAGACATCAATCCCCCAATAGCGAACATATAACCCATCGCTCTTAGTCTCGCAAATACAAGTCTTTCTAAGTCTACTACTTATACAAATACTAGTTTTCTGATTGATGGAGTTGACTAGATACAATAGGAATAATAATACAATAGTGGCACGATCCAACAGGTACCACCTACCAAAGCAAATCACCCGAAAGCAAGCTGTGTGCCAGCGATGCCGCTACTGATCCATGCGGTCAACCTGCAAGAACTGTGGCATAACGGGGGTGAGTTTCGAACTCGTGAGTAGAAAACATCATCAGGTAGAAATCGAATAAAACAACGATTCCTAGGTCAACTATATCATAAAGATAATATTATGATATCTTGGCTAACCGTATCTGCATATGTGCCAACAATATAATAATCAATGCCTGTATGTATGTGGATAACATCTACGTGTCCATCAATGACAAAAGATCATTGATTGTTTCGATATTTTCCGATTGTGTGTGTATATCAAATGATCACCGGCAACGGCGCCATTTGATTGAATCGATCTCGGATGTGTAGTTGGAAAATTGTAAAGAAATCACAACCAAAAATATTTTGACCGCAATTATTAACGGTGTCGAATGTAGCGCGTCAGTAAGTGCGGATCGTCCACAGGGAAAGTGTAATCGTTCGTGTTTCGATTTACATGAGTTGAAACTTTAAAGAAAAGAAAACAAACAATTCATGATTTATAAAATGAAGTTCAAGAATTAGAAAATCTAGATCTAATAACAAGAAAACGATAAAATCAAGAATTGAGAATTTGATGATTTTCCAAACCAAATATCAAGAATCGAAGTGAGGCTCGTAGGAATCTATCGGATCTATAGATGTGATGAAATCTAGCGATTACGTATTCTTATCCTTCGATGAATTGATGCTAGATCGATGATGATCGACGAGAATTAGGGATTTCTAGTGAAACTAGGGTTTCATCATTTATCCCTTGTTCCTTCGTCGATATCATTCACATTCTAGCCTCTAGTAAATTCAAGAAATGATCGTGGATCCCTAATTTCGAGCGATCACAATCAAGAAAGCATCGCAACGAAACTAGGTCATCGATTTTTCAATTTGCTATGGTTTACAAAACTCGTAGGACTTAAGAATCGTTTTAAGATTTGTTACATCATCATTCTATTGATCGTCTCGACTCCTTTACGAGCGGAGTTTTACTCAAACATCACAACAAGAACCACAATCACAAATTGAGATCGAATCATGATGCAAGAATTTAAAGAAAGCAAGATTAAAGAAATTCACCTTTTATTTATATCAACAATTCCGTTACAAATCGCTCAAGAACTACAAGAGGAAGAACTCGATCGTCGATTTGGCTTCGCTCGTCTCCTTGAGTCGCGGATCGGCTTGGATCACTTACTCGGTTGAAGATCGGCTCCGCTCCAAAAAGGTTGAAGGCTTCTCGCTTGATTTGGTATTCGGGATCTTGAATTTGGTTTTGGATTTTGAATTAGGGTTTGGCACAAGTCGTGTAACACGACTTATGGGTGGAAGATGAAGAGAGAATGATGAACAACTAATGAACAACCCAACCTCTAACCCTAGATCTAGGCTCTCTTTTATAGACTTTCAAAACCCTTGATCTAGGATTCAAAATTTGAATTACCCTCTAAAAGTTTGTTAGCTAGAGAGGCTTCTAGAAGTAGTTAGTTAGAGGGAGCTTCTTGAACTAGTTTGTTAGGAGCTTAATCATGATTAGCTTGCTTAATGATCTTTGCTGATCTGGCAGAAGCTTCGAGAGTTCTGTAGACTTTGACATAGCTTGCTGAGGTGTACACACAGAGAGAGGAATTATGAAGCAAACCAGGGGAGCTGACGTGGCAAGGCCGCCGCGGATCCGCGGCACGTGCCTGCTCCTGCCGCGGATCCGCGGTCACGTGAGGGAGGCACTGTGCACAATTTCTTCTGGTGCTTTAGGCTTACTTTGGGGTATTTATCTGATATGTTGAATTGTATAATTCCCTCTGTATTAATGCCAGATCAAAAATCATAGACTTGGCACAATTTGGATCAGCTCTTTGACAATTTTGGCTCGGTCTCTGAAATTTCCTGCACAGATCTCGAAACAAGTGTTGCGCTATACAAGAATGATTCGATGCCATGATGAACAGTCAATTTCCCTAAGAAATGCCGGTTTTAGTATACAATACATGTAATCTGGTATTTTAGGGATGTTTTGCTAATATGTGCAATATGAATACCGAACATTGAGTGCAAATGATAGGGAAATTGCCGTGTTAAAAATGCAGTATTTTCGACTGATCAAATTCCCCCAAACTTATTTTCGGTCGTCTCGAGCGAACTGTTTTATTAAAAAGAGAAGGAGAAAATAAAGAAAGAGAAAAACTAACTAGCACACTTTCGTAGGCAACACGATTGCACTGAGCACGTGCAACAAGCCTTTAAACCTCTAGGTGTCCCTAGTAGGAGGAGTGTTGTCTCCTGAGGGTTTTAAACGGATTGCACCCACAAAATCCAATAATAAAAGGAAGATCATGAATATTACATTTAAAGAAAAGAATCGTAAAAGAAAGACTTTGAAAATTAGGGTTTCCAACTATGCTAGCTTTTCGGTTGTCATGAGCCCTATCTTAATAGTCATGAAAAGATGTCAGAAATCACGTCCTCCCTCAATAAAACATCATCTTATTCTTCATTCCTATCTTTCATCCAAACAACGATCATATAACCCTACGTATGTGTAAAGAACATCCCTACACCCGGAGAATTCAATTCAAGCTATCATACTCTTGTCCATCCACCTCAGTACTTTTTAATTAATGAATATTTAGATGAAATTGCTCACACACTTTCATGCGACCGTTAATACTTCTTGAGGTACTAATCGACCGATTACTCATGTGCTTGCTTATTAGGTGTTTTTCCTCATCTTGCACCACCTAAGGCTTAGCAGTGACTCCCAGACCAGTTGGCCTTAGGGCACTAGGTGAAGAGGCACCCTCGCTATATTTTTTTATTGCTGCCTTGGCGATAACAAAACCAGTGTCCATTTTTCTCACCATTTTATATTTTATTCATTTTTTATTTCCTTCATACTTTGGCTTTTAGACAAGAGCATTTCAAGGTATCCTCTACTATCCCGAGTTTCAAGACGTGTGTAAGTGCGAATAGTAGGGTATCAACGTTCAAAATGTTTGGCTTCCAGAATAGAAACTATTTTTCAGACTTATTTTTTATCCTCAGATTAGTGACTTCCTTCATCTTACTAACCCTTGGGACAACGGCTCATAACTACTTATTACTAGTTCGTATAAGAAAACTTCTAATTTTCTTAGTTTTCTTAAAAAAATTTAATCTCATGGATGTAATTTTTCACTATCTAATCGTTTATTATCTTATTTATGTACAAAAATATTTTTATTTTTTAGAATTTTTTTTAAATTTTTATAGGTTTTCAAAAATGTTTTGTGCTTATGCAAAGTATGATGAAAATGATGCGAAAATAAGCACAAACCTCCCCCCAAACTTGTTTTCAACAGTGTCCTCACTGTTGCCATCCGCTATATCTCGAAAAACCTGTAAGCTTGGGAGGAATTTATTAGTGGGGGCAAAATATTTAAGTGAAGACCCTCCCCCAAACTTATTCTTGGCTCATCATTTTGTAAAAATTTTCTTTTCAAGAGCCAGAAAAAATGCCCCCCCAAACTTGAGTTATGCAATGTTAATCTTTTGACAATCACATGAGGGGGTCAAAAATCAGTGGTCGATGCCAAGCTTTGCAAAGACCGAAAGTTAACACCAACCATTCAAATATTTTATCAATGCGGTGCTCTTGTTGGTGGAAGAAGAAGTGGGGAAAAGGTAAGTGGTGGAATAGAATGTGTGTGCGTCTCATTTTGGAGAGACGATGCAGTGAATGTGATGGATTGCTCGCATTTTTTTTACAGTTCAGAAGAAGGGGTGGAGGTTCAATTTCATTGATTTGGACATGATTCATCTCAACACCCGTGTCATTCAAAAATGCGAGTTCATCAGCGAAGATCTCCTCAAAAGGTCCATCAATACCCCGATGAATAATGTCATCACAAAGTGCGGGGTGATCTTCAGACTCTAAAAGCATTTCATAATCAGTTTTAATTGTCGACACGGACAACTCGGTGGAAGAGTATGTATGTGTATGATACATAGTTGGGTCAAACAATAACGTATGAAAAGAGTCTAGATCGGTATCAGGAGGATCATCAAATTCGCTGCTGTCGACATCCATTAAGTCGATAGAACAGACCTGAGCAGTAGGTTCGGAGGGTACACTTCCCAACTTATAAATGTTCAGCTCTATTAACCTATTCCCGAAAGATAGGGTCATAGAACCGTTACGACAGTTGATGATAGTGTTGGAAGTGGCCAAAAAGGGGAGACCTAAAATCACCGGAATTTGATTCCGTGGGTTCGCTACAGGCTGTGTATCAATTACAATAAAATCCATAGGGAATACGAATTCCCCAATTTTTATTAACACATCCTCCAGTTCACCCCTAGGTTTGGTGATTCATCGGTCAGCCATCTGGGGAGTTATGCTCGATGGCTTCAACACTCCGAAACCTAGTTGCTCGTAAACCGAATATGGAAGCAAGTTAACACTAGCACCAAGGTCTAGAAGAGCACGGTTGATGTGTTTTTCCCCAATAGAAATAGAAATAGTAGGACAACCAGGGTCCTTACGTTTCCTCGGTACTTGTTGGGGGAAAGCCGTGTCTACAGTCTTTGCCATGAATATCTTCTTGGGCACTTGAGTCTTCCTCTTCCTAGTGCATAAGTTCTTAAGAGTTTTCGCATACGACGGAACTTGTTGGATAGCATCTAGGAGAGGGATGTTGATGTTGACTTGCTTAAACATGTCCATAATCTTCTCCATATGTGGACTCGATTTGTTAGCCCTTAACCGATTAGGATAAGGTGCTTTAGCAATAAGCGATGGGTCTATTATAGGAGAAGGAAGTGTGTGTGGACCCGATCCCAGAATAGAGGTGGGGATCGTCCGTGGAGAACTAGAAGAGGTGGGATGAGGTGGCGAGCCTTGTGGGAAACGAAGAATAGGCTCGCAAGAAGGTGGTGGGGTAGAAGAACTGGGGTTAGAATTAGAAGTAGAAGTGGAAGGAAAGGTCTCAGCCGGGGTGTTATTGATTGATTTATCAGTATCATCAAATTCTTCCCCAACGTGATTGTCAAGCACTCTTCCAGATCTCAACGTGATTGCATTCACATGATGTGAATAGCCAGGATTGGGTAAAGGTTGAGCTGGAAGTTTCCCTTTCTCTTTTGCACTCATTTCGGCTTTTAATCTTGCAATTTCTGCTTCCATCGATTTGATATTCTCATTTTGAGAGACAATGATCTTCATCACATTCTCAATGGAGGATTGCAAACTTGCCGTCCCTTGGATGGATTGTTTCATGAAAGTATCCAAGGTTTGTGCTAGTGCAGAGGTATTATCTGTACCGGTCAATTGGAAAGAGTTTTCATGTGGTGCAAAAGTGTTGGCCGAATTTTGGAAGTTTTGTGATTGGTAGGGTGCTGACTCAATGGAAGTGGTTGCTGTTGTGGTGGAGGGACCCTTTGGAAATTGTGTTGGTTTGGAACCGTGTTTTGATTTTGTGATTGGTTCCAAACAAAGTTAGGGTGATTCCTCCAACCCTGATTATATGTGGAAGAAAATGGATCGTTCCTAGGTCTTTGAAATGCGGCATTGGTATGCTCTTGACCTTGAAACGGAGAGTTTAGTGGACATTCTTCCGTCAAATCAGAAGGATCAGAACAACATCCACATACAGTTTTGGAGAGTGACATTTGATTTAGGGCGGCAGCTAAAAATTTGTTTTCCATATTGTCGAATTTCTTGTGTAAAGCTGAAATTTCAGCTCTGACTCCTATGGAAATATCATTTCCATCCCTAGACGATTGACTCACACCCTCCCACTGTAAAGATTTTTCAGCGAAATCTTCTAGGAATTTCCAGGCTTCCCCATCATCTTTGGTCATGAAGTTGCCTTGACACATGGATTCAAGGGTGTGTCTTATTTTAGGATTAATGCCCTCATAAATGATTCTGCACAGTTCCCATCTAGGGATTTCGTGATGTGGACATTGGACTAACAGATCCTTGAAGCGTTCAAGACATTTTGAAAATGGTTCATTTGGAAGCTGGGTGAATTGATTTACTTCGTTACGGACTCGAGTTGTCTTATGATGTGGGTAGAATTTCTTAAGGAATGCTTTGACGAATTCTTCCCAATTTGAAATGGTATGTGCGGTAGTGTTATACAGCCGCTTCTCGGCTATATCGCACAAAGTGAATGGGAGAAGACGTAGACGCATAGCATCCATAGAAAGCTGTGAGGTACCCATCATTGCGCATACATTTTCAAATTTGGTGATAAAGGCATATGCGTCTTCAGACTCGAGACCGTGAAATTTTGGTAGAAGGTTGATGTATTGGGGTTTAATTTCAAAATTTTCCCCGTTGGCTGGTGGAATGGAAAGACAGGTGGAAAGGGGGCCTCGTGTAGGATAGCACCTCTCTTGGAGAGAGATGCGGGGTAGATTCTGTGCACCAACGGACGGCGGCAGAGTAGTGGTAAAGAAATTCGATGGAGATGGATCCATCGATGTGGGTGTGGTGGTGGGTAAAGAAGAGGTAAATGTAGAAATACCGACTTTTGTGTCGATCAAGGGAATGCGGACTAAACGGCCACTAGAATCCCGTGTCCAGCCTATCTTGCACTAAAAAGGGTTAGTACAAGTGGCAGCGTGACTTATAATTAGGGGAAAGAATGAATGTGATTGGTGTTTGTTTTGAAAAATATATGGATTTTTGAAAAAATGATGCAATAACAACAAATGCAACAAGCAAAACCCTAAAATCTAGTCGTCACCTAAGTCAAAGCTCTAGACCGCTCCTAACTGCCAAAAGACAAGTCGCAGGATCAATCCTCCACTGCCTCTTTGTCTCTCCTGTGGCCAGATAAGTGCCAGGTACGTGGGAGGTTCTCCACTACCTAAGTAGTGGGCCTAATTAAGTAACCACTAACCTTCGACACACTTGCCTTAGACACCACAAAAGAAATGCGGATAAGCAATGAATTACCCACGGCCTTCTCTTGTTCTATGTGAGCTCGACGGTCCTTAGAGTCATCTTTAGATATTTTTTAGTTAATGAGGGTAAATGCGGATGCAAGTTTGTGATTTTCTGGGCTTAGGAAGGGTAATGAACTCCCCACCTAATCTGGATTTGGTCTTTGCCCCTTAATTTCCGTATTAATATGCAAACAACCAAAAATCAAAAATATGCACAATTTTTATTGCTTTTTGCGGCGCTGCGATTTATTTGCAAAGAAACCTGCAGCAAAATTGTTATTGGAGCAGATGTGGAGAGAGATAAGAAAGCAGAGGAGTCACCTGAGATTTTTTTTTACTGTAGCGCCGCGGTTCAGCCACGGGAGCGCACTAATGCCGCGGAAACGCGGTGGAAATAACAGATCACTGCACAAAATTTTGAGGCTATGTTTATGATCACCTTCTAGGCTCTCTGGAATGATCAAAATTTTTTCCACAGCTCCAATGATTCCAGATTTCTTCGCAACAAATCACAACAACACGTTTAGGGTTTGTGCGAATTTAGATCTAAAAATATAGATGGAATAAACTTTTCAACTCAAATTTCAAAATACGAACAATTAGCGTACTATCCCCGGCAACGGCGCCATTTGATTGGAACGAATATTTTCCGATTGTGTGTGTATATCAAATGATCACCGGCAACGGCGCCATTTGATTGAATCGATCTCGGATGTGTAGTTGGAAAATTGTAAAGAAATCACAACCAAAAATATTTTGACCGCAATCAATAACGGTGTCGAATGTAGCGCGTTAGTAAGTGCGGATCGTCCACAGGGAATGTGTAATTGTTCGTGTTTCGATTTAGATGAGTTGAAACTTTAAAGAAAAGAAAACAAACAATTCATAATTTATAAAATGAAGTTCAAGAATTAGAAAATCTAGATCTAATAACAAGAAAACGATAAGATCAAGAATTGAGAATTTGATGATTTTCCAAACCAAATATCAAGAATCGAAGTGAGGCTCGTAGGAATCGATCGGATCTATAGATGTTATGAAATCTAGCGATTACGTATTCTTATCCTTCGATGAATTGATGCTAGATCGATGATGATCGACGAGAATTAGGGATTTCTAGTGAAACTAAGGTTTCATCATTTATCCATTGTTCCTTCGTCGATATCATTCACATTCTAGCCTCTAGTAAATTCAAGAATCGATCGTGGATCCCTAATTTCGAGCGATCACAATCAAGAAAGCATCGCAACGAAACTAGGTCGTCGATTCTTCAATTTGCTAGGGTTTACAAAACTCGTAGGACTTAAGAATCGTTTTAAGATTTGTTACATCATCATTCTATTGATCGTCTCGACTCCTTTATGAGCGGAGTTTTACTCAAACATCACAACAAGAACCACAATCACAAATTGAGATCAAATCATGATGCAAGAATTTAAAGAAAGCAAGATTAAAGAATTTCACCTTTTATTTATATCAACAATTCCGTTACAAATCGCTCAAGAACTACAAGAGGAAGAACTCGATCGTCGATTTGGCTTCGCTCGTCTCCTTGAGTCGCGGATCGGCTTGGATCACTTGCTCGTTTGAAGATCGGCTCCGCTCCTAAAAGGTTGAAGGCTTCTCGCTTGATTTGGTACTCGGGATCTTGAATTTGGTTTTGGATTTTGAATTAGGGTTTGGTACAAGTCGTGTCACTCGACTTGTGGGTGGAAGATGAAGAGAGAATGATGAACAACTAATGAACAACCCAACCTCTAACCCTAGATCTAGGCTCTCTTTTATAGACTTTCAAAACCCTAGATCTAGGATTCAAAATTTGAATTTCCCTCCAAAAGTTTGTTAGCTAGAGAGGCTTCTAGAAGTAGTTAGTTAGAGGGAGCTTCTAGAACTAGTTTGTTAGAAGCTTAATCATGATTAGCTTGCTTAATGATCTTTGCTGATCTGGCAGAAGCTTCGAGAGTTCTGTAGACTTTGACATAGCTTGCTGAGGTGTACACACAGAGAGAGGAATTATGAAGCAAACCAGGGGAGCTGACGTGGCAAGGCCGCCGCGGATCCGCGGCACGTGCCTGCTCCTGCCGCGGATCCGTGGTGACGTGAGGGAGGCACTGTGCACAATTTCTTCTGGCGATTTGGGCTTACTTTGGGGTATTTATCTGATATGTTGAATTGTATAATTCCCTTTATATTAATGCCAGATCAAAAATCATAGACTTGGCGCAATTTTGATCAGCTCTTTGACAATTTTGGCTCGGTCTCTGAAATTTCCTGCAAAGATCTCGAAACAAGTGTTGCGCTATACAAGAATGATGCGATGCCATGATGAACAGTCAATTTCCCTAAGAAATGCCGGTTTTAGTATACAATACCTGTAATCTGGTATTTTAGGGATGTTTTTCTAATATGTGCAATATGAATACCGAACACTTCTAGATGAGTGCAAATGATAGGGAAATTGCCGTGTTAAAAAGGCAGAATTTTCGACTGATCAATCATCATGCATGTAAATATCATGAAAGCATATGCAAGTAAATATGAGGATATCAACAAACGTGTGTCCATTAATGACACATCAAAATCATGGAACTTGAGTGTCCAACATTGACACTCGAAACATCATGAAACCCATGTGCAGCATCGACACGTAAATTCTCATATCTCAGGCGCTGCATCCTCATATCGACCCTCAGGCGCCGTATACTCTGGTCGGCCCTCATATCCATGTCATGACTCCGGTCGGTATCCTCCGAATAACCGCCGAGTCCAAATACTATCACCGGTAGGTAGTGCTCCCCTGCCAGGCTCACCGCCTAACAATACAAGTCTTTTTGCCACGGGGTACCTCACTGGGTCCACCATATACCCGCAGACGATGCCTACCACTCCTCGAATCGGGTTTCACATGCCAATCTCAGAACCGAGAAAACACATGGTGGACGTCTCAAAAAATCATATCAAAAGAAAACGGGTTTTTAAAACAATACATACTTCTTTTGAAATATAACAACGGTTCTCAAATCTAGAATCTCATGAAAACAGCATCTCAATGCATATAATCGTAAAGCATGATGTATGCAAACATGTAACAGAAATGTGAGCATATCCGTATATCATGCAACATAGAACAGTGATGTGAGCATATAAGTATATCATGCGGCATATCATAATGATGTGAGCATAGCAAGTATATCGTGCAACATAGCATAATGATGTGGCAGTTCTACTGTGTAAGTGACATAGCAATTGTCGATGATGAAAGTGTCTGAGCCGGCAAATCTGTCTAAGTGTAACATACACATCATCGATAATGGTGTAGGTGTACTAGCACAGGTATATGTAATGCAAAAGGAATGTCATGAACGTAACATAAAGTACATTGTACGCGAAATGCTATCAGTTATACGTATCTACGGTATATCCGATTCGGTGAATCTATCAATCGGCATCCAGCCTCACAACATCACGTACGGTATAATCCATTGTACGACATTCTCTAGTCAAGGGTATGGATCAATCATCAAGTAAAATTCATCACGTACGGTATCCATCGTACGGTGATATTAAACCATTAGGGATCTTATCAACCAATATGACAATGAGGGTACGGACCTAACGTCTCATACGGCATATCACTCATGATTCACAAAATTATATATATATATATATCTATATACCTATATCTCAGGTCACATCCGTATCAATCTCATATCATGGGACCGGCAAAGGTATCAAATATCTCATATCGACTCGCATCCGTATAACGACATATCAAACTAAGTCATCATATCTCATCGTATACTCTTTTCATCACATCAATATCTCACATCAAGTCATTTCACATATAAAATCTATCTTATGAATCTCATGTCATGCTACTCTAAATCTCGTACTTATTCTCGTGCAACTACATATATTTATATATCGTGATTCACATTTACGTCTTACATCCTTATATATCACTTCGAGACATCCTTATCATTCATATCATTTCATACTAAACCTTTAGTCACATCCATGGGTTCCCAGTAAAGGTTTCTCCGACTATATTCTAAATATCGGTTCCCATTTATTAATTGCTGGGGTGCTATACTCCATCCACCCGACTTCCTCCGTAGATATAAATCTACGCACCTGCGGAACTCCTTGTTCAGCCATAGTCGATATACTTCGTCGTCTCGGAATCCACGCGAATGTACCTACAAATCAACACATATTTCAATACCATTAAAATCAATGTCCGAAATCCGATACGGCACATGGTGCGCTCATAGGTTAGAACCCATAGCTTACGTATGCAAAAACAATCAAACAACCCTTGTTGTTGACATACAAACGCCGAACAACCAAATACAAATCCAAACATCAAAACCAATAATTCCAATATCGGAAAACATAACCAAAACCAACCCAAAATGCTCCCAGATTTTGGTTCAGGTAAAATCAGGACAAACTAGCAGTATAGTGGGGTAGTATAGGGGGTAAGTGAGATACTGGAAAAAACTGAACACCATACCCTAACAGAAAACCGGCGACATAGCCAAAGGATCCGAGCTCGCCAACCATTTGATGAGGGAATGGGCTCGTATTCTGGTGGTGGTCTTCTGGTCATGTATCTAGGTCACTGGACTTGCTAGATTTTCTCGTAAAGGTCTCAGGTCATCCCGGATTCCCTCTAGACACACAATACCTCAAAAAACCGACACGTGGTTATATCTAAGCTCAAATTTTGGTTTCTATTCTCATTTCTAGGTTAGGGAATCAATCTCTAAGGCCTTAAAACAGCCACTAAATAACCCAAGTCAACACAATCACCAAAACCCTCTCTTGGAAATTCCAAACATCACTAAACAAAACAAGTTTAACTCTAAACTAAACTAGGATGCTAGGAAACTTAAAAACTAAACTAGAAGTGTAGAAATTATCTCATTTGGCAATACAAGAATTTTCTTGAGTTGCTCAAGGAGATCAAAATCCAACTTTGCTTGGTCCAATGTGTTGAGGATGAGAAGGGGATCATTTTTAATGAAGGGAATATAGGGTTTTGAGAAGAAAATTGAGATGATACTTGGAGATGGAGGTGGAGGAGATGAGGAGGAAGAAGATGAAGCAAAAAAATGGAGGCGGATGAAGGGAAATGGGCTGCCCCCTCTCTCTCTCTTATTTTCACCCTCACTCTCTCTCATGCCATGCCTCATGTCATGATGTGGTCCCCTCTCTCTCCCTCCTCAATAATTCACTTTTTTCTTTCTTTTTCTCTTTTCTTCTCACAATAATAAAATCAAATATCACAAATGAAAATGAAACAACAAGTAACATGTCATGGTGCATTGACCATGGAAAATGTAGAAACACGGATTTGGCTTAATTGCGATTAGTAGTGCACTAATCAATTTTTTGTTTAAACCGCATATAATAAATTATAAAAATGCCAAATCCGATAAATATATTTTTATATGAATAAATCATTTTAATCTCCAATTATTTCACAAATATTGGTATATATTTATACCATTTTACGAAAACTCCAAATTCGCAAATCGGGTAGTTTTCTCGAAATATATTATTTTAATATTAAATTCCAAAAATAATGTTTTATATTTTCTGAAATGATACAATCTTCCCCCTTAAATAAATTCGGCCCCGAATTTAAATTTAAACCCCGAATACTAAAACATTTCAATAATCAACTCAAATCAACGGGGCTCCGAAATCACGGAAGATATAGAAATACTACAGCGCATCGCGTGCGCTTGAAAACGAGTACGAAACTCAAAATCGAACTCCGTCAAGCGTCACGCAAATCCTCGGATTTGCACGCATATCATCGAAGTTACAATAGAGATACAGATCTCGAAATCCAATACTGAAATCCAATATAAAATTGTCAAATACTGTAATACGTGTATAGTACGCATCCTTGGAAAAATCTCCTAAAACTGAATAAAACAAATGCAAAATCTTTTCTGAATCGCCGTGTGATGCGTAACTCATGGCACAAGTGACGGACGCTCATTTGTAAAATAATAAATATACGTTCATATATGTTTTGCTAAAATTTAGTTCCGCCCTTTTTGAAATATCCCAAAAGGTTTTCCTTTGTAAACGTTCGTGTCGCTCGTGGACACGTAGGAAATAGCAAGACTATAGCTCCTTTTTGAAATCCTCTGGTTAAACTTTTAATGCATGCAAAGTACTCATGTATTGTCCTCAGATCAGTCCTGTCCGGCCACTACTTAATATAGTGCCCATCATGAAATGAAGTGCTCAAGAGCAAAATCATCCCCAAAAGGCGTATCCAATAATCACGTGCGTCTGGTGCGCACGGAAATCAAATCTAAATACAAGTGCCACAATATGCACAAAAGAAAAACTATGTGCAATGGGTGTGCATGAAATCATCTGTCCAGTGCAACGGGTGTGCACAGTAAGTGCACGGCAGCGCCCCGGCCGTCTGTCCGAGGCCAAAATGCGGAAATGAAAACTTTTCTTTAACTAGAAACCGGCGCTACCGCGGACTATAAACCCGGATCGGACCATTAACCAACTATTAGCTAACTAGAGAAAGGGTAGAGAGCTATATCAAGCGATCCGTGTCCTACGATCTTTGGCCACCATCCCGATCTCCTCGTGTCATCTCCGGTCTTGATCTCCTCGTCGGAAAGGGCACCACATCACCGAGTCTTCTTACGGGCTCCCTCCTCTGGACCGAGGTAACTCGGACTTGAAGTTGGTAAGCCAACGTGTCCAAGATTGCTGTAGACTGAGTGTAGAACGGTTTGTCTCAATGGGTCAATGAAGTTGCCATTTTTGGATGGAGGAAGGAGACGGGCTTTGAAGTAGAGCTATATCAATTTTGTGCAAGCAAACGAGATACAAAATCCACCACCAAAAATTTGGACACACCCCACTAGTATTGGCCGGCCACAACAATGAGAGGAGGGAGGTCAATCATGCAAGAGAGAAGAATGAGTGATGATGAGAAAAACAATGATCACAACAAAGTCTCCTCCTCATCAATCCATTCACATAAAGCAAGTAATGATGCAAATGGAAGTCAAAGTCAATCTAGAACCATCATGAAGCAACCACTTACAAAAAACACCCTCCACTTTGCTAATTTGCACATTTGCAAATAAGCCCCTCCACACCAATTTTCAGCCAAAGAAAGAACAGAGGAAAAATGGCCGAAATGGAATGCATACTGGCAACTTTAAAAAGTGATCCCGTAATAAATTACAGGAAAACCCTGCGACTGTATATACATACCCGCATTTGTATTCTGACCGAATACAAATGCAATGAGACAAAATCTACACAGTACAATACTAGGATCCGGCTTAAACCAAAGCCCGCTAGTATTATCCGTCCGAACTATAACACGTGCATAAGTGCACACGTACGTTCGAACCCTGCCATAAATCCATACCGCCTCTACAGCGTTTCGCCCAAAACTTGAGAAACTGTCTGTGGGGGACTCTAAAGACTCGTCAATACTTTGGCTGTGGATTTAACCACTAGCACGTCAGAGGTATTAGCCGTACGTAACGAGCTACCAGGTATTGACCAAAAGGGAGGTCGATGAGTGAACTCATCCTGACACCCAACTGAGCCTGTCAGTGACAATAACCGTACAGTCCGGTCCGTTCGTCTATGAGCATCGCATGGCGGGCCTAGGGGGTTGGTAAAAGTCAGACCCCCAAAAGCGGTACAAGTCGTGTCGGAGTGTAGCCCAGAACACCCTGAGATACTCCTGGAATACCTACCAGTAAATCTCCTGCCTTGGCCAAGGACTTCGTGTAATGGCTCTCCTAGACACAGCGCGACCTCACCCCTAATACCGGGAGAGACGGACCCCTGCAGATCCGCTCACTGCCTCCATGTGGCTCGGGACTGTACCCAACTAAAACCTGTTTGCACGACTCCTTTGAGCCGTGGTAGGGTAGTAATCAAAGTACAGTGAGAACTCACATGAGACAAATGACGATCTCAGGTCGATGAACTAACCTGTACACATGTCACCAGGGAACTGCTATCTGACGTCAGGTATAAAACCAATTAGAATGTTCTCGGCGTGTCCTGTCCAGTGTACTCAAAACCCAATGAGCACCTGTATACATCTAAGGTGAACCAACTGAGACCAGTGGCTTGTGACACCGTCCACCGCCCATCGTCGGGGTCTCCACTGTATACACTAGTCTACTCTGGAGTATCGATGCCCTGTCTCGAAAACTCCCACGACTAGGGACCTTTTAAGGATGTGCTTATAGACCCCAGCTCCCACGTATATGATCGCCATCATACTACTGGCCGTCAAGCAAGAATCCTAAGGGCTCTATCATCGCGCAATAGTGACCTGTAAGGTCACCTAAAGCAGTACCCGATGATAAAGATAAACCAGATAGCATACTATCATCTTGAGTAAGACTGTCCTACCAGCATAGGTCCTTCCTTAATCATTGCAATCACTTGCCTGTGATCCAATAATTGACTCTGAGGGCACTATCTCCAATAATCTCCCACTTGCACTCAAGGCTAATTATTGTGATGTCGCATACTCACAGCCCGTGTGATACCGAACATCCAACTCCTCTACTAATCAGTCTCACAAAACCCGTTTGCGAAACTAATGCGTTCGAGGAATAGCCTCAGTGAGTTGATCCGCTCTGATGTTTCTTTCTATATCTCTCTTTATCTCAAGTTCGCGGAGAAAGCCATCTCCCGAAATGAGCAATACGTGTCTTAGAATGTATCTGGATATCTGATGGGACCTAGCTCATAAATGAACTCCAAATCCAAACTTCTTAGACTGTATCATCAACTGAACTTAATCAGTATCCTGCGCCGTGCCTCCCTCAGTATCTGCTTGGACCACCTGTCCAAAATACTGCCCCTCGTCAGAGGGAAAACTATAACTTTGGCAGTCACTCTGTCATCCAGGTCACCTTGGAAGTCTGGAATGATAACTGTCTCCTAAAATAGGCTGTTGTTATCATATCCCTAGAACATCCACTTATGTTCTAAAACTGCTTCCGAATGTTTCTCCAGGATTGGATCAATATCAACTTATTGCATCTACTGCAAAAAACAACATCTGGTGTGGTACTTGACGTCTCATGATTGACTCAATTGCCTAAGCAAGTGATCTGCCAATCATGCACATCCCTCTCCCCTTTAGTCTATAAGACACCTTTAGAGAGGGTGACTCCATCACCTGCAGGTACACTACCATGCCTGGAGTCGTCCATTCTAAAACACCTTTAGAATGCTGTCTAAGTACCCTGATTGGGAACCTTCCCAAATCTAGATCTAAAACGATAGATCCAGTAACCAGAATGTCTGATATGAAATCCATGTCCTTTGTGGAGAAACCACTGTGTGACAACTAAAGCATAACCGATCGTAGTATAGGAATTTCACTTCCTGCTCCGTGTATGTCATCCAAATACCAGGACATCACACTCTACTACCTTCTTAACAGATCCATCCCTATTCTGATGAAGTCAAACCTATGACTGTCACATCAGAAAAAGATGATCTATCTCCGCTATATCTTCTTTAGTCCATAAATAGATATAAGCAATCTATTCACTATGCTTCCGCTGCTCCCACTGACTACGACAACCCTCTGGCAGAGTCATATACACGTGCACTTCTAAAGCCATTTCAGAACGACGCTATACTCATCCTCCTGCCGGGTCTTATAGCCTGGAACAACAGTAGTGTCAAGTCTGGGTAAACAAGAACCTCCCTGTCACCGTCTTTGAGCATACCGAAGTACCTCTCGAGTGCCTGAGGTTACCCACCATATCTGCGGAGTGGCCAATGGAATGTCAAATCAGATTGAATCTTTAGGTTCTTATCAAATTTTCAGTAATCGTTTGCGGTTCTGGAATCACTTCCAGTTCTACCATACTCCCACTACTGTTTTCTGGAAAAATCCATTTTTGTTAAAACTATGGCGAGTCAAGAACAATATCACTATTGATCTTCCAGATGGTAGAAAGTAAACCCTCGTCATAGCCTGGGTCAACCCACAAACAGCCATTACAGAAACGTGCCTTGAGTTATCCAGAGTCTGGTTTTAAGTATAAGCCGGACAACTCCCCGTACCTTAACATCGTTAAGATATGAACTATTCTATATCCAATATAGAAATAGAGGCATTGATTTAATTTGAACCAGAGTCAAATCATGCAGCTGTCTCCAGTGCATGTCAACTAAATGGAAGGAGGCCGATCAGCGTTACTCAACTTAGGAATGCATCCAGATATGAGTAACCTGAAAGAGAAACAAGTTTATCAAAGACCATTACTATCAACTGAATACCATACACAAGTATCTACATCTTCGATCACCTTGAAGAATCCCGATACTTGCAACACCCGGTTCTCTACTTTATTCATATACCTATAACTTCTCAAAACTTGGACCTTGCATTTCTACGAAACACATGTCTAAGAACTAGAGAAGTCACAAGCAAACAGAATATAGTACGACTACCAACGCCTCTATCCTAATGGACACTGGACAACAAACAATACTCTGTATAAGTCCCCTGAGTCTAATAACTCATTCCCTGTGCGTCGTAGGTTGAAAACTGTACTTATGGTTAAGAAGAATTACACCGCTGTTTAATGCTCCTTACCTAACCATCCACTGATATAGGTAAATGTCATAGACATAATTTCAAAAAGTTATATCTCACTCTATAAAATAGACATACAGATATATCAATTTGAAATTGGTGCATAATAACGGATATTCAAAACCAAATATTTGCCGTCCGGCAAACAACCCAGGCATCTTCCTCAAATATCACCAATCGCAACGAATCCCGATATAATGAGGATGATCACCCAATTCCTAATAACTTACTCCCACTCATCATATGTAAAACCATACAGATGTGAGAATCAAACTTGGTAAATACATACCCTGGAGCAAGGACTAATTGGGAAATCAGTTTTCTTTTAACAGTACACAGTGAAACTGAAACATTGAAATGTTTCATAGGGGTATCCGGGTATTCCTAGTAATGCATCTTCCATTATCAGATTCACAACTGTAACCGTATATTTCTTTGCCATCTCTCCAAATCCCTTCATATGTCTTTAGTCATTACCTTCTGTACACCATCTTAGGCTAAATGGTTTTCTTCCTTCCCTACCGTTCGACACCAGCTTATGGTTTGGAAGAAGACTATCCAATAAGCGTAATGGGTGTACTGTCCTAATCCTAGGAGCACTCGCAACCCGAGAGAAGGTAAAGATAAAAGACACCTAAATAAACCTTATTCCTATTTTTCCTGAACCAGAATCCATCCCCGAACTGGAACAAGTTCCTTCGAGTTCGTATATAACCATATGATGGAGTATCCAAATAACTGTGGATCTTCGTAGTGATACAGAGTGTTCTGGAGAAATTCAAAGGTGATGTAGGATTGGCGAAGAAATACTTGGTTTGGTCGTGAATAGCAGTCGCAATTTACTTTGCCCTCTTACTAATCCCTTTATTTGTCTTTACTTAATACCATCTGTACACCTTTTAGGCTAAATGGTTTTCTTCATTCCCTACCGTTCGGCACCTGCCTATGGTTTGGAAGAAGACTATCCAATTAGCGTAATAGGTGTACTGTCCTAATCCAAGGAGCACTCGCAACCTGAGAGAAGGTAAAAAGAAAAGACAACTGAATAATCCTATTCGTTTTCTCCAGAACCAGAAACCATCCTCGAATCTGGAACAAGTTCCTTTGAGTTTGTATATAACCATACGATGGTTTTATCCAATGGAAGTGGACGTTCGTAGTAATACGGGGTGTCCTGGAGAAAAGGGTAAAAGTAGGAGTGGCAATGAGGTATGCAACTCTGACAATCCAAAAGCCAGTGTTCGAGAAGGTTCGGTTAATTTTGGTCACTGAGTCATAGTCAAGGGTCGGTCCATGGTCGCTGCCAAAGAGAGAGAGAAAAGAAACACTCAGCGTGCACTCTAACCTAGATCAGAATCGTTATCTCTTTATCTAATCAGGAAACCTCCCACTGTATCCTCAAATTCTCCTCCAAACCTGAAAGAAGAATTAGTCGGGATCACCCGAGGAGTAAACCAACTCATCAGTGGGAATCGGGATCCAACTATCATCACATGATAACGTGACGGAATCCACTCACGTTATCACACTCCAGAAGGCATGCGCATGCCTGGCAAGTTTCAGTTTCTTTAGAAACTCCCGATGTGATTTTTACCCTATGCTCTTATGACCTTGACTTTGGCCAATAAATCATAACTCACATGTCAAGTTCTACTCGTCATTATCCAGGTTAATTTGAACCCACCCGTACCTACCCTTGACTTTGGCCAACAAGGCAGTACGACTGTCCCAAACCAACGCGTCTATCTATGCAACAGAAAAGTAACAAATAGCTACCATACACTATGCCTTGACTTTGGCCAACAAACATAGCATGAATACTAAGTACTACCCGTCTGAAATGACGGAGGGCTACGAATGGTTTTTGGCGAAAAACCTTTAACGTAATGAACTTGATATCATTGAAGGAACCGGATAGCTTTTTATAAAAATATAGTGACGAAAACCTTTGCTAAAGAGGTCACTCCCGGTGATGGGATCTCGGCTCTTTCCCCGTAGAATGAGGTGCAGGATATTCCAACTGAATACCACGATGCAAAACAAAAGGCAATCGGCTATAGTGAAGTTATTGCCCTGATGCAAACTTCTGTCCAAGGGGTCACTCCTGGAAAAGGGATCTCGGCCCTTGCCTCGTTGACTGAGGTGCTGAATATTCATAACCGAATACCACTATGCAAAACAAAAGAGAACATCCTTGCAATAACAGCTTTTTGAAAAATGTTCCAACAACATCAGAATAGGTTTGTTTAGCTTGCTTTGATCCGAATCAATGCAGTCCCATCAATTGATCACACCAATAAAGAACGAAAATAATGATGTACGTATATTCCATCCGCATTCGCCACTGGTTCCCGTCATCACCCGTTAGGTTACTTAACTAACGACAGAGCGGGGACTGGACTAGCGCGGATGCAAAACATATACAACATCTACTAGTATATATATCAATATATAATATTCGCTCATGGCGTGATAAAATGCAATATCACAGAAATGTAATAAGCATCACAGAACAATACAGATAATCTGGGATCCCCGGGTTTCATAGAGCCGCTACTAAAACCCGACGTTCCCCTGGTCGTGTGAATAGCCTGTGCAATGAAATCCTAGACCCCTACGGGCGTGGCAAGTTACCCGCCAAAACCTGAAGCCAGGCAGCCCCCTTCAATAACGTGAATGGACCACCCAGCACTTCACAGAATCCGGTAACTTGAGCACCCCTCCTTGGGTCAACCTGTACACCCTACGAGTGCGTCGAATAGCCCGCCAATTCTAGAGTGAAGCCCCCTCCGTCTCAAAGTCATGAGATGCAGGCCCGTTGCCCTCTAGAACCCGGCTACCCGTGCACCCCACCACGGGGTAATCCTAGTACAGAAAGTAAAATATACAACGGGTACATCGACCTCAGCCCGGTCGTGCCCCAAAAGAATAATATACAAACAGGCAGTGACGGCAGTCCACATGTCGGACGCTCGCCCCGCAATATCAAATGTACAAATATAACCAAACTGTACTACCATTACATCCAGGATATCCACCACGACAAATCCACAACATCACAGCACAACACAGAACATCAACGTGAATGTCACGTTCGCAAATCCGTCTAAAAGGGCTATAGCAGTCAGACAGGATTTACCGATCAAGTAACATTCACGGTCGCGGATATAATGTAAATACTGTGAACTAAAATGTTTAAAATTTTTGATCGACTAAATTTCTCGAAGTGGGCCCCAAGTACAATACTCAGTACACAAAATAAATCTGGGCCCAAACAGAATATACCAAAAACCCCCAATTCCAACACAGAGACCTACTGAAGACATTTGGTGCACTGTTGCTACAGTACGGCCGCTGATCCGCCGCCAAAACGTGGTTTTGGCCGCGGATCCGCCGCGCTATAGTAAAATCAGCAAACCAAATTTTTCCAGAATTCTCAAAAAACTCTGCACGATTTTCTGAGATGCTCAAAAATATTTTTAACGCAGTTTAAAAAATCGACAGAAACACAGAGCTTGGAAATGCGATTTTCGGAATTTTCGTTCGATTGAAGTTCTAAACACGTTAGTGCAAGCTAGTAAAGGTTAATGGCGTGGCTCTGATACCATGTAAGTGCACGGCAACGCCCCGGCCGTCTGTCCGAGGCCAAAATGCGGAAACGAAAACTTTTCTTTAACTAGAAACCGGCTCTACCGCGGACCATAAACCCGGATCGGACCATTAACCAACTACTAGCTAACTAGAGAAAGGGTATAGAGCTATACTGAGCGATCCGTGTCCTTCGATCTTTTTCCACCATCTCGATCTCCTCGCGGCATCTCCGGTCTCAATCTCCTCGTCGGAAAGGGCACCACATCACCGAGTCTTTTTACGGGCTCCCACCACTGGACCGAGGCAACTCAGACACGAAGTTGGTAAGCCAACGTGTCCAAGATTGCTGTAGACTGAGTGTAGAACGGTTTGTCTCAATGGGTCAATGAAGTTGCCATTTTTGGATGGAGGAAGGAGATGAGCTTTGAAGTAGAGCTATATCAATTTTGTGCAAGCAAATGAGATACAAAATCCACCACCAAAAATTTTGACACACCCCAGTAGTATTGGCCGGCCACAACAATAAGAGGAGGGAGGTCAATCACGCAAGAGACAAGAATGAGTGATGATGAGAAAAACAATGATCACAACAAAGTCTCCTCCTCATCAATCCATTCACATAAAGCAAGTAATGATGCAAATGGAAGTCAAAGTCAATCTAGAACCATCATGAAGCAACCACTTACAAAAAACACCCTCCACTTTGCTAATTTGCACATTTGCAAATAAGCCCCTCCACACCAATTTTCAGCCAAAGAAAGAACAAAGGAAAAATGGCCGAAACGGAATGCAAACTGGCAACTTCAAAAAGTGATCCCATAATAAATTACAGGAAAACCCCGCGACTGTATATACAAACCCGCATTTGTATTCTGACCGAATACAAATGCAATGAGACAAAATCAACAATGTACAATACTATGATCCGGCTTAAACCAAATCCCGTTAGTATTATCCGTCTGAACTATAACACGTGCACAAACGCACATGTACGTTCGAACCCTGCCATAAATCCATACGCCCTCTACAGCGTTTCTCCCGAAACTTAAGAAACTGTCTGTGGGGGACTCTAAAGACTCGTCAATACTTTGGCTGTGGATTTAACCACTAGCACGTCAGAGGTATTAGCCGTACGTAACGAGCTACCAGGTATTGACCAAAAGGGAGGTCGATGAGCGAACTCATCCTGACACCCTACTGAGCCTGTCAATGACAATAACCGTACAGTCTGGTCCGTTCGTCTATGAGCATCGCATGGCGGGCCTAGGGGGGTGGTAAAAGTCAGACCCCCAAAAGCGGTACAAGTCGTGTCGGAGTGTAGCCCAGAACACCCTGAGATACTACTGGAATACCTACCAGTAAATCTCCTGCCTTGGCCAGGGACTTCGTGTAATGGCTCTCCTAGACACAGCGCGACCTCACCCCCAATACCGAGAGAGACGAACCCCTGCAGATCCGCTCACTGCCTCCATGTGGCTCGGGACTGTACCCAACTAAAACCTGTTTGCATGACTCCTTTGAGCCATGGTAGGGTAGTAATCAAAGTACAGTGGGAACTCACACGAGACAAATGACGATCTCAGGTCGATGAACTAACCTGTACACATGTCACCAGGGAACTGCTATCTGACGTCAGGTATAAAACCAACTAGCATGTTCCCGGCGAGTCCTGTCCGGTGTACTCATAACCCAATGAGCACCTGTATACATCTTAGGTGAACCAACTGACACCAGTGGCTTGTGAGACCGGCCACCGCCCCTCGTCGGGGTCTCGACTGTATACACTAGTATACTCTGGAGTATCGATGCCCTGTCTCGAAAACTCCCACGACTAGGGACCTTTTAAGGATGTGCTTATAGACCCCAGCTCCCACGTATATGATCGCCATCATACTGCTGGCCGTCAAGCAAGAATCCTAAGGACTCTATCATTGCGCAATAGTGACCTGTAAGGTCACCTAAAGCAGTACACGATGATAAAGATAAACCAGATAGCATACTATCATCTTGAGTAAGACTGTCCTACCGGCATAGGTCCCCCCTCAATCATTGCAATTACGTGCCTGTGATCCAATATTTAACTCTGAGGGCACTATCTCCAACATGCACGACAACAACATCTAGTGCATCTATTGTGAATGAAAATCCCAATCCAGTGCAACTAACATGCACGAATGGAAATCCCAATCGAGTGCATCCGGTGTGCAAAAAATCACATCTCATGTCATGCGCCCAACATGCGCGAAAATCCAAATCAAGTGTATCTGTCATGCACAAATGAAATCTAAATCAAGTGCATCTGACATGCACGAATAAATTCTAAATCAAGTGCATCTGACATGCACGAATAAAGTTTCAATCAAGGTCATTCGACATGCACGAATAAGATCTCACTCAAGTGCATCTGATACGCATGAAATCCAATACCAAGCGCCTAATATGCGCAAAAATCAAAAACAAACGCGTCAGGTCCGTAAAAAGCATCTAATGCAGTAGCATGCACGAAAACGACCGTCAAGTACAAACGCGCACAAAAACACAAATCCGGCAGCGCAAATGCTCAAAGACATAAATCGGGTGCAAACAATGTACGGAGTATAAATCTAGTGCAACAAATGCACGGAACGAAAATCAAGTGCAACAAATGCACGAAATACAAATCCGGTGCATCCAGTGCACGAACTACCAATCTAGTGCAACAAATGCAGGGAAACTCATCAATAACTCAAATACGTATAAAAAGCAACACCGAGTGTACCAAGGTGTATAAAATCATAATTGCGTGCAACTGCGTGCACAAAATATGTATCAATGCAATGCAAGCACATGTAAGCTATACCGAGTGCAAACCAAATCGGGTGCGTACCACATGCACAAAATCGAATCAACCATATGAAATCCACGAAATCATAAACATATGCAGCCAAGGCACAAAATCGACATCAAGTGCAATAAACATGCACAAATCATAAACCAACACAACGGTGTATATAACATATATCAAGTGCAATAACTATGAACAAAATTGTAAATACCCAGTAGGTGCAGCCATGGTGCACGAAAAAAATATCATGAAATTCAATCATCAAAACTCAAATCCAAGCGATATAAGCGTGATACTCGGATCACAAACTCAAATCTCAACAAATGACATTGAGGTACACCTCCTATAATGTCGAAAAATATCGGTGCGCCCAAAACTGCGGAGCAAGAACATCCGCCTGCCTCCTGCTCACGGTCTGGTGTCCTCTGTTTATGGGTCCTCATTCCTCTGTGGATTGCCAATCTCACAATCCATCGGTTCATCGGCCCGGTCCGGAGTACTAATGGAAACTATTCCGCTCTGACACTCCTCTGGTCATCTCTCGGCCAATTAGTATAACCACTTGTAAAGCAGCACGTCACTGGTGTCGGCCTCTGGCCCTCTGAATACACGTGGCACAACTGATCCTGGGTGCAAATCTTATCGCAGCAGTGACCTAAAAGGAACTTGCTCAAGGTCACTTCCGATCTCGCCTATGCCGAACTGTACGGAGGCTGGTACTCTTACATAATCATCTTCTCGTTTTCTGTACATCTGCGTTCTCAGCACATCATTTCCTCGGGAACTGGCCATGTTCCGATGCCTCTGTATACATATCAGATCTCCAATCTCAACGGGGAGTAACAAAAGCTCGTTAACATCTCGCACGAACCTCTTGTTCCATTAGTCTTTATTATCGTCCCCTTCGACGTCACGTCATGCCATCTGCGTACTGCAATTGTCTCGGCTACAGTCAATCCGGAATCTCTCACACGGACTCGAAATCATGAACTCGGTATCTTCATCACTCTGTAGAAGATATCTAGCCGAACACGTCCTCGGGAACTCGTCCAAACCCTCGGAGGAATACTCAATACTCGTCCGTCCTCGATCAACTCATAACGCATCTGGGTGAGGTCCTCTATCTAAAGCCGGTCGATTTACTGATCTCCTATCGGATCATCCAACGAACAACGTCATCTCTGGATCGATCTACTCTAGATCTGAGTAAGATTCTCCACACTGGAAATCTTCAACTCAACTGGGCCTGCGTCGGCGCATCAAATCTCACGAATCTCCTTCGTCTCTCAACTCAAGATAGAGTAGCTATCATCTGTCGCATCTCTTCCTGAAAGCTCCATCGATCTCAGCTCATAAGCTCATCCCATCAATCTCGGCAACAGCTGGGTCATCTGTCTGCAAGGTAGTCAACATCACGATCTCTGAGATAGGCTGTAAATCAACAGTCCTCTCATAATCTGGCAGCCTCTATCAATGGCCCGATCATCCGGTGCAGAACCGAACACTCGCCTCAAACGAGAGGTCACAACACAAACACTAACCCGATACATTCCCATGTCACCAGAAAACATGATGGTCAGTTCTCGTCCACGACGAGCTTGCCCTGACCGCATCACTAGCAGCAGCTCAATCTGCGCTCAAACCATGTTGACAGGAACCTCAAGCATGTATCGATGAAAACATATCAAAGGAATGAAAGGAATCAACGGATCCCAAAATGGATACATAATCATAAGGAGGAACAGAATTAATGAGAGTATGATCATGGAAACGAATAAAATCAAGGATCTCAAATGGATGTATAATCATGGGAACGAAGAGAATCACAGATCTCAAAATATGTACATCCTAAGGTTTCGTAAGTGGAGTATCGTATCTTAATATGCCGCGAAACATACATACGGTACGTTACTCTACTCAAGCTACCTACTCCATCAATCAGGGTCAACCTATGTAACGAAAGTTCGGGTCTAATAACTCCCTGTTCAAGTCTAAGTTCCGTAAGGTCAAGCCTAGGTTCCGAAATAGATTACACCCTAGACTCCATATAGTCAAACCTAGACTCGAACCAAGGTTAAATCTAGCGCTCTGATACCAACTTTGTCACGACCCGAAATTTAGTTCATGACCGGCACTTAAATCACGCAACGTCTAAAGGCGTAACGTAACTTAAGTAAGCCGAAGCCCAGAAATCTATACCTTTTTAAATTTAAATAAAAGAGGTGAAGTTTTGAAATAAAGGTATGATGAAGTCAAATGTCTTCTTAAATGCATAGATAATGGAACATGAAAAATGCAAGTAGATTTTATTAGTTGAAAAACATGTTTCGTCTTTTAAAAAATTTGGTAGCACCTCCCTTGTATATTTTTATCCAAAACCACATATACATGATAATATAAAAGGCATCCCCAAGCGGGAGCTAGCTCTTCGCCAAACGGCGGAATCACAACCATGCAAGTCAAATATATGTATACGACGCCCAACGGTGAAGATCAACACATAGGAATAATGTAAATAAAGAAAGACATCAATCCCCCAATAGCGAACATATAACCCATCGCTCTAAGTCTCGCAAATACAAGTCTTTCTAAGTCTACTACTTATAAAAATACTAGTTTTCTGATTGATGGAGTTGACTAGATACAATAGGAATAATAATACAAGAGTGGCACGATCCAACAGGTATCACCTTCCAAAGCAAATCACCTTAAAGCAAGCAGTGTGCTAGCGATGCCGCTACTGATCCACCTGCAAGAACTGTGGCACAACGGGAGTGAGTTGCCAACACGTGAGTAGAAAACATCATCAGGTAGAAATCGAATACAACAACGATTCCTAGGTCAACTATATCATAAAGGTAATACTATGATATCTAGGGTGACCGTATCTGCATATGTGCCAACAATATAATAATCAATGCCTGTATGCATGTGGATAACATCTACGTGTCCATCAACGACACAACAAAATCATGCATGTAAATATCATGAAAGCATATGCATGTAAATATGAGGACATCAACTAACGTATGTCTATCAATGACACATCAAAATCATGGAACCTGAGTGTTCAGCATCGACACTCGAAACATCATGAAACCTATGTCCAGCATCGACACGTAAATCCTCATATCTTAGGCACCACATCCTCAGATCAGCCTTCAGGCGCCGCATACTCTGGTCGGCCCTCATATCCATCTCATGACTCCGGTCGGTACCTCCGGATAACCGCTGAGTCCAAATACTATCACTGGTAGGTAGTGCTCCCCTGCCAGGCTAACCGCCTAACAATACGAGTCTTCTTGTCCCGGGGTACCTCACCGGGTCCACCATGTACCCGCAGACAGTGTCTACCGCTCCTCGAATCGGGTTTCACATGCCAATCTCAGAACCGAGAAAACACATGGTGGACGTCTCAAAATATCATATCAAGAGAAATCGGGTTTTTAAAACATTATATACTTCTTTTGAAATATAACCACGGTTCTCTAATCCAGAATCTCATGAAAACAGCATCTCAATGCATATAATCGTAAAGCATGATGTATGCAAACATGTAACAGAAATGTGAGCATATCCGTGTATCATTCAACATAGAACAGTGATGCGAGCATATCAGTATATCATGCGACATATCATAATGATGTGAGCATAGCAAGTATATCGTGCAACATAGCATAATGATGTGATGGTTCTACTATGTAAGTGACATAGCAATTATCGATGATGAAAATGTGTGAGCCGGCAAATCTGTGTAAGTATAGCATATGCATCATCGATAATGGTGTAAGTATACTAGCACAGGTATATGTAATGCAATGAGAATTTCATGAACGTAACATAAAGTACATCGTACGCGAAATGCTATCAGGTATACGTATCTACGGTATATCCGAGTCGGTGAATCTATCAATCGACATCCAGCCATACAACAGCACGTACGGTAAAATCCATCGTACGACATCCTCTAGTCAAGGGTATGGATCAATCATCAAGTAAAACTCATCACGTACGGTATCCATCGTACGACGGCATTAAACCATTAGGGATCCTATTAACCTATATGAATGAGGGTATGGACCTAACGACTCATACGACATATCACTCATGATTCACAACATTATATATATCTATATACCAATATCTCAGGTCACATCTGTATCAATCTCATATCAAGGGACCGGCAAAGGTATCAAATATCTCATATCGACTCGCATCCGTATAACGACATATCAAACCAAGTCATCATATCTCATCGTATAATCTTTTCATCACATCAATATCTCACATCAAGTCATTTCATATATACAATCTATCTTATGAATCTCATGTCATGCTACTCTAAATCTCATACTTATTCTCGTGCAACTACATATATTTATATATCGTTACTCACAATTACGTCTTACATCCTTATATATCACTTTGAGACATCCTTATCAATCATATAATTTCATACTAAACCTTTTGTCACATCCATGGGTTCCTAGTATAGGTTTCTCCGACTATATTCTAAATATAAGTTTCCATTTATTAATTGCGGGGGTGCTATACACCATCCACCCGACTTCCCCTGTAGATATAAATCTACTCACCTACGGAACTCCTCGTTCAGCCGTAGTCGATGTGCTTCGTCGTCTCGAAATTCATGCGAAGGCACCTACAAATCAACACATATTGCAATACCATTAAAATCAATGTCCGAAAACCGATACGGCACATGGTGCGCTCGTAGGTTAGAACCCATAGCTTACGTAGCAAAAACAGTCAAACAACCCTTGTTGTTGACGTACAAACGCCCAACAAAAAAATACAAATCCAAATATCAAAACCAATAATTCCAATATCGGAAAACCTAACCAAAACCAACCTAATATGCTCCCAGATTTTTGTTCAGGTAAAATCAGGACAAACAAGCAGTACAGTGGGGGTAGTATAGGGGGTAAGTGAGATACTGGCAAACTCAACACCATACCCCTACAGAAAACTGGTGACATAGCCAAAGGATCCGAGCTCGCCGGCCATTTGATGAGGGAATGGGCTCGTATTCTGGTGGTGGTCTTCTAGTCATGTATCTAGGTCACTGGACTTGCTAGATTTTCTCGTAAAGGTCTCAGGTCATCCCAGATTCCCTGTAGGCACACAATACCTCACAAAATCGACACGGGGCTATATCTAAGCTCGTATTTTGGTTTCTATTCTCATTTCCAGGTTAGGGAATCAATCTCTAAGGCCTTAAAACAACCACTAAATAACCCAAGTCCATACAATCATCTAAACCCTCTCTTGGAAATTCCAAACATCACTAAACTAAACAAGTTTAACTCTAAACTAAACTAGGATGCTAGGAAACTTAAAAACTAAACTAGAAGTGTAGAAATTACCTCATTTGGCAACTCAAGAATTTTCTTGAGTTGCTCAAGATGATCAAAATCCAACTTTGCTTGGTCCAATGGGTTGAGGGTTAGGTGGGGATCATTTTTAATGAAGGAAGTATAGGGTTTTGAGAAGGAAATTGAGATGATATTTGGAGATGGAGGTAGAAGGAGATGAGGAGGATGTAGATGAAGCAAACAAATGGAGGAGGATGAAGGGAAATGGGCAACCCCCCTCTCTCTTATTCTCACCCTCACTCTCTCCCATGCCATGCCTCATGTCATGATGTGGCCCCCCTCTCTCCCCTCAATAATTCACTTTTTTCTTTCTTTTTCTCTTTTCTTCTTATAATAATAAAACCAAATATCACAAATGCAAATTAAAAAACAGGTAACATGTCATGGTGTACTAACCATGGAAAATGTAGAAACATGGATTTGGCTTAATCGCGATTAGTAGTGCACTTATCAATTTTTTTTTAAACTGCATATAATAGATTATAAAAATGCCAAATCCGATAAATATATTTTTAAATGAATGAATCATTTTAATCTCCAACTATTTCATAAATATTGGTATATATTTATACCATTTTACGAAAACTCCAAATTCGCAAATCGGGTAGTTTTCGCGAAATATATTATTTTAATATTAAATTCCAAAAATAATATTTTATATTTTCTGAAATGTTACAATTAAAATACTTCGATCAGATCGAGGTGGAGAGTATCTTAGTACAGAGTTTTCGAACTTCCTAAAAGAGAATGTGATTCTCTCTCAGCTCACTCCCCCTTACACACCACAACACAACGGTGTGTCAGAGCGGCAGAATCGTACCCTATTGGATATGGTACGAACCTTGATGAGTGATATTGAGTCACCTCTCTCCTTTTGGGGGCTTGCATTGGAGATTGCAGCTTTTCTGTTGAACAAAGTTTCAACCAAGACCGTATCTACCACTCCATATGAGATATGGTATGGGAAGAGACCATCTCTTAAACGAGTTAAGATTTGGTGTTGTCCGGCTTTTGTTAAAAAGCAGAATCCAGAAAAACTCGAGACACGATCGGTCAAGTGTATATTTGTGGGATATCCAAAACATTCGTTTGGATATCTTTTCTACCACAAGGAGGAAAAAAAGGTGTTTGTTTCTCAAGATGCCACATTTTTAGAAAATGAGATTTTTCCAAATGATATTTAGGTCGATGTTGTAGATTTAGAAGAGGTTCTAGAGACACAAATTACAAATGACGACTTGGTTGAACCTGATGTTGCAACAGAATCTTATGAACCTCAGCCACATCGTAGATATGGTAGGACATCTCGCCCACCAGAGAGATACTACGGTTTCCTCATTGATGGTGATGGAGAAGATTGCATCATGGATGATGATGACCCTACCAGTTTTCAGCAAGCTATCACGAGTGGTGACTCTGTGAAGTGGCTGGATGCCAGGAGATCCGAAATGGAGTCTATGTACACCAACAAGGTATGGATTTTGGATGTTGTACCCTCTGAGGTAAAACTCGTAGGGTGCAAATGGATCTTTAAGAGAAAGATCGGTGTAGATGGGCAGGTGGAGACTTATAAGGCAAGGCTTGTGGCGAAAAGATTTCATCAAAGGCCAGGACTGGACTATGACGAAACCTTTTCACCTGTAGCCATGCTTAAATCCATTAGGATCCTACTTGCTATTGCTGCTCACTACGACTATGAAATCTGGCAAATGGACGTTAAAACATCTTTTCTAAATGGTGATTTAGAAGAATGCGTTTATATGGATCAACCATAGGGCTTCATTGATAGTGGGAGCAGCGGGAAAGCATGTAAGTTGCTTAAATCCATATATGGATTAAAGCAGGCATCACGGAGTTGGAACATCTGTTTTGATGATGTCATCAAAGAGTTTGATTTCGTCAAAAATCCAGATGAACCTTGTGTTTATAAGAAGATTGTAGGGAGTACTGTCACATTCCTCGTATTGTACGTGGATGACATTCTTCTGATAGGAAACAATGTTCCTATGCTACAATCGGTCAAACTGTTCTTATCACAAAGGTTCTCCATGAAGGACCTGGGTGATGCCTCGTACATATTAGGCATGAAGATCTAAAAGGTTGTTGGGATTGTCCCAAATCAGGTACATTAACACCATCCTAATGAGGTTTAGTATGGAAGACTCTAAGCGGGGTACCTTACCCGCTAGTCATGGAGTCACTCTCTCCAAGGACTTTTGCCCAAAGACTGATGAATAGAGAGCTCACATGAGCATTATACCCTACTCTTCAGCCGTAGGATCTATAATGTATGCGATGTTATGTACACGCCCTGATGTAGCTTATGCACTGGGTGTAGTAAGGAGGTATCAATCCAACCCAGGGGAGAATCACTGGACAGTTGTGAAGAACATTCTTAAGTACTTGCGAAAGACTAAAGAAATGTTCTTGTTGTATGGTAATGGGGATCTCCAAATGGAGGCCTTTACCAATTCGAGCTTCCAGAGTGATAAGGATGAAAACAAATCTATCTCAGGGTTTGTATTTTCCCTCAATGGAGGGGCGGTATGTTGGAAGAGTTCCAAATAAGATACCGTTGCAGACTCCATGATGGAAGCTGAGTATATTGATGCAAATGATGATGCCAAGGAAGCCGTCGGGATGAGGAAGTTCATCTCGGAGCTAGGATTAGTTCCATCCATTATTGATCCAATACCATTGTATTGTGATAATAATGGGGCTATGCGTTGGCCAAAGAGCCCAGGTTCCATCAGCGATCTAGACACATCCTGAGGCAATATCATCTGATCCGGGAGATAGTTGATCGCCGCGAGATCGAGATTCGGAGAGTAGATACAAACAATAACACCGCGGATCCACTCACTAAGGCCCTCCCTCTGCCGCAGCATGGGCAAATTTTTGAGATGTTGGGTTTGAGATACGCCAATAATTGGCTTTAGTGCAAGTGGGAGATTGTTGGATATATGTATGCCCTAGAGGCTATTATATGATAATGGATGTATCGGTATGTGTGTATATATATATATTCAGAGGAAATTCTTGCTCAACATGATAATATGCTATCTGGTTGTTCTTTATCTTGACATGTTCACTTGATCATGCTTATTACTCATTTGGTACATGTTGATAAATCCCTTAGAATATTTACTTGACTATTGGGATTATGATGCAGATCATACTAGTGGGACATGTGTAGTTTATAAGCATATCCTTGAAATGTTCCTAGTCGTGGGATTATCGAGACGGGCCATCGATATTCCAGAGTAGACTAGCGTATCCGTTACTTGACCCATATGATGGGCGATGGATGATCTTATATCCATTGGTGTGGTGACACCAAAGACTGTATACGGGTGTTCAGTGGAGACTGGGTACACTGAACGGACTCGCCGAGAACTCCTATATGGTATTATATCCATCGTCGGATAGCAGTTCACAGGTGACACTGGTACAGGTTAGTCTCTAGACCCGAGATCGTTATAGAGTCTTGTGTGTCCTCCTACTGTACTTTGATCTCCACCCTACCACGGCTCTATTGAGTTGTGCAAACAGGTGGATTTTGGGTACAGTCCCGAGGCACACGGAGGAAATGAGAGATAGGAGGGGTTTCTTCTCTCCCGGTATTTGGGGTTGTTGTTGCGCTATGCTCGATTGGCTATAACAGGAACTCTGGCCAGGACGGATGAAATTTACTGAAAAGTGTTATCAGTAATTTCTCGATCTGTTATGAGCCATATACCGGAATGACCTTTTAAGTTATTGGGGTCGACGATACCATCCCTAGACTCGATATGCAGCATATCTGGCGAAGAGATCGGACTGTACGGTAAGTGTTGCCAGTTGGCTCGACGGGAGTTTTGACAGGTTCGCTTGTGTTTCTTCTGATCGCTCAATACCCGGGAGCCGTTACGTACAGCTTGTTCCGCTGACGGTTTGTGGGTATGTGATATGATCACTGCCTACTGCTAGCGTATTGACGAGTCTTAGAGCCCCACAAAGGGGTTTCCTAGCCCAAGCGAAAAGATGTGGGGTGCATATGGGATATGCGCGGGAGCTCGATTAAAGGCGTGTATTTAATACCATATTTTAATCGGGCGTTTACTATTGGACGGGTCGTATGTGATATGACCGGGTTATTAAATCAAGTGTTGATTTAATATTAAGTCCATTAGCTCATTTATTAAAACCTATTTCTTTATGATGCTTGCATGAGTGCATGTATATATTGATATGGATGCACACATGCATGCATATATGTGTCATGGTTGATGATACATTGGTGATGTCAATGCAAGACTCACATGGTTATATATTTATATATATTTTGATTATTGAGAAAAATAAAATGGGAATAAAATCATGGTTGACTTTCTACACTCTTCTTTTGTGTTGACTAAAGTCAAAACAATGGTTTCATTTACCATGGTTTTTGTTGCCCATTGTTTTGCTTAAACTCAAGTATCAAAATATCTAAATATTTTGTAACCAGGGTTTGGGATGAGATAACCCTCTCTCTCTCTCTTGATTATGTTGATAATCTCATATGAGTTAAGTTTAGCTATTCTCCTTCTTCTTCCTCATTCAAGCTCTCTAGCTTTTTCAAGTGAGTGAAAAACATAAAAAGAAAAGGTTTTTAAGTAAATCCGAACCCACATCACCAATCTATATTAGTCTAGCCCACTAGTGTAGGTTGTTTGCTCCACTTCCATTTAATTCAAGTGAAGCTAGGAGCTTGTGCAAAGGGACTCCATGGTGGATCGTCGTGGACTTCGAAGAACTCAAGCGGACCGGACCAAACACCAAGTTGATCTAAGGAGTCACAAGAGGAGGTATACAAAGGTTGTATTACTCACCTCTTAGTGTTAGACACTTGATAGTATGTGATACTAGTTCTTGTTACCCTAATTTTCTAGTTCGATTCAAGGTTGGTTTTGTTTAGCAACCCTTAAATTTTTATTATAGCATGTTTGATGCAAGCCAAACCCTAGGCATGGTGCTAGAGAAACCCTACATACGCTTCTTATCCCCGTTAGGGGAGGTGTCCTGTCCCGTAACCATTGGTATACGGTGCCAAAGATAGTATACAGGTGCTCATTGGGTTATAAGTTACACTGGACAGACTCGCTGGGAATTGCTTATTGGTATTATACCTATCGTCAGTTAGCAGTGTTGGATATACGGCACTCAAGGAAATTATTGTAATTATAGGAACGCGATTATGATAATTGAGAGAGAACCAATACATGTAGAACAATCTTACTCGAAATGATAGTATGCTATCTGATTTGCCTTTATATTTGTTGTGTAAACGTTTTACTTGTTATTACGTGTCGCTAATACATAATGATGAAACCCGTAAGATTCTTTCTTGACTACCAGCATTATGATGGCGATCATATACATGAGAGTTGGGTAGTCTATAAGCACATCCTTAAATGTCTTAGTCGTGGGAGTATCGAGATGTTCATATCAGAAAACTGCATTCTAATACCGCCCATTCATTATCTATTTGTTGTATTTATCGGTATTATTAACAAGTGTCTACTCAGTATTACAGATTACAGGTATCCATGACAAAATACTGGAACTGTATCCAAAAGTACGGATATATCACTTGAGGGAAGACACTGCGACCAGAAACGCAAACCGACAAATACTTCAGGAGTTCCTTTACGCAACAAGTTGTGTACACATTTTTTTATCTAAATGGTCCAACACAACAAGTGTGTAAACAAGACTTTTAAGCACATGTGGATATGATTTTATATGCATTCAAGGAGATGATTTTATATGCATATGATTTATATGCATTCAAGACTAAAAAGCATGTGTTCAAATCAAAAGGAATCAAACAAATCAGCATGAGCCATAATGGGGTAGCCATGAATCAAGCCACATGTGGGAATGGAGTAATGAGCATTTAATGGTGAAGATTATGTGTGTGATTTAAAGATTCAAATTTCCTTCCAAAACTGAGTGCAAATCAAATTCAAATAGACAAATCAGCATGGACCATGATGGGGAAGACAAGAATCAAGGCACAAATGGACATGAAGTAATGTGCATTCAATGCTAAAGATTTTGTGTTGATTTAAAAATTCGAATTTCCCTCCATTCTTTGGAGCCTATAAAAGCAGGCAGTGGGCAAAGGTTCAAGGGTCATTCTTTAGTCTTGGATTGTCATTCTTTGTCCAAGTTTTCTTTTCTCTTTTCTTGTAAATAGATTAGTCCCCTTGAAGTCTTAACCTTCTCTTGATCCTTCAACCTCTTCATTGAGCTCGAAGGTTTAAGGGTTGGTTATTGATCTCAAGGGGTTGTATCATTCTTGAAGTTTAATAAAGTGTTCTTTTGTGCTTCCTTCACCATGAGTTCTTTGCCCTCTCTTGATCTTGCAACCTCTTTATTGAGCTTGCAAGTTTAAGTTTGGGTTATTGAACCCATGTCTTGCAATATGTTCTTTGGTTCCTAATCTTTTACTTGCATTTTATTCTTGCTCTTTTAATTCTCGCACTTAAATTCCATGCACTTTAATTACTTGCTTGTAATCTTTTCTTTTCTTTGTTCTTCTCTTTTGTTATCTCTTTTTAGTTTGTTTTGTGAATGGTGTGAATATTGTTGTTAGGAAAAGAGAAAGATATTGTAAGTTAACGTTTCGTTTTTCATTTCCATTTCCCGTCTTTTCCATTTGAAACTCCGCCCAAACCTTACGCAAGCGCTCCGTTAGGCACCCTACCCTACCAAGGAAAATGTGATTCCTAACCGTGACCGGTTGCATTCGGTTTGGCCAGAGGCGAAAGGAAGAGACAAGAACGGACGGACAAAGGTCAATAAGCCGGATTCTACGAATACCGTGCTTAAGTCCCCTAATCCACGTTGTTGCCGATTGTTCTTGCTTCATTGGTTAAGTTCGGCTCAAAGTACTTGAATACGGAATCCATTAACTTACACTATCCTATCGTTTCCTAACAAGCCTTATACTTGAATATAACACATAGGTTAGATAACGAACAAATCCGCCACGTTGTTAACTCGTTAAAACAAGCCTAAAAACTTACCATCTCCCTGTGGATCGACCCGTGCTCATCGCGGCTAGCTGCAAAGTGACACCGTCCTGATTGCGGTTAAACTTTAGAACTTTTGAATATCCGACATGCTTTTGGCATGCGATCAAATGGCGCCTAGGCATCGATATTCCGGAGTAGACTAGTGTATACATTTTGAGATCCCGACAAGGGGTAGTGGCCGGTCTCACAAGCCATTGGTGTTATGTCACCTAAGATAGTATACAGGTGCTCACAAGAGGTGAGTACACTGGACGGACTCACCGAGAACTTCTAGTTGGTATTATATCTATCGTCAGATAGAAGTTCTCGAGTGACATTAGTACAGGTTAGTCTTTTGACCTGAGATCATCATTTGTGTCGTGTGAGTTCCCTCTGTACTTTGATCACTACCCTACCACAGCTCAAAGGAGTCGTGCAAATATGTTTTAGTTTGGTACATGTAAGTCAATGTCGTGTACCCCACGCACTTGTGGGTAGGCGAAATATGCAAAAAACGATTTTTCTATGCTTCGCAACACCGACATGAACTCCAGAATCGATACTAAAACTTAACTAGCTAAACTTATGAGGTTAACTACTCGGATAGAAAGTTATTGTTGGAGATAGTGCCCTCAGAGTCAATTATTGGATCACAAGCACGTGATTGCAATGATTGAGGGAGGACCTATCCCGATAGGACAGACTTACTCAAGATGATAGTATGCTATCTGGTTTACCTTTATCATCGTGTACTGCTTTAGGTGACCTGACAGGTCGCTATTGCACGTTGATAGAGCCCCTAGGATTCTTGCTTGACTGCCAGCAGTATGAGGGCGATCATATAAGTGAGAGCTGGAGTCTATAAGCACATCCTTAAAAGGTCCCTAGTCGTAGGTGTTTCGAGACAGGGCATCGATTCTCCAGAGTAGACTAGTCTATACAGTCGAGACCCCGACGAGGGGCGGTGGCCGGTCTCACAAGCCACTGGTGTCAGTTGGTTCACCTAAGATGTATACAGGTGCTCATCGGCTTATGAGTACACCGGACAGGACTCGCCGGGAACATGCTAGTTGGTCTTATACCTGACGTCAGATAGAAGTTCCCAGGTGACATGTGTACAGGTTAGTTCATCGACCTGGGGATCGTCATTTGTCTCGTGTGAGTTCCCACCGTGCTTTGATTACTACCCTACCACGGCTCAAAGGAGTCGTGCAAACAGGTTTTAGTTGGGTACAGTCCCGAGCCACATCGAGGCAGTGAGCGGATCTTCAGGGGTTCGTCTCTCCCGGTATTGGGGGTGAGGTCGCGCTGTGTCTAGGAGAGCCATTACACGAAGTCCTTGGCCAAGGCAGGAGATTTACTGGTAGGTATTCCAGTAGTATCTCAGGGTGTTCTGGGCTACACTCCGACACGACTTATACCGCTTTTGGGGGTCTGACTTTTACCAACCCCCTAGGCCCGACATGCGATGCTCATAGACGAACGGACCGGACTGTACGGATATTGTCACTGACAGGCTCAGTAGGGTGTCAGGATGAGTTCGCTCATCGACGTCCCTTTTTGTCAATAGCTGGTGGCCCGTCACGTATTGGCTTATACCTCTGACGTGCTAGTGGTTAAATCCACAGCCATAGTATTGATGAGTCTTTAGAGTCCACCACACTTTCAGTTACTCAAGTTTTCGGGCGAAACGCTGTAGAGGTCGTATGGAGATATGGCAGGGTCCGATCAGATACGTGCGGTATTTCATGGATCAGGATCGGACGGTTAGTACTAGAGGCCGTATAGATATATGGCTGGGTTCGATCAGATACGTGCGGTATTGCACGGATCAGGATCGGACGGATATTACTAGCCGACTTTGGTTTAAGCCGGATCCTAGTTTAGTACTGTGTAGATTTTGTCTCTTTGCATTTGTATCCGGACGGAATACAGATGCAGGTGTGTATGCACAGTGTCGGGGTTTTCCTGTAATTTATTACAGGACCAGTTTTCTGGAGTTGCCAGTTTGCATTCCGTTCCGGCCGGTTTTCCTTTGTTCTTTCCCGGCCGGACTTTTTCGATGGAGGGTGTTATTTGTAAGTTTGCAAATAACATTTTGTGGAGGGTTTATTTGTGAGATGAGAGATTATGAAAGCATCTTTTGATACCATTCTTTTCTATCATCATCACTTGCTTTTTGGTGATTTGAGGTGATTAGAGTTTGATGTGGATTAGTTATGATGATGTTTGGATATGGTCACCTCTTACCTTTTACTACCCTCACCTCCCTCTTGCATTATGTATTTCTTTTCCTCCACCATTCTCATATGACAAGGTTAAGGCTTCACTTGAGAGAAGAGAAGAAGAGAGCTTCATTTTGAGAGTGTAGCATTTTGATCTCATTTCATGTTAAGAAAAATGCAAGCACCATTTTTCTTATCTTGATTCCTCCATCATCTTCAAAGGCAACAAACCCCAAATGAGACATAGCCTCAACCCTACACATTCTACAGCAAATCTTGGACGCGTCGGCCAGCCAACTTCGCGCCCGAGTTGCCTCGGTATTGAGGTGGGAGCCCGTAAAAGATGCAGGCGATGTGGTGCCCTTCCGGCTAGGAGGCGACGACCAGAGTTTCCGCGGGAGATCGGGACGATGACGAGAAGACCGGAGGACTCGGATCACTCGGTATATCTCTTCCAATCTTGTAGTTTGCTAGAACTAGTTTAATGGTCCGTTCTGGGTGTTTAGTGCGCGGTGGTGCCGGTTTGCTAAGTTCGCAAAATTAAAGTTTATCACCGCTTCCGCATTTGGCCGTCGGATTGACAGCCGGGGCGCCGCCGTGCACTTACAGTAGTATCAGAGCCTCGCCATTAACATAGTCTAGCTTGGTTTAATGTGTTTTACGTTTCCGATCGAACAAAATCCCGAAACCGCATTTTCAAGCACTTTCAGTTTCTGTCGAATTTTTTTTGAGTCCAAAAATTTTTCAGGTTGTCTCAGAATGATGTGCAGGGAGTTCTAAGAACACTGGAAAAATTTGATGACACGATCCCTCCGTACGACCGCGGAAACGCGGCAATAACCCCACTTTGGCGGTGGTTCCGCCTGTAAGTGCACGGCGGCGCCCCGGCCGTCAATCCGACGCCGGAATGCGGAAGCGGTGATAAACTTTAAATTTTGCGGACTTAGCAAACCGGCACCACCGCGCACTAAACGCCGGATCGTAACCATTAACAAGTCTAAGCTAACTAGAAGATGGGTTAGAGAAATATACCGACTGATCCGAGTCCTTCGGTCTTCATCTCCACGCCGATCTCCTCACGGGATCTCCGTCCGTCTCCTCCTCGTCGGAAAGGGCACCACGTCGCCTGTATCTTTTACGGGCTCCCACCTCAATACCGAGGCAACTCGGGCGCGAAGTTGGCTAGCCGACGCGTCCAAGACTTGCTATAGAATAGTGTAGAATAGTTGTCTTTTTGGGGTTTAGTGTAGTTGCCATGATGGAGGAATTTGAGCATGCATAGGAAAAGAAAATGGAGCCTCCATCAATGGTAGAGCTCGGCCACAAGAAGGAAATAAGCTCACTGGAAGAATGTGGACATTGGTGAAGAGTGTAGGAATTAATACCATGCAAAAGGAAATTAAAATACTTCCAGCAAACACAAATGGGGGGGGGCCCACAAATAAAACATGAAAGGAATTTCCACACACAAAACAAAACCCTCTCTCTCTCTCTCCAAGATATGGCCGGCTCCCCTCCTGCACAAACTTTTGCACAAAGTAGCCTCATTTTTAATTAATGCATCAACCCCTTTATTAAACTCCAGCACACACACCATATCCCACAGTGGCCGGCCCCACCAAAAAAACCCATACTCATACATGACTCAATAAATGCATGAACATGGATAATGAAAACATTTGCAAGAAAACCCCTCCACAATGTGTTATCTGCTAACTTGCAAATAACACCCTCCATCGGAAAAGTCCGGCTGGGAAAGAACAAAGGAAAACTGGCCGGAACGGAATGCAAACTGGCAACCCCAGAAAACTGGTCCCGTAATAAATTACAGGAAAACCCCCATGCTGTGCATACACACCCGCATCTGTATTCCGTCCGGATACAAATGCAATGAGACAAAATCTACACTGTACTATACTAGGATCCGGCTTAAACCAAAGCCGGCTAGTAATATCCGTCCGATCCTGATCCGTGCAATACCGCACGTATCTGATCGAACGCTGCCATATAACCATACGGCCACTAGTACAAAACTGTCCGATCCTGATCCATGCAATACCGCACGTATCTGATCGGACTCTGCCACATCTCCATATGGCCTCTACAGCGTTTCGCCCGAAAGCTTGAGTAACTGAAAGTGTGGTGGACTCTAAAGACTCGTCAATACTATGGCTGTGGATTTAACCACTAGCACGTCAGAGGTATAAGCCAATACGTGACGGGCCACCAGCTATTAACTAAAAGGGACGTCGATGAGGAAGCTCACCCCGACACCCAACTGAGCCTGTCAGTGACAATATCCGTGCAGTCCGGTCCGTTCGTCTATGAGTATCGCATGGCGGGCCTAGGGGGTTGGTAAAAGTCAGACCCCCAAAAGCGGTACAAGTCGTGTCGGAGTGTAGCCCAGAACACCCTGAGATACTACTGGAATACCTACCAGTAAATCTCCTGCCTTGGCAAAGGTCTTTGTGTAATGGCTCTCCTAGACACAGCGCGACCTCACCCCCAATACCGGGAGAGACGAACCCCTGAAGATCCGCTCACTGCCTCCATGTGGCTCGGGACTGTACCCAACTAAAACCTGTTTGCACGACTCCTTTGAGCCGTGGTAGGGTAGTAATCAAAGTACAGTGGGAACTCACACGAGACGAATGACGATCCCCAGGTCGATGAACTAACCTGTACACATGTCACCTGGGAACTGCTATCTGACGTCAGGTATAAGACCAACTAGCATGTTCCCGACGAGTCCTGTCCGGTGTACTCATAACCCAATGAGCACCTGTATACATCTTAGGTGAACCAACTGACACCAGTGGCTTGTGAGACCGGCCACCGCCCCTCGTCGGGGTCTCGACTGTATACACTAGTCTACTCTGGAGAATCGATGCCCTGTCTCGAAACTCCTACGACTAGGGACCTTTTAAGGATAAGCTTATAGACTCCAGCTCTCACTTATATGATCGCCCTCATACTGCTGGCAGTCAAGCAAGAATCCTAGGGGCTCTATCAACGTGCAATAGCGACATGTCAGGTCGCCTAAAGCAGTACACGATGATAAAGGTAAACCAGATAGCATACTATCATCTCGAGTAAGACTGTCCTACCGGGATAGGTCCTCCCTCAATCATTGCAATCACGTGCCTGTGATCCAATAATTGACTCTAAGGGCACTATCTCCAACAATCTCCCACTTGCACTCAAGGCTAATTATTGCGATGTCGCATACTCACAGCCCGTGTGATACCGAACACCCAACTCCTCTACTAGTCAGTCTCACAAATCCCGTTTGTGAAACTATTGCGGTCGAGGAATAGCCTCAGTGAGTGGATCCGCCTAGAAGTTTCTTTCTATGTCTCTCTATATCTCAAGTTCGCGGAGAAAGCCATCTCCCGAAATGAGCAATACCTGCCTTAGAATGTCTGGATGTCTGATAGGACGTAGCTCATAAATGAACTCCAAATCCAAACTTCTTAGACTGTATCTTCAACTGAACTTAATCAGTATCCTGCGCCATGCCACCCTCAGTATTGCCTTGGACCATCCGTCCAAAATACTGCCCCTCGTCAGAGGGAAAAACTATAACTCTGACAACCTCCTCGTCGTCCATGTCACCTTGGAAGCCTGGAATGATAACTGTTTCCCGAAAGGGGCTTTCGTTATCATATCCCTAGAACAGCCACTTATGTTCTAAAACTGCTTCCGACTGTTCCTCCAGGATTGGATCAATATCAACTTATTGCATCTAGTGCAAGAACAACATCTGGTGTGGTACTTGACATCTCATGATTGACTCAATTGCCTAAGCAAGTGACCTGCCAATCATGCGTATCCCTCTCCCCTTTAGTCTGTAAGACACCTTTAGAGAGGGTGACTCCATTACCTGCAGGTACACTACCGTGCCAGGAGTCGTCCATTCTAAATACTCTTAGAATGCTGTCAAAGTACCCTGATTGGGAAACCACCCAAATCTAGATCTAAAACTATAGATCTAGTAACCAGTATGTCTGATACAATGTCCAAGTCCCTTGTGGAGAAACCACTGTGTGACGACCAAAGTATAACCGATCGTAGTAAAGGAATATCACTTCCTACTACCTTCTCAACAGATCCATCCCCATTCTGATGACGTCAAACCTATGACTGTCACATCAGAAATGGATGATCTATCTCCGCTACATCTGCTTTAGTCTATAAATAGACATAAGCCTGATGTCCACCAATGCTTCCGCTGCTCCCACTGACTACCACAACCCTCTGGCAGAGTCATATAGACGTGCACTTCTAAAGCAAGTTTAGAACGACGCTATACTCATCCTCCTGCCGGGTCTCGCAGCCTAGAACAACAACAATGGCAAGTGTGGGTAAACAAGAACTTCCCTGTCACCGTCCTTGAGGCTACCGGAGTACCTCTCGGGTGCCTGAAGTTACCCACCATCCCTGCGGAGTGGCCAATGGAATGTCAAATCAGATTGAATCTTTAGGTTCCTTATCAAATCTTCAGTAATCGTTTGCGGTTCTGGAATCACTTCCAGTTCTACCATACTCCCACTTCTGTTTTTAAAAAAATCCATTTTTAATAAAACTGTGGCGAGTCTTGAACAATACTGCTATTGTTCATCCAGATGGTAGAAAGTTAACCCTCGTCATAGCCTGGGTCAACCCACAAACAGCCATTACAGAAACGTGCCTTGAGTTGTCCAATGTCTGGTTTTAAGCATAAACCGGACAACTCCCCGTACCTTAACATCGTTAAGATACGAACTGTTCTATATCCCATATAGGAACAGAGGCACTGATTTAATTGAACCAGATTCAAATCATGCAGCTGTCTCCAGTGCATGTCAACTAAATGGAAGGAGGCCGATCAGCGTTACTCAACTTAGGAATGCTTCCAATTATGAGTAACCTGAAAGAGAAGCAATTTCTCTTTATCATTACCATCAACTGAATACCATACACAAGTATCTACATCTTCGATCACTTTGAAGAATCCCGATACTTGCAACACCTGGTTCTCTACTTTATTCTTATACCTATAACTTCTCAAAACTTCGACCCTGTGTTTGTACGAAACACCTGTCTAAGAACTAGAGAAGTCATAAGTAAGCAGAATACAGTACGAGGACCAACCCCTCTGTCCTGATGGACCCTGGACAACATACAATACTCTGTATAAGTCCCTTGAGTCAGATAACTCATTCACTGTGTGTCGTAGGTTGAAAACTGTACTTTTGGTTAAGAAGAATTACACCGCTGTTCAATGCTCCTTACCTAACCATCCACTGATATAGGTAAATGTCATCGACATAATATCAAAAGGTATATCCCACTCTATGAAAATAGACGTACAGA
This sequence comes from Agapanthus africanus, assembly GCA_030015575.1. Taxonomy (NCBI): domain Eukaryota; kingdom Viridiplantae; phylum Streptophyta; class Magnoliopsida; order Asparagales; family Amaryllidaceae; genus Agapanthus; species Agapanthus africanus. Next base: position 125,084,493 of record JASDDO010000031.1, read on the forward strand.
TATATCAATTTGAAATTGGTGCACATCAACGGATATTCAAAACCAAATATTTGCCGACTGGCAAACAGCCCAGGTGATTTCCTCAAATATCACTGATTCCAACGAATCCCGATATAATGAGGACGATCACCCAATTCCCAATAACTTACTCCCACTCATCATCTGTAAAACCATACAGATGTGAGAATAAAACCTGGTAAATACATACCCTGGAGTAAGTATCCAATCGGGAAATCAGTTTTCTTTTAACATTACACAGTGAGACTGAAACATTGAAATGTTTCGACGGGGTATCCCGGTATTCCTAGTAATGCCTCTTCCAGATTCACGACTGTAACCGTATAGTTCTTTGCCACCTCTCCAAATCCCTTCATATGTCTTTAGTCTTTACCTTCTGTACACCCCTTTAGGCCAAATGGTTTTCTTCCTTCCCTACCGTTCGGCACCAGCCTATGGTTTGGAAGAAGACTATCCAAAAAGCATAAAGGGTGTACTGTCCTAATCCTAGGAGCGCTCGCATCGCGAGAGAAGGTGAAGATAAAAGACACCTGAATGTACTTTATTCCTATTTCTCCTGAACCAGGATCCATCCCCGAACTGGAACAAGTTCCTTTCGAGTTCGTATATAACCATACGATGGATTATCCAATAAAGTGGGATCTTCGTAGTAATACGGAGTGTCCTGGAGAAATACAAAGGTGATTTAGGATTGGCGAAGAAATATTTGGTTTGGTCATGAATATCAGTCGCAATTTACTTTGCCCTCTTACTAATCCCTTGCTTTGTCTGAACTTAATACCTTCTGTACACCGTTTAGGCTAACTGGTTTTCTTCATTCCCTACCGGTCGGCACCAGCCTATGGTTTGGAAGAAGACTATCCAATTTGCGTAATAGGTGTACTACTCCTAAACCCAGGAGTACTCGCAACCTGAGAGAAGGTGAAAAGAAAAGACAACTGAATAATCCTATCCGTTTTCTCCAGAACCGGAAACCATCCTCGAATAAATTCCTTCAAGTTCGTATATAACCATACGATGGTTTTGTCCAATGGAAGTGGACGTTCGTAGCAATACGGGGTGTCCTGGAGAAAAGGGTAAAAGTAGGAGTGGCAATGAGGTCTGCAACTCTGACAATCCAAAAGCCAGTGTTAAGTAGGTTCGGTCAACTTGGTCACTGAGTCATAGTCTTAGGGTCGGGTCAATGGTCGCTACCAGAGAGAGAGAGAAAAGAAACACTCAGCGTGCACTCTAACCTAGATCAGAATGGTTACCAATTTATCTAATCTGCAATCCTCCCACTGTACCTCAAATTCTCCTCCAAACCTGAAAGAAGAATTAGTCGGGAACACCCGAGGAGTAAACCAACTCATCAGTGGGAATCGGGATCCAACTCTCATCGCACGATAACGTGACGGAATCCACTCACGGTATCACACTCCAGAAGGTATGCGCATATCTGGCAAGTTTCAGTTCTTTTGAAACTCCCGATGTGATTTCTGCCCCATGCTCTTATGACCTTGGCGAAGGTCAACAAATCATAAGTCACATGTCAAGTTCTACCCGTCATTATCCAGGTTAATTTGAATCCACCCGTACAAGCCCTTGACGAAGGTCAACAAGGCTATACGACTGTCCCAAACCAACGCATCTATCTATGCAACAGAAAAGCAACAAGCAGCTACCATACACTATGCCTTGACGAAGGTCAACAAACATAGCATGAATACTACGTGCTACCCGTCTGAAATGACGGAGGGCTACGAATGGTTTCTGGCGAAAACTTTTAACGTAATGAACTTGATATTGTTGAAGGAACGGATAGCTTTTTAGAAAATATAGTGACGAAAACCATTGCTAAAGAGGTCACTCCCGGTGAAGGGATCTCGGCTCTTTCCCCGTAGAATGGGGTGCAGGATATTCCAAATGAATACCACGATGCAAAGCAAAAGTAATCGGCTATAGTGAAGTTAATGCCCTGATGCAAACTTCTGTCCAAGGGGTCACTCCCGGTGAAGGGATCTCGGCCCTTGCCTCGTCGACTGAGGAGCAGGATATTCCAAATGAATACCACGATGCAAAACAAAAGTGAACGTCCTTGCAATAACAGCTTTTTGAAAAGTGTTCCAACAACATCAGATTAGGTTTGTTTAACTTGCATTGATCCGAATCAACGCAGTCCCATCAATTAATCACACCACAAAGAACGAAAATATACTGACGTACGTATATGCCATCCGCATTCGCCACTGGGTCCCGTCATCACTCGTTAGGTTAGCTTACTAACGACAGAGCGGGGACTGGACTAGCGCGGATGAAAAACATATACAACATCTACTAATATATATACCAATATATTATATTTCGCTCAAGGCGTGAAAAGAAATGCAACATCACAGAAATGTACAGCATCACAGAACAATACAGATATCTGGGATCCCCGGGTTTCATAGAGCCACTACTGAAAACCCGACGTTCCCCTGGTCGTGTGGATAGCCTGTGCAATGAAAACCTAGACCCCTACGGGCGCGGCAAGTCACCCGCCAAAACCTGAAGCGAGGCAGCCCCCTTCAGCTCCGTGAATGGACCACCCAGCACTCCACGGAATCCGGCAACTTGGGCACCCCTCCTGGGTCAACCTGTACCCCCTACGAGTGCGGCGAATAGCCCGCCAATCCTAGAGTGAAGCCCCCTCCGTCTCAATGCCATGAGATGCGGGTTTGTTGCCCTCTAGAATCCGGCTATCCGTGCACCCCACCGCGGGGTAATCCTAGTACAGAAAGTAAAATATACATACACCGGGTACATCGACCGCAACCAGGTCGTGCCCCAAAATAATAATACAAACAGGCAGTGACGGCAGTCCACATGTCGGACGCTCGCCCCGCAATATCAAAAGTACATAATACCACCACAACTGTACTAGCATTGCATCCAGGCTATCCCCACGACCGATCCGCAACATCACAGCATAAACATAAAAGATCAACGTGAAAGTCACGTTCGCAAATCCGTCTAACCGGGCTATAGCAGTTAGACAGGATTTACCGATCGAGTGACATTCACGGTCGCAGATATAATGTAAATACTGTGAAAAATGTGTTTTAAAATATTCCGATTGATCAAACAATTAACAACTGGGCCCCAAAGAAAACTGTAGCACACACAGAAATAATTGGCCAAACTTTAATATCCCAAAAGCCCTATTTTCAGCCCAGAAAACAACTGAAGAAAAACGACGAAGTGGACCCACCATAGTGCGGCGGAACCGCGGCCCAAAGGGGGTTTTGGCCGCGGTTCCGCGCTCCAAACAGGGAATCATTTTGTCGTTTTTCTACAGTGGCGTTATCTTTTCCTGCACATCATTTTTCTTCAACCTGAAAAATATTTAGAGACCAAAAAATTTCAACAGAAAACTGTCGTGCTTGAAATACGAGTTTTCGGGATTTTGTTCGATCGGAAACGTAAAACACATTACACCAAGCTAGACTATGTTAATGGCGAGGCTCTGATACCACTGTAAGTGCACGGCGGCGCCCCGGCCGTCAATCCGACGCCGGAATGCGGAAGCGGTGATAAACTTTAAATTTTGCGGACTTAGCAAACCGGCACCACCGCGCACTAAACGCCGGATCGTAACCATTAACAAGTCTAAGCTAACTAGAAGATGGGTTAGAGAAATATACCGACTGATCCGAGTCCTTCGGTCTTCATCTCCACGCCGATCTCCTCACGGGATCTCCGTCCGTCTCCTCCTCATCGGAAAGGGCACCACGTCGCCTGTATCTTTTACGGGCTCCCACCTCAATACCGAGGCAACTCGGGCGCGAAGTTGGCTAGCCGACGCGTCCAAGACTTGCTATAGAATAGTGTAGAATAGTTGTCTTTTTGGGGTTTAGTGTAGTTGCCATGATGGAGGAATTTGAGCATGCATAGGAAAAGAAAATGGAGCCTCCATCAATGGTAGAGCTCGGCCACAAGAAGGAAATAAGCTCACTGGAAGAATGTGGACATTGGTGAAGAGTGTAGGAATTAATACCATGCAAAAGGAAATTAAAATACTTCCAGCAAACACAAATGGGGGGGGGGCCCACAAATAAAACATGAAAGGAATTTCCACACACAAAACAAAACCCTCTCTCTCTCTCTCCAAGATATGGCCGGCTCCCCTCCTGCACAAACTTTTGCACAAAGTAGCCTCATTTTTAATTAATGCATCAACCCCTTTATTAAACTCCAGCACACACACCATATCCCACAGTGGCCGGCCCCACCAAAAAAACCCATACTCATACATGACTCAATAAATGCATGAACATGGATAATGAAAACATTTGCAAGAAAACCCCTCCACAATGTGTTATCTGCTAACTTGCAAATAACACCCTCCATCGGAAAAGTCCGGCTGGGAAAGAACAAAGGAAAACTGGCCGGAACGGAATGCAAACTGGCAACCCCAGAAAACTGGTCCCGTAATAAATTACAGGAAAACCCCCATGCTGTGCATACACACCCGCATCTGTATTCCGTCCGGATACAAATGCAATGAGACAAAATCTACACTGTACTATACTAGGATCCGGCTTAAACCAAAGCCGGCTAGTAATATCCGTCCGATCCTGATCCGTGCAATACCGCACGTATCTGATCGAACGCTGCCATATAACCATACGGCCACTAGTACAAAACTGTCCGATCCTGATCCATGCAATACCGCACGTATCTGATCGGACTCTGCCACATCTCCATATGGCCTCTACAGCGTTTCGCCCGAAAGCTTGAGTAACTGAAAGTGTGGTGGACTCTAAAGACTCGTCAATACTATGGCTGTGGATTTAACCACTAGCATGTCAGAGGTATAAGCCAATACGTGACGGGCCACCAGCTATTGACTAAAAGGGACGTCGATGAGGAAGCTCACCCCGACACCCAACTGAGCCTGTCAGTGACAATATCCGTGCAGTCCGGTCCGTTCGTCTATGAGTATCGCATGGCGGGCCTAGGGGGTTGGTAAAAGTCAGACCCCCAAAAGCGGTACAAGTCGTGTCGGAGTGTAGCCCAGAACACCCTGAGATACTACTGGAATACCTACCAGTAAATCTCCTGCCTTGGCCAAGGTCTTTGTGTAATGGCTCTCCTAGACACAGCGCGACCTCACCCCCAATACCGGGAGAGACGAACCCCTGAAGATCCGCTCACTGCCTCCATGTGGCTCGAGACTGTACCCAACTAAAACCTGTTTGCACGACTCCTTTGAGCCGTGGTAGGGTAGTAATCAAAGTACAGTGGGAACTCACACGAGACGAATGACGATCCCCAGGTCGATGAACTAACCTGTACACATGTCACCTGGGAACTGCTATCTGACGTCAGGTATAAGACCAACTAGCATGTTCCCGACGAGTCCTGTCCGGTGTACTCATAACCCAATGAGCACCTGTATACATCTTAGGTGAACCAACTGACACCAGTGGCTTGTGAGACCGGCCACCGCCCCTCGTCGGGGTCTCGACTGTATACACTAGTCTACTCTGGAGAATCGATGCCCTGTCTCGAAACTCCTACGACTAGGGACCTTTTAAGGATAAGCTTATAGACTCCAGCTCTCACTTATATGATCGCCCTCATACTGCTGGCAGTCAAGCAAGAATCCTAGGGGCTCTATCAACGTGCAATAGCGACATGTCAGGTCGCCTAAAGCAGTACACGATGATAAAGGTAAACCAGATAGCATACTATCATCTCGAGTAAGACTGTCCTACCGGGATAGGTCCTCCCTCAATCATTGCAATCACGTGCCTGTGATCCAATAATTGACTCTGAGGGCACTATCTCCAACACCGCCGCAGGAATGTGGGTTCATGTCATCGGTTTTTTGCAGTGGGCTTATGGGCTGAAAATAGGGGTTTTGGAATATTAAAATTGGGCCCAGAATTTCTGTGAGTTCTACAGTATTGCTTGGGGGCCCACTTGTTAATTTTTGATCGATCGGATATTTTAAACACATTATTTCACAGTATTTACATTATATCTCCGACCGTGAATGTCACTTGATCGGTAAATCCAGTCTAACTGCTATAGCCCGGTTAGACGGATTTGCGAACGTGACTTTCACGTTGATGTTCTGTGTTATGCTGTGATGTTGCGGATCGGTCGTAGGGGATAGCCTGGATGCAATGCTAGTACAGTGTTGTTGTATTATGTACATTTGATATTGCGGGGCGAGCGTCCGACATGTGGACTGCCGTCACTGCCTGTTTGTATTATTCTTTTGGGGCACGACCTTGTTGAGGTCGATGTACCCGTTGTATGTATATTTTACTTTCTGTACTAGGATTACCCCGCGGAGGGGTGCACGGATGGCCGGGTTCTAGAGGGCAACAAGCCCGCATCTCATGGCATTGAGACGGAAGGGTCTTCACTCTAGGATTGGCGGGCTATTCGCCGCACTCGTAGGGGGTACAGGTTGACCCAGGAGGGGTGCCCAAGTTACCGGATTCCGTGAAGTGCAGGGTGGTCCATTCACGGCGCTGAAGGGGGCTGCCTCGCTTCAGCGGGTAACTTGCCGCGCCCGTAGGGGTCTAGGATTTCATTGCACAGGCTATCCACACGACCAGGGGAACGTCGGGTTTCAGTAGTGGCTCTGTGAAACCCGGGGATCCCAGATATCTGTATTGTTCTGTGATGCTGTACATTTCTGTGATGTTGCATTTCTTATCACGCCTTTAGCGAATATAATATATTGGTATATATATTAGTAGATGTTGTATATGTTTTACATCCACGCTAGTCCAGTCCCCGCTCTGTCGTTAGTTAGCTAACCTAACGGGTAATGACAGGACACAGTGGCGAATGCGGATGGCATATACGTACATCAGTATATTTTCGTTCTTTGTGGTGTGATCAATTGATGGGACTGCGTTGATTCGGATCAATGCAAGTTAAAACAAACCTATTCTGATGTTGTTGGAACACTTTTCAAAAAGCTGTTATTGCAAGGACGTTCACTTTTGTTTTGCATCGTGGTATTCATTTGGAATATCCTGCTCCTCAGTCGACGAGGCTGTAAGTCGATGTAGTACACCCCAGTACATGTGGGGAGGCGGATTTTACAAAAACGATCAAGTTTAAGGAACGAACATCGACTAACCGCTTAAATCGAAGCTAAACAAATAATAACCGAACACATAGCTATACTAAACTATAGTGTTAAGGGATTATACCTAACGAATCTTGTCCTTCGTCTTTACGTCCTCCTTTGTTCTCCTCGACCTTCTCTAGGTAGTAGACGATCCACCCGAGAGCGAAACTCCAAGCTAAACCTCTAACTTGAGGTAACTAATCAACTTTGATTGCTAATCAAAGATGAAAGGATGATGTAGAGTAAAGGTTATGGATTGTTTAGTCTAACTAATCCTTTGATCTCAACACATGAGGATTAAGGATTAGGGTTTGAAGATGAGAGCTTGAGGAGAGAGAATGTGAGATAAGATAATGAGAGAAGAGAGAGAGTGTATCATAATATTATGAAGCATTCTTATTTTTCAATAATGAATAAAAAGAAATGAATAAGCATGCTTCATGAAATATCTAGTGGTGATTCATTAGCATGAGTCATTAAGCAATAAATGTGCATTAATGAAATGAATGAATCACCACCATGACTCACTCTCTTATCCAAAAGAAACCTCCTTAGTCACATCTTCTAGAAGCTTCTCGAGTAATTATGAGAACGCCCTTCCGATCCGTAAAAATACGGAAAAACTTTAGACTGTAAAAATCCAATAACCGGATACCAGTAACTGGTTTAAACCAAAGCCGACTGGTAAAAACTGTCCGAAAGTCGTACGCGCGTAAACGCACGTATGCGTCCGAACCCTTTGTCGCAAAACCATGCAACCTCTATATCGTTTCGCCTGGAGTAGGAAACTCTCTGTGTGGGACTCTAGAGACTCGACTACTACGCTGGCAGTGGGTTTAACCACAGACCGCAAGCGGCACTAGCTGTACGTAACGGTCCCCAGGTAGTTGTCGATAAGAAGGCCGATGAGTAAACCCATCCGAACTCCTACTGAGTCTGATGTGACAATCTCCATACAGTCCGGTCCGTTCGTCCAAGACTATCGCATATCGGGCCTAGGGGGGCGGCAAGCGTCAGTCCCCTAATAGCGGTATAAGTCGTGTCGGAGTAAAGCCCATTACACCCTGAGAAACTGCTGGAACCTACCAGCAAATCTCGCTTGCCCTGGCCAGGGACTTTGCGTAATGGCTCTCTGACACAGCACGATATCTACTCCCAATACCGGGAGGGACGAATCCTGTCTAACCGCCATTGCCTCCAAGTGCTCGGGACTGCACCCAACTGCTACCTGTTTGCACGACTCCTTTGAGCCGTGGTAGGGTAGCAATCTAAGAACAGTGGGACACACTCGAGGCGAAGTAGCAGTGTCAAGTCTGCGGACTACGCTGTACTCATGTCACCTGGGAACTGTTCACTGACGACTGGTATCAAACCAACCAACAGTTCCCTGTGAGTCCTGTCCGGTGTACCCGTAACCTAACGAGCACCTGTATACTATCTCCAGTACGACGTACTGACGGCTGTGGGACAGACCATCTCCCCAACTGGGATGAGAAGCGTACACACCAGTCTACTCCGGAGTATCGATGCTCTGTCTCGATAATCCAACGACCAGGGACCTCAATAAGAATGTGCTTGTAGACTACCCAGCCCCCACTAGTGTGACTGCCATCACAACGCTGGTAGACAAGCAAGATCCTAAGAGCTCTATCAATACGTATACTCACATATTAAGATAGAAAAACCAAGTAGCATACTACCATGTTTAGCAAGACTGTTATATACATGTGAATATCCCAAGCTTCCATTAAGTAATATACAAGCTAGTATGATACAGTAATGGCCTTCTAGGGCATAAACACTAACAATCTCCCACTTGCACTAGGGCCATGTACTGGCATATCGTAGACCAATGATCTCGAGTAGCCTCTCGAACTGAATCTGAGGAAGGGCCTTCGTGAATGGATCAGCAATGTTCTCTTCTGAAGCAACTCTCCGAACCTCGATCTCCTGACGATCAATGATCTCCCTGATCAGGTGATACCGCCTCAAGATGTGTCTGGACTTCTGATGGGACCTTGGTTCCTTCGCTAAAGCTATAGCGCCGTTGTTGTCGCAATACAGAGGTATTGGATCAACTATGGTAGGAACCACCTGAAGTTCTGTTAGGAACTTCTTCATCCAGACAGCTTCTTTTGCGGCATCGCAAGCAGCTATATACTCCGCTTCCATCGTCGAGTCAGCAACGGTGTCCTGCTTGGAGCTCTTCCAGCACACCGCCCCTCCATTGAGGGTAAAGACATAACCTGACATGGACTTGGAATCGTCCTTATCACTCTGGAAGCCGGAATCAGCAAAGGCCTCCAACCTGAGGTCTTTTCCGCCGTAAACCAAGAACATCTCCTTAGTCCTCCTCAGGTACTTGAGAATGTTCTTTACTGCTATCCAGTGTTTCTCCCCTGGGTCTGACTGATACCGGCTTACCACGCTCAGTGCATAAGCTACATATGGTCTGGTACACAACATTGCATACATTATAGAGCCTACCGTAGAAGCGTAGGGTATAATAGACATGCGTTCCCTTTCCAAATCAGTCTTGGGAGACATCTCTTTGGAGAGGGTGATTCCGTGACAAGCCGGTAGATTACCGCGCTTAGAATCTTCCATACTGAATCTTTTCAGTACAGTGTCGATATACCTGGACTGCGAAAGTCCCAACATCCTCTTGGATCTATCACGATGGATCCGGATCCCCAGAATGTAAGAGGCATCACCCAGGTCTTTCATGGAGAACCTGTGTGACAAGAATCCTTTGACAGATTGTAGCATAGGAATGTCATTTCCTATCAATAGAATGTCATCCACGTACAAGACGAGGAATACGACACTTCTGGCCACAACTTTACTATATATGCACGGTTCATCTGGATTTTTGATAAAGTCATATTCTTTGACTGTCTCATCAAAACAGATGTTCCAACTCCGCGATGCCTGCTTTAGTCCATAAATAGACTTAAGCAGCTTGCACACTTTCCCGCTGCTCCCACTCTGATTGAAACTCTCTGGCTGATCCATATAGACGCTCTCTTCTAAATTTCCATTCAGAAAAGCCGTCTTTACGTCCATCTGCCAGATTTCATAATCATGGAAGGCAGCAATAGCAAGAAGGACCCGAATGGATTTGAGCATAGCCACTGGAGAAAAAGTTTCGTCATAGTCCAAACCAGGTCTTTGACGAAAACCCTTTGCAACAAGTCTAGCCTTATAGGTTTCCACCTGTCCATCTACACCAATCTTTTTCTTGAAGATCCATTTGCATCCTATGGGTTTTACCCCATCTGGAGCAAAGTCCAAAGTCCATACTTTGTTGGTGTACATGGACTCCATTTCGGTCCGCATTGCATCTAGCCATCGTACCGAGTAGCCGCTCTGGATGGCATGCTGGAAGTCAGTAGGTTCATCATCATCTATGATGCAATCCTCTCTATCCCCGTCTATGAGAAAACCGTAGTATCTCTCAGGCGGATGAGACGGCCTACTACTCCTGCGGAGGGGTGCGGGAATGTTCTGTTCTTCTTGAACCTCTGGTTCTACCAAACTTTCAGTAGCAGTTTGTGGTTCTGGAATTTCTTCCAGTTCTATTTCGCTCCCACTCTTCTGATTTTCCAAAAATTCAGTTTCTAAGAAGCGGGCATGACGAGAAACAAAAACCTTTTGTTCCTCTGCGTAATAGAAGCAATATCCATGAGAGTTCTTTGGATATCCTACAAACTTACACTCTACTGAGCGTGCCTCGAGCTTGTCCGGATGCTGCTTTTTTACAAAAGCTGGACATCCCCACGTCTTCAGGTACTGAAGATAGGGTTTCTTCCCACTCCACATCTGATATGGTGTGGTAGGCACAGTTTTGGTTGGAACTCTGTTCAAAAGATGTATCGCTGATTCTAGCGCATACCCCCAGAAAGATCGCGGTAACTCAGCATTACTCATCATGGATCGTACCATATCCAATAGGGTTCGATTCCGTCTCTCCGATACACCGTTGTGCTGTGGAGTGTATGGAGGAGTAAGCTGAGAGAGAATTCCTTTCTCTTTTAGGTAACCTAGGAACTCGGCACTTAAGTATTCTCCACCTCGATCAGATCTCAGTGTCTTAATACTTTTGCCTGTTTGGTTTTCCGCTTCACTCTTGAATTCCAGGAATTTCTCAAAGGCCTCTGATTTATGCTTCATTAAGAAAACATATCCATACCTAGAGAAATCATCTGTAAAAGTAATGAAGTAGGAATAACCACCTCTCGCATGTGTAGACATTGGACCGCATACGTCGCTGTGTATGAGTCCTAAGAGCTCGCTCGCTCTTACTCCTTGTCCAGTGAATGGAGTCTTTGTCATCTTTCCTTTGAGACAGGATTGACAAGTGTCATAAGATTGATATTCGAACGAGTCCAAATATCCTTCTCTATGCAACTTAGTCAACCTTCTCTCATTGATATGACCCAGTCTACAATGCCATAAGAAAGCTTTATTTAAATCTGGAGACTTTCTTTTTAGTGTGTTCTGGACATTGAAAATTTGGAGTTGGTTTAACACATATATGCCGTTATTTAGAGTACCGGACCCAATCAAACCATGATTAAGGTGGATGTTGACAACATCTCTTACAAACGTGAAATCATAACCTTTATTTGATAACAAGGAAACTGATATGATATTACACGTTAAGCTGGGTACAAAATAACAGTTATGTAAAACCAAAATGTGTCCACTCGTCAATCCTAGGTGATAATCCCCGACGGACGCAGCTCCCACGCTAGCTCCGTTAGCAACCCTGAGGATCATATCACCTTCCTTCAGCACTCTACGGTTTCTCAGTGCCTGCAATGAATTGCAAATATGAGATCCTGATCCGGTATCCAATACCCAGGAAGCAGAGTTGATTGACAGACAATTCTCAATTACAAACACACCTGAAGTCGAAGCCACAGCTTGCTTCGGTTCCTGGTTCTTGGCGTTCCACGCCTTGCAATCCTTCTTCCAGTGCCCTTTCCTGTGACAATGGAAGCACTCATCCAGGCCAACTACCGGTGCTGTAAACTTTTTCTTTCCCTTCTTTCCCACCTTATTAACACCTCCTCTAGGTCTGGGTGCGGCCTTCTTCTTCCTTCCTTTGGCCCTAGCCTTGGACCCGGAAGAAGATGAACCGCCAACAAACATAGCGGGTGTTTCCCTTGCCTTCTGCAAGGTGCCCTCTGCACTCCTTAACATGTTCAGGAGTTCCGCAAGTTCAACTTCTTTTCCTTGAAGATTGAAGTTGAGGATAAACTGGGCGTAGGTGGGAGGAAGGGACTGGAGAACAAGGTCTGTATAGAGCTCATTATCCAAAGTCGTCCCAAGGTCCGCGAGCTCTTCAATATAGCCGATCATCTGTAGGACATGTTCACCTACCGATGACCCGACAGCCAACCTCGCTCGAAACAATTTCTTAGAGGTCTCGTATCTTGCTATACGAGATTGCTCTCCATAAAGTTCCTTTGTATGGAGAAATATGCCATCTAGGGACATATCCTCGTGCCTCCTCTGATGTTCATTGTTCATCGAGGCAAGCACGATGCACTTGGCTCTCGCGCAATCTAAATCCCAGGTTTTGCGGATTTCCTTATCCGCATTGCTGGATTTGGGACCAAGGACAGCAGGTGCTGTAGCGGTGAGGACGTACCCCAGTTTGTCATAGGTCAAAGCCATCTTGACATTCCGCAGCCAATCTTTATAGTTTGGCCCCGTCAGTATATTTTTCTCTAAAAGTAACTTAAGTCCAGTCATTTTCAGGGTCGCTGCAATTAGGAGAGAGAGAAGAAAACTCTTTAGCATGATGCTCTTGCAAGTTTAGAGTGGTTTTTAGTTTATCTAAACTGGATGGCTCCCACTGTTTCTCGAATCCTTCCTCAAACCATAAAAGAAGAATTAGCCAAGACTATTCTCACCGTACAATACTTGCTTAACCGTTCAGCCAGGCCGGTGTCGATACTTCAAGGGAGGTTTTCCAACGCTTTCGCGAAGTTCCTTAATTAAATAACCTCTTTTCTCTGGGGGCGAAACCCCGCTGACACTTTTCTGGACACCTACTAGGTTTATAGCATTGATCGTTAAGCGACGAATATCCTGATAAGTAGCATATACTCACAGTAGGATCGGGATCCAAATATCATCGTATGATAATGTTGAAGGAATCCTACCAACATTCATCAAACTCCAAATGGTATGCATCTCATTGCAAATTTCAGTTTCTTTAGAAATTCCCGATATAAGTTTTTGCCCCATGCTCTTATGACCTTGACGTATGCCAACAAATCATAAGTCACATGTCAAGTTCTGCCCATCATTATCTTGTTAATTTGAACCCACCCGTATATACCCTTGACGTATGCCAACAAGGTAATGCGACTGTCCCAAACCAACACATCTATCTATGCAACAAATGAATACCCCAGCAGCTACCAAACACTATGCCTTGACGTATGCCAACAAGCATAGCTTGAATACTACTGACCATCCATAAGAAATGACGGAGGGCTACGACTGGTTTTGGCGAAACCGTGAACGTAGTGAACTTGATATAACCGAAGGAACCTGATAGCTTTTAAAAGGAGTGGTTAAATCTCCGCATTTAAAAATATCTGTTTTAAAAATAACCGAGTGGTTTCTTTTAAATTGTTCCAACGATTTAAACTTTGGTTTGTTTTACTTTGCATTATAGATAATGCGTCCCATCATTAACCTATCATTGCAGAAAACAACGAAAATATAACGTCCTCTTATGCCATCCGCATTCGCCACGGGGTCCCGTCATCACCCGTTAGGTTACTTAACTAACGACAGAGCGGGGGCTGGGCTAGCGCGGGTGTAAAACATAAGTGACGTCTAAATAGCTATAATAAATATAGATATTTTACATTCGTCTGACGCAATGATATTCATTCCAGAACACAGATAAACAATATTGGATTTGCAAGCAATCTGTATTTCTTTTGATCCTGCAAGAAAAGACAGATTACACAGTTGTGATGAATAGCCGTTTACCCCACCCTCGACCCCTACAGGTACGGCAAACTACCCACCCGGCAGTCTGTGTACCCCACCTTGGGTCAGTCCTAGGAGCAAAAACAGTAAAATGAAATAATACAACGGTGGCTACAACCGCAACCTGGAAGTGCCCCGCGAAAATAATATTACAACAAATTACATTTACAACAAATGAATTAATCAATAACCCATTGCTAACCCCGGCTATACACCACAACAGTCCAATACAGTTTATATGCACAAACAGATATAACCATTTCAGAAATGTGCAACCCCCTGCCAACCGACATACTAGCAGTTGGGGGAGGTTTACGAACACATTAAACAATCACAGATATAATCCAATACGCAAATACTGTACAATTCGATCGAATAAACAACATCAATATTGCTCCAAAATCTGCTCTGTTAAACAGTAACCTGAGCAATAATTAAATATTCCAGAAAACCCCAAATATCACAGAGAAGCAACAGAAGAAAAATCGGCCGCTGACTCGCCAACTCGGCGGCGGAAGCGCGGCAACTCAGTGGTTTAGGCCGCGGTTCCGCGGCGCGTTGGTCGATTCAGTCGACTGTTTTTCTTGGGTGTTCTACTAGTGTCATGTCAAGCTCTCTGAACTCACCTGAAAAATTTTCTGACATCGTTTTAAATTCGACAGAAACTTACATTTTTTAGGGTTTTCCGGTTTCGTTTTTCCGTTCGAAATTCGTACAAATTTGCGATTAAGTTATTTAGTGTTTAGCGAGGCTCTGATACCACTGTAAGTCGATGTAGTACACCCCAGTACATGTGGGGAGGCGGATTTTACAAAAACGATCAAGTTTAAGGAACGAACATCGACTAACCGCTTAAATCGAAGCTAAACAAATAATAACCGAACACATAGCTATACTAAACTATAGTGTTAAGGGATTATACCTAACGAAACTTGTCCTTCGTCTTTACGTCCTCCTTTGTTCTCCTCGACCTTCTCTAGGTAGTAGACGATCCACCCGAGAGCGAAACTCCAAGCTAAACCTCTAACTTGAGGTAACTAATCAACTTTGATTGCTAATCAAAGATGAAAGGATGATGTAGAGTAAAGGTTATGGATTGTTTAGTTTAACTAATCCTTTGATCTCAACACATGAGGATTAAGGATTAGGGTTTGAAGATGAGAGCTTGAGGAGAGAGAATGTGAGATAAGATAATGAGAGAAGAGAGAGAGTGTATCATAATATTATGAAGCATTCTTATTTTTCAATAATGAATAAAAAGAAATGAATAAGCATGCTTCATGAAATATCTAGTGGTGATTCATTAGCATGAGTCATTAAGCAATAAATGTGCATTAATGAAATGAATGAATCACCACCATGACTCACTCTCTTATCCAAAAGAAACCTCCTTAGTCACATCTTCTAGAAGCTTCTCGAGTAATTATGAGAACGCCCTTCCGATCCGTAAAAATACGGAAAAACTTTAGACTGTAAAAATCCAATAACCGGATACCAGTAACTGGCTTAAACCAAAGCCGACTGGTAAAAACTGTCCGAAAGTCGTACGCGCGTAAACGCACGTATGCGTCCGAACCCTTTGTCGCAAAACCATGCAACCTCTATATCGTTTCGCCTGGAGTAGGAAACTCTCTGTGTGGGACTCTAGAGACTCGACTACTACGCTGGCAGTGGGTTTAACCACAGACCGCAAGCGGCACCAGCTGTACGTAACGGTCCCCAGGTAGTTGTCGATAAGAAGGCCGATGAGTAAACCCATCCGAACTCCTACTGAGTCTGATGTGACAATCTCCATACAGTCCGGTCCGTTCGTCCAAGACTATCGCATATCGGGCCTAGGGGGGCGGCAAGCGTCAGTCCCCTAATAGCGGTATAAGTCGTGTCGGAGTAAAGCCCATTACACCCTGAGAAACTGCTGGAACCTACCAGCAAATCTCGCTTGCCCTGGCCAGGGACTTTGCGTAATGGCTCTCTGACACAGCACGATATCTACTCCCAATACCGGGAGGGACGAATCCTGTCTAACCGCCACTGCCTCCAAGTGCTCGGGACTGCACCCAACTGCTACCTGTTTGCACGACTCCTTTGAGCCGTGGTAGGGTAGCAATCTAAGAACAGTGGGACACACTCGAGGCGAAGTAGCAGTGTCAAGTCTGCGGACTACGCTGTACTCATGTCACTTAGGAACTGTTCACTGACGACTGGTATCAAACCAACCAATAGTTCCCTGTGAGTCCTGTCCGGTGTACCCGTAACCTAACGAGCACCTGTATACTATCTCCAGTACGACGTACTGACGGCTGTGGGACAGACCATCTCCCCAACTGGGATGAGAAGCGTACACACCAGTCTACTCCGGAGTATCGATGCTCTGTCTCGATAATCCAACGACCAGGGACCTCAATAAGGATGTGCTTGTAGACTACCCAGCCCCCACTAGTGTGACTGCCATCACAACGCTGGTAGACAAGCAAGATCCTAAGAGCTCTATCAATACGTATACTCACATATTAAGATAGAAAAACCAAGTAGCATACTACCATGTTTAGCAAGACTGTTATATACATGTGAATATCCCAAGCTTCCATTAAGTAATATACAAGCTAGTATGATACAGTAATGGCCTTCTAGGGCATAAACACTAACAGAAGTTTGCGTCAGGGCATTAACTTCACTATAGCCGATTACTTTTGCTTTGCATCGTGGTATTTATTTGGAATATCCTGCACCCCATTCTACGGGGAAAGAGCCGAGATCGCTTCACCGGGAGTGACCTCTTTAGTAAAGGTTTTCGTCACTATATTTTCTAAAAAGCTATCAGTTCCTTCAACCATATCAAGTTCATTACGTTAAAGGTTTTCGCCAGAAACCATTCGTAGCCCTCCGTCGTTTCAGACGGGTAGCACGTAGTATTCATGCTATGTTTGTTGACCTTCGTCAAGGCATAGTGTATGGTAGCTGCTTGTTACCTTTCTGCTGCATAGATAGATGTGTTTGTTTGGGACAGTCGTATGGCCTTGTTGACCTTCGTCAAGGGCTTGTACGGGTGGGTTCAAATTAACCTGAAAAATGACGGGTAGAACTTGACATGTGACTTATGATTTGTTGACCTTCGTCAAGGTCATAAGAGCATGGGGCAGAAATCACATCGGGAGTTTCAAAAGAACTGAAACTTGCCAGATATGCGCATACCTTCTGGAGTGTGATACCGTGAGCGGATTCTGTCACGTTATCATGCGATGATAGTTGGATCCCGATTCCCACTGATGAGTTAGTTTACTCCTCGGGTGACCCCGACTAATTCTTCTTTCAGGTTTGGAGGAGAATTTGAGGTACAGTAGGAGGTTTCCAGATTAGATAAAGTGATAACCATTCTGATCTAGGTTAGAGTGCACGCTGAGTGTTTCTTCTCTCTCTCTCTGGCAGCGACCATTGACCCGACCCTAAACTATGACTCAGTGACCAAGTTGACCGAACCTTCTTAACACTGGCTTTTGGATTGTCAGAGTTGCAGACCTCATTGCCACTCCTACTTTTACCCTATTCTCCAGGACACCCCGTATTACTGCGAACGTCCACTTCCATTGGACAAAGCCATCGTATGGTTAGATACGAACTCGAAGGAATTCGAGGATGGTTTCTGGTTCTGGAGAAAACGGATAGGATTATTCAGTTGTCTTTTCCTTTTTGCCTTCTCTCAAGTTACGAGTACTCCTTAGTTTAGGAGATAGTACACCTATTACGCAAATTGGATAGTCTTCTTCCAAATCTTAGGCTGGTGCCGACCGGTAGGGAATGAAGAAAACCAATTAGCCTAAACGGTGTGCAGAAGGTATTAAGATTAAGACAAAGCAAGGGATTAGTAAGAGGGCAAAGTAGATTGCGACTGATATTCACGACCAAACCAAGAATTTCTTCGCCAATCCTAAATCACCATTGTATTTCTCCAGGACACTCCGTATCACTACGAAGATCCACAGTTTATTGGATACTCCATCGTATGGTTATATACGAACTCGAAAGGAACTTGTTCCAGTTCGGGGATGGATTCTGGTCCAGGAGAAATAGGAATAAGGTTTATTCGGTTGTCTTTTATCCTCACCTTCTCTCGCATTGCGAGTGCTCCTAGGACTAGGACAGTACACCCATTATGCTTATTGGATAGTCTTCTTCCAAACCATAGGGTGGTGCCGAACGGTAGGGAAGGAAGAAAACCATTTGGCATAAAGGGGTGTACATAAGGTAATGACTAAAGACATGTAAAGGGATTTGGAAAGATGGCAAAGAATTATACGGTTATAGTTGTGAATCTGGATAATGGATGAGGCATTACTAGGAATACCAGGATACCCCATCGAAACATTTCAATGTTTCAGTTTCACTGTGTACTGTTAATAGAAAACCGATTTCCCAATTAGACACTTGCTCCAGGGTATGTATTTACCAGGTATGATTCTCACATCTGTATGGTTTTACAGATGATGAGTGGGAGTAAGTTATTGGGAATTCGGTGATCATCCTCATTATATCGGGATTCGTTGTAATCGGTGATATTTGAGGAAGTCACCTGGGTTGTTTGCCGGACGGCAAATATTTGGTTTTGAATATCCGTTGTTGTGCACCAATTTCAAATTGATATATCTTTACGTCTATTTTTATAGAGTGAGACATACCTTTTTGAAATTATGTCTATGACATTTACCTATACAAGTGGATGGTTAGGTAAGGAGCATTGAACAGCGGTGTAATTCTTCTTAACCAAAAGTACAGTTTTCAACCTACGACACACAATGAATGAGTCACTAGACTCAGGGGACTTATATAGAGTATTGTATATTGTCCAGTGTCCATTAGGACAGAGGGGTTGGTCCTCATACTATATTCTGTTTACTTTTAACTTCTCTAGTTCTTAGACATGTGTTTCGTAGAAACACAGGGTCTAAGTTTTGAGGAGTTATAGGTATTTGAATAGAGTAGAGAATCAGGTGTAGCAAGTATCGGGATTCTTCAAAGTGATCGAAGATGTAGATACTTGTGTATGGTATTTAGTTGATAGTAATGATAAAGAGAAATTTGTTCTCTTTCAGGTTACTCATAATTGGAAGCATTCCTAAGTTGAGTAACGCTGATCGGCCTCTCTCTATTTAGTTGACATGCACTGGAGACAACTGCATGATTTGAATCTGGTTAAATTAAATCAGTGCCTCTGGTTCTATATTGGATATAGAACAGTTCATATCTTAACGTTGTTAAGGTACGGGGAGTTGTCCGGCTTATGATTAAAACCAGACACTGGACAACTCAAGGCACGATTCTGTAATGGTTGTTTGTGGGTTGACCCAGGCTATGACGAGGGTTGATTTTCTACCATCTGGCAGATCAATAGAAATATTGTTCTGGACTCGCCACAGTTTTATTAAAAATGGATTTTTCAAAAACAGTAGTGGGAGTATGGTAGAACTGGAAGTGATTCCAGAACCGCAAACGATTACTGAAGATTTGATAAGGAACCTAAAGATTCAATCTGATTTGACATTCCATTGGCCACTCCGCAGATAAGGTGGGTAACTTCAGGCACCCGAGAGGTACTCCGGTAGCCTCAAGGACGGTGACAGAGAAGTTCTTGTTTACCCACACTTGCCATTGTTGTTGTTCCAGGCTGCGAGACCCGGCAGGAGGATGAGTATAGCGTCGTTCTAAACTAGCTTTAGAAGTGCACGTCTATATGACTCTGCCAGATGGTTGTCGTAGTCAGTGGGAGCAGCGGAAGCATTGGTGGACATCAGGCTTATGTCTATTTATAGACTAAAGCAGATATAGCGGAGATAGATCATCTATTTCTGATGTGACAGTCATAGGTTTGATGTCATCAGAATAGGGGATGGATCTGTTGAGAAGGTAGTAGGGTGTGATATCCGGGTTTTGGATGACATACACAAAGTAGGAAGTGACATTCCTATACTATGATCGGTTATACTTTGGTCGTCACACAGTGGTTTCTCCACAAAGGACTTAGACATTATATCAGACATACTGGTTACTAGATCTATGGTTTTTAGATCTAGATTTGGGTGGTTTCCCAATCAGGGTACTTTAACAGCAATCTAAGAGTATTTAGAATGGACGACTCCTGGCACGGTAGTGTACCTGCAGGTGATGGAGTCACCCTCTCCAAAGGTGTCTTATAGACTAAAGTAGAGAGGGATGTGCATGATTGGCAGATCACTTGTTTAGGCAATTGAGTCAATCATGAGATGTCAAGTACCACACCAGATGTTGATCTTGCACTAGATGCAATAAGTTGACATTGATCCAATCCTGGAGAAACAGTCGGAAGCAGTTTTAGAACATAAGTGGATGTTCTAGGGATATGATAACGACAGCCTCATTTGGGAGACAGTTATCATTCCAGGCTTCCAAGGTGACATGGACGACAAGGAGGTTGTCAGAGTTATAGTTTTCCTTCTGACGAGGGGCAGTATTTTGGACAGGTGTTCCAAGGCAATACTGAGGGTGGCATGGCGCAGGATACTGATTAAGTTCAGTTGACGATACAGTCTAAGAAGTTTGGATTTGGAGTTCATTTATGAGCTAGGTCCCATCAGACATCCATACATTCTAAGACAGGTATTGCTCATTTCGGGAGATGGCTTTCTCCGCGAACTTGAGATATGGAGAGACATAGAAAGAAACATCAAGGCGGATCCACTCACTGAGGCTGTTCCTCGAACGCAATTGTTTCACAAACGGATTTTGTGAGACTGACTAGTAGGGGAGTTGGGTGTTCGGTATCACACAGGTTGTGAGTATGCGACATCGCAATAATTAGCCTTGAGTGCAAGTGGGAGATTGTTGGAGATAGTGCCCTCAGAGTCAATTATTGGATCACGGGCACGTGATTGCAATGATTGAGGGAGGACCTATCCCGATAGGACAGTCTTACTCAAGATGATAGTATGCTATCTGGTTTACCTTTATCATCGTGTACTGCTTTAGGTGACCTGACAGGTCGCTATTGCACGTTGATAGAGCCCCTAGGATTCTTGCTTGACTGCCAGCAGTATGAGGGCGATCATATAAGTGAGAGCTGGTAGTCTATAAACACATCCTTAAAAGGTCCCTAGTCGTAGGAGTTTCGAGACAGGGCATCGATTCTCCAGAGTAGACTAGTGTATACATTCGAGACCCCGACGAGGGGCGGTGGCCGGTCTCACAAGCCACTGGTGTCAGTTGGTTCACCTAAGATGTATACAGGTGCTCATCGGCTTATGAGTACACCGGACAGGACTCGCCGGGAACATGCTAGTTGGTCTTATACCTAACGTCAGATAGCAGTTCCCAAGTGACATGTGTACAAGTTAGTTCATCGACCTGGGGATCGTCATTTGTCTCGTGTGAGTTCCCACCGTGCTTTGATTACTACCCTACCACGGCTCAAAGGAGTCGTGCAAACAGGTTTTAGTTGGGTACAGTCCCAAGCCACATCGAGGCAGTGAGCGGATCTTCAGGGGTTCGTCTCTCCCGGTATTGGGGGTGAGGTCGCGCTGTGTCTAGGAGAGCCATTACACGAAGTCCTTGGCCAAGGCAGGAGATTTACTGGTAGGTATTCCAGTAGTATCTCAGGGTGTTCTGGGCTACACTCCGACACGACTTGTACCGCTTTTGGGGGTCTGACTTTTACCAATCCCCTAGGCCCGACTTGCGATGCTCATAGACGAACAGACCGGACTGTACGGATATTGTCACTGACAGGCTCAGTAGGGTGTCAAGATGAGTTCGCTCATCGACGTCCCTTTTGGTCAATAGCTGGTGGCCCGTTACGTATTGGCTTATACCTCTGACGTGCTAGTGGTTAAATCCACAGCTATAGTATTGACGAGTCTTTAGAGTCCACCACACTTTCAGTTACTCAAGTTTTCGGGCGAAACGCTGTAGAGGCCGTATGGAGATATGGCAGGGTCCGATCAGATACGTGCGGTATTGCACGGATCAGGATCGGACGGTTAGTACTAGAGGCCGTATAGATATATGGCAGGGTTCGATCAGATACGTGCGGTATTGCACGGATCAGGATCGGACGGATTTTACTAGCCGGCTTTGGTTTAAGCCGGATCCTAGTTTAGAACTGTGTAGATTTTGTCTCTTTGCATTTGTATCCGGACGGAATACAGATGCGGGTGTGTATGCACAGTGTCGGGGTTTTCCTGTAATTTATTACAGGACCAGTTTTCTGGAGTTGCCAGTTTGCATTCCGTTCCGGCCGGTTTTCCGTTGTTTTTTCCCGGCCGGACTTTTTCGATGGAGGATGTTATTTGCAAGTTTGCAAATAACATTTTGTGGAGGGTTTATTTGTGAGATGAGAGATTATGAAAGCATCTTTTGATACCATTCTTTTCTATCATCATCACTTGCTTTTTGGTGATTTGAGGTGATTAGAGTTTGATGTGGATTAGTTATGATGATGTTTGGATATGGTCACCTCTTACCTTTTACTACCCTCACCTCCCTCTTGCATTATGTATTTCTTTTCCTCCACCATTCTCATATGACAAGGTTAAGGCTTCACTTGAGAGAAGAGAAGAAGAGAGCTTCATTTTGAGAGTGTAGCATTTTGATCTCATTTCATGTTAAGAAAAATGCAAGAACCATTTTTCTTATCTTGATTCCTCCATCATCTTCAAAGGCAACAAACCCCAAATGAGACATAGCCTCAACCCTACACATTCTACAGCAAATCTTGGACGCGTCGGCCAGCCAACTTCGCGCCCGAGTTGCCTCGGTATTGAAGTGGGAGCCCGTAAAAGATGCAGGCGATGTGGTGCCCTTCCGGCAAGAAGGCGACGACCGGAGTTTCCGCGGGAGATCGGGACGATGACGAGAAGACCGGAGGACTCGGATCACTCGGTATATCTCTTCCCATCTTGTAGTTTGCTAGAACTAGTTTAATGGTCCGTTCTGGGTGTTTAGTGCGCGGTGGTGCCGGTTTGCTAAGTTCGCAAAATTAAAGTTTATCACCGCTTCCGCATTTGGCCGTCGGATTGACAGCCGGGGCGCCGCCGTGCTCTTACAGTTATACCTCACGGAACCATGTCCTTCAAGTCTTCTTGCTGTCCTCCTCCTTTTCATAGGCTCCTCGAATCATACACGGATCGGGACTCCTCGTCAGTCCTCTCAAGTCAAAGACGATCCACCAAAGGATCTATAGTCCGAGCTCCAACCTCAAATCCGAGGTAACTAAGGCACCTAGTTTGCTAAACTAGATGTCCTAGATGATGTAGAGAGTGTAGATGGATTACTTTGTCTCTAAATATCCTAGATTTCTCAACACATGAGACATGTAGGGTTAGAGGAAGAAGAAGGGGAGCTTGAAGAAGTGAGAGTGTTGGATAAGATTAGAATGAAGATGGCTATCTCTTTGTGATGAATAATGAAGGATACCAATAATGCATACGATAAATATCTCACAAAAATATCTAGCATGCTTCAAAATATCACATAGTGAGTCACCCTCATAAGTCACCCCATGAGTCACCTAAGAGCCATGCTTCATTTAATGAAATCCTCCACCTCATTTTCTCCACCTCATTTATCTATTAATCAAAAGATTAAATCATAAATGAGGTGTCTTCTTCTAGAAGCACTCTTAAGCAAATTACAGGAATACCCCTCATCCGTATATACATACCCGTATCCGTATTCCAAAAAAAATGAATACAAAGAGACGAAAATGATCCATCAATATAATACTAGGATCCGGCTTAAACTAAAGCCCACTAGTTTTATCCATCCGAACATCATACGTGCATAAGTACAGATATGTGATTGAAGCCCTGTCATAAAACCATACGGCCTCTACATCTTTTGCCCGATACAGGGAAACCCTTGGTGTGGGAGACGAAAAACTCAACACTACGTTGGCAGTAGGTTTAACCACAAGCCGTCAGCGGTACTAGCTGCACGTAACGGTTACCTATTTGATATGTATGCCCTAGAGGCCAGTATCGTATATGTATACATATGGATGCTTGGGATATGTATGTACAGGACGATATTTCTCAGTGTATAGTATATTATTTGACTTGTCTTTGTCAGGATATGTGTGTTTATTTCTATTGATGTTTTATCCAGCTTGCACAAATTGATAAAGACTCGATACAGTAGTATACTATTATGGTTTGTCTTTATCTTAACATCTGCATATATTATATATATGTCGACCACATGTTGATAAAGCCCGTAGGATCTTACTTGACTACCAGCGTTATGATGGCGATCATACTTGTGGGAGCTGGGTAGTCTATATGCACATCCTTAAAAGTCCCAAGTCGTAGGAGTATCGGTAGGGTTCTTATGCACGACAACAAGGTTTCGGGAGGCATCGTCCATGCCATTTTCAAATTTTTGTAATGCTAAAGAACTCTAACCTAGGATGTTTAACTAGAGAATCATACGAAACATATTGTAAACTACTTTACAACTATGTGAACTAGGAATACAACCTTTTTAGACCGGTCCTTCACTTCAATAGCTCCGTGTAGTAGTCCCTTCGCTCCAAGTAGTGATCTTCCGGACTCTAGCATGGCTTCACAAGGTGAAAGGAACGAGCTTGTGCGAAGTCTTCAAGGCTGAAGATGATCTACGTCGAGGAGATATTAACCCAAGCTACTACTTCACTAATGAGAGATTAGTGAAGCTAACACCTTAAACAAAATGGCTAATCTAGTAGAGGATGATGAAGTACGATTTTTTCTCACTTTAGAATTCTTTTTCTCACTATTATTTCTCACTTGCATAAAAGCAAGAGAGCTCTTGAGCTTGAAGAAGAAGATGAAGAGAGATAATGTTGTGAGAGTGAATGGCAACCATGGGTGAGAAAATATCACAATATCACTCATGTAGAGAATTAACCATGAGTTTAGATAATGGTTGGGTTAACAAATATCTAGTGTAAGACAAAACTAGTGGACTAAGTCAATGGATCTCAAAGCTTCTCAAAGCTTCATGCCATGCGACAAATTTCTAAATAATAATTTAATTAATATAAATAAATAAACCTTACATTATCTTTATTATGGTGTAAGTCTCATAAACCCATGTTGCATGTATCATCAACCATGACACATAAATAAAACACAATTAATGTATATCAAGTGTGCACATGTGAGAAAAATAAATGCTTAAGTGAGCTAATATTAGTTAATGTAAACTAGTATATCACATATACAATTATACACTAAATTATCAAATCAACACTTGATTTAATAATCTGGCTATATCTCATATAATCGACTAATATTATATGTATCAACTTATCGAATCAACACATGATTCGATAACCCGGCTATATCACATATAACCGACCGATACATATATCGCGAGAATAAAATACGGTATCTCATACTCGTGTTAATCTCGGTCCCGCACATATCACATATGTACTCCTACTTCGTTTTGCCTGAGCCAGTAAAACCTCTGTATAGGACTCTAAAAACTCGTCAATACGCCGGCAGTAGGTGATGATCATATGAAGCACCCACAAGCCGTAAGCGGTACTAGCTGGACGTAACGGCTACCCGGGTATTGAGCGATCAGAAGATCAACAAGAAAGCCCGCTCTAGCTCCTGTAAAGCCTGTCAGTAACAGTATCGTACAGTCCGATCTCTTCGTCTTAGATGTCATATATCAAGACTAGGGGTGGTAAACGTCAGGCCCCAATAACTCAATAATTCATGCCGATACGAGGCTCATAACGGGTCGAGAAACTACTGATAACACTTACCAGTAAATCTCCAAATTAGCCGTGGCCAGGACTTCCAGTTATAGCAAATCGAGCACAGCACGACATCTACCCCCAGTACCGGGAGAGACGAACTCCCCTCCTATCGCTCATTGCCTCTATGTGACTCGGGACTGTACCCAAAAACCACCATTTTGCACGTCCTCTTGAACGTGGTAAGGTGGAAATCAAAGCACAGTGGGAATCACACAAAACTCTATGACGATCTCGGGTCTATAGAATAACCTGTACGAGTGTCACCAGAGAACTGCTATCTGACGTCAGGTATAATACCATCTAGGAGTTCTCGGCGAGTCCGTATAGTGTACCCAGTCTCCACAGAGCATCCATATACCATCTCTGATGTCAACCACCAATGGATATGGGATCATCCATCGCCCATCTCATGGGTCAAGAAGCGTATACTCTAGTCTACTTTGGTATATCGATGCCCTGTGTCGATATACCCACGACTAGGAACATTCAAGGATGAACTTATGGACTACCATGGCCCCACTAGTATGATCTGCATCATAATCCTGGTAGTCAAGTACACATTCTATGGGCTTTATCAACATGTAACCATGAGACAGTATCAAGGGACAAGTATACATGTTATGATAAAGAGAAACCAGATAGCATACTATCATGTCGAGCAAGAAAGTCTTCTCTATATATGTCTAAGCATCCACTATAATATACATCATATGTACAATAATGGCCTCTAGGGCATACATACAACTAACAATCTCTCACTTGCACTAGGGCCAGCTGTTGTAGTATCGCATACCCAACATCCCGAAGAGTCTCTCGAACTGTATCTGGGGAATGGCCATTGTGAGTGGATCCGCTGTGTTGTTCTTCGTGTCAACTCTCCTGACCTCGATCTCTCGGCGATCAACTATCTCCCAGATCCGGTGAAACCGCCTTAGAATATGTCTGGATCGCTGATGGGACCTGGGTTCCTTGGCCAAAGCTACCGCTCCATTTTTATCACAATATAAAGATATTTGATACTCAATAAATGGAACCACTCCAAGTTCAGTTATGAACTTCTTCATCCAGACAGCCTCTTTGGCAGCATCGTTGGCAGCGATGTATTCAGCCTCCATCGTCGAGTCTGCCACGGTTTCCTGTTTAGAACTCTTCCAACAAACCGCCCCTCCATTGAGGGTAAAGACAAATCCCGAGACCGACATAGAGTCGTCCTTATCACTCTAGAAGCTCGAATCTGTAAAGGACTCCACTTGGAGTTCTCCATTACCATACACCAAGAGCATCTCTTTAGCCCTTCTCAAGTACTTGAGAATGCTCTTCACAGCTGTCCAGTGACTCTCTCGTGGATCTGCTTGATACCTACTCACTACACTTAGTGATTATGCTACATCGGGTCTGGTACATAGCATCGCGTACATGATAGAGCCTACTGCCGAAGCATAGGGTATCCCTTGCATGCGAGCTCTCTCCAAATTAGTCTTGGGAGACATCTTTTTGGAGAGAGTGAGTCCTGAGATCGTCGGTAAAAACCCACGCTTGTATTCTTCCATACTAAACCTCTTTAGTATGGTGTCAATGTATCTTGATTGGGACAATCCCAATATCCATTTAGATTTATCTCTATAGATCATAATCCCCAAGATGTAGGAGGCATCACCTAGATCTTTCATTGAGAATCTTTATGATAAGAAGAGCTTGACCGATTGCAGCATAGGAATATCATTTCCTATCAAGAGTATGTCATCCACGTACAATACGAGGAAGACAACTTTACTCTCTGCCACCTTTTTGTATATACAAGGTTCATCTACGTTTTTGATGAAGTCAAACTCTTTGACAACTATATCAAAACAGATGTTCCAACTCCGCGATACCTGCTTTAATCCGTATATGGATTTAAGCATCTTGCACACCTTTCCGCTTCTCCCACTGTCTACGAAGCCCTCTGGCTGAGTCATGTACACGCACTCTTCCAAATCACCATTTAGAAAGGCGGTCTTAAAATCCATTTGCCAGATTTCATAGTCATGGTATGCAGCGATGGAAAGTAAGATCCAGATGGACTTAAACATAGCCACTGGAGAAAAGGTTTCATCATAATCCACACCTGGTCGTTGACGAAAATTTTTTGCAACAAGTCTAGCTTTGAAAGTCTCAACTTTTCTATCTACACCAAGTTTCTTCTTAAAGATCCATTTGCTCCCAATGGGTTTTACCCCTTCAGGAGCAACTTCCAAAGTCCATATATTGTTGGTGTACTTGGATTCCATCTCAGATCGCATTGCATCCAGCCACTTCACAGATTCCCCACTCGTGATGGCCTTCTCGAAGCTAGTTGGGTCATCATCTTCTATGATGTTCTCGCTCCCACCATCAATGAGAAAACCGTAGTATCTCTTAGGTGGATGAGGAACCCTACCAGATCGGTGGAGAGGCTGGGGTTCGTTGGGAACTATCGAATCCTCCGGTTCTACCAAATCTTCTTCTGTAGTTTGTGCGGTTGGAATTTTTTCCAGCTCTACCTCTTTTCCAGTAATCTCTTTTGCAAGAAATTCCTTTTCTAAAAAGGTGTCATGTTGAGCAACAAATACTCTTTGTTCCTCACTGAGGTAGAAATGATATCCATACGAATTGCTTGGATATCCTACAAACTTGCAAACAACCCCATATCTTAACACGTTTAAGAGATGGTCTCTTCCCATTCTATATCTCATATGGAGTGGTAGACACCGATTTGGTTGGAACTCTATTCAATAGGTATGCAGCCGTTTCCAGCGCATAACCCCAAAAGGAAATAGGTAACTCAGCGGTGCTTATCAAAGAGCTCACCATATCCAATAGGGTCCGATTCCTCCATTCCGATACACCGTTGTGCAGTGGTGTATACGGAGGAGTAAGCTGAGAGAGAATCCCATTCTCTTTTAGGTAGTCACGGAATTTCGTGCTCAAGTATTCTCCTCCTCGATCAGATCGGAGGATTTTAATACTTTTACCCATTTGGTTTTCTACATCGTGCTTATATTCTTTGAATATCTCAAAAGCTTCAGACTTGTGTTTCAACAGGAACACGTGTCCGTATCTTAAGAGATCGTCAGTAAATGTAATGAAGCACGAGGAACCATTCCTGGCATGTGTAGACATGAGACCATATACATCGCTATGTATCAGTCCCAAAAGATCCGTAACTCTTTCTCCGTATCCACTAAACGGAGTTTTGGTCATTTTGCCTTTGAGACAAGACTGGCAAGTTTCATAAGATGAAAATTCGAACGGATTCAAATATCCATCCTTATGTAACTTAGCTAGTCGTGTCGCATTGATATGACCTAGTCTACAATGCCACAAGAAGGATTCGTTCATTTCTGAACTCTTCCTCTTGTGTGTGTTTTGTACATTAAGAACTCTGGTTTGATCTAGAATGTATATGACATTATTTAACGAGACTGATCCAATCAACTTTTGATTCAGGAATATGTTCATAACATTATCCTGTACTACAAAATTATATCCCTCTTTACATAATAAAGAAACTGATATAAGATTGCATATCAGGGTTGGTATGTAATAGCATTCGTTCAGAATCAATGTATTACCATTTGTTAATACAAGGTGATATTCGCCAACTGCTTTGACTGCAACATTTGCACCATTCCCTACTCTTACGGAATGATCACCCAATCCCAGTTCTCTACCTTTCCTTAGCCCATGTAACATATTACATATGTGGGATCCCGATCAGGTATCTAATACCCAGGACATAGAGTGAACCGAGAAAAAGTTCCCTATAACTAACACACCCGAAGAAGATGCATCAACATGCTTATTCTTCGTTTGCGCAGCGTTGGCATCCGGATATTTCCCTATTCCCTGCTCAGGCTTATAACAATTATAAGAAAGAACGGAACCAGCGTTCCCTTGTTCAGTTTAACAAGCGGGTTCGGTCAATACATCCATATTATTATCTCGATTAAGGCCTGACATGGTCGCTACGTGGAGAGTGAGAGAAGAAAACACTTTAGCGTATGCTCTTGCAGGATCAGATTGGTTATTATTTTATCTAATCAGGATGGCTCCCACTGTTTTTATCAAATCTTTCTTCAAACCCTAAAAGGAAAGACTATCCGGGGTTAATTACACCCTACAAGTTCACCAATCTTTCAGCCAGGCCAGTGCCGGTACTTTGAGGGAGGTTCCCCGTGCTTTCGCACAGACCTAATTAAAATAAACCTCGTTTTCCAAGAGGTATAACCCCGTTGACATCTTTCTAGACACCTACTTGATCGGCTAATTGTAAAGTGCAAGACTTTCCCAGGAGTAACACATACTCGCAGTGGGTATCGGGATCCAACTATCTCATAGAAGGTATGCAATCTCATTGCAAATTTCAACAATTGAAATTCCCGATAATATTTTGCTCCTAGCAACTTCTGACCATGGCTAAGGTCAACAAATCATAAGCGCTAGCCAAGTTCAACCCGTCATTTCCTGATTGAATTAAACCCACCCGTACGACCCTTGGCTAAAGTCAACAAAGTCGTACGACTACCCTAACTCAATCGCATCATATGCAGCAAATAAGCACTAATTAGCTACCGCACACTACGCCTTGGCTAAGGTCAACAAACGTAGCCCGAATACTAAGTAGAACTTATCTGAAATGACGGAGGGCTACGACAAGTTTTTAAGAAAACCTTTTGCGTAATGAACTTGATATCGTTGTAGAAACACGTGATTTTGAAAAGGAGTGTTTTTGAGGCTTTTACTATTTTCGCTAAAGAGGTCACTCCCGGAGAAGGGATCTCGGCTCTTTCCTTATCGAATAAGGTGCAGGATATTTCACAAATACCACTATGCAAAGCAAGAACTATAGAAGCAATCAAAAACAAACCGAGTGTTTGTAGCATCTGCTAGTTTCTCTAAAGTGGTCACTCCCGGTGAAGGGATCTCGACTCTTTCCTTATCGAATAAGGTGCAGGATATTCTACAAGAAATACCGCTATGCAAAGCCAGAACTAGAGCTACCCTTTTTGAAAATTTGATTCTACAACATATTTTAGATTTCTTTTCTTTCTTTAATCTCATTAATGAAGTCCCACCATTTATGCTTCCTAAGCATCACAGAAGAAACGAAAATACAACGTACACTTATGCCATCCGCATTCGCCATAGTGTCCCGTTATGCACCGTTAGATTACTTAACTAACGGCAGAGCGGGGCTGGAATAGCGCGGGTGAAAAACATAAGAAACGTTTATTATATATCATATATATAATAATAAAGAAATCATCTCAAGCATATAAAGTGATCTCATCACAGAATATCAGCAGCAGAAGAAAACATATGAAATATTGGATATACTAGAAGGTCCGTGTTTTATTTTGAGCATGTATAAAACACGGATTCCACGGTCGCGATGAATAGCCAAACCCACATCCCTAGACCCCTATGAGAGCGGCAAACAACCCTACCAATTCTAGAGTTAGGAGACCCGGACTCGACTCCTCGAGATGGTCTCCCACTGGACTCTAGAATCCGGTTACTTGTGCTCCCCTCCTTTGGTCTATCCTAATACGGAAAAGTAAATAATATAAATTGGTGACATCATCCTCATCCCGGAAGTGCCCTAATAAAAGAATATTACATACAATGAATTTTACATGAATGAAAATAAAAACCTTCATCTCACATAAAAAAACCCGGCTATTCAAAAGCGACGATCCAATTTAACAAATCACAGCAACACATTACATCACATGTCATCAACGTAAGTAAATATGCGTATCACAATTGTCGTTGACATATAGCAAAAAAAAACGGCGATACACCACATATTACACTTACGGTCGCAGAAAAGAAAATGTCAAACTACAATATTTGGAATTCACAATCACCATAGACATCATAAACCCGAAATATCGCATACTTCACATTTCATGCCTAACATTATAAATTCTAAATATTGTATCGCATTCCAGAAAATGCTAGATGACATTAAACATTCCGATCAAATCAACAAACACCCAAAATTTCCCAAAAAGCTCAACACATGAGCGTAGTTTAAAAATACTCAGTACATGCCACAGTACTAATGAACCAGCCGTAGAAGGGTCAACCAAAGCCTCACCTGTAGCACCGCGGAACTACCGCAAACCCTAGGGTTTAGCAGCGGTTCTTACGGTCACAGAATCGAGTTATGGTTTCGTTCTTCTAGAGGGTCCACTGCATTACTTGCACGATATTTGAATGTTCTTTAACTACGAAAAAATCCAACTCTTGGAAAATTTTCCGGCAAGGGTTAAAGTTGGTATTTGATATCCGATCGAACTTTTTAACACCGTCTAAATAACCCGAAACAAAACTAGAATTACGAATACGAAACACTCTGAATATTTAATGCAGTAAATTAACATCACATGCAATTTTAGCAAAATCAAACAACACCTGAAGTACCAAACCCCAGAGACTGGAACACTGTGCAAAATTGAACCCTGAACTCCACCAAATGGCCGGAATTTTAACCCATGTGGCCGGCCTAAAAAAGGTGGGATGGGGTGAAATTTGAACAATGTTCATATTGTATCTCATACAACATTCTGCAGTTGTTTAAAAAAAATTTGACTCCCAGAAAATTTCAACAGAAACTAGGGTTTTTATTCGGGTGTTTCGGAGTTGTTTCGGTTTCGTAATCCTACACAATCCATGTAATTCTCTAGCTAGGCTATGATACCACTGTAGGGTTCTTATGCACGACTGCAAGGTTTCGGGAGGCATCGTCCATGCCATTTTCAAATTTTTGTCATACTAAAGAACTCTAACCTAGGATGTTTAACAAGAGAATCATAAGAAACATATTGTAAACTACTTTACAACTAAGTGAATTAGGAATAAAATTTTTGTAGACCGGTCCTTCACTTCAATAGCTCTCTGTAGTAGTCCTTTCGCTCCAAGTAGTGATCTTCCGGACTGTAGCATGGCTTCATAAAGTGAAAGGAATGAGCTTGCGCGATGTCTTCGAGGCCGAAAATGATCTACGTCGAGGAGACACTAACCCAAGGTACTACTTCACTAATGATAGATTAGTGAAGCTAACATCCTAAACTAAATGGCTAATCTAGTAGAGGATGATGAAGTAGGATTTTTGCACACTTTAGAATTCTTTTTCTCACTATTATTTCTCACTTGCACAAAAGCTGGAGAGCTCTTGAGCTTGAAGAAGAAGATGAAGAGAGATAATGTTGTGAGAGTGAATGGCAACCATGTGTGAGAAAATATCTAATATCACTCATGTAGAGAATTAACCATGAGTTTAGATAACGGTTGGGTTAAACAATATCTAGTGTAAGAAAAAACTAATGGACTAAGTCAATGGATCTCCAAGCTTCTCAAAGCTTCATGCCACATGACAAATTTCCAACTAATAATTGAATTACTATAAATAAATAAACCCTACATTATCTTTATCATGGTGTAAGTCTCATACACCCAAGTTACATGAATCATCAACCCTGACACATAAATAAAATACAATTAATATATATCAAGTGTTCACATGTGAGAAAAATAAATGTTTAAGTGA
The DNA here is from genome assembly GCA_030015575.1 of Agapanthus africanus. Classification (NCBI taxonomy): domain Eukaryota; kingdom Viridiplantae; phylum Streptophyta; class Magnoliopsida; order Asparagales; family Amaryllidaceae; genus Agapanthus; species Agapanthus africanus. Next base: position 125,118,000 of record JASDDO010000031.1, read on the forward strand.
GCTAATATTATTTAATGTAAACTAGTATATCACATATACAATTATACACTAAATTATCAAATCAACACTTGATTTAATAATCCGGCTATACTCATATAACCGACTAATATTATATGTATCAACTTATCGAATCAACACTTGATTCGATAAACCGGCTATATCACATATAACCGACCGATACAAATATCGCGAGAATAGAATACAGTATCTCATACTCGTATTAATCATGGTCCCGCACATATCATATATGTGCTCCTACTTCGTTTTGCCTGAGGCAGTAAAACCTCTGTGTAGGACTCTAAAGACTAATTAATACGCCGGCAGTAGGTGATGATCATATCAAGCACCCATAAGCCGTCAGCGGTACTAGCTGGAAGTAATAACTACCCGGGTATTGCGCGATCAGAAGATCAGCAAGCAAGCCCGCTCTAGCTCCTGTAAAGCCTGTCAGTAACACTACCGTACAGTCCGGTCTCTTCGTCTTAGATGTCGCATATCCAGTCTAGGGGTGGTAAACGTCAGACCCCAATAACTCGATAAGTCATGCCGATACGAGGCTCATAACGGGTCGAGAAACTACTGATAACACTTACCAGTAAATCTCCAAATCAGCCCTAGCCAGGGACTTCCAGTTATAGCCAATCGAGCACAGCATGACATCTACCCCCAATACCGGGAGAGACAAAATCCCCTCCTATCGCTCATTGCCTCCATGTGACTCGGGACTGTACCCAAAAACCACCGTTTTGCACGTCCTCTTGAACGTGGTAAGGTGGAAATCAAAGCACAGTAGGAATCACACAAGACTCTATGACGATCTCGGGTCTATAGACTAACCTGTACCAGTGTCACCTGAGAACTGCTATCTGACGTTTGGTATAATACCATCTAGGAGTTCTCGGTGAGTCCGTCCAGTGTACCCAGTCTCCACTGAGCACCCGTATACCATCTCTGATGTCAAACACCAATGGATATGGGATCATCCATCGCCTATCTCATGCATCGAGAAGGGCATACGCTAGTCTCTCTGGTATATCGATGCCATGTCTCGATATACCCACGACTAGGAACATTAAAGGATGAACTTATGGACTACCATGGCCCCGCTAGTATGATCTGCATCATAATCCTGGTAGTCAAGTACACATCCTAAGGGCTTTACCAACATGTAACCATGAGACAGTATCAAGAGACAATTATACATGTTAAGATAAAGAGCAACCAGATAGCATACTATAATGTCGAGCAAGAATGTCCTATCTATATATGTCCAAGAATCCACTATAATATACATCATATGTACAATAATGGCCTCTAGGGCATACATTCAACTAACAGTATCGATATCGGGCATTGATACTCCAGAGTAAACTTGCGTATACGTTTCGAGACCCCGACGAGGGGCGGTGGTTGGTCCCACAATCATTGGTGTGATCACCTAAGATTGTATACGGGTGCTCACTAGAGGTGAGTACACTGGACGGACTCGCTGAGAACCACTAGATGGTATTATACCTATCCTCAGATAACGGTTCTCATGTGACATGTGTATATGTTAGTTTTTGGACCAGAGATCATCATTTTTCTCGTGTGAGTTCCCACTGTGCTTTGATCACTACCCTTCCGCGGCTCTACTGAGTCGTGCAAACAGGTTTTGGTTTGGTACAGTCCCGAGCCACATGCAGGCAATGAGTGATTGTCAGGGATTCTTCTCTCCTGGTATTGGGATTTGATATTGCACTGTGTTTGATCGGTCAGGACCACAAGACCTTGGCCATGGCAGTTGGGATTAACTGATATGTTGATCAGTAGTTTTCCGGATTGGTCATGAGCCGCATCAGCGTGAATTATCGGGTTATTAGGGTCTGACGTTTACCACCCCCTCTACCCGGTATGCAATACTCTTAGACGAAGAGACCGAATTGTACGGATATTGTCACGTATAGGCTCAATAGGGATCCGGATGAGTTTGCTCGTCGGCTTTCCTTTTCGACAGGTACCTCGGTAGCCGTTACGTGCATCTAGTGCCGCTGACGTGCTTGTGGTTAAACCCACTGCCAGTATACTGTCGAGTCTTTAGAGTCACACACAGAGGGTTTCCCTGCTTCGGGCGAAATGATGTAGAGGCCGTATGGTTTTACGGCAGGGTTCGATCACATACGTGTACTTGTGCATGCATGATATTCGGGCGGATAATACTAGAGGGCTTTGGTTTAAGCCGGATCCTAGTATTATATTGATGGATTATTTTCGTCTCTTTGTATTCGTATTTTTCGGAATACGAATACGGGTATGTATATACGGTGAGGGGTATTCTTGTAATTTGTTACAAGAGTGCTTTTAGAAGAAGAATCCTCATTATTTGTTTTAACCATTTAGTTAAATAGTTAATGAGGTGGAGGTTTGAGGGGTTGACTTTTCTTAAAGTGAACCATGGATAATTTGTTAACCCACTTAGTGAATTAGGGATTACTACTGAGGCTAGAAAGTATCTAGATATTTTTGTGATGGAAACTTTTCTCATCATTATCTAGGCATGCTTGCATTATTAGGACAGAGATTAGCCATTCTTCACTTGAGTTTTTTCTGTGGTTACTCTTTACAACTTTCTCATCTCTTCCATGTTTTTCTTTTTCTACCTCAAGCCCTTATAGTCTGATGTGTTGAGAAACCTAAGGTTCTTGAGACAAAACACTCCATCATCACTCTCTACATCACCTAGATAACTTAGATTAGCAAACCAAGTAACCTAGTTACCGTTGTTTAAAGGTAGGAGCCCAAAGTAGACACTCTCGGGTGGATCATCTTCGACACAAGGAGCCGACGATCAAGCTCGATCATGGAGGCTACTAGGAGCATGCTAAAGGAGTGGAGTGAAGACTCGAAGGACTCGAGTCTCATGGTATAACTCTTTTCATAGTAGATAGCTTCCTTTTTTGCTAGTTGGGTTTATGGTAGATCCGGTTTAGTGTTATTCTAGCGCCAAGTTTTCGTTCGTAGAAAAAAAATTATTCCGCATTTGTCCAGGGAAGTTGTCCGGGATGCTAGCGTAACCTTTCATGATATCAATGCCAGCCCATAAACCCTACACAAGAAAGTTTAAATAATGTTAAAATAACAAAACCGAAACAACTCCAAAACATTAAAACCAAAGTTCAAGTTTCTGTCGATTTTTTCAGAGGCTCCAAATTTTTTTTAAACAATTGCAGAGTGCTCTTTTCATTGTGAGATGAACACTGACCAAAAACGAGACGATTATACCAATTTTTGACCGGCCAAAACTTGATAAAAACCGGACTCATCGGTTTTCTAATGAGTAATTGGCTTGAGTTTTGGTCTGTGTTCTTGTCTCTTGAATTTTGTGTTTCAGGTGTTGTTTGTTTTTTCCCAAGTTTGATGTTCTATTGTCTTTAGGTTTGGGGCAATTTGGAGTGTTTCGAAATCGTTATATTTGACATTGTTTAATAGTTTACAGTACATTAACTTCTATCTACGACCGTGAATGTCATTCGACCGGTATAACTCGTTTAATTGCTATATGTTCGTTTAGACGTGTTTGCGAACATGACATTCGCGTTGATGTTTTGTGTTTGTGATGTGATTGTGGTTGGATAGTCGTGGTGGATATCTTGAGGTGCAATGCTAGTAGTACAGTGTAACATTTCAGAAAATATAAAATATTATTTTTGGAATTTAATATTAAAATAATATATTTCGCGAAAACTACCCGATATGCGAATTTCGGGTTTTCGTAAAATGGTATAAATATATACCAATAATTATGAAATAATTGGAGATTAAAATGATTTATTCATTTAAATATATATTTTTCGGATTTGGCATTTTTATAATTAATTATATGCAGTTTGAAGAAAAATTGATTAGTGCACTACTAATCGCGCCAAATCCGTGTTTCTAAATTTTTCCATAGTTAGTGCACCATGACATGTTGCATTTTTGTTGCATGTTGCTTCATTAGTATGTGTTGATATTTGGTTTTAAGGAAAAAAAAGGAAAAGGGAAGCTAAAAGTCAAAAGAAGATAATTGGGAGGTGAGCATAAGAGAGAGAGAGAGAGTGAGGGTAAGAGAGTGAGGGTAAGAGAGAGAGAGAGAGGGCTGCCATTTCCTTACCCCATTGTTCTTCCTTCATCTTCTTCAACTCATATTCCCTCCACCTCCACCTGCAAGAATCATCTCCATTTCTTCACCAAAACCCTACATGCTCTTCATTAAAGTTGATCCCCACCTCATCCTCAATACTTTGGACCTTTCATAGTTGGATTTTGAAGACTTTGAGCAACTCAAGAAAATTCTTGAGCTGTCAAATGAGGTATAATTCTAGACCCTAGTTTAGTTTTTGAGTTTAATAGTATCCTAGCTTAGTTTTGAATTAAACTTGTTTAGATTAGTGATGCATAAAAATTCCTAGAGAGGGTTTGGGTGTTTGTGTGGAATTTTGATCTGTAGTGGGTATCTACAAGACCTTAGTGTCGATTTTACTAGCCAATACCCAAATTAGAAACCAAAATACGGAATTAGGAATTTTCCCGTGTCGGTTTTGTGAAGCGATATTGGCCTACAGGGAATCTGGGGAAAACTAGGATATCTCTGAGTTAAACAAACAAGTCTAGTGACCTATATTATTGACAAGGAACCCGCCACCCCAATATGAGCCCATTCCCACCTAGTACGGCCGGCGATCTCGGACCATATGGCTATGTCGCTAGATTTTTCTAGGGCACTGGTGTTGGGTTTTTGTCTGTAGCTGCTAACCCCTATTAACAACTCCATGTACTTGCTATTTTTGTCCCAATTGACCTGAGATGAAATCTGGGAGGGATTTCCTGAGTTGCTGAATTTGGTATTTGGGATTTATGAAATTGGGATTTGGTATTTGATATTGTATTGGGTCATTGGATGTTTGTACGTCAACGACGAGGGTTGTTTGGTTGTTTTTGCATGCGCATGCTATAAGTTCTAATCTATGAGCGCACCGTGTGCCGTATTGGTTTTTCGGATTTGATGTTAATAGCATTTGCGATTGTGTATTGTTTGTAGGTACCTTCGCGTGGATTCCGAGACGACGAAGCACATCGAGTATGACTGAACAAGGAGTTCCGCAGGTGAGTAGATTTATATCTACGGGGGAAATCGGGTGGATGGCGTATAGCACCCCCGCAATTATAAAATGGAAACCGATATATATGAATATGGTCTGAGAAACCTATACTAGGAACACACGGATGTGATTAAAGGTTTAGTATGGAATGATATGATTGATAAGGATGTCTCGAAGTGATATATAAGGATGTGAAACGTAAATGTGAATCACGATATATATAAATATATGTAGTGCACGAGAATAAGTATGAGATTTAGAGTAGAATGACATGAGATCTATAAGATAGAATGTATATGCAAGATGACTTGATGTGTATCACGACCCATAATTTAGCACGTGACCGGCACTTAAATTAGGAAACGTCTAAAGGCATGACGTAAATAAAGTAAGCCGAAACCCAGAAAATCTAAACATTTTTGCGGAAAATAGTGGGGGTGCGGTTTTGAAATAAAGGTATAATGAATCATGTTTTTCTTTGAATGCATAGCTAATGAAACATGAATATGCAAGTGTGTTATATTACAGTTGAAAACATGTTTCATCTTTTAAAAATTTGGGCAGCAACTCCCTTGTATATTTTGATCCAAAACATATGCACAACAATATATAGGAATCCCCAAGAGGGAGCTAGCCCTTCGCCAACTGGCGGAATCACAACCATGCAATAACATATATACGACGCCCAACGGCGAAGAATCAACCCAAAAAGAACAAAAAGGAAGCAAGAAATCAAAACTCAAGAAAGCGATCATAAACGCATCGCTATATGTTTCGCACAATACCCAAGTTTGACTAGGTCTACCAATACACAATTCTTGTCTCTGATTGATCTGATGTGATAGAGTTTATCTAGATACAATAGAATATAACAGTACGAGAGTGTGCACGATCCATCATGTGTCCCACCTACTAAAGCAAAGCACCCTGGATGAAGCTGTGTGCCAGCAATACCGCAACTGATCCCAAGCGGTCAAACCTGTAAGAACTGTGGCACAACGGGGGTGAGTTGCCAACTCGTGAGTAGAAAACATCAGCAAGTAGAAATTGAATAAAACAACGATTTCCTAGGTCACTATATCATGAAGGTAATACTATGATATCTAGGGTGACCACATATGCCTATGTGTAAACAATCGATCAATGCAATGACATATATAAATAAACATCCGACATCATATGCCTGTATGCATCTGGATATCATCCACCTGTCCGTCAACGACACAATTAATATTGTGGAACCTGAGTGTCCAACCCCGACACTCGAAACATCATGAAAACATATGACTGTATATATATATATATATATATACGAGGATATCAACCACGTGTGTCCATCAACGACACATCTAAATCATGGAACTTAAGTATCCAACACCGACACTCGAAATATCATGAAAAACCCGTGTCTGGCAACAACACGTAAATCCTCATATCTCGGGCTCCGTCAGTCCGGATCAGCCCTTATCATGGCTACGGTCAGTATCCTCCAGATATCCGCCGCGCCAAACTATCTCGGGCTCCATCAGTCCGGATCGGCCCATATCATCCCAAGACTCCGGTCGATATCCTCCAGATAACCGCCGAGCCCAAAACTATCACCGGTAGGTAGTAGTCCCTCTGCCAGGCTCATCGTCTACTGCACAACATACCTTTCTTGCCCCGGGGTACCATACCGGGTCCACCATGTACACGCAAACGGCCTCATCCAGCTCCTCGAATCAGGTATCACATAACTCATAACCGAGAAAACACATGGTGGACGTCTTGAAATATCATATCAAGAGAAACCGGATTTTTAAAACAATACGTAATTTCCTTTAAATATAACCACGGTTCTCAAATCCAGAGATCTCATAAAAACAACATCTCAATGCAGATTACCATAAAGTACGATGTATGCAACATAGAGTAGTAATATGAGCATATCGATATATCATGCAAGCATGTCAAGTGATAGTACTGAACAATGAATGTACTTTTGCTTTTAAGATCAATATCATGATAGGGCAGTTCTCCTGTATAAATGGCACGACAATTTGTAGGGTTCCTAGGCACTCTTGTGAAGGTTCATAAGGCATCAAATATGCCCGGATAAAATTTTAGACGTGCCGAACAACCCAAAGACGGGATCTTTTCTAGATTATTAGGGTTTAGCATGCAAGATGATATCTTTAAAGCTAAGTGTGAGGGATTACAACCTTTGTAGTCCGCTCCTTCGCTTCACAAGCTCCGAGTAGTTGTCCCTTCGCTGCGATCCACGATCTCCCGGACTCAAGAGAGGCTCTACGACTCGAACGATCCATGCTAGCTTGAAGTGTTCCGAATCTCCGATGATCTACGTCGAAGTTGCAAAAACCCAAGCTTTCTCACTCTAAAGAGATGAACACCCTAATCTCATGGGCTAGATGAGATGAGGATGAGGGAGTAGTATTTATGCTTTCTTTTTATTCACTTTCTCACTTGAAATCACCACACAAGAATTAACTAGTAAGCGTTTTCTTTAAGAACTCAAGAGAGAAGAAGATGATAATGGAAAAGATAATCCTTTTGTGATGAATAGAAAAGAAATCTATATGATTGATATATCAACCATGGTCAAGGATGATAGGCTAAGAGTTTGTAGAGAATAAACTAGGGTTAGGGTTTGGTTAGGTTAGAAATGAGTCATGGAAAAATATCAACCATAATATCTTAACAAAGACAAAAGCAAAGCTTCTAGAATAAACAAGAAGAAGCTAACCCTAATCAAACCCTAATCCCATTTAATCATCCTTAAACATGTTTAATAATAAATCATATCATGTCATAATAATATATATCACATATATATTATATATTTGCAACAAAAGAAAATAATACAATTAACATATATCGCATATATATCAATGTATCATCTAGTGAGAAAATGAAATAATAAAGCGAGCCAATATTAGATAATGTAATATAATATATCATATATATTATTATACATTAAATCATCGAATCAACACTTGATCCAACGATCCGGCTATATCGAATATAACCGGCTAATATATCATGTACCGATTCATCGAATCAACACTTGATCCGATGTCCCGATTCATATCAAAATATCTCGAGAATATAATACGGTATCTCATATCGCATTATCCTCGGTCCTGCACATATCACATATGTGCCTCTACTCCGTTTCGCCTGAGCCAAGAAACCTCTGTGTAGGACTCTAAAGATTCGTCAATACGCCGGTAGCAGGTGATGATCATATCAAATACCCACAAGCTGCAAGCGGTCAGCTAAACGTAACAGCCACCCAGGTATTGAGCGATCAGAAGATCAACGAGCTAGCCTGTGCGTTCTCCTGTGAATCCAATCAGTAACACTCCCGTACAGTCCGGTCTGTTCGTCTGATATGTCGCATATCAAGTCTAGGGGTGGTATACGTCAGACCCCAGTAACCGATAAGTCGTGTCGATGTGAGGCTCATAACAGGTCGAGAAACTACTAGTAACACTTACCAGTAAATCTCTATATCAGCCCTGGCCAGGGACTTCCAGTTATAGCCAATCGAACACAGCACAACATCAACTCCCTATACCGGGAGAGACGAATCCCCTCCTATCGCTCATTGCCTCCATGTGATTCAGGACTGTACCCAAAAGCCACCATTTTGCACGCCCTCGTGGACGTGGTAAGGTGGAAATCAAAGCACAGTGGGAATCACACAAGACTCTATGACGATATCGGGTCTACAGACTACCCTGTACCAGTGTCACCGGAGAACTGCCATCTGACGTGTGGTATATCACCAACTGGGAGTTCTCTGCGAGTCCGTCCAGTGTACCCAGTCTCCACTGAGCACCCGTACACCATCCTTGATGTCAAACACCGATGGATATGGGATCATCCATCGCCCATCATATGGGTCAAGATGTGTATACGCTAGTCTACTCTGGTGTATCGATGCCCTGTCTCGATATACCCTCGACTAGGAACAGTTATAGGATGTACTCATCAACTACTATGGCCCCACTAGTATGATCTCATCATAGTCCCAGTAGTCGAGCACAGATCCTAAGGGCTTTATCAACATGTGAGAGAAAGACGGTAAACCAATACAAGTCAACATGTTAAGATAAAGTGAAACCAAATAGCATACTATCATGACGAGCAAGAAAGTCTTCTCTGTATATATCTAAGCATCCATCATAATATACATCAAATGTACAACAATGGCCTCTAGGGCATATACATAACTAACAATCTCCCACTTGCACTAAGGCCAGCTGCTGTAGTATCTCATACCTAGCATCCCGAATAATCTCTCAAACTGTATCTAGGGAATGGCCTTCGTGAGTGGATCCGCAGTGTTGTCCTTCGTATCTACTCTCCTGACCTCGATCTCCCGGCGATCAACTATCTCCCTGATCAGGTGATACCGCCTCAGAATATGTCTGGACTTCTGATGGGATCTGGGTTCCTTGGCCAAAGCCACAGCTCCATTGTTATCGCAATATAGAAGTATTGGATGCTCAATGGATGGAACCACTCAAGTTCACTAATGAACTTCTTCATCCATACAGCCTCTTTGGCAGCATCATTGGCAGCGATGTATTCAGCCTCCATCGTCGAGTCTGCAACGGTATCCTGTTTGGAACTCTTCCAACATACCGCCCCTCCATTGAGGGTAAAGACAAATCTCGAGTGCGACTTAGAGTCGTCCTTATCACTCTGGAAGATGGAATCGGTAAAGGACTCCACCCGGTGTTCTCCGTTACCATACACCAAGAACATGTCTCTAGTCCTTCGCAAGTACTTGAGAATGTTCTTCACAGCTGTCCAGTGACTCTCTCCAGGATCTGCTTGATACCGACTCACTACACATAGTGAGTATGCTATATCGGGTCTGGTACATAGCATCGCATACATGATAGAGCCTACTGCCGAAGCATAGGGTATCCCTTGCATGCGAGCTCTCTCCAAATCAGTCTTGGGAGACATCTCTTTGGAGAGAGTGAGTCCAGAGATCTTGGGTTGGTTCCCACGCTTGGATTCTTCCATACTAAACCTCTTTAGGATGGTGTCAGTGTACCTGGATTGGGACAATCCCAGTATCCATTTAGATCTATCTGTTGGAGATAGTGCCCTCAGAGTCAATTATTGGATCACAGGCACATGATTGCAATGATTGAGGGAGGACCTATCCCAGGAGGACAGTCTTACTCATGATGATAGTATGCTATCTGGTTTATCTTTATCATCTTGTACTGCTTTAGGAGACCTGACAGGTCACTATTGCACGTTGATAGAGCCCCTAGGATTCTTGCTTGACCACCAGCAGTATGAGGGCAATCATATACGTAGGAGCTGGTAGTCTATAAGCACATCCTTAAAAGGTCCCTAGTCGTGGGAGTTTCGAGACAGGGCATCGATACTCTAGAGTAGACTAGTGTATACAGTCGAGACCCCGACGAGGGGCGGTGGCCGGTCTCACAAGCCACTGGTGTCAGTTAGTTCACCTAAGATGTATACAGGTGCTCATTGGGTTATGAGTACACCGGACATGACTCGCCGGGAACATGCTAGTTGGTCCTATACCTGACGTCAGATAGCAGTTCCCTGGTGACATGTGTACAGGTTAGTTCATCGACCTGGGGATCGTCATTTGTCTCGTGTGAGTTCCCACTGTACTTTGATTAGTACCCTACCACGCTCAAAGGAGACGTGCAAACAGGTTTTAGTTGGGTACAGTACCGAGCCGCATGGAGGCAGTGAGCGTATCTTCAGGGGTTCGTCTCTCCCGGTATTGGGGGTGAGGTCGCGCTGTGTCTAGGAGAGCCATTACACGAAGCCCTCGGCCGAGGCAGGAGATTTACTGGTAGGTATTCCAGTAGTATCTCAGGGTGTTCTGGGCTACACTCCGACACGACTTTTACCGCTTTTGGGGGTCTGACTTTTACCAACCCCCTAGGCCCGCCATGCGATGCTCATAGACGAACGGACCAGACTGTATGGATATTGTCACTGACAGGCTCAGTAGGGTGTCAGGATGAGTTCGCTCATCGACGTCCCTTTTGGTCAATAGCTGCTGGCCCGTTACGTATTGGCTTATACCTCTGACGTGCTAGTGGTTAAATCCACAACCAAGGTGTTGACGAGTCTTTAGTGTCCCCCACATTCAGTTACTCAAGTTTCGGGCGAAACGCTGTCGAGGCCGTATGGAGATATGGCAAGGTCCGATCAGATACGTGCGGTATTGCACGGATCAGGATCGGACAGTTTGTACTACAGGCCGTATGGATATATGGCAGGGTTCGATCAAATGCGTGCGGTATTGCACGGATCTGGATCGAACGGATATTACTAGCCGGCTTTGGTTTAAGCCGGATCCTTGTATAGTACAGTGTAAATTTTGTCTCATTGCATTTGTATTTCGGTCGGAATACAGATGCGGGTGTGTATGCACAGTAGCGGGGTTTTCCTGTAATTTATTACGGGACCAGTTTTCTGGAGTTGCCAGTTTGTTTTCCGTTTCGGCCATTTTCATTTGTATCTTTCAATGGCCGAAGATTGGTGGAGGAGGGCTTATTTGCATTTATGCAAATAAGCATTTGTGGAAGGGGGTCTTTGCATATTCTTGTGTCATGATGGTTGAACCATCCATTGACCTTGACTTCTTGACTTCTTCATGATGGCTTGACTTTTTGAAGTCATCATACTTGATGATGGGTTATGATATAGTGGTTGAGTGTTGGATTTTGTTGAGAATAATTTCTTTTGATGATCACATATTTTTCCCTCTTGCATGATGGCCTCACTTGACTTTTCCACTCTCATTCTCACTCTCTCCATTTTTGCATGGCCAGCCAATCTCCTTTGGGGGCTGCCCATATTTTTCATGTGTGGGTTTTTGTTCATTTGGCTCTTGAAAAATTCCCACAAGTTCCATCTCCAAATTCCATAGTTCATCCCTCCACCAAAAGGCAACATCCACTACCCCAAAATGAGACATGAGTTTTGCACATATTCTACAGCAAATCTTGGGCACGTCGACTCACCAGCTTCGTGCCCGAGTTGCCTCGGTATAGAGGCGGGAGCCCGTAAAAGAAGCAGGCGACGTGGTGCCCTTCCGGCGACGAGGTGGACACCGGAGACTCCGCGGGAGATCGGGACGACGATGAGAAGACCGGAGGACACGGATCACTCGGTATATCTCTCTTCCCCATCTTGTAGATAGCTAGGACTAGTTAATGGCACGATCCGGGTTTTTAGTGCGCGGTGGTGCCGGTTCAAGAAAATTAAAGTTAGCCATCGCTTCCGCATTTGGCCTCGGGATGGAGGCCGGGGCGCCGCCGTGCACTTACATTGGTATCAGAGCCTCGCCATTAACATAGTCTAGCTTTGTTTAATGTGTTTACATTTTCGATCGACCAAAAATTCCAAAAACCCGCGTTTTCACATACATCAGTTTTCTGTTGAATTTTTCCTTGCTCGAAATTTTTTTCAGGTTGTAGAAAAGTGATGTACTGGAAATTCTAAGAACACTGTAGAAATTCGATACAGTGACTCACAGTGAGAGCGCGGAACCGCGGCCAAACACCCCTTTGGGCCGCGGTTCCGCCGCACTATGTTGAGATCACTGCATCAAATTTCTGCAGTTGCACTCTGGGTTGTTTTTAGGGTTTTTCGAATATTATATTTGGGCCCAGAATTTCTTGATGTGCTACAGTAGTACTTGGGGGCCCACTTGATAAAATTTAATCGATCGGATAGTTTAAACACATTATTTCACAGTATTTACATTATATCTGCGACCGTGAATGTCACTTGATCGGTAAATCCTGTCTAACTGCTATAGCCCGGTTAGACGGATTTGCGAGCGTGACTTTCACGTTGATGTTCTGTGTTATGCTGTGAGGATGCGGATCGGTCGTGGGGGATAGCCTGGATGCAATGCTAGTACAGTTGTGGTTGTATTATGTACATTTGATATTGCGGGGCGAGCGTCCGACATGTGGACTGCCGTCACTGCCTGATTGTATTATTATTTTGGGGCACGACCAGGTTGCGGTCGATGTACCTGTTGTTTGTATATCTTACTTTCTGTACTAGGATTACCCCGCGGAGGGGTGCACGGATAGCCGGGTTCTAGAGGGCAACGGGCCCGCACCTCATGGCATTGAGACAGAGGGGGCTTCACTCTGGAATTGGCGGGCTATTCGCCGCTCCCGTAGGGGGTACAGGTTGACCCAGGAGGGGTGCCCAAGTTACCGGATTCCGTGAAGTGCTGGGCGGTCCATTCACGGTACTGAAGGGGGCTGCCTCGCTTCAGGTTTTGGCGGGTGACTTGCCGCGCCCGTAGAGGTCTATGATTTCATTGCACAGGCTATCCACACGACCAGGGGAACGTCGGGTTTCAGTAGTGGCTCTGTGAAACCCGGGGATCCCAGATATCTGTATTGTTCTGTGATGTTGTACATTTCTGTGATGTTGCATTTCTTATCACGCCTTGAGCGAAATATAATATATTGGTATATATATTAGTATATGTTGTATATGTTTTACATCCGCGCTAGTCCAGTCCCCGCTCTGTCGTTAGTTAGCTAACCTAACGGGTAATGACGGGACACAGTGGCGAATGCGGATGGCATATACGTACATCATATTATTTTCGTTCTTTGTGGTGTGATCAATTGATGGGACTGCGTTGATTCGGATCAATGCAAGTTAAAAACAAACCTAACCAGATGTTGTTGGAACACTTTTCAAAAAGCTGTTATTGCAAGGACGTTCTCTTTTGTTTTGCATTGTGGTATTCAGTTGGAATATCCTGCTCCTCACTCGACGAGGCAAAGGCCGAGATCCCTTCACCGGGAGTGACCCCTTGGACAAAAGGTTTGTGTTAGGGCAATAACTTCACTATAGCCGATTACTTTTGCTTTGCATCGTGGTATTCAGTTGGAATATCCTGCACCTCATTCTACGGGGAAAGAGCCGAGATCCCTTCACCGGGAGTGACCTCTTTAGCAATGGTTTTCGTCACTATATTTTAAAAGCTATCCGTTCCTTCAACGATATCAAGTTCTTTACGTTAAAGGTTTTCTCCAGAAACCATTCGTAGCCCTCCGTCGTTTCATATGGGTAGTCAATAGTATTCAAGCTGTGTTTGTTGGCCAAAGTCAAGGCACAGTGTTTGGTAGCTGTTGGTTATTCATATGCAGCATAGATAGATGCGTTGGTTTGGAACAGTCGTACTGCCTTGTTGGCCAAAGTCAAGGCTAGGTACGGGTAGATTCAAATCAACCTGGAGAATGACGGGTAGAACTTTACATGTGACTTATGATTTGTTGGCCAAAGTCAAGGTCATAAGAGCATGGGGCAGAAAACACATCGGGAGTTTCTAAAGAAACTGAAACTTGCCAGATATGTGCATACCTTCTGGAGTGTGACACCGTGAGCGGATTCCGTCACGTTATCATGCGATGATAGTTGGATCCCGATTCCCACTGATGAGTTAGTTTACTCCTCGGGTGATCCCGACTAATTCTTCTTTCAGGTTTGGAGGAGAATTTGACGGTACAGTGGGAGGTTTCCAGATTAGATAAATTGGTAACCATTCTAATCTAGGTTAGAGTGCACGCGGAGTGTTTCTTTTCTCTCTCTCTTTGGCAGCGACCATTGACCCGACCCTAAGACTATGACTCAGTGACCAAGTTGACCGAACCTTCTTATACACTGGCTTTTGGATTGTCAGAGTTGCAAACCTCATTGCCACTCCTACTTTTACCCTTTTCTCCAGGACACCCCGTATTACTACGAACGTCCACTTCCATTGGACAAAACCATCGTATGGTTATATACGAACTCGAAGGAATTTATTCGAGGATGGTTTCCGGTTCTGGAGAAAACGGATAGGATTATTCAGTTGTCTTTTCTTTTTACCTTCTCTCAGGTTGCGAGTACTCCTTGGTTTAGGAGACAGTACACCTATTACGCAAATTGGATAGTCTTCTTCCAAACCTTAGGCTGGTGCCGAACGGTGGGGAATGAAGAAAACCAATTAGCATAACGATGGTGTGCAGAAGGTATTGAGTTAAAGAAAAAGCAAGGGATTAGTAAGAGGGCAAAGTAAACTGCGACAGCTATTCACGACCAAACCAAGTATTTATTCGCCAATCCTAAATCACCTTTGTATTTCTCCAGAACACTCCGTATCACTACGAAGATCCACAGTTTATTGGATACTCCATCGTATGGTTATATACGAACTCGAAAGGAACTTGTTCCAGTTCGGGGATGGATTCTGGTTCAGGAGAAATAGGAATAAGGTTTATTCGGTTGTCTTTTATCTTCACCTTCTCTCGCATTGCGAGTGTTCCTAGGATTAGGACAGTACACCCATTATGCTTATTGGATAGTCTTCTTCCAAACCATAGGCTGGTGCCGAACAGTAGGGAAGGAAGAAAACCATTTGGCCTAAAGGGGTGTGCAGAAGGTAATGACTAAAGACATAAAAAGGGATTTGGAGAGGTGGCAAAGAATTACATGGTTACAGTTGTGAATCTGGATAATGGATGAGACATTACTAGGAATACCGGGATACCCCATCGAAACATTTCAATGTTTCAGTTTCACTGTGTACTGTTAAAAGAAAACTGATTTCCCAGTTAGACACTTGCTCCAGGGTATGTATTTACCAGGTAGGTTCTCACATCTGTATGGTTTTACAGATGATGAGTGGGAGTAAGCTATTGGGAATTGGGTGATCATCCTCGTTATATCGGGATTCGTTGTAATCAGTGATATTTGAGAAAATCACCTGGGCTGTTTGCCGGACGGCAAATATTTGGTTTTGAATATCCGCTGTTATGCACCAATTTCAAATCGATATATCTGTACGTCTATTTTCATAGAGTGAGATATACTTTTTGAAATTATGTCGATGACATTTACCTATATCAGTGGATGGTTAGGTAAGGAGCATTAAACAGCGGTGTAATTCTTCTTAACCATAAGTACAGTTTTCAACCTACGACACACAGTGAATGAGTTATCAGACTCAAGGGACTTATACAGAGTATTGTATGTTGTCCAGGTTCCATCAGGACAGAGGGGTTGGTCCTCGTATTATATTCGGTTTACTTATGACTTCTCTAGTTTTTAGACAGGTGTTTCGTGGAAACACAGGGTCCGAATTTTGAGAAGTTATAGGTATTTGAATAAAGTAGAGAACCAGGTATCGCAAGTATCGGGATTCTTCAAAGTGATCGAAGATGTAGATACTTGTGTATGGTATTCAGTTGATAGTAATGACTAAGAGAACTTGCTTCTCTTTCACGTTACTCATAATTGGAAGCATTCCTAAGTTGAGTAACGCTGATCGGCCTCTTTCCATTTAGTTAACATGCACTAGAGACAGCTGCATGATTTGAATCTGGTTCAATTAAATCAGTGCCTCTGGTTCTATATTGGATATAGAACAGTTCGTATCTTAACGGTGTTAAGGTACGGGGAGTTGTCCGGCTTATGATTAAATCCAGACTCCGGATAACTCAAGGCACGTTTCTGTAATGGCTGTTTATGGGTTGACCCAGGCTATGACGAGGGTTGACTTTCTACCATCTGGCAGATCAATAGAAATATTGTTCTAGACTCGTCACAGTTTTATTAAAAATGGATTTTTTCAGAAAGCCGTAGTGGGAGTATGGTAGAACCGGAAGTGATTCCAGAACCACAAACGATTACTGAAGATTTCATAGGAACCTAAAGATTCAATCTGGATTGACATTCCATTGGCCACTCCGCAGATAAGGTGGGTAACTTCAGGCACCCGAGAGGTACTCCGGTAGCCTCAAGGACGGTGACAGGGAAGTTCTTGTTTACCCACACTTGCCATAGCTTTTGTTCCAGGCTGCGAGACCCGGCAGGAGGATGAGTATAGCGTCGTTCTGAATTGGCTTTAGAAGTGTACGTGTATATGACTCTGCCAGAGGGTTGTCGTAATCAGTGGGAGCAGCGGAAGCATTGGTGGACAGGTAGCTTATGTCTATTTATCGACTAAAGCAGATATAGTGGAGATAGATCATCAATTTCTGATGTGACAGTCATAGGTTTGACTTCGTCAGAATAGGGGATGGATCTGTTGAGAAGGTAGTAGGGTGTGATGTCATGGTATTTGGATGACATACACAGAATAGGAAAAGAAACTCCTATACTACGATCGGTTATACTTTGGTCGTCACACAGTGGTTTCTCCACACAGGACTTGGATATTATATCAGACATACTGGTTACTAGATCTATTGTTTTAGATCTAGATTTGGGTGGTTTCCCAATCAGGGTACTTAGACAGCATTCTAAGAGTATTTAGAATGGAAGACTCCTGGCACGGTAGTATTCCTGCAGGTGATGGAGTCACCCTCTCTAAAGGTGTCTTACAGACTAAAGAGGAGAGGGATGTGCATGATTGGCAGATCACTTGCTCAGGCAATTGAGTCAATCATGAGATGTCAAGTACCACACCAGATGTTGTTCTTGCACTAGATGCAATAAGTTGACATTGATCCAATTCTGGAGAAACAGTCGGAAGCAGTTTTAGAACATAAGTGGATATTCTAGGGATATGATAACGACAGCCTCATTCGGGAGACAGTTATCATTCCAGGCTTCCAAGGTGACATGGACGACAAGGAGGTTGTCAGAGCTATAGTTTTTCCTTCTGATGAGGGGCGGTATTTTGGACAGGTGGTCCAAGGCAATACTGAGGGAGGCATGGCGCAGGATACTGATTAAGTTCAGTTGACGATACAGTCTAAGAAGTTTGGATTTGGAGTTCATTTATGAGCTAGGTCCCATCAGATATCCAGACACATTCTAAGACAGGTATTGCTCATTTCGGGAGATGGGTTTCTCCGCGAACTTGAGATATAGAGAGACAGAGAAAGAAACATCAAAGCGGATCCACTCACTGAGGTTATTCCTCGAATGCAATAGTTTCACAAGCGAGCTTTGTGAGACCGACTAGTAGAGGAGTTGGGTGTTCGGTATCATACGGGCTGTGGGTATGCGACATCGTAATAATTAGCCTTGAGTGTAAGTGGGAGATTGTTGGAGATAGTGCCCGCAGAGTCAATTATTGGATCACAGGCACGTGATTGCAATGATTGAGGGAGGACCTATCCCAGGAGGACAGTCTTACTCATGATGATAGTATGCTATCTGGTTTATCTTTATCATCGTGTACTGCTTTAGGTGACCTGACAGGTCACTATTGCACATTGATAGAGCCCCTAGGATTCTTGGTTGACCACCAGCAGTATGAGGGCGATCATATACGTGGGAGCTGGTAGTCTATAAGCACATCCTTAAAAGGTCCCTAGTCGTGGGAGTTTCGAGACAGGGCATCGATACTCCAGAGTAGACTAGTGTATACAGTCGAGACCCCGACGTGGGGCGGTGGCCGGTCTCACAAGCCACTGGTGTCAGTTGGTTCACCTAAGATGTATACAGGTGCTCATTGGGTTATGAGTACACCGGACAGGACTCCCCGGGAACATGCTAGTTGGTCTTATACCAGATGTCAGATAGCAGTTCCCTGGTGACATGTGTACAGGTTAGTTCATCGACCTGAGATCGTCATTTGTCTCGTGTGAGTTCCCACTGTGCTATGATTACTACCCTACCACGGCTCAAAGGAGTCGTGCAAACAGGTTTTAGTTGGGTACAGTCCCGAGCCACATGGAGGCAGTGAGCGGATCTGCAGGGGTTCGTCTCTCCCGGTATTGGGGGTGAGGTCGCGCTGTGTCTAGGAGAGCCATTACACAAAGCCCTCGGCCGAGGCAGGAGATTTACTGGTAGGTATTCCAGTAGTATCTCAGGGTGTTCTGGGCTATGCTCCGACACGACTTGTACCGCTTTTGGGGGTCTGACTTTTACCAACCCCCTAGGCCCGCCATGCGATGCTCATAGACGAACGGACCGGACTGTACGGATATTGTCACTGACAGGATCAGTAGGGTGTCAGGATGAGTTCGCTCATCGACGTCCCTTTTGGTCAATAGCTGGTGGCCCGTCACGTATTGGCTTATACCTCTGACGTGCTAGTGGTTAAATCCACAGCCATAGTATTGACGAGTCTTTAGAGTCCACCACACTTTCAGTTACTCAAGTTTCGGGCGAAACGCTGTAGAGGCCGTATGGAGATATGGCAGGGTCCGATCAGATACGTGCGGTATTGCACGGATCAGGATCAGACAGTTTGTACTAGAGGCAGTATGGTTATATCGCAGGGTTCGATCAGATGCGTGCGGTATTGCACGGATCAGGATCGAACGGATATTACTAGCCGGATTTGGTTTAAGCCGGATCCTAGTATAGTACAGTGTAAATTTTGTCTCATTGCATTTGTATTTCGGCCGGAATACAGATGCGGGTGTGTATGCACAGTAGCGGGGTTTTCCTGTAATTTATTACGGGACCAGTTTTCTGGAGTTGCCAGTTTGTTTTCCGTTTCGGCCATTTTCATTTGTATCTTTCAATGGCCGAAGATTGGTGGAGGAGGGCTTATTTGCATTTGTGCAAATAAGCATTTGTGGAAGGGGGTCTTTGCATATTCTTGTGTCATGATGGTTGCACCATCCATTGACCTTGACTTCTTGACTTCTTCATGATGGCTTGACTTTTTGAAGTCATCATGCTTGATGATGGGTTATGATATAGTGGTTGAGTGTTGGATTTTCTTGAGAATAATTTCTTTTGATGATCACATATTTTTCCCTCTTGCATGATGGCCTCACTTGACTTTTCCACTCTCATTCTCACTCTCTCCATTTATGCATGGCCGGCCAATCTCCTTTGGGGGCTGCCCATATTTTTCATGTGTGGGTTTTTCTTCATTTGGCTCTTGAAAAATTCCCACAAGTTCCATCTCCAAATTCCATAGTTCATCCCTCCACCAAAAGGCAACATCCACTACCCCAAAATGAGACATGAGTTCTACACATATTCTACAGCAAATCATGGGTACGTCGACTCTCCAGCTTCGTGCCCGAGTTGCCTCGGTATAGAGGCGGGAGCCCGTAAAAGAAGCAGGCGACGTGGTGCCCTTCCGGCGACGAGGTGGACACCGGAGACTCCGCGGGAGATCGGGACGACGACGGGAAGACCGGAGGATACGGATCACTCGGTATATCTCTCTTCCCCATCTTGTAGATAGCTAGGACTAGTTAATGGCATGATCCGGGTTTTTAGTGCGCGGTGGTGCCGGTTCAAGAAAATTAAAGTTAGCCATCGCTTCCGCATTTGGCCTCGGGATGGAGGCCGGGGCGCCGCCGTGCACTTAGACTATCTCTATAGATCATGATTCCCAATATACGGGAGGCATCACCTAGATCTTTCATTGAGAATCTCTGTGATAAGAAGAGCTTGACTGATTGCAGCATAGGAATATCATTTCCTATCAAGAGTATGTCATCCACGTACAATACGAGGAAGACAACCTTGCTCTCTGCTACCTTCTTATAGATACAAGGTTCATCTATGTTTTTGATGAAGTCAAACTCTTTGACTACTACATCAAAACAGATGTTCCAACTCCGCGATGCTTGCTTTAACCCATAAATGGATTTAAGCAGTTTGCACACCATTCCGCTGCTCTCACTATCTACGAAGCCCTCTAGCTGAGTCATGTACACGCACTCTTCTAAATCACCATTTAGAAAGGCGGTCTTAGCATCCATATTCCAGATTTCTTAGTCATGGTATACAGCAATGGCAAGTAAGATCCGGATGCACTTAAGAATAGCCACTGGAGAAAAGGTTTCGTCATAATCCACACCTAGTCGTTGACGAAAACCCTTTGCTACAAGTCTAGCTTTTAAAGTCTCAACTTTTCCATCTACACCAAATTTCTTTTTAAAAATCCACTTGCTCCCAATGGGTTTTACCGCTTCAGGAGCATTTTCCAAAATCCATACTTTATTGGTGTACATTGATTCCATCTCAGATCGCATTGCATCCAGCCATTTCACAGAGTCACCACTCGTGATGGCCTGCTCGAAACTAGTCGGGTCATCATCTTCCATGATGCAATCCTCGCATCCACCATCATTGAGAAAACCGTAGTATCTCTCAAGCGGATGAAAAACCCTGCTAGATCGGCGGAAAGGCTGGGGTTCGTCGGGTACTACCGAATCCTCTGGTTCCACTAAATCTTCAGTTACAGTTTGTGTTTCTGGAACTTCTTCCAGTTCTACCTCAGAGCCACTAATCTCTTTTGCAAGAAATTCCTTTTCTAAAAAGGTGGCATGTTGAGCAATAAACACTTTTTGTTGTTCACTGTGGTAGAAAAAATATCCATTTGAATGTTTAGGATATCCCACAAACTTACATAGAACTGACCGTGCCTCGAGTTTGTCTGGATTTTGCCTTTTGACATAGGCCAGACAACCCCATATCTTAACTCGTTTAAGACATGGTCTCTTCCCACTCCATATCTCATATGGTGTGGTAGGTACAGATTTAGTTGGAACTTGATTCAATAGGTATGCTGCTGTCTCAAGCGTATACCCCCAGAAGGAAATAGGTAACTCAGCTGTACTCATCATAGAGCGCACCATATCTAATAGGGTGCGATTCCTTCGCTCCGATACACCGTTGTGCTGTGGTGTATAAGGAGGAGTAAGCTGAGAGAGAATCCCATTCTCTTTTAGATAATCTAGGAACTCATTGCTTAAGTATTCTCCTCCTCGATCAGATCGAAGGATCTTAATACTTTTGCCCGTTTGTTTTTCTACTTCGTGTTTATATTCTCTGAATTTCTCAAAAGCTTCAGACTTGTGTTTCATCAGGAACACATGTCCGAATCTAGAGAGATCGTCAGTGAATGTAATGAAGTAGGAAGAACCGTTCCTGGCATGCGTAGACATAGGACCGCATACATCACTATGTATTAGTCCTAAGAGTTCATTAACTCTTTCTCCGTGTCCACTAAACGGAGCTTTGGTCATTTTTCCTTTGAGACATGAATGGCAAGTATTATAAGATGATAATTCGAACAGATTCAAATAACCAGCTTTATGTAACTTAGCCAGTCGTGTCGCATTGATATGACCAAGTCTACAATGCCACAAGAAGGATTCGTTCATTTCTGAACTTTTCCTCTTGTGTGTGTTTTGTATATTGAGGACTGTATTCTGATTTAGAATGAATATGCCATTATGTAACGAGCCTGATGCAATCAACTTTTGATCTAGGAATATGTTCATAACATTATCCTTTACTACAAAATTATATCCTTCTTTACTTAATAAAGAAACTGATATAATGTTGCACATCATGTTCGGTATATAATAGCACTCATTTAAAATCAGTGTATTACGACTTGGCAATACAAGGTGATATTCGCCAACTGCTTTGGCTGCAATACTTGCACCGTTCCCTACTTGAACGGAATGATCACCTTTTCCCAGTTCTCTACCTTTACGTAGCCCATGTAACAATTTACATATATGGGATCCTGATCCGGTATCTAATACCCAGGACATAGGATGAACTGAAAAAAAGTTCTCAATAACTAACACACCTGAAGAAGATGCATCAACATGCATGTTCTTTTGGGCGGCTTGAGAATCTAGATATTCTTCTATTCCCTGTTCAGTCTTATAACTCTTATAAGAAAGAACGGGTCCAACGTTCCCCTGCTCAGTATAATAAGCGGGTTCAGTCAATACATCCATATTATTATCTTGATTATGGCCTGACATGGTCGCTACCTGGAGAGAGAGAGAAGAAAACACTTTAGCGTATGCTCTTGCAAGATTAGATTGGTTATTATCTTATCTAATCAGGATGTCTCCCACTGTTTTTATCAAATCTACCTTCAAACCCTAAAAGGTAAGATTAGCCGGGATTAATTACACCCTACAATTTCGTCAATCTTTTAGCCAGATCAGTGTCGGTACTTTGAGGGAGGTTCCCCGTGCTTTCGCACGGACCTAATTAAAGTAAACCTCGTTTTCCCAGAGGCGTAACCCCGTTAACACTTTTCTAGACACCTACTTGATCGACTAATTGTCCTGTGTAAAAGTCTCCCAGGAGTAACTCTTACTCGCAGTGGGTATCGGGATCCAACTATCTCATAGAAGGTATGCAATCTCATTGCAAATTTCAACACTTGAAATTCCCGATAATATTTTGCCCCTAGTGTGCCATGACCTTGACAGAGGTCAACAAACCATAGTGCACTAGTCAAGTTCAACCCGTCATTTCTTGATTGAATCAAACCCACTCGCACGACCCTTGACAGAGGTCAACAAGGTCGTACGACTACCCTAATCCAATCACATCACATGCTTTACAGATAATTACTAGTTAGCTACCGCACACTACGCCTTGACAGAGGTCAACAAACGCAGCACGAATACTAAATAGTCCTTATCTGAAATGACGGAGGGCCACGACAGGTTTTTCTGAAAACCTATTGCGTAATGAACTTGAAATCGTCGTAGAATCAAGTGAAATTTTGAAATGGAGTGTTTTTGAGGCTTTTCTTAGTTTCGCTAAAGGGGTCACTCCCGGTGAAGGGATCGTCGGCCCTTTCCTCATCGAATAAGGTGCAGGATATATCATATATATCGCTGTACAAAGCAAAACACTAAAAGCATTCAAAAGACAAACCGCGTTTTTGTAGCATCTGCCAGTTTCGCTAAAGAGGTCACTCCCGGTGAAGGGATCTCGGCTCTTTCCCCATCGAATAAGGTGCAGGATATATCATATATATCACTGTGCAAAGCAAAACTGTAGCTACCTTTTTTATAAAGTTTTGATTCTACAACATCTTTAGGTTTCTTTTCTTTCTATTAATCTCATTAATAAAAATCCCATCAGCTTATGCTTCCTAAGCATCACAGATAAATACGACGTACACTTATGCCATCCGCATTCGCCTCGATGTCCCCTCGTGCACCGTTAGGTTAGGTAACTAACGACAGAGCAGGGCAGGGCTAGTGCGGGTGTAAAACATAAGTAACATCTATATAATATATCATATATACTATATACTGTATCCATCACAACATATAAAATGATCACATCACAGATATCGCAGCAGAAACATAGATATAATGTGGGATATACTAGGACGTCCGTATTCAGTACTTAGCCAATAATAGAAAATACGGATTCCACAGTCGCGATGAATAGCCAAGCCCACACCCTGGACTCCTACGACAGCGGCAAGCGACCCTACCAATTCTGGAGTTTAGGAGACCCGGTCTCGACTCCTCGAGATGGCCTCCCACTGAACCCCATAACCCGGTCACCTGTGCTCCCCTCCTTGGGTCCATCCTAATGCGGAAAAGTAAATAATATACAACACTGGTGGCATCAACCTCAACCAGGAAGTGCCCCAAATAAAAGAATATTACATTACAATTGAATTTACATGAATGAAAATATAAAACTCTCATCTCACATAAAACCCCCGGCTATTCAATCGCGACAATCCTGCACATCATATCTCAGCAACACATAATATCACATATCATCAACGTAAGTAAGTATGCATACACCAATCGTCGCCGATGTATAGCAACGAAGACCGGCAATACAACTACATACTACACTTACAGTCACAGAAAAAAAAGTGTAAAACTACAATATTTGGAATCCACAATCACTTTAGACATCATAAATCCGAAATATCACATACTTCGCATTTCATGCCTAACTCTATGAATTCCACATATTGTATCACATTCCAGATAAATAGACAATATTAAACTTTTCGAACAGATAATCAAATACCCAAAATTTCCCAAAGTGCTCAACACTTGAGCGGAGTTCAAATAATCCCAGAATATGTCATAGTAGCAGTGATCCAGCCGTAGAAGGGTCAAGCCAACGCCTCACATGTGGCACGCCGTACTGCCCCAAACCCGAAGGTTCAAAAGGCAGTTCAAGACGGTCACATAATCGAGTTAAGGTTTGTTGTCTTCTAGAGGGTCCACCGCTTAACTTGTACAATTTTTCCGAAACATTTAAACCCAATAAAAATTCAACACTTGAAAGTTTGCCGTTCCGGGATAAAGTGGGTTAATGATATCCGTTAAAATAGTTTAACAGTTTCTAAATATCCAGAAATAATAACGAATTTAAATATTCCGATCGAATCTACGATTACGAAATAAACCCCAGAATACTCAATACTTGAGTCAGATTAAAAATATCCATAAAATAGAAAACACAGAGACAAGAATTACTGTGCTCAAAAGCGTACCTAATACTCTTATACTGCCGCGGAACCGCCGCTAATGGTGGGTAGTTGCCGCGGTTCCGTGGCTATGTAGTCGAATTAGAGGTACGAATTTCACCATAATTCTTGTATTATCCAGCTGTATTTTTTAGGTATTTTTAATTCAGAAAAATCCCAGTTTTTGAAAAATTTCCAGAGAGGGGGTAAATTTGGTCGGTTCGGGTTCGATCGGAGTTTTAACTTCGTAAACACGACGCCTAATGCTCTAGCTAGGCTCTGATACCACTGTAGTGTTCCTAGGCACTCTTGTGAAGGTTCATAAGGCATCAAACATGCCCGGATAAAATTTTAGACGTGCCGAACAACCGAAAGACGGGATCTTTGCTAGATTATTAGGGTTTAGCATGCAAGATGATATCTTTAAAGCTAAGTGTGATGGATTACAACCTTTGTAGTCCGCTCCTTCGCTTCATAAGCTCCGAGTAGTAGTCCCTTCGCCGCGATCCACGATCTCCCGGACTCAAGAGAGGCTCCACGACTCGAACGATCCATGCTAGCTTGAAGTGTTCTGAATCTCCGATGATCTACGTCGAAGTTGCAAAAACCCAAGCTTTCTCACTCTAAAGAGATGAACACCCTAATCTCATGGGCTAGATGAGGTGAGGATGAGGGAGTAGTATTTATGCTTTCTTTTTATTCACTTTCTCACTTGAAATCATCACACAAGAATTAACTAGTAAGCTTTTTTCTTTTAGAACTCAAGAGAGAAGAAGATGATAATGGAAAAGATAATCCTTTTGTGATGAATAGAAAAGAAATCTATATGATTGATATATCAACCATGGTCAAGGATGATAGGCTAAGAGTTTGTAGAGAATAAACTAGGGTTAGGGTTTGGTTAGGTTAGAAATGAGTCATGGAAAAATATCAACCATAATATCTTAACCAAGATAAAAGCAAAGCTTCTAGAATGAACAAGAAGAAGCTAACCCTAATCAAACCCTAATCCCATTTAATCATCCTTAAACATGTTTAATAATAAATCATATCATGTCATAATAATATATATCACATATATATTATATATTTGCAACAAAAGAAAATAATACAATTAACATATATCGCATATATATCAATGTATCATCTAGTGAGAAAATGAAATAATAAAGCGAGCCAATATTAGATAATGTAATACAATATATCATATATATTATTATACATTAAATCATCGAATCAACACTTGATCCAACGATCCGGCTATATCGAATATAACCGGCTAATATATCATGTACCGATTCATCGAATCAACACTTGATCTGATGTCCCGATTCATATCAAAATATCTCGAGAATATAATACGGTATCTCATATCGCCTTATCCTCGGTCCTGCACATATCACATATGTGCCTCTACTCCGTTTCGCCTGAGCCAAGAAACCTCTGTGTAGGACTCTAAAGAATCGTCAATACGCCGGTAGCAGGTGATAATCATATCAAACACCCATAAGCTGCAAGCGGTCAGCTAAACGTAACAGCCACCCAGGTATTGAGCGATCAGAAGATCAACAAGCTAGCCTGTGCGTTCTCCTATGAATCCAATTAGTAACACTCCCGTACAGTCCGGTCTGTTCGTCAGATATGTCACATATCAAGTCTATGGGTGGTATACGTCAGACCCCAGTAACCGATAAGTCGTATCGATGTGAGGCTCATAACAGGTCGAGAAACTACTAGTAACACTTACCAGTAAATCTCTATATCAGCCCTGGCCAGGGACTCCCAGTTATAGCCAATCGAACACAGCACAACATCAACTCCCTATACCGGGAGAGACGAATCCCCTCCTATCGCTCATTGCCTCCATGTGATTCGGGACTGTACCCAAAAGCCACCGTTTTGCACGCCCTCGTGGACGTGGTAAGGTGGAAATCAAAGCACAGTGGGAATCACACAAGTCTCTATGACGATATCGGGTCTACAGACTACCCTGTACCAGTGTCACCGGAGAACTGCCATCTGACGTGTGGTATATCACCAACTGGGAGTTCTCGGCGAGTCCGTCCAGTGTACCCAGTCTCCACTGAGCACCCGTACACCATCCTTGATGTCAAACACCGATGGATATGGGATCATCCATCGCCCATCATATGGGTCAAGATGTGTATACGCTAGTCTACTCTGGTGTATCGATGCCCTGTCTCGATATACCCTCGACTAGGAACAGTTATAGGATGTACTCATCAACTACTATGGCCCCACTAGTATGATCTCATCATAGTCCCAGTAGTCGAGCACAGATCCTAAGGGCTTTATCAACATGTGAGAGAAAGACAGTAAACCAATACAAGTCAACATGATAAGATAAAGTGAAACCAAATAACATACTATCATGACGAGCAAGAAAGTCCTCTCTGTATATATCTAAGCATCCATCATAATATACATCAAATGTACAACAATGGTCTCTAGGGCATATACATAACTAACCCAATTCTACTTTGTAAGTGACATGACAATTACCGATGAAGAATGTGTATGAGTCGGCAAATCTGTGTATGTGTTGTTGGTGATAGTGCCCTCAGAGTGAATTATTGGATCACAGGCACGTGATTGCAATGATTGAGGGAGGACCTATCCCGATAAGACAGTCTTACTCGAGATGATAGTATGCTATCTGGTTTATCTTTATCGTCGTGTACTGCTTTAGGTGACCTGACAGGTCGCTATTACACGTTGATAGAGCCCCTAGGATTCTTGCTTGACAGCCAGCAGTATGAGGGCGATCATATACGTGGGAGTTGGTAGTCTATAGGCACATCCTTAAAAGGTCCCTAGTCGTAGGAGTTTCGAGACTGGGCATCGATACTCCATTAGTAGACTAGTGTATACAGTCGAGACCCCGACGAGGGGCGGTGGCCGGTCTCACAAGCCACTGGTGTCAGTTGGTTCACCTAAGATGTATACAGGTGCTCATTGGGTTATGAGTACACCGGACAGGACTCCCCGGGAACATGCTAGTTGGTCTTATACCAGATGTCAGATAGCAGTTCCCTGGTGACATGTGTACAGGTTAGTTCATCGACCTGAGATCGTCATTTGTCTCGTGTGAGTTCCCACTGTGCTTTGATTACTACCCTACCACGGCTCAAAGGAGTCGTGCAAACAGGTTTTAGTTGGGTACAGTCCCGAGCCACATGGAGGCAGTGAGCGGATCTGCAGGGGTTCGTCTCTCCCGGTATTGGGGGTGAGGTCGCGCTGTGTCTAGGAGAGCCATTACACAAAGCCCTCGGCCGAGGCAGGAGATTTACTGGTAGGTATTCCAGTAGTATCTCAGGGTGTTCTGGGCTACGCTCCGACACGACTTGTACCGCTTTTGGGGGTCTGACTTTTACCAACCCCCTAGGCCCGCCATGCGATGCTCATAGACGAACGGACCGGACTGTACGGATATTGTCACTGACAGGATCAGTAGGGTGTCAGGATGAGTTCGCTCATCGACGTCCCTTTTGGTCAATAGCTGGTGGCCCGTCACGTATTGGCTTATACCTCTGACGTGCTAGTGGTTAAATCCACAGCCATAGTATTGACGAGTCTTTAGAGTCCACCACACTTTCAGTTACTCAAGTTTCGGGCGAAACGCTGTAGAGGCCGTATGGAGATATGGCAGGGTCCGATCAGATACGTGCGGTATTGCACGGATCAGGATCAGACAGTTTGTACTAGAGGCAGTATGGTTATATCGCAGGATTCGATCAGATACGTGCGGTATTGCACGGATCAGGATCGGACGGATATTGCTAGCCGGCTTTGGTTTAAGCCGGATCCTAGTATAGTACAGTGTAGATTTTGTCTCTTTGCATTTGCATCCGGTCGGAATACAGATGCGGGTGTGTATGCACAGTATCGGGGTTTTCCTGTAATTTATTACAGGACCAGTTTTCTGGAGTTGCCAGTTTGCATTCCGTTCCGGCCGGTTTTCCTTTGTTCTTTCCCGGCCGGACTTTTCCGATGGAGGGGGTTATTTGCAAGTTTGTAAATAACATATTGTGGAGGGGTTTCTTGCATATGGATTGATTATGATAGCAACTTTTGATACCATTCTTTTCTAACATCATTTCTTTTGCATTAATGGTGATTAGAATGGATTGGAGTTGATTAGGAGTTGATGTGAGGTTTACTTTGGATGTGGTCACCTCTTTCTTTTCCTACACTCACCTTCCTTCTTGTTTTTGAGTTTTTTCCTCCACCATTTTGTTCAAGAGAATGAGAGGGAGAGTTTCATTTATGATGGTAGCACATATTTCTTCATCTCCTTCTTCTTCTTGTTTTGGAAAAAATGAAAGCACCATTTTTTTCTTAACCTCATTCCTCCATCACCAATGGCAACATAAATCCCAAAAGAGACAATAGATTCTACACAAGCCTACAACACTTCTTGGATGCGTCGGCTAGCCAACTTCGCGCCCGAGTTGCCTCGGTCCAGAGGTGGGAGCCCGTAAAAGAATCCGGCTACGTGGTGCCCTTTCCGACGAGAAGACGACGAATGGTGATTCCGCGGGAGATAAGGACGACGACGAGAAGACCGAAGGACACGGATCGCTCGGTATATCTCTCACCCCATCTCTAGTTAGATAGTATCGGTTAATGGTTACGATCCGGGTTTATTGTCCGCGGTAGCGCCAGTTTAAAAGATAAGAAAATTTTTGATTCCGCATTTTGGCCTCGGATAGACGGCCGGGGCACTGCCGTGGCGCAACATGTGTAACATGCGCATCAACGGTAATTATGCAGGTGTACTAGCAAATGATATCATATAGCATTAAATACCGGCACGTGGTATGTACATCATGAGGGGTAATATCCTACACAACATTAACCATAAATGGGTGTATCTATCTACACAAGAATCATACGGTCACTTTTTAAACGGTACACATCGTCGTTTTGAAAATAGGTATAGTTCAGGTGGCAATCTTTATATCGGCGATCCCGCCTCGTAACATCCGATATGACAATAATCATCGATCATCATCCTCAAATCACTAGCGCGGATCAATCATCCGTTACATCTCATCGCGTACGGTAATCCATCGTACGAGGTCATCAAACAGAATAGGGAATCTATCGACCAACACAATAATGAGGGTACGGATCTAAATTCTTGTACGGCATATTACTCATTATACTCATAAATATATATATACACATATATCTCAAATCACATTTGTATAAACGTCATATCTTATTTATTTCACAACACCTCTATCTCAATCTCGTGGCGTGTTTATCGATCTCGATATCAAATCATACCATTATCAACTCATACTTGTTCTTTTTCAATTCGTACCTATCATGATTCACTTCTCATTTCATATTATCAAGCAATATATCCATTAGCGTCAACTTTATCATAATTACAATTTACTAAAACCTTTATCAAAATTATAATTATCAAACGATCTTTCCTTATCAATGGTTGCGGGGGTGCTATACGCCATCCACCCGACTTCCCCCGTAGATATAAATCTACTCACCTGCTAAACTCCTCTCTTAGCCGAAGTCGATGTTCTTCGTCGTCTCGGAAGTCCACGCGAAGTACCTACAATTCAACACACAATCGCAATGAAATTAAAACCAATCCGGAAACTGATACGACACACGGTTCGCACATAGGTTAAAACATATAGCTTCGCATGCAAAATCACCAAATAACCATCGTCCGTTGACGTATAAACGTCCAACGGCAGAATCTAAACTTAAATCTAAAAACCAAGTTTCAAAAATCGCATAACACGAAATCACCAACTAAGGAAATCTATCCCAGATTTTACCCTAGGTCAAACTAGCAAATTTTGCATATCAGGTTGCTCTAGATATACGATAAGGGATCCACTGTATAAAAATTATCACATTTCACCCCAACTTGGCCGCAAATTGCGGCCCTAGGCAATAAATCTGCGGCCAGATTTGAAGGGACTATGGGCTTGGGTTTCTATGGTAGGTTCCTGGTTGCCTGCTCATCTCTCTGTGTTCGCTAAATAATTTTTAGGGTCTCAAGGTTATAGCAGATCTCAGTATCCCCTCACAAAATCCACAAAATACGATATCGGCCGATTTCAAAGTTCGTATTTTGGTTTCTATTCTCGGGTCTTGGTCCAGAAATCATCATTCGAGTCTAGTAAACACTCACTACACCTCAAATTAACACTTAACAGCAAATTGTAATTTCCCAAAATCACAAAACCTAAATAATTCAAATTCTAAACTAGACTAGGAAATATAAACACGATTTCTAATCTAAACGTGTAAAGATTACCTCATTTGGCAAACTTAGAATTTTCTTGAGTTGCCCAAAATCTTCAAAATCCATACTTGATTGGTTCTAAGGGTTTAGGATAGCTTTGTGCATGTTTTTAATGAAGGGGGCATGAGGTTTTGGAAAAGGAATGGAGATGATGCATTGGAGGTAGTGGAGGTTGAAGAGGACGGAGAAGATGAAGAAATCATTAGAGAAGGAGGGAAAGGGGGCAGCCAAGTCTTCCCTTAAACCCACTCTCTCACTCTAAATATCTTCCCTACACTAACTCTCTCTCACAAATATCTATTTTGTTTTCTTTCACAAAATCCAATGGCATCTAAAACTATTCCATTCACACTCAATCTCTTTCTTTTCTATTCTTTTCTTTGTTTCCATTTTCCTTTCCTTTTTCTTTTCTTAACTCATTCTCTTTCTCATAACTCACAAACACAACATGCACAAGTCACAAACACAAAATAACAATATGCACAAGTCATGAAAAGTGTAAAAATACGAATTTGGCCAAAAATTCCATAAATATTATTAAAATAAATAAATCATTTTAATCTCTGATTAATTTCCAAATATTGGTATTTGCTTATACCATTTTACGAAAAATCCTTATTCGCAAATCAAATAGTTTTCGTGAAATATATTATTTTATTATTAAATTTCCAAAAATAATATTTTATATTTCTGAAATGTTACGGTCTGTCCCCCCTTAAATAAATTCGGTCCCCAAATTTAAAATTTAACTCCCCAAATATTAAAACATTTCAATAATCAGCTCAAATCAACGGGGTTCCGAAGTCACGGAAGTTAATGAAATACCACAGCGCATCATGTGCGCCTGAATACGAGTACGAAACTCAAATCAAACTCCGTTAAGCATCACGCAATCATCGAAGTTAAAATGGAAATACGAATCTCGAATTCCACCACTGGAATCCAAATGCACTATAGTCAAATCATAACACGTATATAGCATGCATCTTTGTAAAACCATTTTAAAAACTGAATGAAACACATGCAAAATCTTTCCCAAATCTCCGTTCTATGCGTAGCTCACGGCACAAGTGGCGGACTGTCACGACCCGAAATTGGCACGTGACGGCCCTTAAACTACGCAACGTCCACAAGTGTAATGCAATCTAAGTATGCCGAAAACCCAGCAATCTAAACCATCAAAAGTAGTAAGTGATTGGAACATTGTTAAAACTTTTGAAAATCTCAAGTACAAATCCTTTAAAGTCCAAATTACTTTCTTAAAAATTTGGGCAGCACTTCCTTTGTAAAACAAGGCCCCAAAAAGGGTACAACATAAATATAAGTAAAAGCATCCCCAAACGGGAGAAAATCCACGCCCAACGGCGGAAAACAACCACCACAACAGATATACGATGCCGTAGCGAAGGAAAAGACGATATAAAGTGAACAACATGAAAATCTCCAAGTCACAAATAATATACAATATCATCCTCAAACTCGTCTCTAAGTCAATACATGAAGTAGTAGATGGAAAGTACTGGATAGAACGAATATACAATAAGCAATATCGAATAACCGCAAAGTCTACCTATAACAAAACTGCACCCAATCAGCCGTAGCGGTATCTGCAGCAAAAGATGATACGATAGATGAAAGCCCTGCCATGACTGCTCTGAGGGACAACCTGTACAACCCTGTGGCACAACGGGGGTGAGTTGCCAACTCGTGAATAGTAAATAACATATGCAGGTAATCGCAAGTATGCACGTACTGCGCTAATCTATCACATGCACGCTGATAGCAATAAACATCAATATATATATGCAACAGTCATGAATGGTAGTCTATCAGGTACTGCTAATACATGAAGCAATGCATATCAAATAAATGCGGAGTACGGAATAAAACATGTCATCCTCACATCGGGCACATAGGCCCCTCACATCGAGCACATAGGCCCCTCACATCGACCATAATATCGGCCCGACCATTGAATCGGCCCACATATCGACCAAAATATCGGCCCGGCCATTGAATTGGCCCACATATATAATGAATAAGTATATTTTCATAGATCATTATGATGATATATTATGTAGGAGTACATATATAACAGCGTCCCATACCACTGATATATATATATATATATATATATATATATATATATATACGATGGGTATACATATATATATCAGCGTCCCATACCACTAATATATATACGCAGAAGTAAAACAATCCAGAAATAATCATATGAAAACCATATTTCAATGCGAAATCCATGAAATATAATATATGCAACATGAAACAGTTATATGAGCATATAAGGAAAAACCGCTATTTAATTGTAACAAGTTATTAAGTATATCATGCGGTTCCAAATTCTCCGAAACCAAACGCAATATCATATAAATGTGAACATGTAGCTATAGCCAGGTATGCGTAACCAAGTCGGTATAGCAAGATATGTGTATCTACCTATCAGTAATGATGTAATACCCTCCAGGTATATATGTAGCTATATCAAGGTATACGGGTGTACATGTAAGTATGTATGCAAGATGTACATGTAGCTATGTCTCATATGTGTATATACCTATCTCTAATGGTACAATACCATATAGGTATATGGGTAGCTAGCATGTAGTCATGGCAAGGTATAAGTGTAATCATGTAGGTATACAGGTATGTTATATGTCATATGCACAATGGAATATGAATCAATGTCTCAATTTCCATAACCAAACAATATTATATATGTATGTGTGTTGTGCGTGTCATGGCAATTATTGACGGTGTGGGTGACATACAATCGGTGCTCATGCAACCTGAACCGTCAATAATTGTGCAGTGTCCAAAGGGTACAAGTCCAAGCACAACAAGTAAAAATATGCAATGAAGTTTTATGCCTATATGTGCAATATAAACATGCGGCTAATATCATATCATATCTAGCCCTGACGCATAACGCCATGCGGGCGATTCCCCTGTAGATGTTAAATCTACTCACCACGATCCTGGCTAAGTAAAGCCAACCACTTACTTTCCCTTCTTCGCAGCGTCTGAAGTCCTCGCCTGCAATCCTATAATTTCACAAACACAACACATAAAGTTAAACATCTTGCGCCGACACAAAGACAACGAAACTCAAGGATAACGCCCACCAGATAAACACACTGTGCACTTAGTGCACAAAACGCGCACGATATCGGCATAACCCTAGCTAGGATGACACAACCACCAAGCCTAGACCCCGATCGTATAGATCTTGCATTCACAACATAATAAATATCGTGGAATCTAATATATATAACGTCGCAATGTCAAAAGAAACCCATGCCTAAATTATCCGAAAATCTAGTAAGCAACTTTTAATCAATTTAGCCCAAATCTACAAGTTTTACCAAAACTAGCAATCACAATCATCACAGTATAGCTTGATTAAACCACTCAAACCGCTACTACAATTTTAATCTCACTTAAATAGGATTTAGTAAAAGTTTAGTTTGCAATTAAGATAATTAGATAATTAGGAAAAAATATCATTTAAAAATCTTGCACTAGGTTAAGTTTTATCCAAGTCTAAACATCACACTTAACCATTAGACTAATCAAAACCTTAACTAGATCTTCACAAACCTTATCTTGAATTTCTAAACATGCAAATAAAAGCTTAATTAAAAATCTAACAAGCTAGCATAATGATTTAAACAACAATAAAAGATTAGTGTTAGGATTTTATACCTCCACTAGATTCAAAAACTTGCAACTAGATTAACAAAACATTCTCCAAAATACTATCCTTCATGAAGATCCATGCAAGACTAAGGCTAAAGATTAATGGGTATTGATTTGTATTTGAGTTTGTGGGATTAATTTATGATTTTAGATGAATTTTTGAAGCTTTAAGAGTGGAAATGGGGTGAAAAATAAAAATGGGGGCAGCAAGGGATGTTCGGTCAATTCATGAAGGCTTTGGAAATGTGTGGAAGAAAACCTAGGTTAAAACACATTAAGCTCACTTACTTTATGCCACCTCAAACCCTTTTTACTTAAAAACTTCATTAACATACAAAATATCTAGATATTTATCCAAGATAATTTGGAACAAAACAAAATGGTTAAATCTAGTGATTAAATTAGGATGGATTTATTTTAGCATAATTAACCCAAACCAAATTGTAACTTTCCACTAATTAAATGCATAATTAACAACTTAAAATAATATTTTAATTAAGGGGAAAAAATTAAAATGAACCAAAATTTTCAAGTGACCACTAAAAACTGCAAACTAGCAATTTTCTAGTTAAACTAGGTGCAGTCAAGTCTGTATTGAAATTTGATCACCTTCAGATTTTTACGAAAAACACTGACTATTTTACCAATTAACGGAAAATTTGCATAACGATTTCTAAAACGTTACACGGACGATCATTTGTAAAGTAATAAATATATACTTATATATGTTTTGCTCAATTTATACGTCCCGCCTTTTTGAAATATCCCAGAAGGTTCTCTTTATAAAATTTCGTGTCACTCGCGGACACGTATTAAATAGAGAGACTATAGCTCCTTTTTGAAAACCTCTTGGTAAACTTTTTATGCATGCAAAAACACTCAGGCACTGTTTTCAGACCAGTCCGGCTCGACTACTATATAACATAGCACCCATCATCAAAACACGATACTCATAAATAAAATCAGCCTCGAAAGGCGTATCCAACATCACGTACGTCTGGTGCGCACGGAAATGAAATCCAATACAAGTGCCATGAATATGAACAAAAGCAAAACTAAGTGCAACTGGTGTGCACGGAAGAATCTGCCCAGTGCAACGGGTGTGCACGACAACAACATCTAGTGCATCTATAGTGCACGAAAATCTCAATCCAGTGCAACTAACATGCACAAATGAAAATCCCAATCGAGTGCATCTGGTGTTCACAAAATCACATCTCATATCATGCGCCCAACATGCGTAAGAATCCAAATCAAGTGCATCCGACATGCACGAATAAAATCTAAGTCAAGTGCATCCAACATGCTCGAATAAAATCTCAGTCAAGTGCATCTGACATGCACGAATAAAAGTTTCCATCAAGTGCACCCGGTGTGCACAAAATCACATATCCTGCACCCAACATGTTCGAAAATCTAAATCAAGTGCGTCTGGTCCGTATAAAACATCTAGTGCAATAGTGTGCACAATAACGAACGTCAAGTACAAACGCGCAAAAAACATAAATCTGGTGAAACAAATGCTCAAAGAAATAAATCGGGTGCAACCAATGTACGAAGCACTAATCTGGTGCAACCAAAGCACAAAATATAAATCTAGTGCAACAAATGCATAAAATACAATTCTGGTGCATCAAGTGCACGAAATACAAATCCGGTGCATCCAGTGCACGAAATACCAATCCAGTGCAACAAATGCACGGAAACTCATCAATAACTCAAATGCGTATAAAAAGCAACACCGAGTGTACCAAGGTGTATAAAATCATAAACGTGTGCAACTGCCTGCATAAAATCCATCCCAATGCACTACAAGCACATATAAGCTATACCGAGTGCATAAGTAAAGGAAAGTGCATACAACATGCACGAAACCAAATCAACATCCACAAAACCATAAATACGTGCAACGAAAGCACAAATCGATACCAAATGTAGCGGTGTATAAAATATAAATCATGTGCAATAACTATGCACAAAAATGTAAATCTTCAGTAGGTGTAGCCATGGTGCACAAAACATAAATCATCGAAACTCAAGTCGAAGCGAAAAAATGTGATACTCGGATCACGAAACATAAATCGCAACAACTGACATTGAGGTACACCTCCTACAATGTCGAAAAATATGTCGGTGCGCCCAAACTGGCAGAGCAAGATCATCTACTTGCTTTCTGCTCACGGTTTGGCATCTCCGTTCTCTGGGTTCCTCGTTCTTCTCTGGATTACCAATATTGCAATCCTTTTGCTCGTCGTCCCGGTCAGGTGTACTAACGGAACAGTCCCGCTCTAGAACTCATCTGATCACCGTTTGGACAATCAACATGGCCACTCGCAACGGCACTATACTGACGGCGGCATCTGGCCCTCTGAATACGCACGATATAATTGATCCTGGGTGAAAGTTTCTATCGCTGCGGTGTCCTGGAAAGAACCTGCTCATGGCTTCTT
The DNA here is from genome assembly GCA_030015575.1 of Agapanthus africanus. Classification (NCBI taxonomy): domain Eukaryota; kingdom Viridiplantae; phylum Streptophyta; class Magnoliopsida; order Asparagales; family Amaryllidaceae; genus Agapanthus; species Agapanthus africanus. Next base: position 125,155,821 of record JASDDO010000031.1, read on the forward strand.
CCGATCTCACCTATGCCGAACTATACGAAGGTTGGCACATTTGCATAACTCTTTTCTCATAATCGGACAGATGTATCCTCAGCACGGCTTTCCTCTGAAATTTGGTTGTATCTAACACCTCTGCACACATATCAATCCTTTGGGATCAACGGAGAGTAACGACCGCTCGTTAACATCTCGCACGAACCTCTTGTTCCGCTCGTCTTGTTTATCACAGAAAACTGAATTTAATACCTCTCATTCATTATCTATTTTTTGTATATATCGGTACAATTAACCAGTTCCTGCTCAGTAATACAGATTACAGGTATCCGTGACAAAATACTGGAAATACACTTAAAATCACGGATATATCATTTGCGAGCCGACACTGCAACCGGAACTGCAAACCGATATCCCAAGAGTTATTTTGCAAACAAATAAAGTGTACACATTTTGGTCCAACACGTTGCATGTGTGAACACAACTCTTAGAGCATGGACCATGGATGGGGCAGCTATGAATCATGGCAAGTGGGCATGAGAAGTGATGTGCATTTATTATGCATTCAATGCATAAAGTGTTGATGTGATTCACAGCTACAAGTTTCCCTCCAAACCCTGAGTGCATCCAAAGCCTTTACTGAGAAAACAAACTGCACCAGAGTGATGTGGGAGACAACAATAGTCAACACACCAAGCACGAAACCATGTGCTCGGAATATGGCCGAGCACATACTTGCCAAAACCGAGCAGGCAGGCCCTCTTAGCCCCAAATTCCCCCAGTTTCTCACAGTCCCTCCCTTGTTGCCACGCCATCTCATTTTTATTGTTTGTTTAATTTTCTTTTGAGCATATAAATACAGAACCAGTGAGCAAGAGAGAGGGGTCTAACTTTTGTTAAACATTTCATACACTTTGTAACTACTTTTGTTTTCTTTTTGGTTCTCTTGTACATAGCTTATCTTTCCCTTGAGTTCATGGTCATCTCTTGATCTTGCAACCTCTTTAGTGAACTTGCAAGTTTAATATTTGGCTATTGATCTCAAGGTTGTATCTTGGACATAATAAAGATATCATTTTGCACACTTGGTTCCTAATTATTCATGCTCTTTTCATTCTTGCTAATTGTTAGTTATACGTATGCCCAAGAGGCCATTACTGTACATACGATGTATGTTGTAGTGGATGCTTGGACATATATAGGGAGGACTTTCTTGCTCGACATGATAGTATGCTATCTGGTTACACTTTATCTTAACATGTACTCTGATTGTCTCTATGTTACATGTTGATAAAACCCTTAGGATGAGTTCTTGACTACCAGGACTGTGATGCGGATCATACTAGTGGGGACAGAGTAGTCGCTGAGTACATCCTTCAAATGTTCCTAGTCGTGGGAGTACCGAGACAGGGCATCGATACTCCAGAGTAGACTAGCGTATGCACTTCTTGACCTATATGATGGGCGATGGATGATCCCATATCCATTGGTGTTTGACATCAGAGAAGTTATACGGGTGCTCAGTGCAGACTGGGTACACTGGACGGACTCGCCGAGAACTACCAGATGGTATTATACCTCACGTCAGATGGCAGTTCTCACGTGACACTGGTACAGGTTAGTCTGTAGACCCGAGATCGTCATAGAGTCTTGTGTGATTCCCACTGTACTTTGATTTCCATCATACCACGTCCGAGAGGGCATGGAAAACGGTGGCTTTTGGGTACAGTCCCGAATCACAAGGAGGCAATGAGCGATTGGAGGGGTTTTGCCTCTCCCGGTATAGGGAGTTGATGTTGCGCTGTGTTCGATTGGCTATAAGAAGAAATCCCTGGCCAGGGTTGCTGAGATTTTCTGGTAAGTGTTATCAGTAGTTTCTTGAATTTTTATAGACCTCATATCGACACGACTTATCAAGCTATTGGGGTCTGACGTTTACCACCCCTAGGCGAGATGTGCGACATATCAGGCGAAGAGACCGGACTGTATGTGAGTGTTACTGATTGGATTCGCAGGAGAAAGTACAGGCTTGCTTGTTGATCTTTTGATCGCTCAATACCTGGGTGGCTGATACGTTTAGCTGACCGCTTGCAGCTTATGGGTGTTTGATATGATCCTCACCTACTGCCGGCGTATTAACGATTCTTTAGAGTCCTACACAGAGATTTCCTGGCTCAGGCAAAACGGAGTAGGAGCACATATGTGATATGTGCGGGACCGAGAACAATACGTGTATGTGATACCTGTAGGGTTACTAGGCAATCTCACAAGGGTCTATAAGGCATCAACCATGCCCGAATAAAAATTTAGACGTGCCGAACAACCCTAACCAAGATCTTTAAACTAAAGATTAGGCGAAACAAAGCATGTTAAAAACTTTAACATCTAAGAGTTTGGGATTACAGCCTTTGTAGTCCGGTCCTTCACTTCTAAAGCTCCGTGTTGAGGTCCCTTCGCTGCGATCATCGATTTCCCGGACTCTAGAGAGGCTCCACGAAGAGAAAGATGCAAGCTTGGTTCCGATCTTCGATAACTTAGATGATCTACCTTGAAGTTTCTATAACACAAGCTCTCACTCACTAAATGAAGTGAACACCCTAATCTAATTGGTAAGAATAGATTAGGATGATGAAGTAGGAATTTAGCTCTCATTTGTTTTCTTAATCTCACTCATTTTCATCACCTCATAAAAATCTAGAAAGCTTTTTCATGAAAGAAGAAGGAAGAAGAAGAAGAACCATTCTCTTTTGTGATGAATAATGAATCCATGTGAGGTTAGAAATGCAACCATGGGTTAAGTATGATAACTTAACCCATATAGAGAATGAACCATGGTGAAGGTTTGGGTTGGGTTAATAAATATCATAACAAAATATCTTAAGAAAATATCTTTGCAAAAACAAAACAAAAAGCTTCTAGAAGCTTCTAGAAAAAATAACTCAAATCAAACCTTAATCATGTTTAATATCCACTAATCACGTTGCATTAATAACCACAACATGTTACAATATTATATATCACATATACAATATTTATTGTAACAAAATAAAATAATACAATTAACATATATCACACATATATCAATGTATTACCCGAGTGAGAAAAAGAATCTTTTAGTGAGCTTATATTAGTTAATGTAATTTAATATATCAAATATATAATTATACATTAAATTATCGAATCAACACTTGATCCGATAATCCGGCTATTTCACAAATAACCGACTAATATAATCTGTATCAGTTCATCGAATCAACACTTGATCCGATGACCCGGCTATATCACATAAACCCGGCCGATATCTCATATCGCGAGAATCTAATACGGTATTATATACACGTATTGTTCTCGGTCCCGCACATATCATATATGTGCTCCTACTCCGTTTTTCCTGAGTCAAGAAACCTTTGTGTAGGACTCTAAAGAATCGTCAACACGCCGGCAGTAGGTGTTGATCATATCAAACACCCACAAGCTGCAAGCGGTCAGCTAAACGTAACAGCCACCCAGGTATTGAGCGATCAGAAAATCAACAAGCAAGCATGTACATTCTCCTGCGAATCCAATCAGTAACACTCCCGTACAGTTTGGTCTCTTCGTCTGATATGGCGCATATCTCGCCTAGGGGTGGTAAACGTCAGACCCCAGTAGCTTGATAAGTCGTGTCAATATGAGGTATTTAACAGTTCGAGAAACTACTGATAACACTTACCAGTAAATCTCAGCAACCCTAGCCAGGGATTTCCAGTTATAGCCAATCGAACACAGCACAACATCAACTCCCTATACCGGGAGAGACGAATCCCCTCTTATTGCTCATTGCCTCCATGTGATTCGGGACTGTACCCAAAAGCCACCGTTTTCCATGCCCTCTCGGACGTGGTATGATGGAAATCAAAGCACAGTGGGAATCACACAAGACTCTATGACGATCTCGGGTCTACAGACTAACCTGTACTAGTGTCACCAGAGAACTGCCATCTGACGTGAGGTTAATACCATCTGGGAGTTCTCGGCGAGTCCTTCCAGTGTACCCAGTGTCCACTGAGCACCCGTATACCTTCTCTGATGTCAAACACCAATGGATATGAGATCATCCATCGCCCATCATATGGGTCAAGAAGCACATACACTAGTCTACTCTGGAGTATCGATGCCCTGTCTCGGTACTTCCACGACTAGGAACATTTGAAAGATGTACTTGGTGGCTACACTGTCCCCACTAGTATGATCTGCATCATCGTCTTGGTAGTCAAGTACTCATCCTAAGGGCTTTATCAACATGTGACATAGAGACAATCGGAGTACATGTTAAGATAAAGAGCAACAAGATAGCGTACTATCATGTCGAGCAAGAAAGTCCTCCCTATATATGTCCAAGCATCCACTACAATATACATCGTATGTACAGTAATGGCCTCTAGGGTATACATATAACTAACAATCTCCCACTTGCACTAGGGCCATCTGTTGTAGTATCTCATACCCAACAATCAGCTGTGGTTGAAGTATCTCATACTCAACCATCCCATAAAAGTCTCTACTGGGAAATAGGCCTTTGTGAATGGATCCGCGCTGTTGTCCTCTGTGTCTACTCTCCTAACCTTGATCTCCCTAGAGATCAACCATCTCCATTCTCAGGTGATACTGCCTAAGAATTATATCTGGATTTCAGATGGGACGGGGGTTCCTTGGCATAAGCCACAACTCCATTGTCACACAATGGTAGGAACGAAGTTCATCTCATGAACTTATATATATCCAGACTGCCTCTTTGGTAGAATCCTTGGTAACGACGTATCTTGCCTTTAATCGTCTAGTAAGTCACGGTATCTAGCTTGGAACTCTTCCAACATACCGTCCCTCTACTGAGGGTAAAGACAATGCCTGCGACTGACATTCAGTCGTCCTTATCAGCCCGGAACCTTTCCAGTGATTATCCCCAGGATCGATTAATACTATCTCACTACAACTAGTGAGAATCCTAACGTCCAATTAGATCTATCCTATAGATCCTTAACCCAGGATTTAGGAGGTATCATCTTGATCCTATATAGAGAATCTTTGTGATAAGAGGAGATTGACCGAGCGTAGCATAGGATACTCCTTCCCTATCAAGAGTATGTCATCCACGTACTCTACGAGGATCACCACCATACTCTCTACTACCTTATTGTATATACAAGGTTCATCTACCATTTTGATGAAGTCAAACTCTTTGACTACCATATCAAAACAGACGTTCCAACTCCGCGATGCCTGATTTATCACATAAAACATCTTGCACACGTTTCTGCTGCTCCCACTGTCTACAAAGCCCTCTGGCTGTGTACTTATAGACGCTCTCTTCCAAAACATCATTTAGAAAAGCAGTCATGACACCCAACCGCCAGATATCGTAGTCATGGTATGTAGCCGTGGCAAGTCGGATTTGGATGGACTTTAAGCATAGCTTTGAAAGTCTCAACTTTTCCATGTATACCAAGTAATCTTCCCAAGATATACTTTCTCCTGATGGGGATTTAACCCTTCAGATAAAGCAACCAAAGTCCATACTTTGTTGGTGTATAAGGATTCCATCTCAGATCGTTAAGCATCCAGCCATTCTTATAGAGTCCCACTCCTGATGGCCTGCTCGAAACTAGTTGGGTCATCATCTCATGATGCAATCTTCGCTCCCACTGTCATAGAGAAAACTGAAGTATCTCTCACGTGGGTGAGGAACCCTACTAGATCTGTGGAGAGGCTGAGGCTCGTTGGAAACTATTGAATTCTTTGGTTCTACCAAATCATCAGCTGCAGTTTGTATAGCTGGAACTCTTTCCAGTTCTACCTCATGACCAATAATTTCTTCACAAGAAATTCCCTTTCACAAAGGTGGCATGCTGAGAAACAAAACATCTTTTGTTCCTCGGTTAGGTAGAAGATATGCCCTTTCGTATGCTTGGGATATCCAAAAAACTTCCACAGATCTGACTTTGCCTCGAGCTTTCCCGGATTTTGCTTTTGACATAGGCCGGACAACCCCAAATCTTAACATCTTTAAGAGATGGGTTCTTCCCATACCATATCACATATGGAGTGGTAGACATTTGATTTGGTTGGAACCCTATTCAATAGGTATGCAACTTCTCAAGTGCATAACCCCAAAAGAAAATAGGCAACTCAGTAGTACTCATCATAGAGCACACCATATCACATAGGGTGCGATTGCTCCGCCCTGATACACCGACGTGCTGTGGTGTATTCGGAGGAGTAATGCTGAGAGAGAATCTCATTCTCCTTTAGAATAGTCCAGGAATTCCGTGCTTAAGTATTCTCCTCCTTGATCACATCAAAGGACATAATACTTATACCCAGTTTTTGGTTCTCTACTTCTTGCTTATATTCTGTGATTATCTCAAAAGTTTCGGACTTGTGTTTCAACAGGAACATTTGTCTGAATCTTGAGAGTTCATCAGTGAATGTAATGAAGTACAAAGAACCGGTCCTGGCATGTGTAGACAGGGGACCTTCATACATCAGCATGTATCAATCCCAAGAATTCACTAACTCTTTCTCTGTTTCTAATAAACGGAGCTGTGGTCATCTTATCTCTGTGACATGACTGGCAAGTTTTACAAGATGTAAATCCAAACTAATTTAAATATGCATCTTTATGTAACTTCAGCTAGTCGGGTCGTATTGATATGACCTAGTCTATAATGCCTCAAGAAGGATTCGTTCATTTCAGAACTCTTCCTCTTGTGTGTGTTCTGTACGTTAAGAACTGTGGTTTGATTTAAAACGTCTATGCTTTTAGATAACGTGCCTGAACCGATCAACTCTTGATATAGGAAATGTTCAAAACATTATCCAACAATACAAAAGTATATCCTTCTTTACTTATAAAGAGACTGATATGATGTTGTATATCAGGTTCGGTATCTAATAACATTCGTTCTAAATCAATGTATTCCGGTAATACAGGGTGAAAACTACCAACAGTCTTGGCTGTAACACTTGCACTGTTTCAATCTGATGAAACTTATCACCCGTTCTAAGTTCTCTACCTATCTGTAGCCTATGTAACAAAATACATATATGGGATCCTGATCCGGTATCAAATACCCAGGACGTAAAGGATATTGAGAAACAGTTCTGTGTAATGAACACACACGAAGAAGATGCATCAGCATGCACGTTCTTCGTCTGGGTGGCACGGGAATTCTGGTAATCCCCTATTTCCTACTTTCTCTTATAACAATTATAAGTTAGAGCGGGACCAACGTTCCCCAGCTCAGTATAACAAGCGGGTTCGGTCAATACATCCGTATTATTATCTTGATTAAGGCGTGACATGGTCGCTACCTGGAGAGAGAGAGAGAAGAAAACACTCAGCGTATGCTCTTGCAAGATTATATTGGTTATTAATATACCTAATCAGGATGTCTCCCACTGTTTTAGTCAAATCTTCCTTCAAACCCTAAAAGGAAAGACTAGCTGGGATTAATTACACGCTACAAGTTCGCCAATCTTTCAGCCAGGCCAGTGCTGGTACTTTGAGGGAGGTTCCCCGTGCTTTCGCACGGACCTAATTAAAGTAAACCTCGTTTTCCCTAGGGGCGTAACCCCGTTAACACCTTTCTAGACACCTACTTGATCGGCTAATTGTAATGTGTAAAACTCTCCCAGGAGTAACTCTTACTCGCAGCGGGTATTGGGATCCAACTATCTCATAGAAGGTATGCAATCTCATTGCAAATTTCAACACATGAAATTCCTGATAATATTTTTCCCCAAGCGATCTATGACATTGACTAAGTAAACAAACCATAGACCGCAAGTAAAGTTCAACCCGTCATTTCCCGATTGAATTAAAACCACCCGCACGACCCTTGACAAAGTCAACAAGGCCGCACGACTACCTTAATTCAATCGCATCATATGCTTTGCAGATAAGCACTAATCAGCTACCGCACACTATGCCTTGACTAAGTCAACAAACGCAACACGAATACTAAAGACTATTTATCTAAAACGACGGAGGGCTACGGCAGTTTTTTAAGAAAACCCTTTGCGTAATGAACTTTATATCGTTGTAGAATCAAGTGATTTTAATTGGAATGTTTTTGAGGCCTTTTCTAGTTTTGCTAAAGAGGTCACACCCGATGAGGGAACGTCGGCTCTTTCCTCATCGAATAAGGTGCAGGATATTTCATAAATACCACTATGCAAAGCAAAAACTATAGAAGCAATCAAAAGGCAAACCGAGTATGCAGCATCTACTAGTTTCACTAAAGAGGTCACTCCCGGTGAAGGGATCTCGGCTCTTTCCTTATCGAATAAGATGCTGGATGTTCTACAAGGAACACCGCTATGCAAAGCAAGAACTAGAGCAACCAGTTTTTAAATAAGTTTCTACAACATCTTTAGGTTTCTTTTAGTTTCATTAATCTCATTAATGAAGTCCTATTTTAATATGCTTCACAAGCATCACATTTGAAACGAAATCTGCAATATAACATATATCTCATATATATAATATAAACATTCGTCTCTGGCAGTAATATGATCTCATCACAGAACATTGCAGCAGAAAAAACATATATGAAATATTGGATATACAAGGATGTCTGTATTTTAGTACGAGCCTGTATAAAACAGGGATTCCACGGTCGCGATGAATAGCCAAACCCACATCCCTAGACCCCTACGAGACCCGGTCTCGACTCCTCGAGATGGTCTCCCACTGGACCCTATAACCCGGTTGCTTATGCTCCCCGCCTTGGGTCTACCTAATGCGGAAAAGTAAATAATATACAATGGTGACATCATCCTCAGCCCGGAAGTGCCCTAATAAAAGAATATTATATACAAATGAATTTTACATGAATGAAAAAAAAACTCCCATCTCACATAAAACCCCCGGCTATTCAAAATGCGACGATCCAATATAACACATCACAACAACACAAAATATCACATATCATCAACGTAAGTAAATATGCGTATTCCAATTGTCGTTGATGTATAGCAACGAAACCGGCGATACACCACATATTACACTTACGGTCGCAGAAAAGAAAGTGTAAAACTACAACAGTTGGAATCCGCAACCTCCTTAGACATTTCATGCCTAACCAAATGAATTCCTTAGATATCGCATGCCTAACAATTATAAACCCCGCATTTTAGTCTCGATCTCGAAAACAGTCACGACCCGAAATATTAGCTCGTGACCAGCACTTGAATCACGCAACGTCTAAAGGCGTAACGGAATTCAAGTAAGCTGAAACCCAGAAATCTAAACCTTGTAAGAAAAATAAAGGAGGTGAGGTTTTGAAATAAGAGTATAATGAACTCAAGTTTACTTAATGCAAAGAAAAGAAACATGAATAATGCAAATGAAATTTACTAGTTTGAAAACATGTTTCGTCTTTTAAAAATTTTGGCAGCACCTCCTTTGTATTTTTTTGATCCAAAACCACAAATACATAATAAGAATAATGGCATCCCCAAGCGGGAGCTAGCACTTTGCCAAACGGCGGATCACAACCACGCAATACTGTATAAATAAGTATACGACGCCCAACGGCGAAGTTCACCACAAAAAGACAGAGAAAAGAGCAAGATATAACCCCAAAGGGAAAATAAAACCCATCGCTCAAATCTCGCAACTACAAGTCTCACTAAGTCTCATTACTTATACAATTACAACTTTTGATTGATTGATGGAGTTAACTAGATACAATATGAAATACAATACAAGAGTGGGTACGATACAATGTCCCACCTACCAATGCAAAACACCCGAATGAAACTGTGTGCCAGCGAAGCCGCTACTGATCCAAGCGGTAAACCTGCAAGAACTGTGGCACAACGGGGGTGAGTTGCCAACTCGTGAATAGAAATATATCTACAAGTAGAAATTGAATAAACAACGACTCCTAGGTCAACTATATCATAAGGTAATACTATGATGTCTAGGGTGACCGGGTCGTATATGTGCCAACAAGATAGTCACTACCTAAGTACATGCGGATAACATCCAATAATAAAAATCAATGCATGTATATGGATCTCGTCCAACCATATCAAGGTATGTATGCATGTGGATCTCGTCCACCCAAAATCAATGTCTGTATGCACGTAAATATCATAACGGAGTGTGCATGAAAGTATGAGGATATATAGATCAACGGTGTCCCTCCCGACACGTCAAAATCATGGAACCTGAGTGCCTAGCATCGACACTCGAAAACATCATGAAAACCGTGCCCAGCATCGGCATGTAAATCCTCATATATCGAGCTCCGTCAGTCCAGATCGGCCCACGGGCTCCGTTTGTCCGGGTCAGCCCATATCATCTCTCGACTCCGGTCGGTATCCTCCGAGTCCAAATACTATCACCGGTAGGTAGTAGTCTCTCTGCCAGGCTCACCGTCTACTACACAGCGATCCGTTCTCGCCCAGGGGTACCATACCGGGCCGACTATGTACCCGCAATCAGCCTCTTCCACCTCCTCGAATCGGGTTTCACATGTCGCTCTCAGAACCGAGAAAACACATGGTGGACGCACTGAAATATCATATCAAGAGAAACCTGGTTTTTAAAACAACATATAATCTCTTTTGAAATATCCACGGTTCTCAAATCCAGAAATCTCATGAAAACAACATATCTCAATGCGTAAAATAATAAAGCATGATGTATGCGACATGTAAAAAGAAATGCGAGCATATCCGTGTATCATGCAATATGGAATAGTCATATGACATATTAAGGGGAAAACCGCTCTTTTAAAATGATTCCAGTTTTTAAAATATAACTTGTGGTTCCCAATTTTCCAATAAAACCAATTATCTATATAGGTATAATATGAATATGCGCAAGTATAGATGTACCATGTATGTGTGCACAAATATGAATATACAATGTGTATGTGCATAAGTATGGGTGTATCAAGGTATATGTACACCAATATGGATATACGAATGTGTATATCCGCAAGTATGAATGTATCTATGTATATGTGCACGAATATGGATATACAAATGTGTATATCCGCAAGTATGAATGTATCTATGTATATGTGCACGAATATGGATATACAAATGTGTATATCCGCAAGTATGAATGTATCTATGTATATGTGCACGAATATGGATATACAAATGTGTATATCCGCAAGTATGAATGTATCTATGTATATATCATGATGCGGCAAACCTACTGTTTAGTGACATGACAATTATCGATGATGAAGTGTGTGAGCCGGCAAATACGTGTACGTGTAACATACGCATCATCGATAATGGTGCAGGTGTACTATCACAGGTATATGCGATGCAATAATAATATCATGAATGCAGCAAGTAAATCATCAGCTAACAGCTATAAGGTATACATAACAATCATATGTCCGAGTCGGTGAATCTATCAATCGGCATCTAGCCCAATAACACCGCGTACAGTATAATCCATCGTACGGAAAGCTCTAGTCAAGGGTAAGGATCAACCATCAAGTCAAACTCATCACGCACGGAATATCATCGTGTGGCGGCATTGTACTAAAAGGGATCCTATCATCCTATACGACAAATGAGGGTACAACCTAATATCGCATACAGCCTATCATCCATGATTCACAACATTCTATTTATATATATATATATATATATAAATAACCCTATATACCTATGTCCCAGGTCGCATCTGCAATAATCTTATATCAGGGAACCGGCAGGGTATAAATCATTTCGATCGACTCGCATCCGTATACCATCATATCATATCATCATCTCATCATATCATCAAATTCGTCTTGTATTCTTTCATCGCATTTATTTCTCATATCATGTCTAGTTTACATAAACATGCCATCTCTACTAAGTATAAGTATCTAATCTAGCAACCACACCCGAACCATACAATCAGATTTTTAAAGAAGTGAATCATAGTTTTGAAAACAAGGGTTACGGTGTTTTTAAGGAAAAGATATGATTTGAAAATCCGTAACATTCCTCAAGTTATACATTTAAAAGATACATACGATTCATTGGTTTAGAAAAAGGTATGGTTCAGATGACGCATCTACATCGACTATCTAGTCCTACAGAACCCTAAGCGGTAATATCGCTAAACGTTATCCTAGTGTAGTAGTAGCAGCATATCACACTTAACTATCCTCTAGTTTCTAATATGACTACATAGCTATCTATATTCTAACCCTAGTTTCCTAATCTAGGTTTCCTAACCATACTCTATAAATCGGTTTTCCATCAGAAGTTTGCGGGGGTGCTATACGCCATCCACCCGACTTCCCCGGTAGATATAGATATACTCACCTTGCTTCTTGCTTGCCGAAGTCGATGACGCCACGCTCCATCGCCTCAAAATCCACGCGAAGGTACCTACAATAATCAACAATCGCAATACTTTTTAAAATCGAGACAGAAAACCGATATGGCGCACGGTGTGCTCATAGGTTGAAACCTATGGCCTAAACGTGCAAATTAATCAAACAATCCCTGTTGTCGATGTACGAACACCCGAAAAACAAATACAAATCCAAATATCAAGAAAGTGCATTTTAAAATACGGAAAACATAGCCTAAAACATACCAAAATGCTTCCAGATTTTCCCCAGGTGACAATTAGCCAAAACTGCACTTAGGAGGGGTCTAATTTAGTGCAAAAAGAGCCATGGGCCAAATCTGAACCAAATCCATCCTACTTTGGCCGCAAATTGCGGCCAGAATGATTAAATATGCGGCCTGGGCTTGGAGATAGGGGCTCGGGTCTCAGTGGTAACTTCTTAGGTGCCTGCACGACTCCTAGTAATCCCAAAATTAATTCTAGTGTCCCCGGGTTGCTCCAGATTCCAGAATACCTTCACAGATCACACATTTATCCGATGTCGGGTTTCTAAATCCGTGTTTTGGGGTTTCTAAGGTCTGGTCTAGGTCACTAAAAAGCACATAAGTTTAGTTAACAGCTACTAGGCATCACCCAATTCAAACAAACACTCAAACATTCACTAGTGTTTCTCAATGTCCACTAATCTTCATAAAACGACATCTAAACATGATATCTCACAAAACTATTCTAAAGGGAAGAAATTATACCCCATAAATCACCCATGAATCCCCCAAGATCATCAAAACTGAATTTTTCTTGGACCCATGTATAGAGGTTGAAGAGGGGATTAATTTTTGTGAAAGGTGTGTGGGGTTTTGAGGATTTATTGGAGGTAGATCTAGGGTTCTTTGAGGAGGGTTGTGGGGATGAAAAGATGAGGAAGGAGATGAAAAATGGTGGGGATATGAGATGAGGAAGCAGCCCCCCTCTCTCTAATACTCACTTTCTCTTCTCTCTCCAAAGTACCCTAACCACTCATTATGTCTCCGTTGACTTTTCCTTTAATCAATTCTCTTTTCTCTACACCAAAAACCATAATATAAAGCCCAAATGAAATGAAGCATGTAACAAAATGAAACATGACATGGTGCACTAACCATGGAAACTGTAAAAACGCGGATTTGGTATAATCGCGATTAGCAGTGCACTAATCGGGTTTTTATCAAAACTGCACAGAATAAATTTTAAAAATGCCAAATCCTTTAATTATATATTTAAATGAATAAATTATTTTAATTTCTATTTATTTCACAATTATTGGTATATATTTATACCCTTTTTCGAAAACCCCAATTTCGCAAATCGGCTGTTTTCGGGAAAAATATTTTTTTAATATTAAATTCCCAAAAATAATATTTTATATTTTCTGAAATGTTACAATCTTCCCCCTTAAATAAATTCGGTCCCCGAATTTAAATTTAAACCCCCAAAATCTAAAACATTTCAATAACCGGCTCAAAACAACGGGGCTCCAAAGTCATGGAAAACGTAGAAACAACACAACACGTCGAGTCAAGTGCGCATGAAAATGAGTAAAAACCCAAAATCGAACTCTGTCAAGCGTCACGCAAATCATCGGATTGTACGCATATCCTCTGAGTCACAATAGAGATGCAGATCTCGAAATTCACTACTGAAATCCAATATACACTAGTCAAATACTATAATACGTGTATAGTACGCATCTTTGAAAACTCCAAAATCTGAATAAAACACATGAAAAATCTTTTATAAATCGCCGCGGGAATGCGTAACTCCCTGCATAACTGACGGACGCTCATTTTAAAATAATAATATATGTCCATATATGTTTTCTTAAATACACGTTCCGTCGCTTTTCTAAATATCCCAAAAGGTTTTCGTTTATAAACGTTCGTGTCGCTCACGGTGTAGGGTTCCTAGGCACTCTAGTGAGGTCTCACAAGGCATCAACTATGCCAATTTACAAAATTCTAGGTGCCGAGAGACCCGACTACGGATCGTTGGCTAGATTTCTAGGCGAAACTATAAACTAGTTAACACTTAACTATGAGAATACGGATATACAACCTTTGTAGATCCGGTGCTCCACCTCCACGGCTCCGCAATGAAGTCTCCTCGCTGTCCAAGACGGATCCCGGGCTCTAGCTTCGGCTTCATCGGAGAATGGACGGGCTAGGTCATCGACGACGTGCCGAAGATGATCTACGTCGAAGCATCACTAGATCAAGCTCTACCTTCACCGAGCCATGAAAACTTGTGAAGGAAACACACTCTACTACTTGGCAAGAGGTAGATGATGAAGAAATAGGAAGTGGGTAGACTTTAGATTTGGATTTCTCACTCTTTTTCTCACTTTGCCATTAAAGCTTTCAAGCTTTTTCTTGAAGTGAAGAAGAAGAAGAAGATGAAGAATATCATAAGTTAATTAAAATAGATAATAAAAATGAACACTTATCATAATCTTAACCTTAGTTAAGTGTAGAGAATTGACTAAGGTTGGGTTGAATGGTTAGGGTTAAGGATGAGAACAAAAAAGGTCAATTAGTCAAAGCTTCATGAAACTTCAACTAAAAACAAATGAAGCCACCATTCATTTATCTTTCAATTTATTCAAAATGAATAAATAAATAAGATAAATGAATAAGTAGAAACCCTAATCAACAACTTAACCAAGGTTAATTCTTTACACTTAACCTAAAAAGCATGTATCATCAAACATGATACAATCTTGTGTGCAAAAGTATATCACATATACAATGTGTACATCCGAGTGAGAAAATCCATCTTAAGTAAACCGATACTAGTTAATGCAAAGTAATATATCAAATATATAATTATGCATTAAATCATTAAATCAACACTTGATTCAATGATCCGGTCATGTCGCACACAACCGACTAGTATACAATGTATCGGCTTATCGAATCAACGCTTGAATCGATAACTAGGTTATATCGCATACAACCATTCGATACATTCATCGCGAGAATGAAATACGGTATCACATACACGCATTATTCTCGGTCCCGCACATATCTCATATGCGCTCCTATTTCGTTTCGCTTGAGCCAGGAAACCTCTGTGTAGGACTCTAAAGACTCGTCAATACGCCGGCAGCAGATGATGATCATATCAAACACCCACAAGCCGCAAGCAGTCTGCTAAACGTAACGGCCACCCGGGTATTGAGCGATCAGAAGATCGACGAGCAAGCCCGCTAACACTCCAGTGAATCCAACCAGTAACACTACCGTAGAGTCCGGTCTGATCGTCTGATATGTCGCATATCTTGCCTAGGGGTGGTAAACGTCAGACCCCAATAGCTCGATAAGTCGTGTCGATATGAGGTCTATAACAATTCGAGAAACTACTGGTAACACTTACCAGTAAATCTCAGCAACCCTGGCCAGGGATTTCCTGTTATAGCCAATCGAACACAGTGCAACATCAACCCCCTATACCGGGAGAGACGAATCCCCTCCTATCGCTCATTGCCTCCATGTGACTCGGGACTGTACCCAAAAACCACCGTTTTGCACGCCCTCTTGGACGTGGTAAGATGGAAATCAAAGCACAGTGGGAACCACACAAGACTCTATGACGAACTCGGGTCAACAGACTACTCTGTACCAGTGTCACCAGAGAACTGCCATCTGACGTGAGGTATAATACCATCTGGGAGTTCTCGGCGAGTCCGTCCAGTGTACCCAGTCTCTACTGAGCACCCGTATATCATCTCTGATGTCAAACACCGATGGATATGGGATCATCCATCGCCCATCTGTATGGGTCGAGAAGGTACACGCTAGTCTACTCTGGTATATCGATGCCCCATCTCGATACACCCACGACTAGGGACTTTCAAGGATGTACTTATGGACTACCGTGTCCCCACTAGTATGATCTGCATCATAGTCCAGGTAGTCAAGTACACATCCTAAGGGCTTTACCAACATGTAACAGAGAGACAATCAGTATACACGTTAAGATAAAGAGTAACCAGATAGCATACTATCATGTCGAGCAAGAAAGTCCTCCCTATATATGTCCCAGCATCCACTACAATATACATCCAATGTACAGTAATGGTCTCTAGGGCATACATATAACTAACACACGGACACTTAAGAAAATAGCGAGACTATAGCTCCTCTTGAAAACACTTTGGTAATCCTTTAATGCATACAAAGTACTCAGGTACTGTCCTCAGATCAGTCCTGTTTGGCTACTACACCATGTAGTGCCCAATATGAAAACAAAGTGTTCAAAAGCAAAATCAGCCTTAAAGGCGTGTCCAATAATCACATGCGTCTGGTGCGCATGTAAATCAAATCTAAATACAGGTGCCACAATACGCACAAGGGAATACTAAGTGCAACGGGTGTGCACAAAGCATCTGTCCAGTGCAACGGGTGTGCACGACAACCATACCAAGTGCATCTAAAGTGCACCAAAATCTTAATCCCATGCATCCGGTGTGCAAAGAATCACATCTCATATCATGCGCCCAACATGCGCGAAAATCCAACTCAAGTGCACATGTCCCGCACGAATAAAATCGCATCCAATATGCACGGAAGAAAATCCAAATCAAGAGCATCCCACATGCACGAGTAAAATCCCACTCAAGTGCATCCGATGGACATAAAATCCAAAATCGAGCGCCTAATATGCGCAAAATCCAACCAAAATGCGTCGGGTCCGTAAAAGCATATAGTGCAGTAACATGCACGAAAACGAATGGCAAGTGCCAACGCGCACGAAAATACAATTCTGGTAAAACGAATGCTCAAGGATATAAATCGGGTGCAACCTAAGTACGGGGTATAAATCCAGTGCGACAACGCATAAATACCCGTCCGGTGCAACAAATGCAGAATGCAATCTAGTGCATAAAATACAAATATAGTGCATCCAGTGCACGAAATACAAATACAGCGCATCCAGTGCATGAAATACAAATACGGTGCATCCTGTGCACAAAATACCGATCAAAAACTCAAATGCATAAACAACAACACCAAGTACACCAAGGTGTATAAAATCGTAAACGTGTGCAACTGCGTGCACAAAATGCATATCAATGCACTAGAAGCACATATAAGCTATACCGAGTGCAACATCATATCGAGTGCGTACCATACGCACAAAATCAAATCAACCGTATGAAATCCATGAACTCATAAACATGTGCAACCAAGGCACAAAACGATATCAAGTGCGATAAATATGCACAAATCAAGAACCAATACCATGATGTATAAAAACATATTTCAAGTGCAATAACTATGCACAAAATGTAAATACTCAGTAGGTGCAGCCATGGTGCACGAAATCAATATCAGGAAACTCGTCATCAAAACTCAAATCCAAGCGATATATGCGTGATACTCAGATCACAAACGCAAATCGCAATAAAGGACATCGAGGTACACCTCCTACAATGTCGAAAAATAAACCGGTGCACCTAGAAACCGGCAGAACAAGAACATCCGCTTGCCTCCTGCTCACGGTCTGGCATCCTCGGTCTCTGGGTCCTTATCTTCTCTGCGGATTACCAATCTCGCAATCTATCGGCTCATCGGCCGTGTCAGGTGTGCTAACGGGGATGATTCCGTTCTGGAACTTCTCTGGTCATCTCTCGGTCAATCATCATGACCCCTCGTAAAGCAGCACGTCAGTGGCGTCGGCCTCTGGCTCTCTGAATACACGTGACACCTCTGATCCTGGGTGCAAATCTCATTGCAGCAGTGTCCCGGAAGGAATCCTGCTCAAGGTTTCTTCCGATCTCGCCTATGCCGAACTATACGGAGGCTGGTACTCTTATATAATCTTTCTCGTTCTCTGGACATCTGTGTGTTCCGAACACATTTCCTCGGAAACTGGCCGTATCCCAACGCCTCTATAAGCATATCAGCTCTCTGATCTCGACGGGGAGTAATAACAGCTCGTCAGCGTCTCACACGAACTTCTGGTTCCACTTTTCTTTATCGTCGTCCACTATGACGTCAAGACATGCTATCTGTGCACTGCAACTGTTCTCGGCCACGGTCAATCCGAAGTCTCTCACACGGACTCGAAGTCACGAACTCGGTATCTTCATCACTCGGTAGAAGATATCTGGCCGAACACGTCTTCGGAAACTCGTCCCAACCATCGGAGATATACTCCATGTTCGTCCGTCCTCGATCAACTCACAACGCATCTGGGTGAGGTCTTCTATCCGAACCTGGTCAACTATCTCGTCGACGATGCCGAACCCTGGCCTGCTGGGTGTGCACAAAATGACCACTCCTGGTCCAGGTCTTCTCGTATGGTATTCTAGAAAGGTCCTGTCGAGGTCTCTCTCAAATCTCGTTTCTGCCGAATTGCCCGGAAGTTATTATCTTTTCTATATCCGCTTCTTGTTCCGGAATGACTGCATACTCCTCGCGACTCCTTCTGGAAGGTATATCCATATACAACGCCTCTGCATGCGTATCGCATCTCTAATGTCAGCGGAGTGGAATGTCACCTCGTCGAATTCTCGTGCGAACTCTTCACTTCACTCGGCTCCAATTTCGACTGATTCGGACTCGTCTTCTCGTAGCTGCAAGGACTGCGCTCCAACGGCTATGCTCGTATCTGTAGTCTTCCAAGCAATGTATCCCATCACATGATATCCGAATGATGTCGAACCATCCGATCAATATGCCAAAACCTCATAATCCCTCAAGAGATCAACATCTTGGGTACAGTTTAATAGTATCGAGTACATACCACAGCATCAGTGATCCAGCCGTAGAAGGGCAAGCCCAAGCCTCACTAATGGCGCCGTGGAACTGCCGTAAACCCTAAGGTTCAAAAGCTTTCATACGGTCATTATGTCGAGTTAGGGTTTCATTCTTCTAGAGGGTCCATAGAATTGCTTGCACGTCTTTCTGAATACTTTAAAATTGGAATATGGTTTCCTGACATTCTATCGTCTCTATCGACTCTCAACTAATCTGCGTGAAGTCGTCTCTAGCTAGAATCAATTTATCTGATGATCTCGCATCGGGTAAGCGAACGAACAACATGTCCTAGTCCTTCACCCTTGGGTGGCTATTGACCTTCCGTCATATCTCTAAGTATATACTTATGTTGAAGTAGCTCCAACCTTTGGGCGATACCTCGTCATTTGCAGCAACGACTGGCTCATTCGTCTGTACGCTGAACAGTGCCTCAATCCTCTAGGAAAGGCGATACATTGGCGGTCATCTCTAAATCGGTCTGCTCTAGATCTGAGTAAGACTCTCCACACTGGAAATCCTTAACTCAACTGGGCCTGCTCCGGCGCATCACTCTGACGAATCACCTTCGTCTCTCAAATCGGGATGGACTAGCTATCATCTGTCTCATATCTACCTGGAAGCTCCGGCGATCTCAGCTCGTAAGCTCCGGAAGCGACATCCCATCAATCTCAGCAACTGTTGGGTCACCTATCTACACGGTAAGCGATATCATAATCTCTGAGGTATGCTGTACATCAACAGTCCTCTCTCAACTGGCAGCTCTAGCAATGGCCCGATCATCCGGTGTAAAACCAAGTTCTCGCCTCCATAAGAGGTCACAACAAAACACTAACTCGAGACGTTCTCATGTCACCAGAAAACACAATGGTCGACCCTCGTACCAGACGAGCTCGCCCTGACCGTAACACTAGCAGCAACTAAAACTGTGCTCAAACAATGGTGACAGGAACCTCAATCGAGTATCAAAGAGAGCAGATCAACGGCATGAGAGGAAACGACAAATCCAGTATGGATACATGATCATAAGAAGGAACAATATCAATGAAAGTATGATCATGGAACTAATAGAATCGAGGATCTCCAAAGGATGTATAATCATGGATACGAAGAGAATCACTGATCTCAAAAATATGTACATCCTAAGGTTTCTTAAGTGGAGTATCGTATCGCAAATATGCCGCGGAACATACGTACGGTACGTTACTCTACTCAAGCTACCTACTTCATCAATCAGAGTCATCCTATGAAATGAAAGTTCAGGTCTAATACCCCCCGTTCAAGTCTAAGTTCCGTAAGGTCAAGCCTAGGTTCCGAAATGCATACCCGCCCTAGACTCCGCATAGTCAAATATAGACTCGAACAAAGGTTAAACCTAGCGCTCTGATACCAATTTTGTCACGACCCGAAATATTAGCTCGTGACCAGCACTTGAATCACGCAACGTCTAAAGGCGTAACAGAATTCAAGTAAGCTGAAACCCAGAAATCTAAACCTTTTAAGAAAAATAAAGGAGGTGAGGTTTTGAAATAAGATTATAATGAAATCAAGTTTTCTTAATGCATAGAAAAGAAACATGAATAATGCAAATGAAATCTATTAGTATGAAAACATGTTTCGTCATTTAAAAATTTTGGCAGCACCTCCTTTGTATTTTTTTTGATCCAAAACCACAAATACATAATAAGAATAATGGTATCCCTAAGCGGGAGATAGCTCTTCGCCAAACAGCGGATCACAACCACGCAATACAACATAAATAAGTATACGACGCCCAACGGCGCAGTTCACCACAAAAAGACAGAGAAAAGAGCAAGATATAACCCCAAAGGGAAAATAAAACCCATCGCTCAAATCTCGCAACTACAAGTCTCACTAAGTCTCATCACTTATACAATTATAACTTTTGATTGATTGATGGAGTTAACTAGATACAATATGAAATATAATACAAGAGTGGGTACGAAACAATGCCCCACCTACTAATGCAAAACACCCGAATGGAACTGTGTGCCAGCGAAGCCGCTACTGATCCAAGCGGTAAACCTGCAAGAACTATGGCACCACGGGGGTGAGTTGCCAACTCGTGAATAAAAATATATCTACTAGTAGAAATTGAATAAACAACGACTCCTAGGTCAACTATATCATAAGGTAATACTATGATGTCTAGGGTGACCGGGTCGTATATGTGCCAACAAGGTAGTCACTACCTAAGTACATGCGGATAACATCCAATAATAATAATCAATGCATGTATATAGATCTCGTCCAACCATATCAAGGTATGTATGCATGTGGATCTCGTCCACCCAAAATCAATGTCTGTATGCACGTAAATATCATAAGGGAGTGTGCATGAAAGTATGAGGATATATAGATCAACGGTGTCCCTCCCGACACATCAAAATCATGGAACCTGAGTGCCTAGCATCGACACTCGAAAACATCATGAAAACCGAGCCCAGCATCGGCACGTAAATCCTCATATATCCGGCTCCGTCAGTCCGGATCGGCCCACGGGCTTCGTCAGTCTGGGTCGGCCCATATCATATCTCGACTCCGGTCGGTATCCGCCGGATATCCTCCGAGTCCAAATACTATCACTGGTTGGTAGTAGTCCCTCTGCCAGGCTCACCGTCTACTACACAGCGATCCGTTCTCGCCCAGGGGTACCATACCGGGCCCACCATGTACCCGCAATCGGCCTCATCCGCCTCTTCGAATCGGGTTTCACATGTCGCTCTCAGAACCGAGAAAACACATGGTGGACGCACTGAAATATCATATCAACAGAAACCGGGTTTTTAAAACAACACATAATCTCTTTTGAAATATCCACGGTTCTCAAATCCAGAAATCTCATGAAAACAACATATCTCAATGCGTAAAATAATAAAGCATGATGTATGCGACATGTAAAAAGAAATGCGAGCATATCCGTGTATCATGCACTATGGAATAGTGATATGACATTAAGGGGAAAACCGCTCTTTTAAAATGATTCCCGTTTTTAAAATATAACTTGCGGTTACCAAATTCCCAATAAAACCAGTTATCTATATAGGTACAATATGAATATGCCCATTATAGATGTACCATGTATGTGTGCACAAATATGAATATACAATGTGTATGTGCACAAGTATGGGTGTATCAAGATATATGTATACAAATATGGATATACGAATGTGTATATCCGCAAGTATGAATGTATCTATGTATATGTGCACGAATATGGATATACAAATGTGTATATCCGCAAATATGAATGTATCTATGTATATGTGCACGAATATGGATATACAAATATGTATATCCGCAAGTATGAATGTATCTATGTATATGTGCACGAATATGGATATACAAATGTGTATATCCGCAAGTATGAATGTATCTATGTATATGTCATGATGCAGCAACCCTACTGTTTAGTGACATGGCAATTATCGATTAAGTGTGTGAGCCGGCAAATATGTGTACGTGTAACATACGCATCATCGATAATGGTGCAGGTGTACTATCACAGGTATATGCGATGCAATAATAATATCTTGAATGCAGCAAGTAAATCATCAGCTAACAGCTATAAGGTATACATAACTATCATATGTCCGAGTCGGTGAATCTATCAATCGACATCTAGCCCAATAACACCGCGTACGGTATAATCCATCGTATGGAAACCTCTAGTCAAGGGTAAGGATCAACCATCAAGTCAAACTCATCACGCACGGAATATCATCATGCGGCGGCATTATACTAAAAGGGATCTTATCATCCTATACGAAAAATGAGGGTACAGCCTAATATCACATACAACCTATCATCCATGATTCATAACATTCTATTTATATATATATAACCCTATATACCTATGTCCTAGGTTGCATCTGCAATAATCTCATATCAGGGAACCGCCAGGGTATAAATCATTTCGATCGACTCATCCGTATACCATCATATCATATCATCATCTCATCATATCATCAAATTCGTCTTGTATTCTTTCATCGCATTTATTTCTCATAACATGTCGAGTTTACATAAACATGCCATCTCTACTAAGTATAAGTATCTAATCTAGCAACCACACCCGAACCATACAATCAGAATTTTAAAGAAGTGAATCGTAGTTTTGAAAACAGGGGTTACGGTGTTTTTAAGGAAAAGATATCATTTGAAAATCCGTAAAATTCCTCAAGATATACATTTAAAAGATACATATGATTCTTTGGTTTAGAAAAAGGTATGGTTCGGATGACGCATCTACATCGACTATCTAGTCCTACAGAACCCTAAGCGGTAATATCGCTAAACGTTATCCTAGGGTAGTAGTAGTAGCATATCACACTTAACTATCCTCTAGTTTCTAATATGACTACATAGCTATCTATATTCTAACCGTAGTTTCCTAATCTAGGTTTCTTAACCATACTCTATAAATCGGTTTTCCATCAGAAGTTTGCGGGGGTGCTATACGCCATCCACCCGACTTCCCCGGTAGATATAGATCTACTCACCTTGCTTCTTACTTGCCGAAGTCGATGACGCCACGCTCTGTCGCCTCGGAATCCACACGAAGGTACCTACAATAGTCAACAATCGCAATACGTATTAAAATCGAGGCAGAAAACCGATATGGCGCACGGTGTGCTCATAGGTTGAAACCTATGGCCTAAACGTGCAAATCAATCAAACAATCCCTGTTGTCGATGTACGAACACCCGACAACCAAATACAATTCCAAATATCAAGAAAGTGCATTTTAAAATACGGAAAACATAACCTAAAACATACCAAAATGCTTCCAGATTTTCCCCAGGTGACAATTAGCCAAAACTGCACATAGGAGGCGTCTAATTTAGTGCAAAAAGAGCCATGGACCAAATCTGAACCAAATCCATCCTACTCTGGCCGCAAATTGCGGCAAGAATGATTAAATCTGCGGCCTGAGCTTGGAGATAGGGGCTCGGGTCTCAGTGGTAGCTTCCTAGGTGCCTGCACGACTCCCAGTAATCCCAAAATTAATTCTAGTGTCCCCGGGTTGCTCCAGATTCCAGAATACCTTCACAGATCACACATTTATCCGATGTCGGGTTTCTAAATCCATGTTTTGGGGTTTCTAAGGTCTGGTCTAGGTCAATAAAAAGCACCTAAGTTTAGTTAACAGCTACTAGGCATCACCCAATTCAAACAAACACTCAAACATTCACTAGTGTTTCCCAATGTCCACTAATCTTCACAAAACGACATCTAAACATGACATCTCACAAAACTAATCTAAAGGGAAGAAATTATACCTCATAAAGCACCCATGAATCCCCCAAGATCATCAAAACTGAATTTTTCTTGGTCCCATGTATAGAGGTTGAAGAGGGGATTAATTTTTGTGAAGGGTGTGTGGGGTTTTGAGGATTTATTGGAGGTAGATCTAGGGTTCTTTGAGGAGGGTTGTGGGGTTGAAAAGATGAGGAAGGAGACGAAAAATGGTGGGGATATGAGATGAGGCAGCAGCCCCCCCTCTCTCTCACTAATACTCACTTTCTCTTCTCTCTCCAAAGTACCCTAACCACTCATTATGTCTCCATTGACTTTTCCTTTAATCAATTCTCTTTTCTCTACACCAAAAACCATAATATAAAGCCCAAATGAAATGAAACATGTAACAAAATGAAACATGACATGGTGCACTAACCATGGAAACTGTAAAAACGCGGATTTGGCTTAATCGCGATTATCAGTGCACTAATCGGGTTTTTATCAAAACTGCACAGAATAAATTTTAAAAATGCCAAATCCTTTAATTATATATTTAAATGAATAAATCATTTTAATTTCTATTTATTTCACAATTATTGGTATATATTTATACCCTTTTTCGAAAACCCCAATTTCGCAAATCGGCAGTTTTCGGGAAAAATATTATTTTAATATTAAATTCCCAAAAATAATATTTTATATTTTCTGAAATGTTACAAAAACACTTTTCAATATCTAGTCGGGCAATTCAACAAGATTCCCGACATCCTTATCGAATGCTTGTTGCAAACTTTAGTACACGGCCGCACCCCTTGATGCCGTCAACGAAGTGCACTAAGGCGGAACACCGCTGCCGCGAGCACCCTAACGGATGCTTTTGGCGACGGGGTTCTCCTACAGTCACTTGGTCAGGGCTATGGGGCGTGGCTATCTATTAAGTTTACCCGGCGAGTATCCGCGTACGCTACGTGATTGCGACGGAATTTTGATCACATCAAAATCCCGTGGCAACTGATCATCTGAGACTAAACTGCAAGATTTATAACATTCAAATTAGTTATCTCATAACTACTTGTGGATTCCAAATATTGTATCACATTCCAGATAAATAGACAATGTTAAACTTTCTGATCGAATAAACAATCACCCAAGTTTTCCCAAATAGTTCTCAACACTTGAAATCAGTTTAAAAGCATCCACCACATGCCACCGTACCAATGGTCCAGCCGTAGAAGGGTCAAACCAACGCCTCACATATGGCAACGCCGTACTGCCCCAAACCCTAAGGTTCAGAGGCGGTTAAGACGGTCACATAATCGAGTTAAGGTTTGTGTTCTTCTAGAGGGACCACCGCATTATTTGCACGACTTAGAACGTTCTTAAACTACGGAAAAATCCAATACTTGGAAATTTTTCCGGCAGGGGAAAAAGTGAGTTATTGATATCCGTTCGAACTTTTTAACAAGTTCTAAAATTACCCGGAAAAAATTAAACGAAGTTAAACTTTCCGATCGAATCAACGAGTTCCCAATACATCCCAGAAAACTCAACACTTGAGTAAATTTAAAAATTCCCATAAACATGCAAAAGTACTTACGGATCAACTATAGCAAAATCTAACCCTCAATCCCCAAGACTTGCCGTGGAACCACCGCCAATACCCTGGTTTGGCCGCGGTTCCGCGGCGCTTTGATGGATTTAGTGTGTCGTTTTTCACACATATCCATAAAATTACCTGCTGAATTTTCTGAGCATTTTTAATATGAAAAATGTTAAATTTTTGAAAAATTTCCAGAAACTAGGTTTTATCGAGTATTCGGAGTTCGATTGGACTTTAGACTTCGCCTAAAGCTCTAGCTTGTCTCTAATACCACTGTAGGGTTACTAGGCACTCTCACAAGGGTCTATAAGGTATCAACCATGCCCGATTAAATGAGACTAAACTGCTAGATTTATAACAATACCGTATTAGATTCTCGCGATATGTGATATCGGCCGGGTATATGTGATATAGCCGGGTTATCGGATCAAGTGTTGATTCGATGAACTGATACAGATTATATTAGTCGGTTATTTGTGAAGTAGCCGGATTATCGGATCAAGTGTTGATTCGATAATTTAATGTATAATTATATATTTTATATATTAAATTACATTAACTAATATAAGCTCACTAAAAGATTCTTTTTCTCACTCGGGTAATACATTGATATATATATGATATATGTTAATTGTATTATTTTATTTTGTTACAATAAATATTGTATATATGATATATAATATTGTAACAAGTTAAGGTTACAAATGCAACATGTTTTGTGGAGTTAAACATGGTTAGGGTTTGGATTAGGGTTATGCTTTTTTGAAGCTTCTAGAAGCTTTGCTTTTGTTTTAAGCAAATATATTTTGTAAAGATAGTTTCTTTGATATTTCTTAACCAAACCCAAACCCTTTACCATGGTTAAGTCTCTACATGGGTTAAGTTATCATTCTTAACCCATGGTTGCAATTCTAACCACACACACATGATTCATTATTCATCACAAAAGGATTTGATCATCTTCTTCCTTCTTCCTTGCATGAAAAGCTTTCTAGCTTTTTGTGAAGTGATGAAAATGAGTGAGATAAAGAAAACAAATGAGAGCTAAATTCCTACTTCATCATCCTCATCTATTCTAGCCACATAGATCATGGTGTTTGCTTTGCTAATACTTGATTAGCGGAGCAAAAGCTTAGGCTTGAGTTTCTTCAAGGTAGATCATCTTTGTTATTGAAGATCGAAAGCAAGTTTGCATCTTTCTCTTCATGGAGCCTCTCTAGAGTCCGGGTACTCGATGATCGCAGCGAAGGGACCTCAACATGGAGCTTTTGAAGTGAAGGAACGGACTACAAAGGTTATAATACCAAAATCTTAGATGTAAAGTTGTTTACATGCTTTGTTTCGCCTAATCTCTAGTCTATGATCTTGGTTAGGGTTGTTCGGCACGTCTAAATTTTAAATCGGGCAAGGTTGAGTCCTTATAGACCATTGTGGCAGTGCCTAGTAACCGTACAGTGGTATCAGAGCCAAGATAGAGCTTTATGCGAAGTCTAGACGAAATTTAAAGTCCGATCGAACCCCGAAGCGTCGATATATACCCCTTCTCTGGAAATTTTTTCAAAAGTTGAAATTTTTCATATTAAAAATACTCAGAAAATCATGCAGGGAAATATAAGAATTACTGTGAAGTACGAGCCCATAACTCCCTCAAGGGAGCGCGGAACCGCGACCAAACCATGGGTTTGGCGGCGGTTCCGCGGCCACCCTTTGGAGTTAGGGGTCAATGCTTCTGGGTGTATTCTTGGTCAATTTTGCATGCTTCTGGGAATTTTTAATTCTACTCAAGTGTTGAGTTATCTGGAGATCTTTTGTATTCGTTGATTCGATCGGATAATTTAACTTCGTTTAACTTTTTCCGGGTAATTTAGAACGTGTTAAAAAGTTCGAACGGATATCAATAACTCACTTTTTCCCCTGCCGGAAAATTTCCAAGTGTTGGATATTTTCCTTAGTTAAAGAACAATCACAGTCGTGCAAGTAAAGCGGTGGACCCTCTAAAAGAACATAAACCTTAACTCGATTATGTGACCGTATGAACCGCCTCTAAACCTTAGAGTTTGGGGCAGTACGGCGTTGCCACATGTGAGGCGTTGGTTTGACTATTCTACGGCTGGACCATTGGTACTGTGGCATGTGATGGATATTTTTGAACTCCGCTCAAGTGTTGAGCTATTTGGGAAATCTTGGGTGTTTGTTTATTCGATCGGAAAGTTTAACATTGTCTATTTATCTAGAATGTGATACAATATTTGGAATCCACAAGTAGTTATGAGATAACTAATTTGAATGTTATAAATCTAGCAGTTTAGTCTCAGATGATCGGTTGCCACGGGATTTTGATACGATCAAAAGTCCGTCGCAATCACGTAGCGTACGCGGATACTCGCCTGTTAAACTTAATAGACAGCCACGCCCTATAGCCCCGACCAAGTGACTGTAGGAGAACCCCGTCGCCAAAAGCATCCGTTCGGGTGCTCGCGGCAGCGGTGTTCCGCCTTAGTGCACTTCGTCGGCGGCATCCAGGGGTGCGGCCGTCTACTAAAGTTTTCGACGAGCATTCGATCAGGATGTCGGGAATCTTGCTGAATTGCCCGACGAAATGTTGAAAAGAGTTTTCGATATTGAGACTAAAATGCGGGGTTTATAATTGTTAGGCATGCGATATCTAAGGAATTCATTTGGTTAGGCATGAGATGTCTAAAGAGATTGCGGATTCCAACTGTTGTAGTTTTACACTTTCTTTTCTGTGACCGTAAGCGTAGTATGTGGTGTATCATCGGCTTCGTTGCTATACATCAACGACAATCGGGATACGCATACTTGCTTACGTTGATGATATGAGATATTATGTGTTCCTGTGATATGTTATATTGGATCGTCGTGTTTGAACAACCGGGGTTTTTATGTGAGATGAGTGTTTTTTCATTTTCATTCCTGTAAAGTTCATTGTATGTAATATTTTTTATTGGGGCACTTCCGGGCTGAGGATGATGTCACCATTGTATATTATTTTCTTTTCCGCATTAGGATAGACCTAAGGCGGGGAGCACAAGTAACCGGGTTCTAGGGTCTAGTGGGAGACCATCTCGAGGGGTCGAGACCGGGTCTCCTAAATCTAGAATTGGTAGGGTTGCTTGCTGCTCTCGTAGGGGTCTAGGGGTGTAGGATTGGCTATTCATCGCGACCGTGTAATCCGTGTTTTATACATGCTCGTATTAAAAACACGGACCTCCTAGTATATCCAATATTTCATATATGTTCTTCTGCTGCTATGTTCTGTGATGAGATCATATTACTGCCTGAGACGAATGTTTATATTATATATATGAGATATATGTTATATTGCTGATTTCGTTTCAAATGTGATGCTTGTGAAGCATAATAAAATGGGACTTCATTAATGAGATTAATGAAACTAAAAGAAACCTAAACATGTTGTAGAAACTTGTCTCAAAAACTGGTAGCTCTAGTTCTTGCTTTGCATAGCGGTGTTCCTTGTAGAACATCCAGCACCTTATTCGATAAGGAAAGAGCCTAGATCCCTTCACCGGGAGTGACTTCTTTAGCGAAATTAGCAGATGCTAAAAACTCGGTTTGTCTTTTGATTGTTTTTATAGTTTTTGCTTTGCATAGTGATATTTGTGAAATATCCTGCACCTTATTCGATGAGGAAAGAGCCGAGATCCCTTCACCGGGAGTGACCTATTTGGAAAAACTAGAAAAGTCCTCAAAAACATTCCATTTAAAATCACTCGATTCTACAACGATATCAAGTTCATTACGCAAAAGGTTTTCTTACAAACCTGTCGTAACCCTCCGTCATTTTAGGAAGTAGAGTACTTAATATTCGTGCTGCTTATGTCGACTTTAGTTGAGGCGTAGTGTACGGTAGCTAAGTGATGTCTTCCTACACAGCATAAAATGCGATTAATTAGGAAAGTCATGTGATTATATCGACCATAGTTGAGGGTCATGTGGATGGGTCTATTTAATAATGAAATGACGGGTAGAACTTGACTAGTGCTTATGATATGTTGACCATAGTTATGGTCATAAGTATTAGGGGCAAAATTTTATCGGGAATTTCAAGCGTTGAAATTTGCAATGAGATTGCATACCTTCTATGAGATAGCTGGATCCCGATACCCACTGCGAGTAAGAGTTACTCCTGGGAGAGTTTTACACATTACAATTAGCCGATTAAGTAGATGTCTAGAAAGGTGTTAACAGGGTTACGCCCCTGGGAAAATGAGGTTTATTTTAATTAGGTTCGTGCGAAAGCACGGGGAACCTCCCTCAAAGTACCGACACTGGCCTGGCTGAAAGATTGGCGAACTAGTAGAGTGTAATTAATCCCGGATAGTCTTACCTTTTAGGGTTTGAAGGAAGATTTGACTAAAACAGTGGGAGACATCCTGATTAGATATATTAATAACCAATCTAATCTTGCAAGAGCATACGCTGAGTGTTTTCTTCTCTCTCTCTCCAAGTAGCGACCATGTCACGCCTTAATCAAGATAATAATACAGATGTATTGACCGAACCCGCTTGTTATACTGAGCTAAGAAATGTTGGTCCCACTCCAACTTATAATTATTATAAGACCGAGCAGGAAATAGGGATTTACCAGAATTTCCGTACCTCCCAAATGAAGAAAGTGTATTTTGATACATCTTCTTCGAGTGTGTTCATTACCGAGAACTGTTTCTCAGTATCCTTTACGTCCTGGGTATGAGATACCGGATCAGGATCCCGCAGATATAATCTGTTACATGGGCTATAGATAGGTAGAGAACTGAGAACAGGTGATAAGTTTTCAAGAGTTGGAAACGGTGCAATTGTTGCAAGCCAAGTCTGTTGGCAGTTATCACCCTGTATTAACAAATACATTGATTATTAACAAATGTTATTAGATACCGAACCTGATATACAACATCATATCAGTATCTTTATTTAATAAAGAAGGATATAATTTTGTATTGTTGGATAATGTTTTAAACATTTCCTATATCAAGAGTTGATCAGTTCAGGCACGTTATCTAAAAGCATAGACGTTCTAAATCAAACCACAATTCTTAATGTGCAGAACACACACAAGAGGAAGAGTTCAGAAATGAACGAATCCTTCTTGAGGTATTGTAGACTAGGTCATATCAATGTAACCCGACTAGCTGAAGTTACATAAAGATGCTCATTTAAATCTGTTTGAATTTACATCTTGTGAAACTTGCCAGTCATGTCACAAAGATAAGATAACCAAAGTTCCGTTTATTGGAAACAGAGAAAGAGTTAGTGAACTCTTGGGATTGATACATGCTGATGTATGAAAGTCCCATGTCTACACATGCCAGGACCGGTTCTTTGTACTTCATTACATTCAATAATAATCTCTCAAGATTCAGGCATATGTTCCTGATGGAACACAAGTCCGAAACTTTTGAGATATTCATAGAATATAAGATAGAAGTAGAGAACCAAAACAGGTATAAGTATTATGTCCTTTGATGTGATCAAGGAGGAGAATACTTGAGCACGGAATTTCTGGATTATTCTAAAGGAGAATGAGATTCTCACTCAGCATTACTCCTCCGTATACACCACAGCTGTAACGCTTTGAAATTCGTTTAGGTTAATTTCGCGTTAGTTAGTAATGATGCGTGTTTTAAAAAAATAGAAAATCTTAATTTCCTTTTTAACTTGAATGAAACTAATTCTAATTGTGATGAGAAGTGTTTTTATATATAAATGGGGTTTATTAATTATAATTTAGCTTGTGTTCACCTTAATCAACAATTTTCCTTAATTACTTTCTTAAGCAAGGTTTAGTGTAACAACATGCACACTTATCATTTCGTATCATAGGTTAAGTGTAACCATTTTATTTCTTCATCCACGGCTCTATATCTCCAAATTAAACCAAGTCAAACCCTTTCTTTTTAAAATAAAAATGAAGAATGGGGGGGGGGGGGTATGGGTTGGATTAGGTGAGATGGGGGCTTGACTTTTGAACATTTTCCCTCTCTCATTTCTCTCTCTCCCTCTCATTTCTGCTCTTCCAGCAGAAGCAGTAGCAACATCATCCTCATTCTCTCCTTCTTTTGCTTCTCTTTGATACATATACAACCCTACACAAAAATCCCACTTCCCTTCACAAAAACTTTGGAAAAAATGGCTCTGTTGGGGATTTTGGTGGCAGGTCAGTGGCTTTGAGGGCAAGGGGGCTGGAAGTGCGGTTTTCCTAGGATCTTTTGGAGGTATTAAACTCACCCTTATCACCTTAGTTCATAACTTGTAGTTTTGTTTGCTAAAAATCGTATTTTGTGCATTTTTAGTGCTAATGAAGGGGAATTAGTGAAGTTTGTGTTAGGTTAGCATTTTTATGGCTTGGTTAACATAATTAAGTGCTTATAGTGTTGTTTTAACCTAGGGTTTGTTTCAGGTTGCACTAAAATACCCTAATGTATTGATTTAGTGTTAAATTAGCTTTTTAACTAGGTTTTGTGCTCTGTTGTGATCTGCTTGTGACTCGATTGCTTCAGGCAAGAATTGTATTTACTGGAGCATGTACACTAGATTTAGAGAACACACACGAAGCACGTGGGCACAACTCCCTAGCTGGGCCGCCGGAATATTCATTCTGGCCGCAAATTGCGTCCAGATGGGGGACCTAGGTGTTGGGGTTTGTTGTGTGGGTGTCTGCTACAATTTTAAGACTTACGGTATATGCAACTTTGTAAAATTCTACCTGTAGGAAAATCTGGAACGAAATACCTTATTTCCGACAATTTTAACTTTCGAGACACGTATGATACGTGTGAGGGTTTGGTGATTTTCTGCGTATCGCGACGTGTCGGGGTAGTTTCAAGCGCATAATCACACGTTTTAGTGTATCGGACACACACGCGTTTGGTTCGCGACGCGGGTTTCTCGTGTGGCTTTAATGTCGCGTTTTTGTAGATTTTATCTTATGTGTATTATTTTGTGAAATTCTAGGTTCGCAGGCGAGTATGACAGACGCCGCGAAGAAGGGGAAACAAGTCGTCGGCTACAATTTGCACGAGACTACGGTGAGTAGCATTATCATCTACGGGGAAATCGCCCGTATGGCGTTATGCGTCAGGGCTTGATAGGCTATAGTAGATGCATATTTGCATTCATATACCTTGGTTGCATATTGTATTTCCTGCTATATATATGTATATGAACTTAGAATTAGTAACACACTGCACTGTTACTAACGGTTCATGTTGCACGAGCACTAATCTGCATGTTACATACACACTGTTAGTAATTACCATGACACTCACACTATAGAATTGCCATGAAAAATATATCGTAGCTCACCTCATATAGGATTTGACATGATTATGTTACTTGTGCACATAATCATTTCCGTATCCATACTTACGCATATACAATTGTACCTACCTAGATAAGTTGATTTTTGGTAAAAACTGGGGACCGCATGATACCTTTTGAAAAAACTGAATCTATTTAGAGAGCGGTTCCTCCCTTTTACTCATAGTACGACTTATGATGCATAGATTACATCGTATGGATTTACGCATTGGCTTTGGATTTCATGTGATTTCTGGATTTGAGAACCGTGGTATTTTTCAAGAAAGCATGCATTGTTTTAAAAACCCGGTTCCTCTTGATATGATATTTTGGTGCATCCACCACGCGTTTTGTCGGTTCTAAGACGTATGCTTGAAACCCGATTCGAGGAGTTGGATGATCCGTTTGCGGGTTCGTGGTGGACCCGGTATGGATCCTCGGAGCGAGAAATGTTTTTCATGGAGCAGACGATGAGCCTGGCAGGGTGGCTAGTACCTACCGGTGATTGGTTAGACCTGGAGGTTATCCGGAGGATACTGACCAGAGTTGATAGATGGATACGGGATGACCCGTACTGCCAGGGCCGAGGGCCGATTCCGCAGACGGAGCCCGTGGGCCGATCCGCACCGACGGAGCCCGATATATGAGGATTTGCGTGTCGATGCTGGACACGATTATTTCATGATATTTTCAAGTGCCGATGTTGGGCACTCACGATTCTCAGAGATTTACAGGGTTTGAGGGCCGAGGAGGGTAACGGTGCCTGAGTTTTATTGGGATTTGGGTGCATTGATGGACACCGATTATTTTTCCACGTTGACATTCCGTGTAGATGTTATTTTATCCCATGCTCAGAATTCATTATTATGCATCTCATCCTGTAGTCGTATCACCTGATAGAGTACTTATGTTTGATTATTGCACACCCTGCTCATCGCATATAGATATTATCTTCCGGCATATGTTAGAGTAGCGTAGTACGTGCATACTCGTGAAGACCTTTATATATTATCTCTATTCATGAGTTGGCAACTCACCCCCGTTGTGCCACAGTGTTTGCAGGTTGCCCCTCAGAGTAGTCGCGGCGGGCAGCTTTCTTGTATCTTTTTGGCTACGGATACCACTGCAGTTGGTGCGTGTGCTGTTTTGTTGCTAGGTGGGTTGTGGTATCCGGTTATTTTCCATTTGTACACACTTTTGTATCTAGTACTCTCCATCTACTTTTCATGTACTGACTTAGAGACCAGTGTGAGGACGATGATGTATATTATTTGTATTCTGGTGTCGAGCTCGTGTGAGCCGACTTTACTTATGCAGTTTTTATCATTTGTGATGTTTTTCAATTATTGCTCATTTCTTCGCTACGGCGTCGTATATTACTCTGGTGGTGGTTGTTTCCGCCGTTGGGCGTGATTGCTCCCGTTTGGGATGCTTTATTCTTATTGTACATCATTTTACTGTTATCTTGTCTTGTACCCGATTTCAGGGTTAGTTTTTACACAGGAAATGCTGCCAATTTTTTTAAGATAATAACTTGAACTTTACAGAAAGTTACTAAACTACTTAAGTTTTTCCAAATGTTTTAAAACAAATGTTTTCAACACTCACTACTTTTAATGGTTTTTGATTTCTGGGTTCGACTTACTTAGTCGCGTTACGCCTGTAGACGTTACGTGGTTAAGTGCCGGTCACGAGCCGAACTTTGGGTCGTGACAATGTTGGTATCAGAGCGTAGGTTTTACCTTTCGGAGTGTAGGATGACCCTGGTATGATGGAGTAGGTAGCTGAAGCAGAGTGGCGTAGCGTGTGTATGTTCCGCGGCATACTCACGACACAGTACATCACCTAAGTGACCTTAGGATTTATTGATTGAAATTCCTTCATGTGTATATACATTCTTCCGATTCGATTTCCGTATCCTTATCGAATCCTATTTTCTTTTCAGCCGTTATGCCGCCAAAGAATACGAGGGTGCAGAGAGCGTCCGCGACAGCCGAGATTAGAGTTAATTCGTCAGAGACGAGGACAGACCCGGGTAGTACACCCGTTGCACCATAGCAGACTGTTCCTCCTTCGACAGACCAGATCTCTTTGCTAGGGGCCGGTATCCAGAAGATGCGCCAGATGATGGGATCTCTAGTTGAGACACTTCGAGCGCAGCGACCAGAGGTAGTTCCACCCGTTGCAGGGACCGCGATGGTACCTACGGTGCAGGCAGTTACTCCTGCAGCTACAGAAGTCATTATAGTATTGCTATCCGAGTTTATGAGGTTGAAGCCTTCGGTCTTCACAGGCACCGATGCAGCCGAGGACCCACAGTCTTTCATTGATAGGATGGCCCGGATATATCGTTCACTCAGATATTCAGATGCGAGATGGGTAGAGTTCGTGAGCTTTCGCCTGGAAGGTCTTGCGCAGAAATGGTGTGAATCGGTCAAGAAGGGAAGAGCAGCAGGTCTTCCTCCTATGACCTGAACAGAGTTCGTGACGGTGTTCCTTGCCCGCTTCCTTCCATAGAGTGTTAGAGATTCTAGAGCGCACAAGTTCGAGTCTTTACGTCTGACTCCGGAGATGACAGTGGCAGAGTACGACGTGCTGTTCACCGAGCTATCTGTCTATGCCCCATATTTAGTGGCTACTGAGGAGATGCGAGTCAAGAGGTTTGTTCGAGACTTGCTTACCCCGTTATTTCTTGCGATCAGCGCACAGCATTGCGAGACCTATTATAACGTTTTGAAAATCGTTTCGGTGAAATTTCGGAAAAACGGTAAAATAAGGGGGTTTTCTGTAAAAAGTCAAAATACAAATATCTTATTATAAAAATTAAATATACATATTCTAGCTATGTAATTGCTAGTATCTGGTGTTTATTGAGCCACTGGTAAAATTTCAAATTTTCTGAAAAAAAAATTATTTTATTATTATTTTAAGCCGTCACTAATACATTTAATTAGAGAAAATTACAAATTGGAATGAGTTGAAACAAATTTTGTGCATTATAAAACATTAAATAAAATTTTATCATGTGGTTTTTGAAACGAAATCGTTTGCCAAAACGGTTTAGAAAATATCGAAGAAAAAGGCTTTTTTCGGTGAAATTAGTGTAAATGGTTGTTTGGGGTATAACATTTATCTTTTTCCCCCACACCCACACCCACACCCACACTCACTCACCCCCATCCCCATGTGGCTGAATTCAGCAGCACATCCCCCCATTTCCCCACTCCATTCCACACAAATTAGAAAAGAAATGATTAAGGAAAACATTAAACTATTAAGGTATGGTTTTCTTTTGTTGACTTTGGTGGGATTTCAACACATATACCCCTCTCTCTCTCTCCTCCCCCAAAGATCAGCCGAGCCTCCCAAGAAAATTCAGCCCCCCCCTTCCCCTTGCTTTTCCTCTTCTTCTCACTACAGAAATTCCACAAAATGCCTCAAAATCCATACAAATTCAAAGCTAAAGCCAAATCCAAGACCTACCAATTTTTCCTTAGCATATCTACTATGGTTCTTTGTGATTAGAAGCTAATTTGGAGGGCTAAGTGTGCTTGTGGGATCTTCAAATTTTTTGGTATAAATTCTAACCTTTTTGCTTAATGTGTTGTTAATTGCTTAGGTTAGCTTAATTAATTGTTTAATTAGGTTTTTAATTAGTTCTAGGTGCATGATTTAAAATTCAAGAGAGGGGTTTGATTTCAAATTGGTATTTTGTGTTGTGAGATTTAGTTTATGTGATATAATTGACATATTAATGTTATGCTAAATCCAATTTAAGTTGCTAGTTTGCATATTTGTTGATTTAAAAGTGATAATTATATAAATGGTAAACTAGGTTTTGAAAATAATTATATTCTTGTGAGATAAAATTCAAATTTAGGTTTCATGTTATTATAAAGATTATATTGAGTGGTTTAATGCTTTTAGTTCATGAAAATCCAAGCTAGATTGTAGTTTGTGCATTTTTGCTATAAAATTGTTAAAATTTAGGTATTTTGTGAACTAGAATTTTAAGGTTTATGGAAATTAATGAGATTAAATTATGAGAATTGTTTTTATGACTTAATTAAGATATTTAGTGAATATTGTGGCCGCTAGATTTGTTTATACACCGAGTTTTGTACTAAAACGGTTAATTTTGCTTTCTTGATTTTCGGAAAAATAGCTTTTAAAGCGAGTTTGAGGTTTTTGTGAATTTTAAGCTATTTTATATTATAATTAGTGATTGTAATTGTACAAATGAGTGTGTTTGGGTTGTTCTCGATGGTTTGGCGTTTGTACGCAGACTTTGAGGGTTTTTGGGTTGATTTGCGAAAGCAACCATAGGTTTTGACCTATGTGGGATTCACGTGTCGTTTTGGGTCATGAGTCAGATTTTAATACGACACGGTACGTTATGATATGTAGGTAACCTATGTGGACTTCGAGACGACAAGCAAGCGCGTGTCGACGTCGGCACCGGCTAGCGAGGACCAGGTGAGTAGATTTATATCTACGGGGAGAAGTCGGATGGATGGCGTATAGCACCCCCGCAGTATGTGGTGGTGTATACGGATGCGTATACACACCAACAATTATTATATGTTATTTGGGATTAATAACGATTTTTAGGATGGATATTGGTGTGTTGGATTATTTTAGTGTTGCGAACCCTAGGGTAGTGTTGCACTACACATACACACATACATACTTGCATACATTCCTATTTATATGTGCTCATGGGATTCTTTATAGTTATGTGATCACATGGGTATGGGACTATGTGTTCACATACGGATTTGAGGATGATACTTGGGATTGAGCTGAGTCGATGAGATTTGTTTTGTGGTTGTGATATCGGTGATATGGCAGGATTCGTACTTGAGGTACGTCCTGGTGTTATAGCGGATCTTGGGACGATAATACGGGTGAATAGTGTTATTAATCGAATGGTCGACATGTGATCGTGATATGA
Source organism: Agapanthus africanus (assembly GCA_030015575.1). Classification (NCBI taxonomy): domain Eukaryota; kingdom Viridiplantae; phylum Streptophyta; class Magnoliopsida; order Asparagales; family Amaryllidaceae; genus Agapanthus; species Agapanthus africanus. The sequence continues at coordinate 125,194,112 of JASDDO010000031.1, forward strand.
GATATGATATGCTAGGATATTGATCCTAGGCCGTATTGGGCGATGTATACCCCTTGATGATGATATGTGCTGATGATATCAGTTTGTACGAGACTGTCGATCAGTAGGCAGATCATGACTATATTGAGGATATTAGTATTGTATTAGACATAGGTCAGTACCCTAGACTATGATCTTTGATAAAGAGGTACCGGATGAATAGTGTGATGAATATGATATTGACCCGTACCCAGATTTGGGGATGCCGTACGACGGATTTACGTACGAGCTATATCTTGATGATTGATCTGCACTCTTGACTTGGGATGTCTGATTATAAATATGGTATCGGATATGATATTATTGAGGCGGGATCACCTACTAATATATATACAGGTATGTATATGGATCGACTCAGATGTTAGGCGGTTTCCTTACCTGTAGTCCAGCTTGTTAGCTTAGCCCTTTTGTTTAGTTTAGTTGTTAGATTAGAGTCGATTCTTACCTATTTCAAAAACTAACGAATCGTGGGTATTTTAAAAGACAGCCCAAGGGATCCTACGGATATTTCAAAAGACGTATCATTTCATAAAAACACCGTAGCTCCTATTTTCAAAACCCCATGATTCGTGTTATTTCAAAAGGCACCATTTGTAGGACTTATATTAGATTAAAGCAGATTAGTTATAGTTGCGTCTAGTATTCAGCTCCCGCTCATTATTGTGGTTCGTTTCGCATCGCATGCTTATATTATGTTTCATACTCCATTATTGATATCATGCTGTTAGGACACCAGCACCATTACCGATGATGCGTATGTACCACGTACACTTACTTGCCGGCTCACACACATCTTCATCGGTAATTGCCATGTCACGTACACCTTAGAAAATATTATTGCTTGACATAGCATGTTAGCTAATAGTTTAGACATTGTAGTTATTACCTGCTACTTCATGCATACTGTTATTCATTGTTATGCCGCATTCATGGATTCTCATGCATATATTCAATATTTTACGTGTTATTGAGGTTTTGGATTCGGATTTCCATGAGATTTTCTGGATTTGGAGGAAAACTGTAAAAACATAAATAAACCTTTTCTCTCTTTTAAAATAAAAAGTGCGGTTTTCCAATGATGTATGAGTCGTCCACCATGAGTTTGCTGATGGATTTCGAGACCCGATTCGAGGAGTGGAGGAACCGTTTCGGGTACATGGTGGGCCCGGTGCGGTACCCCGGGGCAAGAGGATCGTGTTGTTGACGTTGAGCCTGGCAGGGGAGCACTACCGACCGGTGATATTACCCGACGCGTCGGATATCCGGAGGATACCGTCGTGGTCTTGAGATGGATGGTAGGGGCCGGTCTGGACTGACGGCGCCCTAGATATTGAGATTGAGACATTGAGATTTTGAGATATTGAGGTACTGAGATTCGATGATACAGGCCAGTCCGAATAGCCGGAGCCTGAGATTTTGAGACATTGAGATTTATGTTTTGTGTCGATGCTAGACACCGTTGATGCTGATTTCATTATGATACCTCATTTTAAAAATACAAAGGAAATCTCACCACTGATTTATGAAAGCAGTTTTCGTCAGTACATGCATTCTGTTTTCATGCATTCATACCTCATTCATATGATATATTGCTACCTGAGGCACTGACACGGGCACATGAGATTACACTCGGGTTAGATATTACCCTATCCATTGTTATAGGCTGCATGTTATACATATATTTGAGGTTATATTATGATCATTGACCTAGGATTGCGTTATTTATGCGATTTATATTCGTAGATGTTTTTTCTATTCACGAGTTGGCAACTCACCCCCGTTGTGCCCCAGTTTCTTGCAGGTTTGCCGTACAGGTTTCATTACGGCTTGCGGGCATAGTTTCCTTCGGGTGATTTGCTAGTAGATGGGTTTACTTGTATCGTACCCCCCATTATATAACTTGTATATTATTACTTTGTTGTATCTAGAAGTTCCATCAACCAAACATGTATTTACTTTGAGATAGAGACCAGTGATGTTATTCCTTCGACCTTAGAGTCGCGCGTTATTTTTCTGTGGTTTTCTTGTGGTTTGAGTTTCCTTTTGAGTTTTGATCCTCGCCGTTGGCGTTGTATATTATATTGCTTGTGTGGTTGTGACCGTCGATTGACGAAGAGCTAGCTCCCGCTTGGGAAATGCCCTTTTTTTGATTTCGTATACTATTCATGTTGTATCCCGTTTGGGGGCCAGTATTTTCAAAGGAGACTCTGCCGAAATTTTCAGGAAATTTTTGATGTTTTTAAAAACCCGCATAATTCGGCTTATGCTATTGAAACTTCTTGTTTTAAATTGGTTTTCCTTCACTCTACTACTTTTCTTGGTTTGGATTTCTGGGTTTTCGGTTTACTTAGATTATGTACGCCTCGAGACGTTCGTAGTTTAAGTGCCGGTCTTATTCCGTACTTTCGGGACGTGACACCTATGCAGCAGCTGTAGATGCAGCCTTATTAGTCGAGGAGCGTCTTGCTGAGACTTCGGTAGTCCCAGAGCCGAAGAGAGTTCATACTGGTATATCGGCACGGAGACAGACATTTAGATGCCGTGACAGGTTTCGTTCAGGCACAAGAAGTAGCAGAGATTCGGGACGAGGCTAGATGTTTAGTTCGTATACACGGGAGGGTCACCAATCGTCGCTGGGGTGCTTTAGGTGCGGCAGTCTACTTCACCTCGTTAGAGATTGCCCTGAGATACACCGGAGGGAGGCAGCAGTACCGCATGTCACATTACCACCTTCTCCACTTCAGAGGGCGTTGCCTATTGTACCTACTGTTGCTCCGCGTTAGACTCACACAGATATAGGTCGTGGCCGCGGAGGGTTCGTTCAGAGAGGACGGGGTGACCGAGGCAGAGGACAGTCAGGCGCAGGTGGAAGACAGGCACATGTTTTTGCTTTGACGCATCAGAATGCGCATGCGTCCAATGTAGTGGTCTCAGGTATCCTTTCCGTATGTTTCGTTGATGCACACGTGTTGTTTGATCCCGGATCCACGCACTCGTACGTTTCCACACACTTCATGCCGAGTTTGGGTAGAGAGTCTGGTTTGCATGATCAGCCGCTTGTTGTGACCACTCCTGTCGGAGAGTCATTTGTTTCTAGGCACGTGTTCCGATCCTGTGATGTCCGTATTGGCGAGAGAGAGTTGCCTGTCGACTTGATCCTTCTTGAGATGTTGGACTTCGACGTTCTTTTGGGCATGGATTGGTTAGCCACGTGCTATGCGTCAGTGGACTGCCACGAGAAGACAGTTAGCTTTTGTTTTCCCGGCGAGTCGGCTTTTGTTGTGCAGGGGGACCGTGGTGACGCCCCTCATAGTTTGAATTCTTTTTTTCGCGCTGGACAGCTTTTGAAGAAGGGATGTCAGGGATTTCTCTCCTATGTTTGCGATACTAGAGCTACAGTGGTTCGTTGGATCGGGTTCCGATTGTTAGCAAGTTCCCTGATGTATTTCCTGACGAGCTTCCTGGGCTACCGCCTGAGCGCGATATTGCTTTTTGTATTGATTTGATTCCCGGCACGGGGCCTATTTCTATACCGCCTTATCGGATGGCCCCGAAGGAACTTAGAGAGTTGAAGGGTCAGTTGCAAGATTTGCTGGATAAGGGACTTAGTGTGTCTCCTTGGGGTGCTCCGGTCCTGTTTGTCAAGAAGAAGAACGGCAATTTACGTTTGTGTATCGACTACCGCCAGCTGAACAAGGTTACCGTGCGGAAGAGGTATCCTTTGCCGCGCATCAAAGACTTGTTTGACCAGCTTCACGGGCAGGATACTTTTCGAGGATCGATTTGCGATCAGGCTACCATCAGCTGCTGGTTTGACAGTAGGATATTCCGAGGACAGCTTTCAGCACGCGCTACGGCCATTATGAGTTTTTGGTGATGTCGTTCGGACTCACCAATGCCCCAGCAGCATTCATGGACTTGATGAACCATATTTTCCGGCCGTATCTTGATTTGTTCATCATCGTATTCATTGACGATATCTTGGTGTATTCCCAGAGCAGAGAGGAGCACGAGCAGCACCTGCGGATCACACTTCAGAATTTGAAGGAGCACCAGCTTTTCGCAAAATTCCCCAAGTGCGCATTCTGGCTGGACAACGTAGACTTCTTGGGTCACGTGATTACACGGGATGGTATATGTGTGGACCCGAAGAAGATCGAGGCCATTCAGCGTTGGCCCAGACCCACATCAGTTACAGAGATCCGCAGCTTTCTAGGGCTGGCTGGCTGCTACAGGCGATTTGTACAGGACATCTCCCGTATTGCAGCACCTTTGACCGGGTTGACCCGGAAGGGAGTTCATTTCGATTGGACGGAGGAGTGTGAGCATAGCTTTCAGCAGTTGCGGACTCGTTTGACTACGGCGCCGGTGTTATCTTTGCCTTCAGGATCAGGCGGATTTGTGGTCTATTCTGATGCTTCTCGAGTAGGGCTAGGGTGTGTATTGATGCAGCATGACAGGGTGATCGCGTATGCTTCACGGCAGTTGAAGAAACATGAACAGAACTACCCCACTGACGATTTGGAGAAGGCTGCAGTGGTCTTTGCACTCAAGATCTGGCGACATTACCTCTACGGCGAGTCATGCCAGATATTCACTAATCAAAAGAGCTTAAAGTATATATTTCAGCAGCGAGACCTGAATCTTAGACAGCGTCGTTGGATGGAACTTGTAAAGGACTACGATTGCGAGATCTTGTACCACCCGGGCAAGGCTAACGTAGTGGCAGATGCTTTGAGCAGGAGGCCCGGGGGTAGTCTATCTTGTTTGAGCGCAGTACAGAGGCAATCGTCGGCGATTTGCAGATTTTATGCGACTGCCGAGTGCAGTTTGAGTTCACGCTGATCGGGGGACAGCTTGCGCATGTTCGTGCACGCCCATAATTTCTTGATTTTATATATGAGGCATAGTACAATGATGACCGTTGTTCAGAGATCATGACACAGATTGGACAGGGCAGATTTTCCGAGTTCGTGATCGATGATCAGGGGATACTGCGATTTGGGACTAGACTGTGCGTACCAGATGCCGAGGGACTGCGGCGTGAGATTCTTGAGGAGGCACATCGATCGGTGTACAGTGTTCATCCGGGTTCCACCTATTAGTGTATATGCCCTAGAGGCCATTACTGTATCATACTAGTTTGTATATTACTTAATGGAAGCTTGGGATATTCACCTTGTATAGACAATCTTGCTCAAAATAGTAGCATACTACTTGGTTTGTTTCTACTTTAATGTGTACATGTGTTTATTTTAGTATATCACCTATACACATTAGTGGAGCCCTTAGGATCTTTGCTTGATTACCAGCGTTGCGATGGCAGTTACACTCGTGGGGGCTGAGTAATCCATAAGCACATCCTTATGCAGGTCCCTAGTCGTAGGACTATCGAGACATGGCATCGATACTCCGGAGTAGACAAGCGTATGCGCTTCTCATCCCAGCAGGGGAGACGGTCTGTCCAACAGCCGTCAGTACGTCGTACTTGAGATAGTATGCGGGTGCTCGTTAGGTTACGAGTACACTGGACAGGACTCGTCAGGAACTGTTGGTTGGTACTATACCTATCGTCAGTTATCAGTTCCCAGGTGACATGAGTACAGCTTAGTCCGCTGACTTGACACTGTCACTTTGCCTCGAGTGTGTTCCCACTGTAGTTAGATTACTACCCTACCACGGCTCAAAGGAGTCGTGCAAACAGGTAGTAGTTGGGTGCAGTCCCGAAGCACTTGGAGGCAGTGATGGTTAGACATGATTCGTCTCTCCCGGTATTAGGGGTTGATATCGCGCTGTGTCTAGGAGAGCCATTACACAAAGTCACTGGCCAGGGCAAGCGAGATATGCTGGTAGGTTTCCAGTGTTATCTCACGGTGTTCTGGGCTACACTCCGACACGACTTGTACCGCTATTAGGGGACTGACGTTTACCGCCCCCTAGGCCCGCCATGCGATATTCTCAGACGAACAGACCGGACTGTATGCAGATTGTTACTTTCAGGCTCAGTAGGAGTTCAGATGGGTTTCACCTCGTCAGTCTTCTTATCGGCATCTACCTGGGGGCCGTTACGCACAGCTAGTGCCGCTTGCGGTCTGTGGTTAAACCCACTGCCAGCGTAGTGTCGAGTCTTTAGAGTCCCACACAGAGAGCTATTCGCCTTTAGGCAAAAGAGTAGAGGTCGCATGGTTTTGCGACAGGGTACGGTCACATCCATGCAATTGTGCACGTTTAGTGTCCGGGCAGTTATCACTAGAGGTCTTTGGTTTAAGCCAGATCCTAGTGTACGTTTTGGGATTGGTTTTATCTCGTTTGTATTCGTGTTCCTCGGAACGCGGATGCGGATGTGTATGCACGGTTGACAGAGAGACAGTGGCAGAGGATTCTCATTAGGGTTGTTGTCTGTTGACTTTTGCTAAACCCCAATGAGAATAAGAAATATGATTAATGATAATATTAATTAAGTATTATTGTGCCATGGTTGGGTTGAAGGGTTGACTTTGTTGACTTGTTGACTTGTTGACTTAGTTGACCGGTTGACTAGGTTGGACTTGTTGACCATCATCATGACAATGGCTATCATTTCTTGGCATTGACCTTGGCTTGCTTGTTTGTTGAAAAATTGCATTTAATTAAAGAAATGATATGGCCATTTGATATGATAACAACCATCACATAATACTCAATTATTATTATGTGTTATGATGATTTTGGATTATGAGAGCAAGGGTAAGAAAAGTCTTGCTCATTCTTTCGTTTTCTTTCTCTCTCATGAAAGCTCTCTCATCCTCAAGCTCTCCCTCTTCCTCTTGCTCTCTCTAGTTCAAGGAAAAAACCTCTCATGTGTTGAGAATCATTTGCCTTGGAGATAAAAACCCAAAACACTTCTCTACTCATCCTAGTACACAAAGTCTAGCAAGCCAAGTTTTCTAGTTTCCTCTAGTTTGAGGTTGAAGCCAAAGGTAGAAGCTTTCAAGTGGATCCATCTTCGGCACAAAGAGACGACGAGGAGAGAACCTTCCGACCACCACAAGGAGACCAAGAGAAGGAGTTCAAGTTAAGGTATAACCCCTAACCGAGTAGGTAAAACTCTTAGTTAGGTTATTAGATAGTTGTTTAACAAAGATCCGTATTTTGAGTCTATGTTACCACCAAAAGAAAAATCGTTTTTCATCATTTCCGCAAGCCCGTAAGAACCGAGAGAGGTAACCTGGACTTATAGTGGTATCAGAGCCAGGTTAAACACTGTCTAACATGTTAGCAAAGTAACTAGAAGTTCGATCGGAAAAAAAGTCGCGAAACATGCCCGTAATATCAAGTTTCTGCCGATTTTGTTTTCTGTGCAAAAAATAATAAATCATGTACTAAAAATCGGCTCAGGCTTTTTAGAACCCACCCAAGAAAATTGGTCCATCGACTCGGTCAAAGCGCCGGGGAAACGCGGCAGGAGCATGCTCCCACCGCGGATCCGCGGCCGAGTTGACTCGGTCGTGGTACAATTTTCCTGCAGTGTTTTTCTGGGGCTGTTTTGGGATTTTTACAATATGTTTTTTCTGCCCAGATTTTACAGAAAACAAAATTTGTTTTTGGGGTTTAAAAATCCGTATTTTGATCGAACTTCTAAAGACTTAAGCTAACGGGTTATATCTGTGATGTGATATATGTATCGAACGTCTGCTAATCGCTATACGTCGATTAGTAGGGTTATACATATCTGTGATCTGTAATGTTGATGGTATGTGCTTATGAATTCATTGGATTGTCGCGGATGAATAGACGGGGGGTTGGGAGATGAGAGTTTTCTTTTTCTTTCAATTCATGTAATTTGTAATTGATGTAATATTATTTATATGACCGCACAACCGGGATGGGGTTGTAGCCGTCATTGTATAATTTGTTTTACTGTTTTTGCTCCTGGGATAGACCCAAGGTGGGGTGCACAAACTACCGGGTATCTCGAAGTGCCGAGTGGCCTACTCACGGTGTTGAGGGAGGTTTCTTCGCTTCGGATACTTGGCGGGTAGTTTGCCGCACCCGTAGGGGTCTAGGGTGGGGTCTTGGTTATTCATCGCGACTGTGTAATCAGCTCTTCGTTACAGGCTCGTACGGATTGCGGATTCCTAGTATATCCAATGTGTTCATCTGTGATCTGGAATGGCTATCATTGCATGTGATGAATGTGTATATCTATATATGATATCTATTTAGGCGTTGCTTATGTTTTGCATCCGCTCTAGTCCAGCCCCCGCTCGGTCGTTAGTTAAGTAACCTAAAGGGTAATGACGGGGCACCGTGGCGAATACGGATGGCATAAGCGTACGTTATATTTTCATTGTTTTCTGCAATGGTAGGATTAAATGATGGGACGCATTAAATTAATGCAAGAAAATAAACCAAAGTTGAGTCGTTGGAACACTTTTAAAACCACTCGGTTTCTTTTCAAAAACAACTTTTAAACGCGGAGCTTAAGCCACTCCTTTTAAAAGCTATCTCGTTCCATCGATTATATCAAGTTCACTACGTTCACGGTTTCGCCAAAACCATTCGTAGCCCTCCGTCGTTTCACATGGATAGTCAATAGTATTCAAGCTATGTTTGTTGGCCAAAGTCAAGGCATAGTGATTGGTAGCTATTGGGTATTCATGTGCAGCATAGATAGATGTGTTGGTTTGGGACAGTCGTACTGCCTTGTTGGCCAAAGTCAAGGGTAGGTACGGGTGGGTTCAAATTAACCTGGAGAATGACGGGTAGAACTTGACATGTGACTTATGATTTGTTGGCCAAAGTCAAGGACATAAGAGCATGGGGCAAAAATCCACATTGGGAGTTTCAAAAGAAACTGAAACATGCTAGCGCTGCATACCATTTGGAGCGTGATGATTCTGGTAGGATTCCTTCAGTTTTGTCACGCAATGATATTTTGATCCCGATCCTACTGTGAGTATATGTTACTCCTCAAGAAATTTCTCACTTAATGATCAATGCTATAAACCAAGTAGGTGTCAAGAAAAGTGTTAGCGGGGCTACGCCCATAGGGAAAAGAGGTTATTTAATTAAGGAACTTCGCGAAAGCGTTGGAAAACCTCCCTCGAAGTACCGACACTAGCCTGGATGAACGGTTAAGCAAGTATTGTACGGTGAGATTGATCCTGACTAATTCTTCCCTTTTGGTTTGAGGAGGGATTCGAGAGACAGTGGGAGCCATCCTGTTTAGACAAATTAAAAACCACTCTAAACTTGCAAGAGCATCATGCTAAAGTGTTTCTTCTCTCTCTCCTAATTGCAGCGACCAAACATCATGACTGGACTTAAGTTACTACTAGATAAAAACATACTGACAGGGCCAAACTACAAAGATTGGTTCGGGAATGTCAAAATGGCAATCACTTATGACAAGTTGGGGTATCTCCTTACCACTAAAGCTCCCCCTGTCCCAGGTCCCAAAACCAGCGTCGCGGATAAGGAAATCCGTAAGACCTGGGAAATCGACTGCGCGAAGGCCAAGTGCCTCGTGCTTGCCTCTATGGACAATGAACATCAGAGGAGGCAAGAGAATATGGACCTTGAATCCATATTTCTCCATACAAAAGAACTGTATGGAAAGCAATCCCGTATCGCAAGATACGAAGTCTCGAAAAAGCTGTTTTCGGCGAGATTGGCCGTCGGATCATCCCTAGCGGAACACATGCTTAAGATGATTGGCTTCATTAAGGAGCTCGCGGACCTTGGGACCACGTTAGAGATCGAGCTCTACACGGACTTGATTCTCCAGTCCCTTCCTTCCACTTACGCCCAGTTTATCCTGAACTTCAACTTGCAAGAAAAAGAAGTTGAACATTCAGAACTCCTCAACATGCAGAGGAGTGCAGAGGGCACCCTACAGAAAGGTAGGGAAACATCCACTTTGTTTGTAGGAGGATCTTCCTCTTCTAGGTCCAAGGCGAGAGCCAAGGGAAAGAAGAAGAAAGCCCCCGCCAAACGAAGGGGCGGTGTTAGTAAAGTGGATACGAAGGGAAAGACAAAGGCAACAAAGGTAGAGGGAAAGCTTGTGGGAAAGGAAAAATGCTTTTACTGTCACAAGAGTGGACACTGGAAAAAGGATTGCAGGGCTTGGAAGGCCAGAACCCAGGATTTGAAGCAAGTTGCGGCTTCATCTTCAGGTGTGTATGTTATTGAAAACTGTCTATCCATAAACTCTACATCCTAGGTATTGGATACCGGATCAGGATCTCATATCTGTAATTCTTTACAGGCAGTGAGAAGGCGTAGGGTTTTAAAGGCAGGTGATATGACCCTCAGAGTTGCAAACGGAGCTGGCATGGATGCTGAGTCCGTGGGGGACTATCACCTGGGGTTGTCAGATGGACACGTTTTGGTTTTGCGTGATTGTTATTTTGTACCCAATGCAACCTGTAATATCATATCTGTATCTTTATTATCTAAAGAAGGTTATGAATTTGCATTTGTAAGTAATGTTGTGAACATTAACCTTAGTCAAGTTTTGATTGGGTCAGGTACATTAAGCAATGATATATACGTATTAAACCTACCACAGATTTTCAATGTCCAGAATACACACAAAAGAAAAGTCTCCGGAAACAAATCAGGCTTTCTTATGGCATTGTAGACTGGATCACATCAATGAGAGAAGGTTGACGAAGTTACATAAAGAAGGATATTTGGATCCTTTCGAATATCAATCATATGCAACTTGTCAATCTTGTCTCAAAGGGAAGATGACAAAGACTCCGTTCACTGGACACGGAGTAAGAGCGAGCGAGCTCTTGGGACTCGTAAACAGCGACGTGTGCGGTCCAATGTCTACGCATGCACGAAGCGGTTATTCTTACTTCATTACTTTTACGGATGACTTTTCAAGGTACGGATATGTCTTCTTAATGAAACATAAATCCGAAGCCTTTGGAAAATTCCAGGAATATAAGAATGAAGTCGAAAAACAAACAGGCAAAAGTATCAAGACACTGAGATCTGATCGAGGTGGTGAATACTTAAGTGCCGAGTTCCTGGATTACTTGAAAGAGAATGGAATTCTCTCTCAGCTTACTCCTCCGTACACTCCGCAACATAACAGTGTATCGGAGAGACGGAACCGGGCCCTATTGGATATGGTACGTTCCATGATGAGTAACGCTAAGTTACCGCGATCATTCTGGGGATATGCACTAGAATCAGCTGCATACCTTTTGAACCGAGTTCCAACTAAGACTGTGTCTACCACACGATATCAGATGTGGTGTGGGAAGAAACCCTATCTTAAGCACATTAAGACATGGGGATGTCCAGCTTTTATCAAAAAGCAGCATGCGGACAAACTCGAGGTACGCTCAGTACAGTGCAAGTTTGTGGGATATCCAAAGAACTCCAAGTGATATTTCTTCTATTGCGAAGAGGAACAAAAGGTTTTTGTTTCTTGTCATGCCTACTTCTTGGAAATTGAGTTTTTGGAAAATCAGATAAGTGGGAGTGCAATAGAACTGGAAGAAATTCCAGAACCACGATCTATTACTGAAAGCTTAGTAGAACCAGAGGGTTCGAAAGATCAGGACATTCCTGCGCCGCTCCGCAGGAGTAGTAGGCAGTCTCATCTGACCGAGAGATACAACGGTTTTCTCATAGACAGGGATAGACAGGACTGCATCATCGATTATGATGAGCCGACTAGCATCCAGCAGGCCATTCAGAGCGTTGACTTGGTAAAATGGCTGGATGCAATGCGGGAGAATTTGCAGAAAAGAAAGGGCGCTCTCGGAGATGGGCAAGAGGTCTCCGAAGTGCGTCAGGCGAAATGGAGTCCATGTACACCAACAAAGTATGGACGTCGGACGTTTCTCCAGATGGGGTAAAACCCGTAGGATGCAAGTGGATCTTCAAAAGGAAGATTAGTGTAGATGGACAGGTTGAGACCAATAAGGCTAGACTTGTTGCAAAGGGTTTTCGTCAAAGACCTGGTTTGGACTATGACGAGACCTTTTCTTCAGTGGCTATGCAAAAATCCATTCGGATCCTTCTTGCCATTGCTGCCTTCCATGATTATGAGATTTGGTAGATGGACGTAAAGGCCGTTTTTCTAAATGGAAATTTAGAGGAGTGTGTCTATATGGACCAGCCAGAGGGTTTCATTCAGAGTGGGAGCAGCGGAATGGTGTGCAAGTTGCTTAATTCCATCTATGGACTAAAGCAGGCATCACGGAGTTGGAACATCTGTTTTGATGAGACGGTCAAACAATCTGGCTTTATCAGAAATCCAGATGAACCATGCATGTATAGTAGATTTGTAGCAAGAACTGTCGTATTCCTCATTTTGTACGTGGATGACATTCTTTTGATAGGAAATGACATTCCTATGCTACAATCTGTCAAGGGGTTCTTGTCACACAGGTTCTCCATGAAAGACCTGTGTGATGCCTCGTACATTCTGGGGATCCGGAGCCATCGTGACAGATCCAAGAGGATATTAGGACTTTCACAGTCCAGGTACATCGACACCATACTAAAAAGATTCAGTATGGAAGATACCAAGCGCGGTAATCTACCGGCTTGTCACGGGATCACCCTCTCCAAAGAGATGTCTCCCAAGACTGATTTGGAAAGGGATCGCATGTCTATTATACCCTACGCTTCTGCGGTAGGCTCTATAATGTATGCGATGTTGTGTACCAGACCAGATGTAGCTTATGCACCGAGTGTGGTAAGCCGGTATCAGTCAAACCCTGGGGAGAAACACTGGATAGCGGTAAAGAACATTCTCAAGTACCTGAGAAGGACTAAGGAGATGTTCTTGGTGTATGGCGGAAAAGACCTCCAGATCGTGGCCTTTGCTGACTCCAGCTTCTAGAGTGACAAGGATGATTCCAAGTCTATGTCGGGTTATGTCTTTACCCTTAATGAAGGGGCTGTGTGTTGGAAGAGTTCCAAACAGGAAACCGTTGCTGACTCGACGATGGAAGCGGAATATATCGCTGCTGCAGATGCCGCAAAAGAAGCCGTCTGGATAAGGAAGTTCTTGACAGAACTTCAGGTGGTTCCGTCCATTGTTGATCCAATACCTCTGTATTGCGACAACAACGGGGCTATAGCTTTAGCGAAGGAACCCAGGTCCCATCAGAAGTCCAGACACATCTTGTGGCGGCATCAACAAATCAGGGAGATCGTGGGTCGCCAGGAGATCGAGGTTCGGAGAGTTGCTACGGAAGATAACACTGCTGATCCATTCACGAAGGCCTTACCCCAGACTCAGTTCGAGCGGCTGATCGAGATGATAGGTCTTTGATACGCCAGTACATGGCCTTAGTGCAAGTTGGAGATTGTTAATGTATATGCCCTAGAGGCCATTACTGTATCATACTAGTTTGTATATTACTTAATGGAAGCTTGGTATATTCACCTTGTATAGACAATCTTTCTCAAAATAGTAGTATGCTACTTGGTTTGTTTCTATTTTAATGTGTACATGTGTTTATTTTAGTATATCACCTATACACATTAGTGGAGCTCTTAGGATCTTTGCTTGATTACCAGCGTTGTGATGGCAGTCACACTCGTGGGGGCTGGGTAATCCACAAGCACATCCTTATGCAGGTCCTTAGTCGTAGGACTATCGAGATAGGGCATCGATACTCCGGAGTAGACTAGCGTTTGCGCTTCTCATCCCAGCAGGGGAGACGGTCTGTCCCACAGCCGTCAGTACGTCATACTTGAGATAATATGCGGATGCTCGTTAGGTTGCGAGTACACTGGACAGGACTCCTCGAGAACTGTTGGTTGGTACTATACCTATCGTTAGTTATCAATTCATAGGTGACATGAGTACAGCTTAGTCCGCAGACTTGACACTGTCACTTCGCCTCGTGTGTGTTCCCACTGTACTTAGATTACTACCCTACCACGGCTCAAAGGGGTCGTACAAACAGGTAGTAGTTGGGTGCAGTCCCGATGCACTTAGAGGCAGTGATGGTTAGACAGGATTCGTCTCTCCCGGTATTGGGGGTTGATATCGCGCTGTGTCTAGGAGAGCCATTACACAAAGTCCCTGGCTAGGGCAAGCGAGATATGCTGGTAGGTTTCCAGTGTTATCTCAGGGTGTTCTGGGCTACACTCCGACATGACTTGTACCGCTATTAGGGGACTGACGTTTACCGCCGCGTTGACCCGCCATGCGATATTCTCAGACGAACAGACCGGACTGTACGCAGATTGTCACATTCAGGCTCAGTAGGAGTTCAGATGGGTTTCACCTCGTCAGCCTTCTTATCGGCATCTACCTGGGCCTGTTACGCACAGCTAGTGCCGCTTGCGGTCTGTGGTTAAACCCACTGCCTGCGTAGTGTCGAGTCTTTAGAGTCCCACATAGAGAGCTATTCTCCTTTAGGCAAAAGAGTAGAGGTCGCATGGTTTTGCGAAAGGGTTCGGTAACATCCGTGCACTTGTGCACGTTTTGTGTCCGGGTAGTTATCACTAGAGGGCTTTGGTTTAAGCCAGATCCTAGTGTACGTTTTGGGATTGGTTTTATCTCGTTTGTATTCGTGTTCCTCGGAACGCGGATGCGGGTGTGTATGCACGGTTGACAGAGAGACAGAGGCAGAGGATTCTCATTAGGGTTGTTGACTGTTGACTTTTGCTAAACCTTAATGAGAATAAGAAATATGATTAATGATAATATTAATTCAGTATTATTGTTCCATGGTTGGGTTGAAGGGTTGACTTTGTTGACTTAGTTGACTTAGTTGACCGGTTGACTAGGTTGGACTTGTTGACCATCATCATGACAATGGCTATCATTTCTTGGCATTGACCTTGGCTTGCTTGTTTGTTCACAAATTGCATTTAATGCAAGAAATGATATGGCCATTTGATATGATAACAACCATCACATAATACTCAATTATTATTATGTGTTATGATGATTTTGGATTATGAGAGCAAGGGTGAGAAAAGTCTTGCTCATTCTTTCATTTGCTTTCTCTATCATGAAAGCTCTCTCATCTTCAAGCTCTCCCTCTTCCTCTCTCTTTAGTTCAAGGCAAAAACCTCTCATGTGTTGAGAATCATTTGCCTTGGAGATAAAAACCCAAAACACTTCTCTACTCGTCCTAGTACACAAAGTCTAGCAAGCCAAGTGTTCTAGTTTCCTCTAGTTTGTGGTTGAAGCCAAAGGTAGAAGCTTTCAGGTAGATCCATCTTCGGCACAAAGAGACGACGAGGAGAGAACCTTCCGACCACCATAAGGAGACCAAGAGAAGGAGTTCAAGTTAAGGTATAACCCCTAAACGAGTAGGTAGAACTCTTAGTTAGGTTGTTAGAAAGTTGTTTAACAAAGATCCGTATTTTGAGTCCATGTTACCACCAAAAGTGTAAGTCCACGTTGCGACCCCCGGTTCTTACGGGGAGGCGGAAACGGTATAAAAATCAAATTTTTAGTGCAAGAGGCAACATGGACTAAACAAGGTCGGGATCGTTACCTAAACTAAAACTAGCAAACTTGCTAAAGAGATTTAGCTACTCGGATGAAGATGGTTATACCTAGCTTTTCTTGAACTCCTTCTCTTCAAGCTCCGGTGGTGGTCCGATGGCTCCTTCTCGTCGTCTCCGTACGCCGAAGATAGATCCACTTGAAAGCTCCAACCTTTAGCTCCTTCTTCGTTCTTTGAAGAAACTAGTTCACTTGGTTTGCTAAACCTAGTGAACTAGAATGAGTAGAGTAGAAATAGAATGGGATTTTATCTATGGTTCTTGATTCTCAACACATGAGAGATGTGAACCATAGAATCAAGAGAGGGAGCAAGAGGATGAGAGTGAGAGCAAAGTGAAGAGCTCAAGAACAAGAGAGAGAATGAGCAAGAAAAAAATGAGCAACTCTTTTGTCTCTCACCCTCTCATAATCCAAAGTAATCATAACTCATCATATTAACAAAAGTCTTATGTGATGGTAGAAGCAACCATAACCTCATCATGTCATGCACTCATTTTACTCAAATGAACAAGCAAATAAAAGTCTTTGGCATGAAATGATAGCCATGGTTATCATGATGGTCAACTAGTCAAGCCTAGTCAACCGGTCAACAAAGTCAACAAGTCAACAAAAGTCAACAAGTCAACAAAGTCAACAACCAAGTCACCATAATACTTAATTAATATAATAGTTAATCACATATCATATTCTCATTAGGGTTGAGCAAAAAGTCAAAAAGTCAACGGTCAACTGTCAACAACCCTAATGAGAATCCGCTGTCTGTGCCTCCCTGTCAACTGTGCATACACACCCGCATCCGCATTCCGAGGAACACGAATGCAAACTGGATAAATCCAATCCCATAAGGTACACTAGGATCTGGCTTAAACCAAAGCCCGCTAGTGTAAACTGTCCGGACACTGTACGTGCACAAATGCACGGATGTGACCGAACCCTGTTGCAAAACCATGCGACCTGTCGCAATACCATGCGACCTCTACTCTTTTGCCTAAAGGCGAAAAGCTTTCTGTGTGGGACTCTAAAGACTCGACACTACGCTGGCAGTGGGTTTAACCACAGACCGCAAGCGGCACTAGCTGTGCGTAACGGTCCCCAGGTAATGCCGACAAGAAGACCGACGAGGTGAAACCCATCTGAACTCCTACTGAGCCTGAGTGTGACATTCTCCGTACAGTCCGGTCTGTTCGTCTGATACATCGCATGGCGGGCCTAGGGGGCGGTAAACGTCAGTCCCCCAATAGCGGTACAAGTCGTGCCGGAGCGAAGCCCAAAACACCCTGAGATAACACTGGAAACCTACCAGTATATCTCGTTTGCCCTGGCCAGGGACTACTCGTGTAATGGCTCTCCTAGACACAGCGCGATGTCAACCCCCAATACCGGGAGAGACGAATCCTGTATAACCGTCACTGCTTCCAAATGCTTCGGGACTGCACCCAACCACCACCTGTTTGCACGACTCCTTTGAGCCGTGGTAGGGTAGTGATCAAAGTACAGTGGGAACACACCCGAGGCGAAGTGACAGTGTCAAGTCAGCGGACTAAGCTGTACTCATGTCACCTGGGAACTGATAACTGACGATAGGTATAATACCAACTGGTCAGTTCCCGACGAGTCCTGTCCAGTGTACCCGTAACCTAACGGGCACCAGCATACTATCTCAAGTACGACGTACTGACGGCTGTGGGACAGACCGTCTCCCACACTGGGATGAGAAGCGCATGCGCTGGTCTACTCCGGAGTTTCGATGCCCTGTCTCGATAGTCCTGCGACCAGGGACCTGCATAAGGATGTGCTTCTAGATTACCCTGCCCCACTAGTGTGACGGCCATCACATCGCTGGTAATCAAGCAAAGATCCTAAGGGCTCCACTAATGTGTATAAGCAATATACAAAGATAAACACATGTACACATTGAAGTAGAAATAAACCAAGTAGCATACTACTATTTTGAGCAAGATTGTATATACAAGGTGAATATCCCAAGCTTCCATTAAGTAATATACATACTAGTATGATACAGTAATGGCCTCTAGGGCATATACACTAACAATCTCCCACTTGCACTAAGGCCATGTACTGGCGAATCGAAGACCTATCATCTCGATCAGCCGCTCGAACTGAGTCTGGGGTAGGGCCTTGGTGAATGGATCTGCAGTGTTGTCGTCTGAAGCGACTCTCCGAACCTCGATCTCCTGGCGATCCACGATCTCCCTGATCAGGTGATACCGCCTCAAGATGTGCCTGGATCTCTGATGGGACCTGGGTTCCTTCGCTAAAGCTATAGCCCCGTTGTTGTCGCAATACAGAGGTATTGGATCAACAATGGACGGAACCACCTGAAGTTCTTTCAAGAACTTCCTCATCCAGACAGCTTCTTTTGCGGCATCTGATGCAGCGATGTATTCCGCTTCCATCGTCGAGTCTGCAACGGTTTCTTGTTTGGAACTCTTCCAACACACCGCCCATCCATTGAGGGTGAAGACAAAACCCGACATGGACTTGGAATCATCCTTGTCAATCTGGAAGCTGGAGTCAGCAAAGGCCTCGATCTGGAGGTCCTTTCCGCCATACACCAAGAATATCTCCTTAGTCCTTCTCAGGTACTTGAGAATGTTCTTTACTGCTATCCAATGTTTCTCCCCAGGGTTTGACTGATACCGGCTTACCACACTCAGTGCATAAGCTACATCCGGTCTGGTACACAACATCGCATACATTATAGAGCCTACCGCAGAAGCGTAGGGTATAATAGACATGCGATCCCTCTCCAAATCAGTCTTGGGAGACATCTCTTTAGAGAGGGTGATCCCGTGACAAGCCGGTAGGTTACCGCGCTTGGAATCTTCCATACTGAATCTCTTCAGTATGGTGTCGATGTACCTGGACTGTGAAAGTCCTAATATCCTCTTGGATCTGTCACGGTAGATCCGGATACCCAGAATGTATGAGGCATCACCCAGGTCTTTCATGGAGAACCTGTGTGACAAGAATCCTTTGACAGATTGTAGCATAGGAATGTCATTTCCTATTAAGAGAATGTCATCCACGTATAAAACGAGGAATACTGCAGTTCTCGCTACAAATCTACTATAGATGCATGGTTCATCTGGATTTTTGATAAAGCCAAATTCTTTGACCGTCTCATCAAAGCAGATGTTCCAACTCCGCGATGCCTGCTTTAGTCCATAGATGGACTTAAGCAACTTGCACACCTTTCCGCTGCTCCCACTCTGAACGAAACCCTCTGGCTAGTCCATATAGACACACTCCTCTAAATTTCCATTTAGAAAAGCTGTCTTTACGTCCATTTGCCAAATCTCATAATCGTGGAAAGCAGCAATGGCAAGAAGGATCCGAATGGATTTCAGCATGGCTACTGGAGAGAAGGTTTCGTCATAGTCCAAGCCAGGTCTCTGACGAAAACCCTTTGCTACCAGCCTTGCTTTATAGGTCTCAACCTGTCCATCTACACCAATCTTCCTTTTGAAGATCCACTTGCATCCTACGGGTTTTACCCCGTCTGGAGCAATGTCCAACGTCCAAACCTTGTTGGTGTACATGGACTCCATTTCGGTCCGCATTGCATCCAGCCATTTCACTGAGTCAACTCTCTGAACGGCCTGCTGGAAGCTAGTAGGCTCATCATAATCTATGATGCAATCCTCTCTATCCCCGTCTATGAGAAAACCGTAGTATCTCTCGGGCGGATGAGACTGCCTACTACTTCTGCGGAGCGGCGTAGGAATATCCTGTTCTTCCGAACCCTCTGGTTCCACTAAACTTTCAGTAATAGTCCGTGGTTCTGGAATCTCTTCCAGTTCTACTGCGCTCCCATTTATTTCCTTTTCTATGAACTGGTGTTCTAGAAAGTGGGCATGACGAGAAACAAGAACTTTTTGTTCCTCTTCGCAGTAGAAGAAATATCCCTTGGAATTCTTTGGATATCCCACAAACTTGCACAGTACTGAGCGTGCCTCGAGCTTGTCCGCATGCTGCTTTTTGACAAAAGCTGGACTTCCCCATATCTTAATATGATTAAGATGGGGTCTCTTCCCACACCATATCTCAAATGGCGTAGTAGGCACAGTCTTAGTGGGAACTCGGTTCAAAAGGTATGCGGCTGATTCTAGCGCATATCCCCAGAATGATCGCGGTAACTCAGCGTTACCCATCATGGACCGCACCATATCCAATAGGGTGCGGTTCCGTCTCTCCGATACACCGTTATGTTGCGGGGTGTATGGAGGAGTAAGCTGAGAGAGAATTCCGTTCTCTTTTAAATAGTCCAGGAATTCGGCACTTAAGTATTCTCCACCTCGATCCGATCTTAGAATCTTAATACTTTTGCCGGTCTGTTTCTCTACTTCATTCTTATACTCCTGGAATTTTCCAAAGGCCTCGGACTTATGTTTCATTAAGAAGACATAACCGTACCTCGAGAAGTCATCCGTAAAAGTAATGAAGTAAGAATGTCCGCTTCGAGCATGTGTAGACATTGGACCGCACACGTCACTGTGTACGAGTCCCAAAAGCTCGCTCGCTCTTACTCCATGTCCAGTAAACGGAGTCTTTGTCATCTTTCCTTTGAGACAGGATTGACAAGTGGCATACGACTGATATTCGAACGCATTCAAATACCCTTCTGTATGTAACTTCGTCAACCTTCTCTCATTGATGTGACCCAATCTACAATGCCATAAGAAAGTCTGATTTATTTCTGGAGACTTTCTTTTGTGTGTATTCTGGACATTAAAAATCTGTGGTTGGTTTAATACGTATATACCATTACTCAAAATACCTGACCCAATCAAAACTTGATTAAGGTGAATGTTTACAACATTACTTACAAACGCAAATTCATAACCTTCTTTAGAAACTAAAGATACAGAAATGATATTACAAGTTGCGTTGGGTACAAAAAAGCAATTACGCAAAACCAAAACATGTCCATCTGACATTCCCAGGTGATAGTCCCCCACGGCTTTAGCATCCATGCTAGCTCCGTTCGCAACTCTGAAGGTCATGTCACCTGCCTTCAAAACCCTACGGTTTCTCAACGCCTGCAAAGAATTACAGATATGAGATCCTGATCCGGTATCCAATACCCAGGAAGTAGAGTTTATTGAAAGACAGTTTTCAATAACATACACACCTGAAGCTGAAGCTGCAACCTGCTTCAATTCCTGTGTTCTGGCCTTCCAAGCCTTGCAATCATTCTTCCAGTGTCCTTTCTTATGACAAAGAAGCATTCTTCCTTATCCACAAGCTTCCCCGCTATCTTTGTTGCTTTACCTTTTCCCTTCGTATCCACTTTACTAACACCGCCCCTTGGTTTGGTGGGGGCCTTCTTCTTCTTTCCCTTGGCTTTCGCCTTGGACCTAGAAGAAGATGATCCTCCTACAAACAAAGTGGATGTATCCCTACCTTTCTGTAGGGTGCCCTCTGCGCTCCTCAGCATGTTGAGGAGCTCTGAAAGTTCAACCTCTTTTTCTTGTAGGCTGAAGTTCAGTATAAACTGGGCGTAAGTGGAAGGAAGGGACTGGAGAACTATATCCGTATATAGCTCACTCTCCAATGTGATCCCTAGGTCAGCGAGCTCCTCAATGTAGCCGATCATCTTTAGCACGTGCTCGGCTACTGATAATCCGACGGCCATTCTTGTCGAGAATAACTTTTTCGACGCTTCGTATCTTGCGATACGAGATTTCTCTCCATACAGTACTTTTGTATGGAGCAATATGGATTCCATGTCCATATTCTCATGCCTCCTCTGATGTTCGTTGTCCATCGAGGCAAGCAGGAGGCACTTGGCCTTCGCGCTATCAATCTCCCAAGTCTTGCGGATTTCCTTATCCGCGACACTGAAAGTTGGACCAGGGACAGGGGGAGCTTTGGTGGTAAGAAGATACCCCAGCTTGTCATAAGTGATTGCTATCTTGACATTCCTGAGCCAATCTTTGTAGTTTGGCCCTGTCAGTTTGTTTTTATCTAGGAGTAACTTAAGTCCAGTCAAGTTAATTGGTCGCTGCAATTTAGAGAGAAGAAGAAACACTCAGCATGATGCTCTTGCAAGTTTAGAGTGGTTTTTAGTTTGTCTAAACAGGATGGCTCCCACTGTTTCTCGAATCCCTCCTCAAACCATAAAGGAAGAATTAGTCAGGATCAATCCCACCGTACAATACTTGCTTAACCGTTCGGCCAGGCTGGTGTCGGTACTTCGAGGGAGGTTTTCCAACGCTTTCGCGAAGTTCCTTAATTAGAGAACCTCTTTTCCCTGGGGGCGTAGCCCCGCTAACAACTTTCTTGGCACCTACTAGGTTTATAGCATTGATCGTTAAGTGAGAAATTTCCCGAGGAGTAGCATATACTCACAGTAGGATCGGGATCCAAATATCATTGCGTGACGAAACTGAAGGAATCCTACCAGAATCATCACACTCCAAATGGTATGCAAATCTAGCAAGTTTCAGTACTTATGAAACTCCCGATGTGGATTTTTGCCCCATGCTCTTATGACCTTGACTTTGGCCAAAATATCATAAGTCACATGTCAGTTCTACCCGTCATTATCCAGGTTAATTTGGATCCATCCGTACCTACCCTTGACTTTGGCCAAAATGGCAGTACGACTGTCCCAAACCAACGCATCTATCTATGCTACACATGAACACCCAATAGCTACCAATCACTGTGCCTTGACTTTGGCCAACATACACAGCTTGAATACTATTGACTATTCATGCGAAACGACGGAGGGCTACGAATGGTTTTGGCAAAAACCGTGAACGTAGTGAACTTGATTTGGTCGATGGAACGAGATAGCTTTTAAATGGAGTGGCTCAAGCTCCGTATTTAAAAGTTGGTTTTGAAAAGAACCGAGTGGTTTTTCGAAAGTGTTCCAACGACTTTAACTTGGTTTATTATCTTGCATTAGTTCTTTTAATGCGTGATATTCTTGCATTAGTTCTTTTAATGCGTCCCATCATTTAATCCTACCATTGCAGAAAACAACCAAAATATGGCGTACGCTTATGCCATTCGCATTCGCCACTGGGCCCCGTCATTACCCGTTAGGTTACTTAACTAACGACAGAGCGGGGGCTGGGCTAGCGCGTCTGTAAAACATAAGCAACGCCTAAATAGAAAGCAATGATAGACATTTCAGATCACAGATAAATACATTGGATATACTAGGAATCTGTAATTTGTACGAGCCTGTAACAAAAACAGATTACACGGTCACGGTGAATAGCCAATACCCCACCCAAGACCCCTACGGGTGCGGCAAACTACCCGCCAAGTACCCGAAGCGTAGCAACCTCCCTCATCTCCATGAGTAGGCCACTCGACACTTCGGCATACCCGGTAGTTTGTGCACCCCTCCATGGGTCTATCCTAGGAGAAAAAACAGTAAAAAGAAATTATACAATGACGGCTACAACCCCGACCCGGTTGTGCGGCCATACAAATAATTATTACATCAAATTACAAATTTACATGAATTGCAAGAAAAGAAAACTCTCGTCACACAACCCCCGGCTATTCACCCGCGACAATCCAACATATTTATATACACATTCCAGCACATTACAGATCATGTATAACCCCGACTAATCGACTTATAGCGATTAGCCGACGTTCAATACATGCAAACATCACAGATATAACCATCATAGTCAAAGTGTAGTGAAGTTCGGAAAAATACGAAATTATAGGATCCCAAAAGTGAATTTCTTTTCTGGAAAATCTGGGCACATATAATATATCTTAAAAATCCCAAAACCCTACCAGAACAACACTGCACGAAAAACGATGCAGAGAAGACAACAAACGGCGGCGGTTCCGCGGCACATGCCTACCTCGTGCCGCGGAACCGCGGCGGTTTGAACGAAACAGTGGACCGTTTTTCATGGGTGTTCTAACAAAACCCTGAGCCGAATTTAGGTGTATAACAAAACTTGTTTTGACCAGAAAAAATTTCAACAGAAACTAGGATTTTGAAAAAGTTTGGTTTTTGGATTTTTCCGGTTCCGAACTTCGTTACACTTCACTACCAAGCTAGTTTAAGTTTAGTTAGGCTCTGATACCACTGTAAGTCCACGTTGCGACCCCCGGTTCTTACGGGGAGGCGGAAACGGTATAAAAATCAAATTTTTAGTGCAAGAGGCAACATGGACTAAACAAGGTCGGGATCGTTACCTAAACTAAAACTAGCAAACTTGCTAAAGAGATTTAGCTACTCGGATGAAGATGGTTATACCTAGCTTTTCTTGAACTCCTTCTCTTCAAGCTCCGGTGGTGGTCCGATGGCTCCTTCTCGTCGTCTCCGTACGCCGAAGATAGATCCACTTGAAAGCTCCAACCTTTAGCTCCTTCTTCGTTCTTTGAAGAAACTAGTTCACTTGGTTTGCTAAACCTAGTGAACTAGAATGAGTAGAGTAGAAATAGAATGGGATTTTATCTATGGTTCTTGATTCTCAACACATGAGAGATGTGAACCATAGAATCAAGAGAGGGAGCAAGAGGATGAGAGTGAGAGCAAAGTGAAGAGCTCAAGAACAAGAGAGAGAATGAGCAAGAAAAAAATGAGCAACTCTTTTGTCTCTCACCCTCTCATAATCCAAAGTAATCATAACTCATCATATTAACAAAAGTCTTATGTGATGGTAGAAGCAACCATAACCTCATCATGTCATGCACTCATTTTACTCAAATGAACAAGCAAGTAAAAGTCTTTGGCATGAAATGATAGCCATGGTTATCATGATGGTCAACTAGTCAAGCCTAGTCAACCGGTCAACTGTTGGAGATAGTGCCCTCATAGTCAATTATTGGATCGCAGGTACGTGATTGCAATGATTGCGGAGGACCTATCCCGGTAGGACAGTCTTACTTGAAATGATAGTATGCTATCTGGTTTGCCTTTATCAGTCGTGTTCATGTTCAGGTGACTGATTGCATGTTACACTTTGATAGAGCCCTTAGGATCTTGCTTTACTACCAACAGTATGATGGCGATCATATACGTGAGAGTTGGGTAGTTTATATGCATATCCTTAATTGTGGTCCCTAGTCATGGGAGTTTCGAGACAGGGCATCGATACTCCGGAGTAGACTAGTGTGTACAGTCGAGACCCCGACGAGGGGCGGTGGCCGGTCTCACAAGCCACTGGTGTCAGTTGGATCACCTAAGATGTATACAGGTGCTCATTGGGTTATGAGTACACCGGACAGGACTCGCCGGGAATCTGCTAGTTAGTACTATACCTATCGTCAGATAGCAGTTCCCTGGTGACATGTGTACAGGTTAGTTCATCGACCTGAGGTCGTCATTTGTCTCGTGTGAGTTCCCACTGTGCTTTGATTTCTACCCTACCACGGCTCAAAGGAGTCGTGCAAACAGGTAGCTTTTGGGTACAGTCCCGAGCCATATGGAGGCACGTGAGCGGATCGGCAGGGGATTCGTCTCTCCCGGTATTGGGGGCGAGATCGTGCTGTGTCTGGGAGAGCCATTACGCAAAGCCCTCGGCCGAGGCAGGAGATTTACTGGTAGGTATTCCAGTAGTATCTCAGGGCGTTCTGGGCTACACTCCGACACGACTTATACTGCTAAAGGGGGTCTGACGTTACTAGCCCTCTAGGCGGATATGCGATACTCATTGACGAACGGACCGGACTGTATATACATTGTCACTGTTAGGCTCAGTAGGGTTTTCGGAGGAGTTCGCTCATCGGTCTCCCTTGAGTTCGCTCCTCGGCCATCCTTGAGGTCAGTCCATGGGCAGCCGTTACGCATAGCTAGTGCCGCTGACGGTTTGTGGTTAAACCCACTGCCAGGGTGCTGACGAGTCATTAGAGTCCCCCACAGACAGTTTCCCAAGTTCGGGCGAAATGTTGTAGAGGCCGTATGGTTTTATGGCAGGGTTCGGAAAATGCACGTGTGTTTGCGCACGTGTCGATTTTCGGACAGATGATACTGGTCGGCTTTGGTTTAAGCCGGATCCGAGTATTATATTGAGTAGGTATAATATCTTTGTCTCAGTTGCATTTGTATTCGGTCGTAATACAAATGCGGGTATATTTATACTGTTTCGGGGTTGTCCTGAAATTCGTTTCAGGATCACTGTTGGAAGTTGCCAGTTTCCAGTTTTCTATCAGCCGTCTTTTAACATTCGGTTAAAGACGGATTTATCTTTTCTTCAGATATGAGTGAGTCGTCATTCTAGAAGCTTCTAGAAGTGATGAAGTGGCTAGTGACTCACTAGAGTCATTAATGGTTCATTAATGATAAAGCATGACTAGGTTTAATATGATTGGTTTGCTTTTAATGATATCTAGTGATTCATGCTTTGTTGTTAGGTTAAGATAAGTATGAAGGGATATGGTCACCACTTGAAGCTCCTACACTCACCCTCCTCATTCTATATATATGATAAGCCTCCTCTCTCTCTATAGAACACTCTCACTTGATGTTTCATTTCGGTTAGAAAAGATTATGATAGCATTCGGGGTGTATGGAATTTTACAGTTCATTTCATTCCATCACCCGATTTCCACGGCAACTTCATTAACCGATCGTCTACGGATTTGGACGAAGTGAGACAAAGTCATCTACTCATTCTCTACATCATTCTTGGTCGTCTCTTTTAGCAAACTTGACGATCGAGTTGCCTCGAGTCAGAGGCGGGAGCCCGTTTAAAGAACCGATCATGTGGTGCCACTTCGACGAGGACATCGGAGATCGACGAGATCGGAGCAGCCGCAATGGAGCGTGGGATGATGGTTGAAGAACGAAGGACTCGGATCGTTCGGTATAACCATTCTACACTCTTTACAGTTTGTTAGTTTAGCAATAATGGCAGATCCGGGTTAAAGTATACGATAGCGCCAGTTAAAAGTTTTTAGTTCCGCATTTGGCGTCTGTAGACTGCCGGGGCGCTAGCGTAGACTTACAGTGGTATCAGAGCCTAACCATTTTGCTATACTAACTTGTGCTAACGCGTTTAAAACATCGATCCGACCGAAAATCGAAAAACACAAAAATCCTAGTTGACAGTTTCTGTTGATTTTAAACGGTGTCAAAATTGATTTATGGATGTCTTAAAAATCCGTGCAGGGAATTCTAAGAACCACGACCAAATTTGGGGTCGTGATCTCTCCAGGCTGCCGCGGAAGGGCGGCCAAACCCTTGGTTTGGCCGCGCAACCGCGGCCACGTGGGGAGCACGTGCTCCCAAATTTGGACAGTGGGTTCTTTGATTGATTTTGGGGTTTTTGGAATATAAAGTTTTGGCCCAGATTTTGTTACTGTTCACCAGTAAGCAGTGGGGCCCACTTTTTGAAATTTGGTCTTTGGTCGATCGAAATTTAAACACGTTAGTTTACAGTGCTTACATTATATCTCCGACCGGGAATGTCATTTGATCGGTAAACCGCGTCTGATTGCTATAGTTCTTTTAGACGGGTTTGCGAACGTGACATTCGCGTTGATGTTCTGTGTTGTGCTGTGATGTTGCGGATTTGTTGTGGTGGATAGCAGTGTGCAATGGTAGTACAGTTTGAGTTTATTTGTACATTTGATATTGCGGGGCGAGCGTCCAACATGTGGACAGCCGTCACTGCCTGTTGTATAATATTCTTTTGGGGCACGACCAGGTTGCGGTTGATGTACCTATTGTACTATTTTTCGTTACTGTACAAGGTTTTGCCCTGCGACGGAGTGCACGGATAGCCGGGTTCGGGAAAGCAATGGGTCCGCATCTCATGGCTTTGAGAGGCAGAGGGGCCCCACTTCAGAATTGGCAGACTATTCACCGCACTCGTAGGGGGTACAGGTTGACCCAAGGAGGGGTGCTCAATTTACCGGATTCCGTGAAGTGCCGGGTGTTCCATTCACTATGCTGTGGGGACTACCTCGCTTGAGGTTTTGGCGGGTAACTTGCCGCACCCGTAGGGGTCTAGGTTCCATTGCACAGGCTATCCACACGACAGGGGAACGTCGGGTTTCAGCAGCGGCTCTGTGGAACTCGGGGATCCCAATTATCTGTATTGTTCTGTGATTCTTATTACTTTTCTGTAATGTTGCATACTATCACGCCTGGAGCGATTATTGTATATTGGTTTATATACTATTAGATGTTGTATATGTTTTACACCCGCACTAGTCCAGCCCCCGCTCTGTCGTTAGTTAAGTAACCTAACGGGTGATGACGGGACCCAGTGACGAATGCGGATGGCATATACGTACATTTTATGTTCGTTCTTTTCTGGTGTGATTATTGATGGGACTGCGTTGATTCTGATCAATGCAAAGTATAACAAACCTGTTTGAGTTGTTGGAACAAATTTAAAAAGTGTTGTTGCAAAGACGTTTCCTTTTGTTATGCATAGCGGTATTCAGTGGAATATCCTGCACCTCATTCGACGGGGCAAGGGCTGATATCCCTTCACCGGGACTGACCCCTTGGGCAGAAGTTTGCGTCAGCGTAATAACTTCACTATAGTCGATTACAAGTTGCTTTGCATAGCGGTATTCAGTGGAATATCCTGCACCTCATTCCACGAGGAAAGAGCCGAGATCCCTTTACCGGGAGTGACCTCTTTAGCAAAAGGTTTTCGCCACTATATTTTAAAAAGCTATCAGGTTCCTTCAGCGATATCAAGTTCACTACGCTAAAGGTTTTTCGCCAAAAACCAGCCGTAGCCCTCCGTCACTTCTTTTGGGTATTCAGTAGTATTCAAGCGATGCATTTTAGCCAAAGTTAAGGCATAGTGTTTGGTAGCTGCTGGGTATTCAATTGTTGCATAGATAGATGAGTTAGTTTGGGACAGTCGTTCTGCCGATTGGCCAAAGTCAGGGGCATGTGCGGGTGGGTTCAAATTGACAAGATATTGATGGGTAGAACTTGGCATGTGACTTATGACATTTTGACCAAAGCCAAGGTTATAAGAGCATGGGGCAAAAACTATATCAGGAGTTTCTAAAGAAACTGAAACTTGCCGAGTATGCGCATACCTTCTGGAGTATGAGTAACGTGGATGCATTCCATCACGTTATCATGCGATGAGAGTTGGATCCTGATTCCTACTGATGAGTTGGTTTACTCTTCGGGTGATCCCGATTGATTCTTCTTTAGGTTTGGAGGAGAATTTGACAGGACAGTGGGAGGTTTCCGGATTAGATAAAGTGATGACCATTCTGATCTAGGTTAGAGTGCACGCAGAGTGTTTCTTTTCTCTCTCTCTCTTTGGCAGCGACCTTTGACCGACCCTAGACTATGACTCAGTGACCAGGTTGACCGAACCTTCTTAAAATACTGGCTTATGGATTGTCTGAGTTGCATAAGTCATTGCCACTCCTTCTTTTACCCTTTGAATTTCTCAGAACACCCGTATTACTACGGACATCCACTTCCATTGGATAGAGCCATCGTATGGTTATATACGAACTCGAAGGGACTTCTTCGAGGATGGATCAAGGTTCAGGAGAAATAGAACTGGTTTATTCAGTTGTCTTTTATTATCACCTTCTCTCAGGTTGCGAGAGCTCCTTGGTAGGAGAGTACACCTATTACGCCTATTGGATAGTCTTATTCCAAACCATAGGCTGGTGCCGAAAGGTAGGGAATGAAGAAAACCAATTAGCCTAAGTAGGGTGTGCAGAAGGTAATATGTAAAGACAAAATAAAGGGATTAGAAAGTGGGCAAAGTAAATTGCGACTAATATCATTCACGACCAAAACCGCGTACTTCATCGCCGCTCCTATTTCACCTTTAAGAAGAATAAGGTATTATTCAGTTGTATTTTATCGTCACCTTCTCTCAGTTGCGAGTACTCCTTGGTTTAGGAGGGTACACCTATTATGCTTACTGGATAGTCTTCTTCCAAACCATAGTCTGGTGCCGAACGGTAGGGAAGGAAGAAAACCAGTTAGCCTAACGATGGTGTACAGAAGGTAACGACTAAAGACAAATAAAGGGATTTGGAGAGATGGCAATAAAATATACGGTTAAAGTCATGAATTGGATTATGGAAGAGGCATTGCTATGAATACCAGGATACCCTTACGAAACATTTTCATGTTTCAGTGCATTGTTAAAGAAAAACTGTTTTCCCGATTAGACACTTACTCCAAGGGTATGTATTTACCAGGTTTCATTCTCATATCTGTATAGTTTTACAGATGATGAGTGGGAGTAAGATATTGGGAATTAGGTGATCATACTCATTATATCGGAATTCGTTGCAATTGGTGATATTTGAGGAAATCGCCAGGGTACAGTTTTCTACCTACGACGCACAGGTTTTGAGTTGTTTAACTCAGCGGACTTATACAGAGTATTGTATGTTGTCCAAGTGTCCATCAGGACAGAGGGGTAGGTCCTCGTACTATGTTCTGTTTACTTATAACTTCTCTAGTACTTAGACGAGTGTTTCATAGAAATACAAGGTCTATGTTTTGAGAAGTTGTGGGTATAAGAATAAAGTAGAGAACCAGGTATCACAAGTATCGGGATTCTTCAAAGAGATCGAAGATGTAGATTCTTGTGATTGGTATTCAGATGATAGTGATGGTTTTGAGAAACGTGTTTCTCTTTCAGGTTACTCATAATTGGATGGATTCCTAAGTTGAGTAATGCTGATTAACCTCTTTCCATTAAGTTGATATGCACCGGAGACAGCTGCATGGATTGAATCTTAGTTCCAATTAAATAAGTGCCAAAGTTTCTATATTGGATATAGAATAGTTCGTACCTTTAAAGAAATTAAGGTACGGGGAGTTGTCCAGCTTATGATTAAAACCAGACACTGGATAACTCAGGGCACGTTTCTGTAATGGCTGTTTGTGGGTTGACCCTGGCTATGACGAGGGTTGATATTCTACCATTTAGAAGATCAATAGTGATATTGTTCTTGACTCGCCACAGTTTTAGTAAAAATGGATCTTTTTCAGAAAACAGTAGTGGGAGTATGGTAGAACTGGAAGTGATTCCAGAACCGCGAACGATTACGGAAAAATTTAATAGGACCTATATATTCAATCAGGTTTGACATTCCAATAGCCACTCCGAAGGTATGGTAGGTAACCTCAGACACCCGAGAGGTACTTCGGTAGCCTCAAGGACGGTGACAGGGAGGTTCTTATCTACCCAGACTTGACACTACTGTTGTTCCAGGATATGAGACCCGGTAGGAGGGTTGTCGTAGTCAGTGGGAGCAACGGAAGCATGGTGGGCAAGTAGCTTATGTCTATTTATAGACTTTAGCAGTTATAGCGGAGATAGATCATCTAATTTTGATGTGACAGTCATGGGTTTGACTTCAATCAGAATAGGGGATGGATCAGTTAAGAAGGTAGTAGGGTGTGATGTCATGGTATCTGGATAACATACACAGAGTAGGAAGTAAAATTCCTATACTACGATCGGTTGGACTGTGGTCGTCGCACAGTTGTTTCTCCAGACAGGATATGGATATAATATTTGACATTCTGGTTTCTGGATCTATGGCTTTAGATCTGGATTTGGGTAGTTTCCCAATGTGGGTACTTTGACAGATATTCTAATGGTTTTTAGAATAGTTGACTCCTAGCATGGTAGTGTACCTGCAGGTGATGGAGTCACCCTCTCTAAAGGTGTCGTATAGACTAAAGGGGAGAGGGATGTGCATGATTGGCAGATCACTTGCTTAGGCAATTGAGTCAATCATGTGATGTCAAGTACCACACCAAATGTTGGTTTTGCACCGAATGCAATAAGTTTGTATTAATCCAATCCTGGAGAAACATAAGGAAGCAGTTTTAGAACATTGGTACATGTTCTGTGGATTTGATAACGGCAGCCTCTTTCGGGAGACGGTTATCATTCCAGGCTTCAAAGGTGACATGGATGACAGAGTGTTTGTCAGAGTTTTAGTTTTCCCTCTGACGAGGGACAGTATTATGGACAGGTGGTTCCAGAGGATACTGTGGGTGGCATGGTGCCGGATACTGATTAGGTTCAGTGATCCATACAGTATAAGAAGTTTGGATATGGAGTTCATTTATGAACTAAGGTCCCATCAGATATCCAGACATATTCTAAGACAGGTACAACTCAATTCGGGAGATGGCTTTCTCCGCGAACTTGAGATTAAGAGAGATACAGAAAGAAACTTCTAGGCGGATCCACTCACCGAGGCTATTTCTCGAACACAATAGTTTTACAAACGGGCTTTGTGAAACTGATTAGTAGAGGAGTTGGATGTTCGGTTTCACACGGGCTGTGAGTAGTCGACATCGCAATATTAGCCTTGAGTGCAAGTGGGAGATTGTTGGAGATAGTGCCCTCATAGTCAATTATTGGATCGCAGGTACGTGATTGCAATGATTGCGGAGGACCTATCCCGGTAGGACAGTCTTACTTGAAATGATAGTATGCTATCTGGTTTGCCTTTATCAGTCGTGTTCATGTTCAGGTGACTGATTGCATGTTACACTTTGATAGAGCCCTTAGGATCTTGCTTTACTACCAACAGTATGATGGCGATCATATACGTGAGAGTTGGGTAGTTTATATGCATATCCTTAATTGTGGTCCCTAGTCGTGGGAGTTTCGAGACAGGGCATCGATACTCCGGAGTAGACTAGTGTGTACAGTCGAGACCCCGACGAGGGGCGGTGGCCGGCCTCACAAGCCACTGGTGTCAGTTGGATCACCTAAGATGTATACAGGTGCTCATTGGGTTATGAGTACACCGGACAGGACTCGCCGGGAATCTGCTAGTTAGTACTATACCTATCGTCAGATAGCAGTTCCCTGGTGACATGTGTACAGGTTAGTTCATCGACCTGAGGTCGTCATTTGTCTCGTGTGAGTTCCCACTGTGCTTTGATTTCTACCCTACCACGGCTCAAAGGAGTCGTGCAAACAGGTAGCTTTTGGGTACAGTCCCGAGCCATATGGAGGCACGTGAGCGGATCGGCAGGGGATTCGTCTCTCCCGGTATTGGGGGCGAGATCGTGCTGTGTCTGGGAGAGCCATTACGCAAAGCCCTCGGCCGAGGCAGGAGATTTACTTGTAGGTATTCCAGTAGTATCTCAGGGCGTTCTGGGCTACACTCCGACACGACTTATATTGCTAAAGGGGGTCTGACGTTACTAGCCCTCTAGGCGGATATGCGATACTCATTGACGAACGGACCGGACTGTATATACATTGTCACTGTTAGGCTCAGTAGGGTTTTCGGAGGAGTTCGCTCATCGGTCTCCCTTGAGTTCGCTCCTCGGCCACCCTTGAGGTCAGTCCATGGGCAGCCGTTACGCATAGCTAGTGCCGCTGACGGTTTGTGGTTAAACCCACTGCCAGGGTGCTGACGAGTCATTAGAGTCCCCCACAGACAGTTTCCCAAGTTCGGGCGAAACGTTGTAGAGGCCGTATGGTTTTATGGCAGGGTTCGGAAAATGCACGTGTGTTTGCGCACGTGTCGATTTTCGGACAGATGATACTGGTCGGCTTTGGTTTAAGCCGGATCCGAGTATTATATTGAGTAGGTATAATATCTTTGTCTCAGTTGCATTTGTATTCGGTCGTAATACAAATGCGGGTATATTTATACTGTTTCGGGGTTGTTCTGAAATTCGTTTCAGGATCACTGTTGGAAGTTGCCAGTTTCCAGTTTTCTATCAGCCGTCTTTTAACATTCGGTTAAAGACGGATTTATCTTTTCTTCAGATATGAGTGAGTCGTCATTCTAGAAGCTTCTAGAAGTGATGAAGTGGCTAGTGACTCACTTGAGTCATTAATGGTTCATTAATGATAAAGCATGACTAGGTTTAATATGATTGGTTTGCTTTTAATGATATCTAGTGATTCATGCTTTGTTGTTAGGTTAAGATAAGTATGAAGGGATATGGTCACCACTTGAAGCTCCTACACTCACCCTCCTCATTCTATATATATGATAAGCCTCCTCTCTCTCTATAGAACACTCTCACTTGATGTTTCATTTCGGTTAGAAAAGATTATGATAGCATTCGGGGTGTATGGAATTTTACAGTTCATTTCATTCCATCACCCGATTTCCACGGCAACTTCATTAACCGATCGTCCACGGATTTGGACGAAGTGAGACAAAGTCATCTACTCATTCTCTACATCATTCTTGGTCGTCTCTTTTAGCAAACTTGACGATCGAGTTGCTTCGAGTCAGAGGCGGGAGCCCGTTTAAAGAACCGATCATGTGGTGCCACTTCGACGAGGACATCGGAGATCGACGAGATCGGAGCAGCCGCAATGGAGCGTGGGATGATGGTTGAAGAACGAAGGACTCGGATCGTTCGGTATAACCATTCTACACTCTTTACAGTTTGTTAGTTTAGCAATAATGGCAGATCCGGGTTAAAGTATACGATAGCGCCAGTTAAAAGTTTTTTGTTCCGCATTTGGCGTCTGTAGACTGCCGGGGCGCTAGCGTAGACTTACATCAACAAAGTCAACAAGTCAACAAAAGTCAACAAGTCAACAAAGTCAACAACCAAGTCACCATAATACTTAATTAATATAATAGTTAATCACATATCATATTCTCATTAGGGTTGAGCAAAAAGTCAAAAAGTCAACGGTCAACTGTCAACAACCCTAATGAGAATCCGCTGTCTGTGCCTCCCTGTCAACTGTGCATACACACCCGCATCCGCGTTCCGAGGAACACGAATGCAAACTGGATAAATCCAATCCCATAAGGTACACTAGGATCTGGCTTAAACCAAAGCCCGCTAGTGTAAACTGTCCGGACACTGTACGTGCACAAATGCACGGATGTGGCCGAACCCTGTCGCAAAACCATGCGACCTGTCGCAATACCATGCGACCTCTACTCTTTTGCCTAAAGGCGAAAAGCTTTCTGTGTGGGACTCTAAAGACTCGACATTACGCTGGCAGTGGGTTTAACCACAGACCGCAAGCGGCACTAGCTGTGCGTAACGGTCCCCAGGTAATGCCGACAAGAAGACCGACGAGGCGAAACCCATCTGAACTCCTACTGAGCCTGAGTGTGACATTCTCCGTACAGTCCGGTCTGTTCGTCTGATACATCGCATGGCGGGCCTAGGGGGCGGTAAACGTCAGTCCCCCAATAGCGGTACAAGTCGTGCCGGAGCGAAGCCCAAAACACCCTGAGATAACACTGGAAACCTACCAGTATATCTCGTTTGCCCTGGCCAGGGACTACTCGTGTAATGGCTCTCCTAGACACAGCGCGATGTCAACCCCCAATACCGGGAGAGACGAATCCTGTCTAACCGTCACTGCTTCCAAGTGCTTCGGGACTGCACCCAACCACCACCTGTTTGCACGACTCCTTTGAGCCATGGTAGGGTAGTGATCAAAGTACAGTGGGAACACACCCGAGGCGAAGTGACAGTGTCAAGTCAGCGGACTAAGCTGTACTCATGTCACCTGGGAACTGATAACTGACGATAGGTATAATACCAACTGGTCAGTTCCCGACGAGTCCTGTCCAGTGTACCCGTAACCTAACGGGCACCCGCATACTATCTCAAGTACGACGTACTGACGGCTGTGGGACAGACCGTCTCCCACACTGGGATGAGAAGCGCATGCGCTGGTCTACTCCGGAGTTTCGATGCCCTGTCTCGATAGTCCTGCGACCAGGGACCTGCATAAGGATGTGCTTCTAGATTACCCAGCCCCACTAGTGTGACGGCCATCACATCGCTGGTAATCAAGCAAAGATCCTAAGGGCTCCACTAATGTGTATAAGCAATATACAAAGATAAACACATGTACACATTGAAGTAGAAATAAACCAAGTAGCATACTACTATTTTGAGCAAGATTGTATATACAAGGTGAATATCCCAAGCTTCCATTAAGTAATATACATACTAGTATGATACAGTAATGGCCTCTAGGGCATATACACTAACAATAAGAAAAATCGTTTTTCATCATTTCCGCAAGCCCGTAAGATCCGGGAGAGGTAACCTGGACTTACACCCCCAAGATGTACCATGATATGAGAGATGTTTACTGGTGGGACGGGATGAAGAGGGACATTACAGACTTCGTGTCGAGATGCCTGACCTGTTAGCAAGTCAAGGCCGAGCACCAGAGGCCCGCGGGAGAGCTACAGCCCTTACCCATTCCGGAGTGGAAGTGGGAGCAGATTTCTATGGACTTCATTGTGGGTCTACCTAGGACTAGTCGAGGGTATGAATCCATTTGAGTGATCATGGACCGATTGACGAAAGCGGCTCACTTTCTGCCGGTAAAGACAACTTTCGGATTTGCTCAGTATGCCTAGATATACATCGACGAGATCGTACGACTGCATGGAGTCCCGACATGTTTCGTGTCCGACTAAGGCACCCATTTTACCAGCCGACTATGGCAGAGGCTTTAGGAGGCCTTGGGCACCCGTTTGAGTTTCAGCACAGCATTTCATCCACAGACCGATGGCCAGTCAGAGCGGACTATTCAGACTCTCAAGGACATGCTCCGAGTGCGTCTTAGACTTCGGAGGTAGCTGGGATCATCATTTACCCTTAGTAGAGTTTTCCTACAACGGCAGCTTCCAGGAGACCATTCAGATGGTACCATTCGAGGCCCTATATGGGAGGAGATGCAGATCGCCCACCTGTTGGACAGAGCTCAGTGAGAGCAATATTTTAGGGCCGCAGATTGTTGAGGAGATGACCGCGAAGATCCAGTTGATTCGCGATAGGATGAGAGAAGCCTAGAGGAGGCAGAGATCTTATGCGGACCGTCGTCGGCGCAGACTTGAGTTTTCTGTTGACGACCATGTTTTCTTGAGGGTCTCCCCAACGAAAGGTGTGTTGAGATTTGGGAAGAAGGGGAAGCTTAGTCCCAGATACGTGGGCCCCGTCGAGATCCTCGAGCGTGTTGGTGCAGTTGCGTATCGGTTAGCCCTTCCGCCAAGTTTCCCAGATGTTTACCCAGTATTTCACGTTTCGATGCTCCGCAAGTATCTTCATGATCCTTCGCATGCGATTCAGCACCCGAAGATCCA
Source organism: Agapanthus africanus (assembly GCA_030015575.1). Classification (NCBI taxonomy): domain Eukaryota; kingdom Viridiplantae; phylum Streptophyta; class Magnoliopsida; order Asparagales; family Amaryllidaceae; genus Agapanthus; species Agapanthus africanus. The sequence continues at coordinate 125,230,671 of JASDDO010000031.1, forward strand.
GCTGGAGCGCGATCTTTCTTTTGCAGAGCAGCCGGTAGTCATCTTAGATCAACAGGTGAAGAAATTGAGATCGAAGGTTATGCCGTCCGTCAAGGTCCTTTGGCGTGGCCCGAGCAGCGAGGAGGTCACTTGGGAGACCGAGAGTGAAATGAGGAAGAAATATACCCATCTTTTTGAAGGTACGCGTAGCTAGATTTTTAAATTCGGGGACCGAATTTCTTTAGGGGGTGGTAGATTGTAACGCTTTGAAATTCTTTTAGGTTAATTTCGCGTTAGTTAGTAATGATGCGTGTTTTTCAAAAAAAAAAGAACGAAAATCTTAATTTCCTTTTTAACTTGAATGAAACTAATTCTAATTGTGATGAGAAGTGTTTTTATATATAAATGGGGTTTATTGATTATAATTTAGCTTGTGTTCACCTTGATCAACAATTTTCCTTAATTTCTTTCTTAAGCAAGGTTTAGTGTAACAACATGCACACTTATCATTTTGTATCATAGGTTAAGTGTAACCATTTTATTTCTTCTTGCATGGTTCTATATCTCCAAATTAAACCAAGTCAAACCCTTTCTTTTTAAAATAAAAATGAAGAATGGGGGGTATGGGTTGCATTAGGTGAGATGGGGGCATGACTTTTGACTATTTTCCCTCTCTCATTTCTCTCTCTCTCTCTCATTTCTGCACTTCCAGCAGAAGCAGCAGCAACATCATCCCCATTCTCTCCTTCTTTTGCTTCTCTTTGATACATTTACAACCCTACACAAAAATCCCACTTCCCTTCACAAAAACTTTGGAAAAAACGGCTCTTTGTGGGATTTTGGTGGCAAGTCAGTGGCTTTGAGGGCAAGAGGGCTGGAAGTGAGGTTTTCCTAGGATCTTTTGGAGGTATTAAACTCACCCTTATCACCTTAGTTCATAACTTGTAGTTTTGTTTGCTAAAAATCGTATTTTGTGCATTTTTAGTGCTAATGAAGGGGAATTAGTGAAGTTTGTGTTAGGTTAGCATTTTTATGGCTTGGTTAACTTAATTAAGTGCTTATCGTGTTGTTTTAACCTAGGGTTTGTTTCAAGTTGCACTAAAATACCCTAATGTATTGATTTAGTGTTAAATTAGCTATTTAACTAGGTTTTGTGCTCTGTTGTGATCTGCTAGTGACCCGATTGCTTCAGGCCAAAATTGTATTTACTGGAGCATGTACACTAGATTTAGAGAACACACAAGAAGCACGGGATCACAACTCCCTAGCTGGGCCGCCAGAATATTCATTCTGGCCGCAAATTGCGGCCAGATGGGGGACCTGGGTGTTGGGGTTTGTTGTGTGGGTGTCTGCTACAATTTTAAGACTTATGGTATATGCAACTTTGTAAAATTCTACATGTAGGAATATATGGAACCAAATACCCTATTTCCTACAATTTTAACTTTCGCGACACGTATGATACGTGTGCGGGTTTGGTGATTTTCTGCGTATCGCGACGTGTCGGGGTAGCTTCAGGCGCGTAATCACACGTTTTAGCATATCGGACACAGACACGTTTGGTTCGCGACGCGGGTTTCTCGTGTGGCTTTAATGTCGCGTTTTTGTATATTTTAGCTTATGTGTATTATTTTGTGAAATTATAGGTTCGCAGGCGAGTACGACAGACGCCGCGAAGAAGGGGAAACAAGTCGTCGGCTACACTTAGCATGAAACTACGGTGAGTAGATTTAACATCTACGGGGAAATCGCCCGTATGGCGTTTTGCGTCAGGGCTTGATAGGCTATGGTAGCTGCATATTTGCATTCATATACCTTGGTTGCATACTGTATTTCCTGCTATATATATGTATATGAACTTAGAATTAATAACACACCGCACTGTTACTAACGGTTCATGCTGCACGAGCACTAATCTGCTTGTTACACACAGATCGTTAGTAATTACCATGACACTCACACTATAGAATTGCCATGATCAATATATCGTAGATCACCTCATATAGGATTTTACATTATTATGTTACTTGTGCACATGCACATTTGTGTATCCATACTTACGCATATACAATTGTACCTACCTAGATAAGTTGATTTTTGGTAAAAACTGGGGACCGCATGATACCTTTTGAAAAAACTGAATCTATTTAGAGAGCGGTTCCTCCCTTTTACTTATAGTACGACTTATGATGCATAGATTACATCACATGGATTTACGCATTGGGTTTGGATTTCATGTGATTTCTGGATTTGAGAACCGTAGTATTTTTCAAGAAAGCATGCATTGTTTTAAAAACCCGGTTCCTCTTGATATGATATTTTGGTGCGTCCACCATGCTTTTTCTCAGTTCTGAGACGTGTGCTAGAAACCCGATTCGAGGAGTTGGATGATCCGTTTGCGGGTTCGTGGTGGACCCGGTATGGTTCCCCGGGACGAGAAATGTTTTTCATGGAGAAGACTTGAGCCTGGTAGGGTGGCTAGTACCTACCGGTGATTGGTTGGACCTGGCGGTTATCCGGAGGATTCCGACCAGAGTCGATAGATGTATACGGGATGACCCGTACTGCCGGGGCCGAGGGCCGATTCCGCAGACGGAGCCCGTGGGCCGATCCGGACAGACGGAGCCCGATATATGAGGATTTGCGTGTCGATACTGGACACGATTATTTCATGATATTTTCGAGTGCCGATGTTGGGCCTCACGATTATCAGAGATTTACAGGGTTTGAGGGACGAGGAGGGTGACGGCGCCTGAGTTTTATTGGGATTTGGGTGCATTAATGGACACCGGTTATTTTTCCACGTTGACATTCCGTGTAGATGTTATTTTATCCCATGCTCAGCATTCATTATTATGCATCTCATCCTGTAGTCGTATCACCTGATAGAGTACTTATGTATGATTATTGCACACCCTGCTCATGGCATATAGATATTATCTGCTGCCATATGTTAGAGTAGCGCAGTACGTGCATACTCGTGATTACCTTTATATGTTATCTTTATTCACGAGTTGGCAACTCACCCCCGTTGTGCCACAGTGTTTGCAGGTTGCCCCTCAGAGTAGTCGCGGCGGGCTGCTTTCTTGTATCTTTTTGGCTACGGATACCACTGCAGTTGGTGCGTGAGCTGTTTTGTTGCTAGGTGGGTTGTGGTATCCGGTTATTTCCCATTTGTACACACTTTTGTATCTAGTACTCTCCATCTACTTTTCATGTATTGACTTAGAGACCAGTGTGAGGACGATGATGTATATTATTTGTAATCTGGTGTCGAGCTCGTGTGAGCCGACTTTACTTATGCAGTTTTTATCATTTGTGAGGTTTTTCACTTATTGCTCATTTCTTCGCTACGGCGTCGTATATTACTCTGGTGGTGATTGTTTCCGCCGTTGGGTGTGATTGCTCCCATTTGGGATGCTTTATTCTTATTGTACATCATTTTACTCATATCTTGTCTTGTACCCGATTTCGGGGTTAGTTTTTACAAAGGAAATGCTACCAAAATTTTTAAGATAATAACATGAACTTTACAGAAAGTTACTAAACTTCTTAAGGTTTTCCAAATGTTTTAAAACAAATGTTTTCAACACTCACTACTTTTAATGGTTTTGATTTCTAGGTTCGGTTTACTTAGTCGCGTTACGCCTGTAGACGTTACGTGGTTAAGTGCCGGTCACGGGCCAAACTTTGGGTCGTGACAACAGCACATAGGTGTATCAGGGCGGAGCAAATCGCACCCTGTGTGATATGGTGTGCTGTATGATGAGTACTACTGAGTTGTCTATTTCTTTTTGGGAGTTATGCACTTAAGAAGCTGCATAGCTATTGAATAGGGTTCTAATCAAATTAGACGCCTGCCACTCCATATGTGATATGGTATGGGAGGAGCCCATCTCTTGAGGAATTTAAGATTTGGGGTTGTCCGGCCTATGTCTAAAAGCAAAATCCGGACAAGCTCGAGGCAAGGTAAGTTCTGTGGAAGTTTGTTGGATATCCCAAGCATTCGCAAAGGAATATCTTCTACCAAACCGTGAAACAAAAGTGTTTTATTTCTTGGCATGCCACATTTTTAGAAAAAGGATATTCTTATGAAGAAATTAGTGGTATGAGGTAGATCTGGAAGGAGTTCCAGTTAAAACAAACAGCAGTTGATGATTTGGTAGAACCGGAGGATTCAATAGTTTCCAACGAACCTCAGCCTCTCCGCCGATCTAGTAGGGTTCCTCATCCACCTGAGAGATACTTTGGTTTCTCTATGACAGTGGGAGCGAGGATTGCATCATGAGATGATGACCCAACTAGTTTTGAGCAGGCCATCAGGAGTGAGACTCTGTAAGAATGGCTGGATGCTTAGCGATCTAAGATGGAATCCTTATACACCAACAAAGTATGGACTTTGGTTGTTTTATCTGAAGGGTTAAATCCCCATCAGGAGCAAGTATATCTTGAGAAGATTACTTGGTGTACATGGAAAAGTTGAGACTTTCAAAGCTATGCTTAAGTCCATCCAGATCTTACTTGCCACTGCTACATACCATAACTACGATATCTGGCGGTTGGGTATCATGACTGCTTTTCTAAAATGATAATTTGGAAGAGAGCGTCTATAAGTACACAGCCAAAGGGCTTCATAGACAGTGGGAGCAGCGGAAACGTGCGCATGATGTTTTATGTAATAAATCAGGCATCGAGGAGTTGGAATGTCTGTTTTGAAGTAGTAGTCAAAGAGTTTGACTTCATCAAAATGGTAGATGAACCAAGTATATACAAAAAAGGTAGTAAGGAGTATGGAGGTGATCCTCGTATAGTACGTGGATGACATACTCTTGATAGGGAAGGAGTTTCCTATGCTACGCTCGCTCAATCTCCTCTTATTACAAAGATTCTCCATATAGGATCAAGGTGATACCTCCTAAATCCTGGGTTATGGATCTATGAGATAGATCTAATTGGATGTTAGGATTCTCACTAGTTGTAGTGAGATGGTATCAATTCATCCTGGGGAGAATCACTGGAAAGGTTCCATGGTGATAAGGACGACTGAATGTCAGTCACAGGCATTGTCTTTACCCTTAGTGGAGGGACGGTATGTTGGAAGAGTTCCAAGTTAGATACCGTGACATACTAGACGATTAAAGGCTAGATACATCGTTACCAAGGATGCTACCAATGAAATAGTCTGGATGTACACTAGTTCATGAGATGAACTTCGTTCCTACCATTGTGTGACAATGGAGTTGTGATTTTTGCCAAGGAACCCCCCATCCCATCTGAGATCCAGACATATTCTTAGGCAGTATCGCCTGATCATGGAGATGGTTGATCTCCAGGGAGATCGAGGTTACGAGAGTATACATAGAGGACAACAGCGCGGATCAACTCACAAAGGCATGTTTTCCAGTAGAGACTTTTATGGGTTGGTTGAGTATGAGATACTTCAACCACAGCTGATTGTTGGGTATGCGATACCACAACAGATGGCCCTAGTGCAAGTGGGTGATTGTTAGTTATATGTATGCCCTAGAGGCCATTACTGTACATACGATGTATATTATAGTGGATACTTCGACATATATAGGGAGGACTTTCTTGCTCGACATGATAGTATGCTATCTGGTTACACTTTATCTTAACATGTACTCTGATTATCTCTATGTTACATGTTGATAAAGCCCTAATGATGAGTACTTGACTACCAGGACTATGATGCGGATCATACTAGTGGGGACAGAGTAGTCACTGAGTACATCCTTCAAATGTTCCTAGTCGTGGGAGTACCGAGACAGGGCATCGATACTCCAGAGTAGACTAGCGTATGCACTTCTTGACCCATATGATGGGCGATGGATGATCCCATATCCATTGGTGTTTGACATCAGAGAAGGTATACGGGTGCTCAGTGCAGACTGGGTACACTGGACGGACTCGCCGAGAACTCCCAGATGGTATTATACCTCACGTCAGATGGCGGTTCTCAGGTGACACTGGTACAGGTTAGTCTGTAGACCCGAGATCGTCATAGAGTCTTGTGTGATTTCCACTGTACTTTGATTTCCATCATACCACGTCCGAGAGGGCATGCAAAACGGTGGCTTTTGGGTACAATCCCGAATCACATGGAGGCAATGAGCGATAGGAGGGGTTTCGTCTCTCCCGATATAGGGAGTTGATGTTGCGCTGTGTTCAATTGGCTATAACTAGAAATCCATGGCCAGGGTTGCTGAGATTTACTGGTAAGTGTTATCAGTAGTTTCTCGAACTGTTATAGACCTCATATCGACACGACTTATCAAGCTACTGGGTTCTGACGTTTACCACCCCTAGGCGAGATATGCGACATATCAGACGAAGAGACCGGACTGTACGGGAGTGTTACTGATTGGATTCGCAGGAGAAAGTAAAGGCTTGCTTGTTGATCTCCTGATCGCTCAATACCTGGGTGGCTGTTACGTTTAGCTGACCGCTTGCAGCTTGTGGGTGTTTGATATGATCATCACCTACTGCCGGCGTATTGACGATTCTTTAGAGTCCTACACAGAGGTTTCCTGGCTCAGGCAAAACGGAGTAGGACCACATATGTGATATGTGCGGGACCGAGAACAATACGTGTATGTGATACCGTATTAGATTCTCGCGATATGTGATATCGGCCGGGTATGTGATATAGCTGGGTCATCGCATCAAGTGGTTATTCGATGAACTAATACAGATTATATTAGTCGGTTATTTGTGAAATAGCCGGATTATCGGATCAAGTGTTGATTCGATAATTTAATGTATAATTATATATTTGATATATTAAATTACATTAACTAATATAAGCTCACTAAAAGATTCTTTTTCTCACTCGGGTAATACATTGATATATATATATGATATATGTTAATTGTATTATTTTATTTTGTTACAATAAATATTATATATGTGATATATAATATTGTAACAAGTTAAGGTTACAAATGCAACATGTTTTGTGGAGTTAAACAAGGTTAGGGTTTGGATTAGGGTTAAGCTTTTTTAAAGCTTCTAGAAGCTTTGCTTTTATTTTAAGCAAAGATATTTTGTAAAGATATTTTCTTTGAAATTTCTTAACCAAACCCAAACCCTTTACTATGGTTAAGTCTCTACATGGGTTAAGTTATCATTCTTAACCCATGGTTGCAATTCTAACTGTTAGTTATATGTATGCCCTAGAGGCCATTACTATACATAGGATGTATATTGTAGTGGATGCTTGGACATATATAGGGATGACTTTCTTGCTCGATATGATAGTATGCTATCTGGTTACTCTTTACCTTGACGTGTACACTGATTGTCTCTCTATTACATGTTGGTAAAGCCCTTAGGATGTGTACTTGACTACCTGGACTATGATGCGGATCATAATAGTGGGGACATGGTAGTCCATAAGTACATCCTTCAAAGTCCCTAGTCGTGGGTGTATCGAGACGGGGTATCGATATACCAGAGTAGACTAGCGTGTAGCTTCTCGACCCATACAGATGGGAGATGGATGATCCAATATCCATTGGTGTTTGACATCAGAGATGATATACGGGTGCTCAGTAGAGACTGGGTACACTGGACGGACTCGCCGAGAACTCCCAGATGGTATTCTACCTTACGTCAGATGGCAGTTCTCTGGTGACACTGGTACAGGTTAGTCTGTAGACCCGAGATCGTCATAGTGTCTTGTGTGATTCCCACTGTGCTTTGATTTCCATCATACCACGTCCAAGAGGGCGTGCAAAAAGGTGGTTTTTGGGTACAGTCCCGAATCACATGGTGGCAATGAGCAATAGGAGGGGTTTCGTCTCTCCCGGTATAGGGAGTTGATGTTGCGCAGTGCTCGATTGGCTATAACAGGAAGTCTTTGGCCAAGGCTGTTTTAGGGATTTACTGGTAAGTGTTACCAGTAGTTTCTTGACCCGTTATGAGCCTCATATCGACACGATTTATCGAGTTATTGGGGTCTGACGTTTACCACCCCTAGACGAGATATGCGACATATTAGACGAACAGACCGGACTGTACGGTAGTGTTACTCGTTGGATTCACTGGAGTGTGAGCGGGCTTGCTCGTTGATCTTCTGATCGCTCAATACCCAGGTGGCCGTTACGTTTAGCAGACCGCTTGCGGCTTGTGGGTGTTTGATATGATCATCACCTGCTGCCGGCGTATTGACGAGTCTTTAGAGTCCTACACAGGGGTTTCCTGGCTCAAGCGAAATGAAATAGGAGCGCATATGAGATATGTGCGGGACCGAGGATAATACCAGTATGTGATACTGTATTCTATTCTCGCGATGAATGTATCGATTGGTTGTATGCGATATAACCTAGTTATGGAATCAAGGATTGATTCGATAAGTCGATACATTGGATATTAGTCGGTCATATGCGATATGACCGGACCGTTAAATCATGTATTGATTTAATGATTTAATGTATAATTATATATTTGATATATTACTTTGCATTAACTGGTATTGGTTCACTTAAAAAGGATTTTCTCACTTGATATGCACATTGTATATGTGATATACTTTTGTGCACTTGATTGTATCATGTTTGATGATACATGCATACTTGGTTAAGTGTATGATTAAACCATGGTTGTGTAATGGTTAGGGTTTTTGATTTACTTATTCATTTATTTATTTTGTTTATTTATTTTTGCAAAATAAATGAATGGAGGTTTTCTTTGTTTGCTAGTTGAAGCTTCATGAATCTTTGACTAAGTGACCATTTTTGTTTTCATGCTTAACCCTAACCATTCCACTTAACCCTAGTTCATTCTCTACACTTGACCATGGTTGCTATATGATAAGTATTCCTTTTATTTTCTATTTTTTGATAATACTTATCATATGATCTTCTTCTTCTTCTCCTTCTTCAACATGTAGAAAACCATGCCTCCATCAATGGCAACTTGAGAAAAAGAGTGAGAAATCCAATTCTAAAGTGAACCCACTTCCTATTTCTTTATCCTCTACCACTTGCCAAGTAGTATAGGGTGTTTTCATCACAAGTTTCATGGCTTGGTGAAGTTGGAGCTTGATCTTGTGTTGCCTCGACGTAGATCATCTTCGGCATCGAAGTCGACGACCTAGCCCGCCCATTTCTCCGATGAAGCCGACGCTAGAGCCCGGGATCCGATGATCGCAGCGAGGGTACACCGTCACGGAGCTATGGAGGTGGAGGACCGGATCTACAAAGGTTGTATTTCCGTTTACCCTTTAGTTAAGTTGTTAACTAGTTTCTAGTTTCGCCTAAAATTCTAGTTAACGATCTAGTCTAGGGTTTCTCGGCACCGTAAAATTTTAAATTGGCATGGTTGATGCCTTGTGAGACCTCCTTTGAGTGCCTAGGAACCCTACACTAACCACACACACATGATTCATTATTCATCATAAAAGGATTTGATCATCTTCTTCCTTCTTCATCCTTGCATGAAAAGCTTTCTAGCTTTTTGTGAAGTGATGAAAATGAGTGAGACAAAGAAAACAAATGAGAGCTAAATTCCTACTTCATCATCCTCATCTATTCTAGCCAGTTAGATTAGGGTGTTTGCTTTGCTAATACTTGATTAGCGGAGCAAAAGCTTGGGCTTGAATTTCTTCAAGGTAGATCATCTTTGTTATTGAAGATCGGAAGTAAGTTTGCATCTTTCTCTTCATGGAGCCTCTCTAGAGTCCGAGTACTCGATGATCGCAGTGAAGGTACCTCAACACGGAGCTTTTGAAGTGAAAGACCGGACTGCAAAGTTGTAATCCCAAACTCTTAGATATAAAGTTGCTTACATGCTTTGTTTCGCCTAATCTCTAGTCTATGATCTTGGTTAGGGTTGTTCGGCACGTCTAAATTTTAAATCGGGCATGGTTGATACCTTATAGACCCTTGTGGCAGTGCCTAGTAACCCTACACTATTTTACTTTCTTTCTCTTTTATTACATGCTTTACATTCTTGCAATTTTCATTCTTGCCTTTACTTACTTGCACATTAAATTCCATGCACTTACTTACTTGTAATGATCTTTTCTTCTCTTTGTTTCTCTTTACTTTTGCTCTTTTTCTTTATTTTTTAAATGGTTGTGAATATGTGTTCTTAGGAATAGATAACGATATTGTAAGTTAAGGTTTCATTACTCATTTCCTTTTCCCGTATTTTCCAATTGAACTCCGTCCAAACGTTATGCAAGCGCTCCGTTAGGCACCCTACCCTACTAAGGTAACGGTGATTCCTAACTGCGACCGGTTGCGTTCGGTTTGGCCGGAGGCGAAAGCAAGAGACAAGAATGGACGGACAAGGGTCAACAAGCCGGATTTCTAATACCGTGCTTAAATACCCTAATCCACGTTGTTGCCGATTGCTCTTGCTTCAATCGTTATGTTCGGCTCAAAGGTTTTAGTGCGGATTTCCTTAGCTTACACTATTGTATCTTTTCCTAACAAGCTTATACTTTGCATATAACACATAGGTTAGATACGAACTTTCCGCCCACGCGCATTAACTCGTCAAAATAAGAACTTAAAACGCTCCGTCTCTCTGTGGATCGACCCGTGCTCATCGCGGCTAGCTGCTCCTGATTGCGGTTAAACATTAGAACTCTTAAAACCCGACACGCCAAAAGCGTGCGATCAAATGGCATCGTTGCCGGGGAGACGCTAACGTTTTTATTTTTGTTATTTCGGGTTAATCTTGTTAATATCCATCTAACACCATTCTAAAAAAACAACATAAAAATTTCAAAAACCAAAACAAAAACTAGCTTTTTTGTTCTCTGGAATTCTTACCTGCTTGCACTGTGTAACTAAAATAAAAAAATAAACAATACCAGTGAGATATTACTTGATCATTGTGAACACAGAAGAAGTTTGGAGCCTATCTGCCACAACAGAACCGGCGACATCCCCTCTATATCCGAGCTCACCAGCCCCTTCACCTCCTTCTGCCTCCAATCTTTCCTTTGTGCTCCATTTTTCTCTTTTTGTCCCATTTTTATTTTTTGTTTTTTTATAATTTTTAGTGTTCAGGTATTTGGGCATTTATATCGCTTTTTCGCACTAAAATCCGTTTTCCCGGCATTTCAGATTTTTGCGAATTTGCGAACTGCGATCGTGGGGAGCAAAGTGTACATTCAAGGCTAAGGTGTTTGCAAAGTACAGTGCCAAAGATCCGGGTACTTTGACCCCCACAAGCGAACTTTTCAAGCTACTTAGATTTAACTTCAACGGGGGTTTCTTAACCCTAAAATTTATCGGTACGTACTTTACTAACACATTCTTCTAAAATCCGACGCATCCACTATAATATCATTGCAGGATTCTTTGCAAGTTCGCTAGCAAACGCTAAAATTGACTAACCCGTATTTGTTGCGGTGCCGTGCTTAATATATAAAACGATTGTTTTATTCTTTGAATATTTATTGAATTGCGCATTGCATACATTAATACGGATATAAGGGCAAGCGAACCACACAACATACGGTAAAGGACTTCATCCCCTTTTCCGTGGCCCACAAATCACGAAATTGAGCATAACGTGTACCCACACAAATTTTAAAAGAAACTAGACTTTAAGCCTTAAGGACTTCGCTCTCACTAAGAGAAGTTAACTGTGTTTAGAACACCGCTTAACGGTATATCGTTTACGGGGTGTCTAGGAAAGTGTTCATAGCGAAACCATCAAAAGAGAAAGGGTTATTTAATTAAGGACCTTCGCGAAAGCGTCGGAAAAGCTCTCCTTATCGCTGCACTTATCCGGCCTCGTGATCAGTATATCTTGAGCCGCTTCTCGACACAGTTTTACTTCAACAATCAAGTTCTGGAGCAGGTCTAGTTGACCTAGGTGAACCCTAGACCAATTAGGTGTGTGGTATTTTTGTGTCGTAATTGTTTTTGTCCAGATTCTTTTTGTATGTATATTTCATTCTTTTGTTAATAACTAACTTAAAATAAATATAAAAAAACTACATTCTTTTTCCTCTCTTCTTTTTTCTTCTCTTCATAAAATGGGTACCCCACCTCGCAAAACTCTTGCCGAACAATAGTACCCACAACCAGGCATAAATTCCTACGGTTATTGCTTTGGCCAAACGTCAAACGGTCCATCCATGCTAAAAATTTCTTTGAAAGATTGGATAGACGCGTCTAGGACAACCAATTGGACTCCGCAATCCACCTTGTATCAACCATTTCAACATTCACCACCTTCTTACGTTGATACCCCTTTTGAGAGTCCAGTTGTAACTTCAAGACCTATGTCTCTTGTTGAACGTATTGAACAATCTCGTAACCGATCTTTCACTCCTTTCACCACTGCGAATTCTGTGGATCAACAATTCCATTCACCTTCTTATCCGTATGTTGATCCTACCCCTGTCCAATCATTCAATTCCTACCTGTCCTAACCGACTTTTACACCTTCCCTAGACATTGCTTCTGAACCGCCATTAGGGAGTTTCCATTATCCAAACAACTTTGAATCTTTTACTAAAACCCCTTCACAACCTATGTCTAGTCTAGAACAGTCATTGGAAGACATTCGGGTAGCGTCATACCAACAGATGATGGATTTGAATACGTCCATGGCCGCCCTCATACAACCTAGTGACCCGGTAGCTCGTTTCCAACTAGCTCCATATTTTCCAATGTATGATGAGGCGGTAGGACAGGCTGAGAATTTGAGTGGTGAGAATGAGCTGTACACCCTTCCAAATCAAACCTACCCGTCCAAATTGAATACCATAACTCCGGTTTTGAATGTCTATCTAGTGTTCCAAACGATTCACCGATTGAATATAGAAGGATTGATAAGTTGTGCGACTTTGTAGTGTTTGATTTACCAGATTGTGAAGGGTCCCTTTCGAGTAAAACCACACCCAATCCTTTTGACCTCTACACTTCCACTCTAGAACCTGAATTGATTTATATCCATATTTTTGTTGAGGTGTCTGAGAAAATTGATTTTCACTTGATTGAGGATATTGACGCTGGGAATATTTTGGATGATGAACCAGAAGTTTTGGATGAGTTTTTCTCTCCAATTCATCATCCCGAGTCATTAACTGTTTTTCCCGAACTCCGTATGCGTCTTGATTTTGATGAAATATGCATGGATGAGCTTAACATTGAGGAGAATTTTGATGATAGCTTTGAGGATGAACCAGTTTTAATTGATGAGTCGGATTTTCCAATTCATCATATCCCTTTCATTCACTGTGTACACCGACCGGAACCTTTTACCCTTCCTCGATCACTTCCCACCATCCTTTCCATCTTACCGACCACGCAAGAAACCGTATCACATTCATTTCTTATGTCTGGTTTACCAAGTTCGGCATACCCATGTTTTCTCACGGATCTTGAGGGATTTGACCCCATTTCTCGACGGGTTGATAGATTAGCACAATCACTTTTTACATATCAGTATTCATAAATTGTGCTAATTTATTCACTCCATTTTCACCCTCAAGTTTGTACACCATTTATTTTTCCCTTCCGCCATTCTTCTTCTCGTATACCGAGACCGTATCCTACTTCTATCCGCATACGGTCTCGCGTATTCTCCATTTCTTTCCTCTCCGCATTCATTCACCAACCTGCACATTATAGAGATAGAATTATTGAATGGTTGGTGCTCACTTTTGGCCTGTGTAAGGCCTTGTATAGATTGATACTGTTCTCTTTCCCCCTAATTCTAAACTTCACCGCTTAACAGTGGAAAAACTGTTTCACTTAAGTTTAGGGGGATCTTTTTGTGTATATATTTTTGGTTTTCTTTTTGTTTTGTATAAAATTTTCTTTTAGAGAGCGCCAGCAATTTTGACCCTCTTGGTGTAGCCTGACAGTGAGGGCACTGTCAAGTTTAAGTTTGGGGGTGTGCTCGGTAAGCTTTCTTCTTTCGCATTCATGTGTATATTTTGCATTTGCATACTTATATAAAAACCCACAAAAAAATCGAAATTTTTTCCAAAAATATAAAAAAAAATTTCATCAAGTTAACTAATAGAGTAACTTAGATTTTTATTCCGAATGTCTAGTTGATACGTTAGGAATAACTAAATCCTAGGCTTAGGAATTGAAAACCATAAAAATAACCCTTCTTCTGTATAACCTTGGTGATTATACGTCCTTACAGTTTTTTTTAGTAGTACGTAATCTTGAGTTCAGTTCTTGAGTTATGTCAAGATGAAGGGAAAGTATTGAAAATTTACTGAAGGATAAGTCTGAAAAATAGTTTCTATTCTTGAGTTCAAATTTAGAAAGTATATACCCTACAAAAAGCACATACACGCACCTTGAAACTTGGGATAGTAGAGGATACCTAGAAATACTCTTGCCTGAAAACCTAGTATGAAAGAAAAAACGGTATTTAAAGCTAAACACCAAAAAGAGCATCGTTGAAAAATATATCCGGTCTTGAAGAAGAAAAATAAAGAAAAAGAAAAAAAGAAAAATAAATAAATTCAAGACCTGGAAACTGCTATTTACGCTTTAAAAATCACACATTCAGTAATTGGCCGTTAGTGCCTCAAGAAGCATTAATAGTCGCATGAAAAGTGTGTGAGCAACACCGTCCAACATTAATGAAAAAAAGTAGTATTAGGTATTAGGGCAAGGGTACTATAGCTTGAATTATTTCTTGAGTGTAGGGGTGAAAATATACACACACGTAGGGGTATACTATCGATATTTGGAGAAAATATAGAAATAAAGAATAAGACTTATGTTTTCCGTAAAAATGATAAAAATCCCTGATTGGAGACCGTACTTTAGAAGGAAAACTCAGGAGATACCAACATCTTTCTAAACTTTTTTGGAACGTATAGGATCTGAGGATAAATAGATAGGAGGTGTGAAACATAAGGGTTGAATATTTCTAACTTAGGATGATAAAGTTTCTAACCTAGATACTAAACTGTTAGAGTAAAATCAACGTTAACTTGTGAATCTAGCTTGACGGGATTTTGTAGGTAGTATCCGCTGAAAACCCTCAGGAGACAACACTCCTCGTACTAGAGGCACCTAGAGGTTTAACGGCTTGTTGCACATGCTCATTGCAATCGCATTCCCTGCGAAAGTGAGGCTAGGATTTTGTTTTGCTCGGGACGAGCAAAAGATAAGTTTGGGGGTATTTGTTTATCACAGAAAACTGCATTTAATACCTCTCATTCATTATCTATTTTTTGTATATATCGGTACTATTAACCAGTGTCTGCTCAGTAATACAGATTACAGTTATCCGTGATAAAATACTGAAAATACACTTAAAATCACAGATATACCATTTGCGAGCCGACACTTCAACCGGAACTGCAAACCGATATCCCAAGAGTTATTTTGCAAACAAATAAAGTGTACACATTTTGGTCCAACACATTGCATGTGTGAACACAACTCTTGGAGCATGGACCATGGATGGGGCAGCCATGAGAAGTGATGTGAATTTATTGTGCATTCAATGCATAAAGTGTTGATGTGATTCATAGCTACAAGTTTCCCTCCAAACCCTGAGTGCATCCAAAGCCTTTACTGAGAAAACAAACTGCACCAGAGTGATGTGGGAGACAACAATAGTCAACACACCAAGCACGAGACCATGTGCTCGGAATTTGGCCGAGCACATGCTTCCCAAAAGCGAGCAGGCCGACCCCCTTAGCCCCAAATGCCCCCAGTTTCTCACAGTCCCTCCCTTTTTGCCACGTCAGCTCATTTTTATTGTTTGTTTAATTTTCTTTTGAGCCTATAAATATAGAACCAGTGAGCAAGGGAGAGGGGTCCAAGTTTTGTTAAACATTTCATAAACTTTGTAACACTTTTTGTTTTCTTTTTGGTTCTCTCGTACATAGCTTAGCTTTCCCTTGAGTTCATAGTCTTCCCTTGATCTTGCAACCTCTTTAGTGAGCTTGCAAGTTTAAGATTTGGCTATTGATCTCAAGGTTGTATCTTGGACATAATGAAGATATCATTTTGCACACTTGGGTTCCTAGTCATTCTTGCTGTTTTCAATCTTGCTATTTTACTTTATTGCTCTTTTATTACTTGCTTTACATTCTTGCAATTTTCATTCTTGCCTTACATACTTGCACTTTAAATTCCATGCACTTACTTGTAATGCTCTTTTCTTCTCTTTGTTTCTCTTTTGTTTTGCTTTTGTTTGTTTGTTGTTTGAATGGTTGTGAATATATGTTGTTAGGAATAGATAACGATATTGTAAGTTAAGGTTTCTTTGCTCATTTCCTTTTCCCGTATTTTCCAATTGAACTCCGTCCAAACGTTATGGAAGCGCTCTGTTAGGCACCCTGCCCTACCAAGGTAACGGTGATTCCTAACTGCGACCGGTTGCATTCGGTTTGGCCGGAGGCGAAAGCAATAGACAAGAACGGACGGACAAGGGTCATTAAGCCGGATTTCTAATACCGTTCTTAAATACCCTAATCCACGTTGTTGCCGATTGCTCTAGCTTCAATCGTTAAGTTCGGCTCAAAGGTTTTAGTGCGTATTTCCTTAGCTTACACTACTGTATCTTTTCCTAACAAGCTTATACTTTGCATATAACATATAGGTTAGATACGAACTTTCCACCCACGTGCATTAACTCGTCAAAACAAGAGCTTAAAACGCTCCATCTCCCTGTGGATCAACCTGTGCTCATCGCGGCTCGCTGCAAAGCGACACCGTCCTGATGACGGTTAAACTTTAGAACTCTTAAAACTCGACACGCTAAAAGCGTGCGATCAAATGGCGCCGTTGCCGGGGAGACGGTCAATCTGGAGTCTCTCACACGAACTCGAAATTATGAACTCGGTATCTTCATCACTCTGTAGAAGATAACTAGCCGAACACGTCCTCGGGAACTCATCCCAACATCAGTGGAATACACTTTATTCATCCGTTCTCGATCAACTCACAACGCATCTAGGTGAGGTCCTTCTATCCGAACTGGTCAACTTACCGATCTCACATCGGAGCATCCGACGAACAACGTCCTCTCTTGCTCGATTTAATCTAGATCTAAGTAAGATCCTTCAATTGGAATTCTTCAACTCAACTGAGCCTGCATCGACATATCAAATCTAACGAATCATAACAGTCGCTCCACTCGTGATAGACTAGCTACCTCCTGTCAGATCTCTGCCTGAAAGCTCCAGCGGGTTCAGCTCATAAACTCAGGAAACGACATCCCATCAATCTCAGCAACAGCTGGGTTATCTGTCCGCACGGTAGACAGCATCACGATCTCTGAGGTATGTTGTCCAACAACAGTCCTCTCAATCCAGCAGCCTCTATCAATGGCCTGATCATCCGGTGCAAAACCGAACACTCGCCTCAAACGAGAGATCACAACACCAACATTATACCTACACGTCCCTATGTTACCAGAAACAACATGGTCAGTCCTCGTCCATGACGAGCTCACCCTGACTGCAACACCAGCAGTAGCTCAATCTGTGCTCAAACCATGGTGACAGGAACCTCAAGCAGGTATCGAAGAAGATAGATCAATGAATGAAAGAAATCAACAGAACCCAAATGGATATATGATCAAAGGAATGAATAGTATCACAGATCTCAAGATAAGTACATCCTAAGATTTCTTAAGTGGAGTATCGTATCGTAAATATGCCGCGGAACATACGTACGGTACGTCACTCTACTCAAGCTACCTACTCTATCAATCAAGGTCAACTTATGAAATGAAAGTTCGGGTCTAATACCCCCCGTCAAGTCTAAGTTTCGTAAGGTCAAGCCTAGGTTCCGAAATATATACGCCCTAGACTCCGCATAGTCAAACCCAGACTTAATCCAAGGTTAAACCTAACGCTCTAATACCAACTTTGTCACCACCCGTAATTTAGCACGTGACCGGCACTTAAATTATGCAACGTCTAAAGGCGTGACGTAAATCAAGTAAGCCGAAACCCAGAAAATCTAAACCTTTTTTGCGGAAAATAGTGGGGTTACAGTTTTGAAATAAAGGTATAATGAATAATGTTTTTCTTTGAATGCATAGCTAATGAAACATGAAAATGCAAGTGGGTTATATTACAGTTGAAAACATGTTTCTTCTTTCAAAAATTAGGGCAGCACCTTCCTTGTATATTTTGATCCAAAACATATACACAACAATATATAGGCATCACCAAATGGGAGCTAGCTCTTCGCCAACTGGCGGAATCACAACTACGTAATAACATATATACGACGTCCAACGGTGAAGAATCAACCCAGAAAGAACAAAAAGGAAGCAAGACATCAAAACTCAAGAAAGCGATCAAAAACCCATCGCTATAAGTCTCGCACAATACCCAAGTCTGATTAGGTCTACCAATACACACTTCTAGTCTCTGATTGATCTGATGTGATGTAGTTTATCTAGATACAATAGAATATAACAGTACGAGAGTGGGAATGATCCAACATGTGTCTCACCTACCAAAGCAAAGCACCTTGGATGAAGTTGTGTGCCAGTAATACCGCAACTGATCCCGAGCGGTCAAACCTGCAAGAACTGTGGCATAACGGGGGTGAGTTGCCAACTCGTGAGTAGAAAATATCAGCAAGTCGAAATCGAATAAAACAACGATTTCCTAGGTCACTGTATCCTGAAGGTAATACTTTGATATCTAGGGTGACCACATATGCCATTATGTCAACAATCGATCAATGCAATGTCATATATAAATAAAAATCCGACATCATATGCCTATATGCATGTGGATATCATCCATGTGTTCATCAACGACACAACTAATATTGTGGAACCTGAGTGTCTAACCCCGACACTCGAAACATCATGAAAACATATGCCTGTATATATATATGAGGATATCAACCACCTGTGTCCATCAACGACACAACTAAATCATGGAACCTGAGTATCCAACACCAACACTTGAAACATCATGAAAAACCCGTGTCTAGCATCGACACGTAAATCCTCATATTTCGGGCTCCGTCAGTCCGGATCAGCCCATACCACGGCTATGGTCGGTATCCTCCAGATAGCCGCCGTGCCAAACTATCTCGGGCTCCGTCTTTCACTTAACAATCAATGCTATAAACCAAGTAGGTGTCTAGAAAGGTGTCAGCGGGGCTACGCCTCCAGGGAAAAGAGGTTACATAATTAAGGAACTTCGCGAAATCGTTGGAAAACCTCCCTCGAAGTACCGACACTAGCCTGGATGAAAGGTTAAGCATGTGAAGTGCAATTAATCCCGACTAGTTCTTCCTTTAGGGTTTGAAGAAGAATTTGAGGAAACAGTGGGAGCTATCCTGGTTAGATAAATTAGTAACCAATCTAATCTTGTTGTAAGTCCACATTACCTCTCCCAGTTCTTTCGGGGTCGTGGAAATGGTGAAAAACGATTTTTTAGGGTTTGGGTAACATGGACTACAAAACGGATCTTGGCTAAACTACACACTAGCAACCTAACTAGAGAGTTGTCTACTCGGTTAGGGGTTATACCTCACTTGATCTCCTTCTTCTTGAACTCTTAGTAGTGGTAGGATGGTGCTTTCCTCGTCGCCTTCTTTCGTCAAAGATGGATCTACCTGAGGGTTGCAACCTTGGGCTCCTTTCTCGAACTTTGAGAGAACTAAGGTCTTTGGCTTGCTAGACCTTCAACCTTAGAGTGAGTAGAGAGTGGTTTAGAGTATTTTATCTCAAGGAGAGGTTTCTCAACACATGAGAATGGATCTCCTAGAACTAGAGGAGGAAGAAGAAGAAAAGAGGAGAGAGAATGGTTATGATAGAATGAGATGGTATATTTTACAACCATAACATAATAAGTGAATTATCTAATAATAATATTAATCCAAAAATGAAAAAGGTGATGGATGGTTTGATGAGACTATTATCATATCACATTAAATGTTTTTTGCTAGAATCAAAGAGCATCTTTGATGTGTAATGATGATAGTCAATGTTTCAACCATGGTCAACAAGTCAACCTTGGTCAACAAGTCAACAAACCCAACCATGACACAATTTCATTTAATTAATATTATTAATTGATATATCACAAATTCATTAGGGTTTGGAAAAAGACGACTGTCAGCTGTGCATACACACCCGTTCCGAAACCCTAATGAAAATCCTCTACCTCCGCCTCAATCAACTGTGCATACACACCCGCATTCGTGTTCCGAGGAACATGAATACTATGAGAT
Organism: Agapanthus africanus; assembly: GCA_030015575.1. Classification (NCBI taxonomy): domain Eukaryota; kingdom Viridiplantae; phylum Streptophyta; class Magnoliopsida; order Asparagales; family Amaryllidaceae; genus Agapanthus; species Agapanthus africanus. The sequence goes on from JASDDO010000031.1 coordinate 125,250,833, forward strand.
AAAACTAACCCCAAAACATATACTAGGATCTGGCTCAAACCAGAGCCCGCTAGTAATATCCGTCCGGACTCCAAACGTGCATAAGTGCGCGGATGAGAACGAACCCTACCGCAAAACCATGCGACCTCTACTCTGTTTTGCCCAAAGGCGAATAACCCTCTGTGTGTGACTCTAAAGACTCGACACTACGCTTGCAGTGGGTTTAACCACAGACCGTAAGCGGCACTAGCTGTACGTAACGGTCCTCAGGTAGTTGCCGATAAGAAGAAGGACGAGGTGAAACCCATCTGAACTCCTACTGAGTCTGCATGTGACAATCTCCGTACAGTCCGGTCTGTTCGTCTGATACATCGCATGGCGGGCCTAGGGGGCGGTAAACGTCAGTCCTCTAATAGCGGTACAAGTCGTGTCGGAGTGTAGCCCAGAACACCCTGAGATAACACTGGAAACCTACCAGTATATCTCGCTTGCCCTGGCCAGGGACTACTTGTGTAATGGCTCTCCTAGACACAGCGCGATGTCAACCCCCAATACCGGGAGAGACGAATCCTGTCTAACCGTCACTGCCTCCAAGTGCTTCGGGACTGCACCCAAAAACTACCTGTTTGCACGACTCCTTTGAGCCGTGGTAGGGTAGTAATCAAAGTGCAGTGGGAACACACTCGAGGCGAAGTGACAGTGTCAAGTCAGCGGACTAAGTTGTACTCATGTCACCTTGGAACTGATAACTGACGATAGGTATAATACCAACCAACAGTTCCCGACGAGTCCTGTCCAGTGTACTCGTAACCTAACGAGCACCCGCATACTATCTCAAGTACGACGTACTGACGGCTGTGGGACGGACCGTTTCCCAAGCTGGGATGAGAAGCGTATACGCTAGTCTACTCCGGAGTATCGATGCCCTATCTAGATAGTCCTACGACTAGGGACCTGCATAAGGATGTGCTTGTGGATTACCCAGCCCCCACGAGTGTGACTGCCATCACGACGCTGGTAATCAAGCAAAGATCCTAAGGGCTCCACTAATGTGTAAAGGCGATATGCTAAAAGAAAGACATGCACACATTAAAGCAGAAACAAACCAAGTAGCATACTACTATATTGAGCAAGATTGTTTATACAAGGTGAATATCCCAAGCTTCCATCAAATAATATACAAACTAGTATGATACAGTAATGGCCTCTAGGGCATATACACTAACAATCTCCCACTTGCACTAAGGCCATGTACTGGCGTATCGAAGACCTATCATCTCGATTAGCCGCTCGAACTGAGTCTGGGGTAAGGCCTTTGTGAACGGATCATCTGTGTTATCTTCCGTAGCAACTCTCCGAACCTCGATCTCCTGGCGACCCACGATCTTCCTGATCAGGTGATACCGCCTCAAGATGTGCCTGGACTTCTGATGGGACCTGGGTTCCTTCGCTAAAGCTATAGCTCCATTGTTGTCGCAATACAGCAGTATTGGTTCAACAATGGTAGGAACCACTTGAAGTTCTATCAAGAACTTCCTCATCCAGACGGCTTCTTTTGCGGCATCAGATGCAGCGATATATTCCGCTTCCATCGTCGAGTCAGCAACGGTTTCCTGTTTGGAACTCTTCAAACACACCGCCCCTCCATTGAGGGTAAAGACATAGCCCGACATGGACTTGGAATCATCCTTGTCACTCTGGAAGCTGGAGTCAGCAAAGGCCTCGATCTGGAGGTCTTTTCCGCCATACACCAAGAACATCTCCTTAGTCCTTCTCAGGTACTTGAGAAGGTTCTTTACCGCTATCCAGTGTTTCTCCCCAGGGTTTGACTGATACCTGCTTACCACACTAAGTGCATAAGCTACATCTGGTCTGGTACATAACATCGCATACATTATAGAGCCTACCGCAGAAGCGTAGGGTATAATAGACATGCGATCCCTTTCCAAATCAGTCTTGGGAGACATCTCTTTGGAGAGGGTGATCCCGTGACAAGCCGATAGATTACCGCGCTTGGAATCTTCCATACTGAATCTTTTCAGTATGGTGTCGATGTACCTGGACTATGAAAGTCCTAATATCCTCTTGGATCTGTCACGATAGATCCGGATCCCCAGAATGTAAGAGGCATCGCCCAGGTCTTTCATGGAGAACCTGTGTGACAAGAACCCTTTGACAGATTGTAGAATAGGAATGCCATTTCCTATCAAGAGAATGTCATCCACGTATAAAACGAGGAATACGACAATTCTTTCTACAAATCTATTATAGATGCATGGTTCATCTGGATTTTTGATAAAGCCAAATTCTTTGACGGTCTCATCAAAACAGATGTTCCAACTCCGCGATGCCTGCTTTAGTCCATAGATGGACTTAAGCAACTTGCACACCTTCCCGCTGCTCCCACTCTGAATGAAACCCTCTGGCTGGTCCATATAGACACACTCCTCTAAATTTCCATTCAGAAAAGCGGTCTTTACGTCCATCTGCCAAATCTCATAATCGTGGAAGGCAACAATGGCAAGAAGGATCCGAATGGATTTCAGCATAGCCACTGGAGAAAAGGTTTCGTCATAGTCCAAGCTAGGTCTTTGACGGAAACCCTTTGCAACAAGTCTAGCTTTATAGGTCTCAACCTGTCCATCTACACCAATCTTCCTTTTGAAGATCCACTTGCATCCTACGGGTTTTACCCCATCTGGAGCAATGTCCAACGTCCATACTTTGTTGGTGTACATGGACTCCATTTCGGTCCGCATTGCATCCAGCCATTTTACCGAGTCAACGCTCTGAATGGCTTGCTGGAAGCTAGTCGGCTCATCACTATCAATGATGCAATCCTCTTTATCCCCATCTATGAGAAAACCGTATCTCTCGGGCGGATGAGACTGCCTACTACTCCTGCGGAGCGGCGCAGGAATGTCCTGATCTTTCGAACCCTCTGGTTCTACTAAGCTTTCAGTAATAGCTCGTGGTTCTGGAATTTCTTCCAGTTCTATTGCGCTCCCACTTATCTGATTTTCCAAAAACTCAGTTTCCAAGAAGTGGGCATGACGAGAAACAAAAACCTTTTGTTCCTCTTCACAATAGAAGAAATATCCCTTGGAGTTCTTTGGATATCCCACAAACTTGCACTGTACTGAGCGTGCCTCGAGTTTGTCCGCATGCTACTTTTTGACAAAAGCTGGACATCCCCATGTCTTAATGATCTTAAGATAGGGTTTCTTCCCACACCATATCTGATATGGTGTAGTAGGCACAGTCTTAGTTGGAACTCGGTTCAAAAGGTATGCAGCTGATTCTAGTTCATATCCCCAGAATGATCGCGGTAACTCAGCGTTACTCATTATGGAATGTACCATATCTAATAGGGTCCGGTTCCGTCTCTCCGATACACCGTTATGTTGCGGAGTGTATGGAGGAGTAAGCTAAGAGAGAATTCCACTCTCTTTAAAGTAATCCAGGAACTCGGCACTTAAGTATTCACCACCTCGATCAGATCTTAGTGTCTTAATTCTTTTGCCTGTTTGTTTTTCCACTTCATTCTTATATTCCTGGAATTTTCCAAAGGCTTCGGATTTATGTTTCATTAAGAAGACATAACCGTACCTTGAAAAGTCATCCATAAAAATAATGAAGTAAGAATAACCGCTTCGTGCATGCGTAGACATTGGACCGCACACGTCGCTGTGTACGAGTCCCAAGAGCTCGCTCGCTCTTACTCCGTGTCTAGTGAACGGAGTCTTTGTCATCTTTCCTTTGAGACAGGATTGACAAGTTGCATATGACTGATATTCGAACGGATCCAAATATCCTTCTGTATGTAACTTCGTCAACCATCTCTCATTGATGTGACCCAGTCTACAATGCCATAAGAAAGCCTGATTTGATTCCGGAGACTTTCTTTTGTGTGTATTCTGGGCATTGAAAATCTGTGGTTGGTTTAATACGTATATTCCATTGTTTAATGTACCTGACCCAATCAGAACTTGATTAAGGCGAATGTTTACAACATTACATACAAACGCAAATTCATAACCTTCTTTAGAAACTAAAGATACAGAAATGATATTACAAGTTGCATTTGGTACAAAATAACAATTACGCAAAACCAAAACGTGTCCATCTGACAATCTCAGGTGATAGTTCACCACGGACTCAGCATCCATGCCAGCTCCGTTTGCAACTCTGAGGGTCATATCACCTGCCTTCAAAACCCTACGGTTTCTCAACGCCTGCAAAGAATTAAAGATATGAGATCCTGATCCGGTATCAAATACCAAGGAAGTAGAGTTTATTGATAGACAGTTTTCAATAACATACACACCTGAAGCTGAAGCCGCAACTCGCTTCAGATCCTGTGTTCTGGCCTTCCAAGCCTTGCAATCTTTCTTCTAGTGTCCACTCTTGTGACAGTAAAAGCATTCCTCCTTTCCTACAAGCTTTCCCGCTTCCTTTCTTGCTTTTGCCTTTCCCTTCGTATCCACTTTACTAACACCGCCCCTTGGTTTGGCGGGGGTTTTCTTCTTCTTTCCCTTGGATTTCGTCTTGGACCTAGAAGATGAAGATCCTCCTACAAACAAAGTGGATGTTTCCCTACCTTTCTGTAGGGTGCCCTCTGCACTCCTCAGCATGTTGAGGAGTTCTGAAAGTTCAACTTCCTTTTCTTGCAAGTTGAAATTCAGGATGAACTGGGCGTAAGTGGAAGGAAGGGACTGAAGAATCAAGTCCGTATAGAGTTCATTCTCTAACGTGGTCCCAAGGTCCGCGAGCTCCTCAATAAAGCCAATCATCTTAAGCACGTGTTCTGCTACCGGTGATCCGATGGCCAATCTCACCGAAAACAGCTTTTTCGAGACTTCGTATCTGGCGATACGGGATTGCTCCCCATACAGTTCTTTTGTATGAAGAAATAAGGATTCAAGGTCCATATTCTCGTGCCTCCTCTGGTGTTCATTGTCCATAGAGGCAAGCACGAGGCACTTGGCCTTCGCGCAATCAATCTCCCAAGTCTTACGGATTTCCTTATCCGCGACGCTGGAGGTGGGACCTAGGACAGGGGGAGCTTTGGTGGTAAGAAGATACCCCAACTTGTCGTAAGTGATTGCCATTTTGACATTCCTGAGCCAATCTTTATAGTTTGGCCTTGTCAGTATGTTTTTATCTAGTAGTAACTTAAATCCAGTCATGTTGAATGGTTGCTGCAATTAGGCGAGAGAGAAGAAACACTTTAGCATGATGCTCTTGCAAGTTTAGAGTGGTTTTTAATTTGTCTAAACAGGATGGCTCCCACTGTCTCTCGAATCCCTGCTCAAACCAAAAAGGAAGAATTAGTCAGGATCAATCTCACCGTACAATACTTGCTTAACCGTTCAGCCAGGCTAGTGTCGGTACTTCGAGGGAGGTTTTCCAACGCTTTCGCGAAGTTCCTTAATTAAATAACCTCTTTTCCCTGGGGGCGCAGCCCCGCTAACACCTTTCTCGACACCTACTAGGTTTATAGCATTGATCGTTAAGCGAGAATTTTCCCGAGAAGTAGCATATACTCACAGTAGGAACGGGATCCAAATATCACTGCGTGACAAAACTGAAGGAATCCTACCAGAATCATCACACTCTAAATGTTATGCAGCGCTAGCAAGTTTCAGTTCTTTTGAAACCCCCGATGTGGATTTTTGCCCCATGCTCTTATGACCTTGACTTTGGCCAACAAATCATAAGTCACATGTCAAGTTCTACCCGTCATTCTCCAGGTTAATTTGAACCCACCCGCACCTACCCTTGACTTTAGCCAACAAAGCAGTACGACTGTCCCAAACCAACACATCTATCTATGCTGCATATGAATACCCAATAGCTACCAATCACTATGCCTTGACTTTGGCCAACAAATATAGCTTGAATGCTATTGACCATCCATGTGAAACGACGGAGGGCTACGAATGGTTTTGGAGAAACCATGAACGTAGTGAACTTGATATAATCGATGGAACGAGATAGCTTTTAAAAGGAGTGGTTTAAGCTCCGCGTTTAAAAGTTATTTTGAAAAGAAACCGAGTGGTTTTGAAAGTGTTCCAACGACTTTTACTTTGGTTTATTTTTCTTGCATTAGTTCTTTCAATGCGTCCCATCAATTAATCCTACCATTGCAGAAAACAACCAAAATATGACGTACGCTTATGCCATTCGCATTCGCCACGGGACCCCGTCATCACCCGTTAGGTTACTTAACTAACGACAGAGCGGGGGCTGGGCTAGCGCGGCTGCAAAACATAAGCAACGCCTAAATAATATCATACATAGATATATTGCAATGATAGCCATTTCAGATCACAAATGAATACATAGGATATACTAGGAATCCACAATTTGTACGAGCCTGTAATGAAAAGAGGATTACACGGTTGCGATGAATAGCCAATACCCCACCCTAGACCCCTACGGGTGCGGCAAACTACCCGCCAAATATCCGAAGTGGAGCAACCTCCCTCAACGACGTGAGTAGGCCACTCGGCACTTCGAGATACCCGGTAGTTTGTGCACCCCACCTTAGGTCTATCCTAGGAGCAAAAAACAGTAAAAAGAAATTATACAATGACGGCTACAACCCCGACCCGGTTGTGCGGCCAAAAATAATATTACATCAATTTACATATTACAAGAATTGAAAGATAAAAGAAAACTCTCATCTCACAACCCCCCCGGCTATTCATCCGCGACAATCCAACGAATTCATATACACATACCATCAACATCACAGATCACAGATATGTATAACCCCCACTAATCGACGTATAGCGATTAGTAGACGTTCAATACATATTAAACATTATAGATATAACCATTAGCCAAAGTCTACAGAAAATCGACCAAAATACGGATTTCTAATCACCCCAAAAACAAACTTGTTCTCTGGAAAATCTGGGCAGAAAAGAAACATCCCAAAAATCCCAAAACACCACCAGAAACAAACTGCAGGAGAAACGATCCCCGGCCGAGTCAACTCGGCTGCGGAACCGTGGCGAGTTGGTCGGCTCGTGCGATCGTTTTTCTTGCCTGTTTATAGAAAAGCATGAGCCATTTTTAAGACATGATTTTTTATTTTTAGAGCAGAAAAAAATCTGCAGCAACTAGGGTTTTCCGGGGTGTTTTGCGGTTTTTTCGTTCGGTCGATATTCTAAATACTTTGCTAACATGCTAGGGTGTGTTTAGTTAGGCTCTGATACTACTGTAAGTCCACGTTACCTCTCCCGGTTCTTTCGGGGTTGCGGAAATGGTGAAAAACGATTTTTTAGGGTTTGGCTAACATGGACTACAAAACGGATCTTGGCTAAACTACACACTAGCAACCTAACTAGAGAGTTATCTACTCAGTTAGGGGTTATACCTCACTTGAACTCCTTCTTCTTGAACTCTTAGTAGTGGTTGGATGGTGCTTTCCTCGTCGCCTTCTTTCGTCAAAGATGGATCCACCAGAGGGTTGCAACCTTGGGCTCCTTTTTCGAACTTTGAGAGAACTAAGGTCTTTGGCTTGCTAGACCTTCAACCTTAGAGTGAGTAGAGAGTGGTTTAGAGTATTTTATCTCAAGGAGAGGTTTCTCAACACATGAGAATGGATCTCCTAGAACTAGAGGAGGAAGAAGAAGAAAAGAGGAGAGAGAATGGTTATGATAGAATGAGATGGTATATTTTACAACCATAACATAATAAGTGAATTATCTAATAATAATATTAATCCAAAAATGAAAAAGGTGATGGATGGTTTCATGAGACTATTATCATAACACATTAAATGTTTTTTGCTAGAATCAAAGAACATCTTTGATGTGTAATGATGATAGTCAATGTTTCAACCATGGTCAACAAGTCAACCTTGGTCAACAAGTCAACAAACCCAACAATGACACAATTTCATTTAATTAATATTATTAATTGATATATCACAAATTCATTAGGGTTTGGAAAAAGACGACTGTCAACTGTGCATACACAGCCGTTCTGAAACCCTAATGAAAATCCTCTACCTCCGCCTCAATCAACTGTGCATACACACCCGCATTCGTGTTCCGAGGAACATGAATACTATGGGATAAAACTAACCCTAAAACATATACTAGGATCTGGCTCAAACCAGAGCCCGCTAGTAATATCCGTCCGGACTCCAAACATGCATAAGTGCGCGGATGAGAACGAACCCTGCCGCAAAACCATGCGACCTCTACTCTGTTTTGCCCAAAGGCGAATAACCCTTTGTGTGGGACTCTAAAGACTCGACACTACGCTGGCAGTGGGTTTAACCACAGACCGCAAGCGGCACTAGCTGTACGTAACGGTCCCCAGGTAGATGCCGATAAGAAGACGGACGAGGTGAAACCCATCTGAACTCCTACTGAGTCTGCATGTGACAATCTCCGTACAGTCCGGTCTGTTCGTCTGATACATCGCATGGCAGGCCTAGGGGGCGGTAAACGTCAGTCCCCTAACAGCGGTACAAGTCGTGTCGGAGTGTAGCCCAGAACACCCTGAGATAACACTGGAAACCTACCAGTATATCTCGCTTGCCCTGGCCAGGGACTACTTGTGTAATGGCTCTCCTAGACACAGCGCGATGTCAACCCCGAATACCGGGAGAGACGAATCCTGTCTAACTGCCACTGTCTCCAAGTGCTTCGGGACTGCACCCAAAAACTACCTGTTTGCACGACTCTTTTTAGCCGTGGTAGGGTAGTAATCAAAGTGCAGTGGGAACACACTCTAGGCGAAGTGACAGTGTCAAGTCAGCGGACTAAGCTGTAGTCATGTCACCTGGGAACTGATAACCGACAATAGGTATAATACCAACCAACAGTTCCTGACGAGTCCTGTTCAGTGTACTCGTAACCTAACGAGCACCCGCATACTATCTCAAGTACGACGTACTGACGGCTGTGGGACGGACCGTTTCCCAAGCTGGGATGAGAAGCGTATACGCTAGTCTACTCCGGAGTATCGATGCCCTATCTCGATAGTCCAACGACTAGGGACCTGCATAAGGATGTGCTTGTGGATTACCCAGCCCCCACGATTGTGACTGCCATCACGACGCTGATAATCAAGCAAAGATCCTAAGGGATCCACTAATGTGTAAAGGCGATATGCTAAAAGAAACACATGCACACATTAAAGCAGAAACAAACCAAGTAGCATACTACTATATTGAGCAAGATTGTTTATACAAGGTGAATATCCCAAGCTTTCATCAAGTAATATACAAACTAGTATGATACAGTAATGGCCTCTAGGGCATATACACTAACACTTGCAAGAGCGCACGCTGAGTGTTTATTTTCTCTCTCTCCACGCAGCAAACATTTCACGCCCTAATCAAGATAATAAAATGTATCGCTTGACTAATCCGAATTCTTATTCGGGGCCGGGGAACGTTGATTTAGCTCTAACTCATGATGGCGGTCATGAGTATGAGCAAGGGAAAGAGGGTTGCATGAATTCCTTAATGACCTCAATGAAGGAGAAGCATACTATTGCGTCTCCTTCAGGTGTTTTTGTTATTGAGAACTTTTTTTCGGTCAGTCCTACCTCCCGGGTACTAGATACCGGATCAGGATCTCATATCTGTAATTTATTGCAGAGATTGAGAAAAAGTAGGATAGTTGGACCCGGTGATATGTCTCTCAGAGTAGGGAACGGAGCATAAGTTGATACTACTGCCGTCGGTGAATATCACTATGATTTTGAACGGAGCATAAGGCAATACTATGATTTTGAACAATTACTACTATGCATCTTCAATGGTTTGCCACATCATATCAGTTTCTTTACTTTATAACAATGGATATAAGTTTGTTCTTGATAGAAATATCATGAACATTTATCTTAATCAGGTATTGGTTGCAGAAGGTACATTGTGTAATGGTATCTATGTTCTAAATCAGAACGCAGTTTTCAATGTACAAAACACGCGCAAGAGGAAGTGTTCAGAACAGAACGAATCCTACTCGTGGCATTGTAGACTTGGTCATATCGGAGAGAAATGACTGAGTAAATTGCATAACGATGGAAATTTGAATGCGTTCGAATTTTCATCTTATGAAACTTGTCAGTCATGTCTCAAAGGAAAGATGACCAAAACTCCGTTCATAGGACATGGAGAAAGAGCAGGAGAGCTCTTGGGACTCATACATAGTGATGTATGTAGCCCAATGTCTATACATACACGGGGTGGGTTCTCATACTTCATCACATTCACTGACGATCTCTCTAGATTCGGATATGTGTATCTTATGAAACACAAATCTGAAGCTTTTGAGAAATTCAAAGAATATAAGAACGAAATAGAGAACCAGATCGAAAAAGTATCAAGATCCTCCGATCTGACAGAGGAGGGGAGTACTTGAGTACGGAATTCCGGGAATTCCTAAAAGTGAATGGTATTCTCTCTCAGCTTAATCCTCCGTATACACCACATCACAACGGTGTATCGGAGCGGAGGAACCGTACCCTATTGGATATGGTTCGCTCCATGATGAGTAGTGCTGAGTTGCCTCTTTCATTCCGGGGACATGCGCTGCAAACAGCGACACATCTCTTGAATCAGGTTCCTTCTAAATCTGTGCCTAAGACTCCGTATGAAATATGGACAGGAAAGGGACCATGTCTTAAGGGTATTAAGATATGGGGTTGTCCGGCCTATGTAAAAACACAGAAACCGGACAAACTAGAGGCACAATCAGTTTTATGTAAGTTTGTAGAATATCCAATGCATTCGCATGGATATATGTTCTACCACACTGAGGAACATAAGGTGTTTTTTGCTCGCCACGCTGTCTTTTTGGAGAAGGAATTTTTGTAAAAGAAATTAGTGGGAGCATGGTAGAACTGGATGAAATTACAGAGGGACAAACTATAACAGAAGGTTTGGTAGAACCAGAAGATTCAATAGTCCCAGACGAACCTCAGCCACTCCGCAGATCTGGTAGGATTTCTCATCCGCCCGGGAGATACTACGGTTTTCTTATAGACAGCGATCGAGAGGATTGCAGCTTGGAAGAAAATGATCCTACTAGTTACAGGCAGGCCATTATCAGTAGGGACTCTGATAAGTGGTTGGATGCTATGAAATCTGAAATGGAGTCCATGTACGCCAATAAAGTGTGGAACCTGGAAGTTGCTCCACATAGGGTAAAACCCGTTGGATGCAAATGGATTTACAAGAAGAAGATTGGTGTAGATGGGCAGGTGGAAACCTATAAGGCTAGACTTGTTGCAAAAGGTTTTCGTTAAAGACCAGGATTGGACTATGACGAAACCTTTTCTCTAGTGGCTATGCTCAAATCCATTTGGATCTTACTTGCCATTGCTGCCTTCCATGACTATGAAATTTGGCAGATGGACATAAAAACTTCTTTTCTAAATGGAAGTTTGGAAGAGTGCATTTATATGGATCAGCCAGAAGGTTTCGTAGACAGTGGGAGCAGCGGGAAGGTTTGAAAGTTGCTCAAATCCATTTATGGATTGAAGCGGGTATTGCGGAGCTGGAACATCTGTTTTGATGAAACAGTCAAGGAATTTGACTTTATCAAGAACGAGGATGAGCCATGTATTTATAAGAAGATTGTAGGACGAACTTTCGTATTCCTAGTCTTGTACGTGGACGACATTCTTTTGATAGGAAATGATATTCCTATGCCACAATCGGTTAATCTATTCTTATCACAAAAGTTCTCCATGAAGGACCTGGGTGATACGTCGTACATTCTGGGGATCAGGCTCTACAGAGATAGATCCAGGAGATTACTCGGACTCTCGCAGTCCAGGTACATAGAGACCATACTAAAGAGATTTAGTATAGAAGATTCCAAGACGGTAACATACCCGCATTGCACGGAATCACCCTCTCCAAGGAGATGTCTACCAAGACTGATGAGGAGAGTGTTCGCATGGGCATTATACCCTATGCTTCGACGGTATGATATATAATGTTTGCAATGCTATGTACAAGACCAGATGTGGCTTACGCACTAAGCGTAGTGAGCCGGTATTAGTCAAACCCAGGTGAGAACCACTGGACTGGAGTGAAGTGTTGGATGTAGTGCCATCAAAGTCAATTATTGGATCGCAGGTACGTGATTGCAATGATTGAGGGAGGACCTATACCGGTAGGACAATCTTACTCGAGATGGTAGTATGCTATCTGGTTTGCCATTATCAGTCGTGTACAGATTTAGGTAACATGATCACTATTACACATTGATAGAGCTCTTAGGATCCTGCTTGACTACCAACAATATGATGGCGATCATATACGTGAGAGTTGGGTAGTTCATAAGCACATCCTTAAAAGTGGTTCCTAGTCGTGGGAGTTTCGAGACAGGGCATCGATACTCCGGAGTAGACTAGTGTATACAGTCGAGACCCCGAAGAGGGGAAGTGGCCGGTCTCACAAGCCATTGGTGTCAGTTGGATCACCTAATATGTATACAGGTGCTCATTGGGTTATGAGTACACCGGACAGGACTCGCCGGGAACCTGCTAGTTGGTATTTATACCTAGCGTCAGATAGCAGTTCCCTGGTGACATGTGTACAGGTTAGTTCATCGACCTGAGGTCGTCATTTGTCTCGTGTGAGTTCCCACAGTGCTTAGATTACTACCCTACCACGGCTCAAAGGAGTCGTGCAAACAGGTTTTAGTTGGGTACAGTCCCAAGCCACATGGAGGCAAGTGAGCGGATTGGCAGGGGATTCGTCTCTCCCGGTATTGGGGGTGAGATCACGCTGTGTCTAGGAGAGCTATTACACCAAATCCTTGGCCAAGGCAGGTGAGAATTACTGGTAGACATTCCAGTAGTTTCTCAGGGTGTTCAGGGCTACTCTCCGACACGACTTATACCTCTATTGGGGGTCTGATGTTACCAGCCCCCTAGGCCCGATATGCGATGCTCATAGACGAACGGACCAGACTGTACGTATATTGTCACTGATAGGCTCAGTAAGGTTCCAGGATGAGTTCGCTCATCAGGCTTCCCTTTCGGTCAGTACATGGGCAGCCGTTACGCACAGCTAGTGCCGCTGACGTGCTTGTGGTTAAACCCACTGCCAGGGTACTGCCGAGTCTTTAGATTCCCCCACAGATAGTTTCCCATGTTTGGGCGAAACGTTGTAGAAGCCGTATGGTTTTATGGCAGGGTTCGAAAAATGCACGTGCACTTGTGCACGTGTCATATTTCGGACAGATGATACTGGTGGGCTTTAGTTTAAGCCGGATCCAAGTATTATATTGAGTCGGAATATTTTAGTCTCTCGTATTCGTATTCGGTCGGAATACGGATACAGGTATGTATATATAGGTGAGTGGTATTCTCGTAATCCATTACGAGATTACTTTAGAAGATGCATTTATTTTTGGATTAATCATTTTGGTTTAAATGATTTATGGAAATTGTGACTCGTGGTTGTGACTCATTAATTCTAGAATGTTCACTAATGACTCATGTAATGAGTCATCTAGTGAGTCATTAAAGAATTAATGAGTTTTGTTTTGGGTATGGATATTTGAGGAGATATTTTTTATAAGATATTTTTCTTTTGGTTTTAAATATATATAACCTCATATATCTATTCACAAGAGAAAAAGAATAACACTAGTTTTATGAGCTTAGTTTTCTTTTGGCTCACTAGTTTTCTTGAGTTCACAATTTCCAATCCTAAGCATCTTCTTCAACCTCCACCCTAATCCTCTCATGTGATGAGAACCCTAGGGTGTTTGAGACAAAGTATTCTACTCATTCTTTACTTCATCTCAGTCATCTCTTTTACTAGACTTGATGTCCGAGTTGCCTCGGTATAGAGGCGGGAGCCCGTTTAAAGATCCGTTAACATGGTGCCACCTCGATGAGGAGACAAGAGATCGGAGTTTCCGCGAGGAGCGTGGGATGATGCCTAAAGACCGAAGGACTCGGATCGATCGGTATAGCCTTTCTACCTCTTTTCAGTTTGTTAGTTTAGCGTTAATGGCAAGATCCAGGTTATAGTATATGATAGCGCCAGTTGTAAAAGTTTTTGTTCGGCGTTTGGCGTCAGAATGACGGCCGGGGCGCTACTGTAGACTTACATGAAGAACATTCTCAAGTACCTGAGAAGGACTAAGGAGATGTTCTTTGTTTACGGTAATGGAGACTTAAAGGTTGAGTCCTATACCGATTCAAGCTTCCAGAGTGATAAGTATGACAAAAAGTCTGTCTCCATTTTTATGTTTACCCTCAACGGAGGGGCGGTGTGTTGGAGGAGCTCCAAACAGGATACCATCGCAGATTTGACGATGGAGGCTGAATACATTGCTGCGAGCGATGCCGCAAAAGAGGCGGTCTGGATGAAGAAGTTCATTACTGTACTTCAGGTAGTTCCGTCCATTGTTGACCCAATACCTTTGTATTGCGGTAACAACAGGGATGTAGCTTTAGCGAAGGAACCACGGCCCCATCAGAAGTCCAGACACATCTTAAGGAGATATCAACTGATCAGGGTTATCGTAGATCACGAGGAGATCGAGGTCCGGAGAGTGGATACGAAAGATAACACGGCGGATCCACTTACAAAGGCCCTCCCTCAAGAGCAGTTCGAGCGACTTTTTGAGATGTTGTGTATGCGTTACGCCGGCAGCTGGCCTTAGAGCAGACATTGGGTATTCGGTACGCCAATTACTAGACTTTAGTGCAATTGGGAGATTGTTGAATATGTATGCCCTAGAGGACAGTATTGTATATGTATACATATGGATGCTGGGGATATGTATGTACAGGACAATCTTGCTCAGTGTATAGTATATTCTTTGACTTGTCTTTGTCAGGATATGTGTGTTTATTTCTATTGATGTTTTATCCAGCTTGCACATATTGATAAAGACTCGATACAATAGTATATTATTATGGTTTGTATTTACCTTAACATGTGCATATATTATATATATGTCGACCACATGTTGATAAAGCCCGTAGGAGCTTACTTGACTGCCAGCGCTATGATGGCGATCATACTTGTCTGAGCTGGATAGTCTATAAGCACATCCTTAAAAGTCCCAAGTCATAGGAGTATCGAGATCGGGCAATGATACTCCAGAGTAGACTTGCGTATACGTTTCGAGACTGCGACGAGGGGCGGTGGTTGGTCCCACAACCATTGGCGTGATCACCTAAGATTGTATACAGGTGATCACTTGGGGTGAGTACACTGAACGGACTAGCTGAGAATCACTAGATGGTATTATACCTATCGTCAGATAGCGGTTCTCATGTGACATGTGTACTGGTTAGTATTTGGACCTGAGATCATCATTTGTCTCGTGTGAGTTCCCACAAAACTTTGATCACTACCCTACCACGGCTCTACTGAGTCGTGCAAACAGTTTTTGGTTGGGTACAACCCCAAGCCACATGGAGGCAATGAGTGATTGTCAGGGATTCATCTTTCCCGGTATTGGGAGTTGATATTGCACCGTGATTGATCGGTCAGGACCACAAGACCATGGCCAAGGCAGTTAGGATTTACTGATAGGTTGATCAGTAGTCTTCCGGATTGGTCTTGAGCCGCATCAGCGTGAATTATCGGGTTATTAGGGTCTGACGTTTACTACCCCCTAGACCCGGTATGCGATACTCTTAGAAGAAGAGACTGGACTGTACAGATATTGTCACGGATAGGCTCAGTAGGGATCCAGATGAGTTTGCTCAGCAGGGTTACCTAAGACGGCAACAAGGTTTTGGGAGGTATCGTCCATGCCATATTCAAAAATTTGACGTTTTAGCTAACCCTAACTAAGAATCGTTAACTAGAAATCGATGGAAAAACAAATGCATACACTTTGCAATAAGAAGTGAGCAAGGAATACAACCTTTGTAGACCGGTATTTCACTTCAATAGCTCCGTGTAGTTGTCCCTTCGCTGTGATCGTGAACTCCGGATTCTAGAGAGGCTCCCATGAAGAAACGAACAAGCTTGCTTCGATGTCTTCGAGGCCGAAGATGATCTACGTCGAGGAGACACTAACCCAAGCTATTTGTTTACTAGGTCAAGAACTTTTTGAAGAGAACACCCTATACTAAATGGAAAGTAGTAGAGGGTGATGAAGTAGGAAGTGGGCTCACTTTAGATTTCATTTTCTCACTCTTTTTCTCATATCTCCATTGAAGCTAGAAAGCTTTGAGGAAGAAAAGGAAGAAGCAAGAACTAACTCATCCAAATGAATTATTGGTAAGGTTAATAATGCAACCAAGGGTTAAGAATGTCATGCTTAACCCTTGTAGAGAGTTAACCATGTGCTATGGTTAAAGGTTAGGTCAAAAATATTTTAAGCATGACAAAGAAAAAAGACAAAGTCAAAGATGCTTACAAGATTCTACAAGCTTTCAACAAATATCAACCATGACTATTATCCATAATATTTGTATTACTTAATGATAAATTTAAACCCTAATCTTAACCCTAGCATGGTTTAACCCTCATTAACACTAGTTGCATTTATAACCTTGCATGATACATTTAACATATATCACATATATATCAATGTATCCATAGTGAGAAAAGAAATCGTAAGTGAGCTAATATTAGTTAATGTAATGTAATATATCAAATATATAATTATATATTAAATTATTAAAGCAACACTTGATTTAATAATCTGTCTATATCACATATAACCGACTAATATCATAATGTAACATCTTATCGAATCAACACTTGATCCGATAACCCGGCTATATCACATATAACCATCCATGTCATACATCGCGAGAATAGAATGCGGTATCATATATAGCATTAATCTTGGTCCTCCACATATCACATATGTGCTCCTACTCCATTTCTCTTGAGCCAGGAAACCCATGTGTAGGACTCTAAAGACTCGTCAATACGCCGGCAGTAGGTGATGATCGTATCAAACACCCACAAGCCGCAAGCGGTCTGCTAAACGTAACTGCCACCCGAGTATTGAGTGATCAGAATATCAAAAAGCAAGCCTGCTCACACTCCTGCGAATCCAATCAGTAACACTACCGTATAGTCCGGTCTCTTCGTCTGATATGTCGCATATCTCGTCTAGGGGTGGTAATCGTCAGACCACAGTAACTTGATAAGTCGTGCCGATATGAGGCTCATAACGGGCCGAGAAACTACTGATAACACTTACCAGTATATCTCTAAAGCGGCCCTGGCCAGGGACATCCTGTTATAGCCAATCGAGCACAGCGCAACATCAACTCCCAATACCAGGAGAGACGAAACCCCTCCTATCGTTCATTGCCTCCATGTGATTCGGGACTGTACCCAACAGCCACCGTTTTGCACATTCTCTTGAACGTGGTAAGGTGGAAATCAAAGCACACTGGGAATCACATAAGACTCTATGACGATCTCCGGTCTACAAACTAACATGTACCAGTGTCACCAAAGAACTGCCATCTGACGTGAGGTATAATACCATCTTTGTGTTCTCGGCGAGTCCGTCCAGTGTACCCAGTCTCCACTGAGCACCCGTATACTATCTCTGATGTCAAACACCAATGGATATGGGATCATCCATCGCCTATCTGTATGGGTCGAGAAGCTATACGCTAGTCTACTCTGGTATATCGATGCCCTGTCTCGATACACCCACGACTAGGAACGTTTGAAGGATGTACTTAGCGACTACACTGTCCCCACTAGTACGATCTGCATCATAGTCCTGGTAGTCAAGTACTCATCCTAGGGGCTTTATCAACATGTAACATAGAGACAATCAGAGTATATGTTAAGATAAAGAGCAACCAGATAGCATACTATCATGTCGAGCAAGAAAGTCCTCACTATATATTTCCAAGCATCCACTACAATATACATCGTATGTACAGTAATGGCCTCTAGGGCATACATATAACTAACAGGTACCTGGGTAACCGTTACGTAGAGCTAGTGCCGCTGACGTGCTTATGCCGCTGACGTGCTTGTAGTTAAACCTACTGCCAGCATACTGTCGAATTTTTAGAGTCCCACATAGAGGGTTTACCTGCTTCGGGCGAAACGATGTAGAGGCCGTATGGTTTTACGGCAGGGTTCGATCACATACGTATACTTGTGCACGCATGATGTTCGGGCGGATAATACTGGTACGTTTTAGTTTAAGCCGGATCCTAGTATTATATTGATGGATTATTTTCGTCTCTTTTGTATTCGTATTTTTCGGAATACGAATACGGATATGTATATACGATGAGGGGTATTCTTGTAATTTGTTACAAGAGTGCTTTTAGAAAAAGAATTCTGATTATTTGTTTTAACCATTTAGTTACATGGTTAATGAGGTAGAGGTATGAGGGGTTGACTTTTCTTAAATTGAACCATGGCTAATTTTTTAACTCACTTAGTGAGTTAGGGATTACTATTGAGGCAAAAAATATCTATGTTAGTTATATGTATGCCATAGAGGCCATTACTGTACATACGATGTATATTGTAGTGGATTCTTGGACATATATAGGGAGGACTTTCTTGCTTGACATGATAGTATGCTATCTTGTTGCACTTTATCTTAACATGTACACTTATTGTCTCTCTATTACATGTTGATAAAACCCTTAGGATGAGTACATGACTACCAGGATTATGATGCAGATCGTACTAGTGGGGACATGGGTAGTCGGTAAGTACATCCTTCAAAGGTTCCTAGTCGTGGGAGTATCGAGACAGGGCATCGATACTCCAGAGTAGACTAGCGTATGCGCTTCTTGACCAATATGATGGCCGATGGATGATCCCACATCCATTGGTGTTTGACATCAGAGAAGGTATACGGGTGCTCAGTGGAGACTGGGTACACTAGATGGACTCGCCGAAAACTCCAAGATGGTATTATACCTATCGTCAGATAGCAGTTCTCTGGTGACACTGGTACAGGTTAGTCTGTCAACCCGAGATCGTCATAGAGTCTTGTGTGATTCCCACTGTGCTTTGATTTCCACCTTTCCACGTTCTAGAGATTGTGCAAAACGGTGTTTTTTGGGTACTGTCTCGAGTCACATGGAGGCAATGAGCGATAGGAGGGGATTTCGTCTCTCCCGGTATTGGGAGTTGATGTTGCGCTATGCTTGATTGGCTATAACAGGAAATCCCTGGTCAGGGTTGCTGAGATCTACTGGTAAGTGTTATCAGAAGTTTCTCGAACCGTTATGGACTTGCATCGGCATGACTTATCAGGCTATTGGGGTTTAACGTTATACCACCCCCGGGCTGTGATATGCGACATATCTGACGAGGAGACCGGACTGTACGGTAGTGTTACTTGATTGGATTCACAGGAGTATGAGCAGTCATGCTTGTTGATCTTCTGATCGCTCAATACCCGGATGGCCGTTACATTTAGCAGACCGCTTGCAGCTTGTGGGTGACTGATATGATCACCACCTACTGCCGACGTATTGATGAGTCTTCAGAGTCCTACACAGAGGTATCCTGGCTCAAGCGAAATGAAGTAGGAGCACATATGTGATATGTGCGGGACCGAGATTAATGCTCGTATGTGATACCGCATTCTATTTTCGGGATATGTGATATCGGTCGGTTATATGTGATATAGTCGGGTTATCGGATCAAGTGTTGATTCGATAAGTTGTTACATTTGATATTAGCCGGTTGTATGTGATATAGTCGGATTATTAAATCAAGTGTTGATTTAATAATTTAATGTATATTTATATATTTGCTATACTGAATTACATTAACTAATATCAGATCACTTAAACATTTCTTTTACTCACTTGTGTGCATATAGTATATATGTGATATATATTAATGTACATTTTTTTTGTGTCATGCTTGATGCCACATGATTCATGGGTGTAAAAGACTCACACCATGCTTATGATAATCTAGGGTTTTTATTTATTTAAGAAATTGAAAATTGGTTGGAATTTTGTCATGGCTAGAAGCTTGGAGAAGCTTGTTAAGCCCATTGACTTAGTCCACTAGTTTTATTTTGCTTAAGATATTTATTAACCTAACCATTATCCTTAGCCATAGTTTAGTCTCTACATGAGTTAGTATATGTTACAAACTCACCCATGGTTGCTATTCTCACCTCATGAATTTCATTCTCATCTCCACTTCATCTTCTTATTCTTCATGAGAAAGCTTTCTAGCTTTTCAAAAGGTGAAGAAATATTGTGAGAAAAATAAATCTAAAGTGAAAAAAATTCCTACTTCATCATCCTCTACTATACTAGCCATTTATTTTAGGGTGTTTGCTTCACTAAACCCTAGTTTAGTGAAGAGGTAGCTTGAGTTCATGTCTTCTCGACGTAGATCATCTTCGGCCTCGAAGACTTCAAGCAAGCTTGTTCCGTTCATCTTGTGAAGATTTTCTAGAGTCCGGGAGTTCACTACTTGGAACGAAGGGACTACTACATAGAGCTATTGAAGTGAAGGACCGGTCTACAAAGGTTGTATTCCTTGTTCCGATTGGATGTAAAGTTTTTTACATTGTAGTTTCGTCTAAATCTCTAGTCAAAATTCTAGGGTTTGGGTTGTTTGGCATGGAATTTTTTTTAAAATGGCATGGACGATACCTCCCGAAACCTTGATGTCATGCTGAACATCCCTACAGTGGTATCAGAGCAAAGCTAGAGAATTAGACGATGCTTATAGAATTACGAAACCGAAACAACTCCGAAACACACGAAAAAAAAATCTAGTTTCTGTCGAAATTTTTAAAGTGTCAAAATTTTTTTAAGGAACTGCAGAATGTTATATGAGATGTAACATGAACACAGTGGAAATTTGAACCCTCCCCACCGGATTTTGGCCGGCCACAAGGCATGAATTTCCGAGATCACCGATTTTTCCAGAGCAGTTTGGCTTCAAATTTTTCATGTGTTCCAGTCTCTGGGTTTTGGTATTTCAGGTGTTGCTTGTTTTTACTAAAATTGCATGTGATGTTATCTTTGTGCAAGGTCAATTCGGAGTGTTTCATAATTATAATTCTAACTTCATTTCGGGTTATTTAGACGACGTTAAAAAGTTCGAACGGATATCAATAACCCATATTTTCCCTCGCTGGAAATTTTTCAAGAGTTGGATTTTTCCAAATTTAAAATTTTCAGAAAATAATGCAGGTGATTCTGTGGACCCTCTAGAAGAACGAAACCGTAACTCGATTCTGTTACTGTCGGAACTGCTACCCAATCCTAGTGTTTGCGGTAGTTCCGCGGCGCCATACGTGAGACAAGGGTTGTCCCTTCTACGGTTGGTCCATAGGTGTTGTGGCATGTTCTGGGTACTTTTTAAACTCTGCTCAAGTGTTGAGCTCTTTGGGAAATTTCGGATGTTTGTTTATTCGATCGAAAAGTTTAACATCGTCTAGCTATTTGTGATTGTGATACAATATTTGGAATCCACAATAATTAGTTATGTGATAACTAGTTTGAAGTTTATAAATCTAGCAATTTAGTCTCAATTGATCGGTTGCCACGGAATTTTGATGTGGATAAAAAGTCTGTCGCAATTACGTAGTGTACACGGATACTCGCCGGGTAACCTTACTAGATATCCACGCCCCATAGCCCCGACCTACTGACTGTAGGAGAATCCCGTCGCCAAAAGCATCCGTTCGGGTGCTCGCGTCCGCGGTGTTCCTCCTTAGTGCACTTCATCGGCGGCATCGGGGGTGCGGCCGTGAACTAAACTTTCCGACGAGCATTCGATCAGGTTGTCGGGAATCTTGTTGAATTACCCTACTGGTTATTGGAAAGTGTTTTCAATATCGAGACTAAAATGCTAGGTTTATAATTGTTAGGCATGTGATGTCTAAGGAATTCATTTGGTAAGGTATGAAATCCGAAGTATGAGATACATTGGGTTTATGACGTCTAAGGTGGTTGCGGATTCCAATTGTTATAGTTTTTCACTTTCTTTTCTGCGACCGTAAGTGTAATATGTGGTGTATCGCCGGTTTCGTTGCTATATGTCAACGACAATTCGGATACGCATATTTACTTACGTTGATGACATGTGATGTTATGTGTTGCTGTGATATGTTATATTGGATCGCCGTGTTTTGAATAGCCGGTTTTTTTTATGTGAGATGAGAGTTTTTCATTTTCATTCTTGTAAAAGCTTGTATGTAATATTCTTTTATTGGGGCACTTCTAGGTTATGGATGATGTCACTATTGATGTATATTATTTATTTTTCCGTATTAGGATAGACCCTAGGAGGAGAGCACAAGTAACCAGGTTCTAGGGTCCAGTGGGAGACCATCTCGAGGAGTTGAGACCGGGTCTCCTAACTCTAGAATTGGTAGGGTTGCTTGCAGCTCTCTTAGGGGTCTAGGGATGTGGGTTTGGCTATTTATCGCGACCGTAGAATCCGTGTTTTTACCGGCTTAATTTAAAACACAGAATTCCTAGTATAACCAATATTTCATATGTGTTCTTCTGCTGCTAATATTCTGTGATATGATCACTTGATATTCTGAGATGAATGCTTATATTATATATATGATATATAATAAATATTGCTGCTTTCGTTTCTTCTGTGATGCTTAGGAAGCATAATATGATGGGTGTTCATTAATGAGATTAATGAAATAAAAGAAACCTAAAGATGTTGCAGAATCTTGTTTTAAAAACTGGTAGCTCTAGTTCTTGCTTTGCATAGCGGTGTTCCTTGCAGAATATCCAGCATATTATTCGATAAGGAAAGAGCTGAGATCCCTTCACCGGGAGTGACCTTTTTAGCGAAACTGGCAGATGCTACAACCCACTCGGATTTGTTTTTGATTGGCTTTTTAGTTTATGCTTTGCATAGTGGTATTTGTGAAATATCCAGCACCTCATTCGATGAGGAAAGATCCGAGATCCATTCACCGGGAGTGACCTCTTTAGCAAAACTAGCAAAAGCCTAAAAAACACTCCTTTTCAAAATCACTCGATTCTACAACGATATCAAGTTCATTACGCAAATGGTTTTCTTAAAAACATGTCGTAGCCCTCCGTCATTTCAGATAAGTAGTATTTTGTATTCGTTCTACGTTTGTTGGCTTTCGTCAAGGCGTAGTGTGTGGTAGCTGATTAGTGCTTATCTGCTTAAGCATGTGATGCGATTGAATTAGGGTAGTCGTACGACTTTGTTGGCTTTCGTCAAGGGTCGTGCGGGTAGGTTTAATTTCAATCATGAAATGTACGGGTTGAACTTGACTAGCGGACTATGGTTTGTTGGCTTTCGTTAAGGTCATAGGACGCTAGGGGCAGAAGATTATCGGGAATTTCAAGTGTTGAAATTTTCAATGAGATTGTATACCTTCTATGAGATAGTTAGATCCTGATACCCACTGCGAGTAAGAGTTACTTCTAGGAGAGTTTTACACATTACAATTAGCCATTCAAAGTAGGTGTCTAGAAAGGTGTTAACGGGGTTACGCCCCTGGGAAAACGAGATTTATTTTAATTAAGTCCGTGCGAAAGCACGGGGAACCTCCCTAAAAGTACCGACACTTGCCTTGCCTGAAGATTGGCGAACTTGTAGGGTGTAATTAATCTCGGGTAGTCTTACCTTTTGGATTTGAAGGAAGATTTGATAAAAACAGTGGGAGCCATCCTGATTAGATAAAATAATAACCAACCTAAGCTTGCAAGAGTGCACGCAGAGTGTTTTCTTTTCTCTCTCCTGGTAGAGACCATGTCACGCCTTAATCAAGATAATAATATGGATGCATTGACCGAAACTGCTTATTATACTGAGCAGGGGAATGTTGGTTCCGCTCTATCTTATAATTGTTATAAGTCCGAGCAGGAAATAGGGGAATACCAGGATTCCCATGGCACCCATTCGAAGAAAGTGAATGTTGATGAATCTTCTTCAGGTGTGTTCATTACCGAGAACTGTTATTCAGTATCCTCTTTGTCCTGGGTATGTGATACCGGATCAGGATCCCGCATATGTAATATGTTACATGGGCTACAGAAAGGTAGAGAACTGAGATTAGGTGATATGTCTCCAAGTAGGGGCGAAGCCAAAGCCAGAAGTGGTTTAGAGAATGGTGCAATTGTTGCAGACAAGTCAGTTGGAAAATATCACCTTGTATTACCAAATGCTAAATACATTTGATTCTGAACAAATTTTATGACATACCGAACCTGATATACAACATTACATCAGTTTCTTTATTAAATTAAAGAAGGATATAATTATGTATTGGAGGATAATGTTGTGAACATTTTCCTTAATCAAGAGTTGATTGGATCGGGCACGTTATGAAATGGCATATACGTTCTAAATCAAACCACAGTTCAAAGTATAAAGAACACACACAAGAGTAGTAGTTCAAAAATGAACGAATCCTTCTTGTGGCATTATAGACTAGGTCATATCAATGAGACACGACCAGCTAAGTTACATAAGGATGAATATGAGAATCTGTACAAATTTTCATCTTATGATACTTGTCAGTCTTGTCTCAAATATAAAATGACTAATTCTCCATTTACTGGAAACAGAGAAAGAGTTACTAAACTCTTGGGACGGATACATGATGATGTATACGGTCCTATGTCTAATAATGTCAGGGTTGGTTCTTTGTACTTCATTACATCCATGAACGATCTCTCAAGATTTGGACATATGTCCCTGTTGAAACACGAGTCTAAAACTTTTTGAGAAATTCAAGGAATATAAGCTTGAAGTTAAGAACCAGACGGGTAGAAGTATTAAATCATTCGATGTGATAGAGGAGGCAAATACTTGGGCATGGAGTTCCTGGATTTTCTAAAAGGAGAATGGGATTCTCTCTCAGCTTACACCTTCGTATACACCAGAGCACAACGGTGTATCGGGGCGCAGGTATCGCACCCTATTTGATATGGTGCGCTCTATGATGAGTACTGCTGAGTTGTCTGTTTCCTTTTGGAGTTATGCACTTCAGAAGCTGCATACTATTTAGTGGGGTTCCATCCAAATCAGTGCCTACATTTCCATATGATATATGGAATGGGAAGAGACCATTTCTTAAGCATGTTAAGATATGGGGTTGTCCGGATGTAACGCCTTGAAAATTCGTTTAGGTTAATTTCGTGTTAATTAGCGATAATACGTGTTTTTCATAAAACCTCGTTAATAATTATTTTCCACATAGACTGGAATAAATCTATTTTTAAATAAGAAAATATGTAATTATATATATAATTCTGTTTTATCATATAACATTTAATTTATTGTTCACATATTTATCTAATTTTCCTAACTATTATTTTTCTAAGCTAAAATTTTAGTTTAGCATGCACTAGTCCTATAATTACCCTAGGTTAATATTGTAACATGCCTTTCCTTTTTTAAAATTCCTTATGGTTCTATTATTCCCTTTTTTTTAAAAAAACAAAAGAATAGAATAAGAAAAAAGAAATGGGAATGTGAGGCATGGGGGTAATTATGAGGCATGGGGCTTTGACTTTGGCACAAACTCACACACACACACTCTCCCCCTCACTCCCCCTCCAAGCTCAGCAGCTGCCCCCTCCCCTTCCTCTTCTCCTTCTTCTTCTCTTCATTTCTAAGCCTCAAGTCCATCAAAAAATCCACAAGCTTAACACAATTCTATCAAAAATCATCACTAACTTCCCTTTTTGGCAATCAAGCATGGTTCTTGGTAAGTTCCCATAGCACTTGCATGTTTGAATCACCCTCTCAACCATCTTGAGGTATAAGACTAATCCAAAACTTCTTTTGCTAAACTTTTAGTTATTTAGCCCAATTTAGTGTTTAAGTGGTTATTAGTGCTAATTATGTGCTTTTAGAGGAGATTAAGATAGGTTAGGGTTTTTATGGCATGAATAGCTTAACTAAGTATTATTAGTGTCGTTTAATCCAAATCTTTTCACCAGTTTACACAAAAATACCATATTGTATTAAATTAGTGTTTAATTAGAGTTTTTATTGAGAATCACTTCCTTTTTGGGATCAGCTTTTATTCCTTATGTTGCAGACAAAAGTTGCAATTACTGGAGTATAGTTACTGAACTAGGATCACATACCAGAAACACGAGACCCCCATTCCCCCTGTTGGACGCAAATTAATGGGTTCTGGCCGCAATTTGCAGCCAGATTAGGGACCAAGGTGTCGGGGTTTGTTTGATGGGTGTCTGCTGTATATTTAAGGACTTTGGTACATGCAACTTTTCCTAGTTCCACTCGTATCAAAATCTGGGACCATTTACCTTGTTTTTAGATCTTTTAAACTTGCGCGACACGTACGTTCCGAGTTTGGGTTTGGTGTTTGCTGTGTATCACAGCATGTCGGGGTGGTTTCAGACGTTAGCACACACGTTTTGGTGCTTCGACTGCACACGCGTTTAGCTTGCGACGCTAGTTTTCTCGTATGGTCTTGATATCGCGTTTGCAGGATATTAGCCTTATGCGTGTTGCTTTGTGTAATTCTAGGATCGGTCGCGGAGACATCGGACGCGGCGCGGAAAGGAAAGGCGGTGATTCGATCATACTAGTGGAGGCGATCCGTTGAGTAGATGTACACATCTACGTAGGAATCGTTTGGATGGCGGAAGACGCCCGATAGTTAGAAATTCGATTAGTACTTGTGCTAAATTACGTAGTTACTAGTTATTCATTTCGTTGCATCGCATAATCTTTTATAATATATCTGTGATATCATCTTCTAGGTCACTCGGACCATTACCATTGGTTTATGCTGCACGAGCACTATTCATGGGGACACACACGCCTTGGTAATTGCTATGCCACGAACACTATATAGCTTGTTAAATCTGAATCTTATCAATTGCGCCAAATATGTTTAATAAACCTACATTTGATATAATTAATTCATCAGGATGGATACGTAGTATTGCTAGTCATGTGCATTTATCTCATTGCATCATCGTTCATGCGTAGTTTGCTAGTTCTGCATCACATTTCATATTGTTATTATCATAGACATTCATGTATTATGATTCTTCTCGAGGATTTCCGTATTTATGAGATTTCTGGATTTGCAGAAACCGTAAGGATTTAAGAATGTATTACCATTTTAAATATGTAAGTTGCGGTTTTCTCGTAATATTTTGTATATGTCGTCCACCATGAGATTTCTCGGTGCTTGAGCAGTATCATACAGTCGATTCGAGGAGGAGGAGGAACCGTCTGTGGGTGCATGGTGGACACGGTGCGGTACCCCGGGACAAGATGGTCGCAGATGATGGTGTTGAGCCCGGCAGAGGAGCACTACCGACCGGTTATTTGTGACGCGGCGGATATCCGGAGGATACCGACGTAGTCTTAAGTTATGATATATGGGTCAGTCCAGATTGCCGGAGTTTGAGATAATTGAGATATTCATATTTGGTGTCGATGCTTGACACAGATTTATATTGATTTCATTGATGAAACTACAACTAAATTGTAGATGATTTACCAAGATAGGAATACAGATTTCCATTGTTAATTATATTCAATTCTCGTGTTGTTTGCATACATACTAGTGCATCGCATCATATAAGTATATGTAGGCTGTGCAGAAATTGTGTACATTCTTATGATAGCCTTTTTAGATGTTACTTATTATTCACGAGTTGGCAACTTGTTCATATCATAATATTGCATTATTATATTCCCCATTCTTATGCATTTTACAAATAAACAGGTGCTTTTGACCCATATCTGCTACATAGTACAGGTTACAGGTTCTTGGAGCAAAAACAGTGAAAAAGATAAAAGACGATGCAAAAGTGAGACTACGACCAACAAATAGAAGGATCTTGATCAAGCCTACACAAAAGATTAGTTCACAAAGTACAAGGCAACGCAAGGTCCAAGATTACAAAGCGAACGGTTAAAAGTCCACTGCAATTGTTCACTGGGAGATCTGGAAAAAACCTAGAAGCCATTTTGATAAAAGTACTAAAGAAGTAGGAAGAATAAAAAGCCCAGAACAAGCACAAAAGTTTTCAGCAGATGAGCCTACTATTGGGCCGCGGAACCGCGGCCCAACCCTTGTTGCGGCCGCGGTTCCGCGGCCATCTAAAGCCCGGAGATGAAATATTTATTACCATAATTCAAGTCTGCTCTGACTAGTCAACCTAGGGGTATTTTGGTAAATGCAGACGTGCGGCAATTGTAAACCTAGGGTTTTCTATGTCCTATAAATAGAAGCCCAATTCCTTGTATTAGTTTATGCCTCCCTTCATTAATAAAATTCAGATTTCTTTGGAGAGCATCAATTTGTAAGTTCTTAATTTATTTTTCTTGCCCTAGATAAATTTAATTCCTTGCCCTAGTTAGATAGTTAGATCCTTTATTCTCTGCCCTAGATAAATGTTCTTCAATTCCCTAATGGGCGAGTAGTCTCCTCGCTTGTTAGGGATAGATTTGGGGAAGGTTTGAGAGATGAAGATCTCTTACCCCTTTCTTACCCATCACATATAATTAATAGGACTCTATGCATACATGCACATACCGCTCCCTACGGTACCCTATCCCGCGAGGTAGCGGTGACACCGTAGTATAAAGGCCCGGTTGTGATTGTTTTCCATGGAGGTTAGGGTAAGGATTGAAAAAGGAAGGACAAGAACCTAGAGGAAGAAACATCTTTCCAAATGATTCTAATCCCCTTTATTAATAATTACCATAACTCCTAATAAGATCTTAATATGGGTATAGAAAGCGGTGAGATATATAGACTTTCCAAACTTAACCTAGACCTAACCCTAGCAAGATTTAGATCTAGATTAATTCAGTTTTTAGATTAAATCAATCCGACACCCATCGGAATTAACTCGTAAGAGCAATTAGGAAATTCACAACATCCCTATGGACCGACCCATACTCACCGGTTAGCTACCAAGCGACGCCGTTCTTGATTGCGGTTACTAGATATTTTTGAGATCAATCAAATGGCGCCGTTGCCGGGGATGGCGTGTTATTTCCTTTTTGCAATTTCGGGTTAATCTAAAATTAAAAAAAAATCATAAAAATCTGAAAAATCACAAAAAAATTATAAAAATATATCATCTGTTATTTTTGGAAGGGTATTTTTGTGAGAATTTTGCAGGATCTATGAACAAAATCGGATCTGGAATTCTACAGAGATCAAAACAGAAACTAGACGATCCTAACCACAGAAGATTGCAACAACAGAGAGACTGAAAAATTCTCGAGACACGAACCCACCAGCAGACCGCGAAAACGCGGCACAAACCGACTTCAGACCGCGGAAACGCGGTGAATAGGTGGCATCGTCCTCTGCAAAAATTTCTCGGGAACCGTGCATGCTAGACAACCGCGGAATCGCGGTGTGAACCTGGTTTCGGCCGCAGAAGGGCGGCGCCGTCGTGACATCAGTCTCTGGAATTTGCACTGTAAGCTTCATTTTTCTTTTCTCTGCAAATCTCGATATATATCTTCTGAAAAATCTCCTGCACGTTCTTTGCGCTTAAAAATCTTCCCCTTCCAAATAACGAATCTTGTGCAGGAATCTTTACGCTGCGCGTAAAGTAAAAATTGATTGCAAGTGATTTTCTGTTTTGCATATCTTTTCTCGAAAAAATTTTTTTGCAAAATTTCCAAAAAAATAGCAAACGGAAAAAGGAAATTTTTTTTAACAACTTGCAAAATTTTGCCGCTAAGAAATCCTTGCACCACCCAACCTTCTCTATTTTCCCCTTTCTTCTATCATGGGTACCCCACATCATAAATCACTTTCCGAACTTTGGTATCCCGAACCGAACTTCGCCTCGTACGTCAATTGTTTCGGTCGATTTAAGGAAGATCCCTCCGTGCCAAAAATTTCTTTGAAAGATCAAATAGAAGCGTCTAGGAGAAACAGTTCGACTTCACAATCCACTTTGTGTCAACCATGTCAACCTTCACTACCTTCGTACGTTGATACCACTTTTTCAAGTCCTGTTGTAACTCCTAAACCGATGTCCATTGCTGAGCATATTGCTCAATCTCGTAGCCGATCTTTCACTCCTCTCCACACATCTAGTTCTAAGGGTCAACAAGTCCATTCACCTTTTTATCCAACTGTTGATCCTACTCCTGTCCAACCATCCAATTCCTACCAGTCCTACCCGACTTTCCCGCCTTCACTAGACATTGCTTCTACACAGCCAGTTGGGAATTTCACGTATCCAACCAATTTCGAATCTTTTACCGAAACCCCCTCACCACCCATGTCTAGTTTGGAACAGTCGTTGGCAGGTTATATTTCAGCAACAAACAAAATGGTTAGGAATATGGATGCGTCCATTGCCGCCCTCATGCAACCCGGTGAACCGGCAGCTAGTTTCCAACTAGCTCCAAATGTTTCAATGTATGAGGAGGCGGTTGGACAGAGTGAGAATTTGAGTGGAGCGAGTGAGTTCTATACATTCCCAAATCAGACCTACCCATACCCAATTGAAACCCACAACTCCGGTTTTCCATCAATTGTCCCAAATGATTCACACGTTGAAAATAAAACATCTAACGAGTTGTGTGACTTTGTAGTGCTTGATTTGCCAGATTGTGACGAACCCCTTTCGAGTGAAACCACACTTAATCTTTTCGATCTTCACACCTCCAATCTAGAACCTGAATTGATAAATATCCATGCTTTTGATGAGGTGTCAGAAAAAAGTGATTTTCACTTGATTGAGGATATAGACGCCGGGAATATTTTGGATGATGAGCCCGTAGATTTGATTGAACTCTTATGTCCAATTCATCATCCCGAGTCATTAAATGTTTCTCCCGAACCTCATATGCGTCTTGATTTTGATGATAGTGGCATGGATAGGCTAAATATTGAGGAGAATTATGAGGATAGTATTGAGGAGAGTATTGAGGATAATATTGAGGTTGAACCATTTTTCTTTGATGTATCGGATTTTCCAATCCATCCTCCAGAACCTTTATCTGTTATCTCACCCTCCCTCCTTTCCATCATTCCGGCCATACAAAAGATCACGCTTGACGACTGTGAGCTTTAAAAATTTCCTTTTGAATCTAACACAGTTCTCACAGCCGATAACACTTACGAGTGTTTCACTTTTTCGGACGATGTTGACGACTCACCGCCCGAGTTTGAGTCCTTTGAATTTTTAGATGAGTTAGTTGAACCATCAGACTCGATTGCTTACAGTCGTTTCGAACCATTGATGGAATCTTTCAAGTTCGCGACAGTTTACTACGGTGAGAATGAGACTATCCCTAATTCACTCCCTTTCGTCCTTCCTATCATTCCGACCGTACAAGAGACCGTTACGCTTTCATCTCCAATACCAAGTTCGGCGTACCTGTCATGACCCGAAATTTCGACTTGTGACCGGCACTCAACCACGCAACGTCTACAGGCGTAACGCGACTAAGTAAGCCGAACCCAGAAATAAAAACCCTTTAAAAGTAGTGAGTGTTGAAAACATTTAATTAAAACATTTAGAAAACCTTAAATAGTTCAATAAAGTTCTATTAAAGTTAAGTTATCCTTATTATAATTTTGGCAGCATTTCCTTTATAAAAGTAACCCCGAAATCGGGTACAAACAGGATATAAGTGACAAGATATATAATGAAATAAGCCTCCCTAAACGGGAGCAATCACGCCCAACGGCGGAAAAAAACATCACAAGAGTAATAAATCTGCATAAATAAAGTCGGCTCCCACGAGCTCGACACCAGAATGCAATAATATACATCATCGTCCTCACACTGTCTCTAAGTCAAGTACATAGATGGTAGATGGAGAATACTAGATACAAAGGGTGTACAATAAAATAACCAGATACCACAACCCACCTAACAGCAAAATAGCACTCGCACCAACTATAGTGGTATCTGTAGCCAAAAGATGTAAGAAGGCATCCTGCCGCGACTACTCTGATGGACAACCTGCAAATACTGTGGCACAACGGGGGTGAGTTGCCAACTCGTGAATAGAAAAAGCATATAAAGGTAATCGCGAGCAAGCACGTACTGCGCTACTCTATCATATGCCAGCAGATAAAATCTATATGCGACAAGCAGTAGGTGCAATAATCATGCAAGTGCTCTGTCAGGTAAAATAACTACAGGATGAGATGCATGAAAATCAATGCTGAGCATGGGATAAACAACATCTACACGGAATATCAACGTGGAAAATAATCGGTGCCCAACACTGCACCCAAATCCCTAACAACTCAGGTGCCGGCACTCTCCTCGGCCCTCAAATCCTGTAAATCTCCGAAATCACGAATGCCCATCATCGGCACACAAAATATCATAAAATACTCGTGTCTAGTATCGACACGCAAATCCTCATATATAGGGCTCCATCAGTCCGGATCAGCCCACGGTCTCCGTCTGTGGAATCGGCCCTCGGCCCCAGCAGTACGGGTCGTCCCGTATCCATCTCTCGACTCTGGTCAGTATCCTCCGGATAACCGCCAGGTCCAACCAATCACCGGTAGGTACTCGCCCACCTCCAGCCTCAATCGGCAAAATCCATCGATCATCTTACCGAGGGGAACCATACCGGGTCCACCACGAACCCGCAAACGGATTATCCAACTCCTCGAATCGGGTTTCGAACACACGTCTCAGCACCGAGAAAACGCTTGGTGGACGCACCAAAATATCATATCAAGAGGAACCGGGTTTTCAAATAGTGCATCTTTTCTAAAACAAAACCCCACGGTCCTCAAAAACAGAAATCGCATGAAATCCAACACCAATGAATAATTCAAATGCGATGTGCTATGTACATCAAGCCATAATATAGGTACAAGGGAGAAACCGCTTTTTTAAAATAGTTTCACTTTTTCAAAGACATCATGCGGCTCCCAATTTCTATGAAAATCATATCGAATCATATGTGAAATGAACTACAGTATAATGATCATGACAATTCTACAGTGAGTGTATCATGGCAATTACTAACGGTGCGTGTGTAACATGCAGATTAGTGCTCGTGCAACATGAATCGTTAGTAATAGTGCGGTGTTCTATCAATTCTAAGTTTATATACATATATCAGGGAATGCGGTATGCAACAACAGTATCCATGAAGATAAATGAAATAAGTAGCTATAAGGTCTAATCCGCCCTGACGCATAACGCCATGCGAGCGATATCCCCGTAGATGTTAAATCTACTCACCGTAGTCTCTCGCTAGGTATAGCCGACGACTTGTTTCCCCTTCTTCGCGGCGTCCGTCGCACTCGCCTGTGAACCTAGAATTTCACAGAATATCACACATAAGCTCAACTGTACAAAAACACGACATTTAAAGTCACACTAGAAACCCGTGTCGCAAACCAAGCGCGCGTGTGCGTGGTACGTTAAAACGTGTGATTACGCGCCTGAAACTACCCGACGCGGCGCGATACGCAGAACACCTCAAACCCACACACATCTCACCCGTGTCGCGAAGATTTAAAATACGAGAAATAGGTTTTTAACTCCAGATTTTGATGCAGAAAAGATATTATAAAAATATATATACCAAAATACTCCATATAGTACCAGACACCAAATAATCCAAACCCCCACCCAAAACACCCCCATTTAGCCGCAATTTGCGGCCAGAATGCAAATTTCGGCGGCCTGGGTAGGGAGAGGGACTCTCAGGTTTTGTGTGTGCATTCTATACCCCCTATACATGGTACAGTAAATCCAATTTTATTCTGAAACATCCCGGGTAGAAGCAGATTTAACAGAGCCCAAATTCAAGTTAAAAACCACATTTTGCACTAAAAAGATACATTTGGGTATATCTGTGAAATCTGAAACAAACCCAAGTCTAAAACAACACTAATATCACATTACCAAGCCAATCAAACCATAAAAAGGTTATATTGACATAAACTTCACTAAAACCTTTCATTAGCACTAAAAAAATGCATAAAAAGGTGATATTTAGCAACCACACACACAAGTTATGGAAATAGAGGGTTAGACATGAGTTTATACCTTCTAAAGACCTTATAAAACACCAAAAGTTCCAGCTCCCTCCTCAAGTATGCAGACTTGCCCTCAACTCCCCCAAAAGGTCATTTTTCCATGGTTTTGTGATGAAAAAGCGTTGTTTGTGTAGGGTTTTGAATGGGGGTCCAAAGAGAAGTGAAGAAAGAAGAGAAAATAGGAAAAATATTGTTGTTGCTGCAGCTCCTCTGCTGGAACACAGAAATGGGGAATGAGAGAGAAATGAGAGAGAGGAAACAAGGGTCAAACAAGTCAAGATCTTTACCTAACCACCATACCTTCATTTTCTATTCAAAAAATTGAATTATTAAAAGGGTTACTTAGTTAAAATGGGTGGGGGATAATTACAACCATTCAAGAAAAATGAAAGAGGGTTAACATATTAACAATAAGAACCTAGGTCACCAAATTTAGCTAAGTGTGCATGTGTGCACTAACACAAAAATTCCCACTTAGGGTAAACACGGCCAAAATAATTAATAACCCTAGAATTATATAAACACTTCACAACATAAATTATCACTAGCCAAGAAGGAAAAATAAGATATCCGTTTTTATGAAAAACACGCACACTTGCTAATTAACGCGAAAACATCCTAAACGAATTTCAAGGCGTTACAGTACCCATGCTTTCTTGCGAATCTTGAGGGATTTGACCCCATTTCTCGAGGGGTTGATTGGTTAGCACAATCGCTTTTAACACATAGGTCATCACAAATTGCGCTAATTTATTCACTCGATTTCCACCCTCAAGATCGTACTCCACTTCTTTCTCTTTTCTGCCATTCTTCTCCTACACCGAGACCGTATACCGCTTCTATCTCCACACGGTCTCGTGTGCTTCTCATTTCTCTTCTTTCCACTCCCTCCTTTCACCAACTTTACCATTACCACAATAAGATTTTTGAATGGTTGGTGCTAACCTTTGGCTTGTGTAAGGCCTTGTTTAGTTTGGGGAGGACCTTGTTGTATATATGTATATATATTTTTTGTTTTCTTTTTCTATTAACAATAATAAACAAAATATAAAAATAAAAAAAATATTTTGTAAATAAATAAACAGGGGAGTGCCGACATTTTGACCCTCTTGGTGTGGCATGACAGTGAGGACACTATCAAGTTTAAGTTTGGGGGTATGCTCGGTAAGCCTTCTTCCTTCGCATTCATATGTACATTTTTTGTATTTGCATATTTATTTTAAAACCCATAAAAATTGGAAAATTATAAAAATTAAAGTATTCAATTTTGCCCATAATTGACTTGAGTTTGACAAATATGTTAACTAGGTAGGAACAACTAGATCTTAGACTTAGTAAATTAAAAACCCTAAAAATAACCTTCCTTAAAGTTTAACGGTAGAAAGTATATGTCTTTGTAGTTTATTTAGAAATAGGCAAATTTTGAGTTCACTTCTTGGGCTAAGTCGAAACAAAGGAAAAGTATTGATATTTTTATTAGAGTATAAGTTTGAAAAATAATTCCTAGCTTAAGTCTAGATTCTGAAAATGTATACCCTACAAATTGCACAATCACGAACCTTGAAACTTGGAATAGTAGAAGAGACCTTGAAATGCTTTTGTCTAAAGTCCTTAGTACAATGAAAATAAAAGAAAAAAGTGAATAAAGAGAAAAAATGAACACTGGTTTTTGTGATTACTTAAGGCTGCATTAATGAAAAAAATATTTAGCGAGGGTGCTTCATCATCTAGTGCCTTAGACCAACTGGTTTGGGAGTCACTACTAAAAAGCCTTAGGTGTTGCAAGACTAGGAATTACGATTTAAAGTGCAAACGCATTTTGTAATCGGTCATTGGTGTAGGGTTCCTAGGCACACCCATGAGGTTCTACAACTGTTCAACCATGCCAAAATCAAAATTTTCTATGTGCCGAGAAACCCTAAACGAGATCGATACTAGAGGTAAGGCGAAAGAACATGCAAGTTAACAACTTAACTATAAGTGAAAGTGACTACAACCTTTGTAGATCCGGTCCTCCACTTCTCTAGCTCCGTGTTGACGTCCCTCCGCTGCAATCATCGGAATCCCGGACTCTATTGTCGGTTTCATCGGAGAAATGGGCGGGCTAGGTCGTTGACTTCGATGCCGAAGATGATCTACGTCGAGGCGACTCAAACTCAAGCTCCATCTTCACTAGGTCATGAAACTTGTGAAGAAAACACACTCTACTACATGGCAAGTGGTAGAGAATGAAGAAATAGGAAGTGGGTTCACTTTGGAATTGGATTTCTCACTTGGATTCATCACTTAGAATTTTCTAGCAATGGCTTTCTTCTTCATGAAGAAGATGAAGAAGAAGAAAGAAAAGAATTAATGAATTATCTCAAAAAAGAAAATCAAGTGATGCCTATCATTTAGCAACCATGGGTGAGATTAACCTATGTAGAGATTAAACCATAGTTTAGGTAAATGGTTAGGTCAAAGTAAAAAACAAAATGGTTACCCTTTTTCAAAGATGCTTGAAGCAACATGAAGCTTCTAGCATAAAGACAAAGAAAGCAACCATTCTATTTTACCAAAATAAATAAATAAATAAATAAAACCCTAACCATTAACTAAACATGGTTTAAAACATACACACCCAAGTTTGCATGTATCATCAAACATGATACAAACTAGTGCACAAACATATATCATATATACAGTGTGCACAATCTAGTGAGAAAAACCAATCTTAAGTGAACCAATACTAGTTAATGTAAAGTAATATATAAAATATATAATTATACATTAAATCATTAAATCAACACTTGATTTAATGATCCGGTCATATTGCATATAACCGACTAATATCAAGTGTATCAATATATCGAATCAACATTTGATTCGGTAACCCGGCTATATCTTATATAACCGTCCGATGATACAAATCGCGAGAATAGAATACAGTATCACATACTGGTATTATTCTCGGTCCCGCACATATCTTATATGCGCTCCTATTTCGTTTCGCTTGAGCCAGGAAACCTCTGTGTAGGACTCTAAAGACTCGTCAATACGCCGGGAGCAGGTGATGATCATATCAAACACCCACAAGCCGCAAGTGGTCTGCTAAACGTAACGGCCACCCGGGTATTGAGCGATCAGAAGATCAACGAGCAAGCCCGCTCACACTCCTGTGAATCCAACCAGCAACACTTACCGTACAGTCCGGTCTGTTCGTCTGATATGTCGCATATCTCGCCTAGGGGTGGTAAACGTCAGACCCCAGTAGCTTGATAAGTCATGCCGATGTAAGGTCCATAATATGCATGAAACTACTGATAACACGTACCAGTAAATCGGTGCAACCCTGGCCAGGGATTTCCAGTTATGGCCAATCGTGCATAGCGCAACATCAACCCCCAATACCGGGAGAGACGAATCCCCTCCTATCGCTCATTGCCTCCATGTGAATCGGGACTGTACCCAAAAACCACCTTTTTGCATGACTCAATAGAGCCGTGGTAGGGTGGAAATCAAAGCACGGTGGGAGACACACAAGACTCTATGACGATCTCGGGTCAACAGACTAAGCTGTACCAGTGTCACCAGAACTGCCATCTGACGTGAGGTATAATACCATCTGGGAGTTCTCGGTGAGTCCGTTCAGTGTACCCAGTCACCACTGAGCACCCGCATAACATCTCTGATGTCAAACACCAATGGATATGGGATCATCCATCGCCCATCACATGGATTGAGAAGATATACGCTAGTCAACTCTGGAATATCGATGCCCCGTCTCGATATTCCCACGACTAGGAACATTGAAGGATGTACTCATTGACTACCCAGGCCCCACTAGTATGATCTGTAAGGTTTGCCTAGTACCCTATGAAGAGTTTTGAAGCATCACATGTCTCAAAGTATGTATTTTGAAGGTGATAAACAAACACGCAAAGGAATCGATCCTAGAAAATTAGGGTTACTAAACTTTAAGCTAATAAAAATTAGGGTTTCGAGACTACAACCTTTGTAGCTCCCCTCTTGCTTGACTCCTTAGTCTCTTGGGTGTTGGAAGAAGGTCCACTTATAGTCCTCTCACGTCCACGACGATCCACCCGGAGTTTCCCGTCCAAGCATGCATCTTTGGAAAAACAAAAAGAACACTCTAATCAAGTTGGCTAAACTTGAGTAGAATGATGTTGTGGCTAATGATCTCACTTCAAAAACCTTTCTTTAAGTGTGTTTAACTCATTAGAAAAACCTAGAGAGGAAATGGTGAAGGAGGATGAAGATGGTGGCTTTTCTTTTTAGCAAGTGTAAAAGATAAAAGATAACCATTGAAAAAGAAATGAAATATAACCTTTTATATTTTATTCCTTCTTACAACCAACCATGGTTAAGTGATGGAGAGTTTATTTAACTTGAGTTTTAAATGATAAAGAGAAGGATAACCCAAGGTTAGTGGTAGGTGAGCTTGGTTAGGTTAGAAGAAGAATGTAGAAGCTAGTAAAGATTATCCTTCTCTTTTCAATTTTTGTTTTAAATACAAAAACAAATAAAAATCCATTACTTAATCCATGGTGTGAGTCTTATATTGCCACCATTTCCATGTGCTAACAACCATGATAGATGGGTGTATGTATGCATGCATGTATGCACATCCACATGTGCATGAAACTAGAATGAAAGAAAGAAACACATGCATGCATGCATACATCCATCAAATTCTAGAAAGGTTTCAAGTGAGAAAACTAATGGTTAGATGATAAATCAACACTTAATTTATCAATCCGGTCATATCTCATATGACCCCACCAAAAGCAGGCCACCCGATCAATGTTCGGTATCATATACGCACATTTTAATCGGGTGCATGCGCATATCGCATACGCGCACCACAACGTTTCGCCTGGACTGGGTAACTCCTTTATGGGACTCTAAGACTCGTCAATACGCCGGCAGAGGGTGATGATCATATCAGGTACCCCCAAACCGCAAGCGGTCAGCTAAACGTAACGGCCACCCGGGTATTGAGCGATCAGAAGAAAACAAGCAAACCTGCTACAACTCCCGTCGAGCCAACCGGCAACACTACCGTACAGTCCGGTCTCTTCGTCAGATATGCTGCATATCGAGCCTAGGGATGGTCACGTCGACCCCAATAACTCAATAAGTCATGCCCTGTGAATGGTCTATAACAGACCGAGAAACTACTGATAACACTTATCAGCAATTCTCAGCAGCCCTGGCCAGGGACTTGCTGATATAACCAGTCGGGCACAGCACATCATCAACTCCCAATACCGGGAGAGATGAAACCCCTCCTATCTCTCATCGCCTTCGTGTGTCTCGGGACTGTACCAAACGGCCACCTGTTTGCACGACTCGGTAGAGCCGTGGTAGGGTGGCAATCAAAATACAGTGGGAGAACACACAAGACTCTATGACGATCTCGGGTCTATAGACTAACCTGTACCAGTGTCACCTGAGAACTGCTATCCGACGATAGATATAATTCCATATAGGAGTTCTCGGTGAGTCCGTCCAGTGTACCCAGTCACCACTGAGCACCCGTATATGATCTTGATGTCAAACATCGATGAATGTGGGAACATCCATCGCCCATCACAAGGGTCTAGTATCATATACGCTAGTCTACTCTGGTATATCGATGCCCCGTCTCGATACACCTCCGACTAGGGACATTTTAGGATATGCTTATAAACTACAGATGTCCCACTAGTATGATCTCTATCATAATCACTGTAGTCAAGCCGATATCCTCAGGGCTTTATCAGCATGTATGAATGAATAAAAGCATGATCAAATCAACATGTCAGATAAAGAAGAACCAGATAGCATACTATCAAGTCGAGCAAGAATGCATACTGAATATATATATACATGTATAGATACATCCACTATCACATAATGGCCTCTAGGGCATACATATATCCAACAATCTCCCACTTGCAATAAGGCCAGTTATTGGCGTATCTCATACCCAACATCTCAAAAAGTCGCTCATGCTGTGGCTGAGGGAGGGCCTTCGTGAGTGGATCCGCGGCGTTATTCTTTGTGTCTACTCTCTTAATCTCGATCTCGCGGCAATCTACAATCTCCCGGATCAAATGAAAGCGCCTCAGGATGTGTCTGGACCGCTGATGGGACCTGGGCTCCTTGGCTAACGCCATAGCCCAATTATTATCACAATACAAGGGTATTGGATCAATAATGGTTGGAACTACTCCTAGCTCCGAGACGAACTTCTTCATCCAGACGGCTTCCTTGGCGGCATCATTTGCAGCAATGTACTCAGCCTCCATCGTAGAGTCTGCAACGGTATCCTGTTTGGAACTCTTCCAACTTACCGCCCCTCCATTGAGGGTAAATACAAACCTTGAGATAGATTTGCTGTCATCCTTATCGCTCTGGAAGCTCGAATCGGTAAAGGCCTCCATTTGGAGATCTGTATTACCATACACCAAGAACAATTCTTTAGTCCTTCGTAAGTACTTAAGAATGTTCTTCACAGCTGTCCAGTGGTTCTCCCCTGGGTTGGATTGATACCTGCTTACAACACTAAGTGCATAAGCTACATCTGGGCGTGTACATAACATCGCATACATTATAGATCCTACTGCCGAAGCATAAGGTATAATGCTCATGCGAGCTCTCTCTTCATCAGTCTTTGGACAAGAATCCTTGGAGAGAGTGACTCCATGGCAAGAGGGTAAGGCACCCCGCTTGGAGTCTTCCATACTAAACCTTTTTAGGATGGTGTTGATGTACCTGGTTTGGGACAATCCCAATAACTTTTTGGATCTATCCCTATAGATCCTTATGCCCAAGATGTAAGTGGCATCACCCAGGTCCTTCATGGAGAACCTTAGTGATAAGAATGATTTGACCGACTGTAGCATAGGAATATCATTTCCTATCAGAAGAATGTCATCCACGTATAATACGAGGAATGTGACAGCTCTTCCTACAGCCTTCTTATAAACACAAGGTTCATCTGGATTTTTGATGAAATCAAACTCTTTGATAACATCATCGAAACAGATGTTCCAACTCCAAGATGCCTGCTTTAACCCATATATGGATTTAAGCAGTCTACATGCTTTCCCGCTGCTCCAACTGTTAATGAAGCCCTCTGGCTGATCCATATAAACGCACTCTTCTAAATCTCCATTTAGAAATGTTGTTTTAACGTCCATCTGCCAGATTTCATAGTCGTAGTGAGCAGCGATAGCAAGTAGGATCCTAATGGATTTAAGCATGGCTACGGGCGAAAAAGTTTCGTCATAGTCCAAACCTGGTCTTTGACGAAAACCTTTCGCCACTAGTCTTGCCTTATAGGTCTCTACCTGCCCATCCACACCAATCTTTCTTTTAAAGATCCATTTGCACCCTACAGGTTTTACCCCAGGGGGTACAACGTCCAAAGTCCATACTTTGTTGGTGTACATAGACCCGATTTCGGATCTCATGGCATCCAGCCACTTCACAGAGTCACCACTCGTGATAGCTTGCTGAAAACTGGTAGGATCATCATCATCCATGATGCATTCTTCTCCGTCACCATCAATGAGGAAACCGTAGTACCTCTCCGGTGGGCGAGAAGTCCTACCAGACCTACGGAGTGGCCGAGGTTCTTCAGTTTCTGTTGCAACAGCCGGTTCAACCAAATCGTCATTTGTAGTTTGTGTCTCCAGAACCTATTCTAGATCCACTACCTTGCCATCATCTTTATCTGTGAAAAACACTTTTTCCAAGAATGTGGCATACTGAGAAACAAACACCTTTTGTTCCTCTTTGTGGTAGAACAGATATCCATAAGAATTCTTTGGATATCCCACAAAATTACACATGACTGACCGTGTCTCGAGTTTGTCCGGATTCTGCTTTTTAACATAGGCCGGGAAACCCCAAATCTTAATTCTCTTAAGAGATGGTCTCTTCCCATTCCATATCTCATATGGCGTGGTAGACACGGCTTTGGTTGGAACCCTGTTTAGCAGAAACGCTGCAGTCTCCAATGTATGCCCCCAAAACGAGACTGGTAACTCAGCGTCACTCATCATGGACCAGACCATATCTAATAGGGTCCTATTCCATCGTTCTGACACACCGTTGTGCTGTGGTGTGTAAGGGGGAGTGAGCTGACAGAGAATCCCATTCTCTTTTAGGAAGTTTGCAAATTCTGTACTGAGATACTCACCACCTCGATCTGATCGAAGCATTTTGATACTCAAGCTGGTTTGTTTTTCTACTTCTTGTTTATATTCAATGAATTTCTCGAAAGTGTCGGACTTGTGCTTTAATAAAAATACATGACCGAATCTTGAGAAGTCGTCAGTGAATGTAATGAAGTATGAAAAACCGCCTTTAGC
The DNA here is from genome assembly GCA_030015575.1 of Agapanthus africanus. Taxonomy (NCBI): domain Eukaryota; kingdom Viridiplantae; phylum Streptophyta; class Magnoliopsida; order Asparagales; family Amaryllidaceae; genus Agapanthus; species Agapanthus africanus. The sequence continues at coordinate 125,293,122 of JASDDO010000031.1, forward strand.
CTGTGTAGACATTGGCCCACATACATCACTATGTATGAGGCCCAGGAGCTGAGTAGCTCTTTCTCCGTGTCCGGTAAATGGAGTTTTGGTCATTTTACCCTTGATACAAGACTGGCAAGTCGCATAAGATTTATATTCAAAAGAGTTTAAATATCCATCTTTGTGTAACTTGTTTAGTCTTGTTTCGTTAATATGACCAAGTCTACAATGCCAAAGAAAAGCTTCATTTAATTCTGAAAGTTTTCTTTTATTAGTGTGTTGTATACTGAAAACTGTGTGTTGATTTAGGACATATATTCCGTTATTAAGCGTACCATGCCCAACCAACATTTGATTTAGGTGAATGTTCATAACATTGTTCTGCAGTACAAAATTATATCCTTCATTGTCCAACAAAGAAACGGATATTATATTACATAGCATACTTGGTACAAAATAACATGGATTCAAAATCAAAATACATCCAGATGGCAACCCTAAGTGATACTCTCCCACTACGACTGTATGTACATTGGAACCATTTCCAACGCGGAGAGTATGGTCACCTGTCTTCAAAACCTTGCTATTTCTCAGCCCCTGCAAAGAATTGCAAATGTGAGAACCTGAACCGGTATCTAATACCCAGGAAGCAGAGTTTATTGAAAAACAGTTTTCTGTTATAAACTCACCTGAAGTAGAAGCATCACCATGCTTCTTCTTGAGACTTAAGTACTCCGTGCAGTTGCGCTTCCAATGTCCTGTCTTGTGGCAATGAAAACATTCGTCTTTCCCCGAGTCACCAGCCTTGGACTTTTCCTTTCCCTTCACCTTTTTAACTCCACCCTTAGGATTAGTGGGCTTCTTCTTTTTCTTTCCCTTGGCCTTAGCTTTCGGGCGAGAAGAGGAAGACTGTCCAATAGTCATAACGGGAGTTTTTGCTGATTTCATAGTGCTCTCTTCACTCCTTAACATATTAAGGAGTTCAGGGAGTTCCTTCTCCATGCCGTGCATGTTGAAGTTCACTATGAATTGAACAAAGGTGGAGGGGAGGGACTGCAGAATAATATCTATATATTGTTCATTGTCCATTGTCCATCCTAGGTCCTCAAGCTCTTCTATAAGAGCTATCATCTTCAGAACATGGTCTCCTACTGGTGTGCCAGGGGCCATTCGCATCTGAAACAGTTTCTTTGATGCTTCGTATCGTAATACGCGGGATTGCTCTCCATACAACTCCTTTGTATGGAGAAATATGGTTTGAATGTCCATATTCTCGTGCTGCTTTTGATGTGTATTGTCCATCGATGCAAGCGCGAGGCATTTGGCTGTGGCACAGTCAGCGTCCCATGTCTTGCGGACTTCAACATCCGCAACTGAGGATTTTGGACCTGGGACGGGCGGGGCTGAAGCCGTAAGGACATATGATACTTTATCATAAGTCAAGGCGATTTTTAGATTCCTCAGCCAGTCTTTATAATTGGTCCCATTCAGTTTGTTTTTATCTAGTAGAAGCTTGAGTCCAGTCATGGGTATCTGCCATTAAGAGAGAGAAAAGAATACACTCAGCGAAAGCTCTTGCACAGATCAGATTGGTTATTATCTTGTCTAATCGATGTCTTCCACTCTTTAATCAAGTTTTTCTTTCAAACCTTAAAAAGAAAACTAGCCAGGATTAATTACAGTCTACAACTTCGCTAACCGTTCAGCCAGGCCAGTGTCGGTACTTGAGGGAGGTTCCCCGTGCTTTCGCACGGACCTAATTAAAGTAAACCTCGTTTTCCCAGAGGCGTAGCCCCGTTAACACCATTCTAGACACCTAATGAGTTAGCTAATTGTAAACTGCAAAACTCTCCTAGGAGCAACTATTGCCCACAGTGGGATCGGGATCCAACCATCATATGGAAGGTATGCAATCTCATTGCAAATTTCAACACTTGAAATTCCCGATGTAATTTTTACCCCTAGTACTTATGACCTTAACTATGGTCAACAAATCATAAGTACCAGTCAAGTTCTACCCGTCATTTCTTGATCAATTAGACCCACCAATATGACCCTTAACTATGGTCAACAAAGTCGCATGAATGTCCTAATTAATCTGCATCACATGCAGTGTAGGAAGACATCACTTAGCTACCGTACACTATGCCTTAACTAAAGTCAACAAACGTAGCACGAATACTAAGTACTATACTTCTTAAAATGACGGAGGGCTGCGAATGATTTTTAAGAAAATCTTTAACGCTTTGAACTTGATATCGTTGCAGAATCAAACGGTTTTCAAAAGGAGTGGCTTGTGCTCCGCAGTTTTGAAATATAGCTTTTTCATAAAGAGCCGAGTGGTTTTCAAATTTGATTCTATATATCTTTTTAGGTTTATTTTCTTTACATTAATCATATTAATGTAATCCCATCATTTAAGTCCTTAAGCCAATCACAGAAAAGAAACGAAAATAACACGTACGCGTATGCCATCCGCATTCGCCGCAATGTTCCGTTATGCACCGTTAGGTTACTTAACTAACGGCATACCGGGACGGGACTAGCGCGGGTGTAAAACATAAGCAACGTCTACTATATATCATATATATAATATGTCATTCGTCTCAGATATCACAGAACACAGGCAGCAGAAACATATATATAATGTGGGATATACCAGGACGTCCGTATTTAGTATTTAGCCAATAATAGAAAATACGGATTCCACAGTCGCGATGAATAGCCAAGCCCACACCCCTAGACCCTTACGAGAGCGGCAAGCGACCCTACCAATCCTGGAGTTTAGGAGACCCGGTCTCGACTCCTCGAGATGGCCTCCCACTGAACCCCTGAACCCGGTCACTTGTGCTCCTCACCTTGGGTCTATCCTAATGCAGAAAAGTAAATAATATACAACACTGGTGACACAACCTCAACCCGGAAGTGCCCCAAATAAAAGAATATTACATTACATTTGAATTTACATGAATGAAAATATAAAACTCTCATCTCACATAAAACCCCCCGGCTATTCAATCGCGACAATCCTGCACATCATATCTCAGCAACACATAATATCACATATCATCAACGTAAGTAAGTATGCGTACCCCGATTTTCGTTGATGTATAGCAACGAAACCGACGATACCGAACATACTACACTTACGGTCACAGAAAAGAAAGTGTAAAACTACAATATTTGGAATCCACATTCTCTTTAGACATCATAAATGCGAAATATCACATATTTCGTATTTCATGCCTAAACTATATGAATTCCACATATTGTATCACATTCCAGATAAACAGACAGTATTAAAGTTTTCGAGCGAACGATCAAGTACCCAAGATTCACTAAAGCTCAACACTTGAGCAGGGTTCAAAAAAATCCGAAGTGTGACATAGTAGTAGCGGTCCAGCCGTAGAAGGGTCAAGCCAACGCCTCACATGTGGCACGCCGTACTGCCCCAAACCCTAAGGTTCAAAGGGCAGTTCAAGACGGTCACATAATCGAGTTAAGGTTTGTTATCTTCTAGAGGGACCACCACAAAAAGACTTGCACGTATCTCCAAAGTATTTAAACCCCGTGAATAATGAGCAAATGATACTCGTTCAAACACTTCAATACTTTCTAATTTACCCGGAAAAGTAACGAAATGAAAATACCGATCGAATCTATGCGTCCAAAACCATCTCCAGAAAATACAGAACTATTTTCAGATTAAACATACCTAAAACATTTTACAAGAAGACATAAGAATTATGGTGCAATTTTCATGGAATGATACCACTGTACGGCCGCGGAGCCGCGGCCTAAGCAAGGAATTGCCGCGGTTCCGCGGCCATATGAACTGTTCACTGTATCGTATTTCACCATAATTCTTAGATTTCCCTGCTGTATTTTTTAAGTATTTTTAATTCTGAAAAAGGTCAGATTTTAAAATTTGTCCAGAGAGGGTCCAAAAAATCGTATTTTTTTGTTCGATCGGGATTTTTACTTCGTAAAAGCGTCGCCTAATGTTCTAGGTCGGTTCTGATACCAATGTAAGGTTTTCCTAGCACCCTATGAAGAGTTTTGAAGCATCACATATCTCAAAGTATGTATTTTGATGATGCTAAACAAACACGCAAAGGAATCGATCCTAGAAAATTAGGGTTACTAAACTTTAAGCTAATAAAAATTAGGGTTTCGAGACTACAACCTTTGTAGCTCCCCTCTTGCTTGACTCCTTAGTCTCTTGGGTGTTGGAAGAAGGTCCACTTGTAGTCCTCTCACGTCCACGACGATCCACCCGGAGTTTCCCGTCCAAGCATGCAACTTTGGAAAAACAAAGAGAACACTCTAATCAAGTTGGATAAACTTGAGTAGAATGATGTTGTGGCTAAGGATCTCACTTCAAAAACCTTTCTTTAAGTGTGTTTAACTCACTAGAAAAACCTAGAGAGGAAATGGTGAAGGAGGATGAAGATGGTGGCTTTTCTTTTTAGCAAGTGTAAAAGATAAAAGATAACCATTGAAAAAGAAATGAAATATAACCTTTTATATTTTATTCCTTCTTACAACCAACCATGGTTAAGTGATGGAGAGTTTATTTAACTTGAGTTTTCAATGATAAAGAGAAGGATAACCCAAGGTTAGTGGTAGGTGAGCTTGGTTAGGTTAGAAGAAGAATGTAGAAGCTAGTAAAGATTATCCTTCTCTTTTCAATCTTTGTTTTAAATACAAAAACAAATAAAAATCCATTACTTAATCCATGGTGTGAGTCTTATATTGCCACCATTTCCATGTGCTAACAACCATGATAGATGTGTGTATGTATGTATGCATGTATGCACATCCACATGTGCATGAAACTAGAATGAAAGAAAGAAACACATGCATGCATGCATACATCCATCAAATTCTAGAAAGGTTTCAAGTGAGAAAACTAATGGTTAGATGATAAATCAACACTTAATTTATCAATCCGATCATATCTCATATGACCCCACCAAAAGCAGGCCACCCGATCAATGTTCGGTATCATATACGCACATTTTAATCGGGTGCATGCGCATATCGCATACGCGCACCACAACGTTTCGCCTGGACTGGGTAACTCCTTTGTGGGACTCTAAGACTCGTCAATACGCCGGCAGAGGGTGATGATCATATCAGGTACCCCCAAACCGCAAGCGGTCAGCTAAACGTAACGGCCACCCGGGTATTGAGCGATCAGAAGAAAACAAGCGAACCTGCTACAACTCCCGTCGAGCCAACCGGCAACACTACCGTACAGTCCGGTCTCTTCATCAGATATGCTGCATATCGAGCCTAGGGATGGTTACGTCGACCCTAATAACTCAATAAGCCGTGCCCTGTGAATGGTCTATAACAGATCGAGAAACTACTGATAACACTTATCAGCAATTCTCAGCAGTCCTGGCCAGGGACTTGCTGATATAACCAGTTGGGCACAGCACAGCATCAACTCCCAATACCGGGAGAGACGAAACCCCTCCTATCGCTCATCGCCTTCGTGTGTCTCGGGACTGTACCCAACGGCCACCTGTTTGCACGACTCGGTAGAGCCGTGGTAGGGTGGCAATCAAAATACAGTGGGAGAACACACAAGACTCTATGACGATCTCGGGTCTACAGACTAACCTGTACCAGTGTCACCTGAGAACTGCTATCCGACGATAGATATAATTCCATATAGGAGTTCTCGGTGAGTCCGTCCAGTGTACCCAGTTACCACTGAGCACCCGTATATGATCTTGATGTCAAACATCGATGAATGTGGGAACATCCATCGCCCATCACATGGGTCTAGTATCATATACGCTAGTCTACTCTGGTATATCGATGCCCCGTCTCGATACACCTCCGACTAGAGACATTTTAGGATATGCTTATAAACTACAGATGTCCCACTAGTATGATCTCTATCATAATCACTGTAGTCAAGCCGATATCCTCAGGGCTTTATCAGCATGTATGAATGAATAAAAGCATGATCAAATCAACATGTCAGATAAAGAAGAACCAGATAGCATACTATCATGTCGAGCAAGAATGCATACTGAATATATATATACATGTATAGATACATCCACTATCATATAATGGCCTCTAGGGCATACATATATCCAACATGATCTGCATCATAGTCCAGGAAGTCGAGTACACATCCTAAGGGCTTTATCAACATGTAATAGAGAGACTGCAAGTATACATGTTAAGATAAATAGCAACCAGATAGCGTACTATCATGTCGAGCAAGAAAGTCCTACCCATATATGTCCTAGCATCCATTACAATATACATCTCATGTACAGTAATGGCCTCTAGGGCATACATATAACTAACAATCTCCCACTTGCACTAGGGCCATCTGTTGCAGTGGTTGCAGTATCTCATACTCAACCATCCCATAAAAGTCTCTCTCTGGGAAAAAGCCTTCGTGAGTGGATCCGCCGTGTTGTCCTCTGAGTCTACTCTCCTAACCTCGATCACCCTGAAGATCAACTATCTACATGATCAGGTGATGCTGCCTCAGAATATGTCTGGGTCACTGATGGGATCGGGGTTCCTGGGCCAAAGCCAAACTTCCATTGTCATACAATGGTAGGAACCTAGTTTATCTCATGAACTAATATATACCCAAACTTCCTCTTTGGTAGTATCTTCGACAGCGATGTCACCAGCCATTATCGTCTAGTTTGTCACGGTATCTAGCTTGGAACTCTTCCAACATACCGTCCCTCCACTGAGGGTAAAGACAATGCCCGCGACTGACATTCAGTCGTCCTTATCACCCTGGAACTTTTCCAGTGATTCTCCCCAGGGTCCATTGATATCATCTTACTACAACTAGTGAGAATCCAAACATCCATTTAGATCTATCTCATAGATCCAAAACCCAGGATTTAGGAGGTATCACTTTGATCTTATATGGATAATCCATGTGATAAGAGGAGATTGACCGAGCTTAGCATAGAAAACTCCTTCTCTATCAAGAGTATGTTATCCACGTACTCTACGAGGATCACCACCTTACTCTCTACTACCCTTTTGTATATACAATGTTCATCTACCATTTTGTTGAAGTCAAACGCTTTGACTACCACATCAAAATAGATGTTCCAACTTCGCGATGCCTGCTTTATTACGTAAAGCAACTTGCACACGTTTCCGCTGCTCCCACTGTTTACGAAGCCCTCTGGCTATGTACTTATAGACATTCTCTTCTAAATCATTATTTAGAAAAGTGGTCATGGCACCCAACCGCCAGATATCGTAGTCATGGTATGTAGCCGTGGCAAGTAGGATCCGGATGGATTTAAGCATGGCCACTTGGAAAAGGTTTCATCATTATCCACGCCTGGTCGATGAAGAAAATCTTCAACAAGTCTAGCTTTGAAAGTCTCAACTTTTCCATCTACACCAAGTAATCTTCTCAAGATATACTTGCTACTGATGGGGATTTAACCCTTCAGATACAGCATCCAAAGTCCATACTTTGTTGGTGTACATGGATTCCATCTCAGATCGCTAAGCTTCCAGCCATTCTTACAAAGTCCCTACTCTTGATGGCCTGCTCGAAACTAGTTGGGTCATCATCTCATGATGCAATCCTCGCTCCCACTGTCATCGAGAAACCGAAGTATCTCTCAGGCAGGTGAGGAACCCTGCTAGATCGGCGGAGAGGCTGAGGTTCGTCGGGGACTATTGAATCCTTTGGTTCTGTCAAATCATTAGCTGTAGTTTGTATAGCTGGAACTTTTCCAGTTTTACAGAACTTACCTTGCCTCGATCTTGTCCGGATTTTGCTTTTGACATAGGCCGGACAATCCCAAATCTTAACTTACTTAAGAGATAGGCTCTTCCCATACCATATCTCATATGGAGTGGTAGGCATTGATCTGATTGGAATCTAATTCAATAGTTTTGCAGCTACTCAAGTGCACAACCCTCAAAAGGAAATAGGTAACTCAGTAGTACTCACCATAGAGCACACCATATCTAATATGGTGCGATTGCTCCGCCCTGATACACCGTTGTGCTGTGGGGTATACAGAGGAGTAACACTGAGAGAGAATCTCATTCTCCTTTAGAATAGTCCAGGAATCCCATGCTCAAGTATTCTCCTCCCTGATCTCATCATAGGATATAATACTTATACCTATATTGGTTCTCTACTTCTGACTTATATTCTGTGAATATCTCAAAAGTTTCGGACTTGTGTTTCAACAGGAACATATGTCTGAATCTTGAGAAATTATCAGAGAATGTAATGAAGTATAAAGAACCGGTCCTGGCATGTGTAGACAGGGGACCTTACATACATCATCATGTATCAGTCCCAAGAGTTTACTAACTCTTTCTCTGTTTCCATTAAACAGAGCTATGGTCATCTTATCTTTGTGACATGACTGACAAGTTTCACAAGATGTAAATTCAAACTAATTTAAATATGCATCCAAATGTAACTTCAGCCAGTCGGGTCGCATTTGATATGACCTAGTCTACAATGCCTTAAGAAGGATTCGTTTATTTCTAAACTCTTCCTCTTGTGTGTGTTCCGTATATTAGGAACTGTAGTTTGATTTAAAACGTCAATGCTTTTAGATAACGTGCCTGAACCGATCAACTTTTGAAATGTAGGAAATGTTCAAAACATTATCCAACAATACAAAATTATATCCTTTCATTATTAAATAAAGAAATTGATATGATTTTGTATATCAGGTTCGGTATCTAATAGCATTTGTTCAGAATCAATGTATTGGTAATACAGGGTGACAGTGACCAACAGACTTGGCTGCAACACTTGCACCGTTTTCTGTCTCATGAAACTTATCACCCGTTCTTATTTCTCTGCCTTTCTGTAGCCCTATGTAACAGATTACATATCTGGGATCCTGATCCGGTATCTGATACCCAGGACGCAGAGGATATTGAGAAACAGTTCTGTGTAACGAACACAGCCGAAGAAGATGCATCATATGCACATTCTTCGTTTGGGCGGCATAGGAATCTTGGTATTCCCCTATTTCCTGCTCTGTCTTATAACAATTATAAGTTTGAGCGGGACCAACGTTCCCCAGCTCAGTATAACAAGCGGGTTCGGTCAATACATCCATATTATTATCTTGATTAAGGCGTGATATGGTCGCTACCTGGAGAGAGAGAGAAGAAAACACTCTGCGTGCGCTCTTGTAAGATTAGATTGGTTATTTATTTTATCTAATCAGGATGGCTCCCACTGTTTTTATCAAATCTTCCTTCAAACCCAAAAAGGAAAGACTAGCCGGGATTAATTACACTCTATAAGTTCGCCAATCTTTCGGCCAGGGCCAGTGTCGGTACTTTGAGGGAGGTTCCCCGAGCTTTCGCACGGACCTAATTACAATAAACCTCGTTTTCCCAGAGGCGTAACCCCGTTGACACCTTTCTAGACACCTACTTGATCGGCTAATTGTAAAGTGCAAAACTCTCCCAGGAGTAACAATTACTCGCAGTGGGTATCAGGATCCAACTATCATATAGAAGGTATGCAATCTCATTGCAAATTTCAACACTTGAAACTCCCAATAATGGTTTTTACCCCTAGCACTTATGACCTTAACTATTCTAAACAAATCATAGGCACTAGTCAAGTTCTACCCGTCATTTCATGATTAATTAGACCCACCCACATGACCCTTAACTAAGGTCAACAAAGTCACGCGACTGTCCTAACTAATCGCATCATTTGCGGTGTAGGAAGACATCACTTAGCTACTGTACAATGTGCCTTGACTATGGTCAACAAACACAGCACGAATACTAAGTACTCAACTTCCTAAAATGACGGAGGGTTGCGAATGGTTTATAGGAAAACCTTTAACGCTTTGAACTTGATCTCGTTGCGGAATCAAATGGTTTTTAAATGGAGTGTTTTTGAGGCTTTTCTAGTTTTGCTAAAGGGGTCACTCCCGGTGAAGGGATCGTCGGCTCTTTCCTCATCGAATAAGGTGCAGGATATATCATATATACCGCTGTGCAAAGCAAAAACTATAGAAGCAATCAAAAAACAAACCGAGGGTTGTAGCATCTGCCAGTTATTGCTAAAGGGGTCACTCCCGGTGAAGGGATCTCGACCCTTTCCTTATCGAATAAGGTGAAGGATGTTCTACAAGGAACACCGCGATGCAAAGCAAGAACCGTAGCTACCTGTTTTTATTTTGAAATTCGATTCCACAACATCTTTTAGGTTTATTTTCATTCATTAATCTCATTAATGAATGTCCCATCATTTAAGTCCACCTAAACATCCCAGATAAATACAACGTACGCTTATGCCATCCGCATTCGCCTCGATGTCCCGTCTGCACCGTTAGGTTAGGTAACTAACTCCAGAGCGAGGCAGGGCTAGCGCGGGTGCAAAACATAGGCAACGTCTATATAATATATCATATATACTATATACAATATCTATCTGAACAAATCACATGATCACATCACAGATAACGCAGCAGAAAATAAAATATGAAACATTGGATATACTAGGAGGTCCGTGTTTTCAATACAAGCCAGTATAAAACACAGATTCCACGGTCGTGATGAATAGCCAATCCCACACCCCTAGACCCCTACGAGAGCGGCAAGTAACCCTACCAATTCTAGAGTTAGGAGACCCGGGCTCGACTCCTCGAGATGGTCTCCCACTTGACCCTAGAACCCGGTTACTTGTGCTCCCCGCCTTGGGTCTATCCTAATGCGGAAAAGTAAATAATATACATCAACGGTGACATCTTCAGCAACCTGGAAGTGCCCCAATAAAAGAATATTACATACAAGTTTTTACATGAATGAAAATGAAAAACACTCGTCTCACATAAAAAAAAACCCGTCTATTCAAACACGACGATCCAATATAACATATCCAGCAACACATAACATCACATGTCATCAACGTAAGTAAATATGCGCATCCCAATTGTCGTTGACAAATAGCAACGAAACCGGCGATATCACATATTACACTTACGGTCGCAGAAAAGAAAGTGTAAAACTACAACAGTTGGAATCCGCAACCTACTTAGACATCGCATGCCTAACCATCTGAATTCCTTAGACATCGCATGCCTAACAATTATAAACCCCGCATTTTAGCCTCAATATCGAAAACACTTTTTAATATAAAGTCGGGCAATTCAACAAGATTCCCGGCATCCAGAACGAATGCTCGTCGCAAACTTTAGTAGACGGCCGCACCCCCGATACCGTCGACGAAAGTGTACTGAGGCGGAACACCGCCGCCGCGAGCACCCGAACGGATGCTTTCGGCGACGGGGTTCTCCTACAGTCACTTGGTCGGGGCTATGGGGCGTGGCTATCTATTAAGTTTACCGGCGAGTATCCGTGTATACTACGTGATTGCGACGGACTTTTGATCGCATCAAAATCCCGTGGCAACCGATCAAGTGAGACTAAACTGCTAGATTCATAACATTCAAATAAGTTATCCCATAACTACTTGTGGATTCCAAATATTGTATCACATTCCAGATAAATAGAAAATGTTAAACTTTCCGATCGAACAATCAAACACCCAAGTTTTCCCGAAACAGCTCAACACATGAAATAAGTTTAAAAACATCCACTTCATGCCTGAGTACCAACGGTCCAGCCGTAGAAGGGTCAAGCCAACGCCTCACATGTGGCACGCCGTACTGCCCCATACCCTAAGGTTCAAAGGGCAGTTCAAGACGGTCACATAATCGAGTTAAGGTTTGTTGTCTTCTAGAGGGTCCATCGCGTTACTTGCACTACTTAGAACGTTATTAAACTACGGAAAAATCCAACAATTAGAAATTTCCCGGCAGGGGAAAAAGTGGGTATTTATATCCGGTCGAACTTTTTAACATATTCTAAATTACCCGGAAAAACACATAGACAAAATTAGACAATCCGATCAAATCTACGAACTCCCAATACAACCCAGAAAACTCAACTCTTGAGTAAAATTAAAAAATTCCCAGAAAACACAGCAATTCCAGAAATACATTACTGTGCAAACAACGTGGCCTAACTCACCAATATGGCCGCGGAACCGCCGCGCAAGCCAGGGTGGGGCCGCGGTTCCGCGGCGCATTGGTTGAGTTGGGGTCACGTGCTGCACAGTAACTCCTACAATTCCCTGCTAAATTTTTTGGATATTTTTAATTCACAAAAATCACAGTTTTGAAAAATTGTACAGAAAAGGGTTTTCAATTAGGGTTTCGGGTTCGATCGGACTTCTAACATCGTCAACACTTCGTCTAAAGCTCTAGCTAGGATCTGATACCACTGTAGGGTTCCTAGGCACACCCATAAGGTTCTACAACTGTTCAGCCATGCCAAAATCAAAATTTTCTATGTGCCGAGAAACCCTAAACAAGATCGATACTAGAGGTAAGGCGAAAGAACATGCAAGTCAACAACTTAACTACAAGTGAAAGTGACTACAACCTTTATAAATCTGGTCCTCCACTTCTCTAGCTCCGTGTTGATGTCCCTCCGCTGCGATCATCGGAATCCCGGACTCTATTGTCGGTTTCATCGGAGAAATGGGCGGGCTAGGTCGTTGACTTCGATGCCGAAGATGATCTATGTCGAGGCGACTCAAACTCAAGTTCCATCTTCACTAGGTCATGAAACTTGTGAAGAAAACATACTCTACTACATGGCAAGTGGTAGAGGATGGAGAAATAGGAAGTGGGTTCACTTTGGAATTGGATTTCTCACTTGGATTCATCACTTAGAATTTTCTAGCAATGGCTTTCTTCTTCATGAAGAAGATGAAGAAGAAGAAAGAAAAGAATTAATGAATTATCTCAAAAAAGAAAATCAAGTGATGCTTATCATTTAGCAACCATGGGTGAGATTAACCTATGTAGAGATTAAACCATAGTTTAGGTAAATGGTTAGGTCAAAGGAAAAAACAAAATGGTTACCCTTTTTCAAAGATGCTTGAAGCAACATGAAGCTTCTAGCATAAACACAAAGAAAGCAACCATTCTATTTTACCAAAATAATTAAATAAATAAATAAAACCCTAACCATTAACTAAACATGGTTTAAAACATACACACCCAAGTTTTTATGTATCATCAAACATGATACAAACTAGTGCATAAACATATATCATATATACAGTGTGCACAATCTAGTGAGAAAAACCAATCTTAAGTGAACCAATACTAGTTAATGTAAAGTAATATATAAAATATATAATTATACATTAAATCATTAAATCAACACTTGATTTAATGATCCGGTCATATTGCATATAACCGACTAATATCAAGTGTATCAATATATCGAATCAACATTTGATTCGGTAACCCGGCTATATCTTATATAACCGTCCGATGATACAAATCGCGAGAATAGAATACAGTATCACATACTAGTATTATTCTCGGTCCCGCACATATCTTATATGCGCTCCTATTTCGTTTCGCTTGAGCCAGGAAACCTCTGTGTAGGACTCAAAAGACTCGTCAATACGCCGGCAGCAGGTGATGATCATATCAAACACCCACAAGCCGCAAATGGTCTGCTAAACGTAACGGCCACCCGGGTATTGAGCGATCAGAAGATCAACGAGCAAGCTCGCTCACACTCCTGTGAATCCAACCAGCAACACTTACCGTACAGTCCGGTCTGTTCGTCTGATATGTTGCATATCTCGCCTAGGGGTGGTAAACGTCAGACCCCAGTAGCTTGATAAGTCATGCTGATGTAAGGTCCATAACACATATGAAACAACTGATAACACTTACCAGTAAATCAGTGCAACCCTGGCCAGAGATTTCCAGTTATGGCCAGTCGTGCATAGCGCAACATCAACCCCCAATACCGGGAGAGACGAATCCCCTCCTATCGCTCATTGCCTCCATGTGAATCGGGACTGTACCTAAAAACCACCTGTTTTCACGACTCAATAGAGCCGTGGTAGGGTGGAAATCAAAGCACAGTGGGAGACATACAAGACTCTATGACGATCTCGGGTCAACAGCCTAAGCTGTACCAGTGTCACCAGAGAACTGCCATCTGACGTAAGGTATAATACCATCTGGGAGTTCTCGGTGAGTCCGTTCAGTGTACCCAGTCACCACTGGGCACCCGCATACCATCTCTGATGTCAAACACCAATGGATATATGATCATCCAACGCCCATCACATGGATCGAGAAGATATACGCTAGTCTACTCTGGAATATCGATGCCCCGTCTCAATATTCCCATGACTATGAACATTGAAGGATGTACTCATTGACTACCCAGGCCCCACTAGTATGATATGCATCATAGTCCAGGAAGTTAAGTACACATCCTAAGGGCTTTATCAACATGTAATAGAGAGACTGCAAGTATACATGTTAAGATAAAGAGCAACCAGATAGCGTACTATCATGTCGAGCAAGAAAGTCCTACCCATATATGTCCTAGCATCCACTACAATATACATCTCATGTACAGTAATGGCCTCTAGGGCATACATATAACTAACAGTTGGTACCTCAAGAAGTATTAATGGTCGCATGAAGGATGTGTAAGCAAAATTCATTTAATAATTCACTAATTAAGAAGTGCTTTGGACAACGGACAAGAGTATGATTGTTTGATTTGAATTTCCAAGTGTAGGGGTGATATACACACACACATAGGGGTATGTGATTGGGATTTAGATGAGAGAGAGGAATGAAGAATTGAACTTGTATCTTTAATATAGATGATAAAAATTCCTGAGTGGAGATGGAAACCTAGAAGGAAAACTTAAGAGATGCCGAAAGCTATGTAGGTCTGCAGAATATATATAATCTTAAGTTAAATGATAAGGAAGCATGAAGAATATGGGTGGATAATTTACGAGTAGAAGATAATAGAATTCCTTGTTAGAAAACCTAATTGGAGAATTAAAGTCAATGGGCTGAATTGATAGGATTTTGTGGGTAGTATCCGCTGAAAACCCTCAGGAGACAACACTCCTCCTACTAGGGACACCTAGAGGTTTAACGGCTTGTTGCATGAGCTCGGTGCAATCGCGTTTCCCTGCGAAAGTGAGGTTTGGTTTTTGTCGACAATAAAACTAAGTTTGCTCGAGGAAGAGCAAAAGATAAGTTTGGGGGTATTTGTTCATATCATAATATTGCATTATTATATTCCCAATTCTTATGCATTTTACAAATAAACAGGTGCTTTTGACTCATGTCTGCGACATAGTACAGGTTACAGGTTCTTGGAGAAGAAACAGTGAAAAAGATAAAAGACGATGCAAAAGTGAGACTACGACCAACAAATAGAAAGATCTTGATCAAGCCTACACAAAAGATTAGTTCATAAAGTATAAGGCAAAGCAAGGTCCAAGATTACAAAGCGAACGGTTAAAAGTCCACTGCAATTGTTCACTGGGAGATCTGGAAGAAACCGAGAAGCCATTTTGATAAAAGTACTAAAGAAGTAGGAAGAATAAAAAGCCCAGAACAAGCACAAAAGTTTTCAGCAGATGAGCCTACTATTGGGCCGCGGAACCGCGGCCCAACCCTTGCCGCGGCCGCGGTTCCGCGACCATCTAAAGCCCGTAGATGAAATATTTTTTACCATAATTCAGGTCTGCTCTGACTAGTCAACCTAGGGGTATTTTGGTAAATACAGACGTGCAGCAATTGTAAACCTAGGGTATTCTATGTCCTATAAATAGAAGCCCAATTCCTTATATTAGTTTATGCCTCCCTTCATTAATAAAATTCAGATTTCTTTGGAGAGCATCAATTTGTAAGTTCTTAATTTATTTTTCTTGCCCTAGATAAATTTAATTCCTTGCCCTAGTTAGATAGTTAGATCCTTTATTCCCTGCCCTAGATAAATGTTCTTCGATTCCCTAATGAGCGAGTAGTCTCCTACCTGGTTAGGGTTAGATTTGGGGAAGGTTTGAGAGATGAAGATCTCTCACCCCTTTCTTGCCTATCACATATAATTAATAGGACTCTATGCATACATGCACATACCGCTCCCTACGGCACCCTATCCTGCGAGATAGCGACACCGTAGTATAAAGGCCCGGTTGTGATTGTTTTCCATGGAGGTTAGGGTAAGGATTGATAAAGGAAGGACAAGAACCTAGAGAAAGAAACAACTTTCCAAATGATTCTAATCCCCTTTATTAATAATTACCATAACTCCTAATAAGATCTTAATATGGGTATAGAAAGCGGTGAGATATATAGTCTTTCCAAACTTAACCTAGACCTAACCCTAGCAAGATTTAGATCTAGATTAATTCAGTTTTTAGATTAAATCAATCCGACGCCCATCGGAATTAACTCGTAAGAGCGATTAGGAAATTCACAACATCCATGTGGACCGACCCGTACTCACCGGCTAGCTACCAAGCGACGCCGTTCTTGATTGCGGTTACTAGATATTTTTGAGATCAATCACAACTCACCCCCGTCGTGCTACAGTGTTTTGCAGGTCCGACCCGTCACTACAGTAGCGGCGGGCGCACCTCCTCTTTTGCTCCTTTTGCTTTGACTCGCAGCATTGTTCGTATGTGGGTCGCGGGGTTATTTTGTTTCCACCTTGTACCTGTATTTTATCTAGTGTACTCCATCTACCGTATCTACCACTTCTATTATTGTATTAGTGACTTAGAGATGAGATAGTGAGACTTGCACTTTTATGTTGTTTCTCTGGGTCAAGCTCATTTGTGCCGACAAGATGCTTTTTTTATTTCGCGCCATTACATGCTTATTGTGCATGGTAATGATCTATATTGCGTGTGATTTTGAGTCCGCCTTGGGCGAAGAGCTAGCTCCCGCTTGGGGATGAATTATTTCATGTTGTACATATATTCTTGTTTTGTACCCGCTTAGGGCCAGTATTTACAAAGGAGACTCTGCCGAAATTGTCAGAAAATGTGATGTTGCTTTTAATGATTTGATGCGACTTATTTGGTTTTCCTTCACTCTACTACTTTATTTGGGTTTGATTTATGGGTTTTGGCTTACTTAGATTACGTACGTCTCGAGATGTTTCGTAATTTAAGTGCTAGTCACGCTCCCTACTTTTCGGGTCGTGACAAAGTTGGTATCAAAGTGTTAGGTTTTACCTTTCTGAGTGTAGGATGAACCTTGGTAGATGGAGTTGGTAACTTAAGCAGAGTGACGTAATGTGTGTATGTTCCGCGGCATACTTACGGTACGGTACTCCATCTAAGTGACCTTAGGATATAATTGCTTGCAATTTCTTCTTCGATTCCTTATATCCTATGATACTATTGCACTGTTCTTATCCTGTTTCCTGTACCAGCCACCATGCCGCCGAAGACCACAAGGGCTCAAAAGGCTTCCGCCAGAGATGAGATTCGAGCCCGCTCATCCGAGACGAGGACCGATCAGGACCGTATGCCTACCCCTCAGGGACAGATTGATCCACCTTCCCCAGGACACATTGACAGGCTAGAGTCAGGTATGCAGGAGTTATGTAAGATGATGGGATCTTTAGTCGAGGCCAGTCGGGAAAAGAGTTCTAAGGGTGTACCTCCCACTGCACAGACCACGATTGTACCTGCTACCCAGACAGTTGTTCCTGCTACTACCGAGACCATTCCTGTATCGTTATAGGAGTTTATGAGGTTGAGACCTCCAGTCTTTACCGGCACAGATGCAGCGGAGGATCCGCAGACATTCCTCGACAGGTTGGCTAGGATTTGCCGTTCGTTGAGATGTTCTGACGATAGATGGGTGGAGCTTGCGAGTTTTCGTCTGGAGGGCCTTGCTCAGACATGGTGCGAGTCGGTCGAGCTGCAGGTCCACCTCCTATGACGTGGGACGAGTTCACAGTGGTGTTTCTTGCCCGTTTCCTTTCAGAGAGCATCTGTGATGCTCGAGCCCCTAGTTTTAAGGTTTTGCGTAAGACTCCAGGGATGACAGTTTCCGCGTATGATATCCAGTTTACTCAGTTGTCCCGATATGCTCCTTACCCAGTGGACATCGAAGAGAAATGCATGAAGAGGTTCGTACGTGGGTTAGACACACGGCTATTCCTTGCTATTAGCACCCAGCACTTCGACACCTATGCAGCCGCGGTGGATGCAGCCTTACTTTTGGAGGAGCACATTTCGGAGACTTCGGTCGTTTCGGGACCGAAGAGGATTCATACTGATATACCAGCTCCAGTACAGTTTGGCAGAGGCATGGAAAGCAGAGGTCGTGGCGGATTCTTTCCAGGCCGTGGTGGTGGTCGGGGCATGATGCGAGGCCAGTTGTTCGGTTCTTATTCTCCAGATCAGCGGCCAACACCAGTATGTTATTGGTGCGGGAGTCCAGGTCACCTTTTCAAGAATTGCACCGCGAGGCACCAGGGTGAGCCGACGGTTCCTAATGTGACCCTTCCACCCTCACCCCTTACTCAGAGAGCTCTACTTCCTACCCCTGGTGGTGCTCCACGCCAGGCAGACATTCCCAGAGGCCGTGGACGTGGTGGTCCTGTTCATAGAGGATGAGGAGGCAGAGGCCGAGGCAGAGGACAGCCAGCTATTGGTGGGAAACAGGCCCGAGTGTTCGCTTTGACTCCGCAGGATGCGCAGGCATCCAATGCCATTGTGACAGGTACCTTGCCAGTATGTTCTTTCGATGCACGGGTATTATTCGACCCAGGTTCCACACATTCGTATGTATCTACGCACTTCGTACTGAGGTTGGGGTGAGAGTCTTCGTCGTTAGACCAGCCGTTTATTGTTATTACTCCGGTAGGCGAGTCGTTTGTCGCTTGATTTGTGTTTCGATTGTGTTCTATTCGTATCGGGGAGAGGGATTCATTGGTTGATTTGATTCTCCTAGATATGCTAGACTTTGATGTTCTTCTGGGCATGGACTGGCTAGCCACTTGTTATCCATCCGTGGACTGCCGTGAGAAGGAAGTCGGATTTAGTTTTTCGGGTGAGCCAGTTCTTGTTATTCAGGGAGACCGTAGCGTCACCCTTCCCAGCTTGATTTCTGTTAGTGTATATGCCCTAGAGGCCATTACTGTATCATACTAGTATGTATATTACTTGATGGAAACTTGGGATATTCACCTTATATTGACAATCTTGCTCAAAATAGTAGTATGCTACTTGGTTTGTTTCTGCTTTAATGTGTGCATGTGTTTCTTTTAGCATATCGCTTTTACACATTAGTGGAGCCCTTAGGATCTTTGCTTGATTACCAGCATTGTGATGGCAGTCACACTCGTGGGGGCTGGGTAATCCATAAGCACATCTTTATGCAGGTCCCTAGTCGCAGGACTATCGAGACAGGGCATCGATACTCCGAAGTAAACTAGCGTATGCGCTTCTTATCCCAGCTTAGGAGACGGTCTGTCCCACAGCCTTCAGTACGTCGTACTTGAGATAGTATGCGGGTGCTCGTTAGGTTACGAGTACACTGGACAGGACTCGTCGGGAACTGTTGGTTGGTATTATACCTATCGTCAGTTATCAGTTCCCAGGTGACATGAGTACAGCTTAGTCCGTTGACTTGACACTGTCACTTCGCCTCGAGTGTGTTCCCACTGTACTTTGATTACTACCCTACCACGGCTCAAAGGAGTCATGCAAATAGTTAGTTTTTGGGTGCAGTCCCGAAGCACTTGGAGGCAGTGACGGTCAGAAAGGATTCGTCTCTCCCGGTATTGGGGGTTGATATCGCGCTGTGTCTAGGAAAGCCATTACACAAAGTCCCTGGCCAGGGCAAGTAAGATAGACCGGTAGGTTTCCAGTGTTATCTCAGGTGTTCTGGGCTACACTCCGACACGACTTGTACCGCTAGTAGGGGACTGACGTTTACCGCCCTCCTAGGCCCTCCATGCGATGTTCTTAGACGAACAGACCGGACTGTACGGAGACTGTCACATTCAGGCTCAGTAGGAGTTCAGATGGGTTTACCTCGTCAGTCTTCTTATCGGCATCTACCTCGGGAACGTTACGTATAGCTAGTGCCGCTTGCAGTCTGTGGTTAAACCCACTGCCAGCGTAGTGTCGAGTCCTTAGAGTCCCACACAGAGGGTTATTCGCCTTTAGGCAAAATGAGTATAGGTCGCATGGTTTTGCGACAGGGTTCGTTCACATCCGCGCACTTGTGCACGTTTGGTGTCCGGACAGCTTATACTAGCGGGCTTTGGTTTAAGTCGGATCCTATTATATGATTTAGGATTAGTTTTATCTCATTGTATTCATGTTCCTCGGAACACGGATACGGGTGTGTATGCACAGTTGACTGAGACAGAGGCAGAGGACTTTCATTAGGGTTGATGACCATTGTCATTTTCTTAACGCTAATGTTTATGTGTGAATTATGATTTATTAATATTAGTTAATTATAATTGTGCATGGTTTGGGTTTGACCATTTGACTATACTTGACTTGTTGACCTAGGTTGACAAGTTGACCATCATCATTCCATATGAAAGATACTCTTTGATCCTTGCAAAAGCATTTAATGTGAAATGATAATGGTCATTTCTTGATTAACCATGACAATTATGTTTAGCTAATTATCTATTTTTCATAATTTACATATATGTGAGAAGGTTGTATTATTCTTCTTATTCTATCATTCTCATTCTCTCTCCTCCTCTTCCTCTTCCTCTCTCTCTAGCTCTCCCCTCTCATGAGTTGAGAACCATTTGAGCTTGAGATAATCCCTTCAAAAATACTCTCTACTCTTTCTAAGGTCCTAGGTTTAGCACACCAAGCACCTTAGTTACTTCTAGTTTGAGGTTGGAGCCAAAGGTAGAGGCCCTCGGGTGGATCTTTCTTCGGCAAGAGAAGGCGACGATGAGAACCCGTTCTTTCATTCTAAGGAGCAAGAAGAGAAGGACTTCAAGACTTAGGTATAACCCTCTTTCCAAGTAGCTAAACTTTTTAGCTTTGTTAGTTAGTTTTGTTTAGCAAAGATCCCTCCTTTAGCATAGTCCATGTTGCCTAGTGTTGTAAAAATCCGATTTTTCATAACGTTTCCGCCTCCCCGCAAGCACCGGGGTGGGCAACGTGGACTTACAGTGGTATCAGAGCCTAGCTAAACACAAACTAACTAGTTAGCAAAGTATCTAGAACTTCGATCGAAAAAAATCGCAAAACTATTTTTCAAAACCCTAAGTTTCTGTCGATTTTTATTTCTGCTTTAAAAATAATAAATCATACTTCAAAAATCGGCTCAGGGTTTTGTAAAGAAACACACCAAAAACAATCCAGTGAACCGGTCAAATCGCCGCGGTTCCGCGGCAAGAACATGCTTCTTGCCGCGGATCCGCGGCCGAGTTGACTCGGCCGTGGACCATGTTTGGTGCAGTGTTCTTCTGTTGCTATTTTAGGATTTTTAATATAGTTTGTTTCCACCCAGATTTTCCAGAGAAC
This sequence comes from Agapanthus africanus, assembly GCA_030015575.1. NCBI lineage: Eukaryota > Viridiplantae > Streptophyta > Magnoliopsida > Asparagales > Amaryllidaceae > Agapanthus > Agapanthus africanus. Next base: position 125,314,501 of record JASDDO010000031.1, read on the forward strand.
AAGTTAGTTTTTGGGATGGTCACAAATCCGTATTTTGATCGAATTTCTTTACACTTTGGCTAATGGGTTATATCTGTGATGTGATATATGTATTGAACGTCTGCTAATCGTTATACGTCGATTAGTGGGGGTTATACATATCTGTGCTCTGTAATGTTGATGGTTTGTGTATATGAATTCGTTGGATTGTCGCAGATGAATAGTCGGGGGGTTGTGAGATGAGAGTTTTCTTATTCTTTCAATTCTTGTAATATGTAAATTGATGTAATATTATTTGAATGGCCGCACAACCGGGTCGGGGTTGTAGCCATCATTGTATAATTTCTTACTGTTTTTGCTCCTAGGATAGACCCAAGGTGGGGTGCAAAAACTACCGAGTACCTCGAAGTGCCGAGTGGCCTATGATTTGTCCAAAAATTTAAGTTAACCGTAATCAGAAACGGCGTCGCTTTGCAGCTATCTGGTGAGTACGGGTCGATCCACAGAGATGTGTAATTTTCCGTTTTTATGATTTTACGAGTTGATTCCGATGGTCGTTTGGTTTTTGTCGATTGATTTAAAAACTAATTTATATGATATGAGAGAACTTGTTAGGATTAGGTCGAAGGAAGGGTTGATGAGATTAATATTGTCGCCTCTTTCAATGCCGTTTGATTAAACCTTTTTAGAAATCACAACAATCACTAGCAAAGGGGATTAGGATGTTTGGGAAGAAACGAAGTTTCTTCCTCTCGATCCTTGTCCGTCCTTTCCTATTAATCGCTACAATCTTCATGGACGTCATGTATGTCCGGCCTTTTATACTACGGTTCACCGTTACCTCGTAGGTAGGGTGCCGTAGGGGGCGGATCATGCATGCGTGCATGAAGTTCTAGTTTTGAAAATGTGTTGGCATTGAAGGAGGTGAGAGATATTCATCTCTCATTCCTTACCTTGTTCCTAACCCTAACAAGCGAGGGTTTTACTCGCTCATTAGGGAATTTTCGAAAAACTACATTTTTGTTGTTATGTTTTAAAATGTTTTGTTCAGATCTTGAATTATTACTTACTGCAAATTAAAAAGAACTATACTAGTTAACTAAGGCAAGTATTAAGATTACTCTACTGCAATAAGTATACTAGCTAGGGCAAGAAAAGAACTAACACTAAGGCATGAAAATAAAGAACACTTACAAAATGATGCTCTTGATCTCTCAACAATTCTGATTTTCTTGATTAAAAAGAAGCATCCATTTTACAGATTTGTGAGTACAATTTATAAGCAAACAGTGAAGCTAGGATTACAGACTCTCGCAGAGGTGCAATTACAGATTTGCCCCCTAAAAATCCCAACACCCGCACCGTCGCACCGACACAAGAAGTCGGTGCCGACACGGGCAACAAACGGCCGCAGAACCGCGGCAATGATGGGCCTTGGGCCGCGGTTCCGCGGCCCTTTGGTGGCTTCATTTCACCATTTTCTCTGGTCTTCATGTTGGGTACTTGGGCTTGTTTGTTCTTCACTATTGTTCTCTGTTTGGCTTCTTGGTCTTTTCCAGATCTTCAGTGAAAACTTGTAAAGAGCTTTTGACCGTTCACTTTGACATTTCGGACCGCACTGCTTTGTACAATTGTAACCTGTTCTTCGTGACTCGGATCCATCTTCTTGTTGGTCAAAAGTCTTTCTTTTGTATCATCTTCTGTCTTTTCTCACTGTCTCCAAGAGCCTGTATCCTGTATCATGCAACAAACGTGCGTCAAAAGTACCTGTTTACTTATAAAATGAATAAAAGTGGGGTGTATGAATTGCAATATTATGATATTAACAAACACCCCCAAACTTATCTTTTGCTCGTCCTCGAGCAAACTTATTATTTTATTCTAACATAGCCGCACTTTCGCAGGGAAACGCGATTGCACTGAGCACGTGCAACAAGCCGTTAAACCTTTAGGTGTCCCTAGTAGGAGGAGTGTTGTCTCCTGAGGGTTTTCAGCGGATTACACCCACAAAATCCTATCAATGTGGTTTTTCGACTTTTGCTCTCCAATTAGGTTTTCTAACAAGGAATTCTATTATCGTCGCCCTGCAAATTATCCACCCATATTCTTCACATTTCCTTATTATGTAACATAAGATTGTACATGTTCTATAAAATTACTTAGAATTCAGCATTTCTTAAGTTTTTCTTCTAGAGTTTCATCTCCACTTAGCAATTTCTATCAACTCTATTAAAGATACAAGATTTATTCTTCATTCCTTTCTCTTATCTAAACTCTAATCACTTATCCCCACGTGTGTGTAATTGTCACCCCTACGCTTGGAAATTCAAATCAAGCAATCGTACTCTCGTCCATTGTCCAAAGCACTTATTAATTGTGAATTTTTCTTAACTTTCGCTTACACATCCTTCATGCGACCGTTAATACTTCTTGAGATACCAACAACCGATTACAAGATGCGTTAGCACTTTAAAGCGTATTTCCTAGTTTTGCAATACCCAAGGATTTTAGCAGTGACTCCCAAACCAGTTGGTCTAAGGCACTAGGTGATGAAGCACCCTCGCTAAATAATTTTCTAGCCCTAAGTAATCACAAAAACCAGTGTCCATTTTTTTTATTCAATTTTTTTTTTCTTTTTATTTTCATTGTGCTAAGGACTTTAAACATGAGTAATTCAAGGTCTCTTCTACTAATCCAAGTTTCGAGGTGCGTGATTGTGCATTTGTAGGGTACATGTTTTCAGAATCTAAACTTAAGCTAGGAACTATTTTTCGAACTTATACTCTAATAAGAACATTAATACTCTTCCCTCATTTTGGTTTAGCCCAAGAAGTGAACCCAAAATTTTTCTATTCCTAAATAACCTACAAAAACATATATTCTCTACCGTTAAACTCTAAGGAAGGTTATTTTTAGGGTTTTTAATTTGCTAAGTTTAAGATCTAGTTTTTCCTAGCCAGTTAACCTTTTTATCAAATTCAAGTCAATTAACCAAAATTGAATACAATAATTTTTATAATTTTTGAATTTTTTTTTTCCATTTTTATGGGTTTATCAGTTTTCTCATTTTTTTTTTATTTTTCAAATTTTTGAATTTTTATGATTTTTTTTATATAAAGATGCAATGCAGAAATTAAATATGCAAAAGGAAAAGGAAAATATATACAATTTGCAATGCAAAAGATAACTATATACATTACCCTTTCCCCCAAACTTGAGCAAAGCAGTGCCCTCACTGCCCGGCCCCACGTCGCGCTCGTGAGCGTGAACGTGATCGTTCCCCTCTAGCCAAAAGTGTTTGGATCCCCTCTCAATTTCCGTCAACCGACGGTCATGATCTCGTGCAGTCGTCCGAAACTCATCCCTCAAAGAATCGATTCTTCTCACTGTTCTCCGCATCAATCGCGCATGCTCCTGAGGAGTTAGTTCTTCCCCGCTCGAAGTCGAGCTCGAGCTAGGGGTGTGTGCGGGTACATTTTCTTTCGGTTCCGTTCGTGTCCAAATATCAGTGAGTCTAGAGTAGGACGACGTGACGCCCTCTACGAGTGGTCGAACCGGAACACTGTCTATCATGTATGAGTCAAATTCCTCGACGGGGAGGAAATAACGGCAGAGTTGGGTAACAAGCATGGGACATGGGTATACAGTACCTCGTTTCCCCGTACCTATGGATTGGAGCAAAACAGTGCACATGTCGAACCTTGGATTTTTCATCATCAGCGTGTGTACGACATGTAATGAAGGGGTGAAAAAATTCGTGTTGTGGGAACTACCAAAGATATTGTTTTTTGCCCACCGGCACACAGTTAAAACGTTCGCGAAAAGGGTCCGTGCTTGGATACCCTTACGCGGATCTCGTGCACAATCATTCCCCATCAAGGGCATATAATCTTCAAAGTGCAATGGGTGGTCTTGTGCGGGTACGCGTGGTATGAGTGTAACCTCGTGGATCATGTCCCTATCGATGTGAATTTCACGATTTCCCCAATTTATTTTAATGTAACCTAAGTTGTCAAGACTATTATCCTCCATTGATTCATAAAATAGGGCAACTAGGTTAGGTAGGGCAAACACAGATGAGTGATTATAGAGCAGGAAATTCCAGCCCCTTTGTTCGATTTCATGTGCGAAATATCTACCGTATACATCGTGTGGGAAAACCGGGGAAAAATCCCTTTCAAACTGCATTTTATGTGCCATTTAGATTTTCCAGTAAAAAGATATGCAGGAACAGAGAGGAAATTGACAGAGTTACCTCCCGTGAAAATTTCAGGGGGTGACGACACAAGACGGCGGCGGTTCAGCGGCGGGAGGCGGCGGATGCGGCGGAAGCGCGGCGATCTTGCGGCGGCACGGGGAGATTCTTCTGGAGCAGGTTGGTGGCGGCGGCTAGGGTTTTTTAGGAGAGAAAAAATTTTGGTTAGGAAAATAGGGCTCGGGTTCCTTTAAATAGGGGGGAAAGAAGGTGATTTGCATAAACCACCCTTTAAAATGAGGTTTTATCTGTAAATAAAGAAAAAGTCAGCTCTTAATTCTGAAAATTTGTAATTAGATCCAAATTTTTTTATTGTTTTATATTTTTTATTTATTTTATTTTTATGGTATTTTGGGATTATATATTTACAAATAATATACACACCCCCAAACTTATTTGAAATAATGTTTTGGAAAAAGAAATTTGGGGTGAAAGTGGAGGAACATCACTTAGTGTAGATCGGCTCCTGCAAGAACAGGAGCTCCTCCGAAGGGTCCACTGTGAAGAACGGTTTCAGTCGATGTCCATTCACTTTGAATAAAGTACCGTCTTCAGGATTTTCAAGATCAACCGCACCGTGCGGATAAACGGTGCGGACTACAAAAGGTCCTCTCCATCTAGAACGGAGCTTGCCGGGATGATAATGTAATCGAGTGTCATAAAGTAGAACCTGTTGACCAGGTTCAAAAGTTTTTCGCAAAAGGTGTTTATCGTGGAACACCTTAGTTCGGTTTTTCGTAATTAGGGCATTATCATATACCTCATCCCTCAGCTCTTCTAGTTCATTCAACTGCAGCTTTCGATTGCTGCCCGCATCTCCTAACGATAGATTCAGCTCTTTAATAGCCCAAAAAGCTTTATGCTCAATCTCCACTGGGAGGTGGCAGGCCTTCCCGTAAACAAGCCGGTATGGAGACATACCAAGATCGGTCTTATATGCAGTACGGAAAGCCCATAGTGCATTAATCAGTTTAAGTGACCAATCTTTACGGTTTTTGGAAACCGTTTTCTCCAAGATTTGCTTTATTTGCCGATTTGAAACCTCGGCTTGCCCACATGTTTGGGGGTGATATGGCGTTGACAACTTGTGGGTGATAGATTATTTGCGCATTAAGGACTCGAAAGTCCTATTGCAGAAGTGAGAACCATTATCACTTATTATCGCCCGAGGGTGCCCAAATCGAGAAAATATGTGTTCTTTAAGAAACCGAACGACAACTTTATTATCGTTCGTTCGGCTGGGCACAGCCTCGACCCACTTTGAAACATAGTCAACCGCCAAAAGAATATACACATTTCCAAAAGAGTTAGGAAATGGTCCCATGAAATCTATACCCCAAACATCAAAAATGTCCACAACCAAAATAGGTTGGAGCGGCATTTCATTTCTCTGCGATATCCGGCCCAAGTGTTGGCACCGGGAGCAAGTTTTGCAGTATTCAAATGCATCCTTGAAGAATCGTGGCCAATAGAAACCACGCTGCAAAACTTTTTCGGCTGTCTTCTTTGGGCCAAAGTGCCCGCCACATGCTTGATCGTGGCAAAAAGACAGCACGCTCTTGACCTCACTTTCAGGTACTCATTGACGAATGATTTGGTCGGAACAGTATTTAAAAAGATAGGGTTCATCCCAGTAAAAATGCTTTACTTGGGATAAAAATCGAAGTTTATCCTGTTTCGACCAATCATTAGGTATCAGGCCGGTGGCTAAGTAGTTCACAATATCGGCGAACCATGGTTCGTAAGAAATGGTCAAGAGTTGCTCGTCGGGAAAAACATCAGTGATTGGAAGATCGAGCGTGGGCGAAGAAGGAAGTCGTGATAGGTGATCAGCTACTACGTTTTCACATCCTTTTTTGTCCTTAATGACAAGGTCAAACTCTTGTAATAAAAGGATCCAACGTATTAGCCTTGACTTAGCATCTTTCTTCGCAAAAAGGTGGCGAAGAGCTGAATGATCAGTATATACAACGACTGGAGAGCCAATTAAATAAGGCCGAAATTTTTCGAGTGCAAACACAACGGCTAAAAACTCTTTCTCTGTTGTTGTGTAGTTGAGTTGGGCCTCATTTAGTGTTCGGCTAGCATAATAAATCACGTACGGCATCTTATTAATGTGCTGTCCAAGAACAGCGCCAATAGCAAAGTCTGATGCGTCGCACATGATTTCAAAAGGGTGCGTCCAGTCGGGAGATGAGAGGATGGGCGCAGTGATGAGGGAAAGTTTCAAAGACTCGAATGCTTCAATGCAAGTGGAGTCGAAAGCAAAAGTTGTGTCCTTGGCCAGTAAGAGAGTCAAGGGTCTAGCGATCTTGCTAAAGTCCTTGATAAACCGTCTGTAAAAACCGGCGTGGCCAAGGAAGGCTCTATTATCTTTGACGCATTTTGGGGGAGGGAGGTTAGAAATCATTTCGATTTTTGCTCTATCCACCTCGATGCCGTTTTGCGAGATGACATGTCCTAAGACAATGCCCTCTCGTACCATGAAATGGCACTTCTCCCAATTCAATGTGAGGTTCTTATCCCTGCAGCGGGTAAGAACAGCGTCAAGATGCCGTAAACACTCGTCGAAGGAGTCGCCAAAGATGGAGAAATCATCCATAAAGATCTCCAAGATCTTTTCAACCATGTCTGAAAAGATCCCCATCATACACCGCTGAAATGTCGCGGGTGCATTGCATAACCCAAAGGGCATGCGACGATAAGCAAAAGTGCCAAAGGGACAAGTGAAAGTTGTCTTGTCTTGATCCTCTTTGGCGATGGGGACTTGGTTGTAACCGGAATAGCCATCCAGAAAGCAATAGAACTCGTGCCCTGCCAATCGCTCGAGCATTTGGTCAATGAAAGGTAAAGGAAAGTGTTCTTTCCTTGTCGCGGCATTGAGTTTCCTATAGTCTATGCAGACTCGCCACCCAGTTTGGGTGCGAGTGGGAATTAACTCATTTGCCTCGTTGGTGATGACCGTAATGCCCGATTTCTTTGGCACGACGTGGATTGGGCTAACCCATTGGCTATCCGAGATAGGGTAAATGATACCACTATCCAGACACTTGACAATCTCCTTCTTAACAGCCTCTTTCATGATGGGGTTGAGGCGTCTTTGTGGATCCCTTGCCGGCTTGGCATCATCCATTAAGTGTATATGATGTTCGACTATGAAGGGACTAATCCCGTTAATATCCGCCATAGACCAGCCGAAAGCTTGCCGATTATTATGTAAGACCATCAAAAGAGCCTTCTCTTGCTCAAGAGCTAAAGAGGCTGATATAATGACAGGTAAGGTCTCATTATCACCTAGATAAGCATATTTTAGGTGTGTCGGCAAAAGCTTTAATTCGAGTTTAGGAGGTGAAACAATAGATGGTAACAATTGGGTAGTTGTTTCAAACTCGAAGGATTCCATCAAAGGTTCGAACCGAGTGTACGCAACAGTGTCGGATGGTTCCACTAACTCATCCGAAAAAGCAAAAGACTCCAATTCAGGGGATGAGTCTTCAAAGTCGTCAACGAAGGTAAAACACTCAAAATCGTTATCCACTGTGAAAGCTGTGTCGGAATCTAGGAGGAACGCACTAGTGGCGTTAACATTGCTGTGATCGAACAAAAAATTCTCCAACTCACAGTCCTCTTCCGCGATCTCATTGATCGAGCAAATATCGAGTACGCTAGCATTAGGCTCCGCAGGCTGACTTCCCAACTTGAAAATGTTGAGCTCAATTGTCATATTGCCGAAAGATAGGTTCATTGAACCATTACGATAATTTATCACTGCGTTGGAAGTTGCCAAAAATGGCCGTCGAAGTATTACCGGAATTTGGTTCCGGGGGTTAGCGACAGGTTGTGTATCCATCACAATAAAGTCAACGGGGAAAATGAAATCCCCTACTCTAATTAACACATCCTCCAGCTCTCCCCTAGGATGGGTTATTGATCGGTCGGCCATTTGGAGAGTACAGTGAGTAGGCTTAAGCTCTCCAACGCCCAATTGCTCGTACACAGAATAGGGTAGCAAATTGACACTCGCGCCAAGATCTAATAGTGCTCTATTGATGTTCTTGTCCCCAATTGTTATCGAAATGGTAGGACACCCGGGGTCCTTTTGCTTTGGGGGTAGGGAATTTACAAGAGCATCACTAATAGCACTAGCCACAAAAACTTTCTTTGGCACTTGCGACTTCCTCTTTTTGGTGCATAAGTCCTTTAAAATTTTTGCATATGAAGGAACTTGTTGGATTGCATCCAAAAGAGGGATATTTATGCTAACCTGTTTGAACAACTCAACAATCTTCTCCATCTGTGGAGTTGGTTTATTGGATCTCAACCGATTAGGAAAAGGAACATTTTGAAAGGTGGTTGAGTCCAATTTTTTCGGATCAGATTGTCGAGTTGGAACGGCACCCCGTGTAGATGTGTTCGTGTTGTGAGAAATGGGTCCGTTCGAGCTAGAAGATGTAGAGCCGTGTGAAGGGTGGAGAATAGGCTCTAAAGAAGATGGTGAAGAAGATGAAGAAGGGCCACCGGCAGGGGTGTCATTGTCAATACCCATATTGTTTTGCAACACTTTTCCCGATCTCAACGTGGTCACCGCATTTACATTATGATTCTGCTGTTGATTTGCAGCATGTGCGTGACCGAGGTTGGGCAGTGGTTGAGATGGGAGTTTTCCTTTTTCGCGCTCGCTGAAAGCTGCATTAAGTTGTGCAATTTGTGCCTCAATAGATTTGATGCTTTGATCGTGTGAGGCACTGTTTTGCACCAAAGATTGAATAGAAGTCTCTAGTCTTGCTATAGACTGTGTAGATTGCTTAAGGAACGCATCTAGACTTCTTTCGAGCGAGCTAACCTTATCATTATTAGGTTGAACATAATTGTTTGGCTGGTAAGCATTGTTAGGCACAAAATTGTTCACCTGATTAGGGTAAGGTTGCTGTTGAAATTGTTGCGGTTGAAATTGAGTTTGTGACGGTGCTTGTTGTTGTTGTGGAGGAGGAGGTCTTTGAAAATTGTTATTTCCTTGGAATTGTTGATTATGGTTCCAAGCGAAATTTGGGTGATTCCTCCACCCCAGATTGTATGTCGAAGAGTAAGGATCGTTTCTTTGTTGTTGCCGAAATGCAGCGTTGACTTGATCCTGTCCTTGAGTAGATGCATTATAAGGACACTCTTCGGTTAGGTGCGATGGATCCGCACAACAAGAACAAACAGTTCTCTGAGGCATAACAGGGGCAGGAGAAGACGACGAGATTTTTGTCTCAATCGCTTCTAGCTTTTTCGTAAGAGCGGCCATCTCGGCCTTCATAGCAATCGATATTTCTACTTGATGTACGCCTGCCCTAGATTGACCACTAGAGGAAGATGATGTAGTCTTGGTACTCTCCCACTGAATTGTTTGCTCACTAAGATCCTCAAGAAACTGCCATGCTTCATCACTAGATTTGGAGAGAAAATGACCTTGACTTATGGTTTCTAGCAACTGCTTCGTTGCCGAGTTCAATCCCTCGTATAATGTTTGGCAAAGTTGACAACTTTCTATCCCATGATGAGGTCATTGAACTAGTAGGTCCTTAAATCTCTCGAAGCACTTCCAAAATGGTTCGGAAGGAAGTTGTTAGAATTGAATTATTTCATTGCGGATTCTAGCAGTTTTGTGATGAGGATAGAACTTTTTCAGAAAAGCTTTCACAAACTCGTCCCAATTTCTATGGAATGTGATGCGGTGCTGTATAGCCACTTCTCGGCTAGGTCACATAAGGTAAAAGGAATGACCCTTAGCCTTATCGCGTCATCACTTAATTGGGTTGTTTTCATCATAGCGCACTCATTTTGGAATTTATTGATAAAGATATATGCATCTTCAGATTCCAATCCATGAAACTTTGGCAGCATATTGATGAAATGTGGTTTAATTTCAAAATTGTCCCCATTTGCCGGTGGGGGTGAAAGAAAGGTAGGTAAAGAAGTGCGGATGGGGTAAAAGAGATCCTGGAGCGCAACTCGTGCGGGCGCTTCAACAGGCGGTTGAATCGGGTTATTCGCACCTGGCGGAGGTGGAATCATTCCCGTCGGTAAGGTATTGTTGGGGTTGAATCCAGACATGCCTTCGGTGGAAGAATATGAAGGTGTAGGTAAGAAAGTGGACGGAATGTCGACTACGGTGTCGAATGGTTCGTCGGTCGGTACCAACGAAACACGGACCAATCGGGCGTTAGTATCCCTAGTCCAAAGTGACATACACTAAAAGGGGTAGTGTAGTCAGAAAAAAGAAAGACAGAATGTGGAGGTAAGATAACGTCAGTGGAGGGAAGTGGGTTGCAAGTTCTTTTAGCGACAAGTTGCAAGTTTGAAAAGGTTTTTTTTTTCTTTTTTTTTATGTGAGAGTTTTGCAAAAGAGGTTTTTTGAAAAGGGACTCGTGACACAAATGTATCAACCACACATGCACAATCAGGCCTAGATCTAGGGTCACCTAGGTCTGCTAGACAGCTCCTAACTAGGGCTAGAAATAGGACCTCAAACCGCCTCTTCACCGACAAGTACGGCCAGGTAAGTGGGAAGGAACCACCACAACAGTGGGCCTAATTAATAACCACTAGCCTAGACACCGCAAGGTCAGTTAGGATAAACGGTCGATGCCTATACTAGTCCTTTTCCTATTGAGCTCGATGTCCTTAGGTCTGAGTCTAATATTTTTTTAATTAATTGTGGTCGATGCAAAAATGCTTTAAGGTGATTTCTGGGGTCTTGGGAAGGGTGATGAAATCCCCACCCAATCTGAGTTTGGTCAATTATCCCCTTAAAGTCCGATTAAATTATGCAAAACAATAAAATTCACTTGCAAGCAATTTTTAGCGCGGCGCAAAGAAACCTGCAGAAAATCTGTTATTTAGAAGGGAAGAGAAGATTTTTAGCGCAAAGAATTCCTGCAGAAAGTTTTTACAGAGAGATATATAGGAGGTTGAAGAGGGGAGAATGAGGAAGCAAACCTTGCAAAATGGATGTGCTGACGTGGCAGGCAGAGCGCGGAACCGCGGCGGGAGACCCTCTTATGCGGCGGAAACGCGGCTTCTCAGTGGGTTCATCCTCTGAAAAATTTTGTGCAGCTCCTGTTCACCAATTCTACCCTGTTCTGATGTTCCCTTTTCTGTTTTGACCTTCTGTAAATTTCCAGATTCGCAATCCTTCGCTGTTCCTGCAAGATTCAAACCCTAAAACCCTTCAAACAGATAAAAATCGATAAAATGTTTTTGTATTTTTTTTTTTTCAGATTTTTATAATTTTTAAAATTTATATCAACCCGAAATTACACAAAAAGAAATATTACGCCATCCCTGGCAACGGCGCCATTTGATCTGTCCAAAAATTTAAGTTAATCGTAATCAGAAACGGCGTCGCTTTGCAGCTAGCCGGTGAGTACGGGTCGATCCACAGAGATGTTTAATTTTCTGTTTTTATGTTTTTACTAGTTGATTCCGATGGTCGTTTGGTTTTTGTCGATTGATTTAAAAACTAATTTATATGATATGAGAGAACTTGTTAGGATTAGGTCGAAGGAAGGGTTGATGAGATTAATATTGTCGCCTCTTTCAATGCCGTTTGATTAAAGCTTTTAAGAAATCACAACAATAACTAGCAAAGGGGATTAGGATGTTTGGGAAGAAACGAAGTTTCTTCCTCTCGATCCTTGTCCGTCCTTTCCTATTAATCGCTACAATCTTCATGGACGTCATGTATGTCCGGCCTTTTATACTACGGTTCACCGTTACCTCGTAGGTAGGGTGCCGTAGGGGACGGATCATGCATGCGTGCATGAAGTTCTAGTTTTGAAAATGTGTTGGCATTGAAGGAGGTGAGAGATATTCATCTCTCATTCCTTACCTTGTTCCTAACCCTAACAAGCGAGGGTTTTACTCGCTCATTAGGGAATTTTCGAAAAACGACATTTTTGTTGTTATGTTTTAAAATGTTTTGTTCAGATCTTGAATTATTACTTACTGCAAATTAAAAAGAACTATACTAGTTAACTAAGGCATGTATTCAGATCTTGAATTATTACTTACTGCAAATCTATATCGGGAGTTTCAAAAGAACTGAAACTTGCTAGTGCTGCATACCAATTGGAGTGTGATGATTCTGGTAGGATTCCTTCAGTTTTGTCACGCGATGATATTTGGATCCCGATCCTACTGTGACTATATGCTACTCCTCGGGAACTTTCTCGCTTAACGATCAATGCTATAAACCAAGTAGGTGTCTAGAAAGGTGTTAGCGAGGCTACGCCCACAGGGAAAAGAGGTTACTTAATTAAGGAACTTCGCGAAAGCATTGGAAAACCTCCCTCGAAGTACCGACACTGGCCTGGCTGAACGGTTAAGCAAGAATTGTACGGTGAGATTGATCCTGACTAATTCTTCCTTTATGGTTTGAGGAGGGATTCGAGAGACAGTGGGAGCCATTCTGTTTAGATAAATTAAAAACCAATCTAATCTTGCAAGAGCATCATGCTAAAGTGTTTTCTTCTCTCTCTCTTAATTGCAGTGACCCAGTGACCAGACATAGGTTACATCTAGATAATAAAATGACTGAATCTGACTGTTTTGACTGGCAAAGGTCTGTCCAGATGTCCATTGCCCATGACAAGCTGGGACACCTCTTGACTGATCCATCCCCTTCCGTCTCAGGTCCAGTTTCCCCCGTCACGGATATTCATATCCGCAAGACATCGGAAAAAGACTGTGCGAAAGCCAAGTGCCTCGTGTTAGCCTCAGTTGATGGTGCATACCAGAGGCAGCACGAGAAGATGGACTTAGTCTCTATCTTCCTCCATAACAAAGATTTATATGGAGAGCAATCTCGTATCGCAAGATATGAGACTTCGAACGAATTGCTTCCAGCGAGGTTGGCTATCGGGTCATCTGTAGGGGGCAACGTCCTTACAGAGACCAGCTATTTTGAGCTCACGGACCTGAAGACCACGTTGAAGAATGGGTCAGATGCTGACTTGCTTCTACAGTCTCTACCTTCTACCCTGAAGGAAACCAGGGAAGTAGAAGGAAAGGGAAGGGCAGAAGTTTCGAGACTGGATGTAGTAAAAGAGGGACGTTCCTATTGTTACGGGAATGAACATTGGCAGAAAGATTGCAGGGCTTGTAAAGCCAGTAGCCCGGATTCGAAGCATGTTGTGGCTTCGGCTTCGAGTGTGTTTGTGATTAAGAACTGTATGTCAGTTAACCCTACCTCCTGGGTATTGGATACCGGATCAGGATCTCATATCTGTAATTCGTTACAGTCTCTGAGAAACCGTAGGGTTATCAGGATAGGTGATATGACTCTCAGGGTTGCTAACGGAATGAGCATGTACGCTGAATCCGTAGGGGAGTATCATCTTGGACTGACAACTGGGCAGATATTAATTCTGCGTGACTGTTTTTATGTACCAGGTGCGACATGTAATATCATATATGTATCCTTACTTTCTAAGGAAGGATATGATTTTACTTTTGTAAGCGATGTGGTCAACATCCACCTAAATCAAGTTCTGATTGGGTCAGGTACATTAAAAAACGGGATATACGTATTAAATCAAGCTCAGATTTTCAGTGTCCAGAACACACTTAAAAGAAAGTCTCCGGAATTAAATCAGGCTTTCTTATGGCATTGTAGACTGGGTCACATTAATGAGACACGGTTGACAAAGTTACATAAAGAAGGATACTTGGATCCGTTCGAGTACCAGTCTTATGCCACTTGTGAATCTTGTCTCATGGGAAAGATGACAAAGACTCCGTTCACCTGACACGGAGAAAGAGCAAGCGAGCTCTTGGGACTCATACACAGTGATGTGTGTGGTCCAATTTCTACACATGCGCGAAGTGGTTATTCATACTTCATTACTTTCACAGATGATTTATCTAGGTATGGACATGTCTTCTTGATGAAGCATAAATCCGAGGCTTTTGAGAAATTTCGGGAATACAAGAATGAAGTTGAAAAACAAACAGGCAAAAGTATCAAGACACTGAGATCTGATTGAGGTGGTGAATACTTGAGTGCCGAGTTTCTGGGCTACTTAAAAGAGAATGGAATTCTCTCTTAGCTTACTCCTCCATACACACCACAACACAACGGTGTATCGGAAAGGCGGAATCGAACCCTATTGGATATGGTTCGTTCCATGATGAGTAAGGCTGAGTTGTCGCAATCTTTCTGGGGTTATGCACTAGAAACAGCTGCATATCTCTTGAACAAGGCTCCAACCAAGACTGTGCCTACCACACCATATCAGATGTGGTGTGGGAAGAAACCCCATCTTCAATATCTGAAGATATGGGGATGTCCAGCTTTTGTAAAAAAGCAGCATGCGGACAAGCTCGAAGCACGCTCAGTACTGTGTAAGTTTGTGGGATACCCAAAAAACTCCAGGGGGTATTTTTTCTATTACGCAGAGGAACAAAAGGTTTTTGTTTCTCGTCATGCCCACTTTCTGGAACATCAGTTTTTAGAAAAAGGTGATAGTGGGAGCGTAGTAGAACTGGAAGAAATTCCAGAACCACAAGCTATTACTGAAAGCTTGGAAGAACCAGAAGGTTCAGGAGAACCGGACATCCCAGCGCCACTCCGCAGGAGTAGTAGGCAGTCTCATCCGCCTGAGAGATACTACGGTTTTCTCATAGACGGGGATAGAGAGGATTGCACCATTGACTATGGTGAGCCTACTAGCTTCTAGCAAGCCATTCAGAGCGGTGACTCGGTAAAATGGCTGGATGCAATGCGGACCGAGAAGGAGTCCATGTACACCAACAAAGTTTGGACTTTGGACTTTGCTCCAGAAGGGGTAAAACCCGTAGGCTGCAAATGGATCTTCAGAAAGAAGATTGGTATAGATGGGCAGGTTGAAACCTATAAAGCTAGACTTGTAGCAAAGGGTTTTCGTCAAAGACCTGGTTTGGACTATGACGAGACCTTTTCTCCAGTGGCTATGCTCAAATCCATTCAGATCCTTCTTGCCATTGCTGCCTTCCACGATTATGAGATCTGGCAGATGGACGGAAAGACGGCTTTCCTAAATGGAAATTTGGAAGAGTGCGTCTATATGGATCAGCCGGAGGGATTCATTCAGAGTGGGAGCAGCGGTAAAGTTTGCAAGTTGCTCAAGTCCATCTATGGACTGAAGAAGGCATCGCGGAGTTGGAACATCTGCTTCGATGATACTGTCAAAGAATTTGACTTTATCAAAAACCCAGATGAACCATGCATTTACAGCAAGATTGTAGGGAGAACTGTGGTATTCCTCGTCTTGTACGTCGATGACATTCTCCTAATAGGAAATGATATTCCTATGCTCCAGTCAGTCAAAGGATTCTTTTCACAGAGATTCTCCATGAAGGACCTGGGCGATGCCAACTACATTCTGGGGATCCAGATCTATCGTGATAGATCTAAAAGGATGTTGGGACTTTCACAGTCCAGGTACATCGACAGCATACTGAAACGATTCAGTATGGAAGATTCCAAGCGCGGTAATCTACCGGCTTGTCATGGAATCACCTTTTCCAAAGAGATGTCTCCCAAGACTGATTTGGAAAGGGCTCACATGTCATCTATACCCTACGCATCTGCGGTAGGCTCTATAATGTATGCGATGTTATGTACCAGACCCGATGTAGCATACGCATTGAGCGTTGTAAGCCGGTATCAGTCGGACCCAGGGGAGAAAAACTGGATAGCAGTAAAGAACATTCTGAAGTACCTGAGAAGAACTAAGGAGATGTTCTTGGTGTATGGCGGAAAAGACCTCCAGATCGAGGCCTTTGCTGACTCCAGTTTCCAGAGTGACAAGGATGACTCCAAGTCCATGTCGGGTTATGTCTTTACCCTCAATGGAGGGGCGGTTTGCTGGAAGAGTTCCAAGCAGGAAACCGTTGCTGACTCAACTATGGAAGCGGAGTACATAGCTTCTTGCGATGCCGCAAAGGAAGCTGTCTGGATGAAGAAGTTTCTCACGGAGCTTCAGGTGGTTCCTACCATTGTTGATCCAATACCGCTGTATTGTGACAACAACGGAGCTATAGCTTTAGCGAAGGAACCCAGGTCCCATCAAAAGTCCAGGCACATTTTGAGGAGGTACCACCTGATCAGGGAGATCGCTGATCGCCAGGAGACCGAGGTGAAGAGAGTTAATTCAGAAGATAACAATGCAGATCCATTCACGAAGGCCATTCCCCAGACTCAGTTCGAGCGGCTGATCAAGATGATAGGTCTTCGATACGCCAGTAAATGGCCCTAGTGCAAGTGGGAGATTGTTAGTGTATATGCCCTATAGGCCATTACTGTATCATACTAGTATGTATATTACTTGATGGAAGCTTGGGATATTCACCTTGTATTGACAATCTTGCTCAAAATAGTAGTATGCTACTTGGTTTGTTTCTGCTTTAATGTGTGCATGTGTTTCTTTTAGCATATCGCCTTTACACATTAGTGGAGCCCTTAGGATCTTTGCTTGATTACCAGCGTTGTGATGGCAGTCACACTCGTGGGGGATGGGTAATCCATAAGCACATCCTTATGCAGGTCCCTAGTCGTAGGACTATCGAGACAGGGCATCGATACTCCGGAGTAGACTAGCGTATGCGCTTCTTATCCCAGCTTGGGAGACAGTCTGTCCCACAGCCGTCAGTACGTCGTACTTGAGACAGTATGCGGGTGCTCGTTAGGTTACGAGTACACTGGACAGGACTCGTCGGGAACTGTTGGTTGGTATTATACCTATCGTCAGTTATCAGTTCCCAGCTGACATGAGTACAGCTTAGTCCGTTGACTTGACATTGTCACTTCGCCTCGAGTGTGTTCCCACTGTACTTTGATTACTACCCTACCACGGCTCAAAGGAGTCATGCAAACAGGTAGTTTTTGGGTGCAGTCCCGAAGCACTTAGAGGCAGTGACGGTTAGAAAGGATTCGTCTCTCCCGGTATTGGGGGTTGATATCGCGCTGTGTCTAGGAGAGCCATTACACAAAGTCCCTGGCCAGGGCAAGCGAGATAGACTGGTAGGTTTCCATTGTTATCTTAGGTGTTCTGGGCTACACTCCGACACGACTTGTACCGCTAGTAGGGGACTGCCGTTTACCGCCTCCTAAGCCCGACATGCGATGTTCTTAGACGAACAGACCGGACTGTACGGAGACTGTCACATTCAGGCTCAGTAGGAGTTCAGATGGGTTTACCTCGTCAGTCTTCTTATCGGCATCTACCTGGAGACCGTTACGTACAGCTAGTGCCGCTTGCAGTCTGTGGTTAAACCCACTGCCAGCGTAGTGTCGTGTCTTTAGAGTCCCACACAGAGGGTTATTCGCCTTTAGGCAAAATGAGTAGAGGTCGCATGGTTTTGCAACAGGGTTCGTTCACATCCGCGCACTTGTGCACGTTTGGTGTCCGGAAAGCTTATACTAGCGGGCTTTGGTTTAAGCCGGATCCTAGTATATGATTTGGGATTGGTTTTATCTTATTGTATTCGTGTTCCTCGGAACACGGATATGGGTGTGTATGCACAGTTGACTGAGACAGGGGCAGAGGACATTCATTAGGGTTGATGACCATTGTCATTTTCTTAACCCTAATGTTTATGTGTGAATTATGATTAATTAATATTAGTTAATTATAATTGTGCATGGTTAGGGTTGTTGACCATTTGACTATACTTGACTTGTTGACCTAGGTTGACAAGTTGACCATCATCATTCCATATGAAAGATGCTCTTTGATCCTTGCAAAAGCATTTAATGTGAAATGATAATGATCATTTCTTGATTAACCATGACAATTATCTTTAGCTAATTATCTATTTTTCATAATTCACATATATGTGAGAAGGTTGTGTTATTCTTCTCATTCTATCATTCTCATTCTCTCTCCTTCTCTTCCTCTCTCTCTAGCTCTCCCCTCTCATGAGTTGAGAACCATTTGAGCTTGAGATAATCCCTTCAAAAATACTCTCTACTCTTTCTAAGGTCCTAGGTTTAGCACACCAAGCACCTTAGTTACTTCTAGTTTGAGGTGGGAGCCAAAGGTAGAGGCCCTCGGGTGGATCTTTCTTCGTCAAGAGAAGGGGACGATGAGAACCCGTTCTTTCACTCCAAGGAGCAAGAAGAGAAGGACTTCAAGACTTAGGTATAACCCCCTTTCCGAGTAGCTAAACTTTTTAGCTTTGTTAGTTAGTTTTGTTTAGCAAAGATCCCTCCTTTAGCATAGTCCATGTTGCCTAGTGCTGTAAAAATCCAATTTTTCATAACGTTTCCGCCCCCCCCCCCTCCGCAAGCACCGGGGTAGGCAACGTGGACTTACAATTTCTTCTCTTCATGCGGGTCAGCTCTTGAGGAAAGGATGTCAGGGATTCTTAGCGTATGTTTATGATACTAGAGCTGCAGAAGTCCCGATTGTGTGTGAGTTTCCTGATGTCTTCCCTGATGAGCTGCCTGGTTTACCTCCAGAGCGTGATATTGTGTTCTGCATCGACTTGATCCCCGGCAGAAGCCTATTTCCATACCGCCTTATTGGATATCCCCGGCGGAGCTTAGAGAGCTAAAGGATCAGTTGCAGGATTTGCTGGATAGAGGGCTTATTCGACCGAGTGTGTCACCTTGGGGTGCTCCTGTTCTGTTTGTCAAGAAGAAGGACGGCAGTTTGTGTTTGTGTATTGATTACCGTCAGCTGAACCAGGTTATTGTGCGGAACAGATATCTCTTACCTTGTATTGATGATTTGTTCGACCAGCTCCAGGGCACGGGCCATTTCTCGAAGATTAACTTGCGATCAGGCTACCATCAGTTGCCGGTACGACAGGACGATATTCTGATGAACGCTTTTCGCACGCGTTACGGACACTACGAGTTCTCGGTGATGTCGTTCGGGCTCACCAATGCCCCAACAGCGTTTATGGACTTGATGAACTGCATTTTTAGGTCGTATCTTGATTAGTTCATCATCGTTTTCATTGATGACATCTTAGTATATTCCCGGGAGAGGAGCACGAGCAACACTTGAGGATCACATTGCAGACCATGAGAGAGCACCAGTTGTTCGCAAAATTCTCCAAGTGCGCATTCTGGCTTGACAGCGTTGATTTCTTGGGTCACGTGGTTACGAGAGATGGTATGCGTGTGGACCAGAAGAAGATCGAGGTCGTTCAGCATTGGCCCAGACCGACATCAGTTACAGAGATCCACAGCTTTCTAGTCCTGGACAGCTACTATCGACGTTTTGTTCAGGACTTCTCCAGTATCGCTGCACCGTTGACCGGGTTGACACGGAAGGGAGTTCCTTTCGTTTGGACCGAGGCGTGCAAGCATAGCTTTCAGCAGTTGAAAACTCGTTTGACTACGGCACCAGTGCTATCAATGCCTTCGGGATCAGGCGGATTTGTGGTTTATTGTGATGCTTCTCGAGTGGGGCTATGCTGTGTGTTGTTGCAGCACGATAGGGTCGTCGCTTATGCTTCTCAGCAGCTGAAGAAACACGAGCCGAACTATCCTACTCACGATTTAGAGATGGCGGCGGCGGTTTTTGCACTTAAGATCTGGAGACCCTACCTATACGGCGAGTCGTGCCAGATATTCACGGACCACAAGAGCTTGAAGTATATATTTCAGCAGTGGACCTGAATCTGAGACAGCGCCGTTAGATGGAGCTAGTGAAGGACTATGATTGCGAGATCCTTTATCATCCGGGCAAGGTGAAATTAGTGGCGGATGCCTTGAGTCGGAGGCCTAGAGGTAGTTTATCTTGTTTGAGCGCAGTTCAGAGGCAGTCGTCGGCAGATTGGCAGATTCTATGCGACAGCCGAGTGCAGTTCGAGTTTACTCCGACCGGAGGATAGCTTGCGTATATCAGTGCACGTCCACAGTTGCTTGATTGTATCCATGAGGCACAGTACAGTGATGACCGTTGTTCAGAGATCATGGCGCGGGTTAGACAGGGCAGAGATTCTTAGTTCGTGATCGATGATCAGAGGATACTACGATTTGGGACTAGACTGTGCATACCAGATTCTGAGGGACTGAGGCATGAGATTCTTGAGGAGGTGCATCGATCGGTGTACAGTGTTCATCCCGGTTCCACCAAGATGTACCATGATTTGAGAGACGTTTATTGGTGGGACGGGATGAAGAAGGATGTCACGAACATCGTATCGAGATGCCTGACTTGTCAGCATGTCAAGGCCGAGCACCAGAGGCCAGCGGGAGAGTTGCAGCCTTTGCCCATTCCGGAGTGTAGAATTCTATGGATTTCATTATGGGTCTACCCATGACCAGTCGAGGGTATGACTCTATTTGGGTGATCGTGGATCGATTGACGAAAGCGGCTCACTTTCTGCCAGTGAAGACCACTTTTGGATTTGTTCGGTATGCCCAGATATACATCGATGAGATCGTGCGATTGCATGGCGTCCCGGCTTGTATTCTGTCCGATCGAGGCATCCACTTCACCAGCCGACTATGGTAGAGACTTTAGGAGGTTTTGGGCACCCGATTGAGTTCAGCACAGCATTCCATCCGAAGACCGACGGCCAGTCAGAGCTGACTATTCAGACTCTTAAGGACATGCTCCGAGCGTGCGTTTTATATTTCAGTGGTAGCTGAGATCAGCATTTGCCACTGATAGAGTTCTCCTACAAAAACAGCTTCCAGGAGACGATTCATATGGCACCTTTCGAGGCTCTATATGGGAGGAGATGTCGATCGCCCGTCTGTTGGACAGAGATCAGCGAGAGCTGTATTTTAAGGCCGTAGATCGTACAGGAGACGACCGCAAAGATCCAGCCGATTCATGATAGGATGAGAGCGGCCCAGAGCAGGAAAAGATCTTATGCGAACCGACGTCGGCGAAGACTTGAGTTTGCTGTAGGCGATCAAGTTTTCTTTAGGGTCTCCCTAATGAAGGGCTTGATGAGATTTGGAAGGAAGAGGAAACTTATTCCAAGATATGTGGGCCTCTTCGAGATCCTCGAGCGTGTTGGTGCAGTTGCGTATCGGTTGTCTCTTTCGTCCAGTTTCCCAGATGTTCACCCCGTATTCCACGTATTGATATTCCGCAAATACCTTCATGACCCTTCTCATGCGATTTAGCACCCGACGATTCAGCTGGAGCAAGACCTTTCTTTCACAGAGCAGCCGGTGGTCATCGTAGATCGGCAGGTGAAGAAATTGAGATCAAAGGTTATACCGTCCGTAAAGGTCCTTTGGCGGGGCGCGAGCAGCGAAGAGGTCACCTGGAAGACCGAGGACGAGATGAGGAAGAAATATCCCCATCTCTTTGAAGGTACGCGTAGCTAGATTTTTAAATTCGGGGACCAAATTTCTTTAAGGGGGCAGATTGTAATGCCTTGAAATTTTGTTTAGGTTAATTTCGTGTTAATTAGAGATAATGCGAGTTTTTCATAAAAGCTCGTTAATAATTATTTTCCACATAGACTGGAATAAATCTATTTTTACTTACGAAAATATGCAATTATATATATAATTGTGTTTTATCATATAACATTTAATTTATTGTTCACATATTTATCTAATTTTCCTAACTAATATTTTTCTAAGCTAAAATTTTAGTTTAGCATGCACTAGTCGTATAATTACCCAAGGTTAATATTGTAACATGCCTTTCTTTTCTTAAAATTCCTTATGGTTCTATTATTCCCTTTTTTTAAAAACAAAAGAATAGAATAGAATAAGAAAAAAGAAATGGGAATGTGAGGCATGGGGGTATTTATGAGGCAAGGGGCTTTGACTTTGGCACAAACTCACACTTTCTCTCTCCCCATCACTCCCCCTCTAAGCTCAGCAGCATCCCCCTCCCCTTCCTCTTCCCCTTCTTCTTCTCTTCATTTCTAAGCCTCAAGTGCATCAAAAAATCCAAAAGCTTAACACAATTCTATCAAAAATCATCACTAACTTCCCTTTTTGGCAATCAAGCATGGTTCTTGGCAAGTTCCCATAGCACTTGCATGTTTGAATCACCCTCTCAACAATCTTGAGGTATAAGCTTAATCCAAAACTTGTTTTGCTAAACTTTTAATTATTTAGCTTAATTTAGTGTTTAAGTGATTATTAGTGCTAATTATGTGATTTAATAGGAGATTAAGATATATTAGGGTTTTTATGACTTGAGTAGCTTAACTAAGTGTTGTTAGTGTCGTTTAATCCAAGTCTTTTCATCAGTTTACACTAAAACACCATATTGTATTAAATTAGTGTTTAATTAGAGTTTTTATTGAGAATCACATCCTTTTTGGGATCTACTTTTATTCCAGACGTTGCAGACAAAAGTTGCAATTAATGGAGTATAGTTACTGGACTAGGATCACACACCCGAAGCACAAAACCCCCATTCCCCTTGTTGGCCGTAAATTAATGGGTTTTGGACACAATTTGCGGCCAGAGTAGGGACCTGGGTGTCGGGGTTTGTTTGATGGGTGTCTGCTGTATATTTAAGGTCTTTGGTACATGCAACTTTTCCTAGTTCCACTCGTATCAAAATCTGGGACCATTTACCATGTTTTTAGTACTTTTAGACTTGCGCGACACGTACGTTCCGAGTTTGGGTTTGGTGTTTTCTATGTATATCAGCATGTCGGGGTTGTTTCAGACGTTAGCACACACGTTTTGGTGCTTCGAGTGCACACGCGTTTAGCTTGCGACGCTAGTTTTCTCGTATGGTCTTGATATCGCGTTTTGCAGGATATTAGCCTTATGTGTGTTGCTTTGTTTAATTCTAGGATCGGTCGCGGAGACATCGGACGTGGCGCGGAAAGAAAAGGCGGTGATTGGATCATACTAGCGGTGGCATTCCGGTGAGTAGATGTACACATCTACGGGGGAATCGTTTGGATAGCGCAAGACGCCCGATAGTTAGAAATTCGATTAGTACTTGTGCTAAATTGCATGGTTCCTAGTTATTCATTTCGTTGCATCACATCATCTTTTATAATATATATGTGATATCATTTTCTTGGACACTCGCACCATTACCATTGGTTTATGCTGCACGGGCACTATTTATGGAGACACACACGCCTTGGTAATTGCTTTGCCACAAACACTATATAGCTAGTTAAATCCGAATCTTATCAATTGCGCCAATTATGTTTAATGAACCTGCATTTGATATAATTAATTCATCAGGATGGATACGTAGTATTGCTAGTCATGTGCATTTATCTCATTGCATCATCGTTCATGTGTAGTTTGCTAGTTCCGCATCGCATTTCATATTGTTATTATCATAGACATTCATTTATTATGATTCTTCTCGAGGATTTCTGTATTTATGAGATTTATGGATTTGGAGAAACCGCAAGGATTTAAGAACGTATTACCATTTTAAAATTGTAAGTTGTGGTTTTCTCGTAATATGATGTATATGTCGTCCACCATGAGATTTCTCGGTGCTTGAGCAGTATCATATGTTAGTTATATGTATGCCCTAGAGGCCATTACTATACATGAGATGTATATTGTAGTGGATGCTTGGACATATATAGGAAGGACTTTCTTGCTCGACATGATAGTATGCTATCTGGTTACTCTTTACCTTAACGTGTACACTGATTGTCTCTCTGTTACATGTTGGTAAAGCCCTTAGGATGTGTACTTGACTACCTGGACTATGATGCGGATCATACTACTGGGGACATGGTAGTCCATAAGTACGTGCTTCAAGGTCCCTAGTCGTGGGTGTATCGAGACGGGGCATCGATATACCAGAGTAGACAAGCGTATACCTTCTTGACCCATATAGATGGGCGATGGATGATCCCATATCCATTGGTGTTTGACATCAGAGATGATATACGGGTGCTCAGTGGAGACTGGGTACACTGGACGGACTCGCCGAGAACTCCCATATGGTATTATACCTTACGTCAGATGGCAGTTCTCTGGTGACACTAGTACAGATTAGTCTGTAGACCCGAGATCGTCATAGAGTCTTGTGTGATTCCCACTGTGCTTTGATTTCCACCTTACCACGTCCAAGAGGGCATGCAAAACGGTGGTTTTGGGTGCAGTCCCGAGTCACATGGAGGCAATGAGCTATAGGAGGGGTTTCGTCTCTCCCGGTATTGGGGGTTGATATTGCGCTATGCTCGATTGGCCATAACAGGGAAGTCCCTGGCCAGGGCTGGTTTAGAGATTTACTGGTAAGTCTTACCAGTAGTTTCTCGACCCGTTATGAGCCTCATATCGGCATGACTTATCGGTTATTGGGGTCTGACGTTTACCACCCCTAGACATGATATGCGACATATCAGACGAGGAGACCGGACTGTACGGTAGTGTCACTGTCAGGCTTTTTGCAGGAGTTGGAGCGGGCTTGCTTGCTGATCTTCTGATCGCTCAATACCCGGGTAGCCGTTACGTTCAGCTAGTGCCGCTGACGGCTTGAGGGTGCTTGATATGATCATCACCTACTGCCGGCGTATTGACGAGTCTTTAGAGTCCTACATAGAGGTTTTACTGGCTCAGGAAAAACGAAATAGGAGCGCATATATGATATGTGTGGGACCGAGAATAATGGGTGTATGTGATACCGTATTCTATTCTCGCGACTATTGTATCGGCCGGTTATATGTGATATAGCCGGTTTATCGAATCAAGTGTTGATTCGATAAGTTGGTACATTTTGTGTTAGTCGGTTATATGTGATATAACCGGATTATTAAGTCAAGTGTTTATTTAATAATTTAGTGTATAATAGTATATGTGATATACTAATTTACATTAACTAACATTGGTTCACTTAAGCATTTGTTTTTCTCACTTGTGCACAACTTAATATATATGTGATATATATTTATTTGTGTTCATTTGTATCATGGTTGTTGATACAACTATCATGGGTGTACAAGACTTATACCATACTAATTATAGTGTTAGGTTTTTAATATTTAAAGTAATTCTAAAATTAGTGGATGATGAGCTCACATGCATGAAGCTTCATGAAGCTTAGGGTTGCATTGACTTAGTCTACTAACTTTGGATTACTTGAGATATTAATTAACCTAACCATTATAATGTAGCCATGGTTATGTCTCTACATGAGTTAGTATATGATACCCACTCACCCATGGTTAGCTCACTCTCACTTTAGATTAGTTTTCATTCTCATTTTGAGCTCATCTTCTTCCTCCTTCAAATTCTTGCTAGGGTTTGATAAAGAGAGAGAAACATTGTGAGAAAAGAAATTCTAAAGTGTACCCATTTCCTATTTCATCATCCTCTATTAGACTAGCACTTTAGTTTAGGATGTTTGTGTCACGACCCGAAAAGTACGGAACATGACCGGCACTTAAACTACTAAACGTCTCGAGGCGTTCGTAATCTAAGTAAGCCGAAAACCCAGAAATCCAAACCAAGAAAAGCAGTAGAGTGAAGGAAAACCAATTTAAATCAAGTAGTTTTAATAGAATAAGCCGAATTATGCGTTTTTAAAAACATCAAATATTTCCTGAAAATTTCGGCAGAGTCTCCTTTGTAAATACTGACCCCAAACGGGATACAACATGAATAGTATACGAAATCAATAAAAAGGCATCCCCAAGCGGGAGCTAGCTCTTCGTCAATCGACGGTCATAACCACACAAGAAATATAATATACAACGCCAACGGCGAGGATCAAAATTCAAAGGAAACTCAAACCACAAGAAAACCACAGAAATAAGACGCGCGACTCTAAGGTCGAAGGAATAATATCACTGGTCTCTATCTCAAAATAAATACATGTTTGGTTGATGGAACTTCTAGATACAACAGAATAATGATATACAAGATATATAATGGGGGTACGATACAAGTAAACCCACCTACTAGCAAATCACCCGAACGAAACTATGCCCGTAAAGCCGTAATGAAACCTGTACGGCAAACCTGCAAGAAACGGGGGCACAACGGGGGTGAGTTGCCAACTCGTGAATAGAAAAACATCTACGGAAAGAAATCGCATAAATAACGCAACCTAGGTCAATGATCATAAAATATCCTCAAATATAAGAATAACATGCAACCTATAACAAGGCTAGGGTAAATATCTAACCCGAGTGTAATCTCATGTGCCCGTGTCAGTGCCTCAGGTAGCAATATATCATATGAATGAGGTATGAATGCATGGAAACAGAATACATGTAAATGAAGAACTGTTTTTATAATTTAGTGAGATTTCCTTTGTATTTTTAAAATGAGGTATCATAATGAAATCAGCATAAAACAGTGCCTAGCATCGGCACAAAACGTAATCCCAACATCTCAATATCTCTGTATCACAGTCTCTGTACCTCAATATCTTGAAATCTCAATATCACAGTCTCAATATCTATGGCGCCGTCAGTCCAGACCGGCCCCTACCATCCATCTCAAGACCACGACGGTATCCTCCGGATATCCGACGCATCGGGTAAAATCACCGGTAGGTAGTGCTCTCCTGCCAGGCTCACATCATCATCATCACGCGCTTCTTGCCCCGGGGTACCTTACCGGGTCCACCATGTACCCAAAACGGTTCATCCGTCTCCTCGAATCGGGTCTCGAAATCCATCAGCAAACTCATGGTGGACGACTCATACATCATGGGAAAAACCGCACTTTTTATTTAAAAAGAGAGAAATCAGTTTATATAAGTTCTTGCGGTTTCCCCCCCCCCCAAATCCAGAAAATCTCATGGAAATCCGAATCCAAATCATCAATAGCATGTAAAACCATGAATATAGGCATAACAATGAATAACAGTATGCATGAAGTGACAACTAATAACTACATTGTTAAACTGGCATATAAGGCAGGTATACTAATATCATGTCAAATTACTAACTAACAAGCTAAGTCAAGCAATAATATTTTCTAATGTGTACGTGACATGGCAATTACCGATGAAGATGTGTGTGAGCCGGCAAGTCACTGTACGTGGTACATACGCATCATCGGTAATGGTGCTGGTGTCCTAACAGCATGATATCAATAATGGAGTATGAAACATAATATAAGCATGCGATGCGAAGAGAACCACAATAATGAGCGGGAGCTGAATACTAGACGCGACTATAACTAATCTGCACTAATATAATATAAGTCCTACAAATGGTGCCTTTTGAAATAACACGAATCATGGGGTTTTGAAAATATGGGCTACGGTGTTTTTATGAAAAGATACTTCTTTTGAAAATATCCGTAGGATCCCTTGGCCTGTCTTTTAAAATACCCACGATTCGTTAGTTTTTGAAATAGGTAAGAATCGAATCTAATCTAACAACTAAACTAAACTAAAGGGCTAACCTAACAAGCTGGACTACAGGTAAGGAAACCGCCTAACATCTGAGTCGATACATATACGTACTTGTTTATATATTAGTCGGTGATCCCGCCTCAATAATATCATATCCGATACCATATCTATAATCAGACATCCCAAGTCAAGAGTGCGGATCAATCATCAAGATATAGCCCGTACGTAAATCCGTCGTACGGCATCCCCAATTCTGGGTACGGGTCAATATCATATTCCCCACACTATTCCTCTGGTATCCTCTTTATCCACGATCATAGTCTAGGGTACTGACCTATGTCTAGTACAATACTAATATCCTCAATATACTCATGATCTGAATACTGATCGACAATCTCATACAAACCGATATCGTCAGCACATATCATCATCAAGGGGTATACATCGCCCGATACGGCCTAATATCAATGTCCTAGCATATCATGCCTCATATCACGATCACATGTCGACCATTTTATTTATAACACTATTCACCCGTATCGCCGCCCCAAGATCCGCTATAACATCAGGACATACCTCAAGTACGAATCCTGCCATATCACCGATATCACAACCACAAAACAAATCTCATCGACTCAGCTCAATCCCAAGTATCATCCTCAAATCCGTATGTGAACACATAGTCCCATACCCATGTGAACACATAACTATAAAGAATCCCAAGAGCACATATAAATAGGAATGTATGCAAGTATGTATGTGTGTATGTGTAGTGCAACACTACCCTAGGGTTCGCAACACTAAAATAATCCAACACACCAATATCCATCCTAAACATCGTTATTAATCCCAAATAACATATAATAATTGTTGGTGTGTATACGCATCCGTATACACCACCACGGACTGCGGGGGTGCTATACGCCATCCACCCGACTTCTCCCCGTAGATATAAATCTACTCACCTGTTCCTCGCTCGCCGGTGCCGACGTCGCCACGCGCTTGCTTGCCGTCTCGAAGTCCGCATGGGGGTACCTACATATCACAACGCATCGTATCACATTAAAATCCGACTCATGACCAAAACTACTCACGAATCCCACATAGGTCAAAACCTATGGTTGCTTTCACAAATCGACCCAAAAACCCTCGACGTCGGCGTACAAACGCCAAACCATCGAGAAAACTCCCAACACACTCATTTGTACAGTTACAAGCACTAATTATAATATAAAATAGCTTAAAATTCACAAAAACCTCAAACTCACTTTAAAAGCTATTTTTTCGAAAACCTAGTAGGCAAAATTAACCGTTTTAATATAAAACTCGATGTTTAAACAAAACTAGCGGCTACAATATCCACTAAATATCATAACTAATTCATACAAACCATTTCTATAATTTATTCTTATCAATTTGCATAAATTCAAAAATCCTAGTTTGCAAAAATATCAATTTTTAACACCTTTTAAAGCAAAATTCACAATTCAACCATTAAGCTTAGTTTCGCATAACCTAAGATATTAAACCACTCATTATAATGTTAATGATGTCATGAAAAACTAATTGAAATTTTATCTCACCAAAATATATATATTTTAAAAACCTAGTTTGCAATATATATAATTATTACAAATTTAAATTAACAAATTGCAAAATAGCAACTAGATTAGTTTTAGCATTCTATTATCATGTTAATCTCCATATTAAAATCATAATCAATTTATAAAAATCCTAACTAGATTTTAAATTTCACATTTTCAATAATTTCTAAAAACCTAGTTTAGATAAAAAAAAAAAGCTTAATTTGGACATTTTACATCTAACAATTTACATATTATCAAAAGATTAAGTTTTCATTTCCTTAAGATGATAATCTACACTTTGTAACCATGATTACATGATAAGAACCCTAATTGCAAATCACAAACCCTTACTAGATTTTCCAATTATTCAATTAAACCCATAACATTAACTAATTATGTTTGATTTAAAGTATTTAACAACAATTAAACAAAGGGTTAGAATTTATACCCAGTCAATTTGAAAATCCCACAAGCACACATAGCCTCCCAAATTGCTCTCTTGCTCCTAAAATCCATGCTAGATAGGCAAATAAATAATGGGTAGGAGTTGGATTTCGGTTTTGAGTTTTAGTTGATTTTTCATGAAATTTTTGTGAATTCTTTTTTTGAGAAGAGATGAGATGAGGAATGAGAGGGGAAGGCTGCTGAAATGAGCAGGTTTCGGCCAGCATGGGGGTGGGGAATGGGTGAGGGAGGAGAGAGAGTGAGGTGGAGAAAGTGGAAAAAGTCAAAGTCCACCATTTTTTTTATCATTTTCCTTTATTTTCTTTTCTTTTCTTGGTGATTGGAGAGAGAGAGAGAGGGAGGGCTGTCATGGTGGGGTCGGCCACATGGGGAGAGGGAGAGAGGGTGAGGTGTGGTTGTGTGGGTTAGGGAAAAAGATAAATGTATTACCCCGATTCCCGTTAACACTAAATTCACCGGAAAAAGCCTTTTTCTTCGATATTTTCTAAACCGTTTTGGCAAACGATTTCGTTTCAGGAACCACATGATAAAATTTTATTTAATGTTTTATGATGCACAAAATTTGTTTCAACTCATTCCAATTTGTAATTTTTCCTAATTAAATGTATTAGTGACGGCTTAAAATAATATTAAAATAATTAATTTCGGAAAATTTTTCAGAAAATTTGAAATTTCACCAGTGACTCAATAAACACTAAATACTAGCAATTATATAGCAAGAATATGTATATTTAATTTGATAATAAAGATATTTGTATTTTGACTTTTTACAGAAAACCCCTTTATTTTACCGATTTTCCGAAATTTCACCGAAACGATTTTCAAAACGCTACAATCTTCCCCCCTTAAAGAAATTCGGTCCCCGAATTTAAATTCAAACTCCCCCCAAATACTAAAATATTTCAGCCAAAACCATCAAGTCGTCGGGGCTCCGAAA
Organism: Agapanthus africanus; assembly: GCA_030015575.1. Taxonomy (NCBI): domain Eukaryota; kingdom Viridiplantae; phylum Streptophyta; class Magnoliopsida; order Asparagales; family Amaryllidaceae; genus Agapanthus; species Agapanthus africanus. The sequence goes on from JASDDO010000031.1 coordinate 125,344,984, forward strand.
TCATAAATACATAAAACAAATCGTAGCACAGCGCATGCGCATGAAAAATGAGCATATAACTCAAATCAAAACTCCGTCAAGCATCCCGCAATCATCGGAGTCATGGTAAAGACACAAATGTCAAACCCAATACAAAACCAATATGATATAACTCGAAACTATACACGTACATATCAAATCTATATATGTAAATAACTGAAGAAAATGAATGCCAAATATATTCAGGTACTGTCCTCTGACTAGTCCTGCCCAGTACGATGACACATAGCAAATATCATAAAACGTACTGCTCCATAGAATCAATCCAAAATTGCGTATGAAAACCCTGTGCGTCCGGTGCGCATGGAAATCAAAATCCATACATGTGCCAAGCAGGTGCACAAAACAACATCAAGGTGCAACGGTTGTGCACACAACATCGGTCATAGGCAACGTGTGTGCCTGACAGCAAAATCAGGTGCATCTGACATGCACGAAAAATCTCGATTTAGTGCATCTGGTGTGCACCAAAATCACACTTCAAAACATACGCCCAACATGCGCGAAAATCCAAATCAGGTGCATTCATCGTGCACGAAATCATGAAATCCAATATCAAGTGCCGAATATACGCAAAATCCAATCAGGTGCACAAGGTGCACAAAACAAATATCGAACATCACCATCGAAATCGAAGTCCAGGGCATCTAAATGCACAACATACGTAACACTGCACTGCAAGCATATAAGAACTATACCGAGTACAAAAACCAAATCATGTGCGTATATACGCACAAATCAACTCAACTGTATGAAATCCAGATAATCACAAACACGAGAACCAAGGCACGAAAACGATATCAAGTGCAACAACCGTGCAAAAATCGTAAATACTCAGCAGGTGCAACCATGGTCCATGAAGACAAATATCATGAAACTCAATCATCAAAATCAATCATGCGAATAAATCGCCCAAAATACGCAAATCAAGTATGGCGGAATAGTCCCGCTCAAGCACATCCTCCAAGAATCTCTGGCCAACTGCCGTGGTCACTCATAGCATGTCTCGTCGACGATCCTAAACTCTGGCCTGCCGGTGTGCATAACATGACCACTACTGGGTCCAAGTCTTCTCGTAATTTATTCCAGAAAGGTCCTATCGAGATCTCTCCCAAATCTCGTCTCTGCCGAACTGTCCGGAAGTCATCGTCCCTTACTAGATCTGTTCTCGTTCTGGAACGGCTGCATACTCAACGCGACTCCTTCTGGAAGGTATATCCAAGTACAATTCCTCTGCATAAGTATCGCATCTCCGATGTCGGCGGAGTGGAACGTCGTTTCATCTAGATCTGGTACGAACCTCTTACTTCACCTTTCTCTAATGTCGACCGCTTCGGACTCTTCTCGTCGTGGCTGCATGGACTGAGCTCCAACGGCTATCCTCGTATCGGGAGTCTCCCAAGAAATGCATCTCACCACCTAGCATCCGAATTAAGTCGAGCCATCCGATCGAGTCGTCAAAACCTCATAATCCCCCAAGAGCTCAACATCTTGGGCACAGTTTAATAGTATCGAGTACATACCACAGCATCGGTGGTCCAGCCATAGAAGGGCAAACCCAAGCCTCACTAATGGCGTCGTAGAACTGCCGCAAACCCGAAGGTTCAAAGGCTTTCACACGGTCATTAAGTCGAGTTAGGGTTTCATTCTTCTAGAGGGACCATAGAATTGCCTGCATGTCTTTCCGACTGCTTTAAACTTGGAATAATAGGTTTCTGACATTCGATCGTCTCTGTCGACTCCCAACGTCTCCGCGTGAAGTCGTCTCTAGCTGGAATCAATCTATCTGATGACATCGCATCGGGGTAGGCGAACGATCCACATGTCATAGTCATTCATCCTCGATGACTAGCGACCTTCTATCATCTATTAGTACAACTCATTCTGCACTAACTCCAGCATCTGGGGCAATATCTCGTCGTTCGCAGCAATAACTGGCTCGCTCGTCTGCACGCTGAATGGTGCCTCAATCATCAGGAGTAAGCAATACTTCAATGGTCATCAAAATCTGGCTGGCCTCTATCAGTGGCTCAATCCTCTAGTGCAAATCGGCACGTCCGAGTAATCTCATACAGCAATCCACCCAACGCTCATGGCGCGAAGATACAATGAAAAGACACATCTCTGCAATCGTGTGTCGCCGGGATCATGCCCTGGTCAGTCCTCATTCGTGACGAGCTTGTGCTGACCACAACTCTAGCCGTAGCTCTCCCTGCTCGTAATCGTGGCAGCAAAACCATAACAGGTACTGATGAGACTAGATCGGAATGAAAATAATACTGAGCAAAGAAATGTACATCCTAAGTCTCCTTAAGTGGAGTGGCGTGTCGTAAGTATGCCGCGGAACATACCCACGGTACGTCGCTCTACTTTAGTCACATATTCCATCAACCAAGGGTCATCCTACGTTCCTAAGGTAAAACCTAACGCTCTGATACCAACTTTGTCACGACCCGAAAAGTACGGAACATGACCGGCACTTAAACTACGAAACGTCTCGAGGCGTTCGTAATCTAAGTAAGCCGAAAACCCAGAAATCCAAACCAAGAAAAGCAGTAGAGTGAAGGAAAACCAATTTAAATCAAGTAGTTTTAATAGCATAAGCCGAATTATGCGTTTTTAAAAACATCAAATATTTCCTGAAAATTTCGGCAGAGTCTCCTTTGTAAATACTGGCCCCCAAACGGGATACAACATGAATAGTATACGAAATCAATAAAAAGGCATCCCCAAACGGGAGCTAGCTCTTCGTCAATCGACGGTCACAACCACACAATCAATATAATATACAACGCCAACGGCGAGGATCAAAATTCAAAGGAAACTCAAACAACAAGAAAACCACAGAAATAAGACGCGCGACTCTAAGGTCGAAGGAATAACATCACTGGTCTCTATCTCAAAATAAATACATGTTTGGTTGATGGAACTTCTAGATACAACAGAATAATGATATACAAGATATATAATGGGGATACGATACAAGTAAACCCACCTACTAGCAAATCACCCGAACGAAACTATGCCCGTAAAGCCGTAATGAAACCTGTACGGCAAACCTGCAAGAAACTGGGGCAGAACGGGGGTGAGTTGCCAACTCGTGAATAGAAAAACATCTACGGAAAGAAATCGCATAAATAACGCAACCTAGGTCAATGATCATAATATATCCTCAAATATAAGAATAACATGCAACCTATAACAAGGCTAAGGTAAATATCTAACCCGAGTGTAATCTCATGTGCCCGTGTCAGTGCCTCATGTAGCAATATATCATATGAATGAGGTATGAATGCATGAAAACAGAATACATGTAAATGAAGAACTGTTTTCATAATTTAGTGAGATTTCCTTTGTATTTTTAAAATGAGGTATCATAATGAAATCAGCATAAAACAGTGCCTAGCATCGGCACAAAACGTAATCCCAACATCTCGATATCTCTGTATCACAGTCTCTGTACCTCAATATCTCGAAATCTCAATATCACAGTCTCAATATCTAGGGCGCCGTCAGTCCAGACCGGCCCCTACCATCCATCTCAAGACCACGACGGTATCCTCCGGATATCCGACGCGTCGGGTAAAATCACCGGTAGGTAGTGCTCCCCTGCCAGGCTCACATCGTCATCATCACGCGCTTCTTGCCCCGGGGTACCTTACCGGGTCCACCATGTACCCGAAACGGTTCATCCGTATCCTCGAATCGGGTCTCGAAATCCATCAGCAACCTCATGGTGGATGACTCATACATCATGGGAAAAACCGCACTTTTTATTTAAAAAGAGAGAAATCAGTTTATATAAGTTCTTGCGGTTTCCCCCCCCCCCCAAATCCAGAAAATCTCATGGAAATCCGAATCCAAATCATCAATAGCATGTAAAACCATGAATATAGGCATAACAATGAATAACAGTATGCATGAAGTGACAAGTAATAACTACAATGTTAAACTGGCATATAAGGCAGGTATACTAATATCATGTCAAATTACTAACTAACAAGCTAAGTCAAGCAATAATATTTTCTAATGTGTACGTGACATGGCAATTACCAATGAAGATGTGTGTGAGCCGGCAAGTCAGTGTACGTGGTACATACGCATCATCGGTAATGGTGCTGGTGTCCTAACAGCATGATATCAATAATGGAGTATGAAACATAATATAAGCATGCGATGCGAAGCGAACCATAATAATGAGCGGGAGCTGAATACTAGACGCAACTATAACTAATCTGCACTAATCTAATATAAGTCCTACAAATGGTGCCTTTTGAAATAACACGAATCATGGGGTTTTGAAAATAGGGGCTACGGTGTTTTTATGAAAAGATACTTCTTTTGAAAATATCCGTACGATCCCTTGGGCTGTCTTTTAAAATACCCACGATTCGTTAGTTTTTGAAATAGGTAAGAATCGAATCTAATCTAACAACTAAACTAAACTAAAGGGCTAAGCTAACAAGCTGGACTACAGGTAAGGAAACCGCCTAACATCTGAGTCGATACATATACGTACCTGTTTATATATTAGTCGGTGATCCCGCCTCAATAATATCATATCCGATACCATATCTATAATCAGACATCCCAAGTCAAGAGTGCGGATCAATCATCAAGATATAGCTCGTACGTAAATCCGTCGTACGACATCCCCAATTCTGGGTACGGGTCAATATCATATTCCCCACACTATTCCTCTGGTATCCTCTTTATCCACGATCATAGTCTAGGGTACTGACCTATGTCTAGTACAATACTAATATCCTCAATATACTCATGATCTGACTACTGATCGACAATCTCGTACAAATCGATATCGTCAGCACATATCATCATCAAGGGGTATACATCGCCCGATACGGCCTAATATCAATGTCCTAGCATATCATGCCTCATATCACGATCACTTGTCGACCATTTTATTTATAACACTATTCACCCGTATCGCCGCCCCAAGATCCATGATAACACCAGGACGTACCTCAAGTACGAATCCTGCCATATCACCGATATCACAACCACAAAACAAATCTCATCGACTCAGCTCAATCCCAAGTATCATCCTCAAATCCGTATGTGAACACATAGTCCCATACCCATGTGAACACATAACTATAAAGAATCCCAAGAGCACATAAAAATAGGAATGTCTGCAAGTATGTATGTGTGTATGTGTAGTGCAACACTACCCTAGGGTTCGCAACACTAAAATAATCCAACACACCAATATCCATCCTAAACATCGTTATTAATCCCAAATAACATATAATAATTGTTGGTGTGTATACGCATCCGTATACACCACCACGGACTGCGGGGGTGCTATACGCCATCCACCCGACTTCTCTCCGTAGATATAAATCTACTCACCTGGTCCTCGCTCGCCGATGCCGACGTCGCCACACGCTTGCTTTCCGTCTCGAAGTCCGCATGGGGGTACCTACATATCACAACGCATCGTATCGCATTAAATTCCGACTCATGACCAAAACTACTCACGAATCCCACATAGGTCAAACCTATGGTTGCTTTCACAAATCGATCCAAAAACCCTCGACGTCGGCGTACAAATGCCAAACCATCGAGAAAACTCCCAACACACTCATTTGTACAGTTACAAGCACTAATTATAATATAAAATAGCTTAAAATTCACAAAAACCTCAAACTCACTTTAAAAGCTATTTTTCCGAAAACCTAGCAGGCAAAATTAACCGTTTTAGTACAAAACTCGATGTTTAAACAAAACTAGCGGCCACAATATCCACTAAATATCATAACTAATTCATACAAACCATTTCTATAATTTATTCTTATCAATTTGCATAAATTCCAAAATCCTAGTTTGAAAAAATATCATTTTTTAACACCTTTTAAAGAAAAATTCACAATTCAACCATTAAGCTTAGTTTCGCATAACCTAAGATATTAAACCACTCATTATAATGTTAATGATGTCATGAAAAACTAATTGAAATTTTATCTCACCAAAATATATATATTTTAAAAACCTAGTTTGCAATATATATAATTATTACAAATTTAAATTAACAAATTGCAAACTAGCAACTAGATTAGTTTTAGCATTCTATTAACAGGTTAATCTTCATATTAAAATCATAATCAATTTATAAAAATCCTAACTAGATTTTAAATTTCACATTTTCAATAATTTCTAAAAACCTAGTTTAGATTAAAAAAAAAGGCTTAATTTGGACATTTTACATCTAACAATTTACATATTATCAAAAGATTAAGTTTTCATTTCCTTAAGATGATAATCTACACTTTGCAACTATGATTACATGATAAGAACCCTAATTGCAAATCACAAACCCTTACTAGATTTTCCAATTATTCAATTAAACCCATAACATTAACTAATTATGTTTGATTTAATGTATTTAACAACAATTAAACAAAGGGTTAGAATTTATATACCCAATCAATTTGAAGATCCCACAAGCACACATAGCCTCCCAAATTGCTCTCTTGCTCCCAAAATCCATGCTAGATAGGCAAATAAATAATGGGTAGGAGTTGGATTTCGGTTTTGAGTTTTAGTTGATTTTTCATGAAATTTTTGTGAATTCTTTTTTTGAGAAGATATGAGATGAGGAATGAGAGGGGAGGGCTGCTAGAATGAGCAGGTTTCGGCCAGCATGGGGGTGGGGAATGGGTGAGGGAGGAGAGAGAGTGAGGTGGAGAAAGTGGAAAAAGTCAAAGTCCACCATTTTCTATCATTTTCCTTTCTTTTCTTTTCTTTTCTTGGTGATTGGAGGGAGAGAGAGGGGGAGGGCTGTCATGGTGGGGCCGGCCACATGGGGAGAGGGAGATAGGGTGAGGTGTGGGTGTGTGGGTTAGGGAAAAAGATAAATGTATTACCCCGATTCCCGTTAACACTAAATTCACCGGAAAAAACCTTTTTCTTCGATATTTTCTAAACCGTTTTGGCAAACGATTTCGTTTCAGGAACCACATGATAAAATTTTATTTAATGTTTTATGATGCACAAAATTTGTTTCAACTCATTCCAATTTGTAATTTTTCCTAATTAAATGTATTAGTAACGGCTTAAAATAATATTAAAATAATTAATTTCGGAAAATTTTTCAGAAAATTTGAAATTTCACCAGTGACTCAATAAACACCAAATACTAGCAATTACATAGCTAGAATATGTATATTTAATTTTATAATAAACATATTTGTATTTTGACTTTTTACGGAAAACCCCCTTATTTAACCGATTTCCCGAAATTTCACCGAAACGATTTTCAAAACGCTACAGTTTGCTTCACTAATTCTTTAGTTAGTGAAGTAGAAGCTTGAGTTTGTATTCCCTCGATGTAGATCATCTTCGGCCTCGAAGACTTCAAGCAATACCGTTGCGATCTTCTCATGGAGCCATCAGAGAGTCCGGGAGAACCATGATCGCAGCGAAGGGACTACAACAAGGAGCTTTAGAAGTGAAGGACCGATCTACAAAGATTATATTTCGTATTCACTTAGTGTTAATGTGTTTAACATGCTAGTTTTCGCCTAATAGTCTAGCAAAGATCTTGTTTAGGGTTGTTCTGCACGGCTAAAATTTTAACCGGGCATGGTTGATGCCTTGTAGAACCTTCTTAGTGTGCCTAGTAACCCTACAGTGGTATTAGAGCCTAGCTAGAGCATTAGGCGACGTGTTTACGAAGTTAAAACTCCGATCGAACCACGATACGACAAAGTAGACCCCCTCTTTGGAAAAATTTTAAAACTGTGATATTTTCTGTATTAAAAATACCTAAAAAAATCAGCAGGTAAATATAAACATTACTGTAGAAAACGAGCACCTAACTCGTACGGACCGCCGCGGAACCGCGGCAATACCCTGCTTGTGCCGCGGATCCGCGGCCGTACAATGACATTTTGCTTTTGTTTTTGTACAGTAATGTCTATTTCTGTTAGTGTATCTTTCTGGGTATTTTTAATTTGACTCAAGTGTTGAGTGTTCTGGGGTTTATTTTGTATTCGTTGATTCGATCAGAAAATTTAATTTCGTTATGTTTTTCCGGATAATTTAGAAAGTATTAAAATGTTCGAACGGATATCAATAACTCACTTTTTCCCCTGCCGGAAAATTTCCAAGTGTTGGATTTTTCCGTAGTTTAAGAACGTCTAAATCGTGCAAGTTACGCAATGGACCCTCTAGAAGACAACAAACCTTAACTCGATTATGTGACCGTCTTGAACTGCCTTTTGAACCTTAGGGTTTGGGGCAGTACGGCATTGCCACATGTGAGGCGTTGGCTTGACCCTTCTACGGCTGGACCATTGGTACTGTGGCATATGATGGATGTTTTTAAACTCCCCTCAAGTGTTGAGAACTATTTGGGAAAACATGGGTGTTTGATCATTCGATCGGAAAGTTTAACATTGTCTATTTATCTAGAATGTGATACAATATTTGGAATCCACAAGTAGTTATGAGATAACTAATTTGAATGTTATCAACATAGCAGTTTAGTCTCAAATGATCGGTTGCCGATCAAAAGTCCGTCGCAATCACGTAGCGTACGCGGATACTCGCCGGGTAAACTTAATAGACAGCCATGCCCCAAAGCCCCGACCAAGTGACTGTAGGAGAACCCCGTCGCCAAAAGCATCCATTTGGGTGCTCGGGGAAGCGGTGTTCCGCTGTGCACTTCGTCGACGGCATCCGGGGGTGCGGCCGTCTACTAAAGTTTGCGATGAGCATTCGATCAGGATGTCGGGAATCTTGTTGAATTGCCCGACTTGGTATTGAAAAGAGTTTTCAATAAAGAGACTGAAATGCGGGGTTTATAATTGTTAGGCATGCGATGTCTAAGGAATTCATAAAGTTAGGCATGCGATGTCTAAGGAGGTTGCGGATTCCAACTGTTGCAGTTTTACACTTTCTTTTCTGCGACCGTAAGTGTAATATGTGATATCGCCGGTTTCGTTGCTATATGTCAACGACAATTGGGATGCGCATATTTACTTACGTTGATGACATGTGATGTTATGTGTTGCTGGATATGTTATATTGGATCGTCGTGTTTTTGAATAGCCGGGGGTTTTATGTGAGATGAGGGTTTTTATTTTCATTCATGTAAAATTCATTGTATGTAATATTCTTTTTTTTTGGGGCACTTCCGGGATGAGGATGATGTCCCCATTGTATATTATTTACTTTTCCGCACTAGAACAAGGAGGAGAGCACAAGTAACCGGGTTCTAGAGTTCAGTAGGAGACCAACTCGAGGAGTCGAGTCCGGGTCTCCTAACTCTAGAATTGGAAGGGTTGCTTGCCGCTCTTGTAGGGGTCTAGGGGTGTGGGTTTGGCTATTCATCGCAACCGTGGAATCCGTGTTTTATAGAGGCTCAAAATAAAACACGGACGTCCTAGTATATCCAATGTTTCATATGTTTCTTCTACTGCGATATCTGTGATGTGATAATTTGATATGTTGTGATAAATACTGTATATAGTATATATGATATATTATATATAGACGTTACTTATGTTTTACACCTGCGCAAGCCTTGCCCCGCTCTGCCGTTAGTTACCTAACCTAACGGTGCACGAGGGGACATCGAGGCGAATGCGGATGGCATAAGTGTACGTCGTATTTATCTGTGATGTTTAGGTGATTTAAATGATGGGAATTCATTAATATGATTAATGAAAGAAAAGAAACCTAAAAGATGTTGTAGAATCAAATTTTCAAAAAGGGTAGCTACAGTTTTTGCTTTGCATAGCGATATATATGATATATATTACACCTTATTCGATGAGGAAAGAGCCGAGATCCCTTCACCGGGAGTGACCTCTTTAGAAAAACTGGTAGATGGTTTAACACTCAGTTTTTCTTTTGATTGCTTTTGGAGTTTTTACTTTGCATAGCGATGTATATGATATATCCTGCACCTTATTCCATAAGGAAAGAGCCGAGATCCCTTCACCGGGAGTGACCTCTTTAGCAAAACTAGTGAAAGCCTCAAAAACACTCCTTTACAAAATTCACTCGATTCTACAACGATATCAAGTTCATTACGCAATAGGTTTTCAGAAAAACCTGTCGTAACCCTCCGTCATTTCAGATAAGTTGTATATAGTATTCGTGCTGCATTTGTTGGCTTTCGTCAAGGTGTAGTGAGCGGTAGCTATATGCTGCTTATCTACTGCATATGATGCAATTGGATTAGGGTAGTCCTACGGCTTTGTTGGCTTTCGTCAAGGGTCGTGCGGGTGGGTTTAATTCAGTCAAGAAATGTACGGGTTGAACTTGACTAGCAGGCTATGGTTTGTTGGCTTTCGTCAAGGTCATAGCACGTTAGGGGAAAAATATTATCGGGAATTTCAAGTGTTGAAATTTGCAATGAGATTTCATACCTTCGATGAGATAGTTGGATCCCGATACCCACTGCGAGTAATTGTTACTCCTGGGAGAGTTTTACACATTACAATTAGACGATCAAGTAGGTGTCTAGAAAGGTGTCGACGGGGTTACGCCTCTGGGAAAATGAGGTTTACCTTAGTTAGGTCCGTGCGAAAGCACGGGGAACCTCCCTCAAAGTACCGACACTGGCCTGGCTGAAAGATTGGCGAAGTTGTAGGGTGTAATTAATCCCAGCTAGTCTTTCCTTTTAAGGTTTGAAGGAAGATTTGATAAAAACAGTGGGAGCCATCCTGATTAGATAAAATAATAACCAATCTGATCTTGCAAGAGCGCACGCAGAGTGTTTTCTTCTCTCTCTCTCTCCAGGTAGCGACCATGTCACGCATTAATCAAGATAATAATACAGATGTATTGACCGAACCCGCTTGTTATACTGCGCTGGGAAACGTTGGTCCCGCTCCAACTTATAATTGTTATAAGACCGAGCAGGAAATATGGGATTACCAGGATTCCCGTGCCGCCCGAACGAAGAAAGTGCATGCTGATGCATCTTCTTCGGCTGTGTTCATTACCAAGAACTGTTTCTCAGTATCCTTTACGTCCTGGGTATGTGATACCGGATCAGGATCCCACATACGTAATTTGTTACATGGGCTACAGATAGGTGGAGAACTGAGAACGGGTGATAAGTTTCATGAGATAGAAACGGTGCAAGTGTTGCAGGAAAATGTGTTGGTAGTTATCACCCTGTATTACTAGAATACATTGATTCTGAACGAATATTATTAGATACCGAACCTGATATACAACATCATACCAGTCTCTTTATTAGTAAAGAAAGGATATAATTTTGTATTGATGGATAATGTTTTGAACATTTCCTATATCAAGAGTTGATCGGTTGAGGCACGTTATCTAAAAGCATTGACGTTCTAAATCAAACTACAGTTCTTAGTATACAGAACACACACAAGAGGAAGAGTTCAGAAATGAACGAATCCTTCTTAAGGTATTGTAGACTAGGCCATATCAATGTGACCCGACTAGCTGAAGTTAAATAAGATACATATTTAAATTTGTTTGAATTTTCATCTTGTGAAACTTGTCAGTCATGTCACAGAGATAAGATGACCATAGCTCTGTTTATAGGAAACAGAGAAAGAGTTAGTGAACTCTTGGGATTGATACATGCTGATGTATGAAGGTCCCCTGTCTACACATGCCAAGACCGGTTCTTTGTACTTCATTACATTCTATAATTATCTCTCAAGATTCAGACATATGTTCCTGTTGAAACACAAGTCCGAACCTTTTGAGATATGCACAGAATATAAGTTAGAAGTAGAGAACCAAAACGGGTATAAGTATTATGTCCTTTGATGTGATCAAGGAGGAGAATACTTGAGCACGGAATTCCTAGATTATTCTAAAGGAGAATGAAATTCTCTCTCAGCATTACTCCTCCGTATATAGCACAGCACGTCGGTGTATCGGGACGGAGCAATAACACCCTATGTGATAAGATGTGCTCTTTGATGAGTACTACTGAGTTACCTATTTCCTTTTGAGGGTTATGCACTTGTGAAACTGCATACCTATTGAATGGCGTTCCAACCGAATCAGTTGCCTACCACTTCATATGAGATATAGAAAGGGAAGAGCCCATATCTTAAGTTTGTTAAGATTTGGGGTTTTCCAGCCTATGTCTAAAAGCATAATCCGGACAAGCTCGAGGCAAAGTCAGTTCTGTAGAAGTTTGTTTGATATCCCAACCATTCGCAAAGGAATATCTTCTACCTAACCGAGGAACAAAAGATGTTTTGTTTCTCAATATGCCACCTTTGTGAAATGGAAATTCTTGAGAAGAAATTAGTGGTCATGAGGTAGAACTGGAAGGAGTTCCAGCTATACAAACTGCAGCTGATGATTTGGTAGAACCAAAGGATTCAATAGTTTCCAACGAACCTCAGCCTCTCCGCCGATCTAGCAGGGTTCCTCACCCACCTGAGAGATACTTTGGTTTCTCTATGACAGTGGGAGCGAGAAATGCATCATGAAATGATGACCCAACTAGTTTCGAGCTGGCCATCAGGAGTGGGACTCTGTATGAATGGCTGGATGCTTAACGATCGAGATGGAATCCTTATACACCAACAAAGTATGGACTTTGGTTGCCTTATCTGAAGGGTTAAATCCCTATCAGGAGCAAGTATATCTTGAGAAGATTACTTGGTGTACATGGAAAAGTTGAGACTTTCAAAGCTATGCTTAAGTCCATCCAGATCCTACCTGCCACTGCTACATACCATGACTACAATATCTGGCGGTTGGGTGTCATGACTGCTTTTCTAAATGAAGATTTGGAATAGAGCGTCTATAAGTACACAGCCAGAGGGCTTCGTAGATAATGGGAGCAGCGGAAATGTGTGCAAGATGTTTTAGAAGATAAAGTAGGCATCGCGGAGTTGGAACGTCTGTTTTGATGTGGTAGCCAAAGAGTTTGACTTCATCAAAATGGTAGATGAACCTTGTATATACAAAAGGGTAGTAGGGAGTATGGTGGTGATCCTCGTAGAGTACGTGGATGACATACTCTTGATGGGGAAGGAGTTTCCTATGCTACGCTCGATCAATCTCCGCTTATCATAATGATTCTCCATATAGGATCAAAGTGATACCTACTAAATCCTTGGTTTTGGATCTATGAGATAGATCTAATCGGATGTTAGGATACTCACTAGTTGTAGTGAGATGGTATCAATCGATCCTGGGGAGAATCACTGGAAAGGTTCCAGAGTGATAAGGACGACTGAAAGTCAGTCGCAGGCATTGTCTTTACTCTCAGTAGAGTGACGGTATGTTGGAAGAGTTCCAAGACAGATACCGTGGCATACTAGACGATAATGGCTAGATACATCGCTACCAAAGATGCTACCAAAGAGGCAGTCTGGGTGTATATTAGTTCATGAGATGAACTTCGTTCCTTCTATTGTGTGACAATAGAATTGTGGCTTATGCCTAGGAACTCCCGTCCTATCAGTGATCCAGACATATTCTAAGGCAGTATCACCTGATCATGGAGATGGTTGATCTCCAGGGGATCGAGGTTAGGAGAGTAGACTAAGAGGGCAACACAGCGGATCCACTTACAAAGGCCTTTTCCCAGAGAGAGACTATTATGGGATGGTTGAGTATGAGATACTACAACCACTGTTATCAGATGGCCCGAGTGCAAGTGGGAGATTGTTAGTTATATGTATACTCTAGAGGCCATTACTATACATGAGATGTATATTGTAGTGGATGCTTGGACATATATAGGAAAGACTTTTTTGCTCGACATGATAGTATGCTATCTGATTTCTCTTTACCTTAACGTGTACACTGATTGTCTCTCTATTACATGTTGGTAATGCCCTTAGGATGTGTACTTGACTACCTGGACTATGATGCGGATTATACTGGTGGGGACATGGTAGTCCATAAGTACATCCTTCAAGGTCCCTAGTCGTGGGTGTATCGAGACGGGGCATCGATATACCAGAGTATACTAGTGTATATCTTCTCGACCCTTATCGATGGACGATGGATGATCCCATATCCATTGGTGTTTGACATCAGAGATGATATACGGGTGCTCAGTGGAGACTGGGTACACTGGACGGACTCGTCGAGAACTCCCCGATGGTATTATACCTTACGTCATACGGAAGTTCTCTGGTGACACTGGTACAGGTTAGTCTGTAGACCCGAGATCGTTATAGAGTCTTGTGTGATTCCCACTGTGCTTTGATTTCCACCTCACCACGTTCAAGAGGTCGTGCAAAACGGTGGTTTTTGGGTACAGTCCCGAGTCACATGGAAGCAATGAGCGATAGGAGGGGTTTCGTCTCTCCCGGTATTGGAGGTTGATGTTACGATATGCTCGATTGGCCATAACAGGGAAGTCCCTGTAAGTGCACGGCAGCGCCCCGGCCGTCTGTACGAGGCCAAAATGCGGAAAACAAAACTTTTACAAAACTTGTAACCGGCGCTACCGCGGACTTTTAGACCCGGATCGGGCCATTAACTTAATCCTAGCTAACTAGAGAAAGGGTGGAGAGATATACCGAGCGATCCGTGTCCTTCGGTCTTCTCGTCGTCTTCCCGATCTCCCCACGGAATCTCCGGTCTTCATCTCCTCGTCGGAAGGGAACCACATCGCCGGGTTCTTTTACGGGCTCCCACCTCTAGACCGAGACAACTCGGGCACGAAGTTAGCGAGTCGACGTGTCCAAGAATACTGTAGATGAAGTGTAGGATGGTTTGTCTCTCACGGGTATGAAGTTGCCATGTGGATATGAAGGTGGAGGAGAAATGAACTTTTTAGAGAGGGTAAGGAAATTTTTGCAAGCTAAGGAAAAATGAGCACCATATTTTTCCCACCACAAAAAAATGAACCCCCCCACCCCATAATGTGGCCGGCCCCATATCAAAGAAGAGGAGGGAGAGACGCAATCATCTAAGAGAGAGAAAAAATGATGATGATGATGAATCATTACCCCAAAGTCTCATCATTATCCAAAAGTCAAGCCATGTTGAACAAGGAATCAAATGACGGTTGAACCATCTTGAAGCTATCACAAAAAGTCTCCTCCATAATAAAATGTACAACTGCAAATAACCCCCCTTCACCAATTTTTCAGCCAAAGAAGGAACAAAAGAAAAATGGCCGAAACGGAATGCAAACTGGCAACTTCCAAAAACTGATCCTGTAATAAATTACAGGAAAACCCCGCGACTGTATATACATACTCGCATTTGTATTCCGACCGAATACAAATGCAATGAGACCAAATCTACACTGTATAATACTAGGATCCGGCTTAAACCAAAGCCGGCTAGTATTATCCGTACAGTCCGATCAAAACTTGAGAAACGGTCTGTGGGGGACTCTAAAGACTCGTCAATCCCTTGGCTGTGGATTTAACCACTAGCAAGTCAGAGGTATTAGCCATACGTAACGAGCTACCAGGTATTGACCAAAAGGGACATCGATGAGCGAACTCATCCTGACAACCTACTGAGCCTGTCAGTGACAATATCCGTACAGTCCGGTCCGTTCATCTATGAGCATCGCATGGCGGGCCTAGGGGGTTGGTAAAAGTCAGACCCCCAAAAGCGGTACAAGTCGTGTCGGAGTGTAGCCCAGAACACTCTGAGATACTACTGGATTAACTACCAGTAAATCTCCTGCCTTAGCCAAGGACTTCGTGTAATGGCTCTCCTAGACATAGCGCGACATCACCCCCAATACCGGGAGAGACGAACCACTGAAGATCCGCTCACTGCCTCCATGTGGCTCGGGACTGTACCCAACTAAAACAAGTTTGCACGTCTCTTTTGAGCGTGGTAGGGTAGTAATCAAAGTACAGTGGGAACTCACACGAGACAAATAACGATCTCAGGTCTATGAACTAACCTGTACACATGTCACCAGGGAACTGCTATCTGACGTCTGGTATAAGACCAACTAGCATGTTCCCGGCGAGTCCTGTCCGGTGTACTCATAACCCAATGAGCACCTGTATACATCTTAGGTGAACCAACTGACACCAGTGGCTTGTGAGTCCTGCCACCGCCCCTCTTCGGGGTCTCGACTGTATACACTAGTCTACTCTGGAGTATCTATGCCATGTCTCGAAAACTCCCACGACTAGGGACTTCTTAAGGATGTGCTTATAGACCCCAGCTCCCACGTATATGATCGCCCACATACTGCTGGCAGTCAAGCAAGAATCCTAGTGGCTCTATCAACGCGCAATAGTGACCAGTAAGGTCACCTAAAACAGTACACGATGATAAAGGTAAACCAGATAGCATACTATCATCTTGAGTAAGACTGTCCTACCGGTATAGGTCCTCTCTCAATCATTGCAATCACTTGCCTGTGATCCAATAATTGACTCTGAGGGCACTATCTCCAACAATCTCCCACTTGCACTCAAGGCTAATTATTGCGATGTCGCATACTCACAGTCCGTGTGATACCGAACACCCAACTCCTCTACTAATCAGTCTCACAAAACATATTTGCGAAACTAATGTGTTCGAGAAATAGCCTCAGTGAGTGGATCCGCTGAGATGTTTCTTTCTATGTCTCTCTTTATCTCAAGTTCGCGGAGAAAGCCATCTCCCGAAATGAGCAATACCTGTCTTAGAATATGTCTGGATATCTGATGGGACCTAGCTCATAAATGAACTCCAAATCCAAATTTCTTAGACTGTATCGTCAACTGAACTTAATCAGTATCCTGCGCCATGCCTCCCTCAGTATCTGCTTGGACCTCCTGTCCAAACTACTGCTTCTCGTCAGAAGGAAAACTATAACTCTGACAACCTCTCTGTCATCCAGGTCACCTTGGAAGCCTGGAATGATAAATGTCTCCCGAAAGAGGCTGTCATTATCATATCCCTAGAACATCCACTTATGTTCTAAAACTGCTTCCGAACGTTTCTCCAGGATAGGATTAATATCAACTTACTGCATCTCGTGAAAAAACAACATCTGGTGTGGTACTTGACATTTCATGATTGACTCAATTGCCTAAGCAAGTGATCTGCCAATCATGCGCATCCCTCTCCCCTTTAGTTTGTAAGATACATTTAGAGAGGGTGACTCCATCACCTGAAGGTACACTACCGTGCCAGGAGTCGTCCATTCTAAATACCATTAGAATGCTGTCTAAGTACCCTGATTGGGAAACTACCCAAATTTAGATCTAAAACCATAGATCTAGTAACCTAAATATCTGATGTAATATCCATATCCTATGTGGAGAAACCACTATGTGACAACCAAAATATGACCGATCGTAGTATAGGAATATCACTTCCTACTCTGTGTATGTCATCCAGATAACAGGACATCACACCCTACTACCTTCTTAATAGATCCATTCCCTATTCTGATGAAGTCAAACCTATGACTGTCACATCAGAAACAGATGATCTATCCCCGCTATATCTGCTTTAGTCTATAAATAGACATAAGCCACCTGTCCACTATGCTTCCGCTACTCCCACTGACCATGAAAACCCTCTGGCAGAGTTATATAAACGTACACTTCTAAAGCTAGTTTAGAACGACGCTATACTCATCCTCCTGCTGGGTCTCATAGTCTGGAACAACAGCAATTGAAAGTCTGGGCAAACAAGAACCTCCCTGCCACCGTCCTTGAGGCTATCGGAGTACCTCTCGGGTGCATGAGGTTACCCACCTTATCTGCGGAGTGGCCAATGAAATGTCAATCAGATCGAATCTTTAGGTTCTTATCAAATTTTCAGTAATCGTCTGTGGTTCTGGAATCACTTCCAGTTCTACCATACTCCAACTTCTGTTTTCTGAAAAAATCCATTTTACTTAAAACTGTGGCGAGTCAAAAACAATATCACTATTGTTCTTCCAGATGGTAGAAAGTCAACCCTCGTCATAGCCTGGGTTAACCCACAAACAACCATTACAGAAACGTGCCTTGAGTTATCCAGAGTCTGGTTTTATGCATAAGCCGGACAACTCTCTGTACCTTAACAATGTCAAGATATGAACTGTTCTATATCCAATACAGAAAAAGAGGCACTGATTTAATTGAACTAGCTTCAAATCATGCAGCTGTCTCCAGTGCATGTCTACTAATGATAAGAGGCCGATCAGCGTTACTCAACTTAGGAATGCTTCCAATTATGAGTAACCTGAAAGAGAAGCAAGTTCTCTTAAACATTACTATCAAATGAATACCATACACAAGTATTTACATCTTCGATCACCTTGAAGAATCCTGATACCTGCAACACCTGGTTCTCTACTTTATTCATATACCTATAACTTCTCAAAACTTGGACCCTGTGTTTCTACGAAACACCTGTCTAAAAACTAGAGAAGTCATAAGTAAATCGAATATAGTACGAGAACCATCCCCTCTGTTCTCATGGACGCTGGACAACATACAATACTCTGCATAAGTCCCTTGAGTCTAATAACTCATTCCCTGTGTGTCGTAGGTTGAAAACTGTACTTATGGTTAAGAAGAATTACACCCCTGTTTAATGCTCCTTACCTAACCATCCACTGATATAGGTAAATGACATGGACATAATTTCAAAAAATTATATCTCGCTGTATAAAAATAGACGTACAGATATATCAATTTGAAATTGGTGCATAACAGCGGATATTCAAAACCAAATATTTGCCTTCCGGCAAACAGCCCAGGCGATTTCCTCAAATATCACCAATTACAACGAATTCCGATATAATGAGGATGATCACCTAATTCCCAATAACTTTCTCCCACTCATCATCTGTAAAACCATACAGATGTGGGAATCATACCTGGTTAATACATACCCTGGAGCAAGTGTCTAATTAGGAAATCAGTTTTCTATTAACAATACACAATGAAACTGAAACATTGAAATGTTTCGTAGGGGTATCCGGGTATTCCTAGTAATGCCTCTTCCATTATCCAGATTCACAACTGTAACCGTATATTTCTTTGCCATCTCTCCAAATCCCTTCATATGTCTTTAGTCATTACCTTCTGTATACCCCTTTAGGCCAAGTGGTTTTCTTTCTTCCCTACCGTTTGGCACCAGCCTATCGTTTGGAAGAAGATTATCCAATAAGCATAATGGGTGTACTATCCTAATCCTAGGAGCACTCGCAATGCGAGAGAAGGTGAAGATAAAAGAAAACCGAATAAACCTTATTCCTATTTCTCCCGAACCAGAATCCATCCCCGAACTGGAACAAGTTCTTTCGAGTTCGTATATAACCATACGATGGAGTATCCAAATAAACTGTGGATCTTCGTAGTGATACGGAGTGTTCTGAAGAAATACAAAGGTGATTTAGGATTGGCGAAGAAATACTTGGTTTGGTCGTGAATAGCAGTCGTCGTTTACTTTGCCCTCTAACTAATCCCTTTATTTGACTTAACTTAATACCTTATGTACACCATCGTTATGCTAATTGGTTTTCTTCATTCCCCACTGTTTGGCACCAGCCTAAGGTTTGGAAGAAGACTATCCAATTTGCGTAATAGGTGTACTATCTCCTAAACCAAGGAGTACTCGCAACCTTAGAAAAGGTAAAAGGAAAAGACAACTGAATAGTCCTATTCGTTTTCTCCAGAACCGGAAACCATCCTCGAATAAATTCCTTCGAGTTCGTATATAACCATACGATGGTTTTGTCTAATGGAAGTGGACGTTCGTAGTAATACGGGGTATTCTGGAGAAAAGGGTAAAAGTAGGAGTGGCAATGAGGTTTGCAACTCTGACAATCCAAAAGCCAGTGTTTGAGAAGGTTCGGTCAATTTTGGTCACTGAGTCATGGTCAAGGGTCGGGTCATGGTCGCTGCCAAAGAGAGAGAGAAAATAAACACTTAGCATGCACTCTAACCTAGATCAGAATGGTTATCACTTTATCTAATCAGGAAACCTCCCACTGTAACGTCAAATTCTTCTCCAAACCTGAAAGAAGAATTAGTCAGGATCACCCGAGGAGTAAACCAACTCATCAGTGGGAATCGGGATCCAACTATCATCGCATGATAACGTGACGGAATCCGCTCACGTTATCACACTCCAGAAGGTATGCGCATATCTGGCAAGTTTCAGTTTCTTTAGAAACTCCCGATGTGATTTTTGCCCCATGCTCTTATGACCTTGACGAAGGTCAAAAATCATAAGTCACATGTCAAGTTCTACCCGTCATTGTCCAGGTTAATTTGAACCCACCTGTACAAGCCCATGACGAAGGTCAACAAGGCTATACGACTGTCCCAAACCAACGCATCTATCTATGCAACAGAAAGGTAACAAGCAGCTACCATTCACTATGCCTTGACAAAGGTCAACAAACATAGCATGAATACTACGTGCTACCCGTCTGAAATGATGGAGGACTACGAATGATTTTTGGCGAAAAACCTTTAACGTAATGAACTTGATATCGTTGAAGGAACTGGATAGCTTTTATAAAAATATAGTGACGAAAACCTTTGCTAAAGAGGTCACTCCCGGTGAAGGGATCTCGGCTCTTTCCCCATAGAATGAGGTGCAGGATATTCCAACTGAATACCACGATGCAAAGCAAAAGGCAATCGGCTATAATGAAGTTATTACCCTGACGCAAACTTCTGTCCAAGGGGTCACTCCCGGTGAAGGGATCTCGGCCCTTGCCTCGTCGACTGAGGTGCTGGATATTCATAACCGAATACCACTGTACAAAACAAAAGAGAACGTCCTTGCAATAACAGCTTTTTGAAAAATGTTCCAACAACGTCAGAATAGGTTTGTTTAGCTTGCATTGATCTGAATCAATGCAGTCCCATCAATTGATCACACCAATAAAGAACGAAAATAATGATGTACGTATATGCTATCTGCATTCGCCACTGGGTCCCGTCATTACCCGTTAGGTTACTTAACTAACGACAGAGCGGGGACTGGACTAGCGCGGATGCAAAACATATACAACATCTACTAGTATATATATCAATATATAATATTCGCTCAAGACGTGATAAAATGCAAAATCACAGAAATGTAATAAGCATCACAGATCAGTACAGATATCTAGGATCCCCGGGTTTCATAGAGCCGCTACTGAAACCCGACGTTCCCCTGGTCGTGTGGATATCCTGTGCAATGAAATCCTAGACCCCTACGGGCGCGGAAAGTTACCCGCCAAAACCTGAAGCGAGGCAGCCCTCTTTAGCAACGTGAATGGACCACCCAGCACTTCACGGAATCCGGTAACTTAGGCACCCCTCCTTGGGTCAACCTATACCCCCTACGAGTGCGGCGAATAGCCCACCAATTCTAGAGTGAAGCCCCCTCCGTCTCAAAGCCATGAGATGCGGGCCCGTTGCCCTCTAGAACCCGGCTATCCGCGCACCCCACCGCGGGGTAATCCTAGTACATAAAGTAAAATATACATACAACGGGTACATCGACCTCAGCCCGGTCGTGCCCCAAAAGAATAATATACAAACAGGCTGTGACGGCAGTCCACATGTCAGACGCTCGCCCCGCAATATCAAATGTACATAATAAACCAAACTGTACTACCATTGCATCCAGGCTATCCACCACGACAAATCCGCAACATCACAGCACAACACAGAACATCAACGTGAATGTCACGTTCGCAAATCCGTCTAAAAGGGCTATAGCAGTTAGACAGGATTTACCGATCAAGTGACATTCACGGTCGCAGATATAATGTAAATACTGTGAACTAACATGTTTAAAATTTTCAATCGACTAAATTTTCCGAAGTGGGCCCCAAGCACAACTGTAGCACTTAAAAACATCTGGGCCCAAAAAGAATATACCAGAAACCCTATTTCCATGTCAGAGAGCCACTGTAAAAATTTGATGCAGTGAAGCCAAAATTAGGCGGCGGATCCACGGCCAAAACATAGTTTTGGCCGCTGATCCTCCGCTCTACAGTAACTTCAGCCTACCAAATTTTCACAGAATGCATAAAAAACCCTGCACGTATTTTTACAACGTACCAAATAATCTTTTGACCACTGCAAAAATTCGACAGAAACTGATGCTAGAAAATACGGTTTTTGGAAAATCCGATCGATCGAACTTGTAAACATGTTAGAGCAAGCTAGACTAGGTTAATGGCATGGCTCTGATACCAGTGTAAGTGCACGGCAGCGCCCCGGCCGTCTGTACGAGGCAAAAATGCAGAAAACAAAACTTTTACAAAACTTGTAACCGACGCTACCGCGGACTTTTAGACCCGGATCGGGCCATTAACTTAATCCTAGCTAACTAGAGAAAGGGTAGAAATATATACCGAGCGATCCGTGTCCTTCGGTCTTCTCGTCGTCATCCCGATCTCCCCACGGAATCTCCGGTCTTCATCTCCTCGTCGGAAGGGCACCACATCGCCAGGTTCTATTACGGGCTCCCACCTCTGGACCGAGGCAACTCCGGCACGAAGTTGGCGAGTCGACGTATCCAAGAATATTGTAGATGAAGTGTAGGATGGTTTGTCTCTCGCGGGTATGAAGTTGCCATGTGGATATGAAGGTGGAGGAGAAATGAACTTTTTCGAGAGGGTAAGGAAATTTTTGCAAGCTAAGGAAAAATGAGCACCATATTTTTCCCACCACAAAAAAATGAACCCCCCCACCCTATAATGTGGCCGACCCCATATCAAAGAAGAGAAGGGAGAGAGGCAATCATCCAAGAGAGAGAAAAAATGATGATGATGAATCATTACCCCAAAGTCTCATCATAATCCAAAAGTCAAGCCATGATGAACAAAGAATAAAATGATGGTGGAACCATCATGAATCTATCACAAAAAGTCTCCTCCATAATAAAATGCACAACTGCAAATAACCCCCCTCCACCAATTTTTCAGCCAAAGAAGGAACAAAAGAAAAATGGCCAAAACGGAATGCAAACTGGCAACTTCCAAAAACTGATCCCGTAATAAATTACAGGAAAACCCCGCGATTGTATATACATACCCGCATTTGTATTCCGACCGAATACAAATGCAATGTGATAAAATCTACACTGTACAATACTAGGATCCGGCTTAAACCAAAGTCCGCTAGTATTATCCGTCCGATCATGATCCGTGCAATACCGCACGTGTATGATCAAACCCTGCCATATCTCCATACGGCCTCTACAGCGTTTCGCCCGAAACTTGAGAAATGGTCTGTGGGGGACTCTAAAGACTCGTCAATCTCTTGGCTGCGGATTTAACCACTAGCACGTCAGAGGTATTAGCCATACGTAACGGGCTACCATGTATTGACCAAAAGGGACGTCGATGAGCGAACTCATCCTGACACCCTACTGAGCCTGTCAGTGACAATATCCGTACAGTCCGGTCCGTTCATCTATGAGCATCACATGGTGGGTCTAGGCGGTTGGTAAGAGTCAGACCCCCAAAAGCGGTACAAGTCGTGTCGGAGTGTAGCCCAGAACACCCAGAGATACTACTGGAATACCTACCAGTAAATCTCCTGCCTTGGCCAAGGACTTCGTGTAACGGTTCTCCTAGACACAGCGCGACCTCACCCCCAATACCGGGAGAGACGAACCCTGAAGATCCGCTCACTACCTCCATGTGGCTCGGGACTGTATCCAACTAAAACCTGTTTGCACGTCTCCTTTGAGCATGGTAGGGTAGTAATCAAAGTACAGTGGGAACTCACACGAGAAAAATGACGATCTCAGGTCGATAAACTAACCTGTACACATGTCACCAGGGAACTGCTATCTGACGTCTGGTATAAGACCAACTAGCATGTTCCCGGCGAGTGCTGTCCGGTGTACTCATAACCCAATGAGCATCTGTATACATCTTAGGTGAACCAACTGACACCAGTGGCTTGTGAGACCGGCCACTCGTCGGGGTCTCGACTGTATACACTAGTCTACTCTGGAGTATCGATGCCCTGTCTCGAAAACTCCCACGACTAAGGACTTTTTAAGGATGTGCTTATAGACCCCAGCTCCCACGTATATGATCGCCCTCATACTGCTGGCAGTCAAGCAAGAATCCTAGGGGCTCTATCAACGCGCAATAGTGACCTGTAAGGTCACCTAAAACAGTGCACGATGATAAAGGTAAACCAGATAGCATACTATCATCTTAAGTAAGACTGTCCTACCGGTATAGGTCCTCTCTCAATCATTGCAATCACATGCCTGTGATCCAATAATTGACTCTGAGGGCACTATCTCCAACTGTCCCTGGCCAGGGCTGGTTTAGAGATTTACTGGTAAGTGTTACCAGTAGTTTCTCGACCCGTTATGAGACTCATATCGGCATGACTTATCGGTTATTGGGGTCTGACGTTTACCACCCCTAGACATGATATGCGACATATCAGATGAGGAGACCGGACTGTACGGTAGTGTCACTGTCAGGCTTTTTGCAGGAGTTAGAGCGGGCTTGCTTGCTGATCTTCTGATCGCTCAATACCCGGGTAGCCGTTACGTCCAGCTAGTACCGCTGACGGCTTGTGGGTGCTTGATATGATCATCACCTACTGCCGGCGTATTGACGAGTCTTTAGAGTCCTACACAGAGGTTTTACTGGCTCAGGCAAAACGAAATAGGAGCGCATATGTGATATGTGCGGGACCGAGAATAATGCGTGTATGTGACATCGTATTCTATTCTCGCGACTATTGTATTGGCTGGTTATATGTGATATAGCCGGGTTATCGAATCAAGTGTTGATTCGATAAGTTGGTACATTTTGTGTTAGTCGGTTATATGTGATATAACTGGATTATTAAGTCAAGTGTTGATTTAATAATTTATTGTATAATTGTATATTTGATATACTAATTTACATTAACTAACATTGGTTCACTTAAGCATTTGTTTTTCTCACTTGTGCACAACTTAATATATATGTGATACCATACTAATTATAGTTTTAGGTTTTTAATATTTAAAGTAATTCTAAAATTAGTGGATGATGAGCTCACATGCATGAAACTTCATGAAGCTTAGGGTTGCATTGACTTAGTCTACTAACTTTGGATTACTTAAGATATTAATTAACCTAACCATTATAATGTTGCAATGGTTATGTCTCTACATGAGTTAGTATATGATACCCACTCACCCATGGTTAGCTCACTCTCTCTTTAGATTAGTTTTCATTCTCATTTTGAGCTCATCTTCTTCCTCCTTCAACTTCTTGCTAGGGTTTGATAAAGAGAGAGAAACATTGTGAAAAAAGAAATTCTAAAGTGTACCCATTTCCTATTTCATCATCCTCTACTAGGCTAACACTTTAGTTTAGGGTGTTTGCTTCACTAATTCTTTAGTTAGTGAAGTAGAAGCTTGAGTTCGTATTCCCTCGACGTAGATCATCTTCGGCCTCGAATACTTCAAGCAATACCGTTGCGATCTTCTCATGGAGCCGTCCGAGAGTCCGGGAGCACCATGATCGCAGCGAAGGGACTACAACAAGGAGCTTTAGAAGTGAAGGACAGATCTACAAAGGTTGTATTTCGTATTCACTTAGTGTTAATGTGTTTAACATGCTAGTTTTCGCCTAATAGTCTAGCAAAGATCTTGTTTAAGGTTGTTCGGCACGGCTAAAATTTTAACCAGGCATGGTTGATACCTTGTAGAACCTTCTTAGTGTGCCTAGTAACCCTACATCATACACCTGATTCGAGGAGGAGGAGGAACCGTCTGTGTGTGCATGGTGGACCCGGTGCGGTACCCCGGGGCAAGATGGTCGCAGATGATGGAGTTGAGCCCGACAGGGGAGCACTACCGACCGGTTATTTGTGACGCGGCGGATATCTGGAGGATACCGACGTAGTCTTGAGTTATGATATATGGGCCAGTCAAGATTGCCGGAGCCTGAAATTTGATATATGGGCCCGTCCGGATTGCCGGAGCCCGGGATAATTGAGATATTCATATTTGGTGTCGACGTTTGTCACAGATTTATATTGATTTCATTGATGAAACTACAACTAAATTACAGATGTTTTAGTAAGATAAGAATACAGATTTCCCTTGTTAATTATATTCAATTCTCGTGTTGTTTATTGCATTCATGTTGCATACATACTAGTGCATCGCATCATATAAGTATATGTAGGCTGTGCTGAAATTGTGTACATTCTTATGATAACCTTTTTAAATGTTACTTATTATTCACGAGTTCGCAACTCACCCCCATCGTGCCACAGTGTTTTACAGGTCCGACCCATCAGCACAGTAGCGGCGGGCGCACCTCCTCTTTTGCTCCTTTTGCTTTGACTCGCAGCATTGTCCGTAGTGGGTTGCGGGGTTATTTTGTTTCCACCTTGTACCAGTACTATATCTAGTGTACTCTATCTACCGTATCTACCATTTGTATTATTTTATTAGTGACTTAGAGATGAGACAATGATACTTGTACTTTTATGTTGTTTCTCTGGGTCGAGCTCACTTGAGCCGACATGATGCTTTTTTTATTTTGCGCCTTTATATGCTTATTGTGCACGATAATGATCTATATTGCGTGTGATTTTGAGTCCGCCTTGGACGAAGAGCTAGCTCCCGCTTGGGGATGCTTTATTTCATGTTGTACATATATTCTAGTTTTGTACCCGTTTGGGCCGGTATTTACAAAGGAGACTCTGTCGAAATTTAAGGAAAATGTGATGTTGCTTTTAAAGATTTGATGCGACTTATTTGGTTTTCCTTCACTCTACTACTTTATTTGGTTTTGATTTCTGGGTTTTGGCTTACTTAGATTACATACGTCTCGAGACGTTTCGTAATTTAAGTGACAGTCGCGCTCCGTACTTTTCGGGTCGTGACACCGGCCTATGTTGAAAAGACAAAATCCAGAAAAACTCGAGGCAAGGACAGTTCTGTAAGTTTGTTGAATATCCCAAACATTTGCGAGGGAATATCTTCTACCAAACTGAGGAGCAAAAGGTATTTTGTTCTCAGCACGCCACCTTTTTAGAAAAAAGAATTTCTTAAGAAGAAATTTGTGGTTATGAGGTAGAACTGGAAGAAGTTCCAACTAGACAAACTAACAGCTAATGATTTGGTAAAACCAAAGGATTTAATAGTCTCCAACGAACCTCAGCCTCTCCGCGAATCTGGTATGGTTCCTCATCCACCTAAGAGATACTACGGTTTCCTCGGTGACGGTAGGAGCGAAGATCGCATCATGGTAGATGATGGACTAACTAGGTTCAGGCAGGCCATCACAAGTGGAGACTTTGTGAAATGGCTGGATGCTATGCAATCAAAGATGGAATCCATGTACACTAAAAAAGTATGACTTTGATTGTTGCGCCTAAAGGGTTAAAACCCATCAGGAGCAAATGTATCTTGAGAAGATTCTTGGTGTAGATGGAAAAGTTGAGACTTTCAAAGCTATGCTTAAGTCCATCAGGATTAAAGAAAGCATCGCGGAGTTGGAACATCTGTTTTGATATGGCAGTCAAAGAGTTTGACTTCATCAATATGGTAGATAATCCTTGAATATACAAGAAGGTTGTAGAAAGTAAGGTTGTCTTCCACTTATTGTACGTAGAAGACATACTCTTGATAGGAAATGGTTTCCTATGCTACACTAGGTCAAGCTTCTCTTATCACGAGGATTCTCTAAGGAAGATCTAGATGATACCTACTACATCTTGAGGATTATGATCTATGGTGATAGATCTAAGTGGATGTTGGGAGTGTCCCCAATCCAGGTACATTAACACTATACTAAAGGGGTTTAGTATGGAAGATTCTCAGCATGGTGGTTCGCCCACTTATTCAGGAATCACACTCTCCAAAAAGATGTCTTCGAAGACTGATTTGTAAAGAGCTCGCGTACAAGGGATACCCTATGCTTCGGCAGCAGGCTCTATCATGCATACGATGTTATATACCAGATCAGATGTAGCTGACTCACTAGGAATAGTGATCAGGAATCAATTGGATCTTGGGAGAATCACTGGACAGCTGTCGAGGACATTCTTAAGTACTTGAGAAGAACTAAATGAATGTTCTTGGTTCGAGCTTCCATAGTGAAAAGGTCGACTGGTAGTCTGTCTCGGGCTTTGTCTTTACCCTCAGTGGAGAGACGGTATGTTGGAAGAGTTCCAAGCTAGATACCGTGACATACTAGACGAAAAAGGCTAGATACGTCGCTACCAACGATGCTACCAAAGTAGATGTCTGGATAATTCTTGTTCGTGAGATGAACATGGTTCCTACTATTGAGCGTCCAATAACTGTTATTGTGACAACAATGGAGTTGTGGCTTTGGCCTAGGAATGCCGGTCCCATCAGCGTTCGAGACATATTCTAAGGACAGTATCACCTGATCAGGGAGGTGGTTGATCTCCAAGGGATCGAGGTTAGGAGAGTAGATGCGAAGGATAACACAGCGAATCCACTCACAAAGGACTTACCCTAGAGAGACATCTATAGGACGTTAAGTATGAGATACTACAATAAATGGCCTTAGTGCAAGTGGGAGATTGTTAGTTATATGTATGCCCTAGAGGCCATTACTGTACATACGATGTATATTGTAGTGGATTCTTTGACATATATATGGAGGACTTTCTTGCTCGACTTGATAGTATACTATCTGGTTGCACTTTATCTTAACATGTACACTTATTGTCTCTCTATTATATGTTGATAAAGCCTTTAGGATGAGTACTTGACTAACAGGATTATGATGCAGATCATACTAGTGGGGACATGGGTAGTCGGTAAATACATCCTTCAAATGTTCCTAGTCGTGGGAGTATCGAGACGGGGCATTGATACTCCAGAGTGGACTAGCGTATACGCTTCTCGACACATATGATGGGCGATGGATGATCCCATATCCATTGGTGTTTGTCATCAGAGATGGTATATGGGTGCTCAGTGGAGACTAGGTACACTGAACGAACTCGCCGAGAACTCCTAGATGGTATTATACCTATCTTCAGATAGCAGTTCTCTGGTGACACTGGTACAGGTTAGTCTGTCGACCCGAAATCATCATAGAGTCTTGTGTGATTCCCACTGTGCTTTGATTTCCACCTTACCACATTCAAGAGATCATGCAAAACAGTTGTTTTTGGGTACAGTCCCGAGTCACATGGAGGCAATGAGCGATAGGAGGGGATTTCGTCTCTCCCGGTATTGGGAGTTGATGTTGCGCTATGCTTGATTGGCCATTACAGGAAATCCCTGGCCAGGATTGCTGAGATCTATTGTTAAGTGTTATCAGTAGTTTCTCCAACCGTTATGGAGCTTGCATCGGCATGACTTATCAGGCTATTGGGGTCTGAAGTTATACCACCCCGAGGCTGTGATATACGACATATCTGACGACGAGATCGGACTGTACGATAGTGTTACTTTATTGGATTTGCAGGAGTATAAGAAGGCATGCTTGTTGATCTTCTGATCGCTCAATACTCGGGTGGCCTTTACGTTTAGCAGACCGCTTGCGGCTTATGGGTGACTGATATGATCACCACCTACTACCGGCGTATTGACAAGTCTTTAGAGTCCTACACATAGGTTTCCTGGCTCAAGCGAAACAAAGTAGGGGCACATATGTGATATGTGCGGGACAGAGATTAATGTGCATATGTGATACCACATTCTATTTTCGCGATATGTGATATCGGTCGGTTATATGTGATATAGCCGGGTTATCGGATCAAGTGTTGATTCGATAAGTTGTTACATTTGATATTAGCCGGTTGTATGTGATATAGCCGGATTATTAAATCAAGTGTTAATTTAATAATTTAATGTATATTTATATATTTGATATATTGAATTACATTAACTAATATTAACTCACTTAAACATTTCTTTTTCTCACTTGTGTGCATATAGTATATATGTGATATATATTAATGTACATTTTTTTTTGTCATGCTTGATGTCACATGCTTCATAGTTGTATGAGACTCACACCATGCTTATGATAATCTAGGGTTTTTATTTATTTATGAAATTCAAAATTAGTTGGAATTTTGTCATGGTTAGAAGCTTGTTAAGCCTATTGACTTAGTCCACTAGTTTTGTTTTGCTTAAGATATTTATTAACCTAACCATTATCCTTAGCCATAGTTTAGTCTCTACATGAGTTAGTATATGATACAAACTCACCCATGGTTGCTATTCTCACCTCATGAGTTTCATTCTCATATCCACTTCATCTTCTTCCTCATGAGAAAGCTTTCTAGCTTTTCAAAAGGTGAAGAAATATTGTGAGAAAAATAAATCTAAAGTGAGAAAAACTCCTACTTCATCATCCTATAATATACTAGCCATTTAGTTTTGGGTGTTTGCTTCACTAAACCCTAATTTAGTGAAAAGGTAGCTTGAGTTCGTGTCTCCTCGACGTAGATCATTTTCGGCCTCGATGACTTCAAGCAATCATGTTCCGTTCATCTTGTGAAGCCTTTCTAGAGTCCAGGAGTTCACCACTTGGAGCGAAGGGACTACTACACTGAGCTATTGAAGTGAAGGACCGGTCTACAAAAGTTGTATTCCTTGTTCCCTTTGGATGTAAAGTTGTTTACATTGTTGTTTCGTCTAAATCTCTAGTTAAGATTCTAGGGTTAGGGTTGTTTGGCATGACATTTTTTTTAAAATGGCATGGACGATGCCTCCCGAATCCTTGCTGTCGTGCTGAACATCCCTACAATCTAGATATTTTTGTGATGGATACTTTTCTCATCATTATCTAGGCATGATTGCTTTATTAGGAGGGAGATTATCCATTCTTCACTTGAGTTTTTTCCATGGTTACTCTCTACAACTCTCTTATCTCCTCCAAGTTTTTCTTCTTCTACCTCAAGCCCTTATAGTCTCAAGTGTTGAGAAACCTAGGGCTTAAGACAAAACACTCCATCATCACTCTCTACATCACCTAGGTTACTTAGATTAGCAAAACAGGTAACCTAGTTACCTTAGTTTAAAGGTAGGAGCCCAAAGTAGACACTCTCGGGTGGATCATCTTCGACACAAGGAGTCGACGATCAAGCTCGATCATGGAGGCTACTAGGAGCATGCTAAAGGAGAGGAGTGAAGTCCCGAAGGACTTGAGTATCATGGTATAACTCTTTTCATATTAAATAGCTTCCTTTTTTGCTAGTTGGGTTTATGGTAGATCCGTTTTAGTGTTATTATAGTGCCATGTTTTCGTTCGTAGAAAACGTTTTGTTCCGCATTTGGCCACGGAAGTTGGCCGGGGTGCTAGCATAACCATTCACTGCCCAGTTATCTTTCGATAAGAAGGCCGATGAGAAAACTCATACGAACTCCTATTGAGCTTATCTGTGACAATCTCCATACAGTCCGGTCTATTCCTCTAATAGTATCACATATCGGGCCTGGGGGGGCGGTAATCGTCACACCCCTAATAGCGCAATAAGTCATGCCAGAGTGTAGCCCAAAACACCTTGAGAAACTACCGGAGTACCTACCAGTAAATCTCGCTTGCCCTGGCCAGGGACTTTATGTAATGGCTTTCCAAACATAGTGCGATATCAACCACCATACCGGGAGAGTTGAATTCTATCTAACAACCACTGCCTCCCAGTGCTTCGGTACTTGATTGATTCGAAAGAGTTTGTAGTAGTTAACCGCAATCAATAACGGTGTCGCGTGTAGCTAGACCGAGATGAGTACGGGTCGTCCTCAGGGAAACGTTGAATCTTTTACTCTTACTTTAGATGTGTTGAGAGAGAGAGAGGAGGAATAAAGAATTTTGTGAAAAGTTTCCAGATCTACTTTAAGCAAGAATGCAAAAATATAGATCTAGTTTATTTTAGAGATGAGGATAATATAATAAGAGGGCTTGTAGGGTTCGTTAGGATTTAGTAGTTATGGACGATTAATTAAAAGTTACCCTTTTTATCCTTTAATAGATTTATAACTAGAACGACGGTGATGCGTGTAGATTAGGGTTTCTGGAGGGAAAAGGAATCCCACTCTTAACCCTTATCTCGACACGGAACTCCGTTCATATCTAGCCTTTACCAAAACAATCATTAATCTAATCTCTAATCGCGGTCGGAACTAGCTAAGAATTGTTAGCGCGCCCGATTAGGATGTTAATGATTCTTTTGATAAAGTTCATAAACTTAATAGGACTTAAAAAGGGTTTAGGGATGTTCATCGTCCATTAGCCTACCCTAATCCTACGAGCCCTAACAAGCGGGGAATTACTCGCGCATGTTGGGAGAAGAAGAGATAGAAATCTTGAAGAAAATAAAATGCAATAAACTACCTTTATTAATCAACAAGATCAAGTACACTTTGATTCCTTAGAAAATGATTACAAAAACCTAGTTTGCTTCTCGATCTCTTCTAAGGAGGTAGATGAACCGTTGATGATCAGCCTGGATGCGTGAGCCATCTAGGACTTCGTGATCTCGTCGGCTTGATAACTTTTCTAAGAGGCTCTCGGTCCCCTTTTATAGTCCAAAGCCACAATCTTTTGCTTCAAAAGTTGGTAAAATATAGCATATATTTAAGCCACAAAATCTTAGCAAATGATCTTTCTAGATTGCCGCGGATTCGCGGCCAAAAGAGGGGTATGGCCGCGGATCCGCGGCCATTTGATCACAACTCTTCATCAAATTTTGGGGTTTCTGTCTTTGTGACATTTGGCAATCCTAGGCACCTTCAGATTTCAGAAATCTTCTCTCGGTTGCTTCCAGACTTGGTCTCCAAGTTTTGCTTCTTAATTAGGCAAGTTTTCTTCAACAACTTGATTTGTTTGATAAATTCTGCATAACAACTTGGAAAATTCTGCACAATAATCTCAAATAATATTTAGTAGACTTAGTTCTACTAGGATTTGGTCAATGAATTTATTTGCAAACATTTTTCTACCAAATACTAATTAAAATATATTAACACATGGAAAATAGTGTTTTTACACATAAACCCTCATATGTATAATATATTATAATAAAGTCCTTTTTTAATATGAAAATGGTAGGAAAAATGTAATACAAATGTGCAGTTTTATCAACTGAACAAATACCTCCAAACTTATCTTTGATCGTCCCGAGCAAACTAGTTTATTCAAGAGAAAAAGAAAAAAGAAAGGAGAAAACTAAGCACACTTTCGTAGGCAGTCACGATTGCACTGAGCACGTGCAACAAGCCGTTAAACCTCTAGGTGTCCCTAGTAGGAGGAGTGTTGTCTCCTGAGGGTTTTCAGCGGATTACACCCACAAAATCCTATAACAAAAGAAAGATGGTGAAATTTACATATAAAGATAAGAACCATAAAAGAAAGACTTTGAAAATAAGAGTTTCCAACTATACTAGCTTTTCAGTTGTCATGAGCCCTATCTTAATAGTCATGAAAAAATGTTAGAAATCACATCATCCCTCAATAAAACATCGTCTTTATTCTTCATTCCTATCTTTCTTCCAAACATTGATCATATACCCCTACGTGTATGTATGGAACATCCCAACACTCGGAGAATTCAATTCAAGCTATCATACTCTTGTCCATCTACCTTAGTACTTTCTAATTTGATGAATATTAAGATTTGCTCACACATTTTCATGCGACCGTTAATACTTCTTGAGGTACTAACAGACCGATTACTTATGTGCTTGCTGATTAGGTGATAATATTTTCCTCGTCTTGCACCACCTAAGGCTTAGCAGTGACTCCCAGACCAGTTGGCCTTAGGGCACTAGGTGAAGAGGCACCCTCGCTATATTATTTTATTGCTGCCTTGGCGATAACAAAACCAGTGTTCATTTTTTTTCTTTTCACCATTTTTATATTTTCTGCATTTTTTTTTCATTTCCTTCATACTTTGGCTTTTAGACAAGAGCATTTCAAGGTATCCTCTACTATCCCGAGTTTCAAGACGTGTGTAAGTGCATATAGTAGGGTATCAACATTCAAATGTTCGGCTTTCAGAATAGAAACTATTTTTCAGACTTATTTTTATCCTCAGATTAGTGACTTCCTTCATCTTACTAACCTTTGGGACAACAGCTCATAACTACTTATTACTAGTTCGTGTAAGAAAACTTCTAATTTTCTTGGTTTCCTTAAATTATTCCTATCTTTTGGATGTAATTTTTCACTTTCTACTCTTTTGTTATAATTTTTTTTTTAAATTTTTGAAAATGTTGTGCTTATGCAAAATATGATGCAAATTGATGTGTAAATAAGCAAAAACCTCCCATAAACCTGTTTACAGCAGTGTCCTCACTGATGTCATCAGTTAAGCTCAAAAACCTGTAAACTTGGGAGGAAATTATTAATGGGGGCAAGAATATATGAAAGTGAAAATCCTCCCCCAAACTTATTTTTGGCTCACAAATTTGAGGACAAAAGTTATGATCAAGAGCCAAAAATATACCCCCCCTCAAACATGAGTTAGACAATACGAAGTATTTTAAGAGGGGGTGAGTCATTTGGTCAAAGTAAGACTTTACAAAGACCAAAAGGCAACACCAACCATTCAAAGATTTTATCAGTATATCGTATAGGTTGGTGGAAGAATGTGTTGTTTCGAGTCAAAAAAAAGTGGGCAAGGGATAAGAGGTGGTCAGGAAAGGGTTTGAATTTAGAGAAAAGAAAGAATGAGGAGGAATGCGAATGATTAGGAAGAAGGAATGGTGACGGTTCAACCTCTATAGGTGGAGATTGATCAATCACAAAATCCGTATTGTTTAAAAATTAAAGTTCGTCAGCAAAAAGTTCTTCACAATTTTTATCAATAGTATGATTGAACATTTTGCTGTCAAAGAGTTTTATGCCAGAATTTATTCTACTTGATTCATAAAAAATCACTGAGGTAGAGGTCTCGAAAAACTCATCTACCTCTCTTTCAAAAATATCCAAATCAAGTTGAATTTCTGGTATTATTGAACTTGAATTAACGGATTGTGATTTATCAAAACTCACTTAAACTATAGGAACAGAAGAAGAACCGGAGAAAGTAGAAGGTGAAATGGGTAAACAAATTGGTGTGTCGAGTGTTGCTGAACCAGATATGGAAGATGGAGGCTGTATTTCGATCTGATCTTCGGGTATACCTTTATCATCAATTTCAAGACATATTTGGGATTCGGGAAGAATTAAAGGCTCAAGATGATGACCACAGGGAAGTGAAAAGAATTGATGAATTGGTGGGATAAGATCATCCAAAATTTCGGGTTCATGAATCAAAATATCCCCAACGTCAATCACCTCATTCAAGTGAAGGGTAAAATTCTCAAACTCCTCATCAAAAGTATGATTTTCAATCAGTTTTGGTTCAAGAGTGGAGGTGTAGAGATCACAAGGGTTGGGTATGGTTTCACTTGAAAGGGGCCCTTCACAGTTGGGTAAATCAAACACTACAAAGTCACACAACTTATCAGACATTGTACTTGATGAATCTATGAAACTGGAGTTGTGGAGTTTAGTTTGGAATGGGGAGGTTTGATTAGGAAGGGTGTACAGTTCTGTCTTACTACGCAAATCCTTCATAATTTTATTCGTCAGTTCTATAAATTTTTCTAATGTCTGCTCCAGACTAGTCTTGGGTTGATAAGGGGTTTCAGTATAAGATTGAAATTCCTGTGGATAATTAAAACTCCCAAATGACTGATTAGAAGAACTGTCTAGAGTAGGTGGAAAAGTCGGATTGGATTGATAGGAACAGAATGGTTGCTGAACTTGGGTAGGAGTAGGATCAATATTATGATAAGAAGAATATTGATATGGGTTGGTTGGTTGGCTATATACAAACCGCATATCAAACTCTTCTCCGGACAGTGGTGGTGATGGTTGATATTGGTCCGGGTTGAAACTTTGGCCTCTAGACCTAGCTATGTGCTCAGCAATGGACATTCGTCTAGGGGCTTCCTCACCTTGGGTATGAACTGAAACAGGTGTAGGATTAGGATACGGATGATAAGACCTAGACTGAGGTGGCCAACTGTTTCTTCCTGCTTGTTCTATATGATCTCTTAAGGACATGGAAGAGCCGGACGGTATACCAAAGGGATTTCGAAAACAAGAGATATCTGGTTGTGGACAGCAAAGCTCGGCGAGTGTTCTTCTATTTAGGTCACCCATTATAAGAAGAGAAGAAGGGGGAAGGGGTAAAAAGGAGAGAAAGTAATTGGTTTGTTTTAAAAAAAGACGGATTTAGACAAATCACAAAAATGCACAACCCTAGAACTATGGTTATCTAGGTCCAGTCTCTAGACCGCTCCTAGACTTCCAAAGGACAAGCCGCAGGATAAATCCTCTACCGCCTCCGTACTACCCTTGTAGCCAGGTAAGTGCCAGGTAAGTGGGAAGGAACCACGTCGTGGGCCTAATTAAAAACCACTAGCCTTCGACACACTTGCCTAGGCACTACAAAAATAATGCGGATAAACGATAGATTACCCACGACCTTCCTCTGTCCTTATTGAGCGTGACAGTCCTTAGAGTCCGGTCTAGATATTTTTTAAATTAATGAAGGGTTGATCTATATGCTTGGTTTGTGATTTGTGGGGCTTAGGAAGGGTGATGAAATCCCCACCTAATCTTGATTTGGTCCTTGCCCCTTAAAGATTCGTATTAAAATATGCAAAAACAAACTGAAAAACAAAACTTTGCAAAAAGATTTTTGAGCGGCGATATTTTGCAAAGAATCCTGCAGAAAATAGATTTTATTGGATTTTAGAGGAGAGAGAAGGGAGTTAGAATCTTACCAGAGAAGTGTGAACCCTAGATCTCCTGTTTCCTCAAGTCCGTGACTCCAGATTTCCTCGCAAAAATTCACACAATAATCGTTAAATATACAATTTGCAGTTTTGTTTTAATAATGATATGACTCGTCTAAGAATTCAACAAAAATAGTAAAAATAAAAAATTACGCACGTTTCCCCGGCAACGGCGCCATTTGATTGATTCGAAAGAGTTTGTAGTAGTTAACCGCAATCAATAACGGTGTCGCGTGTAGCTAGACCGAGATGAGTATGGGTCGTCCTCAGGGAAACGTTGAATCTTTTACTCTTACTTTAGATGTGTTGAGAGAGAGAGGAGGAATAAAGAATTTTGTGAAAAGTTTCTAGATCTACTTTAAGCAAGAATGCAAAAATATAGATCTAGATTATTTAAGAGATGTAGATAATACAATAAGAGGGCATGTAGGGTTCGTTAGGATTTAGTAGTTATGGACGATTAATTAAAAGTTACCCTTTTTATCGTTTAATAGATTTATAACTAGAACGACGGTGATGCGTGTAGATTAGGGTTTCTGGAGGGAAAAGGAATCCCACTCTTAACCCTTATCTCGACACGGAACTCCGTTCATATCTAGCCTTTACCAAAACAATCATTAATCTAATCTCTAATCGCGGTCGGAACTAGCAAAGAATTGTTAGCGCGCCCGATTAGGATGTTAATGATTCTTTTGATAAAGTTCATAAACTTTATAGGACTTAAAAAGGGTTTAGGGATGTTCATCGTCCATTAGCCTACCCTAATCCTACGAACCCTAATAAGCGGAGAATTACTCGCGCATGTTGGGAGAAGAAGAGATAGAAATCATGAAGATAATAAAATGCAATAAACTACCTTTATTAATCAACAAGATCAAGTACACTTTGATTCCTTAGAAAATGATTACAAAAACCTAGTTTGCTTCTCGATCTCTTCTAAGGAGGTAGATGAACCGTTGATGATCAGCCTAGATGCGTGAGCCATCTAGGACTTCGTGATCTCGTCGGCTTGATAACTTTTCCAAGAGGCTCTCGGTGCCCTTTTATAGTCCAAAGCCACAATCTTTTGCTTCAAAAGTTGGTAAAATATAGCATATATTTAAGCCACAAAATCTTAGCAAATGATCTTTCTAGAATGCCGCAGATCCGTGGCCAAAAGAGGGGTATGGCCGCGGATCCGCGTCCATTTGATCACAACTCTTCATCAAATTTTGGGGTTTCTGTCTTTGTGACATTTGGCAATCCTAGGCACCTTCAGATTTCAGAAATCTTCTCTCGGTTGCTTCCAGACTTGGTCTCCAAGTTTTGCTTCTTAATTAGGCAAGTTTTCTTCAACAACTTGATTTGTTTGATAAATTCTGCATAACAACTTGGAAAATTCTGCACAATAATCTCAAATAATATTTAGTAGACTTAGTTCTACTAGGATTTGGTCAATGAATTTATTTGCATACATTTTTCTACCAAATACTAATTAAAATATATTAACACATGGAAAATAGTGTTTTTACACATAAACCCTCATATGTATAATATATTATAATAAAGTCCTTTTTTAATATGAAAATGGTAGGAAAAATGTAATACAAATGTGCAGTTTTATCAACTGAACAGTACTGCACCTAACTACTACCTGTTTGCACGACACCTTTAAGCCGTGGTAGGGTAGTAATCTAAGAATAGTGGGAACACACTCGAGGCGAAGTAGTAGTGTCAAGTCGACGGACTAAGCTATACTTATGTCACCTGGGAACTGCTGCACAACGATAAGTATAATACCCATCAGCTGTTCCTTACGATTCCTGTCCGGTGTACTCATAACCCAATGAGCACCTGCATACTATCTCCAGTATGACGTACTAATGGCTGTGGGACAGATCATCTCCCTTGCCGTGATGAGAAGCGTATACACTAGTCTACTCTGGGGTATCGATGTCCCGTCTCGATAATCTTACGACTGGGGACCTGTATAAGGATGTGCTTATAGACTACCCAGACCCCACTAGTGTGACTGCCATCACAACGCTGGTAATCAAGCAAAGATCCTAAAGGCTCTACCAATATGTATAAGCGATATGCTAAAAAAAATACATGAACATATTGAGCTAGAAACAAACCAGGTAGCATACTACCATTTCGAGCGAGACTGTTACTATATCCGTGTATATCCCAAGCTTCCAATATGTAATATACAAACCAGTATGAAACAATAATGGCCTCTAGGGAATATATCACTAACAATTCCCCACTTGCACTAAGGCATGTATTGGCATATCGCAGACTTATCATCTGGAATAGCCTCTCGAACTATGTCTGAGGGATGGCTTTTGTGAGTGGATCTGCAGTATTGTTCTCCGTATCTACTATCCTCACCTCGATCTCCCTGATCAGGTGGTACCTATTAATTATATATATTCCCTAGAGGCCATTATTTTACATATGTTGTATATTATAGTGGATGCTTGGATATATATAGAGAGGACTTTCTTGCTCGACATGATAGTATGCAATCTGGTTTCACTTTGTCTTAACATGTTGACTTTTATTGTGTTACTGTCTTGCTCTCACATGTTAATAAAGCCCTTAGGATATGTACTTGACTACTAGGACTATGATGGAGATAATACTAGTGGGGCCAGGGTTGTCCATGAGTACATCCTATAATTGTTCCTAGTCGATGGTGTATCGAGACAGGGCATCGATACTCCAGAGTAGACTAGCGTTTACGCATCTTAACCCATATGATGGGCGATGGATGAACACACATCCATTGGTGTTTGACATCAAAGATGGTGTACGGGTGCTCAGTAGAGACTGGGTACACTGAACGAACTCGCCGAGAACTCCTAGATGGTATTATACCTATAGTCAGATCGCAGTTCTCTGGTGACACTGGTACAGGTTAGTCTGTAGACCCGAGATCGTCATAGAGCCTTGTGTGATTCCCACTGTGCTTTTATTTCCACCTTACCACGTTCAAGAGAACGTGCAAAACGGTAGCTTTTGGTTACAGTCCCGAATCACATGGAGGCAATGAGCGATATGAGGGGTTTCGTCTCTCCCGGTATTGGGGGTTGATGTTGCGCTGTGCTCGATTAGCTATAACTGGAAGTCCCTGGCCAGGGCTGATATGGAGATCTACCGGTAAGTGTTATCAGTAGTTTCTCGACCCGTTATGAGCCTCACATCGGAACGACTTATCGGTTACTGGGGTCTGACGTTTACCACCCATAGACTGGATATGCGACATATCAGACGAAGAGACCAGACTGTACGATAGTGTTACTGATTGGATTCGCAGGAGTATGTACAGGCTTGCTTGTTGATTTTCTGATCGCTCAATACCCGGGTGGCCGTTATGTTTAGTTGACCGCTCCCGGCTTATGGGTGTTTGATATGATCATCACCTACTGCCGGCGTATTGACGAGTGTTTAAAGTCTTACACAGAGGTTTCCTGGCTCAGGCGAAACGGAGTAGGAGCACATATGAGATATGTGAGGGACCGAGATTAATGCGCGTATGTGATACCGCATTCTATTCTCACGACTTATGACATTGGTCTGTTATATGTGATATAGCCGGGTTATCGGATCAAGTGTTGATTCGATAAGTTGTTGCATTTTATATTAGTCGGTTATATGTAATATAGCCGGATTATTAAATCAAGTATTGATTTAATAATTTAATGTAGAATTATATATTTGATATATTAAATTATATTAACTAATATTAGCTCACTTAAGCATTACTTTTTCTCACTTGATGATACATTGATATATATATATAATAAATTACATTCTATTTTCTTTTGTTCACAAATAATATATATGTGATATATATCATTGTGACATGCTAGGTTACACATGCAACATGTATGTATGAGACTCACACCATGCTAGGTTAATGTTATGGTTTTATATTTATTTATTAAGTAATTCAAAATTGGTGGATTTTATCATGGTTGATCTTTTGGTGGAAGCTAGTAGAACATTGACGAAGTCCACTTATTTTGTTTTACTTAAAGATATTTACAAACACAACCATTAACCACACCTCATGGTTTATTCTCTACATGAGTTAGCCATGACATATACTAACTCACCATAGTTGCATTTCTAACTTAAGCTCATAATTCATTCATCACTTGTTCATCTTCTTCTTTCTCACAAAAGCTTGCTAGATTTTTTTCATGTGATGAAATAAAGAGAGAAAAATTAAACTTAAGAGAGAAAAATTCCTACTTCATCATCCTCTTATATACTAGCCATATAGTTTAGTGTGTTGGCTTCACTAATTTTATATTAGTGAAGAGTTAGCTTGAGTTTGTGTTTCCTCAAACTAGATCATCTTGGATTTCGAAGACTATAAGCAAGCATGCATCATACACCGTGTGGAGCCTCTCAAGAGTCGGGGAGCTCGATGATCGCAGCGAAGGGACCACAACAAGGAGCTATATAAGTGAAGGAGAGGACTACAAAGGTTTTAATCCCTAATCACTTAGAAGTAATGTTGTTTACTTGATGTTTCCGTATGAATCTCTAGTTAAAGATCTTGTTTAGGGTTGATTAAGCATGGCAAAATTTTTATTTGGCATGGATGATGCCACCCGAAACATTGTTGTCGTGCTTAAGAACCCAACTGTGGTATCAGAGCCAAGCTAGAGCATTAGGCATTATCTAGACGAAGTTAGAAGTTCGATCGAACCCCGAAAGCACAATTTTGGACCCCACTTTGGAAATTTTTCCAAAAGTTGGAATTTTTCTTGTTAAAAACACTCTAAAAATCGTGCAGGTAATTCCATGGACCTACCTAAAGAAAGAGTCCCTAACTCGTCTAAGTGATCACGGAACCGCGGTCAAAACATAGTTTTGGCGGCGGTTCCGCGGCGCCACTTGAGAGGCTTGGGATGGACCTTCAGCTGCCGGTCCATGGGCACTGTAGTATGGTTCTGGGTACTTTTAATAGTGCTCAAGTGTTAAGCTTTCTGGGAAATTTGGGAATTCATTGATTCGATCGAATTGTTTAAACTTCGTCTAGCTTTTTGGAATGTGATACAATATGTGGAATTCATATTGCTAGGCAAGAAATCTGAAGTATGTGATATTTCGGATTTACGATGTCTAAGGTGATTGTAGATTCCAAATGTTGTAGTTTGGCATTTTATTTTCAGCGACCGTAAGTGTAATATGTGGTGTATAGCCGGTTTCGTTACTATAAGTCACCGACAATTGGAATATACATATTTACTTACGTTGATGACATGTGATGTTAAGTGTTGCTGTGATATGTTATATTGGATCGTCGTGATTTGAATAACCGGGGTTTTTATGTGAGATAAGGGTTTTTATTTTCATTCATGTAAAATTCATTGTATGTAATATTATTTTATTGGGGCACTTCCGGGTTGAGGATGATGTCACCATTGTATATTATTTACTTTTCCGCCTTAGGACAGACCGAAGGAGGAGAGCACAAGCAACCGGGTTCTAGGGTCCAGTGGGAGGCCATCTCGAAGAGTCGAGACCGGGTCTCCTAACTCAAGAATTGGTAGGGTTGCTTGCCGCTCTCGTAGGGGTCTACGGATGTGGGTTTTGCTATTGATCGCGACCGTGGAATCCGTGTTTTATACATGCTCAAAATAAAACACGGACCTCCTAGTATATCCAATATTTCATATGTTATCTTCTGCTGCTGATATTCCGTGATGTGATCACTTTATATGCGTGAGACGAATGCCTTATTATTATATATATGATATATAATAAACGTTGCGTATGTTATGCACCCTCGCTAGTCCCGCCCGGGTATGCCGTTAGTTAAGTAACCTAACGGTGCATAATGGGACACTGTGGTGACTGCGGATGGCATAAGCGTACATTGTATTTTCATTTCATCTATGATGCTTAGGAAGCATATATGATGGGACTTCATTAATGACATTAATGAAAGAAAAGAAACCTAAAATATGTTATAGAATTAAACTTTCAAAAAAGGGTAGCTCTAGTTTTTTGCTTTACATAGTGGTATTCCTTGTGGAATATCCAGCACCTTATTCGATAAGGAAAGAGACGAGATCCCTTCACCGGGAGTGACCTCTTTAGTGAAACTAGCAGATGATACAACTCACTCGGTTTTGTTTTTGACTGCTTCTATAGTTCTTGCTTTGCATAGCAGTATTTGTGAAATATCCCGCACCTTATTCTATAAGAAAAGAGCCGAGATCCCTTCACCGGGAGTGAACTCTTTAGCAAAACTAGTAAAAGCCTAAAAAACACTCCTTTTCAAAATCAATTGTTTCTACAACGAAATCAAGTTCATTACGCGAAAGGTTTTCTGAAAAACGTGACATAGCCCTCCGTCATTTTGGATAAGTCCTACTTAGTATTCGTGCTACGTTTGTTGACTATGTTAAGGCGTAGTGTGCGCTAGATAATTAGTGATTATCTGCTAAAGCATGAGATGCGATTGGATTAGGGTAGCCATACGACTTTGTTGACTATGTTAAGGGTTGTACGGGTGGGTTTAATTCAATCTGGAAATGACGGGTTGAACTTTGCT
Organism: Agapanthus africanus; assembly: GCA_030015575.1. NCBI lineage: Eukaryota > Viridiplantae > Streptophyta > Magnoliopsida > Asparagales > Amaryllidaceae > Agapanthus > Agapanthus africanus. The sequence continues at coordinate 125,388,260 of JASDDO010000031.1, forward strand.
AGCTCTTATGATTTGTTGACCATGTTAAGGTCATAAGTAGCTAGGGAAAAAAGATTATCGAGAATTTTAAGTGTTGAAATTTGCAATGAGATGGCATACCTTCCATGAGATAGTTGGATCCCGATACCCACTGCGAGTAAGAGTTACTCTTGGGAGAATTTTACACATCACAAATAGGCGATCAAGTAGGTGTCTGGAAAGGGGTTAACGGGGTTACGCTCCTGGGAAAACGAGGTTTATTTTAATTAGGTCCGTGCGAAAGCACGGGGAACCTCCCTCAAAGTACCAACACTGGCATGGCTAAGAGATTGGCGAACTTGTAAGGTGTAATTAATCCCGGCTAGTCTTACCTTTTAGGGTTTGAAGGAAGATTTGATATAAACAGTGGGAGCCATCCCAATTAGATAAGATAATAACCAATCTAATCTTGCAAGAGCATACGCTAAAGTGTTTTCTTCTCTCTCTCTCCAGGTAGCGACCATGTCAGGTCTTAATCAAGATAATAATATGGATGTATTGACCGAACCAGCTTGTTATACTGAGCAGGGGAACGTTGGTTCCGTTCTTTCTTATAATTGTTATAAGACTGAGCAGGGAATAGGGACATATCCAGATTCCCATGCCGCCCAAACGAAGAATAAGCATGTTGATGCATCTTCTTCGGGTGTGTTTGTTATCGAGAACTATTACTCAGTTCACTCTACGTCCTGGGTATTAGATACCAGATCGGGATCCCACATATGTAATATGTTACATGGGCTAAGGAAAGGAGGGGAATTGGGAGAGGGTGATCATTCCATAAGAGTAGGAAATGGTGCAAATGTTGCAGCCAAAGCAGTTGGCGAATATCACTTTGTATTACCAAATGGTAATACATTGATTCTGAACGAATGCTATTACATTCCGACCCTGATATGAAATCATATATTAGTTTCTTTATTGAGTAAAGAAGGATATAATTTTGTAGAACAGGATAATGCTATGAACATCTTCCTGAATAAAAAGTTGATTGGATCAGGCACGTTAAATAATGGCATATACGTTCTAAATCAACCTACAGTTCTTAATGTACAAAACGCACACAAGAGGAAGAGTTCAGAAATGAACGAATCCTTCTTGTGGCATTGTAGACTAGGTCATATCAATGTGACACGACTAGCTAAGTTACATAAGGATGGGTATTTGAATCCGTTCGAATTTTCATCCAATGACTCTTGCCAGTCATGTCTCAAAGACAAGATGACCAAAATTCCGTTTAGTGGACACGGAGAAAGAGTTACGGAACTCTTGGGATTGATACATAGTGATGTATGTGATCCTATGTCTACACAAGCCAGGAATGGTTCCTCGTACTTCATTACATTCACCGACGATCTCTCAAGATACGGACATGTGTTCCTGTTGAAACACAAGTCTGAATCTTTTGAGAAATTCAAAGAATATAAGCACGAAGTAGAAAACCAAACGGGCAAAAGTATTAAGATCTTTCGATCAGATCGAGGAGGAGAATTCTTGAGCAATGAGTTCTTAGATTATCTAAAAGAGAATGGGATTCTCTCTCAGCTTATTCCTCCCTATACACCACAGCACAATGGTGTATCGGAGCGGAGGAATCACACCCTATTAGATATGGTGCACTCTATGATGAGCACTGCTGAGTTACCTATTTCCTTCTGGGGGCATGCGCTTGAGACAGCAGCATACCTATTGAATCAAGTTCCATCTAAATCTGTACCTACCACACCATATGAGATATGGAGTGGGAAGAGACCTTATCTTAAACGAGTTAAGATATGGGGTTGTCCGGCCTATGTCAAAAGGCAAAATCCGGACAAACTCGAGGCACGATCAGTTCTCTGCAAGTTTGTAGGATATCCAAAGAATTCACAAGGATATATTTTCTACCACGCTGAGAAACAAAAGGTGTTTGTCTCTCAATACGCCACCTTTTTAGAAAAGGAATTTCTTGTAAAAGAAATTAGTGGTAAAGAGGTAGAGCTGGAAAAAGTTCCAGTAGCACAAACTACAACTGAAGATTTAGTGGAACCAGAGAATTCGATAGTTTCCAACGAACCTCAGCCTCTCCGCGCGATATAGTAGGGTTCCTCATCCACCAGAGAGATACTACGGTTTTCTCATTGATGGTGGGAGCGAGGATTGCATCAAGGAAGATGATGACCCAACTAGTTTCGAGCAGACCATCACGAGTGGAGACACTGTGAAACGGCTGGATGCAATGCGATCTGAGATGGAATCCATGTACACCAACAAAGTATAGACTTTGGAAGTTTCTCCTGAAGGGGTAAAACCAATTGGGTGCAAATGGATCTTTAAGAAGAAACTTGGTGTAGATGGAAAAGTTGAGACTTTCAAAGCTAGACTTGTTGCAAAAGGTTATCGTCAACGACCATGTGTGGATTATGATGAAACCTTTTCTCCAGTAGCTATGCTTAAGTCCATCCGGATCCTACTTGCCATTGCTGCAAAGCATGACTACGAAATCTGGCAAATGGATGTTAAAACCGCCTTTCTAAATGATGATTTAGAAGAGTGCGTGTACATGACTCAGCCATAGGGCTGCGTAAACAGTGGGAGCACAAGGAAGGTGTGCAAGCTGCTTAAATCCATCTACGGGTTAAAGAAGGCATCGCGGAGTTGGAACATCTGTTTTGATGTGGTAGTCAAAAGATATGACTTCATCAAGAACGTAGATAAACCTTGTATATACAAGAAGGAGGCAGAGAGTAAGGTTGTCTTCCTCGTATTGTACGTGGATGACATACTCTTGATAGGAAATGATGTTTCTATGCTGCATTCGGTCAAGCTCTTCTTATCACAAAGATTCTCAATGAAAGATCTGGGTGATGCCTCCTGCATCCTGGGGATTAAGATCTATAGAGATAGGTATAAACGGATACTGGGATTGTCCCAATCCAGGTACATTGACACCATACTAAAGAGGTTTAGTATGTAAGAATCCAAGCGTGGGAATTTACTCACGATTTCTGGACTCACTCTCTCCAAAGAGATGTCTCTTAAGACTGATTTGGAAAGAGCTCGCATGCAAGGGATACCCTATCCTTCGGCAGTAGGCTCTATCATGTACGCGATGCTATGTACCAGACCCGATGTAGCATACTCACTAACTGTAGTGAGTAGGTATCAAGCAGATCCAGGAGAGAGTTACTGGACAGCTGTGAAGAACATTCTCAAGTAATTGAGAAGGACTAACGAGATGTTCTTGGTGTATGGTAACGGTGAACTCCAGGTGGAGTCCTTTACCGATTCGAGCTTCCAAAGTGATAAGGACGACTCTAAGTCGCACTCGGGTTTTGTCTTTACACTCAATGGAGGGGCGGTTTGATGGAAGAGTACCAACCAGGAAACCGTGGCAGACTCGATGATGGAGGCTGAATACATCGCTTCTAACGATGCTGCCAAAGAGGCTGTCTGGATGAAGAAGTTCATAAACGAACTTTGAGTGGTTCCATCCATTGAGCATCCAATACCTTTGTATTGTGATAAAAATGAAGCTGTGGCTTTGGCCAAGGAACCCAGGTCCCATCAGAGGTCCAGGCATATTCTGAGGCGGTATCACCTGATCCGGGAGATAGTTGATCGCCGAGAGAACGAGGTCAGGAGAGTTGACACGAAGGACAACACTGCGGATCCACTCACGAAGGCCATACCCCATATACAATTTGAGAGACTCTTCGGGATGTTGGGTATGAGATACTACAACAGCTGGCTTTAGTGCAAGTGGGAGATTGTTAGTTATGTATATGCCCTAGAGGCCATTATTGTACATATGATGTATATTATAGTGGATGCTTGGATATATATAGAGATGACTTTCTTTGTCGACATGATAGTATGCTATCTGGTTTCATTTTGTCTTAACATGTTGACTTGTATTGTGTTACTGTCTTGCTTTCACATGTTGATAAAGCCCTTAGGATATGTACTTGACAACTAGGACTATGATGGAGATCATACTAGTGGGGCCAGGGTAGTCCACGAGTACATCCTATAGCTGTTCCTAATCGAAGGAGTATCGAGACAGGGCATCGATACTCCAGAGTAGACTAGCATATACGCATCTTGACCCATATGATGGGTGATGGATGATCCCACATCCATTGGTGTTTGACATCAAAAATGATGTATGGGTACTCAGTAGAGACTGGGTACACTGAACGGACTCACCAAGAAATCCTAGATAGTATTATACCTATCGTCAGATAGCAGTTCTCTGGTGACACTGGTACAGGTTAGTCTGTAGACCCAAGATCGTCATAAAGTCTTGTGTGATTCCCACTGTTCTTTGATTTCCACCTTACCATGTTCATGAGAATGTGCAAAACGGTGGCTTTTGGGTACAGTCCCGAATCACATGGAGGCAATGAGCGATAGGAGGGGTTTCGTCTCTCCCGGTATTGGGGGTTGATGTTGCGTTGTGCTCGATTGGCTTTAACTGGAAGTCCCTTGCCGGGGATGATATGGAGATCTACTGGTAAGTGTTATCAGTAGTTTCTCAACCCGTTATGAGCCTCACATCGGCACGACTTATCGGTTACTAGGGTCTGACGTTTACCACCCCAAGACTGGATATGCGACATATCAGACGAAGAGACCGGACTGTACGGTTTTGTTACTGATTGGATTCGCAGGAGTATGTACATGCTTCCTTGTTAATCTTCTGATCGCTCAATACCCAGGTGGCCGTTACGTTTAGCTGACCGCTTGCGGCTTGTTGGTTTTTGATATGATCATCACCTACTGCCGGCGTATTAACGAGTCTTTAGAGTTCTACACAGTGGTTTCCTGGCTCAGGAGAAACGGAGTAGGATCACATATGAGATATGTGCGGGGCCGAGATTAATGCGCGTATGTGATACTGCATTCTATTCTCGCGACTTATGACATTGGTCGGTTATATGTGATATAGCCGGGTTATCGGATCAAGTGTTGATTCGATAAATTGTTGCATTTGATATTAGTCGGTTATATGTAATATAGACGGATTATTAAATCAAGTATTGATTTAATAATTTAATGTAGAATTATATATTTGATATATTAAATTAAATTAACTAATATTTGCTCACTTAAGCATTACTTTTTCTCACTTGATGATACATTGATATATATATGACATATGTTAATTGTATTATTTTCTTTTGTTCACAAATAATATATATATGATATATATCATTGTGACATGCTAGGTTATACATGCAACATGTATGTATGACACTCACACCATGCTAGGTTAATGTTATGACCCGAAATGGTACTTGACTGGCACTTGAATCTTATGAAGTCTATAGGACCCCATCTGATTCAAGTAAGGCAAAAATCCTAGAAATCTAAACCATTTAAAGAAGAAGGTGGAGGAAAACTTTAGTTTTAAAATGAGTGGTTTTATTAATATAAGCCGAAGTATTGAATTTTTAAAATCTCAAGTCTTTTCTGTAAATTTCGGCATAGTTTCCTCTGTAAATACTGGTCCCAAAAGGCTACAACATGCATAATATGAATAAAGGCATCCCTAAGCGGGAGCTAGCTCTTCGCCAATTGACGGTCACAACCACGCAAGCAATATAATATAAAACGCCGAAGGGCGAGGATCAAAACTCAAAAGGTAACTCAAAATCATCAAGAAAACCCATAATAATACAACGCGCGACTCTAAGGTCGAAGGAATAACAACTGGTTTTCTAAGTCTGAAATAATATACAAGTCTGGTTCATGGAGTTTACTAGATACAACTGAAATATAATAAAAGGTGCAATGGTGGTCACGATGTGAGTGAACCCACCTACCAAAGCAATCAACCGGAATGAAGTAGTGTGCCCACAAAGCCGCCAAAGAAACCTGTACGGCAAAACCTGCAAGAAAGTGTGGCACAACGGGGATGAGTTGCCAACTTGTGAGTAGAAAACATCACCGAGCAGAAATCGTATGTATGACTCAATCCTAGGTCATACGATAAGGTATGTATGTATGTGTGTGTGTGTGTGTGTGTGTGTATCCTCAAAATGATATAGCCTAAAGCATCTAATAATGGCATGGGTAAACATCTATACATAAGTGTAATACCAAGTGCTCGTGTCAGTGTCTCAGGTAGCAACATATCATATATGTGATGTATGTATGCATGTAAACATAATACATCTAAAAAGGAAACTGTTTTCTTTATATAATGATATTTCTATATATATATATAAATGGAAGTATTATCAATGAAATCAACATAGAATCAATGTCAAGCATCGATACAAAACATAAATCCAATATCTCAGGCTCCGGCAATCCGGACGGGCCTGTATCCTCGAATCTCAATACCTAGGGCTCCGGCTATCCGGACTGGCCCATATCATCAAATATCAAACCTCAAACTCCGGCAATCCGGACTGCCCTATACTCCGATCGATATCCTCCGGATATCCGTCGAGTCACAATAAAATCACCGGTCGGTAGTGCTCCCCTGCCAGGCCCAACGCCATCATCTGCGACCATCTTGCCCCGGGGTACCGCACCGGGTCCATCATGCACCCATAGACGGGTCCTCCTCCTCCTCGAATCGGGTGTAATATATCGCTCAAGAGCCGAGAAAACTCATGGTGGTCATATCTCAAAAATTTATCATGAGAAAACCGCAATTTTATCTTTAAAATGATTTTCAGTTTATAAAATCCTTGTGGTTTCTCCAAATCCATAAATCTCATGGAAATCCAAAATCCCAAAATAAAGGGTCGATAACAATAAATACTAGGCTCCGGCAATCCGGACTGGCCCACAGTATCATGGCAAATGAATATATAAATATACATGAAAAATCACAGTAATAAATGCAACATCTAAACTAGCACAATAATGATATATCAGAACTATCAGCTAGCAAGCGATAACAATGAAATAATATTCTCTAAAGTTTACGTGACATGGCAATTACCGATGATGATGTCTGTGAGCCGGCAAGCAGGTGTACATGTGGCATACGCATCATCGGTAATGGTGCTGGTGTCCTGACAGCATGGTTTCATAATAGAATTAAAACCACAAGTATAAGCATGCAATGCGATATGAAAAAAAAGAATATATGGCTAATGAATAGTAAATGCAACAATAAAGAATATACATTATAAATACGAGTCATACAGTTTGGCATTGAAATAGCACGAATCATGGTGTTTAGAAGTTAGGGACTACACTGTTTTTAAGAAAAGGTACGTCCTTTGAAATATCCGTAGTATCCCTTGGTCTGTCTTTAAATTACTCACGATTTGTTAGTTTTGGAAATAAGTATGACTCGAACCCAGTCTAACATCTACTAAGTAAACTACAGGACTAAACTGACAAACTAATCGAAAGGGGTAAGGAAAACCACCTAAGTCTGAGTCGATATATATATATCTAGTAGTCGGTGATCCCGCATCAATAGTATCACATACGATATGATATATAATATGACCCCCTCGAGTCAAGAGTGCGGATCTATCATCATAATTATATATCGTACGGTATGTCCATCGTACGGCATCCCAAATCTGGATACGGGTCAAATATCACATTATCTCATTATTCATCTGGTATCCTTATCATCATATCCTGTATTAGGGTACTGATCTAAAGTCTAGTACATACTGATACCATCTAAATATATATATGTGTGTGTATGAAAACACATCGCCTAAATACCCGTTTAATATCATGTCGTATCTTATAATACGAACCAAATCATATCACTGATCTCGTGGCACCATGCTCAATCTCATCGACTCATCTCCAAGTACCATATACTATCCTCATATCCAAGTATATGTATATATATATATATATACACAAACACACACACACACACACATACTCACAACATGTACGTATATATATATATATATATATATATATATATATATATATATATATATATATATCCCCATATACACACAAGAAAGTAAAATTTACGCGAGTGTGAGTGTGTGCGTGTATGCAAATCTTTGCTCTAGGGTTTCGCGACTAAGAAGCTAAACTAAGTTACTTCTAATTACACTAAAACTAACCCATGAACACCTAAAACCTATCTTGAAAGTCATCTAGTCGCACAATAAACATATTTATATATATAGGTGTACGTATTCGTATACTACACTACGAAACTGCGAGGGTGCTATACGCCATCCACCCGATTTCCCCCGTAGATATATATCTACTCACTTTTATCATCTCTTGCCGAAGTCGATGACTCCACGCTCGTCCTTGTCGTTCAAGTCCACTCGAGGGTACCTACATATATACACACAAGATATCGTAAACCGAAATCACGCACGAAAACCAAAACGGCACGCGTATCACGCATAGGTTAAAACCTATGGTCTCGCATGCAACACTACTTAATAACCCTCGTCGTTGACGTTCAAACGCCACACGACGGAATTTAAATAAATACAAAAACTAATGTTTCAGAATCGCAAAATACGAAAAACAACAACTACGGAAAACCACTTACAGATTTCGTCTCAGGTAAAATTAGCAAATTTTGCATAGGGGGTTGCTCCAGATATCAGATAAAAATGCTACAGACAAAAAATCATACACTTTCACCATAACTTGGTCGCAATATGCAGCCAATACTAATTAATCTGCGGCAAGGAAGTGGGGGTAGGGTCTCGGGTCTTGGGTAATTCTTCTAGGATTCCTGCTTGTATCAATGTAATGGCTAAATAATTTCTAGGGTCCCCGGGTGTTAGAAGATCTCTAATTAGCATCAAAAATCCCACAAAAACCCGATATGGGCAAAACTAAACTTCACATATTGGGGTTTGGTCTCAGGTTTGTCCTGAATTCTAACACTAGAGAGGTTGTAAGGTCACTACTAAACTCAATTACACTATCTCAATTCAAGACTTCCTCAAAACCCTAACTTGGTATTTCCAAAATCCACTAATCTACACTTAAACACTTCTAAACTTAAATAGGGCTAAAGTAAAGCAATTACAATACAAATGGTAAAGGAAATATCTCATTTGGCAACTCAAGAATTTTCTTGTGTTTCCCAAAGTCTCCAAAATCCAATTTTTCTTGGTCCAAAGTGCTTGTAGTGAGCTTGTGCACATTTTTTGGGAAAGGGGGATGATGTTTTGATGTGGTTTTGGTGATGTTTTGAGGAGGTAGAGGAGGGAGGAGGTGGAAGGCAGCCATAAAGAAGGAGGAGAGGGAAAATGAATAGGGAAACAATGAAAGGGAAACCAATGACGAAGTCAACACAACCCATTACCCTCTCTTCTCTCTCTTGCCCATCCCTCATTCCTTATTCCTTTTCTTTTCTTTTCCCTTTTTCTTTTCTTTTCTCTTCTCATTTTTTGAAAACAAATCGTGCATGAGGAAAAAGAAAAGGCATGGTAGAAAAATGTAGCAAATGTGAAAAATGACTTCGTGCATGTCACATGCACAAAACAAGCTTAGTGCACGATTAGTGATATTTATTGGCGATTAGCATTAAAATGGAATATAATTAATCATAAAGAATTGATAATTTGTTTAAATCATATAAAACACCTTCATTTCCGTAATTCCTATAATTTTCCAAATATCTTCCAATTTATCGGTATTTAATTACACCGCATTATTAAAATATTCCTAATACTTATTATTTAATTATATAAATTCCCAAAAAATAATATTTTATTTTTCTGAAATGTTACAATCTTCCCTCCTTAAAGAAATTCGATCCCCGAATTTGAATTTAAATCCCTCATATACTAAAACATTTCAGTAAAATGGTCAAGTCGTGGGGGCTCCGAAATCATAAATACTTAAAACACATCGTAACGCAATGCATGTGCATGGAAAACGAGTACACAAACTAAAATCAAAACTCCGTCAATCATCCCGTAATCATCGGAGTTATGGTGAAGACACCAATTTCAAAATCCAATACGAAAACCAATATGATATACATCAAAACTATACATGTAAACATCGTTAAAACGTCTGAACGAATGCATGCCAAACCTTTTCAAGTCACTGTGCGATACGCGTATTACTGCAGAGTGGCAGACGTCTATTATACAAAAATACTATATATATACACCCTTTGTTTAACATACACGTCCCGCCGTTTTGAAAAATAATTTAGAAGGGTTTCCTTTGTTAAATGTCTAGTGTCATCTCGGACACGTAGGTAAATACTGAGACTATAGCTCCTTTTTGGAAATCCCTTCGATAACTATCAATGCATGCAAAAATATATTCTGGTACTGTCCTCGGACTAGTCCTGCTCAGTCACTATACTAAATAGTAAATATCATAAAAACATACTGCCCAAAGGAAATCACTCCCAAATGTTTATAAGAATGCTACGTGCGTCTGGTGTGCACGGAAATCGAAATCAATGAATGTGCCATACATGTGCACAGAAACAAAACTTAGGTGCAACGGGCGTGCATGAAAATACCTGTCAAGGGCAACGGTGTGTGCCTGACAACAAATCAGGTGCATCTAATATGCACGAAGAATCCCGATTTAGTGCATCTGGTGTGCACCAAGATTGCATCAAGCGCGTCAAGTATGCGCAAAATCCAACTCAAGTGCACAAGGTGCAGGAAAATAAATATTGAGTATCACAATCGAAATCGACGGTATACAACACATCTCAATCTAAATCAGGTATACCGTGGTATATAATATCACAACCATGTGCATTAGCGTGCACAAAATCTAATCAAAATACTAAAAGTGCATGAAAAGTATGCTGAAAGCATAAGTCAAATCGCATGCATACCATATGCATGAAATCAAAATCAGCGTCTCGAATGACATCAAATCGAAGTCAAGTGCAACTGTGGTGCACAAAATCTCAATCATGCAAATAAATCGTCCAAAATACCGAAATCAAAGATGGCGGAAACTGTCCCGCTCTGGCACATCCTCTAAAGATCACTGGCCAGCTGTCATGGTCACTCATAACATATCTCGTCGACGATGCCGAACTCTGGCCTACTGGGTATGCGTAATATGACCGCTCCTGGGTCCAAGTCTTTTCGTATAGTATTCCAGAAAGGTTCTGTCGAAATCTCCCCCAAATCTCATTTCTTCCGAACTGCCCGGAAGTTATCACCTTTTACTAAATCTATTTCTTGTTCCGGAACGGCTGCATATTCATCGCGACTCCTTCTGGAAGGTATTTCCATATACAACGCCTCTGCATGTGTATGACATCTCTGATGTCAGCGGAGTGGAACGTCATCTCATCAAGATCTCGTACGAACCTCTTACTCCGCTTTTCTCTAATGTCGACTGATTCGGACTCGTCTCTTCGTGGCTGCATGGACTGCGCTCCAACGGCTATACTCGTATCTGGAGTCTCCCAAGAAATGTATCCCATCACATGACATCCGAATGACGTCGAACCTTTCGATCGATTCGTCAAACTCCCATAATTCCCCGAGAGCTCAACTCTTGAGTACAGTTTAATAATATCCAGTATATGCCACAGTACCTTTGGACCATCCGTAGAAGGGCAAACCCAAGACTCATTAATGGCACCGCAGAACTGCCGCAAACCCTAAGGTTTCAAAGCGTTCTCATGGTCATTATATCGAGTTAGGGTTTCATTCTTCTAGAGGGTCCATAGAATTACTTGCATGTTTTTCCGAATACTTTAAACTTGGAAAAATAGGTTTCTAACATTCGATCGTTTTATATCGACTCTCAACGTACCTACGTGAAGTCTTCTCAAGCTTGAATCAATCAATCTGATGACCTCACATCGGGGTATGCAATGAACCACATGTCCTAGTCCTTCCTCCTTGGGTGACTAGCGATCTTCTATGATATCTCTAAGTACATCTCATGCTGCGTTAACTTCAAACATCTGGGGAGATATCTCGTCAGTCGCAGCAACTACTGAATCATTCATCTGCACACTGAACAGTGCCTCATTCATCAAGAATAGTCGGTGCAGTGACGGTCATCACATTCTAGCTGGCCTCTAGCATTGGCCAAATCCTCTGGTGCTGATCAGAACGTTTGAGAAATTTTGTAAAAGCAATCCATCAAACGCTCATGGCGCGAAAACACAATAAAATGACACATCCATACAATCGTGTGTCCTTGGAATCACGCCCTGGTCAGTCATCGTCCGTGACGAGCTCGTGCTGACCGCGACTCAAGCCACAACCCTCTCTGTCTATGCAATCGTTGTAGCAAAAACTATAAACCGATATCGATGAGGATAGATCATAGGAATGAATATAATACTGTGCAAGGAAATGTACATCCTAAGGCTTCTTAAGCAGAGTATCGTATCGTAAGTATGCCGCGGAACATACACACGGTACGTCACTCTACTTAAGTCACCTACTCCATCAACCAAGGTCAACCTATGCGACGAAATTTCGGGTGTAATACCCCCTCGACCAAGTCTAAGTACCATAAGGTCAAGGCTAGGTTCCGAATAAATATACGCCCTAGACTCCGCATAGTCAAACATAGACTCGAACCAAGGTTAACCTAGCGCTCTGATACCAACTTTGTCACGACCCGAAATGGTACGTGGCTGGCACTTGAATCATATGAAGCCTATAGGACCCCATCTAATTCAAGTAAGCCAAAATCCCAGAAATCTAAACCATTTAAAGAAGAAGGTGTAAGAAAACTTTAGTTTTAAAGCGAGTGGTTTTAACAATATAAGCCAAAGTATTGCATTTTTAAAATCTCAAGCCTTTTCTGAAAATTTCGGCAGAGTTTCCTTTATAAATACTGGCCCTAAAAGCGTACAACATGCATAATATGAATAAAGGCATCCCCAAGCGGGAGCTAGCTCTTCGCCAATTAGCGGTCACAACCATGCAAGAAATATAATATACAACGCCGAAAGGCGAGGATCAAAACTCAAAAGGAAACTCAAAATCATGAAGAAAACCTATAACAATACAACGCGCGACTCTATGGTTGAAAGAATAACAACTGGTTTTCTAAGTTTATCAAATAATACACAAGTCTGGTTCATGGAGTTTACTAGATACAACTGAAATGTAATAAAAGGTACAATGGTGGTCACGATACGAGTGAACCCACCTGCCAAAGCAATCACCCGGAATGAAGTAGTGTGTCAGCAAAGCTGCCAAGGAAACCTGTACGGCAAACCCTGCAAGAAACTATGGCACAACGGGGGTGAGTTTCCAACTCGTGAGTCGAAAACATCACCGAGCAGAAATCGTATGTATGACTCAATCCTAGGTCATACGATAGTATATATATATATATATCCTCAAAATGATATAGCCTGAAGTATCTAATAATGGCATGGGTAAACATCTATACATAAGTGTAATACCAAGTGCTCGTGTCAGTGCCTCGGGTAGCAACATATCATATATATGATGTATGTATGCATGAAAACAGAATACATCTAATAAGGAAACTGTTTTCTTTATATAATGAGATTTCGGTATATATATAAATCGATGTATTATCAATGAAATCAACATAGAATCAGTGTAAAGTATCGACAAAAAATATAAATCCAATATCTTAGGCTCGGGCAATCCGGACTGGCCTGTATCCTCGAATCTCAATACCTAGGGCTCCGGCTATTCGGACTGGCCCATATCATCAAATCTCAAAACCTCTGGCTCCGGCAATCCAGACTGGCCTATACTCCGATCGGTATCCTCCGGATATCCGTCGAGTCACAATAAAATCACCGGTCATTAGTGCTCCCCTGCCAAGCTCAACGCCATCATCTGCGACCATCTTGCCCCGGGGTACCATACCGGGTCCACCATGTACCCACAGACGGTTCCTCCTCTTCCTTGAATAGGGTGTAAGATATCGCTCAAGAGCCGAGTAAACTCATGGTGGACATATTTCAAATCATATCATGAGAAAACCGCAATTTTTTCTTTAAAATGATTTTCAGTTTATAAAATCCATTCGTTTTCTCCAAATCCATAAATCTCATGGAAATCCGAAATCCCAAAATAAATGGTCAATAACAATAAATACTAGGCTCCGAAAATCTAGACTGGCCCATAGTATCATGGAGAATGAATATATAAATATACATGAAAAATCACAGTAATAAATGCAAGCGATAACATTGAAATAATATTCTCTAATGTATACGTGACATGTCAATTACCGATGATGATGTGTGAGCCGGCAAGCAGGTGTACGTGTGGCATACGCATCATTGGTAATGGTGCTGGTGTCCTGACAGCATGGTTTCATAATAGCAATAAAAGCATAAGTATAAGCATGCAATGGGATATGAAAAACAAGAATATATGGCAATTGAATAGTAAATGCAACAATAATGAATATACATTATAAATATGAGTCATACAGTTTGGCGTTGAAATAGCACGAATCGTGGAGTTTTGAAGGTAGGGACTACGGTGTTCCCGCCACAATAGTAGTCGGTGATCCCGCCTCAATAGTATCACATATGATACGATATATAATATGACCTACTCGAGTCAAGAGTGTGGATCTATCATCATAATTATATCTCGTACGGTAAGTCCATCGTACGGCATCCCAAATCTGGGTACGGGTCAAATATCACATTATCTCATTATTCATCTGGTATCCTTATCATCATATCTTGTATTAGTGTACTGATCTAAAGTCTAGTACATATTGATATCATCTACATATATATATGCGTGTGTATGAAAACACATCGCCTAAAGACCCGCTATAATATCATGTCGTATCTCATAATACGAACCAAATCATATCACCGAACTCGTGGCACCATGCCCAAACTCATCGACTCATCTCCAAGTACCATATACTATCCTCATATCCAAGTATATGTACACACACACACACACACACACACACACACATATATATACATACTCACAACATGTATGTATATATCTATATCCCCATATACATACAATAAAGTAAAATGTATGCGAGTGTGTGCGTGCGCGTGTATGCAAATCTTTACTCTTGGGTTTCGTGACTAAGAAGCTAAACTAAGTTACTTCTAATTACACTAAAACTAACCCATGAACACCTAAAACCTATCTTGAAAATCATATAGTCTCACAATAAACATATTTATATATATATATAGGTATACGTATTCGTATACTACACTACGAATCTGCGGCGGTGCTATACGCCATCCACCCGATTTCCCCCGTAGATATATATCTACTCACTTTTATCCTCGCTTGCCGAAGTCGATGATGCCATGCTCGTCCTTGTCGTTCAAGTCCACTCGAGGGTACCTACATATATACGCATAAGATATCGTAAACCAAAATCACGCACGAAAACCAAAACGGCACGCGTATCACGCATAGGTTAAAACCTATGTTCTCGCATGCAACACTACCAAATAACCCTCATCATTGACGTTCAAACGCCATACGACGGAATTTAAATAAATAAAAAAACTAATGTTTCAGAATCGTAAAATACGAAAAACAGCAACTAAGGAAAACCACTTCCAGATTTCGTCTAAGGTAAAATTATCAAATTTTTCATAGGGGGTTGCTTTAGATATCTTATAACAATGCCACGGACCAAAAATCATACACTTTCACCATAACTTGGCCGCAATTTGCGGCCAATACTTATTAATCTGCGGCCAGGAAGTGGGGGTAGGGTCTCAGGTCTTCGGTAATTCTTCTAGGATGCCTGCTTGTATCACTGTAATGGCTAAATAATTTCTAGGGTCCCCGGGTGTTAGAAGATTTCTAATTAGCATCGAAAATCCCACAAAAACCCGATATCGGCAAAACTAAACTTCACATATTGGGGTTTGGTCTCAGGTTTGTCCTGAATTCTAACACAAGAGGGGTTGTAAGGTCACTACTAAACTCAATTACACTATCTCAATTCAAGACTTCCTCAAAACCCTAACTTGGTATTTCCAAAATCCACTAATCTACAGTTAAACACTTCTAAACTTAAATAGGGCTAATGTAAAGCAATTACAATACAAATGGTAAAGGAATTATCTCATTTGGCAACTCAAGAATTTTCTTGAGTTGCCCCAAGTCTCCAAAATCCAATTTTTCTTGGTCCAAAGTCCTTGTAGTGAGCTTGTGCACATTTTTTGTGAAAGGGGGATGATGTTTTGATGTGGTTTTGGTGATGTTGTGAGGAGGTAAAGGAGGGAGGAGGTGGAGGGCAGCCATGAAGAAGGAGGAGAGGGAAAATGAAGAGGGAAACAATGAAGGGGAAACCAATGACCAAGTCAACACAACCCCTCACACTCTATTCTCTCTCATGTCCATCCCTCATTCTTTATTCCTTTTCTTTTCTTTTCCTTTTTCTTTTCTTTTCTCTTCTCATTTTTTAAAAACAAATCATGCATGAGGAAAAAGAAAAGCCATGGTAGAAAAATGTAGCAAATGTGAAAAATGACTTCGTGCATGTCACATGCACAAAACAAGCTTAATGCACGATTAGTGATATTTAATCGCGATTAGTATTAAAATGGAATATAATTAATCATAAAGAATTTTTAATTTGCTTAAATCATATAAAACACCCCCATTTCCGTAGTTCTTATAATTTTCCAAATATCTCCCAATTTATCGGTATTTAATTATACCGCATTATTAAAATATTCCTAATACTTATTATTTAATTATATAAATTCCCAAAAAATAATAATTTTTTTTCCTGAAATGTTACGGTTTTATATTTATTTATTAAGTAATTCAAAATTGGTGGATTTTATCATGGTTGATCTTTTGGTGGAAGCTAATAGAATATTGACTAAGTCCACTTCTTTTGTTTTACTTAAAAATATTTATTAACCCAGTTATTAACCACACCTCATAGTTTATTCTCTACATGTAACATTTCAGAAAAATAAAATATTATTTTTTGGAATTTTTATAATTAAATAATAATTATTATGAATATTTTATTATTGCGGAATAATTAAATGCCGATAAATCGGAAAATATTTGGAAAATTATAGAAATTACTGGAATGAGGATGTTTTATGTGATTTAAGGAAATTATAACTTTTTATAATTAAGCATATTCATTTTTAAAGCTAATCGCGATTTAATATCGCTAATCGCTCATTAAGCCGGTTTTGTGCACATGACATGCACCATATCACATTTTTATACTTGTGAATTTTGTTAACCATGAAATTTTGCTTTTGGATTTTCATTTGGGTTTACAATTAGAGGAAAAGAAAAGGAAACAAAAGAAAATAATAAAGAAGAGGGATGTGCAAGAGAGAGAGAGGTGAGGGGTGAACCCAAGACCATGGCTCCTTGTCCCTTCATTGTTTCTTATTCATTTCTCTCCCCTCTCTTCTCTCATGGCAGCACCCATCTCCCCTCTCCCTCTAAACACCTCATTTCATCATCAAAATCACCTTAAAACTCCATCCCCACTTCATTAAAAATGTGCACAAGCTCACAAGCTACACTTTGGACAAAAAAAGCAAGGATTTTGGACACTTGGGGCAACTCAAGAAAATTCTTGAGTTGCCAAATGAGGTATTCTCTTAACCATCAGCATAGTATTTCCATTTGCTTTTACATCCATGTTTGATTAGAACCGATTTAGGGTCGTTTAGTGATGTTTGGAAATTTTTAGTTAGGGTTTGGGGAATTCTTGAGTTGTGATATGTAATTGAGGCTTATAGTGACCTTAAACCCCTGTAATGATTGTAGTTTAGACCAAAAACTGAGACTATAACCCCATTTAGTGAACTTAGAAATCCCCGATATCGTATTTTGTGGAAATTGTGTAGGGAAAATGAAATCTGCTAGCACCCGGGGACATGGAAAATTATTTAGCAAAGACAGTGATACATGCAGGCACCCAGGAAGCTTTACCCAAGACCCTAGCCCCTACACCCTCACCTGGGCCACAGATTTATTCCATCTGGCCGCAATTTGTGGCCAGGGTGGGTTGGAATTGTCTCGTGTTTGTTCTGTGGCTCCATTGTCTGTAAACTAGACCCTTTACATATGCAAAATTGACTAATTTCAATTAGGATAAAATCTGGGACCATTTTCATGAGTTGATGCATTGTGTTACAACTTCGTTTTAACTTGATTTCTGTATCTGATATTGTATTTCCGTCGTGTGGCGTTTGAACGTCAACGACTAGGGTTATTCGTCGCGTTTTGCATGCGAGGTTATAGGATTTAACCTATGAGCGAAACGTGTGCTGTTTTGGTTTTCCGACATGATTTTAATACGCAAATGCAATTGTGTATTGGTGTAGGTACCCCACGTGGACTTTGAGACGACGAGGATGAGCGTGGCGTCATCGACTCCAGCAAGCGAAGATCAAGTGAGTAGAACTATATCTACGGGGAAAGTCGGGTGGATGGCGTATAGCACCCCTGCAAAGTTTTGGTGGAAACCGATTTGTAGCATCTGGTTAAGAACACCTAGAGTAGTGTTCATATCGGATTTTTGCATTATTATATCGCCCATTCTTAATCACATTACAGATAAATATGTGCTTTTGATCCATGTCTGCTAAATAGTTGCAGGTTACAGGTTCTTAGATCGTTATAGTGAAATTCATGAAAATGCGCTACAAATGTGAGACTACGACCAACAATAGATGAATCCGTATGATGCCGCCTATCAGTTAAAGGAACAAATGAAAATCATGAGACAGTTCAATGCACAAAGCACAAGGGTAGCACAAGATTCAAGAATTCAACGCGAAGCTCATGGTAAAAGTCCACATAATTCTGCACTGTCGGAAATCTGGAAGAAAATAGAAGAGATTCAGAGGAACCAAGTGAAGAAAACAGAAGGAAAAAGCAATATGATGCAACCCTGAAGAACTGAGCCAGAGATCCGACCAATTGGCCTCAGAACCGCCGCCAAACATGCCTTCCTACCGCGGTTCCGCGGCCATATAGTGCACGTGTCGGTGCATGTGTCGGTGGGTGTCGGTGCTTTGACCCGGCTTTCTTAGGGTAGTCTTGTAAATTCGTGTATGGATCAGATTGTAACCTAGGGTTTTTCTATCTATAAATAGAAAAGCCGAAAGCCTAATTAGGCATGCATCTTTTTTAGTTCTTAAATTTACAATTTTAATTCAGTTGTAATCATTGAGAGGTCATCAATAGAAGTAAGCCTTTTTTATTTTTATCTTGGATTCTTTTTTTTTATCCGAATTTAATTCCTGCAATTTTCTTTATCTGTTCTTTTATTATCTGCAACTTAGATAGTCTTTTAAAATAAAATATAAAAATGAATTCTATTGTCACTTTCCTAATGAGTGAGTAATTCCTCACTTGTTAGGGTTAGGGTAGGGAAGGTTTGAGAGACGGAAATCTCTCTCACTCCATTCTTTGCCCATATAATTTTTAAAATACGGACTCTTTTTAATTCAACCACACACCGCTCACTATGGTACCATATCCTACATGATAGCGGTGATTCCCTAGTTAGACCAGTTGTGGTTGAATTAACTAGTGGTTAGGGCTAAGAGTTAAGAACGGACGGACAAGGACCAAAAGGAAGAAACTACGTTTCTTCCTAGTCGTGCTAATCCCCGTTGTTGACTATTACCCTAACACCTATACTCTTAACTAGAGCATTGTTAGCAGTGAGAAGAATCCATATTTCAAACTAACCTAATCCTAACACTAGCAAGACTTTAAATCAATTTAATCTCATTCTTAGATCTTAAAACAAAACCTACCAAAAATAGGACTTAACTCGTTAGAACTTAACGAAAAGAACACCATTTCCCCGTGGATCGACTCGTACTCAACCGGATAGCTACCAAGCGACACCGCCTTGATTGAAGTATTCTTTAATTTAAAACGCACACTAAACATCATAACAATCAAATGGCTCCGTTGCCGGGGATCGACCCCGGGTCACCCACTTGACAGGAAGGAATACTCACCACTATACTACAACGACCCTTTACTTATCTCGGGACTGATTCCACCTCAACTGGGTGCGAATAACCCGCAACAACCTCCTGTTGAACCGCCACAACGAATCCTAACAACCCTTTACAAGGAAATGTCAGGATTCAATCCTAACAACCCTTTACCTACCTCGATACTGATTCCACCTCAACTGGGTGCGAATAACCCGCAACAACCACCTGTCGAAGCGCCACAATGAATCGTGCTCCAGGATCGTTTATATCCTACCCGCTCCGCACTTTTTACCTGTCTTTCACTACCGTCGGCAAATAGGGATAATTTTGAAATTAAGCCCCACTTCATCAATATGTTGCCCAAATTTCACGGGCTGGAATCCGAAGATGCCTATATCTTCATTAAAAAATTCCAGAATGTTTGTGCAATGATGAAGACCACTCAACTATCCGACGATGCTATACGGCTATGAGTCATTCCTTTCACCTTGTGTGACCTAGCTGAAAAGTGGCTGTATATCTCCGCATCACATTCTATAAACAGTTGGGAAGAGTTTGTTAAGGCATTTCTTAAAAAGTTTTACCCACATCACAAGACCGCGAGAATTCGTAATGAAATTAACCAATTTTCCCAGCTTCCTTCCGAAACTTTTTGGAAGTGTTTCGAACGATTCAAAGACCTTCTTGTTCAGTGCCCTCATCACGGTATTGAGAGATGGCAACTTTTCCAAACTTTATACGAAGGACTGAACCCAGCAACTAAGACGTTGCTGGAAACCATTTGTCAAGGTCACTTCCTAACCAAATCGGACGAGGAAGCGTGGCAATTTCTCGACGATCTTGCTGAACAAACGCTTCAGTGGGAAAACACTAGACAGACCGCTTCGTCCACTTCATCTACTCCCACCTGTCCGTCGAGGCACGCGTTCAACAACTTGATATGTCAATTGCAATGAAAGCCAAAATGGCAGCAATTACATGAAAACTAGAAGCAATTGAGAAAAAATTCTCATCGCCATCTCATGCCCCTGCTTTACCCCCTCGCACTATATGCGCTTGTTGTTTTGATCCATCCTACTTGACCGAAGAGTGTCCTTACAACCCACCTGCTCAAGGACAGGATCAAGTCAATGCTGCCTTTCAGTAAAGACAAAGAAATGATCCATACTCTTCAACTTACAATCCTAGTTGGAGGAACCACACCAATTTTTCTTGGAATCAAAATCAACAACAATTCCAAGGCAACAACAATCTCCAGAGGCCTCCTCCTCAACAACAAGCTCCTCAGCAAACTCAATATCAGCAACCGTTCCAACCCCAACCTTACCAAAATCAAACGAACAATTTTGCACCTAACAACTCTTTTCCTCAAAACAATTTGTTCCGCAAAATAACAATAAGGTTAGCTCGTTAGAGCGAAGTCTGGATGCGTTTTTAAAACAATCAACTCGATCCTCCGCCAACATCCAGTCATCCATTCAGTCTTTTGTGCAACACACTGCGTCACATGGGCAAAGCTTCAAAACCATTGAAGCCCAGATTGCACAACTGAATGCTGCTTTAAGCGAACGAGAAAAGGGGAAGCTTCCATCTCAACCACTCCCAAATCCTGGTCACCCACAAAATGCACATGTTGCTCTTGAACAACAAAACCATAATGTGAGTGCCGTGACGACATTGAGATCTGGAAGGATGTTGCATAATAATGTTGGCACTAATGATGACACCCGGCCGCTTCTTCTTCTTCTTCTTCGTCTTCAGAGCAAGTTCTCCATTCTTCACAAGGCTCCACTTCTACTGCTGATCCGAACGGACCCACATCTCACTCCACGAAAACAACAGCACTGGGATCCGTTCCAACTCCGCAATCTCCTCCACAAACATTGGACTCAACAAATTTTCAAAATTTTCCATTTCCAAACAGGTTGAGATCCAATAAACAAAATCCATAAATGGAGAAGATTGTGGAGTTTTTAAAACAGGTTAGCATTAACATTCCTCTCTTGGATGCAATCCAACAAGTCCCTTCTTACGCAAAAAACTTGAAAGACTTATGCACCAATAAGAGGAAATCACAGGTACCCAAGAAAGTTTTCTTGGCTAGTGCAGTAAGTGATGCTCTTACCCAACCTTTATCTCAAAAACGAAAGGACCCTGACAGTCCTACAATTTCAATAACTATTGGGGATAAGAACATCAACCGCACACTTTTAGATCTTAGTGCCAGTGTTAACCTGCTTCCCTATTCGATATATGAGCAACTAAGCGTTGGAGTGTTGAAACCCACACATTGTACTCTCCAAATGGCCGAACGATCCATCACCCATCCTAGGGGTGAGTTAGAGGATGTGTTGATCAAGGTTGGGGACTTCATATTCCGCGTTGATTTTATTGTTCTCGATACACAGCCTGTAGCTAACCACCGGAATCAAATTCCGGTGATACTCGGTCATCCATTCCTTGCAACTTCTAATGCGATGATCAATTGTCGAAATGGTTCGATGAACCTATATTTTGGAAATATGACAATTGAACTCAACATTTTTAAGTTGGGGAATCAGCCCTCCGAACCTAATGCTAATATACTTGATGTTTGCTCCATCCAAGAGATCACCCAGGAGGACTGTGAGGTCGAGAAATTTATGTCCGATCACAGCAATTTTGACGCCACTAGTGTGTTCCTCCTTGAATCTGATACTGTTTTCATGCCCGATAATGACTACAGGTGTTTCACTTTCTCGAACGATTTTGAAGAATCACCACCCGAGTTTGAATCCTTTGAGTTTTCGGATGAGATAACTGAACCATCCGACTAGGTGGCTTACACTCGTTTTGAACCTCTGTTGGAATCCTTTGAGTTTGAGACAATTTCACCGATTTTACAGTCAATTGTTTCGCCCCCAACTCTCAAACTCAATATATTGCCGTCTCACCTTAAATACGCTTACTTGGGTGAGAATGAGACCCTTCCTGTTATCATCTCGGCATCTCTAGCCCCCGAGCAAGAGAAAACCCTTTTAACGGTCTTGCAACGCAATCGACAAACTTTTGGCTGGACTATGGCGGACATCAAGGGGATTAGTCCCCTAATAGTTGAACATCATATTCATATGATGGATGATACCAAGCCAGCAAGGGATCCACTGAGACGACTCAACCCAGTCATGAACGAGGCTGTTAAAAAGGAGATCGTAAAATGTCTAGATAATGGTATCATTTACCCTGTCTCTGATAGCCAGTGGGTTAGCCCCATTCACGTTGTCCCAAAGAAATTGGGCATAACGGTCATAACTAATGAGGTGAATGAGTTAATACCTACTCGCACCCAAACTGGGTGGCGAGTGTGCATCGAATATAGAAAACTCAACGCCGCGACACGGAAAGACCACTTTCCATTACCTTTCATTGACCAAATGCTAGAACGATTGTCTAGGCATGAATTTTATTGCTTTTTGGATGGCTACTCCGGCTATAATCAAATTCCCATCGCCGAAAAAGACCAAGACAAGACCACATTCACTTGTCCTTTCGGTATGTTTGCTTACCGCCGCATGCCCTTTGGGTTATGCAATGCACCCGCTACTTTCCAGTGGTGTATGATGGGAATTTTTTCAGACATGGTGGAAAAATTCTTGGAGATCATCATGGATGATTTCTCCATTTTCGGCGACTCCTTTGATGATTGTTTGCTACATCTCGACGCAGTCCTTACCCGGTGTAAGGACAAGAACCTTATTTTAAATTAGGAGAAGTGCCACTTTATGGTACGAGAAGGTATTTTCTTAGGACATATCATCTCGCAAAATGGCATTGAGGTAAATAAAGCGAAGATTGAAGTCATTTCCAATCTCCCACCTCCCAAATGCGTCCGAGACACTCGAGCCTTCCTTGGTCATGCCGGTTTTTATAGACGGTTCATCAAGGATTTTAGCAAGATAGCTAGACCCTTAACTCTTTTGTTGGCCAAGGACACCACATTTGATTTCGACTCGAGCTGTATGAAGGCGTTCGAGTCATTGAAAAACTCACTTACTTCTGCTCGCATTCTTTCGTCTCCTGACTGGACGCATCCATTTGAAATTATGTGCGATGCATCTGATTTTTCCATTGGTTCTGTCCTTGGACAGCACATTGATAAGATGCCGCATGTAATTTATTACGCTAGCCAAACCTTGAACGAGGACCAATTAAATTACACAACAACTGAGAAGGAATTCTTAGCTGTTGTGTTTGCATTAGAAAAGTTCAGGCCCTACTTAATCGGCTCTCCAGTCATCGTTTACACTGACCATTCAGCTCTTCGCCATCTTTTTGCGAAGAAGGACGCTAAATCTCGGCTAATACGTTGGATCTTCTTATTACAAGAGTTTGACCTTGTCATTAGAGACAAAAGAGGATGCGAAAACGTAGTCGCCGACCATCTTTCACGCCTCCTTTCTTCACCGACGCTTCACTTTCCTATAAAAGACGTTTTTCCAGATGAGCAGCTCTTGACTGTATCATGCGAACCTTGGTTCGTAGATATTGTGAATTATTTGGCCACCGGACTTATACCAAATGATTGGTCTAATCAGGACAGACTCCGATTCCTATCCCAGGTAAAATATTTTTACTGGGATGAACCTTATCTATTCAAATAATGTCCTGACCAAATTATTTCTCGGTGTGTCCCCGACAATGAATTTAAGAGCGTGCTGTCATTCTGCCACGATCAAGCGTGTGGCGGGCATTTTGACCCTAAAAAGACAGCCGAAAAGATCTTGCAGTGTGGTTTTTATTGGCCACAACTTTTTAAAGACGCACATGATTACTGTAAGACATTCTCCCGGTGCCAACACTTGGGCCGGATATCTAGGAGAAACGAAATGCCGCTCCAACCAATATTGGATGTGGAAATTTTTGATGTTTGGGGGATATATTTTATTGGACTGTTTCCCAATTCTTTTGGGAACGTGTACATTCTCCTCGCTGTTGATTATGTTTCTAAGTGGGTCGAGGCTGTGCCCAGCTGGACTAATGACAACAATGTTGTCGTTAGATTCCTCAAAGAAAACATTTTCTCTCGGTTTGGGCACCCCCGTGCAATCATCAGTGACAATGGAACCCATTTCTGTAATAAGACTTTCGAGTCCTTATTGCGGAAATATTCCATTAATCACAAGCTATCGACGCCCTATCATCCCCAAACTTGTGGGCAAGCAGAGATTTCAAGTCGGCAAATTAAACAGATATTGGAGAAAACGGTTACCAAAAACCGTAAGGATTGGTCTTCAAAACTTATTGATGCCCTTTGGGCATTTCGAACTGCCTATTAGACCGATCTTGGCAAATCTCCATATAGGCTTATTTATGGAAAGGCTTGCCACCTTCCAGTTGAAATTGAGCATCGAGCATTTTGGGCAATAAAAGAGTTGAATCTATCTCTCGGAGATGCGGGCAGCCATAGAAAGTTGCAATTAAACGAATTAAACGAGCTTCGGGATGAAGCTTACGAGAACGCGGTTGTCGTCAAAAACCGAACGAAGGTGTTTCACGATAAACACCTTGTGCGCAAGTCATTCAAACCTGGTCAATAGGTTTTACTTTACAAGACCCGGCTACATTTCCATCCCGACAAGCTCAGATCTCGATGGAAAGGGCCATTTTTGGTACGCACCATATATCCGCACGGTGCGGTCGACTTAGAGAATTCGGAGGATGGTTCACTATTTAAAGTGAACGGACATAGGCTTAAACCGTTCCTCACATTGACTGATCTTCCTCCATCTACCCCCAAATTTCGGTTATCCAGCCATAAACAGTGGAAACATTGTTTCAAATTAGTTTGGGGGTATGTGACACTTGTAATTATATAAAAATAATAAAAAATAAAAAATAAACAAAATATAAAAAAATTGGGGGGATTTTTGTATATTTTCAATTTTTAAAAAAATTTATTTACAAATAAATTACTCTTTTTAAGAGGTCCTTTTTGAAAATAACCAAAAACAACCCCTATAAATAGAACCCAACCCCTCCACGGTTTTTACCAAACCCTAATTTCCAACTTCAGAAAACCCTAGCCGCCCTGAAGATCGCGCAGAGAGATCTCCCCACTCCGTCGCGCTTCCGCCGCAATTCCCTGCTCTGTGCCACGTATCCGCCGCTATCCGGAGTCGTCGCCCTCTGAAATCTTCAGAGGAGGTTTGCATTTCCTTTCCCTCTCTGTTAAACTTTAATTTTTTCAGTTTGCTCTCTGTGATGGCACCAACCCTGCAATTTGAAAGAGACTTTTCACAAATGTTTGCACATACGGTCTATGGTAGCTATTTCGGTGACGAGATCCGAAGGCGTGGGTGGAACTTTTTACTTTTCAACATTCCAAATTCCTTCGCGCTTCCGGATCTTGTAAACCGTTTTTACGAGTGCATGGTAGATGGTTGCCTCTCACAACATGGTTACATTAGGTTAATTTGGGGGGATAGGGAAATAATATTCGATATGGACTTCATCCATGAAGTCACCTTAATACCTAGATTACCTATTCACGATCAACCCCTCAAATTCGAGGACTACCTACCCTTAATGGGTAATGACTGTTCGAGGGAGCCACGTAAGGGCATCCAGGCTAGAACCCTCTTTGCGAATGTATTAACCGTGTGCCGTTGGGCACAAAATAATATTTTTGGTAGTTCGCACAATACGACATTTTTCACACCATCCCTTCATATCGTGCACACTTTAATGACTAGAAACCCCAGCTATGATATGTGCACGGTATTACTTGACTCAATTGATGCGGGCAAGAGGGTTGCCAACTATTAATGCCCTATGTTGGTAACACAACTGTGTCGCCATTTCCTCCCTGTGGAGGAATTTAAATATTATATGCATGGAGTGATCCCTATTTGACCTCTTCTTGAGGGCGTATCCACGTCCTACACACGCTTAAATGATGTATGGTCGAGCACTGAGCCGGCCGAGGATGTACCTGCCAAGCCACCCAGCTCGAGTTCGACCGCGAGCGAGGAAGAGCTTACCCCCAGCAGCACAAGCACGTTTACTTAGGATAGCCACTAGGGGGATAGACAGATTGATAGGGATGGTGACCAACCTGGATCAGCGAGTGACAGGTATAGAGCACGGCATGACCACCCTGCTGGCTAGAGAGGAACGTTCCTGTTCACGTTCGAGGGGACGGCGAGGCCATGAGCAGTGAGGGCACTGTTTTTGATAAGTTTAGGGGTGGATATGGTTTGTAAATAGTTATCTTTGCATTGCATTTGCATATTTTTATTTTTTGTAGATATTTTTTTTATTTTCTTTCTTTGCATATTTAATTCCGTATTTCATTTTTATAAAAAAAATACAAAAACTGAAGAATTTTTATTTTTTATAAAAATAAAATCAAATAAAAAATTGAAAATTTTAAAAAATTATAAAAAATTTAAAAATCAATTTTGGCCATATTTAACTTAAGTTCAACATGACGGTTGACTAGTTAGGAAAAACTAGATACTAAACTTAGTAAATTAAAAACCATAAAAATAACATTTCTTAAAAGTTTAACTATAGAAAATATATGTCATTGCAGTTTATTTAGAAATATGCAAATTTTGAGTTCAGTTCTAGGGTTAAGTCAAAATAAGCAAAGAGTATTGAAATTTTTATTTGAAGTGTATGTCTGAAAAATAAATTCTGAAACTTTATTCTAAATACTGAAAATATATACCCTACTACATGCATATACACGCACCTTGAAACTTGGGATAGTAGAGGATACCTTGAAATGCTTTTGTCTAAAATCCTTAGTATGAGAAAAAAATAAAATAAAAGTATAAGTGGTGAATAAAGAGATAAAAAAATGAACACTGGTTTTGTAATTACTTAAGGTTGCATAAATAAAAAAATATAGCAATGGTGCTTCATCACCTAGTGTCTTAGACCAACTAGTTTGGGAGTCACTGCTAAGCCTTAAGTATTACAAGATGAGAAATTACGACTAAATGCGCAAACACATTTTGTAATCAGTCGTTTAGTACCTCAAGAAGTATTAACGGTCGCATGAAGGATGTGTGAGCAATTTCATCTAAAATTCACCAACTAAAAGTATTTTGGAAGATGGACAAGAGTATGATAGCTTGAATTGAATTTCCAAGTGTAGGGGTGATACATACACACACGTAGGGGGTATATGATTGGGGTTTGGATGAGAGATTGGAATGAAAAATAAGGCTTATACCTTCAGTAGAGATGATAAAAATTCCTAAGTTGAGATGGATCCTTAGAAGGAAAATTCAAAAGATGCTGAAAGCTTAATAAATTTGCAGAACATATACGATCTTAAGTTAAATGATAAGTGAGTGTGAAAAATACGGGTTGATGATTTCTAAGTTGAAGATAATAGAATTTCTTACTAGAATACCGAATTGAAGAATGAAAGTCAACAGGCCATATTGATCGGATTTTGTGGGTAGTATCTGCTGAAAACCCTCAGGAGACAACACTCCTCCTACTAGGGACACCAAGAGGTATAACGTCTTGTTGCACGAGCTCAGTGCAATCGCGTTCCATGCGAAAGTGAGTTTAGGATTTTTTCGAGAATAAAATTGGCTTTGCTCGGGACGAGCAAAAGATAAGTTTGGGGGTATTTGTTCATATCGGAATTTTGCATTATTATATCGCACATGCTTAATAACATTACAGATAAATAGGTGCTTTTGATCCATGTCTTCTAAATAGTTGCAGGTTACAGGTTCTCAAATCGTTACAGTGAAATTCATCAAAAGACGGTACAAATGTGAGACTACGACCAATAATAGATGAATCCGTATGATGCCGCCTACTAGTTAAAGGAACAAATGAAAATCATGAGACAGTTCAATGCACAAAGTACAAGGGTAGCATAAGATTCAAGACTTCAACGCGAAGCTCACGGTAAAAGTTCACATAATTCTGCACTGTTGGAAATCTGGAAGAAAATTGAAGAGATTCTGAGGAACCAAGTGAAGAAAACAGAAGGAAAAAGCAACATGAAGCAACCCTGAAGAACTGAGCCAGAGAACCCGCCAATTGGCCGCGGAACCGCGGCCAAACATGCCTTCCTGCCACGGTTCCGCGGCCATATAGTGCACGTGTCGGTGCATGTGTTGGTGCTTTGACTCGGCTTTATCTGTTCTTTTATTATCTTCGACTTAGATAGTCTTTTAAAATAAAATATAAAAATGAATTCTATTGTCACTTTCCTAATGAGTGAGTAATTCCTCACTTGTTAGGATTAGGATAGGGAAGATTTGAGAGAAGGAAATCTCTCTCACTCCTTTCTTTGCCCATATAATTTTTAAAATACGGACTCTTTTTAAAGGACTTTTTGGAAAATTTACAGAGAGCAAAATAGGGGTTTCATAATATCGTATTTCGGAGTCGATTTCGTTTTCGAAATTGTTTTAACACCGTATCTAGAATTCTAGTTTGGCTCTGATACCACTGTTGGGCTTCCCTTACACCTAGTCTAGGGTTTGGTAGCATCACTCAAGCCACTTTAAAATTTAGAGAGGTGCAAAGCAAGCAAACCATGAATCTTTACTAGAAAATCTAGGGTAACAAGTTTGTATCACATACAAAGAACTAAAGAGATTAGGATTACAACCTTTGTAGTCCGTTCCATCGCTTTATAAGCTCCTTGTTGAGGTCCCTTCGCTGCGATCATCAAGAACTCCGACTCTCGTGAGGCTACAAGAGGTGAATGATGCATCTTGCTTGAAGTCTTCTTGATCTAAGATGATTTGCCTTGAATAATCTCAAACCCAAGCTTTCACTTCTCTAATCAAGTATTAGTGAAGTGAACACCCTAATCTAAGTGGCTAGAATAGATGAGGATCATGAAGCAGGAATTTTTCCCTCTTTTGTTTTCAATTTCTCACCATTTATCATCACAAACACAAAAGCTAGTGAAGCTTTTTCAAGAGCAAGAAGAAAAAGAAGCTAAACCTTTTGTGATGAATAATGAATTATTGTTGTGGTTAGAATTGCAACCATGAGTTAAGAATGCGAGTGTTAACTCTTGTAGAGAATAAACCATAGGTTAAGGGTTTGGGTTGGGTTAAAGAATATCTACACAAAATATCAAAGCTAAATGACAAAGTCAAAGCTTCATGAAGCATCCATGAACCTCATCCAAAAGCTAACCCAAATGCTAACCCTAATCCAAACCCTAACTTGGTTTAAACTCAACAACCATGTTGCATTTGTAACCCTAACATGTTACAATATTATATATCACATATACAATATATTTTGTAACAAAAGAAAATAATACAATTAACATATACCGCATATACATCAATTTATTATCCAGTGAGAAAATGAATCAATAAAGCGAGCATATATTAGTTAACGTAATGTAATATATCACATATATAATTATACATTAAATTATCGAATCAACACTTGATCCGATAATCCGGCTATATTACATATAACCGACTAATATAACATGTACCATTTCATCGAATCAACACTTGATCCGATGACCCGGCTATATCACATATACGCGGCCGATATCACATATCCCGAGAATAGAATACGGTATCTCATATCGTATTATTCTCGGCCCCGCACATATCACATATGTGATCCTACTCCGTTTTTCCTGAGCCAGGAAACCTCTGTATAGGACTCTAAAGAATCGTCAATACGCCGGCAGTAGGTGATGATCATATCAAACACCCACAAGCTGCAAGCGGTCAGCTAAATGTAACAGTCACCCAGGTATTGAGCGATTAGAAGATCAACAAGACAGCCTGTATATTCTCCTGTGAATCCAATCAGTAGCACTACCGTACATTCAGGTCTCTTCGTCTCATGTGTCGCATATCAAGTCTAGGGGTGGTAAACATCAGACCCCAGTAACCGATAAGTCATGTCGATGTGAGGCTCATAACAGGTCGAGAAACTACTGATAACTCTTACCAGTAGCACTCCACATCGGCCCTGGCCAGGGACTTCCAGTTATTGCCAATCGAACACAGCACAGCATCAACTCCCTATACCGGGAGCGACGAAACCCCTCCTATCGCTCATCGCCTCCATGTGATTCGGGACTGTACCTAAAAGCCACCGTTTTGCATGCCCTCTTAGACGTGGTAAGGTGGAAATCAAAGCACAGTGGGAATCACACAAGACTCTATGACGATCTCGGGTCTACAAATTAACCTGTACCAGTGTCACCGGAGAACTGCTATCTGACGATAGGTATAATACCATCTAGGTGTTCTCGGCGAGTCCGTTCAGTGTACCCAGTCTCCACTGAGACCCGTACACCATCTTTGATGTCAAACACCGATGGATATGGGATCATCCATCGCCCATCATATGGGTCAAGATGCGTATACACTAGTCTACTATTGTGTATCGATGCCTTGTCTCGATACGCCCTCGACTAGGAACAGTTATAGGATGTACTCGTTGACTACCCTGGCCCCACTAGTATGATCTCATCATAGTCCTAGTAGTCAAGTACATATCTTAAGGGCTTTATCCACATATGAGAGCAAGACAGTAAACCAATACAAGTCAACATGTTAAGACAAAGTGAAACAAAATAGCATACTATCATGTCGAGCAAGAAAGTCCTCTCTATATATATCCAAGCATCCACTATAATATACATCATATGTACAACAATGGCCTCTAGGGCATATATATAACTAACAATCTCCCCCTTCCACTAAGGCCAGCTGTTGTAGTATCTCATACCCAACATCCCGAAGAGTCTCTCAAATTGTATCTGGGGTATGGCCTTCGTGAGTGGATCCGCAGTGTTGTCCATCGTGTCAAGTCTCCTGACCTCGATTTCGTGGCGATCAACTATCTCCTGGATCAGGTGATACCGCCTCAGAATATGTCTGGACTTCTGATGGGACCTGGGTTCCTTGGCCAAAGCCACAGCTCCATTGTTATCACAATACAAAGGTATTGGATGCTCAATAGAAGGAACCACACCAAGTTCAGTGATGAACTTCTTCATCCAGACAGCCTCTTTGGCAGCATCGTTGGCAGCGATGTATTCAGCCTCCAACGTCGAATCTGCCACGGTTCTTGCTTGGAACTCTTCCAACAAACTGCCCATCCATTTAGGGTAAAGACAAATCCCGAGTGCGACTTAGAGTCGTCCTTATCACTTTGGAAGCTCGAATCGGTAAAGGACTCCGCTTGGAATTTCTGACGATTACCATACACCAAGAACATTTCCTTAGTCCTTGTCAAGTACTTGAGAATGTTCTTCACAGCTGTGCAGTGATTCTCTCCTGGAACTGCTTGATACCTACTCACCACACTTAGTGATTATGCTACATCGGGTCTGGTATATAGCATCGCGTACATAATAGAGCCTACTGCCGAAGCATAGGGTATCCCTTGTAGGGTTCCTAGGTACACCCATGAGGTTCTACAACTGATCAATCATGCCAAAATCAAAATTTTCTACGTGCCGAGAAACCCTATACTAGATCGTTAACTAGAGGATAGGCGAAACATGCAAGCTAACTACTTTGCTACTAAGTGAAAAAGACTACAACCTTTGTAGATCCGGTCCTCCACTTCTCTAGCTTTGTGTTGACATCCCTTCACTGTGATCATCGGAATCCCG
The DNA here is from genome assembly GCA_030015575.1 of Agapanthus africanus. NCBI lineage: Eukaryota > Viridiplantae > Streptophyta > Magnoliopsida > Asparagales > Amaryllidaceae > Agapanthus > Agapanthus africanus. The sequence continues at coordinate 125,420,758 of JASDDO010000031.1, forward strand.
AACTCTAGCGTCAGTTTCATCGGAGAAATGGGCGGGCTAGGTCGTTGACTTCGATGCCGAAGATGATCTACGTCGAGACGACTCAAACTCAAGCTCCATCTTCACTAGGTCATGAAACTTGTGAAGATAACACACACTACTACATGGCAAGCGGTAGAGGATGAAAAAATAGGAAGTGGGTTCACTTTGGAATTGGATTTCTCACTTGGATTCTTCACTTGAAAATTTTCAAGAGAGCTTTCTTCTCTTCATGAAGAAGAAGAAGAAAAGAAAAATGAATAATGAATTATCTCCAAAAATAAAATCAAGTGATGTCTATCATTTAGCAACCATGGATGAGTAAACTCATGTATAGAGTAAACGAGGGTTTAGACTAATGGTTGGGTTAAGGAAAGAAACAAAATGGTTAAGACTTACAAAACTTCATGAAGCTTCAAGAGTAAAACAAAACAAGACACCATTTTATTTCTTGCCAAAAATAAATAAAGAAAATAAATAAAACAAATGAAACCCTAACCATTAACTAAACATGGTGTATAGCATACACACACCCAAGTTTGCATGTATCATCAAACATGATACAAACTAGTGCACAAAAAAATATATCACATATACAACTTGTGCAAATCAAGTGAGAAAATCAATCTTAAGTGAACAAATACTAGTTAATGTAAATTAATATATCAGATATATAATTATACATTAAATCATTAAATCAACACTTGATTCAATGATCCGGTCATATTGCATATAACCGACTAATATCAATTGTATCAATATATCGAATCAACATTTGATTCGGTAACCCGGCTATATCTTAGATAACCGTCCGATGATACAAATCGCGAGAATAGAATACAGTATCACATACTGGTATTATTCTCGGTCCCGCGCATATCTCATATGCGCTCCTATTTCGTTTCACTTGAGCCAGGAAACCTCTGTGTAGGACTCTAAAGACTCGTCAATACGCCGACAGCAGGTGATGATCATATCAAACATCCACAAGCCGCAAGCGATCTGCTAAACGTAACGGACACCCGGGTATTGAGCGATCAGAAGATCAACGAGCAAGCCCGCTCACACTCCTGTGAATCCAACCAGCAACACTTACCGTACAGTCCGGTGATATGTCGCATATCTCGCCTAGGGGTGGTAGACGTCAGACCCCAGTAGCTTGATAAGTCATGCCGATGTAAGGTCCATAACAAGCATGAAACTACTGATAATACTTACCAGTAAATCAGTGCAACCTTGGCCAGGGATTTCCAGTTATGGCCAGTCGAGCATAGCGCAACATCAACCCCCAATACCGGGAGAGACGAATCCCCTCCTATCGCTCATTGCCTCCTTGTGAATCGGGACTGTACCCAAAAACCACCTGTTTGCACGACTCAGTAGAGCCGTGGTAGGGTGGAAATCAAAGTACAGTGGGAGACACACAAGACTCTATGACGATTTCGGGTCAACAGACTAAGCTGTACCAGTGTCACCAGAGAACTGCCATATGACGTGAGGTATAATACCATCTAGGAGTTCTCGGCGAGTCCGTTCAGTGTACCCAGTCTCCACTGAGCACCCGCATACCATCTCTGATGTCAAACACCAATGGATATGGGATCATCCATCGCCCATCACATGGGTCGAGAAGATATACGCTAGTCTACTCTGGAATATCGATGCCCCGTCTCGATATTCCCACGACTAGGAACATTGAAGGATGTACTCATGGACTACCCAGGCCCCACTAGTATGATGTGCATCACAGTCCTGGAAGTCGAGCACATATCCTAAGGGATTTATCAACATGTAATAGAGAGACAACAATTATACATGTTAAGATAAAGAGCAACCAGATAGCGTACTATCATGTCGAGCAAGAAAGTCCTACCTATATATGTCCCAGCATCCTCTACAATATACATCCTATGTACAGTAATGGCCTCTAGGGCATACATATAACTAACAATCTCCCACTTGCACTAGGGCCATCTGTAGCAGTGGTTGCAGTATCTCATACTCAACCATCCCATAAAAGTCTCTCTCTGGGAAAAAGCCTTTGTGAGTAGATCCGCTGTATTGTCCACTGAGTCTACTCTCCTAACCTCGATCACCCTGGAGATCAACTATCTCCATGATCAGGTGATGCTGCCTCAGAATATGTCTGGGTCACTGATGGGATCGGGGTTCCTAGGCCAAAGCCACACTTCCATTGTCACACAATGGTAGGAACCTAGTTCATCTCATGAACCAATATACACCCAAACTGCCTCTTTGGTAGTATCTTTAATAACGATGTTATCAGCCTTTATCGTCTAGTTTGCCACGGTATCTATCTTGGAACTTTTCCAACATACTGTCCCTCCACTGAGGGTAAAGACAATGCCTGCGACTGACATTCAGTCGTCCTTATCACCCTGGAACCTTTCCAGTGATTCTCCCCAGGATGAACTGATACCATTTCACTACAACTAGTGAGAATTCTAACATCCATTCAGATCTATCTCATAGATCCAAAAGCCAGGATTTAGGAGGTATCACCTTTATCCTATTGGAGAATCCTTGTGATAAGAGGAGATTGACCGTGTGTAGTATAGGAAACTCTTTTTCTATCAAGAGTATGTTGTCCACGTACAATACGAGGATGACCACCTTACTCTCTACTACCGTTTTGTATGTACAAGGTTCATCTACCATTTTGATGAAGTCAAACACTTTGACTACCACATCAAAACAGACGTTCCAACTCCGCGATGCCTGCTTTATTCTGCAAAGCAACTTGCACATGTTTCCGCTGCTCCCACTGTTTACGAAGCCCTCTGGCTGTGTTCTTATAGACGTTATCTTCTAAATCATTATTTAGAAAAGCAGTCATGACACCCAACCACCAGATATCGTAATCATGGTATGTAGCCGTGGCAAGTAGGATCCGGATGGACTTAAGCATAGCCACTGGAAAAGGTTTCATCATTTTCCATGCCTGGTCGATGACGAAAACCATTAACATGTCTAGCTTTGAAAGTCTCAACTTTTCCATTTACACCAAGTAATCTTCTTAAGATATACTTGCTCCTGATGGGGATTTAACCCTTCAGATATAGCAGCCAAAGTCCATACTTTGTTGGTGTATATGGATTCCATCTCAGATCGCTAAGCATCCAGCCATTCTTACAGAGTCCCTACTCTCGATGGCCTGCTCGAAACTAGTTGGGTCATCATCTTATGATGCATTCCTCGCACCCACTGTCATCGAGAAACCGAAGTATCTCTCAGGCAGGTGAGGAACCCTGCTAGTTCGGCGGAGAGGCTGAGGTTCGTCGGGGACTATAGAATCCTTTGGTCCTGTCAAATCAGCTGCAGTTTTGTATAGCTGGAACCTTTCCAGTACTACAGAACTGACCTTGCCTCGATCTTGTCTAGATTTTGCTTTTGACATAGGCCGGACAATCCCAAATCTTAACTTACTTAAGAGATAGGTTCTTCCCATACCACATCTTATATGGAGTGGTAGGCACTGATTTGATTCGAATCCAATTCAATAGGTATGCAGCTTCTCAAGTGCACAACCCCAAAAGTAAATAGGTAACTCAGTAGTACTCATCATAGAGCACACCATATTTAATATGGTGCGATTGCTCCGCCCCGATACACCGTTGTGCTTTGGTGTATTCAGAGGAGTAACACCGAGAGAGAATCTCATTCTCCTTTAGAATAGTCCAGGAATCCCGTGCCTAAGTATTCTCCTCCCTGATCTCATCAAAGGACATAATACTTATACCCGTATTTTGGTTCTCTACTTCTAACTTACATTCTGTGAATATCTCAAAAGGTTCGGACTTGTGTTTCAACAAGAACATATGTCTGAATCTTGAGAGATCATCAGAGAATGTAATGAAGTACAAAGAACCGGTCCTGGCATGTGTAGACAGGGGACCTTGCATATATAATTATGTATCAGTCCCAAGAGTTCACCAACTCTTTCTCTATTTCCAATAAACAGAGCTATGGTCATCTAATCTTTGTGACATGACTGGAAAGTTTCACAAGATGTAAATTCAAACTGATTTAAATATGCATCTAGAATGTAACTTAAGCTAGTCGGGTCGCATTGATATGACCTAGTCTACAATACCTTAAGAAGGAATCGTTCATATCTGAACTCTTCCTCTTGTGTGTGTTTTGTATACTAGGAACTGTAGTTTGATTTAGAACATCAATGCTTTTAGATAACGTGCCTGAACCGATCAACTTTTGAAATGTTCAAAACAATATTCAACAATACAAAATTATCTCCTTTCTTTAATAAATAAAGTGATTGATATGATTTTGTATATCAGGTTCGGTATCTAATAGCATTTGTTCAGAATCAATGTATTGGTAATACAGGGTGACAGTGACCAACAGACTTGGCTGCAACACTTGCCCCGTTTTCTGTCTCATGAAACTTATCACTCGTTCTCAGTTCTCTACCTTACTGTAGCCCATGTAACGGATTACATTTGCGGGATCCTGATCCGGTATCTAATACCTAGGACGTAGAGGATACTGAGAAACAGTTCTTTATAATGAACACACCCGAAGGAGATGCATCTCATGCACTTTCTTCGTTTGGGCGGCATGGGAATCCTGGTATTCCCCTAATTCCTGCTCGGTCTTATAACAATTATAAGTTGGAGCGGGACCAACGTTCCCCAGCTCAGTATAACAAGCGGGTTCGGTCAATACATCCATATTATTATCTTGAATAAGGCGTGATATGGTCGCTACCTGGAGAGAGAGAGAAGAAAACAGTCTGCGTGCGCTCTTGCAAGAATAGATTTGTTATTTATTTTATCTAATCAGGATAGCTCCCACTGTTTTTATCAAATCTTCCTTCAAACCCTAAAATGAAAGACTAGCCGGGATTAATTACACTCTACAAGTTCGCCAATCTTTCAGCCAGGCCAGTGTCGGTACTTTGAGGGAGGTTCCCCGTGCTTTCGCATGGACCTAATTAAAGTAAACCTCGTTTTCCCAGAGGCGTAACCCCGTTGACACCTTTCTAGACACCTACTTGATCAGCTAATTGTAAAGTGTAAAACTCTCCCAGAAGTAACAATTACTCGCAGTGGGTATCGGGATCCAACTATCATATAGAAGGTATGCAATCTCATTGCAAATTTCAACACTTGAAACTTCCGATAATTGTTTTTACCCCTAGCACCTATGACCTTGGCTAAGGTCAAAAAATCATAAGCACTAGTCAAGTTCTACCCATCATTTCGTGATTAATTAGACCCACCCACATGACCCTTGGCTAAGGTCAACAAAGCCACATGACTCTCCCAACTAATCGCATCATATGCAGTGTAGGAAGACATCACTTAGCTACCGTACACTGTGCCTTGAGTATGGTCAACAAACACAGCACGAATACTAAGTACTCTACTTCCTAAAATGACGGAGGGTTGCGAATGGTTTTTATGAAAACCTTTAACGCTTTGAACTTGATCTCGTTGCGGAATCGAATGGTTTTTAAATGGAGTGTTTTTTAGGCTTTTCTAGTTTTTGCTAAAGGGTTCACTCCCTGTGAAGGGATCGTCTGCCCTTTCCTCATCGAATAAGGTGCGGGATATATCATATATACCGCTGTGCAAAGCGAAAACTATAGAAGTAATCAAAAGACAAACCGAGGGTTGTAGCATCTGCCAGTTATTGCTAAAGGGGTCACTCCCGGTGAAGGGATCTCGGCCCTTTCCCTATCGAATAAGGTGCAGGATGTTCTACAAGGAACACCGCGATGCAAAGCAAGAACTGTAGCTACCTGTTTTATTTTGAAATTCGATTCCACAACATCTTTTAGGTTTATTTTCTTTCATTAATCTCATTAATGAATGTCCCATCATTTAAGTCCACCTAAACATCACAGATAAATATAACGTACGCTTATGCCATCCGCATTCACCTCGATGTCTCGTCTGCACCGTTAGGTTAGGTAACTAACGCCAGAGCGAGGCAGGGCTAGCGCGGGTGTAAAACATAAGCAACGTCTATATAATATATCATATATACTATATACAATATCTATCTGAACATATCACATGATCACATCACAGATAACGCAGCAGAAAATATCATATGAAATATTGGATATACTAGGACGTCCGTGTTTTTAATACGAGCCAGTATAAAACACGGATTCCACGGTCATGATGAATAAACAATCCCACACCCCTGACCCCTACGAGAGTGGCAAGCAACCCTACCAATTCTAGGGTTTGGAGACCCGGACTCGACTCCTCGAGATGGTCTCCCACTGGACCCTAGAACCCGGTTACTTGTTCTCCCCTCCTTGGGTCTATCCTAATGCGGAAATGTAAATAATATACAAATGGTGACATCATCCACAACCTGGAAGTACTCCAATAAAAGAATATTACATACAATTTTTTACATGATTGAAAATGAAAAACACTCGTCTCACATAAAACCCCCCCGGCTATTCAAATACGACGATCCAATATAACATATCCAGCGACACATAACATCACATGTCATCTACGTAAGTAAACATGGATATCCCAATTGTCGTTGATATATAACAACGAAACCGGCGATATCACATATTACACTTACGGTCACAGAAAAGAAAATGTAAAACTACAACAGTTGGAATCCGCAACCTCTTTAGACATCGCATGCCTAACCAAATGAATTCCTTAGACATCGCATGCCTAACAATTATAAACCCCGCATTTTAGTCTCATTATCGAAAACACTTTTCAATATCAAGTCGGGCAATTCAACAAGATTCCCGATATCCCAAACGAATGCTCGTCGCAAACTTTAGTAGACGGCCGCACCCCCGATACCGTCGACGAAGTGCACTAAGGCGGAACACCGCTGCCGCGAGCACCCGAACGGATGCTCTCGACGACGGGGTTCTCCTACAGTCACTTGGTCGGGGCTATGGGGTATAGCTGTCTATTAAGTTTACCCGGCGAGTATCCGCGTATGCAACGTGATTGCGACGGACTTTTGATCACATCAAAATTCCATGGCAACCGATCAAGTGAGACTAAACTGCTATGTTTATAACATCCAAATCGGTTATCTCATAACTACTTGTGGATTCCAAATATTGTATCACATTCCAGATAAATGGAAAATGTTAAAGTTTTCGATCGATCGATCAAACACCCAAGTTTTCCTGAAACAGCTCAACACATGAAATAAGTTCAAAAACATCCATTTCGTGCCACAGTACCAACGATCCAGCCGTAGAAGGGTCAAGCCAACGCCTCACATGTGGCACGCCGTACTGCCCCAAACCCTAAGGTTCAAAGGGCAGTTCAAGACGGTCACATAATCGAGTTAAGGTTTGTTGTCTTCAAGAGGGACCATCGCGTTACTTGCACTACTTAGAACGTTATTAAACTACGGAAAAAATCCAATAATTGGAAATTTCCCGGCAGGGGAAAAAGTGGGTATTTATATCCGGTCGAACTTTTTAACATATTCTAAATTATCCAGAAAAACACATAGACAAAATTAGACAATCCGATCGAATCTACGAACTCCCAATACAACCCAGAAAACTTAACTCTTGAGTAGAAATTAAAATTACCCAGAAAACAGAGGAATCACCAAGGGACATTACTGTGCAAACAGTGAAGCAAGAGGACAATTTATGGCCGCGGAACCACCGCATGACCTAGGGTACGGCCGCGGTTCCGTGGCCCCTTGGACGAGTTGGGGTCACGTGTTGCACAGTAATTCTTCGAAAACCCTACTGATTTTTCTGCATATTTTTAATTCACAAAAATCACAGTTTTGAAAAATTGTACATTGAATGGTTTTGAATTAGGGTTTCGGGTTCGATCGGACTTCTAACATCGTCTACACTTCACCTAAACCTCTAGCTAGGCTCTGATACCACTGTAGGGTTCCTAGGCACACCCATGAGGTTCTACAACTGATTAACCATGCCAAAATCAAAATTTTCTATGTGCCGAGAAACCCTATACTAGATCGTTAACTAGAGGATAGGCGAAACATGCAAGCAAACTACTTTGCTACTAAGTGAAAAAGACTACAACCTTTGTAGATCCGGACCTCCACTTCTCTAGCTCCGTGTTGACGTCCTTCCGCTGCGATCATCGGAATCCCGGACTCTAGCGTCGGTTTCATCGGAGAAATGGGCGGGCTAGGTCGTTGAATTCGATGCCGAAGATGATCTACGTTGAGGCGACTCAAATTCAAGCTCCATCTTCACTAGGTCATGAAACTTGTGAAGATAACACACTCTACTACATGGCAAGTGGTAGAGGATGAAGAAATAGGAATTGGTTCACTTTGGAATTGGATTTCTCACTTGGAAATTTTCAAGAGAGCTTTCTTCTCTTCATGAAGAAGAAGAAGAAAAGAAAAATGAATAATGAATTATCTCCAAAAATAAAATCAAGTGATATCTATCATTTAGCAACCATGGGTGAGTAAACTCATGTAGAGAGTAAACTAGGGTTTAGACTAATGGTTGGGTTAAGGAAAGAAACAAAATGGTTAAAACTTACAAAGCTTCATGAAGCTTCAAGAGTAAAACAAAACAAGCCACTATTTTATTTCTTGCCAAAAATAAATAAAGAAAATAAATAAAACAAATGAAACCCTAACCATTAACTAAACATGGTGTATAGCATACACACACCCAAGTTTGCATGTATCATCAAACATGATACAAACTAGTGCACAAAAAATATATCACATATACAACTTGTGCAAATCAAGCGAGAAAATCAATCTTAAGTGAAAAAATACTAGTTAATGTAAAGTAATATATCAAATATATAATTATACATTAAATCATTAAATCAACACTTGATTCAATGATCCGTTCATATTGCATATAACCGACTAATATCAAGTGTATCAATATATCGAATCAACATTTGATTCGGTAACCCGGCTATATCTTATATAACCGTCCGATGATACAAATCGCGAGAATAGAATACAGTATCACATACTGGTATTATTCTCGGTCCCGCGCATATCTCATATGCGCTCCTATTTCGTTTCGCTTAAGCCAGGAAACCTCTGTATAGGAAGACTCGTCAATACGCCGGCAGCAGGTGATGATCATATCAAACACCCACAAGCTGCAAGCGGTATGCTAAACGTAACGGCCACCCGGGTATTGAGCGATCAGAAGATCAACGAGCAAGCCCGCTCACACTCCTATGAATCCAACCAGCAACACTTACCGTACAGTCCGGTCAGTTCGTCTGATATGTCGCATATCTCGCCTAGGGGTGGTAAACGTCAGACCCCAGTAGCTTGATAAGTCATGCCGATGTAAGGTGCATAATAAGCATGAAACTACTTATAACACTTACCAGTAAATCAGTGCAACTCTGGCCAGGGATTTCCAGTTATGGCCAGTCGAGCATAGCGCAACATCAACCCCCAATACCGGGAGAGACGAATCCCCTCCTATCGCTCATTGCCTCCATGTGAATCAGGACTGTACCTAAAAACCACCTGTTTGCACGACTCAGTAGAGCCGTGGTAGGGTTGAAATCAAAGCATGGTGGGAGACACACAAGACTCTATAACGATCTCGGGTCAACAGACTAAGCTGTACCAGTGTCACCAGAGAACTGCCATCTGACGTGAGGTATAATACCATCTAGGAGTTCTCGGCGAGTCCGTTCAGTGTACCCAGTCTCCACTGAGCACCCGCATACCATCTCTTATGTCAAACACCAATGGATATGGGATCATCCATCACCCATCATATGGGTCGAGAAGATATACGCTAGTCTACTCTGGAATATCGATGCCCCGTCTCGATATTCCCACGACTAGGAACATTGAAGGATGTACTCATGGACTACCCAGGCCCCACTAGTATGATCTGCATCTCAGTCCTGGAAGTCGAGCACATATCCTAAGGGCTTTATCAACATGTAATAGAGAGACAACAAGTATACATGTTAAGATAAAGAGCAACCAGATAGCGTACTATCATGTCGAGCAAGAAAGTCCTACCTATATATATCCCAGCATCCACTACAATATACATCCTATGTACAGTAATGGCCTCTAGGGCATACATATAACTAACATCCCTTGCATGCGAGCTCTCTCCAAATCAGTCTTGGTAGACATCTCTTTGGAGAGAGTGAGTCCAGAGATCATGGGTTGGTTCCCATGCTTGGATTCTTTAATACTAAACCTCTTTAGTATGGTGTCAATGTACCTGTATTGGTACAATCCCCGTATCCGTTTAGATCCATCTCTATAGATCTCAATTCCCAAAATGCAGGAGGTATCACCTAGATCTTTCATTGAGAATCTCTGTGATTAGAAGAGCTTGACCGAGTGCAGCATAAGAACATCATTTCCTATCAAGAGTATGTCATCCACGTACAATACGAGGAAGACGACCTTACTCTGTACCACCTTCTTATATATACAAGGTTCATCTACGTTCTTGATGAAGTCAAACTCTTTGACTACAACATCAAAACAGATGTTCCAACTCCGCGATGCCTGCTTTAACCCGTAGATGGATTTAAGCTGCTTGCACACCTCTCCGCTGCTCCCATTATCTACGAAGCCCTCTGGCTGAGTCATGTACACGCACTCCTCTAAATCACCCATTAGAAAGGCGGTCTTTACATCCATTTGCCAGATTTCGTAGTCATGGTATGTGTTCATATCAGATTTTTGCATTTTCATACCGCCCAATTTTTATTACATCGCATATCCGTAGATACTCTTGAGCCGTGTTTGCTAGTCAATTGCAGGATACAGGTTCTCGGTTCTAAAACGGTGAAATTCATGGAAAACACGACAAAATCCGGGTTCCTGCCAACCACAGATAAAACACGGTCTCCACTCTTTATCCGTATGTTGCCAGATACCAGTTTAGGAAGACAAAATGTCAAATCAATGTCATTCTCATGCACAAGGCTCAATGGTAGCACAAAATCCAAGAGATTTACGCGGAGCTCGAGGCAATCATGACAAAATCTTGACAAAAAGTCCACTTTTCCCTCAACAGAAATTCTGGAAAAATAGTGGAGCCAAATTGAGAAAATATATGTACCAGAATAATGTAAACATCAAACCAGGGAACCACAGCAAATTGGGGGGCCCAATTCGACCAGAAGGCCGCGGATCCGTGGCCAAAGTGGGGTCTAGGCCGCGGATCCGCGGCCGTTTAGGCGCCAAGTATGCAGGGCTTTTGGGGGTAGTTTGGTATTTTCATCAGGGTTCTGGTGGTTGCCCTAGGGTTTCATTTTTTGGCCTATAAATAGCCCAGAACTTTGTGAAGGAAAGGGGCATTCTTGTATTTTCTTTTTCTAGGTTTTAGTTCACATGTTCTTCTTCTTCTCATCTCTTCTCCATTAAACTTGTAGTGAGCTTTGTGTGGGAGGAATGGTAAATAAAGAAGATCATTTTATTATCATGCTTGTCTTGCTCTTTCTTTACTTGTTGTAATTTTAATTGTTAAGTAGTTGTTATTTTCTTGTTGTTTCTTTCTTCTCTCTTTTTCTTTATCATTCATACGACAATGATACTTACGCTCGATCCTCGCCAAGGTGAGGTCACAAATAGTTAGTCGTATTCTTCTAATCTCCCTCTTTCTATCTTCCTCTTTTGTTTTGTTTTGTATTTCCTTATCATGAAGTGTGAGTAGTTTTATACTTGTTAGGGTCGGATAAGGGAAGTTTGAGAGAAGGAAATCTCTCTCACTCTTTCCTTGCCCAACAACTTAAATCGACTCCCGTTAATTGAACCACAATCCGCTCCTTACGGCACCCTATCCTACATGATAGCGGTGATTCCGTAGTGAGACCGGTTGTGGTTGAATTAACCGGAGGTTATGGATAAGAGCCAAGAACGGACGGACAAGCACCAAAAGGAAGACTTATGCGTTGGAAAGCCTAGCTTATACTCGCAAAGTCCTTTCTAGTCGTGCTAATCCCCGTTGTTGCCGATTACCGTAACACCGATATTAAGAGGGGCAACGAAAGATGTGGAGACTCCTAACTCAAACTAACCTAATCCTAACCCTAACAAGCTCTCTTTAAATATCAACTTAACACTTAGATAACCACAACAAAATCTGAAAATAGGACTTAACTCGTTAAAACACTTTGAAAAAGGCTCCCATCTCCCTGCGGACGACCCGTACTCAACCGACTAGCTACAAGCGAAACCGTCTTGATTGCGGTATTTAAAACTAAACTTGAACACGCACGTATCCTATCAATCAAATGGCGCCGTTGCCGGGGAGACGGTAGTTTATTTCCTTGTGTAATTTCGGGTTAATTTGTAAGTATAAAAAAAAAACGAAAAAAATATATACTTTGTAAAAAAATCATCTTGTTATTTTTGATTAGCTTTTGTGCAAGTGTGCAGGAAAATACAAGTTTCGAGTTCAGTGGCCAAGACGTTGAAAATACGGAGTTCAAGTACAGTGCCAAAGACGTGGGAAGATAGACCCACATTTCGCGGCTACACCGCGACGGACAAAACGAAGCATACGGTCTACTGTCAAGATCTGGAGCTAGTACAGTGAGCAAGTAAAAATTCCAAAGATCCAGACAAGCAGAGGAGACCCACAGAAGCACCCACACAAAAAATGAAGCCCCAAGTCCCTGTTCCTGCCATGGATCCGCGGCAATAGAGGGCTTAGGCCGCGGATCCGCGGCCACTTGGTGCCCTTGGGCTGCCAAATTCTCTCTGTAAGTCCCTCTGCCTCTCTCCACTCCTCTGGACTCCACTGAATTGTGTTTTCTGCAGCCTTCTTTGCGCAAATTCTTCTCCCCCTTCCAATAAACTGTTCTTGTGCAGGATTCTTTGCGCCGCAAATAAAAAAAAATTGTTTGCAGTTGATTTGTTACTGCTTTGCATTTCTTTAATACGGACTTAAGGGGCTTGAAACCAATCCAGATTGGGTGGGGATTTCATCACCCTTCCCAGGACCCCAAAAATCACTAAAGCATATGCATTGTCCATTGTAAATTAAAAAATACTAGACTTCAGCCCTAAGGACTTCGCGCTCATTAGGACAGAGGACTAGTTACAGGCATCGGTCGTTTATCCTATCTGACTTTTGCGGTGCCTAGGCAAGTGTGACGAAGGCAAGTGGTTATTTAATTAAGTAACTTCGCGAAAGCGTTGGACAACTTCCCACTTACCTGGCACTTATCTGGCCGCATTAGACGGAGAAGAGGCGGTTTGAGGTCCTTTTTCTAGCCCTCTGGAACAGTTAGGAGCAGGTCTAGTAGACCTAGGCGACCGTAGATCTAGGTGAGATTGTGCATATCTTGGTTGTGATTACTTAAGCCGTATATCCGTACATATATTTGTAAAAATCTTTCTAAAAAAAAAAAATCAAAAAATCAAAAAACTTTTACAAAAACTTGCCCTTTTGTCGCCAAATCCATTTTCAAATCCATTTTCACCCACCACCCATCGCCTTTCTCTATTGACGTTTTCTTACCCTCACCTTCTCCGTTTTGACTATACTAAACTCGTTTAGTGTATGTCCGCTTGGACTCAGGACACTAGCGCCCGTCTAGTACGCGTTACGTTAGTCGCGACCGACTACGCGATCGACTCCGAAGTCGATACTCCGTCAACTCCTCTTTCACCCCTTCCTTTGCCGGCCAACTCAGACGTTGAACGGAATTCTGTTCATACATCTTCACCTTCACCTTCACCTTCACCAACCTCTTCTTCCGCGATGTCGGGATTTAACCCGAACATCTCTTTGACCACCGCTGGATTGGCTCCACCTCCTACGGAGACCAATCTCCCACCACCTCCGCCTGTTGTAGCGCCGCAGCGAATCGCGCTCTAGGATCGTTTCTATCCCACCCGTTCTGCACTTCCCACCTGCCTTTCTCTTCCTCCGGCCAATGGGGACAACTTTGAAATTAAGCCTCATTTCATCAACATGCTTCCACGTTTTCATGGGCTTGAATCTGAAGATGCCTATATCTTCATCAATAAATTTCAAAATGTCTGTGCCATGATGAAAACCACCCAGCTGTCGGACGATGCTATACGTCTACGGGTCATTCCGTTCACTTTATGCGATCTCGCTGAAAAATGGCTGTATAGCACTGCTTCCCACTCAATCACCAGCTGGGACGAGTTTGTTAAAGCGTTTCTGAAAAAATTCTATCCGAATCATAAGACCGCAAGGATTCGAAATGAAATCAACCAATTCTCCCAGCTTCCTTCTGAACCCTTCTGGAAGTGCTTTGACCGATACAAAGACCTTCTTGTTCAGTGTCCTCACCACGGTATAGAGAAATGGCAGCTCTGCCAAACCTTATACGAGGGACTGAACCCAGCAACGAAGCAGTTGCTGGAAACCATCTGTCAGGGCCACTTCCTATCGAAATCTGACGAGGAAGCGTGGCAGTTCTTTGACGATCTTGCGGAGCAAACGCTACAGTGGGAGAACACCAGACCGACTTCTTCTTCTTCTTCTATCTCCACTTCTACCGGTCAGTCTAGGGTAGGAATTCACCAGCTTGATGTCTCTATTGCGATGAGAGCTGAAATGGCTGCAATAACAAAAAAGCTTGAAGAAATAAAGAGCAAATTTTCTTCTCCTACTCCTGCCCCTGTTCTCCCCCTTCGTACCATCTGCGCTTGTTGTTCCGATCCTTCTCACTTGACCGAAGAGTGTCCTTACAATCCACCATCGTAAGGACAGGATCAGGTTAATGCATTCCAGCAAAGACCGAGGAATGATCTATACTCTTCCACCTACAATCCCGGTTGGAGGAACCACCCTAATTTCGCCTGGAATCAGAATCAGAATCAATTCCAAGGCAACAATTTCCAAAGGGCCCCTCCGCCGCAACAACAAGCGCAACAACAAACTCAGTATCAGCAGCCCTTCCAACCCCAACCTTTTCAAAATCAGACGAACAACTTTGCACCAAACAATTCTTTTCCACCAAACAACTTTGTTCCGTCGAACAACGATAAGGTTTCCTCGCTCGAACGAAGTCTGGAGGCGTTTGTTAAACAATCGACTCAATCCACCACCAGCATCCAGTCTTTGATTCAATCTTTAGTGCAACACACTGCCGCACACGGGCAAAGCATCAAGAGCATCGAGGCCCAGATTGCACAGCTGAACGCGGCCTTAAGCGAGCGAGAGAAGGGGAAGCTCCCATCCCAGCCACTTCCAAATCCCGGTCACCCACATAATGCACATGTTGCTCTTGAACAACAGAACCATAATGTGAGTGCCGTGACCACACTGAGATCGGGAAGGATGCTGCAAAACAACATTGGCAAACGAATCAACGATGACACCCCGGCCGCTGCTTCTTCTTCTTCTTCTTTTTCTTCGTCTTCCGAGCCTATTCTCCGTTCTTCAGCAGGCTCTCCTTTCTCTTCTTCTGCTCTGAACGGACCCACTTCTAACTCCACGAAAACACCTATTCTGGGATCCGTTCCAACTCCAAAATCTCCTCCTCCAGCATTAGACTAAACCAATTTTCAAAATGTTCTATTTCCAAACCGGTTGAGGCCTAACAAACAAAATCCTCAAATAGAGAAGATTCTGGAGTTATTCAAGCAGGTTAACATTAACATTTCTCTTTTAGATGCTGTCCAACAAGTCCCGTCCTACGCGAAAATCTTAAAGGACTTGTGCACGAAAAAGA
Source organism: Agapanthus africanus (assembly GCA_030015575.1). Classification (NCBI taxonomy): domain Eukaryota; kingdom Viridiplantae; phylum Streptophyta; class Magnoliopsida; order Asparagales; family Amaryllidaceae; genus Agapanthus; species Agapanthus africanus. The sequence continues at coordinate 125,436,447 of JASDDO010000031.1, forward strand.
GGAAGTCTCAGGTACCCAAGAAAGTTTTCTTGGCTAGTGCTTTGAGTGATGCCCTTACCCAATCTTTACCACAAAAACGGAAGGACCCTGGCTGTCCTACAATTTCAATTACCATTGGGGATAAGAACATCAACCGCGCACTATTAGATCTTGGTGCCAGTGTTAACCTGCTTCCGTATTCAGTATACGAGCAATTAGGCGTCGGAGAGTTGAAACCCACACACTGCACTCTCCAAATGGCCGACCGATCGATCACCCATCCTAGGGGTGAGCTAGAGGATGTGTTAATAAAAGTCAGGGACTTCATATTCCCCGTCGACTTCATTGTATTAGACACACAGCCTGTAGCTAACCCCCGGAATCAAATTCCGGTGATACTCGGTCGCCCATTTCTCGCAACCTCAAATGCTGTGATCAATTGTCGCAATGGTTCAATGAACCTCTCTTTTGGAAATATGACGATTGAACTCAACATTTTTAGGTTGGGGAATCAGCCCGCCGAACCTAATGCTCATATACTGGACGTCTGCTCGATCCAGGAGATCACCCCCGAAGAGTGTGAATTCGAGGAGTTTCTATTTGACCACGATAATCTTGACGCCACTAGTGCGTTTCTCTTCAAACCTGCTGCTGTTTCTGCGCCCGACAACGAATACGAGTGTTTCACGTTCTCGAACGATCTTAGCCGCGCACAACCCGAGTTTCAATCTTTCGACTTTCCGGATGAGTTACCTGAACCATCCAACTCGGTTGCTTACACTCGCTTTGAACCTTTGCTGGAGTCCTTTGAGTTCGAGACCTTTGCACCAGTCTTGCCTTCCATCGTTTCACCTCCAACGCTCGAACTCAAGCCGTTGCCGTCTCACCTTAAGTATGCTTACTTAGGTGAGAACGAGACCCTCCCTGTCATCATTTCGGCTTCTCTAGCTCCCGAGCAAGAGAAAGCCCTTCTCGCAGTCTTGCACAGCAACAGGCAAGCTTTTGGCTGGTCCATGGCGGACATCAAGGGGATTAGTCCCCTGATCGTAGAGCATCACATTCATCTGATGGATGATGCCAAACCAGCCCGGGATCCACAAAGTCGTCTTAATCCAGTCATGAAGGAGGCTGTGAAGAAGGAGATCGTCAAATGTCTAGATAGTGGTATCATTTATCCTATCTCTGATAGCCAGTGGGTTAGCCCCATTCATGTTGTCCCCAAGAAGTCGGGCATCACGGTCATCACTAACGAGGCGAATGAGTTAATCCCTACTCGCACCCAAACTGGGTGGCGAGTTTGCATTGATTACAGAAAACTCAATGCCGCAACGCGGAAAGACCACTTTCCGCTACCTTTCATTGACCAGATGCTGGAACGATTGGCCGGACATGAGTACTATTGTTTTCTTGATGGCTACTCTGGCTATAATCAAATTCCCAACGCCGAAAAAGACCAGGACAAGACCACTTTCACTTGTCCTTTCGGTACGTTTGCATATCAACGCATGCCCTTTGGATTATGCAATGCGCCCGCTACCTTCCAGCGGTGTATGATGGGAATTTTTTCGGACATGGTGGAAAAATTTCTGGAGATTTTCATGGATGACTTCTCCATCTTTGGAGACTCTTTCAACGAGTGTCTGCTGCATCTTGACGCTGTCCTTACCCGATGTAAGGACAAGAATCTCACTTTGAACTGGGAGAAATGCCACTTCATGGTACGCGAAGGTATTGTCTTAGGACATATCATCTCGCAAAATGGCATAGAGGTTGACAAAGCAAAGATCGAGGTCATTTCCAATCTGCCTCCTCCCTGATGCGTCAGAGATATCCGAGCCTTCCTTGGCCATGCCGGTTTCTACAGACGGTTTATCAAGGACTTTAGCAAGATTGCTAGGCCCTTGACGCTTTTGCTAGCCAAGGACACGCCTTTCGACTTCAACTCGAGCTGTGTGACTGCATTCGAGTCACTGAAACGCTCACTCACTTCTGCTCCCATTCTTTCTTCACCTGACTGGACGCACCCATTCGAGATTATGTGCGATGCATCCGACTTTGCCATTGGTGCTGTCCTTGGACAGTACATCAACAAGATGCCGCACGTAATCTATTACGCAAGCCGAACCCTGAACGACGCCCAACTCAATTATACAACAACTAAGAAGGAATTCTTGGCTGTTGTATTTGCTTTAGAAAAGTTCAGGCCCTACCTCATCGTCTCTCCAGTCATTGTCTACACTGACCATTCTGCTCTGCGCCATCTTTTTGTGAAGAAAGATGCCAAATCTCGGTTAATACGTTGGATCCTCTTGCTTCAAGTGTTTGACCTTGTCATTAAGGACAAAAGAGGATGTGAAAACGTAGTTGCCGACCATCTCTCACGACTTCCTTTCTTCGCCTTCGCTTTCAATTCCGATCAACGACGTTTTCCCGGATGAACAACTCTTGACAGTATCATGCGAACCCTGGTTCGCAGATATTGTGAACTATTTGGCCACGGGATTACTACCGACCGAATGGTCAAGTCAGGACAGACTTCGCTTTTTATCCCAAGTAAAACACTTTTACTGGGACGAACCCTACCTATTCAAGTACTGTCCCGACCAGATTATTCGTCGGTGTGTCCCTGATGAGGAATTCAAGAGTGTGCTGTCATTTTGCCACGATCAAGCGTGTGGCGGGCATTTTGGGCCCAGAAAGACAGCTGAGAAGATCTTGCAATGTGGTTTCTACTGGCCACGACTTTTCAAAGACGCTCACGACTATTGCAAGACTTGCTCCCGGTGCCAACACATGGGCCGGATATCCCAGAGGAACGAGATGCCGCTCCAACCGATCTTGGTTGTGGAGATTTTCGATGTTTGGGGGATAGACTTCATGGGGCCGTTTCCCAGCTCTTTTGGGAACTTGTACATCCTTCTAGCTGTTGATTGCGTCTCTAAATGGGTCGAGGCTGTGCCCAGCCGGACTTACGACAACAAGGTTGTCGTTAGGTTCCTTAAAGAAAACATTTTCTCCCGGTTTGGGCACCCCCGAGCGATCATTAATGACAATGGAAGTCATTTCTGCAACAAAACCTTCGAGGCCTTGATGCGGAAATACTCCATTAATCATAAGCTTTCTACGCCCTACCACCCCCAAACCTGCGGGCAGGCCGAAGTTTCAAATCGGCAAATCAAGCAGATACTGGAGAAGACGGTTTCCAAGAACCGTAAGGATTGGTCTCTGAAACTCACTGATGCCCTTTGGGCATTTAGAACCGCTTATAAGACCGACCTTGGCATGTCTCCCTATCGGCTTGTGTACGGAAAAGCCTGCCACCTTCCTGTCGAAATAGAGCATCGCGCATTTTGGGCGATAAAGGAGCAGAATCTGTCTCTTGAGGATGCGGGCAGCCATCGAAAGCTGCAGCTGAACGAACTATGCGAGCTTAGGGATGAGGCTTACGACAACGCGGTTGTCGTTAAGAATCGAACGAAGGTGTTTCACGATAAACACCTTTTGCGCAAAACCTTCGTACCTGGTCAGCAGGTACTGCTTTACGACACCCGACTTCACTTCCATCCTGGAAAGCTCAGATCTCGCTGGAAAGGGCCGTATTTTGTGCGGAATGTGTATCCGCAGGGCGCTGTGGATTTGGAAAATCCAAAGGACGGTTCAATTTTCAAAGTGAACGGACACCGATGCAAACCGTACCTTAGCGCCGAACCAACAGAGGAGCTCCTGTTCTTACAGGAGCCGGTTTACCCTGAATGATCTTCCTCTGCCTAACTCCAAACTTCGGTTATCCAGCCAAGAACAGTGGACACTGTTCCAAATAAGTTTGGGGGTATGTACAAACCATTTTGTATATATTTGTGTATATTCTTTTTCTTTTCTTTAAAAACAAATAAAAATTTGTGTATCGCTAACCGAAAATTTTGACCCTTCAAATGATCTCTTCATGCAACGACAGTGAGGACACTGTCCAGTTTATGTTTGGGGGTATGCTCGGTACGCATTTCTTACCTTCGCATTCATATGTATATTTTGCATCTGCATAATAATAAAATCCATAAAAATTTGAAAATTTTCTAAAAAATATAAAAACTTTTTTTGTCAAGTTAGCTTGTGGAAGAACTCTGATTCAACATTCGACGGTTTTTGTTTGAAAAAATAGGAATAACTAGATCTTATGTTTAGATTTTGAAAACCTGAAAGATAACTCTCCTTTGAAGTTAACTATAGCTGATATACGTCTTTACATCACACTACACGTGTCGTAAGATTTTGGGAATTAGATAACAAGTCTTTCATGTTTAAACTTTTAAACAGATAAATGATTTTCTGAGGATCAAATAGGTTTGTTCTGAAATAAGTAATGTCAAGAATAGTTTATGAAGTAAAGCGAATATGAAGGAATGTTATTGATGCCGTAATTGGAGCTAAGTCTGAAAAATAACCCATCTAAAACTTGATTGGAATGATTACACACCAAACCCACTAAACACGTCTTTTATCCAAAAAAATATTTGAACTACCGGTTATATCTCTGTTCGTATTAAATCATCTGATTTTCACGACAAACTGTCTTTTGTTTTTGGACCTAGGTGACTTGAGTAATTAAGTCCGCTGGGGTGTTTCTACACCTAATGCCCTAAAACCAACTGGTTTGGGTGCATTGGCCCAAAGCTCGCTAAGAAGCCTAGAAAGTCCAGTTTAAAACAAAGTCAAGCAAGTGTTCTCTCCGAGTTAAAATTCCTAAACGGTTCTTTGTGTGAGAATAATCTTGATAAAAGACAGGCTTTTAAAAAAACTTTTTAACGGAGATATGAAGGTTTTACTCTTTGATAAAGACTATTGCACGTTCACAGAGGTGTGTATGAAATGAAAACAAGAAAAAGGTGGAGTGAAAAATACGACTTAGTTTCCTGTTAAGGAAGATAGAAATTTTGAAGTTGAAACCTTACTTGAAAACGAAACTTGAAAAATACTTAACTCTTTATAAAACTTATGTGATCCTTTTAAAATTGTTATCTGGGCTTTATTGTGCGACATGATGACTTTATTCGACCTCTCGGGAACTTAACGACACTATTTGCACTGCACGTAAAGACATATAAAATCTGTAGTTAAATAAGATGCGAGGTGTGAAAAATAAAGGTTCGATGGTCTAGACTTAGGATTATAGAATTGTTATTTTCTAAAACAAAACTTTAGGATTTGAATCTTAGTTATTTTACAAAACCAACTTGACCGGATTTTTTGGGTAGTATCCGCTGAAAACCCTCGGGAGACAACACTCCTCCTATTAGGGACACCTAGAGGTTTAACGGCTTGTTGCACATGCTCAGTGCAATCGCGTTCCATGCGAAAGAAAGGTTAGGAAATTTTTTGTGAATAAATGGGCTTTGCTCGGGACGAGCAAATGATAAGTTTGGGGGTATTTGTTCATATCAGATTTTTGCATTTTCATACCGCCCAATTTTTATTACATTGCATATCCGTAGATACTCTTGAGTCGTGTTTGCTAGTCAATTGCAGGATACAGGTTCTCGGTTCTAAAACGGTGAAATTCATGGAAAACACGACAAAATCCGGGTTCCTGCCAACCACAGATAAAACACGGTCTCCGCTCTTCATCCGTATGTTGCCAGATACCAGTTTAGGAAGAAAAAATGTCAAATCAATGTCATTCTCATGCACAAGGCTCAATGGTAGCACAAAATCCAAGAGATTTACGCGGAGCTCGAGGCAATCATGACAAAATCTTGACAAAAAGACCACCTTTCCCTCAACAGAAATTCTGGAAAAATCGTGGAGCCAAATTGAGAAAATATATGTACCAGAATAATGTACACATCAAACCAGGGAACCACAGCAAATTGGGGGGCCCAATTCGACCAGAAGGCCGTGGATCCGAGGCCAAAGTGGGGTCTAGGCCACGGATCCGTGGCCGTTTAGGCGCCAAGTATGCAGGGCTTTTGGGGTGTAGTTTGGTTTTTTCATCAGGGTTCTGGTGGTTGCCCTAGGGTTTCATTTTTTGGCCTATAAATAGCCCAGAACTTTGTGAAGGAAAGGGGCATTCTTGTATTTTCTTTTTCTAGGTTTTAGTTCACATGTTCTTCTTCTTCTCATCCCTTCTCCATTAAACTTGTAGTGAGCTTTGTGAGGGAGGAATGGTAAATAAAGAAGATCATTTTATTATCATGCTTGTCTTGCTCTTTCTTTACTTGTTGTAATTTTAATTGTTAAGTAGTTGTTGTTATTTTCTTGTTGTTTCTTTCTTCTCTCTTTTTCTTTATCATTCATACGACAATGATACTTACGCTCGATCCTCGCCAAGGTGAGGTCGCAAATAGTTAGTCGTATTCTTCTAATCTCCCTCTTTCTATCTTCTTCTTTTGTTTTGTTTTGTTTTTCCTTATCATGAAGTGTGAGTAGTTTTATACTTGTTAGGGTAGCATAAGGGAAGTTTGAGAGAAGGAAATCTCTCTCACTCTTTCCTTGCCCAACAACTTAAATCGACTCCCGTTAATTGAACCACAATCCGCTCCTTACGGCACCCTATCCTACATGATAGCGGTGATTCCGTAGTGAGACCGGTTGTGGTTGAATTAACCGGAGGTTATGGATAAGAGCCAAGAACGGACGGACAAGCACCAAAAGGAAGACTTATGCGTTGGAAAGCCTAGCTTATACTCGCAAAGTCCTTTCTAGTCGTGCTAATCCCCGTTGTTGCCGATTACGTAACACCGATATTAAGAGGGGCTACGAAAGATGTGGAGACTCCTAACTCAAACTAACCTAATCCTAACCCTAACAAGCTCTCTTTAAATATCAACTTAACACTTAGATAACCACAACAAAATCTGAAAACAGGACTTAACTCGTTAAAACACTTTGAAAAAGACTCCCATCTCCCTGCGGACGACCCGTACTCAACCAGCTAGCTACAAGCGAAACCATCTTGATTGCGGTATTTAAAACTAAACTTGAACACGCACGTATCCTATCTATCAGTATGCAGCAATGGCAAGTAAGATACAGATGGATTTAAGTATAGCCATTGGAGAAAAGGTTTCGTCTGAATCCACACCTGGCCGTTGACGAAAACCTTTTGCAACACGTCTAGCTTTGAAAGTCTCCACTTTTCCATCTGCACCAAGTTTCTTCTTAAAGATCCACTTGCTCCCAATTGGTTTTACCCCTTCAGGAGCAGCTTCCAAAGTCCATACTTTGTTGGTGTACATGGATTCCATCTCAGATCGCATTGCATCCAGCCATTTCATAGAGTCCCCACTCATGATGGCCTTCTCGAAGCTAGTTGGGTCATCATCTTCCATGATGCAATCCTCGCTTCCACCGTCAATGAGAAAACCGTAGTATCTCTCAGGTGGATGAGGAACCCTACTAGATCGGCGGAGTGGCTGGGGCTCGTTGGGAACTACTGAATCCTCTGGTTCCACCAAATCTTCTGTCGTAGTTTGTGTTGCTAGAACTTCTTCCAGTTCTACCTCACTTGCACTATCTTGTTTCATAAGAAAACCCTTTTCTAAGAAGGTGGCATGTCGAGAAACAAACATTTTTTCTTCCTCGGAATGGTAGAAGATATACCCTTGCGAATGCTTGGGATATCCAATAAACTTGCACAGAACTGATCTTGCCTCGAGCTTGTCCGTATTTCGTGTTTTCACATATGCCGGACAACCCCATATCTTAATGTAATTAAGACGTGGTCTCTTTCCTTTCCATATCTCATATGGAGTGGTTGGCATAGATTTGGTGGGAACCTTATTCAATAGGTCTATGGCTGTCTCAAGCGCATAGCCCCAGAAGGAAATAGGCAACTCAGCAGTGCTCATCATAGAGCGTACCATATCTAATATGGTGCGATTCTTCCGCTCCGATACACCGTTGTGCTGTGGTGTATAGGGAGGAGTAAGCTGAGAGAGAATTCCATTCTCCTTTAGATAGTATAGGAACTCAGTGCTTAAGTATTCTCCTCCTCGATTAGATCGAAGGATCTTAATACTTTTGCCCGTTTGGTTCTCTACTTCGTTCTTATATTCTCTGAATTTCTCAAAAGCTTCAGACTTGTGTTTCAATAGGAACACAAGTCCGTATCTTGAGAGATCGTCAGTGAATGTAATGAAGTAGGAAGAACCGTTCCTGGCATGTGTAGAAATGGGATCACATATATCACTATGTATCTTTCCCAAGAGTTCTGTAACTCTTTCTTCGTGTCCACTAAACGGAGTTTTGGTCATCTTGCCTTTGAGACATGACTGGCAAGTGTTATAAGATGAAAATTCAAGCGGATTCAAATATCCATCCTTATGTAACATAGCTAGCCGTGTCGCATTGATATGACCTAGTCTACAATGCCACAAGAAGGATTCGTTCATTTCTGAACTCTTCCTCTTGTGTGTGTTTTGTACATTAAGTACTGTTGTTTGGTTGAGAACGTATATGCCATTATTTAACGATCCTGATCCAATTAACTTTTGATTCAGGAATATGTTCATAACATTATCCTGTACTAAAAAATTATATCCTTCTTTGCTCAATAAAGAAAATGATATAAGATTGCATATCAGGGACGGAATGTAATAGCATTCGTTCAGAACCAATGTATTACCATTTGGTAACACAAGGTGATATTCGCCAACTGCTTTGGCTGCAACATTTGCACCATTCCCTACTCTTACGGAATGATCACCCTCTCCCAATTCCCTACCTTTATGTAGCCTATGTAACATATTACATATGTAGGATCCTGATCCGGTATCTAATATCCAGGACGTAGAGTGAACTGAGAAACAGTTTTCGATAACTAACACACCTGAAGAAGATGCATCAACATGCTTATTCTTCCTTTCAGTGGCGTGAGAATCCAGATATTCTACTATTGCCTGCCCGGACTTATAACAATTATAAGTGGGAGCAGGACCAACGTTCCCCTGTACAGTATAATAAGCGGATTCAGTCAATACATCCATATTATTATCTTGATTAAGGCCTGATATGGTCGCTACCTGGAGAGAGAGAGAAGAAAACACTTCAGCATATTCTCTTGCAAGATTAGATTGGTTATTATCTTATCTAATCAGGATGGCTCCCGCTGCTTTTTATCAAATCTTTCTTAAAACCCTAAAAGGTAAGACTAGCCGGGATTAATTACACCTTACAAGTTCGCCAATCTTTCGGCCAGGCCAGTGTTGGTACTTTGAGGGAGGTTCCCCGTGCTTTCACACGGACCTAATTAAAATAAATCTCGTTTTCCCAGAGGCATAAGCCTGTTAACACCTTTCTAGACACCTACTTGATCGGCTAATTGTCCAGTGTAAATTTCTCCCAGGAGTAACTCTTACTCGCAGTGGGTATCAGGATCCATCTATCTCATAGAAGGTATGCATTCTCATTGCGAATTTCAACACTTGAAATTTCCAATAATGCTTTTACCTATAGAGTGCTATGACCTTGACGCATACCAAACAAGCCATAGCCCGCTAGTCAAGTTCAACCCGTACATTTCGTGATTGAATTAAACCCATCCGTACGACCCTTGACGTATGCCAAACAACGCCGTACGAATACCCTAATCCAATCGCATCTCATGCTACAGATAAGTAGTAATCAGCTACGGTACACTACGCCTTGACGCATGCCAAACTACCGCTACACGAATACTAAATATTACTTATCTGAAATGACGGAGGGCTACGCAGGTTTTTCAAAAAACCATGAGCGTAATGAACTTGATATCATTGTAGAAACAAGTGATTTTGAAAAGGAGTGTTTTTTAGGCTTTTCTAGTTTCTCTAAAGAGGTCACTCCCGGTGAAGGGATCTCGGCTCTTTCCTCATCGAATAAGGTGCAGGGTATATCACATATACCGCTGTGCAAAGAAAGAACTATAGAAGCAATCAAAAACTAAACCGTGAGTTTATAGCATCTGTCAGTTTGCTAAAGTGGTCACTCCTGGTGAAGGGATCTCGGCTCTTTCCTCATCGAATAAGGTGCAGGGTATATCACATATACCACTCTGCAAAGCAAAAACTTTAGCTACCCTTTTTATAAATTTGATTCTACAACATCTTTTAGGTTTCTTTTCTTTTATTAATCTCATTAATAAATCCCATCATTTATGCTTCCTAAGCATCACAGAAGAAACGAAAATACAACGTACGCTTATGCCATCCGCATTCGCCATAATGTTCCGTTATGCACCGTCAGGTTACTTAACTAACGGCATACCGGGACGGGACTAGCGCGGGTGCAAAATATAAGCAACGTTTATTATATATCATATATACAATAATAAATCATTCGTCTCACGCATATAATATGATCACATCACAGTATATCAGTAGCAGATGAAACATATGAAATATTGGATATACAAGGAAGTCCATGTTTTATTTCGATCCTTTATAAAACACGGATTCCACGGTCGCGATGAATAGTCAAACCTACATCCCTAGACCCCTACGAGAGCGGCAAGTAACTTTGCCAATTCTAGGGTTAGGAGACCCGGTCTCGACTCCTCGAGATGGCCTCCCTCTGGACCCTAGAACCCGGTTACTTGTGCTCTCCTCCTCGGGTCTATCTTAATGCGGAAAAGTTACCGAGGATGCGTATGCTCCACGTACACTTGCTTGCCGGCTCACACACATCATCATCGGTAATTGCCATGTCACGTACACTTTAGTGATTATTATTTCATTGACATAGCCTGCTAGATGATAGTTACAATATGTTGTCGCTTTCATATGCGAGTTTAACTATTGCATTCATTGCATGATATCAGATGCATTCATATATTCATTGGTTATGCAGTATTTTGGGGTTTTATGCCGATATTCACTGTTTACTTACTCTTGAGTTTTGGATTTCGGATTTTCATGAGATTTCGGGATTTGGGGGAAAACCGCAAGAATATATAAAGTTCTCTCTCTCTCTCTCTCTTTAAAATGCAAGTCGCAGTTTTCTCGTGATGAATGAATCATCCACCATGAGTTTTCATGATAGCTGTTGGATTTCGAGACCCGATTCGAGGAGCCGGATGAACCGTCTACGGGTACATGGTGGACCCGGTATGGTACCCCGGGGCAAGAAGCTCGAGTTGTAGCCGATGAGCCCGGCAGGGGCAGACTGCCTACCGGTGATTGTTTGGCGCGGCAGATATCCGGAGGATACCGTTCGTGGTCGTGTGATTTGATGATATGGGCCGATCCGGACTGACGGAGCCCGAGATTTTGAGACACTGTGATATTGAGATATTGGGATTTATGTTTTGCGTCGATGCTAGACACTGATTATGTTGATTCCATTGATGATACCTAGTGTTATATAAACAGAAATCTCACTAAAACAAGACAATAATTTCTTCATTTACATGTATTCTGTTTTCATTACATTACATTCATACCTCATACAAATGATATATTGCTACCTGAGGCACTGATATGAGCACATGGGATTACACTTATGTATAGATGTTTACCCTTGCCACCTTTTCATGGTTCAGACTTTATCATTTGAGGTTTATATATATTTGATCGTATTGACCTAGGATGAGTCATACATACGATTTCTGCTCGGTGATATTTTCTACTCACGAGTTGGCAACTCACCCCCGTTGTGCCACAGTTTCTTGCAGTTTTTGCCGTACAGGTTTCGTTACGGCTTTGTTGGCACACTGCTTCCATTCCGGGTGATTTGCTTTGGTAGGTGGGTTCACTTGTATCGTGACCACCATTGTATTTTATTTTATTCATTGTATCTAGTAACTCCATCAATAAGACATGTATATTTTTCAGACTTAGAAAACCATTTATATATTCTTTCGACCATAGAGTCGCGCGTTGTATTATTATGGGTTTTCATGTTGTTTTTGAGTTTCCTTTCAGTTTTGATCCTCGCCCTTCGGTGTTGTATATTATATTGCTTGCGTGGTTGTGACCGTCGATTGACGAAGTGCTAGCTCCCGCTTAGGGATTCCTTTATATATTATTCATGTTGTACCCCGTTCGGGGTCTGTGTTTACAAAGGAAACTCTGCTGAAATTTTCAGAAAAGACTTGATGTTTTAAAAACGCATAATTCAGCTAATGCTATTAAAACCACTTTCTTTAAAACAAGATTTCCATCATTTATTATTTAAAATGGTTTTAGATTTATGGGCTTTTGGCTTACTTGAATTAGATGGGGTCCTATAGACTTCATATGATTCAAGGGCCAGTCATGTGCCATTTCGGGTCGTGACAAATACGGTATCTCATATCGTATTATTCTCGGTCCCGCACATATCACATATGTGCTCCTACTCCGTTTTGCCTGAGCCAGGAAACCTCTGTGTAGGACTCTAAAGAATCGTCAATACGCCGGCAGTAGGTGATGATCATATCAAACACCCACAAGCTGCAAACGGTCAGCTAAACGTAACAGCCACCCAGGTATTGAGCGATCAAAAGATCAACAAGCAAGCCAGTACATTCTCCTGTGAATCCAATCAGTAACACTACCGTACAGTCCGGTCTCTTCGTCTCATATGTCGCATATAAGGTATAGGGGTGGTAAACGTCAGACCCTAGTAACCGATAAGTCGTGTCGATGTGAGGCTCATAACAGGTCGAGAAACTACTGATAACTCTTACCAGTAGCACTCCATATCATCCCTGCCAAGGGACTTCCAGTTATAGCCAATCGAACTAAACACAACATCAACTCCCTATACCGGGAGAGACGAAACCCTCCTATCGCTCATCGCCTCCATGTGATTCGGGACTGTACCCAAAAGCCACTGTTTTGCACGCCCTCTTGGATGTGGTAAGGTGGAAATCAAAGCACAGTAGGAATCACACAAGACTCTATGATGATCATGGCTCTACAGACTAACTTGTACCACTGTCTCCGGAGAACTGCTATCTGATGATAGGTATAATACCATCTAGGAGTTCTCGGCGATTCCGTTCAGTGTACCCAGTCTCCACTAAGCACCCGTACACCATCTTTGATGTCAAACACCGATGGATATGGGATTATCCATCGCCCATCATATGGGTCAAGTTGCGTATACGCTAGTCTACTCTGGTGTTTCGATACCCTATCTCGATACACCCTCGACAAGGAACAATTATTGGATGTACTCGTTGACTACCCTGGCCCCACTAGTCTGAACTCATCATAGTCCTAGTAGTCAAGTACATATCCTAAGGGCTTTATCAACATGTGAGAGCAAGACAGTAAACCAATACAAGTCAACATGTTAAGACAAAGTGAAACCAAATAGCATACTATCATGTCGAGCAAGAAAGTCCTCTCTATATATATCCAAGCATCCACTATAATATACATCATATGTACAACAATGGCCTCTACGGCATATATATAACTAACACCGTGTGTATGTTCCGCGGCATACTTACGATACGCTACTCCACTTAAGGATACTTAGGATGTATATTTCCTTGCACAGTATTATATTCATTCATGATCTATCATCATCGATATAGGTTTATGGTTTTGCTGTCACGATTACACGGGCAGAGACAGAGCTACGGCTCGAGTTGCGTCAGCATGAGCTCATCACGGACGAGGACTGACCAGGGCGTGATTCCAGGGACACATGATTGCATAGAGGTGTCATTTTATTTGTGTATTCGCGCCACGAGAGTTTGATAGATCGCTTTTACGAGATATCTCGGACGTGCAGATCAACACCAGAGGATTGGGCCACTGCTAGAGACTAGCCAGAATGTGATGACCGTTAATGCATCGTTATACTTAATGATTGAGGCACTGTTCAGCGTGCATACGAATGAGCCAGTTGTTGCTGCGAATGACGACATATCGCCCCAGATGTTGGAGCTACTGCAGCATGAGTCAGCATGAGTTTATACTCAGAGATATGATAGAAGGTCGCTAGTCGTCCGAGGATGAATGACTAGGACATGTGGTTCGTTCGCTTACCCCAATGCGAGGTCATCAAATTGATTAATTCCAGCTAGAGACGACTTCACGCAGGTACGTTGAGAGTCGATAGAGACGATCGAATGTCAGAAACCCATTTTTCCAGGTTTAAATTATTCTGAAAAACATGCAAGTAATTCCATGGACCCTTTAGAAGAATGAAACCCTAACTCAACATAATGACTATTGGAACGCTTCTGAACTTTAGGGTCGGCAGCAGTTCTGCGGTGCCATTAGTGAGGCTTGGGTTTGCCCTTGTACGGTTGGTCCATAGGTACTGTGGCATGTACTTGATACTATTAAACTGTACCCAAGATGATTGAGCTCTTGGGGGATTATGGAACCTTGACAACTCGATCGGAAGGTTCGACGTCATTCGGATATCATGTGATGGGATACATCGCTTGGGAGAATCCACATACGAGTATAGCCGTTGGAGCGCAGTCCATGCAGCCACGAAGAGACGAGTCCGTAGCAGTCGACATTAGAGAAAAGTGGAGTAAGAGGTTCGTACGATATCTTGACGTTCCACTCCGCCGACATTAGAGATGTGATACGCATGCAGAGACGTTATATATGGATATATCTTCCAGAAGGAGACGTGATGAGTATGCATCCGTTCCGGAACAAGAAACAGATTTAACAAAAGGGTGATAACCTCCGGGAAGTTTGGCAGGAACGAGATTTGGGAGAGACCTCGACAGGACCTTTCTGGAATACTATACAAAAATACTTGGACCCAGGAGCGGTCATATTGCGCACACCCAGTAGGCCAGAGTTCGGCATCATAGACGAGATAGTTGGCCAGAGATTTTTAGAGGATGTTCCAGAGAGGTATTGTTTCCGCCGTCATTCCATATTGGGACATTGAGCCGAGAAGCTATATATATAGCAATTCGCAGTGAGAGACAAGAGCCAAAGGGCACCAGGCGCCAAACAATGAACAGGAGGCAAGTAGACACCTTGCTCTGCTGGCTTTGGATGCACCGACACCTTCTCGACTGCGAAGGAAGGACATATCGACGACAGTGTTTACGATCTGGGATTTGGTGATTCGAATATCACGCATCCGTAATTTTTTTTGGATTTCGGTATTTTGGATGATTTCTTTGCATGATTGAGATTTTTGTACACTACGGTTGCACTTAACTTGATTTGATGTCATTCGACAGGTTGATTTTGATTTCATGCCTACGTTATGCATATGATTTGACTTGTGCCTTCGGCATAGTTTTAATGCACTTTTAGTATTTTGATTTGATTTGTGCACGCTGATGCACATGGTTGTGAGATATATGCCGCGGTATACCTGATTTGGATTGAGGTTTATTGTATACGGTCGATTTCGATTGTGATACTCAATATTTGTTTCGTGCACCTGATTTGGATTCTTGCACATAATTGATGCGCTTAGATTGGATTTTCGTGCATGTTGGGCACATGATATGAGTTGTGATTTTGGTGCACACCAGATGCACTAAATCGAGATTCTTCGTGCATATCAGATGCACCTGATATTGCTGTCAGGCACACCCGTTGCCCTTGACAGATGTTTTGGGGAACACCCGATGCACTTATATGTTGTTTCTGTGCACATGTATGGCACATTCATGGGTTTCGATTTCCATGCGCACTAGACGCACGTAGCATTTATATGCACATTTTGGGATTGATTTCTTATGGAGCAGTACGTTTTTATGATATTTGCTATTTGTTTTCGTACTTAGCAGGACTAGTCAGAGGACAGTACCTAGATATATTTTGCTTGCATTGATAGTTATGGAAGGGATTTCCAAAAAGGGAGCTATAGTCTCAGTTTTTACCTACGTGTCTGATATGACACGAAACGTTTAAAACAAGGAAACCCCTCTAAATTATTTTCAAAATGGCGGAACGTATATGTTAAATAAGGTGTGTCTATATATAGTTATTTTCTCACAATAGACGTACACCACTGTGAAGAGATACGCGCATCGCACAGCGACTAAAAAAGGTTTGGTATGCATTTCTTTCAGATATTTTGATGAATTTACCATGATGTTTACATGTATAGTATTGATGTATATCATGTTGGTTTTCGTATTGAATTTGACATTGGTGTCGTCACCATAACTCCGATGATGGCGAGATTCTTGATGGAGTTCTGATTTGATTTTGAGTTATATGCTCATTTTTCATGCGCATGCTTTGCGCTACAATGTGTTTTATGTATTTATGATTTCGGAGCTCCGACGACATGATCATTTTGCTGAAATGTTTTTGAAATTGGGGGAGTTTAAATTGAAATTCGGGGACCGAATTTCTTTAAGGGAGGAAGACTATAACATTTCACAAAAATAAAATATTATTTTTGGGAATTTTTATAATTAAATAATAAATATTATGAATATTTTATTATTGAGGTATAATTAAATAAAGATAAATCGGAAAATATTTGGAAAATTATAGAAATTATGAAATGAGAATGTTTTATGTGATTTAAGCAAATTATAACTTTTTATAATTAAGCATATTCATTTTTAAAGCTAATCGCGATTAAATATTCCTAATCGCGCATTAAGCCGGTTTTGTGCACATGACATGCACCATATAACATTTTTATACTTATGCATTTTGTTAACCATGACACTTTGCTTTTGGATTTTCATTTGGGTTTACAAATAAAGGAAAAGAAAAGGAAACAAAAGAAAATAATAAAGAAGAGGGATGGGCAAGAGAGAGAGGTGAGGGGTCAACCCAAGACCATGACTCCTTGTCCCTTTATTGTTTTTTCTTCATTTCTCTCCCCTCTCTTCTCTCATGGCAGCACCCATCTCCCTCCTCCCTCTAAACACCTCATTTCATCATCAAAATCACCTTAAAACTCCATCCCCACTTCATTAAAAATGTGCACAAGCTCACAAGCTACACTTTGGACCAAGAAAGCAAGGATTTTGGACACTTGGGGCAACTCAAGAAAATTCTTGAGTTTGCAAATGAGGTATTCTCTTAACCATTAGCATAGTATTTCCATTTCCTTTTATATCCATGTTTGATTAGAACCGATTTAGTGAGGTTTGGAAATTTCTAGTTAGGGTTTGAGGAATTCTTGAGTTGTGATGTGTAATTGAGGCTTATAGTGACCTTAAACCCCTGTAATGATTGTAGTTTAGACCAAAACCTGAGACTAGAACCCCATTTAGCGAACTTAGAAATCCCCGATATCGTATTTTGTGAAAATTGTTTAGGGAAAATGAAATCTGCTAACACCCGGGGACCTGGAAAATTATTTAGCAAAGACAGTGATATATGAAGGCACCCAGAAAGCTTTACCCAAGACCCTAGCCCCTACACCCTCACCTGGGCCGCAGATTTATTCCATCTGGCCACAATTTGCGGCTAGGGTGGGTTGGAATTGTCTTGTTTTTGTTCTTTGGCTCCGTTATCTGTAAACTAGACCCTTTACATATGCAAATTGACTAATTTCAATTAGGGTAAAATCTGGGACCATTTTCATGAGTTGATGCATTGTGTTACGACTTCGTTTTAACTTGATTTTTCTATCTGATATTGGGTTTCCGTCGTGTAGCGTTTGAACGTCAATGACTAGGGTTACTGGTCGTGTTTTGCATGCGAGGTTATAGGTTTTAACCTATGAGCAAAATGTGTGATGTTTTGGTTTTCCGACATGATTTTAATACGCATTTGCGATTATGTATTGGTGTAGGTACCCCACGTGGACTTCGAGACGACGAGGATGAGAGTGGCGTCATCGACATCAACAAGCGAAGATGAAGTGAGTAGATCTATATCTATAGGGGAAGTCAGGTGGATGGCGTATATCACCCCCGCAAAGTTTTGGTGGAAATCGATTTGTAGCATATGGTTAAGAAAGCCTAGAGTAGCAAACTAGGGTTATAATTAATAGATAGATATAGAAACCATATTAGAAACTAAGGATCGTTAGAAGCATTTTGATATGACTAATATGTGTTGACGGGATTTGAGGATGACGTTTGACGATATTGCCGTTTAGGGTACTATAGGACTAGGTAGCCAACGAAATTGTGTAATCCAAACCATACCTATTTCTAAACCGATGAATCGTATGCATCCTTTAAACAGATACCTTGAGGTACCTTACGGATTTTCAAATGATATCTTTTCCTTAAAAACACCGTAACCCCTATTTTCAAAACTACGGTTCGCTTCTTTTAAAAAATGATTGTATGGTTCGGGTGTGTAGGTTAGATTAGATACTTATGCTTATAGTAAAGGTAGAAAGTATTCGTAAAATTGACCTTGTGTGAGATATAAATGCGATGAAAAGAGAATACGATTTTGACATGTGATATGATGATATGTTGGTATAAGGATTCGAGTCGATTGAGATGATTGATACCTTGCCGGTTCCCGGATATGAGATTGTTATGGATGTGACCTGGGACATAGGTATATATATATATATATATATATAGAATATCGTGATCATGTATGATATGTCGTACGAGATGTTAGGTCCGTACCCCTCATTGTCGTAAAGGTTGATAGGATCCCTAATGTTTTAATGCCGCCGTACGATGATTTTTCCGTACGTAATGAGTTGACTTGATGATTGATCTATAACTTTGTCTAGAGGATGTCGTATGATGGATTATACCGTATGTGATGTTGTGAGGCTAGATGCCGATTGATAGATTCACCGACTCGGTCATGTTAGATGCGCTTACCCGTTAGCATTTGCATATGATTTACCTTATGCTGCATTCATGTTATTCGCATCGCATTACTTATACTTGTGCTAGTACACCTGCACCATTATCGATTATGCGTATGTTACACTTACACAGATTTGCCGGCTCACACACTTCATCATCGATAATTGCCATGTCACTACACAGTAGGATTTCTACATCCATATTGGCACACATGCATATTGTACACTCATACTTGCGTATATACCCACTTGTACATACATAGATCATGCTGGCTTTGATTGTGGAGAATTGGGGACCACATGTTATATTTAAAAACTGGAATCATTTTAAAAGAGAGGTTTTCCCTTAATATGTCATATTACTGTTCCATGTTGCATGATATACGGATATACTTACATTTCTATCATATGTCGCATACATCATGCTTTATGATTTTACGCATGGAGATATGTTGTTTTCCTGAGATTTCTGGATTTGAGAACCGTGTCTATTTCAAAAGAAAGTAAGTACTGTTTTAAAAATCCGGTTTCTCTTGATATGATATTTCAGTGCGCCCACCATGCGTTTTATCGGTTCTGAGACATGTGACATGTGAAACCCGATTCGAGGAGCCGGATGAGGCCGATTGCGGGTACATGGTGGACCCGGTATGGTACCCCGGGGCGAGAACGGATTGCTGTGCTGAAGACAGTGAGCCTGGCAAAGGGACTACTACCTACCGGTGATAGTATTTGGGCTCGGCAGATATCCGGAGGATACCGACCGGAGTCGAGAGATGATATGGGCCGATCCGGACAAACGGAGCCCATGGGCCGATCCGGACTGACAGAGCCCGAGATATGAGGATTTACGTGTCGATGCTCGACACGGGTTTCATGATGTTTTCGGGCGTCGATGTTGGACACCCATGTTCCATGATTTTGGATGTGTCGCGAGGGACCCCGTTGATTTATATCCTCATACTTACATGCATACATACATTGATTATATAGTTGGACGAAATCCACATGCATACATACATTGATTATATGGTGGGAAGAGATCCACATGCATACATACATTGATTATATGAGTGGATGATATCCGCATACTTATAGACTTTGAGTATATTGTTGGCATATATGATGACCCGGTCACCCTAGATATCATAGTATTACCTTTATGATATAGTTAACCTAGGAGTCGTTGTTTATTCGATTTCTACTTGTTGATATTTTCTACTCACGAGTTGGCAACTCACCCCCGTTTTGCCACAGTTTTTTGCAGGTTTTGCCATACAGGTTCGTTGCGGCTTTGCTGGCACACTGTCATTTTTCGGGTGATTGCTTCGGTAGGTGGGTTCACTTGTATCGTGACCACCATTGTACTTTATTTTTATTCAGTTGTATCTAGTAAACTCCATCAACCAGACTGGTATATTGTTTCAGACTTAGAAAACCAGTTGTTTATTCTTTCGACCTTAGAGTCGCGCGTTGTATTGTTATAGTTTCCATGATAGTTTGAGTTTCCTTTTGAGTTTTGATCCTCGCCCTTGGCGTTGTATATTATATTGCTTGCGTGTTTGTGATCGTCAATTGACGAAGAGCTAGCTCCTGCTTGGGGATGCCTTTATTTAAATTTTTCATTTTGTTCCCCATTCGGGGCCAGTATTTACAAAGGAAACTCTGCCGAAATTTTCAAAAAAGATTTGTTGTTTTAAAAAAAAAACCGCATAATTCGGATCATGCTATTAAAACCACTTTCTTTTAAATCAAGTTTTCCTTTATTTATTATTTAAAATGGTTTTAGATTTCTGGGCTTTTGGCTTACTTGAATTAGATGTGGTCCTATAGACTTCATATGATTCAAGTGCCAGTCACGTGCTATTTCGGGTCGTGACACTACATGAGTTAGCCATGACATATACTAACTCACCATGGTTGCATTTCTAACCTAAGCTCATAATTCATTCATCACTTGTTCATCTTCCTCTTCCTCACAAAAGCTTGCTAGATTTTTTTATATGATGAAATAAAGTGAGAAAAAGAAAACTTAAGAGAGAAAAATTCCGACTTCATCATCCTCTTCTATACAAGCCATATAGTTTAGTGTGTTGGCTTCACTAATTTTATATTAGTGAAGAGTTAGCTTGAGTTTGTGTTTCCTTAAAGTAGATCATCTTGGATTTCGAAGACTACAAGCAAGCATGCATCATTCACCGTGTGGAGCCTCTCAAGAGTCCGGGAGCTCGATGATTGCAGCGAAGGGACCACAACACGGAGCTATAGAAGTGAAGGAGAGGACTAGAAAGGTTGTAATTCCTAATCACATAGAAATAATGTTGTTTACTTGATGTTTCCGCATGAATCTCTAGTTAAAGATATTGTTTAGGGTTGATTAAGCATGGCAAAATTTTTATTTGGCATGGATGATGCCACCCGAAACCTTGTTGTCGTGTTTAAGAACCGAACAGTCATATCAGAGCCAAGCTAGAGCTTTAGGCGTTGTCTAGACGAAGTTAGAAGTCCGATCGAACCCCGAAAGCCCAATTTTGGACCCCTCTCTCGAAATTTTTCCAAAAGTTGGAATATTTCTTCTTAAAAATACTCTAAAAATCGTGCAGGTAATTCCATGGACCCACCTGAAGAACGAGTCCCTAACTCGTCTAAGTGACCACGGAACCGCGGTCAAAACATGGTTTTGGCGGCTGTTCCACGGCGCCACTTGAAAGGCTTGGGACGGACCTTCAGCTGCTGGTCCATGGGCGCTGTGGTATGGTTCTGGGTAATTTTAACAGTGCTCAAGTGTTGGGCTATCTGGGAAATTTGGGAATTCTTTGATTCGATCGAATTGTTTAAACTTCGCCTAGCTTTTTGGAATGTGATACAATATGTGAAATTCATATAGCTAGGCAAGAAATCCGAAGTATGTGATATTTCAGGTTTACGATGTCTAAGGTGATTGTGGATTCCAAATGTTGTAGTTTGACATTTTATTTTCTGCGACCGTAAGTATAATATGTGGTGTATCGCCGGTTTCTTTGCTATATGTCAACGACAATTAGGATACGCATATTTACTTACGTTGATGACATTTGATGTTATGTGTTGCTGTGATATGTTATATTGGATCGTCGTGATTTGAATAGCCGGGGGTTTTATGTGAGATGAGGGTTTTTATTTTCATTCATGTAAAATTCATTGTATGTAATATTATTTTATTGGGGAACTTCCGGGTTGAGGATGATGTCACCATTGTATATTATTTACTTTTCCGCATTCGGATAGACCCAAGGAGGAGAGCACAAGCAACCGGGTTCTAGGGTCCAGTGGGAGGCCATCTCGAGGAGTCGAGACCGGGTATCCTAACTCTAGAATTGGTAGTATTGCTTTCCGCTCTCATAGGGGTCTAGGGATGTGTGTTTGGCTATTGATCGCGACCGTGGAATCCGTGTTTTATACAGGCTCAAAATAAAACACAGACCTCCTAGTATATCCAATATTTCATTTGTTATCTTCTGATTCTGATATTTTGTGATGTGATCACTTTATATGCGTGAGACGAATGCCTTATTATTATATATATGATATATAACAAACGTTGCTTATATTATGCACCCGTGCTAGTCCCGCCATATACCATGAACATCTCCTTAGTCCTTCTCATGTACTTGAGAATGTTCTTTACTGCTATCCACTGGTTCTTCCCTGGGTTTGACTGATACCGGCTTACCACGCTAAGTGCGTAAGCGACATCTGGTTTATACACAACATCACATACATTATAGAGCCTACTGCAGAAGCGTAGGGTATAATCGACATGCGTGCCCTTTCCAAACCAGTCTTGAGAGACAACTCCTTGGAGAGGGTAATTCCGTGACAAGCCGGTAGAATACCACGCTTTGAATATTCCATACTAAATCTATTTAGTATGGTGTCGATGTAACTGGACTGCGAAAGTCTCAACATCCTCTTAGATCTATCACGATAGATCTGGATCCCCAGAATGTAGGAGGCATCACCCAGATCTTTCATGGAGAACCTCTGTGAAAAGAATCCTTTAACTGATTGTAGCATAGGAATGTCATTTCCTATCAAGAGAATGTCATCCACGTACAAGTCGAGGAATACCACAGTTCTCGCTACAATTTTACTATAGATGCATGGTTCATCTGGATTTTTGATAAAGTCGAATTCTTTGACCGTTTCATCAAAACAGATGTTCCAACTCCACGATACCTGCTTTAATCCACTCTAAATGAAACCCTCTGGCTGATCCATTGTCATGACCTGAAATTTAGTTCGTGACCGGCACTTAAATCACGGAACGTCTAAAGGCGCAATGTAAATTAAGTAAGCCGGATCCCAGAAATCTAAACCTTTTTAAGAAAATAAAAGAGGTGAAGTTTTGAAATAATAGTATGATGAAATCAAGAGTTTTCTTAAATGCATAGATAATCGAACATGAAAATGCAAGTGGATTATACTAGTTGAAAAAAATGTTTCGTCTTTTAAAAATTTGGGCAGCACCTCCCTTGTATATTATGATCCAAAACCACATATACATAACAACAATAAAGGCATCCCCAAGTGGGAGCTAGCTCTTCGCCAATCGGTGGAATCACAACCACACAAGTCATAAATATATGTATACGATGCACAACGGCGAAGATCAACACAAAAGTATAGTGAATAAAGCAAGACATCAAATCCACCAAGCGAACATATAACCCATCGCTCTAAGTATCACAACCATAAGTCTTGCTAAGTCTTACTACTTATACAAATGCTAGTTTCTGATAGATGGAGTTGATTAGATACAACGGGAATTATAATACAAGCGTGGGCACGATCCAATATGTCCCACCTACCAAAGCAAATCATCCGAATGCAAGCTGTGTGCCAGCGATACCGCTACTGATCCATGCGGTCAAACCTGCAAGAATCGTGGCACAACGGGGGTAAGTGGCCAACTCATGAGTAGAAAACATCATCAGGTAGAAATCGAAGAAAACAACGATTTCCTAGGTCAACTATATTATGAAGGTAATACTATGATATCTAGGGTGACCGTATCTGCATATATGCCAACAATATAATCAATACATGTATGCATATGGATATCATCCACATGTCCATCAATGACACGATAACATCATGGAACCTGAGTGTCCAACATCGACACTCGAAACATCATGAAAGCATATGCATGTAAATATGAGGATATAAATCAACGTGTGTCCAGCAACGACACATCAAAATCATGGAACCTGTTGGATATATGTATGCCCTGTAAGGATACGGTAGCGCCACGGCCGTGAATCCGAGGCCAAACGCGGAACAAAAACTTTTATAAACTGGCGCTAACGCAGCCTTTCACCCAGATCGTTCCATTAACCCTATACTACCTAACTACAAAGATATTAGAATGGCTATACCGATCGATCCGTGTCCTTCGGTCTTTAGCCACCATCCCAAGCTCCTCGCGGCTGCTCCAACGAAGTTCGCTCTCAGATCTCACTCGTCGATGTGGCACCACGTCAAAGATTCTTTATACGGGCTCCTGCTTCAAAACCGAAGCAACTCGGACATGAAGTTTGCTAGCCGACATGTCCAAGATGAAGTAGAGATAGTGTGTGATTATTTTGTCTCATAACACCCATGGATTCTCAACTCATGAGAGGGATGGGTAGAGGTTGAAGAAGATGCCCATGGAGGAAGTGGTGAGCTCAAGAAAGAGAAGCAAGTGAAGAAAAAGGCCTGTGTGTTGTGTGAGATATTTTAAGAGCTCATATATATCCTCAAGAATAATCCTATGCCATAACAAAACAGCCCTCTCTCTCTAAAATATCCCACACAAACAAAAAAATATAAAGAAATCAATCCTTGTCACAATAAATGGTCACATGAACCAAGACCATGAGTCACCATGTACATGTGACATGAAATGATGCATATGTTAGTGTATATGCCCTAGAGGCCATTACTGTATCATACTAGTTTGTATATTACTTAATGGAAGCTTGGGATATTCACAGTTGTAATAACATTCTTGCTCAAAATAGTAGTATGCTACTTAGTTTGTTTCTACTTCAATATGTACATATGTTTCATTTAACATATCACCTATGAATATTAGTAGAGCCCTTAGGATCTATGCTTGATTACCAGCGTTGTGATGGCAGTCACACTAGTGGGGCTAGGTAATCTACAAGCACATCCTTATACAGGTCCCTAGTCGCGGGATTATCGATACAGGGCATCGATACTTCAGAGTAGACTAATGTGTTTTCTTCCATTCCCAGCCTGGGAGATGGTATGTCCCATAGCCATTGGTACGTCGTACTGGAGATAGTATGCAGGTGCTCATTAGGTTATGAGTTACACCGGATGGACTCATTGGGAACTGCTGGTTGGTAATATACCTATCGTCAGATAGCAGTACCCAGGTGACATGAGTACAGCTTAGTCCGTTGACTTGACATTGCTGCTTCGCCCCAAGTGTGTTCCCACTGTTCCTAGATTACTACCTTAACACGGCTCTACTGAGTCGTGCAAACAGGTAGTAGTTGGGTGCAGTCCCGAAGCACATGGAGGCAGTGGTGGTTAGATAGGATTCGTCTCTCCCGGTATTGTGGGTTGATATCGCACTGTGTTTGGAGAGCCGTTACACAAAGTCCCTGGCCAGGGCACACGAGATTTACTGGTAGGTACTCCAGTAGTTTCTCAGGGTGTAGTGGGCTTCACTCTGACACGACTTATGCCGCTATTAGGTGTCTGACGTTTACCGCCCCAAGGCCGGATATGCGATACTCTTAGACGGACAGACCGGACTGTATGGAGATTGTCACATACAGACTCAGTAGGAGTTTGGATGAGTTATGCTCATCGGCTTTCTTATCGACAATACTTGGGGACCGTTACGTACAGCTAATACCGCTTGCGGCCTGTGGTTAAACCCACTGCCAGCGTAGAGTCGAGTCTCTAGAGTCCCACACAGAGCGTTTCCCTGCATCGGGCAAAACGTGTAGATATCGTATAGTTTAACGAAAGGGTTCGATCACGTGCGTATGTAAGTCTACGGTAGCGCCCCGGCCGTCTTTCCGAGGACAAAATGCGGAAACGAAACTTTTCATAACTTGAAAACTGGCGCTATCGTATGCTTAAAACCCAGATCGAACCATTAACCTACTACTAGCAAACTAGAGAAGGGATAGAAAGCTATACCGATCGATATGTGTCCTTCGGTCTTTGGCCACCATCCCAAGCTCCTCGCGGTATCTCCGGTCTCGATCTCCTCGTCGGAAAGGGCACCACATCATCGAGTCTTTTTACGGGCTCCCGCTTCATCCGAAGAATCTCGGGCACGAAGTGCCAACGTGTCCAAGGTGTTGTAGAGAATGTTTGTTATCACTTTGTCTCTTGCATCCATGAGTTTGGATGGAGGTTAGAGGTGTTGCCATTGATGGAGATAATGAGCTAGAGGAAGAAGAAGAAGAAGAAGAAGAGAAGGCTTTTCTTTTTCTTTTCTTTTGTGTTGCTATCATAATAGGAGTGAGAGAGTGAGAAGAATAATATGAGAGCTCACCCCTCATGGCAGCCCCTCTCTCTCTCCTCTTATCATATCAACATCAAACCATCATATAATGTGACATTAACACATAAAAAGAGACCATGAGTCACTAATGTGTCCATGTCACATTTAATGCATGTCATGATGAATTCTAGCTCATTATTTACACCATCCAAACATTAATCCAAATGTTTGGTGATTGATTTGATTTCCGATTGTGTTTATCAAATGATCCACGGCGACGGCGCCATTTGATTGAATGAATTTCTCGTTGTGTCGGTTTATAGAAAATAGTATAGAAATCAAAACCAAAAATATTTTGACCGCAATCAATAACGGTGTCGAAGGTAGCGCGTTAGTAAGTGTGGATCGTCCATAGGGAAAGTGTAATCGTTCGTGTTTCGATTTAGATGAGTTGAAACTTTAAAGAAAAGAAAACAAACAATTCATGATTTGTAAATTGAATTTCAAGAATTAGAAAAATCTAGATCTAAGAAAACAGTAAAATCAAGAATTGAGATGTGATGATTTCCAAACCAACAATCAAGATTCGAAGTGTGGCTCGTAGGAGTAGATCGGATCTATAGATGTGATGAGATCTAATGATTTCATATTCTTATCCATTAATGAATTGATACTAGATCGATGGCGACTTATCGAGGTTAATGATCTTGCGAAGAAGCTAGGGTTTCCTCATCTTATCCTTTGTCCTTTCGATGAATCTCATTCACAAACTAGCTTCTAGTAAGTCGAATGATCGATCGTTGATCTCTAGTTTCGAGCGAACACAATCAAGAAAGTATCGTCTCGAAACTAGGTCATCGATCATTCGATTCACAAGAATTTACAAACGTTATAGATTTTAAGAATTGTAAAAGAATCTAAATCATCATCATTCTATCGATCGTCTCGACTCCTTTACGAGCGGAGTTTTACTCAAACATTATCACAAAGCAAACATTCAAGAATCTAGATTGAATCATAATGCTTGAATTGAAAGATAAGCAAGTTAAAAGAATCTTACCTTTATTTATTCAACAATTTGTTACACTTTGCTAAAAGAACTATAAGAATTTGAGAAGGGAACAAGATCATCGAATCTAGCGTTGCATCGGCTCCTTGAGTCGCGGATCGGCTTGGATCACATGCTCCGATGAAGTCCGGCTTCGCTCCAAAAGGATCTAGGCTTCTTGCTTTGATTGAACTCGGAATTCTTGATCTTGGATTGGAATTAGGGTTTTGAGGCACAAGTTGTGTCACGCAACTTGTGTTAGAAATGGGGGAGATGAGAGATTAATGAACTAATTAACAACCTTCAACCCTAGATCTAGGCTCCCTTTTATAGGCCTTCATAACCCTAGATCTAGAGTTCAAATTTCAAATTTCCCTCCAAAAGTTTGTTAGAGAGAGGCTTCTAGAAATAGTCTGTTGGAGGGATGCTTCTAGAACTAGGTTGTTAGGCCGAGCCTTCTAGATGAAGCCACGTGGACAATCCGGAGTGTTCTGGAAGCTTGGACCGTTACAATAAAGCACATGCAGAAAATTGAGCATCTGAAGTAACTAAGCCGCCGCGGATCCGCGGCGCCAAGGGGGTTCTGGCCGCGGATCCGCGGCTCTTTTGAAGCCTTGGGGCTTGTGTCTTCTGTGATGATTTTGGGCTGACTTTTGGGCCTTTATAAAATATATGAAATCTCATTTGGCTTTCTGTATCACTACCAGATCTCAAATCTTGGAGTTGGTGTATTTTTAATAACACCTTTCATTGATTTGGCTTCTTCTCCTGGAATTTCCTGCACAGACTTCGAAACAAGTGTTGCGCTATATAAGGATGATGCGATGTCATGATAAACACTCAATTTCCTTCATAAATGTCGGTTTTAATATATAACACGTGTTATTTGGTATTTTACAGATGTTTTGCTAATATGTGCTATATTAATACCGAACACCTCTAGATGAGTGCAAATGGTAGGGAAATTGATGTGTTAAAAATGCACTATTTTCGACTGATCAAATTCCCCCAAACTTATTTTCGGTCGTCTCGAGCGAACTATTTTATTAAAAAGAGAAGGAGAAAATAAAGAATGAGAAAAACTAACTAGCACACTTTCGTAGTCAACACGATTGCACTGAGCACGTGCAACAAGCCTTTAAACCTCTAGGTGTCCCTAGTAGGAGGAGTGTTGTCTCCTCAGGGTTTTCAGCGGATTTCACCCACAAAATCCAATAATAAAAGGAAGACCGTGAATATTACATTTAAAGAAAAGAATTGTAAACGAAAGACTTTGAAAATTATGGTTTCCAACTAAGCTAGCTTTTCGGTTGTCATGAGCCCTATCTTAATAGTCATGAAAAGATGTCAGAAATCACATCATCCCTCAATAAAACATCGTCTTATTCTTCATTCCTATCTGTCTTCCAAATATCGATCATATTACTCTACGTGTGTGTAATTTACATCCCTACACCCGGAGAATTCAATTCAAGCTATCATACTCTTGCCCATCAGCCTCAGTACTTTTTTAATTAATGAATATTTAGCTGAATTTGCTCACACACTTTCTTGCGACCGTTAATACTTCTTGAGTTACTAACCGAACGATTACTCATGTGCTTGCTTATTTGGTGTTTTTCCCCGTCTTGCACCACCTAAGGCTTAGCAGTGACTCCCAGACCAGTTGGCCTTAGGGCACTAGGTGAAAAGGCACCCTCGCTATATTTTTTTATTGCTGCCTTGGCGATAACAAAACCAATGTTCATTTTTCTCACCATTTTATATTTTATTCATTTTTTTTATTTCCTTCATACTTTGGCTTTTAGAAAAGAGCATTTCAAGGCATCCTCTACTATCCCGGGCTTCAAGACGTGTGTAAGTGCGAATAGTAGGGTATTAACGTTCAAAATGTTTGGATTCCAGAATAGGAACTATTTTTCAGACTTATTTTTATCCTCAGATTAGTGACTTCCTTCATCTTACTAACCCTTGGGACAACAGCTCATAACTACTTATTACTAGTTCGTAAAAGAAAACTTCTAATTTTCTTGGTTTTCTTAAATTTTTCTAATCTCATGGATGTAATATTTCACTATCTAAACTTTTATTATCTTATTTATGTACAAAAATGTTTTTTTATTTTTGAAAATTTTTATATTTATATTTTTATTTTTAAATTTTTAAATTTTTAAAAAAAAAATTTTTTTAAAATTTTTATTTTTAAATTTTTATTTTTAAATTTTTATAGGTTTTTCAAAATGTTTTGTGCTTATGCAAAGTATGATGCAAATGATGCGAAAATAAGCACAAACCTCCTCCAAACTTGTTTTCAACAGTGTCCTCACTGTTGCCATCTGCTAAATCTCGAAAAACCTGTAAGCCTGGGAGGAAATTTATTAAATGGGGGCAAAATATATAAGTGAAAATCCTCCCCCAAACTGATTTTTGGCTCCACATTTTGTGTAAAAATTTTATTTTCAAGAGCCAGATTATACCCCCCCAAACTTGAGTTAAGCCATGTTAATCTTTGAAAATCACATAAGGGGGGCAAGAATCATTGGTCGATGCCAAGCTTTGCAAAGACCGGAAGTCAACACCAACCATTCGAAAATTTTATCAATGCAGTGCTTTGGTTGGTAGAAGAAGAAGTGGGGAAAGGGTAAGTGGTGGAATAGAATGTGTGCGCGTCTCGTTTTGGAGAGACGATGCAGTGAATGTGATGGATTACTCGAATTCTTTTTACAGTTCAGAAGAAGGGGTGGAGGTTCAATTTCATTGATTTGATATGGATTCATCTCAACATCCGTGTCATTCAAAAATGCGAGTTCATCAGCGAAGATCTCCTCAAAAGTCTCATCATTACGCCGTAGAATAATGTCATCACAAAGTGCGGGGTGATCTTCAGACTCTAAATACAGTTCATAATCAATGTTTGTTGTTGACCCGGACAACTCGGTGGAAGAGTCCGTATGTGTATGATATATAGTAGGGTCAAACAACAACATATGAAAAGAGTCTAGATCAGTATCATGAGGATTATCAAATTCGCTGCTGTCGACATCCATTAAGTCGACAGAACAGACCTGAGCAGTAAGTTCGGAGGGTACACTTCCCAACTTGTTAATATTCAGCGCTGTTGACCTATTTCCGAAGGATAGGGTCATAGAACCATTACGACAGTTGATGATAGCGTTGGAAGTGGCCAAAAAGGGGTGACCTAAAATCACCGGAATTTGATTCCTTGGGTTCGCTACAGGATGTGTATCAATTACAATAAAGTCCACAGGGAATATAAATTCCCCGATTTTTATTAACACATCCTCCAGTTCACCCCTAGGTTTGGTGCTAGATCGGTCAGCCATCTGGAGAGTTATGCTCGAAGGCTTTAACACTCCGATACTTAGTTGCTCGTTAACTGAGTATGGAAGCAAGTTAACACTATCGCCAAGGTCTAGTAGAGCACGGTTGATGTGTTTTCCCCAATAGAAATAGAAATAGTAGGATAGCCAGGGTCCTTACGTTTCCGTGGTACTTGTTGGGGGAAAGCAGTGTCTACAGTCTTTGCGATGAATATCTTCTTGGGCACTTGAGTCTTCCTCTTCCTAGTGCACAAGTTCTTAAGAGTTTTCGCATAGGACGGAACTTGTTGGATGGCATCTAGGAGAGGGATGTTGATATTAACTTGCTTAAACATGTCCATAATCTTCTCCATATGTGGACTTGATTTGTTAGCCCTTAACCGATTAGGATAAGGTAGTTTAGCAATAAGCGATGGGTCCATCATAGGAGAAGGAAGTGTGTATGGATCCGATCCCAGAATAGAAGTGGGGATCGTCCGTGGAGAATTAGAAGAGATAGGCTGAGGTGGCGAGCCTTATGGGAAACGAAGAATAGGCTCGCAGAAAGGTGGTGGGGGTAGAAGAACTGGGGTCAGAATTAGAAGTAGAAGTGGAAGGAAAGGTCTCAGCCGGGGTATCATCGATAGATTTTTCAGTGTCATCAATCTCTTCCCCAACGTGATTGTCAAGCACTCTTCCATATCTCAACGTGATTGCATTCACATGATGTGAATAGCCAGGATTGGGCAAAGGTTGAGCTGGAAGTTTCCCTTTCTCTCTTGCACTCATTTCAGCTTTTAATCGTGCAATTTCTTCTTCCATCGATTTAATTGTCTCGCTTTAGGACGCAGAGTTTTTCTCAATTTTATCGACGGAAGACTTTATTGTCCAAAGAAAATTCATGAATGAAGAGGATTCATCAGTCCCGGTCAACTGCAAAGGATTAGACGGTGCAGGTGTGTTGACCGGATTTTGAAAGTTTTGTGCTTGGAAGGGGTGCTGACTCAATGGAAGTGGTTGCTGTTGTGGTGGAGGAGCCCTTTGGAAATTGTTTTGATTTAGAACCGTGTTTTGATTTAGTGATTGGTTCCAAGCAAAATTAGGATGATTCCTCCAACCCAGATTATATGTGGAAGAATATGGATCGTTCCTAGGTCGTTGTTGGAAAGCAGAATTGATATGCTCATAACCTTAAAACGGAGAATTTCGTAGACATTATTCCGTCAAATGAGAAGGATCAGAACAGCATCCACATACAGTTTTGGAGAGTGACATTTGACTTGGGGCGGCAACTAAAAATTTATTTTCCATAGCGTCGAATTTCTTGTGTAAAGCTGAAATTTCAGCTCTAACTCCTATGGAAATATCATTGCCATCCCTAGACAATTGACTCACACACTCCCACTGTAAAGATTTTTCAGCGAAATCTTCTAGGAATTTCCAGGCTTCCCCATCATCTTTGGTCATGAAGTTTCCTTAACACATGGATTCAAGGGTCTGTCTTGTGTTAGGATTAATGCCCTCATAAATGATTCTGCACAGTTCCCATCTAGGGATTCCGTGATGTGGACATTGGACTAACAGATCCTTGAAGCGTTCAAGACATTTTGAAAATGGTTCATTAGGAAGCTGGGTGAATTGATTTATTCCGCTACGGACTCAAGCTGTCTTATGATGTGGGTAGAATTTCTTAAGGAATGCTTTGACGAATTCTCCCCAGTTTGAGATGGAATGTGCGGTTGTGTTGTAAAGCCACTTCTCGGCTATATCGCACAAGGTGAATGGGAGAAGACGTAGACGCATAGCATCCATAGAAAGCTGTGAGGTACCCATCATTGCGCATACATTTTAAAATTTGGTGATAAAGGCATATGCGTCTTCAGACTCGAGACCTTGAAATTTTGGTAGAAGGTTGATGTATTGGGGTTTAATTTCAAAATTTTCCCCGTTGGCTGGTGGAATGGAGAGACAGGTCGAAAGAGAACCTCGTGTAGGATAACACCTCTCTTGAAGAGAGATGCGGGGTGGATTCTGCGCACCAACGGACGGCGGCAGAGTAGTGGTAAAGAAGTTCAATGGAGATGGATCCATCGTTGTGGGTCTTGTGGTGGGTAAAGAAGAAGTAAATGTAGAAATATCGACTTCGGAGTCGATTGGGGAATGCGGACTAAACGGGCACTAGAATCCCGTGTCCGGCCTATATTGCACTAAAAAGGGTTAGTACAAGTGGCAGCGTGACTTATAATTAGGGGAAATGATGAATGTGATTGGTGTTTGTTTTGAAAAATATACGGATTTTTGAAAGAATGATGCGATCACAACATATGCAACAAGCAAAACCCTAAAAATCTAGTGGTCACCTAGGTCAAAGCTCTAGATATTTTTTAGTTAATGTTGGTAATGCGGATGCAAGTTTGTGATTTTTGAGGCTTAGGAAGGGTAATAAACTCCCCACCTAATCTGGATTTGGTCTTTGCCTCTTAATTTCCGTATTAATATGCAAACAACCAAAAATCAAAACACGCACACTTTATTTTGCTTTTTGCGGCGCTGCGATTTATTTGCAAAGAAACCTGCAGCAAATTGTTAATTGGAGAAGACAGAGGAGTAGATAGGAAAGTGTAGAATTCACCTGAGAAAAATTGCACAGAAAGGCTCCCACCAAGCCGCGGAACCGCCGCAAATGCTGGCTTAAACCGCGGATCCCCCGCTAAAAATACTGTTCACTGCACAATATTTTCCACAGATGCTCCTGTTCGCTTACACAGCTCTCTGGAATGCTCTCAAAAAAATTTCTCAAGCTCCACAGAGTCCAGATTTCCTCGCTACAAATCACAACAACACGTTTAGGGTTTGTGCGAATTTAGATCTTAAAATATAGATGGAATAAACTTTTCAACTCAAATTTCAAAATACGAACAATTAGCGCACTATCCCCGGCAACGGCGCCATTTGACTGATTTGATTTCCGATTATGTTTATCAAATGATCCCCGGCAACGGCTCCATTTGATTGAATGAATTTCTCGTTGTGTCGGTTTATAGAAAATTGTATAAAAATCACAACCAAAAAGTATTTTGACCACAATCAATAACGGTGTCGAATGTAGCGCGTTAGTAAGTGCGGATCATCCACAGGGAAAGTGTAATCATTCATGTTTCGATTTAGATGAGTTGAAACTTTAAAGAAAAGAAAACAAACAATTCATGATTTGTAAATTGAATTTCAAGAATTAGAAATATCTAGATCTAAGAAAACATTAAAATCAAGAATTGAGATGTGATGATTTCCAAACCAACAATCAAGATTCGAAGTGTGGCTCGTAGGAGTAGATCGGATCTATAGATGTGATGAGATCTAATGATTTCATATTCTTATCCATTAACGAATTGATACTAGATCGATGACGATTTATCGAGTTTAAGGATCTTGCGAAGAAGCTAGGGTTTGCTCATCTTATCATTTGTCCTTTCGATGAATCTCATTCACAAACTAGCTTCTAGTAAGTCGAATGATCGATCGTTGATCTCTAGTTTCGAGCGAACACAATCAAGAAAGAATCATCTCGAAACCAGGTCATCGATCATTCGATTCACAAGAATTTACAAACGTTATAGGATTTAAGAATTGTAAATGAATCTAAATCATCATCATTCTATCGATCGTCTCGACTCCTTTATGAGCGGAATTTTACTCAAACATTATCACAAAGCAAACATTCAAGAATCTAGATTGAATCATAATGCTTGGATTGAAAGATAAGCAAGTTAAAAGAATCTCACCTTTATTTATTCAACAATTTGTTACACTTTGCTAAAAGAACTACAAGAATTTGAGAAGGGAACAAGATCATCGAATCTAGCGTTGCATCGGCTACTTGAGTCGCGGATCGGCTTGGATCACATGCTCCGATGAAGCCCGGCTTCGCTCCAAAAGGATCTAGGCTTCTTGCTTTGATTGAACTCAAAATTCTTGATCTTGGATTGGAATTAGGGTTAGGGTTTTGAGGCACAAGTTGTGTTACTCAACTTGTGTTAGAAATGGGGGAGATGAAAGATTAATGAACTAATGAACAACCTTCAACCCTAGATCTAGGCTCCCTTTTATAGGCATTCATAACCCTAGATCTAGAGTTCAAATTTCAAATTTCCCTCCAAAAGTTTGTTAGAGAGAGGCTTCTAGAAATAGTTTGTTGGAGGGATGCTTCTAGAATTAGGTTGTTGGGCTAAGCCTTCTAGATGAAGCCACGTGGACAATCTAGAGTGTTCTGGAAGCTTGGACCGTTACAATAAGGCACGTGCAGAAAATTGAGCATCTGAAGTCACTGAGCCGCCGTGGATCCACGGCGCCAAGAGGGTTCTGGCCGCGGATCCACGACTCTTTTGAAGCCTTGGGGCTTGTGTCTTCTGTGATGATTTTGGGCTGACTTTTGGGCCTTTATAAAATATATGAAATCTCATTTGGCTTTCTGTATCACTACCAAATCTCAAATCTTGGAGTTGGTGTATTTTTAACAGCACCTTTCATTGATTTGGCTTCTTCTCCTGGAATTTCCTGCACAGACTTCGAAACAAGTGTTGCGCTATACTAGGATGATGCGATGCCATGATAAACACTCAATTTCCCTCATAAATGTCGGTTTTAATATATAACACATGTTATTTGGTATTTTACAGATGTTTTGCTAATATGTGCTATATTAATACCGAACATCTCTAGATGAGTGCAAATGGTAGGGAAATTGATGTGTTAAAAATGTTGTATTTTCGACTAATCATTTGGTCCAACAAAAAAGATTCGGCAACATCTAAAGTAAACTCGTGACGGATCACAAGGATACCCCTCACCTGTATATACATACCTGCATCCGCATTCCGACCGAATGCGAATGCGATGATACTAAAGTAATCCAACAAATCTAATACTAGGATCCGGCTTAAACTAAAGCCCACTAGTATGATCCGCCCGATCATGATCCGTGCACTACTGCACGTATATGATCGAACCCTACCATATATCATACGGCCTCTACAACGCTTCCCCCGAAACTTGAGAAACTGTCTGTGGGGGACTCTAAAGACTTGTCAATTCATTGGCTGTGGATTTAACCACTAGCACGTCAGAGGTACTAGCCGTACGTAACGGGCTACCAGGTATTGACCACAAGGGAGGTCGATGAGCGAACTCATCCTGACACCCTACTAGCCTGTCAGTGACAAAATCCGTACAGTCCGGTCCGGTCCATTCGTCTATGAGCGTCGCATGTCGGGCCTAGGGGGTTGGTAAAAGTCAGACCCCCAAAAGCGGTACAAGTCGTGTCGGAGTGTAGCCCAGAACACCCTGAGATACTACTGGAATACCTACAAGTAAATCTCCTGCCTTGGCCAAAGACTTCTTGTAATGGCTCTCCTAGCCACAGCGCGATCTCACCCCCAATACCGGGAGAGACGAACCCCTGCCGATCCGCTCACTGCCTCCATGTGGCTCGGGACTGTGCCCAACTAAAACCTGTTTGCACGACTCCTTTGAGCCGTGGTAGGGTAGTAATCAAAGCACAGTGGGAACTCACACGAGACAAATGACGATCTCAGGTCAATGAACTAACCTGTACACATGTTGATTGAATGAATTTCCGGATTGTGTGGTATGAAAATTCTGTAGAAATCACAACCAAAAATATTATTGACCGCAATCAATTAACGGTGTCGGATGTAGCGCGTTAGAGAGTGCGGATCGTCCACAGGAATTGTGCGATTCGTTCGTATCTTGTTTTATTTGAATCAAAAATTTAATGAAAAGAAAACAAACAATTCATGATTTATAGTTGAAGTTCAAGAATTAGAAAATCTAGATCTAATAAAAGTAAAAGATAGAATCAAGAATTGAGAGTTTGTTGATTTTTCCAACCAAATATCAAGAATCGAAATGAGGCTCGTAGGAATCGATCGGATCTATAGATGTGATGTAATCTCACGATGACATATTCTTATTCTTCAATGAATTGATACTAGATCGATGATCATCGACGAGAATTAGGGATTTCTAGTGAAACTAGGGTTTCATCATTTATCCCTTGTTCCTTCTTCGATATCATTCACATTCTAGCCTCTAGTAAATTCAAGAAACGATCGTAGATCCCTAATTTCGAGCGATAACAATCAAGAAAGCATCGCAACGAAACTAGGTCATCGATTCTTGAACTTGCTAGGGTTTACAAAACTCGTAGGACTTAAGAATCGTATTAAGATTTGTTACATCATCATTCTATTGATCTTCTCGACTCCTTGACGAGCGGAGTTTTACTCAAACATCACAATAAGAACTACAATTACGAATTGAGATCGAATCATGATGCAAGAATTTAAAGAAAACAAGATTAAAGAATTTCACCTTTTATTTATATCAACAATTTCATTACAATCGCTCAAGAACTACAAGAGGAAGAACTCGATCGTCGATTTGGCTTCGCTCGTCTCCGTGTGTCGCGGATCGGCTTGGATCACTTGCTCGATTGAAGATCGATACCGCTCCTAAAAGGTTGAAGGGCTTCTCGCTTGATTGGTACTCGGGATCTTGAATTTGGATTGGAATAAGGGTTAGGATTTCGCACAAGTCTTGTCACTAGACTTGTGGAAGAAGATGTAGATTAAAGATTGAACTAATGATTGAAGACTAAAGATTAAGGAAGAAATGAACAAGCAAGAAGTTTAACCCTAGGTCTAGGCTTCTATTTATAGATTTCCCAAAACCCTAGATCTAGAATTTGAATTTTAAGTTTCCCTCCAAAAGTTTGTTGAGGAGATTTGAATTTCCCTCCAAAAGTTTGTTGAGGAGAAGCTTCTAGAAATAGTTTGTTAGGAGCTTGATTAGCTTAATCAAGATTAGGTTGCTTAATGATCTTTGTTGATCTGGCAGAAACTTCGAGGGTTTTCTGGAGTTTGAAGTACATGAACGGAATGTGGGCCCAGAGAGAAAAGCTTTGCACAGAAAATGGGCTGATGACGTGGCATAAGAGCCGCGGATCCGCGACGCAAGCAGGCTCCTGCCGCGGATCCGCGGCGCTTTGGAAGCTTCAGAGCTCGGGTCTTCTTCTGTGGTCTTGGGCTGACATATGGGCCTTTATCTAACATGTTGAATTTTATTTTCCCCTGATTGCTATCAGTTCTTAAAACTTGGAGTTGGTGTATTTTTGATCAGCTTCTTTTGTCTTTGCTCCTGCAATTTCCTGCATAAATCTCGACACAAGTGTTGCGCAATACTGGGATGATGCGATGCCATAAAATACAGTGAATTTCTTTTATAGTGCCGGTTTTAGAGTCTAACACATGCAATCTGATATTTAACGACTGATTTTCTAATATGTGCTATATGGATGCCGAACACTTCTAGATGAGTGCAAATGATAGGGAAATTGCCGTGTTAAAAATGCAGTATTTTCGACTGATCAAATTCCCCCAAACTTATTTTCGATCGTCTCGAGCGAACTTTTTTATTTAAAAAGAGAAGGAGAAAATAAAGAAAGAGAAAAACTAACTAGCACACTTTCGTAGTCAACACGATTGCACTGAGCACGTGCAACAAGCCTTTAAACCTCTAGGTGTACCTAGTAGGAGGAGTGTTGTCTCCTGAGGGTTTTCAGCGGATTGCACCCACAAAATCCAATAATAAAAGGAAGATCATGAATATTACATTTAAAGAAAAGAATTGTAAAAGAAAAGCCTTGAAAATTAGGGTTTCCAACTAAGCTAGCATTTCGGTTGTCATGAGCCCTATCTTAATGGTCATGAAAAGATGTCAGAAATCACGTCCTCACTCAATAAAACATCGTCTTATTTTTCATTCCTATCTTTCTTCCAAACATCGATCATATAACCCTACGTGTGTGTAAAGACATCTCTACACCCGGAGAATTCAATTCAAGCTATCATACTCTTGCCCATCAGCCTCAGTACTTTTTAATTAATGAATATTTAGATGAGATTGCTCACACGCTTTCATGCGACCGTTAATACTTCTTGAGGTACTAACCGACCGATTACTCCCGTGCTTGCTTACTTGGTGTATTTTCCTCGTCTTGCACCACCTAAGGCTTAGCAGTGACTCCCAGACCAGTTGGCCTTAAGGCACTAGGTGAAGAGGCACCCTCGCTATATTTTTTTATTGCTGCCTTGGCGATAACAAAACCAGTGTTCATTTTTCTCACCATTTTATATTTTCTTCATTTTTTTATTTCCTTCATACTTTTGGCTTTAAGACAAGAGCATTTCAAGGTATCCTCTACTATCCCAGGCTTTAAGATGTGTGTAAGTGCGAATAGCAGGGTATCAACGTTCAAAATGTTTGGCTTTCCAGAATAGAAACTATTTTTCAGACTTATTTTTATCCTCAGATTAGTGACTTCCTTCATCTTACTAACCCTTGGGACAACGGCTCATAACTACTTATTACTAGTTCTTATAAAAAAACTTCTAATTTTCTTGGTTTTCTTAAATTTTTCTAATCTCATGGATGTAATTTTTCACTATCTAATCTTTTATTATCTTATTTATGTACAAAAATTATTTTTTATTTTGAAAATTTTTAAATTTTTATAGGTTTTCAAAAATGTTTTGTGCTTATGCAAAGTATGATGCAAATGCTGCAAAAATAAGCACAAACCTCCCCCAAACTTGTTTTCAACAGTGTCCTCACTGTTGCCATCTGCTAAATCTGAAAAACCTGTAAGCTTGGGAGGAATTTATTAGTGGGGACAAAATATATAACTGAAGAACCTCCCCCAAACCTATTTTTGGCTCATCATTTTGTAAAAATTTTCTTTTCAAGAGCCAGAAAAAATGCCCCCCCCCAAACTTGAGTTATGCAATATTAAGCTTTGAAAATCACATGAGGGGGTCAAAAATCAATGATCGATGCCAAGCTTTGCAAAGACCGAATGTTAACAACAACCATTCAAAAATTTTATCAATGCAGTCCTCTGGTTGGTGGAAGAAGAAGTGGGGAAAGGTTAAGTGGTGGAATAGAATGTGTGTGCGTCTCGTTTTGGAGAGACGATGCAGTGTATGCGATGGATTACTCACATTCGTTTTACAATTCAGAAGAAGGGGTGGAGGTTCAATTTCATTGATTGGGAGATGATTCATCTCAACACCCGTGTCATTCAAAAATGCGAGTTCATCAGCGAAGATGTCCTCAAAAGTTCCATCAATACCCCGAAGAATAATGTCATCACAAAGCGCGGGGTGATCTTCAGACTCTAAAAACAGTACATAATCAGTGTTAATTGTTGACCCGGACAACTCGGTGGAAGTGTCCGTATGTGTATGATACATAGTTGGGTCAAACAATAATGTATGAAAAGAGTCAAGATCAGTATCAAGAGGATCATCAAATTCGCTGCTGTCGACATCCATTAAGTCGACAGAACAGACATGAGCAGTAGGTTCGGAAGGTACACTTCCCAACTTGTAAATGTTCAGCTCAATTGACCTATTCCCGAAGGATAGGGTCATAGAACCATTACGACAGTTGATGATAGCGTTTGAAGTGGCCAAAAAGGGGCGACCTAAAATCACCGGAATTTGATTCCGTCGGTTCGCTACAGGCTGTGTATCAATTACAATAAAATCTACAGGGAATATAAATTCCCCGATTTTAATTAACACATCCTCCAGTTCACCCCTAGGTTTGGTGATTGATCGGTCAGCCATTTGGAGAGTGCAATGGGCTGGTTTCTACTCTCCGATCCCTAGTTGCTCATAAACAGAGTATGGAAGCTAGTTAACACTAGCGCCAAGGTCTAGTAGAGCACGGTTGATGTATTTTTCCCTAATAGAAAAGGAAATAGTAGGACAACCAGGGTCCTTACGTTTCCTCGGTACTTGTTGGGGGAAAGCCGTGTCTACAGTCTTTGACATGAATATCTTCTTGGGCACTCGAGTCTTCCTCTTCCTAGTGCACAAGTTCTTAAGAGTTTTCGCATAGGACCGAACTTGTTGGATGGCATCTAGAAGAGGGATGTTGATGTTAACTTGCTTAAAAATGTCCATAATCTTCTCCATATGTAGACTCGATGTGTTAGCCCTTAACCGATTAGGATAAGGTGCTTTAGTAATAAGCGCTGGGTCCATCATAGGAGAAGGAAGTGTGTGTGGACCCGATCCCAAAATAGAAGTGGGGATCGTCGGTGGTAGACTAGAAGAGATGGGCTGAGGTGGCGGGCCTTGTGGGAAACGAAGAATAGGCCCGCAAGAAGGTGATGGGGTAGAAGAACTGGGGTCAGAATTAAAAGTAGTAGTGGAAGGAAAGGTCTCAGCCGGGGTGTTATTGATTGATTTTCCAGTGTCATCAATCTTTTCCCCAACATGATTGTCAAGCACTCTTCCAGATCTCAACGTGATTGCATTCACAAGATGTGAATAGCCAGGATTGGGTAAAGGTTGAGCTGGAAGTTTCCCTTTCTCTCTTGCATGCATTTCGGCTTTTAGTTGTGCAATTTGTGCTTCCATCGATTTGATATTCTCATTTTGAGACGCAGAGTTTTTCTCAATTTTATCGACAGAAGACATCATTTCAGCCGAAACTTGCATGATATTTGTTAAGACCAAATTCATGTATTGTGCAATTGAAGAGGATTCATCAGTCCCGGTCAACTGTAAAGGACTAGATAGTGCAGGTGTGTTGACGGGATTTTGAAAGTTATGTGCTTGGAAGGGGTGCTGACTCAATTGAAGTTGTGGTTGCTATTGTGGTGGAGGGGCCCCTTGGAAATTGTTTTGGTTTGGAACCGTGTTTTGAGATTGTGATTGGTTCCAAGCAAAATTTGGGTGATTCCTCCAACCCTGATTATATGTGGAAGAAAATGGATCGTTTCTAGGTCTTTGAAATGCGGCATTGGTATGCTCGTGACCTTGAAACAGAGAATTTCGTGGACATTCTTCCGTCAAATGAGAAGGATCAGAACAGCATCCACATACAGTTTTGGAGAGTGATATTTGACTTAGGGCGGCTAAAAATTTGCATTCCATAGTCTCGAGTTTCTTTTGTATAGCTGAAATTTCAGCTCTAACTCCTATGGAAATATCATTGCCATCCCTAGACGATTGACTCACACCCTCCCACTATAAAGATTTTTCAGCGAAATTTTCTAGAAAATTCCAGGCTTCCCCATCATCTTTGGTCATGAAGTTGCCTTGACACATGGATTCTAGGGTCTGTCTTGTGTTAGGATTAATGCCCTCATATATGATTCTGCACAGTTCCCATCTCGGGATGCCGTGATGAGGACATTGGACTAACAGATCCTTGAAGCGTTCAAGACATTTTGAAAATGGTTCATATGGAAGCTGGGTGAATTGATTGATTTCGCTGCGGACTCGAGCTGTCTTTTGGTATGGGTTGAATTTCTTAAGGAATGCTTTGACGAATTCTTCCCAATTTGAAATGGAATGTGCGGTAGTGTTATACAGCCACTTCTCGGCTATATCGCACAAGGTAAATGGGAGAAGACGAAGACGTAAAGCATCCACAGAAAGCTGTGAAGTACCCATCATTGCGCATACATTTTCAAATTTGGTGATTAATGCATATGCGTCTTCAGACTCGAGACCGTGAAATTTTGGTAGAAGGTTGATGTATTGGAGTTTTATTTGAAAATTTTCCCCGTTGGCTGGGGGAATGGAAAGACAGGTGGAAAGTGGACCTCGTATAGGATTGCACCTCTCTTGGAAAGAGATGCGAGGTGGATTCTGGGCACCAACGGACGGTGGCAGAGTAGTGGAAAAGAAGTTCGATGGAGACGGATCCATCGATGTGGGTGTGGTGGTGGGTAAAAGAAAGGGTAAATGTAAAAATACCGACTTTTGGGTCGATGAGGGAAACGCGGACTTAACGGGCACTAGAATCCCGTGTCCAGCCTATCTTGCACTAAAAAGGGTTAGTACAAGTGGCAGCGTGAATTTATAATTAGGGGAATGATGAAAGAATGCGGTGTTTGTTTTAAAAATTGGACGGATTTTTGAAAATATGATGAAACACAACAAATGCAACACACAATACCCTAATTCTAGTGGCCACCTAGGTCAAAATCTAGACTGCTCCTAACTGCCAAAAGACAAGTCGCAGGATAAATCCTCCACTGCCTCTTTGTCTCTCCTGTGGCCAGGTAAGTGCCAGGTAAGTGGGAGGTTCTCCACTACGTAAGTAGTGGGCCTAATTAAGTAACCACTAGCCTTCGAAACACATGCCTTAGACACTGTTAGTGTATATGCCCTAGAGGCCATTACTGTATCATACTAGTATGTATATTACTTGATGGAAGCTTGGGATATTCACAGTTGTACAGACAATCTTGCTCAATATAGTAGTATGCTACTTGGTTTGTCTCTGCTTTAATGTGTACTTGTGTGTTTATTTATTATATCACCTATACGCATTAGTAGAGCACTTAGGATCTTTGCTTGATTACCGGCGTTGTGATGGCGATCACACTTGTGGGGGCTGGGTAATCTACAAGCACATCCTTATACACGTCCCTAGTCATGGGAGTATCGAGATAGGGCATCGATGCTCCGGAGTAGACTGGCGTATGCGCTTCTCATCCCAGCACGGGAGACGGTCTGTCCCACAGCCGTCGGTACGTCGTACTTGAGATAGTATGCTGGTGCTCGTTGGGTTACGAGTACACTGGACAGGACTCGTCGGGAACTGATGGTTGGTATTATACCTATCGTCAGTTATCAGTTCCAAGGTGACATGAGTACAGCTTAGTCCGCTGACTTGACACTGTCACTTCGCCTCGAGTGTGTTCCCACTGTTCTTTGATTGCTACCCTACCACGGCTCTACTGAGTCGTGCAAACAGGTAGTAGTTGGGAGCAGTCCCGAAGCACTTGGAGGCAGTGACGGTTAGACAGGATTCGACTCTCCCGGTATTGGGGGTTGACATCGCGCTGTGTCTAGGAGAGCCATTACACGAGTAGTCCCTGGCCAGGGCAAGCGAGATATACTGGTAGGTTTCCAGTGTTATCTTAGGGTGCATTGGGCTTCACTCCGACACGACTTGTACCGCTATTAGGAGACTGACGTTTACCGCCCCCCTAGGCCCGCCATGCGATGTATCAAACGAACAGACCGGACTGTATGGAGATTGTCACATACAGACTCAGTAGGAGTTCGGATGGGTTTACCTCATCGGCCTTCTTATTGACATCTACCTGGGGACCGTTACGTACAGCTAGTGCCGCTTGCGGTCTGTGGTTAAACCCACTGCCAACGTAGTGTCGAGTCTTTAGAGTCCCACACAGAGAGTTTCCCTGCATTGAGCGAAACGTGTAGAGGCCGTATGGTTTTACGGCAGGGCTACGATCACTTACGTACACTTGTGTGCGTGTGGTGTTCGGGCAGGCAATACTAGTGGGCTTTGGTTTAAGCCGGATCCTAGTATTGCATAGATGGATTTGTTTTGTCTTCTGCGCATCCACATTCTACAGAATACGGATGCAGCTGTGTATGCACATTTTTCCGGAGCGATGAAGGAGGAGGTGCCTCATTAGGGTTTTGGCAGTTGGTTCGGCCAAAACCTCTATGTGGCAGGCTCATTAGGGTTTTGACAGTTGATTCGGTCAAAACCATTTTGAGGCGGACTCATTAGGGTTTCGACAGTTCGTTTGGTCAAAACCATTATGAGCCGGGGACATTATTTACTAATCCTTTCATTGATAATTTTGTGATGGCTAATTACATTGACCATTTGACCATCTTGACTTTGTTGACCATTTGACCAAAGTTGACTTGGATCTTCTTAGAAGATCTAAAGTATTCTTTGGTTTTCTTTTTCTTTTGTTATGATAATGGTCATGTCA
This sequence comes from Agapanthus africanus, assembly GCA_030015575.1. Lineage (NCBI taxonomy): Eukaryota > Viridiplantae > Streptophyta > Magnoliopsida > Asparagales > Amaryllidaceae > Agapanthus > Agapanthus africanus. Next base: position 125,480,819 of record JASDDO010000031.1, read on the forward strand.
TTTGTAGCCATCACCTTTATCTTGATGGGATTAGTAATCATAATGTTTGTGCTTTATTGCAACCATGGTTAGTTTTTCTCTTGGTTAAGCTTTTCATTTGCTCACTCTCATTCTCTCTCTTGAAATGAGAAGCTCCATGGTTGCTAGAAAATCTCCTTCTTCTTCCTCCTCTTGATTTCTCCTTTGATCTCATGTGTTGAGAGAAAAAGGATTTCACTTGACAAATACATCCATACATCTTCTCTACACATCCTAGGGCTTCTAGATTAGCAATCTCCTTGCCCTAGTTACCTCGGTTTGAGGTGGAGCTCGGTGTACATCTCTCGGATGGATCGTCTTCGACTCAAGGAGGCCGCGGAGGTGACCGAAGTCCGGATCAACCATTGAGCAAGCAAAGAGAAGAACAACAAGAAGAGAAGAACATCAAAGAAGAACAATAACAACAAGAGAAGGAGTTCAAGTTGAGGTATAACCCCTAACCGAGTAGATACAACTCTTGTTAGGATGCTAGTGTATTGTTTAGCAAAGATCCGGGTTTTACGGTCCATGTTACAAAGTTTAGAAAAATTTTGATTTACCTTTTCCGCAACCCCGAAAGTACCGGGAGAGGTAACGTGGACCTAACAGTGGTATCAGAGCCTAACTAAATATAAACTAGCTTGGTAGTAAAGTATATTGAAGTTCGAAACGGAAAAATCGAAAAAACCAAGTTATAAAAACCTGAGTTTCTCTTAAAATTTTTTCTGGTCAAAACAAAATTTGTTATACCCCAAAAATCATCTCAGGGTTTTTAGAAGAAAGCCACCAAAAACGAGACAGTGACTCCACTAAAGCACCGCGCTTCCGCGGCAATAGCAAGCTATTGCCGCGGAAGCGCGGCCAACTTGGTGAGTTACTGCATCGATTTTGGTGCAGTGTGTTTCTGACGTGGTTTTAGGATTTTCCAGATATATTATATGTGCCCAGATTTTCCAGAATTGAAATTTGTTTTTGGGGGCCTATAAATCCGTATTTTTTCGAACTTCAATATACTTTGACTATAAAGGTTATATCTGTGATGTTCTTATGTATTGAACGTCGGCTAATCGCTATATGTCGATTAGTCGGGGTTATACATATCTGTGATCTGTGATTGTTGTTGATGGTTTGTGTATATGAACTCGTTGGATTGTCGCGGATGAATAGCCGGGGTGGATGTGAGATGAGAGTTTCTTTTTCTTTCATTCATGTAATAAATTTGTAAATTGATGTAATATTATTTGTTTGGCCGCACAACCGGGTCGGGGTTGTAGCCGTCATTGTATAATTCTTTTTACTGTTTTTGCTCCTAGGATAGACCCATGGACGGGGTGCACAAACTACCGGGTAGCTCGAAGTGCCGAGTGGCCTAATCATGGCATTGAGGGAGGTTGCTTCGCTTCGGGTACTTGGCGGGTAGTTTGCCGCACCCGTAGGAGTCTTGGGTGGGGTATTGGCTATTCATCGCGACCGTGTAATCCGTTTTTCGTTGCAGGCTCGAACGAATCGCGGGTTCCTAGTATATCCAAAGTGTTCATCTGTGATCTGTAATGTCTATCATTGCTATATTTATAAATATTTAGGCGTTGCTTATGTTTTACAGCCGCGCTAGCCCAGCCCCCGCTCTGTCGTTAGTTAAGTAACCTAACGGGTGATGACGGGGCCCCGTGGCGAAAGCGAATGGCATAAGCGTACGTCATATTTTCGTTGTTTTCTGCAATGGTAGGATTTAAATGATGGGACGCATTAAAAGAACTAATGCAAGAAAATAAACCTAAAAAGAGACATTGTTGGAACAATTTTTCAAAAAGTTGTTATTGCAAGGACGTTCATTTTTGTTTTGCATCGCGGTATTCGGTTGTGAATGCCAAGCACCTCAGTCGACGAGGCAAGGGCCGAGATCCCTTCATCGGGAGTGACCCCTTGGACAAAAGTTTGCGTCAGGGTAATAACTTCACTATAGTCGATTATTCTTGCTTTGCATCTAGGTATTTAGTTTGGAATATCCTGCACCTCATTCGACGAGGAAAGAGCCGAGATCCCTTCGCAGGGAGTGACCTCTTTAGCAAAAGTTTTCGCCACTATATTTTCAAAAAGATTATCAGGTTCCTTCAACGATATCAAGTTCATTACGTTAACGGGTTATTCGCCAAAAACCCAGCCGTAGCCCTCCGTCGTTTCGGATAATTAATACTTAGTATTCGTGCTGCGTTTGTTGATTATTCATCAAGACACAGTGAACGGTAGCTGAGTAATAATTCTCTGTTGCACTGATAGATGCGATTGGTTAGGACGGTCGCATGATTTTGTTGATTATTCGTCAAGGATCATGCGGGCGGGTCTAATGCAATCCTGGATAACGACGGGTTGAACTTGACTAGGACCTTTTGATTTGTTGATTATTCGTCAAGGTCACTTGGGTCCTAGGGGCAAAAACCACATCGGGAGTTTCAAAAGAACTGAAACTTGCAGATTTAGCATACGTTCTGGAGTGTGGTGACTAGAGTGGATTCCATCTAGGTTATCACACAATGACAGTTGGATCCTGATCCTACTGATGAGTTGGTTTACTCTCAGGAGATTATTTCACTTAACGATCAATGCTACAAACCTAGTAGGTGTCTAGAAAGGTGTTAGCGGGGTTACGCCCCCAGGGAAAAGAGGTTCTTTAATTAAGGAACTTCGCGAAAGCGTTGGAAAACCTCCCTCGAAGTACCGATACTAGCCTGGCTGAAAGGTTAAGCAAGTATTGTGACGTGAATTAAAACCCGGCTAGTTCTTCTTTTAAAAGGTTTTAAGAAGAATTTGAGTAAACAGTGGGAGACATCCTGGTTAGATAAATTAATAAACCAATCTAATCTTGCAAGAGCATACGCTGAGTGTTTCTTTTCTCTCTCTCCAGGCAGCAACCTTTTCACGCCCTAATCAAGATAATAAAATATATCGCTTGACCGATCCGAATTCTTATTCGGGACTGGGGAAAGTTGGTTCAGCTCTAACTTGTGACAACAGTCATGAGTATGAGAATGGGAAAGGGGATTATATGGATTTCCAGAATACCCAGTTGAAGAAGAAGCATGGTTTTGCATCTACTTTAGGTGTTCTTGTAATTGAGAACTGTTTTACGGTCAGCCCTACCTCCTGGGTACTTGATACCGGATCAGGATCTCATATCTGTAATTTATTGCAGGGACTGAGAAAAAGTAGAAAAGTTGCACCGGGTGATATGTCGCTCAGAGTAGCGAACGGAGCACAAGTTAATACGGCAGCCGTCGGTGAATATCACCTAGTATTGCCAAATGGCAAGACAATGATTTTGAACGATTGCTACTATGTACCCTCCATGGTTTGCAACATCATATCAGTTTCTTTACTCGATAAAGATGGATATAACTTTGTTCTTGAAAAGAATATCATGAACATTTACCTTCATAAGGTACTGGTTGCAGAGGGTACACTGTGTAATGGTATCTACGTTCTAAATCAGAATACAGTTCTCAATATACAAAACACACGCAAGAGGAAGAATTCAGATACGAATGAATCCTACTTGTGGCATTGTAGACTTGGTCATGTCGGAGAGAAAAGACTGAGTAAGTTGCATAAAGATGGACTCTTGGATGCGTTCGAGTTTTCATCTTATGAAACTTGTCAGTCTTGTCTCAAAGGGAAGATGACCAAATCTCCGTTCACCGGACATGGAAAAAGAGCAGCAGAGCTCTTGGGACTCGTACATAGTGATGTATGTGGTCCGATGTCTATACATGCAAGGGGTGGGTTCTCGTACTTCATCACATTCACTGACGATCTCTCTAGGTTCGGATATGTGTATCTATTGAAACACAAATCTGAAGCTTTTGAGAAATTCAAGGAATTCAGAAAGGAAGTAGAGAACCAGACAGGAAAAAGTATCAAGATCCTCCGGTCTGACAGGGGAGGGGAGTACTAAAGCACGGAATTCCTAGATTACTTAAAAGAGAATGGTATTCTCTCTCAGCTTACTCCTCCTTATACACCACAGCACAACGGTGTATCGGAGCGGAGGAATCGTACCCTATTGGATATGGTTCGCTCCATGATGAGTAGTGCTGAGTTACCTCTTTCATTCTGGGGACATGCGCTTCAGACAGCGGCATACCTTTTGAATCAAGTTCCGTCCAAATCTGTGCCTAAAACTCCGTATGAAATATGGAGCAGTAAGAAACCATGTCTGAAGTTTATTAAGATATGGGGTTGTCCGGCCTATGTGAAAACACAGAAACCGGACAAGTTAGAGGCACGGTCAGTTCTCTGTAAATTTATGGGATATCCTAAAGACTCACTAGGATATCTGTTCTACCACACTGAGGAACAGAAGGTGTTTGTATCTCGCAACGCTACCTTCTTAGAAAGGGAGTTTCTTGCAAAAGAAGCTAGTGGGAGTTCGGTAGAACTGGAAGAAATTCAGCGACCACAAAATGTAACTGAAAATTTGGAGGAACCGCTAGATTCAATGACCCCAAACGAACCTCAGCCACTCCGCAGATCTGGTAGGATTTCTCATCCGCCCGAGAGATACTACGGTTTTCACATATACGGGGATCGAGAGGATTGCATCTTGGAAGAAGATGACCCTACCAGTTTCAGGCAGGCCATTATCAGTAGGGACTCTGATAAGTGGCAGGAAGCAATGCAATCCGAAATGGAGTCCATGTACGCCAATAATGTATGGACCTTGGATATTGCTCCACCTGGGGTAAAACCCGTTGGATGCAAATGGATCTACAAAAGGAAACTTGGTGTAGATGGGCAGGTAGAAACCTATAAAGCTAGACTCGTTGCAAAAGGTTTTCGTCAAAGACCTGGTTTGGACTATGACGAGACTTTTTCTCCGGTGGCTATGCTCAAATCCATTCGGATCCTACTTGCCATTGCTGCCTTCCATGACTATGAAATCTGGCAGATGGATGTTAAGACGGCTTTCCTAAACGGTTGTTTGGAAGAGTACGTTTACATGGATCAACCAGAAGGTTTCGTAGACAGTGGGAGCAGCGGAAGGGTGTGCAAGTTGCTTAAATCCATTTATGGATTAAAGCAGGCATCGCGGAGCTGGAACATCTGTTTTGATGAGGCAATCAAGGAATTTGATTTCATCAAGAACGAAGATGAACCCTGTGTATATAAGAAGATTGTAGGACGAACTGTCGTATTCCTAGTCTTGTACGTGGACGACATTCTTTTGATAGGAAATGATATTCCTATGCTACAATCGGTCAAACTATTTTTGTCACAAAGGTTCTCCATGAAGGACCTGGGTGATGCCTCGTACATTCTGGGGATCAAGATCTATAGAGATAGAACCAAGAGACTATTGGGACTTTCGCAGTCCAGGTATATAGAGACCGTACTAAAGAGATTTAGTATGGAGGGTTCCAAGCGCGGTAACATACCCGCATTGCACGGAATTACCCTCTCCAAGAAGATGTCTCCTAAGACTGACGAGGAGAGGGTTTGCATGAGCACTATACCCTACGCTTCGGCGGTAGGATCTATAATGTATGCGATGCTATGTACAAGACCAGATTTAGCTTACGCGTTGAGCGCGGTAAGCCGGTATCAGTCAGACCCAGGGGAGGACCACTGGACAGCAGTGAAGAACATTCTCAAGTACCTAAGAAGGACTAAGGAGATGTTCCTGGTTTACGGTAATGGAGACCTACGGGTCGAGTCCTTTACCGATTCAAGCTTCCAGAGTGACAAAGATGACAGCAAGTCTGTCTCGGGTTTTGTGTTTACCCTCAACGGAGGGGTGGTATGTTGGAGGAGTTCCAAGCAGGATACCGTCGCAGACTCGACGATGGAGGCTGAATACATTGCTGCAAGCGATGCCGCAAAAGAGGCGGTCTGGATAAAGAAGTTCATTAGTGAACTTCAGGTGGTTCCGTCCATTGTTGACCCAATACCTTTGTATTGCGATAACAATGGGGCTATAGCTTTAGCGAAGGAACCAAGGTCCCATCAGAAATCCAGGCACATCTTAAGGCGATATCGCCTGATCAGGGAGATCATTGATCGACAGGAGATCGAGGTGCGGAGAGTGGACACAAAGGACAACACTGCGGACCCATTCACGAAGGCTTTACCCCAGACTCAGTTCGAGCGGCTGATCGAGATGATAGGTCTTCGATACGCCAGTACATGGCCTTAGTGCAAGTGGGAGATTGTTAGTGTATATGCCCTAGAGGCCATTACTGTATCATACTAGTATGTATATTACTTGATGGAAGCTTGGGATATTCACAGTTGTACAGACAATCTTGCTCAATATAGTAGTATGCTACTTGGTTTGTCTCTGCTTTAATGTGTACTTGTGTGTTTATTTATTATATCACCTATACGCATTAGTAGAGCCCTTAGGATCTTTGCTTGATTACCGGCGTTGTGATGGAGATCACACTTGTGGGGGCTGGGTAATCTACAAGCACATCCTTATACACGTCCCTAGTCGTGGGAGTATCGAGATAGGGCATCGATGCTCCGGAGTAGACCGGCGTATGCGCTTCTCATCCCAGCACGGGAGACGGTCTGTCCCACAGCCGTCGGTACGTCGTACTTGAGATAGTATGCGGGTGCTCGTTGGGTTACGAGTACACTGGATAGGACTCGTCGGGAACAGATGGTTGGTATTATACCTATCGTCAGTTATCAGTTCCCAGGTGACATGAGTACAGCTTAGTCCGCTGACTTGACACTGTCACTTCACCTCGAATGTGTTCCCACTGTTCTTTGATTGCTACCCTACCACGGCTCTACTGAGTCGTGCAAACAGGTAGTAGTTGGGAGCAGTCCCGAAGCACTTGGAGGCAGTGACGGTTAGACAGGATTCGTCTCTCCCGGTATTGGGGGTTGACATCGCGCTGTGTCTAGGAGAGCCATTACACGAGTAGTCCCTGGCCAGGGCAAGCGAGATATTCTGGTAGGTTTCCAGTGTTATCTCAGGGTGTATTGGGCTTCACTCCGACACGACTTGTACCGCTATTAGGGGATTGACGTTTACCGCCCCCCTAGGCCCGCCATGCGATGTATCAGACGAACAGACCGGACTGTACGGAGATTGTTACATACAGACTCAGTAGGAGCTCGGATGGGTTTACCTCATAGGCCTTCTTATCGACATCTACCTGGGGACCGTTACGTACAGCTAGTGCCGCTTGCGGTCTGTGGTTAAACCCACTGCCAGCGTAGTGTCGAGTCTTTAGAGTCCCACACAGAGTGTTTCCCTGCATTGAGCGAAACGTGTAGAGGCCGTATGGTTTTACGGCAGGGCTGCGATCACTTACGTACACTTGTGTGCGTGTGGTGTTCGGGCAGGCAATACTAGTGGGCTTTGGTTTAAGCCGGATCCTAGTATTGCATGGATGGATTTGTTTTGTCTTCTGCGCATCCGCATTCTACAGAATACGGATGCAGGTGTGTATGCACATTTTTCCGGAGCGATGAAGGAGGAGGTGCCTCATTAGGGTTTTAGCAGTTGGTTCGGCCAAAACCGCTATGTGGCAGGCTCATTAGGGTTTTGACAGTTGATCCGGTCAAAACCATTTTGAGGAGGACTCATTAGGGTTTCGACAGTTCGTTTGGTCAAAACCATTATGAGCCGGGGACATTATTTACTAATCCTTTCATTGATAATTTTGTTATGGCTAATTACATTGACCATTTGACCATCTTGACTTTGTTGACCATTTGACCAAAGTTGACTTGGATCTTCTTAGAAGATCTAAAGTATTCTTTGGTTTTCTTTTTCTTTTGTTATGATAATGGTCATGTCATTTGTAGCCATCACCTTTATCTTGATGGGATTAGTAATCATAATGTTTGTGCTTTATTGCAACCATGGTTAGTTTTTCTCTTGGTTAAGCTTTTCATTTGCTCACTCTCATTCTCTCTCTTGAAATAAGAAGCTCCATGGTTGCTAGAAAATCTCCTTCTTCTTCCTCCTCTTGATTTCTCCTTTGATCTCATGTGTTGAGAGAAAAAGGATTTCACTTGACAAATACATCCATACATCTTCTCTACACATCCTAGGGCTTCTAGATTAGCAATCTCCTTGCCCTAGTTACCTCGGCTTGAGGTGGAGCTCGGTGTACATCTCTCGGGTGGATCGTCTTCGACTCAAGGAGGCCGCGGAGGTGACCGAAGTCCGGATCAACCATTGAGCAAGCAAAGAGAAAAACAACAAGAAGAGAAGAACATCAAAGAAGAACAACAACAACAAGAGAAGGAGTTCAAGTTGAGGTATAACCCCTAACCGAGTAGTTACAACTCTTGTTAGGATGCTAGTGTATTGTTTAGCAAAGATCCGGCTTTTACGGTCCATGTTACAAAGTTTAGAAAAATTTTGATTTACCGTTTCCGCAACCCCGAAAGTACCGGGAGAGGTAACATGGACCTAACAGACACCACAAAAGAAACTCGGATAAGCAATGAATTACCCACGGCCTTCTCTTGTCCTAAGTGAGCGCGACGGTCCTTAGAGTCATCTCTCGATATTTTTTAGTTAATGAGGGTAAATGCGGATGCAAGTTTGTGATTTTTGGGGCTTAGGAAGGGTAATGAACTCCCCACCTAATCTGGATTTGGTCTTTTCCCCTTAATGTCCGTATTAATTATGCAAACAACCACAAAGATCAAAACAAGCACAATTTAATTTTGCTTTTTGCGCGGCGCTGCAATTTTTGCAAAGAAACCTGCACAAAAATGTTATTTGGAGCAGATGAGGGGAGAGATAAGAAAGTTAGAAGTTTACAGAGGAGTTTTTGTTCTGAGATGCTACTGTAGCACCGCGATTCCGCCGCACAAGTCGCCTAATGCCGCGATTCCGCCGCTGTTTAAGCTCTTCTCTGTGCAAAACTTCAGCAGCAAGCTACTGTTCACTTTCTCAGTCCTCTAGAATACTCTGAAATTTTTTCTCCAGCTCCAATAATTCCAGATTTCCTCGCAACAAATCAAAACAGCTCGTATTAGTGTTTGCGCGAATTTTGATCTAAAAATTGTAATGGAATAAATCTTTTAATTCAAATTCAAATATAGAACGAATTAGCACGCGATTCCCGGCAATGGCGCCATTTGATTGAATGAATTTCCGGATTGTGTGGTATGAAAATTCTGTAGAAATCACAACCAAAAATATTATTGACCGCAATCAATTAATGGTGTCGGATGTAGCACGTCAGAGAGTGCGGATCGTCCACAGGGATTGTGCGATTCGTTCGTATCTTGTTTTATTTGAATCGAAAATTTAATGAAAAGAAAACAAACAATTCATGATTTATAGTTGAAGTTCAAGAATTAGAAAATCTAGATGTAATAAAAGTAAAAGATAGAATCAAGAATTGAGAGTTTGTTGATTTTTCCAACCAAATATCAAGAATCGAAATGAGGCACGTAGGAATCGATCGGATCTATAGATGTGATGTAATCTCATGATGACGTATTCTTATCCTTCAATGAATTGATAGTAGATCGATGATGATCGACGAGAATTAGGGATTTCTAGTGAAACTAGGGTTTAATCATTTATCCCTTGTTCCTTCGTCGATATCATTCACATTCTAGCCTCTAGTAAATTCAAGAAACGATCGTAAATCCCTAATTTCGAGCGATAACAATCAAGAAAGCATCGCAACGAAACTAGGTCATCGATTCTTGAACTTGCTAGGGTTTACAAAACCCGTAGGACTTAAGAATCGTATTAAGATTTGTTACATCATCATTCTATTGATCTTCTCGACTCCTTGACGAGCAGAGTTTTACTCAAACATCATAACAAGAACTACAATTACGAATTGAGATCGAATCATGATGCAAGAATTTAAAGAAAACATGATTAAAGAATTTCACCTTTTATTTATATCAACAATTTCATTACAATCGCTCAAGAACTACAAGAGGAAAAACTCGATCGTCGATTTGGCTTCTCTCGTCTCCGTGTGTCGCGGATCGGCTTGGATCACTTGCTCGATTGAAGATCGGCTCCGCTCCTAAAAGGTTGAAGGGCTTCTCGCTTGATTGGTACTCGGGATCTTGAATTTGGATTGGAATTAGGGTTAGGGTTTCGCACAAGTCTTGTCACTAGACTTGTGGAAGAAGATGTAGATTAAAGATTGAACTAATGATTGAAGACTAAAGATTAAGGAAGAAATGAACAAGCAAGAAGTTTAACCCTAGGTCTAGGCTTCTATTTATAGATTTCCCAAAACCCTAGATCTAGGATTTGAATTTTAAGTTTCCCTCCAAAAGTTTATGGAGGAGATTTGAATTTCCCTCCAAAAGTTTGTTGAGGAGAAGCTTCTAGAAATAGTTTGTTAGGAGCTTGATTAGCTTAATCAAGATTAGGTTGCTTAATGATCTTTGCTGATCTGGCAGAAGCTTCGAGGGTTTTCTGGAGTTTGAAGTATATGAAAGGAATGTAGGCCCAGAGAGAAAAGCTTTGCACAGAAAATGGGCTGATGACGTGGCATAAGAGCCACGGATCCGCAGCACAAGCAGGCTCCCGCCGCGGATCCACGGCGCTTTGGATGCTTCAGAGCTCGGGTCTTCTTCTGTGGTCTTGGGCTGACATATGGGCCTTTATCTGACATGTTGAATTTTATTTTTCCCTCTAGATTGCTACCGGTTCTTAAAACTTGGAGTTGGTGTATTTTTGATCAGCTTCTTTTGGCTTTGCTCCTGTAATTTCCTGCACAAATCTCGACACAAGTGTTGTGCAATACAGAGATGATGCGATGCCATAAAATACAGTCAATTTCCTTTATAGTGCCGGTTTTAGAGTCTAACACATGCAATCTGATATTTAACGACTGATTTGCTAATATGTGCTATATGAATGCCGAAAACTTCTAGATGAGTGCAAATGATAGGGAAATTGCCGTGTTAAAAATGCAGTATTTTCGACTGATCACATGTCACCAGGGAACTGCTATCTGACATCAGGTATAATACCAACTAGCATGTTCCCGGCGAGTCCTGTCCGGTGTACTCATAACCCAATGAGCACCTGTATACATCTTAGGTGAACCAACTGACACCAATGGCTTGTGAGACCGGCCACCACCCCTCGTCGGGGTCTCGACTATATACACTAGTCTACTAACGGAGTATCGATGCCCAGTCTCGAAACGCCCATGACTAGGGACCACTTTAAAGATGTGCTTATAGACTACCCAACTCTCACGTATATGATCGCCATCATACTGCTGGTAGTCAAGCAAGAATCCGAAGGGCTCTATCAACGTGCAACAGTGATCTGTACCATCACCTAAAGCAGTACACGATGATAAAAATAAATCAGATAGTATACAATTCTCTTGAGTAAGACTGTCCTACCGGCATAGGTCCTCCCTCAATCATTGCAATCATATGCCTGTGATCCAATAATTGACTCTGAGGGCACTATATCCAACAGCGTACACTCGTGCACGCACGATGAGTCGGACGGACGATACTAGTGGGCTTTGGTTTAAGCCGGATCCTAGTATTGTACTGATGGATTGTCGTCTTCGGTATTCGTATTTTTCGGAATACGAATACAGGTATGTATGTACGGACGGGGCGCTTTCATAATTTGTACAAAATTTATTTTTCGATGGCATGATCTAATTGTATTAATCATTTAGTTTTAAATGATTAATACATTTTAGGTAATTAAGAAATGATGTTTATTATGCATGAATAAGGACTTGGGTTTTATGGACACATGTTGGTCAATTGACCCATGAGTCATTTGTGTTAGTGTATATGCCCTAGAGGCCATTACTGTATCATACTAGTTTGTATATTACTTGATGGAAGCTTGGTATATTCACAGTTGTATATACAATCTTGCTCGAAATGGTAGTATGCAACTTGGTTTGTCTCTGCTTTAATATGTGCATGTGTTTCTTTTGGCATATTGCTGATATACAAATTAGTAGAGCCCTTAGGATCTTTGCTTGATTACCAGCGTGGTGATGGCGCTCACACTCGTGGGAGCTGGGTGATCTATAAGCACATCCTTATACAGGTCCCTAGTCGTTGGACTATCGAGACAGGGCATCGATACTCCGGAGTAGACTAGCGTATGCGCTTCTCATCCCAGTGTGGGAGACGGTCTGTCCCACAGACGTTAGTACGTCGTACTTGGGATAGTATACGGGTGCTCGTTGGGGTACGAGTACACTGGACAGGACTCGTCGGGAACTGTTGGTTGGTATTATACCTATCGTCAGTTATCAGTTCCCAGGTGACATGAGTACAGCTTAGTCCGCTGACTTGACACTGTCACTTCGCCTCGAGTGTGTTCCCACTGCACTTTGATTACTACCCTACCACGGCTCAAAGGAGTCGTGCAAACAGGTAGTTTTTGGGTGTAGTCCCGAAGCACTTGGAGGCAGTGACGGTTAGACAGGATTCGTCTCTCCCGGTATTGGGGGTTGACATCGCGCTGTGTCCAGGAGAGCCATTACACGAGTAGTCCCTGGCCAGGGCAAGCGAGATATACTGGTAGGTTTCTGGTGTTATCTCAGGGTGTTCTGGGCTTCACTCCGGCACGACTTATACTGCTATTAGGGGACTGACGTTCACCGCCCCCCTAGGCCCGCCATGCGATGTATCAGACGAACAGACCGGACTGTACGGAGATTGTCACATACAGGCTCAGTAGGAGTTCAGATGGGGTTCACCTCGTCAGTCTTCTTATCGACATCTACCTGGGGACCGTTACGTACAGCTAGTGCCGCTTGCGGTCTGTGGTTAAACCCACTGCCAGCGTAGTGTCGAGTCTTTAGAGTCCCACACAGAGAGCTATTCGCCTTTAGGAAAAATGAGTAGAGGTCGCATGGTTTTACGACAGGGTTCGTTCACATCTGCGCACTTGTGCATGTTTGCTGTCCGGACAGTATATACTAGCAGGCTTTGGTTTAAGTCGGATCCTAGTATATGATTTGGGATTGGTTTTTCTCATCGTATTCGTGTTCCTCGGATCACGGATGCGGGTGCGTATGCACAGTTGCTTGAGACAGAGGGAGAGGACCTTGATTAGGGTTAATGGCTATTGTCATTTTATTAACCCTAATGTTTATGTGTGTATTATTGTTAATTGATAATTAGTTTAATAATTGTGCATGGTTATGGATGTTGACTATTTGACTTCCTTGACTTGTTGACCTAGGTTGACACTTTGACCATCATCATTTCTTTTGGAAGATGCTTTTTGATCGTTGCAAATTGAAATGATAATGGTCATGTCATGATTAACCATGACAATTATCTAGCTAATTATTTAATTAGAATAATATACACATATTAGTGAGAAGGCCTGAGATTATTCTCATTCTCACATTTCATTTCTCTCTCTTGTTTTTCCTCTCCCTCAAGCTCTCCCCTCTCATGTGTTGAGAAACACTTGAGCTTGAGAAAAACCCTCTCTTGATCTTCTCTACTCTCATCTAGGGTTCAAGTATTAGCACTTCTTGCACCCTAGTTACTCCTAGCTTAGAGTTGAAGCCAAAGGTTGAGGCTTTCGGGTGGATCTTACTTTGACGGGAGAAGACGACAAGGTGACCTCCTTCTACTACTTCTAGGAGCAAGGAGAGAAGGACAAAAAGACCAAAGGTATAACCTTTCTAGCACTTAGCTAGTTTGTAGTTTGCTTTAGCAAGTTTTTGTTTAGCAAAGATCCTTATAGCATAGTCCATGTTGCCTATAGTTGATAAAAATCCGATTTTTATTATGTTTTCCGCCTCCCCGTAAGCACTGTTCTGTTATCATTTCAAATTGGACGATCCATTAATTCAATTGGAGGAGGATTCTAAATGGATAAATATTTTTGATTTTCACTGGAGACTGGGAATCGATGGACTTTCCATAGGACCTATTTTACTGACAGGATTTATCACTACTTTAGCTACTTTAGCGGCTTGGCCTGTTACTCGAAATTCGCGATTGTTCTATTTCCTGATGTTAGCAATGTACAGTGGTCAAATAGGACTATTTTCCTCTCGAGACCTTTTACTTTGTTTCATCATGGTGGGCAACGTGGACTTACAGTGGTATCAGAGCCTAACTAAACGTAAACTCGCTAGGTAGTAGTGTGTGTCGAAGTTCGAAACGAAAAAAATCGAAAAACCAAACTTTTAAAAACCCTAGTTTCTGTTAATTTTTTTTCTGGTCAAAACAAAATTTGTTATACTGCTAAAATCGTCTCAGGGTTTTTTAAAGATAACCACAAAACCCGGTCCAGTGAGTCGTCTAAACCGCCGCGTTTCCGCGGCAATAGCAAGCTATTGCCGCGGAACCGCCGCCGTTTGGACTCCTCACTGGGTCGAGTTTGGTGCAGTGTATCTCTGGCTTGGTTTTTGGATTTTTGAGATATGTTATATGTGCCCAGATTTTCCAGAATAGAAATTTACTTTTAGGGGCCTATAAATCCGTATTTTTTTTCGGACTTCAATACACTTTGACTATAACGGTTATATCTGTGATGTTTGCATGTATTGAACGTCGGCTAATCTCTATATGTCGATTAGTCGGGGTTATACATATCTGTGATCTGTGATTGATACTGGTTTGTGTATATGAATGGGTTGGATTGTCGTGGGTGAATAGCCGGGGTGGATGTGAGATGAGTGTTGCTTTTCTTTCATTCATTTGTAATATGTAAATTGATGTAATATTATTATTTGTTTGGCCGCACAACCGGGTCGGGGTTGTAGCCGTCATTGTATAATTCTTTTTACTGTTTTTGCTCCTAGGATAGATCCATGGAGGGGGTGCACAAACTACCGGGTATCTCGAAGTGCCGAGTGGCCTACTCACGGTGGTGAGGGAGGTTGCTTCGCTTCGGGTACTTGGCGGGTAGTTTGCCGCACCCGTAGGGGTCTTGGGTGGGGTATTTGGGTATTCACCGCGACCGTGTAATCCGCTTTTCGTTGCATGCTCGAACGGATTGCGGATTCCTAGTATATCCAATGTATTCATCTGTGATCTGTAATGTCTATCATTGCTATATATTTATATATGATAACTATTTAGGCGTTGCTTATGTTTTACAGCCGCGCTTACCCAGCCCCCGCTCTGTCGTTAGTTAAGTAACCTAACGGGTGATGACGGGGCCCCGTGGCGAATGCTGTAGGGTTGCTAGGCACGCACACAAGGGTCTACGAGGCATCAACCATGCCCGATTAAAAATTAGCCGTGCCGAACAACCCGAATACGGATCTTTAAACTAGAGATTAGGCGAAAACAAATATGTTAAACTCTTTAACACTAAGTGAGAGGGATTACAACCTTTGTAGATCCGGTCCTTCACTTCATATGCTCCGTGTTGTGGTCCCTTCGCTGCGATCATCGGGATCCGGACTCTCGAGAGGTTCCACGAAGAGAAAGATGCAACCTTTGCTTCCGATCTTCGATACTAAGATGATCTACCTTGAAGTTCCGTTAACACAAGCTAACACTCATGAAATGATGTGAACACCCTCATCTAAATGGCAAGGGAAGATGAGGATGATGAAGTAGGATTTTTGCTCTCTTTATTTATCTTTTTCTCATATTTATTCATCACTTTGGAAAAATCTAGCAAGCTTTTTCATGAAAGAATGAAGGAAGAAGAAGATGAATATGATAAGATTCCTTTTGTGATGAATAGGAAATGAAATGATATGATGAATTATGCAACCATGGTCAAGTAAACCTTTGTAAAGAATTAACTAGGGTTAGGGTTTGGGTTGGGTTAAAGCATGAGTCACTTGTAAATATCTTTCACAAAACAAAACCAAAACCTTCTAGAAACATCTAGAAAGCTTAACCCTAATCCAAACCCTAATCATGTTTAATCTCTACTAAACATGTTGCATTATTTATCATATCATGTTACAATATTATATATCACATATATAATATTTATTGTAACCAAATAAAATAATACAATTAACATATATCGCATATATATCAATGTATTATCCGAGTGAGAAAAAGAATCTTTTAGTGAGCTAATATTAGTTAATGTCTTTTAATATATCATATATATATATATTATTATACATTAAATTATCAAATCAACACTTGACCCGACAATCCGGTTATATCACATATAACCGACTAATATTTATCCGTACTGATTCATCGAATCAACTCTTGATCCGATGACCCGGCTGATATCAAATATCGCGAGAATACAATACGATATCACATACCGCATTATCCTCGGTCCCGCACATATCACATATGTGCTCCTACTCCGTTTTGCCTGAGTCAAGAAACCTCTGTGTAGGACTCTAAAGAATCGTCAATACGCCGGCAGTAGGTGATGATCATATCAAACACCCATAAGCTGCAAGCGGTCAGCTAAACGTAACAGCTACCCAGGTATTGAGCGTTCAGAAAATCAACAAGCAAGCATGTACATTCTCCTGTGAATCCAACCAATAACACTCCCGTACAGTCCGGTCTCGTCGTCTGATATGTCGCATATCTCGCCTAGGGGTGGTAAACGTCAGACCCCAGTAGCTCGATAAGTCGTGTCGATATGAGGTCTATAACAGTTCGAGAAACTGCTGATAACACTTACCAGTAAATCTCAGCAACCCTGGCCAGGGATTTCCGGTTATAGCCAATCGAACACAGCACAACATCAACTCCCTATACCGGGAGAGACGAATCCCCTCCTATCGCTCATTGCCTCCATATGATTCGGGACTGTACCCAAAAGCCACCTTTTTGCACGCCCTCTTGGACGTGGTATGATGGAAATCAAAGCACAGTGGGAACCACACAAGACTCTATGACGATCTCGGGTCAACAGACTACTCTGTATTAGTGTCACCAGAGAACTGCCATCTGACATATGGTATAATACCATCTGGGAGTTCTCGGCGAGTCCGTCCAGTATACCCAGTCTCTACTGAGCACCCGTACACCATCCTTGATGTCAAACACCGATGGATATGGGATCATCCATCGCCCATCATATGGGTCAAGATGCGTATACGCTAGTCTACTCTGGTGCATCGATGCCCTGTCTCGATACACCCTCGACTAGGAACAGTTATAGGATGTACTCGTCGACTACCGTGGCCCCACTAGTATGATCTCATCATAGTCCCAGTAGTCGAGTACATATCCTAAGGGCTTTATCAATATGCAATATAGAGACAATCAAAGTACATGTTTAGATAAAGTACAACCAGATAGCATACTATCATGTCGAGCAAGAAAGTCTTCCCTATATATGTCCTAGCATCCACTACAATATACATCGTATGTACAGTAATGGCCTCTAGGGCATACATATAACTAACAATCTCCCACTTGCACTAGGGCCATCTGTTATGGTATCGCATACCCAACATTTAGCTGCGGTTGAAGTATCTCATACTCAACCATCCCGTAAAAGTCTCTACTGGGAAAAAGGCCTTTGTGAATGGATCCGCGCTGTCGTCCTCTGTGTCTGCTCTCCTAACCTCGATCTCCCTGGAGATCAACCATCTCCATGATCAGGTGATACTGCCTAAGAATTATATCTGGATTTCTGATGGGACGGTAGTTCCTTGACAAAAGCCACAACTCCATTGTCTCACAATGGTAGGAACGAAGTTCATCTTTTGAACTTATATATATCCAGACTGCCTCTTTGGTAGCATCCTTGGTAACGATGTATCTTGCCTTTAATCATCTAGTATGTCACGGTATCTAGCTTGGAACTCTTCCAACATACCGTCCCTCCACTGAGGGTATAGACAAGCCTGCGACTGACATTCAGTCGTCCTTATCACCCTGGAACCATTCCAGTGATTCTCCCCAGAATCGATTGATACCATCTCACTACAACTAGTAAGTATCCTAACATCCAATTAGATCTATCTCATAGATCCAAAACCTAGGATTTAGTAGGTATCACTTTGATCCTATATGGAGAATCCTTGTGATAAGCGGAGATTGACCGAGCGTAGCATAGGAAACTCCTTCCCTATCAAGAGTATGTCATCCACGTACTCTACGAGGATCACCACCATACTCCTTACTACCTTTTCGTATATACAAGGTTCATCTACCATTTTGATGAAGTCAAACTCTTTGACTACCACATCAAAACAGATGTTCCAATTCCGCGATGCCTGTTTTATCATATAAAACATCTTGCACACGTTTCCGCTGCTCCCACTGTCTACGAAGCCCTCTGGCTGTGTACTTATAGACGCTCTTTTCTAAAACATCATTTAGAAAAGCAGTCATGACACCCAACCACCAGATATCGTAGTCATGGTATGTAGCCGTGGCAAGTAGGATCTGGATGGACTTAAGCATAGATCCATAGAAAAGGTTTCAACATAATCCATACCTGGTCTATGATGCAAACCTTTAACAAGTCTAGCTTTGAAAGTCTCAACTTTTCCATGTACACCAAGTAATCTTCTCAAGATATACTTGCTCCTGATGGGGATTTAACCCTTAAGATAAAGCAACCAAAGTCCATACTTTGTTGGTGTATAAGGATTCCATCTCAGATCGATAAGCATCCAGCCATTCTTACAGAGTCCCACTCCTGATGGCCAGCTCGAAACTAATTGGGTCATCATCTCATGATGCAATCCTCGCTCCCACTGTCATAGAGAAACCGAAGTATCTCTCAGGTGGGTGAGGAACCCTACTAGATCGGCGGAGAGGCTGAGGTTCGTTGGAAACTATTGAATCCTTTGGTTCTACCAAATCATCTTGCCTCGAGCTTGTCCGGATTTTGCTTTAGACATAGGCCGGACAACCCCAAATCTTAACCAACTTAAGATATAGGCTCTTCCCTTTCCATATCACATATGAAGTGGTAGGTAACTGATTTGATTTGAACCTTATTCAATAGGTGTGCAGCTTCTCAAGTGCATAACTCCCAAAAGGAAATAGGAAACTCAGTAGTATTCAACATAGAGCACACCATATCTAATAGGGTGAGTTTGCTCCACCCCGATATACCATCGTGCTATGGTGTATACGGAGGAGTAATTCTGAGAGAGAATCTCATTCTCCTTTAGAATAGTCCAGGAATTCCGTGCTCAACTATTCTCCTCCTTGATCTCATCAAAGGACATAATACTTATACCCGTATTTTGGTTCTCTACTTATAACTTATATTCTGTGAATATCTCAAAAGGTTCGGACTTGTGTTTCAGCAGGAAAATATGTCTGAATCTTGAGAGATCATCAGAGAATGTAATGAAGTACAAAGAACCAGTCTTGGCATGTGTAGACAGGAGACTTTCATACATCAGCATGTATCAATCCCAAGAGTTCACTAACTCTTTCTCTGTTTCCAATAAACAGAGCTATGGTCATCTTATCTTTGTGACATGACCGGCAAGTTTCACAAGATTTAAATTCAAACTAATTTAAATATGCATCTATATGTAACTTAGCTAGTCGGGTCGCATTGATGTAACCTAGTCTACAATACCTCAAGAAGAATTCGTTCATTTCTGAACTCTTCCTCTTGTGTGTGTTCCGTATACTAAGAACTGTAGTTTGATTTAGAACATCAATGCTTTTAGATAACGTGCCTGAACCGATCAACTCTTGATATAGGAAATGTTCAAAACATTATCCAACTATACAAAATTATATCCTTCTTTACTAATAAAGAGACTGATATGATTTTGTATATCAGGTTCGGTATCTAATAACATTCGTTCAGAATCAATGTATTCAGGTAATACAGGGTGAAAGTGACCAACAGACTTGGCTGCAACACTTGCACCATTTTCTGTCTCATGAAACCCGTTCTCAGTTCACTACCTATCAGTAGCCCATGTAACAGATTAAATATGCGGGATCCTGATCTGGTATCTCATACCTAGGACATAAAGAATACTAAGAAACAGTTCTTTGTAATGAACACACCCGAAGACGATGCATCAGCATGCACTTTCTTCGTTTGGGCGGCACGGGAAATCTGGTATTCCCCAATTTCCTACTCTGTCTTATAACAATTATAAGTTGGAGCGGGACCAACGTTCCCCAGCTCAGTATAACAAGCGGGTTCGGTCAATATATCCGTTTTATTATCTTGATTAAGGCGTGATATGGTCGCTACCTGGAGAGAGAGAGAAGAAAACACTCAGCGTATGCTCTTGCATGATTAGATTGGTTATCTAATATATCTAATCAGGATGTCTCCCACTGTTTTAATCAAATCTTCCTTCAAACCCGAAAAGGAAAGACTAGCCGGGATTAATTACACGCTACAAGTTCGCCAATCTTTCAGCCAGGCCAGTGTCGGTACTTTGAGGGTGGTCCCCCGTGCTTTCGCACGAACCTAATTAAAGTAAACCTCTTTTTCCCAGAGGCGTAACCCCGTTAACACCTTTCTAGACACCTACTTGATCGGCTAATTGTAATGTGTAAAACTCTCCCAGGAGTAACTCTTACTCGCAGCGGGTATCGGGATCCAACTATCTTATAGAAGGTATGCAATCTCATTGCAAATTTCAACACTTGAAATTCCCAATAATATTTTGCCCCTAGCGATCTATGACCTTAACTAAGTCAACAAATCATAAATCGCAAGTCAAGTTCAACCCGTACATTTCCCGATTGAATTAAACCCACCCGTACGACCCTTAACTGAGTCAACAAGGCCGTACGAATACCCTAATCCAATCACATCTCATGTTTTAGCAGATAAACATTACTTAGCTACCGTACACTATGCCTTAACTAAGTCAACAAACATAGCACGAATACTAAATAATATCTATCTGAAATGACGGAGGGCTACGCAGGTTTTTTAAAAAACCCTGAGCGTAATGAACTTGATGTCGTTGTAGAATCGAGTGATTTTAAATGGAGTGTTTTTGAGGCTTTTCTAGTTTTGCTAAAGGGGTCACTCCCGGTGAAGGGATCGTCGGCCCTTTCCTCATCGAATAAGGTGCAGGATATTTCACAAATATCACTATGCAAAGCAAGAACTATAGAAGCAATCAAAAAACAAACCGAGTTTGTAGCATCTGCCAGTTATTGCTAAAGGAGTCACTTCCGGTGAAGGGATCTCGGTCCTTTCCTTATCGAATAAGGTGCTGGATGTTCTACAAGGAACACCGCTATGCAAAGCAAGAACTAGAGCTACCAGTTTTATAAACAAGTTTCTACAACATTTTAGGTTTCTTTTATTTCATTAATCTCATTAATGAAGTCCCATTTTAATATGCTTCATAAGCATGTCTTTTGAAACGAAATCTGCAATATAACATATATCTCATATATATAATATAAACATTCGTCTCAGGCAGTAATATGATCTCATCAAAGAACATTGCAGCAAAAGAACATATATGAAATATTGGATATACTAGGACGTCCGTGTTTTCAATACGAGCCAGTATAAAACACGGATTCCACGGTCGCGATGAATAGCCAAACCCACATCCCTAGACCCCTACGAGAGCGGCAAGCAACACAGCCAATTCTAAGGTTAGGAGACCCGGTCCCGACTCCTCGAGATGGTCTCCCACTGGACCCTAGAACCCGGTTACTTGTGCTCCCCTCCTTGGGTCTACCTAATGCGGAAAAGTAAATAATATACATCAACGGTGACATCTTCCGCTACCTGGAAGTGCCTCAATAAAAGAATATTACATACAAATGAATTTTACATGAATGAAAAAGAAAAACTCTCATCTCACATAAAACCCCCGGCTATTCAAACGCGACGATCCAATACAACATATCACAGCAACACATAATATCTCATATCATCAACGTAAGCAAGTATGCGTATCCCGATTGTCGTTGATGTATAGCAACGAAGCCAGCAATACACCACATACTACGCTTACGGTCACAGAAAAGAAAGTGTAAAACTACAATAGTTGGAATCCTCAACCTCTTTAGACATCGCATGCCTAACCAAATGAATTCCTTAGACATCACATGCCTAACAATTATAAACCCCGCATTTTAGTCTCATTATCGAAAACACTTTTCAATGTCAAGTCGGGCAATTCAACAAAATTCCCGACGTCCTGATCGAATGCTCGTCGCAAACTTTTTAGTAGACCGCCGCACCCCCAGATGCCGTCGACGAAGTGCACTAAGGCGGAACACCGCTGCCGCGAGCACCCGAACGGATGCTTTCGGCGACGGGGTTCTCCTACAGTCACTTGGTCGGGGCTATGGGGCGTAGCTATCTATTAAGTTTACCCGGCGAGTATCAGCGTACACTACGTGATTGCGACGGACTTTTGATCACATCAAAATTCCGTGGCAACCGATCAAATGAGACTGAACTGCTATGTTTATAATATTCAAATTAGTTATCTCATAACTACCTGTGGATTCCAATTATTGTATCACATTCCAGATAAATAGACAAAGTTAAACTTTCCGATCGAATAATCAAACACCCAAGATTTCCCCAATATATCTCAACACTTGAAATCAGTTTAAAAACATCCATCACATGCCACAGTACCAATGGTCCAGCCGTAGAAGGGTCAAGCCAACGCCTCACATGTGGCATGCCGTACTGCCCCAAACCCTAAGGTTCAAAAGGCAGTTCAAGACGGTCACATAATCGAGTTAAGGTTTGTTGTCTTCTAGAGGGTCCACCGAGTTACTTGCATGACTTAGAACATTCTTAAACACGAGAAAAAATCCAACTTCTGAAAAATTTTCCGACAGAGGAAACAGTGAGTTATTGATATCCGTTCGAACTTTTTAACAGTTTCTAAAAGTTATCCGGAAAAGCCACATAGACAAAATCTGATACTCCGATCGAAACACCGAATCCCTAAAACAACCCCAGAAAATTCAACTCTTGAATAAAAATTAAAAATTCCCAGAAAATCCAGAATAATATATTAGGAGTTACTGTGCAAACAGGGAATGATGACGTCATCAGTTAGTCGCGGAACCGCCGCAGAAGGCATGCTTCTGCCGCGGTTCCGCCGCACTTTTTACTGTTCATTGAAAACTTTTTTCACCGTAATTCTTATAATTCTCTGCTGAATTTTTTAAGCATTTTTAATGTGGAAAAATCCCAGTTTTTTGAAAAAGTCCAGAGAGCGGGTTTTATCGGGGTTTCGGGTTTCGATCGGACTTTAAACTTCGTCTAGACTTCGCCTAAAGCTCTAGCTTGGCTCTGCTACCACTGTAGGGTTGCTAGGCACGCGCACAAGGGTCTACGAGGCATCAACCATGCCCGATTAAAAATTAGCCGTGCCGAACAACCCGAATACGGATCTTTAAACTAGAGATTAGGCGAAAACAAATATGTTAAACTCTTTAACACTAAGTGAGAGGGATTACAACCTTTGTAGATCCGGTCCTTCACTTCATATGCTCCGTGTTGTGTTCCCTTCGCTGCGATCATCGGGATCCGGACTCTCGAGAGGTTCCACGAAGAGAAAGATGCAACCTTTGCTTCCGATCTTCGATACTAAGATGATCTACCTTGAAGTTCCGTTAACACAAGCTAACACTCATGAAATGATGTGAACACCCTCATCTAAATGGCAAGGGAAGATGAGGATGATGAAGTAGGATTTTTGCTCTCTTTATTTATCTTTTTCTCATATTTATTCATCACTTTGGAAAAATCTAGCAAGCTTTTTCATGAAAGAATGAAGGAAGAAGAAGATGAATATGATAAGAATCCTTTTGTGATGAATAGGAAATGAAATGATATGATGAATTATGCAACCGTTGTCAAGTAAACCTTTGTAGAGAATTAACTAGGGTTAGGGTTTGGGTTGGGTTAAAGCATGAGTCACTTGTAAATATCTTTCACAAAACAAAACCAAAACCTTCTAGAAACATCTAGAAAGCTTAACCCTAATCCCAACCCTAATCATGTTTAATCTCTACTAAACATGTTGCATTATTTATCATATCATGTTACAATATTATATATCACATATATAATATTTATTGTAACCAAATAAAATAATACAATTAACATATATCGCATATATATCAATGTATTATCCGAGTGAGAAAAAGAATCTTTTAGTGAGCTAATATTAGTTAATGTCTTTTAATATATCATATATATATATTATTATACATTAAATTATCGAATCAACACTTGATCCGACAATGTGGTTATATCACATATAACCGACTAATATTTATCCGTACTGATTCATCGAATCAACTCTTGATCCGATGACCCGGCAGATATCAAATATCGCGAGAATACAATACGATATCACATACCGCATTATCCTCGGTCCCGCACATATCACATATGTGCTCCTACTCCATTTTGCCTGAGTTAAGAAACCTCTGTGTAGCACTCTAAAGAATCGTCAATACGCCGGCAGTAGGTGATGATCATAGCAAACACCCACAAGCTGCAAGCGGTCAGCTAAACGTAACAGCTACCCAGGTATTGAGCGCTCAGAAGATCAACAAGCAAGCCTGTACATTCTCCTGTGAATCCAACCAGTAACACTCCCGTACAGTCCGGTCTCGTCGTCTGATATGTCGCTTATCTCGCCTAGGGGTGGTAAACGTCAGACCCCAGTAGCTCGATAAGTCGTGTCGATATGAGGTCTATAACAGTTCGAGAAACTACTGATAACACTTACCAGTAAATCTCAGCAACCCTGGCCAGGGATTTCCGGTTATAGCCAATCGAACACAGCACAACATCAACTCCCTATACCGGGAGAGACGAATCCCCTTCTATCGCTCATTGCCTCCATATGATTCGGGACTGTACCCAAAAGCCACCTTTTTGCACGCCCTCTTGGACGTGGTATGATGGAAATCAAAGCACAGTGGGAACCACACAAGACTCTATGACGATCTCGGGTCAACAGACTACTCTGTACCGGTGTCACCAGAGAACTGCCATCTGACGTATGGTATAATACCATCTTGGAGTTCTCGGCGAGTCCGTCCAGTGTACCCAGTCTCTTCTGAGCACCCGTACACCATCCTTGATGTCAAACACCGATGGATATGGGATCATCCATCGCCCATCATATGGGTCAAGATACGTATACGCTAGTCTACTCTGGTGCATCGATGCCCTGTCTCGATACACCCTCGACTAGGAACAGTTATAGGATGTACTCGTCGACTACCGTGGCCCCACTAGTATGATCTCATCATAGTCCCAGTAGTCGAGTACATATCCTAAGGGCTTTATCAACATGCAATATAGAGACAAGAAAGTAAAGTACATGTTTAGATAAAGTACAACCAGATAGCATACTATCATGTCGAGCAAGAAAGTCTTCCCTATATATGTCCTAGCATCCACTACAATATACATCGTATGTACAGTAATGGCCTCTAGGGCATACATATAACTAACAAATGCGAATGGCATAAGCGTACGTCATATTTTGGTTGTTTTCTGCAATGGTAGGATTAAATGATGGGATGCATTAAAAGAACTAATGCAAGAAAATAAACCAAGTAAAAGTCGATTGGAACACATTGAAAACCACTCGGTTCTTTTCAAAACTAAACTTTTAAACGTGGAGCTTGAACCACTCCTTTTAAAAGCTATCTCATTCCGTCGATTATATCAAGTTCACTACGTTCACGGTTTCGCCAAAACCATCCGTAGCCCTCCATCATTTCAGTTAAATATACGGTAGTATTCAAGCTATGTATTTTGACCTCACGCCAAGGCATAGTGATTGGTAGCTGCCGGATATTTATCTGTTGCATAGATAGAATGCGTTGGTTTGAGACAGTCGTACTGCCATTTTGGCCTACGTCAAGGGTAGGTACGGGTGGGTTCAAATTAACCGGGATAATGATGGGAAGAACTTGACATGTGACTTATGACATTTTGACCTCACGCCAAGGTCATAAGAGCATGGGGCAAAAATCCACATCGGGAGTTTCAAAAGTACTGAAACTTGCTAGCGTTGCATACCATTTGGAGTGTGATGATTCTGGTAGGATTCCTTCGGTTTTATCACGCGATGATATTTGGATCCCGATCCTACTGTGAGTATATGCTACTCCTCGGGAAAACTCTCACTTAACGATCAATGCTATAAACTTAGTAGGTGTCTAGAAAGGTGTTAGCGGGGCTACGCCCACAGGGAAAAGAAGTTACTTAATTAAGGAACTTCGTGAAAGCGTTGGAAAACCTCCCTCGAAGTACCGACACTGGCCTGGCTGAACGGTTAAGCAAGTATTGTACGGTAAGAGTAATCCTGACTAATCCTTTCTTTACTGTTTGAGAAGGGATTCGAGAGACAGTGGGAGCCATCCAGTTTAGACAAATTAAAAACCACTCTAAACTTGCAAGAGCATCATGCTAAAGTGTTTCTTTTCTCTCTCCTAATTTCAGCGACCAATCAAGATGACCGGACATAAGTTATTACTAGATAAAAACATATTGACATGGCCAAACTACAAAGATTGGCTCAGGAATGTCAAGATGGCAATCACTTACGACAAGTTGGGGTATGTCCTTACCACTAAAGCTCCCCCTGTCCCAGGTCCCACCTCCAGTGTCGCGGATAAGGAAATCCGTAAGACATGGGAGATAGATTGCGCGAAGGCCAAATGCCTCGTATTAGCCTCGATGGACAATGAACATCAGAGGAGGCACGAGAATATGGACCTAGAATCCATATTTCTTCATACAAAAGAACTGTATGGGGTGCAATCTCGTATCGCAAGATACGAAGTGTCGAAGAAGTCGTTTTCGGCAAGGTTGGTCGTCGGATCATCGGTAGCGGAACACGTGCTTAAGATGATTGGCTACATAGAGGAGCTCGCGGACCTTGGGACCACGTTGGAGATTGAACTCTATACTGATTTGATTCTCCAGTCCCTTCCTTCCACTTACGCCCAGTTTATTCTGAACTTCAACATGCAAGGAAAGGAGGTAGAACTTTCCGAACTTCTGAACATGTTGAGGAGTGCTGAGGGCACCCTACAGAAAGGTAGGGAGACATCCACTTTGTTTGCAGGAGGATCTTCCTCTTCTAGATCCAGGGCGAAAGCCAAGGGTAAGAAGAAGAAAGCCCCCGCCAAACCAAGAGGCGGTGTCGGTAAAGTGGATACAAAGGGAAAAGGTAAAGCAACAAAGATAGCGGGGAAGCTAGTGGTGAAGGAAGAATGCTTCTATTGTCACAAAAGTGGTCACTCGAAACAGGATTGCAAGGCTTGGAAAGCTAGAACACAGGATTTGAAGCGAGTTGCAGCTTCAGCTTCAGGTGTGTATGTTATTGAAAACTGTCTATCAATAAACTCTACTTCCTGGGTATTGGATACCGGATCAGGATCTCATATCTGTAATTCTTTGCAGGCGTTGAGAAAGCGTAGAGTTTTGAAGACAGGTGACATGACCCTCAGAGTTGCGAACGGTGCTAGCATGGATGCTGAGGCCGTGGGGGACTATCACCTGGGATTGTCAGATGGACACTTTTTGGTTTTGCGTAGTTGTTATTATGTACCAAATGCAACCTGTAATATCATTTCTGTATCTTTATTATCTAAAGAAGGTTATGAATTTGCATTTGTAAGTAATGTAGTGAACATTCACCTTAATCAAGCTTTGATTGGGTCAGGTACATTGAACAACGGTATATACGTATTAAACCAACCACAGATTTTCAATGTCCAGAATACACACAAAAGAAAGTCTCCAGAAATCAATAAAACTTTCTTATGGCATTGTAAACTGGGTCACATTAATGAGAGAAGGTTGACTAAGTTACACACAGAAGGATATTTGGATTCGTTCGAATATCAATCGTATGCAACTTGTCAATCCTGTCTCAAGGGAAAGATGACAAAGACTCCGTTCACTGGACACGGAGATAGAGCGAGCGAGCTCTTGGGACTCGTACACAGCGACGTGTGCGGTCCAATGTCTACACATGCACGAAGTGGTTATTCTTACTTCATTACTTTTACGGATGACTTTTCAAGGTACGGTTATGTCTTCTTAATGAAACATAAATCCGAGGCTTTTGAAAAATTCCAGGAATATAAGAATGAAGTAGAAAAACAAACAGGCAAAAGTATAAAGACACTGAGATCTGATCGAGGTGGTGAATACTTGAGTGCCGAGTTCCTGCGTTACTTAAAAGAGAATGGAATTCTCTCTCAGCTTACTCCTCCATACACTCCGCAACATAATGGCGTATCGGAGAGACGGAACCGAACCCTATTGGATATGGTATGGTCCATGATGAGTAACGCTGAGTTGCCGCGATCGTTTTGGGGATATGCGCTAGAATCAGCTGCATACCTTTTGAACCGAGTTCCTACTAAGACTGTGCCTACCACACCATATGAGATATGGAGTGGGAAGAAACCCTATCTTCAATACCTGAAGATTTGGGGATGTCCAGCTTTTGTAAAAAAGCAGCATGCGGACAAGCTCGAGGCACGCTCAATACTGTGCAAGTTTGTGGGATACCCAAAGAACTCCAGGGGGTATCTTTTCTATTACGCAGAGGAACAAAAAGTCCTTGTTTCTCGTAATGCCCATTTTCTGGAACATCAGTTCTTAGAAAAGGAAATAAGTGGGGGCGCAACAGAACTGGAAGAAATTCCAGAACCACAAGCTATTACTGAAAGCTTAGTAGAACCAGAGGGTTTGAAAGATCATTACATTCCCACGCCACTCCGCAGGAGTAGTAGGCAGTCTCATCCGCCCGAGAGATACTACGGTTTTCTCATTGACGGGGATAGAGAGGATTGCATCAAAGACTGTGATGAGCCTACTAGCTTCCAGCAAGCCATTCAGAGCGTCGACTCGGTAAAATGGCTGGATGCAATGCGGACCGAGATGGAGTCCATGTACACCAACAAAGTATGGACGTTGGACATTGCTCCAGACGGGGTAAAACCCGTAGGATGCAAGTGGATCTTCAAAAGGAAGATTGGTGTAGATGGACAGGTTGAGACCTATAAATCTAGACTGGTAGCAAAGGGCTTTCGTCAGCGACCTGGTTTGGACTATGACGAAACCTTTTCTCCAGTAGCTATGCTGAAATCCATTCGGATCCTTCTTGCCATTGCTGCCTTCCACGATTATGAGATTTGGCAGATGGACGTAAAGACAGCTTTTCTAAATGGTCATTTAGAGGAGTGTGTCTATATGGATCAGCCAGAGGGTTTCATTCAGAGTGGGAGCAGCGGAAAGGTGTGCAAGTTGCTTAAGTCCATTTATGGACTGAAGCAGGCATCGCGGAGTTAGAACATCTGTTTTGATGAGACGGTCATGGAATTTGGCTTTATCAAAAATCCAGATGAACCATGCATCTATTGTAGATTTGTAGCGAGAACTGTAGTATTCCTCGTTTTATACGTGGATGACATTCTCTTAATAAGAAATGACATTCCTATGCTACAATCTGTCAAGGGGTTCTTGTCACACAGGTTCTCCATGAAAGACCTGGGTGATGCCTCATACCTTCTGGATATCCGGATCTACCGTGACAGATCCAAGAGGATATTGGGACTTTCACAGTCCAGGTACATCGACACCATACTGAAGAGATTCAGTATGGAAGATTCCAAGCGCGGTAATCTACCGGCTTGTCACGGGATCACCCTCTCCAAAGAGATGTCTCCCAAGAATGATTTGGAGAGGGATCGCATGTCTATTATACCCTACGCTTCTGCGGTAGGCTCTATAATGTATGCGATGTTGTGTACCAGACCGGATGTGGCTTATGCACTGAGTGTGGTAAGCAGGTATCAGTCAAACCCAGGGGAGAAACATTGGATAGCAGTAAAGAACATTCTCAAGTACCTGAGAAGGACTAAGGAGATGTTCTTGGCGTATGGCGGAAAAGACCTGCAGATTTAGGCCTTTGCTGACTCCAGCTTCCAGAGTGACAAGGATGATTCCAAGTCCATGTTGGGTTTTGTCTTCACCCTCAATGGAGGGGCGGTGTGTTGGAAGAGCTCCAAACAGGAAACCGTTGCAGACTCGACGATTGAAGCGGAATACATCGCTGCATCTGATGCCGCAAAAGAAGCTGTCTGGATGAGGAAGTTCTTGAGAGAACTTCAGGTGGTTCTGTCCATTGTTGACCCAATACCTCTGTATTGCGACAACAACGGGGCTATAGCTTTAGCGAAGGAACCCAGATCCCATCAGAAATCCAGACACATCATAAGGCGGTATCACCTGATCAGGGAGATCGTGGATCGCCAGGAGATCGAGGTCCGGAGAGTTCCATCAGAGGATAACACTGCAGATCCATTCACCAAGGCCTTGCCCCAGACTCAGTTCGAGCGGCTGATCGAGATGATAGGTCTTCGATACGCCAGTACATAGCCTTAGTGCAAGTGGGAGATTGTTAGTGTATATGCCTTAGAGGCCATTACTGTATCAAACTAGTTTGTATATTACTTGATGGAAGCTTGGGATATTCACAGTTGTATACACAATCTTGCTCGAAATGGTAGTATGCTACTTGGTTTGTCTCTGCTTTAATATGTGCATGTGTTTCTTTTGGCATATTGCTGATATACATATTAGTAGAGCCCTTAGGATCTTTGCTTGATTACCAGCGTGGTGATGGCGCTCACACTCGTGGGAGCTGGGAGATCTATAAGCACATCCTTATACAGGTCCCTAGTCGTTGGACTATCGAGACAGGGCATCGATACTCCGGAGTAGACTAGCGTATGCGCTTCTCACCCCAGTGTGGGAGACGGTCTGTCCCACAGCCGTCAGTACGTCGTACTTGGGATAGTATACGGGTGCTCGTTGGGTTACGAGTACACTGGACAGGACTCGTCGGGAACTGTTGGTTGGTATTATACCTATCGTCAGTTATCAGTTCCCAAGTGACATGAGTACAGCTTAGTCCGCTGACTTGACACTGTCACTTCGCCTCGAGTGTGTTCCCACTGCACTTTGATTACTACCCTACCACGGCTCAAAGGAGTCGTGCAAACAGGTAGTTTTTGGGTGTAGTCCCGAAGCACTTGGAGGCAGTGACGGTTAGACAGGATTCTTCTCTCCCGGTATTGGGGGTTGACATCGCGCTGTGTCCAGGAGAGCCATTACACGAGTAGTCCCTGGCCAGGGCAAGCGAGATATACTGGTAGGTTTCCAGTGTTATCTCAGGGTGTTCTGGGCTTCACTCCGGCACGACTTGTACCGCTATTAGGGGACTGACGTTCACCGCCCCCCTAAGCCCGCCATGCGATGTATCAGACGAACAGACCGGACTGTACGGAGATTGTCACATACAGGCTCAGTAGGAGTTCAGATGGGGTTCACCTTGTCAGTCTTCTTATCGACATCTACCTGGGGACCGTTACGTACAGCTAGTGCCGCTTGTGGTCTGTGGTTAAACCCACTGCCAGCGTAGTGTCGAGTCTTTAGAGTCCCACATAGAGAGCTATTCGCCTTTAGGCAAAATGAGTAGAGGTCGCATGGTTTTGCGACAGGGTTCGTTCACATCCGCGCACTTGTGCACGTTTGCTGTCCGGACAGTATATACTAGCGGGCTTTGGTTTAAGACGGATCCTAGTATATGATTTGGGATTGGTTTTTCTCATTGTATTCGTGTTCCTCGGATCACGGATGCGGGTGCGTATGCACAGTTGCTTGAGACAGAGGGAGAGGACCTTGATTAGGGTTAATGGCTATTGTCATTTTATGAACCCTAATGTTTATGTGTGTATTATTGTTAATTGATAATTAGTTTAATAATTGTGCATGGTTATGGATGTTGACTATTTGACTTCCTTGACTTGTTGACCTAAGTTGACACTTTGACCATCATCATTTCTTTTGGAAGATGCTTTTTGATCCTTGCAAATTGAAATGATAATGGTCATGTCATGATTAACCATGACAATTATCTAGCTAATTATTTAATTAGAATAATATACACATATTAGTGAGAAGGCTTGATATTATTCTCATTCTCACATTTCATTTCTCTCTCTTGTTTTTCCTCTCCCTCATGCTCTCCCCTTGTTCCCCTCCGAACGGCGGCCGAGACGTTAGGACGTCCTGTGCCTGGGGTTCGGGGCAGATGCTATTTGGTTTTATCCGTCTATCTCTCCGAAGATGCCAAGTTGATTTATGGCACCGTGTATCGGAGGTTTAGACGGATGCGGCCGATGTAGCAGACTTCGTCAGATTCCCCCTCAGGGTGAGGGGTTTTTGATTGTGGGGACGCTCTTCCCTGCAGGCGCAAGCCCCTGCAGTTAATTACGCTACCGCATCGCGGTAACAACTTTCTCCTTCTCCAGAATTTCACTTCGTGTCGTGTGTGTTTGTTTTGTTTGTGGTTGCCCGTGGATTGTATTCGGAGACTGAGTAATGCCGTCGCCCGTAGGACGTGGATTAGTCCAAATCCGTATTTACTTAGATTTGGATTTGGTGTTTTTAGTTTAAGGATACGTTAGTCGCGTTGCGGCTAAGATCAACTTAAACGTTCGTTGAGGATACGTTAGTCCTGTTTGAGACTAAGATCAACTTAACGGGACCATTTAGGTCCGACAAAAGAGCATTTGGGCTCTATTGTTCCAGTTCGGGAGATTCATAGTCCAATTTGGGACTAAAATCTGTTTGGAGGATACGTTAGCCATTTTTGAGGCTAAGATCGACTCAAACGTTTGTTAAGGATACGTTAGTCCAGTTTGAGACTAAGATCAACTTAACGGGACCGTTTCGGTCCGACAAAAGAGCATTTGGGCTCTATTTTGCCAGTTTAGGGACGTGGTGGTCTATCGCCAGTTTAAGGACGTGGAGGTCCATTGCCAGTTTAGGGACGTGGTGGTCTATGTTTAGTTTAGGGACGTCTCGGTCCGATATTAGTTTAGGGACGTCTCGGTCCGTCGCCAGTTTAAGGACGTAGTGGTCCATCGCCAGTTTTAGGGACGTGGTGGTCCATTATTAGTTTAGCGACGTTTCGGTCCGATATTAGCTTAGGGACGTTTCGGTCCATCGCCAGTTTAAGGACGTAGTGGTCCATCGCCAGTTTTAGGGACGTGGTGGTCCATTATTAGTTTAGGGACGTTTCGGTCCGATATTAGTTTAGGGACGTTTCGGTCCATTATTAGTTTAGGGAAGTTTCGGTCCGATATTAGTTTAGGGACGTTTCGGTCCACGAGTTTAAGGACCCCGTAGTCCATATCGATGTATGGTCGTTGGGACCCGTCACCTCTTTGACGTCGTTGAGGAATTACAACGACGGATGTCAAAGGAGTTCAGAGATCTACCCTCGAACCGGATGTAAATTGATTTAGAAGAGCAATTTTGCTCAGTCAATTTAATTTAAGGACTTATGGCCAAAATTGGGCTAAGTCCAGTTGAAATGTTCAACATTTTATTTGCTTTTGCATTGCATTTCTTTTTTTATTTTTATTTGGGCCTTGCCCAGAAATGATGCAGAGCATCAATTTGTTTTAGGCTCTGCCCTTTTAGGAATGATGCAAGGCATCAATTTTATTTGGGCTCTGCCCTTGTATAAAGGATGCAAAGCATCAATTTATTTGGGCTCTGCCCATTTATTGCCTTGCAATTTAATTAGGCCCACTAGGTTTTTTTTTGATTTGGGCCTGGCCTTTTAAGAAATGCCTTGCATTTATCAGGCGCATTGCGCCAATCAAAAAGCACAACAGTGCAAATTCATAAGTGCAAAGCACTATTAATTTGAGAATTTTTTTAGATTCAAGAACCAATGGTTCATAAAAGAAGTGCAAAGCACTATTTGATTTCCTGATCTAATTCAGATCAAAGAAGAACAAGTTTTTCTTTTTATTTCAAGAACCGAAGGTTCATAAAAGTGCAAAGCACTATTTTTTTTTATTTCTGTTTTTTTTTTATTTCTTGTTTTAGAGAGCCAGTGGTTCATAAGAAGTGCAAAGCACTATTAATTTAAAAAACTTTTAGGTTCAAGAACCGATGGTTCATAAAACAAGTGCAAAGCACTATTTGATTTATTTCTAAGAAAAAACAAGTTTTTCTTGTTTTTCTTATCTCAGAGAACCAAAGGTTCATAAAAGTGCAAAGAACTATTTTATTTTATTTTATTTTTATTAAAGATCGTTGATCTTGTTTTTTAGATCTATGATCTGTTCATAAGAGAACTTTCTCTTTTTCTAAAGGTTTTTACCTTTTTTGTTCTTGAGGAGTTTCTCAGAGTTCTCTCTCTCTCTCTTTTTTTCTTTTAGAAAAATGTTCCTCCCTTTTAATTGAGGTCTGGGGTCCTTTTTATAGTGCCCATAAATTAGTTAAATTTGTTAAAGAAATCTTTTTCTGAGTGATTTGGGAATTTTCCCCACCGTTGGATCTTTGATCCAAGGGCTTCTGCTTTGCAGAAGAAAATCTTCTTGTTTTAACAAGAACAGAAAAGATTTCTTAAATCTTTTAATTCTGTTTAGCGCAGTGCCCCAGCGCGTGACACGTGTCGCGCATTCCTTTTTTTTTTTTTTTTTTTTGAGCGCAGTTACGCTGCGCTGACACGTGTCGCGCAGCGCAACTGCGCTTTTTTTTTTTTTGCTGCGCAGCGCAGTTGCGCTGCGCTGACACTTGTCGCGCAGCGCGCAGTTGCGCTGCGCTGACACGTGTCGCGCAGCGCGCAACTGCGCCTTTTTTTTTTTTTTTGCAGCGCAGTTGCGCTGCGCTGACACGTGTCGCGCGGCGCGCAGTTGCGCTGCGCTGACACGTGTCGCGCAGCGCAGAACTGCGCTGCGCGCCCTTTTTTTTTTTTTTTTTTTTTTTTTTGAGCTTTGCTCTGGTTGGAGAAAGAACAGAAGCATTGCTTCTTTTTCCTCCTTGGAATTTGAACAGAGCTTTGCTCTGATTGGGGTAAACAAATGCCCCCCCACCGTTGCGCTTACGTGGCCTCCTAACGCGAGCGCAGCGGTGGCAGACTCCGAACCGTCGCGCCATCCCTTGGAAGCTGAAAGGGCACTTAATGTCTATAAATAGGACCTTTGGTCCCTTAGATAATTATTATCTCTAAAATTTTACTTTCAGAACTCAGAGCCCTGCTCTTTATTTTCAAGAACTTTAAGAGTTAAACTCTTAAAACTTTTAGGTGAAAATTTTAATTTGGATTAAATTAAATTAAATTAATTTTCATTGATAGAGCCTCGCTCTCAATAGATCCCTGATCTAAAGGAAATCTATTTAGGGCTTCACTTAGCAGAGCTTTGCTCTACAGGTCTTAAAGGGATCTAAAGAGAACTAAAGGAGACCCTACTAGGGTTCCATAGAGCTCTGCTCTCTGAAAGATTTTCCTTAGATTTTCTTAATTCATTAATGGAGCTTTGCTCCTCCTAAATCATATAGAAGAACTCTTAAGAATTCTTCATGGATCTTGGAACTTAAAGATGGTATTTTATTCCTCAGTGCATTATATCGTTTTGCTTAATCAGTCTTTCTGATAATTCTGTTGATCCTCTTTCATAGGAACAATGGACGCCCATATGTATGCTCTTAACGAGATCATCTCTCATGAGGGCATCCGCCAACTTGGCCGCTCTCAAAATCGGGAATTCACAAACGAGGAGTGTGCCGAAATAATGAGTCGCTTCGACGCATACAACGGTCCACTGCTTCCCCGACATTCCTTTCTTCTTAAACTTATCGTGGGAGCTATCTGGGAAGCGCTTCCCCTATTCTGTTCCGGTGTGCCGCTTAAGACGTTGGATGCCGCTGAGGAAAAGGTGCACTCTGTGTATCTATTGAACTTTATCTCGAAGAGACGGCGAGACAGTCTTATTGACCTCTTGTACGAGATCTTTCAATAGTCTGCCATACTCGCTGCTTATCGGAGGGTGGAAGACATCGGGAGGGACCCTGACGCTTGTGCTCGCGAAAGGAAGCACACTAGGATGGTCTGCGAGGCTTGGAAAGTCATAGATAGGATCGCTTTTGAATTCCTCAATCCATGCCCTAGATCTGAGGTTATTCCATTATAACTTTCGTTTATTGTTTTTATGACTGTAAGAACTTCGGGCAATATTAATGGAATTTTTTTTAGCTTGTCTTTATTATATATCTTTGTCCTGAGTCTTTTTGCCCATACATGAATGAATACGTCATGGACGCTTGATCAAACGTAAATCGGGTGCTCTTTCTGTTGCTTTTCCTCTTTCTCAGCATGTCGTCACAATTAGCAGGTAATAGAGTAAGCTTCTTGATTTCTTCATGAGATAGCGAGGGCTTAGGCTGCAGGTTCAGATCTGCTGCCTAAGACTTTTCAACTCTATGAGCCGTGAGGGTCTCATAGAGACTTTTCTCCCTACGAGTCGTGAGGATCTCGTAGGTGTATTTTCTCCTTAGGAATCATGAGGATTCCTAAGTGTGTTTTCTCTTATAAGTCGTAAGGATCCTATAAGAGAGTTTTCCCTCTTACGAGTCGAGACGACCCGTAAGCGGTTGTTTCCCTCCTTATCGAGATTCGACTTTGGAGAGTGTGACCCGTGGATAGTATGCAAGAGACCGTTTTGGGCCGACTTGCAGGGTCCCAGTGTTTAGGAAACAGGTTTTTTAATCCCTACTACCTAAGGCTTTATCTCACGAGTCGAGACGCATCGAGAAAATCTCGCAAAGATATCAATTTCCTCACGAGTCGAAACGGATCGAGCAGATCTCGCAAGAACGTCTTAACGTCGCATTTAACCTCTGCTCTTTACGACAGAAGCCCGTTAAGGTTGGTGGTACTTAGGGTTTTGGCCATCGTACCGTCGCATAAGCTGATATAGTCCTCGATAGGCAATCGTGCTGTTCGAGTAGCCCTGCGACTGCCGTGTCTCTGATCCCTTCGGGGGCTGGACAAGACGTCTTCAAGCAATCCTCCTTGGCAGTTTGACCGTCAGAAGAGCAAGCGCTAGGAATTTGCCATGCCGCTTTTTACTTGAGGTTAGGCTCATTTTGGAGAGCCCCGATGAGTCATAACCACTCCGCGCTGGTGTGGGGATGATCTCCGATAGTCTTTCGGGCTTTATATGAGTTGCCGTTAAGACCCTGAAGCTAGGAATTTGGCCTTTGCTTCGTTTGCTGGCATTGCGTCTGCTGTATCGAGACGAATGTTGCGGTGGGAACTAGGGATTTTGCCGTGGCTCCGTTTGTTTGATGACGTTACATCTGCTGTGTCGAGACGAACGTTGGGGTGACATCTCGTCTGCTGTATCGAGACGGACATCGAAGTGGTGACCACCCCACACTGGTGAGAGATGATCTTCGATTGTCTTTCCGGTTTTATATGACTTGCCGTTAAGACCCTGAAGCTAGGAATTTATCCTTCGCTTCGTTTGCTGGCATTGCGTCCTCTGTATCGAGACGAATGTCGTGGTTGTCTCTAGGTTACTGGTGAACCGCCGAGGTTTGGAACTAGGGATTTTGCCGTGGCTCCATTTGTTTGATGACGTTACGTCTGCTGTGTCGAGACGAACGTTGGGTGACATCTCGTCTGCTGTATCGAGACGGACGTCGAAGTGGTGACCACTCCACACTGGTGCGAGATGATCTCCGATTGTCTTTTCGGTTTTATATGACTTGCCGTTAAGACCCTGAAGCTAGGAATTTAGCCTTCGCTTCGTTTGCTGGCATTGCGTCCTCTGTATCGAGACGAATGTCGCGGTGGGAACTAGGGATTTTGCCGTGGCTCCATTTGTTTGATGACGTTGCGTCTGCTGTGTCGAGACGAACGTTGGGGTGACATCTCGTCTGCTGTATCGAGACGGACGTCGAGGTTGTCTCTAGGTTGCTGGTGAACCGCCGAGGTTTGGAACTAGGGATTTTGCCGTGGCTCCGTTTGTTTGATGACGTTGCGCCTGCTGTGTCGAGACGAACATCAAGGTGGTGACCACTCTGTGCTGCTGCGAGATGATCTCCGATTGTCTTTCCGGTTTTATGTGAGTTACCGTAAAGACGTTGAAACTAGGAATGTGGCCTTCGCTTCGTTTGCTTTGTCGTGTCTGAATCCTTGCTAGAGGAAGAACGCTGAGGTTGACATTTCGTCTACTGTATCGAGACGAAAGTCATGGAGGTGACCACTTCATGTGAGATGGTCTCCGATTGTCTTTCCGGTTTTATGTGAGTTACCGTCAAGACGTCGAAGTTAGGAATGTGGCCTTCGCTTCGTTTGCTTTGTCACGTCCGAATCCCTGCTGGAGGAAGAACGCTGGGGTCGACATCTCGTCTGCTGTATCGAGACGGACGTCGAGATGGTGACCACTCTGTGCTGGTGCGAGATGATCTCCGATTGTCTTTCCGATTTTATGTGAGTTACCGTAAAGACGTTGAAGCTAGGAATTTGTCCTTCGCTTCGTTTGCTTTGTCACGTCCGAATCCCTGCTGGAGGAAGAACGCTAGGGTAGACATCTCGTCTGCTGTTTCGAGACGGACGTCGAGGTGGTGACCACTCTGTGCTGGTGCGAGATGATCTCCGATTGTCTTTCCGGTTTTATGTGAGTTACCGTAAAGACGTTGAAGCTAGGAATGTGGCCTTCGCTTCGTTTTCTTTGGTGTGTTCGGATCCTGTTGGAGGAAGGACCTCTTGTCTGCTGTATCGAGACGAACGTCGAGGTGGTGATCACTCTAAGCTGGTGCGAGATGATCTCCGATTGTCTTTCAGGCTTTTTATGACTTGCCATCAAGACGTATGAAGCTAGGAATTTGGCCTTCGCTTCATTTGCTTTGGCGCGTCCGAATCCTGCTGGGGAAAGAACGCTGGGGTGACATTTCATCTGCTGTGTTGAGATGAACGTCAAGGTAGAGCTGGGATTTTGCCGTCGCTCCGCTTTACTGACCATGGGGTCTTTTGTTGACTTTGCATTTGCATCCTGCTGGACTGCGAAGGAACGCCGTTGTTGACATTGCGTCTACTGTATCGAGACGAATGCTGAGGTGAAGCTGGGATTTTTGCCATCGCTCCGCTTGATGGTGTAACATCTGTGTCCTGTTGGAATGAGGAGGCACACCGTTGTTGGTCTCCTGGATGTAGATGTGGCCATTGAGATTTGGAACTAGGGACTTTGTCATGGTTCCGTTTCGTTGCGATTCTGAGGTCAGTTGTTGACGTCATGTCTGCATCTGGTTGGAGTAAGGAGAAACGCCGTTGGTGGTCTCTAAGTTGTCGATGTTGACGTCGAGACCCTGAAGTTAGGGATCTTCATTTGCTTCATTTGTTGACATCATGTCTGTAATATTGCGATAAATGTCGAGATTTTTTCTAGGTTGTCTATGAACCGTCGAGATTTGGCTTCGCTTTCTGATGGAGCCTGTTGGGAAGGTATGGTTCCCTCTTTATCTGCGCCCCTGGATTGTATACAGGGATCGATGTGATTTCACCTGTAGGGCAAAAAGTTTCATTCTTTCATTTTTTTTATTCTTTCCGCGATGCTCTATCATTTCAGCTTTTTATATCGCGAAAATCGCGATTGCCCAATCATTTCGGCTATTTTTCGCGGTGCCCAATCATTTCGGCTATTTTTTCTTTTTACTCGCTGTTTTTTATTGCGAGTTGCCCAATCATTTCGGCTATTTTGTATACATTTTTTTTTTGAGTAGGGAATTTGGGGTCTGATACCAATCTTGGCATCAGCATCGCTGCGACTGGAATATTGCCAGGAGCGAATCATCATTTGCCGTGAAAGGACTTGGAATTTGATACCGGTTTAGGCATCAGCATCGCTGCAACTGGGATATTGCCAGGAGCGAATCATCATTTGCCATGAAAGGACTTGGAATTTGATACCGATTTAGGCATCAGCGTCGCTACAACTGGAATAATGCCAGGAGCGAATCATCATTTGCCTCTGTCGATGTCGAACAAAGGTGGCTTAGTAAACAGGGTTAAGGGTCCTGTCGCCTAAGGCTTTTGACTTCATGGGCCGTAAGGGTCTCACAAAGGTATTTCTCCCTACAAGTCGTGAGGATCTTGTAGGTGTGTTTTCTCCTTGGGAATCGTGAGGATTCCTAAGTGTATGTTCTCTTATAAGTCGTAAGGATCTTACAAGAGTGTTATCCCCTTATGAGTCGAGAGGACTCACAAGGGTTGTTCACCGTGTGGACATATCCCCAGTCACGTATGGGACTTCGTTAGGGAAATATTTATTCGCGCCCGTGGATTGTATACAAGGGCCAATATCGGACCACTTGTAGGGCAATGTCGAAA
The DNA here is from genome assembly GCA_030015575.1 of Agapanthus africanus. NCBI lineage: Eukaryota > Viridiplantae > Streptophyta > Magnoliopsida > Asparagales > Amaryllidaceae > Agapanthus > Agapanthus africanus. The sequence continues at coordinate 125,520,934 of JASDDO010000031.1, forward strand.
GTTGTGGGGGTTTCTTAAGCACAGCTTTAGGCCTCTGTAACTTAAGACTTTCAAATCTTATGAGCCGTAAGGGTCCCACAAGAGAGTTCTCCTTACGAGTCGTGAGGATCTCGCAAGTGTATTTTCTCCTTAGGAATCGTGGGGATCCCTAAGTGTGTTGTTCCTTTGTGAGTCGTAAGGATCTCACGCAGGTGGTTTCTCCTTACAGGGTCGAGAGGACCCTATAAGTGTTTCTCAACGAGGTTGCGCCCTTTCGGGTTTTCACAAACACTCGCCGGTAGTCCTGCTGTTTTTACTCACGGAGCCCTTTCGGGTTTTCATCCGTGCCCATTTTGCTTGTGGACATACCGTTTTTTTTTTAATTCTCTTTTTTTTTTTTTTTCTTTTTACCACGCCGACCTGAGGATGCCGCGGGTTGATAGTAGTTTAACGACGTTTCGGTCATTTGCAAGTTTTAGGACATTGCGGTCCGTCGTTAGTTTAAGGACGTTTCGGTCTGTTGTTAGTTTAAGGACGTTTCGGTCCGTTATCCAGTTTTAGGACGTAGTGGTCCGTTAGGCTTTCTCTTTGAATGAGCATGATGCCCCCGGCATGTCCATATTTTTCGGAGCATGCGGTTGTGGCGGGTTCACCTTCCAAGTTTCGGACAACGCGAACTTGCCCTGTTGGTATTGGTCTTCAACCCAGTTTTTGAAGACGTAGCAATCCTCGATCAGATGACCTACCGTTTGGTGGTAAGGGCAATAATCAGGATTATTAATATCGCCTGGCCACAACAGACGTTTTGGATTCGGCAGATTAATGAGTCTGTTGCGCACTGCTAGCTCGAACAGTCCCCTTGTTTGATCTTGCGGAAACGAGTAAGGACGTTTCAACTTTTCCTGGAAGGATGGCTGCTTGTTGCTTTGGCAAGCAACCGGTCTAGGGTCACCTGATTGTTGGTGAGCGCTGGCGACGAGGGCCTTTTTTCCTTTTCTTTTATCCTTTTTGTTCGCTCCGTCGTTTGCAGGGCCGGGATTCTTTCCGAGTAGCATGCGATTGCATGGCTGAACGTTCTCGCAGCTTCTTAATTCCTTTATTTTTGAAATAGATTCCCTGAGGGAAGAGTTGGGGCTAGCTTCTTCGTCAGAGTCGCTTCCAAAGGTGATAATTTGTGATCCCTTGAAGTCGGCTATATGACAGTCGGCGGTGGCTCTTTTGCGCTCATCTATCGCATTTTTCCGATGTCCACAAGCTTCACACTTTGTCCTGTCGAAGTGTCGCTTTTGAGCGACATACCCTTGCCACCAACAGTTAAAGGATTCGCAGTATTCGGTAGGATGTATGATCTTCTGATGATATAAACAGAAGTTAGGGTGCATCTCTACCGCAGAGAAAGAATTTTCTTCAGAGGGCGGTAGCTTCATTCCTACTGATAGAGCTTTGGCGAACCGTTTCCTCTTCTTGAATTTGTTTTTACCCGCAGTGTATGGCTTTTGATTTGACGGGAATACCTTGGTTCTTTCCAGTATGGCCATTTCATGCTCTTGATTGGCTTTTGCTTTCAGACGAATTTCATTTAGGAAGGCATCGATCAACTTGTCTGACGGCCGCGGAATTTCTGTTTCAGGGTCCGCCGTTGATTTCTCAGCGCAAGGATCCTCCTCATCATCCGTCAGTGAATGAGAAATCACATGACAAGTCGCTACGCAGTATTCAGATTCATCCGATAAGTTTTCTCCATCGTTTTCATCCTCGACGAAAGAACAATTTGCCCCCGGCGTGTCCGTCTTCTTTGGAGAGTGCGGCTGTGGGGGGTTTACCTTCCAGCTTTCAGACAGCGTGAACTTGCCTTGCAGGTATTGATCCTCGATCCATCCCTTAAAGACGAAACAATCCTCAATCGGGTGACTTACCGTTTGGTGGTAAGGGCAATAATTGGGATTATTAAGATCGCCTGGCTGCAACGGACGCTTTGGACTCGGCAGATTAATGAGTCTATTGCGCACGGCCAGCTCGAACAGTTTTCTCGTTTTATTCTGCGGAAACGAGTAAGGACGTCCCAGCCTCTCTTCGAGGGATGGGCGTGGACGCACGTTGTTTTGGCGAGCGACCGGCTTTGAGTTGCTCGACTGTTGCTGAGCGTTGGCGACGATGATCGCTTTTCCTTTCTCATTTCGGGGATCGGGTCTTGGAGGAGACGGTCTATGGCCCATCTGGTCCATTTGGGCTAATTTGTCGATCAAGGCCTGGAAGGTGGTCGGCCTGAAGAACATCATGAATTGCGAGATGGTCGCCTGCGGATCGAGAGTGCCCACAAACATGCCTACTGCAGGTGCCTCTTCTATGCGTTGTTCGCATTTCGACCATAGGTTCCGCCATCGTGTTGCGTATTGGACCCACGTTTCGCCGGGCCTTATCCTGGCATTTATCAGTGCTGTTATCGGGGTGCGTTCACTAGCACTCGCGAATCTTTGTGTAAATAGCAGTTCCATCTCTGCAAATGTTTTGACAGAGTCGTTAGGTAGCTGCGAATACCATTCAAAGGCTGTTTCTGCTAAGCTGCCGACGAATTGACGTAGCAACAATTTGTCATCGCCTCCAGTATTGCCGCATAAGGCCCTGAATTGAGCGACATGCTGATGCGGATTCCCTGTCCCTTTATATACGTGGAATTTAGGGATCGTATATCCTGGCGGGTAACTAATTTGGTCATACCAGCCCGGGTAGGGTCGTCCAGTTCTAGCAATTTGCTCAGCCGCTTCATTTGCCTGGTGAGCTCGTATTTGTTGAGCTATATGGTCATCCAGTGCGGCCTTAGAAATGGTATCTTCCTTGGCAGCTAAAAGAGCCGAAGGAGGACTCGATGTCTCTCCTTTGTCATCTTCAAGGACAATCGGAGGATCTTCAGCAGGAGGATCTGGCTGTAACATCATCCCTACCATATCTTTGAAGAGGAGCACCATTTGTTTTATGTTTGCCGCCTGCTCTGCAGCTTCTTTGTCCCTCTTTTCGAGGATTCTGCGTAAAAAGTCAGCGTCAGTTTCTTGTTCTTGACACTCATCCGAAGACGTTTCAGAGCTTTCTTTTGGCTCAGTGAGTGCAGCCATTGTAGTCATCATTTCCTGAAGCTTTTGCTGTTGCTCCTGGGCTTTCGTCACGGATCGGGTGAGCGGTCGGTGGCCTGTAGAAGTGCGGCTTTCCTCCTTTCCAGAAGCCATATAAACAGTGTGCACCACCATGCCCCCAGACTTGGGACGTTTATGTTCGGCGCTTTTATACTTCGCCATGTTCACAGGGGCTTTTTGTGGCCTCCTTTTTTGAGTGATTGGAGTTAAGGGAGCCGTTGTAGTGGGCACCCAAGTAGCTTTTGCTTTTTGTGGTTTGACAGAGTAATCCTTCCCCTGCCGAACCTTCATCTTTTTCTGTCGTCGGAGGCAGTCTTGATCGATCACCGACTCTTGGACCTGTCGCCAGACTTTGTAAATTTTAGAGGACAGCCGTTGAGGGGGCTGCTCTAGCTTCTTCTCTGGAGTATTCTCCACAGGTGAAGGAGTTCGTTTCAATATCGCAGTAGGAGAGTTTCTGCGCACCTTGTTGAGCAGTTCAAAGCTGTTCTTGGTTGGAACAGCAGCATCGATCCTCACCATCGGAGTTGGAGGAGTAAGTCCAGAGGGGGAGTTGCCCCCAGCCTTCCTCACTCGGCGCCAGTAGCGACGTCGGGCATGTCGTGCTGATGGAGTTGTTTCAGCTATAGGGGTGACCTCCTCATGCCCCCTGTGTTGGTCAGAATATACCGGTACCAGCTTTTTAAAGATCGACGTCCGTTGAACGGGGACGGCCAACCTGTCAGAAGCGGGCTTCCGAACATGGGAAGCAACCTTGGTGACTTCGCCAAGAACGGGAGTTGGAATGGCTATCCGCTTCGGTATAACGCCTTCTGGTATGGCAGGCTTCTTCATGAGCCTGTTAGAGCTCTGGCCTAGTCCGTTTAAAACTGAAGCAGTGGAATTGGACGACCCGTTGAGAGGTGTCGCGGCAGTGGTGGGTCGATCGAAGACCGACTTCTTTGGAGCTTCTTGCAATGTCATTGGGGCGTTGAAGTTCATTGATGGGAGCATGGTCCCAAAAAAAAGTCCAGTGGTGGCTTGAGCCACCTGCTCCACCGGCATTTTGAAAAGGGAGGCCGCTTGGGGCCCGTAAGTCACTCCTCCAGCAATGACGGAGCGAGAGTTATCGCTGCGGACGATGCAGTTCGAAGCCATTGATCTTCTGTTTTCCTGCACGGAGCAAGACACCAAATCTTAGTACCTTGAATCCACAGGCAATCACAGCAAACCGCGATTTGTTCGCGAACACGACACACGAAGTGTGGAGTGGAAAGAGGAAGAGGTCCCACCGGGCGTGCCAGAATCTGTTCCCCTCCGAACGGCGGCCGAGATGTTAGGACGTCCTGTGCCTGGGGTTCGGGGCAGATGCTATTTGGTTTTATCCGTCTATCTCTCCGAAGATGCCAAGTTGATTTATGGCACCGTGTATCGGAGGTTTAGACGGATGCGGCCGATGTAGCAGACTTCGTCAGATTCCCCCTCAGGGTGAGGGGTTTTTGATTGTGGGGACGCTCTTCCCTGCAGGCGCAAGCCCCTGCAGTTAATTACGCTACCGCATCGCGGTAACAACTTTCTCCTTCTCCAGAATTTCACTTCGTGTCGTGTGTGTTTGTTTTGTTTGTGGTTGCCCGTGGATTGTATACGGAGACTGAGTAATGCCGTCGCCCGTAGGACGTGGATTAGTCCAAATCCGTATTTACTTAGATTTGGGTTTGGAGTTTTTAGTTTAAGGATACGTTAGTCGCGTTGCGGCTAAGATCAACTTAAACGTTCGTTAAGGATACGTTAGTCCTGTTTGAGACTAAGATCAACTTAACGGGACCATTTAGGTCCGACAAAAGAGCATTTGGGCTATATTGTTCCAGTTCGGGAGATTCATAGTCCAATTTGGGACTAAAATCTGTTTGGAGGATACGTTAGCCATTTTTGAGGCTAAGATCGACTCAAACGTTTGTTAAGGATACGTTAGTCCAGTTTGAGACTAAGATCAACTTAACGGGACCGTTTAGGTCCGACAAAAGAGCATTTGGGCTCTATTTTGCCAGTTTAGGGACGTGGTGGTCTATCGCCAGTTTAAGGACGTGGAGGTCCATTGCCAGTTTAGGGACGTGGTGGTCTATGTTTAGTTTAGGGACGTCTCGGTCCGATATTAGTTTAGGGACGTCTCGGTCCGTCGCCAGTTTAAGGACGTAGTGGTCCATCGCCAGTTTTAGGGACGTGGTGGTCCATTATTAGTTTAGGGACGTTTCGGTCCGATATTAGTTTAGGGACGTTTCGGTCCATCGCCAGTTTAAGGACGTAGTGGTCCATCGCCAGTTTTAGGGACGTGGTGGTCCATTATTAGTTTAGGGACGTTTTGGTCCGATATTAGTTTAGGGACGTTTCGGTCCATTATTAGTTTAGGGACGTTTCGGTCCGATATTAGTTTAGGGATGTTTCGGTCCACGAGTTTAAGGACCCCGCAGTCCATATCGATGTATGGTCGTTGGGACCCGTCACCTCTTTGACGTCGTTGAGGAATTACAACGACGGATGTCAAAGGAGTTCAGAGATGTACCCTCGAACCGGATGTAAATTGATTTAGAAGAGCAATTTTGCTCAGTCAATTTAATTTAAGGACTTATGGCCAAAATTGGGCTAAGTCCAGTTGAAATGTTCAACATTTTATTTGCTTTTGCATTGCATTTCTTTTTTTATTTTTATTTGGGCCTTGCCCAGAAATGATGCAGAGCATCAATTTGTTTTAGGCTCTGCCCTTTTAGGAATGATGCAAGGCATCAATTTTATTTGGGCTCTGCCCTTGTATAAAGGATGCAAAGCATCAATTTATTTGGGCTCTGCCCATTTATTGCCTTGCAATTTAATTAGGCCCACTAGGTTTTTTTTTGATTTGGGCCTGGCCTTTTAAGAAATGCCTTGCATTTATCAGGCGCATTGTGCCAATCAAAAAGCACAACAGTGCAAATTCATAAGTGCAAAGCACTATTAATTTGAGAATTTTTTTAGATTCAAGAACCAATGGTTCATAAAAGAAGTGCAAAGCACTATTTGATTTCCTGATCTAATTCAGATCAAAGAAGAACAAGTTTTTCTTTTTATTTCAAGAACCGAAGGTTCATAAAAGTGCAAAGCACTATTTTTTTTTATTTCTGTTTTTTTTATTTCTTGTTTTAGAGAGCCAGTGGTTCATAAGAAGTGCAAAGCACTATTAATTTAAAAAACTTTTAGGTTCAAGAACCGATGGTTCATAAAACAAGTGCAAAGCACTATTTGATTTATTTCTAAGAAAAAACAAGTTTTTCTTATCTCAGAGAACCAAAGGTTCATTAAAGTGCAAAGCACTATTTTATTTTATTTTATTTTTATTAAAGATCATTGATCTTGTTTTTTAGATCTATGATCTGTTCATAAGAGAACTTTCTCTTTTTCTAAAGGTTTTTACCTTTTTTGTTCTTGAGGAGTTTCTCAGAGTTCTCTCTCTCTCTCTCTTTTTCTTTTAGAAAAATGTTCCTCCCTTTTAATTGAGGTCTGGGGTCCTTTTATAGTGCCCATAAATTAGTTAAATTTGTTAAAGAAATCTTTTTCTGAGTGATTTGGGAATTTTCCCCACCGTTGGATCTTTGATCCAAGGGCTTCTGCTTTGCAGAAGAAAATTTTCTTGTTTTAACAAGAACAGAAAAGATTTCTTAAATCTTTTAATTCTGTTTAGCGCAGTGCCCCAGCGCGTGAGACGTGTCGCGCTGTGCTGACACGTGTCGCGCATTCCTTTTTTTTTTTTTTTTTAGCGCAGTTGCGCTGCGCTGACACGTGTCGCGCAGCGCGCAACTGCGCCTTTTTTTTTTCCCCTGCGCAGCGCAGTTGCGCTGCGCTGACACGTGTCGCGCGGCGCGCAGTTGCGCTGCGCTGACACGTGTCGCGCAGAGCAGAACTGCGCTGCGCGCGCTTTTTTTTTTTTTTTTTTTGAGCTTTGCTCTGATTGGAGAAAGAACAGAAGCATTGCTTCTTTTTCCACCTTGGAATTTGAACAGAGCTTTGCTCTGATTGGGGTAAACACCCCTCTCATGTGTTGAGAAACACTTGAGCTTGAGAAAAACCCTCTCTTGATCTTCTCTACTCTCATCTAGGGTTCAAGTATTAGCACTTCTTGCACCCTAGTTACTCCTAGCTTGGAGTTGAAGCCAAAGGTTGAGGCTTTCGGGTGGATCTTTCTTTGACGGGAGAAGACGGCAAGGTGACCTCCTTCTACTACTTCTAGGAGTAAGGAAAGAAGGACAAAAAGACCAAAGGTATAACCTTTCTAGCACTTAGCTAGTTTGTAGTTTGCTTTAGCAAGTTTTTGTTTAGCAAAGATCCTTATAGCATAGTCCATGTTGCCTATAGTTGATAAAAATCCGATTTTTATTATGTTTTCCGCCTCCCCGTAAACACCGGGGTGGGCAACGTGGACTTACAATTTGTTTGACCATTGAACCTATTATCTATTATTGAATTAAATTTTGCTAATGGATAATGGTGTAGAGTTCAGTTTAGAACAAGAGAGAGAAAAACCCTATCCTCCTTCATCTTTTAGCTCACATTATTTCTTTTACCATCTCCATTTTCCCTCTTGCTCAAGAACACTCATGAGTTGAGTAACCTTGAGCCAAATTAGACTCCTCAATCCATCTACATCATCTACACATCCTAGATCATTTAGATTAGCAAACTACTTGATCTAGTTTCTTTAGTTTAGAAGAAAAAGCTTGGTGCACAAACGTTCGGTTGGATCATCTAGGATTCGAGCAAGCCGACGAGGAGATGACATCCGTGCCACTTCGAGGAGTTCGTGCAGGTGAGGAGGACAGCGAGATAAGGAGAAGAAGTACCAGGTTTCTTGAGGTATAACTTTTGTACTAAGTTTATACTTCTTTTTTCTTTTGCTAGATTCGGTTTAGATTACGAACATGGCTTAAAGTCGGTGTTATGCTGCTAAAATTATCATTTTTTACACCTTCCGCCTCCCCGCGATTCCGCGGGGTGCATAGCATCGACTTACAGTGGTATCAGAGCCAACCAAACCTAATCTAGCATGTTAGCAAGTAGTAGAATTTCGATCGTCGGAAAAACCGGAAAAATAAATACCGAAAACCCCAGTTTCTGTCGTTTTTCAAAACTGTCTTAAAAATTATTTCAGTATCATGAAAAATACATGCAGGGTTTTCTAAGATGACACAAGAAATTTGAGCCTTTGAATCGCCAAGATAGCCGCGGATCCGCGGCAGAATCGTCTTTCTGCGGCTGAACCGCGGCCAAGTCGTGGCCGATTCAACTCGGATTTGTTCTGTTATATCTTATTTTTGGTTTTATAATTTCTGGAATATTTGGTTTCTACCAAGTATGTTTCTGAGTGCTGGTTTGCATTTAGGTAGATACGGAAAATATGTTTCGATCGAATTCCTATTGTACTTAGCTAATCGGTTCTTCTGTATTGTTGTATGTGTTTTTAAACGTCGACTAATTGCTATACGACGGTTAGTCGAGGTTGCACATATCTTTTGGTTTGTGTATATAAACATTTTCTGATTGTGGATGATGAATTGTCGGGGATGTGAGATGAGCGTTTTTTATCTTTCATTTATGTAAATTGTAAAATTGATGTAATATTATTTCGCGGGGCACATCCGGGTTGAGGTTGTAGCCACCGTTGTATTATTTTCTTTTTTACTGTTTTCTGCTCCTAGGATAGACCCAAGGTGGGGTATACAAACTACCGGGTTCTTTGAAGTGCCGAGTGGCCTACTCACTTTGCTGAGGGAGGCTGCTTCACTTCTGGAATTTGGCGGGTAGTTTGTCGTACCCGTAGGGGTCTGGGGTGGGGTTTGGCTACTCATCGCGACCGTGGGATCCGTTTTTCGTTGTGGGCTTAAACGAAATGCGGCATTCCTAGCATATCTGAAATCTTTATCTGTGACTGGAATGTTTATTATTGCATGAGATGATTGTAAAATATCTATATATGGTATATAGTAGGCGTCACTTATGTTTTACATCCGCGCTAGCCCAGCCCCCGCTCTATCGTTAGTTAAGTAACCTAACGGGTGATGACGGGGCCCCGTGGCGAATGCGGATGGCATAAGAGGACGTGATATATTTTTTCAATTCTCTCTGTAATGATAGGAGTAAATGATGGGACTGCAATAGATTAATGGAAAGTAAATAAACCAAAGTTAAATCGTTGGAACAAATTTGAAAACTACTCGGTTTTTTCAAAAACACCAAACTTTTAAATGCGGAGCTTAAACCACTCCTTTTTAAAGCTATCAAGTTCCTTCGATTATATCAAGTTCACTACGTTCACGGTTTTACCAAAACCATTCGTAGCCCTCCGTCCTTTCATATGAATAGTCAATAGTATTCAAGCTGTGTTTGTTGGCCAAAGTCAAGATATAGTGATTGGTAGCTATTGGATATTCATATGAAGCATAGATAGATGCGTTGGTTTGGGACAGTCGTACTACTTTGTCGGCCAAAGTCAAGGGTAGGTACGGGTGGGTTCAAATTAACCTGGAGAATGACGGGTAGAACTTGACATGTGACATGTGATTTGTTGGCCAAAGTCAAGGTCATAAGAGCATGGGGTAAAAATTACATCGGGAGTTTCTAAAGAAACTGAAACTTGCTAGTGTTGCATACCATTTGGAGTGTGATAATTTTGGTAGGATACCTTCAGCTTTATCACATAATGATATTTGGATCTCGATCCTACTGTGAGTATATGCTACTCCTCGGGAGATTTTTTCACTAAACGATCAATGCTATAAACCAAGTAGGTGTCTAGAACGGTGTTAGTGGGGCTACGCCTCCAGGGAAAATAGGTTTTGTAATTAAGGAACTTCGTGAAAGCGTTGGAAAACCTCCCTCGAAGTACCAACACTAGCCTGGCTGAACGGTTAAGCAAGAATTGTATGGTGAGATTAATCCTGACTAATTTCTCTTTTCTAGTTTGAGGAGGGATTCGAGAAACAGTGGGAGCCATCCTGTTTAGATAAACTAAAAACCATTCTAAACTTGCAAGAGCATCATGCTAATGTGTTTCTTCTCTCTCTCCTAATTGCAGCGACCAAACATGACAGGCCTTAAGATGCTATTTGATAAAAACATGTTGACAGGACCAAACTATAAAGATCGGTTCAAGAATGTCAAAATGGCGATCATATATGACAAGTTGGGCTATGTTCTTACTACAAAAGCCCCCGCTGTCCCAGGCCCAGACACCAGTGTCACGGACAGGGAAATCCGTAAGACCTGGGAGATTGACTGCGCAAAGGCCAAGAGCCTCGTGCTTGCCTCTATAGACAATGAACATCAGAGGAGGCACGAGAATATGGACCTAAAATCCATATTTCTCCATACTAAGGAACTATATGGAGAACAATCCCGTATCGCAAGATACGAGACCTCAAAGAAGATATTTTCAGTGAGGTTGGCCGTCGGATCATCTATAGCGGAACACGTGCTTAAGATGATTGGCTACATTGAGGAGCTAGCGGACCTCAGGACCACGTTAGAGAACGGGCTCTACACTGACTTGATTCTCCAGTCCTCTCCTTCCACCTACGCCCAGTTTATCCTGAATTTCAACATTCAAGGAAAAAAAGTTGAACTTCCAGAACTCCTCAACATGTTGAGGAGTGCAGAGGGCACCCTACAGAAAGTAAGGGAAACACCCGCCTTGTTTGTTGGAGGAACTTCCTCTTCTAGGTCCATGGCGAAAGCAAAAAGAAAGAAGAAGAAGGCCCCCACAAAACCAAGGGGCGGTGTTAGTAAGGTGGAAACCAAGGGAAAAGCAAAGGTTGCGGGACAGTCTGTATGGAAAGAAATATGCTTTTATTTTCACAAGAAAGGCCACTGGAAGAAAGATTGCAGGGCGTGGAGAGCCAAGAACCAGGACCCGAAGCAAGTTGTGGCTTCGGCTTCAGGTGTGTATGTTATTGAAAACTGTCTGTCAATCAACTCTACTTCCTGTGTATTGGATACCGGATCAGGATCTCATATTTGTAATTCTTTACAGGCACTGAGATGGCGTAGAGTTTTGAAGGAAGGTGATATGACCCTCAGAGTTGAAAATGGAGCAAGCATGAATGCTGAGTCCGTGGGGGACTATCACTTGGGATTAACAGATGGACATGTTTTGGCTTTGCGCAACTGTTATTTTGTACCCAGTTCGACTTGTAATATCATATCTGTATCTTTAATGTCTAAAGAAGGTTATGATTTCGCATTTGTAAGTAATGTTGTAAACATTCACCTTAATCATGTTTTGATTGGGCCGGGTACATTAAGCAACGGTATATACGTATTAAACCAACCGCAGATTTTCAATATCCAGAATACACAGAATAGAAAGTCTCCAGAAATTAATCATACTTTCTTATGGCATTGTAGACTGGGTCACATTATTGAAACACGGTTGACCAAGTTGCATAAAGAAAGATATTTGGATCCGTTCGAATATCAATCTTATGCAACTTGTCAATCTTGTCTAAAAGGAAAGATGACAAAGGCTCCATTTACTGGACAAAGAGTAAGAGCAAGCGAGCTCTTGGGACTCATACACAGCGATGTGTATGGTCCAATGTCTACACATGCACGAAGCGGTTATTCTTACTTCATTACTTTTACGGATGATCTCTCAAGGTACGGACATGTCTTCCTGATGAAGCATAAATCCGAAGCTTTTGAGAAATTCCAGGAATATAAGAATGAAATGGAAAAACAAACTGGCAAAAGTATCAAGACACTAAGATCTGATCGAGGTAGTGAATACTTGAGTGCCGAGTTCCTGGATTACCTAAAAGGGAATGGAATTCTCTCTCAGCTTACTCCTCCATACACTCCACAACACAATGGTGTATCAGAAAGGAGGAACAGAACCGTATTGGATATAGTTCGTTCCATGATGAGTAATGCTGAGTTACCGCGATCCTTTTGGGGTTATGCACTAGAATCAGCTGCATATCTTTTGAATCGGGTTCCAACTAAGACAGTGCCTACCACACCATATCAGATGTGGAGTGGGAAGAAACCCTATCTTAAGCACATTAAGACATGGGGATGCCTAGCTTTTGTCAAAAAGCAGCATACGGACAAACTCGAGGCACGCTCGGTACAGTGCAAGTTTGTGGGATATCCAAAGAACTCTAAGGGGTATTTTTTATATTACGCAGAGGAGAAAAAGGTTTTTGTTTCTCGTCATGCCTGCTTCTTGGATACTGAATTTTTAGAAAATCAGATAAGTTGGAGCGCAATAGAACTGGAAGAAATTCCAGAACCACAAGCTATTACTGAAAGCATAGTGGAACCAGAAAATTCAAAAGAACAGGACATTCCCACACCACTCCGCAGGGGTCCTAGGTTTTCTCATCCGCCCGAGAGATACTACAGATTTATCATAGACGGGGATAGAGAGGATTGCATCATTGACAATGATGAACCAACTAGATTCCAGCAAGCCATTCAGAGCAGAGACTCGGTAAAATGGCTAGATGCAATGCGGACGGAAATGGAGTCCGTGTACACTAACAAAGTATGGACTTTGGACTTTGCCCCAGAAGGGGTAAAACCCGTTGGCTGCAAATGGATCTTCAAAAGGAAGATTGGTGTAGATGGACAGGTTGAAACCTATAAGGCTAAACTTGTTGCAAAAGGTTTTCGTCAAAGACCTGGTTTGGACTATGATGAAACCTTTGCTCAAATCCATTCGGATTATTCTTGCCATTGCTGCCTTCTACGATTATGAAATCTGGCAGATGGACGTAAAGACGGCTTTCCTAAATGGACATTTGGAAGAGTGCGTCTATATGGATTAGCCAGAAGATTTTAATCAGAGTGGGAGCAGCGAGAAAGTGTGCAAGCTGCTTAAGTCCATTTAGGACTAAAGCAGGCATCGCGGAGTTGGAACATCTATTTTGATGAAACAGTCAAAGAATTCGACTTTATAAAAAATCCAGATGAACCATGCTTATATAGTAAGATTGTAGGGAGAACTGTTGTGTTCCTCGTATTATACGTAGACGACATTCTTTTAATAGGAAATGACATTCCTACCCTACAATCTGTCAAAATATTCTTTTTACAAAGGTTCTCTATAAAAGACCTGGGTGATGCCTCTTACATACCGGGGATCCGGATCTATCGTGATAGATTAAAGAGGACGTTGGGACTTTCACAATCCAGGTACATCGACACCATACTGAAAAGATTCAGTATGGAAGATTCCAAATGAGGTAACTTACCGGTTTGTCACGGAATCACCCTTTCCAAAGAGATGTCTCCCAAGACTGATTTGGAAAGGGGTCACATGTCTATTATGCCCTACGCTTCTGTTGTAGGCTCTATAATGTATGCCATGTTGTGTACAAGACCAGATATAGCTTACGCACTAAGCGTGGTAAGCCGGTATCAGTCAGACCCAGGAGAGAACCACTGGATAGCGGTAAAGAACATTCTCAAGTACCTGAGAAGGACTAAGGATATGTTCATGGTGTATGGCAGAAAAGACCTCCAGATCGAGGCTTTTGCTGACTCCAGCTTTCAGAGCGATAAGGATGACTCCAAGTCCATGTCGGGTTATGTCTTCACCCTCAATGAAGGGGCAATATGTTGGAAGAGTTCCAAATAGGATACCGTTGCTGACTCAACTATGGAAGCGGAGTATATTGCTGCTTCTGACGCCGCTAAAGAAGCTGTCTGGATGAGGAAGTTCTTGATCTTCAAGTGGTTCCGTCCATTGTTGGTCCAATACATCTGTATTGTGACAACAACGGGGCTATAGCTTTAGCAAAGGAACCCAGGTCCCACAAAAAGTCCAGACACATCTTGAGGCTGTATCACCTGATCAGGGAGATCATGGATCGCCGGGAGATTGAGGTTCGGAGAGTTGCTACAGAGGATAACTCTGTAGATCCATTCACAAAGGCTATTTCTCAGACACAGTTTGAGAGGCAATTCTAGATGATAGGTCTGCGATATGCCAGTACATGGCCCTAGTGCAAATGGAGGTTGTTAGTGTATATGCCATATAGGCCATTACCGTATCATACTAGTTTGTATATTACTTAATGGAAACTTGGGATATTCACAGTTGTAATAACATTCTTGCTCAAAATAGTAGTATGCTACTTGGTTTGTTTCTACTTCAATATGTGCATATGTTTCTTTTAAAATATCACCTATGAATATTAGTAAAGCCCTTAGGATCTATGCTTGATTACCAGCGTTGCGATGGCAGTCACACTAGTGGGGGCTGGGTAATCTACAAGCACATCCTTATACAGGTCCCTAGTCGCGGGATTATCGATACAGGGCATCGATACTCCAGAGTAGACTAGTGTATACGCTTCCCTTCCGAGCCTGGGAGATGGTCTGTCCCACAGCCATCAGTACGTCGTACTGGAGATAGTATGCAGGTGCTCATTAGGTTATGAGTTACACCGGATGGACTTATTGGGAACTGCTGGTTGGTAATATACCTATCGTCAGATAGTAATACCCAGGTGACATGAGTACAGCTTAGTCCGTTGACTTGACACTGCTGCTTCGCCTCAAGTGTGTTCCCACTGTTCTTTGATTACTATCCGACCACGGCTCTACTGAGTCATGCAAACAGGTAGTAGTTGGGTGTAGTCCCGAAGCACATGGAGGAAGTGGCGGTTAGATAGGATTCGTCTCTCCCGGTATTGGGGGTTGATATCGCACTGTGTTTGGAGAGCCGTTACCCAAAGTCCCTGGCCAGGGCAAGCGAGATTTACTGGTAGGTACTCCAGTAGTTTCTCACAGTGTAGTGGGCTTCACTCCGACATGACTTATACCGCTATTAGTGGTCTGACGTTTACCGCACCCCAGGCCCGATATACGATACTCTTAGACGGACGGACCGGACTGTACGTAGATTGTCACATACAGACTCAGTAGGAGTTCGGATGAGTTATGCTCATCGGCTTTCTTATCGACAATACCTGGGGACCGTTACTTACAGCTAGTACCGCTTGCGGCCTGTGGTTAAACCCACTGCCAGCGTAAAGTCGAGTCTCTAGAGTCCCACACAGAGCGTTTCTCTGCATCGAGCAAAACGTGTAGATATCGTATGGTTTTACGAAAGGGTTCGATCACGTGCGTACACTCATGCACGCATGATGAGTCGGACGGACGATACTAGTGGGCTTTGGTTTAAGCCGGATCCTAGTATTGTACTGATGGATTATCGTCTTCGGTGTTCGTATTTTTCGGAATACGAATACAGGTATGTATGTACGGACGAGGGGCTTTTTCGTAATTTGTACAAAATGTATTTGTAGATGGCATGACCTAATTGTATTAATCATTTAGTTTTAAATGATTAATACATTTTAGGTAATTAAGAAATGATGTGTATTATGCATGAATAAGGACTTGGGTTTTATGAACACATGTTGGTCAATTGACACATGAGTCATTTGTTTGACCATTGAACATATTATCTATTATTGAATTAGTTTTTCTAATGGATAATGGTGTAGAGTTCAGTTTAGAACAAGTGAGAAAAAACCCTAGCCTCCTTCATCTCTTAGCTCACATTATTTCTTTTACCATATCCATTTTCCCTCTTGCTCAAGAACACTCATGAGTTGAGTAACCTTGAGCCAAATTAGACTCCTCAATCCATCTACATCATCTACACATCCTAGATCATTTAGATTAGCAAACTACTTGATCTAGTTTCTTTAGTTTAGAAGAAAAAGCTTGGTGCACAAACGTTTAGGTGGATCATCCAGGATTCGAGCAAGCCGACGATGAGACGACATCCGTGCCACTTCGAGGAGTTCGTGCAGGTGAGGAGGACAGCGAGATAAGTAGAAGAAGGACCAGGTTTCTTGAGGTATAACTTCTGTACATAGTTTATACTTCTTTTTGCTTTTGCTAGATTCAGTTTAGATTACGATCAAGGCTTAAAGTCGGTGTTATGGTGCTAAAATTATCGTTTTTTACACCTTCCGCCTTCCCACGATTCCGCGGGGTGCATAGCATCGACTTACTGCATATGGACAAAACTTGCACTCACGTTTTCCTCCACTAAACAATTAAACTAAATGTTTAATCCAACAAAACGAAATGGCATCAACTAAAGTAAACTCGTGACGGATCACAAGAATATCCCTCATCTGTATATATATACCCGCATCCGTATTCCGACAGAATACGAATACTACGAGACGAAAGTAATCCAACAATCTAATATTAGGATCCGGGTTAAACCAAATCCTACTAGTATGATCTATCCGATCATGATCCGTGCACAAGAGCACGTATATGATCGAACCCTGGCATAAAACCATACGGCCTCTACAACATTTCACACGAACTTGGGAAACTTTCTGTGGGGGACTCTAAAGACTCGTCATTACGCTGGCAGTGGGTTTAACCATAAGCACGTCAGTGGTACTAGTTGTACGTAACAGCTGCCTAGGTATTGAGCAAAAGGGAGACCGATAAGTGAACTCATCCTGGAACCCAACTGAGCCTATCTGTGACAATCTCCGTACAGTACGGTCTGTTCGTCTATGAGTATCGCATATCGGGCCTAGAGGAATGATAAACGTCAGACCCATAATAGCGGTATAAGTCGTGTCGAAGTGTAGCCCAGAATACCTTGTGAAACTACTGGAATACCTACCAGTAAATCTCACTTTCCTTGGCCAAGGACTTTGTGTAATGGCTCTCCAGACACAGCGCGATATCAACTCCCAATACCGGGAGAGACGAATCCTATCTAACAGCCACTGCCTCCATGTGCTTCGGGACTACACCCAACTACTACCTGTTTGCACGACTCCTTTGAGCCGTGGTAGGGTAGCAATCAAAGAAAAGTAGGAACACACTTGAGGCAAAGTAGCAGTGTCAAGTCAACGGACTAAGCTGTACTCATATCACCTGGGAACTGCTCCTGACGATAGGTATAGTACTGATCAACAGTACCCCTGCGATTCCGTCCGGTGTACTCATAACCCAATGAGCACCTGTATACATCTTAGGAGAACCAACTGACACCAATGGCTTGTGAGACCAGCCACCGCCCCTCATCGGGGACTCGATCCGTATACACTAGTCTACTCATGGAGTATCGATGACCAGTCTCGAAACTCCCACGACCAGGGACACTTTAAGGATTTGCCTATAGGCTACCCAACTCTCACGTATATGATCGCCATCATACTACTGGTAGTCAAGCAAGAATCTTATGGGCTCTATCAACGTTTAATAGTGATCTGTAATGTTACCTGAAGCATGTACACGATGATAAAGACAAACCAGATAGCATACTATCATCTCGAGTAAGACTGTTCTACCGGTATAGGTCCTCCCTCAATCATTGCAATCACGTGCATGTGATCCAATAATTGACTTGAGGGCACTATAGCCAACAATCTCCCACTTGCACTTAAGGCTAATTATTGCGGTGTCGCATACTCACAGCCCCTATGATACCGAACACCCAACTCCTCTACTAATCAATTTCACAAAGCACGTTTGTGAAACTATCGCTTTCGAGAAATAGCCTCAGTGAGTGGATCCGCTCTGATGTTTCTTTCTACGTCTTTTTTAATCTCAAGTTCGCGAAGAAAGCCATCTCCCGAAATGAGCAATACCTTTCTTAGAATATGTCTGGATTTCTGATGGGACCTAGTTCACAAATGAACTGCAAATCCAGTAAACTTCTTAGACTGTATGGTCAACTGAATTTAATCAGTATCCTGCGCCATGACTCCCTCAGTATCCGCTTGGACCACCAGTCCATACTACTTCCCCTCGTCAGAGGTAAAACTATAACTCTGACAGTCACTCTGTCATCCAGGTCATCTTGGAAGCCTGGAATGATAACCGTCTCCCGAAGGAGGCTGCCGTTATCATATCCCTAGAACATTCACTTATGTTCATAAATTGCTTCTGAACGTTTCTCCAGGATTGGATTAATATATATAAACTTATTGCATCTAGTGCAAAAACAACATCTGGTGTGGTACTTGACATCTCATGACTGACTCAATTGCCTAATCATGTGATATGCCAATCATGCACATCCCTCTCCTCTTTAGTCTGTAAGACACCTTTAGAAAGGGTGACTCCAACACCTGCAGGTACACCACCATGCCAGGAGTCGTCCATTCTAAAATACCTTTAGAATACTGTCTATGTACCCAGATTGGGAAACTACCCAAATCTAGATCTAAAACCATAGATCTACTAACCAGAATTCCAGATAATATATCCATATCGTATGTGGAGAAACCACTGTGTGACAACCATAGTATAACCGACCATAGTATAGGAATTTCACTTCCTACAACGTGCATGTCATCCAAATATCAGGACATCACACCCTACTACCTTCTTAACAGATCCATCTCCTATTCTGATGAAGTCAAAACCTATGACTGTCACATCAAAAATAGATGATCTATCTCCGCTATACATGCTTTAGTTTATAAATAGACATAAGCTACTTGTCCATTATGCTTCCGATGCTCCCACTTACTACAACAACCCTCTAGCAGAGTCATATACACGTGCACTTCTAAAACTAGTTTAGAACGACGCTATACTCATCCTCCTGCCGGGTCTCATAGTCTAGAACAGCAGTAATGGAATGTCTGGGTAAATAAGAACCTCCCTGTCACCGTCCTTGAGGATACCAGAGTACCTATCGGGTGCCTGATGTTACCCACCATATCTGTGGAGTGGCTAATGGAATGTCAAACCTGATTGAATCTTTAGGTTCTTATCAAATTTTCAGTAATCGTTTGCGGTTCTGGAATAACTTCCAGTTCTATCATACACCCACCACTGTTTTCTGAAAATGTCCATTTTACTAAAATTGTGGCGAGTCAAGAACAATATCACTATTGATCTTCCAGATGGTAGAAAGTTAACCCTCTTCATTGGCTGAGATAACCCACAAACTGCTATTACAGAAACGTTCCTTGAATTATCCAGAGTCTGGTTTTAACCATAAGTCGGACAACTCCATATACCTTAACATCGTTAAGATATGATCCATTTTGTATTCAATATAGAAACAGAGGCGCTAATTTAATTGGAACCAGATTCAAATCATGCAGCTGTCTTCAGTGCATGTCAACCAAATGGAGAGAGATCGATCAGCATTACTCAACTTAAGAGTGCATCCAATTATGAGTAACCTGAAAGAGAAGCAAGTTCTCAAAATCATTACTATCGACTGAATACCAATCATAAGTATCTACATCTTCGATCATCTTGAAGAATCCTGATATTTGCAACACATGGTTCTCTACTTTATTCTTATACCTATAACTTCTCAAAACTAAGACCTTGTATTTCTACGAAACACTTGTTTAAAAACTATAGAAGTCACAAATAAACAGAATATAGTACGAGGGCCAACCTTTCTGTCCTAATGGACACTAGACAATATACAATATTTTGTTTAAGTCCAATGAGTTGAATAACTCAAATACTGTGCGTCGTAGGTTGAAAACTGTACTTATGGTTAAGAGAAATTATACCGCTGTTTAATGCTCCTTACCTAAGCATCAATTGATATAGGTTAATGTCATAGACATAATTTCAAAAAGTTATATCTCAATTTATAAAATAAAATTACAGATATATCAGTTTGAAATTGGTCCATAACAACGGATATTCAAAACCAAATATTTGATGTAGGGCAAAAACCCAGGCGATTTCCTCAAATATCACCAATTACAACGAATCCCGATATAATGAGGATGATCACCTAATTCCCAATAACTTACTCCCACTCTCCATCTGAAAAACCATACAGATGTGAGAAGCATACCTGGTTTTCATGATGATTTTGAGTTTCTTTTTGAGTTTTGATCCTCGCCCTTCGGCGTTTTATGTTATATTGCTTGCGTCGTTGTGACCGCCAATTGGCGAAGAGCTAGCTCCAGCTTGGGGATGCCTTTATATATATTTCATGTGTTGTACCCTTTTGGGGCCAGTATTTAAAAAGAAAACTCTGCCGAAATTTTCAGAAAAGACTTAAGGTTTTTAAAATGCAATACTTCGGTTTATGATGGTTAAACTTCTTGCTTTAAAACTAAACTTTTCCTTCTTTCTTCTTTTAAATGTTTTAGATTTCGGGGATTTTGGCTTTCTTGAATTAGATGGGGTCCTATAGACTTCATATGATTCAAGTGCCAGTCACGTGCCATTTAGGATCGTGACAAAGTTGGTATCAGAGCGCTAGGTTAACCTTGGTTTGAGTCTATGTTTGACTATGCGGAGTCTACGGCGTTTATATATATTCGGAACCTAGGCTTGACCTTACGGAACTTAGACTTGGTTGAAGGGGTATTAGACCCGAACTTTCGTCGCGTAGGTTGACCTTGGCTGATGGAGTAAGTGACTTAAGGAGAGTGACGTACCGTGTGTATGTTCCGCGGCATACTTACGATACGCTACTCCTCTTAAGAAGCCTTAGGATGTACGTTTCCTTGCACAGTATTATATTCATTCCTATGATCTATCCTCATCGATATCGGTTTATGGTTTTTGCTGCCACGATTACACGGGCAGAGAGAGCTGCGGCTAGAGTTGCGTTCAGCATGATCTCGTTTTGGACGAGGACTGACCAGGGCGTGATTCCAGGGACACACGATTGCATAAATGTATCTTCCTATTGTGGTTTCGCGCCATGAGCGTTTGATGGATTGCTTTTACAAAATTTCTCGAACGTGCAGATCAGCACCAGAGGATTGGGCCACTGCTAGAGGCCAATCAGAACGTGATGACCGTCAATGCACCGATTATTCTTGATGATTGAGGCACTGCTTACCGTGCTGACGAATGAGCCAGTTGCTGCTGTGAATGAGAAGATATCGCCCCAGATGTTTGAAGCTAATGCAGTACTAGCTTATACTTAGAGATATGATAGAAGATCGCTAGTCACCAAGGATGAATGACTAGGACATGTGGTTTGTTTGCACACCCCGATGCGAGGTCATCAGATTGATTGATTCCAGCTAGAGAAGACTTCACGCAGGTACGTTGGGAGTCGAAAGAAAATGATCGAATGTCAGGAACCCATTTTTCCAAGTTTAAAGTATTCGGAAAAACATGCAAGTAATTCTATGGACCCTCTAGAAGAATGAAACCCTAACTCGATATAATGACCATGAGAACGCTTTGAAACTTTAGGGTTTGCAGCAGTTCCACGGTGCCATTAATCAGGCTTGGGTTTGCCCTTCTACGATTGGTCCACAGGTACTGTGGCATGTACTAGATATTTTTAAACTGTATTCAAGAGTTGAGCTCTTAGGGGATTTGAGACTTTGACAAATTGATCGAAAGGTTCGACGTCATTCGTATATCATATGATGGGATACATTGCTTGGAAGACTCCAGATACGAGTTTAGCCGTTGGAGCGCAGTCCATGAAGCCACGAAGAGACGAGTCCGAATCAGTCGACATTAGAGAAAAGTGGAGTAAGAGGTTCGTACGAGATCTTGATGAAATGACGTTCCACTCCGCTGACACCAGAAATGTGATACACATGCAGAGGCATTGTATATGGATATATCTTCCAGAAGGAGTCGTGATGAGTATGCGGCCATTCCGGAACAAGAAACAGATTTAGTAAAGGATGACGAATTCCGGGCAGTTCAGCAGAAACGAGATTTGGGAGAGACCTCGACAGAACCTTTATGGAATACTATACGAGATGACTTGGACCCAGGAGCGGTCATATTGTGCATACCCAGCAGGCCAGAGTTCGGCATTGTCAACGAGGCATGTTATGAGTGACCATGACAGTTGGCCAGAGATCTTTAGAGGATGCGCTAGAGCGGTACTGTTTCTTCCATCTTTGATTTCGATATTTTGGGCGATTTATTTGCATGATTGAGATTTTGTGCACTACAGTTGCACTTGACTTCGATTTGATGTCATTCGAGATGTTGATTTTTATTTGATACCTATGGTATGCGTGTGATTTGACTTATGCCTTCGGTATAGTTTTCATACACTTTTAGTATTTTGATTCGATTTTGTGCACGCTAATGTAAATGGTTGTGAGATTATGTATGGTATACCTGATTTAGATTGAGATGAATTGTATACTGTCGTTTTCGATTGTGGTACTCGATATTTGTTTTCGTGCACCTTGTGCACTTGGGTTAGATTCTGCGCATACTTGACGCGCTTGATGCGATTTTGGTGCACACCAAATGCACTAAATCGAGATTCTTCGTGCATATCAGATGCCCCTGATATTGCTGTCAGGCACACCCATTGCCTTTGATAGGTGTTTTGTGCGCACCCGTTGCACTTAGATATTGTTTCTTTGTACATGTATGGCACATTCATGGATTTTGTTTTCCGTGCGCACCAGACGCACGGGCATTCTTGTACGCATTTTGGGATTGGTTTCTTTTGGAGTAGTATATTTTATGATATTTACTATTTGGTATAGTAGCTGAGCAGGACTAGTCCGAGGACAGTACCTGACTATACTCTTGTATGCATTGATAGTTATAGAAAGGATTTCCAAAAAGGAGCTATAGTCTCAGTATTTACCTACGTGTCCGAGATGATACGAGACATTTAACAAGGAAACCCTTCTAAATTATTTTTTCAAAACGGCGGGACTTGTATGTTAAACAAAGGGTATATATATATATAGTTATTTTCTTAAAATAGACGTCCGCCACTGTGCCGCGATACGCGTATTGCACATTGATTGGAAAAGAGTTTGGCATGCATTCCTTTCAAATGTTTTAACGATGCGTAGATGTATAGTTTGATGTATATCATGTTGGTGTTCGTATCGGGCTTTGACATTGGTGTCTTCACCATAACTCCGATAATTGCGGGATGCTTAACGGAGTTTTTATTTTGGTTTATATATTCGTTCTTCATGCGCATGCATTGCGCTACGATGTGTTTTATGTATTTATGATTTCGGAGCCCCGATGACTTGATATTTTTACTTAAATATTTTAGTATTTGAGGGGTTTAAATTTAAATTCGGGGACCAAATTTCTTTAAGGGGGGAAGATTGTAACATTTCAAAAAAATAAAATATTAATTTTGGGAATTTATTTAATTAAATAATAAATATTATGAATATTTTGATAATGCGGTATATTTATATACCGATAAATTGGGAAATATTTGGAAAATTATAGGAATTACTGAAATGAGGGTGTTTTATATGATTTAAGAAAATTATAATTCTTTATGATTAATTATATTCTCTTTTAATGCTAATCACGATTAAATATCACTGATCGTGCTTTAAGCTTGATTTGTGCACATAACATGCACCATGTCATATTTCACATTGTTATATTTTCCTACCATGGCATTTCCTTATTTTTTTCATGCATGACTTTCTAAATGACAAGAAAAGAAAAGAAAAGATAACAAAAGAAAAGAAAAAGGATAAAAAAAATCAGTCAGGGCAAGAGAGAGAAGAGAGGGTGAGGGGTTGTGTTGACTTGGTCATTTGTTTCCCTCTTCATTTTCTTCATCTTTTCCCTCCCCTCTCCTCAAACATGGTTGCCCTCCAACTCCTCCCTCCTCTACCTCCTCACAACACACCCAAAAAACTCATCAAAACATCATCCCCCTTTCATTAAAAACTTGCACAAGCTCACTACAAGCATTTTGGACCAAGAAAAATTGTATTTTGAAGACTCAGGGCAACTCAAGAATTTTCTTGAGTTTCCAAATGAGGTACTTTCTTCACCATTAGCATAGTATTTAATTCACTTTAGTATCCATACATGTTAAGAAGTGTTTTAGTTTAGATTAGTGAACTTTGAAAATTCCAAGTTGAGGATTAGGGTTTGAATTGAATCCAAAGGTGTAGTTGAGGATTAGGGTTTGATTGAGGTTAGTAGAGGCCATACAACCCCTGGAGTGATGGTATACTGGACTAAACCAGAGACTAGAACCCCATTAAGCAAACTTAGTAATCCCGATATCGTATTTTGTAGACTTTGGTGGTGGTATATTGACATCTGCTATGACCCGGGGCACCTGAAAATTTTATAGGTATCACAGTGAGTCGTGCAGGCAACCTAGAAGCTACCCTAGAGCCCCGAGACCCTAACTCCTTCACATGGCCGCAATATTATTCCTTATGGCTGCAATTTGCGGCCAGGGTAGGGATTTTGGGATTCGTGCTTGGTCCAGGGCTTTATTTGCAGTAAATTAGACCACTCCCATATGCAAAATTGACTAATTTCACCTAGGGTAAAATCTGGAAGAGTTTTCCTAAGTTTCTGATTTTGTTTTGCGGCTTTTAATGAATTGGGATTTGGTATTTGATATTGTGTCCCGTCGTCTGACGTTTATACGTCAACAACGAGGGTTGTTTCGTTTTTCTTGCATGTGTAAACCATAGGTTTAAACCTATGTATGATACGCGTGCTGTTTTGGTTTTCGTGTGCGATTTTGGTTTACGATACTATATGTGATATGCAGGTACCCCCACGTGGACTTCGGATGATGAAGAAGCGGATGGCGATATCGACTTCGGCAAGCAAGGATCAAGGTGAGTAGATATATATCTACAGGGGAAGTCGGGTGGATGGCGTATAGCACCCCCGAAGTTTCATAGTGTAGTATACGAATACGTATATATATATTTATATAGTGGTGTTTTTTGAGACTAAATGATTATCTAGATAGACTTTAGGAGTTCATGGATAAATTTTAGTGTAATTGGATGATAGTGTCGTTAGCTAGTTTTAATTGCGAAACCCTAGAATAAGATACACGCGCGCACACACGCATACATTTTATTTACTTATGCGTATATAGGGATATATATATATATATACATATATGTATGTGAGTATGTATATATAAATATATGTGTGTATATATACATGGATATGAAGATAGTATATGGTGCTTGGAGATGAGTCGATGAGATTGGGCATGGTGGCACGAGATCGGTGATATGATTTGGTTCGTATTATGAGATACTACATGATATTTTAGCGGGTCTTTAGGCGATGTGTTTTCATACATACGCATATATATATATGTAGATGGTATCAATATGTACTAGACTTTAGATCAGTACCCCTAATACAGGATATGATGATAAGGATAATAGATGAATAATGAGATAATGTGATATTTAACCCGTACCCAGATTTGGGATGCCATACGATAGATTTACCGTACGTGATATGATTATGATCATATATCCGCACACTTGACTCGAGGATTTCATATTATATATATTGTATCGTACGCGATACTATTGAGGCGGGATCACCGACTACTAGATGTATATATATATATTGACTCGGACTTAGGTGGTTTTCCTTACCCTTTCGATTAGCCTGTTACTTTAGTCCTGTAGCTTACTTAGTAGATGTTAGACATGGTTCGAGTCATAACTATTTCCAAAACTAACGAATCGTGAGTATTTTAAAAACAGGCCAAGGGATACTACGGGTATTTCAAAGGGCGTACATTTTCTTAAAAACACCGTAGCCTCTATTTTCTAAACACACGATTCGTGTTATTTCAAATATCAAAACTGTATGACTCATTTACATATGTATATTCTTATATGTCGTGTTATTATTCATGTTCCGCTTATTCTTGTTGTTCGCATCGCATTGCATGCATATTTGTGTTTTTATTGGTTATTACTAAATTCATGTTGTCAGGACACCAGCACCATTACAGATGATGCGTATGCTCCACGTACCCTGCTTGCCAGCTCACATACATCATCATCGGTAATTGCCATGTCACGGACACATTAGAAAACACTATTTCATTGTTTAAATTGCTAGCTAATAGTTTTCGACATAGTACTAGTACGCTTGCTTTTATATGATAGCTTAGACATTGCATTTATTACTGTGATATCTCATGCATGTTTATTTTCATTTGTCATGCAATATTATGGAACTTACTACCGGTATTTCATTGTTTACTTAACCTTGAGATTGGGATTTCGGATTTCCATGAGATTTCTGGATTTGGAGAAACCGCAAAGTCTTTATAAACTTATTATCATTTTTAAAGATAAGAAAATTGCAGTTTTCTTATTATATGATTTTAGAGGAGTCCACCATGAGTTTTTTCGGCTCTTGAGCGATATCATACATCCGATTCGAGGAGGAGGAGGAACCGTCTGTGGGTGCATGGTGGACCCGGTGCGGTACCCCGGAGAAATATGGTCACAGATGATGGCGTTGAGCCTGGCATGGGAGCACTACCGACCGGTGATTTTATTGTGACTCGACGGATATCCGGAGGATACCGATCGAAGTATAGGCCGGTTCGGATTGCTGGAGCCTGAGGTTTTGGGATTTGATGATATGGGCCAGTCCGGATAGCCGGAGCCCTAGATATTGAGATTCGAGGATACGGGCCAGTCCGTATTGCCGGAGCCTGAGATATTGAGATATATGTTTTGTGTCGATGCTCGACACTGATTCTATGTTGATTTCAT
Organism: Agapanthus africanus; assembly: GCA_030015575.1. NCBI lineage: Eukaryota > Viridiplantae > Streptophyta > Magnoliopsida > Asparagales > Amaryllidaceae > Agapanthus > Agapanthus africanus. The sequence goes on from JASDDO010000031.1 coordinate 125,547,530, forward strand.
TGATGATTCCTTGATTTATATATATACAGAAATCTCACTATATAAAGAAATCAGTTTTCTCATTCATCATGTATTTTGTTTTCATTTCATGCATTCATACCTCATATTTATGATATGTTGCTACCTGAGACACTGATACGAGCACTTGGTATTACACTTATGTATAGATGTTTTCCCTTGCCATTTTATCATGCTTCAGGCCATATTATTTGAGGATATTACTCATCGTATGACCTAGGATTGAGTCATACATACGATTTCTGCTCGGTGATGTTTTCTACTCACGAGTTGGCAACTCAACACCGTTGTGCCACAGTTTCTTGCAGGTTTTGCCGTACAGGTTTCATTGGCGGCTTTGCTGGCACATTGCTTATTTCCGGGTGATTGCTTTGGTAGGTGGGTTCACTCGCATAGTGACCACCCTTGTATTTTATTTACATTGTTGTATCTAGTAAACTCCATCAACCAGACTTGTATATTTATTAGACTTAGAAGACCAGGTGTATATTCTTTCGACCTTAGAGTCGCTCTTGTATTATTATGGTTTTCTTGATGATTTTGAGTTTCCTTTTGAGTTTTCATCCTCGCCCTTCGGCGCTGTATATTATATTGCTTGCGTGGTTGTGACCGGCAATTGGCGAAGAGCTAGCCCCCGCTTGGGGATGTCTTTATTTATATTTCATGTGTTGTACCCTTTTGGGGCCAGTATTTACAAAGGAAACTCTGCTGAAATTTCAGAAAAGACTTGAGGTTTTTAAAATGCAATACTTCGGCTTATGATGGTTCAACTACTTGCTTTAAAACTAAACTATTCCTTCTTTCTTCTTTTAAATGGTTTAGATTTCTGGGATTTTGGCTTACTTGAATTAGATGGGGTCCTGTAGACTTCATATGATTCAAGTGCCAGTCACGTGCCATTTTGGGTCGTGACACTTCTGCCAAAGACAGCTAGGGAACTGGGTGCCTCTATCGGATACAATGCATGAAGGAACTCCGTGCAAACGCGCAATCTCATCAAGGTACAACTGAGGATACTGAGCATAACCAAAAGTAGTCTTCACTGGAAGGAAGTGAGCCGCTTCCGTTAACCGGTCGACAATCACCCAAATAGAGCCATACCCTTGACTAGACCTGGGTAGACCCACAACGAAATCCATGGAGATCTGCTCCCATTTCCACTCCGGAATGGGTAAAGGTTGCAATTCTACTGCCGGTCTCTGATGCTCAGCCTTGACTCGCTGACCAGTTAGGCACCTCTAAACGAAATCCGAAATAACATTCTTCATCCCCGCCCACCAGTAAATATCTCTCAATTCACGATAAATCTTGATGGAACTTAGTTGAACACTAAAAGCCGAATGATGTGTATGCTCTAGGATCTCGCGTCTCTACCCTTCGGTATCAGGTACACACAAACGAGTCCCGAAACGCAGCACACCATGGTCATCAATCAAGAACTCCGAATATCTACCCAGCTGAACCAGCTCAGAAATCTCAGACAAACGGGCATCGGCGGGCTGTGCCTCACGAATACGATTACGTAGAAGTGTACGGGCACAGACATAAGCAAGTTGTCCCCCAGTGGAAGTGGACTCAAAATATACTCTGCTGTCGCACAAGATTTGCCAATTTGCAGAAGACTGTATCTGAACCGCGCTCAACTAGGACAAGCTAGCCCCGGGCCTACGACTCAAGGCATCGGCTACCACATTCGCCTTGCCCGGGTGATAAAGGATCTCACAAATATAATCCTTCACAAGCTCCATCTAATGGCGCTGTCTCAAATTCTTATCCCGCATCAGGAAGATGTACTTTAAGCTCTGGTAGTCCGTGAAAATCTGACACGTCTCTCCGTACAAGTAGTGTCTCCAAATCTTAAGCGCAAAGTCCACCGCGGCCATCTAAAGATCATGAGTGGGATAATTCTGCTCATGCTTCTTCAACTGCCGGGAAGCATAACCGATAACTCTATCATGGTGCATCAATACACAATTGAGCCCCACTCGAGAAGCATCACAGTAAACGACAAAGCCACCTGATCCAGAAGGCAAAGAAAAAACTGGTGCAGTCGTCAACCGAGTCTTCAACTGCTGATTAATCAGCTCGCATGACTCAGTCTAGGGAAAAGGAAGTCCTTTCCTGGTCAGTTCGGTCAGTGGTGTAGCGATACTCGAGAAGTCCTGTACGAAACGGCGGTAATTACCGGCTAAGCCCAAAAATCTGCGGACCTCTGTCACTGATACAGGTCTGGGCCAAAACTGTACGGCCTCGATCTTCCTCGGGTCCACACGAATACAATTTCTCATAACCACAAGACCAAGGAAGTCAACACTATCAAGCCAGAAGGCACACTTCGAGGATTTAGCACACAGCTGGTGCTCTCTCAATGTCTGCAAAGAAATCCTCATGTGTTGCTCATGCTCCTCACGACTCTTGGAATAAACCAGAATGTCATCAATAACCACAATAATAAACTGGTCGAGGAAAGGCCTGAAAATCCGGTTCATAGAGTCCATGAATGCCGCTGGGGCATTAGTGAGTCGGAACGACATCACCAAAAACTCATAATGCCCGTAGCGCGTCCGAAAAGCAGTCTTCGGAATGTCATCATTCCGAACCAGCAACTGATGATAACCTGATCTCAAATCCAACATAGAAAAATGTTCTGCACCCTGGAGTTGATCAAACAATCGTCAATGCGTGGTAAAGGATACCTATTCCGCACCGTAACTCGGTTCTGTTGACGAAAATCAATGCACAACCTCAAACTGCCGTCCTTCTTCTTGACGAACAGAACATGAGCTCCCCAAGCGATACACTCTGACATGCAATTCCCTATCAAGCAACACTTGTAGCTGATCCTTAAGCACCCTAAGCTCCGCCGGGGCCATCCGGTAAGGTGGTAGAAATAGGTCCTGTGCTGTGGATCAGATCGATGTAAAACTTAATCTCACGCTCTGGCGGCAATCCAGGTAACTCATCGGGAAAAACGTCGGGAAACTCTCGCATGATAGGGACCCGGTCCAACGAATCTACCATGGCTCCGGTATCATGAATGAGAGCTAAGAATCCCCGACATCGTCTCCTCAAAAGTTGATCAGCGCAAAAGGATAGAATCAAACTGTGAGGGGAGGCACCACGGTACCCCATGCACAACAAGAACTGACTCGCTGGGAAAACAAAACCTGACTGTCTTCTCGCTGCAGTCCACAGACGTGTAGCACTTATCTAACCACTCAATGCCCAGGAGAACGTCGCTGTCCAACATTTCAAAAAGGATCAAGTCGATGGAGGACTCTATATCTCCTAACCAGACGACACATGACCGAAACACGTGTCGCGCAACCAACGACTCTACACCAGGAGTAGTCATGACAAGCGGCTAATCTAGCAACCACGACACTCGGCACAATCTCGGCATGAAATGTGTATAAACATACGAGTGCGTAGATCCCGGATCAAACAACATGTGTGCATCAAAAGAACATAAAGAAAAAGTACATGAAACCACTGCATTGGATATCTGCGCGTCCTGATGAGTCAAAGCAAACACTCGAGCCTGCCCTCTGCCGGCAACTGGATGTCCTCCACCTCTACCACCCCTTCCAATCTGAACAAACTCTCCGCGACCATGGCCTTTGTGAGCAAATGTTTGATGCGGAGCTACAACGGGCGTAAGAGCCAACGCTCTCTGAGGTGGAGAAGGTGGTAAGGTAACATGTGGTACGGCTGCCTTTCTTTGGGGTGTCACGGTACAATCCCTAACGAGGTGATGGAAACTCCCGCATCGGAAACATCCAGACGATGACTGCTGACCCTCCTAGGGATAAGAGCTAAACAACTGGCCACGTCCCATGCCTCTGCTACTCCCGCGACCTGAACGAAATCTGTCGCATCGTCCAAACATCTGCCTCCGTGCTGATATACCAGTACGAACCCTCTTCAGTTCCGGAACGACCGACGTCACAGAAAGACGCTCCTCAACTGGTAAGGCTGCATCCACTGCTACTGCATACGTGTCACAATACTGGGCACTGATAGAGATAAACAACTGGGTAACAGGTGGTACAACCTCCTTTCGCTGCGCTCGACTGGCCTCAACCAACGATCCCACCATCTGGCGCAAATCCTGTATATCGTCCTCTAGTCTAGTGATACGATCTAGCAAAGGTGGATCAACCTTCTCCTGTACAACAGGCGTATCGTCCTGGTCAGTCCTCGTCTCTGACAAGCCAACTCTGATCTCGGCTCTCGCAGCCGCTCTCTATACCCTCATAGTCATCGGCGGCATAATAGCTGGAAAAGAAAATATGATTCGATAAGAACACGGAAATCGAATCACACGGATGTATATAATCATGGAAGGAATTTCAACCAACAAGTCCTAAGGTCACTTAGGCGGAGTATCGTGTCGTAAGTATGCCGCGGAACATACACACGTTACGTCACTCTGCTTAAGCTACCTACTCCATCATACGAACTGTCATGACCCGAAATTTGGCACGTGACGGCACTTGATCTTTAGTGTTTTTGCGTGTTCAAGTTTAGTTAATTACCGCAATCAAAACGGATTCGCTTGTAGCTCGCCGGTTGAGTACGGGTCGTCCGCAGGGAGATGGGAATCTTTTTCTATGTGCTTTAACGAGTTAAGTCCAAAAGTCCAGATTTGTTTGTTATTAACTAAGTGTTAAAATGATATGTAAAGAGAGCTTGTTAGGGTTAGGATTAGGTTAGTTTGAGTTAGGAGTCGCTCACCTCTTTCGTTGCCACTCTTAATATCGGTGTTACGGTAATCGGCAACAACGGGGATTAGCACGACTAGGAAGGAACTTGCGAGTATAAGCTAGGCTTTCCAACGCATAAGTTCTTCCTTTTGGTGCTTGTCCGTCCGTTCTTGGCTCTTAGCCTTAACCTCCGGTTAATTCAACCACAACCGGTCTCACTACGGAATCACCGCTATCATGTAGGATAGGGTGCCGTAGGGAGCGGATTGTGGTTCAATTAACGGGAGTTCGATTTAAGATGTTGGGCAAGGAAAGAGTGAGAGAGATTTCCTTCTCTCAAACTTCCCTTATCCTACCCTAACAAGTATGGAAACTACTCACCCATTACAAGAAGAACGAAAAATAAAACAAAGGAGGAAGATAGAAAGAAGGAGATTAGAAGATAACAACTAGCTATTTGCGACCTCACCTTGGCAAGGATCAAACGTAAGCATCATGGTTGTTTAAGGATAAAGGAAAAGAGAATAAGAAAGAGACAACAATAAATAACAACAACTAAGTTAACAGATGAAAATTACAAGCAATAATAGTGAACAAAATAAAAAGACAAGTATGGTAAGAACAAGAACTCCTTTATTCATTCTTCACTCACAAAAGCTCATGATCAGTCGAAAATACTGCATTTTTAACACGGCAATTTCCCTATCATTTGCACTCATCTAGAAGTGTTCGGCATTCATATTACACATATTAGCAAAACAGTCCTGAAATATCAGATTACATGTGTTAGACTCTAAAACCGGCACTATAAAGGAAATTGACCACATTTCATGGCATCGCATCATCCCTATATTGCGCAACACTTGTCATGAGAAATTGTGTAGGAACAAAGCCAAAAGAGCTGATAAAAAATACACCAACTCCAAGTTGTGAGATCCGGTAGCAATCCAAAGGGAACAATACAATTCAACATATCATATAAAGCTCCAAATGTCAGCCCAAGACCACACCAGAAGGACCAAGCCCTAAGGCTTCCAAACCGCCGCGGTTCCACGGCGGGAGCTGGCTTAAGACGCGGATCCTCTGCCACGTCATCACCTGAATTTTGGTGCATAACCCTTCTCTCAGTGGCTACATCTCAGAAAGATGATTCAAATTCCAGAAGGATCTCGAAGCTACTGCCAGATCAGCAAAGATCATTAAGAAACCTAATCTTGATTAAGCTAATCAAGCTCCTAACTAACCACATCTAGAAGCTTCTCCTCAACAAACTTTTGGAGGGAAATTCAAATCTCTTCCAACTAACTTTTGGAGGGAAATTCAAATTCTAATCCTAGATCTAGGGTTTAGGGAAGTCTATAAATAGAAGCCTAGACCTAGGGTTAAAGGCTAATCAATCTTTAGTTAGTTAATCTTCGATATTCCTAAATCTTTTTCTTCATCATCTTCTTCCACAAGTCTAGTGACAAGGCTTGTGCAAAACCCTGACCCTAATTCCACTCTAAATTCAAGATCTTGAGTACCAATCAAGCAAGAAGCCCTTCAACCTTTTAGGACGGAGCCGATCTCCAACCGAGCAAGTGATCCAAACCGATCCGCGACTCACGGAGCCGAGCGAAGCCAAATCGACAATCGAGTTCTTCCTCTTGTAGTTCTTGAGCGAATGTAATGAAATTGTTGATATAAATAAAAGGTGAAATTCTTTAATCTTGCTTTCTTTTAATTCTTGCATCATGATTCGATCACAATTTATGATTGTAGTTCTTGTGATGATGTTTGAGTAAAACTCCGCTCGTAAAGGAGTCGAGACGATCAATAGAATGATGATGTAACAAATCTTAAAACGATTTTTAAGTCCTACGAGTTTTGTAAACCCTAGCAAGATCAAGAATCGATGACCTAGTTTCGTTGCGATGCTTTCTTGATTGTTATCGCTCGAAATTAGGGTTCTACGATCGTTTCTTGAATTTACTAGAGGCTAGAATGTGAATGATATTGACGAAAGAACAAGGGAGAAGATGAAACCCTAGTTTCACTAGAAATCCCTAATTCTTGTCGATCATCATCGATCTAGTATTAATTCATCGAAGGATAAGAATACGTCATTGTAAGATTACATCACATCTATAGATCCGATCGATTCCTACGAGCCTCATTTCGATTTTTGATATTTGGTTTGGAAAAATCAACAAACAATCAATTCTTGATTCTATCTTTTTCTTGTTATTAGATCTAGATTTTTCTAATTCTTGAACTTCAATTCTTTAAATCATGAATTGTTTTGTTTTGTTTTCTTTAAAGTTTCGACTAATCTAATTCAAAAGACGAACGATTACACTGTCCCTGTGGACGATCCGCACTCACTTACAATCTACATCCGACACCGTAGTTGATTGCGGTCAAATAATTCTTTGATTGTGATTTCTTTACAATTTTCATACTACACATCAAGAATTCTTAACAATCAGCTCACTACAAGTTTTTTAATAGAGAAAAAGGAGAGGAGGAAGAAGAACAACAACATATAACCTAAATTCTAAATACAAGATTATGGACCCTTGGCTTTGGCATGTTCTGGACTATTTATAGGCAGGAAACTGGAAACCTAGGGCAAAATTCTGCCTCTTCATGAAAAGTCCAAAGTACCCCTGAAAGATGACACGCTGCCGACACCGTACGGCCGCGGTTCCGCGGCCTAAGCCTTCTAATGCTGCGGAATCGCGGCACTTTAGAGTACTTGGTTCTTCATTTTTGGTGGCTTTTCCTGTTTTGCTGTGCCCATTAGTCTGGTATATGATTTTTCTCAGAATTTCATCACGATTTTTCCAGAATTTCTGTTGATCAAAAGGTGATTGGATATGGATCTTTTTGTCATAATTTTCTTGAGCTCCGTGTAGATTTCTTGGATCTTGTATTGGCATTGAGCCTTGTGCATGAAAATGACATTGATTTGCCATTTTTTCTTTTAAACTGGTGTGCGGCAACATACGGATAGAGAGCAGAGACCCGTGTTTTATCTGTGGTTGATAGTAATCCGGATTTTGTCGTGCTTTTCCATGAATTTCACCATTTAGAGCCGAGAACATGTATCCTGCAATTGACTAGCAAACACTGTTCAAGAGTACCTACCGATAAGCAATGTGATAAAAATTGGGCGGTATAAAAATGCAAAAATCTGATATGAACAAATACCCCCAAACTTATCATTTGCTCGTCCCGAGCAAAGCCAATTTATTCACAAAAAATTTCCTAACCTCGCTTTCGCAGGGAACGCGATTGCACTGAGCATGTGCAACAAGCCGTTAAACCTCTAGGTGTCCCTAGTAGGAGGAGTCTTGTCTCCTGAGGGTTTTCAGCGGCTGCTACCCACAAAATCCGGTCAAGCTAGTTTTGCAAAATAACTATGATTCAAACCCTAAGGTTTTGTTTCAGAAAATAACAATTCTATGATCGTAAGTCTAGACTATCGAACCCTTATTTTTCACACCTCGCTTCTTATTTAACTGAAGATTTTATATGCCTTTACGTGCAGTGCAAATAGTGTCGTTAAGTTCCAGAAGGATCGATTAAAGTCATCATGTCACACAATAAAACCCAGATAACAATTTTAAAAGGATCACATAAGTTTTATAAAGAGTTGAGCATTTTTCAAGTTTCGTTTTCCAGTAAGGTTTCAACTTCAGAATTTCTATCTTCCTTAACAGGAAACTAGGTCTTATTTTTCACTCCACCTTTTTCTTGTTTTCATTTCATACACACCTCTGTGAACGTGCAATAGTCTTTATCATAGAATAAAACCTTCATATCTCCGCTAAAATATTTTTTATAAATGTTAGTGTATATGCCCTAGAGGCCATTACTGTATCATACTAGTTTGTATATTACTTGATGGAAGCTTGGGATATTCACAGTTGTATATACAATCTTGCTCGAAATGGTAGTATGCTACTTGGTTTGTCTCTACTTCAATATGTGCATGTGTTTCTTTTAGCATATCGCTGATATACATATTAGTACAGCCCTTAGGATCTTTGCTTGATTACCAGCATTGTGATGGCGCTCGCACTCGTGGGAGCTGGGTAATCTATAAGAACATCCTTTTACAGGTCCCTGGTCGTTGGACTATCTAGATAGGGCAACGATACTCCGGAGTAGACTAGCGTATGCGCTTCTCATCCCAGTGTGGGAGACGGTCTGTCCCACAGCCGTCAGTACGTCGTACTTGAGATAGTATACGGGTGCTCGTTAGGTTACGAGTACACTGGACAGGACTCGTCGGGGACTGTTGGTTGGTATTATACCTATCGTCAGTTATCAGTTCCCAGGTGACATGAGTACAGCTTAGTCCGTTGACTTGACACTGTCACTTCGCCTCGAGTGTGTTCCCACTGCACTTTGATTACTACCCTACTACGGCTCAAAGGAGTCGTGCAAACAGGTAGATTTTGGGTGCAGTCCCGAAGCACTTGGAGGCAGTGATGGTTAGACAGGATTCGTCTCTCCCGGAATTGGGGGTTGACATCGCGCTGTGTCCAGGAGAGCCATTACACGAGTAGTCCCTGGCCAGGGCAAGCGAGATATACTGGTAGGTTTCCAGTGTTATCTCAGGGTGTTCTGGGCTATACTCCGACACGACTTGTACCGCTATTAGGGGACTGACGTTCGCCGCCCCCTAGGCCCGCCATGCGATGTATCAGACGAACAGACCGGACTGTACGGAGATTGTCACATACAGGCTCAGTAGGAGTTCAGATGGGGTTCACCTCGTCAGTCTTCTTATCGACATCTACCTGGGGACCGTTACGTACAGCTAGTGCCACTTGCGGTCTGTGGTTAAACCCACTGCCAGCGTAGTGTCGAGTCTTTAGAGTCCCACACAGAGAGCTATTCGCCTTTAGGCAAAACGAGTAGAGGTCGCATGGTTTTGCGACAGGGTTCGTTCGCATCCGCGCATTTGTGCACGTTTGCTGTCCGGACAGCTTATACTAGCGGGCTTTGGTTTAAGCCGGATCCTAGTATATGATTTGGGATTGGTTTTATCTCATTGTATTCATGTTCCTCGGATCATGAATACGGGTGCGTATGCATAGTTGCTTGAGACAGAGGGAGAGGACTTTGATTAGGGTTAATGACTATTGTCATTTTATTAACCCTAATGCTCATGTGTGTATTATTGTTAATTGATATTAGTTTTATAATTGTGCATGGTTATGGTTGTTGTCAATTTGACCTCCTTGACTTGTTGACTATGGTTGACACTTTGACCATCATCATTTCTTTTGGAAGATGCTTTTTGATCCTTGCAAATTGAAATGATAATGGTCATGTCTTGATTAACCATCACAATTATCTAGCTAATTATCTAATTACAATAATTCCCACATATATGTGAGAATGGTTCCATTTTATTCTCATTCTATCATTTACTTTCTCTCTCTTGTTCTTCCTCTCCCTCAAGCTCTCCCCTCTCATGTGTTGAGAAACACTTAAGCTTGAGAAAAACCCTCTCTTGATAATCTCTACTCTCATCTAGGGTTCAAGGACTAGCACTTCTTGCACCCTAGTTACTTCTAGCTTGGAGTTGAAGCCAAAAGTTGAGACTTTCGGGTGGATCTTTCTTCGACGTGAGAAGACGACCAAGGTGACCTCCTTCCACCACTCCAAAGAGCAAGAAGAGAAGGACTTAAAGCCTAAGGTATAACCTTTCTAGCACTTAGTTAGTTTCTAGTTAGCTTTAGCTTGTTTTTGTTTAGCAAAGATCCTTCATAGTCTAGTCTATGTTGCCTAAGCTCATAAAAATTCGATTTTTATTCCGTTTTCCGCCTCCCTGCAAGCACCGGGGTGGGCAACATGGACTTACAATAAAAGCCTGTCTTTTATCAAGATTATTCTCACACGAAGAACCGTTAGGAATTTAAACTCGGAGAGAACACTTGCTTGACTTTGTTTTAATCTGGACTTTCTGGGCTTCCTAGCGAGCTTTGGGCCAATGCACCCAAACCAGTTGGCTTTAGGGCATTAGGTGTAGAAACACCCCAGCGGACCTAATTACTCAAGTTACCTAGGTCCAAAAACAAAAGACAGTTTGGCGTGAAAATCATGATGATTCAATACGAACGGAGACATAACCGACAGTTCAATTATTTTTTGGATAAAAGACGTGTTTAGTGGTTTCGGTGTGTAATCATTCAAACCAAGTTCCAGATGGGTTATTTTTCAGACTTAGTTCCAATTAAGGCATCAATAACATTCCTTCATATTCACTTCACTTCATAAACTAATCTTGATATTACTTATTTCAGAACAAACCTATTTGATCCTCAGAAAATTATTGATCCATTTAAAAGTTTTTAGACATAGAAGACTTGTCATCTAATTTCCAAAACTCACGACACGTGTAGTGTGATGTAAAGACATATATCAGCTATAGTTAATCTTCAAAGGAGAGTTATCTTTCAGGTTTTCAAAATCTAAACATAAGATTTAGTTATTCTTATTTTATCAAACAAAACCGTCGAAATGTTGAATCAGAGTCCTCCCACTAGCTAACTTGACAGAAAAGTTTTTATCTTTTTAGAAAATTTTCAGATTTTTATGGATTTTATGTATTTTAATATGCAGATGCAAAATATACATATGAATGCGAAGGTTAGAAATGCGTACCGAGCGTACCCCCAAACTTAAACTGGACAGTGTCCTCACTGTCATTGCATGAAGAGATCATTTGAAGGGTCAAAATTGTCAGTTAGATATACACAATTTTTTTTTTAAAGAGTAAAGAAAAAGGAAAAGAATATCCGCAAATAAATACAAAAAGGTATATACATACCCCCAAACTTATTTGGAACAGTGTCCACTGTTCTTGGCTGGATAACCGAAGTTTGGTGGTAGGCAGAGGAAGATTATGCAGGGTAAACCGGCTCCTGTAAGACCAGGAGCTCCTCTGTTGGTTCGGTGCTAAGGTACGGTTTTAGTCGGTGTCCGTTCAATTTAAAAAATGAACCGTCCTTTGGATTCTCCAAATCCACAGCGCCCTGCAGATACACATTCCGCACAAAATACGGCCCTTTCCAGCGAGATCTGAGCTTTCCTGGATGGAAGTGTAGCCGGGTGTTGTAAAGCAGTACCTGCTGACCAGGTACGAAAGTTTTGCGCAAAAGGTGTTTATCGTGAAACACCTTCGTTCGGTTCTTAACGACAACCGCATTATCGTAAGCCTCATCCCTAAGCTCGCTCAATTCGTTCAATTGCAGCTTCCGATGGCTGCCCGCATCTTCGAGGGACAGATTCAGTTCTTTTATCGCCCAAAATGCGCGATGCTCTATTTCGACAGGTAGGTGGAAAGCCTTTCCGTACACAAGCCTATAGGGAGACATGCCAAGATCGGTCTTATAAGCGGTTCGAAATGCCCAAAGGGCATCAGTGAGTTTCAGCGACCAATCCTTACGTTTCTTGGAAACCGTCTTCTCCAGTATCTGCTTGATTTACCGATTTGAAACTTTGGCCTGCCCACAGGTTTGGGGGTGGTAGGGAGTAGATAGCTTATGATTAATGGAATATTTCCCCATCAAGGCCTCGAAAGTCTTATTGCAGAAATGAGTTCCATTGTCGCTAATGATCGCTCGGGGATGCCCAAACCGGGAGAAAATGTTTTCTTTAAGAAACCTAACGACAACCTTGTTGTCGTTAGTCCGGCTAGGCACAGCCTCGACCCACTTAGAGACGTAATCAACAGCGAGAAGGATGTACAGGTTCCCAAAAGTGCTGGGAAACGGCCCCATGAAATCTATCCCCCAAACGTCGAAAATCTCCACAACCAAGATTGGTTGGAGCGGCATCTCGTTCCTCCAGGATATCCGGCTCAAGTGTTGGCACTGGGAGCAAGTCTTGCAATAGTCATGAGCGTCTTTGAAGAGTTGTGGCCAGTAGAAACCACATTGCAAGATCTTCTCAGCTGTCTTCCTGGGGCCAAAATGTCCGCCACATGCTTGATCGTGGCAAAATGACAGCAGACTCTTGAATTCATCGTCAGGGACACACCGACGAATAATCTGGTCGAGACAGTACTTGAACAGATAGGGTTCGTCCCAGTAAAAGTGTTTTACTTGGTATAAGAATCGAAGTCTGTCCTGACTTGACCATTCAGTCGGTATTAGCCCTGTGGCCAAATAGTTCACAATATCTGTGAACCAGGGTTCGCGAGATACAGTCATGAGCTGTTCATCCGGGAAAACGTCGTTGATCGGAAGTTGAGGCGTCGGCGAAGAAGGAAGTCGTGAGAGATGGTCGGCGACTACGTTTTCACAACCTCTTTTGTCCTTAATGACAAGGTCAAACTCTTGGAGCAAGAGGATCCAACGTATTAGCCGAGATTTTGCATCTTTCTTCGCAAAAAGATGGCGCAGAGCAGAATGGTCTGTGTAGACAATGACTGGAGAGCCGATGAGGTAGGGCCTGAACTTTTCTAAAGCAAATACAACAGCTAAGAATTCCTTCTCAGTTGTTGTATAATTAAGTTGGGCGTCGTTCAGGGTTCGGCTAGCATAATAGAGTACGTGCGGCATTTTGTTGATGTGTTGTCCAAGGACAGCACCAATGGCAAAGTCAGATGCATCGCACATAATCTCAAATAGGTGCGTCCAGTCAGGTGAAGAAAGAACGGGAGCAGAAGTGAGTGAACTTTTTAATGACTCGAACGCAGTCACATAGCTCGAGCTGAAGTCGAATGGCGTGTCCTTGGCCAGTAGAAGAGTCAAGGGCCTAGCAATCTTGCTAAAGTCCTTGATGAACCATCTATAGAAACCGGCATGGCCAAGGAAGGCTCGGATGTCTCTGACGCATCTGGGAGGAGGGAGATTGGAAATGACCTCAATCTTCGCTTTGTCAACCTCTATGCCATTTTGCGAGATGATATGTCCTAAGACAATACCTTCGCGCACCATGAAGTGGCATTTCTCCCAATTCAAAGTGAGGTTCTTGTCCTGACATCGGGTAAGGACAGCGTCAAGATGCAGCAAACACTCGTTGAAGGAATCGCCGAAGATAGAGAAATCGTCCATGAAGATCTCCAGAAATTTTTCCACCATGTCTAAAAAGATTCCCATCATACACCGCTGGAAGGTAGCGGGGGCATTGCATAACCCAAAGGGCATGCGACGATATGCAAACGTGCTGAAAGGACAAGTGAATGTGGTCTTGTCTTGGTCTTTTTCGGCGATTGGAATCTGATTATAGCCGGAGTAGCCATCAAGAAAGCAGTAGTACTCGTGTCCGGCCAATCGTTCAAGCATTTGGTCAATGAAAGGTAGCGGAAAGTGGTCCTTCCGCGTTGCGGCGTTGAGTTTTCTGTAATCGATGCATACTCGCCACCCAGTTTGGGTGCGAGTAGGGATTAACTCGTTCGCCTCGTTAGTGATGACCGTTATACCTGATTTCTTGGGGACAACGTGAATGGGGCTAACCCACTGGATATCAGAGATAGGGTAAATGATACCACTATCCAGACATTTTACGATCTCCTTCTTCACAGCCTCCTTCAAGACTGAGTTGAGTCACCTTTGAGGATCTCTGGCTGGTTTGGCATAATCCATCAGATGAATGTGATGTTCAACGATCAGGGGACTAATCCCCTTGATGTCCGCCATGGACCAGCCAAAAGCTTGCCTATTGCTGTGCAAGACCGCAAGAAGGGCTTTCTCTTGCTCTGGAGCTAGAGAAGCCGAGATGATGACAGGGAGGGTCTCATTCTCACCCATGTAAGCGTACTTAAGGTGAGACGGCAAAGGCTTGAGTTCGAGCGTTGGAGGTGAAATGATTGAAGGCAAGATTGGTGAAAAGGTCTCGAACTCAAAAGATTCCAGCAAAGGTTCAAAACGAGTGTATGCGACCGAGTTGGATGGTTCAGGTAACTCATCCGGAAATTCAAAGGATTCAAACTCGGGTTGTAAGCGGCTAAGATCGTTCGAGAACGTGAAACACTCGTAGTCGTTGTCGGGCGCAGAAACAGCAGCAGGTTCGAAGAGGAACGCACTAGTGGCGTTAAGGTTATCGTGATCGAACAAAAACTCCTCGAATTCACACTCTTCAGGGGTGATCTCCTGGATTGAGAAAACGTCCAGTATATGAGCATTAGGTTCGGAGGGCTGATTCTCCAACCTAAAAATGTTGAGTTCAATTGTCATGTTTCCAAAAGAGAGGTCATGAACCATTGCGACAATTGATCACAGCATTTGAGGTTGCAAGGAATGGGCGACCGAGTATCACCGGAATTTGATTCCGGGGGTTAGCTATAGGCTGTGTGTCTAATACAATGAATTCAACGGGGAATATGAAGTCCCCGACTTTGATTAACACATCCTCTAGCTCACCCCTAGGATGGGTGATCGATCGGTCGGCCATTTGGAGAGTACAGTGTGTGGGTTTCAGCTCTCCTACGCCTAATTGCTCGTATACTGAGTACGGAAGCATGTTAACACTGGCACCAACATCAAATAGTGCGCGGTTGATGTTCTTATCACCAATGGTAATAGAAATCGCCGGACAGCCAGGGTCCTTCCGTTTTTGTGGTAAAGATTGGGTAAGAGCATCACTCACAGCACTAGCCAAGAAAACTTTCTTGGGTACCTAAGACTTCCTCTTTTTCGTGCACAAGTCCTTTAAGATTTTCGCGTAGGACGGGACTTGTTGGACAGCATCTAAAAGAGGAATGTTAATGTTAACCAGCTTAAATAACTCAAGAATCTTCTCCATTTATAGATTTTGTTTATTGGACCTCAACCGGTTTGGAAATGGAACGTTTTTAAAAGTGGTTGAGTCCAATGCTTGTGGAGGAGATTGTGGAGTTGGAACGGATCCCAGAGCTGGTGTTTTCGTGGAGTGAGAAGTGGGTCCGTTCAGCGGAGAAGAAGAATAAGAAGAGCCTTTTGAAGAATGAAGAATAGGCTCAGAAGACGAGAAAGCAGAAGAAGAAGAAGAAGAAGAAGAAGAAGAAGAAGCGGCCGGGGTGTCATCGTCGATCCGTGTGCCAATGTTGTTTTGCAGCCTCCTTCCCGATCTCAATGTAGTCACGGCACTAACATTATGGTTCTGTTGTTCAAGAGCAACATGTAAATTATGTGGGTGACCGGGATTTGGGAGTGGTTGAGATGGGAGCTTCCCCTTTTCTCGCTCGCTTAACGCCGCATTCAGCTGTGCAATCTGGGCTTCGATGGACTTGATGCTTTGCCCGTGTGCAGCAGTATGTTGTACCAAAGACTGAATGGACGACTGGATGTTGGCGGTAGATTGTGTCGATTGTTTAACGAACGCCTCCAGACTTCGTTCTAGCGAGGAAACCTTATCGTTGTTTGACGGAACAAAGTTGTTTGGTGGAAAAGAATTGTTGGGTGCAAAGTTGTTCGTCTGATTTTGAAAAGGTTGGGGTTGGAAGGGCTGCTGAAACTGATGTTGAGTTTGTTGTTGCGCTTGTTGTTGCGGAGGAGGTGGCCTCTGGAAGTTGTTGCCTTGGAATTGATTCTGATTCTGATTCCAGGCGAAATTGGGGTGGTTCCTCCAACCGGGATTGTAGGTGGAAGAGTATGGATCATTCCTCGGTCTTTGCTGAAATGCAGCATTAACCTGATCCTGTCCTTGAGATGGTGGATTGTAAGGACACTCTTCGGTTAAGTGAGAAGGATCGGAACAACAAGAGCAAATGGTACGAAGGGGAAGAACAGGGGTAGGAGCAGGAGAAGAAAATTTGCTCTCTATCGCTTCAAGCTTTCTTGTTATTGTAGCCATTTCATCTTTCATCGCAATAGAGACATCAAGTTGGTGAATTCCTACCCTAGACTGACCGGTAGAAGTGGAGGTAGAAGAAGAAGAAGTCGGTCTGGTGCTCTTCCATTGTAGCGTTTGCTCCGCAAGGTCGTCGAAGAATTGCCACGCTTCCTCGTCAGATTTCGATAGGAAGTGGCCCTGACAAATGGTTTCCAACCACTGCTTGGTTGCTGGGTTCAGGCCTTCGTATAAGGTTTGGCAGAGTTGCCATCTCTCGATACCATGGTGATGACACTGAACAAGAAGGACTTTATACCGGTCAAAGCACTTCCAGAAGGGTTCAAAAGGAAGCTGAGAGAATTGGTTGATTTCGTTACGGATCCTTGTGGTTTTATGATTCGGATAAAATTTCTTGAGAAACGCTTTCACAAACTCGTCCCAACTGGTTATGGAGTGGGAAGCGGTGCTATACAGCTATTTTTCAGCAAGATCGCATAAAGTGAACGGAATGACCCGTAGCCGTATAGCATCGTCCGACAGCTGGGTGGTTTTCATCATGGCACAAACATTTTGGAACTTGTTGATGAAGATATAAGCATCTTCAGATTCAAGCCCATGAAATCGCGGAAGCATGTTGATGAAGTGGGGCTTAATTTCAAAGTTATCCCCATTGGCCAGTGGAAAAGAAAGACAGGTGGGAAGTGCAGAATGGGTGGGATATAAACGATCCTGGAGCGCGATTCGCTGCGGCACTACAACAAGCAGTGGTGGTGGGTTAGTTGCCTCCGTAGGAGGTGGAGTCAATCCTGGGGTAGTCAAAGAGATGTTTGGATTAAATCCTGACATCGTGGAAGCAGAGGTTGGTGAATGTGATGGTGAAGATGTATGAACAGAGTTCCGGTCAACGTCGGAGTTGGCCGGCAAAGGTAAGGGTTAAAGAGGCGTGGACCGAGTTTCGACGTCTGAGTCGATCGCGTAGTCGGTAGCGACTAACGTAACGCGGACTAGGCGGGCGCTAGTGTCCCGAGTCCAAGCGGACATACACTAAACGAATTTAGTATAGTCAAAGCGGAGAAGGTGAGGGTAAGAAAACGTCAATGGAGAAATACGATGGGTGGTGGGTGAAAAATGGTTTCTGGCGACAAAGGCCAAGTTTTTATAAAAGTTTTTGATTTTTTTCTTTTCTTTTTCTTTTTAGAAAGAGCTTTACAGAAATATGTACGGACTTACGGCTTCAAGCAATCACAAACAAGATATGCACAATCACACCTAGATCTAGGGTCACCTAGGTCAGCTAGACAGCTCCTAACTGTTCCAAAGGGCTAGAAATAGGACCTCAAACCGCCTCTTCTCCAACAATTGCGGCCTGGTAAGTGCCAGGTAAGTGGGAGGCTCACCACTACGTAAGTAGTGGTCCTAATTAAGTAACCACTTGCATTGGACACACTTGCCTAGATACTGCAAAAGTCAGGATAGGATAAACGGCCGATGCCTGTAAGTAGTCCTCTGTCCTATTGAGCGCGAAGTCCTTAGGGCTAAGTCTAGTATTTTTTAATTAACAATGGTCAATGCATATGCTTTTTTTGATTTTTGGGGTCCTGGGAAGGGTGATGAAATCCCCACCCAATCTGTATTGGTTTCAAGCCCCTTAAAGTCCGTATTAATAAATGCAAAGCAGTAACAAATCAACTGCAAACAATTTTTATTTTTAGCGCGGCGCAAAGAATCCTGCACAAAAACAATTTATTGGAAGAGGTAAGAGAGTTTGCGCAAAGAAAGCTGCAGAAAACACAATTCAGTGGAGTTCAGAGGAGTGAGGAAGAAAGAAGAAGAACTCACAGGGATTTTGGCAACCTGACTGCACCAAGTGGCCGCGGTTCCGCGGCCTAAGCCTGCTTATGCCGCGGTTCCGCGGCAAGATAGTGGAGTTGGGGCTCTGTTTTTCTGGTGTGTGCTGCCTTGTCTGTCCTCCTCTTTTCTGGAGCTCCTGAATTTTTATTTGCTTACTGGATCTGCTCCAGAATCTTCAATAGACCGTCTTTTCCGTCTTGTTCACCCGCGGTGTAGCCGCGAAATATGGGTCTAACATCCCACGTCTTTGGCACTGAACTTGAACTTCGTTTTATCCTGCACACTTGCACAAAAACTAATAAAAAATAACAAGATGATTTTTTACAAAGCATATTTTTTTGTTTTGTTTTTCTGTTATATTTATATTCACAAATTAACCCGAAATTACACAAAGAAATAAACTACCGTCTCCCCGGCAACGGCGCCATTTGATTGGTAGAGTTTTTGCGTGTTCAAGTTTAGTTAATTACCGCAATCAAAACGGTTTCGCTTGTAGCTAGCCAGTTGAGTACGGGTCGTCCGCAGGGAGATGGGAATCTTTTTCTATGTGCTTTAATGAGTTAAGTCCAAAAGTCCAGATTTGTTTGTGATTAACTAAGTGTTAAAATGATATCTAAAGAGAGCTTGTTAGGGTTAGGATTAAGTTAGTTTGAGTTAGGAGTCGCTCACCTCTTTCGTTGCCACTCTTAATATCGATGTTACGGTAATCGGCAACAACGTGGATTAGCACGACCAGGAAGGAACTTGCGAGTATAAGCTAGGGTTTCCAACGCATAAGTTCTTACTTTTGGTGCTTGTCCGTCCTTTCTTGGCTCTTAGCCTTAACCTCCGGTTAATTCAACCACAACCGGTCTCACTACGGAATCACCGCTATCATGTAGGATTGGGTGTCGTAGGGAGCGGATTGTGGTTCAATTAACGGGAGTTCGATTAAAGATGTTGGGCAAGGAAAGAGTGAGAGAGATTTCCTTCTCTCAAACTTCCCTTATCCTACCCTAACAAGTATGGAAACTACTCACCCATTACAAGAAGAACGAAAAATAAAACAAAGGAGGAAGATAGAAAGAAGGAGATTAGAAGATAACAACTAGCTATTTGCGACCTCACCTTGGCAAGGATCAAACGTAAGCATCATGGTTGTTTAAGGATAAAGGAAAAGAGAATAAGAAAGGGAAAACAATAAATAACAACAACTAAGTTAGCAAATGAAAATTACAAGCAATAATAGTTAACAAAATAAAAGGACAAGCATGGTAAGAACAAGAACTCCTTTATTCATTCTTCACTCACAAAAGCTCACTACAAGTTGTTTAATGGAGAAGAGATGAGAGGAGGAAGAAGAACAACAGCATATAACCTAAATTCTAAATACAAGATTATGGACCCTTGGCTTTGGAAAGTTCTGGACTATTTATAGGCTGGAAACTGGAAACCTAGGGCAAAATTCTGCCTCTTCATGAAAAGTCCAAAGTACCCCTGAAAGATGACACGCCGCCGACACCGTACGGCCGCGGTTCCGCGTCCTAAGCCTGCTAATGCCGTGGAACTGCGGCACTTTAGAGGACTTGGTTCTTCATTTTTGGTGGCTTTTCCTGTTTTTCTGTGTCCATTAGTCTGGTATATGATTTTTCTCAGAATTTCTTCACGATTTTTCCAGAATTTCTGTTGATCAAAAGGTGATTGGATATGGATCTTTTTGTCATGATTTTCTTGAGCTCCGCGTAGATTTCTTGGATCTTGTGTTGCCATTGAGCCTTGTGCATGAAAATGACATTGATTTGCCATTTTGTCTTTTAAACTGGTGTGCGGCAACATACGGATAGAGAGCGGAGACCCGTGTTTTATCTGTGGTTGACAGTAATCCGGATTTTGTCGTGCTTTTCCATGAATTTCACCGTTTAGAGCCGAGAACATGTATCCTGCAATTGACTAGCAAACACGACTCAAGAGTACCTACCGATAAGCAATGTGATAAAAATTGGGCGGTATAAAAATGCAAAAATCTGATATGAACAGCACTTAAACCACGTAACGTCTACAGGCGTAACGCAATTCAAGTAAGCCGAAACAAAGAAATCTAAACAATCAAAATTAGTAAGTGATAAGAACATTGTAAAAAACTTTTGGAATCTCAGGTAAAATCTTTAACCTTAAGTTTACTTTCTAAAAATTTTTGGCAGCACCTCCTTTGTAAAAACTAACCCCGAAACGGATACAAACATAAGATATATGTAAAGCATCCCCAAACGGGAGCAAACCAAGCCCAAAGGCGGGAACAACTACCACAAGCATATATACGACGCCGTAGCGAAGAAATGGACGATATAAAGTGAAAAAATCATAAAAGATAAAGCTGCATAAAAAGCCGGCTCACACGAGCATGATACCCAGAGTTCGTGACCGGCACTTAAATCGCGCAACGTCCAAAGGCGCAACGTAAATTAAGTAAGACGAAACCTAGAAATCTAAACCCTTTTTTTTTTAAAATTCGGGAAGCACCTCCCTCGTATATTCTGAACCAAAACAGATATACAACAATATATAGGCATCCCCAAGCGGGAGCTAGCCCATCGCCAATCTGCGGGGTCACAACCACGCAAGACAGAAAATAAGTATACGGCGCCCAACAGCGAAGATCAACACAAGGAATAAAGTAAAGCAAGACATCAAAACCACCAAGCGAACATGTAACCCATCGCTCAAGTCTCGCAACTACAAGTCTTGCTAAGTCTCACTACTAATACAAATACTAGTTTCTGATTTGATGGAGTTGACTATATACAACAAGAATAATAATACAAGAGTGACACGATCCAACATGTACCACCTACCAAAGCAAAATACCCGAATACAGCTGTGTGCCAGCGATGCCGCTACTGATCCATGCGGTCAACCTGCAAGAACTGTGGCACAACGGGGGTGAGTTGCCAACTCGTGAGTAGAAAACATTATTAGGTAGAAATCGAAATAAACAACGATTCCTGGGTCAACTGCTGGGTTTCCCTTGCACCTAGTCAAGGGTTTGGTAGCATCACTCATGCCATTTTAAAAATTAGAGAGGTGCAAAGCAAACAAACCATGAATCTTTGCTAGAAATATTAGGGTAACAAGTTTGTATCACATACAAAGAAGTATCTATCACATAGAGTTTAGGATTACAAGCTTTGTAGTCCGTTCCTTCGCTTCATAAGCTCCGTGTTAAGGTCCCTTCGCTACGATCATCAAGAACTCTGACTCTCGAGAGGCTCCATGTGTTGAATGATGCATCTTGCTTGAAGTCTTCTTGATCTAAGATGATCTACCTTGAAAAATCTCTAACCCAAGCTTAAACTTAACTAATGAAGTAATTAGAGAAGTGAACACCCTAATCTAAGTGGCTAGAATAGATGAGGAAGATGAAGTAGGAATTTTACACTCTTTTGTTTTCAATTTCTTACTATTAATCACCATAAACTAAAAAGCCAGTGAAGCTTTTTCAAGAGCAAGAAGAAGATGAAAACCTTTTGTGATGAATAATAATTATATTGTTTTGGTTACAATTGCAACCATGGGTTAAGAATGAAAGCCTTAACCCTAGTAGAGAATAAACCATAGGTTAAGGGTTTGGGTTGGGTTAACAAATATCAAAGCAAGATGACAAAGTCAAAGCTTCTACAAAACTCATCAAAACACTTAACCCTAATCCAAACCCTAACTAGGTTTAAACTCAAAAACTTTGTTGCATTTGTAAGCCTAACTTGTTACAATATTATATGTGAGAAAAAGAATCAATAAAGAGAACTTATAATAGTTAATGTAACGTAATATATCACATATATATAATTATACATTAAATTATCGAATCAACACTTGATCCGATAATCCGGCTATATTACATATAACCGACTAATATAACATGTACATATTCATCAAATCAACACTTGATCCGATGACCCAGCTATATCACATATACCCGGCCGATATCACATATTGCGAGAATAGAATACGGTATCTCATATCGTATTATTTTCGGCCCCGCACATATCACATATGTGCTCCTACTCCGTTTTGCCTGAGCTAGGATACCTCTGTGTAGGACTCTAAAGAATCGTCAATACGCCGGCAGTAGGTGATGATCATATCATACACCCACAAGCTGCAAGCGGTCAGCTAAACGTAACAGCCACCTAGGTATTGAGCGATCAGAAGATCAACAAGAAAGCCTGTACATTCTCCTGTGAATCCAATCAGTAACACTACCGTACAGTCCGGTCTCTTCGTCTGGTATGTCGCATATCACATCTAGGGGTGGTAAACGTCAGACACCAGTAACCGATAAGTCGGGTCGATGTGAGGCTCATAACAGGTCGAGAAACTACTGATAACTCTTAGCAGTAGCACTCCATATTAGCCTTGGCCAGGGACTTCCAGTTATAGCCAATCGAACACAGCATAACATCAACTCCCTATACCAGGAGAGACGAAACCCCTCCTATCGCTCATTGCCTCCATGTAATTCGGGACCATACCCAAAAGCCACCGTTTTGCACGCCCTCTTGGACGTGGTAAGGTGGAAATCAAAGCACAGTGGGAATCACACAAGAATCTATGACGATCTCGGGTTTACAGACTAACCTGTACCAGTGTCACCGGAGAACTGCTATCTGACGATAGGTATAATACCATCTAGGAGTTCTCGGCGAGTCCGTTCAGTATACCCAGTCTCCACTGAGCACCCGGACACCATCTGTGATGTCAAACACCGATGGATATGGGATCATTCATCGCCCATCATATGGGTCAAGATGCGTATACGCTAGTCTACTCTGGTGTATCGATGCCTTGTCTCGATACACCCTCGACTAGGAACAGTTATAGGATTTACTCGTTGACTACCTTGGCCCCGCTAGTATGATCTCATCATAGTCCTAATAGTCAAGTACATATCCCAAGGGCTTTATCAACATGTGAGAGCAAGACAGTAAACCAATACAAGTCAACATGTTAAGACAAAGTGTAACCAGATAGCATACATCATATCGAGCAAGAAAGTCCTCTCTCTATAAATCCAAGCATCCAATATAATATACATCATATGTACAACAACGGCCTCTAGGGCATATATACAACTAACATCAACTATATCATAAGGTAATACTATGATATCTAGGGTGACCGTATCTGCATATGTGTCAACAAAATAATCAATGCCTATCAGCAAGTGGATATCACCCAACCATATAATCGATGCCTGTATGCATGTGGATCCCATCCACGTGTCAACCACTGACACAACAACTCATGCATGCAAATATCATGAAAGCATATGCAGGTAAATATGAGGATATAAATCAACGTGTGTTCCTCGCGACACATCAAAATCATGGAACCTGAGTGTCCAACATCGACACCCGAAACATCATGAAACCCGTGTCCAACATCGACACGTAAATCCTCATAGCTCAGGCACCGCATCCTCAGATCTGCCCTCAAATCTGTAAGTCTCATGGAAACTGAGTGCCCAATATCGGCACTCGAAAACATCATGAACTACTCTTGTCCAACATCGACACGTAAATCCATATATTATATCTGTACATCTCACGGAACCTAAGTGTCCAACCCGACACTCGAAATCCTCGAAACCTGAATGTCCAACCTCGACACTCGAAATCCCCATATCCATATTTCTCACGGAACATAAGTGCCCTACATCGACACTCGAAATCCTCGGAACCTGAATGTCCAACCTTGACACTCGAAATCCCTATATCCATATATCTCACGGAACATAAGTGCCCAACATCGACACTCGAAATCCTCGGAACCTGAATGTCCAACCTCAACACTCGAAATCCCCATATCCATATATCTCACGGAACATATGTGCCCAACATCGACACTCAAAATCCTCGGAACCTGAATGTCCAACCTCGACACTCGAAATCCCCATATCCATATATCTCACGGAACATAAGTGCCCAACATAGACACTCGAAATCCCCATATCCATCGAAACCGGGTCTTCAAAACAATACACATTTCATGAAATATCCCCGCGGTTCTCAAATCCAGAAAATCAAATCAAATCCATATTTCAATGCGCAAATCCATGTAATATGATGTATGCAACATAGAACGACAATATGCGCATATCAAGGGAAAATCCGCTATTTAAATGCATCAAGTCATTAAATATATCATGCGGTTCCCAATTGTCCAAATCCAACGCAACATCATATAAAGTGAACCTTTAGCTATAGCAAGTATGTCATGCAACATAGCATAGTGATGTGAGCATAGCAAGTATATCATGGCATGATGTAGCAATTCTATTGTGTAGTGATATAGCAATTATCGATGATGAAGGCGTGTGAGCCGGCCAATCTGTGTAAGTGTAACATACGCATCATCGATAATGGTGTAGGTGTACTAGCACAGGTATATATACAATGCAATGAGAATGACATGAACGTAGCATAAAGTACATCGTCGGCTAAATGCTATACGGTATACGTGTCTACAATATATCCGAGTCGGTGAATCTATCAATCGGCATCCAGCCTCACAACATCACGTACGGTATAATCCATCGTACGTCATATCACTCAAGATTCACAACATTATATATGTCTATATACCTATATCCCAGGTCAAATCTATTTTAATCTCATATCGTAGACCGACAAAGGTATCAACCATCAAATATCGACTCGCATCCATATAACAACATATCACACTAAGTCATCATATCACATCGTATACTCGTTCTCTTTCAATTCGTACCTATCATGATTCACTTCTCATTCATATTCTCATATGTCACTATGTTCATTCGTGTCTACTTTTATCATATTATCGTTATTAAATTCTATAATCTTGTCCGTCGCATATCATTTATCAGGATATAATAATCAAACGATATTCCATATCAATGTTTGTGGGGGTGCTATACGCCATCCTCCCGACTTCCCCCGTAGATATAAATCTACTCACCTGCTAAACTCCTCGCTTAGCCGTAGTCGATGTGCTTCGTCATCTCGGAATCCACGCGAAGGTACCTACAATATCAACACATATCGCAATACCATCAAAATCAATGTCCGAAAACCGATACGGCACACGGTGCGCTCATCGGTTAGAACCTATAGCCTACGCATGCAAAACCAACCAAACAATCCTTATTATTGACATACAAATGCCCAACAACCAAATACAATACCAAATACTAAAACCAAGAATTCCAAAATACGGAAAACCATAACCAAAACCACTCACAATAGCTCCCAGATTTTGGTTCATGTCAACTGGAACTAAACAAACAAGTATAGGGTGTTGTATATGAAGTGTATGAGCTACTGGACCAATTCAAGCACCAACCACCACCAAGTGGCCGGCCACCGGCAGCCAAATTCCGGTGAGCTCGTCCCGTTATGCTCCGTTGGTGTTCATCTTCACAGGGTGGTCTCCTAGTGTCTTAAATAGGTCTTTGGAGTTGTTTGTTTTTCTCATAAACACCCCAGGTCATCCCAGATTCCCTGTAGGCCTTAAGGTTTCACAAAACCGACACGGAAAAATTCTAACTTCATGTATCGGGTTCTAAACTCAATTCCAGGTCAATAGAACACTCTCTAAGGTCTTGTAAACACTCCCTACACCTCAAATGACCACTTGACAGCAACTTTTAATATTCTAAAGTCCATAACCTCATTAACTCAATTTCCAACTAGAAATACGATATTAAACACCAAAACTAAACTAAAGTGTATGGATTGCCTTATTTGCAACCAAAGGACTTTTTTGAGTTGCCCAAGTCTTCAAAAATCCAAACTTGGTTGGTCCAAAATGTTTAGAGTGGGTGTGTGCATGTTTTTAAAGAAGGGGATATAGGATTTTGTTGAAGGATTGAAGATGGTGCTTGAGGTAGTGGAGGTTGAAGAAGAAGAAGAAAAGAGATGAAGAAATAATGGGGGAGATGAAAGAATGGCAGCCCCCTCTCTCTCCTACCCTCACTCTCTCTTATTCTCACTCTCACAAACAAATATCCCTTTTGTTTTACTCACAAATATCTCATGGCATCTAAAACTATTTCATTCACACTCAAACTCTTTATTTCCTTTCTTTATCTTTCCCTTTTCGTTTCCTTTCTCATTTCCTTTCTCACAAAACTCACAACACACACATGCATACATGCACATGACTTGGTGAAAAATCATGAAAAATGACAAACACGGATTGTATCCAAAATCCAATAAATATCATTAAAATAAATAAATCATTTTATTCTCCGATAAATTTCCAAATATTGGTATACACTTATACCACTTTACGAAAATCCCAATTTCGCAAATCGGGTAGTTTTCGCGAAATATATTATTTTAATATTAAATTCCCAAAATAATATTTTATATTTCTGAAATGTTACAACAATATCGTCCTCACATCTCGTCTCTAAGTCAATACAAGAAAGTAGTAGATGGAGAATACTAGATACAATGAGCATCATCGGATAACCACAAAACCCATCTATAGCAAAACTGCTCACAGTCAGCCGTAGCGGTATCCGCTGCAAAAGATGCTACGATAAGAAGTAGGAGCACTGACGCAACTACTCTTAGGGGCAACCTGTAAAAAAACATTGTGGCACAACGGGGGTGAGTTTCCAACTCGTGAATAGTAAATAACATTATGCAGGTAATCGCAGGTATGCACGTACTGCGATAATCTATCACATGCAAACTGATAGTATAACATGGCAATATGTATATGCAACAGTCATGAAAGGTATTCTATCAGGTACTACTAAAACATGAAGCAATGCATATCAAATGAATGCTGAGTATGGGATAAAACATATCATCATCACGGAATCCTCATCGTGGAAAAACCAGTGTCCCTCAATGACACTCCAAATCCCAATACCTTAGGCACCGCATCCTCAGATCGGCCCTCATATCCTGTAAGTCTCATGGAACCTGAGTGTCCAACATCGACACTCGAAAATATCATGAAAACTAGTGTCCGGCATCGACACGTAAATCCTCATATAATATGCACCGTCTGCGGGATCGGCCCGCGGGCTCCGGCAGAACGGGTCAGCCTAAGTCCATCTCATGACTCCGATCGGTATCCTCCAGATATCCGCCGAGTCCAAATACTATCACCGGTAAGTAGTGCACCTCCCCTGCCAGGCTCATCGGCTAATCCATCGACATACCTTTCTTGCCCCGGGGTACCATACCGGGTCCACCATGAACCCGCAAACGGCCACATCCACTCCTCGCATCGGGTTTCTAACACAAGTCTCAAAATCGAGAAAACTCATGGTGGATGCACTGAAATATCATATTTAGAGAAACCGGGTTTTCAAACAATGCATAATTTCTTGAAATACCACGGTCCTCAAATCCAGAAAACATCATATGAAATCCATATCTCAATGCGTAAATCCATGAAATATAATATATGCAACATAAAACAGTAATATAAGCATAACAAGGGAAAACCGCTATTTAAATGCATCAAGTTATTAAATATATCAAGCGGTTTCCAATTTCTCCAAAATCCAATGCAGGATCATATAAAGGTGAACATGTAGCTATAGCAAGGTATTTGTGTAAGCATGTAGGTATATCAAGGTATATGTGTATGCATCTAGGTATTTAAGGCATATGTGTATGCTGTATTTCATATGCATAATGGAATAAGAATCAATGTCTCAGTTGTCCCTAACCAATACAATATCACATATGTATATGTGTTGTGCATGTCATGGCAATTACCGACGGTGTGTGTAGCATACCATTTGTGCTCGTGCAATATGAACCATCAATAATAGTGCAGTGTCCAATGGGTACAAGTTCAGGCACAACAAGTAATAATATGCAATGAAATTCATGCACAATCTCTATGTACATATATTTATAATTAATAATCATATCATTGAATTTAGCCCAGACGCATAACGCCATACGGGCGATTCCCCCGTAGATGTAAAATCTACTCACAGATGATCTTGAGCTATGTAAAGCCAACTACTTGCTTTCCCTTCTTCGCAGCGTCCGAAGTCCCCACCTGCGATCCTAAAATCATATAACAACATAACAAGTGCATATTAGAAATCGACCAATAACACGTACAAACTACGTTTCACCGACGAACCAACTCCAATCAAACTCTCAAGTGATCGTCTAGTGGGTAACATGCGTAGCGACACTCTGAAACCAATCCAAGAGCAACAGCTACACAAAGTACACGAACCGTGTCGGATAACGTAACGCGCGTAGTCGAAACATTAGAAACAAGCAAAGTGATCCCAGATTTTGTATACTGTCAAATCATAAAAATCAAGCAGTACCAAACACTTTAAAACAACTGCAGACAGCTACACTACAAAACCCAAGCCCCAACTCCACCAAAGAGCCGAGCTCGCCGGATCCTACCCTGATGTCGCCGGTCTTCTTTGGTTGTATTGGGTTCGTGCTTCAGGTGATCACTTAGGGTAACTAGTACAACACTACTAAATTGCTATATTTTCCAGTATACACTCGGGGTCACAGCAAATCACAGACATCCTATAATGACACTAAAAATACGATATGTGCACAAAACTATACTTTTAGTGTTCTAAACTGAAACTAAAAAGCTACACAACATTATAACATCTATTTGTAGGGTTCCTAGGCACCCTATAGAGGTCTCACAAGGCATCGAACATGCCAATATAAAATTTTATGGGTGCCGAGAGACCCGACTACGGATCGTTGGCTAGATATTTAGGCGAAACAATAAACTAGTTAACACTTAACTAAGAGATACGGAAATAAAACCTTTGTAGATCCGGTTCTCCACCTCCATAGCTCCGCAATGAAGTCTCCTCGCTGTCCATAACAAGTCCCGGGCTCTAGCGTCGGCTTCATCAGAGAATGGACGTGCTAGGTCATCGACGACGTGCCGAAGATGATCTACGTCGAGGCATCACTAGATCAAGCTCTCACTTCACCAAGTCATGAAAACTTGTGAAGGAAACACACTCTACTACTTGGCAAGAGGTAGAGGATGAAGAAATAGGAAGTGGGTAGACTTTAGAATTGGATTTCTCACTTGTTTCATCAATCACCATTGATGAAGTGAAGCTTTCTTCTTTGAAGAAGATGAAGAAGATGAAGCATAATAATATGATAAGTTAATTAGAATAGAAAAGAAAAAGAATCCTTATCATAATATTAACTATAGTTAGGTGTAGAGAAAAGACTAAGGTTAAAAGAATGGTTAGGGTTAAGCTAGAAGACAAAATGGTCATTTGGTCAAAGCTTCATGAAGCTTCATCAAGCTTCATGAAAGAAAGAAAGAATGATAACCATTTTGTTTTCTTTTGTCATTTCATTTTAATCCAAATAAAAAGATAAATGAATGGACAAATAAAAAGAAACCTTAACCATTTACTTAACCTAGGTTTAATTCTTTACACTAACCAATTTTGCATGCATCATCAAACATGATACAATCAAGTGCACAAAAATATATCGCATATACAATGCGCACATCCAAATGAGAAAATCCATTTAAAGTGAAACAATACTAGTTAATGCAAATTAATATATCAAATATATAATTATGCATTAAATCATTAAATCAACACTTGATTCAATGATCCGGTCATGTCGCACACAACCGACTAGTATACTATGTATCGACTTATCGAATCAACCCTTGATTCGATAACTAGGTTATATCGCATACAACCATTCGATACATATATCGTGAGAATGAAATACGGTATCACATACTCGCATTATTCTCGGTCCCGCACATATCTCATATGCGCTCCTATTTCGTTTCTCTTAAGCCAGGAAACCTCTGTGTAGGACTCTAAAGACTCGTCAATACGCCGGCAGCAGGTGATAATCAAATCAAACACCCACAAGCCGAAAGCGGTTTGCTAAACGTAACGGCCACCCGGGTATTGAGCGATCAGAAGATCGACGAGCAAGCCCGCTCACACTCCAGTGAATCCAACCAGTAACACTACCGTACAGTCCGGTCTGATCGTCTGATATGTCGCATATCTTGCCTAGGGGTAGAAAACGTCAGACCCCAATAGCTCGATAAGTAGTGTCGATATGAGGTCTATAACAATTCGAGAAACTACTGGTAACACTTACCAGTATATCTCAGCAACCCTGGCCAGGGATTTCCTGTTATAGCCAATCGAACACAGCGCAACATCAACTCCCTATACCGGGAGAGACGAATCCCCTCCTATCGCTCATTGCCTCCATGTGACTCGGGACTGTACCCAAAAACCACCGTTTTGCACGCCCTCTTGGACGTGGTAAGATGGAAATCAAAGCACAGTGGGAACCACACAAGACTCTATGACGATCTCGGGTCAACAGACTACTCTGTACCAGTGTCACCAGAGAACTGCCATCTGACGTGAGGTATAATACCATCTGGGAGTTCTCGGCGAGTCCGTCCAGTGTACCCAGTCTCTACTGAGCACCCGTATATCATCTCTGATGTCAAACACCGATGGATATGGGATCATCCATTGCCCATCTGTATGGGTCGAGAAGGTACACGCTAGTCTACTCTGGTATATCGATGCCCCATCTCGATATACCCACGACTAGAGACTTTGAAGGATGTACTTATGGACTACCATGTCCCAACTAGTATGATCCGCATCATAGTCCAGGTAGTCAAGTACACATCCTAAGGGCTTTACCAACATGTAATAGAGAGACAATCAATGTACACGTTAAGGTAAATAGTAACCAGATAGCATACTATCATGTCGAGCAAGAAAGTCCTCCCTATATATGTCCCAGCATCCACTACAATATACATCCTATGTATAGTAATGGCCTCTAGGGCATACATATAACTAACAATCTCCCACTTTCACTAGGGCCATCTGTAGCAGTGGTTGTAGTATCTCATACTCAACCATCCCATAAAAGTCTCTCTCTGTGAATAGGCCTTCGTGAGTGGATCCGCTGCGTTATCCTCTAAGTCTGCTCTCCTTGCCTCGATCACCCTGGAGACCAACCATCTCCATGATCAGGTGATACTGCCTTAGAATAAGTCTGGATCACTGATGGGACCGGCGTTCCTTGTCATAAGCCACAACTCCATTGTCTCACAATGGTAGGAACGTAGTTCATCTCATGAACTAATATACACCCAAACATCCTCTTTGGTAGCATCATAAGTAGCGATCTATCCTGCCTTTATCGTCTAGTATGTCACGGTATCTAGCTTGGAACTCTTCCAACATACCGTCCCTTTACTGAGGGTAAAGACAATGCCTGCGACTGACATTCAGTCGTTTTTATCACCCTGGAACCCTTCCAGTGATTCTCTCCTGGATCGATTGATACCATCTCACTACATCTAGTGAGTATCCTAACATCCAATTACATCTATCTCATAGATGAGAACTCAGAATTTAGGAGGTATCACTTTGATCCTATATGGAGAATCTTTGTGATAAGCGGAGATTGACCGAGCATAGCATAGGAAACTCCTTCCCTATCAAGAGTATGTTATCCACGTACTCTACGAGGATCACTTCCATACTCCCTACTACCTTTTTGTATATACAAGGTTCATCTACCATTTTGATGATGTCAAACTCTTTGACTAAGACATCTAAACAGATGTTCCAACTCCGCGATGCCTGTTTTATCTTATAAATCATCTTGCACATGTTTCCGCTGCTCCCACTGTCTACGAAGCCCTCTAGTTGTGTACTTATAGACTCTCTCTTCCAAAACATCATTTAGAAAAGCAGTCATGACACCTAACCACCAGATATCGTAGTCATGGTATGTAGCCGTGGCAAATAGGATCTGGATGGACTTAAGCATAGATCTTTAGATAAAGTTTCATCACGATCCATACCTGGTCAATGATGCAAACCTTTACCAAGTCTAGCTTTGAAAGTCTTAACCTTTCCATGTACACCAAGTAATCTTCTCAAGATATACTTGCTCCTGATGGGGATTTAACCCTTTAGATATAGCAACTAAAGTCCATACATTGTTGGTGTATAAGGATTCCATCTCAGATCACTAAGCATCCAGCCATTCATACAGAGTCTCACTCCTGATGGCCAGCTCGAAGCTAGTTGGGTCATCATCTCATGATGCAATCCTCGCTCCCACTGTCATAGAGAAACCGATGTATCTCTCAGGTGGGAGAGGAACCCTACTAGATCGGCGGAGAGGCTGAGGTTCATTGGAATCTACTGAATCCTTTGGTTTTATCAAATCATCGGCTGCATGTTGTATAGCTGGAACCTTTCCAGTTGTACATTACAGACCTTGCCTCGAGCTTGTCCGGATTTTGCTTTACAGACATAGGCCGGACAACCCCAAATCTTAACTAGCTTAAGACATGGGCTCTTCCCATTCCATATCACATATGAAGCGGTAGGCAACTGATTTGATTGGAACCCTATTCAATAGGTATGCAACTTCTCAAGTGCATAACCCCTAAGGAAAAAGGTAACTCAGTATTACTCATCATAGAGCACTCCATATCAAATAGGGTTTATCTGCTCCGCCCCGACATACCATCGTGCAATGGTGTATACGGAGGAGTAATGCTGAGAGAGAATCTCATTCTCCTTTAAAATAGTCCAGGATTTCCGTGCACAAGTATTCTCCTCCTCGATCACATCAAAGGACATAATACTTATAGCCGTATTTTGGTTCTCTACTTCTAACTTATATTCTGTGAATATCTCAAAAGGTTCGGACTTGTGTTTCAACAGGAACATATGACTGAATCTTGAGAGATTATCAGAGAATATAATGAAGTATAAAGAACCAGTCTTGGCATGTGTAGACAGGGGACCTATATACATCAACATGTATCATCCCAAGAGTTCATTAACTCTTTCTCTGTTTGCAATAAACAGAGCTATGGTCATCTTATCTTTGTGACATGACTGGCGAGTTTCACAAGATGTAAATTCAAACTGATTTAAATATGCATCTATATGTAACTCTTGCGAGTCGGGTCGCATTGATATGACCTAGTCTACAATACCTCAAGAAGGATCCGTCCATTTCTGAACTCTTCCTCTTGTGCGTGTTCTATATACTAAGAACTGTAGTTTGATTTAGAACATCAATGCTTTTAGATAACGTGCCTGAACCGATCAACTTTTGATATAGGAAATGTTCAAAACATTATCCAACTATACAAAATTTTATCATTTCTTTACTAATAAAGAGACTGATATGATTTTGTATATCAGGTTCGGTATCTAATAACATTCGTTCAAAATCAATGTATTGGTAATACAGGGTGACAGTGACCAACAGACTTGGCTGCAACACTTGCCCCGTTTTCTGCCTCATGAAACTTATCACCCGTTCTCAGTTTTTCTACCCTTTTGTAGCCCTATGTAACAGATTACATATCTGGGATCCAGATCCGGTATCATATACCAGGATGTGGAGGATACTGAGAAACAGTTCTGTATAAAGAACACACCCGAAGATGATGCATCAGCATGCACTCTCTTCGTTTGGGCGGCATGGGAAATCTGGTATTCCCCAATTACCTGCTCTGTCTTATAACAATTATAAGTTGGAGCGGGACCAACGTTCCCCAGCTCAGTATAACAAGCGGGTTCGGTCAATAATCCGTATTATTATCTTGATTAAGGCGTGACATGGTCGCTACCAGGAGTGAGAGAGAAGAAAACACTCAGCGTGCGCTCTTGCAAGAATAGTTTGGTTATTATTTTATCTAATCAGGATGGCTCCCACTGCTTTTTATCAAATCTTCCTTCAAACCCCAAAAGGAAAGACTAGCCGGGATTAATTACACAATATAAGTTCGCCAATCTTTCAGCCAGGCCAGTGTCGGTACTTTGAGGGAGGTCCCCCGTGCTTTCGCACGAACCAAATTAATGTAAACCTTGTTTTCCCAGAGGCGTAACCCCGTTGACACCTTTCTAGACACCTACTTGATCGGCTAATTGTAATGTATAAAACTCTCCCAGGAGTAACTCTTACTCGCAGCGGGTATCGGGATCCAGCTATCTCATAGAAGGTATGCAATCTCATTGCAAATTTCAACACTTGAAATTCCCGATAATAATTTACCCCTAACGTGCTATGACCTTGACGAAAGCCAACAAACCATAGCCCGCTAGTCAAGTTCAACCCGTCATTTCCTGATTGAATTAAACCCACCCGCACGACCCTTGACGAAAGCCAACAAAGCCGCACGACTACCCTAATCCAATCGCATCGTATGCTAGCAGATAAGCAGCATATAGCTACCGCACACTGCACCTTGACGAAAGCCAACAAATGCAGCACGAATACTATATACAACTTATCTGAAATGACGGAGGGCTACGACAGGTTTTTCTGAAAACCTAGTGCGTAATGAACTTGATATCGTTGTAGGATCGAATGAATTTCAAAATGGAGTGTTTTTTAGGCTTTTCCAGTTTTGCTAAAGGAGTCACTCCCGGTGAAGGGATCATCGGTCCTTTCCTCGTCGAATGAGGTGCGGGATATATCATATATATCACTGTGCAAAGCAAAAACTCTTAAAAGAAATCAAAAGACAAACCGAGTGTGTAGCATCTGCCAGTTATTGCTAAAGGAGTCACTCCCGGTGAAGGGATCTCGGTCCTTTCCTCATCGAATAAGGTGCAGGATATATCGTATATACCGCTGTGCAAAGCAAGAACTGTAGCTACCTGTTTTATTTTGAAATTCGACTCTACAACATCTTTAGGTTTCTTTTATTTCATTAATCACATTAATGAAGTCCCATCATTTAAATACCTAAACATCACAGATAAATACGACGTACACTTATGCCATCCGCATTCGCCTCGATGTCCCCTCGTGCACCGTTAGGTTAGGTAACTAACGACAGAGCGGGGCAGGACTAGCGCGGGTGTAAAACATAAGTAACGCCTATATAATATATCATATATACTATATACTGTATACTGTATCTATCATAGAACATCACATGATCACATCACAGATATCGCAGCAGAAGAATCATATGAAATATTGGATATACTAGGACGTCCGTGTTTTCAATACGAGCCAGTATAAAACACGGATTCCACGGTCGTGATGAATAGCCAAACCCACACCCCTAGACCCCTACGAGAGCGGCAAGAAACCCTACCAATTCTAGAGTTAGGAGACCCGGACTCAACTCCTCAAGTTGGTCTCCCACTGGACTCCAGAACCCGGTTACTTGTGCTCCCCTCCTTGGGTCTATCCTAGTGCGGAAAAGTAAATAATATACAAAGGGTGACAATTTCCGCAACCTGGAAGTGCCCCAATAAAAGAATATTACATACAAGTTTTTTACATGAATGAAAATGAAAAACACTCATCTCACATAAAAACCCCCGGCTATTCGAACACGACGATCCAATATAACATATCCAGCAACACATAACATCACATGTCATCAACGTAAGTAAACATGCGTATCCCAATTTCCGTTGACATATAACAACGAAACCGGCGATATCACATATTACACTTTCGGTCACAGAAAAGAAAGTGTAAAACTACAACAGTTGGAATCCGCAACCACCTCAGACATCGCATGCCTGACCAAATGAATTACTTAGACATTGCATGCCTAACAATTATAAACCCCGCATTTTAGTCTCTATATCGAAAACTCTTTTCAATATCAAGTCGGGCAATTCAACAGGATTCCCGAAAAACTGATCGAATGCTCGTCGCAAACTTCAGTAGACGGCCGCACCCCTAATACC
The DNA here is from genome assembly GCA_030015575.1 of Agapanthus africanus. NCBI lineage: Eukaryota > Viridiplantae > Streptophyta > Magnoliopsida > Asparagales > Amaryllidaceae > Agapanthus > Agapanthus africanus. Next base: position 125,583,629 of record JASDDO010000031.1, read on the forward strand.
GTCGAAGAAGTGCACCAAGGCGGAACACCGCTGCCGCGAGCACACGAACGGATGCTTTCGGCGACGGGGTTCTCCTACAGTCACTTGGTCGGGGCTATGGAGTGAGGTTGTCTATTAAGTTTACCCGGCGAGTATCCGCGTACGCTACGTGATTGCGACGGACTTTTGATCACATCAAAATTAAGTGGCAACCGATCAAGTGAGACTAAACTGCTATGTTTATAACATTCATTCGGTTATCTTATAACTTATTGTGAATTCCAATTATTGTATCCCATTCCGGATAAATAGAAAATGTCAAACTTTCCGATCGAACAATCGAACACCCAAGTTTTCCCGAAACAGATCAACTCTTGAAATAAGTCTAACAACATTCAGTTCGTGCCTCAGTACCAACGGTCCAGCCGTAGAAGGGTCAAGCCAACGCCTCACATATGGCACGCCGTACTGCCCCAAACCCGAAGGTTCAAAGGGCAGTTCAAGACGATCACATAATCGAGTTAAGGTTTGTTGTCTTCTAGAGGGTCCATCGCGTTACTTGCACTACTTAGAACGTCGTTAAACTACGGAAAAATCCAACACTTGGAAATTTCCCGACAGGGGAAAAATTGGGTATTTATATCCGGTCGAACTTTTTAACATATTCAAAAAATACCCGGAAAGCCAAACAGACAAAATTTGATACTTCGATCGAAACACCGAATCCCCAAAACAACTCCAGAAAATTCAACTCTTGAATAAATTTTAAAAATACCCAGAAAATCCAGCATAATATAATAGGAGTTACTGTGCAAACAGTGTACGATGACGTCATCATTCCGCCGCGGAACCGCCGCAGAAGCCAGGCTTCTGCCGCGGTTTGTACTGTTCATCAGTAAATTTTTGAGTCGTAATTCTTAAAATTCCCTGCTGAATTTTTTAAGCATTTTTAATCTGGAAAAATCCACGTTTTTGGAAAAAGGACAGAGAGCAAGTTTGGTTTGGGGTTTCGGGTTTGTTCGGGTTTCAAACTCCGTCTGGACTTCGCCTAAGGCTCTAGCTAGTCTCTGATACCACTGTAGGGTTCCTAGGCACCCTATAGAGGTCTCACAAGGCATCGAACATGCCAATATAAAATTTTATGGGTGCCGAGAGACCCGACTACGGATCGTCGGCTAGATATTTAGGCGAAACAATAAACTAGTTAACACTTAACTAAGAGATACGGAAATACAACCTTTGTAGATCCCGTTCTCCACCTCCATAGCTCCGCAATGAAGTCTCCTCGCTGTCCATGACAAGTCCCGGGCTCTAGCGTCGGCTTCATCGGAGAATGGACGGGCTAGGTCATCGACGACGTGCCGAAGATGATCTACGTCGAGGCATCACTAGATCAAGCTCTCACTTCACCAAGTCATGAAAACTTGTGAAGGAAACACACTCTACTACTTGGCAAGAGGTAGAGGATGAAGAAATAGGAAGTGGGTAGACTTTAGAATTGGATTTCTCACTTGTTTCATCAATCACCATTGATGAAGTGAAGCTTTCTTCTTTGAAGAAGATGAAGAAGATGAAGCATAATAATATGATAAGTTAATTAGAATAGAAAAGAAAAAGAATCCTTATCATAATATTAACTATAGTTAGGTGTAGAGAAAAGACTAAGGTTAAAAGAATGGTTAGGGTTAAGCTAGAAGACAAAATGGTCATTTGGTCAAAGCTTCATGAAGCTTCATCAAGCTTCATGAAAGAAAGAAAGAATGATAACCATTTTGTTTTCTTTTGTCATTTCATTTTAATCCAAATAAAAAGATAAATGAATGGACAAATAAAAAGAAACCTTAACCATTTACGTAACCTAGGTTTAATTGTTTACACTAACCAATTTTGCATGCATCATCAAACATGATACAATCAAGTGCACAAAAATATATCGCATATACAATGCGCACATCCAAGTGAGAAAATCCATTTAAAGTGAACCAATACTAGTTAATGCAAAGTAATATATCAAATATATAATTATGCATTAAATCATTAAATCAACACTTGATTCAATGATCCGGTCATGTCGCACACAACCGACTACTATACTATGTATCGACTTATCGAATCAACCCTTGATTCGATAACTAGGTTATATCGCATACAACCATTCGATACATATATCGCGAGAATGAAATACGGTATAACATACTCGCATTATTCTCGGTCCCGCACATATCTCATATGCGCTCCTATTTCGGTTCGCTTGCGCCAGGAAACCTCTGTGTAGGACTCTGAAGACTCGTCAATACGCCGGCAGCAGGTGATGATCACATCAAACACCCACAAGCCGCAAGCGGTCTGCTAAACGTAACGGCCATCCGGGTATTGAGCGATCAGAAGATCGACGAGCAAGCCCGCTCACACTCCAGTGAATCCAACCAGTAACACTACCGTACAGTCCGGTCTGATCGTCTGATATGTCGCATATCTTGCCTAGGGGTGTTAAACGTCAGACCCCAATAGCTCGATAAGTCGTATCGATATGAGGTCTATAACAATTCGAGAAACTACTGGTAACACTTACCAGTATATCTCAGCAACCCTGGCCAGGGATTTCCTGTTATAGCCAATCGAACACAGCGCAACATCAACTCCCTATACCGGGAGAGACGAATCCCCTCCTATCGCTCATTGCCTCCATGTGACTCGGGGCTGTACCCAAAAACCACCGTTTTGCACGTCCTCTTGGACATGGTAAGATGGAAATCAAAGCACAGTGGGAACTACACAAGACTCTATGACTATCTCGGGTCAACAGACTATTCTGTACCAGTGTCACCAGAGAACTGCCATATGACGTGAGGTATAATACCATCTGGGAGTTCTCGGCGAGTCCGTCCAGTGTACCCAGTCTCTACTGAGCACCCGTATATCATCTCTGATGTCAAACACCGATGGATATGGGATCATCCATCGCCCATCTGTATGGGTCGAGAAGGTACACGCTAGTCTACTCTGGTATATCGATGCCCCGTCTCGATATACCCACGACTAGGGACTTTGAAGGATGTACTTATGGACTACCATGTCCCCACTAGTATGATCCGCATCATAGTCCAGGTTGTCAAGTACACATCCTAAGGGCTTTACCAACATGTAATAGAGAGACAATCAATGTACACGTTAAGGTAAATAGTAACCAGATAGCATACTATCATGTCGAGCAAGAAAGTCCTCCCTATATATGTGCCAGCATCCACTACAAGATACATCCTATGTATAGTAATGGCCTCTAGGACATACATATAACTAACACTATTTAACAGTTTAGAGGTTATACCTATCCACACATGCTCAAAAGATTTTAGCTTTCCAAGCTCCAAGTGATCCTAGTGGCTAAAACATAACTTGGGAAGTGATTTTGGTAAAGTTTAATGAAGGTTTAGCAAGGTTTTGTGATGAATAGGTGAAAGTTTCAGTTAAGGGAAGAGAAGAAGAGGAATAATTGGGAATGAGAGAGAGTGAGATGAGAATGAGAGAGTAAGAGAGTGTGAGGTGTGATAAGGATGAGGGGGTGAGTTTAGGGTGAGTGCACCTTTACACTTACTCTCTCCCTCTCCATCATTAATGCAAGCATTAAAGCCCTCCATGAATCACCTAGACACCTCCTCCCAATCCAAAACAAAAGGATAACTCTCACAACAAATATCTAAGTGTATGTTAATTATGGCATTGAATAGTTTAAGGTGTTATGTCCACTAAACAAGGTTAACACTAAACAACCCCCATGTTAACAAGCACAAGTGTGTGTAAGAAAAAACAAATAATAATAAAATACTAATTAATCTATAAAAAATGCGAGAAAACTATTTTGGTAAACATTTTACCAAAAACCCGCATTATCTCTTAATTAACACTAATCGCATTCTAAGGTGTTACACCAAGGCCATCCTCTACTACGAAAGGTAAAACCTAGCGCTCTGATACCAACTTTGTCACGACCCAAAATTTGGCATGTGACCGGCACTTAAACCACGTAACGTCTACAGGCGTAACGCAATTTAAGTAAGCCGAAAACCCAGAAATCTAAACCATCGAAAGAAGTAAGTGCTAAAACATTGTTAAAAACATTTGGAAATCTTAAGAAAAAATCTTTAAGGTTTAAATTTATTTTCTTAAAAATTTTGGCAGCACATCCTTTGTAAAAACTAGCCCCGAAACGGGTAGAAACATAAGATATAGCTAAAGCGGTTTATGGTATAAATAATGCATCCCTAAACGGGAGCAATCACGCCCAAAGGAGGAAACAACCACCACAAGCATATTTACGACGCCGTAGCGAAAAAATAGACAGTATAAGTGAAAAACAACATAAAGAGATAAAACTGCATAATAAAAGCCGGCTCACACGAGCACGACACCCAAAGTCACAAATATACAATATCTTCCTCACAACTCGTCTCTAAGTCAATACATGAAAAGGTAGATGAAGAGTACTAGATACAATGAGAGATATACAATAAATATAAGCGGATAACCGCAACCCACCTATAGCAAACGGCTCTCAGCCAACCGTGGTGGTATCCGCTGCAAAAAGATACAATAAGAAGAAGCCCTGCCGCGACCACTTTGAGGGTAGAACCTGCAAAACACTGTAGCACAATGGGGGTGAGTTTCCAACTCGTGAGTAGTATGTAACATCGTACAGATAATCGCAGTTATGCACATACTGCGCTACTCTATCACATGCAATCTGATAGTATCAATATGCTAATATGGATATGCAACTATCATGAAAGGTACTCTATCAGGTACTACAAATACATGAAGATATGCATAACAATGAATGCTAAGCATGAGGTATAACATGTCATCATCAATAAATCATCATCAAGGAAAAACCGGTGTCCATCAAATACGGCCAAAATCCCAATATCTCAGGCGCCGTCACTCTGATCGGCCCTCATATCCTATAAATCTCATGGAACCTGAGTACCCAACATCGGCACTCAAAAACATCATAAAATACTCGTGTCCATCATCGACACACAAATACTCATCTCTTAAGCGCCTCATACCCAGATCGGCCCTTAATATATCTCATGTCATAACTCCCAAATGATATCCTTCAGATATCCGTCGGGGTCTATACTATCACCGGTTGGTAGTAGTCTCTCTGCTAGGCTCATCGTCTACTACACAACATCCCTTTCTTGCCCCGGGTACCATACTGGATCCACCATGAACCCGCAAACGGATCATCCAGCTCCTCGAATCGGGATTCCATCACACGTCTCAGAACCGAGAAAACGCATGGTTGACGCACTGAAATATCATATCAAGAGAATCGGGTTTTCAAAACAATGCATACTTCCTGAAATAATACCACGGTTCTCAAATCCATAAATCACATGAAATCTGTATCTCAATGCGTAAATCTATGCAATATGATATATACAATCATAAAACCGTAATATGAGCATATCAAGGGAAAACCGCTCTTTTAAGTGAATCCAGTTTTTAAAATATTTCATGCGGTTCCCAATTTTTCCAACATCAAATCCAACATCATCTAAGGATGAACTTGTAGCTATAGCAAGTATGTATGTACGCAAGTATGTATGTACGAATAATGCAATTCATATGCGCAATAGAACAAGAATCTTGTCTAATGATAATGTAAGCTAAGCAATGTATTATCCATGGCAATTCTATAGTGTGAGTGTCATGGCTCTTACTAACAGTTTGTGTGGCATACAGTTTTGTGCTCGTGCAAACATGAACCGTTAGTAACAGTGATGTGTCTCATTAATACTACGTCCATATGCAACAGGAAATGGGGTATGCAACAATGGTACATATGCACACTCAATGTATATATTTACTTATAAATAATAGTCATATCATTAAATCTAGCCCCGACGCATAACGCCATACGGGCGATTCCCCCGTAGATGTTAAATCTACTCAACGGTGATCTCGAGCTAAGTAAAACCAACCACTTGCTTTCCCTTCTTCGCGGCGTCCGAAGTCCCCTCCTGCGATCCTATTAACACATAAAACATAGTAAGGCAAAGTTAGGAACCATTCAATAATTCATACGAACTACGTTTAAATCGACGCACCGACTCCAACACCCTCTAAACTGTTCGCTTAGCGACTAACGTGTGTGTTTACACTCTAAAACAACCCTAAGTGCAGAAATCACGCGAAGCACAGAAACTGAGTCGGACACCGTATCGCGCTTCGTCGAAACACTAAAAACCAGCTAATCGATCCCAGATTTTACCCACTGTAAAAACATCAAAAACTAGCAGTACCAAACACACTAAAACCACTGCAGACAACTACCAACAAAAACTTAACTTCCCAGGCCACCGTAGAGCCGAGCTCGCCGGACCTACCCTCAATGTCGCCGGCCAAAACCAGTCAGATGGGGCTCGTGTTACTGTTGTACACTCAGGGAAACTAGTACAACACTTCTACACTGCTAGTTTTCACAATAAACGCTCGGGGTCACAACAGATTACAAATATCCTAAAACGACACTAAAACTACGGTATCGTGCACAAAACTATATCTTTATCGTTCTAAACTGAAACTAATTAGCAACACCGCATAATAAGAACCTAATTAATAGTTAGGGATTTATACATATCCACACTTGCTCAAAATCCAAGCTTTCCTTGCTCTAAGTGATCAATTGGGGTTTAGGATCAAGTTTAATGAAGGGAGGTGTGAGTTTTGTGAAGTGTAGTGAGGATTTATGAGGATTTGGGTTAGGGTTTAGTGAATAACAAAGAAGTGTTTCAGTTTTAAGAGTGAGGGTGAGATGAAGAGAGAGAAATTGAGTGAGAGTGAGAGTGTGAATGAGAGTGAGGAGTGTAGGTGTGAGGGTGAGGGGTGTGGGAACGAGGGGTGAGTTTAGCATAAGCCATGCCTCCTTCTCCTCTCTCCTCATTAAATGTATGGCATGCTTGCCATGCGTCATCACGCCCTCTTCCTCTCTCTTCCTCTCTCTCAAGTCAACCAAATAAAAAACAATTTTTATTTAAAATTTGAAAACTGATTAATTACATATTACACTTAATGGAAATGGTTAATATGCCATGGCTACTAATGTATGGTTTAACACCTAATTAACCCTAGGTTAACATGCACATGCGTGTGTAAGCCCAAAATAAATATTAATAAAATATTCATTAATTTTTATAAAATATTTGAAAACTATTTTGGTAAAATTTTATTAACAACCCGCATTATCGCTTAATTAACACTAATCACATCCTAAGATGTTACAGTGGGTGTATCGAGACAGGGTATCGATACTCCATAGTAGACTAGCCTATACGCTTCTCGACCCATGTGATGGGCGATGGATGATCTCATATCCATTGATGTTTGACATCAGAGATGGTATACGGGTGCTCATTGGAGACTGGGTACACTGGACGGACTCGCCAAGAACTCCCAGATGGTATTATACCTCACGTCAGATGGCAGTTCTCTGGTGACACTGGTACAGGTTAGTCTGTCGACCCGAGATCGTCATAGAGTCTTGTGTGATTCCCACTGTGCTTTGATTTCTACCTTACCACGTTCAAGATAAAGTGTAAAACGGTGGTTTTTGGGTACAGTCCCGAGTCACATGGAGGCAATGAGTGATAGGAGGGGATTCGTCTCTCCCAGTATAGGGAGTTGATGTTGCGCTGTGCTCGATTGTCCATAACAGGAAGTCCCTGACCAGGGCTGATTTTGAGATATACTGGTTAGTGTTATCAGTATTTACTTGACCCGTTATGAGCCTCACATCGGCACGAATTATCGAGTTACTGCGGTCTGACGTTTACCACCCCTAGACGAGATGTGCGACATATCTGACGAAGAGACCGGACTGTACGGTAGTGTTACTGATTGGATTCGCAGGAGTATGAGCAGGCTTTCTTGTTCATCTTCTGATCGCTCAATACCCGGGTGGCCGTTACATTTAGCAGACCGCTTGCGGCTTGTGGGTGTTTGATATGATCATCGCCTACTACCGGCGTATTGACGAGTCTTTAGAGTCCAACACAGAGGTTTCCTATCTCAAGCGAAACGGAGTAGGAGCACATATGTGATATGTGCGGAACCGAGATTAATACGATATGTGATACTGTATTCCATTCTCACGATATGCGACATCGGTCGGTTATATATGATATAGCCGGGATATCGGATCAAGTGTTGATTCGATAAGTTGTTACATTAGATATTAGTCGGTTATATGTGATATAACCGGATTATTAAGTCAAGTGTTGATTTAATAATCTAATGTATAATTATATATTTGATATATTAATTTACATTAACTAGTATTGGCTCACTTAAGATTTCCTTTCTCACTTAGTTTGTGCACATTGTATATATGTGATATATGCAAGTGTACATTATTTTGTGTCATGTTTGATGATACATCCAACTTGGGTGTGTGTATGACTTACACCATACTTGGTTTAATCCTAGGGTTTTTAATGGATTAAGTAATTCAGAACTAAATGATTTTGTCAAGGCATGAAGCTTGTAGAAGGTTGTTGTTTGCATTGACTAAGTCCACAAGTTTTCTTTTGCCTAAGATATTTATTAACCCAGCCAATTATCCTAGTCATGGTTAAGTCTCTACAAAGGTTAAGTATATGATACTAAACTCACCCATGGTTGCCATTATCCACTTGATTTTATCATGAGAGTCTTTCTTCATCTTCTTCCTCAAGCTCACTAGCTTCAATGGAGATGAGAAAAATGAGTGAGAAAATGATTTCTAAAGTGAGAAAAATTCCTAATTCATCATACTCTATTACTTGCTATTTAGTTTAGGGTGTTTTCTTCACTAATTCTACAATTAGTGAAGAGAAAGCCGGGGTTAGTGTCTACTCAACATAGATCATCTTCGGCCTCGAAGACTTCGAGCAAGCTTGTTCCGTATATCTTGTGGAGCCTCTCAATAGTCCGGGAGTTCTTGGATCGCAGCGAAGGGACTACTACACCGAGCTATTGAAGTGAAGGACCGGTCTACAAAGGTTGTATTCTATGTTCACTCCTTTGCAAAGTTGTTTGCATATCGGTTCGTCTGATTTTCTAGTAACGATTCTAGGGTTTGGGTTAGCTAGAACGGCAATTTTTTGAAATTGGCATGGATGATGCCACCCGAAACCTTGCTACCGTACTAGACAACCCTTCAGTGGTATCGGAGCCATGCTAGAAAATTAGACGATGTTTGTTAGATTACGAAACCGAAACGACTCCGAAACTTGAAACACGAAAATGTAGTTTATGTCGATTTTAAAAAGTCTTCAAATTTTTTTTAAAAATTTGCAGAATGTTGTATGAGATGCAACATGAACACACAAGAAAATTTATCCCCCGTCACCGAAATTTGGCCGGCCACATAATTGATCGGGAGATTTCGCGTATGCGTTTTGAATCTAAGTTTAAGAATTACCGCAATCAATACGGTGTCGCTTGGTAGCTAGCCGGTTGAGTACCGGTCGGTCCACAGGGAAAAGGTGTTCTTTATTAGAGTTCTTACGAGTTAAGTCCCAAAGAATTGGTTGTTTTGATTTTTATAAAAACTGAGATTGAATTTGATTTGGATTAAAACCTAGCTAGGATTAGGATTAGGTTAGTTTGGAAAGTTAATTCTACTCAGCGCTTCCTTTTCCATAATTAAGAACATAGGTGTTAGGGTAATAATTAACAAAGGGGATTAGCACGACTGGGAAGAAACGTGGTTTCTTCCTTTTTGTCCTTGTCCGTCCTTTCTTAATTCTTAGCCCTAACCTCTATCTAAATCAACCACAACCGGTTTAACTAATGAATAACCGCTATCTCGTAGGATAGGGTGCCGTAGTGAGCGGTGGGTGATTGATTTACATAGAGTCCTAATTAAAAATATTAAACGGGTAAGAAAGGAGTGAGAGATTTCCATATCTCAAACCTACCCAATCCTAACCCTAACAAGTGATGAACTACTCACTCATTAAGGATGTTATGATGAAATTATTCATTTTTATAATTTTCTTTTTAAGAAACTATTTAATTTGCAAATAAATAATGTTGGAGATAGTGCCCTCAGAGTCAATTATTGGATCACAGGCACGTGATTGCAATGATTGAGGGAGGACCTATACCGGTAGGATAGTCTTACTCAAGATGATAGTATGCTATATGGTTTATCTTTATCATCATATATTGTTTCAGGTGACCCTACAGGTGACTATTGCACGTTGATAGAACCCTTAGGATTCTTTCTTGACGGCCAACAGTATGATGGAGATCATATACGTGGGTGCTGGGGTCTATAAGCACATCCTTAAAAGGACCCTAGTCAAGGGAGTTTCGAGACAGGGCATCGATACTCCAGAGTAGACTAGTGTATACAGTCGAAACCCCGACGAGGGGCGGTGGCCGGTCTCATAAGCCACTGGTGTCAGTTGGTTCACCTAAGATGTATACATGTGCTCATTGGGTTATGAGTACACCGGACAGGACTCGCCGGGAACATGCTAGTTGGTCTTATACCTGACGTCAGATAGCAGTTCCCTGGTGACATGTGTAAAGGTTAGTTCATCGACCTGGGGTCGTCATTTGTCTCGTGTGAGTTCCCACTGTACTTTGATTACTACCCTACCACGGCTCAAAGGAGTCTTGCAAACAGGTTTTAGTTGGATACAGTCCCGAGCCACAAGGAGGCAGTGAGCAGATCTGCAGGGGTTCGTCTCTCCCGGTATTGGGGGTGAGGTCGCGCTGTGTCTAGGAGAGCCATTACACAAAGCCCTCGGCCGTGGCAGGAGATTTACTGGTAGGTATTCCAGTAGTATCACAGGGTGTTCTGGGCTACACTCCGACATGACTTGTACCGCTTTTCAGGGTCTGACTTTTACCAATCCCCTAGGCCCGCCATGCGATACTCATAGACGAACGTACCGGAATGTACGGATATTGTCACTGACAGGCTCAGTAGGGTGTCAGGATGAGTTCGCTCATCGACGTCCCTTTTGGTCAATACCTGGTAGCACATTACGTATGGCTAATACCTCTGACGTGCTAGTGGTTAAATCCACAACCAAAGTATTGACGAGTCTTTAGAGTCCCCCACAGACCAGTTTCTCAAGTTTCGGGCGAAACGATGTAGTGGCCGTGTGGAGATATGGCAGGGTTCGATCAGATATGTGCGGTATTGCACGGATCATGATCAGACGGATAATACCAGCGGGCTTTGGTTTAAGCCGGATCCTAGTATGGTACAGTGTAGATTTTGTCTCTTTACATTTTTATTCAGTGGGAATACAAATGCGGGTATGTATATACAGTCGCGGGGTTTTCCTGTAATTTATTACGGGATCAGTTTTCTGAAGTTGCCAGTTTGTATTCCGTTCCGGCCAGTTTTCCTTTATTCCTTCACGGCCGGATTTTTGTTGTGGGAGGGTCTAATTTGCAAATGTGCAAATTAGCAATTGTGGAGGGTTGTATGTGGCATTTAGATTATATAATGGTTCTAGCATCTTTGCTTTTTCCTTTCATCATGGTTAGCATTAATGAGATGAGTATTGATTTGGATTTGGATTAGAAATTGATATGATATAATTTCCTTGTTATCATCCATTTCTTTGTGGTTACCTCCACACACTCTTGTGCTCACCCCCTTCATATTTCCTTTGCCAAAATTTTTGGCCGGCCACTTCATGGAGAGAGAGAGGATTCATTTTGTGAGTGGGGAAATTTCTTGTTCTCATTTTGAGCTTTCACCAAAGTTCCTAAAGCTTATCTCCTTTGTTCATATCCTCCATCATACATGGCAACTTCATACCCGCTTGGGACAAACATTACTACACTTAGCCAACAGCAATTCTTGGGCACGTCGACTCGCCAACTTCTTGCTCGAGTTGCCTCGGTCCAGAGGTGGGAGCCCGTAAAAGAACCCGGCGATGTGTTGCCCGTTCCGACGAGGAGATGAAGATCGGAGATTCCGCGAGGAGATCGGAGTGGAGGCCGAAGACCGAAGGACACGGATCGCTCGGTATAGCATTCTACCCTTTCTCTTGTTTGCTAGGTGTAGGTTAATGGTTCGATCCGGGTTTTTAGGATGCGGTAGTGGCGGTTTAGAGTTAAGAAAATTTTTCGTTTCCGCATTTTGGCCTCGGATAGACGGCCGGGGCGCTACCGTAATCCTACATGGTATTAGAGCCACGCCATTAACCTAGTCTAGCTTGCTCTAACGTGTTTACATGTTCGATCGAACGGATTTTCCGAAAACCCGATTTCAAGTGCATCAGTTTTCTGTCGATTTGTTTTTGGCTCGAAAAAATATTTGGTACAATGTAGAAATACGTTCAGGGTTTTCTAAGACTTCTGCAAAAATTTGGTGACATGACTTCACTGTTCCACCGTGGAACCGCGGCCAAACCCATGCATTGGCCGCGGTTCCTCGGCCATAATGAGTCCTTGTTGCACCAATTTTTTCCAGTGGGTCTTAGACTGCGAAATAGGGTTTTTGGAATATTCTTTTTTGGCCCAGATTTTCATTGAGTGCTAGAGTAGTTCTTGGGGCCCACTTCGATAAATTTGATCGATCGAAAATTTTAAACATGTTAGTTCACAGTATTTACATTAAATCTGCGACCGTGAATGTCATTTGATCGGTAAATCCTGTCTAACTGCTATAGCCCTTTTAGACGGATTTGCGAACGTGACATTCACGTTGATGTTCTGTGTTGTGCTGTGATGTTACGGATTGTCTTGGTGGATAGCCTGGATGCAATGTTAGTACAGTTTTGTTTTATATGTACATTTGATATTGCGGGGCGAGCGTCCGACATGTGGACTGCCGTCACTGCCTGTTTGTATATTATTCTTTTGGGGCACGACCGGGCTGAGGTCGATATACCCGTTGTATCTATATTTTACTTTCTGTACTAGGATTACCCCGCGAAGGGGTGCACGGATAGCCGGGTTCTAGAGGGCAACGGGCCCGCATCTCATGGCATTGAGACGGAGGGGGCTTTACTCTAGAATTGGCGGGCTATTCACCGCACTCGTAGGGGGTACAGGTTGACCCAAGAAGGGGTGCCCAAGTTACCGGATTCCGAGAAGTGCTTGGTGGTCCATTCACGTTGCTGAAGGGGGCTGCCTCGCTTCAGGTTTTGGCGGGTAACTTGCCGTGCCCGTAGGGGTCTAGGATTTCATTGCACAGGCTATCCACACGACCAGGGGAACGTCGGGTTTCAACAGCGGCTCTATGAAACCCGGGGCTTCCAGATTATCTGTATTGTTCTGTAATGCTTATTACATTTCTGTGATGTTGCATTTTATCACGCCTTGAGCGAATATTATATATTGATATATATACTAGTAGTTGTTGTATATGTTTTGCATTCGCACTAGTCCAGTCCCCGCTCTGTCGTTAGTTAAGTAACCTAACGGGTGATGACGCGACCCGGTGGCGAATGAGGATGGCATATACGTACATCATTATTTTCGTTCTTTATTGGTGTGATCAATTGATGGTACTGCGTTGATTCGGAACAATGCAAGCTAAACAAACCTATTCTGATGTTGTTGGAACAATTTTTCAAAAAGCTTTTATTGCAAGGACGTTCTCTTTTGTTTTGCACAGTGGTATTCGGTTATGAATATCCAGAACCTCAGTCGACGAGGCAAGGGCCGAGATCCCTTCACCGGGAGTGACCCCTTGGACAGAAGTTTGCGTCAGGGTAATAACTTCACTATAGCCGATTTCCTTTTGCTTTGCATCGTGGTATTCAGTTGGAATATCCTGCACCTCATTCTACGTGGAAAGAGCCGAGATCCCTTCACCGGGAGTGACCTCTTTAGCAAAGGTTTTCACCACTATATTTTTACAAAAAGTTATCCGGTTCCTTCAACGATATCAAGTTCATTACGTTAAAGGTTTTTCGCCAAAAACCAGCCGTAGCCCTCCGTCATTTCAGATTAGTATTGCTTAGTATTCGTGCTGCGTATGCCGTGCATTGCCGAGGCATAGTGTTCGGTAGCTATGTAATGCTTTTCTGTCGCATGGATAAGTGGATTGGTTAGGACAGTCGTACGGTTATGTTGGCATTGTCAACGACTCGTACGGGTGGGTTTAATATAATCAAGATAATGGCAGGTTGAACTTGACTAGGACTCTTTGATATGTTGGCATTGTCAAGGTCACTTGGGTCCTAGGGGTAAAAACTTACATCAGGAGTTTCTAAAGAAACTGAAACTTGCCAGGCATGCACAAACCTTCTGGAGTGTGATAACGTGAGTGGATTCCGTCACGTTATCATGCGATGATAGTTGGATCCCGATTCCCACGGATGAGTTGGTTTACCTCTCGGGTGATCCCGGCTAATTCTCCTTTCAGGTTTGGAGGAGAATTTGACGTTACAGTGGGAGGTTTCCTGATTAGATAAATTGATAACCATTCTGATCTAGGTTAGAGTGCACGCTGAGTGTTTCTTTTCTCTCTCTCTTTGGCAGCGACCATGACCCGACCCTAAGACTATGACTCAGTGACCAAATTAACCGAACCTTCTTAAACACTGGGTTTTGGATTGTCAGAGTTGCATACCTCATTACCACACCTACTTTTACCTATTTCTCCAGAACACCCCGTATTACTACGAACGTCCACTTCCATTGGATAAAACCATCGTATGGTTATATACGAACTCGAAGGAAATTATTCGAGAATGGTTTCCGGTTCTGGGGAAAACGAATAGGACTATTCAGTTGTCTTTTCCTTTTACCTTCTCTCAGGTTGCGAGTGCTCCTTGGTTTAGGACGGTACACCTATTACGCTAATTGGATAGTCTTCATCCAAACCATAGGCAGGTGCCGAACGATAGGGAATGAAGAAAACCATTTAGCCTAAAAGGTGTACAGAAGGTATTAAGTAAAGACAAATAAAGAGATTAGTAAGAGGGCAAAGTAAACTGCGACTGCTATTCACGACCAAACTAAGTATTTCATTACCACTCTCACTTCACCTTTGTATTTCCCCAGGACACTCCGTATTACTACGAAGATCCACAGTTATTTGGATACTCCATCATATGGTTATATACGAACTCGAAAGGAACTTGTTCCAGTTCGGGGATGGATTCTGGTTCGGGAGAGATATGAATAAGGTTTATTCGGTTGTCTTTTATCTTCACCTTCTCTCGCATTACGAGTGCTCCTAGGATTAGGACAGTACACCCATTATGCTTATTGGATAGTCTTCTTCCAAACCATAGGCTGGTGCCGAACGGTAGGGAAGGAAGAAAACCATTTGGCCTAAAGGGGTGTTCAGAAGGTAATGACTAAAGACATATAAAGGGATTTGGAGAGATGGCAAAGAAATATACGGTTACAGTTGTAAATCTGGATAATGGAAGAGGCATTACTAGGAATACCCGGATACCCCTACGAAATATTTCATTGTTTCAGTTTCACTGTGTATTGTTAAAAGAAAACTGATTTCCCAATTAGTCCTTACTCCAGGGTATGTATTTACCAGGTTTGATTCTCACCTCTGTATGGTTTTACAGATGATGAGTGGGAGTAAGTTATTGGGAATTAGGTGATTATCCTCATTATATCGGAATTCGTTGCAATTGGTGATATTTGAGGAAATCACCTGGGTAGTTTGCCGGACGGCAAATATTTGGTTTTGAATATCCGTTGTTATGCACCAATTTCAAATTGATATATCTGTATGTCTATTTTTATAGAGTGAGATATACCTTTTTGGAATTATGTCTATGACATTTACCTATATTAGTGGATGGTTAGGTAAGGAGCAATAAACAGCGGTGTAATTCTTCATAACCATAGTATAGTTTTCAACCTACGACACACAGGGAATGAGTTATTAGACTCAAGGGACTTATACAGAGTATTGTATGTTGTCCAGTGTCCATTAGGACAGAAGGGTTGGTCCTCGTACTATATTCCGTTTACTTGTGACTTCTCTAGTTCTTAGACATATGTTTCGTAGAAATGCAAGGTCCAAGTTTTGAGAAGTTATAGGTATAAGAATAAAGTAGAGAACCATGTATTGAAAGTATCAGGATTCTTCAATGTGATCGAAGATGTAGATGCTTTTGTATGGTATTCAGTTGATAGTAATGATTAAGAGAACATGCTTCTCTTTCAGGTTACTCATAATTGGAAGTACTCCTAAGTTGAGTAGTGTTGATCGGCCTCTCTCCATTTAGTTGACATGCACTGGAGACAGCTGCATGATTTGAATCTGGTTCAATTAAATTAGTGCCTCTTTTTCTGTATTGGATATAGAACAGTTCATATCTTAACGATGTTAAGGTACGGGGAGTTGTCCGGCTTATGCTTAAAACCAGACTCCGGATAACTCAAGGCATGTTTCTGTAATGGCTGTTTGTGGGTTGACCCAGGCTATGATGAGGGTTGACTTTCTACCATCTGGAAGATCAATAGTGATGTTGTTCTTGACTCGCCATGGTTTTTAATAAAAATGGATTTTTTCAAAACAATAGTGGGAGTATGGTAGAACTGGAAGTGATTCCAGAACCGCAAACGATTACTGAAAATTTGATAAGAACCTAAAGATTCAATCTGGTTTGGCATTCTATTGGCCACTCCGAAGATATGGTGGGTAACCTCAGGCGCTCGAGAGGTACTTCGGTATGCTCAAGGACGGTGGCAGGGAGGTTCTTGATTACCCAGACTTGCCATTGCTGTTGTTCCAGACTGTGAGACCCGGCAGGAGGATGAGTATAGCATCGTTCTAAACTAGCTTTAGAAGTGCACGTGTATATGACTCTGCCAGAGGGTTGTCGTGGTCAGTGGGAGCAGCTGAAGCAATGGTAGACAAGTGGCTTATGTCTATTTATAGACTAAAGCAGATATAGCGGAGATAGATCATCTATTTCTGATGTGACAGTCATAGGTTAGACTTCATCAGAATAGGGGATGGATCTGTTAAGAAGGTAGTAGGGTGTGATGTCCTAGTATTTGGATGACATACACAGAGTAGGAAGTGAAATTCCTATACTACGATCGGTTATACTTTGGTTGTGACACAGTGGTTTCTCCACAAAGGACTTGGATATTATATCAGACATTCTGGTTACTAGATCTATGGTTTTAGATATAGATTTGGGTGGTTTTCCAATCTGGGTACTTAGACAGCATTCTAAAGGTGTTTTAGAATGGACGACTTCTGGCACGGTAGTGTACCTGCAGGTGATGGAGTCACCCTCTCTAAAGGTGTCTTACAGACTAAAGGGGCGAGGGATGTGCATGATTGGCAGATCACTTGCTTAGGCAATTGAGTCAATCATGATATGTCAAGTACCACACCAAATGTTGTTTTTGCAGTAGATGCAATAAGTTGATAATAATCCAATCCTGGAAAACCAATCGGAAGCAGTTTTAGAACATAAGTGGATGTTCTAGGGATATGATAACGACAGCCTCATTCAGTGAGATGGTTATCATTCCAGGCTTCCAAGGTAACCTGAATGACAGAGTGACTGTCAGAGTTATAGTTTTCCCTCTGACGAAGGGCAGTATTTTGGACAGGTAGTCCAGGCGGATACTGAGGGAGGCATGGCGCAAGATACTGATTAAGTTCAGTTGACGATACAGTCTAAGAAGTTTGGATTTGGAGTTCATTTATGAACTAGGTCCCATCAGACATCCAGACATATTCTAAGACAGGTATTGCTCATTTCGGGAGATGGGTTTCTCTGCGAACTTGAGATAAAGAAAGACATAGAAAGAAACATCACAGCGGATCCACTCACTAAGGCTATTCCTCGAACGCAATAGTTTTGCAAACGAGCTTTGTGAGACTGACTAGTAGAGGAGTTGGGTGTTTGGTATCACACGGGCTGTGAGTATGCGACATCGCAATAATTAGCCTTGAGTGCAAGTGGGAGATTGTTGGAGATAGTGCCCTCAGAGTCAATTATTGGATCACAGGCACGTGATTGCAGTGATTGAGGGTGGACCTATACCGGTCGGACAGTCTTACTCAAGATGATAGTATGCTATCTGGTTTATCTTTATCATCGTGTACTGTTTCAGGTGACCTTATAGGTCACTATTGCACGTTGATAGAGCCCTTAGGATTCTTGCTTGATGGCCAGCAGTATGATGGCGATCATTTACGTGGGTGCTGGGGTCTATAAGCACATCCTTAAAAGGTACCTAGTCGAGGGAGTTTCGAAACAGGGCATCGATACTCCAGAGTAGACTAGTGTATACAGTTGAGACCCCGACGAGGGGCGGTTGCCGGTCTCACAAGCCACTGGTGTCAGTTGGTTCACCTAAGATGTATACAGGTGCTCATTGGGTTATGAGTACACCGGACAGGACTCGCCGGGAACATGCTAGTTGGTCTTATACCCGACGTCAGATAGCAGTTCCCTGGTGACATGTGTACAGGTTAGTTCATCGACCTGGGATCATCATTTGTCTCGTATGAGTTCCCACTGTACTTTGATTACTACCCTACCACGGCTCAAAGGAGTCGTGCAAACAAGTTTTAGTTGGATACAATCCCGAGCCACATAGAGGCAGTGAGCGGATCTGCAGGGGTTCGTCTCTCCCAGTATTGGGGTTGAGGTCGCGCTGTGTCTAGGAGAGCTATTACACAATGCCCTCGGCCGAGGCAGGAGATTTACTGGTAGGTATTCCAGTAGTATCTCAGGGTGTTCTGGGCTACACTCCAACACGACTTGTACCGCTTTTAGGGGTCTGACTTTTACCAACCCCTAGGCCCGCCATGCAATACTCATAGACGAACGGACCGGACTGTACAGATATTGTCACTGACAGGCTCAGTAGGGTGTCAGGATGAGTTCGCTCATCGACGTCCTTTTTGGTCAATACCTGGTAGCACATTACGTATGGCTAATACCTCTGACGTGCTAGTGGTTAAATCCACAACCAAAGTATTGACGAGTCTTTAGAGTCCCCTATAGACCAGTTTCTCAAGTTTCGGGCGAAACGATGTAGATGCCGTATGGTGATATGGCAGGGTTCGATCAGATACATGCGGTATTGCACGGATCATGATCGGACGGATAATACTAGCGGGCTTTGGTTTAAGCCGGATCCAAGTATTATACAGTGTAGATTTTGTCTCTTTGCATTTGTATTCAGTGGGAATACAAATGCGGGTATATATATACAGTCACGAGGTTTTCCTGTAATTTATTACAGGATCAATTTTCTGAAGTTGCCAGTTTGTATTCCGTTCCAGCCAGTTTTCCTTTATTCCTTCAAGGCCGGATTTTTGTGGTGGGAGGGGCTAATTTGCAAATGTGCAAATTAGCAATTGTGGAGGGTTGTATGTGGCATTTGGATTATAAGATGGTTCTAGCATCTTTGCTTTTTCCTTTCATCATGGCTAGCATTAATGAGATGAGTATTGATTTGGATTTGGATTAGAAATTGATATGATATAATTTCCTTGTTATCATCCATTTCTTTATGGTTACCTCCACACACTCTTGTGCTCACCCCCCTTCATATTTCCCTTGCCAAAATTTTTGGCCAGCCACTTCATGGAGAGAGAGAGTATTCATTTTGTGAGTGGGGAAAATTCTTGTTCTCATTTTGAGCTTTCACCTAAGTTCCTAAAGCTTATCTCGTTTGTTCATATCCTCCATCATACATGGCAACTTCATACCCGCTTGAGACAAACATTACTACACTTGGCCTACAGCAATTCTTGGGCACGTCGACTCGCCAACTTCGTGCTCGAGTTGCCTCAGTCCAGAGGTGGGAGCCCGTAAAAGAACCCGGCGATATTTGCCCGTTCCGACGAGGAGATGAAGATCGGAGATTCCGCGAGGAGATCGGAGTGGAGGCCGAAGACCGAAGGACACGGATCGCTCGGTATAGCATTCTACCCTTTCTCTTGTTTGCTAGGTATTGGTTAATGGTTCGTTCCGGGTTTTTAGGATGCGGTAGTGCCGGTTTAAAGTTAAGACAATTTTTCGTTTGCGCATTTTGGCCCCGGATAGACGGCCGGGGCGCTACCGTAGTCCTACAAATAGGACATGTAAAAAAAATGCAGAGAAATAAAATTGCAATTAAGAAGAACACAAGATAAAAAAAACTTACTTTTATTGACACCTCTCGACGATTACAATGGAATTAAAAAATTAATCTAGAATTAAAAAGAGGCATGCCCTTAAAGAGGCTGTAGGCTTTCCAATTTATAGATAGGAGAAACCTTAGGGTTTACATCTGATCCACATCTAAAATTACAAGACTGCCCTAAGAAGCCTGGTCAATGCACCGACAACCGCCGACAAGATGCACCGACACGTGCTCAGCACGGCTGGGAACCGCGGCCATAAGCCTTGTTTGGTCGCGGTTCCGTGGCCATTTGATGGGCTCTTTGGCTCATTACTTCTGTGATGCTTCAAGTTGCTTTTTCCTTCTGTTTTCTTCACTTGGTTCTTCAGAATCTTTTCTAGTTTCTTCCAGATTTCCAACAGTGCAGAATTTGTGGACTTTTACCGTTAGCTTCGCGTTGAACTCTTGAATCTTGTGCTGCCCTTGTACTTTGTATATTGAACTGTTTGCTGATCTTCATTTGTTCCTCAAACTGGTAGGCGGCATCTTTCAGATTCATCTATTTGTTGGTCATAGTCTCACATTTGTAGCGTCTTTTCACTATTTTCACTGTATTGTTCCGAGAACCTGTAACCTACAACTATTTAGCAGGCATGGATCAAAAGCACCTATTTATTTGTAAAATGATTAAGAATGGGGAATATAATAATGCAAAATTATTATATGAACACCACATTGGGTATAATTCCGGCCTGCTCGGTTCCAGTTTGGAGTTTTGGGCTCAATTTTTTAGTGTGTTCCAGGATCTGGGTTTTAGTGTTTCGGGTGTTGTTTTTTTTCTAAGTTTGCATGTGATGTGATCTTACACTATAAGCAATTCGGAGTGTTTTGTATTCGTAGTTTTAACATTGTTTAGGGTTTTCGCATGTTGTCTAGACGAAGTTAAAAAGTTCGATCGAATGTCAAAAACCTATTTTTCCAAGTTTAACGTGTTCGGAAAATCAATGAAGTAATTATGTGAACCCTCTAGAAGAATGATACTCTAACTCGACATAATGACCATGGAACCGCTTTCGAACCTTAGGGTTTGCGGCAGTTCCGCGGTGCCATTAATGAGGCTTAGGTCTGCCCTTCTACAGCTGGTTCATATGTACTGAGGCATGTTCTGGGTATTATTAAACTGTGCTCAAGTGTTGAGCTTTCGGGGAATTATGGTATTTTGATGAATCGATCGAAAAGTTTAACGTCGTCCGGGTATCATGTGATGGGATACAATACTTGGAATCCATACTAATTTGAATTTTATAAATCTAGCAATTTATTCTCATTTGATCGGTTGCCATGGGATTTTGATGTGATCAAAAGTCCGTCGCAATCACATAGCATACGCGGATACTCGCCGGGTAACTTTATTAGATAGCCACGCCCCATAGCCCCGACCAAGTGATTGTAGGAGAACCCCGTCGCCAAAAGCATCCATTTGGGTGCGCGCTGTGCGCGGTGTTCCGCCTTAGTGCACTTCGTCGACGACATCGGGGGTGCGGCCGTCTACTAAGGTTTCCGACGAGCATTCGATCAGGATGTCGGGAATCTTGTTGAATTACCCGATAGGTTATTGGAAAGTGTTTTCAATATCGAGACTAAAATGCGGCGTTTATAATTGTTAGGCATGTGATGGCTATGGAATTCATTTAGTTAGGATCCAAAGTATATGATACATTCGGTTTTTGATGTCTAAGGTTGTTGCGGATTCCAACTGTTGTAGTTTTTCACTTTATTTTTCTGCTACCGGAAGTTTAATATGTGGTGTATCGCTGGTTTCGTTGCTATATGTCAACGAAAAATTGGGATACGCATATTTACTTACGTTGGTGACATGTGATGTTATGTGTTACTAGGATATATTATATTGGATCATCGTGTTTGAATAGCCGGGGTTTTTTATGTGAGATGAGAGTTTTTCATTTTCATTCATGTAAAAACTTGTATGTAATATTCTTTTATTGGGGTACATCGGGGTTGAGGAAGATGTCTCTGTTGATGTATATTATTTACTTTTCAGCATTAGGATAGACCCAAGAAGGAGAGCAAATGTAACCGGGTTCTAGGGTCCAGTGGAAGACCATCTCGAGGAGTCGATGTTAGGTTTACCTAGCACCTCATGAAGGGTTTGGAAGCATCACATGTGCCAAAATCAAATTTTTAAGGTGCTAAGTGAACATACAAAGAATCATCACTAGAAATTTAGGGTTTCATATCATTGACATCATCACAAGTAGAAAAAGGTAGGGTTTTGAGAGTACAACCTTTGTAGCTCCCTACGCTAGACTCCTTGGCTACTTGAGGGTTGGAAAAAGGTTCGCTTGAGATCCTCTAGGTCCACGACGATCCACCCGAAGCTCCTTTGCCCAAAGCTCCTTGCTTTACTCGATATATGAATGAAGTAGAGCAAACACCCTACACAAATGGGCTAGATGTATGTAGTATGATTATGTGGTTTGTATTCTATAATCAAAACTCTTTTTTTTTATCAACCACACTCAAAGAAATTATCAAGAGAGGAAGAAGAAGACGGTAGCTAAGCTTTCTCACAAAAGGAAAAGTTATGAGAGTGAAATAAATTGAAATGAGAAAAAGGATTAATCTATATTAATCCTTCTCACTTCAACTATGGTTAGAATCATCTAGATTTTTATTAAATGAGTTAAAAAACAAAAGGATAATTAACCCAAGGTTAAAAGGTGGTTGAAGCATGGTCAAAGATGATAAACATAAACCTTGTGTGAATTATCCTTTCCCTTTTTCTAAATGATAAATAAATAGATAATTCTACAATATAAGTCTTGCATTGCCACTAAACATGTATCAACAACCATGATACAATGTATGTATGTATGTATCCATGCACATCATCATGTGCATACATACATGCATACAAAAATAGAAAAAGAGTTTGATTAAAGAATTAATCTAAAAGTCATTTGTTAAATAAACACTTGATTTTGCAAACCGGTCATATCACATACGACCCGACCAATAGAAAATTCCCGATTAATATACGGTACCATATATCCGTATTTAATCGGGTCCCCGCGCATATCTCATATGCACACCACATCTTTTCGCCTGAGCCAGGAAACTTCATTGTGGGACTCTAAGACTCGTCAATACGCCGGCAGTAGGTAATGATCATATCAAATACCTACAAGCCGCAAGCGGTCAACTAAACGTAACGGCCACCCGGGTATTGAGCGATCAGAAGAAAACAAGCGAACCTGTCACAACTCCCGTCGAGCCAACCGGCAACACTACCGTACAGTCCGGTCTCTTCGTCAGATATGCTGCATATCAAGTCTAGGGATGGTAACGTCGACCCCAATAACTCAATAAGTCATGCCGATGAATGGTCTATAACAGATCGAGAAACTACTGATAACACTTATTAGTAAATCTCAACAGCCCTGGCCAGGGACTTACTGATATAGCCAATCGAGCACAGCACAACATCAACTCCCAATACCGGGAGAGACGAAAAACCCCTCCTATCGCTCATTGCCTTCGTGTGTCTCGGGACTGTACCCAATGGCCACCTGTTTGCACGACTCAGTAGAGCCGTGGTAGGGTGGTAATCAAAGTACAGTGGGAGAACACACAAGACTCTATGACGATCTCGGGTCTGCAGACTAACTTGCACCAGTGTCACCTGAGAACTGCTATCCGACGATAGATATAATTCCATATAGGAGTTCTCGGTGAGTCCGTCCAGTGTACCCAGTCAACACTGAGCACCCGTATACGATCTCGATGTCAAACATCGATGAATGTGGGAACATCCATCGCCCATCATATGGGTCTAGTATCATATACGCTAGTCTACTCTGGTATATCGATGCCCCGTCTCGATATACCTGCGACTAGGGTCATTTCAGGATATGCTTATAAACTACAGATGTCCCACTAGTATGATCTCCATCATAATCACTGTAGTCAAGCCTATATCCTCAGGGCTTTATCAACATGTGTGAATGAATAAAAGCATGATCAAATCAATATGTCAGATAAAGAAGAACCAGATAGCATACTATCATGTCGAGCAAGAATGTACACTGAATATGTATATACATGTATAAATACATCCACTATCATATAATGGCCTCTAGGGCATACATATATCCAACAGTCGAGACCGGGTCTCCTAACTCTAGAATTGGTAGGGTTGCTTGCCGCTCTCGTAGGGGTCTAGGGATGTGGGTTTGGCTATTCATCGCGACCGTTGAATCTGTGTTTTATACATGCTTAATTTAAAACCCAGAAATCCTAGTATATCCAATATTTCATATGTTGATTTCTGCTGTGATATTCTGTGATGTGATCACTTGATATGTTGAGATAGATACTGTGTATAATATATGTGATATATTATAGACGTTGCTTATGTTTTACACCCGCGCTAGCCCTGCCCCGCTCTGCCATTAGTTACCTAACTTAACGGTGCATGACGGGACATCGAGGCGAATACGGATGGCATAAGCTTACGTTGTATTTATCTGTGATGCTTAGATAACTTAAATGATGGGACTTCATTAATGAGATTAATGAAAGAAAATAAACCTAAAGATGTTGTGGAATCGAATTTTCAAAAACAGGTCGCTCTAGTTGTTGCTTTGCATAGCGGTATTCCTTGTAGAATATCCAACACCTTATTCGATAAGGAAAGAGCCGAGTTCCCTTAACCGGGAGTGACCACTTTAGCTAAACTAGAGGATGCTACAAACTCGGTTTGTCTTTTGATTGCTTTATAGTTTTTGCTTTGCATAATGGTATTTGTAAAATATCCAGCACCTTATTCGATAAGGAAAGTGCTGAGATCCCTTCACCGGGGGTGACTTCTTTAGCGAAACTAGCAAAATCCTCAAAAACACTCCATTTCAAATCATTTGATTCTACAACGATATCAAGTTCATTACGCAAAAGGTTTTCTTAAAAACCTGTCATATCCCTCCGTCATTTTAGGCAGTAGAGTACTTAGTATTCGTGCTGCGTTTGTTGACCATAGTCAAGGCGCAGTGTGCGGTAGCTAAGTGATGTCTTCCTACACAGCATATGATGCGATTAATTAGGAAAGTCATGTGATTTTGTTGACCATAGTTAAGTGTCATGTGGGTGGGTCTAATTAATCACGAAATGAACGAGTAGAACATGACTAGTGCTTGTGATTTGTTGACCATAGTTAAGTTCATAAGCATTGAAATTTGCAATGAGATTGCATATCCTCTATGAGATAGTTGGATCCTGATATCCACTGCGAGTAGGAGTTACTTCTGGGAGAGTTTTGCACTTTACAATTAGCCGATCAAGTAAGTATCTAGAAAGGTGTCAACGGGGTTACGCCCCTGGGAAAATAAGGTTTATTTTAATTAAGGCCGTGCGAAAACACGGGGAACCTCCCTCAAAGTACCGGCACTGGCCTGGCTGAAAGATTGGCGAATTTGTATGGTGTAATTAATCCCAACTAGTCTTTCCTTTTAGGGTTTGAAGGAAGATTTGATAAAAACAGTGGGAGCCATCCTGATTAGATAAATAATAACCGATCTAATATTGCAAGAGCATACACTGAGTGTTTTCTTCTCTCTCTCTCTAGGTAGCGACCGTGTCACGCCATAATCAAGATAATAATATCGATGTATTGACCGAACCCGCTTGTTATACTGAGCTGGGGAACGTTGGTCCCGCTCCAACTTTAAATTGTTATAAGACCGAGCAGGAAATAGGGGATTACCAGGATTCTCGTGCCGCCCAAACGAAGAAAGTGCATGATGATGCATCTTCTTTGGTTATGTTCATTACCAAGAACTGTTTCTCAGTATCCTCTACATCATGGGTATGATGATACCAGATCAGGATCCCATATATGTAATCTGTTACATGGGCTACAGATAAGTGGAGAACTCAGAACGGGTGATAAAGATTTAAGAGTTAGAAACGATGCATTTGTTGCAGCCATGATGTTGGCAGTTATCACCCTGTATTACCAAATACAATGATTCTGAATGAATGTTATTAGATACCGAACATGATATACAACATCATACCAGTCTCTTTATTTAGTAAAGAAGGAATTAATTTTGTATTGTTAGATAATGTTTTGAACATTTCCTATATCAAGAGTTGATCGGTTCAGGCACGTTATCTAATGGCATATACGTTCAAAATCAAAATACAATTCTTAACGTACAGAACACACACAGGAGGAAGAGTTCAGAAATGAACGAATCCTTCTTGAGGTATTATAGACTAGGTCATGTCAATGAGACCCGACTAGCTAAGTTACATTAAGCTGCATATTTAAAACAGTTTGAATCTACATCTTGTGAAACTTGCCAATCATGTCTCAAAGATAAGATGACCATAGCTCCGTTTATTGGAAATAGAGAAAAAGTTATTGAACTCTTGGGATTGATACATACTGATGTATGTAAGCCCCCTGTCTACACATGCGAGGACTGTTTCTTTGTACTTCATTACATTCACTGATGATCTCTCAAGATTCGCACATGTATTCCCGTTGAAACATATGTCTGAAGCTTTTGAGAAATTCAAAGAATGTAATTCAGAAGTAGAGAACCAAAAAGGGGTATAAGTATTATGTCCTTTTATGTGATCAGGGAGGAGAATACTTGAGCACGGAGTTCCTGGAATATTCTAAAGGAGAATTAGATTCTCCTTTAGCATTACTCCTCCGTATACATCACAGAACGTCGGTGTATCGGGGTGGAGCAATCACACCCAATTAGATATGGTGTGCTCTATGATGAGTACTACTGAGTTGCCTATTTTCTTTTAGGGTTATGCACTTGAGAAGCTGCATACCTATTGAATTGGGTTCCAACCAATCAATGCCTTCCACTCCATATGCGACATGGTATGGGAAGAGCCCATGTCTTAAGTAAGTTAAGATTTGGGGTTGTCCGGCCTATGTCTAAAACCAAAATCCGGACAAGCTTGAGGCAAGGTCAGTTCTGTGGAAGTTTGTTGGATATCCCAAGCATTCGCAAGGGAATATCTTCTACCGCACCGAGGAAAAAAAAGGTGTTTTATTTCTCGGCATGCCACCTTTTTAGAAAAGGAATTTATTTTGGAAACAAATTAGTGGCCATCAGGTAGAACTGGAAGGAGTTCCAGCTATACAAACTACAGTTGATGATTTGGTAGAACCGGAGGATTCAATAGTTCTCGGCGAAGCTCAGCCTCTCCGCCGATCTGGTTGGGTTCCTCACCCACCAGAGAGATACTTCGGTTTTCTCTATGACAGTGGGAGCGAAGATTTCATCATGAGATGATGATCCAACTTGTTTCGAGCCGGCCATCAGGAGTTGGGACTCTGTAAAAATGGCTGGATGCTAAGTGATTTGATATGGAATCCATATACACCAACAAAGTATAGAATTTGTTTGTTTTATCTGAAGGGTTAAATCACCATCTGGAGCAAGTATATCTTGAGAAGATTACTTGGTGTAGATGGAAAAATTGAGACTTTCAAAGCTAGACTTGTTCCAAAAGGTTCTCGTCATCGACCAGCTGTGGATAATGATGAATCCATTTCTCCAGTGGCTATGCTTAAGTCCATCCAGATCCTACTTGCCATTGCTATATACCATGACTACTATATCTGGCGGTTGGGAGTCATGACTGCTTTTCTCAATACTGATTTAGAAGAAAGCGTCTATACGTACACAGCCAGGGGGCTTCGTAGACATTGGGAGCAGCGGAAACATGTGCAAGTTGCTTTACGTGTTAAAGAAGGCATCGCGGAGTTGGAACATCTGTTTTGATGTTGTAGTCAAAGATTTTGACTTCATCAAAATGGTAGACGAACCTTGTATATACAAAAAGGTAGTAGAGAGTATGGTGGTATTCCTTGTATTGTACGTGGATGACATACTCTTGATAGGAAAGGAGTTTCCTATGCTACACTCGGTCAATCTCCACTTATCACATTGATTCTATATATAGGATCAAGGTGATACCTCCTAAATCCTAAGTTATGGATCTATGAGATAGATCTAAGTGGATGTTAGGATTCTCACTAGGTGTAGTGAGATGGTATCAATCGATCCTGGGGAGAATCACTGCATAGTTTCCAGGGTGGTAAGAACGACTGAATGTCAGTCACAGGCATTGTATTTACCCTCAGTGGAGGGATGGTATATTGGAAGAGTTCCAAGATAGATACCGTGGCAAACTAGACGATAAAGGCTCGATACATCGCTACCAATGATACTACCAAAGAGGCAGCCTGGGTGTATATAAGTTCATGAGATGAACTTCGTTCCTTCCAATGTGTGACAATGGAGTTGTGGCGTATGCCTAGGAATCCCCATCCCATCAGTGATCCAGACATATTCTAAGGCAATGTCACCTGATCATGGAGATTGTTGATCTCCAGGGAGATCGAGGTTTGGAGAGTAGACACAGAGGACAACATGGCGGATCCACTCACAAAAGCATTTTTCCAAGAGAGACTTTTATGGGATGGTTGAGTATAGGATACTACAACCACTACTATATGATGGCCCTAGTGCAGGTGGGAGATTGTTAGTTATATGTATGCCCTAGGGAACATTACTGTACATGCGATGTATATTGTAGTTGATGCTTGGACATACATAAGGAGGACTTTCTTGCTCGACATGATAGTATGCTATCGGGTTGCACATTATCTTAACATGTACACTGATTTTCTCTATGTTACATGTTTATAAAGCCCTTAGGATTAGAACTTGACTACCAGGATTATGATGCGGATCATACACGTGGGGAAGAGGAGGTCGGCAAGTACATCCTTCAAATGTTCCTGGTCGTGGGTGTATCGAGACAGGGAATCGATACTCCAGAGTAGACTAGCGTATACGCTTCTCGACCCATGTGATGGGCGATGGATGATCCCATATCCATTGGTGTTTGACATCAGAGATGGTATACGCGTACTCAGTGGAGACTGGGTACACTGGATGGACTCGCCGAGAACTCCCAGATGGTATTATACCTCACGTCAGATGGCAGTTCTATGGTGACACTTGTATAGGTTAGTCTGTCGACTCGAGATCGTCATAGAGTCTTGTGTGATTCCCACTAGGCTTTGATTTCCACCTTACCATGTTCAAGAGAACGTGCAAAACGGTGGTTTATGGGTACAGTCCCGAGTCACATGGAAGTATTGAGCGATAAGAGGGGATTCATCTCTCCCGGTATAGGGAGTTGATGTTGCACTATGCTCGATTGGCCATAACAGGTGTTAGTGATATGTATGCCCAGAGGACATTACTGTACATACGTTGTATATTGTAGTGGATGCTTGGACATATATATGGAGGACTTTCTTGCTCGACATGATAGTATGCTATATGGTTGCTATCTATCTTAACATGTACACTGATTGTCTCTATGTTACATGTTGATAAAGCCCTTAGGATGAGTACTTGACTACCAGGATTATAATGCAGATAATACTAGGGGGGACAGTGTAGTCGCTAAGTACATCCTTCAAATGTTCCTAGTCGTAGGTGTATCGAGACAGGGCATCGATATACCAGAGTAGACCAGCGTATAGCTTCTCGATCCACGTAGATGGGCGATGGATGATCCCATATCCATTGGTGTTTGACATCAGAGACAGTATACAGGTGCTCAGTGGGGACTGGGTATACTGGACGGACTCGCCGAGAACTCCCAGATGGTATTACACCTCACGTCAGATGGAAGTTCTCTGGTGACACTGGTACAGGTTAGTCTGTAGACTCGAGATCGTCATAGAGTCTTGTGTGATTCCCACTGTTCTTTGATTTCCACCATACCACGTTCAAGAGAATGTGCAAAATGGTGTCTTTTGGGTACAGTCCCGAGTCACATAAAGGCAATGAGCGATAGGAGGTGTTTCATCTCTTCCGGTATTGGGAGTTGATGTTGCGCTGTGCTCGATTGGCTATAACAGGAAGTCTTTGGCCAAGGCTGCTTCAGAGATATACTGGTAATTGTTATCAGTACTTTCTCGACCCGTTATGAGCCTCATATCGACACGACTTATCGAGTTACTGGGGTCTGACGTTTACCACCCTAGACGAGATATGCAACATATCAGACGAAGAGATCGAACTGTACGGTAGTGTTATTGATTGGATTCGCAGGAGTGTGAGCAGGCTTGCTTATTGATCTTCTGATCGCTCAATACCCGGGTGGCCGTTACGTTTAGCAGACCGCTTGCGGCTTGTGGGTGTTTGATATGATCATCACCTGCTGCCGGCGTATTGACGAGTCTTTAGAGTCCTACACAGGTGTTTCCTGGCTCAAGCGAAACAGAGTAGGAGCACATATGTGATATGTGCTGGGCCGAGATTGATACGATATGAGATACCATGTTCTATTCTCGCAATGTGTGACATGAAAGGTTATATGTGATATAGTCGGGTTATCGGATCAAGTGTTGATTCGATAAGATGTTACATTATGATATTAGTCGGTTATATGTGATATAGCCGGATTATTAAATCAAGAGTTGATTTTATAATCTAATGTCTAATTATATATTTGATATATTACATTACATTAACTAGTATTAGCTCACTTATGATTTCTTTTCTCACTTTGGATACATTGATATATATGTGATATATGTTTAATGTATCATGCTTTGTTAAAAATGCAACTAGGGTTATGAGACTTGAACCATGCTAGGGTTAAGATTAGGGTTTTATATTTATCATTAAGTTATTTAAATTGTGGATTTTATCATGGTTGATATTTGTTGAAAGCTTGTAGAAGCTTGTAAGCATCTTTGACTTTGTCCTCTCTTTTGTCTAGCTTAGGATATTTGTTTAACCCAACCCTTTAACCCCTGGCCATGGTTAACTCTCTACAAGGGTTAAGCATGCCATGCTGAACCCTTGGTTGTATTTCTAACATCAACAATAATTCATTTGGATTAACTCATGAGATGAGTTCTTCTTCTTGTTTTTCCTCCTCAAAAAGCTTTCTAGCTTCAATGGAGGTATGAGAAAATGAATGAGAAAATCATTTCTAATGTGAGCAAACTTCCTACTTCATCATCCTCTACTACTTGCCATTTAGTATAGGGTGTTTGCTTCACTGATTCCAAAGTTAGTGAAGAGATATCTTGTGTTAGTGTCTCCTTGACGTAGATCATCTTCGGCCTCAAAGTCTTCGAAGAAAGCATGTTCGTTCTTCTTATGGGCCTCTCTAGAGTTCGGAGTTCACGATCGCAGCGAAAGGGATAACTACACAGAGCTATTGAAGTGAAGGATCGGTCTACAAAGGTTGTATTCCTTGCTCACTAAACTTGCAAAGTGTTTGCATTTATATTTCCGTCAATTTCTAGTATACGATTCTTAGTTAGGGTTAGCTAAAATGGAAAATTTTTGAATTTGGCATGGACGATGCCTCCCGAAACCTTATTGCCGACTTAGGTAACCCTGCAGTGGTATCAGAGCCAAGCTAGAAATTAATATGGATTTTTTTAAAATCACGAAACCGAAACAACTCCGTAACTTGAAACAAGAAATTCCACTTTCTTTCGAATTTAAAAAGCTTTCGGAAAATTTTTCAAACAAGTGCAGAATGGTATATGTGAGATTCTAAGAACATGGAAAATATTTGGGACCTAGTGCTCGGAATTTGGCCGAGCAGATGGGGTATATTTCCGAGCTGGCCGGCCCATTAGTGGCATTTGATGTTCAATTTTTTGTCATGTGCTTGTCTCTGTGTTTTTGTGTTTCAGGTGTTGTTTGTTTTTGCTAATTTTGCATGTGATGTAATCTTACACTATAAACAATTCGGAGTGTTTCGTATTCGTATTTTTAACATTGTTTCGGGTTATTCCCATGTTTTCTAGGCGAAGTTAAAAAGTTCGATCGAATGTCAAAAACCCATTTTTCCAAATTTAACGTATTCGGAAAAACATGCATGTGATTCTATGAACCCTCTAGAAGATTGAAACCCTAACTCTACTTTTTTGGATCGAGGAACCGCGATCAAAACCTAGGGTCTGCCGTAGTGTCACGACCCGAAATTGGCACTTGACGACCCTTAAACTACGCAACGTCTACAGGCGTAATGAAGTTTAAGTAAGCCGAAAACTCAGCAATATAAATCATCAAAAGTAGTAAGAAATAATAGAAATTTTAAAATCTTTGAAATCTCAATCCAAATTCTTTAATGTCCAACTTTATTTTCTTGAAAATTTTGGCAGCACCTCCTTTGTAAAAACTAACCCTAAAAATATGTACAACATAAATATAAGTAAAGCATCCCCAACGGGAGCAAATCCACGCCCAACGGCGGAAAACAACCACTACAACAGATATACGACGCTGTAGCGAAGAAATAAAAGACGATAGAAGTAAAACTGCATAAAAGACATCCAAGTCACAATATAAAATACAATATCGTCCTCACATCAAGTCTCTAAGTCAAACAAGATAATGGTAGATGGAGCGTATATGGATACAACGAATATACAATAAGCAACATTGGATAACCGCAAAACCCACCTAAAGCAAAACTGCACACTGTGAGTCGAACCGGTATCCGCAGCAAAAGATGATAGGATAGATGAATAGCCTGCCTCGGCTACTCTGGGGAACAACCTGCAAAACACTGTGGCACAACGGGAGTGAGTTTCCAACTCGTGAATAGTATATAACATATGCAGGTAATCGCAAGTATGCACGTACAGCGCGAATCTAACATATGTAAGCTAATAGCAATAAATGGTCCTATGTATGCAATAGTCATGAAAGGTACACTAGCAGGTACAACTAATACATGAAGCAATACTAATATGACAATCTGTATGAAACAATCATGTAAGGTACTTTATCAGGTACTACTAATACATGAAGAAATGATATGACAATGTATATATGCAACAGTCATGAAAGTTACTTTTGCAGGTACAGCTAATACATGAAGCAATGCATATAAAGTAAAGTATGTAAATGCAACAGACATGGAAGGTACTCTATCAGGTACTACTATTACATGAAGCAGTGCATAAACAATAAATGCGAAGTATGAGATGAAACATGACATTTCCACGGAATCCTGACATCGTTGTAGGACCAAAGTCCATCAAGACAATCCAAATCCCAATTTCTCAAATCAGCCCCCAAATTAGCTATCATATCATGTAAGTCTTGTAGGGTTACTAGGCACTCTAATAAGGTTCTACAAGGCATCAACCATGCCCGTTTAAAAATTTAGCCGTGCCGAATAACCCTAAACAAGATCTTTGCTAGATAATTAGGGTTACACATGAAAGTAAATTATATTTACCACTAAGTGAATACGAAATACAACCTTTGTAGATCGGTCCTTCACTTCTAAAGCTCCTTGTTGTAGTCCCTTCGCTGCGATCATGGTTCTCCCGGGCTCTTGCATGGCTTCACGAGGCGAAAGAAGCGTCCTTGCTTGAAGTCTTCGAGGCCAAAGATGATCTACGTCGAGGGAATATCAACTCAAGCTACTACTTCACTAACTAGAGAATTAGTGAAGCAAACACCCTATACTAAAGTGCTAGTCTAGTAGAGGATGGAGAAATAGGAAGTGGGTTCTCTTTAGAATTTTATTTCTCACAATCTTTCACTCTCTTTTTGAAACCCTAGCATGCTTTTCTTATGCTCAAAGAAGAAGAAGAAGATGAACAAAAGAAAAGATGAGGATAATTATCAAGTGAGTGAGCTAACCATGGTGAGTGAGTATCATATACTAACTCATGTAGTGACATTACTATGGCTAATCCGAAATGGTTAGATTAATAAAAATCTAAAGTAAAACAAAGTTAGTGGACTATGTCAAAGCATCCACAAGCTTCTACAAGCTTCATGCTTGTGACAAATGGTCCACTAATTTGTAATTACCTTAAATAATTATTAACCACCATTTAAAATAGAATGGTGTATGTCTTGCACACCCATGCTTGATGTATCAACAACCATGATACAAAAAAGAAAACACATTTTAATATATATCACATACATATTAAAGTTGTGCGCATGTGAGAAAAATCATTAAGTGAACAAATGTTAGTTAATGTAAATTAGAATATCAAATATACAATTATACACTAAATTATTAAATCAACATTTGACTTAATAATCCGGTTATATCTCATATAACCGACTAAAATCCAATGTATCGTTTTATCGAATCAACACTTGATTCGATAACCTGGCTATATCATATATAACCGACCGATACAAAAAGTCGCGAGAATAGAATACGGTATCACATACACGCATTATTCTCGGTCCTTCACATATCACATACGTGCTCCTATTTCGTTTTGCCTGAGCCAATAAAACCTCTATGTAGGACTCTAAAGACTCGTCAATACGCCGGCAGTAGGTGATGATCACATCAAGCACCCACAAGCCGTCAGCGGTACTAGCTGGACGTAACGGCCACCCGGGTTTTGAGCGATCAGAAGATCAGCAAGCAAGCCCGCTCCAACTCCTGTAAAAGCCTAACGGTAACACTTCACGTACAGTCCGGTCTCCTCGTCTGATATGTCGCATATCAAGTCTAGGGGTGGTAAACGTCAGACCCCAATAACCGATAAGTCGTGCCGATGTGAGGCTCATAACGGGTCGAGAAACTACTGGTAACACTTACCAGTAAATCTCTAAATCAGCCCTGGCCAGGGACTTCCCTGTTATGGCCAATCGAGCACAGCGCAACATCAACCCCCAATACCGGGAGAGAAGAAACCCCTCCTATCGCTCATTGTCTCCATGTGACTCGGGACTGTACCCAAAAACCACCGTTTTGCATGCCCTCTTGGACGTGGTAAGGTGGAAATCAAAGCACAGTGGGAATCATACAAGACTCTATGACGATCTCGGGTCTACAGACTATCCTGCACAAGTGTCACCAGAGAACTGCCATCTGACGTGAGGTATCATACTATCTGGGAGTTCTCGGCGAGTCCGTCCAGTGTACCCAGTCTCCACTGAGCACCCGTATACCATCTCTGATGTCAAACACCAATGGATATGGGATCATCCATCGCCCATCTCGTGGGTCGAGAAGCGTATATGCTAGTCTACTCTGGCATATCGATGCCCTGTCTCGATACACCCACGACTAGGAACATTAAAGGATGTACTTATAGACTACTCTATCCCCACTAGTATGATCTGCATCATAGTCTAGGTAGTCAAGTACACATCCTAAGGGCTTTACCAATATGTAACTATAAGACAGTATCAAGAGACAAGTATACATGTTAAGATAAAGAGCAACCAGATAGCATACTATCATATCGAGCAAGAAAGTCCTCTCTATATATGTCCAAGCATCCAATATAATATACATCATCTGTACAATACTGGCCTCTAGGGCATACATACAACTAACAAGTCTCACAAACCCCGAATGTACAACATCAAGTAAATCTCATTTATCATGAATGTACAAAATCAAGTAAATCTCATATATCCTGTATCCAATATCAAGTGAATCTTATATATCCTGAATCCAATATACAATCAACCTCATATATCCTAAGTATAATTGCATGAATAATTATGATGATGTATATAAATTGATATGTATACATATAAATTAGCGTCCCATTCCACTAATATATATATATATATATATATATATATATATATGCATATATAACAGCGTCCCATTCCACTGTTATATATACTTAGAAGTAAAAATATCATGAAACCAAGTGTCAAGCATCGACACATAAATATTGATCTATCTGGTGCAGTTACCACGACTGGCCCCCCGATAGGTACGTATCATACGCTATACCGAAAGCTCGAGTGCCTAGCTCTGACCCTCGCCTCTCGACGTATCCATACGTACATGACTCCTGTCGGTATCCCCACGATAACCGCCGAGTCATTGGTACTGCCACCGGTAGGTACTTGCCCACCTTCCAGGCTCAATCGGCATGGACCGTCGATCATCTTGCCGAGGGGAACCGTACCGGGCCCCACCATGTACCCTCACACGGCCCACGACGCTCCCTCATGGGGTATATATATCAGAACCGATAAAACTCATGGTGGCTGTAGAAATATCATATCAAGAGAAACCGGGTTTTTCAAATAATGCATAATTTCATGAAACTACCACGGTCCTCAAATCCAGAAAACATCATGAAAAATCCATATCTCAATGCGAAAATCCATGAATATAATATATGCAACATAAAACTGCAATGTAAGCATATAAAGGAAAACCCGCTATTTAACTGCAACAGGTTAAAATATATATATATATATATATATATATATATATATATGTGTGGTTCCAAATTTCTCCAAGTCTATATAACATCAAATAAAGGTAGACATGTAGCTACAACCAGATATGTGTGTAAACATGAAGGTATAGCAAGGTATATGTATCTACCTATCAATAATGATGTAATATACCCTTCAGGTAAAAGTGAAGTAAGTATGAAAGGTATACATGTAGCTATGTTATTGTTTGTGTATGTACCTATCGCTAATGGTACAATACCCTATAGGTATACAGGTAACTTGCATGTAAGAATGTCAAGGTATATGTGTAAGCATGTAGGTATGCAGGTATGCTATATGTCATATGCATAAAGAAATATGAATCAATGTCTCAATTTCCCTAACCAAACAATATCATATAGGTATGTGTGTTGTGCGTGTCATGGCAATTATTGACGGTGTGTGTGGCATACAATCAGTGCTCGTGCAACATGAGCCGTCAATAATAGTGTATTGTCCTAAGGGTACAAGTCCAAGCACAACAAGTAACTAAGCAATAAGGTGTATGCGCAACTCTATATATGAAATAGAATATGCGGAAAAGTGAAGTCATATTTAGCCCAGACGCATAACACCATGCGGGCATTTCCCCTGTAGATGTTAAATCTACTCACCAACGCTCCTGGCTAAATAAAGCCTACCACTCGCTTTCCCCTGTTCGCAGCGCCCGAAGTCCCCATCTGCGATCCTGAACACATATAACAATAAAGCAAGCGTATATAAGCAATCGACCAAAAATATATACAACTACGTTTAACCGACGCACCAAATCCAAATATACTCTCGAGTGTCTGTTTAGCGGCTAACGCGCGTAGCGACATAACGAAACGAACTCTAGAGCAAAAGCTACGAACGACATCGACACGACCCTAGCTAGGAACGCAAAGCGATACAACTACCAAGCCTAGACCCTGATCGTACCGATCACTCATTCACAACACACTAATAAACGTGGAATCAATATAATTAACGTCCCAACGTCAAAAGAAACCCACGCCTAAAACTTACCGAAACCTAGTAAGCAACTTATATCATTTTAGCACCAAACTACAAGTTTTATCAAAACTAGAATTTACAAACATCTCAAAATAGCAAGGTTAAACCATTTAAGCCTTTACTAAAATTTTAGATTTCACTAATTAGGATTAGCAAAAGTTTAGTTTGTTAATTAGCTTAATTAACCAATTAGGAAAATATCATTTAACAAACTAGCAAACTATGTTAAGTTTTCTTTTGCCTAGAATTAACAATTAACCTTTTCACTAATCAAAACCCTAATTTGTTTAACAAAACCCTTACTAGAATTTCTAAATAAGAATTTAAAAGCATAAATTAAATATGTAATTAAGCTAATTAAAGTATTAAACAACAAAAAGAGATTAGGGTTAGGGTTTTATATTAATCTAATCACTAGATATTTTGTTAAACCATCCATCCAAAATGATTTATATTTGAGTTGTTTTTATTTATTTAGGATTTTTAGTGATTTTTAGAAGCTTGGAGAGATGAAAATGGAGGGGGGAAAAGAATGGGGCAGCAAGGAAAAGAAGTGGCCTGCCATGCTAAAAGGGGGGGGTGTTTTGTGATTTGTGTGGAAAATTCTAGTCAAAAACAATAATTGACGCTCATTAATGCAAAAATGCCACCATTTCTTTCTTTTCTTTTCTTTAAAATTCAATTTAAACTCAAAATATCTAGATATTATGGATGGATGGTTTAACAAAATATCTAGTGATTAGATTAGTATAAAACCACATTAGTAGTAATTAATCCAAGCCAAAAAATAATAATCACTAATAAAGTGCTCAAATAAAACATTAAAATAACATTTTATTAGGGAAAAATTCTATGTGAACCAAAACTTCCCATTGACCCCCAAAGTTCGCGCACTAGCTTTATTCTAGCTAAACTAGGTGCCGGCAAGTCTATATTGAAGTTTGATCACAATCAGGTGTTAGTTATATGTATGCCCTAGAGGCCATTACTGTACATTGGATGTATATTGTAGTGGATGCTGGGACATATATAGAGAGGACTTTCTTACTCGACATGATAGTATGCTATCTGGTTGCTCTTTACCTTAACGTGTACACAGATTGCCTCTCTATTACATGTTGGTAAAGCCCTTAGGATGTGTACTTGACTACCTGGACTATGATGCGGATGATACTAGTGGGGACATGGTAGTCCATAAGTACATCCTTCAAAGTCCCTAGTCGTGGGTGTATCGAGACGGGGCATCAATATACCAGAGTAGACTAGCGTGTACCTTCTCGACCCATACAGATAGGCGATGGATGATCCCATATCCATCGGTGTTTGACATCAGAGATGATATACGGGTGCTCAGTAGAGACTGAGTACACTGGACGGACTCGCCGAGAACTCCCAGATGGTATTATACCTCACGTCAGATGGCAGTTCTCTGGTGACACTGGTACAGAGTAGTATGTTGACCCGAGATCGTCATAGAGTCTTGTGTGGTCCCCACTGTGCTTTGATTTACATCTTACCACGTCCAAGAGGGCTTGCAAAACGGTGGTTTTTGGGTACAGTCCCGAGTCACATGGAGGCAATGAGCGATAGGAGGGGATTCGTCTCTCCCGGTATAGGGAGTTGATGTTGCGCTGTGTTCGATTGGCTATAACAGGAAATCCCTGGCCAGGGTTGCTGAGATTTACTGGTAAGTGTTACCAGTAGTTTCTCGAATTGTTATAGACCTCACATCGACACGACTTATCGAGCTATTGGGGTCTGACGTTTACTACCCCTAGGCAAGATATGCCACATATCAGACGGACAGACCAGACTGTACGGTAAGTGTTACTGGTTGGATTCACTGGAGTTTGAGTGGGCTTGCTCGTCGATCTTCTGATCGCTCAATACCCGGGTGGCCGTTACGTTTAGCAGACCGCATGCGGCTTGCGGGTGTTTGATATGATAATCACCTGCTGCCGGCGTATTGACGAGTATTTAGAGTCCTACACAGAGGTTTCCTGGCTCAAGCGAAACGAAATAGGAGCGCATATGAGATATGTGCGGGACCGAGAATAATGCGTGTATGTGATACCGTATTTCATTCTCGCGATCAATGTGTCGAATGGTTGTATGCGATATAACCTAGTTATCGATTCAAGCGTTGATTCGATAAGCCGATACATTGTATACTAGTCGGTTGTGTGCGACATGACCGGATCATTGAATCAAGTGTTGATTTAATGATTTAATGCATATTTATATATTTGATATATTACTTTGCATTAGCTAGTATCGGTTTACTTTAAATGGATTTTCTCACTCGGATGTGCGCATTGCATATGCGATATGATTTTGTGCACTTGCTTGTATCATGTTTGATGATACATGCCTTTTGGTTAAGTGTAAAGAATTAAACCTTGGTTAATGAAATGGTTAGGGTTTACTATTTCCTTATTCATTTATTCATTTACTTATTCTTTTGGAAATACAAAAGCAAATGAGAAAATGGTGGCTTGTTTTGTTCATGATGCTTCATGAAGACTTTGACCAAGTGACCATTTTGTCTCATGCTTAACCCTAACCATCCCACTAACCATGATTTATTCTCTACACTTGACCATGGTTTGGTCATGATAAGTATTCTTTT
Source organism: Agapanthus africanus (assembly GCA_030015575.1). Taxonomy (NCBI): domain Eukaryota; kingdom Viridiplantae; phylum Streptophyta; class Magnoliopsida; order Asparagales; family Amaryllidaceae; genus Agapanthus; species Agapanthus africanus. Next base: position 125,623,655 of record JASDDO010000031.1, read on the forward strand.
AATTTTCTTTTTGGAATTAACTTATCATAACTTTATCTTCTTCTTTTTCTTCTTCATCTTCTTCCATGAAGAAAACCTTTCTTCATCAATGGTGGATTGATGAAACAAGTGAGAAATCCAATTCTAAAGTCTACCCACTTCCTATTTCTTCATCCTCTACCTCTTGCCAAGTAGTAGAGTGTGTTTCCTTCATAAGTTTTCATGGCTTGGTGAAGGTGGAGCTTGATCTAGTGATGCTTCGACGTAGATCATCTTCGGCACGTCGTCGATGACCTAGCCCGCTTCTTCTCCGATGAAGCCGACGCAAGAGCCCGGATTTCGATTTGGACAGCGAGGATACTTCATTGCGGAGCTATGGTGGTGGAGAACCGGATCTACAAAGGTTGTATTTCCGTATTCTTATAGTTAAGTGTTAACTAGTTTAATGTTTCGCCTAGAAATATAGCCAACGATCCGTATTAGGGTTTCTCGGCACCGTTAAAATTTGAAATTGGCATGGTCGATGCCTTGTGAGACCTCTAGTGTGTGCCTAGGAACCCTACAGTGGTATCAGAGCCTAGCTAGAGCCTTAGGCGAAGTCTAGACGGATTTTGAATTCCGAACGAACCCGAAACCCTATTACAAATTGCTCTCTGTACTTTTTCTGAAAACGTGGATTTTTCCAAATTAAAAATTGCTAAAAAATTCAGCAGGGAATTTTAAGAATTACGACGCAAAAATTTACTGATGAACAGTACAAACCGCGGCGGAACCGCGGCAGAAGCCTGGCTTCTGCGGCGGTTCCGCGGCGGAATGATGACGTCATCGTACACTGTTTGCACAGTAACTCCTATTATATTATGCTGGATTTTCTGGGTATTTTTAAAATTTATTCAAGAGTTGAATTTTCTGGAGTTGTTTTGGGGATTCGGTGTTTCGATCGGGGTATCAAATTTTGTCTATTTGGCTTTCCGGATAAATTTTAGAATATGTTAAAATGTTCGGCCGGATATAAATACCCAATTTTTCCCCTGTCGGGAAATTTCCAAGTGTTGGACTTTTCCGTAGTTTAACGACGTTCTAAGTAGTGCAAGTAACGCGATGGACCCTCTAGAAGACAACAAACCTTAACTCGATTATGTGACCGTCTTGAACTGCCCTTTGAACCTTCGGGTTTGGGGCAGTACGGCGTGCCACATGTGAGGCGTTGGCTTGACCCTTCTACGGCTGGACCGTTGGTACTGAGGCACGAACGGAATGTTGTTAGACTTGTTTCATGTGTTGATCTGTATCGGGAAAACTTGGGTGTTCGATTGTTCGATCGGAAAGTTTGACATTTTCTATTTGTCCGGAATGGGATACAATAATTGGAATTCACAATAAGTTATGAGATAACTGAATGAATGTTATAAACGTAGCACTTTAGTCTCATTTGATCGGTTGCCACGGAATTTTGATGTGATCAAAAGTCCATCGCAATCACGTAGCGTACGCGGATACTCGCCGGGTAAACTTAATAGACAGCCTCACTCCATAGCCCCGACCAAGTGACTGTAGGAGAACCCCGTCGCCGAAAGCATCCGTTCGGGTGCTCGCGGCAGCGGTGTTCCGCCTTGGTGCACTTCGTCGACGGTATCGGGGGTGCGGCCGCCTACTGAAGTTTGCGACGAGCATTCGATCAGGATGTCGGGAATCTTGTTGAATTGCCCGACTTGATATTGAAAAGAGTTTTCGATTTTGAGTCTAAAATGCGGGGTTTATAATTGTTAGGCATGCAATGTCTATGTAATTCATTTGGTCAGGCATGCGATGTCTGAGGAGGTTGCGGATTCCAACTGTTGTAGTTTTACACTTTCTTTTCTGTGACCGTAAGTGTAATATGTGATATCGCCGGTTTTGTTGCTATATGTCAACGACAATTGGGATGCGCATATTTACTTACGTTGATGACATGTGATGTTATGTGTTGCTGGATATGTTATATTGGATCGTCGTGTTTGAATAGCCGGGGGTTTTTATGTGAGATGAGTGTTTTTCATTTTCATTCATGTAAAAACTTGTATGTAATATTCTTTTATTGGGGCACTTCCAGGTAGCGGAAGATGTCACCTTTTGTATATTATTTACTTTTCCGCACTAGGATAGACCCAAGGAGGAGGGCACTAGTAACCGGGTTCTGGAGTCCAGTGGGAGACCAACTCGAGGAGTCGAGTCCGGGTCTCCTAACTCTAGAATTGGTAGGGTTGCTTGCCGCTCTCGTAGGGGTCTAGGGGTGTGGGTTTGGCTATTCATCACGACCGTGGAATCCGTGTTTTATACTGGCTCGTATTGAAAACACGGACGTCCTAGTATATCCAATATTTCATATGATTCTTCTGCTGCGATATCTGTGATGTGATCATGTGATGTTCTATGATAGATACAGTATATAGTATATATGATATATTATATAGGCGTTACTTATGTTTTACACCCGCGCTAGCCCTGCCCCGCTCTGTCGTTAGTTACCTAACCTAACGGTGCACGAGGGGACATCGAGGCGAATGCGGATGGTATAAGTGTACGTCGTATTTATCTGTGATGTTTAGGTATTTAAATGATGGGACTTTATTAATGTGATTAATGAAATAAAAGAAACCTAAAGATGTTGTAGAATCGAATTTCAAAATAAAACAGGTAGCTACAGTTCTTGCTTTGCACAGCGGTATATACGATATATCCTGCACCTTATTCGATGAGGAAAAGACCGAGATCCCTTCACCGGGAGTGACTCCTTTAGCAATAACTGGCAGATGCTACACCCTCGGTTTGTCTTTTGATAGCTTTTAAGTGTTTTTGCTTTGCACAGTGATATATATGATATATCCCGCAACTCATTCGACGAGGAAAGGACCGACGATCCCTTCACCGGGAGTGACTCCTTTAGCAGAACAAGAAAAGCCTCAAAAGCACTCCATTTTAAAATCATTTGATTCTACAACGATATCAAGTTCAATACGCAATAGGTTTTCAGAAAAACCTGTCGTAGCCCTCCGTCATATCAAATAAGTACTAGTTAGTATTCGTGCTGCGGTTGTTTGGCCTCCGTCAAGGCGTAGTGTACGGTAGCTAACTAGTGCTTATCTGCTAGCATATGATGCGATTGGATTAGGGTATTCGTACGGCGTTGTTTGGCCTCCGTCAAGGGTCGTGCGGGTGGGTTTAATTCAATCAGGAAATGACGGGTTGAACTTGACTAGCGGACTATGGGTAGTTTGGCCTCCGTCAAGGTCATAGCACGCTAGGGGCAAAATATTATCGGGAATTTCAAGTGTTGAAATTTGCAATGAGATTGCATACCTTCTATGAGATAGTTGTATCCCGATACCCGCTGCGAGTAATTGTTACTCCTGGGAGAGTTTTATACATTAAAATTAGCCGATCAAGTAGGTGTCTAGAAAGGTGTCAACGGGGTTACGCCTCTGGGAAAACGAGGTTTACATTAATTAGGTTTGTGCGAAAGCATGGGGGACCTCCCTCAAAGTACCGACACTGGCCTGGCTGAAAGATTGGCGAACTTGTAGTGTGTAATTAATCCCGGCTAGTCTTTCCTTTTAGGGTTTGAAGGAAGATTTGATTAAAAGCAGTGGGAGCCATCCTGATTAGATAAAATAAAAACCAATCTATTCTTGACAGAGCGCACGCTGAGTGTTTTCTTCTCTCTCTCTCCTGGTAGCGACCATGTCACGCCTTAATCAAGATAATAATACGGATAATTGACCGAACTCGCTTGTTATACTGAGCTGGGGAACGTTGGTCCCGCTCCAACTTATAATTGTTATAAGACAGAGCAGGAATTTGGGGAATACCAGATTTCCCGTGCCACCCAAACGAAGAGAGTGCATGCTGATGCATCATCTTCGGGTGTGATCATTACAAAGAACTGTTTTTCAGTATCCTCCGCATCCTTGGTATATGATACCGGATCAGGATCCCAGATATGTAATCTGTTACACAGGGCTACAAAATGGTAGAAAAACTGAGAACGGGTGATAAGTTTCATGAGACAGAAAACGGGGCAAGTGTTGCAGCCAAGTCTATTGGTCACTGTCACTCTGTATTGTAATACATTGATTCTGAACGAATGTTATTAGATACCGAACCTGATATACAAAATCATATCTGTCTCTTTATTAGTAAAGAAACGATAAAATTTTGTATTGTTGGATAATGTTTTGAACATTTCCTATATCAAAAGTTGATCGGTTCAGGCACGTTATCTAAAAGCGTTGATGTTCAAAATCAAACTACAGTTATTAGTATTCGGAACACACACAAGAGGAAGAGTTCAGAAATGAACGAATTCTTCTAGAGGTATTGTAGACTAGGTCATATCAATGCGACCCGACTAGCTGGAGTTATATTTAGATGCATATTTAAATCAGTATTGAATTTACATCTTGTGAAACTCGCCAGTCATGTCACAAAGATAAAATGACCATAGCTCTGTTTATAGGAAACAGAGAAAGAGTTAGTGAACTCTTGGGATGATACATGTTGATGTATAAAGGTCCCCTGTCTACACATACCTGGTAAGGTTCTTTGTACTTCATTACATTCTCTGATAATCTCTCGAGATTCAGACATATGTTCCTGTTGAAACACAAGTCTGAACCTTTTGAGATATTCACAGAATATAAGATAGAAGTAGAGAACCAATACGGGTATAAGTATTATGTCCTATGATGAGATCAAGGAGGAGAATACTTGAGCACGGAAATCCTGGACAATTCTAAAGGAGAATGAGATTCTCTCTCAGCATTACTCCTCTGTATACACCATAGCACGATGGTATATCGGGGCGGAGCATATACACCCTATATGATAAGGTGTGCTCTATGATGAGTAATACTGAGTTACCTATTTCCTTTTAGGGGGTTATGCACTTGAGAAGCTGCATACCTATTGAATAGGGTTCTAATCAAATCAGTAGCCTACCATTTCATATGTGATATGGAATGGGAAGAGCCCATATCTTAAATTAGTTAAGATTTGGGGTTGTCCAGCCTATATCTAAAAGCAAAATTCGGACAAGCTCAAGGCAAGGTCTGTTATGTAGAACTGGAAAGGTTCCAGCTATACAAACTACAGCAGAAGATTTGGTAGAACCAAAGGATTCAGTAGATTCCAACGAACCTCAGCCTCTCTGCCGATCTAGTAGGGTTCCGCACCCACCTGAGAGATACTTCAGTTTCTCTATGACAGTGGGAGAGAGGATTGCATCATGAGATGATGACCCAACTAATTTCGAGCTGGCCATCTGGAGTAAGACTCTGTAAGAATGGCTGGATGTTTAGCGATCTGAGATGCAATCCTTATACACCAACAAAGTATGGACTTTAGTTGCTATATCTGAAGGGTTAAATCCCCATCAGGAGCAAGTATATCTTGAGAAGATTACTTGGTGTACATGGAAAAGTTGAGACTTTCAAAGCTAGACTAGTTAAAGGTTTTCGTCATTGACCAGGCGTGGATAATGATGAAACCTTTTCCAGTACCTATGCTTAAGTCCATCCAGATACAACTTGCCACGGCTACATACCATGACTACGATATCTGGCGGTTGGGTGCCATGACATCTTTTCTAAATGATGTTTTAGAAGAGAACGTCTGTAAGTACACAGCCAGAGGTCCTCGTAGACAGTGGGAGCAGCGGAAACGTGTGCAAGATGTTTTATATAATAAAGCAGGCATCGCGGAGTTGGAACGTCTGTTTTGATGTAGTAGTCAAAGAGTTTGACTTCATCAAAATGGTAGATGAACCTTGTATAAACAAAAAGGTAGTAGGGAGTATGGTGGTGATCCTCGTAGAGTCATGGATGACATACTCTTGATAAGAAAGGAGTTTCCTATGCTACGCTCGGTCAATCTCCGCTTATCACAATGATTCTCCATATAGGATCACTGGAAGTGTTCCAAAGTGATAAAGACGACTGAATGTCAGTCGCAGGCATTGTCTTTACCCTCAGTAAAGGGACGGTATGTTGGAAGAGTTCCAAGCTAGATACCGTGACATACTAGACGATAAAGGCAGGATACATCGCTACTTAAGATGCAACCAAAGAGGCTGTTTGGATGTATAATGGTTCATGAGATGAACAACGTTCCTACCATTGTGAGACAATGGAGTTGTGGCTTATGCCAAGGAACGCCGGACCCATCAGTGATCCAGACTTATTCTAAGGCAGTATCACCTGATCATGGAGATGGTTGATCTCCAGGTTGATCGAGGCAAGGAGAGCAGACTTAGAGGATAACGCAGCGGATCCACTCACGAAGGCCTATTCCCAGAGAGAGACTATTATGGGATGGTTGAGTATGAGATACTACAACCACTGCTACAGATGGCCCTAGTACAAGTGGGAGATTGTTAGTTATATGTATGCCCTAGAGGCCATTACTGTACATTGGATGTATATTGTAGTGGATGCTAGGACATATATAGGGAGGACTTTCTTGCTCGACATGATAGTATGCTATCTGGTTGCTCTTTACCTTAACGTGTACACAGATTGCCTCTCTATTACATGTTGGTAAAGCCCTTAGGATGTGTACTTGACTACCTGGACTTTGATGCGGATCATTCTAGTGGGGACATGGTAGTCCATAAGTACATCCTTCAAAGTCCCTAGTCGTGGGTGTACCGAGACGGGGCATCGATATACCAGAGTAGACTAGCGTGTACCTTCTCGACCCATACAGATGGGCGATGGATGATCCCATATCCATCGGTGTTTGACATAAGAGATGATATACGGGTGCTCAGTAGAGACTGGGTACACTGGACGGACTCGCCGAGAACTCCCAGATGGTATTATACCTCACGTCAGATGGCAGTTCTCTGGTGACACTGGTACAGAGTAGTCTGTTGACCCGAGATCGTCATAGAGTCTTGTGTGGTTCCCACTGTGCTTTGATTTCCATCTTACCACGCCTAAGAGGGCGTGCAAAACGGTGGTTTTTGGCTACAGTCCCGAGTCACATGGAGGCAATGAGCGATAGGAGGGGATTCGTCTCTCCCGGTATAGGGAGTTGATGTTGCGCTGTGTTCGATTGGCTATAACAGGAAATCCCTGGCCAGGGTTGCTGAGATTTACTGGTAAGTGTTACCAGTAGTTTCTCGAATTGTTATAGACCTCACATCGACACGACTTATCGAGCTATTGGGGTCTGACGTTTACCACCCCTAGGCAAGATATGCGACATATCAGACGGACAGACCGGACTGTACGGTAAGTGTTACTGGTTGGATTCACTGGAGTTTGAGCGGGCTTGCTCGTCGATCTTCTGATCGCTCAATACCCGGGTGGCCGTTACGTTTAGCAGACCGCTTGCGGCTTGCGGGTGTTTGATATGATCATCACCTGCTGCCGGCGTATTGACGAGTCTTTAGAGTCCTACACAGAGGTTTCCTGGCTCAAGCGAAACGAAATAGGAGCGCATATGAGATATGTGCGGGACCGAGAATAATGCGTGTATGTGATACCGTATTTCATTCTCGCGATCAATGTGTCGAATGGTTGTATGCGATATAACCTAGTTATCGATTCAAGCGTTGATTCGATAAGCCGATACATTATATACTAGTCGGTTGTGTGCGACATGACCGGATCATTGAATCAAGTGTTGATTTAATGATTTAATGCATATTTATATATTTGATATATTACTTTGCATTAACTAGTATTGGTTCACTTTAAATGGATTTTCTCACTCGGATGTGCGCATTGCATATGCAATATGATTTTGTGCACTTGCTTGTATCATGTTTGATGATACATGCCTTTTGGTTAAGTGTAAAGAATTAAACCTTGGTTAATGAAATGGTTAGGGTTTACTATTTCCTTATTCATTTATTCATTTACTTATTCTTTTGGAAATAGAAAAGCAAATGAGAAAATGGTGGCTTGTTTTGTTCATGAAGCTTCATGAAGACTTTGACCAAGTGACCATTTTGTCTCATGCTTAACCCTAACCATCCCACTAACCATGATTTATTCTCTACACTTGACCATGGTTTGGTCATGATAAGTATTCTTTTAATTTTCTTTTTGGAATTAACTTATCATAACTTTATCTTCTTCTTCTTCTTCATCTTCTTCCATGAAGAAAACCTTTCTTCATCAATGGTGGATTGATGAAACAAGTGAAAAATCCAATTCTAAAGTCTACCCACTTCCTATTTCTTCATCCTCTACCTCTTGCCAAGTAGTAGAGTGTGTTTCCTTCACAAGTTTTCATGGCTTGGTGAAGGTGGAGCTTGATCTAGTGATGTTTCGACGTAGATCAACTTCGGCACGTCGTCGATGACCTAGCCCGCTTCTTCTCCGATGAAGCCGACGCAAGAGCCCGGATTTCGATTTGGACAGCGAGGATACTTCATTGCGGAGCTATGGAGGTGGAGAACCGGATCTACAAAGGTTGTATTTCCGTATTCTTATAGTTAAGTGTTAACTAGTTTAATGTTTCGCCTAGAAATCGAAACAACGATCCGTATTAGGGTTTCTCGGCCCCGTTAAAATTTGAAATTGGCATTGTCGATGCCTTGTGAGACCTCTAGTGTGTGCCTAGGAACCCTACATAAGGTTAAAACGGAAAACACCGACTATTTTAAAACGCAAAATGAAATTGGAGCGCATATGTGATATGTGCGGGACCGAGAATAATGCGAGTATGTGACACCGTATTCTATTCTCGTGATATTTGTGTCGATCGGTTATATGCGATATAACCAGGTTATCGAATCAAGTGTTGATTCGATAAGTCGATACATTGGATGTTAGTCGGTTATATGAGATATAACTGGATTATTAAGTCAAGTGTTGATTTAATAATTTAGTGTATAATTGTATATTAGATATGCTAATTTATATTAACTAACAGTTGTTCACTTATGCATTTATTTTTCTCACTTGTGCACAACTTGATATATATTTATTTGTGTTCATTTTGTATCATGGTTGTTGATACACTCTACATGGGTGTATGAGACATACACCATTATAATTATATTGGTGGGGTTTTAATATACAAAGTAAATACAAAATTAGTGGATAATTGTTCAAGTGCATGAAGCTTCATGAAGCTTGTGAGTGCATTGACCAAAGTCCAATAGTTTTGTTTTACTTAGGATATTTATAAACCCAACCACTATAATTAGCCATGGTTATGTCTCTACGAGAGTTAGTATATGATACCCACTTACCCATGGTTAGCTCTCCCTCTCTCTCTTGATTAGTTTTTCATTCTCATTTTTGAGCTCATCTTCTTCCTCCTTCAAATTCTTGCTAGGGTTTGATAAAGAGAGAGAAATATTGTGAGAAAAGAAATTCTAAAGTGTACCCATTTCCTATTTCATCATCCTCAACTAGACTAGCACTTTAGTTTAGTATGTTTGCTTCACTAATTCTCTAGTTAGTGAAGTAGTAGCTTTAGTTCGTATTCCCTCGACGTAGATCATCTTCGGTCTCGAAGACTTCAAGCAATACCGTTGCTATCTTCTCATGGAGCCGTCCGAGAGTCCTGGAGCATGATGATCGCAGCGAAGGGACTACTACAAGGAGCATATGTAGGGTTCCTAGGCACTCTAACATGGTTCTACAAGGCATCTACCATGCCCGATTCAAAAATATAGCCGTGCCAAACAACCTTAACCAAGATCGTATACTAGAGATTATGCGAAAAATAGCAAGTAAACAACTTTAACACTAAGTGAAAGGGATTACAACCTTTGTAGATCCGGTACTTCACTTCTTAAGCTCCGTGTTGACGTCCCTTCGCTGCGATCATCGGGATCCCGGACTCGAGTGATGGTTTCCTCGGAGAAATGAGCGGGCCAGGTCATTGACTTCGAGGCCGAAGATGATCTACGTCGAGGAGACTCAAACTCAAGCTCCATCTTCACTAGGTCATGAACTTTGTGAAGAGAACACCCTAAACTAAATGGCAATTAGTAGAGGATGATGAAATAGGAAGTGGGTTCAGTTTGGATTTGGATTTCTCACTCTATTTCTTCACTTGAAAATTTCTAGCAAGCTTTTCTTCTTCTCGAAGAAGAAGAAGAAGAAGGAAAAGAATAAATGATAAAATGAATTATGTAAAAAGAATAATCAAGTGAAGTCTATCATAATGCAATCATGGGTGAGTTTACCTTTGTAGAGACTAAACCATAGTTTTAGGTAATGGTTTGGTTAATGAAAATCTTTTGCATAACAAAATGAGTGGACTTTGTCAAAGATGCTTAAAAGCTTCATGAAGCTTCAAGCCAAGACAAAGAAAACCACCATTTTGTTTTACCGAAATAATTAAAAACCCAAACCATTATCTTAAATATGGTGTAATTCATACACACATCCAAGTTTGCATGTATCATCAATCATGATACAAACTAGTGCACAAACATATATCACATATACAACTTGTGCACATCAAGTGAGAAAATCAATCTTAAGTAAACCAATACTAGTTAATGTAAAGTAATATATCAAATATATAATTATACATTAAATCATTAAATCAACACTTGATTTAATGATCCGGTCATATCGCATATAACCGACTAATATCTAGTGTATCAATATATCGAATCAACACTTGATTCGATAACCCGGCTATATCTCATATAACCGTCCAATGATACAAATCGCGAGAATAGAATACAGTATCTTATACTGGTATTATTCTCGGTCCCTCACATATCTCATATGCGCTCCTATTTAGTTTTGCTTGAGCCAGGAAACCTCTGTGTAGGACTCTAAAGACTCGTCAATACGCCGGCAGTAGGTGGTGATCATATCAATCACCCACAAGCCGCAAGCGGTCTGCTAAAAGTAACGGCCATCCGGGTATTGAGCGATCATAAGATCAACGAGCAAGCCTGCTCACACTCCTGCGAATCCAATCAGTAACACTTACCGCACAGTCCGATCCGTTCGTCTGATATGTCGCATACCTCGCCTAGGGGTGGTAAACGTCAGACCCCAGTAGCTTGATAAGTCATACCGATGTAAGGTCCATAACAAGCGTGAAACTACTGATAACACTTACCAGTAAATCACTGCAACCCTGGCAAGGGATTTCCAGTCATGGCCAGTCGAGCATAGCGCAACATCAACCCCCAATACCGGGAGAGACGAATCCCCTTCAATCGCTCATTGCCCCCATATGAATCGGGACTGTACCCAAAACCACCTGTTTACATGACTCAGTAGAGCCGTGGTAGGGTGGAAATCAAAGCACAGTGGGAGACACACAAGACTCTATGATGATCTCGGGTCAACAGACTAAGTTGTACCAGTGTCACCAGAGAACTGTCATCTGACGTGAGGTATAATACCATCTGAGAGTTCTCGGCGAGTCCGTTCAGTGTACCCGTCTCCACTGAGCACCTGCATACCGTCTCTGATGTCAAACACCGATGGATATGGGATCATCCATCGCCCATCACATGGGTCGAGAAGATATACGCTAGTCTACTCTGGAATATCGATGCCCCGTCTCGATATTCCCACGACTAGGAATATTGAAGGATGTACTCATGGACTACCCAGGCCCCACTAGTATGATCTGCATCATAGTCCTGCAAGTCGAGTACACATCCTAAGGGCTTTATCAACATGTAATAGAGAGACAACAAGTATACATGTTAAGATAAAGATCAACCAGATAGCCTACTATCATGTCGAGCAAGAAAGTCCTACCTATATATGTCCCAGCATCCACTACAATATACATCTCATGTACAGTAATGGCCTCTTGGGCATACATATAACTAACAATCTCCCACTTGCACTAGGGCCATCTGTAGCAGTGGTTGCAGTATCTCATACTCAACCATCCCATATAAGTCTCTCTCTGGGAAAAGGCCTTTGTGAGTGGATCAGCCGTGTTGTCCTCTAAGTCTACTCTCCTAACCTCGATCACGCTGGAGATCAACTATCTCCATGATCAGGTGATACTGCCTTGGAATATGTTTGGGTCACTGATGGGACCGTGGTTCCTCGGTCAAAACCACACATCCATTGTCATACAATGGTAGGAACCTAGTTCATCTCATGAACTAATATACACCCAAACTGCCTCTTTGGTAGTATCTTTGATAGCGATGTCACCAGCCCTTATCTTCTAGTCTGCCACGGTATCTAGCTTGGAACTCTTCCAACATACCGTCCCTCCACTTAAGGCAAAAACAATGCCTATGACCGACATTCTGTCAACCTTACCACCCTGGAAGCTGTCCAGTGATTCTCCCCAGGATCGATTGATACCATCTCACTACACCTAGTGAGAATCCTAATATCCATTTAGATCTATCTCATAGATCCAAAACCCAGGATTTAGCAGGTATCACCTTTATCCTATTTGGAGAATCCTTTTTTAGTATATATGCCCTAGAGGCCATTACTGTATCATACTAGTATGTATATTACTTGATGGAAGCTTGGGATATTCACAGTTGTACAGACAATCTTGCTCAATATAGTAGTATGCTACTTGGTTTGTCTCTGCTTTAATGTGTACTTGTGTGTTTGTTTATTATATCACCTATACGCATTAGTAGTGCCCTTTGGATATTTGCTTGATTACCGGCGTTGTGATGGCGATCACAATCGTGGGGGCTGGGTAATCTACAAGCACATCCTTATACACGTCCCTAGTCGTGGGAGTATCGAGATAGGGCATCGATACTCCGGAGTAGACTAGCGTATGCGCTTCTCATCCCAGCACGGGAGACGGTCTGTCCCACAGCCGTCGGTACGTCGTACTTGAGATAGTATACGTGTGCTCGTTGGGTTACGAGTACACTGGACAGGACTCGTCGGGAACTGATAGTTGGTATTATACCTATCGTCAGTTATCAGTTCCCAGGTGACATGAGTACAGCTTAGTCCGCTGACTTGACACTGTCACTTCGCCTCGAGTGTGTTCCCACTGTTCTTTGATTACTACCCTACCACGACTCTACTGAGTCGTACAAACAGGTAGTAGTTGGGAGCAGTCCCGAAGCACTTGGAGACAGTGACGGTTAGACAGGATTCGTCTCTCCCGGTATTGGGGGTTGACATCGCGCTGTGTCTAGGAGAGCCATTACACGAGTAGTCCCTGGCCAGGGCAAGCGAGATATACTGGTAGGTTTCCAGTGTTATCTCAGGGTGTATTGGGCTTCACTCCAGCACGACTTGTACCGCTATTAGGGGACTGACGTTTACCGCCCCCCTAGGCCCGCCATGCGATGTATCAGACGAATAAACCGGACTGTACGGAGATTGTCACATACAGACTCAGTAGGAGTTCAGATGGGTTTACCTCATCGGCCTTCTTATCGACATCTACCTGGGGACCGTTACGTATAGCTAGTGCCGCTTATGGTCTGTGGTTAAACCCACTGCCAGCGTAGTGTCGAGTCTTTAGAGTCCCACACAGAGAGTTTCCCTGCACTGAGCGAAACGTGTAGAGGCCGTATGGTTTTACGGCAGGGCTGCGATCACTTACGTACACTTGTGTGCATGTGGTGTTCGGGCAGGCAATACTAGTGGGCTTTGGTTTAAGCCGGATCCTAGTATTGCATGGATGGATTTGTTTTGTCTTCTGCGCATCCGCATTCTTCGGAATACGGATGCAGGTGTGTATGCACAGTTTTCTGGAGCGATGAAGGAGGAGGTGCCTCATTAGGGTTTTGGCAATTGGTTCGGCGAAAACCGCTATGTGGCAGGCTCATTAGGGTTTTGACAGTTGATTCGGTCAAAACCATTTTGAGGCGGACTCATTAGGGTTTCGACAGTTCGTTTGGTCAAAACCATAATGAGCCGGGGACATTATTTACTAATCCTTTCATTGATAATTTTGTTATGGCTAATTACATTGACCATTTGACCATCTTGACTTTGTTGACCATTTGACCAAAGTTGACTTGGATCTTCTTAGAAGATCTAAAGTATTCTTTGGTTTTCTTTTTCTTTTGTTATGATAATGGTCATGTCATTTGTAGCCATCACCTTTATCTTGATGGGATTAGTAATCATAGTGTTTGTGCATTATTGCAACCATGGTTAGCTTTTCTCTTGGTCAATCATTTTCATTTGCTCATTCTCATTCTCTCTCTTGAAATGAGAAGCTCCATGGTTGCTAGAAAAACTCCTTCTTCTTCTTCCTCCTCTTGATTTCTCCTTTGATCGCATGTGTTGAGAGAAAAAGGATTTCACTTGACAAATACATCCATACATCTTCTCTACACATCCTAGGGCTTCTAGATTAGCAATCTCCTTGCCCTAGTTACCTCGGCTTGAGGTGGAGCTCGGTGTACATCTCTCGGGTGGATCGTCTTCGACTCAAGAAGGCCGCGGAGGTGACCGAAGTCCGGATCAACCATTGAGCAAGCAAAGAGAAGAACAACAAGAAGAGAAGAACATCAAAGAAGAACTACAACAACAAGAGAAGGAGTTCAAGTTGAGGTATAACCCTAACCGAGTAGATACAACTCATGTTAGGATGCTAGTGTATTGTTTAGCAAAGATCCGGCTTTTACGGCCCATGTTACATAGATCAGAAAAAATTTTGTTTTACCGTTTCTTCAACCCCGTAAGTACCGGGAAAGGTAACGTGGACCTAACAGTGGTATCAGAGCCTAACTAAACATAAACTAGCTTGGTAGTAAAGTATATCGAAGTTTGAAACGGAAAAATCGAAAAAACCATGTTATAAAAACCTGAGTTTCTGTTAAAATTTTTTCTGGTCAAAACAAAATTTGTTATACTCCAAAAATCATCTCAAGGTTTTTAGAAGAAAGCCACCAAAAACGAGACAGCGACTCCACCAAAGCGCCGCGCTTCCGCGGCAATAGCAAGCTATTGCCGCGGATCCGCGGCCAACTTGGTGAGTTACTGCATCGATTTTGGTGCAGTGTGTTTCTGACGTGGTTTTAGGATTTTTAAGATATATTATATGTGCCCAGAATTTCCAGAATAGAAATTTGTTTTTGGGGGCCTATAAATCCGTATTTTTTCGAACTTCAATATACTTTGACTATAAAGGTTATATCTGTGATGTTCTTATGTATTGAACGTCGGCTAATCGCTATATGTCGATTAGTCGGGGTTATACATATCTGTGATCTGTGATTGTTGTTGATGGTTTGTGTATATGAACTCGTTGGATTGTCGCGGATGAATAGCCGGGGTGGATGTGAGATGAGAGTTTCTTTTTCTTTCATTCATGTAATAAATTTGTAAATTGATGTAATATTATTTGTTTGGCCGCACAACCGGGTCGGGGTTGTAGCCGTCATTGTATAATTCTTTTTACTGTTTTTGCTCCTAGGATAGACCCATGGAGGGGGTGCACAAACTACCGGGTATCTCGAAGTGCCGAGTAGCCTACTCATGGCATTGAGGGAGGTTGCTTCGCTTCGGATACTTGGCGGGAAGTTTGCCGCACCCGTAGGGGTCTTGGGTGGGGTATTGGCTATTCATCGCGACCGTGTAATCCGTTTTTCGTTGCAGGCTCGAACGAATCGCGGGTTCCTAGTATATCCAAAGTGTTCATCTGTGATCTGGATTGGCTATCATTGCTGTTATATATAATAACTATTTAGTCGTTGCTTTTGTTTTACAGCCGCGCTAGCCCAGGCCCCGCTCTGTCGTTAGTTAAGTAACCAAACGGGTGATGACGGGGCCCCGTGGCGAATGCGAATGGCATAAGCGTACGTCATATTTTGGTTGTTTTCTGCAATGGTAGGATTTAAATGATGGGACGCATTAAAAGAACTAATGCAAGAAAATAAACCTAAAAGACGTTGTTGGAACAATTTTTCAAAAAGCTGTTATTGCAAGGACGTTCATTTTTGTTTTGCATCGCGGTATTCGATTGTGAATGCCCAGCACCTCAGTCGACGAGGCAAGGGCCGAGATCCCTTCATCAAGAGTGACCCCTTGGACAAAAGTTTGCGTCAGGGTAATAACTTCACTATAGTCGATTATTCTTGCTTTGCATCGAGGTATTCAGTTTGGAATATCCTGCACCTCATTCGACGAGGAAAGAGCCGAGATCCCTTCGCAGGGAGTTACCTCTTTAGCAAAAGTTTTCGCCACTATATTTTCAAAAAGATTACCAGGTTCCTTCAACGATATCAAGTTCATTACGTTAACGGGTTTTTCGCCAAAAACCCAGCCGTAGCCCTCCGTCATTTCTTACAAGTAACACTTAGTATTCGTGCTGCGTTTGTTGACTCCGTCAAGGCGTAGTGTACGGTAGCTAAGTGCTTCTTGTTTGTATTGGTATATGGGATTGATTAGGACAGTCGTATAACCTTGTTGACTCCGTCAAGGGTTATGCGGGTGGGTTTAATGCAATCCAGATAATGACAGGTTGAACATGACTAGGACTCTTTGATTTGTTGACTCCGTCAAGATCACTTGGGTCCTAGGGGCAAAAACCACATCGGGAGTTTCAAAAGAACTGAAACTTGCAGATTTAGCATACCTTCTGGATTGTTGTGACTAGAGTGGATTCCATCTAGGTTATCACACAATGACAGTTGGATCCCGATCCCACTGAGGAGTTGGTTTACTCTCGGGAGATTATTTCACTTAACAATCAATGCTATAAACCTAGTAGGTGTCTAGAAAGGTGTTAGCGGGGCTACGCCCCTAGGGAAAAGAGGTTCTTTAATTAAGGAACTTCGCCAAAGCGTTGGAAAACCTCCCTCGAAGTACCGACACTAGCCTGGCTGAAAGGTTAAGCAAGTATTGTGACGTGAATTAAAACCCGGCTAGTTCTTCTTTTAAAAAGGTTTTAAGAAGAATTTGAGGAAACAGTGGGAGACATCCTGGTTAGATAAATTAATAAACCAATCTAATCTTGCAAGAGCATACGCTGAGTGTTTCTTTTCTCTCTCTCCAGGAAGCAACCTTTTCACGCCCTAATCAAGATAATAAAATGTATCGCTTGACCGATCCGAATTCTTATTCGGGACTGGGGAAGGTTGGTTCAGCTCTAACTTGTGACAACGGTCATGAGTGTGAGAATGGGAAAGGGGATTGTATGGATTTCCAGAATACCCAGTTGAAGGAGAAGCATGGTTTTGCATCTACTTCAGGTGTTCTTGTAATTGAGAACTGTTTTACGGTCAGCCCTACCTCCTGGGTACTTGATACCGGATCAGGATCTCATATCTGTAATTTATTACAGGGACTGAGAAAAAGTAGGAAAGTTGCACCGGGTGATATATCGCTCAGAGTAGCGAACGGAGCACAAGTTAATGCGGCAGCCGTCGGTGAATATCACCTAGTATTGCCAAATGGCAAGACTATGATTTTGAACGATTGCTACTATGTACCCTCCATGGTTTGCAACATCATATCAGTTTCTTTACTCGATAAAGATGGATATAAGTTTGTTCTTGAAAAGAATATCATGAACATTTACCTTGATAAGGTACTGGTTGCAGAGGGTACACTGTGTAATGGTATCTACGTTCTAAATCAGAATACAGTTCTCAATATACAAAACACACGCAAGAGGAAAAATTCAGATATGAATGAATCCTACTTGTGGCATTGTAGGCTTGGTCATATCGGAGAGAAAAGACTGAGTAAGTTGCATAAAGATGGACTCTTGAATACGTTCGAGTTTTCATCTTATGAAACTTGTCAGTCTTGTCTCAAAGGAAAGATGACCAAATCTCCGTTCACCGGACATGGAGAAAGAGCAAGAGAGCTCTTGGGAATCATACACAGTGATGTGTGTGGTCCGATGTCTATACATGCAAGAGGTGGGTTCTCGTACTTCATCACATTCACTGACGATCTCTCTAGGTTCGGATATGTGTATCTGATGAAACACAAATCTTAAGCTTTTGAGAAATTCAAGGAATTTAGAAACGAAGTAGAGAACCAGACAGGCAAAAGTATCAAGATCCTCCGGTGTGACAGGGGAGGGCAGTACTTAAGCACGGAATTCCTAGATTACTTAAAAGAGAATGGTATTCTCTCTCAGCTTACTCCTCCTTATACACCACAGCACAACGGTGTATCGGAGCGGAGGAATCGTACCCTATTGGATATGGTTCGCTCCATGATGAGTAGTGCTGAGTTGCCTCTTTCATTTTGGGGACATGCGCTTCAGACAGCGGCGTACCTATTGAACTATGTTCCATCCAAATCAGTGCTTAAGACTCCATATGAAATATGGAATGGAAGAAATCCGTATCTTAAGCGATTTAAGATATGGGGTTGTCCGGCCTATGTGAAAACACAGAAACCGGACAAGTTAGAGGCACGGTCAGTTCTCTGTAAATTTGTGGGATATCCTAAAGACTCACTAGGATATCTGTTCTACCACACTGAGGAACAGAAGGTGTTTGTATCTCGCCACGCTACCTTCTTAGAAAGGGAGTTTCTTGCAAAAGAAGCTAGTGGGAGTTCGGTAGAACTGGAAGAAATTCAGCGACCACAAAATGTAACTGAAAATTTGGAGGAACCTCTAGATTCAATGACCCCAAACGAACCACAGCCACTCCGCAGATCTGGTAGGATTTCTCATCCGCCCGAGAGATACTACGGTTTTCTCATAGATGGGGATCGAGAGGATTGCATCTTGGAAGAAGATGACCCTACCAGTTTCAGGCAGGCCATTATCAGTAGGGACTCTGATAAGTGGCAGGAAGCAATGCAATCTGAAATGGAGTCCATGTACGCCAATAAAGTGTGGACCTTGGATATTGCTCCACCTGGGGTAAAACCCGTTGGATGCAAATGGATCTACAAAAGGAAACTTGGTGTAGATGGGCAGGTGGAAACCTATAAAGCTAGACTCGTTGCAAAAGGTTTTTGTCAAAGACCTGGTTTGGACTATGACGGGACTTCTTCTCCGGTGGCTATGCTCAAATCCATTCGGATCTTACTTGCCATTGCTGCCTTCCATGACTATGAAATCTGGCAGATGGATGTTAAGACGGCTTTCCTAAACGGTTGTTTGGAAGAGTGCGTTTACATGGATCAACCAGAAGGTTTCGTAGACAGTGGGAGCAGCGGAAGGGTGTGCAAGTTGCTTAAATCCATTTATGGATTAAAGCAGGCATCGCGGAGCTGGAACATCTCTTTTGATGAGGTAATCAAGGAATTTGATTTCATCAAGAACGAAGATGAACCCTGTGTCTATAAGAAGATTGTAGGACGAACTGTCGTATTCCTAGTTTTGTATGTGGACGACATTCTTTTGATAGGAAATGATATTCCTATGCTACAATCGGTCAAGCTATTTTTGTCACAAAGGTTCTCCATGAAGGACCTGGGTGATGCCTCGTACATTCTGGGGATCAAGATCTATAGAGATAGATCAAAGAGACTATTGGGACTTTCGCAGTCCAGGTACATAGAGACCGTACTAAAGAGATTTAGTATGGAGGGTTCCAAGCGCGGTAGCATACCCGCATTGCACGGAATTACCCTCTCCAAGAAGATGTCTCCTAAGACTGACGAGGAGAGGGTTCGCATGAGCACTATACCCTACGCTTCGGCGGTAGGATCTATAATGTATGCGATGCTATGTACAAGACCAGATGTAGCTTACGCGTTGAGCACGGTAACCCGGTATCAGTCAGACCCAGGGGAGGACCACTGGAAAGCAGTGAAGAACATTCTCAAGTACCCGAGAAGGACTAAGGAGATGTTCCTGGTTTACGGTAATGGAGACCTCAGGGTCGAGTCCTTTACCGATTCAAGCTTCCAGAGTGACAAAGATGACAGCAAGTCCGTCTCGGGTTTTGTGTTTACCCTCAACGGAGGGGCGGTATGTTGGAGGAGTTCCAAGCAGGATACCGTCGCAGACTCGACGATGGAGGCTGAATATATTGCTGCAAGCGATGCCGCAAAAGAGGCGGTCTGGATGAAGAAGTTCATTAGTGAACTTCAGGTGGTTCCGTCCATTGTTGACCCAATACCTTTGTATTGCGATAACAATGGGGCTATAGCTTTAGCGAAGGAACCAAGGTCCCATCAGAAATCTAGGCACATCTTAAGGCGGTATCACCTGATCAGGGAGATCATTGATCGACAGGAGATCGAGGTGCGGAGAGTGGACACAAAGGACAACACTGCGGACCCATTCACGAAGGCTTTACCCCAGACTCAGTTCGAGCGGCTGATCGAGATGATAGGTCTTCGATACGCCAGTACATGGCCTTAGTGCAAGTGGGAGATTGTTAGTGTATATGCCCTAGAGGCCATTACTGTATCATACTAGTATGTATATTACTTGATGGAAGCTTGGGATATTCACAGTTGTACAGACAATCTTGCTCAATATAGTAGTATGCTACTTGGTTTGTCTCTGCTTTAATGTGTACTTGTGTGTTTGTTTATTATATCACCTATACGCATTAGTAGAGCCCTTTGGATCTTTTCTTGATTTCTGGCGTTGTGATGGCGATCACACTCGTGGGGGCTGGGTAATCTACAAGCACATCCTTATACACGTCCCTAGTCGTGGGAGTATCGAGATAGGGCATCGATACTCCGGAGTAGACTAGCGTATGCGCTTCTCATCCCAGCACGGGAGACGGCCTGTCCCACAGCCGTCGGTACGTCGTACTTGAGATAGTATACGGGTGCTCGTTGGGTTACGAGTACACTAGACAGGACTCGTCGGGAACTGATAGTTGGTATTATACCTATCGTCAGTTATCAGTTCCCAGGTGAAATGAGTACAGCTTAGTCCGCTGACTTGACACTGTCACTACGCCTCGAGTGTGTTCCCACTGTTCTTTGATTACTACCCTACCACGGCTCTACTGAGTCGTACAAACAGGTAGTAGTTGGGAGCAGTCCCGAAGCACTTGGAGGCAGTGACGGTTAGACAGGATTCGTCTCTCCCGGTATTGGGGGTTGACATCGCGCTGTGTCTAGGAGAGCCATTACACGAGTAGTCCCTGGCCAGGGCAAGCGAGATATACTGGTAGGTTTCTAGTGTTATCTCAGGGTGTATTGGGCTTCACTCCGGCATGACTTGTACCGCTATTAGGGGACTGACGTTTACCGCCCCCTAGGCCCGCCATGCGATGTATCAGACGAACAGACCGGACTGTACGGAGATTGTCACATACAGACTCAGTAGGAGTTCGGATGGGTTTACCTCATCGGCCTTCTTATCGACATCTACCTGGGGACCGTTACGTACAGCTAGTGCCGCTTGCGGTCTGTGGTTAAACCCACTGCCAGCGTAGTGTCGAGTCTTTAGAGTCCCACACAGAGAGTTTCCCTGCACCGAGCGAAACGTGCAGAGGCCGTATGGTTTTACGGCAGGGCTGCGATCACTTACGTACACTTGTGTGCGTGTGGTGTTCGGGCAGGCAATACTAGTGGGCTTTGGTTTAAGCCGGATCATAGTATTGCATGGATGGATTTGTTTTGTCTTCTGCGCATCCGCAATCTACGGAATACGGATTTAGGTGTGTATGCACAGTTTTCTGGAGCGATGAAGGAGGAGGTGCCTCATTAGGGTTTTGGCAATTGGTTCGGCCAAAACCGCTATGTGGCAGGCTCATTAGGGTTTTGACAGTTGATTCGGTCAAAACCATTTTGAGGCGGACTCATTAGGGTTTCGACAGTTCGTTTGGTCAAAACCATAATGAGCCGGGGACATTATTTACTAATCCTTTCATTGATAATTTTGTTATGGCTAATTACATTGACCATTTGACCATCTTGAATTTGTTGACCATTTGACCAAAGTTGACTTGGATCTTCTTAGAAGATCTAAAGTATTCTTTGGTTTTCTTTTTCTTTTGTTATGATAATGGTCATGTCATTTGTAGCCATCACCTTTATCTTGATGGGATTAGTAATCATAGTGTTTGTGCATTATTGCAACCATGGTTAGCTTTTCTCCTGGTCAAGCATTTTCATTTGCTCATTCTCATTCTCTCTCTTGAAATGAGAAGCTCCATGGTTGCTAGAAAAACTCCTTCTTCTTCCTCCTCTTGATTTCTCCTTTGATCTCATGTGTTGAGAGAAAAAGGATTTCACTTGACAAATTCATCCATACATCTTCTCTACACATCCTAGGGCTTCTAGATTAGCAATCTCCTTGCCCTAGTTACCTCGGCTTGAGGTGGAGCTCGGTGTACATCTCTCGGGTGGATCGTCTTCGACTCAAGGAGGCCGCGGAGGTGACCGAAGTCCGGATCAACCATTGAGCAAGCAAAGAGAAGAACAACAAGAAGAGAAGAACATCAAAGAAGAACTACAACAACAAGAGAAGGAGTTCAAGTTGAGGTATAACCCCTAACCGAGTAGATACAACTCATGTTAGGATGCTAGTGTATTGTTTAGCAAAGATCCGGCTTTTACGGTCCATGTTACATAGATCAGAAAAAATTTTGTTTTACCGTTTTCGCAACCCCGTAAGTACCGGGAGAGGTAACGTGGACCTAACAGTGGTGGCCGCGGTTCCGCGGCAATAGCTTGCTATTGCCGCGGAAGCGCGGCCACCACTGTTAGGTCCACGTTACCTCTCCCGGTACTTACGGGGTTGCGGAAACGGTAAAACATCTTTGTGATAAAAGGAGATTGACCGTGCGTAGCATAGGAAACTCTTTTCTTATCAAGAGTCTGTTGTCCACGTACAATACGAGGATGACCACCTTACTCTCTACTACCTTTTTGTATATACAAGGTTCATCTACCATTTTGATGAAGACAAACACTTTGACTACGACATCAAAACAGATGTTCCAACTCCGCGATGCCTACTTTATCCCACAAAGTATCTTGCACACGTTTCCGTTGCACCCACTGTTTACGAAGCCATCTGGCTGTGTTCTTATAAACGCTCTCTTCTAAATCAATATTTAGAAAATCAGTCATGACACCCAACCACCAAATATCGTAGTCATGGTATGTAGCAATGGCAAGTAGGATCCGGATGGACTTAAGCACAACCACTGGAAAAGGTTTCATCATTATCCATGCTTGGTCGATGACGAAAACCTTTAACAAGTCTAGCTTTAAAAGTCTCAACTTTTCCATCTACACCAAGGAATCTTCTCAAGATATACTTGCTCCAGATGGGGATTTAACCCTTCAGATATAGCATCCAAAGTCCATACTTTGTTGGTGTACATGGATTCCATCTCAGATCGCTAAGCATCCATCCATTCTTACAGAGTCATCACTTTCGATGGCCTGCTCGAAACTAGTTGGGTCATCATCTCATGATGCAATCCTCGCTCCCACTGTCATCGAGAAACCGAAGTTTCTCTCAGGCGAATGAGGAACCCTGCTAGATCGGCGGAGAGGCTGAGGTTCATCGGGGACTATCGAACCCTTTGGTTCTACCAAATCATCAGCTGTAGTTTGTATAGCTGGAACTCCTTCCAGTTCTAAAGAACCGACCTTGCCTCGAGCTTGTCCGGATTTTGCTTTTGACATAGGCCGGACAACCCCAAATCTTAACTTGCTTAAGAGATGGGCTCTTACCATACCATATCTCATATGGAGTGGTAGGCACTGATTTGATTCGAACCCAATTCAATAGGTATGCAACTTCTCAAGTGCATAACCCTCAAAAGGAAATAGGTAACTCAGTAATACTCATCATAGAGCACACCATATCTTATATGGTGCGATTGCTCCACCCCGATACACCTACGTGCTGTGGTGTAAACGAAGGAGTAATAATGAGAGAGAATCTCATTCTCGTTTGGAATAGTCCAGGAATTCCATGCACAAATATCCTCCTCCCTGATCTCATCATAGGACATAATACTTCTACCCGGTTTTGGTTCTCTACTTCTATCTTACATTCTTTGAATTTATCAAAAGTTTCAGACATGTGTTTCAACAGGAACATGTGTCTGAATCTTGAGAGATTCTCATTGAATGCATGGAAATATAAAGAACCAGTCCTGGCATCTGCAGACAGGGGACCTTCATACATCACTATGTATCAGTCCCAAGAGTTCACAAACTTTTTCTCTGTTTCCAATAAACAGAGCTGTGGACATCTTATTTCTGTGACATGACCGGCAAGTTTCACAAGATGTAAATTCAAACTAATTTAAATATGCATCTAAATGTAACTTCAGCTAGTCGGGTCACATTGATATGACTTAGTCTACAATACCTCAAGAAGGAATCGTTCATTTCTGAACTCTTCCTCTTGTGCGTGTTCTGTACATTAAGAACTGTGGTTTGATTTAGAACGTCTATGCTTTTAGATAACGTGCCTGAACCGATCAACTCTTGATATAGGAAATGTTCAAAACATTATCCAACAATACAAAATTATATCCTTCTTTAATAAAAAGAGACTGATATGATGTTGTATATCAGGTTCGGTATCTAATAACATTCGTTCATAATCAATGTGTTCTTGTAATACAGGGTGATAACTATCAACAGACTTGGCTGCAACACTTGTACCGTTTCTATCTCATGAAATTTATCACCCGTTCTCAGTTCTCTACCTATCTGTAGCCCATGTAACAGATTACATTTGTGGGATCCTGATCCGGTATCTAATACCCAGGACGTAGAGAATACAGAGAAACAGTTCTTTGTAATGAACACACCCGAAGAAGATGCATCATCATGCACTTTCTTCGTTTGGGCGGCATGGGAATCCTGGTATTCCCCTAATTCCTGCTCGGTCTTATAAAAATTATAAGTTGGAGCGGGGCCAACGTTCTCCAGCTCATTATAACAAGCGGGTTCGGTCAATACATCCATATTATTATGTTGATTAATGCGTGACATGGTTGCTACTTGGAGAGAGAGAGAAGAAAACACTCTGTGTGCGCTCTTACAAGATTAGATTGGTTATATATTTTATCTAATCAGAATAGCTCCCACTGATTTTTTCAAATCTTCCTTCAAACCCTAAAAGGAAAGACTAGCCGGGATTAATTACACTCTACAAGTTCGCCAATCTTTCAGCCAGGCCAGTGCCGGTACTTTGAGGGAGGTTCCCCGTGCTTTCGCACGGACCTAATTAAAATAAACCTCGTTTTCCTAGGGGCGTAACCCCGTTGACACCTTTTTAGACACCTACTTGATCGGCTAATTGCAAAGTGCAAAACTCTCCCAGGAGTAACAATTACTTGCAGTAGGTATCGGGATCCAACTATCTCATAGAAGGTATGCAATCTCATTGTAAATTTCAACACTTGAAACTCCCGATAAAGGTTTTTACCCCTAGCACTTATGACCTTAACTATGGTCAACAAATCATAAGCACTAGTCAAGCTCTACCCGTCATTTCGTGATTAATTAGACCCACCCACATGACCCTTGGCTAAGGTCAACAAAGTCACATGACTGTCCTAACTAATCGCATCATATGTTGTGTAGGAAGATATCACTTAGCTACCGTACACTACGCCTCGGCTATGGTCGACAAACGCAGCACGAATACTAAGTACTCTACTTCCTAAAATGACGGAGGTTTGCGGATGGTTTTTAAGAAAACCTTTAACGCTTTGAACTTGATCTCGCTGCAGAATCAAATGGTTTTAAATGGAGTGTTTTTGAGGCTTTTGCTAGTTTCTCTAAAGAGGTCACACCCGGTGAAGGGATCTCGGCTCTTTCCTCGTCGAATAAGGTGCAGGATATTCACAATACCACTATGCAAAGCAAGAACTATAAAAGCAATCAAAATACAAACCGAAGGTTGTAGCATCTGCTAGTTATTGCTAAAGAGGTCACTCCCGGTGAAGGGATCTCGGCTCTTTCCTTATCGAATAAGGTGCTGGATGTTCTACAAGGAACACCGCTATGCAAAGCAACAACTAGAGCTACCTAATTTTTGAAATTCGATTCCACAACATCTTTTAGGTTTATTTTCTTTCATTAATCTCATTAATGAATGTCCCATCATTTAAGTCCACCTAAACATCACAGATAAATACAACGTACACTTACGCCATCCGCATTCGCCTCGATGTCCAGTCTGCACCGTTAGGATAGGTAACTAACGGCAGAGCGGGGCAGGGCTAGCGCGGGTGTAAAACATAAGCAACGTCTATATAATATATCATATATACTATATACAATATCTATCTGAACATATCATATGATCACATCACAGATAACGCAGCAGAAACCAACATATGAAATATTGGATATACTAGGACGTCCGTATTTTATTTTGAGCCTGTATAAAACACGTATTCCACGGTCGTGATGAATAGCCAATCCAACACCCCTAGACCCCTACGAGAGAGGCAAGAAACCCTACCAATTCTAGAGTTAGGAGACCCATACTCGACTCCTCAAGATGGTCTCCCACTGGACCCTAGAACCCGGTTCCTTGTGCTCCCCTCCTGGGTCAACCTAATGCGGAAAAATAAATAATATACAATGGTGATATCATCCTCAGCCCGGAAGTGCCCTAATAAAAGAATATTACATACAATGAATTTTACATGAATGAAAAAGAAAAACTCTCATCTCACATAAAAAAAACCCGGCTATTCAAACACGACAATCCAATATAACATATCCAGCAACACATAACATCACATATCATCAACGTAAGTAAATATGCGTATCCCAATTGTCGTTGATATATAGCAACGAAACTGGCGATACACCACATATTACACTTACGGTCGCAGAAAAGAAAGTGTAAAACTACAACAGTTGGAATCCGCAACCTCTTTAGACCTCGCATGCCTAACCAAATGAATTCCTTAGACATCGCATGCCTAACTATTATAAACCCCGCATTTTAGTCTCATTATCGAAAACACTTTTCAATACCAAGTCGGGCAATTCAACAAGATTCCCGACATCTTGATCGAATGCTCGTCGCAAACTTTAGTAGACGGCCGCACCCCCGGAAGCCGTCGACGAAGTGCACTAAGGCGGAACACCGCAACCGCGAGCACCCGAACGGATGCTTTTGGCTACGGGGTTCTCCTACAGTCACTTGGTCGGGGTTATGGGGCGTGGCTGTCTATTAAGTTTACCCGGCGAGTATCCGCGTACGCTACGTGATTGCGACGGACTTTTGATCACATCAAAATTCCTTGGCAATCGATCAATTGAGACTGAACTGCTAGATTTATTACATTCAAATTAGTTATCTCATAACTACATGTGGATTCCAAATATTGTATCAAATTCCAGACATATAGATAATGTTAAACTTTCCGATCGAATAATCAAACACCCAAGTTTTTCCAAATAGTTCTCAACACTTGAAATTAGTTTAAAAACATCCATCACATGCCAGTACCAATGGTCCATCCGTAGAAAGGTCAAGCCAACGCCTCACATGTGGCAACGTCGTACTGCCCCAAACCCTAAGGTTCAAAAGGCAGTTCAAGACGGTCACATAATCGAGTTAAGGTTTGTTGTCTTCTAGAGGGTCCATCGCGTTACTTGCACGACTTAGAACGTTCTTAAACTACGGAAAAATCCAACACATGGAAATTTTCCGGCAGGGGAAAAAGTGAGTTATTTATATCCGTTCGAACTTTTTAACTCGTTCTAAAATTACCCGGACAAATTAAACAAAGTTAAATTATCCGATCTAATCAACGAGTCCCCAATACGACCCTAGAAAACTCAACACTTGAGTATAAATTAAAAATTCCCATAAATCTAAGAAAATTCGTACATAAGTTACTGTGTCAAAATCGCACCATAAACGCACTGTGGAGCCGCGGAACCGCCGCGGAAGGCATGTTCCTGCCGCGGTTCCGCGGCGCTTTAAGCGTAATACTGGATCGTTTTACACACAAGGCCTTAGAATTCCCTGCTGATTTTTTTGAGTATTTTTAATTCACAAAAAATCACGATTTCAAAAAATGTCCATAGAAGGGTTAAATCGGGGTTATACGGGTCCGATCGGACTTTAAACTTCGCCTAAACTTCACGTAAAGCTCTAGCTTGGCTCTGATACCACTGTCGGGTTCCTAGGCACTCTAACAAGGTTCTACAAGGCATCTACCATGCCCGATTCAAAAAATTAGCCGTGCCGAACAACCCTAACCAAGATCGTATAGTAGAGATTATGCGAAAACTAGCAAGTAAACAACTTTAACACTAAGTGAAAGGGATTGCAACCTTTGTATATCCGGTCCTTCACTTCTAAAGCTCCGTCTTGACGTCCCTTCGCTGCGATCAACGGGATCCCGGACTCGAGTGATGGTTTTCTCGGATAAATGAGCGGGCTAGGTCGTTGACTTCGAGGCCGAAGATGATCTACGTCGAGGAGACTCAAACTCAAGCTCCATCTTCACTAGGTCATGAACTTTGTGAAGAGAACACCCTAAACTAAATGGCAAGTAGTAGAGGATGATGAAATAGGAAATGGGTTCACTTTGGATTTGGATTTCTCACTCTATTTCTTCACTTGAAAATTTCGAGCAAGCTTTTCTTATTCTTGAAGAAGATGAAGAAGAAGGAAAAGAATAAATGATAAAATGAATTATGTAAAAAGAATAATCAAGTGAAGTCTATCATAATGCAACCAAGGATGAGTTTACCTTTGTAGATACAAAACCATAGTTTTAGGTAATGGTTTGGTTAATGAAAATCTTTTGCAAAACAAAATGAGTGGACTTTGTCAAAGATACTTAAAAGTTTCATGAAGCTTCAAGCCAAGACAAAGAAAACCACCATTTTGTTTTACCCAAATAATTAAAAACCAAAACCATTATCTTAAATATGGTTTAATTCATACACACACCCAAGTTTGCATGTATCATCAATTATGATACAAACTAGTGCACAAACATATATCACATTAACAACTTGTGCACATCAAGTGAGAAAATCAATCTTAAATGAACCAATACTAGTTAATGTAAAGTAATATATCAAATATATAATTATACATTAAATCATTTAATCAACACTTGATTTAATGATCCGGTCATATCGCATATAACCGACTAATATCTAGTGTATCAATATATCGAATCAACACTTGATTCGGTAACCCGGCTATATCTCATATAACCGTCCAATGATACAAATCGCGCAAATAGAATACAATATCATATACTGGTATTATTCTTGGTCCCGCACATATCTCATATGCGCTCCTATTTTGTTTCGCTTGAGCCAGGAAAGCTCTGTGTAGGACTCTAAAGGCTCATCAATACGCCGGCAGTAGGTGGTGATCATATCAATCACCCACAAGCCGCAAGCGGTCTGCTAAACGTAACGGCCACCTGGGTATTGAGCGATCAGAAGATCAACGAGCAAGCATGGTCACAATCCTGTGAATCCAATCAGTAACACTTACCGCACAGTCCGGTCCGTTCGTATGATATGTCGCATATCTCGCCTAGGGGTGGTAAACGTCAGACCCCAGTAGCTTGATAAGTATTGCCGTTGTAAGGTCCATAACAAGCGTGAAACTAGTGATAAAACTTACCAGTAAATCTCTGCAACCCTGGCCAGGGATTTCCAGTCATGGCCAGTCGAGCATAGCGCAACATCAACCCCCAATATCGGGAGAGAGGAATCCCCTTCTATCGCTCATTGCCTCCATATGAATCGGGACTGTACCCAAAAACCACCTGTTTGCACGACTCAGAAGAGCCATGGTAGGGTGGAAATCAAAGCACAGTGGAAGACACACAAGACTCTATGACGATCTTGGGTCAACAGACTAAGCTGTACCAGTGTCGCCAGAGAACTGCCATCTGACGTGAGGTATAATACCATCTGGGAGTTCTCGGCGAGTCCGTTCAGTATACCCAGTCTCCACTGAGCACCTGCATACCGTCTCTGATGTCAAACACCGATGGATATGGGATCATCCATCGCCCATCACATGGGTCGAGAAGATATACGCTAGTCTACTCTGGAATATCGATGCCCCGTCTCGATATTCCCACGACTAGGAACATTGAAGGATGTACTCATGGACTACCCAGGCCCCACTAGTATGATCTGCATCATAGTCCTGCAAGTTGAGTATACATCCTAAGGGCTTTATCAACATGTAATAGAGAGACAGCAAGTATACATATTAAGATAAAGAGCAACCAGATATCGTACTATCATGTCGAGCAAGAAAGTCCTACCTATATATGTCCCAGCATCCACTATAGCATATGAAGTGAAGGACCGATCTACAAAGGTTGTATTTCGTATTCACTTAGTCGCAAAAGTTGTTTACTTGCATTGTTTCGCCTAATCTCTAGTCTAAGATCATGGTTAGGGTTGTTCGGCACGGCTAAATTTTTAATCGGTCATGGTTGATGCCTTGTAGAACCTTGTTAGTGTGCCTAGTAACCCTACAGTGGTATCAGAGCCTAGCTAGAACATTAGGCGACATGTATACCAAGTTAAAACTCCGATCGAACCCCGATATATCGAACTAGACCCCCCTCTCTGGAAATTTTGTAAAAATGTGATTTTTTCTGCATTAAAAATACTCAAAAAAATCAGCAGAGAATTCTAAGAGTTACTGTAAAACACGACATCCTAATTCCACCAATGCACCGCGGAACCTCGGCAATACCTTTCTTGCGCGGCGGTTCCGCGGCGGAATAGTAGAATTAGGGTTAGTTTTTTGTGCAGTAATATCCTTAGGTACTTGTACATTCTTCTGGGTATTTTTAATTTGACTCAAGTATTGAGTGTTCTGGGGATTATTTTGTATTCGTTGATTCGATAGGAAAATTTAATTTCATTCTTTTTCCGGATAATTTAGAAAGTATTAAAAAGTTCGAACAGATATCAATAACTCACTTTTTCCCGACCCGGAAAATTTCCAAGTGTTGGATTTTTCCGTTGTTTAAGAACGTTCTAAATCGTGCAAGTTACACGACGGAGCCTCTTGAAGACAACAAACCTTAACTCGATTATGTGACCGTCTTGAAATGCCTCTAAACCTTAGGGTTTGGGGCAGTACGGCGTTGCCACATGTGAGGCGTTGGCTTGACCCTTCTACGGCTGGACCATTGGTACTGTAGCATGTGATGGATATTTTTAAACTCCCCTCAAGTGTTGAGAACTATTTGGGAAAACTTGGGTGTTTGATCATTCGATCGAAAAGTTTAACATTGTCTATTTATCTGGAATGTGATACAATATTTGGAATCCACATGTAGTTATGAGATAACTATTTTGAATGTTATAAACATAGCAGTTTAGTCTTAGATGATCGGTTGCCACGGGATTTTGATGCGATCAAAAGTCCGTTGCAATCACGTAGCGTACGCGGATACTCGCCGAGTAAACTTAATAGACAGCCACGCCCCAAAGCCCCGACCAAGTGACTGTAGGAGAACCCCATCGCCAAAAGCATCCGTTTGGGTGCTCGCGACAGCGGTGTTCCGCCTTAGTGCACTTCGTCGACGGCATCCGGGGGTGCGGCCGTCTACTAAAGTTTGCGACGAGCATTCGATCAGGATGTCGGGAATCTTGTTGAATTGCCCGACTTGGTATTGAAAAGAGTTTTCAATAAAGAGACTGAAATGCGGGATTTATAATTGTTAGGCATGCGATGTCTAAGGAATTCATTTGTTTAGGCATGAGATGTCTATGGAGGTTGTGGATTCCAACTGCTGTAGTTTTACACTTTCTTTTCTGCGACCGTAAGTGTAATATATGATATTGCCGGTTTCGTTGCTATATGTCAACGACAATTGGGATTCGCATATTTACTTACGTTGATGACATGCGATGTTATGGGTTGCTGGATATGTTATATTGGATCGTCACGTTTTTGAATAGCCGGGGGTTTTATGTGAGATGAGGGTTTTTATTTTCATTCATGTAAAATTCATTGTATGTAATATTCTTTTATTGGGGCACTTCCGGGATGGGGATGACGTCACCATTGTATATTATTTACTTTTCCGCATTAGGTAGACCCAAGGTGGAGAGCACAAGTAACCGGGTTCTAGAGTCCAGTGCGAGACCAACTCGAGGAGTCGAGTCCGGGTCTTCTAACTCTAGAAATGGAAGGGTTGCTTGCCGCTCTCGTAGGGGTCTAGGGGTGTGGGTTTGGCTATTCATCGCAACCGTGGAATCCGTGTTTACAGAGGCTCAAAATAAAAAACGGACCTCCTGGTATATCCATTATTTCATATGTTTCTTCTCCTGCGATATCAGTGATGTGATCATTTGATATGTTGTGATAGATACTGTATATAGTATATATGATATATTATATAGACGTTACTTATGATTTACACCCGTGCTAGCCCTGCCCCGCTCTGCCGTTAGTTACCTAACCTAACGGTGCACGAGGGGACATCGAGGCGAATGCGGATGGTATAAGTGTACGTCGTATTTATCTGTGATGTTTAGGTGAATTAAATGATGGGAATTCATTAATGTGATTAATGAAAGTAAAGAAACCTAAAAGATGTTGTGGAATCGAATTTTGAAAAACAATGTAGCTACAGTTCTTGCTTTGCATAGCGGTGTTCCTTGTAGAACATCCTGCACCTTATTCGATAAGGAAATGGCCGAGATCCCTTCACCGGGAGTGACCCCATTAGCAATAACTGGCAGATGCTACAACACTAGGTTTGTGTTTTGATTGCTTTTGGAGTTTTTGCTTTGCATAGCGATATATATGATATATCCTGCACCTTATTCCATAAGGAAAGAGCCGAGATCCCTTCACCGGGAGTGACCACTTTAGCAAAACTAGAAAAGGCCTCAAAAGCACTCCATTTTAAAATCACTCGATTCTACGACGATATCAAGTTCATTACGCAAAGGGTTTTCTTAAAAACCTGTCGTAGCCCTCCATCATTTCAGATAAGTACTACTTAGTATTCGTGCTGCGGTAGTTTGACATTCGTCAAGACGTAGCGTACGGTAGCTAACTAGTGCTTATCTGCTAGCATACGATGCGATTGGATTAGGGTATTCGTGCGGCGTTGTTTGGCATTCGTCAAGGGTTTTGCGGGTGGGTTTAATTCAATCAGGAAATGTACCGGTTGAACTTGACTAGCGGACTATGGGTGGTTTGGCATTCGTCAAGGTCATAGGACGCTAGGTGTAAAATATTATTGGGAATTTCAAGTGTTGAAATTTGCAATGAGATTGCATACCTTCTATGAGATAGTTGGTTCCCGATACCCGCTGTGAGTAAGAGTTACTCTTCGGAGAGTTTTACACATTATAATTAGCCGATCAAGTAGGTGTCTAGAAAGGTGTTAACGGGGTTACGCCCCTGGGAAAACTAGCTTTACTCTAATTAGGTCCGTGCGAAAGCACGGGGAACCTCCCTCAAAGTACAGGCACTGGCCTGGCTGAAAGATTGGCGAACTTGTAGGGTGTAATTAATCCCGGCTAGTCTTTCCTTTTAGGGTTTGAAGGAAGATTTGACTAAAACAGTGGGAGACATCCTGATTAGATAAATTGATAACCAATCTAATCTTGTAAAAGCGCATGCTGAGTGTTTTCTTCTCTCCCTCTCCAGGTAGCGACCATGTCACGCCTTAATCAAGATAATAATACGGATGTATTGACCGAACCCACTTGTTATACTGCGCTAGGGAACGTTGGTCCCGCTCCAACTTATAATTGTTATAAGACAGAGCAGGAAATAGGGGATTACCAGAATTCCCGTGCCACCCAAACGAAAAAAGTGCATGCTAATGCATCATCTTCGGGTGTGTTCATAACATAGAACTGGTTCTCAGTATCCTTTACGTCCTGGATATGAGATACTGGATCAGGATCCCACAAATGTAATTTGTTACATGGGCTATAGAAAGGTAGAGAACTGAGAACGGGTGATAAGTTTCAAGAGATAGAAACGGTGCAAGTGTTGCAGCCAAGTCTGTTGGTAGTTATCACTCTGTATTACCAGAATACATTGTTTATGAACGAATGTTATTAGATACCGAACCTGATATACAACATCATATCAGTCTCTTTATTAGTAAAGAAAGGATATAATTTTGTATTGTTGGATAAAGTTTTGAACATTTCCTATATCAAGAGTTGATCGGTTCAGGCACGTTATTTAAAAGCATAGACGTTCTAAATCAAACCATAGTTCTTAACATACAGAACACGCACAAGAGGAAGAGTTCAGAAATGAACGAATCCTTCTTGAGGTATTGTAGACTAGGTCATATCAATGTGACCCGACTAGCTGAAGTTATATATAGATGCATATTTAAATTAGTTTGAATTTACATCTTGTGAAACTTGCCGGTCATGTCACAGAGATAAGATGACCATAGCTCTGTTTATAGGAAACAAAGAAAGAGTTAGTGAACTTTTGGGATGATACATGTTGATGTATGAAGGTCCCCTGTCTACACATGCCAAGACTGGTTCTTTGTACTTCATTACATTCTCTGATGATCTCTTAAGATTCAGACATATGTTCCTGTTGAAACACAAGTCCGAAGCTTTTGAGATATTCGCAAAATATAAGTTAGAAGTAGAGAACCCAAATAGGTATAAATATTATGTCCTTTGATGTGATCAGGGAGGATAATACTTGAGCACAGGATCCCTGGACTATTCTAAAGGAGAATGAGATTCTCTCTCAGCATTACTCCTCCGTATACACCACAGCACGTCGGTGTATCGGGGCGGAGCAATCACACCCTATGTGATAAGGTGTGCTCTATGATGAGTACTACTGAGTTACCTATTTCCTTTTGGGAGTTATGCACTGGAGAAGTTGCATACCTATTGAATAGGGTTCCGATCAAATCAGTTGCCTACCACTTCATATGAGATATGGAAAGGGAAGAGCCCATAGCTTAAGTTTGTTAAGATTTGGGGTTGTCCGGCCTATGTCTAAAAGAAAAATCTGGACAAGCTCGAGGCAAAGTCAGTTCTGTGGAAGTTTGTTGGATATTCCAAGCATTCGCAAAGGAATATCTTCTACCAAACCGAGGAACAAAAGATGTTTTGTTTCTCAGCATGCCACCTTTGTGAAAGGGAATTTCTTGTTAAGAAATTAGTGGTCATGAGGTAGAACTAGAAAGAGTTCCAGCAATACAAACTGCAACTGATGATTTGGTAGAACCAAAGGATTCAATAGATTCTAACGAACCTCAGCCTCTCCGCAGATCTAGTAGGGCTCCTTACCCACCTGAGAGATTCTTCTATTTTCTCTATGACAGTGGGAGTGAGGATTGCATCATGAGATGATGACCCAACTATTTTCGAGCTGGCCATCAGGAGTGGGACTCTGTAAGAATCGCTGGATGCTTAGCGATCTGAGATGGAATCCTTATACACCAACAAAGTATGGACTTTGGTTGCTTTATCTGAAGGGTTAAATCCCCATCAGGAGCAAGTATATCTTGAGAAGATTACTCGGTGTACATGGAAAAGATGAGACTTTCAAAGCTATGCTTAAGTCTATCCAGATCCTACTTGCCACGGCTACATACCATGACTACGATATCTGGCGGTTGGGTGTCATGACTACTTTTCTAAATGATGATTTGGAAGAGAGCGTCTATAAGTACACAGCCAGAGGACTTCGTAGACAGTGGGAGCAGCGGAAACGTGTGCAAGATGTTTTTTGTGATAAAGCAGGCATCGCGGAGTTGGAACGTCTGTTTTGATGTATTAGTCAAAGAGTTTGACATCATCAAAATGGTAGATGAACCTTGTATATACAAAAAGGTAGTAGAGAGTATGGTAGTGATCTTCGTAAAGTACGTGGATGACATACTCTTGATGGGGAAGGAGTTTCCTATGCTACGCTCGGTCAATCTATGCTTATCACAATGATTCTCCATATAGGATCAAAGTGATACCTACTAAATCCTGGGTTTTGGATCTATGAGATAGATCTAATTGGATGTTAGGATACTCACTAGTTGTAGTGAGATGGTATCAATTAATCCTGCGGAGAATCACTGGAAAAGTTCCAGGGTTATAAGGATGACTGAAAGTCAGTCGCAGGAATTGTCTTTACCCTCAGTGGAGGGACGGTATGATGGAAGAGTTTCAAGCTAGATACCGTGACATTCTAGACGATTAAAGGCAAGACACGTTGTTACCAAAGATGCTACCAAAGAGGCAGTCTGGGTGTATATTAGTTCATGAGATGAACTTCGTTCCTTCCATTGTGTGACAATGGAGTTGTGGCTTATACCAAGGAACGCCCATCCCATCGGTGATCCAGACATATTCTAAGGCAGTATCACCTGATCATGGAGATGGTTGATTTCCAGGGGATCGAGGTTAGGAGAGTAGACTCAGAGGGCAACACAACGGATCCACTCACAAAGGCCTTTTCCCAGAGAGAGACTATTATGGGATGTTTGAGTATGAGATACTACAACCACTGTTATCAGATGGCCCTAGTGCAAGTGGGAGATGTTAGTTATATGTATGCCCTAGAGGCCATTACTATACATGAGATGTATATTGTAGTGGATGCTTGGACATATATAGGGAGGACTTTCTTGCTCGACATGATAGTATGCTATCTGGTTACTCTTTAGCTTAACGTGTACCATGATTGTCTCTCTGTTACATGTTGGTAAAGCCCTTAGGATGTGTACTTGACTACCTGGACTATGATGAGGATCATACTAGTAGGGACATGGTAGTCCATAAGTACATCCTTCAAGGTCCCTAGTCATGGGTGTATCGAAACGGGGCATCGATATACCAGAGTAGATAAGAGTATACCTTCTCGACCCATGTAGATGGGCGATGGATGATCCCATATCCATTGGTGTTTGACATCAGAGATGATATACGGGTGCTCAGTGGAGACTATGTATACTGGACGGACTCGCCGAGAACTCCCAGATGGTATTATACCCTACGTCAGATGGCAGTTCTTTGGTGACACTGGTACATGTTAGTCTGTAGACCCGAGATCGTCATAGAGTCTTGTGTGATTCCCACTGTGCTTTGATTTCCACCTTACCACGTCTAAGAGGGCGTGCAAAACGGTGGTTTTTGGGTACAGTCCCGAGTCACATGGAGGCAATAAGCGATAGGAGGGGTTTCGTCTCTCCCGGTATTGGGGGTTGATGTTGCGCTATGCTCGATTGGCCATAACAGGGATGTCCCTGTCCCGGGATGGTTTAGAGATTTTCTGGTAAGAGTTACCAGTAGTTTCTCGACCCGTTATGAGCCTCATATCGGCATGACTTATCGGTTATTGGGGTCTGACGTTTACCACCCCTAGACATGATATGCGACATATCAGACGAGGAGACCGGACTGTACGGTAGTGTCACTGTCAGGCTATTTGCAGGAGTTGGAGCGGGCTTTGTTGTTGATATTCTGATCGCTCAATACCCGGGTTGCCGTTACGTCCAGCTAGTACCGCTGACGGCTTGTGGGTGCTTGATATGATCATCACCTACTGCCGGCGTATTGACGAGTCTTTAGAGTCCTACATAGAGGTTTTACTGGCTCAGGCAAAAAGAAATAGGAGCGCATATGTGATATGTACGGGACCGAGAATAATGCGAGTATGTGATACCGTATTCTATTCTCGCGATGTTTGTGTCGATCGGTTATATGGGATATAACCAGGTTATCGAATCAAGGGTTGATTCGATAAGTCGATACATTGGATGTTAGTCGGTTATATGAGATATAACTTGATTATCAAGTCAAGTGTAGATTTAATAATTTAGTGTATAATTGTATATTAGATATGCTAATTTACATTAACTAACAGTGGTTCACTTATGCATTTGCTTTTCTCACTTATGCACAACTTGATATATATTTATTTGTGTTCATTTTGTATCATAGTTGTTGATACACTCTACATGGGTGTATGAGACATACACCATTATAATTATTTTGGTGGGGTTTTAATATAAAAAGTAAATACAAAATTAGTGGATAATTGTTCAAGTGCATGAAGCTTCATGAAGCTTGTGAGTGCATTGACCAATGTCCACTATTTTTGTTTTACTTAGGATATTTATAAACCTAACCACTATAATTAGCCATGGTTATGTCTCTACAAGAGTTAGTATATGATACCCACTCACCCATGGTTAGGGCTCTCTCTCTCTCTCTTGATTAGTTTTTCATTCTCATTTTTGAGCTCATCTTCTTCCTCCTTCAAATTCTTGCTAGGGTTTGATAAAGAGAGAGAAATATAGTGAGAAAAGAAATTCTAAAGTGTACCCATTTCCTATTTCATCATCCTCTACTAGACTAGCACTTTAGTTTAGGGTGTTTGCTTCACTAATTCTCTAGTTAGTGAAGTAGTAGCTTGAGTTCGTATTCCCTCGACGTAGATCATCTTCGGCCTCGAAGACTTCAAGCAATACCGTTGCTATCTTCTCATGGAGCCGTCCGAGAGTCCGGGAGCACGATGATCGCAGCGAAGGGACTACTACAAGGAGAATATGAAGTGAAGGACCGATCTACAAAGGTTGTATTTCATATTCACTTAGTCGCAAAAGTTGTTTACTTGCATTGTTTCGCCTAATCTCTAGTCTAAGATCTTGGTTAGGGTTGTTCGGCACGGCTAAATTTTTAATCGGGCATGGTTGATGCCCTGTAAAACCTTGTTAGTGTACCTAGTAACCCTACAGTTGGTCCCATTCAGCTTGTTTTTATCTAATAGAAGCTTAAGGCCTGTCATAGGTATCTGCCATTAAGAGAGAGAAAAGAATACACTCAGCGAAAGCTCTTGCAAAGATCAGATTGGTTATTATGTTGTCTAATCGATGTCTCCCACTGTTTTTATCAAATTTTCTTTAAAACCTTCAAAAAGAAAACTAGCCGGGATTAATTACATTCTACAATTTCGCTAACCGTTCAGCCAGGCCGTTGCCGGTACTTCAGGGAGGTACCCTGTGCTTTCGCACGGAACTAATTAAAGTAAACCTCGTCTTCCCAGAGGCTTAGCCCCGTTTGACACCTTTTTAGACACCTACTGGGTTAGCTAATTGTAAAGTACAAAATTCTCCCGGGAACAACTTTTGCTCACAGTGGGATCGGGATCCTACTATCATATAGAAAGTATGCAATCTCATTGCAAATTTCAACTCTTGAAATTCCCGATATTATTTTTACCCCTAGTACTCATGACCTTAACTATAGTCAACATATCATAAGTACTAGTCAAGTTCTTCCCGTCATTTCGTGATTAACTAGACCCACCCACATGACCCTTAGCTAAAGTCAACATAATCATATGAATGTCCTAACTAATCTGCATCATATGCAGTGTAGGAAGATATCACTCAGCTACCGTACACTGCGCCTTAACTAAAGTTAAAATACGCAGCACGAATACTGAGTACTCTGCTTCTTAAAATGACGGAGGGCTGCGGATAGTTTTTAAGAAAACTTTTAACGCTTTGAACTTGATATCGTTGTAGAATCCAATGGGTTTAAAAGGAGGGGCTTAAGCTCCGCATTTTGAAACTTGCTTTTTCATAAAAGGCCGAGTGTGTTTCAAATCTGATTCTACAACATCTTTTTAGGTTCATTTATCTTTACATTAATCTCATTAATGTAGTCCCATCATTTAAATCCTAAAGCTATGACAAAAAGAAACGAAAATATAACGTACGCTTATGCCACTCGCATTCGCCACAGTGTCCTGATATGCACCGTTAGGTTACTTAACTAACGGCATACCGGGACGGGGCTAGCGCGGGTGCAAAACATAAGCAACGTCTATTATATATCATATATATAATATTCCATTCGTCTAAGATATATATTAAATGATCACATCAGATAATAAAAGCAGCAAAAGCATATTTAATATAGGATATCTAGGAGGTTCGTATTTTGTATTTAGCCAGCAATAATAAATACGGATTCCACGGTCGCGATGAATAGCCAAGCCCACACCCTTAGACCCCTACGAGAGCAGCAAGTGACCCTACCAATTCTGGAGTTTAGGAGACCCGGTCTCGACTCCTCGAGATGGCCTCCCACTGAAACCTAGAACCCGGTCACTTGTGCCCTCCTCCTTGGATCTATCCTAATGCGGAAAAGTAAATAATATACAACACTGGTGACATCATCCTCAACCCGGAAGTGCCCCAAATAAAAGAATATTACATACAATTTAATTTTACATGAATGAAAAGAAAACTCTCATCTCACATAAAACCCCCGGCTTTTCATTCACAACAATCCTGCACAATATTACTCAGCAACACATAATATCATATATCATCATCGTAAGTAAGTATGCGTACCCCGATTGTCGTTGATGTATAGCAACGAAACCGGCGATACACCACATACTACACTTATGGCCACAGAGAAATAAAAAAATGAAAAACTACAACAATTGGAATCGTAACTGCCTTTAGACAACACAAACCCGGAATATCACATATACAAGATTTCATGCCTAACAATGTAAAGATCGCATTTAGGTCTCAACCATGAAAACACCTTTTCAAAAAAAGCCAGATAATTCAACAAGATTTCCGATTATTGTCGAGACCGAACTGTTAGATTTACACGCAACAAACAAATTTGTAGATTCCAATTATTGTATCACATACTAATAAACTAGGCGCAGTTAAAACATTAGATCGAACGATTGAACACCCAAAGACTTCTCAGAAAGCTCAACACTTGAGCAATTTTAAAAATTACCAGAAACTGCTGTTGGGGTAAAAATTTACACCCCGGTTGACCGAGTCAAAGTCAAGGTCAACCCCCAAGTTAGGTAGGCCCAAGCCCAGGTCAAGCGGGCCCATTCCCAAGTCGAGCCCGCGGCCAACCTCCCCATGCCAACAACAAAATCATGTAATAAATAATTTTTATGTAATTTTTTATGCAATTTTTTATGCATGAATGTAAACAAAATGGGCATAAAGCCAAATTTTTGTAAGCCCATGGCTTATGTGCAAAAAGAAATAGCACATGAGCCATGGGATAGGCAAAATGCCATTTTGTAAAGCCCAAGGGACTATATGCAAATATGTAAGCCTATAAAAGGCAACATGATGATGAATAAAGTAACACTTTTTCCATTCTCTCAAAAACCTAGGGTTTGTATTTCTTTCCCTTTTCTGAAGGTCTCAAACCTTCTTCTTTCTTTTGAATTAAATCAAGAGTTTTACTCTTCCTTTTCAAAAACAAGATAGTTTTTCACCACCAAACCTACAAAGGGGAACTTGGATCTGTCTTTAGATCTCAAGAAGGAGAGATTTTGAGATCTCACGTCTCTTGATCTTCAAGATCCAGCTAACAAAGGAGGAAGAAGAAGAACCCCTTCCATTAACCCCAAAAACACACTTTGGAGTCCAACTCCACTTTGATTTCACTTCCGAGAATCTTTTTTTTAGGCTAAAAGCCTCTTTTCCTCGCCGGCGCTCAAGCGCAGAGCGCCCACGTGGCGCGCTTGCTCTCAAGCGCTCAGCGCTCATGCGCAAAGCGCCCACGTGCGGACACATGGCGCGCTTGCACAACAGCGCCCTGCTCTCGAGAGCAAAGCGCCCACGTTCCGACATGTGGCGCGCTTGTGATCAAGCGCACAACGCTCTGGTGCAAGTCGTCCCCGTGCCGACACGTGGCGCACTTGCGCTCAAGCGCAAGTCGCCCCCATGCCGACACGTGGCGCACTTGCGCTTGAACGTTAGGCGCTGAAGCGCAAAGCGCCCACGTGCCGACACGTGGCGCGCTTGCGCTACAGCGCCCTGCGCTCAAGCGCAGAGCACCCACGGGCCGACACGTGGCATGCTAGTGCCTGAGCGCACAGCACCTGGGCGCACAGCGCCCAAGGCGCTGGCCCCACGCATCCTTTGGATGCCTTTTCCCCCTCTTTCTTTTATATATATACATATATACATATATATATATATATATATATATACATATGCATACATATGTGCACAGACACATACACCACGACACTTTCCCTGTTAGAAAAAAATTTCTAACGGGGCGCTGCCCCGCACCCCGCAAGGGGGCTGCTAGCCCCCCTAACCCCCAGCCCGCTATCCGGGTACCGGGACCCCCGTAAAAACTCTGCGTGGCACCCGATATATCCGAAACCCCCTTTCAAGACACAACACATGCATAGCGCACATTGAGTTTGCATGACCAGTTTAACCCGTTAATCGGAGGTTCCCTCGCCGCAAAGGCGAGGGGTAATTAACGGCAGCTTAGTCCGCGGCTGCCGGAGATTCGGATCCCCACGATCAATAAACCCTGGCCTACACTAGGCATGGGGAATCTGTAGTATACGCCTGACAAGCGCGCACGTATTCCCATCTCAATGGGGTGACGAAAAACACCCTGCAACTGCAACAAGTACATAGCGGGACCCCCGTAAAAACTCTGCGTGGCTCCCGATATATCCGAAACCC
This sequence comes from Agapanthus africanus, assembly GCA_030015575.1. Taxonomy (NCBI): domain Eukaryota; kingdom Viridiplantae; phylum Streptophyta; class Magnoliopsida; order Asparagales; family Amaryllidaceae; genus Agapanthus; species Agapanthus africanus. The sequence goes on from JASDDO010000031.1 coordinate 125,665,905, forward strand.
ACTTTCAAGACACAACACACGCACACCGCACATTGAGTTCGCTTGACCAGTTTAACCCGTTAATCGGAGGTTCCCTCGCCGCAAAGGCGAGGGGTAATTAACGGCAGCTTAGTCTACGGCTGCCGGAGATTCGGATCCCCACGATCAATAAACCCCGGACTACCCTAGTCTTGGGGAATCTGTAGTATACGCCTGACAAGCGCGCGCGTATTCCCATCTCAATGGGGTGACGAAAAACACCCTACAGATTCTGGCACGCCCGGTGGGACCAATCTCTCCTCCCATATTTCGGGTTAAACGTTCATGCGAACTCAATCAATTTACATGTCTATATTTATTCTAAAATAATACTCTTTCATTCAGGTTTTCAAGCAATCGCCTTTCAACAATGTCTCCAATGATGAACTCAGCTCCCATCTCTTACACGATGAAGATGGACTCCAGGACGGTCCTCCCAGCCAGTCTTGGGCGACAGTGGGAGGAGCCGCTGCTACCGTTCGGCTCCATTCTGTTCGTGCCCGCTAACGCCATTCCCGCTCCTCAAGCTCCTGCAACAGACAGACCAGTCTCGAAAGGAAAGAGACCAAATATGGTGATCTCGAGGGCGCCCCAACCCAAACGCAAGTCGGTGTCTGAACGACTTTCCTTGGCCCCAACTGGGGGCAAGGCCATCAACACCAACAAAGCCACAACGCGTCTTGAGTAATCTCTTGCGGCGCCTCCGACAACTGCTCGATTGGGTGTCTTCTCAAGCCTCCCCATCACTCAGCCTATGGCGGCTCCCCGAAGAGCAGAAGCCTGCTAAGCGCTTAAGGCAGAGAAGCTGAGGCAGAAGCGGCTCAGATATAGAGCCAACAAAAGGGCTAGGTCTCTGGCCATGTTAAAATTTATGAATTTCCAAAGCCCGGACCGCTCCGCGAAACCAGATTTCAGTGATGAAAGAATGGCTGAATGTGTTGTCCACACTGTCTACATTGCCGGATATGAAGAAACGAACCCTCCTCTTCTTCACAGCCATGGTGATGATATGGTTGACGCTACCAAGCATCGGCTCGATCTAAATGATGAAGAGCCCGCTCAGGCCGATAAGCCAGAGGAGCCCGTGGTTCCTGTGGAATTGAGCTCAGGCAATAAAGATTACCCGGTTGTCATAGCCGGAACTACAGAACAAGCATTATTCCAATGGCTTCAAAAGCAATTTCAGGACAGGGATGAGAAGATGGCCAAGGTCTATTCCAAAGTCGACGAGCTGGCAAACGTCGTGGCAGATCTCGCGACCCAAGTCGCCCAATTGCAATTACAGCAGAATCAAATTTTGGCTCATGAGCCAGGGATTGGTACCCGGGGGAAGCCAACTAATATCCCTTTCAACCCAAAAGCGGGGCGCCTTCGCGAAAAACTGCCTCAATCAGCCTCCAGTCCCTCCGATACATACGCCGGGGGGGAATCGCCTCAGAAAGAGAAGCTGGAAAAGGTCTATTCCTTCAAGAGGGAAAAGGTCCACAAGATATTCAGGGACGCCCTAAGAAACGGTCTACAACTGCCAAAATCAAAGAGACCGCAAGAAGACAATATGACCGACGACCCAAAATATTGCCCCTATCACAGGGTGATAGGTCATGCCATTGAGGACTGTTTCGTCTTCAAAGATTGGGTCAAAAGGCAATACAGGACGGGAGAGATAGAACTGTCTAAAGGAGCGTTAGCAAACAGTCAAGCTACGACCGCCGATTTCAAGCAAATGGAGACCGAAGCCTTTCGGGAACCTAATCCTTCCAGACACGTGCCATCATCTGAAAAGGGCAAACCAAAGACCGATCGGCCTCGAGGACCAGCATCAGTAAACGCACCTATTCCAATGGAGAGAAAGAAGAAGGTATACTCCTTCAGGAGGGATGAAGTCCGCAAAATATTCATGGACGCTTTGAACAACGGTCTGCAACTGCCTGTTCCAAAGAGGCCACAGGAAATGAACAGGACCGGCAATCCCATATACTGCCCATATCATAGAGTGGTGGGTCATACCATCGAAGATTGCTATATTTTCAAAAATTGGGCAGAGGACCAATATAAGCTTGGAAAAACCTCACAATCCTCGGATGTGTCGGCAAGCCACAGAGCTAGGTCATCAACTCAGCTCCGCCAAGATCAAAGTTCAAGGAGCTGGGAAAAGCAAAAATGACCCTCACGTCGTTACACTGGGAACAGTCGACCTCTAAGTCGTTGAACTGGGAATGTAAAAAAAAATGTAAATATACAAAAAATGTGTAAATAAAAGAAAAATAAAGAAAAGACGAAATGATGGGGCAACTCGCAATAAAATTCAGCGAGTGAAAATAAAAATGAAAATAAAGCCGAAATGATAGGGCAATCGCGATCTTCGCGATAAGAAAAGATGAAATGATAGAGCAATCGCGGTGAAACAAAAATAAAACAAAACAAAAACAAACAAAACAAAGGCGAATGATGAGTCGCTCCTGGTACCATATTCCAGGGCAGCGATGCAGACGCCAACCAAAATTCAAATTTCCAAAATTCTCCCAGCCCTACGGCCAGTCCCCAAATTGACTGCCGTATACAATCCACGGGCTCAAATAATTCTCATTACGTCCATGCTCCACCGCAACCACCGGTTACGCGGCTGGTCTCCGCCTTTGGAATTATGCTCCATTGAGAAGACACACTCATGTGTCCTCACGATACATGAGGAGAACAAACCTTTGTGGAATCCTTACGACTCATAAAGGAAAAACACACTTAAGAGTCCCCACGACTACTCAAGAGAAAATACACCCGCGAGATCCTTAAGACTCGCAGGGAGAAAATGCTTTTATCGGACCCTCACGGCCCATAAAATTGAAAAGCCTTAGGCGATAGGGCCCTAAACCCGTCTCCTAAGCCATCGCTCCTCCAACAAGAGTAAGCAAATAATGAATTGCTCCTGGCACCTCTGCTTAAGTGTTAGCAAGGCTGATGCCGGCCCCTACCCCAAAATTCCAAGCTCGCCATCAATAGACCCCTAAGTCTTTAAACTGGAAACAGATGACCTCCAAGTCGTTAAACTGGAAACAGATGACCACCAAGTCGTTAAACTGGAAACAGATGACCACCAAGTCGTTAAACTGGAAACAGATGACCTCTAAGTCGTTAAACTGGAAACAGATGACCACCATGTCGTTAAACTGGAAACAGATGACCGCTAAGTCGTTAAACTGGGCACCACAGACCCCTAAGTCTTTGAACTGGAAACATATGACCGCTAAGTCGTTAAACTGGAAACAGTCGACCTCTAAGTCATTAAACTGGGAACGAGGGAAATCAACTCATGTGTCCTCACGATACATGAGGACAACAAACCTTTGTGGGATCCTTACGACTCACAAAGGAAAAACACACTTAGGAGTCCTCACGACTCCTAAGGAGAAAATACACCTGCAGGATCCTTACGACTCGCAGGGAGAAAATGCTTTTATGGGACCCTGACGACCCATAAGATTGAAAAGCCTTAGGCGATAGGGATCTGAACCTGTCTCATAAGCTATCGCTCCCCAATTCCAAAGTGGCGAATGATGAGTCGCTCCTGGTACCATATCCCAGTGCAGCGATGCAGACGCCAGCCAAATTCCAAATCCCAATGGCGAATGATGAGTCGCTCCTGGTACCATATTCCAGTGTAGCGATGCAGACGCCAGCCATATTCTAAATCCCAATCCTTAAGTGGCGAATAATAAGTCGCTCCCCGTACCATATTCTAGTGCAGCGATGCAGACGCCAACCAAATTCCAACCCCCATACCCCAATGGCGCAAATGATGATTCGCTCCTGGTACCATATTCCAGTGTAGCGATACTGATGCAAAAAAAAAAAACCAATTCCCAAATTCTCTCGGGGCAGATGATGAGTTGCACCTGGCATTATTCCAGTGCAGCAATGCAGATACCAAACAAAAAAAAACCAATTCCCAAATCCTCTCGGGTCAAATGATGAGTTGATCCTGGCATTATTCCAGTACAGCAATGCAGATGCCAAATAAAAAAAACCAATTCCCAAATCCTCTCGGGGCAGATGATGAGTTGCTCCTGGCATTATTCCAGTGCAGCAATGTAGATGCCAAACAAAAAAAAGCAATTCACAAATCCTCTCGGGGCAGATGATGAGTTGCTCCTGGAATTATTCTAGTGCAGTAATGCAGATGCCAAACAAAAAAACCAATTCCCAAATCCTCTGGGGGCATATGATGAGTTGCACCTGGCATTATTCCAGTGCAGCAATGCAGATGCCAAACAAAAAAAAAAACAATTCCCAAATCCTCTCGGGGCAAATGATGAGTTGCTCCTGGCATTATTCTAATGCAGCAATGCAGATGCCAAACAAACAAAAACCAATTCCCAAATCCACCAGGGGAAAATGATGAGTTGCTCCTGGCATTATTCCAGTGAAGCAATGCAGATGCCAAACAAAAACCCCAATTCCCAAATCCTCTGAAAGACGGATGATGATTCGCTCCTGGTACCATATTCCAGTGTAGCGATGCCGATGTCGACTCAAATCAAACAAATCAAACCAACCAATTCCAACATCGACCTCTGCGTCAACCAGCGACACTCCGCGCTGGGGAAAAGTCGATCAGCGACACTCCTTGCCGGGGAAAAGTCAACCCGACACTCCGCGCCGTGGAAAAGTCGATCAGCGACACTCCGTGCCGGGGAAAAGTCAACCCGACACTCCGCGCTGGGGAAAAGTCGATCAGCGACACTCCGCGCCGGGGAAAAGTCAACCAGCGACACTCCGCACCGGGGAAAAGTCGATCAGGGACACTTCGTACCGGGGAAAAGTCAACGCGACACTCAGCGCCGGGGAAAAGTCGATCAGCGACACTCCGTGCCGGGGAAAAGTCGATCCGACACTCCGTGCCGGGGAAAAGTCGATCAGCGACACTCCGTGACGGGGAAAAGTCAACACGACACTCCGCGCCGGGGAAAAGTCGATCAGCGACACTCCGCGCCGGAGAAAAGTCAACCAACGACACTCCGTACCCGGGAAAAGTCGATCAGTGACACTCCGTACCGGGGAAAAGTCAACGCGACACTCCGCGCGGGGGAAAAGTCGATCAGCGACACTCCGCGCCGGGGAAAAGTCAACCAGCGACACTCCGTGCCCGGGAAAAGTCGATCAGTGACACTTCGTACCGGGGAAAAGTCAACGAGACACTCCGCGCCGGGGAAAGGTCGATCAGCGACACTCCGTGCCGGGGAAAATTCAACCCGACACTCCGCGCCGTGGAAAAGTCGATCACCGACACTCCGTGCCGGGGAAAAGTCAACCAGCGACACTCCGCGCCTGGGAAAAGTCGATCAGCGACACTCCGTGCCGGGGAAAAATAAACCCGACCCTCCGCGCCGAGGAAAAGTCGATCAGCGACACTCCGTGGCGGGGAAAAGTCAACCCGACACTCCGCGCCGGGGAAAAGTCGATCAGCGACACTCCGTGCCGGGGAAAAGTCTACCCGACACTCCGCGCCGGGGAAAAGTCGATCAGCGACACTCCATGCCGGGGAAAAGTCAACCAGCGACACTTCGCGCCGGGAAAAAGTCGATCAGCGACACTCCGTGACGGGGAAAATTCTACCCGACACTCCGCGCCAGGGAAAAGTCGATCAGCGACACTCCGTGCAGGAGAAAAGTTAACCCGACATTCCGTGCCGGGGAAAAGTCGATCAGCGACACTCCGCGTCGGGGAAAAGTCAACCAGCGACACTCCACGCCCGAGAAATGTCGATCAGCGACACTCCGTACCGGGGAAAAGTCAACGCGACACTCCGCGCTGGGGAAAATTCGATCAACGACCCTGCGTGCCGGGGAAAAGTCATCCCGACACTCCGTGCCGGGGAAAAGTCGATCACCGACACTCCGTGCCGGGGAAAAGTCAACCAGCGACACTCCGCGCCGGGGAAAAGTCGATCAGCGACACTCCGTGACGGGGAGAAATCAACCCGACACTCCGCGCCGGGGAAAAGTCGATCATCGACACTCCGTGCCTGGGAAAAGTCAACCCGACACTCCGCGCCGGGGAAAAGTCGATCAGTGACACTCCGTGCCGGGGAAAAGTCAACCCGACACTCCGCGCCGGGGAAAAGTCGATCAGCGACACTCCGTGCCGGGGAAACGTCAACCAGCGACACTCCGCGCCGGGAAAAAGTCGATCAGCGACACTCCGTGCCGGGGAAAAGTCAACCTGACACTCCGCGCCAAGGAAAATTGAACCCGACACTCCGCGCCGGGGAAATGTCTATCAGGGACACTCCGTGCCGGGGAAAAGTCAACCCGACACTCCGCGCCGGGGAAAAGTCGATCAGCGACACTCCGTGCCGGGGAAAAGTCAACCCGACACTCCGCGCCGGGGAAAAGTAGATCAGCGACACTCCGCGCCGGGGAAAAGTCGATCAGCGACACTCCGTGTCGGGGAAAAGTCAACCCGACACTCCGCGCCGGGGAAAAGTCAACCCGACACTCCGCGCCCGGGAAAAGTCGATCAGCGACACTCCGTGCCGGGGAAAAGTAAACCCGACACTCCGTGCCGGGGAAAGTCAACCCGACACTCCGCGCCGTGAAAAATTCGATTAGCGACACTCCGTGCCGGGGAAAACTCAACCCGCGACACTCCGCGCCGTGGAAAATTCGATCAGCGACACTCCGTGCCGGGGAAAAGTCAACCAGCGACACTCCGCACCGGGAAAAATTCGATCAGTGACACTCCGTGCCGGGGAAAAGTCAAGAAGACACTCCGTGCCGGGGACACGTCAACCAGCGATACTCTGCATCGGGGAAACGTCCAACACAGACACTCCGCATCGGGGAAACGTCCAACACAGACACTCCGCATCGGGGAAACGTCCAACAGAGACACTCCGTCTCGGGGATACGTCAACCAGCAGACACTCCGCGCCGGGGACATGTCGACCAGCGACGCTCCGTCTCGGGGAAACGTCAAGCAGACACTCCGTCTCGGGGACACGTCAACCAGCCGATACTCCACCTCGAGGAAACATCGACCAGCGACACTCCGCGCAGGGGCACATCAACGAAATCACTCCGGGCTAGGGAAACGTCTACCACGGACACTCTGTCTCGGAGACGCGTCAAGCGTCGACCGTCCATGCCGTAAAAAGGGTTGTGCATCCTAAAAAAAAATGGGAACCAAAGCAAGTCGCCTCCACACAAAATAAGATCCATCAATTTCATGCACACGACCCACATGTGCGGTGTGCATTCATTGATGTGGGGCAATTTGTTGGGGTAAAAAATTACACCCCGGTTGACCGAGTCAAAGTCAAGGTCAACCCCCAAGCTTGGTGGGCCCAAGCCCAGGTCAAGCGGGCCCATGCCCAAGTCGAGCCCACGGCTAGCCTCCCCATGCCAACAACAAAGTTATGTAATAAATAATTTTTATGTAATTTTTTAAGAATGAATGTAAACAAAATGGGCATAAAGCCAAATTTTTGTAAGCCAATGGCTTATGTGCAAAAAGAAATGGCACATGAGCCATGGGATAGGCAAAATGTCATTTTGTAAAGCCCAAAGGGCTATATGCAAATATGTAAGCCTATAAAAGGCAACATGATGATGAATAAAGTAACACTTTTTCCATTCTCTCAAAATCCTAGGGTTTGTATTTCTTTCCCTTTTCTGAAGGTCTCAAACCTTCTTCTTTCTTTTGAATTAAATCAAGAGTTTTACTCTTCCTTTTCAAAAACAAGATAGTTTTTCACCACCAAACCCACAAAGGGGAACTTGGATCTGTCTTTAGAACTCAAATAGGAGAGATTTTGAGATCTCACATCTCTTGATCTACAAGATCCAGCTAACAGAGGAGGAAAAAGAAGAACCCCTTCCATTAACCCCAAAAACACACTTTGGAGTCCAACACCTCTCTGATTTCTCTTCCGAGAATCTTTTTTAGTCTAAAAGCCTCTTTTCCTCGCCGGCGCTCAAGCACAGAGCGCCCACGTGCCAACATGTGGCGCGCTTGCGCTCAAGCGCTCAGCGCTCATGCGCAAAGCGCCCACGTACCGACACGTGGCGTGCTTGCACAACAGCGCCCTGCGCTCGAGCGCAAAGTTCCCTAGTGTCGACACGTGGCGCGCTTGCGCTCAAGTGCACAGCGCTCTGGCGCAAGTCGCCGCCGTGCCGACACGTGGCGCACTTGCGCTCAGGCGCCTAGCGCTCAAGCGCAAGTCGCCCCCGTGCCGACACATGGCGCACTTACGCTCGAGGGTTAGGCGCTGAAGCGCAAAACGCCTACGTGCCGACACGTGGCGCGCTGGCGCTACATCGCCCTGCGCTCAAGCGCAGAGCGCCCACGTGCCGACATGTGGCACGCTAGCGCCTGAGCGCACAGCACCTAGGCGCACAGCGCCCAAGGCGCTGGCCCCACGCATCCTTTGGATGCCTTTCCCCCCTCTTTCTTTTATATATATATATATATATATATATGTATGCATATATGCATACATATATATATATATATATATATATACATATGCATACATATGTGCACACACACATACACCACGACACTGTCCCTGTTAGAAAAAAATTTCTAACAGGGTGCTGCCCCGCAGCCCGTAAGGGGGCTGCTAGACCCCTTAACCCCCAGCCCGCAAGGGGGAATCTGTAGTATATGCCTGACAAGCGCACGCGTATTCCCATATCAACGGGGTGACGAAAAACACCCTACAAGTGCAACAAGTACATAGCGGGACCCCCGTAAAAAATCTGCGTGGCTCCCGGTATATCCGAAACCCCTTTTCAAGACACAACACATGCACACCGCACATTGAATTCGCATGACCAGTTTAACCCGTTAATCGGAGGTTCCCTCGCCGCAAAGGCGAGGGGTAATTAACGACAGCTTAGTCCGCGGCTGCCGGAGATTCGGATCCCCACGATCAACAAACCCTGGCCTACACTAGGCATGGGGAATCTGTAGTATACGCCTGACAAGCGCGTGCGTATTCCCATCTCAATGGGGTGACGAAAAACACCCTACAACTGCAACAAGTACATACGGGCCATCGTAAGAAGGTACGGCCCCACCTACACTAAAGGCGCGGCGGAACCGCCGCGGAATGACCATTCATGCCGCGGTTCCGCGGTCCTTTAGTGGAGTTAGTGCTCCGTACTTCTTGTGGGCCCATAAAATACCCTGCACGATTTTTTGAGTATTTTTAATGTGAAAAAATCCACGTTTTGGAAAAATGTCCTGAGAGCACCCCCCGGGAGTCGTTATTCGTTCGTTCGAGGTTTTTAACGTCGTCTAGGTTACTCCAAAGCTCTAGCTTGGCTCTGATACCACTGTAGGGTTTCCTTAGTACCTCATATAGGGTTTGGAAGCATCAGACATGCCACAATTTAATTTTTAAGAGGTGCTAAGTAAACTTAACTAGGAATCGAACTAGAATTATTGAGTAACAATTAATAGTATCACATATAAAAGATTATTTATACTAAGTGGAGAGACTACTACTTTTGTATACCTCCTAAGGTGACTCCTTGGATCTCCTTTGGTTCGGAACGGCTCGCTAGATCACTTCCAAGTCGATGACGATCCACCTGAAGTCCTTTGCTCAAAGTTTGTCGCTTCACTTGATCTATGAAATCCTTGAAGCAAACACCCTACACAAAGTAGCAAGAGGTGTGTAGGATGATGTAGTGGTTTATGTTCTCACTTTAAACCCTTTATTTCTTTTAACCTCACTCAAATTTTCAACTCAAGAAAGAGCTGGAGAGAAGAAGATGAAGATGGCAAAAATCTTTTTTCATTTGGATGAACAATATATCTAAATGATAATGAGAGAGAGAGATAAATATCAAAACTCAAACCATGGTTAATAATAATATCTAGATATTTTGTGATGAGTTAAAGAGCAAAGGAAATTAACCAAGGTTAAGTCAATGGTCAACCAAGGAAGTGTGTAGAAACAATAAGTCATTTGTATGAAATGAGTCATTAAGTTAATTTCCTTTATCTTTAACTTAAAACAAAAATATCCATATATATAAATATGAACCATGTGAGTCTTGTATTGCCATCTTTGTTGTATCATCAACCAAGATACAAATGCATGTATGTATGTGTGTATGCACATCAACATGTACATATACATGCATGCATCCATCTAAAGAAAAAAGGTTTAAATAAATGAGATAAAAGTCAATATTAAATCAACACTTGATTTAATAAACCGGTCATATCTCATACGACCTAACTAATATAAAACGCCCGATTAAAATACGGTATCATATACACGTATTTAATCGAGCTCCTGCACATATCTCATATGCACACTACATCGTTTCGCCTGAGCCAGGAAACTTCTGTGTGGGACTCTAAGACTCGTCAATACGCCAGCAGTAGGTGATGATCATATCAAACACCTACAAGCCGCAAGCAGTCAGCTAAACGTAACGGCCACCCGGGTATTGAGCAATCAGAAGAAGAACAAGCGAACCTGTCAAAACTCCCGTCAATCCAACTGGAAACACATACCGTACAGTCCGGTCTCTTCTTCATGTATGCTGCATATCGAGTGTAGGGATGGAATCGTCAACCCCAATAACTTAATAAGTTATGCCGGTATATGGTCTATAACAGATCGAGAAACTACTGATAACACTTATTAGTAATATCTCAGCAGCCCTGGCCAGGGACTTCCTGTTATAGCCAATCGTGCACAGCACAACATCAACCCCCAATACCGGGAGAGACGAAACCCCTCCTATCGCTCATTGCCTCCATATGCTTCGGGACTGTACCCAAAATCCACCTGTTTGTACGACTCCTTAGAGCCGTAGTAGGGTGGAGATCAAAGTACAGTGGGAGGACATACAAGACTTTATGGCGATATCGGGTCTACAGACTAACCTGTACCAGTGTCACCTAAGAACTGCTATCCGACGTATGATATAATACCACATAGGAGTTCTCGGTGAGTCCGTTCAGTGTACCCAGTCTCCCTGAGCACCCGTATACAATCTTTAGTGTCAACACACCAGATGGATATGGGATCATCCATCGCCCATCATATGGAACAAGAACAATATACGCTAGTCTACACTGAGATATCGATGCCCTGTCTTGATATACCTACGACTAGGAACATTTCAAGGATATGCTTATAAACTACAGGTGTCCCACTAGTATGATCCACATCATAATCCCAGTAGTCAAGCCAATATCCTTAGGGCTTTATCAACATGTACCGAATGAGTAAAAACATGATCAAGTGAACATATGATAAAGAGAAACCAGATAGCATACTATCATGTCGAGCAAGACTGTCTTCTGAATACATATATATATACACATCAGTACATACACTAACATATAATGGCCTCTAGGGCATACATATATCCAACAGACGTGACATGGTCGCTACCTGGAGAGAGAGAGAGAAGAAAACACTTTAGCGTATGCTCTTGCAATATCAGATTGGTTATTATTTTATCTAATCAGGATGGCTCCCACCATTTTTATCAAATCTTCCTTCAAACCCTAAAAGGAATGACTAGCCGGGATTAATTACACACTACAATTTCACCAATTTTTCAGCCAGGCCAGTGTCGGTACTTTGAGGGAGGTTCCCCGTGCTTTCGCACAGACCTAATTAAAATAAACCCCATTTTCCCACAGGCATAACCCCGTTGCACCTTTCTAGACACCTACTTGATCGTCTAATTTTCCTGTGTAAAACTCTCCCAGGAGTAACAATTACTCGCAGTGGGTATGGGGTCCAACTATCTCATAGAAGGTATGCAATCTCATTGCAAATTTCAACACTTGAAATTCCCGATAATATCTTGCCCCAAGCATCCCATGACCTTGACGGAGGTCAAAAAACTATAGGATGCAAGTCAAGTTCAATCCGTCATTTCTTGATTGAATCAAACCCACCCGCACGACCCTTGACAGAGGTCAACAAGGTCGTACGATTACCCTAATCCAATCTTCATCATAATCATAAGCAGATAAATACTAGTTAGCTATCGCACACTACGCCTTGACGGAGGTCAACAAACGTAGCATGAATACTAAGTAGGACTTATCTGAAATGACGGAGGGCTACGACAGGTTTTCCTAAAAACCTATTGCGTAATGAACATGATATCGTTGTAGAAACAATTGAATTTTGAAAAGCAGTGTTTTTCAGGCTTTCATTAGTTTTGCTAAAGAGGTCATTCCCGGTGAAGGGATCTCGGCTCTTTCCTCAACGAATAAGGTGCGGGATATATCATATATATCACTATGCAAATCAAAACTCCAAAAGACAATCCGAGTGTGGTAGCATCTGCCAGTTTTGCTAAAGAGGTCATTCCCGGTGAAGGGATCTCGGCTCTTTCCTTATCGAATAAGGTGCGGGATATATCATATATATCACTATGCAAAGCAAAAACTGTAGCTACCCTTTTTTTTTGGAAAATTTGATTTTACAACATCTTTTAGGTTTCTTTTCTTTCATTAATCATATTAATGAAGTCCCATCATTTAAATCATCTAAACATCACAGATAAATACAACGTACACTTATGCCATCCGCATTCGCCTCGATGTCTCGTCATGCACCGTTGGGTTAGGTAACTAACGGCAGAGCGGCGCAGGGCTAGCGCGGGTGTAAAACATAAGTAACGTCTATATAATATATCATATATACTATATACAATATCCATCTCAATATATCAAATGATCACATCACAAATATCGCAGCAGAAGAAACATATGAAATAATGGATATACTAGGAGATCCGTGTTTTATTTTGAGCCTCTATAAAACAAGAATTCCATGGTCGCGATGAATAGCCAAACCCACACCCCTAGACCCCTACGAGAGCGGCAAGCAACCCTACCAATTCTAGAGTTAGAAGACCCGAACTCGGCTCCTCGAGTTGGTCTCCCACTGGACTCTAGAACCCGGATACTTGTGCTCTCCTCCTTGGGTCTATTCTAATGCGGAAAAGTAAATAATATACATCAATGGTGACATCAACCTCAACCCGGAAGTGCCCCAATAAAATAATATTACATACATTTAATTTTACATGAATGAAAATAAAAACTCTTATCTCATATAAAAACCCCGGCTATTCAAACGCGACGATCCAATATAACATATCCAGCATCACAGAACATCACATGTCATGACATCACAGAGAAAAGCCTAGACGATGTTACACATTCCAATCGAATCAATGAACACCCAAAATCACCCAAAAAGATCAACACTTGAGCGTAGTTTAAAGTTATTTAGCACACGCCACAGTACCAATGAACGAGCCGTAGAAGGGTCAACCAAGGCCTCACATGTGGCACTACTGAACCACCACAAACCCTAGGGTTCAGAGGCGGTTCTGACGGTCACATAATCGAGTTAGGATTTCGTTCTTCTAGAAGGTCCACCGAATAACTTGCATGATGTTTGAAAGCTTTTTAACTATGGGAAAAATCCAACACTTGGAAATTTTTTCGGCAAGGGTTAAATCAGGTATTTGACATCCGATTGAACTTTTTAACAACGTATAATGTAACCCGAAAACAGTTAAAATTACGACTACGAAACACTCCGAGTTGCCTTTGCATTGAGTTAATCATCACATGAAAAAGTTGCAAAAATAAACAACACATGAAACCCAAATCCCAGAGCACAGAGCATGAAAAAAATTTGGGACCCAGAGGACTTCCCTACGACGGCCTCCTCGGTTTTCCACCCCATGTGCTCGGTCCAAATCCGAGCACAGGTTCCCAACCTTCTTCCATACTCCTATATTTGCTTATAGATGATTCTGCACTTGTTTGAAAAATTTTTGGAGCTTGTTTTAAAATCGACAGAAATCTGGATTTAGGGTTTCATGTTTCGGAGTTCGTTTCGTATTCATAATCTAACATTATCCGTATAATTTTCTATCTAGGCTTTTATACCACTGTAGGGATCCTATCGACGGCAGCAAGGTTTCGGGAGGCATCGTCCATGCCATTTTCAAAATTTTGTCGTTTCAAGGAACTCTAAACTAGAATCGTTAACTAGAGAACAATATGGAAACATAAGTAAACCTTTTTACTTCTAAGTGAAATAGAAATACAACCTTTGTAGATCGGTCCTTCACTTCTAAAGCTCCTTGTAGTAGTCCCTTCACAGCGATCGTCGAACTCTCGGACTCTTGCATGGCTTCCCGAGGTGAAAAGAGCGATCTTGCTTGAAGTCTTCGAGGCCGAAGATGATCTACGTCGAGGGAATACTACCTCAAGCATCTACTTCACTAACTAAAAGATTAGTGAAGCTAACACCCTATACTAAAGTTCTAATCTAGTAGTGGATGATGAAATAGGAAGTGGGTTCACTTTAGAATTATTTTTCTCACAATACTTTCTCACTTTAATCAAACCCTAGAAAGCTTTTTCCTTTGGAGGAAGAAAATGAAGAAAGAATAAGAGAATGAAACTAATCAAAAGTGAGATGAGTAACCGTGGGTGAGTGGGTATCATATACTAACTCATGTAGAGACATAACCATGGCTAATTATAGTTGTTAGGTTAATAAATATCCTAAGTAAAACAAAATGAGTGGACTTTGTCAAAGCACTCACAAGCTTCTACAAACTTCATGCTTTGAACAATTATCCACTAATTTTGGATTTACTTTGAATATTAAAACCCCACCATTATAATTAATATGGTGTATGTCTTATACACCCATGTAGTGTGTATCAACAACCATGACACACACAAAATATAATGCACATCAATATATATCACATATATATTATATGTACACACAAGTGAGAAAAAGAATGCTTAAGTGAGCCAATGTTAGTTAATGTAAATTAGTATATCAAATATACAATTATACACTAAATTATCAAATCAACACTTGAATTAATAATCTGGCTATATCACATATAACCGACTAACACTTAATGTACCAACTTATCGAATCAATACTTGATTCGATAACCTGGCTATATCACATATAACCGACCGATACAAAATTCGCGAGAATAGAATACGGTATCACATACACGCATTATTCTCGGTCCCGCACATATGACATATGCGCTCCTATTTCGTTTTTCCTGAGCCAGTAAAACCTCTATGTAGGACTCTAAAGACTCGTCAATACGCCGGCGGTAGGTGATGATCATATCAAGCACCCACAAGCCGTTAGCGGTACTAGCTGGACGTAACGGCTACCCGGGTATTGAGCGATCAGAAGATCAGCAGGATAGCCTGCTCCAACTCTTGCAAAAGCCTGACAGTAACACTTGCCGTACAGTACGGTCTGCTCGTCTGATATGTCGCATATCAATTCTAGGGGTGGTTAACGTCAGACCCCAATAACCGATAAGTCATGCCGATGTGAGGCTCATAACTGGTCGAGAAACTACTGGTAACACTTACCAGTAAATCTCTAAATCAGCCCTGGCCAGGGACTTTCCTGTTATGGCCAATCGAGCACAGCGCAACACCAACTCCCAATACAGGGAGAGACGAAACCCCTCCTATCGCTCATTGCTTCCATGTGACTCGGGACTGTACCCAAAAAACAACGTTTTGCACGCCCTCTTCGACTTGGTAAGGTTGAAATCAAAGGACAGTGGGAATCACACAAGACTCTATGACGATCTCGGGTCTACAGACTAACCTGTACCAGTGTCACTAGAGAACTGCCATCTGACGTGAGGTATAATACCATCTGGGAGTTCTCGGTGAGTCCGTCCAGTGTACCCAGCCTCCACTAAGCACCCGTATATCATCTCTGATGTCAAACACCAATGGATATGGGATCATCCATCGCCCATCTCATGGGTCGAGAAGCCTATACGCTAGTCTGCTCTAGTATATCGATGCCCTGTCTCGATACACCCAAGACTAAGAACATTGAAGGATGAACTTATGGACTACCATGGCTCCACTAGTATGATCTGTATCATAGTCCTGGTAGTCAAGTACACATCCTAAGGGCTTTACCAACATGTAACCATAAGACAGTATCAAGAGACAAGTATACATGTTAAGATAAAGAGCAACCAGATAGCATACTATCATGTCGAGCAAGAAAGTCCTCTCTATATATGTCCAAGCATCCAATATAATATACATCATATGTACAATACTGGCCTCTAAGGCATACATACAACTAACAGAATGGACATTGGCAGAGGGATTGCAGGGCTTGCAAAGCCAGTAGCCAGGATTCGAAGTATGTTGTGGCTTCGACTTCAAGTGTGTTTGTAATAGAAAACTGTATGTCAATTAACTCTACTTCCTGGGTACTAGATACCGGATCAGGATCTCATATCTATAATTCATTACGGGCTTTGAGAAATCGTAGATTTATAAGGTTAGGTGATATGACTCTCAAGGTTGCAAATGGAATGAGCGTGAACGCTGAATCTGTAGGGGAATATCATATTGGATTGACAAGTGGGCAGATATTGATTCTACGTTAATTTTTTTATGTACCTAGTCTAGCTTGTAATATCATATCTGTATCCTTACTTTCTAAGGAAGGATATGATTTTACTTTTGTAAGCGATGTGGTCTACATCCACCTAAATCAAGTTCTGATTGGGTCAGGTACATTAGATAACGGTATATATGTATTAAATCAAGCTCAGGTTTTCAGTGTCCAGAAAAAACTTAAAAGAAAGTCTCCGGAATTAAATCAGTGTAACGCCTTAGATTTCGGTTAGTGTTCATTTAGACGTTAATGCGGATTGACTATAAAAAGTTTACCAATTCGGGTTCCTCACATTTTATAACATTTAATTAATAATCTATTGATATTTGTTATAAGCATGCACGCACGTATGCACGTAAATGTGTGGATTTGTTTGTGCTAATTTTGATCTTAGCAACCAAGACACTTAACCTATTCTATCCCTTTGCTTTAATCATCGTTTAAATTCATCCTTAACCTAAACCTTAGATCTTTTGAGTGAGGGAGAGAGATATTTGTGTTAGAGTGGTGAGGTGTGTGTGAAAACATTAATGATGCATTAATGCTAGTGATACACTCACTCTCATTCTCACCCTTCACTCACCTCCCTCTCTCTTATCCTCATACACTCTCTCTTTTTCTCTATCTCTTTCTTTATTCTCTCATCACTCCCTCATCAAACTGAACACTCTCATTTCTTCATACAAATCCATCACAAAATTCACTAATTTTCATCCAAAATCATATCTTTGATCACTTTTCTTCTCTTTGATGCCTAGGAGCATGCAAAGCTAGGATCTTTGAGTTCTTTTGATTAGGTAATGTTCTTTTGCTGTTGTTTAAGTGTTTTTAGTGTAACTTAGCTTGTTAGTTACAGTTTAGACTGGTTAAAGTTTAGTTTGCTGCAGAATATCGTATTTTTAGTGTTGGTTTGTGACATATGGGATCTGCTGTGACCCGGAGAGTGTACGAGAAAACCAAAAAAAGTTGTTGTGTTGTACCAGTGAACCTAAGACCCCACCTAAGAGACGGATCCCACCCCACCGGCCAGGGCCGGCGACGTACGAAGGGAACTCCGGCGACCTCGGCTCGGGAAAAGAGTTGGGGTGTGGGTTTTTGAGGGTAGGTCTATGCTGTGGTTTGGGTGTTTTTGGTCTTGTTTGTTTGTTTAGTTTTCTCTGTATACGAAATCTGGGATCACTTAGGTAGTTTCTAGTGTTTTGTGTCCGCGCGATACGTTATAAGACACGGATCGTGCACTTTGTATGGTTTTGCTCTTAGGTTAGGTTCGTCGTGTCGCTACGCACGTTAGCCACAATACGAACACTTGAGAGTATGTTTTGTGTTGCTGCGTCGGTCTAGTGTAGTTAGTACGTGTTTTGATCAATTATTCATATATACTTGTTTTATCGTATTATGTTGCAGGTTCGCAGGCGGCGACTTCAGACACTGCTGCCAAGAGAAAATAGGTGGTAGGCTTCACCTAGCCAGGAGCGTTGGTGAGTAGATTTAACATCTACAGGGGAATCGCCCGCATGGTGTTATGCGTCTGGGCTAGAGTTGTTATTTCTGTCGTATATTCTATGTCATATTTAGAATTGCGCATTTATCCTATTACTTAGATATTGTTGTGCTTGGACTAGTATCCTTAGGACACTGCACATATTATTGACGATTCATGTTGCACGAGCACTGATTGTATGCTACACACACCGTCAACAATTGCCATGTCACTCACAACAAACATATAGAAATGATATTGCTGTTAGTTATATGTATGCCCTAGAGGCCATTACTATACATGAGATGTATATTGTAGTGGATGCTTGGACATATATAGGGTGGACTTTCTTGCTCGACATGATAGTATGCTATCTGGTTACTCTTTACTTAACATGTATACTAATTGTCTCTCTGTTACATGTTGGTAAAGCCCTTAGGATGTGTACTTGACTACCTGGACTATGATGCGGATCATACTAGTGGGGACATGGTAGTCCATAAGTACATCCTTCAAGGTCCCTAGTCATAGGTGTATCGAGACGGGGCATCGATATACCAGTGTAGACTAGCGTATACCTTCTCGACCAATGTAGATAGGAGATGGATGATCCCATATCCATTGGTGTTTGACATCAGAGATGATATACGGGTGATCAGTGGAGACTGGGTACACTGGACAGACTCGCCGAGAACTCCCAGATGGTTTTATACCTTACGTCAGATGGCAGTTCTCAGGTGACACTGGTACAGGTTAGTCTGTAGACCCGAGATCGTCATAGAGTCTTGTGTGATTCCCACTGTGCTTTGATTTCCACCTTACCACGTCCAAGAGGACGTGCAAAACGGTGGTTTTTGGGTACAGTCCCGAGTCATATGGAGACAATGAGCGATAGGAGGGGTTTCGTCTCTCCCGGTATTGGGGGTTGATGTTGCGCTATGCTCGATTGGCCATAACAGGGAAGTCACTGGCCAGGGCTGGTTTAGAGATTTACTAGTACGTGTTACCAGTAGTTTCTTGACCCGTTATGAGCCTCATATCGACATGACTTATCGGTTTTTGGGGTCTGACGTTTACCACCCCTAGACTTGATATGCGACATATCAGACGAGGAGACCGGACTATACGGTAGTGTTACTGTCAGAATTTTTGCAGGAGTTGGAGCGGGCTTGCTTGCTGATCTTCTGATCGCTCAATACTCGGATAGCCGTTACGTCCAGCTAGTACCGCTGACGGCTTGTGGGTGCTTGATATGATCATCACCTACTGCCGGCGTATTGACGAGTCTTTAGAGTCCTACATAGAGGTTTTACTGGCTCAGGCAAAAAGAAATAGGAGCGCATATGTGATATGTGTGGGACCGAGAATAATGCGTGTATGAGATACCGTATTCTTTTCTCGCGACTATTGTATCGGCCGGTTATATAAGATATAGCCGAGTTATCGAATCAAGTGTTGATTCGATAAGTTGGTACATTTTGTGTTAGTCGGTTATATGAGATATAACCGTATTATTAAGTCAAGTGTTAACTTAATAATTTAGTGTATAATTGTATATGTGATATACTAATTTCCGTTAACTAACATTGGTTCACTTAAGCGTTTGTTTTTCTCACTTGTGCACAACTTAATATATATGTGATATATATTAATTTGTGTTCATTTTGTATCATGGTTGTTGATACACACTACATGGGTGTATGAGACATACACCATTATAATTATATTGGTTAGGTTTTTATATTTAAAGCAATTCTAAAAACAAATGGATAATGAGCTCATATGCATGAAGCTTCATGAAGCTTATGGTTGCATCGACTTAGTCCACTAGTTTTGTTTTACTTAAGATATTAATTAACCTAACCACTATAATTAGCCATGGTTATGTCTCTACATGAGTTAGTATATGATACCCACTCACCTATGGTTAGCTAACTCTCTCTTGATTAGTTTTCATTCTCATTTTGAGCTCATCTTCTTCCTCCTTCAATTTCATTCTAGGGTTTGATAAAGAGAGAGATGCATAGTGAAAAAAGAAATTCTAAAGTGTACCCATTTCCTATTTAATCATCCTCTACTAGACTAGCACTTTAGTTTAGGGTGTTTGCTTCACTATTTCTCTAGTTAGTGAAGTAGAAGCTTGAGTTCGTATTCCCTCGACGTAGATCATCTTCGGCCTCGAAAACTTCAAGCAATACCGTTGCAATCTTCTCATGGAGCCGTCCGAGAGTCCGGGAGTTCGATGATCGCAGCGAAGGGACTACAACAAGGAGCTTTAGAAGTGAAGGACCGATCTACAAAGGTTGTATTTCGTATTCACTTAGAGATAATTGTTATTTAGTAGCATGTGTTTCCATAATTATCTAGTAAAGATCTTGTATAGAGTTATTCGTCATGGCTAAAATTTTAATCGGGCATGGTTGATGCCTTGTAGAACCTTCTTAGAGTGCCTAGTAACCCTACAGTGGTATCAGAGCCTAGCTAGAGCGTTAGGCGACGTGTTTACGAAGTTAAAACTCCGAACGAACCCCGAAACGCTAAAATGAACCCCTCTCTGGACAATTTTTAAAAACTGTGTTTTTCTGTATTAAAAATACCTAAAAAATCAGCAGGGAATTCTAAGAATTACCACAAAATTCGAGCCCCTATTTCCGTACAGCCGCCGCGGAACCGCGGTCCCACCCCACTTTAGGCGGCGGTTCCGCGGCAGTAAAAGTGAACTTTGGACAGAGTTTTGTGCAATAATTTCTGTAGTTATTCCTTATATTTTATGGGTATTTTTTTATCTGACTCAAGTGTTGAGTGATCTGGGGTTTATTTTGTATTCACTGATTCGATCGGAAAATTGAAATTCGTTTCGTTTTCCGGATAATTTAGAAAGTATTAAAAAGTTCGAACGGATATCAATAACTCACTTTTTCCCGACCCGGAAAATTTCCAAGTGTTGGATTTTTCGTTGTTTAAGAACGTCTAAATCGTGCAAGTTACGCAATGGACCCTCTAGAAGACAACAAACCTTAACTCGATTATGTTACCGTCTTGAACTGCCTTTTGAAGCTTAGGGTTTGAGGCAGTACGGCGTTGCCACATGGGAGGGGTTGGCTTGACCCTTCTACGGCTGGACCATTGGTACTGTGGCATGTGATGGATGTTTTTAAACTCCCCTCAAGTGTTGAGAACTATTTGGGAAAACTTGGGTGTTTGATCATTCGATCGGAAAGTTTAACATTGTCTATTTATCTGGAATGTGATACAATATTTGGAATCCACAAGTAGTTATGAGATAACTAATTTGAATGTTATAAACATAGAAGTTTAGTCTCAAATGATCGGTTGCCACGGGATTTTGATGCGATCAAATGTCCGTTGCAATCACGTAGCATACGTGGATACTCGCCGGGTAAACTTAATAGACAGCCATGCCCCATAGCCCCGACCAAGTGACTGTAGGAGATCCCCGTCGCAAAAAGTATCCGTTCGGGTGCTCGCGGCAGTGGTGTTCCGCCTTAGTGCACTTCGTCGACGGCATCCGGGGGTGCGGCAGTCTACTAAAGTTTGCGAAGAGCATTCGATCAGGATGTCGGGAATCTTGTTGAATTGCCCGACTAGATATTGAAAAGCGTTTTCGATATATAGACTAAAATGCGGGGTTTATAATTGTTAGGCATGCGATGTCTAAGGAATTCATTTGGTTAGGCATAAGATGTCTAAGGATGTTGCGGATTCCAACTGTTGTAGTTTTACACTTTCTTTTCTGCGACCGTAAGTGTAATATGTGATATCGCCAGTTTCGTTGCTATATGTCAACGACAATTGGGATGCGCATATTTGCTTACGTTGATGACATGTGATATTATGTGTTGCTGGATATATTATATTGGATCGTCGCGTTCTGAATAGCCGGGGGTTTTATGTGAGATGAGGGTTTTTATTTTCATTCATGTAAAATTCATTGTATGTAATATTCTTTTATTGGGGCACTTCCGGGATGAGGTTGATGTCACCATTTGTATATTATTTACTTTTTCCGCATTAGGTAGACCCAAGGAGGAGAGCACAAGTAACCGGGTTCTAGGTCCAGTCGGAGACCAACTCGAGGAGTCGAGTCCGAGTCTCCTAACTCTAGAATTGGTAGGGTTACTTGCCGTTCTCGTAGGGTTCTAGGGTTGTGGGTTTGGCTATTCATCGCGACCGTGGAATCCGTGTTTTATAGAGGCTCAAAATAAAACACAGACGTCCTAGTATATCCAATGTTTCATATGTTTCTTCTGCTGCTATATCTGTGATGTGATCATTTGATATGTTGGGATAGATACTGTATATAGTATATATAATATATTATATAGACGTTACTTATATTTTACACCCGCTAGCCCTGCCCCGCTCTGCCGTTAGTCACCTAACCTAACGTTGCACGAGGGGACATCGAGGCGAATGCGGATGGTATAAGTGTACGTCGTATTTATCTGTGATGTTTAGGTGTTTAAATGATGGGACTTCATTAATAGGATTAATGAAAGAAAAGAAACCTAAAAGATGTTGTGGAATCGAATTTTCAAAAACAGGTAGCTACAGTTCTTTCTTTGCATCGCGGTGTTCCTTGTAGAACATCCTGCACCTTATTCGATAGAGAAAGGGCCGAGATCCCTTAACCGGGAGTGACCCCTTTAGCAATGACTGGCAGTTACTAAACCCCTCGGTTTTGTCTTTTGATTGCTTTTCTAGTTCTTGCTTTGCACAGTGATATATATGATATATCCTGCACCTCATTCGACGAGGAAAGAGCCGAGATCCCTTCACCGGGAGTGACCTCTTTAGCGAAACTAGCAAAAGCCTCAAAAACACTCCATTTTAAAATTATTTGATTCTACAACGATATCAAGTTCATTACGCAATAGGTTTTCAAAAAAACATGTCGTAGCCCTCCGTCATTTCAGATAAGTCCTACTTAGTATTCGTGCTGCGTTTGTTGGCCTGCGTCAAGGAGTAGTGTGCGGTAGCTAACTAGTATTTATCTACTTATGTATATGATGCAGATTGGATTAGGGTAGTCATGCGACTTTGTTGGGCTGCGTCAAGGGTCGTGCGGGTGGGTTTAATTCAATCAAGAAATGACGGGTTGAATTTGACTAGCGCACTATGGTTTGTTGGCCTGCGTCAAGGTCATGGGATGCCAGGGGCAAAATTATCGGGAATTTCAAGTGTTGAAATTTGCAATAAGATTGCATACCTTCTATGAGATAGTTGGATCCCGATACCCGCTGCGAGTAAGAGTTACTCCTGGGAGAATTTTACACATTACAATTAGCCGATCAAGTAGGTGTCTAGAAAGGTGTCAACGGGGTTACGCCTCTGGGAAAACGAGGTTTACTTTAATTAGGTCCGTGCGAAAGCACGGGGAACCTCCCTCAAAGTACCGACACTGGCCTGGCTGAAAGATTGGCGAAGTTGCAGGGTGTAATTAATCCCAGCTAGTCTTTCCTTTTAGGGTTTGAAGGAAGATTTGATAAAAAAAACAGTGGGAGCCATCCTGATTAGATAAAATAATAACCAATCTGATCTTGCAAGAGCGCACGGAGAGTGTTTTCTTCTCTCTCTCTCCAGGTAGCGACCATATCACGCCTTAATCAAGATAATAATACGGATGAATTGACCAAACCCGCTTGTTATACTGCGCTGGGAAACGTTGGTCCCGCTCCAACTTATAATTGTTATAAGACAGAGCAGGAAATATGGGATTACCAGAATTCCCGTGCCGCCCAAAAGAAGAAAGTGCATGCTGATGCATCTTCTTCGGGTGTGTTCATTACAGAGAACTGTTTCTCAGTATCCTTTACGTCCTGGGTATGAGATACCGGATCAGGATCCCGCATATGTAATATGTTACATGGGCTACAGATAGGTAGAGAACTGAGAACGGGTGATAAGTTTCATGAGATAGAAAACGGTGCAAGTGTTGCAGCCAAGTCTGTTGGTCACTATCATCCTGTATTACCAGAATACATTGATTCTTAACGAATGTTGTTAGATACCGAACCTGATATACAACATCATATCAGTCTTTTCAATAGTAAAGAAAGGATATAATTTTGTTTTGTAGGATAATGTTTTCAACATTTCCTATATCAAAAGTTTATCTAAAAGCATAGACGTTCTAAATCAAACTACAGTTCTTAGTATACAGAATACATACAAGCGGAAGAATTCAGAAATGAAGGAATCCATCTTGAGGTATTGTAGACTAGGTCATATCAATATGTCCCGACTAGTTGAAATTACATATAGATGCATATTTAAATTAGTTTGAATTTACATCTTGTGAAACTTGCCGGTCATGTCACAGAGATAAGATGACCATAGCTCCGTTTATTGGAAACAGAGAAAGAGTTAGTGAACTTTTGGGATGATACATGTTGATGTATGAAGGTCCCCTGTCTACACATGCGAAGACCGGTTCTTTGTACTTCATTACATTCTCTGATGATCTCTCAAGATTCAGACATATGTTCCTGTTGAAACACAAGTTCGAAGCTTTTGAGATATTCACAGAATATAAGTTAGAAAGTAGAGAACCAAAATGGGTATAAGTATTATGTCCTTTGATGTGATCAAGGAGGAGAATACTTAAGCACGGAATTCCTGGATTATTCTAAAGGAGAATAAGATTCTCTCTCAGCATTACTCTTCCGTATACACCACAGCACGTCGGTGTATCGGGGCAGAGCAATCACACCCTATGTTATAAGGTGTGCTCTATGATGAATACTACTGAGTTACCTATTTCCTTTTGGGAGTTATGCACTTGTGAAGTTGCATACCTATTGAATAGGGTTCCGATCAAATCAGTTGCCTACCACTTCATATGAGATATGGAAAGGGAAGAGCCCATATCTTAAGTTTGTTAAGATTTGGGGTTGTCCAGCCTATGTCTAAAAGCATAATCCGGACAAGCTCGTGGCAAAGTCAGTTCTGTAGATGTTTGTTGGATATCCCAAGCATTCACAAGGGAATATCTTCTACCAAACCGAGGAACAAAAGATGTTTTGTTTCTCAGCATGCCACCTTTGTGAAAGGGAATTTCTTGTGAAGAAATTAGTGGACATGAGGTAGAACTGGAAGAAGTTCCAGCTATACAAACTGCAGCTGATGATTTGATAGAACCAAAGGATTCGATAGTTTCCAACGAACCTCAGCCTCTCTGTCGATCTAGTAGGGTTTCTCACCCACCTGAGAGATACTTCGGTTTTTCTATGACAGTGGGAGCGAGGAATGCATCTTGAGATGATGACCCAACTAGTTTCGAGCAGGCCATCAGCAGTGGGGACTCTGTAAGAATGGCTGGATGCTTAACGATCTGAGATGGAATCCTTATACACCAACAAAGTATGGACTTTGGTTGCCTTATCTGAAGGGTTAAATCCCCATCAGGAGCAAGAATATCTTGAGAAGATTACTTGGTGTACATGGAAAGGTTGAGACTTTCAAAGTTAGACTTGTTAACGGTTTGCATCATTGACCAGGTATGGATTATGATGAAACCTTTTCTAAGTAGCTATGCTTAAGTCCAACCAGATCCTACTTGCCACGGCTACATACCATGACTACGATATCTGTCGGTTGGGTGTCATGACTGCTTTTCTAAATGCTGTTTTAGAAGAGAGAGTCTATAAGTTCACAGTCAGAGGGCTTCGTAGACAGTGGGAGCAGCGGAAATGTGTGCAAGATGTTTTATGTGATAAAGGAGGCATCACGGAGTTGGAACGTCTGTTTTGATGTGTTAGTCAAAGAGTTTGACATCATCAAAATGGTAGATAAACCTTGTATATACAAAAGGGTAGTAGGGAGTATGGTGGTGATCCTCGTAGAGTACATGGATGACATACTCTTGATAGGGAAGGAGTTTCCTATGCTACGCTCGGTCAATCTCCGCTTATCACAATGATTCTCCATATAGGATCAAAGTGATACCTACTAAATCCTGGGTTTTGGATCTATGAGATAGATCTAATTGGATGTTAGGATACTCACTAGTTGTAGTGAGATGGTATCAATTGATCCTGGAGAGAATCACTGGAAAGGTTCCAGGGTGATAAGGACGACTGAATATCAGTCACAGGCATTGTCTTTACCCTCAGTAAAGGGACGGTATGTTGGAAGGGTTCCAAGATAAATACCGTGGCATATTAGACGATAAAGGATGGATACATCGCTACCAAAGATACTACAAAAGAGGCAGTCTGGATGTATATTAGTTCATGAGATGAACTCCGTTCCTACTATTGTGTGACAATGGATTTGTGGCTTATGCCTAGGAACGCCCGTCCCATCAGTAATCCAGACATATTCTAAGGCAGTGTCACCTGATCATGGGGATGGTTGATCTCCAGGGGATCGAGGTCAGGAGAGTAGACTCAGAGGACAACACGGCGGATCCACTCACAAAGGCCTTTTCCCAGAGAGAGACTTTTATGGGATGGTTGAGTATGAGATACTACAACCACTGTTATCAGATGGCCCTAGTGCAAGTGGGAGATTGTTAGTTATATGTATGCCCTAGAGGCCATTACTATACATGAGATGTATATTGTAGTGGATGCTTGGACATATATAGGGAGGACTTTCTTGCTCGACATGATAGTATGCTATCTGGTTACTCTTTACCTTAACATGTATACTAATTGTCTCTCTGTTACATGTTGGTAAAGCCCTTAGGATGTGTACTTGACTACCTGGACTATGATGCGGATCATACTAGTGGGGACATGGTAGTCCATATGTACACCCTTCAAGGTCCCTAGTCATGGGTGTATCGAGACGGGGCATCGATATACCAGAGTAGACTAGCGTATACCTTCTCGACCCATGTAGATGGGCGATGGATGATCCCATATCCATTGGTGTTTGACATCAGAGATGATATACGGGTGCTCAGTAGAGACTGGGTACACTGGACGGACTCGCCGAGAACTCCCAGATGGTATTATACCTTACGTCAGATGGCGGTTCTCTGGTGACACTGGTACAGGTTAGTCTGTAGACCCGAGATCGTCATAGAGTCTTGTGGTATTCCCACTGTGCTTTGATTTCCACCTTACCACGTCCAAGAGGGCGTGCAAAACGGTGGTTTTTGGGTACAGTCCCGAGTCACATGGAGACATTGAGCGATAGGAGGGGTTTCGTCTCTCCCGGTATTGGGGGTTGATGTTGCGCTATGCTCGATTGGCCATAACAGGGAAGTCCCTGGCCAGGGCTGGTTTAGAGATTTACTAGTATGTGTTACCAGTAGTTTCTCGACCCGTTATGAGCCTCATATCGGCATGACTTAACGGTTATTGGGGTCTGACGTTTACCACCCCTAGATTTGATATGCGACATATCAGACGAGGAGACCGGACTGTACGGTAGTGTCACTGTCAGGCATTTTGCATGAGTTGGAGCGGGCTTGCTTGCTGATCTTCTGATCGCTCAATACCCGGGTTGCCGTTACGTCCAGCCAGTGCAGCTGATGGCTTGTGGGTGCTTGATATGATCATCACCTACTGCCGGCGTATTGACGAGTCTTTAGAGTCCTACATAGAGGTTTTACTGGCTCAGGCAAAACGAAATAGGAGCGCATATGTGATATGTGCGGGACCGAGAATAATGCGTGTATGAGATACCTTATTCTATTCTCGCGACTATTGTATCGGCCGGTTATATGAGATATAGCCGAGTTATCGAATCAAGTGTTGATTCGATAAGTTGGTACATTTTTTGTTAGTCGGTTATATGAGATATAACCGGATTATTAAGTCAAGTGTTGATTTAATAATTTAGTGTTTAATTGTGTATGTGATATACTAATTTACATTAACTAACATTGGTTCACTTAAGCATTTGTTTTTCTCACTTATGCACAACTTAATATATATGTGATATATATTAATTTGTGTTCATTTTGTATCATGGTTGTTGATACACACTACATGGGTGTATGAGACATACACCATTATAATTATATTGGTAAGGTTTTTATATTTAAAGTAATTCTAAAAATAAATGGATAATGAGCTCACATGCATGAAGCTTCTTGAAGCTTATGGTTGCATTGACTTAGTCCACTAGTTTTTTTTTACTTAAGATATTAATTAACCTAACCATTATAATTAGCCATGGTTATGTCTCTACATGAGTTAGTATATGATACCTACTCACCCATGGTTAGCTAACTCTCTCTTGATTAGTTTTCATTCTCATTTTGAGCTCATCTTCTTCCTCCTTCAATTTCATTCTAGGGTTTGATAAAGAGAGAGATACATAGTGAGAAAAGAAATTCTAAAGTGTACCCATTTCCTATTTAATCATCCTCTACTTGACTAGCACTTTAGTTTAGGGTGTTTGCTTCACTAGTTCTCTAGTCAGTGAAGTAGAAGCTTGAGTTCGTATTCCCTCGACGCAGATCATCTTCGGCCTCGAAGACTTCAAGCAATACCATTGCAATCTTATCATGGAGCCGTCCGAGAGTCCGGAAGTTCGATGATCGCAGCGAAGGGACTACAACAAGGAGCTTTAGAAGTGAATGACCGATCTACAAAGGTTGTATTTCGTATTCACTTAGAGATAATTGTTATTTACTAGCATGTGTTTCCCTAATTATCTAGCAAAGATCTTGTTTAGAATTATTCGGCACGGCTAAAATTTTAATCGGGCATGGATGATGCCTTGTATAACCTTCTTAGAGTGCCTAGTAACCTTACAATTGCTTGGTTAGGGACATTGAGACATTGATTCATATTTCTTATCGCATATGACTTATAGCATACCTGTATACCTACATGCTTACACATATGCCTTCATATACTTACATGTTAGATACATGTATACCTATAGAGTATTGTACCATTAGTAATAGATACATACACACTTTATGACATAGCTACAGGTATACCTTGCACACATATTTCACTTATACCCAGGGGGTATACTACATCATTTACTTATAGGTAGATACATATACCTTGCTATACCTTTATGTTTTCACATACATCTAGTTATAGCTACATGTTTACCTTTACTTGATGTTATTTTAGACTTGGAGAATATTAGGAACCGCATGATATTTATATTAACTTGTTGCAGTTAATTAGCGGCTTTTCCTTTATATGCTTTCATTACAGTTTTTATTGCATATATTATATTCATGGATTTTCGCATTGTTATATGGATTTTTCATGATGTTTTCTGGATTTGGGGACCGTGGGAGTTCATGAAATTATGCATTATTTGAAAAACCCGGTTTCCCTTGATATGATATTTCTGCAGCCACCATGAGATTTATCGGTTCTGATTATATACTCCATACGAGGAGTGGGTGCCGTATGAGGGTACATGGTGGGGCCCGGTACGGTTCCCCTCGGCAAGATGATCTATTTTTTTTGCCGATTGAGCCTGGAAAGTGGGCAAGTACCTACCGGTGACATTACCAATGACTCAGCTGTTATCATGTGGATGCCGACGGGAGTCATGTACGTATAGATACGTCGAGAGGCGAGGGTCAGAGCTAGGCACTCGAGCTTTCGGGATAGCGTATGATACGTAACTATCAGTGTGCCAGTCTTGGTGACAGCACCTGATAGATCATCATTTCTGTGTCGATGCTTGACACATTTGGTTTCATGATATTTCTTTTTACTCCTTTGTATATATAATAGGGGTCTAGGCCGCTGTTATATATGCCCTTACACCAATATTAGTGGAATAGGACGCTAATATATGTGTATTGACCTTCTTACTTCTTTGTATATATAATAGTGGGTTAGGACGCTGTTATATATGCCCTTACACCAATATTAGTGGAATAGGACGCTAATATATGTGTATTGACTTTAATTTATATACATCATCATACTTATTCATGCAAATATATTTAGGATGTTAGATCTTTACTTGATAATTTGATTTGGGATATAGGTCATTCATTTGATATTGGATACAGGATATTTATAAGATTGCTGATTCGTACATTCAGGATATATGAGATTTATTCGATATTGTACATTCAAGATTTATGAGACTTATATGATATGAGAGCCAATTTGGGGGCTGATTTGAGGAAATTGCGATTTGGATTTGTCTTAATGGATTGTGATCCTACCACGATGTCAGGATTCCGTGGAAATGACATATTTCATTCCATACTCTACATTTATTGTTTATGCACTGCTTCATGTATTAGTAGTACCTGTTAGAGTACCTTTCATGACTGTTGCATTTGCATACCTTTATTTATATGCATTTCTTCATGTATTAGTTGTACCTGTTAGTGTACCTTTCATGATTATTGCATTCATATGACTTTTTATTGCTATTAATTGCACATGTTAGATTCACGCTGTCCGTGCATACTTGTGATTTCCTGCATATGTTATTTACTATTCACGAGTTAGCAACTCACCCCCGTTGTGCCACAGTGTTTGCAGGTGTTCCTCAGGATAGTCAAAGGCCGGGCTATTTTCATCCTTCGTATCATCTTTTGCTGCGGATACCACTTCGCCTGACAGTGTGCAGTTTTGCCCAGCTGGGTTTTTTGGTTATCCGATGTTGTATTGTATATTCGTTGTATCCATGTACTCTCCATCTACCAGTATTATGTTGACTTAGTGACTTGGTGTGAGAACGATATTGTATATTATTTTGTGACTTGGAGGTTTTATGCAGTTTTATTTATATCGTCTCATTCTTCGCTACGGCATCGTATATCTGTTGTGGTGATTGTTTTCCGCCGTTGGGCATGGATTTTGCTCCCGTTTGGGATGCTTTACTTTATATTTATGTTGTACCCATTTTGATGGCTTGTTTTACAAAGGAGGTGCTGCCAAAATTTTAAGGAATAAAAGTGAGACTTTAAAGAATTTGGGTTGTGATTTCAAAGGTTTTGAAAATACTATTATCACTTTCTTAATTTTTTTTATGGCTTAGATTGCTGGGTTTTGGCTTTCTTTTACTACATTACGCCTGTAGACGTTGTGTAGTATTAGGGCCGTCACGTGCCAATTTCGGGTCGTGACAAAGTTGGTATGAGAGCGCTAGGTTTTACCTTTCGGAGTGTAGGACGACCTTGGTATGATGGAGTAGGTAGCTTAAGCAGAGTAAAGTAGTGTGTATATGTCTGCAGCATACTCACGATGCGGTACTTCGCCTAAAGTGACCTAAGTACATTGCTTGAAATTCGTTCTTTGATGATTCATATCCTTGTGATTCGATTTCCGTATTCTTATCGAATCTTATTTCCATTAATAGCCTTGACGCCGATGACTATGGGGACTCAGAGAGGTGCAGCGAGGGCCGAGGTCAGAATTGACTCGGGTAGGACGAGGACTGACCAGAATGGCACGCTCGTTGCACAGGAACAGACGGATCCACCTTCGACAGATAGTATTGCTAGGCTTATGACAGAGATGCAGGACTTGCGCCAGACGATGAGCTCATTGGTTGAGACGGTTTGAGAGCAGCGACAGGAGGTGGTTACTCCTGTTAACCAATTGTTCCTTGCAATCAGCATGCAGCAGTCCGTCACCTACATAGCACCAGTGGATGCAGCCCCAGTTTACGAGACACGTATTCTAGAGACTCTAAGAGTTCCGAGACAGTGGAGGACTCGTACCGGTGTACCAACCCAAAGACAGAGGCCTAGTCTTCGAGTCAGATTTCGTGACCGTCGCGGGAGTAGCAGAGGCTTTGGACGAGGACAGTCGTTTAGCTCTCATCCCTAGGAGGGTCAGCAGCCATCATATGGATGTTTTCGATGCGGGAGCCTTCATCACCACATCAGGGATTGTTCCTTAGCACTGCAACAGGGTCATTTTCAGAGAGGTCGTGGATGCGGAAGGTTCGCTCAGAGGGGACAGGTTGGCAGAGAAAGATTTCAGCCAGTTGCGGGTAGGGGGAAGACACGAGAGTTTGCTTCTACTCATCGGGACGCGCGGGCGTCCAATGCAGGGTTTTCAGGTATCCTTAATTCACATGTTCTTTGATGTACTTGTTGGTTTTTCACACTTGTGCCGTGGTTAGGACGAGAGTCGTGTTAGATAGATCAGCTGTTGTTGTGTTAACTTCTGTTAGCGATTCTTTTGTTGCGCAACACGTATTTCAGTCGTGTGCCAATCGGTTAGGAGATTCATCCGTCACTTGATCCTTCTAGAGATGTTTGATTTGACGTTCTCCTGGGCATGGACTGGTTAGCTACGTGCTAGGCGTCTGTGGACTACCGTGAGAAAACAGTCAGGTGTTGTTTTCCCCGGCGAGTCAGTTCTTGTTGTGCAGGTGGATAGTTGTGCCGCCTCTCACAGCTCGAATTCAGCCTTTTTCGCTAGTCGGCTTTTGAGGAGAGGATGTCATGGATTCTTGGTGTTCGTTCGTGATACCGGAGCCACAGTTGATTGTTTGACCGGGTTTCTTTCGTACGAGAGTTTTCCGACGTTGTTCCAGATGAGCCGGCGGAGCTTAGGGAGCTTAAGGATCAGCTGCAGAGTTGTTTGTTGGGGGGCTTGTGCGTCTGAGTGTTTCTTCAGGCTTGTTTGTGTTGACTCCTAGGTCTTGCAGTTATGGGAGAGGGTTTTGTATGGTTCCGAGGAAGATCGTGGTCGTACAGCTTAGGCCCAGACTTGTGTTCGGACGGAGGTCCGCAGATTTTTGGGCTTAGCAGGTTTTTACCGCCGTTTCGTGCATGATTGCTATTGTAGTGCTGCACCATTGACTGAACTGACCGGGAAGGAGGTTTCTTTTCTTTGGACTGAGGCTTGTGTGCGGAGTTTTTCGGCAGTTGAAGACTCGGTTAACAACTGCAACAGTTCTTTCTTTGCTTTCTGGTTCGGGCGACTTTGTCGTTTAACTGTGATGTTTCGCGAGTGGGGCTCGATTTTGCGCTGATGCGGCATTATAGAGTTATCTCTTTTGCTTCCCTACACTTAGAGGGCAGGATATCCCACTTATGATCTGGAAATGGCCGTGGTGGTCTTGCGTTTGAGATTTGGAGACACTACTCGTTCGAGAGTCGTTTCAGATTCTCACTGACCACCAGAGCTTAATGTACATCTTCCTGCATTGGGTGTTGACTATTGAGATAGTCTTTTTGCAGATTTACAGTTCTTGTGCGTTCGTTGAGTACAGCTTGTGTTCACCTTTACTGAGGGGACAACTTGCTCATGTCCGCGCCCGACAACTTTTCCTTAATCGCTTTCGCGAGGCACTGCCCGCCGACGCTCGTTCGTCGAACATACTTTAGCCTACTCGGCTGGGTAATGATTCGGAGTCCTTGATTTGTGACAAGGATTTGCTACGTTTAGGGACGCGTTTGTGTGCCCGTTGCTGATGGGCAGAGATGCAAAATCCTAGGGCAGGCACATCAGTCAATTTTCAGTGTTCGTTCGAATTCCACCAACATTTGACGTGACTTGTGAGAGAGTTACGGGTGGACAGGAATGAAGAGTGAAGTTTTGGATTTCGTTTCAAGGTGTCTGTCTTGTGGTGTGCTTTGGTTGAGCATCTGAGACCGGCTGGAGAGTTGCAACCTTTAACCGTTCCGAAGTGGGAGTGGGAGCAGATCTCCATGAATTTCGCTATGGTGACTACCCAGGTCTAGACAGGGTGTGACTCCATTTGGATGTTTGTTGTCCGGTTTTTCTCAGTTTTTTCAGGTGTCCTTTGTTAAGTTGTGCGTTGCACGAAGTTCCTTCATGGGTCGTATCTAATAAAGGCACCCTGTTTACTTGCCGTCTTTGGCAGGAGTTTCAGGAAGCCTTGGGTACTGGTTGAGCTTTAGCTCCATCTTTCCATCCACATGATGATGGTTTTGTAAGAGCGGGCTATACCGACTATGGAGGATATGCTTGTGCGTACGTTTCTGTTGTTGTCGGCAGTTGGGGATCGTCACTCGCCATTGTTAGGGTTCTCCTTCGATAGCTATTATCAGGAGTCACTCCAATCGGCAACCTTTAGGTTTAGGGGTTAGGTCGTGTCGATCAGCAATCTGTTTTTCTGACTCTGCGTAGTAGGATTTTTGGACCCCAGCTAGTCTAGAGACTTTGGAGTTGATCCAGTGGATTTAGGTCAGGATGACAGTAGTCCATTGCGGAAAGAGGTCTTATGCCGACCGTGTTGGTCGCAGACTTGAGTTCGCAGTGGGAGATCATGTATTCCTACGGATTTTCCGATGAATGACGTGTTGAGTTTTGGGAAGCTTATCCCAGAATTGTAGGTCCTTTTGAGATCCTATAGGCGAGTTAGTTTCGTTGCCTTTAATTTGGCACTTCCGCCCAGATTATTTAGTTTTCACCCCGTATTCCTTGTGTCGATACTTTGCGATTACCTTCATGACCTTTCTCACATGATTCAGCATCAGACTATTAGCTTTGACGCGATCTTTTTGTTCACCGGCAGCCATTTGTGTTAGTGGCTCGGCAGGTGGAGAAACTTCGGTCAAGAGTCTTGCCATCTGTGGAGAGTTTTCTTGGACATAGCCGTATAGTGAGGTGATCACTTAGGAGGCTGCGAGCGAGATTTGAGAGTTTGTAATCTTCTCTTTGAAGGTACGCTTAGTAAGAATTTTAATTCGGGGACGAATTTTTATAAGGGGGAGTTTGTAACGCCTTAGATTTCGGTTAGTGTTCGTTTAGACGTTAATGCGGGTTTACTGTAAAAAGTTTACCAATTCGGGTTCCTCACATTTTATAACATTTAATTAATAATTTATTGATATTTTTTATAAGCATGCACGCACGTGTGCACGTAAATGTGTGGATTTGTTTGTGCTAATTTTGATCTTAGCAACCATGGCACTTAACCTAATCTATCCCTTTGCTTTAATCCACGTTTAAATTCATCCTTAACCGAAACCTTAGATCTTTTGAGTGAGAAAGAGAGATATTTGTGTTAGAGTGGTGAGGTGTGTGTGAAAACATTAATGATGCATTAATGCTAGTGCTACACTCACTATCATTCTCACCCTACACTCACCTCCCTCTCTCTTATCCTCTTACACTCTCTCTTTTTCTCTATCTCTTTCTTTATTCTCTCATCTCTCCCTCATCAAACTGAACACTCTCATTTCTTCACACAAATCCAACACAAAATTCACTAATTTTCATCCAAAATCATATCTTTGATCACTTTTCTTCTCTTGGATGTCTAGGAGCATGCAAAGCTAGGATCTTTGAGTTCTTTTGAGTAGGTAATGTTCTTTTGCTGTTGTTTAAGTGTTTTTAGTGTAATTTAGCTTGTTAGTTTCAGTTTAGAATGGTTAATGTTTAGTTCAGTGCATAATATCGTATTTTTAGTGTCGGTTTGTGACATAAGGGATCTGATGTGACCCGGAGAGTGTACTAGAAAACCAAACAAAGTTGTTGTGTTGTACCAGTGAACCTAAGACCCCACTTGAGAGACGAGACCCACCCTACCGGCCAGGGCCGGCGACGTACGAAGGGAACTCCGGCGACCTCGTCTCGGGAAAAGAGTTGGGGTGTGGATTTTTGAGGGTAGGTCTATGCTGTGGTTTGGGTGTTTTAGTCTTGTTTGTTTGTTTAGTTTTCTCTGTATACGAAATCTGTGATCACTTAAGTATTTTCTAGTGTTTTGTGTCCGCGCGATACGTTATACGACACGGATCGTGCACTTTGTGTGGTTTTGCTCTTGGGTTAGTTTCGTCGTGTCTCTACGCACGTTAGCCACAATACGAACACATGAGAGTATGTTTTGTGTTGTTGCGTCGGTCTAGTGTAGTTAGTACGTGTTTTGATCAATTATTAATATATACTTGTTTTTGTAAGTCGATGTAGTACACCCTAGTACTTATGGGGAGGCGGAATTTTCAAAAACGATCAAGTTTAAAGAACAAACATCGACTAACCGCTTGAATCGAAGCTAAACAAATAATAACCGAACACATAGCTATACTAAACTATAGTGTTAAGGGATTATACCTATCGAAACTAGTCCTTCGTCTTTACGATCTCCTTGTTCTCCTCGGCCTTCTCTAGGTAGTAGACGATCCACCCGAGAGCAAAACTCCAAGCTAAACCTCTAAACTTGAGGCAACTAACCTTCTAGGATTGCTAATCAAAGAAGTTAGGATGAGATAGAGTGTTGGTTATGGATTGTTTAGTCTAACTAATCCTTTGATCTCAACTCATGAGGTGTAAGGATTAGGGTTTGAAGATGAGAGCTTGAGGAGAGAAAATGTGAGATAAGATAATGAGATGAGAGAGAGTGTATCATAATATATTATGAAGCATTTTCTAATAATGAGAAAAGAATAAAGAGTGATGATAAATCATGCTTCATAAAATATCTAGTGGTGATTCATTAGCATGAGTCATTAAGCAATAAATGTGCATTAATGAAATGAATGAATCACCACCATGACTCATAACCTCATTTAATGAATATGACACATAACCTTCCTTAGTCACCATCTTCTAGAAGCTTCTCGAACAATTACGAGAACGCCCTCCGATCCGTAAAAATACGGAAAAACTTTAGACTGTAAAAATCCAATAACCGGATACCAGTAACTGGCTTAAACCAAAGCCGACTGGTAAAAACTGTCCGAAAGTCGTACGCGCGTAAACGCACGTATGCGTCCGAACCCTTTGTCGCAAAACCATGCAGCCTCTATATCGTTTCGCCTGGAGTAGGAAACTCTCTGTGTGGGACTCTAGAGACTCGACTACTACGCTGGCAGTGGGTTTAACCACAGACCGCAAGCGGCACTAGCTGTACGTAACGGTCCCCAGGTAGTTGTCGATAAGAAGGCCGATGAGAAAACCCATCCGAACTCCTACTGAGTCTGATGTGACAATCTCAATACAGTCCGGTCCGTTCGTCCAAGACTATCGCATATCGGGCCTAGGGGGGCGGCAAGCGTCAGTCCCCTAATAGCGGTATAAGTCGTGTCGGAGGGAAGCCCATTACACCCTGAGAAACTACTGGAACCTACCAGCAAATCTCGCTTGCCTTGGCCAGGGACTTTGCGTAATGGCTCTCTGACACAGCACGATATCTACTCCCAATACCGGGAGGGACGAATCCTGTCTAACCGCCACTGCCTCCAAGTGCTCGGGACTGCACCCAACTTCTACCTGTTTGCACGACTCCTTTGAGTCATGGTAGGGTAGCAATCTAAGAACAGTGGGACACACTCGAGGCGAAGTAGCAGTGTCAAGTCTGCGGACTACGCTGTACTCATGTCACCTGGGAACTGTTCACTGACGACTGGTATCAAACCAACCAACAGTTCCCTGTGAGTCCTGTCCGGTGTACCCGTAACCTAACGAGCACCTGTATACTATCTCCAGTACGACGTACTGACGGCTGTGGGACAGACCATCTCCCCAACTGGGATGAGAAGCGTACACACCAGTCTACTCCGGAGTATCGATGCTCTGTCTCGATAATCCAACAACTAGGGACCTGAATAAGGATGTGCTTGTAGACTACCCAGCCCCCACTAGTGTGACTGCCATCACAACGCTGGTAGACAAGCAAGATCCTAAGAGCTCTATCAATACGTACACTCACATATTAAGATAGAAAAAACCAAGTAGCATACTACCATGTTTAGCAAGACTGTTATATACATGTGAATATCCCAAGCTTCCATTAAGTAATATACAAGCTAGTATGATACAGTAATGGCCTTCTAGGGCATAAACACTAACAATCTCCCACTTGCACTAGGGCCATGTACTGGCGTATCGAAGACCAATGATCTCGAGCAGCCTCTCGAACTGAATCTGAGGAAGGGCCTTTGTGAATGGATCAGCAATGTTCTCTTCTGAAGCAACTCTCCGAACCTCGATCTCCTGACGATCAATGATCTCCCTGATCAGGTGATACCGCCTCAAGATGTGTCTGGACTTCTGATGGGACCTGGGTTCCTTCGCTAAAGCTATAGCTCCGTTGTTGTCGCAATACAAAGGTATTGGATCAACTATGGTAAGAACAACCTGAAGTTCTGTTAGGAACTTCTTCATCCAGACTGCTTCTTTTGCGGCATCGCAAGCAGCTATATACTCCGCTTCCATCGTCGAGTCAGCAACGGTGTCCTGCTTGGAGCTCTTCCAGCACACTGCCCCTCCATTGAGGGTAAAGACATAACCCGACATGGACTTGGAATCGTCCTTATCACTCTGGAAGCCGGAATCAGCAAAGGCCTCCAACCTGAGGTCTTTTCCGCCGTAAACCAAGAACATCTCCTTAGTCCTCCTCAGGTACTTGAGAATGTTCTTTACTGCTATCCAGTGTTTCTCCCCTGGGTCTGACTGATACCGGCTTACCACGCTCAGTGCGTAAGCTACATCTGGTCTGGTACACAACATCGCATACATTATAGAGCCTACCGCAAAAGCGTAGGGTATAATAGACATGCGTTCCCTTTCCAAATCAGTCTTGGGAGACATCTCTTTGGAGAGGGTGATTCCGTGACAGGCCGGTAGATTACCGCGCTTAGAATCTTCCATACTGAATCTTTTCAGTACAGTGTCGATATACCTGGACTGCGAAAGTCCCAACATCCTCTTGGATCTATCACGATAGATCCGGATCCCCAGAATGTAAGAGGCATCACCCAGGTCTTTCATGGAGAACCTGTGTGATAAGAATCCTTTGACAGATTGTAGCATAGGAATGTCATTTCCTATCAATAGAATGTCATCCACGTACAAGACGAGGAATACGACACTTCTGGCCACAACTTTACTATATATGCACGGTTCATCTGGATTTTTGATAAAGTCATATTCTTTGACTGTCTCATCAAAACAGATGTTCCAACTCCGCGATGCCTGCTTTAGTCCGTAAATGGACTTAAGCAGCTTGCATACTTTCCCGCTGCTCCCACTCTGATTGAAACCCTCTGGCTGATCCATATAGACGCTCTCTTCTAAATTTCCATTCAGAAAAGCTGTCTTTACGTCCATCTGCCAGATTTCATAATCATGGAAGGCAGCAATAGCAAGAAGGACCCGAATGGATTTGAGCATAGCCACTGGAGAAAAAGTTTCGTCATAGTCCAAACCAGGTCTTTGACGAAAACCCTTTGCAACAAGTCTAGCCTTATAGGTTTCCACCTGTCCATCTACACCAATCTTTTTCTTGAAGATCCATTTGCATCCTATGGGTTTTACCCCATCTGGAGCAAAGTCCAAAGTCCATACTTTGTTGGTGTACATGGACTCCATTTCGGTCCGCATTGCATCTAGCCATCGTACCGAGTCGCCGCTCTGGATGGCCTGCTGGAAGTCAGTAGGTTCATCATCATCGATGATGCAATCCTCTCTATCCCCGTCTATGAGAAAACCGTAGTATCTCTCAGGCGGACGAGACGGCCTACTACTCCTGCGGAGGGGTGCGGGAATGTTCTGTTCTTCTTGAACCTCTGGTTCTACCAAACTTTCAGTATTGGTTTGTGGTTCTGGAATTTCTTCCAGTTCTATTTCGCTCCCACTTGATTCCTTTTCTAAAAACAGATGTTCCAGAAAATGGGCATTACGAGAAACAAAGACCTTTTGTTCCTCTGCGTAATAGAAATAATATCCCTTGGAGTTCTTTGGATATCCCACAAACAAACATTTTACTGATCGTGCCTCGAGCTTGTCCACATGCTGCTTTTTAACAAAAGCTGGACATCCCCAAATCTTCATATGCTGAAGATGGGGTTTCTTCCCAGTCCACATCTGATATGGAGTGGTAGGCACAGTCTTGGTTGGAGCCCTGTTCAGAAGATATGCCGCTGATTCTAGCGCATAACCCCAGAAA
This sequence comes from Agapanthus africanus, assembly GCA_030015575.1. Classification (NCBI taxonomy): domain Eukaryota; kingdom Viridiplantae; phylum Streptophyta; class Magnoliopsida; order Asparagales; family Amaryllidaceae; genus Agapanthus; species Agapanthus africanus. Next base: position 125,705,684 of record JASDDO010000031.1, read on the forward strand.
GATCGCGGTAACTCAGCATTATTCATCATGGATCGTACCATATCCAATAGAGTTCGATTCCGTCTCTCCGATACACCATTATGCTGTGGAGTGTACGGAGGAGTAAGCTGAGAGAGAATTCCTTTCCCTTTTAGGTAACCTAGGAACTCGGCACTCAAGTATTCTCCACCTCGATCAGATCTAAGTGTCTTTATACTTTTGCCGGTTTGGTTTTCTACTTCATTCTTATACTCTTGGAATTTCTCAAAAGCCTCGGATTTATGTTTCATCAGATAAATGAATCTGTATCTTGAGTAATCATCCGTGAAAGTAATGAAATAGGAAAAACCACCTCTCGCATGTGTAGACATTAGACCGCATACATCACTGTGTATGAGTCCTAAGAGCTCGCTCGCTCTTACTCCTTGTCCAGTGAATGGAGTCTTTGTCATCTTTCGTTTGAGACAAGATTGACAAGTGTCATAAGTTTGATATTCGAACGTGTCCAAATATCCTTCTCTATGCAACTTAGTCAACCTTCTCTCATTGATGTGACCCAGTCTACAATGCCATAAGAAAGTTTTCTTTAAATCTGGAGACTTTCTTTTTAGCGTGTTCTGGACATTGAAAATTTGGAGTTGGTTTAAAACATATATGCCGTTATTTAGAGTACCGGACCCAATCAAACCATGATTAAGGTGGATGTTGACAACATCTCTTACAAACGTGAAATCATAACCTTTATTTGATAACAAGGAAACTGATATGATATTACACGTTAAGCTGGGTACAAAATAACAGTTATGTAAAACCAAAATGTGTCCACTCGTCAATCCTAGGTGATAATCCCCGACGGACGCAGCTCCCACGCTAGCTCCGTTAGCAACCCTGAGGATCATATCACCTTCCTTCAGCACTCTACGGTTTCTCAGTGCCTGCAATGAATTGCAAATATGAGATCCTGATCCGGTATCCAATACCCAGGAAGTAGAGTTGATCGAAAGACAATTCTCAATTACAAACACACCTGAAGTCGAAGCCACAGCTTGCTTCGGTTCCTGGTTCTTGGTGTTCCATGCCTTGCAATCCTTCTTCCAGTGCCCTTTCCTGTGACAATGGAAGCACTCATCCTGGCCAACTATCGGTACTGCTTTCTTTTTCTTTCCCTTCCCTCCCACCTTACTAACACCTCCTCTAGGTCTGGGTGCGGCCTTCTTCTTCCTTCCTTTGGCCCTAGCCTTGGACCCGGAAGAAGATGAACCGCCAACAAACATAGCGGGTGTTTCCCTTGCCTTCTGCAAGGTGCCCTCCGCGCTCCTTAACATGTTCAGGAGTTCCGCAAGTTCAACTTCTTTTCCTTGAAGATTGAAGTTGAGGATAAACTGGGCGTAGGTGGGAGGAAGGGACTGGAGAACAAGGTCTGTATAGAGCTCATTATCCAAAGTCGTCCCAAGGTCTGCGAGCTCTTCTATATAGCCAATCATCTGTAGGACATGTTCACCTACCGATGACCCGACAGCCAACCTCGCTCGAAACAATTTCTTAGAGGTCTCGTATCTTGCTATACGAGATTGCTCTCCATAAAGTTCCTTTGTATGGAGAAATATGCCATCTAGGGACATATCCTCGTGCCTCCTCTGATGTTCATTGTTCATCGAGGCAAGCACGATGCACTTGGCTCTCGCGCAATCTAAATCCCAGGTTTTGCGGATTTCCTTATCCGCATTGCTGGATTTGGGACCAGGGACAGCAGGTGCCGTAGCGGTGAGGACGTACCCCAGTTTGTCATAGGTCAAAGCCATTTTGACATTCCACAGCCAATCTTTATAGTTTGGCCCTGTCAGTATATTTTTCTCTAAAAGTAACTTAAGTCCAGTCATTTTCAGGGTCGCTGCAATTAGGAGAGAGAGAAGAAAACTCTTTAGCATGATGCTCTTGCAAGTTTAGAATGGTTTTTAGTTTATCTAAACTGGATGGCTCCCACTGTTTCTCGAATCCTTCCTCAAACCATAAAAGAAGAATTAGCCAAGACTATTCTCACCGTACAATTCTTGCTTAACCGTTCAGCCAGGCCGGTGTCGTTACTTCGAGGGAGGTTTTCCAACGCTTTCGCGAAGTTCCTTAATTATATAACCTCTTTTCTCTGGGGGCGTAACCCCGCTGACACTTTTCTGGACACCTACTAGGTTTATAGCATTGATCGTTAAGCGACGAATATCCTGATAAGTAGCATATACTCACAGTAGGATCGGGATCCAAATATCATCGTATGATAATGTTGAAGGAGTGCTACCAACATTCATCAAACTCCAAATGGTATGCATCTCTTTGCAAATTTCAGTTTCTTTTGAAATTCCCGATATATGTTTTTGCCCCATGCTCTTATGACCTTGGCTTTGGTCAAAATGTCATAAGTCACATGTCAAGTTCTACCCGTCATTATCTTGTCAATTTGAACCCATCCGTATATACCCCTGACTTTGGTCAAATGGTAATACGACTGTCCCAAACCAACTCATCTATCTTATGCAACAAATGAAAACCCAGTAGCTACCAAACACTATGCCTTGACTTTGGCCAAAATGCATAGCTTGAATACTACTGAATACCCAAATGAAATGACGGAGGGCTACGAATGGTTTTGGCGAAACCGTGAACGTAGTGAACTTGATGTAATCGAAGGAACCTGATAGCTTTTAAAAGGAGTGGTTAAATCTCCGTATTTAAAAATATCTGTTTTAAAAATAACCGAGTGGTTTCTTTCAAATTGTTCCAACGATTTAAACTTTGGTTTGTTTTACTTTGCATTATAGATAATGCGTCCCATCATTAACCTATCATTGCAGAAAACAACGAAAATACAACGTCCTCTTATGCCATCCGCATTCGCCACGGGGTCCCGTCATCACCCGTTAGGTTACTTAACTAACGACAGAGCGGGGGCTGGGCTAGCGCGGGTGTAAAACATAAGTGGCGTCTAAATAGCTATCATAAATATAGATATTTTACATTTGTCTGACGCAATGATATTCATTCCAGAACACAGATAAACAATATTGGATTTGCAAGCAATCTGTATTTCTTTTGAGCCTGCAAGAAAAGACAGATTACACAGTTGTGATGAATAGCCGTTACCCCACCCTCGACCCCTACGGGTACGGCAAACTACCCACCCGGCAGTCTGTGTACCCCACCTTGGGTCAGTCCTAGGAGCAAAAACAGTAAAATGAAATAATACAACGGTGGCTACGACCGCAACCTGGAAGTGCCCCGCAAAAATAATATTACAACAAATTACATTTACAACAAATGAATTAAACAATAACCCATTGCTAACCCCGGCTATACACCACAACAGTCCAATACAGTTTATATACACAAACAGATATAACCATTTCAGAAATGTGCAACCCCCTGCCAACCGACATACTAGCAGTTGGGGAAGGTTTACGAACACATTAAACAATCACAGATATAATCTAATACGCAAATACCGTACAATTTCGATCGATTAAACAACATCAATATTGCTCCAAAATCTGCTCTGTTAAACAGTAACCTGAGCAAATATTAAATATTCCAGAAAACCCCAAATTTCACAGAGAAGCAACAGAAGAAAAATCGGCCGCTGACTCGCCAACTCGGCGGCGGAAGCGCGGCGACTCAATGGCTGAGGCCGCGGTTCCGCAGCGAGTTGGTCGATTCAGACGACTGTTTTTCTTGGGTGTTCTACTGGTGTCATGTCAAGCTCTCTGAACTCACCTGAAAAATTTTCTGACATCGTTTTAAATTCGACAGAAACTTGCATTTTTTAGGGTTTTCCGGCTTCGTTTTTCCGTTCGAAATTCGTACAAATTTGCGATTAAGTTATTTAGTGTTTAGCGAGGCTCTGATACCACTGTAAGTTGATGTAGTACACCCCAGTACTTATGGGGAGGCGGAATTTTCAAAAACGATCAAGTTTAAAGAACAAACATCGACTAACCGCTTGAATCGAAGCTAAACAAATAATAACCGAACACATAGCTATACTAAACTATAGTGTTAAGGGATTATACCTATCGAAACTAGTCCTTCGTCTTTACGATCTCCTTGTTCTCCTCGGCCTTCTCTAGGTAGTAGACGATCCACCCGAGAGCAAAACTCCAAGCTAAACCTCTAAACTTGAGGCAACTAACCTTCTAGGATTGCTAATCAAAGAAGTTAGGATGAGATAGAGTGTTGGTTATGGATTGTTTAGTCTAACTAATCCTTTGATCTCAACTCATGAGGTGTAAGGATTAGGGTTTGAAGATGAGAGCTTGAGGAGAGAAAATGTGAGATAAGATAATGAGATGAGAGAGAGTGTATCATAATATATTATGAAGCATTTTCTAATAATGAGAAAAGAATAAAGAGTGATGATAAATCATGCTTCATAAAATATCTAGTGGTGATTCAATAGCATGAGTCATTAAGCAATAAATGTGCATTAATGAAATGAATGAATCACCACCATGACTCATAACCTCATTTAATGAATATGACACATAACCTTCCTTAGTCACCATCTTCTAGAAGCTTCTCGAACAATTACGAGAACGCCCTCCGATCCGTAAAAATACGGAAAAACTTTAGACTGTAAAAATCCAATAACCGGATACCAATAACTGGCTTAAACCAAAGCCGACTGGTAAAAACTGTCCGAAAGTCGTACGCGCGTAAACGCACGTATGCGTCCGAACCCTTTGTCGCAAAACCATGCAGCCTCTATATCGTTTCGCCTGGAGTAGGAAACTCTCTGTGTGGGACTCTAGAGACTCGACTACTACGCTGGCAGTGGGTTTAACCACAGACCGCAAGCGGCACTAGCTATACGTAACGGTCCCCAGGTAGTTGTCGATAAGAAGGCCGATGAGAAAACCCATCCGAACTCCTACTGAGTCTGATGTGACAATCTCCATACAGTCCGGTCCGTTCGTCCAAGACTATCGCATATCGGGCCTAGGGGGGCGGCAAGCGTCAGTCCCCTAATAGCGGTATAAGTCGTGTCGGAGGGAAGCCCATTACACCCTGAGAAACTACTGGAACCTACCAGCAAATCTCGCTTCCCCTGGCCAGGGACTTTGCGTAATGGCTCTCTGACACAGCACGATATCTACTCCCAATACCGGGAGGGACGAATCCTGTCTAACCGCCACTGCCTCCAAGTGCTCGGGACTGCACCCAACTGCTACCTGTTTGCACGACTCCTTTGAGTCATGGTAGGGTAGCAATCTAAGAACAGTGGGACACACTCGAGGCGAAGTAGCAGTGTCAAGTCTGCGGACTACGCTGTACTCATGTCACCTGGGAACTGTTCACTGACGACTGGTATCAAACCAACCAACAGTTCCCTGTGAGTCCTGTCCGGTGTACCCGTAACCTAACGAGCACCTGTATACTATCTCCAGTACGACGTACTGACGGCTGTGGGACAGACCATCTCCCCAACTGGGATGAGAAGCGTAGACACCAGTCTACTCCGGAGTATCGATGCTCTGTCTCGATAATCCAACGACTAGGGACCTGAATAAGGATGTGCTTGTAGACTACCCAGCCCCCACTAGTGTGACTGCCATCACAACGCTGGTAGACAAGCAAGATCCTAAGAGCTCTATCAATACGTACACTCACATATTAAGATAGAAAAAACCAAGTAGCATACTACCATGTTTAGCAAAACTGTTATATACATGTGAATATCCCAAGCTTCAATTAAGTAATATACAAGCTAGTATGATACAGTAATGGCCTTCTAGGGCATAAACACTAACAGTTTTATCGTATTATGTTGCAAGTTCGCAGGCGGGGACTTCGGACACTGCTACTAAGGGAAAATAGGTGGTAGGCTTCACCTAGCCAGGAGCGTTGGTGAGTAGATTTAACATCTACAGGGGAATCGCCCGCATGGCGTTATGCGTCTGGGCTAGAGATGTTATTTCTGTCGCATATTCTATGTCATATTTAGAATTGCGCATTTACCCTATTACTTAGATATTGTTGTGCTCGGACTAGTATCCTTAGGACACTGCATATATTATTGACGATTCATGTTGCACGAGCACTGATTGTATGCTACACACACCGTCAATAATTGCCATGTCACTCACAACCCACATATAGAAATAATATTGCTTGGTTAGGGACATTGAGACATTGATTCATATTTCTTATCGCATATGACTTATAGCATACCTGTATACCTACATGCTTACATATATGCCTTCATATACTTACATGTTAAATACCTGTATACCTATAGAGTATTGTACCATTAGTGATAGATACATACAACCTTTATGACATAGCTACAGGTATACCTTGCACACATATTTCACTTATACCCAGGGGGTATACTACATCATTTACTTATGGGTAGATACATATACCTTGCTATACCTTTATGTTTTCACATACATCTAGTTATAGCTACATATTTACCTTTACTTGATGTTATTTTAGACTTGGAGAATATTAGGAACCGCATGATATTTATATTAACTTGTTGCAGTTAATTAGCGTCTTGTCCTTTATATGCTTTCTTTACGGTTTTATATTGCATATATTATATTCATGGATTATCGCATTGTTATATGGATTTTTCATGATATTTTCTGGATTTGGGGACCGTGGGAGTTCATGAAATTATGCATTATTTGAAAAACCCGGTTTCCCTTGATATGATATTTCTGCAGCCACCATGAGATTTATCGGTTCTGATTATATACTACATACGAGGAGTGGGTGCCGTATGAGGGTACATGGTGGGGCCCGGTACGGTTCCCCTCGGCAAGATGATCGATGGTTTTTGCCGATTGAGCCTGGAAGGTGGGCAAGTACCTACCGGTGACATTTCCAATGACTCAGCGGTTATCATGTAGATGCCGACGGCAGTCATGTACGTATAGATACATCGAGAGGCGAAGGCCAGAGCTAAGCACTCGAGCTTTCAGGATATCGTATGATACGTACCTATCAGGGTGCCAGTCTTGGTGACAGCACCTGATAGATCAGCATTTCTGTGTCGATGCTTGACACATTTGGTTTCATGATATTTCTTTTTACTCCTTTGTATATATAACAGGGGTCTAGGAGGCTGTTATATATGCCCTTACACCAATATTAGTGGAATGGGACGCTAATATATGTGTATTGACCTTCTTACTTCTTTGTATATATAACAGTGCGTTAGGAAGCTGTTATATATGCCCTTACACCAATATTAGTGGAATGAGATGCTAATATATGTGTATTGACTTTAATTTATATACATCATCATACTTATTCATGCAAATATATTTAGGATGTTAGATCTTTACTTGATAATTTGATTTGGGATATAGGTGATTCATTTGATATTTGATACAGGATATTTATGAGATTGTTGATTCGTACATTCAGGATATATGAGATTTATTCGATATTCTATATTCAGGATTTGTGAGACTTATATGATATGAGAGCCAATTTGGGGGCTCATCTGAGGAAATTGGGATTTGGATTTGTCTTGATGGATTGTGATCCTACCACGATATCAGGATTCCGTGGAAATGACATATTTCATTCCATACTCCACATTTATTGTTTATGCACTGCTTCATGTATTAGTAGTACCTGTTAGAGTACCTTTCATGACTGTTGCATTTACATACCTTTATTTATATGCATTGCTTCATGTATTAGTTGTACCTGCTAGTGTACCTTTCATGATTATTACATTCATATGACTTTTTATTGCTATTAATTGCATTTGTTAGATTCACGTTGTACGTGCATACTTGCGATTACCTGCATATGTTATTTGCTATTCACGAGTTGGCAACTCACACCCGTTGTGCCACAGTGTTTGCAGGTGTTCCTCAGGATAGTCAGAGGCCGGGCTATTTCATCCTTCGTATCATCTTTTGCTGCGGATACCACTTCGCCTGACAGTGTGCAGTTTTGCCCAGGTGGGTTTTGTGGTTATCCAATGTTGTATTGTATATTCGTTGTATCCATGTATTCTCCATCTACCAGTATTATGTTGACTTAGTGACTTGGTGTGAGGACGATATTGTATATTATTTTGTGACTTGGAGGTTTTTATGCAGTTTTATTTATATCGTCTCTTTCTTCGCTATGGCGTCGTATATCTGTTGTGGTGATTGTTTTCCACCGTTGGACGTGGATTTTGCTCCCGTTTGGGATGCTTTACTTTATATTTATGTTGTACCCATTTTGGAGGCTTGTTTTACAAAGGAGGTGCTGCCAAAATTTTAAGGAATAAAAGTGAGACTTTAAAGAATTTGGGTTGTGATTTCAAAGGTTTTGAAAATACTAATATCACTTTCTTATTATTTTTTTGTGGTTTATATTGCTTGGTTTTGGCTTTCTTTTACTACGTTACGCCTGTAGACGTTGCGTTGTATTAGGGTCGTCACATGCCAATTTCGGGTCGTGACAATCAGGCTTTCTTATGGCATTGTAGTCTGGGTCACATCCATGAAATACGATTGACGAAGTTACATAAAGAAGGATATTTGGATCCGTTCGAATATCAATCTTATGGTACTTGTGAATCTTGTCTCATGGGAAAGATGACAAAAACTCCGTTCACTGGACACAGAGTAAGAGCGAGCGAGCTCTTGGGACTTGTACACAGCGATGTATGTGGTCCAATGTCTACACATGCACGAAGTTGTTTTTCTTATTTCATTACTTTTATGGATGATTTCTCCAGGTATGGACTTGCCTTCTTGATAAAGCATAAATCCGAGACCTTTGAGAAATTCCGGGAATACAAAAATGAAGTAGAAAAACAAACTGGCAAAAGTATCAAGAGACTATGATCTGATCGAGGTGGTAAATACTTAAGTGCCGAGTTTCTAGACTACTTAAAAGAGAATGGAATTCTCTCTCAACTTACTCCTCCATACACACCACAACACAACGGTGTATCGGAAAGGCGGAATCGAACCCTATTGGATATGGTTCGTTCCATGATGAGTAAGGCTGAGTTACCGCGATCCTTCTGGGGTTATGCACTAGAATCAGCTGCATATCTTTTGAACCAGGTTCCTACTATGTCAGTGCCTACCACACCATATAAGATGTAGAGTGGGAAGAAACCCTATCTTAAACACTTAAGACATGGGGATGTCCAGATTTTGTTAAAAAGAAGCATGCGGACAAGCTCGAGGCACGGTCAGTACAGTGTAAGTTTGTGGGATACCCAAAGAACTACAATGGGTATGTTTTCTGTTACGCAGAGGAGCAAAAGGTCTTTGTTTCTCGTCATGCCCGCTTCTTAGAAACTGAAATTTTAGAAAATCATATAAGTGGGAGCGCAATAGAACTGGAAGAAATTCCATAACCACAAGCTATTACTGAAAGCTTGGTAGAACCAGAAGTTTCAGAAGAACCGAACATCCCAGCGCCAATCCGCAAGAGTAGTAGGCAGTCTCATCCGCCCGAGAGATACTACAGTTTTCTCATAGACGGGGATCGAGAGGATTGCATCATAAAAAATGATGAGCCGACTAGCTTCCAGCAGGCCATTCAGAGCGGCGACTCAGTAAAATGGCGGGATGCAATGCGGACCGAAATGGAGTCCATGTACACGAACAAAGTTTGGACTTTGGACATTACTCTAGAAGGGGTAAAACCCGTAGGCCGCAAATGAATCTTCAGAAAGAAGATTGGTGTAGATGGGTAGGTTGAATCCTATAAAGCTAGACTTGTTGCAAAGGGTTTTCGTCAAAGACCTGGTTTGGACTATCCAGTGGCTATGCTCAAATCCATTCGGATCCTTCTTGCCATTGCTGCCTTCCACGATTATGAGATCTGGCAGATGGACGTAAAGACGGCTATTCTAAATGGAAATTTGGAAGAGTGCGTCTATATGGATCAGCCGGAGGGTTTCATTCATAGTGGTAGCAACGGTAAAGTGTGCAAGTTGCTTAAGTCCATTTATAGACTAAAGCAGGCATCGCGGAGTTGGAACATCTGCTTTGATGAAACTGTCAAAGTATTCGACTTTGTAAAAAATCCCGATGAACCATGCATTTACAGTAAGATTGTGGGGAGAACTGTGGTATTCCTCGTCTTGTACGTGGATGAAATTCTCTTAATATGAAATGATATTTCTATGCTACAGTCGGTCAAAGGATTCTTGTCACAGAGGTTCTCCATGAAGGACCTGGGCGATGCCAACTACATTTTGGGGATCCAGATCTATCGTGATAGATATAAAAGGATGTTGGGACTTTCTCAGTCTAGGCACATCGACACCATACTGAAACGATTCAGTATGGAAGATTCAAAGCGCGGTAACCTACCGGCTTGACATGGAATCACCCTATCCATAAGGATGTCTCCAAAGACTGATTTGGAAAGTGCTCGCATGTCATCTATACCCTACGCATCTGCGGTAGGCTCTATAATGTATGCGATGTTGTGTACCAGACCAGATGTAGCATACGCATTGAGCGTTGTAAGCCGGTATCAGTCGGACCCAAGGGAGAAGCACTGGATAGCAGTAAAGAACATTCTCAAGTACCTGAGAAGGACTAATGAGATGTTCTTGGTGTATGGCGGAAAAGACCTCCAGATCGAGGCCTTTGCTGACTCCAGCTTCCAGAGTGACAAGGATGACTCCAAGTCCATGTCGGGTTATGTCTTTACCCCCAATGGAGGGGCGGTCTGTTGGAAGAGCTCCATGCAGGAAACCATTGCTTAGTCGACGATGGAAGCGGAGTACATAGCTGCTTGCGATGCCGCAAAAGATGCTGTCTGGATGAATAAGTTCCTCACAGATATTCAGGTGGTTCCTACCATTGTTGATCCAATACCGACATATTTCGACAACAACGGCGCTATAGCTTTAGCGAAGGAACCCAGGTCCCATCAGAAGTCCAGACACATTTTGAGGCGGTACCACCTGATCAGGGAGCTCGTAGATCGCCGGGAGATCGAGGTGAGGAGAGTAGATTCGAAGAATAACACTGCAGATCCACTCACTAAGGCCATACCCCAGACTCAGTTCGAGCGGCTGATCGAGATGATAGATCTTTGATACGCCAGTACATAGCCCTAGTGCAAATGGGAGATTGTTAGTTTATATGCCCTAGAGGCCATTACTGTATCATACTAGTTTGTATATTACTTAATGGAAGCTTGGGATATTCACAGTTGTGTAGATAGTCTTGCTCAAAATGGTAGTATGCTACTTGGTTTGTTTTTACTTCTATATGTGCTTGTGTTTCTTTTAGCATATCGCTTATACATATTAGTAGAGCCTTTAGGATCTTTGCTTGATTACCAGCGTTGTGATGGCAGTCACACTAGTGGGGGATGGATAATCTACAAGCACATCCTTATACAGGTCCCTAGTCGTAGGATTATCGAGATGGGGTATCGATACTCCAGAGCAGACTAGTGTATACGCTTCTCATCCCAGCAGGGGAGATGGTCTGCCCCACAGCCATTAGTATGTCGTACTGGAGATAGTATGAGGGTGCTCGTTAGGTTAAAAGTACACTGGACAGGACTCGTCGGGAACTGCTGGTTGGTACTATACCTATAGTCAAATAGCAGTTCCCAGGTGACAGGAGTACAGCTTAGTCCGTCGACTTGACACAGCTACTTCACCTCGAGTGTGTTCTCACTGTACTTTGATTACTACCCTGCCACGGCTCAAAGGAGTCATGCAAACAGGTAGTAGTTGGGTGCAGTCCATAAGCACTTGGAGGTAGTAGCGGTTAGACAGGATTCGTCTCTCCCGGTATTGGGGGTTGATATCGCGCTGTGTGTAGGAGAGCCATTACACAAAGTCCCTGGCCAGGGCAAGCGAGATTTACTGGTAGTGTTTCCAGTACATTCTCAGGGTGTTCTGGGATACACTACGACACGATTTGTACCTCTATTAGGGGTCTGACATTTACCGCCCCCTATGCCCGACATGTGATACTCATAGACGAACAGACCGGACTGTACGGAGATTGTCACATTCAGGCTAAGTAGGAGTTCAGATTGGTTTTCCTCATCGGCCTTCTTATCGACATCTACCTGGGGACCGTTACGTACAGCTAGTGCCGCTTGCAGTCTACGGTTAAACCCACTGCCAGCGTAGTGTCGAGTCTTTAGAGTCCCACAAAGAGAGTTTCCATGCACTGGGCAAAAGGTGTAGAGGCCGTATGGTTTTACGGCAGGGCTACGATCACTTACGTTCACTTGTGCGCGTATGATGTTCGGGCAGACAATACTAGTGGTCTTTGGTTTAAGCCGGATCCTAGTATTGTATAGATGGATCCGTTTTTGTCTTCTAGTATTCGTGTTCTATGGAATGCGGATGCGGGTGTGTATGCACGGTTGTAAGGAGCGAAGAAGGAGATGCCTCATTAGGGTTTTGACAATTTACTTGATCAAAACCATTATGAGGTGGAGGAAAATGTTTACTAATCTTTTTAATGATAATTGTGTTATGGCTAATTGGTTTGACCATTTGACCATATTGACCATTTGACCTAGTTGACCATTGTTGACTTAGATATTTTTGTGAGCACTAGATATTTTCTTGGCTTGGATTTAACTTGACATGATAATGGTCAAATCAATGGTTGCCATCACAATTATCATAATAAAAGATATGTATTATTTTTCCTCATGGATCATTATCTTGTTCTAATTCTCCCTCATCAAAAGAGAGCTCCCATGGTTGTTTCTTCGTCCTCCTCACTACAAAATCCTTTAGCTCTCATGTCTTGAGAAAATAAGGATCTAAATAGACAAACAAATCCATCTTCTTCCTCTACATCACCTAGGACATCAAGCATAGCAAACATGTTGCCCTAGTTACATCGGCTTGAGATGGAGCTTGGACTACAGACTCTCGGGTGGATCGTCTTCGACTCTAGGAGGCCGTGGAGGTGACCAAGATCCGGATCGATCCTCGGAGCTCACATGGACGAGGAGGACAGCGGAGAAAAGAACCGAAGGACTAGTTTCTGTCACGACCCGAAAATACGGAACATGACCGGCACTTAAACTACAAACGTCTCGAGGCGTACGTAATCGAAGTAAACCAAAAACCCAGAAATCCAAACCAAGAAAATAGTAGAGTGCGGGAAAAACCAACTTAAAGCAAGAAATTTCAGTAGCATAAGCCGAATTATGCGGTTTTTAAAACATCAAAAATTTACTGAAAATTTCGGCAGAGTCTCCTTTGTAAATACTTGCCCCCAAACGGGATACAACATGAATAGTATACGAAATCAAGAAAAGGGCATCCCCAAGCGGGAGCTAGCTCTTCGTCAATCGACGGTCACAACCACACAAACAATATGATATACAACGCCAACGGCGAGGATCAAAACTCAAAAGGAAACTCAAAACCACCAGAAATATAACGAGCGACTCTAAGGTCGAAAGAATAACCAACACTGGTCTCTATCTCAATAAATACATGTTTGGTTGATGGAACTTCTAGATACAACTGAATAATAATATACAAGGTATAAGGATCGGTGAGATACAAATAACCTACCTACTAGCAAGCCACCCGGAATGGAAATAGTGCCAGCAAAGCCGTAATGAAACCTGTACGGCAAACCTGCAAGAAACTGGGGCACAACGGGGGTGAGTTGCCAACTCGTGAAAAGATACGTCGTTTTTGAAATATCCGTAGATTCCCTTAAGCTGTCTTTAAAAATGCCCACGATTCGTTAGTTTTTGAAATAGGTAAGAAGTCTAATCTAATCTAACAACTACACTAAACTATACGGCTGAACCAACAAGCTGAACTACAGGTAAGGAAACCGCCTATCATCTGAGTCGATACATATACATACCTGTATATGTATAGTCGGTGATCCCGCCTCAATAATATCATATCCGATACCATATCTATAATTAGGCATCCCAAGTCAAGAGTGCGGATCAATCATCAATATAGCTCGTACGTAAATCCGTCGTACGGCATCCCAATCTGGGTACAGGTCAATATCACATTCATCATACTATTCACCTGGTATCCTCTTTATCAAATATCATGATCGGGGTACTGATCTACGTCTAGTACCATACTGATACCGCCTACGTATGCATGGACGTGTGTGAAACACTACGTCAAGGACCCGCTACAACGTCATGTCGTATCTAAGATACGAACCCTGCTATATCAACGATCTCACGGCCTCAAATCAAATCTCATCGACTCAGCTCAATCCCAAGTATCATCCTCAATCCGTATGTGAACACATAGCCCCATACCAATGTGAACACATAACTATAAAGAATCCCATGAGCACATATCAATAGGAAAGTATGCAAGTATGTATGTGTGTATGTGTAGTGCAACACTACCCTAGGGTTCGCAACACTAAAGTAATCCAACACACCAATATCCATCCTAAGCATCGTTATTAATCCCAAATAACATATAATAATTGTTGGTGTGTATACGCATCCGTATACACCACCACGGACTGCGGTGGTACTATACGCCATCCACCCGACTTCTCCCCGTAGATATAAATCTACTCACCTGGTCCTCGCTAGCCGGTGCCGACGTCGCCACGCGCTTGCTTGTCGTCTCGAAGTCCACATCGGGGTACCTACATATCATAACACACCATATCGCATTAAAACTAAATTCGAAATCGAAACGGCATACGAAAATCAATTCGGCACGCGTATCACGCATAGGTCCAAACCTCTCGCCCACGCATGCAGGAATAGTCAAACCAACCCTCGATGTCGATGTAAGAACGTCAAACCATCGAGAAAATCCAATCACACTCATTTTCACATTCATGAACACTAATTTTAATATAAACTAGGTTAAAACTCACAAAAACGCCAATTTCACTTAAAAAGTCATTTTTCCGAAAATCTAGCAAGCACAATTCGCCGTTTTTGTACAAAACAGGATGTTTAAATGAATGTAGCGGCCAATATATTTATTAAATATCTTAAATAAGTCATAGAAAAAAATTTCCGGAATTTAATCTCATTAAATTCCAAAAACCCTAATATTCTAGTTTACAAAATACCCTTTTTTAACAATTTTCAAAATAACAATTCACAAATCATCAACTTGACTAGGTTTTGCATGAACTAAGGTGGTAAACTACAACTTATAAAATTAATGATATCATGAAGAACCTAATTAGATTTTTAATCTTACAATTTGATTTAATTTTAAAACCTAGTTTGCAATATAGCTTAATTATTACAATTTTAAGTTAACAATTTGCAACTAGCAACTAGATTAGGTTTTAACATGTCTTAGGATGTTAAATACATCACACAACCATAATCCCACTAGTCAAAACCCTAACTTGAAATCAAACTCAATCTTGAATTTTTCAATCATGCAATTAGAACCAATCTAAAACCAAATTAAACACTTAATAAGCTAACATAAAGCAATTAAACAACAATTTCACTAAAGGGTTAAAATTTATACCTCCTAATTGAGTTCTAGCATGCAAATCCTAGCCTCCAAAAGTAGCTTCCATGCTCCTAGATCCATGCTAGATAGGCAAGAAATAATGGGTAGGAGTTGGATTTGGGATTAGTGATGTTTTTGATGGATTTTGATGCAAAATTGATGAAATTTGGAGGTGAAATGAGGTGGGATTTTTTTGGGCTGAAGCTACGGGAAGGCTCGGCCAGAAAAGTGGGTGGGGGATAGAGAGGGAGGTGAGGAAAATGGGGGGGGGGGGGAACAAGGTCAAGGTCAAACAAAGTCAAAAGTCTAACTACTTCACTCATTTTCTTTTCTTTTCTTTCATTTCTTTTTCCTTGAAAATCAAGTGGGGAAAAATATGGTGGGTGCTGAATTCAGCCATGGGGAGGAGTAAGTGGGGGTGTGTGGGTGTGGGCACGGATGTGGGTGATGAAAAATGATAAATACAATACCCCAAACATCCATTTACGCTAAAAAAAAGCCTTTTTTCTTCAATAATTTCTAAACCGTTTTGGCAAATGATTTCGTTCCAAAAACCACATGATAAATTTTTATTTAATGTTTTATGATGCACAAAATTTGTTTCAACTCATTCCAATTTGTAATTTTCCCTAATTAAATGTATTAGTGGCGGCTTAAAATAATAATAAAATAATATTTTTTTTCAGAAAATTTGAAATTTCACTAGCGGCTCAATAAACACCAAATAATAGCAATTACATAGCTAGAATATGTATATTTAATTTTTATAATAAGATATTTGCATTTTGACTTTTTACAGAAAACTCCCTTATTTTACCGATTTTTCGAAATTTCACCGAAACGATTTTTAAAGCGTTACAGTTTCGTGAGGTATAATCATCTATCACAGAAGATTAAACCTCCCGTAGTTTCGTTAGATATGGTTTGGCAAAGATCCTTGGCTTAGTCTATGTTGCTTTTTGTAAGAAAGTTTTGATTTTTACTTGTTCCGCCTCCTCGCTAGCTTGCGGGGTGAGCGACTTAGACTTACAAATGACTGTCGATATTTTAGGACGCTGAATATGTCAGGGTGAATCTCAACCCTGGGGGCAGGTCTATAAGGAAGGTGTTACCCTACGCCATCCAGTGGGCTACCTTCCTTAGGCCCGGTACATTCTCTCCTCCCAACGCTCACGGTTGCAAAAAGTTGGGCTGTATCAAGCGGTGTACGCGTCACTATTCTACTACCATGCTCAACATGTCTGGTTGGTCAAGGCTTTTTTGAACCAGTGGAATCTTCCAACGAATACTTTTTTGCTAGGGGACCGCAAAATCTCTATTTCGCTGGAGGAGTTCTAAGAAATTTCAGGGCTGCCGATTAGGGGAGAGCACTACGAAGAATTATTACCCCATGAGGAGTATATATTTGATACAGTTTCAGCTGTGCATGAAGGCTTGACGACCGAGATTGTTGTTCGGCAAAAGCACCCGAGTCTAATCAAGGCCTTGGGCATTTTCGAGAGACTATTCGTGGCATAAGAAGGGCAAGGTGTCACTTTTGACGCTTTCATTGCTTACTTTCTCCGTAAAGACGCTTTATCCAAAAAAGCCTCGAAATTCACGAAGGTCGAGAATCCCTTCGAATTCGTCTTGGAGAAATTGCCGGCCAAAGAAGAAGACCTGCCATAGTTTTACATTCCAAATTCATCATCCGTGACCTTTGACGCAATTGCTGCTCCTAGAATAGACGAAGAAACATTCTTTGTAGGCTTCATCAGTCTCTGGTTTAACTTGTTTTCCATGCCGATGCACCGCCGTTTTATGAGAGCCTCCATCTTCTATCCTGCTCATCTCATAGCCGAAGGAGCACGATTGGTCGTTGGTGTTGCAGGGTTATCACAACTATACCCTTGTTTAAGTACTGCCGCCAACATTTCAAACCCAGGTGCAGACACCGTGAATTTCTCTCTCCACTACTTCACGTCGTTGATTGAGTTGCATGTGTTAGGCGCGTTTGTTGTGCATCGGCGGCCTGATTTCTATGAGTTATACACCTTCCTGCGAGTCATGGGGTTTGTCGATACTTCCGCTCCTGATCCGACTCAGTTAGGGGCTCTGCGTGTATTGCTTAATCCGTATTCAAACGAAAGCGGGATGGTTTTCAATGATCGAGTCCTTTTTGCGCCAGCGGGGCCCGTTCAACAATTGTTCGATTTTTCAAAGAATGGGGCTCTGGCTATAAAACACAAAGAGATCATGGATTTATATTCAATCAAGCCTGGGTACTTAGTGTTCTGCCTAAATGACACTGCTCTATTCATGCGGTATAATCCGCATCGCTTCGCCCAGCAGTTAGGTTACAATCAGGGCGTCCCCCTCGAAGCCTTTTTAGTTGAGCCTAATCTCTCGCTGGAGGCCGCCCGCGACGTTATCCATAATTTCATGCGGTTAAATACCGGTTCCCTCTTCATGATCCCGGAGCCCGACTACCTTTCAAGGACAGTAGGACCCTTCAAGGGCTGGTATCGCCACCGGGTTACTCCTATCATCGCAGAGGAGAGATGGGTGATCTTCGATTGTAAAGCTTCTGCACCAGCTTAAGTCATTAGCGCCCTGTTGTAGCCACGGTCGGTTGTTCACCCTCCTCTGAGGAACAGCGGTTTTGTGCTCATTCTTAAAGCCGCTCGAGCAGAATCAGTACTCTGTACTGCTGGTATGCCGGTTCGCACTAGAGTCGGGGAAGAGACTACTGATAAAGTACCAGTAGCGATGTCACCAAAGGCGGATACCCAAGGCGAGATTGGGCAGCACCGTATGAAAGTGCCGAAGGGGAGGAAGCGCCCCTCTACTAGTGCTAGCTCGGACCCTAAAAGAAAGAAGATATCGGCCGCCTGTTCACTCAATGCTTTGCTCGTGTCTGAGCCTCTTATTCATGACGAGCCATATCTGTGAATGAACGGGACGATGGTCTCCTCTTTCTGGGTACATCCACCGAGGTGGCCGCTCAGTTGGCCGAGGCTTTGAAGCGTTCACAGGATGAAGTCGAAAACGTGCGCCCCAAGAAGGGATGCTTTCCCCTGTTGAATTCGGTGATGTTGACCCAGCCCCGGCTATGTTACCAGTGGTTCCTTTGACGCTGGAAGAAGAACATGTTCTCAAACAGTCAATATCGGCTGCTTCTGAAGATGAGGCTACTCTGAAGGTTGGTAGGGATTTATCATCAATCGAAGCCCGACGAGCGTGGCTAAACAGAAAAGTGCAGCGGCTCGAAAAGGCTATACTTCAGGCTCCCTGGGGTATCGGAATATATCTTTTACGTCCTTCTCAGTAGATAATTTATATTACTTTCATATCGTATTCGTCCTTACATATTTATCCTCTATAGGGCCTTCTATGGAGGGCGTAGCTTCGAGTCCATATCGCGCATTAGAGCCTCCGGTGATGGCCATTATTCCTCCAGCGGAGATTGCCAAACCGTCCATAGATTCTGTAAATATTTCCAGTGACGCACTAGAGGGTGTAGAGAAGATTACTGACGCTGCTATCCCTCCAGTTCAGAATGGACAAAGTATCGAAGGTAATCTTATATACATATATTCTTTTTGTTTAACGACCCTTCCTTATATCTTTCTTTCTCTCAGAATTGCGGGAGTTGGCGTCTTTTATTGTAGATCTTTCTCCGGAATAAACCTTCCAACGATTTACTTAATATGGCGGCCCCGCACGCGATATCCCCCGGAGTATCATCCTTTCCTCGGGCCAAGGTTGGTATTCCTTTATCTTTCTGTTTTATATTTTCATAATGATGCTGATGTGCCCTTTATTTTAAACCACAATCCTAGAGGCTGATGACGAAGTTGAAGTTCTCAATAGGCCAGAGGATCTCTCAGATCCGCCTTCTGTGGCCGTGGGTAAGTGACTATTTAGCACCGGCATTCTTTTACTTCTTCCCTGTTCGGAAAGGCGACTAACCATACATGTATTTTCACAGTTTTGCCAACCCTGACTCCACTAGAGTCCTGGATTTGCATGCCGCCAGGCCCTTATGCCAGATGCGTGTCTGAGAGGATGGAAAAACAGATCATTCATTCACTGGCAACTCTCATTGAAGATCTTCGCGCTGGCACTTCCGTCATGGCTGAAGAATTTGCTATTGAAGACAATGCTTCTTTGTCTTTTCTTTCCACCTACCATGACGAGGCACTGGTGCATACTTAGGTCGAATATTGCCGTCAAGTGGAAGCTTCCCTACATGGAGTCGAATGCGTACGCCTTCCCTCTGATATCTTATCTGTAAAGGCCAACTTGTGTGGATGGATCGATTGGTGTGCGGCCAATCTCCAGTCTTGTGAGAAAAGGCTCAACCGAATGTTTTCAGTAAGGGAGTTGGCTTCGAAGGATTTGGGGGGAACTTCAAGCCCAGCT
Organism: Agapanthus africanus; assembly: GCA_030015575.1. Classification (NCBI taxonomy): domain Eukaryota; kingdom Viridiplantae; phylum Streptophyta; class Magnoliopsida; order Asparagales; family Amaryllidaceae; genus Agapanthus; species Agapanthus africanus. The sequence goes on from JASDDO010000031.1 coordinate 125,725,518, forward strand.
CACCACCAAGACTACTCGGGCCTATGAAATTCGGCGGGCCTTTCAGGAGGCCATTACGGAGGTGGTGGCTCTTGATAAAGCCATCATTTTTACACGCAAGTTGGTTGAGAGCCAAAAGACTGCCGAAAAAGAGCTCGAGCATCGGTTTTGTTCATATCAAAAACAACAGTCACAGGCAGGGGTTCAGCTTGCGGCATTGCTAGAGCTTGAGGCGGAGGTTCGGTGGAAAAATGACGATCTAGCTGGCCTATTGAACCGTCCGCCGTCTTAAAATTTTGTCGTTGTATATTTTCTTCTTTTTATTTTTGTATCGTGTATTCATTTTGATTTATGAATAAAAGACATATTTTATTTCAAACTTACACCTCTCTATCCTTTGATGTCTGGACTTGGCGTAAATTAGTTTATGTACTCATTTCGGAGTTTTTAATTTATTCACTCATCTCGGATTTTCTAGTTTATGTACTCATTTCAGAGTTTGTAGTTTATTCACTCATCTCAGAGTCTCTAGTTTATGTACTCATTTCGGAGTTTATTTGGTTTTCCTCCCTTGGGTTTACAAGAAAACTTGTCCTAACATTGTATATAGATAACCCCCATTCTTTATGATAGAGGTCAGTTTGGTTTGTGGTACTACGGTTTTAGTCCGTTGTACAGTCGCATTGACAGATGTATTCCTCGATAAGCAGTCTTTAAGCTGTTGTTCGAGTAACTACGCGACTGTCGTGTCTCTGACCCCTTCAGTGGTTGGACAAGACGTCTTCAAGTAATCTCCTTAGGTTATATTACCGTCGGAAGAGCAAGCGTTAGGAATTTGCCATAACGCTTTTTACTTAAGGTTAGGCTCAATTTGGAGCCCCGATGAGTCATAACCGCACCCTTCTGGGGTAGGATGATCTCCTATGGTCTTTTAGGATTTATATTAGTTGCCTTCAAGACCCGAAGCTTGGAATATGTCGTCGCTTCATTTTTTTGTTTTGACGATGTCGCGCCGATTCTTTGCTGAATTAGGGCAGACATCTGTAGGACCTCCCTGTTGTATGTATTGAAGTTGAAGTCTAGAGCTAGGAATATGCCATTGCTCCAATTTCATTTGATAGCTGCATTCGCATCCTGCTGAAATGAAGGGGAACACCGAGATAGTCTCTAGGTTGTATATGTACCGTCGAAACTTGGAGCAAGGATTTTTCCGTTATTCCATTTTTGCTTTGACCCTTGGGTCTTTTGTTGACGTTACGTCTGCACTTACTTGGAATTAAAAGAACGTCAAGCTGATCTCTAGGTTGTGGATGTTGCCGTCGAGATCTGGCTTTCTCTTTGATGGAGACAGGTAAGAAACTATGGTTCTCTTTTCATTTGTGCCCATGGATTGTATACAAGGGTCGGTGTGGACTCACCTGCAGGGCAGAGGAAATTTCATTTTTTATATATATATATTTTTTTTGTGATGCTCTATTTTTTCAGCTTTTCATATCACGAAAGTCGCGATTGCCAAATCATTCCGGCTATTTTTCGCGGTGCCCAATCATTCCGGCTATTTTTCGCGGTGCCCAATCATTCCGGCTATGTATTATTTATTTTTACTCGCTGTTTTGCGATTTGCCCAATCATTTCGGCATTCTCATACGCATTTTTTGCGACTCGCGGAGTTTTATTACGTGTTAGGAACCTGAGATCTGATCCCAATCTTAGCAACTGGAATATTACCAGGAGCGAATCATCATTTGCCGTAAGTGGAATTGGAGTTTGACACATGTTTAGGCATCAATATCGCTACAACTGGAAGGTTTCCAGGAGAGAATCATCATTTGCCTTTGTTTATTTGAACAAAGATGGCTTAGTAAACAGGGCTAGGATCCTGTAGAATAAGGCTTTTGACTTTTTGAGCCGTAAGGGGTCTCACAAAGGTATTTCTCCCTACGAGTCGAGAGGATCTCGTAAGTGTATTTTCTACTTAGAAATCGTGGGGATTCTTAAGTGATATTCTCTCTTATAAGTCGTAAGGATCTTCCAAGAGTGTTTTCTCCTTATAAGTCAAAAGAGCTTACAAATGTCGTTCACCATATAGGGAAATTTCTCGCAATTGGTAGAACATAGTAAGGGAATATTTATTCGTATCTGTGGATTGTATACAAGGGTCAATATTGGACCGCCGGTAGGGCAAACTTGGGGGATATGACAGCTTAAGAACAGGTTCAGATCCGTGTAGCTTAAGGCGTTTGAATCCTATGAGTCGTGTGGGTCTCATAAGGGGAAATCTCCTTACGAGTCGTGAGGATCTCGCAAGTGTATTATATTTTTTTTATGAGATTGCGCCCTTCTGGGTATTCACAAGCTCGCCGGCAGTCCCGCTGTTTTTACTCACGGAGCCTTTTCGGGTTTCAACCATGCCCATTTCGCTTGTGAACATACCATTTTTGTTTTTACGAGATTTCTCCCTTCCGGGTTTTCACAAGCTCGCCAGTAGTCCCATTGTATTTACTCACGGCGCCCTTTCAGGTTTTCATCTGTGCCCATTTCGCTTGTGGACATACCGGTTTTTTTAACGATGGAATACCTCGGAGTAGTTTTCGCCGCAGGTGCCCATCAATTTGTCGATGGGACTTAAGGGTGGCTTCATTACTGGAATAGCTGTGCAGCCAGTTGGACTTGAGTTGCAATCTTTGCTACTAATACTTTGATTGCAATATAGATCTCAAGCGAGTGTATCGCCGTATTTGGGGCGATGTGCTACTTTAGGGACGTTCCGGTCCATTATCACCATGTTTGTGGCGACATTTTAGTTTAGGGACTTTTCGGTCTAGTATCGCCATATTTGAGGCGGATTGTTAGTTTAAGGACATCTTGGTCCGATATCGCCATGTTTGAGGCGGAGTTCTAGTTTAGGGACATCTCGGTCCGTTATCGCCATGTTTGAGGCAAGGTTTTAGTTTAGGGACATCTCAGTCTGACACCGCCATGTTTGAGGCGAGTAATTAGTTTAAGGACTTTTCGGTTTTTCACCACCAAGTTTGTGGCAATGGAGCATCTTTGCATATTACTCTCAGAGTTCTGACTCGGGAAGAAAGCGAGCGGACACGAGCGTCATCATCTATCATTGAACTAAGTCGTGACTCGTCAAGCGTAGTATTTTTTGAGGAATCGCCCGTTTATTAGAAAGAAGGGTCATTCTCCATGCATATCCATGAGCAGGTATGCTCTACCTTGATAGACTTTGTCTATGATGTATGTGCCTTCATAGTTTGGCTCGAACTTCCCCCGTTTTGCATGATTGGGGATCATGGGTCTTTTGAATACTAGCACGAGCTCTCCTTGGCGGAATGCTCTCGGCCTGGTCAGTTTTTCGTATGACCTCATCATTCTTTCCTTATAAGCCTCCAGATTTTGCTGTGCTATAAGGTGAGTTTCGTCGAGGGAATCAAGCTCCTCAAGCCAAAGATGAGTGTTTTCTTCATCTGTCAGCTCGTATCGAACAGCTACTTGCAGAGAAAGGAGTTCTACTTCTTGTGGGAGCACTGCATCCGTGCCGAATACCAACGCGTATGACGTTGTATTCGTGGCCATTTTGAATGTTGTTTTGTAAGCCCAGAGAGCTTCGTGCAGCCTTTCGTGCTAGTCTTTTTTGTTTCTGAACACTATTTTCTTTATAATCTTTGTCAAAGTCTTGTTGAAAGCTTCAGCTAGACCGTTGGCATGAGGATTATAGACCGAAGGGTATCTCTAATCTATTTTATGCTGTTGTGCGAGGCGGCTGGTTTTATGGCTTCTATAAGCTGGCCCATTATCCGATATAATTCGTCGCGGAGTGCCGAACCGATATATGATATGTGTCCTGAAGAAATGGAGGATATTCTCCGTCTTCACCTCCCTTAGTGATACTGTTTCTGCCCACTTAGAAAAGTAGTCGGCCGTTACCAGTATGAACCGATGTCCTTTGGACGATGCTGGTTCAATGGGGCCAATTATATCGGTTCCCTACATTTTGAATGGCCAGCTAGCCATTGTTGGGTATAGCGGACATGGATGCTGGTGGATGAAGTCCCCGTGAATTTTTCACAAGTGACACTGCATCGCATATTCGAGACAGTCCTAAATCATTGTGGGCTAATAATAACCCATTCTTTTTTATCTTCAGCTTCATCTTTGGCCCAGCTTGATGAGAACCGCAGAGTCCGTCGTGAGCTTCTTGGATGGCTCTCTTCGCTTCCTCCGGCCCCAGGCATCCTAGCCACAGATAGTCGAACGATCTCTTATATAGAGTGTCAATGACGAAGGCGAAAGACAGAGCTTGTTTCATGAGCTGATGTCTAAATGAAGCATTTCTGGGCTTTCATTGAGATTTGAAGTAGTATATGAAGACTTCCCTCCAATCCTTGACCTTTTCTTCGACCTCTATTTGAAGGGCTACTTGTTCGGTCATTTCTTTTCTTTCGGGTAGCTCTATTAAGTCTTCCGAAGATAAGTCTGTTGGTACGAGAACCCTGCGGCTTTGCACAATGATCTTTACATCATCGAGGTCTTCATCTGCCAGTTCGTTGACCAATTTGGCCAATGCATCCGCCTTACTGTTTTCTGCACGTGGTATACTCTCTTGGATATAGGAGGGGATTTGTGTCAGCAGTTGCTGCACTCTTTCGCCGTACTTTATCAGCTCTGGCTTACCCGTCTGATAGTCTCCATTTACTTGGCTAACGATCAGCTGGGAGTCTCTATATATGAGGAGGTCATTGATTCCCATGTCGACAGCGATATCGAGGCCTGCTATTAAAGCTTCATATTCAGCTTTGTTATTATTCCTTGGCTCCGTTAAGTAGCGGGCGTAACGCAAGATCCCTCCTTGCGGAGTCACAAAGAAAAGGCTCACCCCGGCTTTGATTATGGGGGTATTTTGCTTTCTCCTCTTCATGGAAGATGCTCCGTCGAAGTAGAGTTCCCATTGGGAATCATTTTCTTCCTTCTCTCCTTCGATTGTGTCGAATGCATGTTCATCAGGCAACTCGCATTTTAAGGGGGAGTCAGATAGTATCGGATGCTCGGCAAGAATGTTGGCAATGGCCTGGCCTTTCGCTGCTTTGAGGGGTCGATACGTTATCGAGAACTTCATCAGGAGGAGTGCTCATTTGGTGAGCATTCTTGTTAGTATGGCCCTTGACATCAAATATTTGAGAAGATCCACCTTTGATATGAGATGGACCTCATGTGCCAAGGCGTAATGTCTGAGCTTCATTATCGCGAAGATCAGTGCCAGGTAAAGCTTTAGATGGGGGAGTTGTTGTTTTCTGCCCCTAGGAGAACTCGGCGAGCTCTCTCCTTTCCCTGATCGTTCTCTTATGCTCATAGCGCGCCTAGAGAACCCTCAAGGGCTGTTGTATATAGGATAATAGGTTTTCCATTAACCGGAGTGGTCAATACCGGCGGATTTTGCAGGTATTGTTGATTCCGTCTAGTGCATTTTAGCACTTTTGATCCCAGAAGAACAGGGTCCCCTTATTCATCAAATGACTGTAGGAATGGCATTTTCCGGAGAGGTTGGCTATGAACCGCCGGATATAAGCGAGCTTTCCTTGAAGAGACCGCAGTTGCTTGAGGGTTCTTGGCATGGGCATTTCCATAATCGCTTTGATCTTTGAAGAGCTGATTTCGATACCCCGGTGCCGTATGATGAATCCTAGGAATTTGCTCGAGGAGTCTCCAAACGCGCGTTTTAAAGGATTCATCTTCAGATTATACTTCCGAAGACGTCGGAACAACATTTTTAGATGTTCCTAATGTTCCTCGTGAGATCTGCTCTTTAGCATAAGGTCGTCAATGTAACATTCGACAATCTCATGGATGTGGTCATCGAAGATCTTTGTCATGGCCCTCTGGTAGGTAGCGCCAGCGTTCTTCAGACCGAAGGGCATCACCTTATAGCAGAATATGCCTAGCGGAGTCCGGAAGGTGGTATGATTTTGGTCTTCTGGATGCATTTTTATTTGATTGTATCCTGAAGATCCATGCATGAAGGAGAAAACATCATGGGTATACGTGTTATCGATCATCGACTCGGTAACAGGTACTGGGAAACCATCCTTCGGGCATACTTTATTGAGGTCCCGAAAGTCCACGAAGATGCGCACCGTCCCATTTTTCTTCATCACCGTAACGATATTAGCGATCCAGTCGGGATATTCAACTTCTTCAATGAAGACGGAGTCGATTAGTTTCTTGAATTCAGCGTTGATACTCATCTCAAGTTCGAGTCGCATCCTTCTTGACGCCCGTTTCACTGGATTTATGTCCGGCGCTATGGCCAGTTTATGTATTGCCACCTTTGGATCTAAACCCGTCATCTTGGAATAGTTCCACGAGAAGCAGTCTTTATATTGCATGATGTCACAACCCGAAATTGGCACGTGACGGCCCTAATACTACGCAACATCTACAGGCGTAACGCAGTAAAAGAAATCCAAAACCCAGAAATCTAAACCATTAAAAGTCAAGAAAAGATAAGAAATATTGTTTAATCTTTTGAAAATCTCATGTATAAATTCTTTAAGTCCAATTTACTTTCTTGAAAATTTCGGCAGCACCTCCTTTGTAAAAACAAACACCAAAAATGGGTACAACAAAAATATAAAGTAAAGCATCCCCAACGGGAGCAAATCCACGCCCAATGGCTGAAAACAACCACCACAACAGATATACGACGCCGTAGCGAAGAAATAAAAGACGATAAAATGGAAACTGTATAAAAGACAATCCAGTCACAAAATAATATACAATATCGTCATCACCAAGTCTCTAAGTCAACATGAAAATAGTAGATGGAGAGTACAAGGATACAACGAATATACAATACAACAACGAATAACCACAAAACCCACCTAAGCAAACTGCACACTGTGAGCTGATGCGGTACCGCAGCAAAAGATGATAAGATAGATGAATAGCCTGCCTCGACTACTCTGGGGAACAACCTGCAAACACTGTGGCACAACGGGGGTGAGTTGCCAACTCGGGAATAGTAAATAACATATGCAGGTAATCGCAAGTATGCACGTACAGCCCGAATCTATCATAAGCAACTAATAGCAACAAAAGTCATATGTGTGCAATAGTCATGAAAGGTACACTAGCAGGTATCACTAATACATGAAGCAGTAATATGACAATCTGTATGCAACAATCATGTAAGGTACTCTATCAGGTACAACTAATGCATAAAGCGATGATATGACAATGTATATATGCAACAGTCATGAAAGGTACTCTATCAGGTGCTACTAATACATGAAACAGTGCATAAACAATAAATGTGGAGTATGGAATGAAACATGTCATTTCCACGGAATCCTGACATCGTGGTAGGATCAAAGTCCATCAACACAATCCAAATCCCAATTTCCCGAAATCATCCCCCAATTTGGCTCTCATATCATATAAGTCTCACAAATCCTTAATATACAATATCGAATAAATCTCATATATATAATGTATCCAATATCAAATGAATCACCTATATCCCAAATCCAATATCAAATAAATCTCTAACATCCTAAATATATTTGCATGAATAAATATGATGATGTATATAAATTGATATCAATACACATATATTAGCGTCCCATTCCACTAATATTGGTGTAAAGGCATATATAACTGCGTCTCATTCCACTGTTATATTTACATAGGAGTAAAAAGAAATATCATGAAACCAATGTGTCAAGCATCGACACAGAAATTCTGATCTATCAGGTGCTGTCACCAAGATTGGCCCCCTGATAGGTACGTATCATACGCTATCCCGAAAGCTCGAGTTCCTAGCTCAGACCCTCGCCTCTCGACGCATCCATACGCACATGACTCCCGTCGGTATCCCCATGATAACCGCCGAGTCATTCGTAATATCACCGGATGGTATGGTTCCCCCACTAACTCATCGTCTACTCCATGACTCTTGCCCCGGGGTACCTCCGGGCCCCCTCATGTACCCGCAGACGGTGCCTCCCGCTCCTCTAATCGGGTATATAATCAGAACCGATAAATCTCATGGTTGATGCTGTAATATCATATCAAGGGAAACCGGGTTTTTCAAATAATGCATAATTTCATGAACTACCACGGTCCCCAAATCCATAAAACATCATGAAAAATCCATATCTCAATGCGAAAATCCATGAATATAATATACGCAATAGAAAACTGTAATGTAAGAATATAAAGGAAAAGCCGCTAAATAACTGCAACAAGTTAATTTAAATATCATGCGGTTCCTAGTTTCTCGAATTCTAAATATCATCAAGTAAAGGTAAATATGTAGCTATAACTGATATATGCATAAACATAAAACTATAGCAAGATATAGATATCTACCTATCAGAAATGATGTAATTACCCCCGGGTATAAGTGAAGTATGTATGCAAAGTATGCATGTGGCTATGTCATTATGTGTGTATGTACCTATCACTAATGGTACAATACCCTATAGGTATACAGGTAACTAGCATGGAAGTATGTCAAGGCATATGTGTAAGCATATAGGTATACATGTATGCTATATGTCATATGCATAAAGAAATATGAATCAATGTCTCAATGTCCCTAACCAAATAATATCATATCTATAAGTGGGTTGTGCGTGACATGGCAATTATTGACGGTGTGTGTGGCATACAATCAGTGCTCGTGCAACATGAATCGTCAATAATATGTGCAGTGTCCTAAGGATACTAGTCCAAGCACAACAATTAACTAAGCAGTAGGGTGAATGCGCAATTCTAAATATCAAATAGAATATGCGACAAGTCAAGTCATTTCTAGCCCAGACGCATAACGCCATGCGGGCGATTCCCCTGTAGATGTTAAATCTACTCACCAACGCTTCTGGCTAAGTGAAGCCTAACACTTGTTTTCCCTTGTCGTAGCGTCCGAAGTCCCCGCTTGCGAACCTAAAATTTCACAAACACATCACATAAGCTCAATATCCTATATCGACGAAAAGACAACGAAACGCAATGAAAACGGCCAGAAAATTACACTGTGCACTTAGCGCATCTAACGCGCACGACATCGGTCAAAAACCCTAACTAGGGTCGCTAAACTACGAAACGCCAAGTCTAGACTCTGATCGTCCCGATTGCGCAACATAACAAATTAAAATGCGAGGAATATAATAGATATAACCTCGCAACGACTGATTGAATCCATGTCGGAAAAACCCTGAAACCTAGAAAACAACTTATCGCAATATTTCGCACTAGTTTCAAGCTAACGCATATCTAGCGCTCACAAACACCTTATAATAGCTTAACTAAGCTATCAAAACCATTTCTATATTTTTAACACTTGCAAATTAAATTTTAGCAAAAACCTAGTAAGCAAAATATCTTAATTAAACAAATTATTCATTAACAATAATTAAAATTTTCTACTAAGCTAAGCTTTTCCTAATCACAAATTAACAATTCAATAAAACATTAAACACTTAAATTAAACTTTAAACTTAACTTGAATTTCTAAAACCATTTCTAGAATTTTGAAACATGAAATTTAAAACTTAAATTAACATCTAATTAAGCTAGCATAAAGATTTAAACTTAACAATTAGGGTTAGGGTTAGGGTTTTATACCTCAAAATGATTCAAAACATGCAACAAGAAATCCAAGATTAGCCTCCAAAATCAAGACTTCATGAAGAACAAAGCATGGTTTAGGATTAAGGAAATGAAGGAAAATGATTATATTTAAATTTTTGTGATTTTATTTGGATTTTTCATGATTTATTTTTGCTTGAAATGGAGAAAATTGAGTGAGGAAGCATAAGGGCAGCAAGGGGGAGAGAGGGGCAGGCCAAGGAGGTGAGGAGGGGTTGTGAATTTTTGTGAAGAAACTTCTAGTAAAAATACAATAAATGCTTCATTAAATGCATTTTGCCACCTTTCTTTCTTTTTCTTTTTCTTTAAATAAATTAAAACCTTTGACCAAAAAAAAATCTAGATATTTAAAAAGAAGCTTCTAAAATAATTGTAGTGATGATTTCCAATAATTTTCATTTAGAAGAAATTTCTCGATTTACGTGCATATTTTACCGGCTAAAATAATATTTTATTTGGGAAAAATTCTATCTGAACCATAACATCCCAAATACCCCCAAAGTTTGCGTACAAGCTTTATTTTAGCTAAAATAGGTGCCGGCAAGTTTCTACGGAAGTTTGATTGAAATCAGATTAAAACGAAAAATACCGACTATTTTGCCCTAAAACGGAAAAATTCGCAAAACGATTTCTGAAACGTTACAATATTCCCCCCTTAAAGAAATTCGGTCTCCGAATTAAAATTCATCTACGCGTACCTTCAAGAAGATGAGTACAAAACTCCCAAATCTCGCTCCCAGCTTGCCAAGTGATTACCTCACTATACAGCTACGCCAAAGAACCCTTACAGACGGCAAGACCCTTGACCGAAGTTCCTTCACCTGCCGATCCACTATAACTAGCGGCTGCTGGTGAACGAAAGATCGCGTCCAAGCTAATTGGTCTGATGCTGAATCATGTGAAAAAGGTCATGAAGGTAATTGCGAAGTATCGACACAAGGAATACGGGGTGAATACTCAAAAATCTGGGCGGAAGTGCCAAATTATAAGCAATGGAACCAACTCGCTTGAGGATCATAAAAGGACCTACAATCCTGGGATACTTCCCAAAACTCAACACGTCATTCATCGGAAAAATCCGTAGGAATACATGAGCTCCCACTGAGACCACTACGGTCGACATAAGACCTCTGTCTGCCCTGGGCTACTATCATCACGACCTGAACCAACTGGATCATCTCCGAAGTCTCTAGACTAGCTGGGTCCAAAAATCCTACTCACGCAGAGTCAGAAAAACAGAATGGCGATCGACACGACCTAACCAAAACTTAAAGGTTGCCAATTGGAATGTCTCCTGATAACTGCTATCGAAGGAGAGTCCTAACAATGGCAAGTGACGATCCCTACTGCCGACAACAATTAATGCGTACGTAGAAGCATATCCACCAGAGTCGGTATAGCCCGCTCTCACAAAATCATCATCCCGCGGATGGAAAAACGGAGCTAAAGCTCAACCAGTACCCAAGGCTTCCTGAAGTTTCTGCCCTAGACGGCAAGTGAACAGAGTGCCTTCATTGGATACGACCCTTGAAGGAACTCCGTGCAACGCACAACTTAACAAAGAACAACTGAGTAACCCGAGTATAACCGGACAACTAGCATCCGAATGGAGTCACACCCTGACTAAACCCGGTAGACGCCATAACGAAATTTCTGGAGATCTGCTCCCATTCCAACTTCGGAACGGTTAAAGGATGCAACTCTCCAGCCGGTCTCAGATGCTAAACCTAGCACACAATAAGACAGACACCTTGAACGAAATCCGAACTTCACTCTTCATCCTGCCCACCAGTAACTGACTCACAAGTCACGTCACAATTTGGTGGAACTTGGATGAACACCGAAACCTGACTGATGTGCCTGCTCTAGGATTTCGCGTCTCTATCCAATAGTATCAGGTACGCAAACTGTAACGTTTTTGAAAATCGTTTCGGTGAAATTTCGGAAAATCGGAAAAATAAGGGGGTTTTCCGTAAAAAGTCAAAATATAAGTATCTTTTAATATAAAATTAAATATACATATTCTAGCTATGTAATTGCTAGTATTTGGTGTTTATTGAGCCACTGGTAAAATTTCTAATTTTTTGAAATTTTTACGAAATTATTTATTTTAATATTATTTTAAGCTGTAAAAAATACATTAAATTAGAGATAAATACAAATTTGAATTGGCTAATTATAAACTTTTGAATCATGGAAACTAAAATCTAGTTCGTAATATAAATTTTTCTTTATTTCAAATTCTAGTTGATTATAATTAAGGGGAAATTAAAATTTAAATAAATTGAACTAAAACTTGCAATTTGGTAACTTGAGGGGTTCTTTTTGCATGGATTTTTCTTTGCATCCTCACACACATCCTCACCCACTCACATGGACGGCCCACCACCACATTGGCAGCAGCCCACTACCTCCCCCTCTTTTTTGTCTTCTTTCATGTGAAAAGAATGGTTAAAATCAAGGTTTTATTATATATTTATGTAGGTGGGGGTATTATGGGAATTGGGTGGGGCTTTGACCTTGGAATTTCCACACAAATCCCTCACCTCTCCTCTGGCCGAAAATGATCAGCAGCCCCCTCATTTCCCCCCCCAAGTTTCCACTTCATTTCATCTCCAAAACATCACAAAAATCCATCAAAAATCCAACAAAATCAAAATCCAATCTCTACCCATTTCTTCTTGACCTATTCTAGTGTGGATCATGGATCGAGAAGCCATTTTAGAATCCAATATTTTCATGCTAGATCTCCAATTTGTGAGGTATAAGATCTTAATCTTATGGTTAATTGTTGATATATTGCTTGAGCTAAATTAATTAAGTGTTAATGGAGAGTTGTAAATTCTAGAAAAAAGGTTTGGATCAAGTTAGGGTTTGAATTCAAATATGGTTGTTGTCACATGTTTATGTTTGCAAGGTGTAGTTTGGCATGTGAAGACATGGAAAACCTAATTTAGTCGCTAATTACAATTTGTTACTTGCAAAATGTCCAAAATTAAGCTTTTTAACAAACTAGCTTTTGTAAACTATGAATATAATTAGGTTTAAAATCTAATTAAGGTTTCTATCTTTAGAGTATGGTTATAATGAGTTGTTTAATTCCTTAGGTTATGCAAAACCAAGCTAGTTGTTGAATTGTGAATTTTACTTTGAAAATTGTCAAAATTGGTAAATTGCGAACTAGAATTTTGGGGTTAATGAAATTTAATGAGATTAAATAGTGGAAATGGTTTGTATGGCTTATTTAAGATGTTTAATAAGTATTATGGCCAATAGAATTGTAAAAATATCAAGTGTTGTACTAAAACGGTAAATTTTGTTTGCTAGGTTTTCGGGAAAATGGCTTTTAAAGTGAGTTTGGGGTTTTTGTGAATTTTAACCTATTTTATATTATAATTAGTGTTCGTGAATATGCAAATGAGTGTGTTTGGGTTTTTCTCGATGGTTTGACGTTGTACATCGACATCGAGGGTTGGTTTGGTTATTCTTGCATGCGTAGGCGATAGGTTTTGACCTATGCGTGATACGCGTGCCGATTTGGTTTTCGTATACCGTTTCGATTTTGGATTTGGTTTTTATATGTTACGATACGTGGTGACATGTAGGTACCCCATGTGGACTTCGAGAAGACAAACGAGCGCGTGGCGACGTCGGCACCGGCGAGCGCAGATCAGGTGAGTAGATTTATGTCTACGGGGAAAAGTCGGGTGGATGGCGTATAGCACCCCCGCAGTTCGTAATATAGCATATATAATAGATATATATATGTGTGTGCTTTATGATATGTGGATGATATTTAGGATATGGTTATGGGTTCATGGATTTGTAGGGTTACTTGCGAAACCCTAGAGTAGTTGTTGCGCACACACACGCACACACACTTGCTTACATCCATTCTTTTATATGTGCGTATATGGGGATATGTGTTTATGTGTTCACATGGGTATGGGACTATGTGTTCATATACTGGATTTGAGGATAGTACTTGGGATTTGAGATGAGTCGATGAGATTTGATTTGAGGCCGTGAGATCGGTGATATGGCAGGGTTCGTATTTGAGATACGACATGACGTTGTAGCGGGTCTTTTGACGTAGTGTTTCACACACGTGCATGCATACTTAGGCGGTATCAGTATTGTACTAGACGTAGATCAGTACCCCGATCATGATATTTGATAAAGAGGATATCAGATGAATAACAGGATGAATGTGATATTGACCCGTACCCAGATTTGGGATACCGTACGACGGATTTACGTACGAGCTATATATTGATGTTTGATCCGCACTCTTGACTTGGGACTATCTGATTATAGATATGGTATCGGATGTGATATTATCGAGGCGCGATCATCGAATAATATATATATATATATGTGTGTGTGTGTGTGTGTGTGTGTGTGTGTATCGACTCAGATGTTAGGCGGTTTCCTTACCTTCAGTTAGCTTGTTAGTTCAGCCGTATAGTTTAGTGTAGTTGTTAGACTAGGTTAAATTCCTACCTATTTCGAAACTAACGGATCTTGGGTATTTTAAAAGACAGGTCAAGGGATTCTACGGATATTTCAAAAGACGTATCTTTCTTAAAAACACCGTAGCCCTTATTTTCAAAACCCCACGATTCGTGTTATTTCAAATGGCACCACTGTGGAACTCATATTTTATTAAATGCAGATTAGTTATCATTGTATTTAGTATTCAGCTCCCGCACATTCTTGTTGTTCGCTCCGCATCGCATACTTATTTTGTGATTCATATACCGTTATTGATATCTTGCTGCTAGGACACCAGCACCATTACCGATGATGCGTATGTACCACGTACACTTACTTGCCGGCTCATACACATCTTCATCGGTAATTGCCATGTCACGAACACTTTAGAAAATACTATTTCATTGACATAGTTTGTTAGCTAATAGTTTAAACATGATATTAGTGTACTTGCGTTATATGCTAGCTTAGACATTATAGTTATTACTTGCTACTTCATGCATGTTATTATTCACTGTTATCCCGCATTCATGGATTTTTATTCTTATATTCACTGTTTATATGCTATTGAGGATTTGGATTCGGATTTTCATGAGATTTGCTGGATTTGGGGGAAAACCGCAAAAACGTTTATAAACTTCTTTTCTCTCTCTTTTTAAATGAAAAGTGCGGTTTTCCCATGATATATGAGTCGTCCACCATGAGTTTGCTGATAGATTTCGAGACCCGATTCGAGGAGTTGGATGAACCGTTTCAGGTACATGGTGGGCCCGGTAAGGTATCCCGGGGCATGAAGTTGGAGTAGTAGACGATGAGCCTGGCAGGGGAAGATTACCTACCGGTGATTTTACCCGACGCGTCGGATATCCGGAGGATACCGTCGTGGTCTTGAGTTTGATGGTAGGGGCCGGTCCGGACTGACGATTCCCTAGATAGTGAGATTGAGACATTGAGATTTTGAGACATCGAGGTACTGAGATTGATGATCCAGGCCAGTCCGAGAGCCGGAGCCTGAGATATTGAGATATTGGGATTTATGTTTTGTGTCGATGCTAGACACTGTTTTTGTTGATTTCATTTATGATACTTCATTTTGAAAATACAGAAATCTCACTAAATTTTGAAAGCAGTTTCTTCATTTACATGTATTCTGTTTTCATGCATTCATACCCATTCCATATGATATATTGCTACCTGAGACACTGACACGAGCAGTTGGTATTACCGTTGTTTAGAGGTATACCCTAGCCATTGTTATAGGCTGCAGATTATATATTTGAGGATATATTATAATCGTATGACTTAGGATTGCGTTGTTCATGCAATTTCTGTTCGTAGATGTTTCTACTCACGAGTTGGCAACTCACCCCCGTTGTGCCACAGTTTCTTGCAGGTTTTGCCGTACAGGTTTCATTACGGCTTTGCTGGCACTGCTTCTTTTTCGGTTGACTTGCTAGTTGGTGGGTTTACTTGTATCGTACCCATCATTATACCTTGTATATTATTATTCTGTTGTATCTAGAAGTTCCATCAACCAAACATGTATTTATTTCAGAGATAGAGACCAGTGATGTTTATTCTTTCGACCTTAGAGTCGCGCGTTGTATTTTTATGGATTTCTTTCTGTTTTGAGTTTCCTTTTGAGTTTTGATCCTCGCCCTCGGCGTTGTATATTATATTGCTTGTGTGGTTGTGACCGTCGATTGACGAAGAGCTAGCTCCCGCTTGGGGATGCCTTTTTATTGATTTCGTATACTATTCATGTTGTATCCCGTTTGGGGCCAGTATTTACAAAGGAGACTCTGCCGAAATTTTCATAAAATACTTGAGGTTTTAAAAATACATACGTCGCCCTATTTTATTAAAACTACTTGCTTTAAAATGGTTTTTCCTTCACTCTACTGCCCTATTTTGGTTTTGATTTATGGGTTTTGGCTTACTTAGATTACGTACGCCTCGAGATGTTCGTAATTTAAGTGCCGATCATGTTCCGTACTTTTCGGGTCGTGACAAAGTTGGTATCAGAGCCAGGTTTTACCTTCGGAGCGTAGGATGACCCTTGGTTGATGGAGTAGGTAGCTTGAGTAGAGTGACATACCGTACGTATGTTCCGCGGCATATTTACGACACGCTACTCCACTTAAGAAGCATTAGGATGTACATTTCTTTGTTCAGTATTATATTCATTCATGATCTAGCCTCATCGGTACCAGTTATGGTTTTGTTACCACGGTTACACGGGCGTGGAGAGCTACGACTAGAGTTGCGGTCAGCACGAGCTCGTCACGAACGAGGACTGACCAGGGCGTAATTCCGGCGACACACGATTGCAGAGATGTATCTTTTTAAGGTGTTTTTGCGCCACGAGCGTTTGATGGATCGCTGTATGAGATTACTCGGACGTGCAGATCAGCACCAGAGGATTGGGCCACTGATAGAGGAAAGCCAGATTTTGATGATCGTTTATGTATTGCGTATTCATGATGATTGAGGCACTGTTCAGCGTGCAGACAAGTGAGCCAGTTATTGCTGCGAATGACGAAGTATCGCCCCAGATGTTGGAGCTATTGCAGTACGAGTGGTACTAAGAGATGATAGAAGGTCGTTAGTCATCGAGGATGAATGACTAGGACATATGGTTCGTTCGCCTACCCCGATGCGAGGTCATCAGATAGATTGATTCCAGCTAGAGACGACTTCACGCGGAAACGTTAAGAGTCGAAAAAGGCGATCGATTGTCAGAAACCCATATTCTAAGTTTAAAGTATTCGGAAAGACATGCAGGAAATTCTATGGACCCTCTAGAAGAATGAAACCCTAACTCGACATAATGACCGTGTGAAAGCCTTTGAACCTTAGGGTTTGCGGCAGTTCCGCGGCGCCTTTAGTGAGGCTTGGGTTTTCCCTTCTACGGCTGATCCACCGATGCTGTGGTATGTACTCGATACTATTAAACTGTACCCAAGATGTTGAGCTCTTGGGGGATTATGAGGTTTTGACGAATCGGTCGAATGGTTCGACTTCATCAGGATGCTATGTGATGGGATGCATTGCTTGGGAGACTCCAGATACGAGTATAGCCGTTGGAGCACAGTCCATGCAGCCACGACGAGGCGAATCCGAAGCAGTCGACATTAGAGAAAAGTGGAGTAAGAGATTCGTACGAGATCTTGATGAGGTGACGTTCCACTCTGCCAACATCAGGGATGTGATATGCAAGCAGGAACGTTGACTATGGATATATATTCCAGGAGGAGTCGTGATGAGTATGCAGCCATTCCGGAACAAGAAATAGATATAGTAAATGGATGATCACTTCCGGGCAGTTCGGCAAAAAAGAGACTTGGGAGAGACTTCGACGGGACCTTTCTGGAAATAATGAACGAGAAGACCTGGACCCAGCAGCGGTCACATGACGCACACCCAGTAGGCCAGAGTTTGGCATCGTCGACGAGACATATTATGAGTAACCATGATAGTTGGCCAGAGATCTTTAGAGGATGTGTCAGAGCGGACTGTTCCGTTATCGTTTCTATATTGGACCGTTGAGCCGAGGAGCTATGTACTTAGCAATCTACAGTGAGAGACGAGAACCTAAGGGCACTAGGCGACAGGCCATGATCAGGAGGCAAGTGGATATCTTACTCTGCTTGATTTGGATGCACCGACACCTTCTCGACTTTGAAGGACGGACATATCAACGACAGTATTTATGATTTGTGATTTTGTGATTGACTATCACGTATCCGTCACTTCAGATTTCAGTATTTTTGGGTGATTTATTTCATGGTTGAGTTTTTATTACCGAGTTTCATGATATTTGATTTCATGCCTAGGGTATGCATATGATTTGAGTTATGCGTTCGGCATAGTTTTCATGCACATTTAGTATTTGATTTGCTTTCGTGCACTTGATTTGGATTTTACGCATACTTAAGGCACTTGATGCGATTTAGGTGCACACTAGATACACTAAATCGAGATTCTTCCTGCATATCAGATGCACCTGGTTTTTCTGTCAGGCACACACGTTGCTTTTGACAGGTGTTTCGTGCACACCCGTTGCACTTATATGTTGTTTCTGTGCATATGTATGGCACATTCATGGATTTCGATTTCCGTGCGCACCAGACGCACATGGCATTCATATATATATTTGAGTCTGATTTATGTTGTAGAAGTATATTTTATGATGTTTGCTATTTGGTTTAGTACCGAGCAGGACTAGTCACAGGACAGTACCTGAGTATATTTTTGCATGTATTGATAGTTATCGAAGGGATTTCCAAAGTAGAGCTATAGTCACCGTATTTACCTACGTGTCCGAGATGACACGAAACATTTTATAAAGGAAACCCTTCTGAAATTGCTTTCAAAACGGCGGGACGTGCATATAAAACAAAGGATATATATATATATATATATATATATATATATATATATATATATATATATATGTAGTTATTTTCTTACAATAGACGTCTGCCACTGTGCAGTGTTGCGAACATCGCACGGCGATTTGAAAAAGGTTTGGCATGCATTGCTTCTAGATGCTTTAATGATGTATATCATGTTGGTTTTCGTATTGGATCTTGACATTGATGTCTTCCGCATGACTCCGATGATTGCGGGATGCTTGACGGAGTTTTGATTTTGAGTTATATGTTCATTTTTCATACGCATGCGCTGTGCTACGATTTGTTTTATGTATTTATGATTTCGGAGCCGCGATGACTTGATGATTTTGCTTATATGTTTTAGTACTTGGGGGGAGTTTTAATTTAAATTAGGGGACCGAATTTCTTTAAGGGGGGAAGATTGTAGCGTTTTTGAAAATCCTTTCGGTGAAATTTCTGAAAATCGGTAAAATAAGAGGGTTTTCCGTAAAAAAATCAAAATATAAGTATCTTTTAATATAAAATTAAATATACATATTATAGCTATGTAATTGCTATTATTTGGTGTTTATTGAGCCAATGGTAAAATTTCTAATTTTCTGAAATATTTCCGAAATTAATTATTTTAATATTATTTTAAGCTGTAAAAAATATATTAAATTAGAGATAAATACAAATTTGAATGGGCTAATTATAAACTTTAGAATCATGAAAACTAAAATCTAGTTCCTAATATAAATTTTTTGTATTTTATTTCAAGTTCTAGTTGATTATAATTAAGGGGAAATTAAAATTTAAATAAATTGAACTAAAACTTGCAATTTGGTAACTTTAGGGGTTCTTTTTGCATGGAATTTTCTTTGCAACCTCACACACATCCTCACACACTCACATGGCCGGCCCCACCACGACATTTGCAGCAGCCCACTCCATCACCCTCCTTTTTGTCTTCTTTCATGTGAAAAGAATGGTTAAAATCAAGGTTTTATTAGATATTTATGTAGGTGGGTGTATTATGGTAATTAGGAGGGGCTTTGACCTTGGAATTTCCACACAAATCCCTCACCTCTCCTCTGGCCAAAAATGATCAGCAGCCCCCTCATTTCCCCCCCAAGTTTCCACTTCATTTCATTTCCAAACCCTCACAAAATTCCCACAAAATCAAAATCCAATCTCTACCCATTTCTTCTTGACATATTCTAGTGTGGATCATGGATCAAGAAGCCATTTTGGAAGCCAATATTTTCATGCTTGATCTCCAATTTGTGAGGTATAAGATCTTAATCCTATGGTTAATTGTTGATATATTGCTTGAGCTAAATTAATTAAGTGTTAATGGAGAGTTGTAAATTCTAGAAAAAAAGGTTTGGATCATGTTAGGGTTTGAATTCAAATATGGTTGTTGTCACTTGTTTATGTTTGCAAGGTGTAGTTTGGCATGTGAAGATATGGAACACCTAATTTAGTTGCTAATTACAATTTGTTACTTGCAAAATGTCCAAACTTAAGCTTTTTAACAAACTAGCTTTTGTAAACTATGAATATAATTGGGATTAAAATCTAATTTAGGTTTTTATCTTTAGAGTATGGTTATAATGAGTGGTTTAATGCATTAGGTTATGCAAAACCAAGCTAGTTGTTGAATTGTGAATTTTACTTTGAAAATTGTCAAAATTGGTAAATTGCGAACTAGAATTTTGGGGTTAATGAAATTTAATGAGATTAAATTGTGGAAATGGTTTGTATGGCTTATTTAAGATGTTTAATAAGTATTATGGCCATTAGAATTGTTAAAATATCAAGTGTTGTACTAAAACGGTAAATTTTGCTTGCTAGGTTTTCGGGAAAATGGCTTTTAAAGTGAGTTTGGGGTTTTTGTGAATTTTAACCTATTTTATTTTATAATTAGTGTTCGTGAATGTGCAAATGAGTGTGTTTGGGTTTTTCTCGATGGTTTGACGTTGTACATCGACATCGAGGATTGGTTTGGTTATTCTTGCATGCGTAGGCGATATGTTTTGACCTATGCATGATACGCGTGCCGATTTGGTTTTCATATACCGTTTCGATTTCGGATTTGGTTTTTATATGTTACGATACGTGGTGACATGTAGGTACCCCATGTGGACTTCGAGACGACAAACGAGCGCGTGGCCCGTCGGCACCAGCGGGCGCAAATCAAATGAGTAGATTTATGTCTACGAGGAGAAGTCGGGTGGATGGCGTATAGCACCCCCGCAGTTCGTAATATAGCATATAATGGATATATATATGTTGTTTATGATACGTGGATGATATTCAGGATATGGCTATGTGTTCATGGATTTGTAGGGTTACTTGCGAAACCCTAGAGTAGTTGTTACACCCACACACGCACACACACTTGCTTACATCCATTCTTTTACATGTGCGTATATAAGGATATGTGTTCACATGGGTATGGGACTATGTGTTCATATACTGGATTTGAGGATACTACTTGGGATTTGAGATGAGTCGATGAGATTTGATTTGAGGTCATAAGATCGGTGATATGGCAGGGTTCGTATTTGAGATACGACATGACGTTGTAGCGGGTCCTTTGACGTAGTGTTTCACACACGTGCATGCATACATAGGCGGTATCAGTATTGTACTAGACGTAGATCAGTACTCCGATCAAGATATTTGATAAAGAGGATACCAGATGAATAGTAGGATGAATGTGATATTGACCCGTACCCAGATTTGGGATGTCGTACGACGGATTTACGTACGAGCTATATATTGATGTTTGATCCGTACTTTTGACTTGAGAATATCTGATTATATATATGGTATCAGATGTGATATTATCGAGGCGGGATCACCGACTAATATATATATATATATATATATATATATATATATATATATATATATGTATGTATCGACTTAGATGTTAGGCGGTTTCCTTACCTTTAGTTAGCTTGTTAGTTCAGCCGTATAGTTTAGTGTAGTTGTTAGACTAGGTTAGATTCCTACCTATTTCAAAACTAACGGATCGTGGGTATTTTAAAAGACAGGTCAAGGGATTCTACGGATATTTCAAAAGACGTATCTTTCTTAAAAACACCGTAGCCCTTATTTTCAAAACCCCACGATTCGTGTTATTTCAAATGGCACCACTGTGGAACTCATATTTTATTAAATGCAGATTAGTTATCATTGTGTTTAGTATTCAGCTCCCGCACATTATTGTTGTTTGCTCCGCATCGCATACTTATTTTGTGATTTATATACCGTTATTGATATCATGCTGCTGGGTCACCAGCACCATTACCGATGACGCGTATGTACCACGTACACTTACTTTCCGGCTCACACACATCTTCATCGGTAATTGCCATGTCACGAACACTTTAGAAAATACTATTTCATTGACATAGTTTGTTAGCTAATAGTTTAGACATGATATTAGTGTACTTGCCTTATATGCTAGCTTAGACATTATAGTTATTACTAGATACTTCATGCAAGTTATTATTCACTGTTATGCCACATTCATGGATTTTTATGCCTATATTCACTGTTTACATACTATTGTGGATTTGGATTCGGATTTTCATGAGATTTCCTGGATTTGGGGGAAAACCGCAAAAACATTTATAAACTTCTTTTCTCTCTCTTTTTAAATGAAAAGTGCGGTTTTCCCATGATGTATGGGTCGTCCACCATGAGTTTGCTGATGGATTTCGAGACCCGATTCGAGGAGTTGGATGAACCGTTTCGGGTACATGGTGCGCCCGGTAAGATACCCCGGGGAAAGAAGTTGGAGTAGTAGACGATGAGCCTGGCAGGGGAAGACTACCTACCGGTGATTTTACCCGACGCGTCAGATATCCGGAGGATACCGTCATGGTCTTGAGATTGATGGTAGGGGCCGGTCCGGACTGACGGCGCCCTAGATAGTGAGATTGAGACATTGAGATTTTGAGACATCGAGGTACTGAGATTGATGATCCAGGCCAGTCCGGATAGCCAGAGCCCGAGATATTGAGATATTGGGATTTATGTTTTGTGTCGATGCTAGACACTGTTTATGCTGATTTCATTTATGATACCTCGTTTTCAAAATACAGAAATCTCAGTAAATTATGAAAGCAGTTTCTTCATTTACATGTATTCTGTTTTCATGCATTCATACCCTTTCCATATGATATATTGCTACCTGAGGCACTGACACGAGCACTTGGTATTACCGTTGTTTAGAGGTATACCCTAGCCATTGTTATAAGCTGCAGATTATATATTTGAGAATATATTATGATTGTATGACTTAGGATTGCGTTGTTCATGCGATTTCTGTTCATAGATGTTTCTACTCACGAGTTGGCAACTCACCCCCGTTGTGCCACAGTTTCTTGCAGGTTTTGCCGTACAGGTTTCATTACGGCTTTGCTGGCACTGCTTCTTTTTCGGGTGACTTGCTAGTAGGTGGGTTTACTTGTATCGTACTTATCATTATACCTTGTATATTATTATTCTGTTGTATCTAGAAGTTCCATCAACCAAACATGTATTTATTTCAGAGATAGAGACTTGTGATGTTTATTCTTTCGACCTTAGAGTCGCGCGTTGTATTTCTATGGATTTCTTACTGTTTTGAGTTTCCTTTTGAGTTTTGATCCTCGCCCTTGGCGTTGTATATTATATTGTTTGTGTGGTTGTGACCGTCGATTGACGAAGAGCTAGCTCCCGCTTGGCTTGCCTTTTTATTGATTTCGTATACTATTCATGTTGTATCCCGTTTGGGGCCAGTATTTACAAAGGAGACTCTGCCGAAATTTTCATAAAATACTTGAGGTTTTAAAAATACATACGTCGGCCTATTTTATTAAAACTACTTTCTTTAAAATGGTTTTTCCTTCACTGTACTACCCTTTGTTTTGTTTTGATTTCTGGGTTTTGGCTTACTTAGATTACGTACGCCTAGAGACGTTCGTAATTTAAGTGCCGGTCATGTTCCGTACTTTTCGGGTCGTGACATAAACGCGTCCCCAAATGTAGCAATCTGGTCACAATTCAAGGACTCCGAATCATTAACCAGCCAAGTATGCTCAAGTATCTCTGACGAACGAGCATCGGCCGGCAGTGCCTCACGAAAGCGATTAAGGAAAAGTGGTCGGGAGCGGACATGAGCAAGTTGTCCCCTCAGGAGAGGCGAACTTAAGCTGTACTCAATGATCGCACAAGAACTGTAAATCTGCAGAAGACTGTCTCAACAATCAACACCCGCTGCAGGAAGATGTATATTAAGCTCTGGTGGTCCGTGAAAATCTGAAACGACTCTCGAACCAGTAGTGTATCCAAATCTCCAACTCACGACCAACGTGGCCCTCTCCAGATCATGAGTAGGATATCCTGCTCATACTTCCTCCAGATATAGGGAAGCAAAAGCGATAACTCTATAGTGTCACCTCAGTACACAATCGAGCCCCACTCGTGAAACATTACAGTTAAACAACAAAGTCGCCCGAACCAGAAAGCAAAGAAAGAACTGATGCAGTTGTTAACCGAGTCTTCAACTGCTGAAAAACTTCGCACGCATGCCTCAGTCCAAAGAAAAGAAACCTCCCTTTCGGTCAGTTCAGTCAACGGTGCAGCACTACACTAGTAATCCTGCACGAAACGGCGGTAAGAACCTGCTAAGCCCAAAAATCTGCGGACCTCCGTTCGTACACAACTCTGGGCCAAAGCTGTATGGCCTCGATCTTCCTCGAAACCATACGAAAACCGTCTCCCGTAACTACAAGACCTAGGAGTCAACACAAACATGCCTGAAGGAACACTCTGAGAATCTAGCAAACAGCCGGGGCTCTCCCAATGTCTGCAAAACAAATCCTCAAGTGCTACTCCTGTCCCTCACGACACATTGAATAAAGCAGAATGTCATCAATAACACAACAATAACCGGTCGAGGAACGGCCTGAAGAAATCTGGTTCATCACCTCTACGAATGCTGCTAGGGCATTGGTGAGTCCAATGACACCACCAAAACACACAAGGCCCGTAGCACGCACAAGGCAGTCTTCGGAATGTCATCACTCCGAACCCGCAACAATGATGACCTGATCCCAAACAACTTAGAAAATGTCTCGCACTCGGAAGCTGGTAGAAGAAATCGTCAATGCGAGGTAAAGGATACCTATCCGCACCGTAAGCCGGTTCAATTGACAATCAATCAATACAAAACCTCAAACTGCCGTCTTTCTCCTTGACGAATAGAAATAGGAGCTCCCAATATGAAACACTCAGACACACAAGCCTCACCTATCAAGAAACTATGCAGCAGATCCTTAAGCTCCATTAGCTTTGCCTGCTCATCTGGAACAACGTCGAAAAACTCTCGCACGAAAGGAAACCGGTCAAACAACTCACTGTGGTTCCGGTATCACGAATGAAAACCAAGAATCCTCGTCATCCACTCCTCAAAAGCCGACTAGCGAAAAAGGCTGAATTCAAGCTGTGAGGGAGGCACCACTGTCCCCCTGCACAACAAGAACTGACTCGCCGGGAGAACAAAACCTGACTGTTTTCTCGCGTCAGTCCACAGACGCCTAGCACGTAGATAACCAGTCCGTGCCCAGGAGAACGTCAAATCCAACATCTCTAGAAGGATCACAACGACGGACAAATCTCTATCTCCTATCCGTTTGGCACACAACTGAAATACGTGTCGCGCAACAAAAGAATCGTTGACAAAAGTTAACACAACAAACAGCTGATCTAGCTAACATGACTCTCCTCGTCCCAAACCTCTGCTACTCCCGCGACGGTCATGAAACTGTCTCGACGACTAGGCCTCTGTCTCTGGGCTGGTACACCGGTACGAGTCCTCCACTGTTCCGGAACTCCCAAAGTCTCAGGAAGACGTATCTCGTCAACTGGGGCTGCATCCATAGGTTCTATGTAAGTGACGGAATGCTGTGTGCTAATCGCAGAGAACAACTGGGTAACAGGGGGAACAACCTCCTGTCGCTGCGCTCGAATGGCCTCAACCAATGAACTCATCGTCTGGCGCATGTGCTGCATCTCTGCCACAAGCCTAGCGATAGTATCTGTCGAAGGCGGATCCATCTGCTCCTGTGCAACGAGCGTGCCATCCTGGTCAGTCCTCGTCCTACCCGAGTCAATCCAGACCTCGGCCCTCGCTGCATCACTCTGAGTCCCCATAGTCATCTGCGGCAAAGGCTATAAATAGAAATAAGATTCGATATGAACACGGAAATCGAATCACAAGGATATGTCATCAAGGAAGGAATTTCAAGCAATTTGTACTTAGGTCACTTTAGGCGGAGTACTACATCATGAGTATGCTGCGGACATACAGACACTGCGTTACTCTTCTTAAGCTACCTACTCCATCATACCAAGATCATCCTACACTCCGAAAGGTAAACCTAGCGCTCAGATACCAACTTTGTCACGACCCGAAATTGGCACGTGACAGCCCTAATACTACGCAACATCTACAGGCGTAACGCAGTAAAAGAAAGCCAAAACCCAGAAATCTAAACCATTAAAATACAAGAAAAGATAAGAAACATTATTTAATCTTTTTAAAATCTCAAGTATAAATTCTTTAAGTCCAATTTACTTTCTTGAAAATTTCGGCAGCACCTCCTTTGTAAAAGCCAACCCCAAAAATGGGTACAACAAAAATATAAAGTAAAGCATCCCCAACGGGAGCAAATCCACGCCCAACGGCGGAAAACAACCACCACAACAGATATACGACGCCGTGTCACGACCCGCAAATTCGGCCCGTAACCGGCACTTAAACTACGTAACGTCTAATGGCGTACGTAACTTAAGTAAGCCGAAAACCCAGAAATCTAAACCACCCAAGACTGGATCAACGGAGAAACACACTTTAAAATATTTTAGAAGTCGCCATTTAAAACCTCTAACTCTAGTTTTCTTTCATAAAAATTTCGGCAGCACCTCCTTTGTAAAACTGGCCCCGTAAACGGGTACAACACAGATAATATACATAAACATCCCAAGTGGGAGAAAAATCACGCCCACCGGCGGAGACAATCACCACATCAAGTATACGACGCCAAAGCGAAGAAATATCAAGAGAACGACTATAAAGGAAGTAAACATTTCCACAAATAACCTGCTTCAACGAGCACGGTTCCCAAAACCAATATAATACAACACTGATATCTCACAAGTCGTCTCTAAGTCATATACAACAGGGTAGATGGAGAATACTAGATCCAACCAAAAAGTACAATGTACAACGGATAACCGCAAACCCACCTATAATGCAACGGCCTCACTGCCAAAGGTAGCGGTATCTACAAAAGTAGTGATGATAAGCTGCCCTGCCGCGACTACTCAGAGGGTAAGTCCTGCAAAAACTGTGGCACAACGGAGGTGAGTTGCCAACTCGTGAATAGTAATTAACATCATACAGTAATCGCAAGTATGCACTAACAGCAATGATCAATAACATGTGAACTGATAGCATGAGTATGACAATATGAATATGCAACTATCATGATATCCATACCAATTGAATACTGAGTGCGGGAAAGTAAATAATCTCATGCACATATCATAAGCATGAAAAACACGGTGTATCTCAACAACACCCAAATCCCAAAATACTCAGATCGGCCCTCAGATCGGCCCCTCAAATCCTGTACATCTCATGAAACCTGAGTGTCAAACATCGACACCCAAAAACATCATAAAAACCAGTGCCTATCATCGACACATAAATACTGATATCCATACGTTCCTCGAAACCAAGTATCCTACCTCGATACTTGCGTTTCCACGTATCGGTCTTTCTGATATCCATACGTTCCTCGAAACCAAGTATCCCAC
This sequence comes from Agapanthus africanus, assembly GCA_030015575.1. Lineage (NCBI taxonomy): Eukaryota > Viridiplantae > Streptophyta > Magnoliopsida > Asparagales > Amaryllidaceae > Agapanthus > Agapanthus africanus. Next base: position 125,752,907 of record JASDDO010000031.1, read on the forward strand.
CTCGATACTTGCGTTTCCACGTATCGGTCTGTCCAACCCCATATATCTCTCGAAAAGTAAGTGCCCAACATCGACACCTTAATTTCCCATATCGCATCTCAAATGCATAAGTCCATATAATGTATCTCGCGGTTCCCAAGAACCCAAGTCCAGAATACATATATATACAGCGTCCCATACCACTGATATATATGCAATACAAATCATGTAAATCCAAGTCCAAAATACATATATATACAGCGTCCCATACCACCGATATATATGCTATAACAACTGTAATATCCAAATTCAGAATACATATATACACAGCGTCCCATACCACCGATATATATGCAATAAAAACTGATCATATAACAATAGCAAGGTATATGTGAGAACGAGTAATATAGCATGGTATATGTGCGAACGAGTAATATAGCATGGTATACATATGAGCATGTAGGTATACAGGTATGTTCTATGTAATATGCATTGTCGCACAAGTATAACTGTTTTAATGTCGCTAACTAATAGCAAGGTATACAATAAGCATTTGTATTGTGCGTGTCATGGCAATTACCGACAGGATGTGTGTAGCATATCATTGGTGCTCGTGCAACATGGACTGTCGATAATAGTGCAGTGTACAGCAGGTACAGTATTAAGCACAAGTAACTATATGCAACATGAATCATGCAATGTCTCTATATAAGCAAATAAGCAGACGACTAATATTATATCATCTAAGCCCCGACGCGTAGCGCCATACGGGCGATTCCCCATAGATGTTAAATCTACTCACTCTGTGGTCTCCAGCTATGAAGATCCGACCACCTGCTTCCCTCTGTTCGCAGCGTCTGAAGTCCCCGCTTGCGACGCTATAATATCACAAACACAAGAAATAAAGCGAACATCTCAGAAGCAATCACAATAACGTAAAACTACGTATTTTAAAACGTAACAACGCACTAAACCAACTCACGAATACACGTCTAGTGCAAACACATGAAACGATAACTAAACCCAAACTGAGTACGTCGCAGCACGACACACGACTCGTGTCGCAACACGTATCACGCGAACTCAAAACACACGATTATAGGTAATCGATCCCAGATTTTGCATACTGCATCTAATAATAAAATCAACAGTACCAAACAACCCCAAATAACAGCAGACAACTACCCACAGGAACCCCACCCCAACCCTCACCTACTCGGCCGGCGTCGCCGGCCCCCTCTTCGAAGCTCGCCGGCCCAAACCGGCGGGGTGGTCCCCGTCTCCTGGGTGGTGTCTCAGGTCAACCTGCACATCTTTCTAAAGTTGTTTCCTCAATCACTAAACTCCCCAGAACATAGCAGATACCAATATCTCTAAAAAGTCACTAAAAAACCGATATCGCCTCAATCGATATAAACTACGTTCTACGCAGAAATTAACGATCAAATCCACACAAAAACTATAAATTAGCAGTAGAGGGGTTATACCTAACAACCTTGCTCTCAAGTTCCAAGCTTTTCCTATCTCCAAGTGATCAAAGAGGCAAGAAAACCCTAGTTTTTGCTAATTTGTGATAGGTTTCAGAATTTTGGAGAAGTTTTGTGATAGAATTGATATAAAATGATATGGGAAATGATCAAGGGCAGTAGGAAATGAGGGGATTTCGGCCAAGGGTGAGGAGGTGGAGAATTATGAGGGTTTCCTAGCAATTTCCATCATTTATTGCCAATAAATGCACTTGCACACCTACACACACATGCATGCATCTATCCTTACTCTTTTCTTTTCTTTTTCCTTTAATTCCTAACTTAAATCCTAGTCCACACATTAATCCCCTAGGTGAAGTGAGAAGGATTCTTTAACTTAAAGTTTTAAAGAAAAGATCGTAAACGGAAATTTTCCCAAAATTTAAATACTGCATTAAAATAATATTAAAAATTGGGAAAAACCAAATTGAACCAAAACGTCCCATATACTCCCAAAGCTCGCGCACTAGCTTTATTTTTGCTAATCTAGGTGCTGGCAAGTCTATATGGTCGTTTGTTCACAGTCGGGTAAAAACGGAAAATACCGACAAACTTACCCTAAAACGGACAAAATCGCATAACGATTTCCAAAACGTTACAGTCTCCCCCCCTTATAGAAATTCGGTCCCCGAATTACAATTTCATACTAAACGTACCTTCAAAAAGATAAGGGAATTTCTTCCGCATCTCACTCTCGATCTCCCAAGTGATCTCCTCACCAGTCGGACTACGCCACAGAACCTTTACAGAAGGCAAGTCCCTAGACCGAAGCTTCTTCACCTGCCGATCCAAAATAACTATCGGCTGCTCGGTGAATGAAAGATCACGCTCAAGCTGAACGGTCTCGTGCTGAATCATATGAGAAGGATCATGAAGGTATCTACGAAGCATCGACACATGAAAAACGGGGTGAACATCTGGAAAACTAGGCGGGAGCGCTAAACGATAAGCAACCGAACCTACTCGCTTAAGGATCTCGAAAGGACCAACAAATCTGGGACTGAGCTTCCCTCTTTTCCCAAATCGCATAACGCCCTTCATCGGAGAAATCTTCAGGAATACATGATCTCCCACTGCGAACTCAAGTCTGCGACGACGACGGTCGGCATAAGACTTCTGCCTGCACTGGGCTGCTCTCATCCTGTCCTGAATCAGCTGGATCTTCTCCGTAGTCTCTTGAACAAGATGGGGTCCCAACACCAAACTCTCACTAAGCTCGGTCCAACAGACTGGCGATCGACACTTCCTACCATATAAAGCCTCAAAAGGTGCCATCTGAATAGTCTCCTGAAAGCTGTTATTATAGGAGAACTCAATCAACGGCAAGTGACGATCCCAACTGCCCCCAAAATCAAGCACACATGCACGGAGCATATCCTCCAGAGTCTGAATAGTCTGCTCCGTCTGACCATCTGTCTGCGGATGAAAAGCGGTGCTAAAACTCAATCTAGTACCTAAAGCTTCCTGAAGCTTCTGCCATAGACGGCTAGTAAACTGGGTACCTCTGTCGGATACTATGCATGTGGGAACACCGTGCAAACGCACAATCTCATCTATATAAAGCTGAGCGTACTGAGCATAGCCGAAAGTGGTCTTCACTGGAAGGAAGTGAGCCGCTTTCGTCAACCGGTCTACAACAACCCAAATGGAGTCATACCCTCTACTGGTCCTGGGTAGACCCACAATAAAGTCCATGGAAATCTGCTCCCACTTCCACTCCGGAATGGGTAAAGGCTGCAACTCTCCAGCCGGTCTCTGATGCTCAGCCTTAACTTGCTGATAAGTCAGGCACCTCGAAACGAAGTCCGAAATATCGCGTTTCATCCCTTCCCACCAATAGTAGTCTCTCATGTCACGGTACATCTTGGTGGAACCCGGATGAACGCTAAAAGTCGACTGATGTGCCTGCTCTAGGATCCCGCGTCTCAACCCATCAACATCCGGTACACACAAGCGAATCCCGCATCGTAGCACACCCTGGTCATCAATCATGAACTCCGAAACTGTACCCCGTCTAACAAGCTCAAGAATCTCAGACAAACGAGCATCACTGGGTTGCGCCTCACGAATACGATCAACAAGTAGAGGACGGGCGCGGACATGAGCAAACTGTCCCCCAGTGGAGGTGAACTCGAACTGCACTCTACTATCACACAAGAGCTGCCAATCTGCAGAAGACTGACACCGAATGGCGCTCAGCTGGGACAAGCTACCCACGGGCCTACGACTCAAAGCATCGGCAACCACATTCGCCCTGCCCGGGTGATAAAGGATCTCACAATCATAATCCTTCACTAGCTCCATCCATCGGCGCTGTCTCAGGTTCAGATCTCGCTGCTGGAAGATGTACTTCAGACTCTTGTGATCCGTGAAGATCTGACACGACTCTCCATACAAGTAGTGCCTCCAGATCTTCAACGCAAAGACTACCGCAGCCATCTCCAAATCGTGAGTGGGGTAATTCTGCTCGTGCTTCTTCAATTGCCTGGAAGCATATGCAATCACCCTATCATGCTGCATCAAAACACAGCCGAGCCCCACTCGAGAAGCATCACAAAACACAACGTAGCCTCTCGATCCAGAAGGTAAAGAAAGAACTGGTGCTGTCGTCAACCGAGTCTTCAACTCCTGAAAACTCTGCTCGCACGCATCAGTCCAGAGAAAAGGAACCCCCTTCCGGGTCAATCCAGTCAGCGGTGCAGCGATACTCGAAAAATTCTGCACAAAACGGCGATAATAACCAGCTAAGCCCAAAAAGCTGCGGACCTCAGTCACCGATACGGGTCTGGGCCAAAGCTGTACAGCCTCGATCTTCCTCGGGTCCACAAGAATCCCATCACTAGTCACCACATGACCCAGGAAGTCCACTCTATCAAGCCAAAATGCGCACTTTGAGAATTTAGCATACAGCTGGTGCTCTCTCAATATCTGCAAAGTAATCCCCAAGTGCTGCTCATGCTCCTCTCGACTCCTAGAGTAAACCAGTATGTCATCAATAAACACAATAATGAACTGGTCGAGGAACGGCCTGAAAATCCGGTTCATCGGATCCATGAACGCTGCTGGTGCATTGGTGAGTCCGAACGACATCACCAAAAACTCATAATGCCCATAGCGTGTACGAAAAGCAGTCTTCGGAATGTCATTATCCCGAACCCGCAACTGATGATAACCCGAACGCAAATCAATCTTCGAAAAATGTTTCACACCCTGGAGCTGATCGAATAAATCGTCAATGCGGGGCAAAGGATACCTGTTCCGCACCGTAACACGGTTCAACTGACGATAATCCACACATAGCCTCAAACTGCCGTCCTTCTTCTTGACGAACATAACAGGAGCTCCCCACGGCGAAACACTCGGACGCACAAGTCCCAAATCAAGCAACTCTTGCAATTGATCTTTAAGCTCTCTAAGCTCTACCGGAGCCATCCGATAAGGCGGTATAGAAATAGGCTCCGTGCCAGGAATCAGATCAATGCAAAACTCAATATCGCGCTCTGGCGGCATCCCAGGTAACTCATCGGGAAAAACATCGGGAAACTCTCGCACGGTAGAAACCTGGTCCAACAACTCCACTGTGGCTCCAGTATCATGAATGAACGCCAAGAATCCCCGACATCCCCTCCTCAAAAGCCGACTAGCGCACAAAACCGAAATCAAGCTGTGAGGGGCGGCACTACGGTCCCCCTGCACAACCAACACCGACTCGCCGGGAAAACAAAATCTAACTGTCTTCTCGCGGCAGTCTACGGACGCATAGCAAGTAGCTAGCCAATCCATGCCCAACAAAACGTCGAACTCCAACATCTCCAGAAGGATCAAGTCGACGGGCAGATCTCTGTCACCAATATGGACGACACAAGATCGAAACACATAACGCGCAACAAACGACTCTCCCATAGGAGTAGTCACGATCAGCGGCTGATCCAGCAAACACGACTCTCGGCCTAACCTCGGCACGAAGTGCGTAGAAACGTACGAATGCGTGGATCCCGGATCAAAAAGAACATGCGCATCAAAAGAACATACAGAAAGAGTACCTGAAACCACGGCATTGGACGCCTGAGCGTCCTGGTGAGTCAAGGCAAAAACCCTAGCCTGACCTCTACCGGCTACTGGCTGTCCTCTGCCTCTGCCACCTCGACCTCTCGGTACAAAACCTCCGCGACCGCGACCTCGCTGGACAGGAGTCTGACGTGGCGCAACTACTGGAACAAGAGGCAATGCTCTCTGAGGTGGAGAAGGTGGTAAGGTAACCTGCGGAACAGCTGGCTTGTTCACACGTGGCTCTATACAATCTCGAACCCGATGACCCAAACTACCGCACCGGTAACATCCCGAAGCAAACTGCCGGTCATCCTGAGGGTAAGAACCATAAAGTCGACCTCGTCCCGAACTGCCACTATCAGAACGGAAACTGTCTCGACGTCTAAACGCCTGCCTCGCTGCCGGATCACCTATACGAACTCTCTTCGGCCCCGGAACAACTGATAACTCAGCTAGACGCTCCTCTACCGAAAGAGCTGCATCCACCGCTGCCGCATACGTGTCACAATGCTGAACACTGATGGCTAAGAATATCTGGGTAAGTAGGCCTCGAACAAACCTCTTCTCCCTCATCTCCTCAGTCGCCACCAGGTATGGAGCATATATCGACAGCTCAGTAAACAATACATCATAATCCGACACCGTCATCCCCGGCGTCTGACGTAAAGACTCAAATCTGCGCGCTCGCGCATCTCTGACGCTCGGTGGAAGAAAACGAACGAGAAAAGACGCCACAAACTCAGCCCAGGTCATAGGAGCAAGACCAACGGCTCTGCCTCTCTCCAACGACTCACACCACTTCTGGGCCATACCCTCCAGACGAAAACTGGCAAACTCTACCCATCTCTCGTCGGAACATCGGAGTGAGCGACAAATCCTGGCCATCCGGTCGATAAACGACTGCGGATCTTCGGTAACATCTGTACCCGTAAACACCGGAGGTCTCAGCCTCATGAAATCCCTCAACGACACAGCAATAAACCCCGGAGCTGCAACTGCGACTATCGGAACCGTAGGTACCATCGTAGCCTCCGCAGCGGGTGGAACAACTGCCTGCCCCTGCGCTCGGATGGTCTCTACCAAAGTCCCCACAATCTGGCGCAGATCCTTTATACCAGCTCCAATCATAGCAATATACTCCGGTACAACAGGCGTACCATCCCGGTCAGTCCTCGCCTCAGGCGAGTCAACTCTAACCTCGGCCCTCGCGGCCGCTCTCTGAGCCCTCGTAGTCTTCGGCGGCATATGGGCTATAAATTGAAACAAGATTCGATAAGGAAACGGAAATCGAATCACAGGATGTATATCAATCACGGAAGGAATATCAATCAACAAGTCCTAAGGTCACTTAGACGGAGTACCGTGTCGTAAGTATGCCGCGGAACATACACACGCTACGTCACTCTGCTTAAGCTACCTACTCCATCATACCAAGGTCATCCTAGACTCTGAAAGGTAAAACCTAACGCTCTGATACCAACTTTGTCACGACCCGCAAATTCGGCCCGTAACCGGCACTTAAACTACGTAACGTTTAAAGGCGTACGTAACTTAAGTAAGCCGAAAACCCAGAAATCTAAACCACCCAAGACTGGATCAACGGAGAAACACACTTTAAAATATTTTAGAAGTCGCCATTTAAAACCTCTAACTCTAGTTTTCTTTCATAAAAATTTCGGCAGCACCTCCTTTGTAAAACTGGCCCCGTAAACGGGTACAACACAGATAATATACATAAACATCCCAAGTGGGAGAAAAATCACGCCCACCGGCGGAGACAATCACCACATCAAGTATACGACGCCAAAGCGAAGAAATATCAAGAGAACGACTATAAAGGAAGTAAACATTTCCAAAAATAACCTGCTTCAACGAGCACGGTTCCCAAAACCAATATAATACAACACTGATATCTCACAAGTCGTCTCTAAGTCATATACAACAGGGTAGATGGAGAATACTAGATCCAACCAAAAAGTAAAATGTACAACGGATAACCGCAAACCCACCTATAATGCAACGGCCTCACTGCCAAAGGTAGCGGTATCAACAAAAGTAGTGATGATAAGCTGCCCTGCCGCGACTACTCAGAGGGTAAGTCCTGCAAAAACTGTGGCACAACGGGGGTGAGTTGCCAACTCGTGAATAGTAATTAATATCATACAGTAATCGCAAGTATGCACTAACAGCAATGATCAATAACATGTGAACTGATAGCATGAGTATGACAATATGAATATGCAACTATCATGATATCCATACCAATTGAATACTGAGTGCGGGAAAGTAAATAATCTCATGCACATATCATAAGCATGAAAAACACGGTGTATCTCAACAACACCCAAATCCCAAAATACTCAGATCGGCCCTCAGATCGGCCCCTCAAATCCTGTACATCTCATGAAACCTGAGTGTCAAACATCGACACCCAAAAACATCATAAAAACCAGTGCCTATCATCGACACATAAATACTGATATCCATACGTTCCTCGAAACCAAGTATCCTACCTCGATACTTGAGTTTCCACGTATCGGTCTTTCTGATATCCATACGTTCCTCGAAACCAAGTATCCCACCTCGATACTTGCGTTTCCACGTATCGGTCTGTCCAACCCCATATATCTCTCGGAAAGTAAGTGCCCAACATCGACACCTTAATTTCCCATATCGCATCTCAAATGCATAAGTCCATATAATGTATCTCGCGGTTCCCAAGAACCCAAGTCCAGAATACATATATATACAGCGTCCCATACCACTGATATATATGCAATACAAATCATGTAAATCCAAGTCCAAAATACATATATATACAGCGTCCCATACCACCGATATATATGCTATAACAACTGTAATATCCAAATTCAGAATACATATATACACAGCGTCCCATACCACCGATATATATGCAATAAAAACTGATCATATAACAATAGCAAGGTATATGTGCGAACGAGTAATATAGCATGGTATATGTGCGAACGAGTAATATAGCATGGTATACATATGAGCATGTAGGTATACAGGTATGTTCTATGTAATATGCATTGTCGCACAAGTATAACTGTTTTAATGTCGCTAACTAATAGCAAGGTATACAATAAGCATTTGTATTGTGCGTGTCATGGCAATTACCGACAGGATGTGTGTAGCATATCATTGGTGCTCGTGCAACATGGACTGTCGATAATAGTGCAGTGTACAGCAGGTACAGTATTAAGCACAAGTAACTATATGCAACATGAATCATGCAATGTCTCTATATAAGCAAATAAGCAGACGACTAATATTATATCATCTCAGCCCCGACGCGTAGCGCCATACGGGCGATTCCCCGTAGATGTTAAATCTACTCACTCTGTGGTCTCCAGCTATGAAGATCCGACCACCTGCTTCCCTTTGTTCGCAGCGTCTGAAGTCCCCGCTTGCGACGCTATAATATCACAAACACAAGAAATAAAGCGAACATCTCAGAAGCAATCACAATAACGTAAAACTACGTATTTTAAAACGTAACAACGCACTAAACCAACTCACGAATACACGTCTAGTGCAAACACATGAAACGATACCTAAACCCAAACTGAGGACGTCGCAGCACGACACACGACTCGTGTCGCAACACGTATCACGCGAACTCAAAACACACGATTATAGGTAATCGATCCCAGATTTTGCATACTGCATCTAATAATAAAATCAACAGTACCAAACAACCCCAAATAACAGCAGACAACTACCCACAGGAACCCCACCCCAACCCTCACCTACTCGGCCGGCGTCGCCGGCCCCCTCTTCGAAGCTCGCCGGCCCAAACCGGCGGGGTGGTCCCCGTCTCCTGGGTGGTGTCTCAGGTCAACCTGCACATCTTTCTAAAGTTGTTTCCTCAATCACTAAACTCCCCAGAACATAGCAAATACCAATATCTCTAAAAAGTCACTAAAAAACCGATATCGCCTCAATCGATATAAACTACGTTCTACGCAGAAATTAACGATCAAATCCACACAAAAACTATAAATTAGCAGTAGAGGGGTTATACCTAACAACCTTGCTCTCAAGTTCCAAGCTTTTCCTATCTCCAAGTGATCAAAGAGGCAAGAAAACCCTAGTTTTTGCTAATTTGTGATAGGTTTCAGAATTTTGGAGAAGTTTTGTGATAGAATTGATATAAAATGATATGGGAAATGATCAAGGGCAGTAGGAAATGAGGGGATTTCGGCCAAGGGTGAGGAGGTGGAGAATTGTGAGGGTTTCCTAGCAATTTCCATCATTTATTGCCAATAAATGCACTTGCACACCTACACACACATGCATGCATCTATCCTTACTCTTTTCTTTTCTTTTTCCTTTAATTCCTAACTTAAATCCTAGTCCACACATTAATCCCCTAGGTGAAGTGAGAAGGATTCTTTAACTTAAAGTTTTAAAGAAAAGATCGTAAACGGAAATTTTCCCAAAATTTAAATACTGCATTAAAATAATATTAAAAATTGGGAAAAACCAAATTGAACCAAAACGTCCCATATACTCCCAAAGCTCGCGCACTAGCTTTATTTTTGCTAATCTAGGTGCTGGCAAGTCTATATGGTCGTTTGTTCACAGTCGGGTAAAAACGGAAAATACCGACAAACTTACCCTAAAACGGACAAAATCGCATAACGATTTCCAAAACGTTACACGCCGTAGCGAAGAAATAAAAGACGATAAAATGGAAACTGTATAAAAGACAACCCAGTCACAAAATTATATACAATATCGTCCTCACCAAGTCTCTAAGTCAACATGAAAATAGTAGATGGAGAGTACAAGGATACAACGAATATACAATACAACAACGAATAACCACAAAACCCACCTAACCAAACTGCACACTATGAGCTGATACGGTATCCACAGCAAAATATGATAAGATAGATGAATAGCCTGCCTCGACTACCCTGGGGAACAACCTGCAAACACTGTGGCACAACAGGGGTGAGTTGCCAACTCGTGAATAGTAAATAACATATGCAGGTAATCGCAAGTATGCACGTACTGCGCGAATCAAACATAAGCAACTAATAGCAACAAAAGTCATATGTGTGCAATAGTCATGAAAGGTACACTAGCAGGTATCACTAATACATAAAGCAGTAATATGACAATCTGTATGCAACAATCATGTAAGGTACTCGATCAAGTACAACTAATACATTAAGCGATGATATGACAATGTATATATGCAACAGTCATGAAAGGTACTCTATCAGGCGCTACTAATACATGAAACAGTGCATAAATAATAAATGTGGAGTATGGAATTAAACATGTCATTTCCACGGAATCCTGACATCGTGGTAGGATCAAAGTCCATCAACACAATCCAAATCCCAATTTCCCCAAATCAGCCCCCAAATTGGCCCTCATATCATAAAAGTCTCACAAATCCTTAATGTACAATATCGAATAAATCTCATATATATCCTGTATCCAATATCAAATGAATCACCTATATCCCAAATCCAATATCAAATAAATTTCTAACATCCTAAATATATTTGCATGAATAAATATGATGATGTATATAAATTGATATCAATACACATATATTAGCGTCCCATTCCACTAATATTGGTGTAAAGGCATATATAACAGCGTCCCATTCCACTGTTATATATACTTAGGAGTAAAAAGAAATATCATGAAACCAATGTGTCAAGCATCGACACAGAAATGCTGATCTATCAGGTGCCGTCACCAAGACTGGCCCCCTGATAGGTACGTATCATACGCTATCCCGAAAGCTCGAGTGCCTAGCTCTGACCCTCGCCTCTTGACGCATCCATACGCACATGACTCCTATCGGTATCCCCATGATAACCGCCGAGTCATTGGTAATGTCACCAGATGGTATGGTTCCCCCACTAACTCATCGTCTACTCCACGACTCTTGCCCAGGGGTACCTCCGGGCCCCACCATATACCCGCAGTCGGTGCCTCCCGCTCCTCGAATCGGGTATATAATCAGAACCGATAAATCTCATGGTGGATGCTGTAATATCATATCAAGGGAAACCGGGTTTTTCAAATAATGCATAATTTCATGAACTACCACGGTCCTCAAATTCATAAAACATCATGAAAAATCCATATCTTAATGCGAAAATCCATGAATATAATATACATAATAGAAAACTGTAATGTAAGCATATAAAGGAAATGTCGCTAAATAACTGCAACAAGTTAATTTAAATATCATGCGGTTCCTAGTTTCTCGAATTCTAAATAACATCAAGTAAAGGTACATATGTAGCTATAACTGATATATGCGTAAATATAAAGGTATAGCAAGATATAGATATCTACCTATCAGAAATGAAGTAATATACCCCCCGGGTATAAGTAAAGTATGTATGCAAAGTATACATGTAGCTATGTCATTATGTGTGTATGTACCTATCACTAATGGTACAATACCCTATAGGTATACAGGTAACTAGCATGGAGGTATGTCAAGGCATATGTGTAAGCATATAGGTATACAGGTATGCTATAAGTCATATGCATAAAGAAATATGAATCAATGTCTCAATGTCCCTAACCAAACAATATCATATCTATAAGTGGGTTGTGCGTGATATGGCAATTATTGAAGGTGTGTGTGGCATAGAATCAGTGCTCGTGCAATATGAATCGTCAATAATATGTGCAGTGTCCTAAGGATACTAGTCCAAGCACAACAATTAACTAAGCATTTGGGTGAATGCGCAATTCTAAATATCAAATAGAATATGCGACAAGTCAAGTCTTTTCTTGTCCAGACACATAACGCCATGCGGGCGATTCCCCTGTAGATGTTAAATCTACTCACCAACGCTCCTGGCTAAGTGAAGCCTACCACCTGTTTTCCCTTGTCGTAGCGTCCGAAGTCTCCGCTTGTGAACCAAAAATTACACAAACACATCACATAAGCTCATTATCTTATATCGACGAAAAGACAACGAAACGCAATGAAAATGGCCAGAAAATTACACTGCGCACTTAGCGCATCTAACGCGCACGACATCGGTCAAAAACCCTAACTAGGGTCGCTAAACTACGAAACGCCAAGTCTAGACTCTGATCAACCTGATTGCGCAACACAACAAATTAAAATGCGAGGATATAATAGATATAACCTCGCAACGACTAATTGAATCCACGTCGGAAAAACCCCGAAACCTAGAAAACAACTTATCGCAATATTTCGCACTAGTTTCAAGCTAACGCATATCTAGGGCTCACAAACACCTTATAATAGCTTAACTAAGCTATCAAAACCATTTCTATATTTTTAACACTTGCAAAATAAATTTTAGCAAAAACCTAGTAAGCAAAATATCATAATTAAACAAAGTATTCATTAACAATAATTAACATTTTCTACTAAGCTAAACATTTCCTAATGACAAATTAACACTTCAATAAAACATTAAACACTTAAATCAAGCTTTAAACTTAACTTGAATTTCTAAAAGCATTTCTAGAATTTTGAAACATGAAATTTAAAGCTTAAATTAAAATCTAATTAAGCTTGCATAAAGATTTAAACTTAACAATTAGAGATTAGGGTTAGGGTTTTATACCTCAAAATGATTCAAAACTTGCAACAAGAAAACCAAGATTAGCCTCCAAAATCAAGACTTCATGAAGAACAAAGCATGGTTTAGGGTTAAGGAAATGAAGGAAAATGATTATATTTGAATTTTTGTGATTTTATTTGGATTTTTCATGATTTATTTTGGCTTGAAATGAAGAAAATTGAGTGAGGAAGCACAAGGGCAGCAAGGGGGAGAGAGGGGTCGGCCAAGGAAGTGAGGAGGGGTTGTGGATTTTTGTGAAGAAAGTTCTAGTAAAAATACAATAAATGCTTCATTAAATGCATTTTGCCACCTTTCTTTCTTTTTCTTTTTCTTTAAAAAAATTAAATCCTTTGACCAAAAAAAAATCTAGATATTTAAAAAGATGCTTCTAAAATAATTGTAGTGATGATTTCCAAGAATTTTCATTTAGAAGAAATTTCTCGATTTACGTGCATATTTTACCGGCTAAAATAATATTTTATTTGAGAAAAATTCTATCTGAACCAAAACCTCCCAAATATCCCCAAAGTTCGCGCACAAGCTTTATTTTAGCTAAAATAGGTGCCGGCAAGTTTCTACGGAAGTTTGATTGAAATCGTGTTAAAATGGAAAATACCGACTATTTTGCCCTAAAACGGAAAAATTCGCAAAACGATTTCTGAAACGTTACACATGAGCACGTCTTTTAACGTGGCTGCCTATTTTTCAGATAGCAGCTCGCTGACGAACGTTGGCCTCGGATCATTTTCCGTCCCTAAGTCAATTTTTCTTAGGTTGTCCACTGTGGTGTGTATCCCATCTTCCAGCTCCTTTGGTGCTGGTGGAAACTCAGAAATCACCTCGTCCTCGTCTTCATTTGCAAAGCACATTTTGAGGTCATCCATAGTCTCGTTCCCCCCCTCTTTTGAGAGTGTTATCGTATGGCAGGTACATGTTTTCTTCCATTCTTGATGTTGAGCCGGTCCTATCCTCATGGTATAGGTCCTCTTTGGCTCATGCTTTTGCGGCGGGGTTACCTTCCAGCTGTTGGATAAAGCAAACCTGCCTTATTGATACTGGTCTTCTATCCATTCTTTGAAGGTGAAGAAGTCTTCGAGTGGATGACCTATTGCTCCTGTTAGTTATATGTATGCCCTAGAGGCCATTACTGTACATATGATGTATATTGTAGTGGATGCTTGGACATATATATAGGGAGGACTTTCTTGCTCGACATGATAGTATGCTATCTGCTTGCTCTTTATCTTAACATGTACAGTTATTATCTCTTTATTACATGTTGATAAAGCCCTTAAGATGAGTACATGACTACCAGGATTATGATGCAGATCATACTAGTGGGGCAGAGGTAATCGGTAAGTACATCCTTCAAACGTTGCTAGTCGTAGGAGTATCGAGACAGGGCATCGATATTCCAGAGTAGACTAGCGTATACGCTTCTCGACCCATATGATGGGCGATGGATGATCCCATATCTATTGGCGTTTGACACCAGAGATGGTATACGGTGTTAGTTATATGTATACCCTAGAGGCCATTACTGTCATACGATGTATATTGTAGTGGATGATTGGACATATATAGGGAGAACTTTCTTTCTCGACATGATAGTTTGCTATCTGGTTACACTTTATCTTAACATGTACTCTGATTGTCTCTATGTTACATGTTGATAAAGCCCTTAGGATGAGTACTTGACTACCAGGACTTTGTTGCGGATCATATTAGTGGGGACAGAGTCGTCGCTGAGTACATCCTTCAAATGTTCCTAGTCGTGGGAGTACCGAGACAGGGCATCGATACTCTAGAGTAGACTTTCTTATGCGCTACTTGACCCATATGATGGGCGATGGATGATCCCATATCCATTGGTGTTTGACATCAGAGAAGGTATACGGGTGCTCAGTGGAGACTGGATACACTGGACGGACTCGCTGAGAACTCCCAGATGGTATTATACCTCACGTCAGATGGCAGTTCTCTGGTGACACTGGTACAGGTTAGTCTGTAGACCCGAGATCGTCATAGAGACTTGTGTGATTCCCACTGTTCTTTTATTTCCATCATACCAAGTCCAAGAGGGCGTGCAAAACGGTGGCTTTTGGGTACAGTTCCGAATCACATGGAGGCAATGAGCGATAGGAGGGGTTTCGTCTCTCCCGGTATAGGGAGTTGATGTTGCGCTGTGTTCGATTGGCCATAACTGGAAATCCCGGGCCAGGGTTGCTGAGATTTATTGGTAAGTGTTATCAGTAGTTTCTCGAACTGTTATGGACCTCATATTGGCACGACTTATCAAGCTACTGGGGTCTGACGTTTACCACCCCTAGGCGAGATATGCGACATATCAGACGAAGAGACCGGACTGTACGGGAGTGTTACTTATTGGATTCGCAGAAGAATGTACAGGCTTGCTTGTTGATCTTCTGATCGCTCAATACCTGGGTGGCTGTTATGTTTAGCTGACCGTTTGCAGCTTGTGGGTGTTTGATATGATCATCACCTACTGCCGGCGTATTGACGATTCTTTAGAGTCCTACACAGAGGTTTCCTGGCTCAGGAAAAACGGAATAGGAGCACATATGTGATATGTGCGGTACCGAGAACTATACATGTATGTGATACCGTATTAGATTCTCGCAATATATGATATCGGCCTGGTATATGTGATATAACCGGGTAATCGGATCAAGTGTTGATTCGATGAACTGATACAGATTATATTAGTCGGTTATTTATGAAATAGCCGGATTATCGGATCAAGTGTTGATTCGATAATTTAATATATAATTATATATTTGATATATTATATTGCATTAACTAATATTTGTTCATTTAAAGATTCTTTTTCTTACTTGGGTAATACATTGATATATTTATGATATATGTTAATTGTATTGTTTTATTTTTTTACAATAATATTGTAACATGTCAGGCTAATAAATGCAACATGATTTTGGAGTTTAAATATGGTTTAGGTTTGGATTAGGGTTAAGCTTTCATGAAGCTTTCAAGAAGCTTATTGAAGCTTTGACTTTGACCTTGATATTTTGTGATATTTCTTTATCCCAACCCAACCCTTTAACCATAGTTAAATCTCTATATGGATTAAGTCTTCATACTTAACCCATGGTTGCATTTCTAACCTCACACTTGATTTCATTATTCATCACAAAAGGTTTTTGATCTTCTTCTTCTTCTTCCTTTGTGAAAAGCTTTCTAGCTTTTTCTTATGTGATGATTTTGAGTGAGAAATTGAGAACAAATGAGTGCTAAATTCCTACTTCATCATCCTCATCTATTCTAGCTACTTAGATTAGGGTGTTTGCTTTTCTAATACTTGATTAGCAAAGCAAGAGCTTAGGTTTGTGTTTCTTCAAGGTAGATCATCTGAGTTATTGAAGATCGGAATCAAGCTTGCATCTTTCTCTTCATGGAGCCTCTCTTGAGTCCGGATACTCGATGATCGTAGCGAAGGGACCTCAACACGGAGCTTTAGAAATGAAGGAACGGACTAGAAAGGTTGTAATCCCAAACTCTTAGAAGTAAAGTTGTTTACTTGCTTTGTTTCGCCTAATCTCTAGACTAAGATCTTAGTTAGGGTTGTTCGGCACATGGAAAAATTGATTTTGGCATGGTTGATGCCTTGTAGAACCTTGTGAGTGTACCTAGTAACCCTATAGTGGTATCAGATCCAAGCTAGAGCTTTTGGCAAAGTCTAGACGAAGTTTAATGTCCGGTCGAACCCCGAAACGTCGCAATATACCCCCTCTCTGGAATTTTTTTAAAATGTTCATTTTTTCTGTATTAAAAAAACTCAGAAAATTAAGCAGGGAATTCTAAAAATTACTGTGAAGTACGGAGCAATGATCTCTTAAAGATACCACGGAACCGCGACCAAACCATGCGTTTGGCGGTGGTTCCGCGGCCAACTTAGCGTTTCAGGTGCTAATTCTTCTGGGGTTTATTCTTGGTTAATTTTGCATGTTGCTGGGAATTTTTAATTCTACTCAAGTGTTGAGTTTTCTGGAGATCTTTTGTATTCGTTGATTCGATCGGAAAGTTTAACTTCGTTTGAGATTTTTCCGGGTAATTTAGAACGTGTTAAAAAGTTCGAACGGATATCAATAACTCACTTTTTCCCCTGCCGGAAAATTTCCAAGTGTTGGATATTTTCCTTAGTTTAAGAACATTCACAGTCGTGCAAGTAATGCGGTGGACCCTCTAGATGAACACAAAACTTAACTCGATTATGTGACCATCTGAACCGCCTCTAAACCTTAAGGTTTGAGGCAGTACGGCGTTGCCACATGTGAGGCGTTGGTTTGACCCTTCTACGGCTGGACCATTGGTACTGTGGCATGTGATGGATGCTTTTAAACTAATTTCAAGTGTTGAGAACTATTTGGGAAATCTTGGGTGTTTGTTTATTCGATCAGAAAGTTTAACATTGTCTATTTATCTGGAAAGTGATACAATATTTGGAATCCACAAGTAGTTATGAGATAACTAATTTGAATGTTATAAATCTAGTAGTTTAGTCTCGTTTGATCGGTTGCCACCGGATTTTGATGTGATCAAAAGTCCGTCGCAATCACGTAGTGTACGCGGATACTCGCCGGGTAAACTTAATAGATAGTCACGCCCCATAGCCCCG
Organism: Agapanthus africanus; assembly: GCA_030015575.1. Classification (NCBI taxonomy): domain Eukaryota; kingdom Viridiplantae; phylum Streptophyta; class Magnoliopsida; order Asparagales; family Amaryllidaceae; genus Agapanthus; species Agapanthus africanus. The sequence goes on from JASDDO010000031.1 coordinate 125,770,729, forward strand.
ACCAAATGACTGTAGGAGAACCCCGTCGCCAAAAGCATCCGTTCGAGTGCTCGCGACAGCGGTGTTCGGCCTTAGTGCACTTCGTCGATGGCATTCGGGTGTGAGACTGTCTACTAAAGTTTGCGATAATTATTCGATCTGGATGTCGGGAATCTTGTTGAATTGTCCGACTAGATATTGAAAAGAGTTTTCGATATTGAGACTAAATTGCAGGGTTTATAATTGTTAGGCATGGGATGTCTAAGGAATTCATTTGGTTAGGCATGAGATGTCTAAGGATGGTTGCAGATTCCAACTGATGCAGTTTTACATTTTCTTTTCTGCGACCGTAAGCATAGTATGTGGTGTATCGCCGGCTTCGTTGCTATACATCAACGACAATCAGGATACGCATACTTGCTTACGTTGATGATATGAGATATTTATGTGTTGCTGTGATATGTTATATTGGATCGTCGCGTTTTGAATAACCGAGGGTTTTATGTGAGATGGGAGTTTTTCTTTTTCATTCATGTAAAATTCAATGTATGTAATATTCTTTTATTGGGGCACTTCCAGGTTGAGGATGTTGTCACCATCGTATATAATTTACTTTTCCGCATTAGGATAGACCTAAGGAGGGGAGCACAAGTAACCAGGTTCTAGGGTACAGTGGGAGGCCATCGCAAGGATTCGAGACCGGGTCTCCTAACCCTAGAATTGGCAGTGTTGCTTACAGCTCTCGTAGGGGTCTAGGGATGTGGGTTTGGCTATTCATCGCGACCGTGGAATCCGTGTTTTATACAGGCTCGTATTAAAAACACGGACCTCCTAGTATATCCAATATTTCATATATGTTCTTCTGCTGCCATGTTCTGTAACGAGATCATATTACTTCCTGAGACGAATGTTTATAATATATATATGAGATATATGTTGTATTGCTGATTTCGTTTCAAATGTGATGCTTGTGAAGCATAATAAAATGGGACTTCATTAAAGAGATTAATGAAATAAAAGAAACCTATAGATATTGTAGAAACTTGTTTAAAAACTGGTAGCTCTAGTTCTTGCTTTGAATAGCGGTGTTCCTTGTAGAATATCCCGCACCTTATTCGATAAGGAAAGAGCCGAGATCCCTTCACCGGGAGTGACCTCTTTAGCGAAACTAGCAGATGCTACACACTCGGTTTGTCTTTTGATTATTTTTATAGTTTTTGCTTTGCACAGTGATATCTGTGAAATATCCTACACCTTATTCGATGAGGAAAGAGCCGAGATCCCTTCACCGGGAGTGACCTCTTTAGCAAAACTAGAAAAGGCCTAAAAAACATTCCATTTCAAATCGCTCAATTCTACAACGATATCAAGTTCATTACGCAAAGGGATTTCTTAAAAACCTGTCGTAGCCCTCCGTCATTTCAGATAAGTAGTATTTAGTATTCGTGCTGCGTTTGTTGACTTAGTGAAGACGTAGTGTGCGGTAGCTGATTACTGCTTATCTGCAAAGCATATGATGCGATTGGATTAGGGTAGTCGTGCGGCCTTGTTGACTTAGTCAAGGGTCGTGCGGGTAGGTTTAATTCAATCGGGAAATGACAGGTTGAACTTTACTTGCGGTCTATGGTTTGTTGACTTAGTCAAGGTCATAGATCGCTTGGGGCAAAACATTATCAGGAATTTCAAGTGTTGAAATTTGCAATGAGATTGCATACCTTCTATGAGATAGTTGGATCCCGATACCCACTGTGAATAAGAGTTACGCCTGGGAGTGTTTTACACATTACAATTAGCCGATCAAGTAGGTGTCTAGAAAGGTGTTAACGGGGTTACGCCCCTAGGAAAACGATGTTTATTTTAATTAGGTCCGTGCGAATGCACGGGGAACCTCGCTCAAAGTCCCGGCACTGGCCTGGCTGAAAGATTTACGAACTTGTTGGGTGTAATTAATCCCGGCTACTCTTTCCTTTTAGGGTTTCAAGGAAGATTTGACAAAAACAGTGGGAGACATCCTGATTAGATATATTAATAACCAATCTAATCTTGCAAGAGCATACGCTGAGTGTTTTCTTCTCTCTCTCTCCAAGTAGCGACCATGTCATGCCTTAATCAAGATAATAATACGGATGTATTGACCGAACCCGCTTGTTATACTGCGCTAGGGAACGTTGGTCCCGCTCCAACTTATAATTGTTATAAGACAGAGCAGAAAATAGGGGATTACCAGAATTCCCGTGCCGCCCAAACGAAGAAAGTGCATGTTGATGCATCTTCTTCGGGTGTGTTCATTACCGAGAACTATTTCTCAGTATCTTGTACGTCCTGGGTATGAGATACCGGATCAGGATCCCGCAAATGTAATCTGTTACTGTAAGTCCATGCTACCTCTCCCGGTACTATCGGGCATGCGGAATTTGATAAAAAACGATTTTCTTAGACGTGGTAACATGGACTTAAAACCCGGATGTTTGTTAAACATCTAACTAACAACCTAACTACGAGTTGCTAACTACTCGGTTAGGGGGTTATACCTTTCTTTTTCTCGAACTCCTTCGTCTTCAAGCCTCGATGGATCTCCGGATCGCCTTCACTCCGTCGTCTCCTTGCGCCGAAGATAGATCCACCTTGAAAGCTTCTACCTTTGGCTTCTTCTTCGGTCTTTGAAGAAACTAGTTCACTTGGTTTGCTAAACCTTGTGAACTAGAGTGAGTAGAGAAGAGTTTGTATGTGATTTTATCTATGGTTCTTGGTTCTCAACTCATGAGACAAGTGAACCATAGAGTCAAGAGAGGGAGAGCAAGAGGAGGAAGATGAGAGCTCAAGAACAAGAGATCGAATGAGCATGAAAGAATGAGAGAAGACTTTTCTCATTTGGCTCTCATAATCCAAAACAATCATAACACATCATATCAATCAAGTATTATGTGATGGTTTAAGCAACCATAGCCATATCATTTCATGCACTCATTTTGCACAAAAGAGCAAGCAAGCAAAAGTCTTTGCCATGAAATGATAGCTATGGTTATCATGATGGTCAACTAGTCAAGCCTAGTCAACCGGTCAACAAAGTCAACAAGTCAACAAAAGTCAACAAGTCAACAAAGTCAACAACTCAACAACCATGTCACCATAATACCTAATTAATATAATTGTTAATCACATATCATATTCTCATTAGGGTTGAGCAAAAAGTCAATAGTCAACTGTCAACGGTCAACAACCCTAATGAGAATCCTCCACTTCTGTCTCTCCGTCAACTGTGCATACACACCCGCATCCGCGTTCCGAGGAACACGAATACAAACTGGATAAATCCAATCCCAATACATACACCAGGATCTGGCTTAAACCAAAGCCCGCTAGTGTTTACTGTCCGGACACTGTACGTGCACAAGTGCACGGATGTGACTGAACCCTGTCGCAAAACCATGCGACCTGCCGCAAAACCATGCGACCTCTACTCTTTTGCCTAAAGGCGAATAGCTTTCTGTGTGGGACTCTAGAGACTCGACACTACGCTGGCAGTGGGTTTAACCACAGACCGCAAGCGGCACTAGCTGTGCGTAACGGTCCCCAGGTAGATGCCGACAAGAAGACTGACGAGGTGAAACCCATCTGAACTCCTACTGAGCCTGAATGTGACATTCTCCGTACAGTCCGGTCTGTTCGTCTGATACATCGCATGGCGGGCCTAGGGGGCGGTAAACGTCAGTCCCCTAATAGCGGTACAAGTCGTGTCGGAGTGAAGCCCAAAACACCCTGAGATAACACTGGAAGCCTACCAGTATATCTTGATTGCCCTGGCCAGGGACTACTCGTGTAATGGCTCTCCTAGACACAGCGCGATGTCAACCCCCAATACCGGGAGAGACGAATCCTGTCTAACCGTCACTGCCTCCAAGTGCTTCGGGACTGCACCCAACTACCACCTGTTTGCACGACTCCTTTGAGCCGTGGTAGGGGAGTAATCAAAGTACAGTGGGAACACACTCGAGACGAAGTGACAGTGTCAAGTCAGCGGACTAAGCTGTACTCATGTCTCCTAGGAACTGATAATTGACGATAAGTATAATACCAACCGGTCAGTTCCCGACGAGTCCTGTCCAGTGTACTCGTAACCCAACGAGCACCCGCATACTATCTCCAGTACGACGTACTGACGGCTATGGGACAGACTGTCTCCCACTATGGGATGAGAAGCTCATGCGCTAGTCTACTCCGGAGTATCGATGCCCTGTCTCGATAGTCCTGCGACTAGGGACCTGCATAAGGATGTGCTTATAGATTACCCAGCCCCCACTAGTGTGACTGCCATCACAACGCTGGTAATCAAGCAAAGATCATAAGGGCTCCACTAATGTGTATAGGTGATATACAAAAATAAACACAAGTACACAATGAAGTAGAAACAAACCAAGTAGCATACTACTATATTGAGCAAGATTGTTTATATAAGGTGAATATCCCAAGCTTCCATTAAGTTATATACAAACTAGTATGATACAGTAATGGCCTCTTGGGCATATACACTAACAATCTCCCACTTGCACTAAGGCCATGTACCGGCGTATCGAAGACCTATCATCTCGATCAGCCGCTCGAACTGAGTCTGGGGCAAGGCCTTGGTGAATGGATCTGCAGTGTTATCTTCTGAAGCGACTCTCCGAACCTCGATCTCCTGGCGATCCACGATCTCCTTGATCAGGTGATACCGCCTCAAGATGTGTCTGGATCTCTGATGGGACCTGGGTTCCTTCGCTAAAGCTATAGCCCCGTTGTTGTCGCAATACAGAGGTATTGGATCGACAATGGACGGAACCACCTGAAGTTCTTTCAAGAAGTTCCTCATCCAGACAGCTTCTTTTGCGGCATCAGATGCAGCGATGTATTCCGCTTCCATCGTCGAGTCTACAACTGTTTCCTGTTTGGAACTCTTCCAACACACCGCCCCTCCATTGAGGGTAAACACAAACCCGACATGGACTTGGAATCATCCTTGTCACTCTGGAAGCTGGAGTCAGTAAAGGCCTCGATCTGGAGGTCTTTTCCGCCATACACCAAGAACATCTCCTTAGTCCTTCTCAGGTACTTGAGAATGTTCTTTACCACTATCCAGTGTTTCTCCCCAGGGTTTGACTGATACCGGCTTACTACACTCAGTGCATAAGCTACATCCGGTCTGGTACACAACATCGCATACATTATAGAGCCTACCGCAGAAGCGTAGGGTATAATCGACATACGATCCCTCTCCAAATCAGTCTTGGGAGACATCCCTTTGGAGAGGGTGATCCCGTGACAAGCCGGTAGATTACCGCGCTTGGAATCTTCCATACTGAATCTCTTCAGTATGGCGTCGATGTACCTGGACTGCGAAAGTCCTAATATCCTCTTGGATCTGTCATGGTAGATCCGGATACCCAGAATGTACGAGGCATCACCCAGGACTTTCAAGGAGAACCTGTGTGACAAGAACCCCTTGACAGATTGTAGCATAGGAATGTCATTTCCTATTAAGAGAATGTTATCCACGTATAAAACGAGGAATACTACAGTTCTCGCTACAAATCTACTATAGATGCATGGTTCATCTGGATTTTTGATAAAGCCAAATTCCTTGACTGTCTCATCAAAACAGATGTTCCAACTCCGCGATGCCTGCTTCAGTCCGTATATGGACTTAAGCAACTTGCACACCTTTCCGCTGCTCCCACTCTGAATGAAACCCTCTGGCTGATCCATATAGACACACTCCTCTAAATTTCCATTTAGAAAAGCTGTCTTTACGTCCATCTGCCAAATCTCATAATCGTGGAAGGCAGCAATGGCAAGAAGGATCCGAATGGATTTCAGCATAGCTACTGGAGAAAAGGTCTCGTCATAGTCCAAACCAGGTCTTTGAAGAAAACCCTTTGCTACCAGTCTAGCTTTATAGGTCTCAACCTGTCCATCTACACCAATCTTCCTTTTGTAGATCCACTTGCATCCTACGGGTTTTACCCCGTCTGGAGCAATGTCCAACGTCCATACTTTGTTGGTGTACATGGACTCCATTTCGGTCCGCATTGTATCCAGCCATTTTACCGAGTCGACGCTCTGAACGGCTTGCTGGAAGCTAGTTGGCTCATCATAATCTATGATGCAATCCTCTCTATCCCCGTCTATGAGAAAACCGTAGTATCTCTCGGGCGGATGAGACTGCCTACTACTTCTGCGGAGCGGCGTAGGAATGTCCTGTTCTTTTGAACCCTCCGGTTCCACTAAGCTTTCAGTAATAGTCTGTGGTTCTGGAATTTCTTCCAGTTCTACTGCGCTCCCACTTATTTCCTTTTCTAAGAACTGGTGTTCTAGAAAGTGGGCATGACGAGAAACAAGGACTTTTTGTTCCTCTTCGCAGTAGAAGAAATATCCCTTGGAATTCTTTGGATATCCCACAAACTTGCATTGTACTGAGCGTGCCTCGAGCTTGTCCGCATGCTGCTTTTTAATAAAAGCCGGACTTCCCCATGTCTTAATGTGCTTAAGTTAGGGTCTCTTCCTACACCACATCTCATATGGTGTAGTAGGCACAGTCTTAGTAGGAACTCGGTTCAAAAGGTATGCAGCTGATTCTAGCGCATATCCCCAGAATGATCGCGGTAACTCAGCGTTACTCATCATGGACCGTACCATATCCAATAGGGTTCGGTTCCGTCTCTCCGATACACTGTTATGTTGCGGAGTGTATGGAGGAGTAAGCTGAGAGAGAATTCCGTTCTCTTTTAAATAGTCCAGGAACTCGGCACTCAAGTATTCTCCACCTCGATTCGATCTTAGAATCTTAATAATTTTGCCGGTTTGTTTTTCTACTTCATTCTTAAATTCCTGGAACTTTCCAAAGGCTTCGGAATTATGTTTAATTAATAAGACATAACCGTACCTTGAGAAGTCATCCGTAAAAGTACTGAAGTAAGAATAACCGCTTCGCGCATGTGTAGACATTGGACCGCACACGTCGCTGTGTACGAGTCCCAAGAGCTCGCTCGCTCTTACTCCGTGTCCAGTAAACGGAGTCTTTGTCATCTTTCCTTTGAGATAGGATTGACAAGTGGCATACGATTGATATTCGAACGGATTCAAATATCTTTCTATATGTAACTTTGTCAACCTTCTCTCATTGATGTGACCCAGTCTACAATGCCATAAGAAAGTCTGATTTATTTCCGGAGACTTTCTTTTGTGTGTATTCTGGACATTGAAAATCTGTGGTTGGTTTAATACGTATATACCATTGCTCAATGTACCTGACCCAATCAGAACTTGATTAAGGTGAATGTTTACAACATTACTTACAAACGCAAATTCATAACCTTCTTTAGAAACTAAAGATACAGAAATGATATTACAAGTTGCGTTGGGTACAAAAAAAACAATTACGCAAAACCAAAACATGTCCATCTGTCATTCCCAGGTGATAGTCCCCCACGGCCTTAGCATCCATGCTAGCTCCGTTTGCAACTCTGAGGGTCATGTCACCTGCTTTCAAAACCCTACGGTTTCTCAACACCTGCAAAGAATTACAGATATGAGATCCTGATCCGGTATCCAATACCCAGGAAGTAGAGTTTATTGAAAGACAGTTTTCAATAACATACACACCTGAAGCTGAAGCCGCAACCTGCTTCAATTCCTGTGTCCTGGCTTTCCAAGCCCTGCAATCATTCTTCCAGTGACCTTTCTTATGACAATAGAAGCATTCTTCCTTATCCACAAGCTTCCCCGCTATCTTTGTTGCTTTTGCTTTTCCCTTTGTATCCACTTTACTAACACCGTCCCTTGGTTTGGCGAAGGCTTTCTTCTTCTTTCCCTTGGCTTTCGCCTTGGACCTAGAAGAGGAAGATCCTCCTACAAACAAAGTGGATGTTTCCCTACCTTTCTGTAGGGTGCCCTCTGCACTAATCAGCATGTTGAGGAGTTCTGAAAGTTCAACTTCTTTTTCTTTTAAGTTGAAGTTCAGTATGAACTGGGCGTAAGTGGAAGGAAGGGACAGGAGAATCAAGTCCGTATAGAGCTCATTCTCCAACGTGGTTCCAAGTTCCGCGAGCTCCTTAATGAAGCCAATCATCTTAAGCACGTGTTCCGCTACCGGTGATCCGATTGCCAACCTTGCCGAAAATAACTTTTTTGACACTTCGTATCTTGCGATACGAGATTGCTCTCCATACAGTTCTTTTGTATGGAGAAATATGGATTCAAGGTCCATATTCTCGTGCCTCCTCTGATGTTCGTTGTCCATCGAGGCAAGTACGAGGCACTTGGCCTTCGTGCTATCAATCTCCCAAGTCTTACGGATTTCCTTATCCGCGACGCTCGAAGTGGGACTTGGGACAGGGGAGCTTTGGTGGTAAGAAGATACCCCAGCTTGTCGTAAGTGATTGCCATTTTGACATTCCTGAGCCAATCTTTGTAGTTTGGCCCTGTCAGTATGTTTTTATGCAGAAGTAACTTAAGTCCAGTCATTTCGATTGGTCTCTGCAATTAGGAGAGAGAAGAAGAAACACTTAGCACGATGCTCTTGCAAGTTTAGAGTGGTTTTTAATTTGTCTAAACAGGATGGCTCCCACTGTTTCTCGAATCCCTCCTCAACCAAAAAGGAAAAATTAGTCAGGATCAATCTCACCGTACAATACTTGCTTAACCGTTCGGCCAGGCTGGTGTCGGTACTTCGAGGGAGGTTTTCCAACGCTTTCGCGAAGTTCCTTAATTTAAGAAAACCTCTTTTCCCTGGGGGCGTAGCCCCGCTAACACCTTTCTAGACACCTACTAGGTTTATAGCATTGATCGTTAAGTAAGAAATTTCCCGAGGAGTAGCATATACTCACAGTAGGATCGGGATCCAAATATCATCGCGTGACGAAACTGAAGGAATCCTACCAGAATCATCACACTCCAAATGGTATGCAACACTAGCAAGTTTCAGTTCTTTTGAAACTCCCGATGTGGATTTTTTCCCCATGCTCTTATGACCTTGACTTTGGCCAAAATATCATAAGTCACATGTCAAGTTCTGCCCGTCATTATCCAGGTTAATTTGGATCCACCCGTACCCACCCTTGACTTTGGCCAAAATGGCAGTACGACTGTCCCAAACCAACGCATCTATCTATGCTACACATGAATACCCAATAGCTACCAATCATTATGCCTTGACTTTGGCCAACATACATAGCTTGAATACTATTGACCATTTATGCGAAACGACGGAGGGCTACGAATGGTTTTGGCGAAACCGTGAACGTAGTGAACTTGATTTAGTCGATGGAACGAGATAGCTTTTAAATGGAGTGGCTCAAACTCCGCATTTTAAAAGTTTGTTTTGAAAAGAACCGAGTGGTTTTTCGAAAGTGTTCCAACGACTTTTACATGGTTTATTTTCTTGCATTAGTTCTTTTAATGCGTGATATTCTTGCATTAGTTCTTTTAATGCGTCCCATCATTTAAATCCTACCATTGCAGAAAACAACCAAAATATGACGTACGCTTATGCCATTCGCATTCGCCACGGGGCCCCGTCATTACCCGTTAGGTTACTTAACTAACGACAGACCGGGGGCTGGGCTAGCGCGGCTGTAAAACATAAGCAACGCCTAAATAATATCATATATAGATATATTGCAATGATAGACATTTCAGATCACAGATGAACACATTGGATATACTAGGAACCTGCAATTCGTACGAGCCTGTAACGAAAAGCAGATTACACGGTCGTGGTGAATAGCCAATACCCCACCCAAGACCCCTACGGGTGCGGCAAACTACCCGCCAAGTACCCGAAGCGAAACAACCTCCCTCATCCCCGTGAGTAGGCCACTCGGCACTTCGGCATACCCGGTTGTGCGGCCATAACCCCGACCCGGTTGTGCGGCCATACAAATAATTATTACATCAATTTACAAATTTACATGAATTGAAAGAAAAGAAAAACTCTCGTCTCACAACCCCCGGCTATTCACCCGCGACAATCCAACATATTCATATACACATTCCAGCAACATTACAGATCACAGATTTGTATAACCACCACTAATCGACATATAGCGATTAGTAGACGTTCAATACAAATATCACATCACAGAAAAACCCGTCAGCTTAAGTCTTTTAGAAGTTCGATCAAAAATACGGATTTTCAGGACCCCAAAAATAAAATTTTCGTTCTGGAAAATCTGGGCAGAAAATATATATTCCAAAATTCCCAAAACAACCCCAGAAAAACATTGCACCAAACTTGGACCTCGGCCGAGTCAACTCGGCCGCGGATCCACGGCGGGAGCGTGCTCCCGCCGCGTTTTGACTCGATCGTTGGACCAAATTTGGTGGGTGATCACACAAAATCCTGAGCCGATTTTTAAGATAAAATTTATCAACTTTTGAACAGAATAAAAATCGGCAGAAACTTGAAAATCTCGGGTTTGTTTCGTGACTTTTCTTTGATCGATCTTCTAGTTACTTGCTAACATGTTAGATAGAGTTTAACTAGGCTCTGATACCACTGTAAGTCCATGCTACCTCTCCCGGTACTTTCGGGCATGCGGAATTTGATAAAAAACGATTTTCTTAGAGGTGGTAACATGGACTTAAAACCCGGATCTTTGTTAAACATCTAACTAACAACCTAACTACGAGTTGCTAACTACTCGGTTAGGGGGTTATACCTTTCTTTTTCTCGAACTCCTTCGTCTTCAAGCCTCGATGGATGTCCGGATCGCCTTCACTCCGTCGTCTCCTTGCGCCGAAGATAGATCCACCTCAAAAGCTTCTACCTTTGGCTTCTTCTTCGGTCTTTGAAGAAACTAGTTCACTTGGTTTGCTAAACCTTGTGAACTAGAGTGAGTAGAGAAGAGTTTGTATGGGATTTTATCTATGGTTCTTGGTTCTCAACTCATGAGACAAGTGAACCATAGAGTCAAGAGAGGGAGAGCAAGAGGAGGAAGATGAGAGCTCAAGAACAAGAGAGAGAATGAGCATGAAAAAATGAGAGAAGACTTTTCTCATTTGGCTCTCATAATCTAAAACAATCATAACACATCATATCAATCAAGTATTATGTGATGGTTTAAGCAACCATAGCCATATCATTTCATGCACTCATTTTGCACAAAAGAGCAAGCAAGCAAAAGTCTTTGCCATGAAATGATAGCTATGGTTATCATGATGGTCAACTAGTCAAGCCTAGTCAACCGGTCAACAAAGTCAAACAAGTCAACAAAAGTCAACAAGTCAACAAAGTCAACAACTCAACAACCATGTCACCATAATACCTAATTAATATAATTGTTAATCACATATCATATTCTCATTAGGGTTGAGCAAAAAGTCAATAGTCAACTGTCAACGGTCAACAACCCTAATGAGAATCCTCCACCTCTGTCTCTCCGTCAACTGTGCATACACACCCGCATCCGCGTTCCGAGGAACACGAATACAAACTGGATAAATCCAATCCCAATACATACACTAGGATCTGGCTTAAACCAAAGCCCGCTAGTGTTTACTGTCCGGACACTGTACGTGCACAAGTGCACGGATGTGACCGAACCCTGTCGCAAAACCATGCGACCTGCCGCAAAACCATGCGACCTCTTCTCTTTTGCCTAAGGTGAATAGCTTTATGTGTGGGACTCTAAAGACTCGACACTACGCTGGCAGTGGGTTTAACCACAGACCGCAAGCGGCACTAGCTGTGCGTAACGTCCCCAGGTAGATGCCGACAAGAAGACTGACGAGGTGAAACCCATCTGAACTCCTACTGAGCCTGAATGTGACATTCTCCGTACAGTCCGGTCTGTTCGTCTGATACATCGCATGGCGGGCCTAGGGGGGGCGGTAAACGTCAGTCCCCTAATAGCGGTACAAGTCGTGTCGGAGTGAAGCCCAAAACACCCTGAGATAACACTGGAAGCCTACCAGTATATCTCGATTGCCCTGGCCAGGGACTACTCGTGTAATGGCTCTCCTAGACACAGCGCGATGTCAACCCCCAATACCGGGAGAGACGAATCCTGTCTAACCGTCACTGCCTCCAAGTGCTTCGGGACTGCACCCAACTACCACCTGTTTACACGACTCCTTTGAGCCGTGGTAGGGTAGTAATCAAAGTACAGTGGGAACACACTCGAGACGAAGTGACAGTATCAAGTCAGCGGACTAAGCTATACTCATGTCACCTGGGAACTGATAACGGACGATAGGTATAATACCAACCGGTCAGTTCCCGACGAGTCCTGTCCAGTGTACTCGTAACCCAACGAGCACCCGCATAGTATCTCCAGTACGACGTACTGACGGCTGTGGGACAGACCGTCTCCCACTCTGGGATGAGAAGCGCATGCGCTAGTCTACTCCGGAGTATCGATGCCTTGTCTCGATAGTCCTGCGACTAGGGACCTGCATAAGGATGTGCTTATAGATTACCCAGCCCCCACTAGTGTGACTGCCATCACAACGCTGGTTATCAAGCAAAGATCCTAAGGGCTCCAATAATGTGTATAGGTGATATACAAAAATAAACACAAGTACACATTGAAGTAGAAACAAACCAAGTAGCATACTACTATATTGAGCAAGATTGTTTATACAAGGTGAATATCCCAAGCTTCCATTAAGTATTATACAAACTAGTATGATACAGTAATGGCCTCTAGGGCATATACACTAACAGTTACATGGGCTACAGAAAGGTAGAGAACTGAGAACGGGTGATAAGTTTCAAGAGTTGGAAATGATGCAAGTGTTGCAGCCAAGTTTGTTGGCAGTTATCTTCCTGTATTACCAAAATACATTGATTCTGAACGAATGTTATTAGATACCGAACCTGATATACAACATCATATCAGTCTCTTTATTACTAAAGAAGGATATAATTTTGTATTGTTGGAAAATGTTTTGAACATTTCCTATATCAAGAGTTGATCGGTTCATGCACGTTATCTAAAATCATAGACGTTCTAAATCAAACCACAGTTCTTAAGGTATAGAACACACACATGAGGAAGAGTTCAGAAATGAACGAATCCTTCTTGAGGCATTGAAGACTAGGTCATATCAATGCGACCCGACTAGCTAAGTTACATATAGATGCATATTTAAATTAGTTTGAATTTACATCTTGTGAAACTTGCTAGTCATGTCACAAAGATAAGATGACCACAGCTCTGTTTAATGGAAACAGAGAAAGAGTTAGTGAACTCTTGGGATTGATACATGGTGATGTATGTAGGTTCCACTGTCTACACATGCCAGGACCGGTTCTTTGTACTTCATCACATTCACTGATTATCTCTCGAGATTCGCACATGTGTTCTTGTTGAAACACAAGTCTGAACCTTTTGAGAAATTCAATGAATATGAGTTAGAAGTAGAGAACCAAAACGGGTATAAGTATTATATCCTTTGATGTGATCAGGGAGAAGAATACTTGAACACTGGATTCCTGGACTATTCTAATGGAGAATGAGATTCTCTCTCAGCATTACTCCTCCGAATACACCACAGAATGTCGGTGTATCGGGGCGGAGCAATCGCATCCTATGTGATATGGTGTGCTCTATGATGAGTACTACTGAGTTGCCTATTTCCTTCAGGGAGTTATGCACTTGAGAAGCTGCATACCTATTGAATAGGGTTCCAATCAAATAAATTTCCTACCACTTCATATGTGATAAGGAATGGGAAGAGCCCATATCTTAAGTATGTTAAGATTTGGGGTTGTCCGGCCTATTTCAAAAGCAAAATCCGTACAAACTCGAGGCAAGATCAGTTCTGTGGAAGTTTATTGGATATCCCAAGCATTCGCAAGGGAATATCTTCTACCACACCGAGGAACAAAAGAAATTTTATTTCTCGGCATACCACTTTTTGATAAAAAGGGAATTTATTGTGAAGAAATTAGTGGTCATGAGGTAGAACTGGAAAGAGTTCCAACTATACAAACTGCAGCTGATGATTTGGTAGAACCAAAGGATTCAATAGTTTCCAACGAACCTCAGCCTCTACGCTGATCTAGTAGGGTTCCTCACCCACCTGAGAGATACTTCGGTTTTCTCCGTGACAGTGGGAGCGAGGATTGCATCATGAGATGATGACCCAACTTTCTTCGAGTAGGCCATCAAGAGTGAGGACTCTATGAGAATGGCTGGATGCTTAGCGATCTGAGATGGAATCCTTATACACCAACAAAGTATGAACTTTGGTTGCTTTATCTGAAGGGTTAAATCCCCATCAGGAGCAAGTATATCTTGAGAAGATTACTGGTGTACATGGAAAAGTTGAGACTTTCAAAGCTATGCTTAAGTCCATCCAGATCCTACTTGCCACTGCTACATACCATGACTACGATATCTGGCGGTTGGGTGTCAGGACTGCTTTTCTAAATAGTGATTTGGAAGAGAGCGTCTATAAGTACACAGCCAGAGGGCTTCGTAGAAAGTGGGAGCAGCGGAAACGTGTGCAAGTTGTTTTATGGAATAAATCAGGCATCGCGGAGTTGGAACATCTGTTTTGATGTGGTAGTCAAGGTGTTTGACTTCATCAAAATGGTAGATGAACCTTGTATATACAAAAAGGTAGTAGAGAGTATGGTGGTGATCCTCGTAGAGTACGTGGATGACATACTCTTGATAGGGAAGGAGTTTCCTATGCTACGCTCGGTCAATCTCCTCTTATCACAAAGATTCTCCATATAGGATCAAGGTGATACCTCCTAAATCCTCGATTATGGATCTATGAGATAGATCTAATTGGATGTTAGGATTCTCACTAGTTTTAGTGAGATGGTATCAATCGATCCTGGGGAGAATCACTGGAAAGGTTCCAGGGTGATAAGGACGACTGAATGTCTGTCGCAGGCATTGTCTTTACGCTCAGTGGAGGGACGATATGTTGGAAGAGTTCCAAGCTAGATACCGTGACTTACTAGACGATTAAAGGCAAGATATTCGTTACAAAGGATGCTACCAAAGAAATATTCTGGATGTACACTAGTTCATGAGATGAACTTCGTTCCTACCATTGTATGACAATGGAGTTGTGGCTTCTACCAAGGAACCCCCCGTCCCATCTGAGATCCAGACATATTCTTAGGCAGTGTCGCCTGATCATGAAGATGGTTGATTTCCAGGGAGATCGAAGTTAGGAGAGTAGACACATAGGACAACAGCGCGGATCCACTCACAAAGGCCTCTTTTCCCAGTAGAGATTTTATGGGATGATTGAGTATGAGATGCATCAACCATAGCTGATTGTTGGGTATGCGATACCACAACAGATGGCCCTAGTGCAAGTGGGAGATTGTTAGTTATATGTATGCCCTAGAGGCCATTACTGTACATACGATGTATATTGTAGTGGATGCTTGGACATATATAGAGAGGACTTTCTTGCTCGACATGATAGTATGCTATCTGGTTACACTTTATCTTAACATGTACTCTGATTGTCTCTATGTTACATGTTGACAAAGCCCTTAGGATCATTACTTGACTACCAGGACTATGATGCGGATCATACTAGTGGGGACAGAGTAGTCGCTGAGTACATCCTTCAAATGTTCCTAGTCGTGGGAGTACCGAGACAGGGCATCGATACTCTAGAGTAGACTAGCGTATGCGCTTCTTAACCCATATGATGGGCGATGGATGATCCCATATTCATTGGTGTTTGACATCAGAGAAGGTATACGGGTGCTCAGTAGAGACTGGCTACACTGGACGGACTCGCCAAGAACTCCCAGATGGTATTATACCTCACGTCAGATGGCAGTTCTTTGGTGACACTGGTACAGGTTAGTCTGTAGACCCGAGATCGTCATAGAGTCTTATGTGATTCCCACTGTGCTTTGATTTCCATCATACCACGTCCAAGAGGGCATGCAAAACGGTAGCTTTTTGGTACAGTCCCGAATCACATGGAGGCAATGAGCGATAGAAGGGGTTTCGTCTCTCTTGGTATAGAGAGTTGATGTTGCGCTGTGTTCGATTGTCCATAACTGGAAATCCCTGGCAAGGGTTGCTGAGATTTACTGGTATGTGTTATCAGTAGTTTCTCAAACTGTTATGGACCTCATATCGACACGACTTATCAAGCTACTGGGGTCTGACGTTTACCACCCTTAGGCGAGATATGCGACATATCGGACGAAGAGACCGGACTGTACACGAGTGTTACTGATTGGATTCGCAAGAGAATTTACAGGCTTGCTTGTTGATCTTCTGATCGCTCAATACCTGGGTGGCTGTTACGTTTAGCTGACCGCTTGCAGCTTGTGGGTGTTTGATACGATCATCACCTACTGCCGGCGTATTGACGATTCTTTAGAGTCCTACACAGAGGTTTCCTGGCTCAGGCAAAACGGAGTAGGAGCACATATGTGATATGTGCGGGACCGAGAACAATACGTGTATGTGATACCGTATTAGATTCTCGCGATATGTGATATCGACCGGGTATATGTGATATATCCGGGTAATAAGATCAAGTGTTGATTCGATGAACTGATACAGATTATATTAGTCGGTTATTTATGAAATAGCCGGATTATCGGATCAAGTGTTGATTCGATAATTTAATGTATAATTATATATTTGATATATTATATTGCATTAACTAATATTAGCTCACTTAAAGATTCTTTTTCTCACTCGGGTAATACATTGATATATATGTGATATATGTTAATTGTATTATTTTATTTTATTACAATAAATATTGTATATGTGATATATAATATTGTAACATGTTAAGGTTATAAATGCAACATGATTTGAGGAGTTTAAATATGGTTAGGGTTTGCATTAGGGTTAAGCTTTCATGAAGCTTTCAAGAAGCTTCTTGAAGTTTTGACTTTGACCTTGATATTTTGTGATATTTCTTTAACCCAACCCAACCCTTTAACCATAGTTAAATCTCTACATGGGTTAAGTCTTCATACTTAACCCATGGATGCATTTCTAACCTCACACTTGATTTCATTATTCATCACAAAAGGTTTTTGATCTTCTTCTTCTTCTTCCTTTGAGAAAAGCTTTCTAGCTTTTTCTTATGTGATGATTTTGAGTGAGAAATTGAAAATAAATGAGAGCTAAATTCTTACTTCATCATCCTCATCTATTCTAGCTACTTAGATTAGGGTGTTTGCTTTGCTAATACTTGATTAGCAAAGCAAGAGCTTGGGTTTGTGTTTCTTCAAGGTAGATCATCTTAGTTATTGAAGATCGGAAGCAAGCTTGGATCTTTCTCTTCATGGAGCCTCTCTTGAGTCCGGATACTCGATGATCTCAGCGAAGGGACTTCAACACGGAGCTTTAGAAGTGAAGGAATGGACTACAAAGGTTTTAATCCCAAACTCTTAGAAGTAAAATTGTTTACTTGCTTTGTTTCGCCTAATCTCTAGTCTAAGATCTTAGTTAGGGTTGTTCGGCACATGGAAAATTTGATTTTGGCAAAGTTGATGCCTTGTAGAACCTTGTGAGTGTGCCTAGTAACCCTATATATGGGTGCTCAGTGTAGACTGGGTACACTGAACGGACTTGCCGAGAACTCCTAGATGGTATTATACCTATCGTCAGATAACAGTTCTCTGGTGACACTGGTACAGGTTATTCTGTCGACTCGAGATCGTCATAGAGTCTTGTGTGATTCCCACTGTGCTTTAATTTTCACCTTACCACTTTAAAGAAATCGTGCAAAACGGTGGTTTTTGGGTACAGTCCCGAGTCACATAGAGGCAATGAGCGATAGGAAGGGATTTCGTCTCTCCCGGTATTGGGGTTGATGTTGCGCTATGTTTGATTGGCTATAAAAGGAAATCCCTGGCAAGGGTTGCTGGGATCTATTGGTAACTGTTACCAGTAGTTTCTCGAACCGTTATGAGACTCACATCGGCATGACTTATCAGGCCATTGGGGTTTGACGTTATACCACCCCCAGGATGTGATATGCGACATATCAGAAGAAGAGACCGGATTGTACGGTAGTGTTACTGATTGGATTCGCTGGAGTATGAGCAGGCATGCTTGTTGATCTTCTGATCGCTCAATACCCGGTTGGCCGTTACGTTTAGCAGACCGCTTGCGGCTTGTGGGTGACCGATATGATCACCACCTACTGCCGGCGTATTGACGAGTGTTTAGAGTCCTACACAGAGGTTTTCTAGATCAAGCGAAATGAAGTAGGAGCACATATATGATATGTGTAGGACATAGATTAATGCGCGTATGTGATACCACATTCTATTCTCGCGATATAGCCGGAGAGTTGTATGTGATATAGCCGGGTTATCGGATCAAGTGTTGATTCGATGAGTTGATACATATGATATTAGTCGGTTATATGTGATATATCCGGATTATTAAATCAAGTGTTGATTTAATAATTTAATGTATAATTATATATTTGATATATTGAATTACATTAACTAATATTAGCTCACTTAAACATTTCTTTTTCTCACTTGTGTACACTTAGTATATATGTGATATATATTAATATACATTATTTTGTGTCATGCTAGATGCCACATAATACATGGGTGTATGAGACTCACATCATGCTTATAATAATGTGATGTTTTATTTATTTAAAGTAATTCAATATTAGTTGGAATTGTCATGCTTGGAAGCTTGGAGAAGCTTAAAGCATCTTTGACTTAGTCCACTAGTTTGGTTTTACTTGTAGATATTTATTAACCTAACCATTATTCTTAGCTATGGTTTAGTCTCTACATGAGTTAGTATATGATACTAACATACCCATGGTTGCTATTCTCACCACTTGATTCAATCTTCACTTGTTTCATCCATGAGAGCTTTCTTCATCTCCTTCCTCAAGCTTTCTAGCTTCATGAGAGGTGAAGAAAAATAGTGAGAAAATAATTTCTAAAGTGAGAAAATTTCCTAATTCATCAACTTCTTGTAAGTCCATGTCACGCACCCCACAAACTTGTGGGGAGGCGGAATATATGAAAAACGATTATCAAAGCTTCGTAACACGGACTTGAGCGCATGAATCGTATCTAAACCGTTACTAGCATACTACGAAAGGTTTAACTACTTGGATTTGAAGTTATACCTCACGTTACTTGTCCTTCAAGTCTTCATTGCTGTCCTCCACTCCTCGTAGGCTCCTTGGAACATCGGCACCTCAACGGCCTCCTCGAGTCAAAGACGATCCACCCGAGAGCTTCTACTCCAAGCTTGATCTCTAACTTGAGGTAACTAGGTTGCTCAAAGAGCTAATCTAAGCTACCTAGGGGATATAGAGTGAGGTTATGGATGTATTAGTCTATCTAACCCTTGATCTCAACACATGAGAGGTTAGGGTTAGGGTTTCAAGAATGAGAGAGCTTGAGGAGAGAGAAGGTGATGATAAGAATGATATTGAAAAATGAACTCATTAGAATATAACAACCACACCAATTTATCAAATAAATAATATAAATGATTAATCATCATGGTTGATTCATTCACCTTGTGTGATTCATCATATGACTCATTAACTAAATAATGCATCAGTTAATACCATGGATGAATCACACAAATGAGTCATTAAGAAATAAATGCTTATGCCACCTTAACCACCAAGTCACCATGCTTCTAGAAGCTTCCCGGAAAATTACGAGAACGCCCCTCCAATCCGTGAAAACACGGAACAACTTTTGACTGTATAAATCCAATAACCCGATACTAGAATCTGGCTTAAACCAAAGCCGGCTAGTAAAAACTGTCCGAACGTCGTACGTGCGTAAACACACGTACGCGTTCGAACCCTTGTCGTAAAACCATACGACCTCGATATCGTTTAACCTGGAGCAGGGCAACTCTCTATGTGGGACTCTAAAGACTCGACACTACACTAGCGGTGGGTTTAACCACAGACCGCAAGCGACACTAGCTGTACGTAACGGTCCCCAGGTAGATGTCGATAAGAAGGCCGATGAGGAAACCTATCCGAACTCCTACTGAGTCTGATGTGACAATCTCCGTACAGTCCGGTCTGTTCGTCTAAGACTATCGCATATCGAGCCTAGAGGGCGGCAAGCGTCAGTCCCCTAATAGCGGTATAAGTCGGGTCGGAGTGTAGCCCATTACACCCTGAGAAACTACTGGATCCTACCAGTAAATCCCGCTTTCCCTGGCCAGGGACTTTGCGTAATGGCTCTCTGACACAGCGCGATATCAACTCCCAATACCGGGAGTGACGAATCCTGTCTAACCGCCACTGCCTCCAAGTGCCCGGGACTGCACCCAACTGCTACCTGTTTGCATGGCTCCTTTGAGCCGTGGTAGGGTAGCAATCTAAGAACAGTGCGACACACTCGAGGCGAAGTGGCAGTGTCAAGTCTGCGGACTATGCTGTACTCATGTCACCTGGGAACTGTTAACTGACGACGGGTATAATACCAACCAACAGTTCCTCTGTGAGTCTTGTCCGGTGTACCCGTAACTTAACGAGCACCTGTATACTATCTCTAGTACGACGTACTGATTGCTGTGGGACGGACCATCTCCCCAACTGGGATGAGAAGCGTACACACTAGTCTACTCTAGAGTATCGATGCCCTGTCTCGATAATCCTACGACTAGGGACAAGTATAGGATGTTGCTTATAGACTACCCAGCCCCCATTAGTGCGACTGCCATCACAACGCTGGTAATCAAGAAAAGATCCTAAGGGCACTACTAATATGTATAAGTGATACGTTATAAGAAACATATGCACATATTAAAGTAGACACAAACCAAGTAGCATACTACCATTTTTAGCAAGGCTGTTGTATAACTGTGAATATCCCAAGCTTCCATTAAGTAATATACAACCTAGTATGATACAATAATGGCCCCTAGGGCATATGCACTAACAATCCCCCACTTGCACTAGGGCCATGAGCTGGCATATCGAAGACCTATCATCTCGAATAGCCTCTCGAATTGCGTCTGAGGAATGGCCTTTGTGAATGGATCAGCAATGTTATTCTCCGTCTCTACTCTCTTCACCTCGATCTCCCGGCGATGTACAATCTCCCTGATCAGGTGATACCGCCTTAAGATGTGTCTGGACTTCTGATGGGACCTGGGTTCCTTCGCTAAAGCTATAGCGTCGTTGTTGTCACAATACAGAGTTATTGGATCAACACTGGTAGGAACCACCTGAAGTTCTGTGAGGAACTTCTTCATCCAGACAGCTTCTTTTGCGGCATCGCAAGTAGCTATGTACTCCGCTTCCATTGTTGAGTCAGCAACGGTCTCCTGCTTGGAACTCTTCCAACAGACCGCCCTCCATTGAGGGTAAATACATAACCCGACATGGATTTAGCGTCATCCTTGTCACTCTGGAAGCCGGAGTCGGCAAAGGACTCCATCTGGAGGTCTTTTCCGCCATACACCAAGAACATCTCCTTAGTCCTCCTTAGGTACTTGAGAATGTTCTTTACTGCTATCCAGTGCTTCTCCCCTGGGTTTGCTTGATACCGGCTTACTACTCAATGCGTATGCTACATCTGGTCTGGTACATAATATCGCATACATTATAGAGCCTACTGCAGAAGCGTAGGGTATAATCGACATGCGATTCCTTTCCAAATCAGTCTTAGGAGATATCTCTTTGGAGAGGGTGATTCCATGACAAGCCGGTAGGTTACCGCACTTAGAATCATCCATACTGAATCTTTTCAATATGGTGTCTATGTACTTGGACTGCGAAAGTCCTAACATCCTTTTTGATCTATCACGATAGATCTGGATCCCCACAATGTTGGTGGCATCACCCAGGTCCTTCATGGAGAATTTATGTGACAAGAATCTTTTGACTGACTGTAACATAGGAATATCATTTCCTATTAGGAGAATGTCATCCACGTACAAGACGAGGAATACTACAGCTCTCCCTACAATCTTTCTGTATATGCATGGTTCATCTGGATTTTTGATAAAGTCAAATTCTTTGACAGCATCATCAAAACAGATGTTCCAACTCCGAGATGTTTGCTTTAGTCCATAAATGGACTTAAGCAACTTGCATACTTTACCGCTGCTCCCACTCTGAATGAATCCCTCTGGCTGATCCATATAGACGCTCTCTTCCAAATTTCCATTTAGAAAGGTCGTCTTTACGTCCATCTGCCAGATGTCATAATCGTAGAAGGCAGCAATCGCAAGAAGGACCCTAATGGATTTTATCATAGCTACTGGAGAAAAGGTTTTGTCATAGTCCAAACCAGGTCTTTGACGGAAACCCTTTGCAACAAGTCTAGCCTTATAGGTTTCAACCTGTCCATCTGCACCAATCTTCTTTCTCAAGATCCATTTGCATCCTACGGGTTTTACCCCATCTGGAGCAAAGTCTAAAGTCCATACTTTGTTAGTGTACATGGATTCCATTTCGGTCCACATTGCATCCAGCCATTTTACCGAGTCGCCGCTCTAAATGGCTTGCTGGAAGCTAGTAGGGTCATCATTATCAATGACGCAATCTTCTCGATCCCCGTCAATGAGAAAACCGTAGTATCTCTCAGGCGGATGAGATTGCCTACTACTCCTGCGGAGTGGTGTGGGAATGTCCTGTTTTTCATGAACTTCTGGTTCTACCAAACTTTCAGTAGTAGTTTGTGGTTCTGGAATTTCTTCCAGTTCTATTTTGCTCCAACTTGTTTCCTTTTCTAAAAACCGATATTCTAGAAGATAGGTATTACGAGAAACAAAAACGTTTTGTTCCTCTGCGTAATAGAATAGATACCCCCTGGAGTTCTTTGGATATCCCACAAACTTACATAGTACTGATCGTGTCTCGAGTTTGTCCGCATGCTGCTTTTTAACAAAAGCCGGACATCCCCAAATCTTCAGATACTGAAGATAGGGTTTCTTCCCACTCCACATCTGATATGGTGTGGTAGGCACAGTCTTGGTGGGAACCTGGTTCAAAAGATATGCAGCTGATTCTAGTGCATATCCCCAGAATGATCACGGTAACTCAGCGTTACTCATCATGGAACGAACCATATCCAATAGGGTTCGATTCCTCCTTTCCGATACACCGTTGTGTTGTGGTGTGTATGGAGGAGTAAGCTGAAAGAGAATTCCATTCTCTTTTAAGTAACCCAGAAACTCAGCACTTAAGTATTCACAACCTCGATCAGATCTCAGTGTCTTTATACTCATGCCTGTTTGTTTTTCCACTTCATTTTTGTATTCTTGGAATTTCTCAAAGGCCTCGGATTTATGCTTCATTAAGAAGACATATCCATACCTAGAGAAATCATCCGTAAAAGTAATGAAGTAGGAATAACCACTTCGCGCATGTGTAGGCATTGGACCGCACACGTCACTGTGTATGAGTCCAAGAGCTCGCTTGCTCTTACTCCGTGTCTAGTGAACGGAGTCTTTGTCATCTTTCCTTTGAGACAAGATTCACAAGTAGCATAAGATTGATATTCGAACGGATTAAATATCCTTCTCTATGTAACTTAGTCAATCTTCTCTCATTGATGTGACCTAGTCTACAATGCCATAAGAAAGCCTGATTTATTTTTGGAGATTTTCTTTTAAGTGTGTTCTGGACATTGAAAACCTGAGCTTGACTCAATACATATATACCGTTATCTAATGTACCGGACCCAATCAGAACTTGATTTTGGTGGATGTTAACTACATCGCTTACGAATGTAAAATCATATCCCACTCTCGAAAGTGAGGACACTGATATGATATTACAAGTCATACTAGGTACATACAAACAGTTACGTAGAATCAATATATGCCCACTTGTCAAACCTAGGCGATATTCTCCCACGGATTCAGCGTTCACAGTCATTCCGTTTGCAACTGTGAGAGACCAATCACCCACCTTTATAACTCTACGGTTTCTCAAAGCATGTAATGAATTACAGATATGAGATCCTGCTCCGGTATCTAGTACCAAGGAAGTAGAGTTAATTGACAAACAGTTCTCAATTACAAACACACTTGAGGCCGAAGCCACAACATGCTTCGTATCCTGGCTACTGGCTTTCAAAGCCCTGCAATCCTTCTGACAATGCCCAATCCTATAACAATAGGAACGTCCCTCTTTTACTATTTCCAGTCCTAAAACTTTTGCCCTTCTCTTTCCTTCTACTTCCCTGGTTTCCTTCAGGGTAGAAGGCAGAGACTGTAGAATCAAGTCAGAATTTGACCCGTTCTCCAACGTGGTCTCCAGGTCCTTGAGCTCAACAATATAGCTAGTCATTGTAAGGACGTTGTCCCCTACAAATGACCCGAAAGCCAACCTCGCTTGAATTAATTCGTTCGAGGTTTCATATATTGTGATATGAGATTGCTCTCCATATAAATCTTTGTTATGGGGAAAGATGGAAACTAAGTCCATCTTCTCGTGCTGCTTCTGGTATATACCATCAACTGAAGCCAACACGAGGCACTTGGCTTTCGCTTTATCTTTTTCCCTTGTCTGACGGATATCCATATCCGTGACGGTGGAAACTGGACCTGGGACGGCGGGATCTTTAGTAGTAATAGGGTGGTCCAGCTTGTCATAGGCAATGGACATCTGGACAGACCTTTGCCAGTCATATAAGTCAGATTCAGTTAAATTGTTATCTAGATGTAACCTATGTGTGGTTACAAGGTCGCTGCAATGAGAGAAAGAGAATAAAAACACTTTAGCATGATGCTCTTGCAAGTTTAGATTG
The DNA here is from genome assembly GCA_030015575.1 of Agapanthus africanus. Taxonomy (NCBI): domain Eukaryota; kingdom Viridiplantae; phylum Streptophyta; class Magnoliopsida; order Asparagales; family Amaryllidaceae; genus Agapanthus; species Agapanthus africanus. Next base: position 125,795,423 of record JASDDO010000031.1, read on the forward strand.
GTTTTTAATTTATCTAAACAGGATGGCTCCCACTGTTTCTCGAATCCTTCCTCAAACCATAAAAGAATAATTAGCCAGGACTATTCTCACCGTACAATACTTGCTTAACCGTTCAGCCATGCCAATGTCGATACTTTGAGGGAGGTTTTCCAACGCTTTCGCGAAGTTCCTTAATTAAATAACCTCTTTTCTCTGGGGGCGTAGCCCCGCTGACACCTTTCTCGACACCTACTTGGTTTATAGCATTGATCGTTAAGTGACGAATCTCCTGATAAGTAGCATGTACTCACAGAAGGATCGGGATCCAAATATCATCGTATGATAATGTTGAAGGAATCCTACCAACATTCATCAAACTCCAAATGGTATGCAACACAAGCAAATTTCAGTTTCTTTAGAAACACCCGATATGGATTTTTGCCCCATGCTCTTATGACTTTGACTAAGGGCCAAAAATGTCATAAGTCACATGTCAAGTTCTACCCGTCATTATCCAGGTTAATTTGAACCCACCCGTATATACTCTTGACAAAGGGCCAAGAAAAGTAATACGACTGTCCCAAACCAACGCATCTATCTATGCAACAAATGAATACCCCAGCAACTACCAAACACTATGTCTTGACTAAGGGCCAAAAATACATAGCTTGAATACTACTGAATACCCAAATGAAATGGCGGAGGGCTACGAATGGTTTTGGCAAAACCGTGAACGTAGTGAACTTGATATAATCGAAGGAACCTGATACTTTTTAAAAGGAGTGGTTAAAGCTCCGTAATTAAAAAATTCTTCTCTTTTAAAATAACCGAGTGGTTTCTTTTAAATTTGTTCCAACGTTTGAACTTTGGTTTATTTTATTTGCATTATAATAATACGTCCCATCATTTATCCTATCATTGCAGAAAACAACGAAAATACCACGTCCTCTTATGCCATCCGCATTCGCCACTGGGTCCCGTCATCACCCGTTAGGTTACTTAACTAACAACAGAGCGAGTGCTGGGCTAGCGCGGGTGTAAAACATAAGTGACGTCTAATAACTATCATATATAGATATTGTACATTCGTCAAACGCAATAATAAGCATTCCAGATCACTGATGAACTTTATTGGATATGCAAGCAATCCGCGTTTGCTTTGAGCCTGCAACAAAAGAAGGATTACACAGTTGTGATGAATAGCCATTACCCCACCCTAGACCCCTACGGGTACGGCAAACTACCCGCTAAGTACCCGAAGTGAAGCGGTCTCCCTCAACAACGTGAGTAGGCCACTAAACACTTCGACGTACCCGGTAGTTTGTGTACCCCACCTTGGGTCTATCCTAGGAGCAAAAATAGTAAAAATGAAATAATACAACGGTGGCTACAACCGCAACCTGGATGCGCCCCGCAAAAGAATATTACATCATATTACAATTACATCGAATGAATGAATTTAAAACACATCTCAAACCCCGGCTAATCATTACAACATTCCAATCAAGTCCATATACACAAACAGTAAACATTACAGAAATGTGCAACCCCTTGCCAACCGACATACTAGCAGTTAGGGGAGGTTTACGAACACATTAAACATTACAGATAATAACCCGATTAGCAATTAATTTAGAATACCGATCGACAACCTCTTTCCGTGTCTACCCCAAAAGCAAGCCATCACAGAAGTAACCAGGGTAGAAACAGAATATACAGGAAACCAAAACACCAAGAAATATGAATTACTGAGCAAATCCGAGTCAACTCGGAGTTGACTCGGCGGCGGATCCGCGGCCAAAAGAACTATCTTGCCGCGGATCCGCGGCCATCTAACCGAGTTGCAATATCGTATTTTCCCAGAATTCTTATATTCCCCTGCTGTGAATTTTAAGTCATATCAAATATTTTTTTCGACACGTTTAAAATTAACAGAAACTGATAGGGGGTACGGGGTGTTGTTTTCGCGTTTTCCGACGATCAAACTTCTAATTAGTTGCTAACAAGCTAGTAATGGTTTAGTTGGCTCATATACCACTGTAAGTCCATGTCACGCACCCTACAAACTTGCGGGGAGGCGGAATATATGAAAAACGATTATCAAAGCATCGTAACACGGACTTGAGCACATGAATCGTATCTAAACCGTTACTAGCATACTACGAAAGGTTTAACTACTTGGATTTGAAGTTATACCTCACGTTACTTGTCCTTCAGGTCTACATCGCTGTCCTCCACTCCTCGTAGGCTCCTTGGAACATCGGCACCTCAACGGCCTCCTCGAGTCAAAGAAGATCCACCCGAGAGCTTCTACTCCAAGCTTGATCTCTAACTTGAGATAACTAGGTTGCTCAAAGTGCTTATCTAAGCTACCTAGGGGATATAGAGTGAGGTTATGGATGTATTAGTCTATCTAACCCTTGATCTCAACACATGAGAGGTTAGGGTTAGGGTTTCAAGAATGAGAGAGCTTGAGGAGAGAGAAGGTGATGATAAGAATGATATTGAAAAATGAACTCATTAGAATATAACAACCACAACAATTTATCAAATAAATAATATAAATGATTAATCATCATGGTTGATTCATTCACCTTGTGTGATTCATCATATGACTCATTAACTAATTAATGCATCATTTAATACCATGGATGAATCACACAAATGAGTCATTAAGCAATAAATGCTTATGCCACCTTAACCCCCAAGTCATCATGCTTCTAGAAGCTTCCCGAAAAATTACGAGAACGCCCCTCCAATCCGTGAAAACACGGAAAAACTTTAGACTGTATAAATCCAATTACCCGATACTAGAATCTGGCTTAAACCAAAGCCGGCTAGTAAAAACTGTCCGAACGTCGTACATGTGTAAACATACGTACGCGTTCGAACCTTGTCGTAAAACCATACGACCTCTATATCGTTTCGCCTGGAGCAGGGAAACTCTCTGTGTGGGACTCTAAAGACTCGACACTACGCTGGCAGTGGGTTTAACCACAGACCGCAAGCGGCACTAGCTGTACGTAACGGTCCCCAAATAGATGTCGATAAGAAGGCCGATGAGGAAACCCATCCGAACTCCTACTGAGTCTGATGTAACAATCTCCGTACAGTCCGGTCTGTTCGTCTAAGACTATCGCATATCGAGCCTAGGGGGCGGCAAGCGTCAGTCCCCTAATAGCGGTATAAGTCGTGTAGGAGCGTTACCCATTACACCCTGAGAAACTACTGGAACCTACCAGTAAATCTCGCTTGCCCTGGCCAGGGACTTTGCGTAATGGCTCTCTGACACAGCGCGATATCAACTCACAATACCGGGAGAGACGAATCCTGTCTAACCGCCACTGCCTCCAAGTGCTCGGGACTGCACCCAACTGCTACCTGTTTGCACGACTCCTTTGAGCCGTGGTAGGGTAGCAATCTAAGAACAGTGGGACACACTCGAGGCGAAGTAGCAGTGTCAAGTCTACGGAATATGCTGTACTCATGTCACCTGGGAACTGTTAACTGACGACGGGTATAATACCAACCAACAGTTCCTCTGCGAGTCCTGTCCGGTGTACCCGTAACTTAACGAGCACTTGTATACTATCTCTAGTACGACGTACTGATGGCTGTGGGACAGACCATCTCCCCAACTGGGATGAGAAGCGTACACACTAGTCCACTCCGGAGTATCGATGCCCTGTCTCGATAATCCTACGACTAGGGACAAGTATAGGATGTTGCTTATAGACTACCCAGCCCCCACTAGTGTGACTGCCATCATAACGCTGGTAATCAAGCAAAGATCTTAAGAGCTCTACTAATATGTATAAGTGATACGTTACAAGAAACATATGCACATATTAAAATAGACACAAACCAAGTAGCATACTACCATTTTTAGCAAGACTGTTGTATAACTCTGAATATCCCAAGCTTCCATTAAGTAATATACAACCTAGTATGATACAATAATGGCCCATAGGGCATATGCACTAACACTTCTTATCTACTAGCCATTTAGATTGGGTTGTTTCTTCACTAGTTCATTACATACTGAAGAGGTAGCTTGAGTTAGTGTCTCCTCGATGTAGATCATCTTCGGCATCGAAGACTTCAAGCAAGCTTGTTCATTTCACCTTGTGGAGCCTCACTAGAGTGCGGGAGATCACTACTTGGAGCGAAGGGACAACTATACGGGGCTATTGAAGTGAAGGACCGGTCTACTAAGGTTGTACTCCTCGTTCACTTAAATGTTAAGATGTTTACAAGCTTGTTCGTCTAATTCTATAATTTAAATTCTAGCGTTAGGGTTCTTTAGCGCGCCAATTTTTAGAAAATGGCATGGACGATACCGCCCGATACCCAGCGGTCGCCTAGGGAACGCAGCAGTGGTATCATAGCCATGTTAAAGAATTAGACAGTGTTGTAGTATTTTGAAACCGAAACAACTCCGAAACACTCGAAATATAAACCCAGTTTCTGTCGATTTTTAAACAGTGTCTAAAATTTTTTTAAGCAACTGCAGAATGTTGCATGAGATGTAACATGAACACCACAGAAATTTGAACCCTCATCGCCGGATTTTGGCCGACCACATAGCATTAAAATCCGTCCTGGCCGGTTCAATCATGGTGTTCTAGCTTCACATTTTTCCAGTGTCCCAGTCTCTGGGTTTTGATGTTTCAGGTGTTGCTTGTTTTTCCTGAAATTGCATGAGATGTTAACTTTCTTTAAAGACAATTCGGAGTGTTTCATGATCGTAATTCTAACATCCATTCGGGTTATTTAGACGGCCTTAAAAAGTTCGAACGGATATCAATAACTCATTTTATCTCTCGCTGAAAATTTTCCATGAGTTGTATTTTTCCGTGTTTTTAGGGACCCTCTAGAAGAACGAAACTCTAACTCGATTCTATGACCGTCAGAACCGCCACAAAACCCTAGGGTTTGTGGTAGTTCCGCGGTGCCATAGGTGAGGCAAGGGTTGACCCTTCTACGGTTGGTCCATTGGTGCTGTGGCATGTTTTGGGTAATTTTTAAACTCCGCTCAAGTGTTGATCTCTTTGGGAATTTTTGGGTGTTTGTTGATTCGATCGAAAAGTTTAACAACGTCTAGGTATCTGTGATTGTGATACAATATTTGGAATCCACAAAATTCAGTTTTATGAAAACTAATTTGAATTTTTTGAATCTAGCAAGTTAGTCTAATTTGATCGGTTGCCACGGGATTTTGATGTGGATCAAAAGTCCGTCGCAATTACGTTCTGTACGCGGATACTCGCCGGGTAACCTTACTAGACAACCACGCCCTATAGCCCCGACCAAGTGACTGCGGGAGAACCCCGTTGCCAAAAGCGTCTGTTCAGGTGCTCGCGGCCGCGGTGTTCCGCCTATGTGCACTTCGTCAACGGCATCGGGGTGCGGCCTTCAACTAAAGTTTCTGACGAGCATTCAATCAGGATGTCGGGAATCTTGTTGAATTACCCGACTTGTTTTGGAAATTGTTTTCAATATCGAGACTAAAATGCGAGGTTTAGAATTGTTAGGCATGTGATGTCTAAGGAATTCATTTGGTTAGGCATGAAATCCAAAGTATGCGATGTATGTCTACGGTAGCGCCACGGCCGTCTAACAGACGCCAAATGCGGAACAAAAACTTTTAACTGGCGCTATCGTATACTATAACCCGGATCTGCCATTATTGCTAAACTAACAAACTGTAAAGAGGGTAGAAAGGTTATACCGAACGATCCGAGTCCTTCGTTCTTTAACCATCATCCCACGCTTGGTTGCGGCTGCTCCGATCTCGTCGATCTCCGATCTCCTCATCCAGGTGGCACCACGTCAACGGATATTTAAATGGGCTCCCGCCTCTGACTCGAGGAAACTCGGTCATCAAGTTTGCTAAAAGAGATGACCAAGATTGATGTAGAGAATGAGTAGAACACTTTGTATCGCTTCGTCCAAAGCCATGGACGAACGGTTAATGAAGTAGCCATTTGAATCGGGTGATGGAATGGAAGAAGCTATGAAATTTCCATACACCACAAACTATCATCTTTTAAAACAACAACCATTATCCCACCAAATGAAGTGGCCGGCCATCATATAGGAGGGGGGCGAGTGTAGGAGGAGGGAGTGGTGACCACAAGGATAAAGATCAAGAAGAAATATCTTAGCAAGAACAAGAAACATCAATGCAAAAGAATGAGTCACTAATACACCTCATCAACTCAATAATGCAACAATTAATGCCAAGAAGAGTCATTAGCCACCTCATCATCCTAGTCACCATTTCTAGAAACTTCTAGAACCATGACTCACCCAAGAAAAGATAAATCCGCATTTAACCAAATGTTAAATACGGCTGATAGAAAACTGGAAACTGGCAACTTCCAAAAGTGATCCTGAAACGAATTTCAGGATAACCCCGTAACAGTATAAACATACCCGCATTTGTATTACGACCGAATACAAATGCAACTGATACAAAGATATTATATCTATACAGTATAATACTCGAATCCGGCTTAAACCAAAGCCTACCAGTATTATCTGCCCGAAATATGACACGTGCGTAAACGCACGAGTATTTTCCGAACCCTGCCATAAAACCATACGGCCTCTACAACGTTTCGCCCGAACTTGGGAAACTGTCTGTGGGGGACTCTAATGACTCGTCAGTACCCTGGCAGTGGGTTTAACCACAAGCCGTCAGCGGCACTAGCTGTGCGTAACGGCTGCCCATGGACTGACCTCAAGGGAGGCCGATGAGCGAACTCATCCGGAAACCCTACTGAGCCTAACAGTGACAATGTATATACAGTCCTGTTCATTCGTCTATAAGTATCGCATATCTGCCTAGGGGGCTGGTAACGTCAGACCCCCAATAGCAGTATAAGTCGTGTCGGAGTGTAGCCTAAAAACACCCTGAGTTACTATTGGAGTACCTACCAGTAAATCTCCTGCCACGGCCGTGGGCTTTGTGTTCTGTCTCTCCTAGACACAGCGCGATCTCACCCCCAATACCGGGAGAGACGAATCCCCTGCCGATCCGCTCACGTGCCTCCATGTGGCTCGGAACTGTACCCAAAAACTACCTGTTTGCATGACTCTTTGAGCCGTGGTAGGGTAGAAATCAAAGCACAGTGGGAACTCACACGAGACAAAAGACGACCTCAGGTCGATGAACTAACCTGTACACATGTCACCAGGGAACTGCTATTTGACGATATGTATAATACCAACTAGCAGGTTCCCGGCGTGCCCTGTCCGGTGTACTCATAACCCAACGAGCACCTGTATACATCTTAGGTGATCCAACTGACACCAGTGGCTTGTGAGACCGGCCACCGCCCCTCGTCGGCGTCTCGACTATATACACTAGTCTACTCCGGAGTATCGATGCCCTGTCACAAAACTCCCACGACTAGGGACCACTATTAAGGATATGCTTATAAACCACCCAACTCTCACGTATATGATCGCCATCATACTGTTGGTAGTAAAGCAAGATCCTAAGGGCTCTATCAAAGTGTAACAGTGATCAGTCACCTGAACCTGTACACGACTGATAAAGGAAAACCAGATAGCATACTATCATCTCGAGTTAGACTGTCCTACCGGTATAGGTCCTCTGCAATCATTGCAATCACGTATCTGCGATCCAATAATTGACTCTGAGGGCACTATATCCAACAATCTCCCACTTGCACTTAAGGCTAATTATTGCGATGTCGACTACTCACAGCCCGTGTGAAACCGAACATCCAACTCCTCTACTAATCAGTATCACAAAGCCCGTTTGTAAAACTATTGTGTTCGAGAAATAGCCTCAGATAGTGGATCCGCCATGAAGTTTCTTTCTATATCTCTCTTAATCTCAAGTTCGCGGAGAAAGCCATCTCCCGAATTGAGTAATACCTGTCTTAGAATATGTCTGGATATCTGATGGGTCCTAGTTCATAAATGAACTCCAAATCCAAACTCCTTAGACTGTATCGATAACTGAACCTAATCAGTATCTAGCACCATGCCACCCACAGTATCCTCTTGGACCACCTGTCCATAATACTGTCCCTCTTCGTCAGAGGGAAAACTATAACTCTGACAATCACTCTGTTAGCCATGTCACCTTTGAAGCTTGGAATGATAACCGTCTCCCGAAGGAGGCTGCCGTCATCAAATCCGTAGAACATGTACTTATGTCCTAAAACTGCTTCCTTATGTTTCTCCAGGATTGGATTAATACAAACTTATTGCAACTAGTGCAAAACCAACATTTGGTGTGGTACTTGACATCTCATGATTGACTCAATTGCCTAAGCAAGTGATCTGCCAATCATGCACATCCCTCTCCCCTTTAGTCTGTAAGACACCTTTAGAGAGGGTGACTCCATCACCTGCAGGTACACCACCATGCTAGGAGTCAACTATTCCAAAAACCATTAGAATATCTGTCAAAGTACCCACATTGGGAAACTACCCAAATCCAGATCTAAAACCATAGATCTAGAAACCAGAATGTCAAATATTATATCCATATCCTGTCTGGAGAAACAACTGTGTGACGACCATAGTAATACCGATCGTAGTATAGGAATTTTACTTCCTACTCTGTGTATGTCATCAAGATACCATGACATCACACCCTACTACCTCCTTAACAGATCCATCCCCTATTCTGATGAAGTCAAACCCATGACTGTCATATCAAAATTAGATGATCTATCTCCGCTATAACTGCTCAAGTCTATAAATAGACATAAGCATCTTGCCCACTATTTTTCCGCTGCTCCTACTGACCAAAACAACCCTCTGGCAGAATAATATATACGTGCAATTCTAAAGCTAGTTTAGAACGACGCTATACTTAACCTCCTGCCGGGTCTCATAGTCTGGAACAACAGTAGTGTCAAGTCAGGGTAAGCAAGAACCTCCCTGTCACCGTCTTTGAGGCTACCGGAGTACCTCTCGGGTGTCTGAGGTTACCCATCATATTCGCGGAGTGGCTAATGGAATGTCAAACCTGATTGAATATATAGGTCCTATTAAATTTTACATAATCGTTCGCGGTTCTAGAATCACTTCCAGTTCTACCATACTCCCACTACTGTTTTCTGAAAAATCCATCTTACTAAAACTGTGGCGAGTCAAGAACAATATCACTATTGATCTTCCAAATGGTAGAATATCAACCCTCTTCATAGCCAGGGTCAACCCACAAATAGCCATGACGGAAACGTGCCCTGTGTTATCCAGAGTCTGGTTTTATGCATAAGCTGGACAACTCCCCGTACCTTAACACCGTTAAGGTATGAACCATTCTATATCCAATATAGAAACTTTGGCACTTATTTATTGGAACCAGATTCAAATCATGCAACTGTTTCCAGTGCATATCAACTTAATGGAAAAGAGGCTAATCAGCATTACTCAACTTAGGAATCCATCCAATTATGAGCAATCTGAAAGAGAAACAAGTTTCTCAAAACCATTACTATCATCTGAATAGCAATCACAAGAATCTACATCTTCGATCTCTTTGAAGAATCCCGATACTTGTGACACCTGGTTCTCTACTTTATTCTTATACCCACAACTTCTCAAAACTTAGTTCTACCATACTCCCACTACTGTTTTCTGAAAAATCCATTTTACTAAAATTGTGGCGAGTCAAGAACAATATCACTATTGATCTTCCAAATGGTAGAAAATCAACCCTCGCAATAGCCAGGGTCAACCCACAAACAGCCATTACAGAAACGTGCCCTGAGTTATCCAGAGTCCGGTTTTATGCATAAGCTGGACAACTCCCCGTACCTTAACATCGTTAAGGTGTGAACCATTCTATATCCAATATAGAAACTTTGGCACTTATTTAATTGGAACCAGATTCAAATCATGCAACTGTTTCCAGTGCATATCAACTTAATGGAAATTAGGCTAATCAGCATTACTCAACTTAGGAATCCATCCAATTATGAGCAATCTGAAAGAGAAACAAGTTTCTCAAAACCATTACTATCATCTGAATACCAATCACAAGAATCTACATCTTCGATCTCTTTGAAGAATCCCGATACTTATGACACCTGGTTCTCTACTTTATTCTTATACCCACAACTTCTCAAAACTTAGACCTTGTATTTCTACGAAACACTTGTCTAAAAATTAGAGAAGTCATAAGTAAACAGAACATAGTACGAGGACCTACCCCTTTGTCCTGATGGACACTTCGACAACATACAATACTCTGTATAAGTCCTCTGAGTTGAATAACTCAAAAACTTGTGCGTCGTAGGTTGAAAACTGTACCCTGGCGATTTCCTCAAATATCACCAATTACAACGAATTCCGATATAATGAGGATAATCACCTAATTCCCAATAACTTACTCCCACTCATCATCTGTAAAACCTATACAGATATGAGAATGAAACCTGGTAAATACATACCCTTGGAGTAAGTATCTTATCGGGAAAATAGTTTTCGTTTAACAATGCACTGAAACATGAAAATGTTTCGTAGCGGTATCCTGGTATTCCTAGTAATGCCTCTTCCATAATCCAATTTATGACTTCAACCGTATAGTTTATTGCCATCTCTCCAAATCCCTTTATTTGTCTTTGGTCATTACCTTATGTACACCCCCTTTAGGCTAAGTGGTTTTCTTTCTTCCCTACCGTTCGGCACCATCCTATGGTTTGGAAGAAGACTATCCAGTAGGCATAATAGGTGTACCCTCCTAAACCAAGGAGTACTCGCATCTTGAGAGAAGGTGATTATAAAAGACAACTGAATAATAATTTATTCTAGCAAAGGTGAAATAGGAGCGGCGATGAAGTACGCGGTTTGGTCGTGAATGATAGCAGTCGCAATTTACTTTGCCCTCTTTCTAATTCCTTTATTTTGTCTTTACACATTACCTTCTGTACACCCTACTTAGGCTAATTGGTTTTCTTCATTCCCTACTTTTCGGCACCTGCCTATGGTTTGGAAGAAGACTATCCAATAAGCGTAATAGGTGTACTCTCCTAAACCAAGGAGCCCTCGCAACCTGAGAGAAGGTGATAATAAAAGACAACTGAATAAACCAATTCTATTTCTCCTGAACCTGGATCCATCCTCGAAGAAGTCCCTTCGAGTTCGTATATAACCATACAATGGATCTATCCAGTGGAAGTGGATGTCCGTAATAATACGGGGTGTTCTGAGAAATGCAAAGGGTAAAAGAAAGAGTGGCAATGACTTATGCAACATAGACAATCCAAAAGCCAGTATTTTAAGAAGGTTCGGTCAACTTGGTCACTTAGTCATAGTCTAGGGTCGGTAAAAGGTCGCTGCCAAAGAGAGAGAGAAAAGAAACACTCTGCGTGCACTCTAACCTAGATCAGAATGGTTATCACTTTATCTAATCAGGAAACCTCCCACTGTACTGTCAAATTCTCCTCCAAACCAAAAAGAAGAATCAATCGGGATCACCCGAAGAGTAAACCAACTCATCAGTGGGAATCGGGATCCAACTCTCATCGCATGATAACGTGACGGAATCCACTCACGTTACTCACACACCAGAAGGTATGCGCATACTTGGCAAGTTTCAGTTTCTATAGAAACTCTCGATATGATTTTTGCCCCATGATCTTATGACCTTGGCGTTAGGTCAAAATGTCATAAGTCACATGCCAAGTTCTACCCGTCACTATCTTGTTAATTTGAACCCACCCGCAGATGCCCTTGGCGTTAGGTCAAAATGGCAGAACGACTGTCCCAAACCAACTCATCTATCTATGTAACAAATGAATACCCAGCAACTACCAAACACTATGCCTTGACGTTAGGTCAAAATACATAGCCTGAATACTACTGAATACCCAAAAGAAATGATGGAGGGCTACGGCTAGTTTTTGGCGAAAAACCTTTAACGTAACGAACTTGATATTGCTGAAGGAACCTGATAGCCTTTTATAAAAATATAGTGGCGAAAACCTTTGCTAAAGAGGTCACTCCCGGTGAAGTGATCTCGGCTCTTTCCTCGTGGAATGAGGTGCAGGATATTCCAACTGAATACCGCGATCCAAAGCAACTTGTAATCGACTATAGTGAAGTTATTACCCAGACGCAAACTTCTGCCCAAGGGGTCATTCCCGGTGAAGGGATATCGGCCCTTGCCTCATCGAATGAGGTGCAGGATATTCCAACCGAATACCGCTATGCATAACAAAAGGAAACGACTTTGTAATAACACTTTTTAAAATTGTTCCAACAACTACCAAATAGGATTGTTTTCCTTTGCATTGATCAAAATCAACGCAGTCCCATCAATTAATCACACCAGAAAAGAACGAAAATAAAATGTACGTATAAGCCATCCGCATTCGTCACTGGGTCCCGTCATCACCCGTTAGGTTACATAACTAACGACAGAGCGGGGACAGGACTAGCGCGGGTGTAAAACATATACAACATCTAATAGTATATATACCAATATACAATAATCTCTCCAGGCGTGATAATATGAAACATTACTGAAAAGTAATAAGCATCATAGAACAATACAGATAATCTGGGATCCCCGGGTTTCACAGAGCCGCTGCTGAAACCCGACGTTCCCCTGGTTGTGTGGATAGCCTTGTAAGTCTACGCTAGCGCCCTGGCAGTCTACAGACGCCAAAATGCGGAACAAAAACTTTTAAACTGGCGCTATCGTATACTTTAACCCGGATCTGCCATTATTGCTAAACTAACAAACTGTAAAGAGTGTAGAAAGGTTATACCGAACGATCCGAGTCCTTCGTTCTTCAACCATCATCCCACGCTCCGTTGCGGCTGCTCCGATCTCGTCGATCTCCGATATCCTCGTCGAGGTGGCACCACATCACTGATTCTTTAAACGGGCTCCCGCCTCTGACTCGAGGCAACTCGATCGTCAAGTTTGCTAAAAGAGACGACCAAGAATGATGTAGAGAATGAGTAGATGACTTTGTCTCACTTCGTCCAAGTCCGTGGACGATCGGTTAATGAAGTTGCCAATTTTATCGGGTGATGGAATGAAAGAGGCAATGAAATTTCCATGCACCCTAAACCTTAGTCTTTTCTCACAAGAATGAAATTAATCTCTCTCTCTCTCACTCAAGGGGGCCGGCCACTTAATATGAAGGAGGAGGGTGAGTGTAGGAGGAGATAAGGAGGTGACCATAAACATTGATACTTATCATAACCTTTTATGAAAGCATGAGTCATAAAGAAACATTGAATCAAAAAACCCGTAGTCATCAAGCATTAATGACACCATTAATGCACTAATGACTCACTAGCCTCATCACCACTTCTAGAAGCTTCTAGAAGCATGACTCACACTAATCCAAGAAAAGATAAATCCGTCTTTAACCGAATGTTAAAAGACGGCTGATAGAAAACTGGAAACTGGCAACTTCCAAAAGTGATCCTGAAACGACTTTCAGGATAACCCCGAAACTGTATAAATATACCCGCATTTGTATTACGACCGAATACAAATGCTACTGAGACAAAGATATTATACCTACTCAATATAATACTCGGATCCGGCTTAAACCAAAGCCGACTAGTATCATCTGCCCGAAAAATAACACGTGCGTAAACGCACGTGCATTTTCCGAACCCTGCCATAAAACCATACGGCCTCTACAACGTTTCGCCCGAACTTGGGAAACTGTCTGTGGGGGACTTTAATGACTCGTCAGTACCCTGGCAGTGGGTTTAACCACAAACCGTCAGCGGCACTAGCAATGCGTAACGGCTGCCCATGGACTGACCTCAAGGGATGCCGATGAGCGCACTTATCCGGAAAACCCTACTGAGCCTAACAGTGACAATGTATATACAGTCCGGTCCGCTCGTCTATGAGTATCGCATATCTGCCTAGGGGGCTAGAAACATCAGACCCCCAATAGCAGTATAAGTCGTGTCGGAGTGAAGCCCAATAACACCCTGAGATACTACTGGAGTACCTACCAGTAAATCTCCTGCCATGGCCATGGACTTTGTGTAATGGCTCTCCTAGACATAGTACGACCTCGCCCCCAATACCGGGAGAGACGAATCCCCTGCCGATCCGCTCACGTGCCTCCATATGGCTCGGGACTGTACCCAAAAGCTACCTGTTTGCACGACTCCTTTGAGCCGTGGTAGGGAAGAAATCAAAGCACAGTGGGAACTCACACAAGACAAATGACGACCTCAGGTCGATGAACTAACCTGTACATATGTCACCAGGGAACTGCTATCTGACGGTAGATATAATACTAACTAGCAGATTCCCGGCGAGTCCTGTCCGGTGTACTCATAACCCAATGAGCACCTGTATACATCTTAGGTGATCCAACTGACACCAGTGGCTTATGAGACCGGCCACCGCCCCTCGTTGGGGTCTCGACTGTACACACTAGTCTACTCCGGAGTATCGATGCCCTGTCTCGAAACTCCCACGACTAGGGACCACAATTAAGGATATGCGTATAAACCACCCAACTCTCACGTATATGATCGCCATCATAATGTTGGTGGTAAAGCAAGATCCTAAGGGCTCTATCAAAATGTAACATGTAATCAGTCACCTGAACATGTACACGACTGATAAAGGCAAACCAGATAGCATACTATCATCTCGAGTAAGACTGTCCTACCGGTATACGTCCTCCGCAATCATTGCAATCACGTACCTGTGATCCAATAATCGACTATGAGGGCACTATCTCCAACAATCTCCCACTTGCACTCAAGGCTAATTATTGCGATGTCGACTACTCACAGCCCGTGTGAAACCGAACATCCAACTCCTCTACTAATCAGTATCACAAAGCCTGTTTGTAAAACTATTGTGTTCGAGAAATAGCCTTAGTGAGTGGATCCGCCTAGAAGTTTCTTTCTATATCTCTCTAAATCTCAAGTTCGCGGAGAAAGCCATCTCCCGAATCGAGTAATACCTGTCTTAGAATATGTCTGGATATCTGATGGGACCTAGTTCATAAATGAACTCCAAATCCAAACTTCTTAGACTGTATCGATCACTGAACCTAATCAGTATCCGGCACCATGACACCCACAGTATCCTCTTGGACCACCTGTCCATAATACTGTCCCTCTTCGTCAGAGGGAAAACTATAACTCTGACAATCACTCTGTCAGCCATGTCACCTTTGAAGCTTGGAATGATAACCGTCTCCCGAAGGAGGCTGCCGTCATCAAATCCGTAGAACATGTACTTATGTCCTAAAACTGCTTCCTTATGTTTCTCCAGGATTGGATTAATACAAACTTATTGCAACTAGTGCAAAACCAACATTTGGTGTGGTACTTGACATCTCATGATTGACTCAATTGCCTAAGCAAGTGATCTGCCAATCATGCACATCCCTCTCCCCTTTAGTCTGTAAGACACCTTTAGAGAGGGTGACTCCATCACCTGCAGGTACACCACCATGCTAGGAGTCAACTATTCCAAAAACCATTAGAATATCTGTCAAAGTACCCACATTGGGAAACTACCCAAATCCAGATCTAAAATCATAGATCTAGAAACCAGAATGTCAAATATTATATCCATATCCTGTCTGGAGAAACAACTGTGTGACGACCATAGTAATACCGATCGTAGTATAGGAATTTTACTTCCTACTCTGTGTATGTCATCAAGATACCATGACATCACACCCTACTACCTCCTTAACAGATCCATCCCCTATTCTGATGAAGTCAAACCCATGACTGTCATATCAAAATTAGATGATCTATCTCCGCTATAACTGCTCAAGTCTATAAATAGATATAAGCTACTTGCCCACTTTGGTTCCGATGCTCCCACTGACTACGACAACCCTCCTACCGGGTCTCATAGCCTGGAACAACAGTAGTGTCAAGTCTGGGTAGATAAGAACCTCCCTGTCACCGTCTCTGAAGCTACCGAAGTACCTCTCGGGCGTCTGAGGTTACTTACCATACCTGCGGAGTGGCTATTGGAATGTCAAACCTGATTGAATGTATAGGTCCCATTAAATTTTCCGTAATCGTTCGCGGTTCTGGAATCACTTCCAGTTCTACCATACTCCCACTACTGTTTTCTGAAAAAGATCCATTTTACTAAAACTGTGGCGAGTCAAGAACAATATCTCTATTGATCTTCCAAATAGTAGAATATCAACCCTCGTCATAGCCAGGGTCAACCCACAAACAGCCACTACAGAAACGTGCCCTGAGTTATCCAGAGTCTGGTTTTAATCATAAGCTGGACAACTCCCTGTACCTTAATATCTTTTAAGGTACGATCCATTCTATATCCAATACAGAAACTTTGGCACTTTATTTAATTGGAACCATATTCAAATTATGCAGCTGTCGTGCATATCAACTTAATGGAAAGAGGCTAATCAGCATTACTCAACTTAGGAATCCATCCAATTATGAGTAACCTGAAAGAGAAACACGTTTCTCAAAAACTATTACTATCATCTGAATACCAATCACAAGAATCTACATCTTCGATCTCTTTGAAGAATCCCGATACTTGTGATACCTGGTTCTCTACTTTATTCTTATACCCATAACTTCTCAAAACTTAGACCTTGTATTTCTACGAAACACTTGTCTAAATACTAGAGAAGTTATAAGTAAACAGAACACAGTACGAGGACCTACCCCTTTGTCCTGATGGACACTGGACAACATACAATACTCTGTATAAGTCCGCTGAGTTGAACAACTCAAAACCTATGCGTTGTAGGTGGAAAACTGTACCCTGGCGATTTCCTCAAATATCACCAATTACAACGAATTCCGATATAATGAGGATGATCACCTAATTCCCAATATCTTACTCCCACTCATCATCTGTAAAACCATACAGATATGAGAATGAAACCTGGTAAATACATACCCTTGGAGTAAGTGTCTAATCGGGAAAACAGTTTTTCTTTAACGATGCACTGAAACATGAAAATGTTTCGTAGGGGTATCCTGGTATTCATAGCAATGCCTCTTCCATAATCCAATTCATGACTTCAACCGTATATTTTATTGCCATCTCTCCAAATCCCTTTATTTATCTTTAGTCGTTACCTTCTGTACACCATCGTTAGGCTAAATGGTTTTCTTCCTTCCCTACCGTTCGGCACCAGCCTATGGTTTGGAAGAAGACTATCCAGTAAGCATAATAGGTGTACCCTCCTAAACCAAGGAGTACTCGCATCTCGAGAGAAGGTGACGATAAAAGAAAACTGAATAATACCTTATTCTTTTAAAGGTGAAATAGGAGTGGCGATGAAGTACGCGGTTTTGGTCGTGAATGATATCAGTCGCAATTTACTTTGCCCTCTTTCTAATCCCTTTATTTTGTCTTTACATATTACCTTCTGCACACCCTACTTAGGCTAATTGGTTTTCTTCATTCCCTACGTTCCGGCACCAGCCTATGGTTTGGAATAAGACTATCCAATAAGCGTAATAGGTGTACTCTCCTAAACCAAGGAGCTCTCGCAACCTGAGAGAAGGTGATAATAAAAGACAACTGAATAAACCAATTCTATTTCTCCTGAACCTGGATCCATCCTTGAAGAAGTCCCTTCGAGTTCGTATATAACCATACGATGGATCTATCCAATGGAAGTGGATATCCGTAGTAATACGGGTGTTCTGAGAAATGCAAAGGGTAAAAGAAGGAGTGGCAATGACTTATGCAACTCAGACAATCTAAAAAGCCAGTATTTTAAGAAGGTTCGGTCAACTTGGTCACTGAGTCATAGTCTAGGGTCGGTCAAAGGTCACTGCCAAAGAGAGAGAGAAAAGAAACACTCTGCGTGCACTCTAACCTAGATCAGAATGGTCATCACTTTATCTAATCCGGAAACCTCCCACTGTCCTGTCAAATTCTCCTCCAAGCCTAAAGAAGAATCAATCGGGATCACCCGAAGAGTAAACCAACTCATCAGTGGGAATCGGGATCCAACTCTCATCGCATGATAACGTGATGGAATGCATCCACGTTACTCATACTCCAGAAGGTATGCGCATACTTGGCAAGTTTCAGTTTCTTTAGAAACTCCCGATATAGTTTTTGCCCCATGCTCTTATGATCGTGACTAAGGGCCAGCCCATCATAAGTCACATGTCAAGTTCTTCCCATCATTATCTTGTTAATTTGAACCCACCCGTACTCGCCCTTGACTAAGGGCCAACAAGGCTGTACGACTGTCCCAAACCAACTCATCTCTCTATGCAACATGTGAACACCCCAGCAGCTACCAATCACTATGTCCTTGCTAAGGGCTAGACCAACATAGCTTGAATACTACTGACCATTCATATGAAATGACGGAGGGCTACGGCTGGTTTTTGGCGAAAAACCTTTAACGTAGTGAACTTGATATCGCTGAAGGAACCTGATAGCTTTTTAAAATATAGTGGCGAAAACCTTTTGCTAAAGAGGTCACTCCCGGTAAAGGGATCTTGGCTCTTTCCTCGTGGAATGAGGTGCAGGATATTCCACTGAATACCGCTATGCAAAGCAACTTGTAATCGACTATAGTGAAGTTATTACTCTGACGCAAACTTCTGCCCAAGGGGTCAGTCCCGGTGAAGGGATATCGGCCCTTGCCCCGTCGAATGAGGTGCAGGATATTCCACTGAATACCGCTATGCATAACAAAAGGAAACGTCTTTGCAATAACACTTTTTAAATTGTTCCAACAACTGTAAACAGGTTTGATTTACTTTGCATTGATCAGAATCAACGCAGTCCCATCAATTAATCACACCAGAAAAGAACGAAAATAAAATGTACGTATATGCCATACGCATTCGTCACTGGGTCCCGTCATCACCCGTTAGGTTACTTAACTAATGACAGAGCGGGGACTGGACTAGCGCGGGTGTAAAACATATACAACATCTAATAGTATATAAACCAATATACAATAATCGCTCCAGGCGTGATAGTATGCAACATTACAGAAAAGTAATAAGCATCACAGAACAATACAGGGAATCTGGGATCCCCGAGTTTCACAGAGCCGCTGCTGAAACTCGACATTCCCCTGTCGTGTGGATAGCCTGTGCAATGAAACTTAGACCCCTACGGGTGCGGCAAGTTACCCGCCAAAACCTGAAGCGAGGCAGCCCCCTACAGCATAGTGAATGGACCACCCAGCACTCCACGGAATCCGGTAATCTTGGGCACCCCTCCTTGTGTCAACCTGTACCCCGTACGAGTGCGGCGAATTGTCTGCCAATTCTAGAGTGGGACCCCTCTGCCTCTCAAAGCCATGAGATGCGGACCCGTTGCCCTCCAGAACCCAGCTATCCGTGCACTCCGTCGCGGGGCAAAACCTAGTACAGTAATGAAAAATACTACAATAGGTACATCGACCGCAACCTGGTCGTGCCCCAAAAGAATATTTTACAACAGGCAGTGACGGCAGTCCACATGTTGGACGCTCGCCCCGCAATATCAAATGTACAAATAAACTCAAACTGTACTACCATTGCACACTGCTATCCACCACAACAAATCCGCAACATCACAGCACAACACAGAACATCAACGCGAATGTCACGTTCGCAAACCCGTCTAAAGGAACTATAGCAATCAGACGCGGTTTACCGATCAAATGACATTCCTGGTCGGAGATATAATCTAAGCACTGTAAATTAACGTGTTTAAATTTCGATCGACCAAATATCAAAAAGTGGGCCCCACGGCTTACTGGTGAACAGTAACAAAATCTGGGCCAAAACGATATTTACCAAAAACCACAAAATCCAACATAGAACTCACTGACAAAATTTGGGGCCACGAACTCACTGTATGGCCGCGGAAGCGCGGTCAAACCATAGGTTTGACCGCGTTTCCGCGGCGGTATCATCGAATCACGTGCCCAAATTTCTACGTGGTTCTTAGAAAAGCCTGCACAGTATTCTGAGATGTGTAGAAAAATTTTAGGAGGCCATTTAAAATCAACAGAAACTGTCAAATTGAAATTTTGTAGTTTTCGATTTCCGGTTCGATCGATGTTTTAAACGCGTTAGCACAAGTTAGTATAGCAAAATGGTGAGGCTCTGATACCACTGTAAGTCTACGCTAGCGCCCCGGCAGTCTACAGACGCCAAAATGCGGAACAAAAACTTTTAAACTGGCGCTATCGTATACTTTAACCCGGATCTGCCATTATTGCTAAACTAACAAACTGTAAAGAGTGTAGAAAGGTTATACCGAACGATCCGAGTCCTTCGTTCTTCAACCATCATCCCACGCTCCGTTGCGGCTGCTCCGATCTCGTCGATCTCCGATATCCTCATCGAGGTGGCACCACATCACTGATTCTTTAAACGGGCTCCCGCCTCTGACTCGAGGCAACTCGATCGTCAAGTTTGCTAAAAGAGACGACCAAGAATGATGTAGAGAATGAGTAGATGACTTTGTGTCACTTCGTCCAAGTCCGTGGACGATCGGTTAATGAAGTTGCCAATTTTATCGGGTGATGGAATGAAAGAGGCAATGAAATTTCCATGCACCCTAAACCTTAGTCTTTTCTCACAAGAATGAAATTAATCTCTCTCTCTCTCACTCAAGGGGGCCGGCCACTTAATATGAAGGAGGAGGGTGAGTGTAGGAGGAGATAAGGAGGTGACCATAAACATTGATACTTATCATAACCTTTTATGAAAGCATGAGTCATAAAGAAACATTGAATCAAAAAACCCTTAGTCATCAAGCATTAATGACACCATTAATGCACTAATGACTCACTAGCCTCATCACCACTTCTAGAAGCTTCTAGAAGCATGACTCACTCTCATCCAAGAAAAGATAAATCCGTCTTTAACCGAATGTTAAAAGACGGCTGATAGAAAACTGGAAACTGGCAACTTCCAAAAGTGATCCTGAAACGACTTTCAGGATAACCCCGAAACTGTATAAATATACCCGAATTTGTATTACGACCGAATACAAATGCTACTGAGACAAAGATATTATACCTACTCAATATAATACTCGGATCCGGCTTAAACCAAAGCCGACCAGTATCATCTGCCCAAAAATAACAAGTGGGTAAACGCACGTGCATTTTCCGAACCCTGCCATAAAACCATACGGCCTCTACAACGTTTCGCCCGAACTTGGGAAACAGTCTGTGGGGGACTCTAATGACTCGTCAGTACCCTGGCAGTGGGTTTAACCACAAACCGTCAGCGGCACTAGCAATGCGTAACGGCTGCCCATGGACTGACCTCAAGGGATGCCGATGAGCGCACTCATCCGGAAAACCCTACTGAGCCTAACAGTGACAATGTATATACAGTCCGATCCGTTCGTCTATGAGTATCGCATATCTGCCTAGGGGGCTAGTAACGTCAGACCCCCAATAGCAGTATAAGTCGTGTCGGAGTGAAGCCCAATAACACCCTGAGATACTACTGGAGTACCTACCAGTAAATCTCCTGCCATGACCATGGACTTTGTGTAATGGCTCTCCTAGACATAGTACGACCTCGCCCCCAATACCGGGAGAGACGAATCCCCTGCCGATCCGCTCACGTGCCTCCATATGGCTCGGGACTGTACCCAAAAGCTACCTGTTTGCACGACTCCTTTGAGCCGTGGTAGGGTAGAATTCAAAGCACAGTGGGAACTCACACGAGACAAATGACGACCTCAGGTCGATGAACTAACCTGTACACAGGTCACCAGGGAACTGCTATCTGACGGTAGATATAATACTAACTAGCAGATTCCCGGCGAGTCCTGTCCGGTGTACTCATAACCCAATGAGCACCTGTATACATCTTAGGTGATCCAACTGACACCAGTGGCTTGTGAGACCGGCCACCGCCCCTCTTCGGGTTCTCGACTGTACACACTAGTCTACTCCGGAGTATCGATGCCCTGTCTCGAAACTCCCACGACTAGGGACCACAATTAAGGATATGCGTATAAACCACCCAACTCTCACGTATATGATCGCCATCATACTGTTGGTGGTAAAGCAAGATCCTAAGGGCTCAATCAAAATGTAACATGTAATCAGTCACCTGAACATGTACACGACTGATAAAAGCAAACCAGATAGCATACTATCATCTCGAGTAAGACTGTCCTACCGGTATAGGTCCTCCGCAATCATTGCAATCACGTACCTGTGATCCAATAATCGACTATGAGGGCACTATCTCCAACAAGCCTGTGCAATGAAACCTAGACCCCTACGGGTGCGACAAGTTACCCGCCAAAACCTGAAGCGAGGCAGCCCCCTACAGCAAAGTGAATGGACCACCCTGCACTTCACGAAATTCGGTAGCTTGAGCACCCCTCCTTGGGTCAACCTGTACCACCTA
Source organism: Agapanthus africanus (assembly GCA_030015575.1). NCBI lineage: Eukaryota > Viridiplantae > Streptophyta > Magnoliopsida > Asparagales > Amaryllidaceae > Agapanthus > Agapanthus africanus. Next base: position 125,817,758 of record JASDDO010000031.1, read on the forward strand.
CGAGTGCGGCGAATTGTCTGCCAATTCCATAGTGAGGCCCCTCTGCCTCTCAAAGCCATGAGATGCGGACCCGTTGCCCTCCAGAAACCGGCTATCCGTGCACTCCGTCGCGAGGTAAAACCTAGTACAGAAATCAAAAATATGTACAACGGGTATATCGACCACAGCCTGGTCGTGCACCAAAAAAATATTATACAACAGGCAGTGACGGCTGTCCACATGTTGGACGCTCGCCCCGCAATATCAAATGTACAAATAAATCCAAACTGCACTACCATTGCACACTGCTATCCACCACGACAAAACCGCAACATCACAGCACAACACAGAACATCAACGTGAATGTTACGTTCGCAAACCCGTCTAAAAGAACTATAGCAATCAGACGAGGTTTACCAATCAAATGACATTCACGGTCGGAGATATAATGTAAGTACTGTAAACTAACATATTTAAATTTCGATCGACTAAATATCACGAAGTGGGCCCCACGCACATCTGCTTTACAGTAAAAAAATCTGGGTCCTAAAGATATATACCAAAAACCACAATTTACCCTAGAGAAGCAACTGTACAAATTTGGATCAATGATCCCACAGATTAGCCGCGGATGCGCGGTCAAACCCTAGGTTTGACCGCGATTCCACGGCGGTCTTGTAGGGTCACGTGACCAAATTTGTACCATGTGCTTAGAAAAGCCTGCTGAATTTTCTGTGATGTGTAAAATTATTTTTAGAACCCTTTTAAAATCGACAGAAACTCAGAACAGAAAAATTGTAGTTTTTGATATTCGGTCCGATCGATGTTTTAAACGCGTTAGCACAAGTTAGTAAAGCAAAATGGTGAGGCTCTGATACCACTGTAAGTCTACGGTAGCGCCCCGGCCGTCTAACAGATACCAAATACGGAACAAAAACTTTTAACTGGTGCTATCGTACACTATAACCCGAATATGCCATTATTGCTAAACTAACAAACTGTAAAGAGGGTAGAAAGGTTATACCGAACGATCCGAGTCTTTCATTCTTTAACCATCATCCCACGCTTGGTTGCGGCTGCTCCGATCTCGTCGATCTCCGATCTCCTCGTCCAGGTGGCACCACGTCAACGGATCTTTAAACGGGCTCCCGCCTCTGACTCGAGGCAACTCGGTCATCAAGTTTGCTAAAAGAGATGACCAAGATTGATGTAGAGAATGAGTAGAACACTTTGTCTCGCTTCGTCCAAAGCCATGGACGAACGGTTAATGAAGTTGCCATTTGAATCGGGTGATGGAATGAAAGAAGCTATGAAATTTCCATACACCACAAACTATCATCTTTTAAAACAACAACCATAATCCCACCAAATGAAGTGGCCGGCCATCATATAGGAGGGGGGTGAGTGTAGGAGGAGGGAGTGGTGACCACAAGGATAAAGATCAAGAAGAAATATCTTAGCAAGAACAAGAAACATCAATGCAAAAGAATGAGTCACTAATACACCTCATCAACTCATTAATGCAACAATTAATGCCAAGATGAGTCATTAGCCACCTCATCATCCTAGTCACCTTTTCTAGAAACTTCTAGAACCATGACTCACACAAGAAAAGATAAATCTGCATTTAACCGAATGTTAAATACGGCTGATAGAAAACTGGAAACCGGCAACTTCCAAAAGTGATCCTGAAACGAATTTCAGGATAACCCCGTAACAGTATAAACATACCCGCATTTGTATTACGACCGAATACAAATGCAACTGAGACAAAGATATTATATCAACACAGTATAATACTCGGAACCGGCTTAAACCAAAACCCACCAGTATTATCTGCCCCAAATATGACACGTGCGTAAACGCACGTGTATTTTCCGAACCCTGCCTTAAAACCATTCGGCCTCTACAACATTTCGCCCGAACTTGGGAAACTGTCTGTTGGGGACTCTAATGACTCGTCAGTACCCTGGCAGTGGGTTTAACCACAAGCCGTCAGCGGCACTAGCTGTGCGTAACGGCTGCCCATGGACTAACCTCAAGGGAGGCCGATGAGAGAACTCATCCGGAAACCCTACTGAGCCTAACAGTGGCAATGTATATATAGTCCGGTCCGTTCTTCTATGAGTATCGCATATCTGCCTAGGAGGCTGGTAACGTCAGACCCCCAATAGCAGTATAAGTCGTGTCGGAGTGTAGCCTAAAAACACCCTGAGATACTACTGGAGTACCTACAAGTAAATCTCCTGCCACGGCCGTGGGCTTTATGTAATGGATCTCCTAGACACAGCGCGATCTCACCCCGAATACCGGGAGAGACGAATCCCCTGCCGATCCGCTCACGTGCCTCCATGTGGCTCGGGACTGTACCCAAAAACTACCTGTTTGCAAGACTCCTTTGAGCCGTGGTAGGGTAGAAATCAAAGCACATTGGGAACTCACACGATACAAATGACGACCTCAGGTTGATGAACTAACTTGTACACATGTCACCAGGGAACTGCTATCTGACGATATGTATAATACCAATTAGCAGGTTCCCGGCGAGTCCTGTCCGGTGTACTCATAACCCAATGAGCACATGTATACATCTTAGGTGATCCAACTGACACCAGTGGCTTGTGAGACCGGCCACCGCCCCTCGTCGGAGTCTCGACTGTATACACTAGTCTACTACGGAGTATCGATGCCCTATCTCGAAACTCCCACGACTAGGGACCACTATTAAGGATGTGCTTATAAACCACCCAACTCTCACGTATATGATCGCCATCATACTGTTGGTAGTAAAGCAAGATCCTAAGGGCTCTATCAAAGTGTAACAATGATCAGTCACCTGAACCTGTACACGACTGATAAAGGCAAACCAGATAGCATATTATCATCTCGAGTAAGACTGTCCTACCGATATAGGTCCTCCACAATCATTGCAATCACGTACCTGCGATCCAATAATTGACTCTGAGGGCACTATATCCAACATGTGATACATTGGTTTTATGATGTCTAAGGTGGTTGCGGATTCCAATTGTTGCAATTTTTTCACTTTCTTTTCTGCGACCGTAAGTGTAATATGTGTTGTATCGCCGGTTTAGTTGTTATATGTCAACGACAATTGGGATACGCATATTTACTTACATTGATGACACGTGATGTTATGTGTTGCTGTGATATGTTATATTAGATCGTCGTGTTTGAATAGTCGGTTTTTTTATGTGAGATGAGAGTTTTTCATTTTCATTCATGTAAAAACTTGTATGTAATATTCTTTTATTGATGCACTTCCGGGTTGAGGATGATGTTGTTGGAGATAGTGCCCTCAGAGTCAATTATTGGATCACAGGCACGTGATTGCAATGATTGGGGGAGGATCTATCCCGATAGGACAGTCTTACTCAAGATGATAGTATGCTATCTGGTTTACCTTTATCATCGTGTACTACTTTAGGTGACCTGACATGTCGTTATTTCACGTTGATAGAGCCCCTAGGATTCTTTCTTGACTGCCAGCAGTATGAGGGCGATCGTATACGTGAGAACTGGCAGTCTATAAGCACATCCTTAAAAGGTCCCTAGTCGTGGGAGTTTCGAGACAGGGCATCGATACTCCAGAGTAGACTAGTGTATACAGTCGAGACCCCGACGAGGGGCGGTGGCCGGTCTCACAAGCCACTGGTGTCAGTTGGTTCACCTAAGATGTATACAGGTGCTCATTGGGTTATGAGTACACCGGACAGGACTCGCCGGGAACATGCTAGTTGGTCTTATACCTGACGTCAGATAGCAGTTCCCTTGTGACATGTGTACAGGTTAGTTCATCGACCTGAGATCGTCATTTGTCTCGTGTGAGTTCCCACTGTGCTTTGATTACTACCCTACCATGGCTCAAAGAAGTCGTGCAAACAGGTTTTAGTTGGGTACAGTCCCGAGCCACATGGAGGCAGTGAGCGGATCTGCAGGGGTTCGTCTCTCCCGGTATTAGGGGTGAGGTCGCCCTGTGTCTAGGAGAGCCATTACACAAAGCCCTCGGCCGAGGTAGGAGATTTACTGTTAGGTATTCCAGTAGTGTTTCAGGATGTTCTGGGCTACACTCCGACACGACTTGTACCGCTTTTGGGGGTCTGACTTTTACCAACCCCCTAGGCCCGCCATGCGATGCTCATAGACGAACGGACCGGACTGTACGGATATTGTCACTGACAGGCTCAGTAGGGTGTCAGGATGAGTTCGCTCATCGACGTCCCTTTTGGTCAATAGCTGGTGGCCCGTCATGTATTGGCTTATACGTCTGACGTGCTAGTGGTTAAATCCACAGCCATAGTATTGACGAGTCTTTAGAGTCCACCACACTTTCAGTTACTCAAGTTTCGGGCGAAACGCTGGAGAGGCCGTATGGAGATATGGCAGGGTCCGATCAGATACGTGCGGAATTGTACGGATCAGGATCGGACGATTAGTACTAGAGGCCGTATGGTTATATGGCAGGGTTCGATCAGATACGTGCGGTATTGCACGGATAAGGATCGGACGGATAATACTAGCCGGCTTTGGTTTAAGCCAGATCCTAGTATAGTACAGTGTAGATTTTTGTCTCATTACATTTGTATCCGGTCGGAATACAGATGCGGGTGTGTATGCACAGTATCGAGGTTTTCCTGTAATTTATTACGGGACCAGTTCTTTGGAGTTGCCAGTTTGCATTCCGTTCCGGCCGTTTTTCCTTTGTTCCTTCACGGCCGGACTTTTGTGATGCAGGGGGTTATTTGCAAGTTTGCAAATAACTTATTGTGGAGGGGTTTCTTGCATTTGTGGCATTATGAAAGATTAAGCATCTTTGCTTTTTCATGATGGCTTGCTTTATTGTGATTAGAAAGGATTAGAGTTGATTTGAATTGGATTTGACATTGTTATCATTGCTTGGGGGTGTGGTCACCCATTGCTTTTACTACCATCACCTCCCTTCATGGTTTTGGTTTTTTCATTCCCTCCACCATTCTCTTATAGGGCCGGCCACTTGAGGGAGGGAGATGAGAGATTCATTTTTTGTGGTGTAACACATTTCTTCATATCATTTTTGCTTGCTAGAAAATTGAAAGCACCAATTTTCCTCAACCTCTTCCTCCATCCTCCATGGCAACAAAACCCCATTGAGACATAGACTCTACACTAGCCTACAGCAAATCTTGGACGCGTCGGCTAGCCAACTTCGTGCCCGAGTTGCCTCGGTATTGAGGTGGGAGCCCGTAAAAGATGCAGGCGATGTGGTGCCCTCCCGGCAAGGAGGCGACGACATGGAGACAGGACTTTCCGCGGGAGATCGGGACGATGACGAGAAGACCGGAGGACTCGGATCACTCGGTATATCTCTCACCCCTTCTCTTGATAGCTAGCATTAGGTTAATGGTTACGATCCGGGTTTATTGTCCGCGGTAGCGCCAGTTTAAAAGTTAAGAAAAAATTTTGATTCGGCATTTTGGCATCGGATAGACGGCCGGGGCGCTGCCGTGGCGCAACATGGTATCAGAGCCACGCCATTAACCTAGTCTAGCTTGCTCTAGTATGTTTAAAGACCCGATCGAACAAAAATCCCAAAAACCGTATTTCGTGTGAATCAGGTTTCTGTCAAAATTTTTTGGACTCTAAAAATTTTTCAGGTAGTTGCAGAATGATGTGCAGGGAAGTATAAGAATTCTGGTAAAATTTGGTCGCCTGATTCCATCATCCTACCGCGGAACCGCGGCCAAAGCCATGCTTGGGCCGCGGTTCTGCCGCCGTTTAGCCTCCTCACTGCACCAAATTTTCCCAGATTGTCTTACACTAGGAATTATGGGTTTTGGGACATTCTTTTTGGGCCCAGATTTTCTGTGAGTGCTACAGTAGTGCTTGGGGCCCACTTGGGTATATTTGTTCGATCGGATATTTTAAACATGTTAGTTCACAGTATTTACAATATATCTGCGACCGTGAATGTCACTTGATCGGTAAATCCTGTCTAACTGCTATAGCCCGGTTAGACGGATTTGCGAACGTGATATTCACGTTGATGTTATGTGTTTGTGCTGTGATGTTGCGGATCGGTCGTGGAGGATAGCCTGTTTGCAGTGGTAGTACAGTTTTGTTTTATATGTACATTTGATATTGCGGGGCGAGCGTCCGACATATGGACTGTCGTCACTGCCTGTTTGTATTATTCTTTTGGGGCATGACCAGGTCGAGGTCGATGTACCCGTTGTATGTATATTTTACTTTCTGTACTAGGATTACCCCGCGGAGGGGTGCACGGATAGCCGGGTTCTAGAGGGCAACGGGCCCGCATCTCATGGCTTTGAGACGGAGGGGGCTTTACTCTATAATTGGCGGGCTATTCGCCGCACTCGTAGGGGGTACAGGTTGACCCAGGAGGGGTGCCCAAGTTACCGGATTCCGTGAAGTGCTGGGTGGTCCATTCACGTTGCTGAAGGGGGCTGCCTCGCTTCAGGTTTTGGCGGGTAACTTGTCGCGCCCGTAGGGGTCTAGGATTTCATTGCACAGGCTATCCGCACGACCAGGGGAACGTCGGGTTTCGGTAGCGGCTCTGTGAAACCCGGGGATCCCAGATATCTGTATTGTTCTGTGATGCTATACATTTCTGTGATGTTGCATTTTATCACGCCTTGAGCGAAAATTATATATTGTATATATATTAGTAGATGTTGTATATGTTTTGCATCCGCGCTAGTCCAGTCCCCGCTCTGTCGTTAGTTAGCTAACCTAACGGGTAATGACGGGACCCAGTGGCGAATGCGGATGGCATATACGGACATCAGTATATTTTCGTTCTTTGTGGTGTGATCCATCGATGGGACTGCATTGATTCGGATCAATGCAAGTTAAAAACAAACCTATTCTGATGTTGTTGGAACACTTTTCAAAAAGCTGTTATTGCAAGGAGGTTCTCTTTTGTTTTGCATCGTGGTATTCAGTTGGAATATCCTGCTCCTCAGTCGACGAGGCAAGGGCCGAGATCCCTTCACCGGGAGTGACCCCTTGGACAAAAGTTTGCGTCAGGGCAATAACTTCACTATAGCCGATTAATTTTGCTTTGCATCGTGGTATTCAGTTGGAATATCCTGCACCTCATTCTACGGGGAAAGAGCCGAGATCCCTTCACCGGGAGTGACCTCTTTAGCAAAGGTTTTCGTCACTATATTTTTACAAAAGGCTATGCAGTTCCTTCAATGATATCAAGTTCATTACGTTAAAGGTTTTTCGCCAAAAACCAATCGTAGCCCTCCATCATTTCTTACGGGTATTATTTATTATTCTTGCTGCGTTTGTTGACTCCGTCAAGGCGTAGTGAACAGTAGCTAAGTAGTGCTTGTTTGTTGCATAAATGGGATTGGTTAGGACAGTCGTGCGGCCTTGTTGACTCCGTCAAGGGCACGTACGGGTGGGTTTAATACAATCCAGATAATGACGGGTTGAACTTGACTATGACTCTTTGATTTGTTGACTCCGTCAAGGTCACTTGGGTCCTAGGGGTAAAAATCACATCGGGAGTTTCTAAAGAAATTGAAAGTTGCCAGGCATGCGCATACCTTCTGGAGTGTGGTGACTTGAGTGGATTCCGTCAAGTTATCATGCGATGATAGTTGGATCCCGATTCCCACTGATGAGTTGGTTTACTCCGCGGGTGATCCCGACTAATTCTTCTTTCAGGTTTGGAGAAGAATTTGACGTTACAGTGGGAGGTTTCCAGATTAGATAAAGTTATAACCATTCTGATCTAGGTTAGAGTGCACGCTGAGTGTTTCGTTTCTCTCTCTCTTTGGCAGCGACCATTGACCCGACCCTGGACTATAACTCAGTGACCAAGTTGACCGAACCTTCTATAACACTGGCTTTTGGATTGTCAGAGTCGCTAACCTCATTGCCACTCCTACTTTTACCCATTTCTCCAGGACACCCCGTATTACTACGAACGTCCACTTCCATTGGACAAAACCATCGTATGGTTATATACGAACTCGAAGGAATTCGAGGATGGTTTCTGGTTCTGGAGAAAACGAATAGGACTATTCAGTTGTCTTTTCTTTTACCTTCTCTCTCAGATTGCGAGTACTCCTTGGCTTAGGAGATAGTACACCTATTACGCAAATTGGATAGTCTTCTTCCAAACCTTAGGCTGGTGCCGAACGGTGGGGAATGAAGAATACCAATTAGCCTAAACGGTGTACAGAAGGTATTAAGTTCAGAAAAAGCAAGGGATTAGTAAGAGGGCAAAGTAAATTGTGACTGCTATTCGCGACCAAACCAAGTATTTCTTCGCCAATCCTAAATCACCTTTGTATTTCTCCAGGACACTCCGTATCACTACGAAGATCCAAAGTTTATTGGATAATCCATCGTATGGTTATATACGAACTCGAAAGGAACTTGTTCCAGTTCGGGGATGGATTCTGGTTCAGGAGAAATAGGAATAAGGTTTATTCGGTTGTCTTTTATCTTCACCTTCTCTCGTGTTGCGAGTGCTCCTAGGATTAGGACAGTACACCCATTATGCTTATTGGATAGTCTTCTTCCAAACCATAGGCTGGTGCCGAACGGTAGGGAAGGAAGAAAACCATTTGGCCTAAAGGGGTGTACAGAAGGTAATGACTAAAGACATATAAAGGGATTTGGAGAAATGGCAAAGAATTATACGGTTACAGTTGTGAATCTGGATAATGGAAGAGGCATTACTAGGAATACCAGGATACCCCAACGAAACATTTCAATGTTTCAGTTTCACTGTGTACTGTTAATGGAAAACTGATTTCCCGATTAGACACTTACTCCAGGGTATGTATTTACCAGGTATGATTCTCACATCTGTAAGGTTTTACAGATGATAAGTGGGAGTAAGTTTTTGGGAATTGGGTGATCATCCTCATTATATCGGGATTCGTTGTAATCGGTGATATTTGAGGAAGTCACCTAGGTTGTTTGCCGGACGGCAATTATTTGGTTTTGAATATCCGCTATTATGCACCAATTTCAAATTGATATATCTGTACGTCTATTTTTATAGAGTGAGATATACCTTTTTGAAATTATGTCTACGGCATTTACCTATATCAGTGGATGGTTAGGTAAGGAGCATTAAACAGCGGTGTAATTCTTCTTAACCATAAGTACAGTTTTCAACCTACGACACACAGTGAATGAGTTATCAGACTCAAGGGACTTATACAGAGTATTGTATGTTGTCCAGGGTCCATCAGGACAGAGGGGTTGGTCCTCGTACTATATTCGGTTTACTTATGACTTCTCTAGTTTTTAGACAAGTGTTTCGTGGAAATACAGGGTCCGAATTTTGAGAAGTTATAGGTATTTGAATAAAGTAGAGAACCAGGTGTTGCAAGTATCGGGATTCTTCAAGTTGAATCGAAGATGTAGATACTTGTGTATGGTATTCAGTTGATAGTGATGATTAAGAGAACTTGCTTCTCTTTCAGGTTACTCATAATTGGAAACATTCCTAAGTTGAGTAACGCTGATCGGCCTCTCTCCATTTACTTGACATGCACTGGAGACAACTGCATGATTTGAATCTGGTTCAATTAAATCAGTGCCTCTGTTTCTGTATTGGATATAGAACAGTTCATATCTTGACATTGTTAAGGTACGGGGAGTTGTCCGGCTTATGCTTAAAACCAGACTCCGGATAACTCAAGGCACGTTTCTGTAATGGCTGTTTGTGGGTTGACCCAGGCTATGACGAGGGTTGACTTTCTACCATCTGGAAGATCAATAGTGATATTGTTCTTGACTCACCACATTTTTAAAAGAAATGGATTTTTTTCAGAAAAACAGTAGTGGGAGTATGGTAGAACTGGAAGTGATTCCAGAACCGCAAACGATTACTGAAGATTTGATAAGAACCTAAAGATTCAATCTGATTTGACATTCCATTGGCCACTCCGCAGATAAGGTGGGTAACCTCAGGCACCCGAGAGGCACATCGGTAGCCTCAAGGACGGTGACAGGGAGGTTCTTGTTTACCCACACTTGCTATTGCTGTTGTTCCAGACTGTGAGACCCGGCAGGAGGATGAGTATAGCGTCGTTCTAAACTTGCTTTAGAAGTGTACGTTTATATGACTTTGCCATAGGGTTGTCGTAGTCAGTGGGAGCAGCGGAAGCATTGGTGGATAGGTGGCTTATGTCTATTTATAGACTAAAGCAGATGTAGCGGAGATAGATCATCTATTTCTGATGTGACAGTCATAGGTTTGACTTCATCAGAATAGGGAATGGATCTGTTGAGAAGGTAGTAGGGTGTGATGTCATGGTATTTGGATGACATACACAGAGTAGGAAGTGATATTCCTATACTACGATCGGTTATACTTTGGTCGTCACACAGTGGTTTCTCCACATAGGACTTGGATATTATATTAGACATTCTGGTTACTAGATCTATAGATCTAGATTTGGGTGGTTTCCCAATCTGGGTACTTAGACAGCATTCTAAGAGTATTTAGAATGGACGACTCCTGGCACGGTAGTATACCTGAAGGTAATGGTGTCACCCTCTCTAAAGGTGTCTTACAGACTAAAGGGGAGAGGGATACGCATGATTGACAGATCACTTGCTTAGGCAATTGAGTCAATCATGAGATGTCAAGTACCACACCAGATGTTGTTCTTGCAGTAGGTGCAATAAGTTGATATTGATCCAATCCTGGAGAAACAGTCGGAAGCAGTTTTTGAACATAAGTTGATGTTCTAGGGATATGATAGCAGCTTTCTCCTTCGGGAGACAGTTATCATTCCAGGCATCCAAGGTGACCTGGATGGCAGAGTGGCTATCAGAGTTATAGTTTTCCCTCTGACGAGGGGCAGTATTTTGGACAGGTGGTCCAGGAAGATACTGAGGGAGGCATGGCGCTGGATACTGATTAAGTTCAGTTGACGATACAGTCTAAGAAGTTTGGATTTGGAGTTCATTTATTAACTAGGTCCCATCAGACATCCAGACATTCTAAGACAGGTATTGCTCATTCCGGGAGATGGCTTTCTCCGCGAACTTGAGATATAGATAGACATAGAAAGAAACATCTAGGCGGATCCACTCACTGAGGCTATTCCTCGAACGCAATAGTTTCACAAACGAGTTTTGTGAGACTGACTTGTAGAGGAGTTGGGTGTTCGGTATCACACGGGCTGTGAGTATGCGACATCGCAATAATTAGCCTTGAGTGCAAGTGGGAGATTGTTGGAGATAGTGCCCTCAGAGTCAATTATTGGATCACAGGCACGTGATTGCAATGATTGAGAGAGGACCTATCCCGATAGGACAGTCTTACTCAAGATGATAGTATGCTATCTGGTTTACCTTTATCATCGTGTAGTACTTTAGGTGACCTGACATGTCGCTATTTCACGTTAATAGAGCCCCTAGGATTCTTGCTTGACTGCCAGCAGTATGAGGGCGATCATATACGTGAGAGCTGGCAGTCTATAAGCACATCCTTAAATGGTCCCTAGTCGTGGGAGTTTCGAGACAGGGCATCGATACTCCAGAGTAGACTAGTGTATACAGTCGAGACCCTGACGAGGGGCGGTGGCCGGTCTCATAAGCCACTGGTGTCAGTTGGTTCACCTAAGATGTATACAGGTGCTCATTGGGTTATGAGTACACCGGACAGGACTCGCCGGGAACATGCTAGTTGGTCTTATACCTGACGTCAGATAGTAGTTCCCTGGTGACATGTGTACAGGTTAGTTCATCGACCTGAGATCGTCATTTGTCTCGTGTGAGTTCCCACTGTGCTTTGATTACTACCCTACCACGGCTCAAAGGAGTCGTGCAAACAGGTTTTAGTTGGATACAGTCCCGAGCCACATGGAGGCAGTGAGCGGATCTGTAGGGGTTCGTCTCTCCCGGTATTAGGGGTGAGGTCGCGCTGTGTCTAGGAGAGCCATTACACAAAGCCATCGGCCGAGGCAGGAGATTTACTGGTAGGTATTCCAGTAGTATCTCAGGGTGTTCTGGGCTACACTCCGACACGACTTGTACCGCTTTTGGGGGTCTGACTTTTACCAACCCCCTAGGCCCGCCATGCGATGCTCATAGACGAACGGACCGGACAGTACGGATATTGTCACTGACAGGCTCAGTAGGGTGTCAGGATGAGTTCGCTCATCGACGTCCCTTTTGGTCAATAGCTGGTGGCCCGTCATGTATTGGCTTATACCTCTGACGTGCTAGTGGTTAAATCCACAGCCATAGTATTGACGAGTCTTTAGAGTCCACCACACTTTCAGTTACTCAAGTTTCGGGCGAAACGCTGTAGAGGCCGTATGGAGATATGGCAGGGTCCGATCAGATACGTGCGGTATTGCACGGATCAGGATCGGACGATTAGTACTAGAGGCCGTATGGTTTTATGGCAGGGTTCGATCAGATACGTGCGGTATTGCATGGATAAGGATCGGACGGATAATACTAGCCGGCTTTGGTTTAAGCCAGATCCTAGTATAGTACAGTGTAGATTTTTGTCTCATTGCATTTGTATCCGGTCGGAATACAGATGCGGGTGTGTATGCACAGTATCGGGGTTTTTCTGTAATTTATTACGGGACCAGTTCTTTGGAGTTGCCAGTTTGCATTCCGTTCCGGCCGTTTTTCCTGTGTTCATTCACGGCCGGACTTCTGTGATGGAGGGGGTTATTTGCAAGTTTGCAAATATCTTATTGTGGAGGGGTTTCTTGCATTTGTGGCCTTATGAAAGGTTAAACATCTTTGCTTTTTCATGATGGCTTACTTTATTGTGATTAGAAAGGATTAGAGTTGATTTGAATTGGATTTGACCATGTTATCATTGCTTGGGGGTGTGGTCACCCATTGCTTTTCCTACCATCACCTCCCTTCATGGTTTTGGTTTTTTCATTCCCTCCACCATTCTCTTATAGGTCCGGCCACTTAAGGGAGGGAGATGAGAGATTCATTTTTTGTGGTGTAACACATTTCTTCATATCATTTTTGCTTGCTAGAAAATTGAAAGCACCAATTTTCCTCAACCTTTTCCTCCATCCTCCATGGCAACAAAACCCCAATGAGACATAGACTCTACACTAGCCTACAGCAAATCTTGGACGCGTCGGCTAGCCAACTTCGCGCCCGAGTTGCCTCGGTATTGAGGTGGGAGCCCGTAAAAGATGCAGGCGATGTGGTGCCTTCCGGCGAGGAGGCGACGACATGGAGACAGGACTTTCCGCGGGAGATCGGGACGATGACGAGAAGACCGGAGGACTCGGATCACTCGGTATATCTCTCACCCCTTCTCTTGATAGCTAGCATTAGGTTAATGGTTACGATCCGGGTTTATTGTCCGCGGTAGCGCCGGTTTATAAGTTAAGAAAAAATTTTGATTCCGCATTTTGGCCTCGGATAGACGGCCGGGGCGCTGCCGTGGCGCAACAGATGTCACCATTGATGTATATTATTTACTTTTCCGCATTATGATAGATCCAAGGATGGGAGAACAAGTAACCGGGTTCTACGGTCCAGTGGGAGACCATCTCGAGGAGTCGAGACCGGGTCACCTAACTCTAGAATTGGTAGGGTTGCTTGACGCTCTCGTAGAGGTCTATGGATGTGGGTTTGGTTATTCATCGCGACCGTGGAATCCACGTTTTTTATTGTCTTAATTAAAACACGGAATTCCAAGTATATTCAATATTTCATATGTGTTCATCTGCTGCTGATATTCTGTGATGTGATCACTTCATATTCTGAGACGAATGCTTATATTATATATATGATATATAATAAATATTGCTGCTTTCGTTTATTATGTGATGCTTAGGAAGCATAATTTGATGGGACTTCATTAATGAGATTAATGAAATAAAAGAAACCTAAAGATGTTGTAGAATCTTGTTTTAAAAACTATTAACTCTAGTTCTTGCTATGCATAGCCGTATTCCTTGTAGAATATCCTGCACCTTATTCGATAAGGAAAGAGCCGAGATCCCTTCACCGGGAGTGACCTCTTTAGCGAAACTAGCAGATGCTACAACTCACTCGGTTTGGTTTTTTGATTTCTTTTTTAGTTCATGCTTTGAATAGTGGTATTTATGAAATATCCAGCACCTCATTCGATAAGGAAAGAGCCGAGATCCCTTCACCGGGAGTGACCTCTTTAGCAAAACTAGTAATAGCCTCAATAACACTTCTTTTCAAAATCACCCGATTTTACAACGATATCAAGTTCATTACGCAAAAGGTTTTCTTAAAAACCTGTCGTAGCCCTCCGTCATTTCAGATAAGTGCCACTTAGTATTCGTGCTACGTTTGTTGGCCTTCGTCAAGGCGTATTGTGCGGTTGCTAACTAGTGCTTGTCTGTTAGTGCATGTGATGCGATTGGATTAGGGTAGTTGTGCGACTTTGTTGGCCTTCGTCAAAGGTCGTGTGGGTGGGTTTAATTCAATCATGAAATGTTCGGGTTGAACTTGACTAGCGGCCTATAGTTTGTTAGCCTTCGTCAAGGTCATAGGAAGCTAGGGGTAAAATATTATCGGGAATTTCAAATGTTGAAATTTGCAATGAGATTGCATACCTTCTATGAGATAGTTAGATCCTGATACCCACTGCGAGTAAGGGTTCCTCCTGGGAGAGTTTTGCACATTACAATTAGCCGATCAAGTAGGTGTCTATAAATGTGTTAACGGGGTTATGCCCCTGGGAAAACAAGGTTTATTTTAGTTAGGTCCGTGCGAAAGCACGGGGAACCTCCCTCAAAGTACCGACACTGGCCTGGTCGAAAGATTAGTGAACTTGTAGGGTGTAATTAATCCCGGCTAGTCATACCTTTTAGGATTTGAAGGAAGATTTGATAAAAACAGTAGGAGCCATCCTGATTAGATAAAATAATAACCAATCTGATCTTACAAAAGCGTACGCAGAGTGTTTTCTTCTATCTCTCTCTCTCCTGGTAGCGACCATGTCATGCCTTAATCAAGATAATAATAGGGATGCATTGACCGAACCAGCTTATTATACTGAGCTGGGGAATGTTGGTTGCGTTCAATCTTATAATTGTTATAAGTCCGAGCAGGAAATAGGGGAATATTAGGATTTCCACGCAACCCAAACGAGGAATAAGCATACTGATGCATATTCTTCGGGTGTGTTCATTACCGAGAACTGTTTCTCAGTATCCTCTACGTTCTAGGTATGAGATACCGGATCAAGATCCCACATATGTAATCTATTACATGGGCTATAGAAAGGTAGAGAACTGGGATTGGATGATATGTCTCTAAGTTTTAGAGAATGGAGTAATTGTTGGAGCCAAACCAGTTGGAAAATATTGTAGGGTTACTAGGCACTAGAACAAGGTTCTACAAGACATCAACCATGCCAAAATCAAATTTTTCATGTTCCGAACAACCCTAACCAAGATCTTAGACTAGTGATTAGGAGAAACAAAGCAAGTAAACAACTTTACTTCTAAGAGTTTGGGATTACAATCTTTGTAGTCCGTTCCTTCACTTCAAAAGCTCCGTGTTGAGGTCCCTTCGCTGCGATCATCGAGTACCCGGACTCTAAAGAGGCTCCATGAAGAGAAAGATGCAAGCTTGCTTCCGATCTTTAATAACAAAGATGATCTACCTTGAAGAAACTCAAACCCAAGCTCTTGCTTTGCTAATCAAGTATTAGCAAAGAAAACACTCTAATCTAAGTGGCTAGAATAGATGAGGATGATGAAGTAGGAATTTTGCTCTCATTTGTTTTCTATTTCTCACTCATTTTCATCACATATAAAAAAAAAGCTAGAAAGCTTTTTCCAAAGAAAGAAAAAGAAGAAATTACTTTTGTGATGAATAATGAAATCAAGTGTGAGGTTAGAAATGCAACCATGGTTTAAGAATGAAGACTTAACCCATGTAGAGATTTAACTATGGTTAAATAAATATCTTTGCAAAATATCACAAAATATCAAGGTCGAAGTCAAAGTTTCAAGAAGCTTCTTGAAAGCTTCATGAAAGCTTAACCCTAATCCAAACCCTAACCATATTTAAACTCCACAAATCATGTTGCATTTATAACCACAACACGTTACAATATTATATATCACATATAAAATATTTATTGTAACAAAATAAAATAATACAATTAACATATATCGCATATATATCAATATATTACCCGAGTGAGAAAAAGAATCATTATGTGAGCTTATATTAGTTAATGTAATTTAATATATCAAATATATAATTATACATTAAATTATCGAATCAACACTTGATCCGATAATCCGGCTATTTCATAAATAACCGACTAATATAATCTGTATCAGTTCATCGAATCAACACTTGATCCGATGACCCGGCTATATCACATATACCCGGCCAATATCACATATCGCGAGAATATAATACGGTATCACATACACGTATTGTTCTCGGTCCCGCATATATCACATATGTGCTCCTACTCCGTTTTGCCTGTGCCAGGAAACCTCTGTGTAGGACTCTAAAGAATCGTCAATACGCCGGCAGTAGGTGATGATCATATCAAACACCCAAAAGCTGCAAGCGGTCAGCTAAACGTAACAGCCACCCAGGTATTGAGCTATCAGAAGATCAACAAGCAAGCCTGTACATTCTCCTGCGAATCCAATCAGTAACACACCCGTACAGTCCGGACTCTTCGTCTGATATGTCGCATATCTCGCCTCGGGGTGGTAAATGTCAGACCCCAGTAGCTTGATAAGTCGTGTCGATATGAGGTCCAAAACAGTTCGAGAAACTACTGATAACACTTACCAGTAAATCTCAGCAACCCTGGCCAGGGATTTCCAGTTATAGCCAATCGAACACAGCGCAACATCAACTCCCTATACCGGGAGAGACGAAACCCCTCCTATCGCTCATTGCCTCCATGCGATTCGGGACTGTACCCAAAAGCCTCCTTCTTGCTCGCCCTCTTGGACGTGGTATGATGGAAATCAAAGCACAGTGGGAATCAAACAAGACTCTATGACGATCTCGGGTCTACAGACTAACATGTACCAGTTGTAAGTCTACGCTAGCGCCCCGGCAGTCTACAGACGCCAAAATGCGGAACAAAAACTTTTAAACTGGCGCTATCGTATACTTTAACCCGGATCTGCCATTATTGCTAAACTAACAAACTGTAAAGAGTGTAGAAAGATTGTACCGAACGATCCGAGTCCTTCGTTCTTCAACCATCATCCCACGCTCCGTTGCGGCTGCTCCGATCTCGTAGATCTCCGATATCCTCGTCGAGGTGGCACCACATGATCGGTTCTTTAAACGGGCTCCCGCCTCTGACTCGAGGCAACTCGGTCGTCAAATTTGCTAAAAGAGACGACCAAGATTGATGTAGAGAATGAGTAGATGACTTTGTCTCACTTCGTCCAAGTCCGTGGACGATCGGTTAATGAAGTTGCCGAAGGAATCGGGTGATGGAATGAAATGGAGTAATGAAATTTCCATGCACCCAAATACTATCATATCTTTTCTACCAAATTAATCAAGTAAGCAAGTGAAATGGGGAGAGGAGGGGGCCGGCCATATTAATCAAGCAGGGAGGTGATGGTAGGAGGAGGGAGGTGACCACATCAAGAAGCCTTATCATCACAAAAGATCTTAAGCAAAACAAAAAGCTTTAAAGAAAACAATGACACATATAAACCTAGTCATCAAGTCTTTAATGCAAAGATGAGTCACCCTCCACCTCATCATCCTAGTCACCATTTCTAGAACCTTCTAGAACACTGAGTCACTCTCATCCAAGAAAAGATAAATCCGTCTTTAACCGAATGTTAAAAGACGGCTGATAGAAAACAGGAAACTGGCAACTTCCAAAAGTGATCCTGAAACGACTTTCAGGAAAACCCCGAAACTGTATAAATATACCCGCATTTGTATTACGACCGAATACAAATGCAACTGAGACAAAGATATTATACCTACTCAATATAATACTCGGATCCGGCTTAAACCAAAGCCGACCAGTATTATCTGCCCGAAAAATAACATGTGCGTAAACGCACGTGCATTTTCCGAACCCTGCCATAAAACCATACGGCCTCTACAACGTTTCGCCCGAACTTGGGAAACTGTCTGTGGGGGACTCTAATGACTCGTCAGCACCCTGGCAGTGGGTTTAACCACAAACCGTCAGCGGCACTAGCAATGCATAACGGCTGCCCATGGACTGACCTCAAGGGAGACTGATGAGCGCACTCAAGGGTGGCCGATGAGCGAACTCATCCAGAAACCCTACTGAGCCTAACAGTGACAATGTATATACAGTCCGGTCCGTTCGTCTATGAGTATCGCATATCTTCCTAGGGGGCTAGCAACGTCAGACCCCCAATAGCAGTATAAGTCGTGTCGGAGTGAAGCCCAATAACACCCTGAGATACTACTGGAGTACCTACCAGTAAATCTCCTGCCACGGCCGTGGGCTTTGTGTAATGGCTCTCCTAGACACAGCACGACCTCGCCCCCAATACCGGGAGAGACGAATCCCCTGCCGATCCGCTCACGTGCCTCCATATGGCTCGGGACTGTACCCAAAAGCTACCTGTTTGCACGACTCCTTTGAACCGTGGTAGGGTAGAAATCAAAGCACAGTGGGAACTCACACGAGACAAATGACGACCTCAGGTCGATGAACTAACCTGTACACATGTCACCAGGGAACTGCTATCTGACGATAGATATAATACTAACTAGCAGATTCCCGGCGAGTCCTGTCCGGTGTACTCATAACCCAATGAGCACCTGTATACATCTTAGGTGATCCAACTGACACCAGTGGCTTGTGAGACCGGCCACCGCCCCTCGTCGGGGTCTCGACTGTACACACTAGTCTTCTCCGGAGTATCGATGCCCTGTCTCGAAACTCCCACGACTAGGGACCACAATTAAGGATATGCATATAAACTACCCAACTCTCACGTATATGATCGCCATCATACTGTTGGTAGTAAAGCAAGATCCTAAGGGCTCTATCAAAGTGTAACATTCAATCAGTCACCTGAACATGTACATGACTGATAAAGGCAAACCAGATAGCAAACTATCATCTCGAGTAAGACTGTGCTACCGGGATAGGTCCTCCGCAATCATTGCAATCACGTACCTGCGATCCAATAATTGACTATGAGGGCACTATCTCCAACAATCTCCCACTTGCACTCAAGGCTAATATTGCGATGTCGACTACTCACAGCCCGTGTGAAACCGAACATCCAACTCCTCTACTAATCAGTTTCACAAAGCCCGTTTGAGAAACTATTGTGTTCGAGAAATAGCCTCAGTGAGTGGATCCGCCTAGAAGTATCTTTCTATATCTCTCTTAATCTCAAGTTCGCGGAGAAAACCATCTCCCGAATTGAGTAATACCTGTCTTAGAATATATCTGGATATCTGATGGGACCTTAGTTCATAAATGAACTCCATATCCAAACTTCTTAGAATGAATCGATCACTGAACCTAATCAGTATCGGGCACCTTGCTTCCCACAGTATCCTCTTGGACCACCTGTCCATAATACCGTCCCTCTTCGTCAGAGGGAAAAACTAAAACTCTGACAGTCACTCTGTCATCCACGTCACCTTTGAAGCCTGGAATGATAATCGTCTCCCGAAGGAGGCTGCCGTCATCAAATCCGTAGAACATGTACTTATGTTCTAAAACTGCTTCCTTATGTTTCTCCAGGATTGGATTAATACAAACTTATTGCATCTAGTGCAAAAACAACATTTGGTGTGGTACTTGACATCTCATGATTGACTCAATTGCCTAAGCAAGTGATCTGCCAATCATGCACATCCCTCTCCCCTTTAGTCTATACGACATCTTTAGAGAGGGTGACTCCATCACTTGCAGGTACACCACCATTCTAGGAGTCAACTATTCCAAAAACCATCAGAATATCTGTCAAAGTACCCACATTGGGAAACTACCCAAATCCAGATCTAAAACCATAGATCTAGAAACCAGAATGTCAAATATTATATCCATATCCTGTCTGGAGAAACAACTGTGTGACGACCGCAGTACAACCGATCGTAGTATAGGAATTTTACTTCCTACTCTGTGTATGTCATCCAGATACCATGACATCACACCCTACTACCTTCTTAACTGATCCATCCCCTATTCTGATTGAAGTCAAACCCATGACTGTCACATCAAAATTAGATGATCTATCTCCTCTATAACTGCTCTAGTCTATAAATAGACATAAGCTACTTGCCCACCATGCTTCCGTTGCTCCCACTAACTACGACAACCCTCCTACCGGGTCTCATATCCTGGAACAACAGTAGTGTCAAGTCTGGGTAGATAATAACCTCCCTGTCACCGTCATTGAGGCTACCGAAGTACCTCTCGGGCGTCTGAGGTTACCTACCATACCTGCGGAGTGGCTATTGGAATGTCAAACCTGATTGAATGTATA
Organism: Agapanthus africanus; assembly: GCA_030015575.1. Taxonomy (NCBI): domain Eukaryota; kingdom Viridiplantae; phylum Streptophyta; class Magnoliopsida; order Asparagales; family Amaryllidaceae; genus Agapanthus; species Agapanthus africanus. Next base: position 125,838,211 of record JASDDO010000031.1, read on the forward strand.
GGTCCTATTAAATTTTCCGTAATCGTTCGCGGTTCTGGAATCACTTCCAGTTCTACCATACTCCCACTACTGTTTTCTGAAAAAGATCCGTTTTTTACTAAAACTGTGGCGAGTCAAGAACAATATCACTATTGATCTTTCAAATGGTAGAATATCAACCCTCGTCGTAGCCAGGGTCAACCCACAAACAGCCATTACAGAATCGTGCCCTGAGTCATCCAGAGTCTGGTTTTAATCATAAGCTGGACAACTCCCCGTACCTTAATATCTTTTAAGGTATGATCTATTCTATATCCAATACAGAAATTTTGGCACTTATTTAATTGGAACCATATTCAAATCATGCAGCTGTCTCCAGTGCATATCAACTTAATGGAAAGAGGCTAATCAGCATTACTCAACTTAGGAATCCATCCATTTATGAGTAACCTGAAAGAGAAACACGTTTCTCAAAACCATCACTATCATCTGAATACCAATCACAAGAATCTACATCTTCGATCTCTTTGAAGAATCCCGATACTTGTGATACCTGGTTCTCTACTTTATTCTTATACCCACAACTTCTCAAAACTTAGACCTTGTATTTCTACGAAACACTCGTCTAAATACTAGAGAAGTTATAAGTAAACAGAACATAGTACGAGGACCTACCCCTTTGTCCTAATGGACACTTGGACAACATACAATACTCTGTATAAGTCCGCTGAGTTAAACAACTCTAAACCTGTGCATCGTAGGTAGAAAACCGTACCCTGGCGATATCCTCAAATATCACCAATTACAACGAATTCCGATATAATGAGGATGATCACCTAATTCCCAATATCTTACTCCCACTCATCATCTGTAAAACCATACAGATATGAGAATGAAACCTGGTAAATACATACCCTTGGAGTAAGTGTCTAATCGGGAAAACAGTTTTTCTTTAACAATGCACTGAAACATGAAAATGTTTCGTAGGGGTATCCTGGTATTCATAGCAATGCCTCTTCCATAATCCAATTCATGACTTCAACCGTATATTTTATTGCCATCTCTCCAAATCCCTTTATTTGTCTTTAGTCGTTACCATCTGTACACCATCGTTAGGCTAAATGGTTTTCTTCCTTCCCTACCGTTCGGCACCAGCCTATGGTTTGGAAGAAGACTATCCAGTAAGCATAATAGGTGTACCCTCCTAAACTAAGGAGTACTCGCATCTCGAGAGAAGGTGACGATAAAAGATAACTGAATAATACCTTATTCTTTTAAAGATGAAATAGGAGCGGCGATGAAGTACACGGTTTTGGTCGTGAATGATATCAGTCGCAATTTACTTTGCCCTCTTTCTAATCCCTTTATTTTGTCTTTACATATTACCTTCTGCACACCCTACTTAGGCTAATTGGTTTTCTTCATTCCCTACCTTTCGGCACCAGCCTATGGTTTGGAATAAGACTATCCAATAAGCGTAATAGGTGTACTCTCCTAAACCAAGGAGCTCTCGCAACCTGAGAGAAGGTGATAATAAAAGACAACTGAATAAACCAATTCTATTTCTCCTGAACCTTGATCCATCCTCGAAGAAGTCCCTTCGAGTTCGTATATAACCATACGATGGCTCTATCCAATGGAAGTGGATATCCGTAGTAATACGGGTGTTCTGAGAAATGCAAAGGGTAAAAGAAGGAGTGGCAATGACTTATGCAACACTGACAATCCATAAGCCAGTGTTTTAAGAAGGTTCGGTCAATCTGGTCACTGAGTCATAGTCTAGGGTCGGTCAAAGGTCGCTGCCAAAGAGAGAGAGAGAAAAGAAACACTCTGCGTGCACTCTAACCTAGATCAGAATGGTCATCATTTTATCTAATCCGGAAACCTCCCACTGTCCTGTCAAATTCTCCTCCAAACCTAAAGAAGAATCAATCGGGATCACCCGAAGAGTAAACCAACTCATCAGTGGGAATCAGGATCCAACTCTCATCGCATGATAACGTGATGGAATGCATCCACGTTACTCATACTCCAGAAGGTATGCGCATACTTGGCAAGTTTCAGTTTCTTTAGAAACTCCTGATATGATTTTTGCCCCATACTCTTATAACCTTGGCGTTGGTCAAAATGTCATAAGTCACATGCCAAGTTCTACCCGTCACTATCTTGTCAATTTGAACCCACCCGCACATGCCCTTGACGTTGGCCAAAATGGCAGAACGACTGTCCCAAACTAACTCATCTATCTATGCAACAATTGAATACCCAGCAGCTACCAAACACTATGCCATGGCGTTGGTCAAAATACTTAGCTTGAATACTACTGAATACCCAAAAGAAGTGACGGAGGGCTACGACTGGTTTTTGGCGAAAAACCTTTAGCGTAGTGAACTTGATATCGCTGAAGGAACCTGATAGCTTTTTAAAATATAGTGGCGAAAACCTTTTGCTAAAGAGGTCACTCCCGGTAAAGGGATCTCGGCTCTTTCCTCGTGGAATGAGTTGCAGGATATTCCACTGAATACCGCTATGCAAAGCAACATGTAATCGACTATAGTGAAGTTATTACCCTGACGCAAACTTCTGTCCAAGGGGTCGGTCCCGGTGAAGGGATATCGGCCTTTGCCCCGTCGAATGAGGTGCAGGATATTCCACTGAATACCGCTATGCATAACAAAAGGAAACGTCTTTGTAACAACACTTTTTAAATTGTTCCAACAACTGTATACAGGTTTGTTTAACTTTGCATTGATCAGAATCAACGCAGTCCCATCAATCAATCACACCAGAAAAGAACGAAAATAAAATGTGCGTATATGCCATCCGCATTCGTCACTAGGTCCCGTCATCACCCGTTAGGTTACTTAACTAACGACAGAGCGTGGACTGGACTAGCGCGGGTGTAAAACATATACAACATCTAATAGTATATAAACCAATATACAATAATCGCTCCAGGCGTGATAATATGCAACATTACAGTAAAGTAATAAGCATCACAGAACAATACAGATAATCTGGGATCCCCGAGTTTCACAGAGCCGCTGCTGAAACTCGACGTTCCCCTGTCGTGTGGATAGCCTGTGCAATGAAACCTAGACCCCTACGGGTGCGGCAAGTTACCCGCCAAAACCTGAAGCGAGGCAGTCCCCCACAGCATAGTGAATGGAACACCCGGCACTTCACGGAATCCGGTAATCTTGGGCACCCCTCCTTGGGTCAACCTGTACCCCCTACAAGTGCGGCGAATAGTCTGCCAATTCTGAAGTGGGACCCCTCTACCTCTCAAAGCCATGAGATGCGGACCCGTTGCCTTCCCGAACCCGACTATCCGTGCACTCCGTCACGGGGCAAAACGTAGTACAGTAATGAAAAATAGTACAATAGGTACATCGACCGCAACCTGGTCGTGCCCCAAAAGAATATTATACAACAGGCAGTGACGGCAGTCCACAAGTTGGACGCTCACCCCGCAATATCAAATGTACAAATAAACACAAACTGTACTACCATTGCACACTGCTATCCACCACGACAAATCCGCAACATCACAGCACAACACAGAACATCAACGCGAATGTCACGTTCGCAAACCCGTCTAAAAGAACTATAGCAATTAAACGCGGTTTACCGATCAAATGACATTCCCGGTCGGAGATATAATGTAAGCACTGTAAACTAACGTGTTTAAATTTCGATCGACCAAAGACCAAATATCAAAAAATGGGCCCCACAGCTTACTGGTGAACAGTAACAAAATCTGGGCCAAAACGATATTTACCAAAAACCACAAAACCTAACAGAGAACTCACTGACAAAATTTGGGAGCACGAGCTCACCAAGTGGCCGCGGTTCCGCGGCCAAACCATGGGTTTGGCCGCGCTTCCGCGGCGGCTTGGTGGGATCACGTGCCCAAATTTGGTACGTGTTCTTAGAAAAGCCTGCACACATTTCTGAGACATTCAGAATTAATTTTTGAGACCGTTTAAAATTAACAGAAACTGTCGGCATAGGATTTTGTAGTTTTCGATTTCCGGTCGGATCGATGTTTTAAACGCGTTAGCACAAGTTAGAATAGCAAAATGGTGAGGCTCTGATACCACTGTAAGTCTACGCTAGTGCCCCGGCAGTCTACAGACGCCAAAATGCGGAACAAAAACTTTTAAACTGGCGCTATCGTATACTTTAACCCGGATCTGCCATTATTGCTAAACTAACAAGCTGTAAAGAGTGTAGAAAGATTGTACCGAACGATCCGAGTCCTTCGTTCTTCAACCATCATCCCACGCTCCGTTGCGGCTGCTCCGATCTCGTAGATCTACGATATCCTCGTCGAGGTGGCACCACATGATCGGTTCTTTAAACGGGCTCCCGCCTCTGACTCGAGGCAACTCGGTCGTCAAATTTGCTAAAAGAGACGACCAAGATTGATGTAGAGAATGAGTAGATGACTTTGTCTCACTTCGTCCAAGTCCGTGGACGATCGGTTAATGAAGTTGCCGAAGGAATCGGGTGATGGAATGAAATGGAGTAATGAAATTTCCATGCACCCAAATACTATCATATCTTTTCTACCAAATTAATCAAGTAAGCAAGTGAAATGGGGAGAGGAGGGGGCCGGCCATATTAATCAAGGAGGGAGGTGATGGTAGGAGGAGGGAGGTGACCACATCAAGAAGCCTTATCATCAGAAAAGATCTTAAGCAAAACAAAAAGCTTTAAAGAAAACAATGACACATATAAACCTAGTCATCAAGTCTTTAATGCAAAGATGAGTCACCCTCCACCTCATCATCCTAGTCACCATTTCTAGAACCTTCTAGAACACTGAGTCACTCTCATCCAAGAAAAGATAAATCCGTCTTTAACCGAATGTTAAAAGACGGCTGATAGAAAACAGGAAACTGGCAACTTCCAAAAGTGATCCTGAAACGACTTTCAGGAAAACCCCGAAACTGTATAAATATACCCGCATTTGTATTACGACCGAATACAAATGCAACTGAGACAAAGATATTATACCTACTCAATATAATACTCGGATCCGGCTTAAACCAAAGCCGACCAGTATTATCTGCCCGAAAAATAACATGTGCGTAAACGCACGTGCATTTTCCGAACCCTGCCATAAAACCATACGGCCTCTACAACGTTTCGCCCGAACTTGGGAAACTGTCTGTGGGGGACTCTAATGACTCGTCAGCACCCTGGCAGTGGGTTTAACCACAAACCGTCAGCGGCACTAGCAATGCATAACGGCTGCCCACGGACTGACCTCAAGGGAGACTGATGAGCGCACTCAAGGGTGGCCGATGAGCGAACTCATCTAGAAACCCTACTGAGCCTAACAGTGACAATGTATATACAGTCCGGTCCGTTCGTCTATGAGTATCGCATATCTGCCTAGGGGGCTAGCAACGTCAGACCCCCAATAGCAGTATAAGTCGTGTCGGAGTGAAGCCCAATAACACCCTGAGATACTACTGGAGTACCTACCAGTAAATCTCCTGCCACGGCCGTGGGCTTTGTGTAATGGCTCTCCTAGACACAGCACGACCTCTCCCCCAATACCGGGAGAGACGAATCCCCTGCCGATCCGCTCACGTGCCTCCATATGGCTCGGGACTGTACCCAAAAGCTACCTGTTTGCACGACTCCTTTGAACCGTGGTAGGGTAGAAATCAAAGCACAGTGGGAACTCACACGAGACAAATGACGACCTCAGGTCGATGAACTAACCTGTACACATGTCACCTGGGAACTGCTATCTGACGATAGATATAATACTAACTAGCAGATTCCCGGCGAGTCCTGTCCGGTGTACTCATAACCCAATGAGCACCTGTATACATCTTAGGTGATCCAACTGACACCAGTGGCTTGTGAGACCGGCCACCGCCCTTCGTCGGGGTCTCGACTGTACACACTAGTCTTCTCCGGAGTATCGATGCCCTGTCTCAAAACTCCCACGACTAGGGACCACAATTAAGGATATGCATATAAACTACCCAACTCTCACGTATATGATCGCCATCATACTGTTGGTAGTAAAGCAAGATCCTAAGGGCTCTATCAAAGTGTAACATGCAATCAGTCACCTGAACATGTACACGACTGATAAAGGCAAACCAGATAGCAAACTATCATCTCGAGTAAGACTGTGCTACCGGGATAGGTCCTCCGCAATCATTGCAATCACGTACCTGCGATCCAATAATTGACTATGAGGGCACTATCTCCAACACCAGTGTCACCAGAGAACTGCCATCTGACGTGAGGTATAATACTGTAACAACTCCATTTTTAATATACAAAGAATTGATTTAAATTCAATGTATACTTGGAGTATTTATTACAGTTGATATCTCTTTAAGTATTTATTTCACTCCATAATTACAAGAAGGAGCTTGTAGCTCATTGGTCATACCTTGCACTGCTGAACCAAGCCACCAGAGTTCGAATCCCATGCCTCACATTATTTTTATATTGTTTTGTTTTAAATTTTTGGAAAGTCAACAGTCAAACAGCCATAACTCTCAAAATTTATACTGAACCCAAAAAGTTAGATGCACCAAAATTTCCCCCATAAGTTTCCCCACCCGACGGTGCCCCGACTCGGGCCGGCGCCGCCGGCCGAACTCGGCCGGACGGCCGAGTCGTCAACACGGAATTTCTCCGTGGTGACCTGGTCATACCCTCTGCATACTCTAAAATTTTTGATCGGTTACCAGATTCGCAATAAACCTCTTTTACTCCCAAATTTAATGATATTTTAATGAATTTTTATATATTTTTATATATTTTTAATTAAAACCCTAAACCTAGCATAGCCCTATATAAACACCCCTACCCTCTACCCTTTCACTCTATATTCCTAAGTACACTCTCTAAAAAAATTCAAGAGAACTCGGTACGTTAGAAAAAGAGCGGAAGGCGAAGCGCTGCCGAAATCGACGACGACTTCCGGTGATCATACTAGGACCCTTCACGACGTTTCGACGCCCGACAACCCACTACCTTCCTAGCACTCTCTAACGTGTCAAAAACCCGTAAGTCCCCCTCTTTCTATCTTCCTTTTCTATTAAGAAAAATACTTTTTTTTAAAACCCGACGGAAATCGGAAAAAACCGATTTCCGATTCGTTTTTCTATCAAAACTCACTTGTCACAAATTACATAATGCTTAAACATATTCATGTTGACTATTAATCACTTAAAAATCAATTTGGATAAAGTTTTTCACATGAAATAATAACGTTTCCATTTATCGTATTTCTTTCACTTAAATACCACAATATTTAGTTATCATATTTAACCCTTAACAATTTCTATACCTTAACGTAGATCACGAGGTAATGACCTACCTCCACACACACGCAAATACAACCCTAATTGATATCATCAAAACTTAGAATACGAAAATACAAGACTTTACATTAAAATACCCTTTTCTTTATAAACCTTTTCTAAAAGTTCTAAGTTGTATACAATTTTAAAACAAAATCTTTTAATAGGAAAATACGATATGTCATGGACATCGATCGTTTATCTAAACTTACTTTGTGGTGTCTAGGCTAGGCAAGTGAGCTTGGGTAACTTTAAAAGGCCCGCCTCACGATTCGTGAGCGGATCCTTCCCTTCTCACTTGTACTTACCTGGCCGCAATAGGCGGTAAAGAGGCGATTTGAGGCTTCTAATGACTTTTCGTTTATACCCTTTAGAAATAGGCTAGTTGGCTTAGGAAACCCTAGAAACTAAAATACGGAAATTCACACCTTTTACAAATAAATACCTCATCTTTATAAAACCGTTTTCTAAATGATTAGTATTTATTAATTCTTTGCAAAACGCCACTACAACCCACCTTTGGGGAACTCGTTAGGGATAGTACGGTTTATCGTGCACCTTAGAGCCTAGTAGTGCGAGATTCAGACATCCGCAAGGAGCATTCGGTCTCGAAAGGTTTAAAATACGACATTTAAGAAAAATTAGATTTTTGGAAAATAAAATATTTATTAAAAATTATTCTTGTATTAATATATATATATATAATTATCATTTAAAACGTCTATTTTATTATAAGATAAAGTTTCCACCTTTTCCTAAAAATTACAAGATTAAAAGTTACATTAAAATACCATGAATTTTCAAATAAATCAATGTTATAATTTAATACTTTTATTAGGTATATTCACTAGAATAAAACAAATAAAATTTACACTCATTATAACAATAAAGACGAATAATAAATACTTGGGGTGTATCTTGAAAACTATACAAAAGTATTTTTATATAAAACCCCCTCAAGTTTTATAAATTACAATAAGGACCCTAACAATTATAGAACTTCAAATTACTTTTCTTTTAGTCTGACTCGGGTTTGAGTCTGACTATTTCTGAACTGAATATGATTCAAGTCAATCTATATTCTTTAATATGAACACATGAATCCCTGAATCCAGTTAACAATCTATTCAACTTGACTGAATCAAACCATGGATATACATCCATTATTCCGTTATCCCATTTACCTGATTATGCAGTTACAATCTATTTACTGATATCATGGTTGTGGTCAGTCATCCAACTTACACAATACAATACAACAATACTATCAAAACACTACGGGGTTAAGGGGTAGATTGGTACGGAAAGTGTTAAAGGTGGCACGAGGTGGTCAGATTAAGACACCTAACCTATATTCCGTTGCTGTTGTACCGTGGCTTAACGGTTCCTTGTACATTCCGTTTGCCCTGGTCTCTAGCATATAGAGACCCCTCTCGTATACACTGGCATCCTTCTGTACCAAGCTACAAACAACAGCGTTAACACAATATTCCATAATATTCCACAACATAATACTTAGAAAATACCTCTTATTCTGTCTTTTCTTATCTTTTGGACTTACCGAGCGACCTGTTCGCTGACGACATTCTATTTCTTTCTTCTTTGATTGTCGTCAGGTGCTTTGGACCCAGCAGAGATCGAGCCCACCGGTGAAGACTTGGAGCAGTTTCACGAAGATCCCGAGCTCTAGATATTGTACCTTGTTCTTTTCAGTATTTTCTTTTCCTGTTATGCCACTGTTTAGGCATTGCTTTTCATTTCAGTTGTATTTACTTTTCATGGATTGTACAAAAGAATGTTATTAATAAAGTTGCTGTTATTTCTATATCTATTGTCTCTTGTGATTTATTTTTATATTGCTTAGATACGCTTAGCGTATTTACTTCACAGTAAATACGAAGCGGACCTCGTCGCATCCACTTCGCCGTACACCGGGAAGCGGGGCGTGACAGGTTTTGTTGGTGGCCCATGCAGGTCTGAGCTTATGTATCCCTATCACGCAGTTCTGGTCTGCGTGAACAACCTAAGAAATATAACACAAGAACCAGCAACTAAAAAATTCTTTACAATTCATGTTCCTTGAATCTTGCAAATTTCTATTTCTTGAATCTTATCATTTCATGTATTTGAATCTGTTCTAACCCAAATTTTTCTTCAAGGTTATGGATTCCCCGAACAACACCAGCACCAACGTCAACAACACCCCTCCAGCACTACCTCTCGCACCAGCTGTTCCTGCACCACCCACTGAGCAAACAATGCTATTTGAGGCAATCCGCAGCCCTCTCGAGGGACAGCAACAACTTCTGAACCGTCCCGAGACTGACGCACCGGGAGTAAAGCAATTCAGGGCTTTACATCCCAAGCAATTCTCTGGTAAAGGAAGCCCTCTTGAAGCGGATGAATGGGCACAAAGCATCGAAGACGATCTGGCAGCAGCTCACGTGCCAGACAACGCTTGGGTCCGTGTAGCAAAACTACAGCTCACGGATAATGCTCGCAACTGGTGGAAGGAGGAAGAAAGCCGTCTGGTACAGCCGATTGAATGGAAGACCTTTCGCGAGAAGTTCGACGCGAAATACTTCCCTGTGACTGCCAGGTTTGCAATGGAGCAGCAGTTTATTCATCTACAACAGGGTTCAATGTGGGACAAATCAGTAGATGAATACGATGCTGAATTCACCATGTTAATCCGGTAAGATATGTTACAATAGTTCAATTTTTAAATATCACATACTACACAACTAACACAACCTTTGAACAGATTCGCGGCACACTTGATACCGACGGACGTTATCAGAGCCCGTCGCTTTCAACAAGGACCGGACACGGAGATTCAGGCTGCTCTAGCCACAGGAAAGTTTTTGACTCATGAGGATGCTCTAGAAGCTGCCCGCAGTTATGAGGCAGTGATAAAAACAAGGGGCAGACCTCAGTCTGCTGGAGTCAAACGCCCTGCCAAACAGATGGCAGGTGGAGCCTCGTCCAGGCCACCTTTTGTGCCAAGGCGACCCGGAGTACCAACCCATCGTCCCAGCCCAGCCTTTTGCACCTACTGTAAGAGAACTGGACATATGATGAAGGACTGTCGTCGAGCCAACCGCCTTTGCTTAGTCTGCGGCTCAGCTACTCACGATATTGGGTCTTGTCCCCAAAGACAGAACCCAGTTACTGCACCCAGGCCAGCAATTACTTATCCGCTGCGACCAGCTCTTCAAGCACCTGCTCCCAGACCTACACTACCTGCACCACCCAGAGGACCACAAGCTGCACCACCTCCTCGTCAGTTCTATCAAGCTCAAAGGAACGTTCTGAGGAATGCTCCTCAGAACAAGAAGAATGTACCAAGGCGCCAGGCTTTCATGATGTCCGTGGAAGAAGCTGAGGCCACTGGCCAAGTCATCACTGGTAAATTTTTTCTTTTCAAACTTTGCTTTTCTACTACTTAGTTACATATTTCCTATACCTAAAACTAATCCCGCATACCTTAGGTACAATCTTGGTATCCTCAATCCCTGCACTTGCACTGTTTGATACTGGAGCATCACATTGCTTTATGTCGCAACGGTTTGTTCGAACCCATGTGATTCCAGTTTCACAGCTTGTATCCAGCTGGAATGTCAGTTCCGGAAATGGCGTTCTAAAGGCAACTATGGGATACAGCATGTGTCCAGTCGTCGTCTGCAGTCGAGAGTTTTATGCTGACTTCAAAGTGCTGGACATACCAAACTTCAATGTGGTTCTAGGAATGGATTGGCTTGGAACTTTTTATGCTACCATAGACTGTCGTCAAAGGAGGGTAGTATTTGAAATTCCAGACCATCCGGTCTTCTATTTCAAAAGTGGAGACCGTACACTGGAGCCAAGCACCTATAAAGCGAAGCCAAGAGAAGTAGTAGTTGCAGCAGCTCAAGAAGAGGAAGAATCAAGACCAGATGTGGTTCGAGAGTTCGACGATGTATTTCCTGACGATATATCAGGTTTGCCTCCCGACCGAGCTCTTGAATTCAGTATTGATTTAGTACCAGGAGCACAACCGGTGATCAAAGCACCCTATTGTTTAAGTCCGGAAGGTTTGAAGGAAGTCCGAACACAGTTGGACGAATTACTGGCGAAAGGATGGATTCGTCCCAGCACTTCAAGTTAGGGATCACCTGTACTACTTGTGAAGAAGAAGGAAGGTTCATACAGAATGTGCATCGATTACAGAGCCATGAACGAAGTCACTATAAAGAACAAGTATCCACTCCCGCGGATCGATGATTTATTCGATCAGTTAAGTGGATCTTTTGTTTTCTCTAAACTAGATCTTCGTTCAGGTTATCATCAAGTGAAGTTCAAGGAAGCTGATATTCACATAACAGCTTTCAGGACTCGCTATGGACATTACGAATTTCTAGTGATGCCATTTGGAGTGACCAACGCACCTGCAATATTCATGAACCTTATGAATCAAGTTTTCCGGGAGTACTTAGACAGGTTTGTTGTCATCTTCATCGACGACATCCTGGTGTATTCTAAGAGTCGGAAAGAGCATGCAGAACATCTACGAATTGTCCTGGAAACTCTTCGACAACATCAGCTTTATGCCAAGTACAGCAAGTGCGAGTTTTGGCTAAATTAAGTTGGTTTTCTTGGACATATCGTATCAGGAGAAGGAATCTCTGTAGATCCAGCAAAAGTTTCGGCAGTTAGCGAATGGCCTACACCAAAGTCAGTGAAGGATATTCGAAGTTTCTTGGGTTTAGCTGGATATTACAGAAGATTTATTGAAGGCTTTTCAAAGATAGCAACGCCCCTGACCAAGCTCACACGTAAAGATGAAGAATTTGTGTGGTCAGAAGCATGCGAACAAGCTTTCGTAGAACTCAAGTCAAGGTTGACATCAGCACCTATTCTAGTCATACCGGATCAATCTGGAGGATTCGAAGTGCATTGCGATGCATCCGGTAAAGGACTAGGATGTGTTCTACACCAGCACGGTAAGGTTGTGGCTTATGCTTCAAGAAAACTGAAGATCCATGAGCGCAATTATCCGACGCATGATTTGGAATTGGCAGCAGTCATCTTTGCTCTCAAAAATTGGCGTCATTATCTACTTGGTGAACGAGTGAACATCTACACGGATCATAAGAGCTTAAAGTATGTGTTTACTCAGAAGGAGTTGAATATGCGGCAGAGAAGATGGTTAGAACTCATGGCTGACTTTGACATCAACTTGCAATATCACCCAGGGAAGGTGAATGTAGTACCTGATGCTCTTAGTCCCCAACCATTAGCAATGAATCTCAACACTCAGTGGAAGCTTCAACAAGACTTGCATCAGATGGAGATTGAAGTAGTCATGCCAGGTAATGCTTCAAGTTTGATGAATTTACAAGTTCAATCAACCATTGTCAATCAGATCAAAGCAGCTCAAGCCAGCGATGCTAAGTGGCAAAAGTTCAGAGAACAAGTGGAGAATGGACTCAGAACAGATTTCATCATCCATGAAGACGGATCTTTGAGATACAGCAGCAGATTGTGTGTACTAAAAGGTCCTGTACGAGAAGAGTTAATGAAAGAAGCTCACAGCTCTCTCTACTCGGTACATCCTAGAGGTACCAAAATGTACAAAGATCTACGTCAGAATTATTGGTGGCATGGAATGAAGCGTGAAGTAGCCAGAAGCGTCGCAAAATGCTTGGTGTGTCAGCAAGTAAAGGCTGAACATCACAGGACTGCTGGATTACTTCAACCGTTACTAATCCCAGAATGGAAGTGGCAATACATCACGATGGATTTTATGACTGCTCTTCCTCGTAGCACAAAGGGTAACGATGCCGTATGGGTCATTGTGGATCGACTCACAAAGTCGGCTCACTTCATCCCATTTCGAGTTGGCCAATCAACTGAGACACTAGCAAAGAAGTACATGGAGGTAATAATCTAATTTAGATTTAAAACTCTTCATAATATAATATCTCTGATACCCATGAACTCATACAGGAAATTGTGAGACTCCATGGAGTACCGGTCTGCATTGTCTCCGATCGTGACACCAGGTTCCGATCGCAATTTTGGCAGAGTCTGCAAGCAAGCTTGGGAACAAGTCTGAACTTCAACACGGCTTATCATCCACAAACAGATGGTCAGTCGGAACGAACTATTCAGATCTTGGAGGATATGCTCAGAGCGTGTATGCTAGACTTCAAGGGATCATGGGAAGATCACCTACATCTTGTGGAGTTTTCGTACAACAATAGCTACCAAGCAAGCATAGGAATGGCACCTTTTGCAGCATTGTATGGAAGGAAGTGTCGATCGCCATTAAGTTGGGACGACATCGGAGATAGAGAACTTCTTGGACCGGAGATGATAGTAGCAACTGTTGATGTGGTTCGTACTATCAGGGAAAGAATGCGCATAGCCCAAGATCGACAGAAGCACTGGGCTGATGCAAAGAGACGACACTTGGAGTTCCAGCCAGGAGATCACGTATTCCTGAAGATATCTCCGAACCGCGGAGTAATCCGTTTTGGAAGACGGGGTAAGCTAAGTCCGAGATATATTGGACCGTTCGACATACTCGAACGAGTCGGCGAAGTGGCATACCGCTTAGCGCTTCCACCCTCATTGGAAGGAGTGCATAATGTGTTCCACATATCCCAACCCAGAAAGTATATGAGTGACCCCAGCCATGTTCTCGATCATTCCGAGCTCACTATACAGCCCGATTTGTCTTGTGAGCAACAGCCCGTGGAGATCCTGGACAGGAAAGCGAAGACACTTCGGAACAAGGAAGTTAACTTTGTTCGAGTAATGTGGAGGAAAGACACTCCAGGAAAGTCCACTTGGGAAAGGGAGGATGAAATGCGTACTAGATATCCACATCTCTTTGTAAACTAGTCCTCAAATAAAAGTTGTAAATTTCGAGTACGAAATTTTTGTAAGGAGGGTAGACTGTAACAACTCCATTTTTAATATACAAAGAATTGATTTAAATTCAATGTATACTTGGAGTATTTATTACAGCTGATATCTCTTTAAGTATTTATTTCACTCCATAATTACAAGAAGGAGCTTGTAGCTCATTGGTAATACCTTGCACTGCTGAACCAAGCCAACAGAGTTCGAATCCCATGCCCCACATTATTTTTATATTGTTTTGTTTTAAATTTTTGGAAAGTCAACAGTCAAACAGCCATAACTCTCAAAATTTATACTGAACCCAAAAAGTTAGATGCACCAAAATTTCCCCCATAAGTTTCCCCACCCGACGGTGCCTCGACTCGGCCGGACGGCCGAGTCGTCAACACGGAAATTCTCCGTGTTGACCTGGTCATACCCCCTGCATACTCTAAAATTTTTTATCGGTTACCAGATTCGCAATAAACCTCTTTTACTCCTAAATTTTATGATATTTTAATGAATTTTTATATATTTTTATAATTTTTTTAATTAAAACCCTAACCCTAGCCTAGCCCTATATAAACACCCCTACCCTCTACCCTTTCACTCTATATTCCTAAGCCCACTCTCTAAAAAAATTCAAGAGAACTCGGTACGTTAGAAAAAGAGGGGAAGGCGAAGCGCTGCCGAAATCGACGATGAATTCCGGCGATCATACTGGGACCCTTCGCGACGTTTCGACGCCCGACAACCCACTACCTTCCTAGCACTCTCTAACGTGTCCAAAACACGTAAGTCCCCCTCTTTCTATCTTCCTTTTCTTTTAAGAAAAATACTTTTTTTTAAAACCCGACGGAAATCGGAACAAACTGATTTCCGATTCGGTTTTCTATGAAAACTCACTTGTCACAAATTACATAATGCTTAAACATATTCATGTTGAATATTAATCACTTAAAAATCAATTTGGATAAAGTTTTTCACATGAAATGATAACGTTTCCATTTATCGTATTTCTTTCAATTAAATACCACAATATTTAGTTATCATATTTAACCCTTAACAATTGCTATACCTAAACGTAGATCACGAGGTAATGACCTACCACCACACACACGCAAATACAACCCTAATTGATATCATCAAAAATTAGAATACGAAAATACAAGACTTTACATTAAAATACCCTTTTCTTTATAAACCTTTTCTACAAGTTCTAAGTTGTATACAATTTTAAAAAAAATCTTTTAATAGGAAAATACGATATGTCATGGACATCGATCGTTTATCTAAACTGACTTTGTGGTGTCTAGGCTTGGCAAGTGAGCTTGGGTAACTTTAAAAGGCCCGCCTCACGATTCGTGAGCGGATCCCTCCCTCCTCACTTGTACTTACCTGGCCGCAATTGGCGGTGAAGAGGCGATTTGAGGCTTCTAATGACTTTTCGTTTATACCCTTTAGAAATAGGCTAGTTGGCTTAGGAAACCCTAGAAACTAAAATACGGAAATTCACACCTTTTACAAATAAATACCTCATCTTTATAAAACCGTTTTCTAAATGATTAGTATTTATTAATTCTTTGCAAAACGCCACTACAACCCACCTTTGGGGAACTCGTTAGGGATAGTACGGTTTATCGTGCACCTTAGAGCCTAGTAGTGCGAGATTCAGACATCCGCAAGGAGCATTCGGTCTCGAAAGGTTTAAAATACGACATTTAAGAAAAATGAGATTTTTGGAAAATAAAATATTTATTAAAAATTATTCTTGTATTAATATATATATATAATTATCATTTAAAACGTCTATTTTATTATAAGATAAAGTTTCCACCTTTTCCTAAAAATTACAAGATTAAAAGTTACATTAAAATACCATGAATTTTCAAATAAATCAATGTTATAATTTAATACTTTTATTAGGTATATTCACTAGAATAAAACAAATAAAATTTACACTCATTATAACAATAAAGACGAATAATAAATACTTGGGGTGTATCTTGAAAACTATACAAAAGTATTTTTATATAAAACCCCCTCAAGTTTTATAAATTACAATAAGGACCCTAACAATTATAGAACTTCAAATTACTTTTCTTTTAGTCTGACTCGGGTTTGAGTCTGACTATTTCTGACTTGAATATGATTCAAGTCAATCTATATTCTTTAATATGAACACATGAATCCCTGAATCCAGCTAACAATCTATTCAACTTGACTGAATCAAACCATGGATATACATCCATTATTCCGTTATCCCATTTACCTGATTATGCAGTTACAATCTATTTACTGATATCATGGTTGTGGTCAGTCATCCAACTTACACAATACAATACAACAATACTATCAAAACTCTACGGGGTTAAGGGGTAGATTGGTACGGAAAGTGTTAAAGGTGGCACGAGGTGGTCAGATTAAGACACCTAACCTATATTCCGTTGCTGTTGTACCGTGGCTTAACGGTTCCTTGTACATTCCGTTTGCCCTGGTCTCTAGCATATAGAGACCCCTCTCGTATACACTGGCATCCTTTTGTACCAAGCTACAAACAACAGCGTTAACACAATATTCCATAATATTCCACAACATAATACTTAGAAAATACCTCTTATTCTGTCTTTTCTTATCTTTTGGACTTACCGAGCGACCTGTTCGCTGACGACATTCTATTTCTTTCTTCTTTGAATGTCGTCAGGTGCTTTTGACCCAGCAAAGATCGAGCCCACCGGTGAAGACTTGGAGCAGTTTCACGAAGATCCCTAGCTCTAGATATTATACCTTGTTCTTTTCAAATTTTCTTTTCCTGTTATGCCACTGTTTAGGCATTGCTTTTCATTTCAGTTGTATTTACTTTTCATGCATTGTACAAAAGAATGTTATTAAAAAAGTTGCTGTTATTTCTATATCTCTTGTCTCTTGTGATTTATTTTTATATTGCTTAGATACGCTTAGCATACTTACTTCACAGTAAATACGTAGCGGACCTCGTCGCGTCCACTTCGCCATACACCGGGAAGCGGGGCGTGACAAATACCATATGGCAGTTCTCGGCGAGTTCGTCTAGTGTACCCAGTCTCCACTGAGCACCAGTATACCTTCTCTGATGTCAAACACCAATAGATATGGGATCATCCATCGCCTATCATATGGGTCAAGAAGAGCATACGCTAGTCTACTCTGGAGTATCGATGCCCTGTCTCAGTACTCACACGACTAGGAACTTTTGAAGGATGTACTTGGCAACTACACTGTCCCCACTAGTATGATCTGCATCATATTCCTGGTAGTCAAGTACTCATCCTAAGGGCTTTATCAGCATGTAACATAAAGACAATCAGAGTACATGTAAAGATAAAGAGCAAGCAGATAGCATACTATCATGTCGAACAAGAAAGTCCTCCCTATATATGTCTAAGCATCCACTACAATATACATCGTTTGTACAGCAATGGCCTCTAGGGCATACATATAACTAACAATCTCCCACTTGCACTAGGGCCATCTGTTGTGGTATCGCATACCCAATAATCAGCTATGGTTGAAGTATCTCATACTCAACCATCCCATAAAAGTCTCTATTGGGAAATAGGCCTTTGTGAGTGGATCCGCGCTGTTGTCCTCTGTGTCTTCTCTCCTAACCTCGATCTCCCTGGAGATCAACCATCTCCATGATCAGGCGATACTGCCTAAGAATATGTCTGGATCTCAGATGGGACGGGGGGTTCCTTGGTAAAAGCCACAACTCCATTGTCACACAATGGTAGGAACGAAGTTCATCTCATGAACTAGTGTACATCCAGACTATTTCTTTGGTAGCATCCTTGGTAGCGATGTATCTTGCCTTTAATCATCTAGTAAGTCACGGTATCTAGCTTGGAACTCTTCCAACATACCGTCCCTCCACTGAGGGTAAAGACAATGCCTGCGACTAACATTCAGTCGTCCTTATCACCCTGGAACATTTCCAGTGATTCTTCCCAGGATCGATTGATACCATCTCACTACAGCTAGTAAGAATCCTAACATCCAATTAGATCTATCTCATAGATCCATAAACGAGGATTTAGGAGGTATCACCTTGATCCTATATGGAGAATCTTTGTGATAAGAGGATATTGACCGAGCGTAGCATAGGAAACTTCTTCCCTATCAAGAGTATGTCATCCACGTACTATACGAGGATCACTACCATACTCCTTACTATCTTTTTGTATATACTTGGTTCATCTACCATTTTGATGAGGTCAAACTCTTTGACTACCACATCAAAACAGATGTTCCAACTCCGTGATGCCTGATTTATTCCATAAAACAACTTACACATGTTTCCGCTGCTCCCACTTTCTACGAAGCCCTCTGGCTGTGTACTTATAGACGCTCTCTTCCAAATCACTATTTAGAAAAGCAGTCCTGACACCCAACCGCCAGATATCGTAGTCATGGTATGTAGCAGTGGCAAGTAGGATCTGGATGGACTTAAGTATTGCTTTGAAAGTCTCAACTTTTCTATATACACCGAGTAATCTTCTCAAGATATACTTGCTCCTGATGGGGATTTAACCCTTCAGATAAAGCAACCAAAGTCCATACTTTGTTGGTGTATAAGGATTCCATCTCAGATCGCTAAGCATCCAGCCATTCTCATAGAGTCCTCACTCTTGATGGCCTGCTCGAAGCAAGTTGGGTCATCATCTCATGATGCAATCCTCGCTCCCACTGTCACGGAAAAAACTGAAGTATCTCTCAGGTGGGTGAGGAACCTTACTAGATCGGCGGAGAGGCTGAGGTTCGTTGGAAACTATTGAATCTTCCGGTTCTACCAAATCATTAGCTGCTGTTTGTTTTAACAAGAACTCCTTCCAGATCTACCTCATGACCACATTTCTTTATAAGAATATCCTTTTTTCTAAAAATGTGGCATGCCGAGAAATAAAACACTTTTGTTTCTCGGTTTGGTAGAAGATATTCCCTTGCGAATGCTTGGGATATCGAACAAACTTCCACAGAACTGACATTGCCTCAAGTTTGTCTGGATTTTGCTTTTGACATAGGCCGTACAACCCCAAATGTTATCATCATTAAGAGATGGGCTCTTCCCATACCATATCACATACGGAGTGGTAGGCACCTGATTTGATTGGAACCTTATTCAATAGGTTTGCAACTTCACAAGTGCATAACCCCTAAAAGGAAATAGGAAACTCAATACTACTCATCATAGAGCACACCATATCTCATAAGGTGCGATTGCTTCGCCCCGATACACCTACGTGCTGTGGTGTATACGGAGGAGTAATGCTGAGAGAGAATGTCATTCTCCTTTAGAATAATCCAGAAATTTCGTGCTCAAGTATTCTCCTCCTTGATCACATCAAAAGACATAATACTTATACATGTTTTTGGTTCTCTACTTCTAACTTATATTTATTGAATTTCTCAAAAGGTTCAGACTTGTGTTTCAACAGGAACACATGTGCGAATCTTAAGAGATAATCAGTGAATGTAATGAAGTACAAAGAACCGGTCCTGGCATGTGTAGACAGGGGACCTCATACATCATCATGTATCAATCCTAAAAGTTCATTAACTCTTTCTCTGTTTCCAATAAACAGGGCTATGGTCATCTTATCTTTGTGACATGACTGGCAAGTTTCACAAGATGTAAATTCAGACAGATTTAAATATGCATCTTTATGCAAGTTTAGCTAGTCGGGTCGCATCGATATGACCTAGTCTACAATACCTCAAGAAAGATTCGTTCATTTCTGAACTCTTCCTCTTGTGTGTGTTCTGTACGTTTAAGAACTGTGATTTGATTTAGAACGTCTATGCTTTTAGATAATGTGCCTGAACCGATCAACTCTTGATATAGGAAATGTTCAAAACATTATCCAACAATACAAAGTTATATCCTTCTTTACTAATAAAGAGACTGATATGATGTTGTATATCAGGTTCGGTATCTAATAACATTCGTTCAGAATCAATGTATTTTGGTAATACAGGGTGATAACTGCCAACAGACTTAGCTGCAACACTTGCATCATTTCCAACTCTTGAAACTTCTCACCCATTCTCAGTTCTCTACCTATCTGCAGCCCATGTAACAAATTACATTTGCGGGATCCTGATCCGGTATCTCATACCCAAGACGTAAAGGATACTAAGAAACAGTTCTTGGTAATGAACACACCCGAAGAAGATGTTTCAGCATGTACTTTCTTCGTTTGGGCGACACGGGAATTCTAGTAATCCCCAATTTCCTGCTCGGTAATATAACAATTATAAGTTGGAGCGGGTCCA
This sequence comes from Agapanthus africanus, assembly GCA_030015575.1. Taxonomy (NCBI): domain Eukaryota; kingdom Viridiplantae; phylum Streptophyta; class Magnoliopsida; order Asparagales; family Amaryllidaceae; genus Agapanthus; species Agapanthus africanus. The sequence goes on from JASDDO010000031.1 coordinate 125,858,736, forward strand.
ACGTTCCCCAGCACAGTATAACAAGCGGATTCGGTCAATGCATCCGTATTATTATCTTGATTAAGGTGTGACATGATCGCTACCTGGAGAGAGAGAGAAGAAAACACTCAGCATATGCTCTTGCAAGATTAGATTGGTTATTAATATATCTAATCAGGATGTCTCCCACTGTTTTAGTCAAATCTTCCTTCAAACCCTAAAAGGAAAGACTAGCCGGGATTAATTACACGGTATAAGTTCGCCAATCTTTCAGCCAGGCAAGTGCCGGTACTTTGAGGGAGGTTCCCCGTGCTTTCGCACGGACCTAATTAAAGTAAACCTCGTTTTCCCAGGGACGTAACCCCATTAACACCTTTCTAGACATCTACTTGATCGGCAAATTATAATGTGTAAAACTCTCCCAGGAGTAACTCTTAATCGCAGCGGGTATCGGGATCTAACTATCTCATAGAAGGTATGCAATCTTATTGCAAATTTCAACACTTGAAATTCCCAATAATATTTTGCCCCTAGCGTCCTATGACCTTGACGCAGGCCAACAAACTATAGTCCGCTAGTCAAGTTCAACCCGTACATTTCCCGATTGAATTAAACCCCACCGTGTTAGTTGTATGTATGCCCTAGAGGCCAGTATTGTACAGATGATGTATATTATATTGGATGCTTGGACATATATAGAGATGACTTTCTTGCTCGATATGATAGTATGCTATCTGGTTACACTTTATCTTAACATATACACTAGTCTCTTTAAACTGTCTTATGGTTACATGTTGGTAAAGCCCTTAGGATGTGTACTTGACTACCTGGACTATGATGCAGATCATACTAGTGGGGACATGGTAGTCTATAAGTACATCCTTCAAGGTCCCTAGTCATGGGTGTATCGAGACGGGGCATCGATATACCAGAGTAGACTAGCGTATACGCTTCTCGACCCATGAGATGGGCGATGGATGATCCCATATCCATTGTTGTTTGACATCAGAGATGGTATATGGGTGCTCAGTGGAGAATGGGTACACTGGACGGACTCGCCGAGAACTCCCAGATGGTATTATACCTCACGTCAGATGGCAGTTCTCAGGTGACACTTGTACAGGTTAGTCTGTAGACCCGAGATCGTCATAGAGTCTTGTGTGATTCCCACTGTGCTTTGATCTCCACCTTACCACGTCCATAAGGGCGTGCAAAACGGTGGTCTTTGGGCACAGTCCCGAGTCACATGGAGGCAATGAGCGATAGGAGGGGTTTCGTCTCTCCCGATATTGGGGGTTGATGTTGCGCTGTGCTCGATTGGCCGTAACAGGGAAGTCCCTGGCCAGGGCAGATCAGAGATTTGCTGGTAAGTGTTACCAGTAGTTTCTCGACCCGTTATGAGCCTCACATCGGCACGACTTATCGGTTATTGGGGTCTGACGTTTACCACCCCTAGACTTGATATGCGACATATCAGACGAACAGACCGGACTGTACGGTAAGTGTTACTGGTTGGATTCATAGGAGTGTGAGCGGGCTAGCTCGTCGATCTTCTGATCGCTCAATACCCGGATGGCCGTTACGTTTAGCAGACCGCTTGCGGCTTGTGGGTGCTTGATATGATCATCATCTGCTACCGGCGTATTGACGAGTCTTTAGAGTCCTACACAGAGGTTTCCTGGCTCAAGCGAAACGAAATAGGAGCGCATATGAGATATGTGCAGGACCGAGAATAATGCGTGTATGTGATACCGTATTCCATTCTCGCGATGAATGTATCGATTGGTTATATTCGATATAACCTAGTTATCGAATCATTGATTCGATAAATCGATACATTGTATACTAGTCGGTTATATGCGATATGACCGGATCGTTAAATCAAGTGTTGATTTAATGATTTAATGTATAATTATATATTTGATATATTACTTTGCATTAACTAGTATTGGTTCACTTTAAATGGATTTTCTCACTTGATGTGCAAGTTGTATATGTGATATACTTTTGTGCACATCTTTGTATCATGTTTGATGATGCTTGCTCATTTGGTTAAGTGTAAAGAATTAAACCTAGGTTAAGAAAGTGATTAGGGTTTTAATTATCCATTCTTTTATTTATTGATTTTGGAAAAAGAATGGGATAAGAATACAAAATGGTTGCTTTCATTCTTGAACCTTTGTGAAGCTTCATGAAGCTTTGACCAAAGTGACCAATTTGTCTTCATGCTTAACCCTAACCACTCTTCTAACCTTGGTCAATTCTCTACACCTAACCATGGTTCCTATTATGATAAGTATTCATTTATTTTTCATTTTAGATGAACGTATCATAATATTTCCTTCTTCTTGATCTTCTTCTTCAAGAAAGAAAGCTTGATGCCATCAATGGCAACTTGAGTTCTAAAGTGAGAAATCCAATTCTAAAGTGAACCCACCTCCTATTTCTTCACCCTCTACCTCTTGCCAAGTTGTTTTGGGTGTTTTCTTCACAAGTTTCACAAATTTGTGAAGTCGGAGCTTGAACTTGTGATGCCTCGACGTAGATCATCTTCGGCACGAAGCCGACGACCTAGTCCGCCTATTTCTCCGATCAAGCCGACGATTGAGTCCGAGATTCGAGATGGACAGCGAGAGGACGCCTACGTGGAGCTAAGGAAGTGGAGAACCGGATCTACAAAGGTTGTAGCTTCTCTCCTTTAGTTAAGTTGTTAACTAGATTCGTATTTCGCCTAAACTTCTAGTCAACGATCCGTATTTGGGTTTCTCGGCACCCGTAAAATTTGAAATTGGCATGGTTGATGCCTTGTGAGACTTCATTAGCGTGCCTAGGAACCCTACACACCGTACGACCCTTGATGCAGGCCAACAAAGTCGCACGACTACCCTATCTCAATCGCATCATATGCTTTTGCAGATAAGCATAAATAGCTACCGAACACTACGCCTTGACCCAGACCAACAAACGTAGCACGAATACTATAAAGTACTTATCTGAAATGACGGAGGGCTACGACAGGTTTTTAAGAAAAACTTTTGCGTAATGAACTTGATATCGTTGTAGAATCGAGTGATTTAAATGGAGTGTTTTTGAGGCCTTTGCCAGTTTTGCTAAAGAGGTCACTCCCGGTGAAGGGATCTCGGCTCTTTCCTTATCGAATAAGGTGCAAGATATTTCACAAATACCGCTGTGCAAAGCAAAATTATAGAAGCAATCAAAAGACAAACCGAGTGTGTAGAATATGCTAGTTTCGCTAAAGAGGTCACTCTCGGTGACGGGATCTCGGCTCTTTCCTTATCGAATAAGGTGCTGGATATTCTACAAGGAACACCGCTATGCAAACCAAGAACTAGAGCTACAAGTTTTTAAACAAGTTTCTACAACATCTTTAGGTTTCTTTTATTTCATTAATCTCATTAATGAAGTCCCATTTTATTATGCTTCACAAGCATCATATTTGAAACGAAATCAGTAATATAACATATATCTCATATATATAATATAAACATTTATCTCAGGCAGTAATATGATTTCATCACAAAACATTGCAGCAGAAGAACATATATGAAATATTGGATATACTAGGAGGTCCGTGTTTTAATATGAGCCTGTATAAAACACTGATTCCACGGTCGTGATGAATAGCTAAACCCACATCCCTAGACCCCTACGAGAGCGGCAAGTAAGCCTGCCAGTTCTAGAGTTAGGAGACCCGGTCTCGACTCCTCGAGATGGTCTCCCACTGGACCCTAGAACCCGGTCACTTGTGCTCCCCGCCTTGGGTCTACCTAATGCGGAAAAGTAAATAATATACAAAGGTGACATCAACCTCAACCCGGAAGTGCCCCAATAAAAGAATATTACATACAATTGAATTTTACATGAATGAAAATAAAAATTCTCATCTCACATAAAAAACCCCGGCTATTCAAAACGCGACGATCCAATATATCATATCACAGCAACACATAACATCACATGTCATCAATGTAAGTAAATATGCGTATCCCAATTATCGTTGATGTATAACAACGAAATCGGCGATACACCACATATTACACTTACGGTCGCAGAAAAGAAAGTGTAAAACTACAACAGTTGGAATCCGCAACTTACTTAGACATCGCATGCCTAACCAAATGAATTCCTTAGACATCTAATTCCTAACAATTATAAACCCCGCATTTCAGTCACAATATCGAAAACACTTTTCAATATATAGTCGGGAAATTCAACAAGATTCCCGACATCCTGATCGAATGCTCGTCTTAAACTTTAGTAGACGGCCGCACCCCCGGATGCTGTCGATGAAGTGCAATAAGGCGGAACACCGCTGCCATGAGCACCCGAACGGATGCTTTTGGCGACGGGGTTCTCCTACAGTCACTTGGTCGGGGCTATGGGGCATGGCTGTCTATTAAGTTTAACCGGAGAGTACCCGCGTACGCTACGTGATTGCGACGGACTTTTTATCGCATCAAAATCCCGTGGCAACCGATCATCTGAGACTAAACTGCTAGATTTATAACATTCAAATTAGTTATCTCAAAACTACATGTGGATTCCAATTATTGTATCACATTCCAGATAAATAGACAATGTTAAACTTTCCGATCGAATAAACAAATACCCAAGATTTCCCAAATAGCTCAACACTTGAGTGGAGTTCAAAAATCCCAGAACATGTCACAGCCCTAATGAACCAGCCGTAGAAGGGTCAAACCAACGCCTCACATGTGGCAATGCTAAAATACCACAAACCCTAGGGTTCAGTGGCCATTTTGACGGTCACATAATCGAGTTAAGGTTACGTTCTTCTAGAGGGTCCACAGATACGCTTGCATGATTTCCCGAAAAAATCCAACACTTGATAGTTTTCCGACAGGGGAAAAAGTGAGTTATTGATATCCGTTTGAACTTTTTAACACGTTCTAAATTACCCGGAAAAACTTAAAAGAAATTAAACTTTCCGATCGAATCAACGAATACAAAAGATCTCTAGAAAACTCAACACTTGAGTAGAATTAAAAATTCCCAGAAACATGCAAAAGTACCTACGGATGTTACTGTGAAAAATCTAACCCTAATACCCAGGAACGGCCGCGGAACCGCCGCGCAAGGTATGGTATTGCCGCGGTTCCGCGGCGCTTTAAGGGTATTAGTGGTTCGTTTTTCACAGTAATCCTTAGAATTCCCTGCTTAATTTTCTGAGTATTTTTAATACAGAAAAAATCAACATTTAAAAAAATTTCCAGAGAGAGGGTAAAACACGATGTTTCGGGGTTCGATCGGACTTTAAACTTCGTCTAAACAACGCCTAAAGCTCTAGCTTGGCTCTGATACCACTATAGGGTTACTAGGCACTAGAACAAGGTTCTACAAGGCATCAACCATGCCAAAATAAAAAATTTCATGTGCCGAACAACCCTAACCAAGATCTTAGACTAGAGATTAGGCGAAACAAAGCAAGTAAACAACTTTACTTCTAAGAGTTTGGGATTACAAACTTTGTAGTCCATTCCTTCACTTCAAAAGCTCCGTGTTGAGGTCCCTTCACTGCGATCATCGAGTACCCGGACTCTAGAGAGGCTCCATGAAGAGAAAGATGCAAGCATGCTTCCGATCTTCAATAACAAAGAAGATCTACCTTGAAGAAACTCAAACCCAAGCTCTTGCTTTGCTAATCAAGTAATAGCAAAGCAAACACCCTAATCTATGTGGCTAGAATAGATGAGGATGATGAAGTAGGAATTTAGCTCTCATTTGTTTTCTATTTCTCACTCATTTTCATCACATATAAAAAGGCTAGAAAGCTTTTTCCAAAGGAAGAAGAAGAAGAAATTACTTTTGTGATGAATAATGAAATCAAGTGTGAGGCTAGAAATGCAACCATGGGTTAAGAATGAAGACTTAACCCATGTAGAGATTTAACTATGGTTAAAGGGTTCGGTTGGGTTAAAGAAATATCTTTGCAAAATATCACGAAATATCAAGGTCAAAGTGAAAGCTTCAAGAAGCTTCTTGAAAGCTTCATGAAAGCTTAACCCTAATCCAAACCCTAACCATATTTAAACTCCACAAATCATGTTGCATTTATAACCACAACATGTTACAATATTATATATCACATATACAATATTTATTTTAACAAAATAAAATAATACAATTAAAATATATCAATGTATTACCCGAGTGAGAAAAAGAATCTTTAAGTGAGCTTATATTAGTTAATGTAATTTAATATACCAAATATATAATTATACATTAAATTATCGAATCAACACTTGATCCGATAATCCGGCTATTTCACAAATAACCAATAATATAATCTGTATCAGTTTATCGAATCAACACTTGATCCGATGACCCGGCTATATCACATATACCCGGCCGATATCACATATCGCGAGAATCTAATACGGTATCACATACACGTATTGTTCTCGGTCCTACACATTTCACATATGTGCTCCTAATCCGTTTTTCCTGAGCCAGGAAACCTCTGTGTAGGACTCTAAAGAATCGTCAATAAGCCGGCAGTAGGTGATGATCATATCAAACACCTACAAGCTTCAAGCGGTCAGCTAAACGTAACAGCCACCCAGGTATTGAGCGATCAGAAGATCAACAAGCAAGCCTGTATATTCTCCTGCGAATCCAATCAGTAACACTCTCGTACAGTCCGGTCTCTTCGTCTGATATATCGTATATGTCGCTTAGGGGTGGTAAACGTCAGACCCCAGTAGCTTGATAAGTCGTGTCGATATGAGGTCCATAACAGTTCGAGAAATGATCAGTCGAAAATACTGCATCTTTAAACCGGCAATTTCCCTATCATTTGCAATCATCTAGAAGTGTTCAGTATTCATATAGCACATATTAGCAAAATAGTCGTAAAATACCAGTTTGCATGTGTTAGACTTTAAAACCGGCACTATAAAGGAAATTGACTGTATTTTATGCCATCGCATCATTCCTATATTGCGCAACTTGTGTGTCGAACTCTGTGCAGGAAATTCTAGAGGAACAAAGCCAAAATGAGAAAAGAGCTGATCAAAATTACACCAACTCCAAGATTTGAGATCTGGTAGTGATATAGAAAGACAAATAAAATTCAACATATCACAAAAAGGCCCACATATCAGCCCAAAGATATTCCAGAGAGCCCAAGCCCTCAGGCCTCAATAGCGCCGCGGATCCACAGCGGGAGCCTGCTTGCGCCGCGGATCCGCCGCAGTCTTGCCACGTCAGCTCCCCATCTTCAGTGCAAAATTCTTCTCTCAGGGCCCACATTCAGTTCATATACTTCAAATTCCAGAATTCTCTCGAAGCTTCTGCCAGATCAGAAAGGTTGATTAATTAAGCTAATTAAGCTCCTAACAAACTATTTCTAGAAACTCCCTCCTAACTAACTACTTCTAGAAGCCTCTCCCTCTAACTAACTTTTGGAGGGAAATTCAAAATTCAAATCCTAGACCTAGGGTTTGGGAAACCTATAAAAAGACCCCAAGGCTCACTTGTTGATGTTGTTCAATCTTTAGCCAATCAATCTTTGGTTGCTAATCTTCATTCTCTCATCTCTTCCACCCACAAGTTTAGTGACAAAACTTGTGCCAAACCCTAACCCTAATCCAAACCTCAAATTCAAGATCCTTTGAGTTCTAGCGAGCAAGTCTTCAACCAACCTTTAGAAGCGAAGTCAGACTTCAACGGAGCACGAGATCAAAGCCGATCCACGACTCAAGGAGCCGAGCGATGCTAGATTCGACGAGCGAAGTTCCTACCTCTTGTAATTCTTGAGAATTGTAACTACTTGTTGATGTAATAAAGGTGAAGATTCTTTAAACTTGCTTATTTTCAATTCGAGCATTATGATTCTTGTTCAATTCTTGATTGTATTCTTCGTGATGATGCTTGAGTAAAACTCCGCTCGTGGAGGAATCGAAACGATTGTAGAATGATGATGTTGACGAATCATTAACGTTTTCTTAAGTCTTATAACAATTGTAAATTCTTGAAAATCGAATGATCGATGATCTAGATCGATGCGAATGCGTTCTTGATTCCTTTCGCACGATCTAGAGATCAACGATTGATCATTCGATTTCCTAGAAGCTATCTAGTGAATGTGATTCATCGAATGGACAAAGGATAGGATGAGGAACCCTAATTCTTCGCAAGATCCTTGATCCTCGAGGAATCTACATCGATTTAGCATCAACTTGTTAATGGATAAGAAATCGTATTCTTGAATCTTCATCACATCTTCGATCTAATCGATTCCTACGAGCTTTATTTCAAATCTTGAAACCTAAATCTATTGGAATTCTATTCTTCTTGATTCTTGATGTTTATCGCTTTAATGATTCTTGATTTGATTTAGTTGATTCTTGAAATTCATCGATATAAATCTTGAATCATCTTGCTTGTCTTTTCTTTAAATTTTCAATTCAAACAAATCAAAATACGAACGATTACACTTTCCCTGTGGACGATCCGCACTTACTAACGCGCTACATTCGACACCGTTATTGATAGCGGTCAAAATATTTTTGGTTGTGATTTCTATACAATTTTCAATACTACACACACCGAGAATTCAATTTCAATCAAATGGCGCCGTTGCCGGGGATTGTGCGCTAATTGTTCGTATTTTGAAATTTGAGTTGAAAAGTTTATTCCATCTATAATTTTTAGATCAAAATTCGCGCAAAAACTAATACGAGTTGTTGTGATTTGATTGCGAGGAATTCTGGAAGCTGTGGAGCAATTGAATAATTTTTCAGAATATACCAGAGAGCTGAGGGAGTATACAGAGCCTCTCTGGAAAAATTTTGTGCATTGATCATTACCTACGACCGCGGAAGAGCGGCATTAAGCGACATCTGCGGCGGTTCCGCGCCTCGGTGGTGGGTTCTCTGTGCCAATTTTTTCTCAGGTGATCTCTAACTTTCTTATCTCTCTCCAAATCTGCTCCAATTAACATTTTCTGCAGGTTTCTTTGCAAATAAATCGCAGCGCCGCAAAAGCAAAATTAAATTGTGCGTGTTTTGATTTTGTGGTTGTTTGCATAATTAATACGGACATTAAGGGGCAAAGACCAAATCAAGATTAGGTGGGGAGTTCATTACCCTTCCTAAGCCCCGAAAATCGCAAAAATTACATCCGCATTGACCCTCATTAACTAAAAAATTATCTAGAGATGACTCTAAGGACCGTCGCGCTCACTTAGGACAAGAGAAGGCCGTGGGTAATTCATTGCTTATCCGCGTTTCTTTTGTGGTGTCTAAGGCAAGTGTGTCGAAGGCTATTGGTTAGTTAATTAGGCCCACTACTTACGTAGTGGAGAACCTCCCACTTACCTGGCACTTACCTGGCCACAGGAGAGACAAAGAGGCAGTAGAGGATTGATGCTGCGACTTGTCTTTTGGCAGTTAGGAGCGGTCTAGAGCCTGACCTAGGTGACCACTAGATTTTAGGGTATTGCTTGTTGCATTTGTTGTGATCGCATCATATTTCCAAAAATCCGTATCATTTTTCAAAACAAACACCAACACTTCATTTTCCCTAATTATATCTACGCTGCCACTTGTACTAACCCTTTTTAGTGCAAGATAGGCTGGGCACGGGTTTCTAGTGCCCGTTTAGTCCGCGTTCCCCTGATCGACCCAAAAGTCGGTATTTCTACATTTACCTCTTCTTTACCCACCACCACACCCACATCGATGGATCCGTCTCCATCGAATTTCTTTACCACTACTCTGCCGCCGTCCATTGGTGCGCAGAACCCACCTCGCATCTCTCTCCAAGAGAGGTGCTATCCTACACGAGGTCCCCTTTCCATCTGTCTTTCCATTCCACCAGCCAACGGGGAAAATTTTGAAATTAAACCCCAATACATCAACCTTCTACCAAAATTTCACGGTCTCGAGTCTGAAGACGCATATGCCTTTATCACCAAATTTGAAAATGTATGCGCAATGATGGGCTCCTCACAGCTTTCTATGGATGCTATGCGTCTACGTCTTCTGCCATTCACCTTGTGCGATATAGCCGAGAAGTGGCTGTATAACACTACCGCACATTCCATTTCAAATTGGAAAGAATTCGTCAAAGCATTCCTTAAGAAATTCTACCCACATCATAAGACAGCTCGAGTCCGTAGCGAAATAAATCAATTCACCCAGCTTCCAAATGAAGCATTTTCAAAATGTCTTGAACGCTTCAAGGATCTGTTAGTTCAATGTCCTCATCACGGAATCCCCAAGTGGGAACTGTGCAGAATCATTTATGAGGGCATTAATCCTAACACAAGACAGACCCTTGAATTAATGTGTCAAGGCAATTTCATGACCAAAGATGATGAGGAAGCCTGGAAATTTCTAGAAGATTTCGCTGAAAAATCTTTACAGTGGGAGGGTATAAGTCAATTGCCTAGGGATGGCAATAATAATTCCATAGGAGTTAGAGCTGACATTTCAGCTATGCAAAAGAAACTCGAGACTATGGAAAATAAATTTTTAGCCGCCCTAAGTCAAATGTCACTCTCCAAAACTGTATGTGGATGCTGTTCTGATCCTTCTCATTTGACGGAAGAGTGTCGACTAAATTCTCCATTTCAAGGTCACGAGCATACCAATGCCGCATTTCAAAGACCTAGAAACTATCCATTTTCTTCCACATATAATCAGGGTAGGAGAAATCACCCTAATTTTGCTTAGAACCAACAACAAAATCAAGACATGGTTCCAACCCAACACAATTTCCAAAGGGTCCCTCTACCACAACAACAACCACTTCAATTGAGTCAGCACCCCTTCCAATCACAAAACTTCCAAAATCTGGCCAACACTTTTGCACCACATGAAAACTTTTTGCAATTGACCGGTACTGATAATATCTCTGTACTAGCACAAACCTTGGATACTTTCATGAAACAATCCATCCAAGGGACAACAAGTTTGCAATTTTTCGTCGAGAATGTGATGAAGATCATTGTCTCTCAAAATGAGAATATCAAATCGATGGAAGCACAAATTGCACAACTAAAAGCCGAAATGAGTGCAAGAGAGAAAGGGAAACTTCCAGCTCAACCTTTACCCAATCCTGGCTATTCACATCTTGTGAATGCAATCACGTTGAGATCTGGAAGAGTGCTTGACAATCACGTTGGGGAAGAGTTTGATGATACAGAAAAATCTATCGATGATACCCCGGCTAAGACCTTTCCTTCCACTTCCACTTCTAATTCTGACCCCAGTTCTTCTACCGCACCACCTTCTTGCGAGCCTATTCTTCGTTTCCCACAAGGCTCGCCACCTCAGCCCATCTCTTCTAGCTCTCCACGGACGATCCCCACTTCTATTCTGGGATCACGTCCACCCACACGATCTTCTCCAATGTTGGACCCCGACCTTATTGCCCAAGCTCCTTACCCAAATCGGTTAAGGGGAAACACACTAAGTCCACAAATGGAGAAGATCACTGAAATGTTTAAACATGTTAATATCAACATCCCTGTTCTAGATGCTATCTAACAAGTCCCCGCATATGCGAAAGTTCTTAAGGACTTGTGCACTAGAAAGAGAAAGAAACAAGTGCCTAAGAAGATATTCATAGCAAAGACAGTAGACACAGCTTTCCTCCAACAATTACCAAGGAAACGTATGGATCCTGGATATCCTACTATTTCCATTTCTATTGGGGAAAAACACATTAACCGTGCTCTACTAGACCTTCGTGCAAGTGTTAACCTGCTTCCTTTCTCAGTCTATGAGCAGTTAGGAATCGGAGAGTTGAAACCAGCCCATTGCACTCTCCAGATGGCTGACCGATCAATCACCAAACCTACGGGTGAACTGGAGGATGTGTTAATAAAAATCGGGGAATTTATATTCCCTGTGGACTTTATTGTAATTGATACACAGCCTGTAGCAAACCCACGAAATCAAATTCCGGTGATTTTAGGTCGCCCCTTTTTGGCCACTTCCAACGCTATCATCAACTGTCGTAATGGTTCTATGACCTTATCCTTCGGGAATATGTCAATTGAGCTGAACATTTACAAGTTGAGAAGTGTACCCTCCGAACCTACTGCTCAGGTCTGTTCTGTCGACTTAATGGATGTCGACAGCAGCGAATTTGATGATCCTCATGATACCGATCTTGACTCTTTTCATACGTTGTTGTTTGACCCAACTATGTATCATACATATACAGACTCTTCCACCGAGATGTCCGGGTCAACGACTAACACCGATTATGAACTACTTTTAGAGTCTGAAGATCACGCCGCACTTTGTAATGACATTATTCATCGGGGTATTGATGGAACTTTTGAGGAGATCTTCGCTGATGAACTCGCATTTTTGAATGATACGGGTGTTGAGATGAATCATCTCCCAATCAATGAAATTGATCCTCCACCCCTTCTTCTGAACTGTAAAAAGAATGCGAGTAATCCATCACATTCACTGCATCGTCTCTCCAAAATGAGACGCACACACATTCTATTCCACCACTTACCCTTTCCCCACTTCTTCTTCCACCAACCTGAGCACTACATTGATAAAATTTTCGAATGGTTGGTGTTAACTTTCGGTCTTTGCAAAGCTTGGTATCGACCAATGATTTTTGACCCCCCATGTGATTTTCAAAAGATTAACATTGCATAACTCAAGTTTGGGGGGGGGGTATAATCTAGCTCTTGAAAAGAAAATTTTTACAAAATGATGAGCCAAGAATAAGTTTGGGGGAGGTTCTTCACTTAAATATTTTGCCCTACTAATAAATTCCTCCCAAGCTTACAGGTTTTTCGAGATATAGCAGTTGGCAATAGTGAGGACACTGTTGAAAACAATTTTGGGGGAGGTTTGTGCTTATTTTTGCATCATTTGCATATCACTTTCCATAAGCACAAAACATTTTCGAAAATCTATAAATATTTAAAAAAATATCAAAAAAATAAAAATATTTTTGTACATAAATAAGATAATAAAAGATTAGATAGTGAATAATTACATCCATGAGATTAGAAAAATTTAAGAAAACCAAGAAAATTAGAAGTGTTCTTAAACGAACTAGTAATAAGTAGTTATGAGCCATTGTCCCAAGGGTTAGTAAGATGAAGGAAGTCATTAATCTGAGGATAAAAATAAGTCTAAAAAATAGGTCCTATTCTGGAAGCCAAATATTTTGAACGTTGATACCCTGCTATTCTCACTTACACGCGTCTTGAAACTCGGGATAGTAGAGGATACCTTGAAATGCTCTTGTCTTAAAGCCAAAGTATGAAGGAAATAAAAAAAATGAAGAAAATATAAAGTGGCGAGAAAAATGGACACTGGTTTTGTTATCTCCAAGGAAGCAATAAAAAAATATAGCGAGGGTGCCTCTTCACCTAGTGCCCTAAGGCCAACTGGTCTGGGAGTCACTGCTAAGCCTTAGGTGGTGCAAGACGAGGAAAACACACCAAATAAGCAAGCGCATGAGTAATCGGTCGTTTAGTACCTCAAGAAGTATTAACGGTCGCATGAAAGTGTGTGAGCAATCTCATCTAAATATTCATTAATTAAAAAGTACTGAGGCTAATAGGCAAGAGTATGATATCTTGAATTGAATTCTCCGGCTGTATGGATGTCCTTTACACACACGCAGGGTGATATGGTCGATGTTTGGAAGAAAGATAGGAATGAAGAATAAGACGATGTTTTATTGAGGGAGGACGTGATTTCTGACATCTTTTCATGACCATTATGATAGGGCTCATGACAACCGAAAAGCTAGCTTGGTTGGAAACCCTAATTTTCAAGGCTTTTCTTTTAAAATTCTTTTCTTTAAATGTAATATTCATGATCTTCCTTTTATTATTCGATTTTGTGGGTGCAATCCGCTGAAAACCATCAGGAGACAACACTCCTCCTACTAGGGACACCTAGAGGTTTAAAGGCCTGTTACACGTGCTTAGTGCAATCGTGTTGCCAACGAAAGTGTGCTAGTTAGTTTTTCTCTTTCTTTATTTTCTCCTTCTCTTTTTAATAAAACAAATCGCTCGAGAAGATCGAAAATAAGTTTGGGAAAATTTGATCAGTCGAAAATACTGCATCTTTAAACCGGCAATTTCCCTATCATTTGCACTCATCTAGAAGTGTTCGGCATTCATATAGCACATATTAGCAAAACAGTCGTAAAATACCAGTTAGAATGTGTTAGTCTTTAAAACTGCCACTATAAGTGAAATTGACTGTATTTTATGCCATCGCATCATTCCTATATTGCGCAACTTGTGTTTCGAAGTCTGTGCAGGAAATTCTAGAGGAACAGAGCCAAAATGAGAAAAGAGCTGATCAAAATTACACCAACTCCAAGATTTGAGATCTGGTAGTGATATAGAAAGACAAATAAAATTCAACATATCACAAAAAGGCCAACATATCAGCCCAAAGATATTCCAGAGAGCCCACACCCTCAGGCCTCAATAGCGCCGCGGATCCGCGGCGGGAGCCTGCTTGCGCCGCGGATCCGCCGCCGTCTTGTCACGTCAGCTCCCCATCTTCAGTGCAAAATTCTTATTTCAGGGCGCACATTCAGTTCATATACTTCAAATTCTAGAATTCTCTCAAAGCTTCTGCCAGATCAGAAAGGTTGATTAATTAAGCTAATCTTGATTAAGCTAATTAAGCTCCTAACAAACTATTTCTAGAAGCTCCTGCCTAACTAACTACTTCTAGAAGCCTCTCCCTCTAACTAACTTTTGGAGGGAAATTCAAAATTCAAATCCTAGACCTAGGGTTTGGGAAACCTATAAAAAGACCCCAAGGCTCACTTGTTGATGTTGTTCAATCTTTAGTTAATCAATTTTTGGTTGCTAATCTTCATTCTCTCATCTCTTCCACCCACAAGTTTAGTGACAAAACTTGTGCCAAACCATAACCCTAATCCAAACCTCAAATTCAAGATTCTTTGAGTTCTAGCGCGCAAGTCTTCAACCAACCTTTAGAAGCGAAGCCGGACTTCAACGGAGCACGAGATCCAAGCCGATCCACGACTCAAGGAGCCGAGCGATGCTAGATTCGACGAGGGAAGTTCCTACCTCTTGTAATTCTTGAGAATTGTAACTACTTGTTGATGTAATAAAGGTGAAGATTCTTTAAACTTGCTTATTTTCAATTCGAGCATTATGATTCTTGTTCAATTCTTGAATGTATTCTTCGTGATGATGCTTGAGTAAAACTCCGCTCGTGGAGGAATCGAAATAATTGTAGAATGATGATGTTGACGAATCTTTAACGTTTTCTTAAGTCTTATAACAATTGTAACTTCTTGAAAATCGAATGATCGATGATCTAGATCGATGCGAATGCGTTCTTGATTCCTTTCACACTATCTAGAGATCAACGATTGATCATTCGATTTCCTAGAAGCTATCTAGTGAATGTGATTCATCGAATGGACACGGGATAGGATGAGGATCCTTAATTTCTCGCAAGATCCTTGATCCTCGATGAATCTACATCGATTTAGCATCAACTTGTTAATGGATAAGAAATCGTATTCTTGAATCTTCATCACATCTTCGATCTAATCGATTTCTACAAGCTTTATTTCAAATCTTGAAGCCTAAATCTATTGGAATTCTATTCTTCTTGATTCTTGATGTTTATCGCTTTAATGATTCTTGATTTGATTTAGTTGATTCTTGAAATTAATTGATATAAATCTTGAATCATCTTGCTTGTCTTTTCTTTAAATTTTCAATTCAAACAAATCAAAATACGAACGATCCGACTTTCCCTGTGGACGATCCGCACTTACTAACGCGCTACATTCGACACCGTTATTGATTGCGGTCAAAATATTTTTGGTTGTCATTTTTATACAATTTTCCATACTACACACACCGAGAATTCAATTTCAATCAAGAAACTACTGATAACACTTACCAGTAAATCTCAGCAACCCTGGCCTGGGATTTCCAGTTATGGCCAGTCGAACACAGCGCAACATCAACTCCCTATACCGGGAGAGACGAAACCCCTCCTATCGCTCATTGCCTCCATGTGATTCAGGACTGTACCCAAAAGCCACCTTTTTGCACGCCCTCTTGGACGTGGTATGATGGAAATCAAAGCACAGTGGGAATCACACAAGACTCTATGACGATCTCGGGTCTACAGACTAACCTGTACCAGTGTCACCAGAGAACTGCCATCTGACGTGAGGTATAATACCATCTTGGAGTTCTCGGCGAGTCCGTCCAGTGTACCCAGTCTCCATTGAGCACCCGTATACCTTCTCTGATATCAAACACCAACGGATATGGGATCATCCATCGCCCATCATATGGTCAAGAAGCGCATACGCTAGTCTACTCTGGGGTATCGATGCCCTGTCTCGGTACTCCCACGACTAGGAACTTTTGAAGGATGTACTTGGCGACTACACTGTCCCCACTAGTATGATCTGCATCATAGTCCTGGTAGTCAAGTACTCATCCTAAGGGCTTTATCAGCATGTAACATAGAGACAATCAGAGTACATGTTAAGATAAAGAGCAACCAGATTGCATACTATCATGTCGAGCAAGAATGTCCTCCCTATATATGTCCAAGCATCCACTACAATATATATCATATGTACATCAATGGCCTCTAGGGCATACATATAACTAACAAATATCACCTTGTATTAATACATTGATTCTGAACAAATGTTATTAGATACCGAACCTGATATACAACATTACATCAGTTTCTTTATTAAGTTAAAGAAGGATATAATTTTGTATTGCTTGATAATGTTGTGAACATTTTCCTTAATCAAGAGTTGATTTGATCAGGCACGTTACGAAATGGCTTATACGTTCTAAATCAAACCACAGTTCAAAGTATGTAGAACACACAAAAGAGGAGTAGTTCAGAAATGAACGAATCCTTCTTAAGGCATTTTAGACTAGGTCATATCAATGCGACACAACTAGTTAAGTTACATAAGGATGAATATAAGAATCCATTCGAATTTTCATCTTATGATACTTGCCTGACTTGTCACAAAGGTAAAGTGACCAGTACTCCGTTTACTGGAAATAGAGAAAGAGTTACTGAACTCTTGGGACGGATACATGATGTATACGGTCCTATGTCTACAAATAGCAGGGTTGGTTCTTTGAACTTCATTACATTCATCGACGATCTCTCAAGATTCGGACATGTATTCCTGTTGAAACACGAGTCTGAAACTTTTGAGAAATTCAAGGAATATAAGCTTGAAGTTAAGAACCAGAAGGGTAGAAGTATTAAATCCTTCGATGTGATCGAGGAGGCGAATACTTGGGCATCGAGTTCCTGGATTTTCTAAAAGGAGAATGGGATTCTCTCTCAGCTTACTCCTTCGTATACACCATATCACAACGGCGTATCGAGGCGGAGGTATCGCACCCTATTAGATATGGTGCGCTCTATGATGAGTACTTTTGAATTGCATGTTTCCTTTTGGGTGTTATGCACTTGAGAAGCTGCAAACCTATTGAATAGGGTTCCATCCAAATCAGGGCCTACCACACCATATGAGATATGGAATGGGAAGAGACCATGTCTTAAACGAGTTAAGATAGGGGGTTTTCCGGCTTATGTTGAAAAGCAAAATACGGACAAGCTCAAGGCAAGGTCAGTTCTGTAAAAGTTTGTTGGATATCCCAAACATTTGCGAGGGAATATCTTCTACCAGATTTAGGAGCAAAAGTTGTTTTGTTTCTCAGCATGCCACATTTTTAGAAAAGGAATTTCTTATGAAGAAATTAGTGTTCATGAGGTAGAACTGGAAGCAGTTCCAGCTGGACAAACTAACAGCTGATGATTTGGTGAAACCAAAGGATTCAATAGTCTCCGACGAACCTCAGCCTCTCCGCGAATCTGGTAGGGTTCATCATCCACTTAAGAGATACCACGATTTGCTCGGTGACGGTGGGAGCGAGAATTGCATCATTATAGATGATGACCCAACCAGGTTCATGCAGACCATTACGAGTGAGGACTCTGTGAAAAGGCTTGATGCTATGCAATCAAAGATGGAATCCATGTACACCAACAAAGTATGACTTTGAATGTTGCACCTAAAAGGGGTAAAACCCATCAGGAGCAAATGGATCTTGATAAGATTCATGGTGTAGATGGAAAAGTTGAGACTTTCAATGCTATGCTTAAGTCCATCAGGATAAAAGCACGCATCACGGAGTTGGAACATCTTTTTTGATGTGGCAGTCAAAGAGTTTAACTTCATCAAAAAAGTAGATGAACCTTTTATATACAAGAAGGTTGTAGAGAGTAAGGTTGTCTTCCACGTAGTGTACATAGATGACATACTCTTGATAGGAAATGGTTTCCTATGCTACACTCGGTCAAGCTCCTCCTATCACGAGGATTCTCAATGGAAAATCTGGATGATAACTACTACATCTTGTGGATTATGATCTATGGTGATAGATCTAAGTGGATGTTTTGAGTATTCCAAATCCAGATACATTAACACCGTACTAAAGGGGTTTAGTATGGAAGATTCTAAGCATGGTGGTTCGTCCACTTACTCAAGAATCTCTCTCTCCAAAAATATGTCTTCCAAGACAGATTTGGAGAGAGCTTGCGTGCAAGGGATACCCTATGGTTCGGCAGTAGGCTCTATCATGTATGTGATGTTATGTACCAGACTAGATGTAGCTAACTCACTATGTGTAGTGATCAGGAATCAATCGGATCGTGGGAGAATCACTGAGCAGCTGTGTAGGACATTCTTAAGTACCTGAGAAGCACTAAATGAATGTTCTTGGTTCGAGCATCCAGAGTGATAAGATCGACTGATAGTCTGTCTCGGGCTTTGTCTTTACCCTCAGCGGAAGGACGGTATGTTGTAAGAGTTCCAAGCTAGATACTGTGGCAATCTAGACGATAAAGGCTGAATACGTCGCTACTAACGATACTACCAAAGTGGATGTCTGGATATTTCTTGTTCATGATATGAACATGGTTCCTACCATTGAGCATCCAATAACTGTTATTGTGACAACAATGGAGTTATGGCTTTGGCCTAGGAACACCAGTCCTATCAGTGATCCGACATATTCTGAGGCAAGTATCACCTGATCAGGGTGATGGTTGATCTCCAAGGGATCGAGGTAAGGAGAGTTGACGCAAAGGATAACACGGCGGATCCACTAACAAAGGCTTTTCTCTAGAGAGACTTTTATAGGACATTGAGTATGAGATACTACAACAAATGGCCTTAGTGCAAGTGGGAGATTGTTAGTTATATGTATGCCCTAGAGGTCATTACTGTACATATGATATATATTGTAGTGGATGCTTGGACATATATATAGGGAGGACTTTCTTGCTCGACATGGTAGTATGCTATCTGGTTTCTCTTTATCTTAACATGTACACTTATTGTATCTCTATTACATGTTGATAAAGACCTTAGGATGAGTACTTGACTACCAGGATTATGATGCAGATCATACTATTGGGGCAGAGGTAGTCGGTAAGTACATCCTTCAAATGTTCCTAGTCATAGGAGTATCGAGACAGGGCATCGATATTCCAGAGTAGACTAGCGTGTA
The DNA here is from genome assembly GCA_030015575.1 of Agapanthus africanus. Classification (NCBI taxonomy): domain Eukaryota; kingdom Viridiplantae; phylum Streptophyta; class Magnoliopsida; order Asparagales; family Amaryllidaceae; genus Agapanthus; species Agapanthus africanus. Next base: position 125,878,324 of record JASDDO010000031.1, read on the forward strand.
CACTTCTCGACCCATATGATGGGCGATGGATGATCCCATATCCATTAGTGTTTGACATCAGAGATGGTATACGGGTGCTCAGTGGAGACTAGGTACACTGAACGGACTCGCCGAGAACTCCTAGATGGTATTATACATATTGTCAGATAGCAGTTCTCTGGTGCCACAGGTACAGGTTAGTCTGTCGACCCGAGATCGTCACAGAGTCTTGTGTGATTCCCACTGTGCTTTGATTTCCACCTTACCATGTTCAAGAAATCATGCAAAACGATGGTTTTTGGGTACAGTCCCGAGTCACAAGGAGGCAATGAGCGATAGGAGGGGATTTCGTCTCTCCCGGAATTGGGGGTTGATGTTGCGCTATGCTTGATTGGCCATAACAGGAAATCCCTGGCCAGGGTTGCTGTGATCTACAGGTAAGTGTTATCAGTAGTTTCTCGAACCGTTATGAGCCTCACAACGGCATGACTTATCAGGCTATTGGACTCTAACGTTATACAACCCCAGGTTGTGATATGCGACATATCAGACGAAGAGACCGGACTGTACGGTAGTGTTACTGATTGGATTCGCAAGAGTATGAGCAGGCTTGCTTGTTGATCTTCTGATCGCTCAATACCCGGGTGGACGTTACGTTTAGCAGACCGCTTACGGCTTGTGGGTGACTGATATGATCACCACCTACTGCCGGCGTATTGACGATTCTTTAGAGTCCTACACAGAGGTTTCCTGGCTTAAGAGAAACGATGTAGGAGCACATATGTGATAAGTGCAGGACCGAGATTAATGCGCGTATGTGATACCGCATTCTATTCTCGCGATATGTGATATCAGACGGTTATATGTGATATAGCTGGGTTATCGGATCAAGTGTTGATTCGAAAAGTTGATACAAATGATATTAGTTGGTTATATGTGATATAGCCGGATTATTAAATCAAGTGTTGATTTAATAATTTAATGTAAAATTATATATTTGATATATTGAATTACATTAACTAATATTAGCTCACTTAAACATTTCTTTTTCTTACTTGTGTACACTTAGTATATATGTGATATATATTAATGTACATTATTTTGTATCATGCTAGATGCCACATGCTACATGGGTATATGAGACTCACACCATGCTTATAATAATGTGAGGTTTTATTTATTTAAAGTAATTCATTATTAGTTGGAAATTGTCATGCTTGGATGCTGTGAGAAGCTTAAAGCGTCATCGACTTAGTCCACTAGTTTTGTTTTACTTGTAGATATTTATTAACCTAACCATTATTGTTAGCCATGGTTTAGTCTCTACATGAGTTAGTATATGATACTAACTCACCCATAGTTGCTATTCTCACCACTTGATTCATTCTTCACCTGCTTCATCCATGAGAGCTTTCTTCATCTTCTTCCTCAGGCTTTCTAGCTTCAAGATAGGTGAAGAAAAATAGTGAGAAAATAATTTCTAAAGTGAGAAAAATTCCTACTTCATCAACCTCTTCTCTACTAGCCATTTAGATTGGGTTGTTTCTTCACTAGTTCATCACTTAATGAAGAGGTAGCTTGAGTTAATGTCTCCTCGACGTAGATTATCTTCGGCCTCGAAGACTTCAAGAAAGATTGTTCATTTCACCTTGCGGAGTCTCACTAGAGTCTGGGAGATCACTACTTGGAGCGAAGGGACTATTACACGGAGCTTTTGAAGTGAAGGAACGGTCTACAAAGGTTGTATTCCTCGTTCACTTAGATGTAAAGATGTTTACATGCTTTTTCGTTTAATTCTCTAGTTTAGATTCTAGCGTTGTGGTTCTTTATCGCGCCAATTTTTAGAAAATGGCATGGACGATGCCTCACGATACCCAACGGCCGCCTAGGAAACCCAGCAGCTCTGTGGTTGGAGCAATAATCCGGATGATAGACCACATTTATTTGTTCGGGGTGCCGAGACTCCGGAAGCGTCATCATTTTGTGCTTCATGACAAGGTAGAATATTTTTCTCGTCTTGTCTTGGGGGAAAGAGTATTCCCGACCCATCTTCTTTATAAACGACGGGTTCCAATCGAGTTTTTCTCGATTGCATGGCTTTTTTGATCCGCTTTGTTATTTTCGAATGTTGTCTGCGTTCTTTGCCCGGTTTTTGTCTCTATTTCGGGATTTTCCCCTTTTAAAAGGATGTACCGCGGACCAGGGATGAAGAGAATTATAGTCTTCCGTCTCCACAGACTACTGATTGAGGCGCTGCGTCTTGGATTTTTCATAGATAGCCATTTCGCGGCCGTGGTTGTCTCGGCTCTTTTGACAAGCCTCTTTTAATTGCTTGTCCATTTGTTCTTTGAGTGACGGACTCAACGTTCTTAGAGCAGGATTTCCCTCTGTTTCAACGTCATGGCCATTTTGAGAAGCGTCTTCTACTTCACCTGAGCTATTTATGACGCGGCAACTATGGAACCGCTCCTGTTTCTTGGACTGAACGTATCCGAGCCCGGTAGTCTATAACTTCCCATTAGGCATCTTTCACTGAGTCCCAGGAATATACCAAATCTTTTTATAGAATTGGGTTTGCCGAACAGTTTGTTCGAGGGGTACATCTTGGCATCTTAACAGCCTTTTAAATCACTCCGCGTAATATATTGACAGACGGATTTGTGGAAGCTTGTAAACTGCAATATTGGCACCATGCCAGACTTCTTTTTCTGCTTTGGTCTCCATAAATTGGTAGAAGAGGATCGCATTTTCACCTCTTCGCCTGGGAGGCACATAGAAAGTTTGTAGTTCCTGTACGCTGTATGTTTCGATCGCATCAAGTTCCTTTTAGTGCCGAGGCGGAGCCATTGTGATTTATAGGCTCTGATCTGCTCCATCGTGGGTTTGCACTGACAGGCGGATGGAGAACACGGCGTTGGCCTCGTCCTCAGAGTCACAGCCAAAGACCAAAATAGGAGTAGATGGTCCTAGCCTGTTGTTTTCTTCGTGGTGTTACCCCGAGTAGACTATTTCATCATATTCATCGGAATCGCTCCCAAAGATCGGGATAGTGGCGACGGACATCTGTTTATCCTCCATCTTATGACACCTTTCCGTATCCTCAAAGTCTGGTAGGAAGTACATTGCGTCTTCATATTTCCGGACATCATTTACCGAGAATGGGTTTAGCTCTTCCGTGACGGTATACTCCGAGCCATCCTTGATATCTGCATACACTGATGTTGTGTAGACGTTGTACTCATTTAACAAGGGCCTGCCGAGCAAAGCGTTATAGAAAGTCTTGGCATCAATGACATGAATTAGATGTCAGTGACGAGCAACCCGAAGCGCAGCGTCAGAATTACGGACCTAAGCGTCCGTGGCGACTGTGAGTCGAACTCGGAGATGGTAATTTTGTCTCGGGCCAGGTCCTGAACGTTCATGCGAATTTCCTTTAGCACCCTGTTCGGCACGATTTTTACATTTTAATACCGCCCATTTTATATCATTTTGTCAATAAACAGTGCTATTTAACCAATGTCTGCTCATTTATACAGAGTACAGGCACGCAGACGGAAACATAGATTTTTGTACACAACATGCACAAGAAGACGGATTTTTAGCTGGAACTGCAAACATGACATTGTACAGATCAAGATTTGAAAAGATTTTGCAACAAATATGTGTGTGTACAAAGTTTAATTGTGAAATGGTTCAACACATACATGTGTGAACATTTGTGAAGATGCATGAACCTTGGGAGCTGCTTTGGCAAAATAATGATGAGTGGTGCAAGTGGTAAACAAGTGATTGACATATGATTTGAAGTGTGAACACACACACACACACCTACTTCATCCCCTTCTTTATGATTTAGCTCCAGATTTCACACATGTGCTAATTAAAATAAATTGCAAATATCATGAGTTACCCATGAGACCATCAGACTATTCCAGCAAGGTAGTCCCCAGACTCCTCAACTTGGCCGCAATTTTATTCATTTTGGCCGCAAATTGCGGCCAAGTTGGTACCAATTTGGCTCGTTTTCTTTGTGTGGTTCCCTGGTGGTCATGATAGTCTATTGTCACCTACAACTTTTGCTTTTGATTTCTCTATAAATAGTAGATCAAGACATGAGGCCAAGGGAGAACTTTTTGCATACTTGTAAACTCTTGTTAAATTTCTTGTAGCTCTTAGGATTGAGTTGAGTTATTTGCCTTCCTATGATCTTTCAACTTCTCTTTTTGAGCTTGCAAGATTAGATTTTGGTTGTTGAACTCATTTACAGGTATTTTGAACCATTGCAATAAATCTTCATTACATTCAAGTTTGATTCTTGTATCTCTTTTTTATTTTGTCATTTCTTTTCATTATTCAGTTGTGTTATTCATATGATGATGTGTGAGTAGTTGTTCTTGGGCTATGGTGAGGTAGGTTGTGGAATAACTTTACTCCCAACCCCTCCATTTTGATTCTTGCACATTTTCACTTCTTTTCATAATATTGCAATTTTATTATGTTTTGCTTGATATGATATATCGTTTTGAATGGTTGCAAATCAACCTTTAACATATATCATATTCCTTCTTTACATTTTATCGTTGCTATGTTACGATTTGAAGTAGGCATGAATACGAAATTACGTTACGTGTCACAACTAGTTAGATAGGATATATATCATTCTTCCATATATTCTATACTTGCTACTTCACTTAACTAATTCCATATTCATTCCATTCTCAATCTCATTCTTTTTAGTTTCCGTTTTTCTTAACCTTGATATCGTATTTTATCTCGATACATGTTTCAGATAAATACGGCATGCTTTCGCTATTCAAAATGGAGACTAAAAGGAATGAATCTTGAATCAAAATGGAGAGTTGGTGGTAAATGTCGTATTTCACTCTTACTGAACCTTAGCCTAAATTTTCGTATTCAAAAACTTTGCTTCTTTTAAGTATTATGCTAAAACGTGACAAAACACCATTTTCCAACCTATTGATCCATAACTCAATTTGATGTCGTGATATCCACTGCTTGTGGTTCGACCCGTGCTTGCCGGCTTGCTTCAACGCACCGTGCACTTGTGGTATTTTTAAAACTCGATAATTCACGTCGTGCATTATTTTCACCGACAAAACCGACAAATCCGATATTGACCATATTCTTCAAAAGTCGTCACCGTGAATTTCGAACAAGTTTTTGGCGCCGTTGCCGGGGAGTGGCAACACCATGAAGATTATTTAGAGTTATCTCTGTATATACTTGTATAAAACAAACAAAATAAAAATGCCAAAAACACTTCAAATATCCGACTTTTTGCTCTCTGTGTTTTCTGTTCTGCAGTTGATATTATTATTCTAAAAAAATTTTGCATACATAAAGGGTACACTAACAGAAATAGAAGAAGAAACAAAGAAATTGGAGCAATAACACCAGGATCTGGCCGCAAATTTAACCATATTGGCCGCAATTTGCGGCCTAACCCTAGCATTTTGCCCCAATTTTTCTGTTACTTCTCTACTTTTCTGTTATTAGTCCATTTTTATATGCAAAATTTTATAATATATCTACAGAACTTTGGTCATAAATATCTTATTGTGCACTAAATATTGTATTTTTTTTTCTCAAATTCCAGATTGCAACGGAAATACGAACAGCGATCGTGCGGAGCTAAGAACAGAATTCTGGAGAAAGGCATTAAGAAGTTAACAGTGCTAAAGATCCGGGTAGATCGACCCATACAAGCGAACACCCATGCGATCACGGATCAAGTCAACGAGAGTTTCTAAACTCAAAAAATCAAGGTACGCATTTTTCCTAACCCCTTCTCCTCAAACCCGACGCTCCAATACTACAATTTTGTGCAGGATTTCTTTCGCAAACTCCGCTGCACAAGTGCCAAAAGAAACTAACCGTATTTTTTGCAGCGCACCGCTTATAACATAAAAAACGATTGATTGATAATTTGAACAATTTTTATTGGTTTCGCATTGCATAAATTTAATACGGACTTAAGTGCAAATAACCCCAACAAGATACGGAAAAGGATTTCATCACCCTTCTCCTTGGCCCACAAACCACAAAAGAACGAGCATTTTCACACCCTCATTAACTTTAAAAGAAATTAGACTTTCAGCCTCTAAGGACTTCGCGCTCACTAAGATAAGATGAGTGTATTTCGAACACCGCCCATCGGTACATTGTTCCTGAAGTGTCTAGGAAAGTGTGAAAGGTGCAACCGCCGAAAGAGAGAAGGTTATTCTAATTAAGGAACCTCGCGAAAGCGAGGGAAAACCTCCCTTCCTCTTTGCACTTACCTGGCTTCTCGATCGGTCTATCTTGGGCCCATTTCGCAGTACATTTTTACTTCAAAAAGAAAGTTTTTTTGAGCAAGTCTAGTTGACCCAGGTGACCCAAGACTGTTTAGGTGTGTTCAGTGTGTCTTGTTTGTGATCTTGTTGTACCTCTTATGTGATATTTGTGGTTGTGAATATTTTGGTTGAAAAACGTTTTTTTCCATTTTCTCTGTCTTTCCCTACCACTTCCGGATAGTGCATGTCAGCTTGGACTAGAGATTCACAATCTCGATTAGTCCGGTTTGTGCCTGTATCTTCCGACTCTTCTACACCTTCTGATTCCTCGGAACCTTCCGAGACCTTTTCACCTTCTGCCTCATCGAAGTCGTCCGATTCTACACCTTCACCTTCTTCTCCTACACCACCAACAATGACGGAGCAAATAATCGTTGAGCAACAGGAGGCGGCATTACAGGATAAATGTTACCCACACCGTTCATCCCTTCCTTCATGCATAGTATTGCCCACCATTGCGGCAAACAACTATGTGATCAAACCGCAATTCATACCACTACTCCCCATATTCCACGGACTCGAATCCGAAGATGCTTACCTGTTAATCTGTGAATTTGAAGGAGTATGTGCGATGATGAAGATTCACGGAGTGGGAGAGGATGTCGTTAAGCTCAAATTCATTCCCTTTGCGCTTAAGGATAATGCGAAAAGCTGGTTAAACAGTTTACCAGCTAGATCGATCATGACATGGGATGACTTTGTGAAGGTTTTCCTTTAAAAAATTACCCTATTCATAAAACCGTGCGAATTCGCATTGAACTCCACAATTTTAAACAAAAAGAGGGTGAATTTTTTGGAAATGCTTAGAAAGATTTAAAGACATCTTAATCAAATGTCCCCATCATGGGTTAGAAAAGTGGAGGTTATGTCAGATTGTCTATGAAGGGTTAGATTCCAGTTCGCGCATGATGTTATAATCCATTTGTCAGTGTAAATTCCTGAGCTATTGTGCTAAGGACGCATGGAACGTTTTGGAAGAACTGGCTGACAAAACCATCCAGTGGGAGAGTGTGAGTGAGAAACCATCCGTGACTAGGAGCGGTGAACACATAGTTGACACCTCTATAGCTGTCGAAGCAAAAATCGTCGCTCTTGTATGGTGAATGGAAGTTTTAGAGGGAAAAAATTCACCGCTACAAGTCAATCAAATTTCTCTGACTTTGTGCGCTAACTGTCAGCATCCTAGCCACATAATGAAAGAATGTCCGTTTCTCGTTGGGTCCCAGGGACCTGAAAACGTTAATGCGCTGTATCAAAACCAGCATCCCAGGAACGACCCCTTTGCACCGACGTACAACCCTGGTAGGAAGAATCATCCCAATTTTTCTTGGAATCAGGCCCCATTTTCAAAACAACAATTCAAACCAGTCTTCCCAACAATTTCAAAATTCAAATTTTCAAAACCAAAAATTGGGATACTCAACTAACCGGCCCCAGCAACCCCAACAGCCGAATCAGCACAACCCAACCTTTGCACCCCCTGGGTTTGCCCAAGACGACAAGAGGGTGGCATCCATTGAAAAAGGGTTGGAAGATTTGATTAAAACTTCTGCGCAGACTTCATCTAGTTTGGCTACTTTTATGCAAACATCCGGTCAATTGCATAGCGCAAATACTCAAGCGATAGCCAGATTAGAAATCCAAATCAGTCAACTAGCTGCAACAGTTAATGAACGTAAGAAGGGAACATTTCCCTCTCAACCCGTAATGAACCCAAGAGAGCAGAGAGACAACAACGCTCATGTTGTTCAGAAGAACAACATTGAGAATGCGAACGCCGTCACCGTCCTCGGATCAGGACGAACGTTTGACTACAAGGTTGTCAACCCCAGCGACTCATCCAAGCGTGCGGTTGTCAGTTTACCAGCACGTAGTTCATCTTCTGCTCCTCATTGTGATCCGTCGTCATCTTCTTCACCTTCTTCTTCTTCTCCTCCTTCTGCTTCTTCTTCGTCGTCTGCTGCACATCCATCAAAGCATCTTGAGAATTCGCCGCATGACCACCCTGACTATCCAGCGAGAACATTCCCTCCTTCTACACCTATTCCATCTGCAGCTTCTCCAAACTTGGTGTTCGGAACCAAGGCTCCTTATCCTAATAGGTTGAAATCAAAGAAGCCTTCTGCAAATATGGAAAAGGTGTTAGAAGTTTTTAAATGTTGTGAAGTCAACATTCCATTGTTGTACGTGGTCCAACAAGTTCCGGCGTATGTGAACTTTCTGAAGGACCTGTGCACGCAAAAACGATGCACAAATGTGCCCAAAACTGTCTTCTTGGCCGCAACTCTGAGCGATGTCTTGTCCAAGTCCATTCCAGTGAAATACAAGGACTCAGGTTGTCCGACTATTTCTTGCACTATTGGGGACAAACAAATCAACCGTGCCTTGCTAGACTTAGGGGCAAGCGTAAACCTCCTCCCCTACCCAGTTTACAAACAACTGGGACTAGGAGAGCTCAAGCCGACTAGAGTGACACTGCAACTGGCAGATCGATCTACGAAAGTACCGAGGGGAGATATTGATGTTGTTCTAATCAAGGTCGGGGAATTCATATTCCCTTTAGATTTCATTGTATTTGAGACTGAGCCAGTCACCAACCCCAGCGGTCAAATTCCAGTCATTCTGGGACGGCCTTTCCTAGCCACATCCAACGCGTTGATAAACTGTCGTAATGGGTCCATGAAACTCTCATTTAGGAACATGACAGTCGACCTCAACATTTACACGCTAGGAAACCAAGCGAGCGAGAAACATGATGACACTTTTAAAGTCAGCGCTGTATACGATATGTCTGAGGATGGGACATTTGACTTCAATAATGAGTGCCTTGAAGAATCGTTTGAAGAACTGTTTTCTGAGGAGCTTCTTTTCCTTGAGAAGCTATGTCCTGAACAGGCATCCTACGCACATTGGGGCCCCCAATTTGAACCACTTCGTAATGAACCGGACCTTGAAGTGCGACCATCTGTGGAGGAGCCACCAAAACTTGACCTCAAAGTTCTTCCTGACCACCTCAAGTATGCGTACTTGGGAAATAATGAAACGCTTGCAGTAATAATTGCAACCGACCTTGCGCCTGAGCAAGAGTCGTCCCTCATGAACGTTCTGAGAAAGAACATGGAAGCGATTGGGTGGTCAATGGCTGATATCAAAGGAATCAGCCCTGCTATCTGCCAGCACAAAATCCATATGACTGATGATTCCAAACCTTTCAAGGATCCTTAACGCCGGCTTAACCCGGTAATGAAAGAAGCGGTAAGGAATGAAATGCTGAAGTGCCTGGACAATGGGATCATCTATCCCATATCTGATAGCAAATGGGTAAGCCCCATTCACGTAGTACCAAAGAAATCGGGACTCACAGTTGTCACGAATGAAACAAATGAGCTAATCCTAACCCGCACACAAACGGGATGGAGAGTCTGTATTGATTACAGAAAGCTCAATGCAGAAACTCGCAAGGATCATTTCCCGCTGCCAATCATTGATCAAATGCTTGAACGCCTAGCCGGACACGCTTACTATTGTTTCTTAGATGGAAACTCCGGCTACAATCAAATCCCGATTGATCCAGAAGATTAGTGTTAGGTCCACGTTACCCAACCCGGTTCTTTCGGGGAGGCGGCACAGGTAAAAATCAAAATTTTCCTCGATAGGTAACATGGACCGTTCATGAAGGATCGTTGCTAAATAAAACTAACACATAATCTACAAGTTCTAACTACTATGTAGAATAGTTATACCTAGGTCTTGAACTCCTTCTCTTCTTGTTGTTCTCCTCATTGCTTGCTCCTTGTAGTAGTTTGTACGGCTCCTCCTCGTCGTCTCCACTTTGCCGAAGATAGATCCACCCGAGGGCTCGAACTTGAGCTCCTACCTCAACCTATAGGTAACTAAGGTGCTTGGTTTGCTAAACCTAGAACCCTAGAAAGAGTAGAGAGGTGTTATGGTGGGTTTGTCTCAAAAACTTATGATTTCCAACACATGGAACACTTAAGCTTTTGGAAGAGGAAGAGGGAGAGCTCTTGCATAGAGAGAGAAAAGATATGATAGAATGAGAGCTCTATTTTGCAACCATGCTCATATGAGAGAATAATAGATTAATAATAATAATTAAAAGGAAAATTTGATGGTGAGTATGGAATGACCATTATCATTTCTTAATAAATGCAATTTGCAAAGAACAAGAAGCATCTTTGATATGAAATGATTATGGTCAAAGTGTCAACAAGGGTCAAAATGTCAACCATAGTCAAATGGTCAACCTAACCATCACACAATAATCCTTAATTAATATTATTAATCATATTCATCATTCTCATTAGGGTTTGGAAAATGTCAACGGTCAACAAGTCAACCAAAGTCAAATGGCCAACAACCCTAATGAGAATCCTCTGCCTCTGCCTCTGTCAACTGTGCATACACACCCGCATCCGCGTTCCGAGGAACACGAATACACTGAGACAAAACCAATCCCAAAAAAAATACTAGGATCTGGCTTAAACCAAAGACCGCTAGTAACAACTGCCCGGACACCAAACGTGCACAAGTGCGCGGATGTGAACGAACCCAGTCGCAAAACCATGCGACCTCTACTCTGTATTTCCCAAAGGCGAGTAACCCTTTGTGTGGGACTCTAAAGGCTCGACACTATACTGGCAGTGTGTTTAACCACAGGCCGCAAGCGGTACTAGTTGTACGTAACGGTCCCCAGGTAGATGACGATAAGAAGACTGATGAGGTGAACCCATCCGAACTCCTACTGAGCCTGAACGTGACAATCTCCGTACAGTCCGGTCTGTTCGTCTGAGAGTATAGCATGGCGGGCCTAGGGGGCGGTAAACGTCAGTCCCCTAATAGCGATACAAGTCATCTCGGAGTGTAGCCCAGAACACCCTGAGAAACTACTGGTAACACTACCAGCAAATCTCGCTTGCCCTGGCCAGGGACGACTATGTGTAATGGCTTTCCTAGACACAGCGCGATATCAACCCCCAATACCAGGAGAGACGAATCCTGTCTAACCGTCACTGCCTCTAAGTGCTTCGGGACTGCACCCAACTACTACCTGTTTGCACGACTGAGTAGATCCGTGGTAGGGTAGTAATCTAAGAACAGTGGGAACACACTCGAGGCGAAGTGACAGTGTCAAGTCAACGGACTAAGCTGTACTCATGTCACCTGGGAACTGTTAACTGACGATAGGTATAATACCAACCAACATTTCCCGATGAGTCTTGTCCAGTATACTCGTAACCTAACGAGCACCTGCATACTATCTCCAGTACGACGTATTGATGGCTGTGGGACAGACCATCTCCCCTGCTGGGAAGAGAAGCGTATGCACCAGTCTACTCTGGAGTATCGATGCCCTGTCTCGATAATCCTACGACCAGGTACCAAAATAAGGATGTGCTTATAGACTACCCAGCCCCCATTAGTGTGATCGCCATCACAACGCCGGTAGTCAAGCAAAGATCCTAAGGGCTCCATCAATATGTATTAGCGATATGTTAAAAGAAACATATACACATATTAAGATAGAAACAAACCAAGTAGCATACTACTATATCGAGCAAGACTGTCGTAAACCCGTATATATATATATATATCCCAAGCCTCCAAAATGTATTATACAAACTAGTAATATACAATAATGGCCTCTAGGGCATACAAATCTAACAATCTCCCACTTGCACTAAAGGCCAGTAATTGGTGTACCGCATACCCAACGTCTGCACTATGGCCAGCTGCTGGCGTACCGCATACCCAATAGCTCAAAAAGTCGCTCGAACTGTGTTTGAGGGAGGGCTTTTGTGAATGGATCCGTCGTGTTGTCTTTTGTGTCCACTCTCCGTAGCTCGATCTCCTGGCGATCAATGATCTCCCTGATCAGGTGATAACGCCTTAAGATGTGTCTGGATTTCTGATGGGACCTTGGTTCCTTCGCTAAATCTATAGCCCCATTGTTATCGCAATACAAAGGTATTGGGTCAACAATGGACGGAACCACCTGAAGTTCACTAATGAACTTCTTCATCCAGACTGCCTCTTTTGCAGCATCGCTTGCAGCAATGTATTCAGCCTCCATCGTCGAGTTTGCGACGGTATCCTGTTTGGAACTCCTCCAACACACCGCCCCTCCATTGAGGGTAAACACAAAACCCGAGACGGACTTGCTGTCATCCTTGTCACTCTGGAAGCTTGAATCGGTAAAGGACTCGACCCTGAGGTCTCCATTACCGTAAACCAGGAACATCACCTTAGTCCTTCTCAGGTACTTGAGAATGTTCTTCACTGCCGTCCAGTGGTCCTCACCTGGGTTTGGCTGATACCATCTCACCACGCTCAGTGCGTAAGCTATATCTGGTCTTGTACATAGCATCGCATACATTATAGATCCTACCGCCGAAGCGTAGGGTATAGTGCTCATGCGAACCCTCTCCTCGTCAGTCTTAGGAGACATCTTCTTGGAGAGGGTGATTCCGTGCAATGCGGGTATATTACCGCGTTTGGAATCTTCCATACTAAATCTCTTTAGTACGGTCTTTATGTACCTGGACTGCGAAATTCCCAGTAGTCTCTTGGATCTATCTCTGTAGATCTTGATCCCAGAATGTACAAGGCATCACCGAGGTCCTTCATGGAGAGCCGTTGTGACAAGAATAGCTTGACCGATTGTAGCATAGGAATGTCATTTCCTATCAAAAGGATGTCGTCCACGTACAAGACTAGGAATACGACAGTTCGTACTACAATCTTCTTATAGACACAAGGTTCATCTTCGTTCTTGATGAAATCAAATTCCTTGATTGCCTCATCAAAACAGATGTTCCAGCTCCGCGATGCCTGCTTTAATCCATAAATGGATTTAAGCAACTTGCACACCTTCCTGCTGCTACCACTGTCTATGAAACCTTCTGGCTGATCCATGTAAACGCACTCTTCTAAACAACCGTTTAGAAAATCCGTTTTAACGTCTATCTGCCAAATTTCATAGTTATGGAAGGCAGCAATAGCAAGTAGGATCCGAATGGATTTGAGCATAGTCACTGGAGAAAAAGTTTCGTCATAGTCCAAACCAGGTCTTTGACGAAAACCTTTTGCAACGAGTCTAGCCTTATAGGTTTCCACCTGCCCATCCAAACCAAGTTTCCTTTTGTAGATCCATTTGCATCCAACGGGTTTTACCCCATGTGGAGCAATATCCAAGGTCCACACTTTATTGGTGTACATGGACTCCATTTCGGATTGCATTGTTTCCATCCACTTATCAGATTCCCTACTGATAATGGCCTGCCTGAAACTGGTAGGGTCATCTTCTTCCAAGATGCAATCCTCTCGATCCCCGTCTATGAGAAAACCGTAGTATCTCTCGGGGGGACGAGAAATCCTACCAGATCTGCGGAGTGGCTGAGGATCGTCTGGGGTTATTGAATCCTGAGGTTATTGAATCCTGAGGTTCTGTCAAATTTTCAGTTTCATTTTGGGGTCGCTGAATTTCTTCCAGTTCTACCGAACTCCCATTTGTTTCATTTGCAAGAAATTGCCACTCTAAAAAGGTGGCGTGGCGAGATACGAACACCTTCTGTTCCTCGGTGAGGTAGAACAGATATCCTGTAGAGTTTTTAGGATATCCCACAAATTTACATAGAACTGAACGTGCCTGCAGTTTGTCCGAATTTTGTACTTTTACATAGGCCGGGCAACCCCATATCTTAATACGTTTAAGATACGGCCTTTTACCATTCCATATCTTAAATGGTGTCTTAGGCACAGATTTTGACGGAACATCATTCAATAGATATGCTGCTGTTAAAAGCGCATATCCCCAAAATGAAAGAGGCAACTCAGCATTACTCATCATGGAGCGAACCATATCCAATAGTGTACGATTCCTCCGTTCCGATACACCGTTGTGCTGTGGTGTATAAGGAGGAGTAAGCTGAGAGAGAATACCATTTTCTTTTAAGTAATCTAGGAATTCCTTGCTTAAGTACTCCCCTCCCCTATCCGATCGGAGGATCTTGATACTTTTTCCAGTCTGGTTCTCCACTTCATTTCTGAATTCCTTGAATTTCTCAAAAGGTTCAGATTTGTGTCTTATCAGATACACATATCCGAACGTAGAGAGATCGTCAGTGAATGTGATGAAGTACGAGAACCCACCCCTTGTATGTATAGACAATGGACCACATACATCACTGTGTATGAGTCCCAAGAGCTCTGCTGCCCTTTCTCCATATCCGGTGAACGGAGATTTGGTCATCTTCCCTTTGAGACAAGACTGAAAAGTTTCATAAGATGAAAACTCGAACGTATTCAAGAGTCCATCTTTATGCAACATACTTAGTCTTTTCTCTCCGATATGACCAAGTCTACAATGCCACAAGTAGGATTCATTCGTATCTGAATTCTTCCTCTTGCGTGTGTTTTGTATATTAAGAACTGTATTCTGATTTAGAATGTAGATACCATTACACAGCGTACCTTCTGCAACCAGTACGTTATGAAGGTAGATGTCCATGATATTTATATCAAGAACAAAGTTATATCCATCTTTATCGAGTAAAGAAACTGATATGATGTTGCAAACCATGGAAGGTACATAGTAGCAATCATTCAAAATCATAGTATTGCCATTTGGTAACACTAGGTGATATTCACCGACGGCTGCAGCATTAACTTGTGCTCCGTTCGCTACCCTAAGCGACATATCACCAGGTGCAACTCTCCTACTTTTTCTCAGTCCCTGCAATATGTTACAGATATGAGATCCTGATCCGGTATAAGTACCCAGGAGGTAGGGCTGACCGTAAAGCAGTTCTCAATTACAAGAACACCTAAAGTAGATGCAAAACCATGCTTCTTCTTCAACTGGGTATCCTTGGAATCCATACAATCCACTTTCTCTTGCTCATACTTATGACTGTTGTCACAAGATAGAGCCGAACCAACGTTCCCCAGCCCCGAATAAGAATTCGGATAGGTCAAGCGATACATTTTATTTATCTTGATTAGGGCGTGAAATGGTTGCTACCTGGAGAGAGAGAAAAGAAACACTCAGCGTGCGCTCTTGCAATATTAGATTGGTTTATTAATTTATCTAACCAGGATGGCTCCCACTGTTTCCTCAAATTCTTCTTCAAACCCTAAAAGAAGAACCAGTCAGGATTAATCGCACGTCACAATACTTGCTTAACTTTTCAGCCAGGCTGGTGTTGGTACTTCGAGGGAGGTTTTCCAACGCTTTCACGAACTTCCTTAATTAAATATCCTCTTTTCCCTGGAGGCGTAGCCCCGCTAACACCGTTCTAGATACCTACTTGGTTTATAGCATTGATTGTTAAGTGAAATAATTTCCCGAGAGTAATCCAACTCATCAGTGGGATCGGGATCCAACTATCATTATGTAATGACCTAGATGGAATCCACTCTAGTCACTACACTCCAGAAGGTATGCTAAATCTGCAAGTTTCAGTTTCTTTAGAAACTCCCGATGTAGTTTTTACCCCTAGGACCCAAGTGACCTTGACTGAACCAACATATCAAAGGATCCTAGTCAAGTTCAACCCGTCATTATCTTGATTGCATTAGACCCACCCGTACGAGTCCTTGACTGAGCTAAAATGAAAGCACGACTGTCCCAACCAATCACATTATATGCTACAGAAAAATATTACATAGCTACCGTTCACTACTCCTCGGCTGAGCACCAAATACGTAGCACGAATACTAAGCAATACCAATCCGAAATGACGGAGGGCTACGGCTGGGTTTTGGCGAGAATCCCGTTAACGTAATGAACTTGATATATTTGAAGGAACATGATTGCCTTTTTGAAAATATAGTGGCGAAAACTTTTGCTAAAGTGGTGACTCCCCGTGAAGGGATCTCGGCTCTTTCCTCGTCGAATGAGGTGCAGGATATTCCAAACTGAATACCTCGATGCAAAGCAAGAATAACCGACTATAGTGAAGTTATTACCCTGACGTAAACTTTTTGTCCAAGGGGTCACTCCCGATGAAGGGATCTCGGCCCTTGCCTTGTCGAATGAGATGCTGGGCAATCATAACCGAATACCTCTATGCAAAACAAAAGAGAACATCCTTGCAATAACAGCTTTTTGAAAATTGTTCCAACAACTTCTTTTAGGTTTGTTTTCTTGCATTAATTTAATGTGTCCCATCAATTAATCATACCATTGCAGAAAAAACGAAAATATGACGTACGCTTATGCCATCCGCATTCGCCACGGGGCCCCGTCATCACCGTTAGGTTACTTAACTAACGACAGAGAGGGGGCTAGACTAGCGCGGATGCAAAACATAAGCAACGCCTACTAGATATCATAAATAGATATATACATTCGTCAGATGCAATGATAGCCATTCCAGATCACAGATGAACACATTAGATATGCTAGGAATCCACGTTTCGTTCAAGCCTGCAATGAAATACGGATTACACGGTCGCGATGAATAGACAAAACCCCACCCTAGACCCCTACGGGTGCGGCAAACTACCCGCCAAGTACCCAAAGCGAAGCAACCTCCCTCAACAACGTGACTAGGCCACTCGGCACTTCGAGGTACCCGGTAGTTTGTGCACCCCACCTTGGGTCTATCCTAGGAGCAAAAACAGTAAAAGAAATAATATACAATGGCGGCTACAAGCTCATCCTGGATGTGCGGCCATACAAATAATATTATATCAATTTACATATTACATGAATTGAAAGATAAATAAAACTCTCATCTCACAACCCCTCGGCTATTCATCCGCGACAATCCAACGAATCCATATACACAAACCATAAACATTACAGATCACAAATATGTATAACCCCCACTAATCGACGTATAGCGATTAGCAGACGTTCAATACATATATCACATCACATATATAACCCATTAGCTAAAGTCTACAGAAGTTCGATCAAAATACGGATTTGTAACCACCCCAAACACAAATTTGTTTTCTGGAAAATCTGGGCAGAAACAACATATCCCAAAAATCCTAAAACTGCAAACTGAGAACACTGCAGGAAAAATGGGCCACAGCCAAGAAGCATGTTCTTGCCATGTTTCCGCGGTGAGTTGGTCGACTCGTTCGCTCGTTTTTCTTCTGTGTTCATTTAAAACCCTGATCCGATTTTTGGTATGTGTCAAATTATTTTTAGAGCCGTTTAAAAATCGACAGAAAGTTTAAATTTCGGGCAAGTTTTGTGATTTTTTTCTCCGCTCGAACTTCTAGTTACTTTGCTAACATGTTGGAAGAATTAAAGTTAACCGCAATCAAGACGGTGTCGCTTTGCAGCTAGCCGCAATGAGCACGGGTCGATCCACAAGGGAGACGGGGCGTTCAATGTTCTTGTCGTAACGAGTTAATGCACGTGGGCGGATTGTTCAAATCTAACCTATGTGTTATATGCAAGTATAAAGTTGTTAGGAAAAGATACGATGGTGTAAGCTAAGGAAATCCGCACTAAAAACCTTTGTGCCGAACTTAACGATTGAAGCTAGAGCAATCGGCGACAACGTGGATTACGGTGCTTAAGCATGGTATTCGTGGAATCCGGCTTATTGACCCTTGTCCATCCATTCTTTTCTCTTGCTTTCGCCTCCGGCCAAACCGAACGCAACCGGTCACGGTTAGGAATCAACGTTACCTTGGTAGGGTACGGTGCCTAACGGAGCGCTTGCGTAACGTTTGGACGGAGTTCAATTGAAAATACGGGAAAAGAAAATGGGCAAAGAAACCATAACTTACAATATCATATTTATTCCTAACAACACCATATTAACAACCATTCACAAAACAAACCAAAAAGAGAGAACAAAAGAGAAACAAAGAAAAGAAAAGATTACAAGTAAGTAAGTGCATGGAATTTAAGTGCATGAAAGTAAAGCAAGGTAATAAAATGCAAGAAAGAAATAAGCAAGAAAGAGAACTAGGAACCATGCAACAAAACACAAGTCATGGGATCAATAACCAACCCTTAAACTTGCAAGCCTAATGAAGGGGTTGCAAGATCAAGAGAATGGTAAAGAACCCATGTAAAATGAAGCACAAAAGAGAAGCTTTATTGATTCCATATGAAGATACAACCCTTGAGATCAATAACCAACCCTTAAACCTTCAAGCTCAATGAAGAGGTTGAAAGATCAAGAGAAGGCAAGGATCTCAAGGGGAAGCTAAGCAAAAGAATGATACAATGTATGGAAAAATTGGACTCCTTCTCACTTACCCAATGGTTTCCTTTTATAGGCAAAACAAGACTTTTCCTTTAATTTGAATTTGAATGCACCCAAAGTTTGGAGGGAAGTTTGAATCTTTCAATTTTTGAATCACATCAACACTTTATGCATTGAATGCACCATACCCACTCGTTATTTGTGCTTGTCCCTCACGTGCTTTGTGCTTGTCTCATGCTTTGTGCTTGTCTCGTGCTTTGTGCTTGTTCGAGACACGAATGACCACTGTCATATGTCTTGTCTCTGGAGCTGGTACGCGGCACTGGACGAATACGGATGACTGGAACCCGGCTTTTATCTGTCTGTGACAGATGTTCTGGATATTGGCATAACTGTAGAGATTTTGTCTGATTTGTATTATTTTAGACTGGGAACCTGTAACCTGTAAATATGTAGCAAACACGGATTAAAAGCACCTATCTATAAACAAACGAGCATAAGAATAGACGGTATAAAATGCAGTTTTCGCAGGGAACACGATTGCACCGAGCATGTGCAACAAGCCGTTAAACCTCTAGGTGTCCCTAGTAGGAGGAGTGTTGTCTCCTGAGGGTTTTCAGTTGATACTACCCACAAAATCCCGTCAAGTTAGTTTCATAAGTTAACATCGATTCTACTCCAACAGTTTAGTATCTAGGTTAAAAATTCTATCATCCTAAGTTAGAAATATCCAACCCTAATGCTTCACACATCCTTTCTATTTAAACCTAGATTATATACGTTCCAAAAAAAAGTTTAGAAAGATCTCAGTATCTCCTGAGTTTTCCTTCTAAAGTGCGGTCTCAAATCAGGGATTTTTATCAACTTACGGAAAACATAAGTTTTATTCTTTATTTCTATCTTTCCTCCAAATATCGATTATATACCCCTACGTGTGTGTAAATTTGCACCCCTACACTTAAGAATTCAATTCAAGCTATAGTACCCTTGCCCTAATACCTAATACTACTTCTTTTCATTAAATGATGGACGGTGTTGCTCACACACCTTTCATGTGACTATTAATACTTCTTGAGGCACTAACGGCCGATTACTGAATGCGTGAGCTTAAAGCGTAAATAGCAGTTTCCAGGTCTTGACTTTATTTATTTTTTTTCTTTTTCTTTTTTTTTTCTTCTTTTTCAAGACCGGATATATTTTTCAATATGCTCTTTTTGGTGTTTAGCTTTAAATACCGTTTTTTCTTTCATACTAGGTTTTCAGGCAAGAGTAATTCTAGGTATCCTCTACTATGCCAAGTTTCAAGGTGCGTGTATGTGCAGTTTGTAGGGTATATACTTTCTAAATTTGAACTTAAGAATAGAAACTATTTTTCAGACTTATCCTTCAGTAAAACATCAATACTTTCCCCTCATCTTGACTTAACTCAAGAACTGAACTCAAGATTACCTACTTCTATAAAAAAAACTGTAATGACGTATAATCACCAAGTTTAAACAGAATGAGCGTTATTTTTAGGGTTTTCAATTCCTAAGCCAAGGATTTAGTTATTTCTAACGTATCAACTAAGCTTTCAGAATAAAAATCTAAGTTACCCTATTAGCTAACTTGACGACAAAGTTTTTATATTTTTGGAAAAAATTTCGATTTTTGTGTGTTTTTAAATAGGATATGCAAATGCAGAATATACAAATGAATGCGAAGGAAGAAAGCTTACCGAGCACACCCCCAAACTTAAACTTGATAGTGCCCTCACTGTCAGGCTATACCAAGGGGGTCAAAATTGTCGGCGCTCCCCAAAAGAAAATTTTTTACAAAACAGAAAAAAGAAAACCAAAAATATATACACCAAAAGAATCCCCCCCAAACTTAAGTAAAACAGTATTTCCACTGCTAAGCGTTGATGTTCTGGATTAGGGGGGAAAGAACAGTATCAAGCTATACAAGGCTTTACAAAGGCCAAAAGTGAGCACCAACCATTCAAAGATCTTATCGTTATAATGTTCTGGTTGGTGAAAGAATATGGTGAGGAAAAAAATGGATATTACGCGAGACCGTATGGAGATAGAAGTGGTATACGGTCTTGGTATATGAGAAGAAGAATGGCGGATGGGAAAAAGAAATGGAGTACGAACTTGAGGGTGAAAATGGAGTGAATAAATTAGCACAATTTATGATGACCGATGTGTAAGAAGAGTTTGTGTTAATCTATTAACCCGTCGAGAAATGGGGTCGAATCCCTCAAGATTCGTGAGAAAACATGGGTACGCCGAACTTAGTAAAACAGACACAGGAAGTGAAAATGATACGGTGTCTTGCAAGGTCGGAACGATGGAAAGGATGGAGGTTAGTGATTGAGGAAGGGTATTGGTTAAGGGTTCGAGAGGGTGTACACAGTCAGTGAAAGGAACATGATGAATTGGAAAATCCGACTCATCATCTAGAACTGTTTCATCCTAAAAAATATCCTAAAAATTCTCCTCAAAGTTAAGCTCATTCATGCATATTTCATCAATATTAAGACGCATATGAAGTTTGGGAAAAACATTTAATGACTCGGGATGATGAATTGGAGAGACAAACTCATCCAAAGCTACGGGTTCATCATCTAAAAAATTCCCGGCGTCAATATCCTCAATCAAGTGAAAATCAATATTCTCACACACCTCATCAAAAGAATGGATTTCAATCAATTTTGGTTCTAAGATGGAGGTGTAGAGGTCAAAAGGATTGGGTGTGGTTTCACTCAAAAGGGACCCTTCACAATCGGGTAAATCAAATACTACAAAGTCGCACAACTCATTAATCGTTCTATATTCAATTGATAAATTATTTGGGAGACTCGATAGACTTTCAAAACAGGAGTTGTGGGATTCAAGTTGAAACGGGTAGGTATGATTTGGAAGGGTATACGACTCACTCTCTCTACTCAAATTCTCAACCTGTCCTACCGCCTCTTCATACATTTGAAAATTTAGAGCTAGTTGGGAACTAGCTACCGGGTCAGTAGGTCGTATGAAGGGGGCCATGGACGCATTCAAATCCATCATCTGTTGGCATGACGCTACCCTAAAGTCTTCCAACGACTGTTCCAGACTAGACATAGGTTGTGAAGGGTTTTCAGTAAAAGATTTAAAATTGTTTGGATACTGAAAACACCCAAAAGGTCATTCAGAAGCAATGTCTAGGGAAGGTGCAAAAGTCGGGAAGGACTGGTAGGAATTGAATGGTTGGACAGGAGTAGGATCAACATTATGATAAGAAGGTGGTTGGAATTATTGATCTCAAGTATTTGAAGTGGTGAAAGGAGTGAAAGATCGGCTATGAGATTGTTCAATATGTTCAGCGATGTGTTAGTGTATATGCCCTAGAGGCCATTACTGTATCATACTAGTTTGTATATTACTTGATGGAAGCTTGGGATATTCACCTTGTATTGACAATCTTGCTCAATATAGTAGTATGCTACTTGGTATGTTTCTGCTTTAATGTGTGCATGTGTTTCTTTTAGCATATCGCCTTTATACATTAGTGGAGCCCTTAGGATCTTTGCTTGATTACCAGCGTTGTGATGGCGGTCACACTCGTGGGGGTTGGGTAATCCATAAGCACATCCTTATGCAGGTCCCAGTCGTAGGACTATCGAGACAGGGCATCGATACTCCGGAGTAGACTAGCGTATGCGCTTCTCATCCCAGCTTGGGAGATGGTCTGTCCCATAGCCGTCAGTACGTCGTACTTGGGATAGTATGCGGGTGCTCGTTAGGTTACGAGTACACTGGACATGACTCGTCGGGAACTGTTGGTTGGTATTATACCTATCGTCAGTTATCAGTTCCCAGGTGACATGAGTACAACTTAGTCCATTGACTTGACACTGTCACTTCGCCTCGAGTGTGTTCCCACTGTACTTTGATTACTACCCTACCACAGCTCAAAGGAGTCGTGCAAACAGGTAGTTTTTGGGTGCAGTCCCGAAGCACTTGGAGGCAGTAACGGTTAGACAGGATTCGTCTCTCCCGGTATTGGGGGTTGATATCGCGCTGTGTCTAGGAGAGCCATTACACAAAGTCCCTGGCCAGGGCAAGCGAGATAGACTGGCAGGTTTCCAATGCTATCTCAGCGTGTTCTGGGTTACACTCCGACACGACTTGTATCGCTAGTAGAGGACTGACGTTTACCGCCCCCTAGGCCCGCCATGCGATACTCTTAGAAGAACAGACCGGACTGTACGGAGACTGTCACATTCGGCTCAGTAGGAGTTCAGATAGGTTTACCTCGTCAGTCTTCTTATCGGCATCTACCTGGGGACCGTTACGTACAACTAGTGCCGCTTGCGGTCTGTGGTTAAACCCACTGCCAGCGTAGTGTCGAGTCTTTAGAGTACCACACAGAGGGTTATTCGCCTTTAGGCAAAATGAGTAGAGGTCGCATGGTTTTGCGACGAGGTTCGTTCACATCCGCGCACTTGTGCACGTTTGGCGTCTGGACAGCTTATACTAGCAGGCTTTGGTTTAAGCCAGATCCTAGTATATGTTTTGGGATTGGTTTTATCTCATTGTATTCCTGTTTCTCGGAACACGGATACGGGTGTGTATGAACAGTTGACTGAGACAGGGGCAGAGGATTTTCATTAGGGTTGATGACCATTGTCATTTTCATAACCCTAATGTTTATGTGTGAATTATGATTTATTAATATTAGTTAATTATAATTGTGTATGGTTAGGGTTGTTGACCATTTGACTTTGCTTGACCAAGGTTGACAAGTTGACCATCATCATTTCATATGAAAAATGCTCTTTGATCCTTGCAAAAGTAATTAATGTGAAATGATAATGGTCATGTCAAGATTAACCATCACAATTATCATTAGCTAATTATTTATTTATCATAATTCACATATATGTGAGAAGTTTGGTTTATTCTTCTCACTTTATCATTCTCATTCTCTCTCATCCTCTTCCTCTCTCTAGCTCTCCCCTCTCATGAGTTGAGAACCATTTGAGCTTGAGATAATCCCTTCAAAAATACTCTCTATTCTTTCTAAGGTTCTAGGTTTAGCACACCAAGCACCTTAGTTACTTCTAGTTTGAGGTTGGAGCCAAAGATAGAGGCCCTCGGGTTGATCTTTCTTTGGCAAGAGAAGGCGACAAGGAGAACCCATTCTTTCCACTCCAAGGAGCAAGAAGAGAAGGACTTGAAGACCTAGGTATAACCCCTTAACCGAGTAGCTAACTCTTTTAGCTTGTTAGTTAGTTTTTGTTTAGCAAAGATCCCTCCTTTACATAGTCCATGTTGCCTAGTGTTGTAAAAATCCGATTTTTCATAACGTTTCCGCCTCCCCGTAAGCACCAGGGTGGGAAATGTGGACTTGCAGTGGTATCAGAGCCTAGCTAAACACAAACTAACTAGTTAGCAAAGTATATAGAACTTCGATCGGAAAAAATCGCAAAACACGTTTTCTAAAACCCTAGTTTCTGCCGATTTTTATTTCTGCTTTAGAAATAATAAATCATACACTAAAAATCGGCATAGGGTTTTTACAGAACACCCAAGAAAAACGAACCAGCGAGTCGACCAACTTACCGCGGAAACGCGGCAAGAGCATGCTCTTGCCGCGGATCTGCGGCCGAGTTGACTCGGCCGTGGGTCATTTTTCCTGCAGTGTTCTTTTGTTGCTGTTTTAGGATTTTTTGGATGGTTTGTTTCTGCCGAGATTTTCCAGAGAACAAGTTAATTTTTGGGGTGGTCACAAATCCGTATTTTTGATCGAACTTCTTTACACTTTGGCTAATGGGTTATATCTGTGATGTGATATATGTATTGAACGTCTGCTAATCGCTATACGTCGATTAGTGGGGGTTATACATATCTGTGATCTGTAATGTTGATGGTTTGTGTATATGAATTCGTTGGATTGTTGCGGATGAATAGCCGGGGGGTTGTGAGATGAGAGTTTTCTTATTCTTTCAATTCTTGTAATATGTAAATTGATGTAATATTATTTGTATGGCCGCACAACCGGGTTGGGGTTGTAGCCGTCATTGTATAATTTCTTTTTACTGTTTTTGCTCCTAGGATAGACCCAAGGTGGGGTGCACAAACTATCGGGTATCTCGAAGTGCCGAGTGGCCTACTCACGGTGTTGAGGGAGGTTGCTTCGCTTCAGGTACTTGGCGGGTAGTTTGCCGCACCCGTAGGGGTCTAGGGTGGGGTTTGGCTATTCATCGCGACCGTCTAATCCGCTCTTCGTTACAGGCTCGTACGAAATGCGGATTCCTAGTATATCCAATGTGTTCATCTGTAATCTGGAATGGCTATCATTGCATGTGACAAATGTTTATATATATCTATATGATATCTATTTAGGCGTTGCTTATGTTTTGCATCCGCGCTAATCCTTCCCCCGCTCTGTCGTTAGTTAAGTAACCTAACGGGTGATGACGGGACCCCGTGGCGAATGCGGATGGCATAAGCGTACGTCATATTTTCGTTGTTTTCTGCAATGGTAGGATTAAATGATGGGACGCATTAGAATTAATGCAAGAAAAATAAACCAAGTAAAAGTCATTGGAACACTTTCAAAACAACTCGGTTCTTTTCAAAACCAACTTTTAAATGCGGAGCTTGAACCACTCCTTTTGAAAGCTATCTCGTTCCTTCGATTATATCAAGTTCACTACGTTCACGGTTTCGCCAAAACCATTCGTAGCCCTCCGTCGTTTCACATGAATGGTCAATAAGTATTCAAGCTATGTATGTTGGCCAAAGTCAAGGCATAGTGATTGGTAGCTATTGGGTATTCATGTGCAGCATAGATAGATGTGTTGGTTTGGGGCAGTCGTTCTACCATGTTGGCCAAAGTCAAGGGTATGTGCGGG
Source organism: Agapanthus africanus (assembly GCA_030015575.1). Taxonomy (NCBI): domain Eukaryota; kingdom Viridiplantae; phylum Streptophyta; class Magnoliopsida; order Asparagales; family Amaryllidaceae; genus Agapanthus; species Agapanthus africanus. The sequence goes on from JASDDO010000031.1 coordinate 125,903,736, forward strand.
TGGGCTCAAATTAACCTGGAGAATGACGGGTAGAACTTGACATGTGACTTATGATATTTTGGCCAAAGTCAAGTTCATAAGAGCATGGGGCAAAAATCCACATCGGGAGTTTCTAAAGAAACTGAAACTTGCTAGCGCTGCATACCATTTGGAGTATGATGATTCTGGTAGGATTCCTTCAGTTTTGTCACGCGATGATATTTGGATCCCGATCCTACTGTGAGTTTATGCTACTCCTCCGGAACTTTCTCACTTAACGATCAATGCTATAAACCAAGTAGGTGTCTAGAAAGGTGTTAGCGGGGCTACGTCCACAGGGAAAAGAGGTTACTTAATTAAGGGACTTCGTGAAATCGTTGGAAAACCTTCCTCGAAGTACCGACACTGGCCTGGCTGAACGGTTAAGCAAGTATTGTACGGTGAGATTGATCCCGACTAGTTCTTCTTTTATGGTTTGAGGAGGGATTCAAGAGACAGTGGGAGCCATCCTGTTTAGACAAATTAAAAACCACTCTAAACTTGCAAGAGCATCATGCTAAAGTGTTTCTTCTCTCTCTCCTAATTGCAGCGACCAATTATCATGACTGGACTTAAGTTACTTCTAGATAAAAACATACTGACAGGGCCAAACTACAAAGATTGGCTCAGGAATGTCAAAATGGCAATCACTTATGACAAGTTGGGGTATCTTCTTACCACCAAAGCTCCCCCTATCCCAGGTCCCAAAACCAGCATCGTGGATAGGGAATTCCGCAAGACCTCGGAAATCGACCGCGCGAAGGCCAAGTCCCTCGTGCTTGCCTCTATGGACAATGAACATCAGAGGAGGCACGAGAATATGGATCTCGAATCCATATTTCTCCATACAAAAGAACTGTATGGAGAGCAATCCCGTATCGCCAGATACGAAGTGTCGAAGAAGTTGTTTTCGGCGAGATTGGCCATCGGATCATCGGTAGCGGAACACGTGCTTAAGATGATTGGCTACATAGAGGAGCTCGCGGACCTTGGGACCACATTGGAGAATGAGTTCTATACGGACTTGATTCTCCAGTTCCTTCCTTCCACTTACGCCCAGTTCATCCTGAACTTCAACTTACAGGAAAAGGAAGTTGAACTTTCAGAGCTCATCAACATGCTGAGGAGTGCAGAGGGAACCCTACAGAAAGGTAGAGAAACATCCACTTTGTTTGTAGGAGGATCTTCCTCTTCTAGGTCCAAGGCGAAGCCAAGGGAAAGAAGAAGAAAACCCCCGCCAAACCAAGGGGCGGTGTTAGTAAGGTGGATACGAAGGGAAAGGCAAAAGCAACAAAGGTAGCGGGAAAGCTTATGGGGAAGGAAGAATGCTTTTACTGTCACAAGAGTGGACACTGGAAGAAAGATTGCAGGGCTTGGAAGGCCAGAACACAGGATCTGAAGTAGGTTGCGGCTTCAGCTTCTGGTGTGTATGTTATTGAAAACTGTCTATCAATAAACTCTACGTCTTGGGTATTGGATACCGGGTCAGGATCTCATATCTATAATTCTTTGCAGGCATTGAGAAAGCGTAGGTTTTTGAAAGCAGGTGACATGACCCTCAAAGTTGCAAACGGAGCTAGCATGGATGCTGAAGCCGTGGGAGACTATCACCTGGGAATGTCAGATGGACATGTTTTGGTTTTACGTAATTTCTTTTTTGTACCCAATGCAACTTGTAATATCATTTCTGTATCTTTAATTTCTAAAGAAGGTTATGAATTTGCGTTTGTAAGTAATGTTGTAAACATTCACCTTAATCAAGTTCTGATTTGGTCAGGTACATTGAGCAATGGTATAAACGTATTAAATCAACCACAGATTTTCAATGTCCAGAATACACACAAAAGAAAGTCTCCAGAAACAAATCAGGCTTTCTTATGGCATTGTAGACTGGGTTACATCAATGAGAGAAGATTGACGAAGTTATATACAGAAGGATATTTGGATCCGTTCGAATATCAATCATATGCAACTTGTCAATCCTGTCTCAAAGGAAAGATGACAAAGACTCCGTTCACTGGACACGGAGTAAGAGCGAGCGAGCTCTTGGGACTGGTACACAGCGACGTGTGCGGTCCAATATCTACACATGCACGAAGCGGTTATTCTTACTTCATTACTTTTACGGCTGACTTTTCAAGGTACGGATATGTCTTCTTAATGAAACATAAATCCGAAGCCTTTGGAAAATTCCTGGAATATAAGAATGAAGTAAAAAACAAACAATCAAAAGTATCAAGACACTGAGATCTGATCGAGGTGGTGAATACTTGAGTGCTGAGTTCCTGGATTACTTAAAAGAGAATGGAATTCTCTCTCAGCTTACTCCTCCATACACTCCGCAACATAACGGTGTACCGGAGAGATGGAACCGAACCCTATTGGATATGGTACGGTCCATGATGAGTAACGCTGAGTTACCGCGATCATTATGGGGATATGCACTAGAATCTGCTGCATACCTTTTGAACCGAGTTCCAACTAAGACTATGCCTACTACACTATATCAGATGTGGAGTGGGAAGAGACCCAATCTTAATCATATTAAGACATGGGGATGTCCAGCTTTTGTAAAAAAGCAGCATGCGGACAAGCTCGAGGCACGCTCAGTACAGTGCAAGTTGGTGGGATATCCAAAGAACTCCAAGGGATATTTCTTCTATTGCGAAGAGGAACAAAAGGTTTTTGTTTCTCGTCATGCCCATTTCTTGGAAACTCAGTTTTTGGAAAAACAGATAAGTGGGCGCGCAATAGAACGGGAAGAAATTCCAGAACCACGAGCTATTACTGAAAGCTTACTATAACTAGAGGGTTCGAAAGATCAGGACATTCCTGCGCCGCTCCGCAGAAGTAGTAGGCAGTCTCATCCGCCCGAGAGATACTACGGTTTTCTCATAGACGGGGATAGAGAGGATTGCATCATTGATAGTGATGAGCCGACTAGCTTCCAGCAGGTCATTCAGAGCGTTGACTCGGTAAAATAGCTGGATGCAATGCGGACCGAAATGGAGTCCATGTACACCAACAAAGTATGGACGTTGGACATTGCTCCAGATGGGGTAAAACCCGTAGGATGCAAGTGGATCTTCAAAAGGAAGATTGGTGTAGATGGACAGGTTGAGACCTATAAAGCTAGACTTGTTGCAAAGGGTTTCCGTCAACGACCTGGCTTGGACTATGACGAAACCTTTTCTCCAGTGGCTATGCTGAAATCCATTCGGATCCTTCTTGCCATTGCTGCCTTCCACGATTATGAGATCTGGCAGATGGACGTAAAGACCGCTTTTCTAAATGGAAATTTAGAGGAGTGTGTCTATATGGACCAGCCAGAGGGTTTCATTCAGAGTGGGAGCAGCGGAAAGGTGTGCAAGTTGCTTAAGTCCATCTATGGACTAAAGCAGGCATCGCGGAGTTGGAACATCTGTTTTGATGAGACGGTCAAAGAATTTGGCTTTATCAAAAATCCAGATGAACCATGCATCTACAGTAGATTTGTAGCAAGAACTGTTGTATTCCTCGTATTATACGTGGATGACATTCTCTTGATAGGAAATGAAATTCCTATGCTATAATCTGTCAAAGTGTTCTTGTCACACAGGTTCTCCATGAAAGACCTGGGTGATGCCTCATACATTCTGGGGATCCGGATCTATCGTGACAGATCCAAGAGGATATTAGGACTCTCACAGTCCAGGTACATCGACACCATACTGAAAAGATTCAGTATGGATGATTCCAAGCACGGTAATCTACCGGCTTGTCACGGGATCACCCTCTCCAAAGAGATGTCTCCCAAGACTGATTTGGAAAGGGATCGCATGTCTATTATATCCTACGCTTCTGCGGTAGGCTCTATAATGTATGCGATGTTGTGTACCAGACCAGATGTAGCTTATGCACTAAGTGTGGTGAGCCGGTATCAGTCAAACCCTGGGGAGAAACACTGGAGAGCGGTAAAGAACATTCTCAAGTACCTGAGAAGGACTAAGGAGATGTTCTTGGTGTATGGCGGAAAAGACCTCCAGATCGAGGCCTTTGCTGACTCCAGCTTCCAGAGTGACAAGGATGATTCTAAGTCCATGTCGGGTTATGTCTTTACCCTCTGTAGAGGGGCGGTGTGTTGGAAGAGTTCCAAACAGGAAACCGTTGCTGACTCGACACTGGAAGAGGAATATATCGCTGCTGCAGATGCCGCAGAAGAAGCCGTCTGGATAAAGAAGTTCCTAACAGAACTTCAGGTGGTTCCGTCCATTGTTGATCCAGTACCTCTGTATTGCGACAACAACGGAGCTATAGCTTTAGCGAAGGAACCCAGGTCCCATCAGAAGTCCAGACACATCTTGAGGCGGTATCACCTGATCAGGGAGATCGTGGTTCGCCAGGAGATCGAGGTTCGGAGAGTTGCTATGGAAGATAACACTGCTGATCCATTCACGAAGGCCTTACCCCAGACTCAATTCGAGCGGCTGATCGAGATGATAGGTCTTCGATACGCCAGTACATGGCCTTAGTGCAAGTGGGATATTGTTAGTGTATATGCCCTAGAGGCCATTACTATATCATACTAGTTTGTATATTACTTGATGGAAGCTTGGGATATTCACCTTGTATTGACAATCTTGCTCAATATAGTAGTATGCTACTTGGTTTGTTTCTTCTTTAATGTGTGCATGTGTTTCTTTTAGCATATCGCCTTTATACATTAGTGGAGCCCTTAGGATCTTTGCTTGATTACCAGCGTTGTGATGGCACTCACACTCATGGGGGCTGGGTAATCCATAAGCACATCCTTATGCAGGTCCCTAGTCGTAGGACTATCGAGACAGGGCATCGATACTCCGGAGTAGACTAGCGTATGCGCTTCTCATCCCAGCATGGGAGACGGTCTGTCCCACAGCCGTCAGTACGTTGTACTTGGGATAGTATGCGGGTGCTCGTTAGGTTACGAGTACACTGGACAGGACTCGTCGGGAACTGTTGGTTGGTATTATACCTATCGTCAGTTATCAGTTCCCAGGTGACATGAGTACAGCTTAGTCCGTTGACTTGACACTGTCACTTCGCCTCGAGTGTGTTCCCACTGTACTTTGATTACTACCCTACCACGGCTCAAAGGAGTCATGCAAACAGGTAGTTTTTGGGTGCAGTCCCGAAGCACTTGGAGGCAGTGACGGTTAGACAGGATTCGTCTCTCCCGGTATTGGGGGTTGATATCGCGCTGTGTCTAGGAGAGCCATTACACAAAGTCCCTTGCCAGGGCAAGCGAGCTAGACTGGTTGGTTTCCAGTGTTATCTCAGAGTGTTATGGGCTACACTCCGACACGACTTTTACCGCAAGTAGGGGACTGACGTTTACCGCCCCCCTAGGCCCGCCATGCGATACTCTTAGACGAACAGACCGGACTGTACGGAGACTGTCACATTCAGGCTCAGCAGGAGTTCAGATGGGTTTACCTCGTCAGTCTTCTTATCGGCATCTACCTTGGACCGTTACGTACAGCTAGTGCCGCTTGCGGTCTGTGGTTAAATCCACTGCCAGCGTAGTGTCGAGTCTTTAGAGTCCCATACAGAGGGTTATTCGCCTTTAGGCAAAATGAGTAGAGGTCGCATGGTTTTGCGACGGGGTTCATTCACATCCGCGCACTTATGCATGTTTGGCGTCCGGACAGCTTATACCAGCGGGCTTTGGTTTAAGCCAGATCCTAGTATATGTTTTGGGATTGGTTTTATCTCATTGTATTCATGTTCCTCGGAACACGGATACTGGTGTGTATGCACAGTTGACTGAGACAGGGGCAGAGGATTTTCATTAGGGTTGATGACCATTGTCATTTTCTTAACCCTAATGTTTATGTGTGAATTATGATTTATTAATATTAGTTAATTATAATAGTGTATGGTTAGGGTTGTTGACCATTTGACTTTGCTTGACTTGTTGACCTAGGTTGACATGTTGACCATCATCATTTCATATGAAAGATGCTCTTTGATCCTTGCAAAAGTAATTAATGTGAAATGATAATGGTCATGTCAAGATTAACCATCACAATTATCTTTAGCTAATTATTTATTTATCATAATTCACATATATGTGAGAAGGTTGGTTTATTTTTATCACTTTATCATTCTCATTCTCTCTCATCCTCTTCCTCTCTCTCTAGCTCTCCCCTCTCATGAGTTGAGAACCATTTGAGCTTGAGATAATCCTTTCAAAAATACTCTCTACTCTTTCTAAGGTTCTAGGTTTAGCACACCAAGCACCTTAGTTACTTCTAGTTTGAGGTTGGAGCCAAAGGTAGAGGCCCTCAGGTGGATCTTTCTTCGGCAAGAGAAGGCGACAAGGAGAACCCATTCTTTCCACTCCAAGGAGCAAGAAGAGAAGGACTTGAAGACCTAGGTATAACCCCTTAACCGAGTAGCTAACTCTTTTAGCTTGTTAGTTAGTTTTTGTTTAGCAAAGATCCCTCCTTTACATAGTCCATGTTGCCTAGTGTTGTAAAAATCCGATTTTTCATAACGTTTCCACCTCCCCGTAAGCACCAGGGTGGGCAACGTGGACTTACACGATGGAGAAAGGACGACTTGCAAAAGGTGTATCAACATAAGCAGGTGTGGAGGTTGAAAAGGGTTATACAAAGTGGATTGCGGAGGGCAAGTGTTTGTCCTAGACGCGTCTATGCGATCTTTCAATGAAATTTTAGGCATGGAGGGGTCGTTGGAAATTCGGCCAAAGCAAGAACCGTAGGATGTAATGTCTGGTTGTGGGTACCAAAGTTCGGCAAGAGTTTTTCGATTTGGGGTACCCATGATATGAAGAGAGGAAGAAGAATAAGAGAAAAGGAAGGGAAAAGAATGTGGGTTTTTTTTTATATTTTTTTATTTTTAATTAGTTATTAACAAAAAGAATGAAATATACACACAAAAAGAATCTGGACAAAAACAATCACGACACAAAAATACCACGCACCTAATCGGTCTAGGGTTCACCTAGGTCAGCTAGACCTGCTCAAGAACTTGATTGTCGAAGTAAAACTGTGTCGAGAAACGGGCTCAAGATATACTGATCACGAGGCCAGGTAACTGCAAAGATAAGGGGAGGTTTTCCGACGCTTTCGCGAATGTCCTTAATTAAATAACCCTTTCTCTTTTGACGGTTTCGCCGTTAACACTTTGCTAGATACCCCGTAAACAATATACCGTTAAGCGAGGTTCTAAACACAGTTAACTTCTCCTAGTGAGCGCAAAGTCCTTAAGGCTTAAAGTCTAGTTTCTTTTAAAATTTGTGCGGGTAAACGTTATGCTCAAGTTCATGATTTGTGGGCAATGGAAAAGGTGATGAAATCCTTTACCGTATGTTGTGGGGTTCGCTTGCCCTTAAGTCCGTATTAATGTATGCAATGTGCAAATCAAAAAAAATTTGTTCAAAGAATCAAACAATCGTTTTTTATTTTAAGCACGGCACTGCAACAAATACGGGTTAGTCAATTTTAGCGTTTGCTAGCGAACTGGCAAAGAATCCTGCAAAGATAGATAGTGGATGCGTCGGATTTGAGAAGGTGTTTAAGAAATACGTACGGATAAGTTTTCGGGTTTAGAAACCCCCGTTGAAGTTAAATCCGAATAGCTTGAAATGTTCGCTTGCGCGGGTCAAACTACCCGGATCTTTGGCACTATACTTTGCAATCACCTCACCCATGAATGTACACTTTGCTCCCCACGCTCGCAGTTCGCAAATCCGTAAAATCTGAAAATGTCGGAAAAAACGGATATTAGAGCGAAAAAGCGATACGAATGCCCAAACACCTGCACACCAAAAATTATAAAAAAAAAACAATAAAAATGGGGCAGAAACAGAACAGTGGAGCACAGAGGAGAAATTTTGAGGCAAAAGGAGGCTGACAGGCCGGCGTCGCCGGATTTTCCTTTTGTGTCGCCGGATTTCTTATGGTGGATGGCCTCCAACTTTCTTCTGTGAATACACTGTTCTACTAGTATCCTACTGATATTGTTTACCTTTTCAGTTCAAATCCAGAGTGCTTGCAGGTACAAAATCCAGAGAGCAAAATGATTTAAGAATGTTAGTTTTTTTGTTTGGTTTTGGTTTTTTTGTTTTTTAGTTTGTTTTTGAAAATAGGGTTAGAAGTATAAATGAGATGTACAATGATTAACCCGAAATAACAAGAATTAAAGCGTTACCGTCTCCCCGGCAACGGCCCTATTTGATTGGAAGAATTAAAGTTAACCGCAATCAAGACGGTGTCGCTTTGCAGCTAGCCGCAATGAGCACGGGTCGATCCACAGGGAGACGGAGCGTTTAATGTTCTTGTCGTAACGAGTTAATGCACATGGGCGGATTGTTCAAATCTAACCTATGTGTTATATGCAAGTATAAAGTTGTTAGGAAAAGATACGATGGTGTTAGCTAAGGAAATCCGCACTCAAAACCTTTGAGCCGAACTTAACGATTGAAGCTAGAGCAATCGGTAACAATGTGGATTAGGGTGCTTAAGCACGGTATTCGTGGAATCCGGCTTATTGACCCTTGTCCGTCCGTTCTTGTCTCTTGCTTTCGCCTCCAGCCAAACCGAACGCATCCGGTCGCGGTTAGGAATCACCGTTACCTTGGTAGGGTACGATGCCTAACGGAGCGCTTGCGTAACGTTTGGACGGAGTTCAATGGAAAATACGGGAAAAGGAAATGGGCAAAGAAACCTTAACTTACAATATCGTATTTTTTCCTAACAACACCATATTAACAACCATTCACAAAACAAACTAAAAAGAGAGAACAAAAGAGAAACAAAGAAAAGAAAAGATTACAAGTAAGTAAGTGCATGGAATTTAAGTGTATGAAAGTAAAGCAAGGTAATAAATTGCAAGAAAGAAATAAGCAAGAAAGGGAACTATGAACCATGGAACAAAACACAAGTCATGGGATCATTAACCAACCCATAAACTTGCAAGCCCAATGAAGGGGTTGCAAGATCAAGAGAAGGGTAAAGAACTCATGTGAAATGAAGCACAAAAGAGAAGCTTTATTGATTCCATATGAAGATATAACCCTTGAGATCAATAACCAACCCTTAAACCTTCAAGCTCAATGAAGAGGTTGAAAGATCAAGAGAAGGCAAGGATCTCAAGGGGAAGCTAAGCAAAAGAATGATACAATGTATGGCAAAATTGGACTCCTTCTCACTTACCCAATGGTTTCCTTTTATAGGCAAAACAAGACATTTCCTTTAATTTGAATTTGAATGGACCCAAAGTTTGGAGGGAAGTTTGAATCTTTGAATTTTTGAATCACATCAACACTTTATGCATTGAATGCACCATACCCACTCGTGCTTTGTGCTTGTCCCTCTCGTGCTTTGTGCTTGTCTCGTGCTTTGTGCTTGTCCCTCTCATGCTTTGTGCTTGTCCGAGACACGAATGACCACTGTCATATGTCTTGTCTCTGGAGCTGGTACGCGGCACTGGACGGATACGGATGAGTGGAACCCGGCTTTTATCTGTCTGTGACAGATGTTCTGGATATTGGCATAACTGTAGAGATTTTGTCTGATTTGTATTATTTTAGACTGGGAACCTGTAACCTGTAAATATGTAGCAAACACGGATTAAAATCACCTATCTATAAACAAACGAGCATAAGAATGGGCGGTATAAAATGCAGTTTTCTATGATGAACACCATTCCCAAACTCTTTCGGGAATTTATACATATTGCTGGCTGTGGACTATGTGTCCAAATGGGTGGAGGCTATCCCTTGTGAATCAACGACAAAAAGGTTGTCGTAAAATTCTTGAAAGAAAACATTTTTTCTCGGTTCGGTACGCCTCGCACCATCATTAGTGATAATGGAACGCATTTCTGCAATAGATCTTTTGAATCACTAATGAAAAAGTACACCATCAGTCACAAGTTGTCAACGCTCTATCATCCTCAGACTTGCGGTCAGGTTGAAGTCTCAATTAGACAAATTAAACAGATTTTGGAAAAGACTGTCAGCCATAACTGCAAAGATTGGTCATTGAAGTTAAATGACGCGCTGTGGGCATTTCACACCGCTTTCAAAATAAATCTTGGTATGTCCCCATACCGACTCATCTTTGGGAAAGCGTGTCATTTGCCTGTCGAATTGGAGCACCGCGCATTTTCGGCAATCAAACAGCTCAATATCGACTTACAAAAGGCCGGCGAAGTGCGAAAACTTCAATTGAACGAAATTGATGAGATACGCAATGATGCGTATGAGAATTCCAAAATGTACAAAGAAAAAAGACGATAGTCTTTCACAACAAGGCAATTCTCCGGAAAACGTTTACCGTGGGGCAATAGGTTCTGCTCTATGACTCCCGACTTCATTTGTTTCCTGGGAAGTTGAAATCACGCTGGACAGGACCATTTTTTGTGCGCACCGTCTTTCCGTACGGTACTGTAGAAATTGAAGATCAGCAATCGGGCAATACGTTCAAAGTCAATGGCCAACGGCTCAAGCCATTTTTAGAATTGCCCGCGGAAATGGGGGAGCTCATGTTTTTACATTAGTCACGTTACATCAATTAAAACACATCTCTAAGTTGTTTTCCTGTATATACTCTTTTTGGAGCTTTTTGTAATTATTGGTTTTCTTTTACTATTTCTTTTTATAAGGGTTTGTTTTTGCAAATTACCCTTTATAAACTGCCCCAACCCAACCCGAGCCTCATCTTCAGTTTTTCCCAAAATCTATCACTTCTCTCCTCATTCCAAACCCTAATACCCAACTCCAGCCCCCGACTCCAAAGGCAGGCCGCCGGAAAATTCGATCAGGGGCCGGCTCTGCTCCAACAGCCCCGATCCCCTTTCCCTTCTGTAAGATTTCTTCTCTTCTTGTTCAATTTCTGTGCAAAATTTCAGATCTGAAATGGTGGCATTTGATTGTGAGAAGAACTTCTTTGAGATCTTTTCCGACGCAACTTATGGACAATATTTCTACGGTGAAATCTGTCAAAGGGGGTGGGACTTTTTAATTTACAGTGGCGATGATCTTTTTGCTGTGAGGGAATTAGTAGAGGATTTTTACGAAGCATTAAGACATGGTCAATCGGAATCGGGGTTCGTAGAATTTTTCTTCCAGGGGCGACGTAGGATTTTTCAGCCCCAAACCATTTCTAGGGTTACAAATATCCGCATGCGACCAAGAAATCAACAACCGCGAGAATTAGTGGTTTACATATCATTGTTGGGGGATTTTGTAGAATTAAAAGATAAGGGGCTGAACCACGCCCAGATGTACAGAAACGTGCTTGCGGTCTGCCGATGGGCAAACCGCAACATCAGGGGAAAAAGTCGTATTTCTTCCTTTCCGGCTGGTGTTGGACATATTGTGCAATGCTTAATGGAAAAAGAGCAGCATTTCTGTGTCGTAACATAATTGTTCAACACAATCATGGAGGGGGTAGCCCAGAAAAAACCCTGCTACCAGTGATAGTGACCCTCCTCGCAAAGTACTACATGGAGAGAATTGAGATTGATGGGTATGCGACTGTATATGCAAATTGGTCGGTCGAGCAAGAGAGAATTTCATAAGGATACACCGGCAGCCACTACGAGCAGAAAAACTGGACAAGGGAGGACCCAAGCGAACATCCGGGTCCCGAAAGTTCGACGCAGGCACTTTTAAATGAGCCCGAACAAGAAAATGAGAAAGACCTGCAGCGCCTGACGTTTAGGAGTGTCGCCACATGCTCAAGAAACAACAGAAAACGCTGGGCAGCTGGACAGGATTGAAGCGGCTCAGCAGGCAGCGCATGACGATGCTAGTGGCACCAAGAAGGGCAAGGGAAAAGTCAGAAGGCATTGAGGACAATGCAAGTTTCAAGTTGGGGATGATAGCATATAGTTCGCATTTGCATATTTCCTGCATTTCAGCATTTACTTATTGTATTTTTCTTTTCTTTTGCATGTAGTTGCATTTCATATCTGCTTTTGTATTGCATTGTATTGAAAAATCTATAAAAATTGAAAAAATTCCTGAAAATTATAGAAATTTTGTCATGTTGGTTAGCAGGGGAACGTTGATTCAAAGTCTGACGATTCAATTGATAAGGTAGAAATAACTAAATTCTTGCTATGAGATGGACAACCCGAAAAATAACCCTTCTGTGAGTTTAACCATATCCGATTTACATCTTGTATAAACAATTTACACGTGTCGTATATTTTTGAGAGTTAGATAATGTCTGACATGTCTGTAAAAACTTTAAAAATTGATAAACATTTTTAGGATCAAACAGGTTTGCCTGAGTTAAGTAATATCAAGATGAGTTCATACAGTGAAGTTGATATGAAGAATTGTATAAAGGTTTTTAACAGAAATTAAAAGTCTGAAAAATAACCCACCTGAAACCTTGTTGGAGTAATTTCACACCTTATCACATGTAACGTCTTCAAGTTTTAAAGAAAAAGCTGGCTATATCTCCGTTTTCACTGAATGCAAAACTTAAAACAAAACGAGTGTTTTGTTTTGTGGCCTTGGTAACTTTGGTAATTAAGTCCTAGGGGTGTCTCCACACCTAATTCCCTAAAACCATCTGGTTTGGGAGCCATTGACCCAAAGCTCACTATGTTTCCAATCGCCGGATAAAACAAGCTAAGCAAGTGATCTCTCCGAGTTAAAAGTCCTTATGGTTCTTTGTGAGAGAATAATCTTGGCGGTGACGAATTTTCTAGTAAAACAGTTTTTTTCGCGGAGATATGAAAGTTTTTATTTATTAAGAAGTTTTGCACGATATTGAAAGGTGCGTATGAACAAAAACAGGTGAAAAGGTAGGAGTGAAAAATAATACTTAGGTTCTATGTTGAAATCGATATATATTCTGACTTGAAACATGTCACGACCCGAAATAGCACGTGACTGGCCTTTGAATCATATGAAGTCTATAGGACCTCATCTAATTGAAGTAAGCCAAAAGCCCAGAAATCTAAAACCATTTTTAATAATAAATGAAGGAAAACTAGTTTTAAAGAAGTGAGGAAAACATGTTTTAAAAACAAGGTTTTTAAATAAGTAAGCCGAATAAGCACTTTTAAATCCTCAAGTCTTTTCTGAAAATTTCGGCAGAGTTTCCTTTGTAAATACTGGCCCCAAATGGGGTACAACAAGAATAATATATGCATAATGATAAAAGGCATCACCAAGCGGGAGCCAGCTCTTCGTCAATCGACGGTCACAACCACGCAAGCAATATAATATACAACGCCGAAGGGCGAGGATAAAAACTCAAAGAAAACTCGAAATCATCAAGAAAACTATAATACTACAACGCGCGACTCTAAGGTCGAAATAATAAACAACTGGTTTTCTAAGTCTGAATAAATATACAAGTTTGGTTGATGGAATTACTAGATACAACTGATTACAAGGGTGGTCACGATGCGAGTGAACCCACCTACCAAAGCAATCACCCAGAAAGGAAGCAATGTGCCAGAAAAGCCGCAATGAAACCTGTACGGCAAAACCTGCAAGAATTTTGGCACAACGGGGGTGAGTTGCCAACTCGTGAGTAGAAAACATCACAGAGCAGAAATCGTATTTATGACACAATCCTAGGTCAATACGATCAATAATAATGTATATCCTCAATATGATAAAGTTTGAAGCATGATAAGTGTAGGGTTGCTAGGCACGCTCACAAGGTTCCACAAGGCATCAACCATGCCCGATTAAAAAATTAGCCATGCCGAACAACCCAAAGCCGGATCTTTAAACTAGGGTTTAGGCGAAAACAAGCGTGTTAAACACTTTAACACTAAGTTAGAGGGATTACAACCTTTGTAGATCCGGTCCTTCACTTCAATAGCTCCGTGTAGATGTCCCCTTCGCTGCGATCGTGAACTCCGGACTCTAGAGAAGCTCCACAAGAAGAACGAACGTGCTTGCTTCGATGACTTCGAGGCCGAAGATGATCTATGTCAGGGAGACACTAACTCAAGCTATTCCTTCACTAGGTCATTAACTTTGTGAAGAGAACACACTCTACTACATGGCAAGTGGTAGAGGATGAAGAAGTAGGAGGTGGGCTCACTTTAGAATTGATTTTCTCACTCTTTTTCTCATAGCACCATTAGAGCTTGAAAGCTTTTTCAAAGAGCTTGATGAAGAAGAAGAAGAAGGAATAATATCATCATATGAATTATGTCCTCAATAATGTAACCATGGGTGAGTTAAGCTATCATTCTTAACTCATGTAGAGAATTGACCAAGGTATATGGTTAAGGGTTGGGTTAACTAAATATCCTTAAGAATGACAAAAGAGTTGACTTTGTCAATGTTTCCAAAAGCTTCATGAAAGCTTGAGAACTTTGACAAAGACTTTCTCTTTTGTTATTCTTAAGATATAAACCAAACCCTAATCTTTACCCTAATCTTGGTATAAGTCTCATACACCCATCTTTGATGTATCATCAAGCATGACACAATCATATGTACACAAATATATATCACATATACACTCTGTAGGGTTCCTAGGCAGACTCATGAGGTTCTACAACTGATCAAACATGTCCAATTCTAAATTTTCTATGTGCCGATATACCCTAAACAAGATCGATACTAGAGGTAAGGCGAAATAACATGCAAGTTAACATCTTTAACTTGAAGTGAAAGGGACTACAACCTTTGTAGATCCGGTCCTCTACTTCTTTAGTTCCGTGATGACGTCCCTCCACTGCGATCAACCGGATCTCGGACTCTAGCATTGGTTTCATCGGAGAAATGATCGGGCTAGGTCGTTGACTTCGATGCCGAAGATGATCTACGTCGAGGCGACTCAAACCCAAGCTCCATCTTTACTAGGTCATGAAACTTGTGAAGATAACATACTCTACTACATGGCAAGAGGTAAAGGATGAAGAAATAGGAAGTGGGTTCACTTTGGAATTGGATTTCTCACTTGGATTCATCACTTGGAAATTTTCAAGAATGGTTTCTTCACTTGAGGAAGAAGATGAAGAAGAAGAAAGAATAATGAATTCTTGAAAATAATAAATCAAGTGATTCTTATCATATAGCAACCATGGGTTAGTTTACTTTTGTAGAGAGTAAACCATAGTTTAGGTAAATGTTTAGGTCAAAGGGTAAAACAAAATGGCTTAGACTTTGTCAAAGATGCTATGAAGCTTCATGAAGCTTCAAGCCAAAGTGAGAAAAGCCACCACCATTTTGTTTTAATAAAATAAATAAAAATAATAAAACCCTAACCATTTTCCTAAACATGGTGTTATCGAAACACACACCCAAGTTTGGATGTATCATCAAACATGATACAAACTAGTGCACAAACATATATCATATATACAATGTGCACAATCAAGTGAGAAAATAATCTTAAGTGAACCAATACTAGTTAATGTAAAGTAATATATCAAATATATAATTATACATTAAATCATTAAATCAACACTTGATTTAATGATCCGGTCATACCGCATATAACCGACTAATATCAAGTGTATCAATATATCGAATCAACATTTGATTCGGTAACCCGGCTATATCTTATATAACCGTCCGATGATACAAATCGCGAGAATAGAATCCAGTAACACATACTTGTATTATTCTCGGTCCCGCATATATCTCATATGTGCTCCTATTTCGTTTCGCTTGAGCCAGGAAACCTCTGTGTAGGACTCTAAAGACTCGTCAATACGCCGGCAGCAGGTGATGATCATATCAAACACCCACAAGCCGCAAGCGGTCTTCTAAACGTAACGGCCACCCGTGTATTGAGCGATCAGATGATCAACGAGCAAGCCCGCTCACACTCCTGTGAATCCAACCAGTAACACTTACCGTACAGTCCGGTCTGTTCGTCTGATATGTCGCATATCTCGCCTAGGGATGGTAAACGTCAGACCCCAGTAGCTTGATAAGTCATGCCGATGTAAGGTCCATAACACGCATGAAACTACTGATAACACTTACTAGTAAATCAATGCAACTCTGGCCAGGGATTTCCAGTTATGGCCAGTCGAGCATAGCGCAACATCAACCCCCAATACCGGGAGAGACGAATCCCCTCCTATCGCTCATTGCCTCCATGTGAATCGGGACTGTACCCAAAATCCACCTGTTTGCACGACTCAATAGAGCCATGGTAGGGTGGAAATCAAAGCACAGTGGGAGACACACAAGACTCTATGACGATCTCGGGTCAACAGACGAAGATGTACCAGTGTCACCAGAGAACTGTCTTCTGACGTGAGGTATAATACCATCTGGGAGTTCTCGGCGAGTCCGTTCAGTGTACCCAGTCACCACTGAGCACCCGCATACCATATCTGATGTCAAACACCAATGGAAATGGGATCATCCATCGCCATCACATGGATCGAGAAGATATACGCTAGTCTACTCTAGAATATCGATGCCCCGTCTCGATATTCCCACGACCAGGAACATTGAAGGATGTACTCATGGACTACCCAGGCCCCACTAGTATGATCTTCATCACAGTCCTGGAAGTCGAGCACATATCCTAAGGGCTTTATCAACATGTAATAGAGAGACAGCAAGTATACATGTTAAGATAAAGGGCAACCAGATAGCGTACTATCATGTCGAGCAAGAAAGTCCTACCTATATATGTCCTAGCATCCACTGCAATATACATCCCATGTACAGTAATGGCCTCTAGGGCATACATATAACTAACAATCTCCCACTTGCACTAGGGCCATCTGTAGAAGTGGTTGCATTATCACATACTCAACCATCCCATATAAGTCTCTCTCTGGGAAAAAGCCTTTGTGAGTGGATCCGCCGTGTTGTTCTCTGAGTCTACTCTCCTAACCTCGATCACCCTGAAGATCAACTATCTCCAAGATCAGGTGATGCTGCCTCAGAATATGTCTGGGTCACTGATGGGACCGGGGTTCCTGGGCCAAAGCCACACTTCCATTGTCATACAATGGTAGGAACCTAGTTCATCTTATGAACCAATATACACCCAAACTGCCTCTTTGGTAGTATCTTTGATAGCGATGTCACCAGCCTTTATCGTCTAGTTTGCCACGGTATCTAGCTTGGAACTCTTCCAACATACCGTCCATCCACTGAGGGTAAAGACAATGCCTGCAACTGACATTCAGTCGTCCTTATCACCCTGGAACTTTTCCAGTGATTCTCCCCAGGATCCATTGATATCATCTTACTACAACTAGTGAGAATCCTAACATCCATTTAGATCTATCTCATAGATCCAAAACCCAGGATTTAGGAGGTATCACTTTGATCCTATATGGAGAATCCATGTGATAAGAGGAGATTGACCGAGCGTAGCATAGAAAACTCCTTCTCTATCAAGAGTATGTTATCCACGTACTCTACGAGGATCACCACCTTACTCTCTACTACCTTTTTGTATATATAAGGTTCATCTACCATTTTGATGAAGTCAAACTCTTTGACTACCACATCGAAACAGATGTTCCAACTCCGCGATGCCTGCTTTATTACGTAAAGCAACTTGCACACGTTTCCGCTGCTCCCACTGTTTACGAAGCCCTCTGGCTGTGTTCTTATAGACGCTCTCTTCTAAATCAGTATTTAGAAAAGCAGTCATGACACCCAACCGCCAGATATCGTAGTCATGGTATGTAGCCGTGGTAAGTAGGATCTGGATGGACTTAAGTACAGGCACTGGAAAAAGTTTTATCATTATCCACGCCTGGTCAATGAACAAAACCTTTAACAAGTCCAGCTTTGAAAGTCTTAACTTTTCCAACTACACCAAGTAATCTTCTCAAGATATACTTGCTCCT
Source organism: Agapanthus africanus (assembly GCA_030015575.1). Taxonomy (NCBI): domain Eukaryota; kingdom Viridiplantae; phylum Streptophyta; class Magnoliopsida; order Asparagales; family Amaryllidaceae; genus Agapanthus; species Agapanthus africanus. The sequence continues at coordinate 125,921,562 of JASDDO010000031.1, forward strand.
GATGGGGATTAAACCCTTCAGATATCGCAACCAAAATCCATACTTTGTTGGTGTACATGGATTCCATCTCAGATCGCTAAGCATCCAGCCATTCTTACAGAGTCCTTACTCTTGATGGCCTGCTCGAAACTAGTTAGGTCATCATCTCATGATGCAATCCTTGCTCCCACTGTCATTGAGAAACCAAAGTGTCTCTCAGGCGGATGAAGAACCCTTACCAGATCGGCGGAGAGGCTGAGGTTCGTCGGGGACTATTGAATCCTTTGGTTCTGTCAAATCATCAATAGCAGTTTTGTATAGCTGGAACCTTTCCAGTTCTACAGAACTGACCTTGCCTCGATCTTGTCCGGATTTTGCTTTTGACAAAGGCCGGACAATCCCAAATCCTAACTTACTTAAGAGATGGGTTCTTCCCATACCATATCTTATATGGAATGGTAGGTATTGATATGATTGGAATCTAATTCAATAGGTATGCAGCTTCTCAAGTGCATAACCCCTTAAAAGGAAATAGGTAACTCAGTAGTACTCATCATAGAGCACACCATATCTAATATGGTGCGATTGCTCCGCCTCGATACACCGTTGTGCTGTGGTGTATTCAGAGGAGTAACAATGAGAGAGAATCTCATTCTCCTTTAGAATAGTCCAGGAATTCTATGCACAAGTATTCTCCTCCCTGATCTTATCATAGGACATAATACTTATACCCGGTTTTTGGTTCTCTACTTCTAACTTATATTCTGTGAATATCTCAAAAACTTCGGACTTATATTTCAACAGGAACATATGGCTGAATCTTGAGAGATCATCAGAGAATGTAATGAAGTACAAAGAACCGGTCCTGGCATGTGTAGACAGGGGACCTTGCATACATCACTATGTATCAGTCCCAAGAGTTCACTAACTCTTTCTCTGTTTCGAGTAAACAGAGCTATGGTCATTTAATTTTTGTGACATGACTGGCAAGTTTCATAAGATGTAAATTCAAACTAATTTAAATATGCATCTAAATGTAACTTCAGCCAGTCGGGTCGCATTGATATGACCTAGTCTACAATGCCTCAAAAAGGATTCGTTCATTTCTGAACTCTTCCTCTTGTGTGTGTTCCGTATATTAAGAACTGTAGTTTGATTTAGAACGTCAATGCTTTTAGATAACGTGCCTGAACCGATCAACTGTTGATATAGGAAATGTTCAAAATATTATCCAACAATACAAAATTGTATCATTTCTTTACTAATAAAGAGACTGATATGATTTTGTATATCAGGTTCGGTATTTAATAGCATTTGTTCAGAATCAATGTATTTGGAAATACATGGTGACAGTGACCAACAGACTTGGCTGCAACACTTGCACCGTTTTCTTTCTCATGAAACTTATCACCCGTTCTCAATTCTCTACCTTTCTGTAGCCCTATGTAACAGATTACATATCTGGGATCCTGATCCAGTATCAAATACCCAGGATGCAGAGAATACTGAGAAACAGTTCTTTATAATGAACACACCCGAAGGAGATGCATCTTATGCACTTTCTTCGTTTAGGCGGTATGGGAATCCTGGTATTCCCCTATTTCCCGCTCGGTCTTATAACAATTATAAGTTGGAGCGGGTCCAACGTTCCCCAGCTTAGTATAACAAGCGGGTTCGGTCAATTCATCCATATTATTATCTTGATTAAGGCGTGATATGGTCGCTACCTGGAGAGAGAGAGAAGAAAACACTCTGCGTGCGCTCTTGCAAGATTAGATTGGTTATATATTTTATCTAATCAGGATGGCTCCCACTGTTTTTATCTAATCTTCCTTCAAACCCTAAAAGAAAAGACTAGCCGGGATTAATTACACTCTACAAGTTCGCCAATCTTTCAGCCAGGCCAGTGCCGGTACTTTGAGGGAGGTTCCCCGTACTTTCGCATGGACCTAATTAAAGTAAACCTCATTTTCCCAGGGGCGTAACCCCGTTGACACCTTTCTAGACACCTACTTGATAGGCTAATTGTAAAGTGCAAAACTCTCCGAGGAGTAACAATTACTCGCAGTGGGTATCGGGATCCAACTATCATATAGAAGGTATGCAATCTCATTGCAAATTTCAACACTTGAAACTCCCGATAATGGTTTTTACCCCTAGCACCTATGACCTTAACTATGGTCAACAAATCATAAGCACTAGTCAAGTTCTACCCGTCATTTCGTGATTAATTAGACCCATCCACATGACCCTTAACTAAGGTCAACAAAGTCACGCGACTGTCCTAACTAATCACATCATATGCGGTGTAGGAAGACATCACTTAGCTACCGTACACTGTGCCTTGACTATGGTCAACAAGCACAGCACGAATACTAAGTACTCTACTTCCTAAAATGACGGAGGGTTGCGGATGGTTTTTATGAAAACCTTTAACGCTTTGAACTTGATCTCGTTGCGGAATCAAATGGTTTTTAAATGGAATGTTTTTGAGGCTTTTCTAGTTTTGCTAAAGGGGTCACTCCCGGTGAAGGGATCGTCGGCCCTTTCCTCATCGAATAAGGTGCAGGATATATCATATGTACCACTATAGAAAGCAAGAACTAGAAAAGCAGTCAAAGGACAAACCAAAGGCTGTAGCATCTGCTAGTTATTGCTAAAGAGGTCACTCCCGGTGAAGGGGTCGTCGGCTCTTTCCTTATCGAATAAGGTGCTGGATGTTTTACAAGGAACACCGCTATGCAAAGCAACAACTAGAGCTACCTGATTTTATTTTGAAATTCGATTCCACAACATCTTTTAGGTTTATTTTCTTTCATTAATCACATTAATGAATGTCCCATCATTTAAGTCCAACTAAACATCAAAAATAAATATAACGTACACTTATGCCATCTGCATTCGCCTCGATGTCCCGTCTGCACCGTTAGGTTAGGTAACTAACGGCAGAGCGGGGCAGGGCTAGCGCGGGTGTAAAACATAAGCAACATCTGTATAATATATCATATATACTAAATTCAATATCTATCTGAACAAATCACATGATCACATCACAGATAACGCAGTAGAAAATATCATATGAAATATTGGATATACTAGGACGTCCGTGTTTTTAATACGAGCCAGTATAAAACACGGATTCCACGGTCGTGATGAATAGCCAATCCCACACCCTTAGACCCATACGAGAGCGGCAAGTAACCCTACCAATTCTAGAGTTAGGAGACCCAGACACGACTCCTCGAGATGGTCTCCCACTGGACCCTAGAACCCGGTTACTTGTGCTCCCCTCCTTTGGTCTATACTAATGCGGAAAAGTAAATAATATACAAATGGTGACATCATCCGCAACCTGGAAGTTCCCCAATAATAGAATATTACATACAAGTTTTTACATGAATGAAAATGAAAAACACTCATCTCACATAAAAAAAAACCCGGCTATTCAAACACGACGTTCCAATATAACATATCCAGCAACACATAACATCACATGTCATCAACGTAAGTAAATATGCCCATCCTAATTGTTGTTGATATATAGCAACGAAACCGGCGATATCACATATTACACTTACGGTCACAGAAAAGAAATGTAAAACTACAACAGTTGGAATCCGCAACCGGCATAGACATCGCATGCCTAACCAAATGAATTCCTTAGACATCGCATGCCTAACAATTATAAACCCCGCATTTTAGTCTCATTATCGAAAACACTTTTCAATATGAAGTCGGGCAATTCAACAAGATTTCCGATATCCTGAACGAATGCTCGTCGCAAACTTCATTAGACGGCCGCACCCCCGGATGCCGTCGACGAAGTGCACTAAGGCGGAACACCGCTGCCGCGAGAACCCAAACGGATGCTTTCGGCGACGGGGTTCTCCTACAGTCACTTGGTCGGGGCTATGGGGCGTGGCTATCTATTAAGTTTACCGGCGAGCATCAGTGTAAACTACGTGATTGCGATGGACTTTTGATCGCATCAAAATTCCGTGGCAACCGATCAAATGAGACTAAGCTGCTTTGTTTATAACATCCAAATCAGTTATCTCATAACTACTTGTGGATTCCCAATATTGTATCACATTCCGGATAAATAGAAAATGTTAAACTTTCCGATCGAACAATCAAACACCCAAGTTTTCCCTAAACAGCTCAACACATGAAATAAGTTTAAAAACATTCACTTAATGCCACAGTACCAACGTCCCAGCCGTAGAAGGGTCAAGCCAACGCCTCACATGTGGCACGCTGTACTGCCCCATGAAAGGTTTTCCTAGCACCCTATAATAAGTTTTGAAGCATCACATGTCTCAAAGTATGGATTTTGTTGGTGCTAAACAAACAAGCAAAGGAATCGATCCTAGAAAATTAGGGTTACGAAACATAAAGCTAATCAAATTAGGGTTTCGAGACAACAACCTTTGTAGCTCCCTTTTTGCATGACTCCTTAGTCTCTTGGGTGTTGGAAGAAGTTCCTCTTGTAGTCTTCTCACGTCCACGACGATCCACCCGGAGTTTCCCGTCCAAGCTCGCAACTTTGAAAAACAAAGTGAACACTCTAAACAAGTTGGCTAAACTTGTGTAGAATGATGTTGTGGCTAAGGACCTCACTTCAAAATCCTATTTTTATGAGTATTTTGCTCTCTTGAAAGAACTAGAAAGCAAAGGATCAAGGTTGATGAAGATGATGGCCTTTTGTGAAGAAGAGAATAATGAACCATTGAAAGAGAAAATGAAAAATAAGCATATATATATTTTTCATTCCTCATATCCAACCATGGTTAACTCTAAAGATATTATTGGATTAAAGTTAAAAACACAAAAAGAAAATAAACCATGGGTCAAAAGGTAGGTGAGCATGGTAAGGTTAAGAAGAGTGTAGAAACCTTTTATGATTTAACCCATTTTTCATTTCCTTTTTGTTTTAATTTAAAAGCAATAATAATCCATAAAAATAACCATGGTGTGATTCTTATATTGCCACCATTCTCATTGTATAAGCAACCATGATAAAATGATGTATGTATGCATGTGTGCATGCACATCCATATGTGCATGAACAATAATGAATGCATACATGCATGCATACATCCAAAATAAACAAGATAGGATTTGTAGTGAGAAGCTAATGATAAATCAACACTTGATTTACTAATCCGGTCATATCACATACGACCCGACCATAAGCAAGCCACCCAATTAATATACGGTATCCTATACACGCATTTTAATCGGGTCCAAGCGCATATCGCATACGCGCACCACAACGTTTCGCCTGGACTAGGTAACTCCTGTGTGGGACTCTAAGACTCGTCAATACGCCGGCAGTGGGTGATAATCACATCAAGCACCCCTAAGCCGCAAGCGGTCAGCTAAACGTAACGGCCACCCGGGTATTGAACGATCAGAAGAAAAGAAGCGAACCTGCTACAACTCCCGTCGAGCCAACCGGCAACACTACCGTACAGTCCGGTCTCTTCGTCAGATATGCTGCATATCGAGCCTAGGGATGGTCACGTCGACCCCAATAACTCAATAAGTCGTGCCGGTGAATGGTCTATAACAGATCGAGAAACTACTGATAACACTTATCAGCAATTCTCAGCAGCCCTGGCCAGGGAATTGCTGATATAACCAGTCGGGCACAGCACAGCATCAACTCCCAATACCGGGAGAGACGAAACCCCTCCTATCGCTCATCGCCTTCGTGTGTCTCGGGACTGTACCCAACGGCCACCTGTTTGCATGACTCGGTAGAGCCGTGGTAGGGTGGCAATCAAAGTACAGTGGGAGAACACACAAGACTCTATGACGATCTCGGGTCTACAGACTAACCTGTACCAGTGTCACCTGAGAACTGCTATCCGACGATAGATATAATTCCATATAGGAGTTCTCGGTGAGTCCGTCCAGTGTACCCAGTCACCACTGAGCACCCGTATATGATCTTGATGTCAAACATCGATGAATGTGGGAACATTCATCGCCCATCGTATGGGTCTAGTATCATATACGCTAGTCTACTCTGGTATATCAATGCCCCGTCTCGATATACCTACGACTAGGGACATTCCAGGATATGCTTACAGACTACAGATGTCCCACTAGTATGATCTCCATCATAATCAAAGTAGTCAAGCCGATATCCTCAGGGCTTTATCAGCATGTATGAATGAATAAAAGCATGATCAAATCAACATGTTAGATAAAGAAGAACAAGATAGCATACTATCATGTCGAGCAAGAATGCATACTGAATATATATATACATGTATAGATACATCCACCATCACATAATGGCCTCTAGGGCATACATATATCCAACAATCTCCCACTTGCACTAAGGCCTGTTATTGGCGTATCTCATACCCAACATCTCAAAAGGTCGCTCATGCTGTGGCTGAGGGAGGGCCTTGGTGAGTGGATCCGCGGCGTTATTCTTTGTGTCTACTCTCTTAATCTCGATCTCGCGGCGATCTATAATCTCCCGGATCAAATGAAAGTGCCTCAGGATGTGTCTGGACCGCTGATGGGACCTGGGCTCCTTGGCTAACGCCATAGCCCCATTATTATCACAATACAAGGGTATTGGATCAATAATGGTTGGAACTACTCCTAGCTCCGAGACGAACTTCTTCATCCAGACGGCTTCCTTGGCGGCATCATTTGCAGCAATGTACTCAGCCTCCATCGTAGAGTCTGCAACGGTATCCTGTTTGGAACTCTTCCAACTTACCGCCCCTCCATTGAGGGTAAATACAAACCCTGAGATAGATTTGCTGTCATCCTTATCGCTCTGGAAGCTCGAATCGGTAAAGGCCTCCATTTGGAGATCTGTATTACCATACACCAAGAACAATTCTTTAGTCCTTCGCAAGTACTTAAGAATGTTCTTCACAGCTGTCCAGTGGTTCTCCCCTGGGTTGGATTGATACCTGCTTACAACACGAAGTGCATAAGTTACATCTGGGCATGTACATAACATCGCATACATTATAGATCCTACTGCCGAAGCATAAGGTATAATGCTCATGCAAGCTCTCTCTTCATCGGTCTTTGGATAAGAATCCTTGGAGAGAGTGACTTCATGGCAAGCGGGTAAGGCACCCCGCTTGGAGTCTTCCATACTAAACCTTTTTAGGATGGTGTTGATGTACCTGGTTTGGGACAATCCCAATAACTTTTTGGATCTATCCCTATAGATCCTTATGCCCAGGATGTATATGGCATCACCCAGGTCCTTCATGGAGAACCTTAGTGATAAGAATGATTTGACCGACTGTAGCATAGGAATATCATTTCCTATCAGAAGAATGTCATCTACGTACAATACGAGGAATGTGACAGCTCTTCCTACAGCCTTCTTATAAACACAAGGTTCATCTGGATTTTTGATGAAATCAAACTCTTTGATAACATCATCGAAACAGATGTTCTAACTCCGAGATGCCTGCTTTAACCCATATATCGATTTAAGCAGTCTACATGCTTTCCCGCTGCTCCCACTGTCAATGAAGCCCTCTGGCTGATCCATATAAACGCATTCTTCTAAATCTCCATTTTGAAATGCTGTTTTAACGTCCATCTGCCAGATTTCATAGTCGTAGTGAGCAGCAATAGCAAGTAGGATCCGAATGGATTTAAGCATGGCTACGGGCGAAAAAGTTTCGTCATAGTCCAAACCTGGTTTATGACGAAAACCTTTTGCCACAAGTCTTGCCTTATAGGTCTCTACCTGCCCATCCACACCAATCTTTCTTTTAAAGATCCATTTGCATTCCACAGGTTTTACCCCAGGGGGTACAATGTCCAAAGTCCATACTTTGTTGGTGTACATAGACTCCATTTCGGATCTCATGGCATCCAGCCACTTCACAGAGTCTCCACTCGTGATAGCTTGCTGAAAACTGGTAGGATCATCATCATCCATGATGCAATCTTCTCCGTTACCATCAATGAGGAAACCGTAGTACCTCTCCGGTGGGCGAGAAGTCCTACGAGACCTTCGGAGTGGTCGAGGTTCCTCAGTTTCTATTGCAACAGCCGGTTCAACCAAATCGTCATTAGTAGTTTGTGTTTCTAGAACTTCTTCTAGATCCACCACCTTGCCATCATCTTTATCTGTAAAAAACTCTTTTTCTAAGAATGTGGCATACTGAGAAACAAACACTTTTTGTTCCTCTTTGTGGTAGAATAGATATCCATAAGAATTCTTTGGATATCCTACAAAGTTACACATGACTGACCGTGTCTCGAGTTTGTCCGGATTCTGCTTTTTAACATAGGCCGGGCAACCCCAAATCTTAATTCTCTTAAGAGATGGTCTCTTCCCATGCCATATCTCATATGGCGTGGTAGACACGGTTTTGGTTGGAACCCTGTTTAGTAGAAACACTGCAGTCTCCAATGCATGCCCCCAAAACGAGACTGGTAACTCAGCGTCACTCATCATGGACCGGACCATATCTAATAGGGTCCTATTCCATCCTTCTGACACACCGTTGTGCTGTGGTGTGTAAGGAGGAGTGAGCTGAGAGAGAATCCCATTCTCTTTTAGTAAGTTTGTAAATTCTATACTGAGATACTCACCACCTCGATCTGATCGAAGCATATTGATACTCAAGCCAGTTTGTTTTTCTACTTCTTGTTTATATTCAATGAATTTCTCGAAAGCTTCGGACTTGTGCTTTAATAAAAATACATGACCGAATCTAGAGAAATCGTCGGTGAATGTAATGAAATATGAAAAACCGCCTCTAGCCTGTGTAGACATTGGCCCACATACATCACTATGTATGAGGCCAAGGAGCTGAGTAGCTCTTTCTCCGTGTCCGGTAAACGGAGTTTTGGTCATTTTACCCTTGATACAAGACTGGCAAGTCGCATAAGATTTATATTCAAAACAATTTAAATATCCATCTTTGTGTAACTTATTTAGTCTTGTTTCGTTAATATGACCAAGTCTACAATGCCAAAGAAAAGCTTCATTTAATTCTGAAAGTTTTCTTTCATTAGTGTGTTGTATACTGAAAACCGTGTGTTGATTTAGGACATATATTCCGTTATTAAGCGTACCATACCCAACCAACATTTGATTCAGGTGAATGTTCATAACATTGTTCTGCAATACAAAATTATATCTATCATTGTCCAACAAAGAAACGGATATTATATTACATAGCATACTTGGTACAAAATAACATGGATTCAAAATAAAAATACATCCAGATGGCAACCCCAAGTGATACTCTCCCACTGCGACTGTATGTACATTGGAACCATTTCCAACGCGGAGAGTATGGTCACCTGTCTTCAAAACCTTGCTATTTCTCAGCCCCTGCATAGAATTGCAAATGTGAGAACCTGAACCGGTATCCAATACCCAGGAAGCAGAGTTTATTGAAAAACAGTTTTCTGTTACAAACGCACCTGAAGCAGAAGCATCACCATGCTTCTTCTTGAGACTTAAGTACTCCGTGCAGTTGCGCTTCCAATGTCCTGTCTTGTGGCAATGAAAACATTCGCCTTTCCCCGAGTCTCCAGCCTTAGACTATTCCTTTCCCTTTACCTTTTTAACTCCACCCTTAGGATTAGTGGGTTTCTTCTTTTTCTTTCCCTTGGCCTTAGCTTTCGGGCGAGAAGAGGAAGACTGCCCAATAGTCATAACGGGAGTTTTTGCTGACTTCATAGTGCTCTCTGCACTCCTTAACATGTTAAGAAGTTCAGGGAGTTCCTTCTCCATGCCGTGCATGTTGAAGTTCACTATGAATTGAGCAAAGGTGGAGGGGAGGGACTACAGAATAATATCTATATATTGTTCATTGTCCATTGTCCATCCTAGGTCCTCAAGCTCTTCTATAAGAGCTATCATCTTCAGAACATGGTCTCCTACTGGTGTGCCAGGGGCCATTCGCATCTGAAACAGTTTCTTTGATGCATCGTATCGTAATACGAGGGATTGCTCTCCATACAACTCCTTTGTATGGAGAAATATGGTTTGAATGTCCATATTCTCGTGCTGCTTTTGATGTGTGTTATCCATCGATGCAAGCGCGAGGCATTTGGCCATGGCACAGTCAGCGTCCCATGTCTTGCGGACTTCAACGTCCGCAACTGAGGATTTTGGACCTGGGACGGGCGGGGCTGAAGCCGTGAGGACATATGATACTTTATCATAAGTCAAGGCGATTTTCAGATTCCTCAGCCAGTCTTTATAGTTGGTCCCATTCAGTTTGTTTTTATCTAGTAGAAGCTTGAGTCCAGTCATGGGTATCTACCATTAAGAGAGAGAAAAGAATACACTCAGCGAAAGCTCTTGCATAGATCAGATTGGTTATTATCTTGTCTAATCGATGTCTCCCACTGCTTTAATCAAGTTTTTCTTTCAAACCTTAAAAAGAAAACTAGCCAGGATTAATTACAGTCTACAACTTCGCTAACCGTTCAGCCAGGCCAGTGTCGGTACGTGAGGGAGGTTCCCCGTGCTTTCGCACGGACCTAATTAAAGTAAACCTCGTTTTCCCAGAGGCGTAGCCCCGTTAACACATTTCTAGACACCTAATGAGTTAGCTAATTGTAAGCTGCAAAACTCTCCTAGGAGCAACTATTGCCCACAGTGGGATCGGGATCCAACCATCACATGGAAGGTATGCAATCTCATTGCAAATTTCAACACTTGAAATCCCCGATGTAATTTTTACCCCTAGTACTTATGACCTTAACTATGGTCAACAAATCATAAGTACCAGTCAAGTTCTACTCGTCATTTCTTGATCAATTAGACCCACCCATATGACCCTTAACTATGGTCAACAAAGTCGCATGAATGTCCTAATTAATCTACATCATATGCAGTGTAGGAAGACATCACTTAGCTACCGTACACTACGCCTTAACTAAAGTCAACAAACGTAGCACGAATACTAAGTACTCTACTTCCTAAAATGACGGAGGGATGCGAATGATTTTTAAGAAAATCTTTAACGCTTTGAACTTGATATCGTTGTAGAATCAAACGGTTTTCAAAAGGAGTGGCTTGTCCTCCGCAGTTTTGAAATTTAGTTTTTTCATAAAGAGCCGAGTGGTTTTCAAATTTGATTCTACAACATCTTTTTAGGTTTATTTTCTTTACATTAATCATATTAATGTAATCCCATCATTTAAGTCCTTAAGCCAATCACAGAAAAGAAACGAAAATAACACGTACGCTTATGCCATCCGCATTCGCCGCAATGTTCCGTTATACACCGTTAGGTTACTTAACTAACGGCATACCGGGACGGGACTAGCGCGGGTGTAAAACATAAGCAACGTCTACTATATATCATATATATAATATGTCATTCGTCTCAGATATCACAGAACACAGGCAGCAGAAACATATATATAATGTGGGATATACTAGGACGTCCGTATTTAGTATTTAGCCAATAATAGAAAATACGGATTCCACAGTCGCGATGAATAGCCAAGCCCACATCCCTAGACCCCTACGAGAGCGGCAAGCGACCCTACCAATCCTGGAGTTTAGGAGACCCGGTCTCGACTCCTCGAGATGGCCTCCTACTGAACCCCAGAATCCGGTCACTTGTGCTCCCCACCTTAGGTCTATCCTAATGCGGAAAAGTAAATAATAATATACAACACTGGTAAGACAACCTCAACCCGGAAGTGCCCCAAATAAAAGAATATTACATTACATTTGAATTTACATGAATGAAAATATAAAACTCTCATCTCACATAAAACCCCCGGCTATTCAATCGCGACAATCCTGCACATCATATCTCAGCAACACATAATATCTCATATCATCAACGTAAGTAAGTATGCATACCACAATTTTCGTTGACGTATAGCAACGAAACCGGCGATATCGAACATACTACACTTACGGCCACAGAAAAGAAAGTGTAAAATTACAATATTTGGAATCCACATTCTCTTTAGACATCATAAATGCGAAATATCACATATTTCGTATTTCATGCCTAAACTATATGAATTCCACATATTGTATCACATTCCAGATAAACAGACAGTATTAAAGTTTTCAAACGAACGATCAAGTACCCAAGATTCACTAAAGCTCAACACTTGAGCAGGGTTCAAAAATCCGAAGTGTGACACAGTAGTAGCGGTCCAGCCGTAGAAGGGTCAAGCCAACGCCTCACATGTGGCACGCCGTACTGCCCCAAACCCTAAGGTTCAAAAGGCAGTTCAAGACGGTCACATAATCGAGTTAAGGTTTGTTGTCTTCTAGAGGGTCCACCACAAAAAAAGACTTGCACGTATCTCTAAAGTATTTAAACCCAGTGAATAGTGAGCAAATGGCACTCGTTCAAATACTTCAATACTTTCTAATTTACCCGGATAAGGAAACGAAATGAAAATTCCGATCGAAACGACGAGTCTAAAACCATCTCCAGAATTTTCAACAGTATATTCAGATTAAAGATACTCAAAATATACAAAAGCAGGTAAGGAAAAATACTGTACACAAATGAGTGAGAGATCCCCTTGTATGGCCGCGGATCCGCGGCCTAAGCCTGCTTGGGCCGCGGATCCGCGGCCAAACTTACTGTTCATTGGCTTGAATTCTCCAGTTTGTCTTTTATTTACCTGCTTTATTTTTTGAGTATTTTTAATTCTGAAAAAAGTCAGTTTTTAAAAAATTTCCATAGAGTGTCCCGTAATTTCGTATTTTTGGTTCGATCGGAGTTTTTACTTCGCTTAAGCATCGCCTAATGTTCTAGGTCGGCTCTGATACCATTGAAAGGTTTGCCTAGCACCCTATAATGAGTTTTGAAGCATCACATGTCTCAAAGTATGGATTTTGATGGTGCTAAATAAACATGCAAAAGAATCGATCCTAGAAAATTAGGGTTACGAAACATAAAGCTAATCAAATTAGGGTTTCAAGACAACAACCTTTGTAGCTCCCTTTTTGCTTGACTCCTTAGTCTCTTGGGTGTTGGAAGAAGGTCCTCTTGTAGTCTTCTCACGTCCACGACGATCCACCCGGAGTTTCCCGTCCAAGCTCGCAACTTTGAAAAACAAAGTGAACACTCTAAACAAGTTGGCTAAACTTGTGTAGAATGATGTTGTGGCTAAGGATCTCACTTCAAAATCCTATTTATATGAGTATTTTGCTCTCTTGAAAGAACTAGAAAGCAAAGGATCAAGGTTGATGAAGATGATGGCCTTTTGTGAAGAAGAGAATAATGAACCATTGAAAGAGAAAATGAAAAATAAGCATATATATATTTTTCATTCCTCATATCCAACCATGGTTAACTCTAAAGATATTATTGGATTAAAGTTAAAAACACAAAAAGAAAAATAAACCATGGGTCAAAAGGTAGGTGAGCATGGTAAGGTTAAGAAGAGTGTAGAAACCTTTTATGATTTAACCCATTTTTCATTTCCTTTTTGTTTTAATTTAAAAGAAATAATAATCCATAAAAATAACCATGGTGTGATTCTTATATTGCCACCATTCTCATTGTATAAGCAACCATGATAAAATGATGTATGTATGCATGTGTGCATGCACATCCATATGTGCATGAAAAATAATGAATGCATACATGCATGCATACATCCAAAATAAACAAGATAGGATTTGTAGTGAGAAGCTAATGATAAATCAATACTTGATTTACAAATCCGGTCATATCACATACGACCCGACCATAAGCAAGCCACCCAATTAATATACGGTATCCTATACACGCATTTTAATCGGGTCCAAGCGCATATCGCATACGCGCACCACAACGTTTCGCCTGGACTAGGTAATGTTAGTAATATGTATGCCCTAGAGGCCATTACTGTACATTGGATGTATATTGTAGTGGATGCTGGGACATATATAGGGAGGACTTTCTTGCTCGACATGATAGTATGCTATCTGGTTGCTCTTTACCTTAACGTGTACACAGATTGTCTCTCTATTACATGTTGGTAAAGCCCTTAGGATGTGTACTTGACTACCTGGACTATGATGCGGATCATACTAGTGGGGACATGGTAGTCCATAAGTACATCCTTCAAAGTCCCTAGTCGTGGGTGTATCGAGACGGGGCATCGATATACCAGAGTAGACTAGCGTGTACCTTCTCGACCCATACAGATGGGCGATGGATGATCCCATATCCATTGGTGCTTGACATCAGAGGAGATATACGGGTGCTCAGTGAAGACTGGGTACACTGGACGGACTCGCCGAGAACTCCCAGATGGTATTATACCTTACGTCAGATGGCAGTTCTCTAGTGACACTGGTACAGAGTAGTCTGTTGACCCGAGATCGTCATAGAGTCTTGTGTGGTTCCCACTGTGCTTTGATTTCCATCTTACCACGTCCAAGAGGGCGTGCAAAACGGTGGTTTTTGGGTACAGTCCTGAGTCACATGGAGGCAATGAGCGATAGGAGGGGATTCGTCTCTCCCGGTATAGGGGGTTGATGTTGCGCTGTGTTCGATTGGCTATAACAGGAAATCCCTGGCCAGGGTTGCTGAGATTTACTGGTAAGTGTTACCAGTAGTTTCTCGAATTGTTATAGACCTCATATCGACACGACTTATCGAGCTATTGGGGTCTGACGTTTACCACCCCAGGCAAGATATGCTACATATCAGACGACGAGACCGGACTGTACGGTAGTGTTACTGGTTGGGTTCATTGGAGTGTGAGCGGGCTTGCTCGTCGATCTTCTGATCGCTCAATACCCGGGTGGCCGTTACGTTTAGCAGACCGCTTGCGGCTTGTGGGTGTTTGATATGATCATCACCTGCTGCCGGCGTATTGACGAGTCTTTAGAGTCCTACACAGAGGTTTCCTGGCTCAAGCGAAACGAAATAGGAGCGCATATGAGATATGTGCGGGACCGAGAATAATGCGTGTATGTGATACCGTATTCCATTCTCGCGATGAATGTATCGAAAGGTTGTATGCGATATAACCTAGTTATCGAATCAAGGGTTGGTTCGGTAAGCCGATACATAGGATACTAGTCGGTTATATGCGATATGACCGGATCGTTAAATCAAGTGTTGATTTAATGATTTAATGTATAATTATATATTTGATATATTACTTTTCATTAACTAGTATTGGTTCACTTTAAATGGATTTTCTCACTTGAATTGTGCAAGTTGTATATGTGATATACTTTTGTGCACATGATTGTATCATGTTTGATGATACATGCTTTTTGGTTAAGTGTAAAGAATTAAACCATGGTTAAGTTGGAAATTAGGGTTTTTTTTATCCATTATTTATTTATTCATTTATTTATTTGTTTATTTATTTTGGAAAAATATTAAGCATAAAGAAATGAAATGGTGGCTTATTTTGGACTTGCATGTTGAAGCTTCATGAAGCTTTGACTAAGTCACAATTTTGTCTCATGCTTAACCCTAACCACTCCACTCAACCCTAGTTGATTCTCTACACTTCACCATGGTTAGATTATGATAAGCATTCCTTTTATTTTCTATTTGGAATATTATCATAATATATCATCTTCATCTTCTTCTTCATCACTTGAAGAAAACCTTTCTTCATCAATGGTGATTGATGAAAATGAGTGAGAAATCCAATTCTAAAGTCTACCCACTTTCTATTTCTTCATCCTCTACCTCTTGCCAAGTAGTAAAGTGTGTTTTCTTCACAAGTTTCTTGACTTGGTGAAGTTGGAGCTTGATCTAGTGATGCCTCGACGTAGATCATCTTCGGCACGTCGTCGATGACCTAGCCCGTCCATTCTCCGATGAAGCCGACGCTAGAGCCCGGGGTTCGACTTGGACAGCGAGGAGACTTCATTGCGGAGCTATGGAGGTGGAGCACCGGATCTACAAAGGTTGTATTTCCGTATTCTAGTAGTTAAGTGTTAACTAGTTTGCTTTTTCGCCTAAACTTCTAGCCAACGATCCGTAGTCTAGGGTTTCTCGGCACCGTAATTTTTGAAATTGGCATGGTTGATGCCTTGTGAGACCTCTTGAGAGTGCCTAGGAACCCTACAGTGGTATCAGAGCCTAGCTAGAGCCTTAGGCGAAGTCTAGACGGAGTTTGAAACCCGAACGAACCGAAACCCTAACACAAACCATGCTCTCTGGACTTTTTCTAATTTCGGGGATTTTTCCCCATTAAAAATATGCAGAAAAATCAGCAGGATAATCTAAGAGTTAATGAGACTAAAATGCGGGGTTTATAATTGTTAGGCATGTGATGTCTAAGTAATTCATTTGATTAGGCATGCGATGTTTATGCAGGTTGCGGATTCCAACTGTTGTAGTTTTACTCTTTCTTTTCTGTGACCGTAAGTGTAATATGTGATATCGCCGGTTTCGTTGCTATATGTCAACGACAATTGGGATGCGCATATTTACTTACGTTGATGACATGTGATGTTATGTGTTGCTGGATATGTTATATTGGATCGTCGTGTTTGAATGAATTTCGATGGACTAATTCCATCAATGAGCCGTGGATCCGCGGCACGAGCATGGCTCGTGCGGCGGTTCCGCGGCCGTTTTGTCGTTTTGTGTATTTATATTTTCACAGTAATTCTCAGTTTTCTGTGCTGGTTTTCCTGGAAATTTTAATATTTATTCAAGAGTTGAATTTTCTGGGGTTGTTTTGGGGACCCGATGCCTTCGACAAAGTGCACCAAGGCGGAACACCGCTGCTGCGAGCACCCGAACGGATGCTTTCGGCGACGGGGTTCTCCTACAGTCACTTGGTCGGGGCTATGGAGTGAGGCTGTCTATTAAGTTTACCCGGCAAGTATCCGCGTACGCTACGTGATTGCGACGGACTTTTGATCGCATCAAAATTCCGTGGCAGCCGATCAAATGAGACTAAACTGCTATGTTTATAACATTCATTCAGTTATCACATAACTATTTGTGAATTCCAATTATTGTATCACATTCCGGATAAATAGAAAATGTTAAACTTTCCGATCGAACAGTCAAACACCCAAGTTTTCCCGAAACAGCTCAACACATGAAACAAGCTTAAAAAACATTCACTTCATGCCTCAGTACCAACGGTCTAGCCGTAGAAGGGTCAAGCCAACGCCTCACATGTGGCACGCCGTACTGCCCCAAACCCTAAGGTTCAAAGGGCAGTTCAAGACGGTCACATAATCGAGTTAAGGTTTGTTGTCTTCTAGAGGGACCATCGCGTTACTTGCATTACTTAGAACGTTATTAAACCACGGAAAAATCCAACACTTGGAAATTTCCTGACAGGGGAAAAAGTGGGTATTTATATCCGGTCGAACTTTTTAACATATTCAAAAATACCCGGAAAGACACAGACAAGATTAGACAATCCGATCGAAACTCCGAGTCCCCAATACAACCCAGAAAATTCAACTCTTGAATAAATTTTAAAAATACCCAGGTAAACCAGCACTGCAACATATGAATTACTGTGCAAAAACCAATGCAAGATACGACAAAATGGCCGCGGAACCGCCGCACAAGCCATGCTTGTGCCGCGGTTCCGCCGCGTTATAGTGGAATCATAGACACGTGTTGCACAGTAATTCTTAGGATTCCCTGCTGATTTTTCTGCATATTTTTAATTCTCAAAAAACCACGATTTCAGAAAATGTACAGAGAGCATTTTTGGGTTTAGGTTTTGGTTCGATCGGACTTCTAATTCCGTCCACGCATCGCCTAAGGCTCTAGCTAGGCTCTGATACCACTGTAGGGTTCCTAGGCACTCTTAAGAGGTCTCACAAGGCATCAACCATGCCAATTTCAAAAATTACGGGTGCCGAGAAACCCTAATAGATCGTTGGCTAGAATTTTAGGCGAAACTAGCAACTAGTTAACAACTTAACTAAGTGAACGGAAATACAACCTTTGTAGATCCGGTGCTCCTCCTCCATAGCTCCACAATGAAGTCCTCTCCGCTGTCCAAATCGAATCCATGACTCTAGCATCGGCTTCACCGGAGAAATGGGCGGGCTAGGTCGTCGACGTCGATGCCGAAGATGATCTACGTCGAGGCATCACAAGATCAAGCTCCAACTTCACCAAGTCATGAAACTTGTGAAGAAAACACACTCTACTACTTGGCAAGAGGTAGAGGATGAAGAAATAGGAAGTGGGTTCACTTTAGAATTGGATTTCTCACTCATTTGCTCAAGTTGCCATTGATGAGGCAAGCTTTTTCTTCAAGTAGAAGATGAAGAAGAAGAAGAAGATAATATGATAAGTCTTATGTAAAATGAAAATAATAATAATACTTATCATCTACCAACCATGGTCAAGTGTAGAGAATAGACTAGGGTTAAGTGGAATGGTTAGGGTTAAGCATGAGACAAAATGGTGACTTAGTCAAAGCTTCATGAAGCTTCAACATGCATCAAAAGAAAGCCACCATTTTTCTTTATGCTTATCATTTTCAAAATGAATAACTAAATAAGATAAATGAAAAAGAAAACAAAACCCTAACCATTCATATAACCATGGTTTAATCTTTACACATACTCTAGTGAGCATGTATCATCAAACATGAAACAAACTTGTGTACAAAAGTATATCACATATACAATGTGCACAAACCAAGTGAGAAAATCCATTTAACGTGAACCAACACTAGTTAATGCAAAGTAATATATCAAATATATATTTATGCATTAAATCATTAAATCAACACTTGATTCAATGATCCGGTCATGTCGCACACAACCGACTAGTATACAATATATCGATTTATCGAATCAATCCTTGATTCGATAACTAGGTTATATCGCATACAACCATTCGATACATTCATCGCGAGAATAGAATACGGTATCACATACACGAATCATTCTCGGTCCCGCACATATCTCATATGCGCTCCTATTTCGTTTCGCTTGAGCCAGGAAACCTCTGTGTAGGACTCTAAAGACTCGTCAATACGCCGGCAGCAGGTGATGATCATATCAAGCACCCACAAGCCGCAAGCGGTCTGCTAAACGTAACGGCCACCCGGGTATTGAGCGATCAGAAGATCGACGAGCAAGCCCGCTCACACTCCACTGAATCCAACCAGTAACACTACCGTACAGTCCGGTCTGATCGTCTGATATGTCGCATATCTCGCCTAGGGGTGGTAAACGTCAGACCCCAATAGCTCGATAAGTCGTGTCGATATGAGGTCTATAACAATTCGAGAAACTACTGGTAACACTTACCAGTAAATCTCAGCAACCCTGGCCAGGGATTTCCGGTTATAGCCAATCGAACACAGCGCAACATCAAGTCCCTATACCGGGAGAGACGAATCCCCTCCTATCGCTCATTTCCTCCATGTGACTCGGGACTGTACCCAAAAACCACTGTTTTGCACGCCCTCTTGGACGTGGTATGGTGGAAATCAAAGCAAAGTGGGAACCACACAAGACTCTATGACGATCTCGGGTCAACAGACTACTCTGTACCAGTGTCACCTGAGAACTGCCATCTGACGTAAGGTATAATACCATCTGGGAGTTCTCGGCGAGTCCGTCCAGTGTACCCAGTCTCTACTGAGCACCCGTATATCATCTCTTATGTCAAACACCAATGGATATGGGATCATCCATCGCCCATCTGTATGGGTCGAGAAGGTATACGCTAGTCTACTCTGGTATATCGATGCCCCGTCTCGATACACCCACGACTAGGGATCTTGAAGGATGTACTTATAGACTACCATGTCCTCACTAGTATGATCCGCATCATAGTCCAGGTAGTCAAGTACACATCCTAAGGGCTTTACCAACATGTAACAGAGAGACAATCAGTATACACGTTAAGGTAAAGAGTAACCAGATAGCATACTATCACGTCGAGCAAGAAAGTCCTCCCTATATATGTCCCAGCATCCAGTACAATATACATCCTATTTACAGTAATGGCCTCTAGGGCATACATATAACTAACAATACGTACATTTTATTTTCGTTCTTTTCTGGTGTGATTGATTGATGGGACTGCATTAATTCTTATCAATGCAAGAATAAAACAAACCTATATTTGATGTTGTTGGAATAAATTTTAAAAGGTGTTATTACAAAGACATTTCCTTTTGTTTTTCATAGCGATATTCAGTTAGAATATCCTGCAACTCATTCCACGAGGCAAGGGCAGATATACCTTCACCGGGAGTGACCCTTTGGGCAGAAGTTTACGTCAGGGTAATAACTTCACTATAGTCGATTGCAAGTTTCTTTGCATAGCGGTATTCAGTTTGAATATCCTGCACCTCATTCCACGAGGAAAGAGTCGAGATCCCTTTACCGGGAGTGACCTCTTTAGCAAAAGGTTTTCGCCACTATATCTTTATAAAAAGCTATCAGGTTCCTTCAACGAGATCAAGTTCATTACGTTAAAGGTTTTTTGCCAAAAACCAGCTGTAGCCCTCCGTCGTATCTTATGGGTGGTCAATAGTATTCAAGCTATGTTGGTTGACTTTCGCCAAGGCATAGTGCTTTGTAGCTGCTGGGGTATTCATTTGTAGCATAGATAGATGTGTTGGTTTGGGACAGTCGTATTACCTTGTTGGCTTTCGTCAAGGGTATGTACGGGTGGGTTCAAATTAACCTGGACAATGACGGGCAGAACTTGACATGTGACTTATGATTTGTTGGCTTTCGTCAAGGTCATAAGAGCATGGGGAAAAAATCATATCGGGAGTTTCAAACAAACAGCAAACTTGCCAAGCATGCGCATACCTTCTGGAGTGTGATAACATGAGTGGCTTCCATCAAGTTATCATGCGATGATAGTTGGATCCCGATTCTCACTGATGAGTTGGTTTACTCTTCGGGTGATCCCGAATAATTCTTCTTTCAGGTTTGGAGAAGAATTTGAGATTACAGTGGGAGGTTTCCTGATTAGATAAAGTGATAACCATTCTGATCTAGGTTAGAGTGCATGCAGAGTGTTTCTTTTCTCTCTCTCTTTAGCAGCGACCTTTGACCGACCCTAGACTATGACTCAGTGACCAAGTTGACCGAACCTTCTTAAAATACTGGCTTTTGGATTGTCTATAGTTGCATAAGTCATTTCCGCTCCTTCTTTTACCCTATGTATTTCTAAGAACACCCCGTACTACTACGGACATCCACTTCCATTGGATAGATCCATCGTATGGTTATATACGAACTCGAAGGGACTACTTCGAGGATGGATCCAGGTTCAGGAGAAATAGAATTGGTTTATTCAGTTGTCTTTTATTATCACCTTCTCTCAGGTTGCGAGGGCTCCTTAGTTTAGGAGAGTACACCTATTACGCTTATTGGATAGTCTTATTCCAAATCATAGGCAGGTGCCGAAAGGTGGGGAATGAAGAAAACCAATTAGCCTAAGTAGGGTGTATAGAAGGTAATAGCTAAAGACAAAAATAAAGGGATTAGAAAGAGGGCAAAGTAAATTGCGACTGTTATCATTCACGACCAAAACACGTACTTCATCGCCACTCCTATTTCACCTTTGAATTCTCCCCAGTTTGGGAGAAATAGAATAAGGTATTATTCAGTTGTCTTTTATCATCACCTTCTCTCAAGTTGTGACTACTCCTAGGATTAGGAGAGTACACCTATTATGCTTACTGGATAGTCTTCTTCCAAACCATAGGCTGGTGCCGAACGGTAGGGAAGGAAGAAAACCATTTAGCCTAACGTTGGTGTACAGAAGGTAACGACTAAAGACAAATAAAGGGATTTGGAGAGATGGCAAAGAAATATACGGTTATAGTCATGAATAGGATTATGGAAGAGGCATTACTAGGAATACCAGGATACCCCTACGAGATATTTTAATGTTTCAGTTTCACTGCGCATTATTAAAAGAAAACTGATTTCTCGATTAAATACTTACTCCAGGATATGTATTTACCAAGTATGATTCTCACATCTGTATGGTTTTACAGATGATGAGTGGGAGAAAGTTATTGGAAATTAGGTGATCATCCTCATTATATCGGAATTCGTTGTAATTGGTGATATTTGAGGAAATCGCCTGGGTACAATTTTCAACCTACGATGCACAGGTTTTGAGTTATTCAAAACTCAGCGGACTTATACACAGTATTGTATGTTGTCCAGTGTCCGTCAGGACAAAGGGGTAGGTCCTCGTACTATGTTCTGTTTACTTATGACTTCTCTAGTTTTTAGACAAGTGTTTCGTAGAAATACAATGTCTAAGTTTTGAGAAGTTGTGGGTATAAGAATAAAGTAGAGAACCAGGTATCATAAGTATCGGGATTCTTCAAAGAGATCGAAGATGTAGATTCTTGTGATGGTATTCAGTTGATAGTAACGGTTTTAAGAAACTTGTTTCTCTTTCAGGTTACTCATAATTGGATGGATTCCTAAGTTGAGTAATACCGATTAACCTCTTTCCATTAAGTTGATATGCACTGGAGACAGTTGCATGGTTTGAATCTGGTTCCAGTTAAATTAGTGCCTCTATTTCTATATTGTATATAGAATGGTTCATATCTTAACGATGTTAAGATAACAGGGAGTTGTCCGGCTTATGCTTAAAACCAGACACTGGATAACTCAAGGCACGTTTCTGTAATGGCAGTTTGTGGGTTGACCCTGGCTTTGACGAGGGTTGATATTTCTACCATCTGGAAGATCAATAGTGATATTGTTCTTGACTCGCCACAGTTTTAGTAAAATGCATTTTATTTTCATAAAACAGTAGTGGGAGTATGGTAGAACTGGAAGAGATTCTAGAACCGCAAACGATTACGGAAAATTTAATAGGACCTATATATTCAATCAGGTTTGACATTCCATTAGCCACTCCGCAAATATGATGGGTAACCTCAGACACCCGAGAGGTACTCCGGTAGCCTCAAGGACGGTGACAGGGAGGTTCTTTTTTACCCAGACATGACACTACTGTTGTTCCAGACTATGAGACCCGGCAAGAGGATAAGTATAGTGTCGTTCTAAACTAGCTTTAGAAGTGTACGTGTATATTATTCTGCCAGAGGGTTGTTGTAGTCAGTGGGAACAGCGGAAGCATAGTGGGCAAGTAGCTTATGTTTATTTATAGGCTTGAGCAGATATAGCGGAGATAAGATCATCTAATTTTGATATGACAGTCATGGGTTTGACTTCATCAGAATAAGGGATGGATATGTTAAGAAAGTAGTAGGGTGTGATGTCCTGGTATTTGGATGACATATACAGAGTAGGAAGTAAAATTCCTATACTACGATCGGTTATGCTGCGGTTGTCACACAGTTGTTTCTCCAGACAGGATATGGATATAATATCAGACATTCTGGTTTCTAGATCTATGGTTTTAGATCTAGATTTGGGTAGTTTCCCAATGTGGGTACTTTGACAGTATTCTAATAGTATTTTAGAATAGATGACTCCTGGCATGGTGGTGTACCTGCAGGTGATGGAGTCACCATCTCTAAAGGTGTCTTACAGACTAAAGAAGAGAGGGATGTGCATGATTGGCAGATCACTTGCGTAGGCAATTGAGTCAATCGTGAGATGTCAAGTACCACACCAGATGTTTTTTGCGCTAGATGCAATAAGTTTATATTAATCCAATCCTGAAGAAACATAACGAAGCAGTTTTAGAACATAAGTGTATGTTCTAAAGATTTGATGACGGCAGCCTCCTTCGGGGAGACGGTTATCATTCCAGGCTTCAAAGGTGACGTGGATGACAGAGTGATTGTCAGAGTTTTAGTTTTTCCCTCTGACGAGGGACAGTATTATGGACAGGTGGTCCAAGATGATACTGTGGGAGGCTTGGTGCTGGATACTGATTAGGTTCAGTTATCGATACAGTCTAAGAAGTTTGGATTTGGAGTTCATTTATGAACTAGGTCTTATCAGATATCAGACATATTCTAAGACATGTATTACTCGATTCGGGAGATGGATTTCTCCGCGAACTTGAGATTAAGGGAGATACAGAAAGAAACATCAGGGCGGATCCACTCACTAAGGCTATTTCTCGAACACAAGAGTTTTACAAACTAGTTTTGTGAAACTGATTAGTAGAGGAGTTGGATGATCGGTATCACACGGGCTGTGAGTATGCGACATCGCAATAATTAGCCTTAAGTGCAAGTGGGAGATTGTTGGAGATAGTGCCCTCAAAGTCAATTATTGGATCGAAGGTACATGATTGCAATGATTGAGGGAGGACCTATACCGATATGACAGTCTTGCTCGAGATGATAGTATGCTATCTGGTTTGTCTTTATCATCGTATATATGCTTTAGTTCACTATTGCATGATGATAGAGCCCATATGATTCTTGCTTGACTACCAGCAGTATGATGGAGATCATATACGTGGGAGCTGGGGTCTATAAGCACATCCTTAATGTGTCCCTAGTCGTGGGAGTTTCGAGACAGGGCATCGATACTCCATAATAGACTAGTGTATACAGTCGAGACCCCGACGAGGGACGGTGGCCGGTCTCACAAGCCACTGGTGTTAGTTGGATCACCTAAGATGTATACAGGTGCTCATTGGGTTATGAGTACACCGGACAGGACTCGCCGGGAACATGCTAGTTGGTATTATACATATCGTCAGATAGCAGTTCCCTGGTGACATGTGTACAGGTTAGTTCATCGACCTGAGGTCGTCATTTGTCTCATGTGAGTTCCCACTGTGCTTTGATTTCTACCCTACCACGGCTCAAAGGAGTCGTGCAAATATGTCTTTTTTGGGTACAGTCCCGAGCCACATGGAGGCATGTGAGCGGATCGGCAGGGGATTCGTCTCTCCCGGTATTAAGGGTGAGATCGCGCTGTGTCTAGGAGAGCCATTACACAAAGCCCTCTGCCGAGGCAGGAGATTTACTGGTAGGTACTCCAGTAGTATCTCAGTGTGTTCTGGGCCACTCTCTGACACGACTTATACCGCTAATGGGGGTCTGACGTTACCAGCCCCTAGGCAGATATGCGATACTCATAGACGAACGGACCGGACTGTATGTATATTGTCACTATTAGGCTCAGTAGGGTTTATGGATGAGTTCGCTCGTCAGCTTTCCTTCCAATCAATACATAGGCAACCGTTACGTATAGCTAGTACCTCTGACGTGCTAGTGGTTATACCCAGTGCCAGTATGTTGATGAGTCATTAGAGTCCCCCACAAACACTTTCCTAAGTTCGGGCGAAACGTTGTAGAGGCCGTATGGTTTTATGGCAGGGTTCGGAAAATGCACGTGCATTTTCGCACGTGTTATTTTTCGGGCAGATAATACTGGTCGGCTTTGGTTTAAGCCTGTTAGGTTTACCTAGCACCCTATGAGAGGTTTGGAAGCATCACATGTCACAAAGATCAAATTTTTATGGTGCTAAGTAAGCATACAAAGGATCTATCCTAGAAAATTAGGGTTTCTAAACATTACAAGTAGCAAAGATTAGGGTTTTGAGAGTAAAACCTTTGTAGCTCCCTACGCTAGACTCCTTGGCCACTTGAGGGTTGGAGGAAGGTTCGCTTGAGGTCTTCTAGTGTCCATGACGATCCACCCAAAGCTCCTTATCCAAGCTAACAACTTCACTTTTCCAAGAGAATGAAATGAAGCTAACACTCTAAACAAGTGGGCTAGACTTGTGTAGAATGATGTTGTGGTTCTTATTCTCACTTCAAAATCCTATCTTGTTAATTATTTTGCTCACTACAAAAGTCTAGAGAGCAAAAGAGGAAGGAAGAATAAGATGATGGCTTTTCTTTGAACAAGAGTAAAAGATTAACCCTTGAAAAGAAAATGAAAATATATGTATATATATTTATCACTTCTCATCTCAAACCATGGTTAAATGTTTAAGATATTATTTAATTTGAGTTAAAACATAAAGAGAAGGTTAATCCATGGTTAGAAGTAGGTGAGCATGGTTAGGTTAATGGAAGGATGTAGAAACAAACCATGAATTGTCCTCTTCTTCTTTTCTTTTGTTTTAACTTAAATAGAAATAATTATCCATACATATAAACATGGTGTGAGTCTTATATTGCCACCATTTTCAATGTATAAGCAACCATGAAGGATGATGTATGTATGTATGTGTGTATGCACATCCATATGTGCATGAATCTATAAAGAAAACATACATGCATGCATACATCCATCAAATACAAGAAAGGATTTCTAGTGAGAAACTAATGGTTAAATGATAAATCAACACTTGATTTATCAATCCGGCCATATCACATACGACCCACCAAAAGCAAGCAGCCCGATCAATATATGGTATCCTATACGGGCATTTTAACCGGGTCCTTGCGCATATCGCATACGCGCACCACAACGTTTTGCCTGGACTAGGTAACTCCTTTGTGGGACTCTAAGACTCGTCAATACGCCGGCAGTGGGTGATGATCATATCAAGCACCCCCAAGCCGCAAGCGGTCAGCTAAATATAACGGCCACCCGGGTATTGAGCGATCAGAAGAAAAAAAGCGAACCTGCTATAACTCCCGTCGAGCCAACCGGCAACACTACCGTACAGTCCGGTCTCTTCGTCAGATATGCTGCATATCGAGCCTAGGGATGGTAACGTCGACCCCAATAACTCAATAATTCGTGCCGGTGAATGGTCTATAACAGATCGAGAAACTACTGATAACACTTATCAGTAAATCTCAGCAGCCCTGGCCAGGGGCTTACTGATATAACCAGTCGAGCACAGCACAACATCAACTCCCAATACCGGGAGAGACGAAACCCCTCCTATCGCTCATCGCCTTCGCGTGTCTCGGGACTGTACCCAATGGCCACCTGTTTGCACGACTCAGTAGAGCCGTGGTAGGGTGGTAATCAAAGTACAGTGGGAGAGCACACAAGACTCTATAACGATCTCGGGTCTATAGACTAACCTGAACCAGTGTCACCTGAGAACTGCCATTCGACGATAGATATAATTCCATATAGGAGTTTTCGGTGAGTCCGTCCAGTGTACCCAGTCACCACTGAGCACCCGTATACGATCTCGATGTCAAACATCGATGAATGTGGGAACATTCATTGCCCATCATATGGGTCAAGTATCATATACGCTAGTCTACTCTGGTATATTGATGCCCCATCTCGATACATCCATGACTAGAGACTTTTCAGGATATGCTTATAAACTACAGATGTCCCACTAGTATGATCTCTATCATAATCACTGTAGTCAAGCCAATATCCTTATGGCTTTATCAACATGTATGAATGAGTAAAAAGCATGATCAAATCAACATGTGAGATAAAGAAGAACCAGATAGCATACTATCATGTCGAGCAAGAATGTACACTGAATATATATATATATATATACATGTATAAATACATCCACTATCACATAATGGCTTCTAGGGCATACATATATCCAACAAAGCCGGATCCGAGTATTATACTGTGTAGATATAATATTTTTGTCTCAGATGCATTTGTATTCGGTCGTAATACAAATGCGGGTATGTTTATACCATTACGGGGTTATCTTGAAATTCGTTTCAGGATCACTTTTGGAAGTTGCCAGTTTCCAGTTTTCTATCGCCCGTCTTTAACATTCGGTTAAAAACGGATTTATCTTTTCTTGAGTTGAGGGTGAGTCATGCTTCTAGATGTTTCTAGATGATGACTAGGATGGTGACTAAGTTTCATGACTCATTTGTTCATTAAATGCTTCGATGACTAGATTATGTTGATTCATCCTTTGCTTTAAATGAGTTCATACAAGGTGTATCATGACTCATTGTTTCTTCATGATAAGCTTTACTTACACTCACTCTCCCTTGCTCCTACACTCACCCCCCTCTTATAAAGTGGCCGGCCACCTCTTTGTGAGGTTATGGTTGCTTGGAAAAAAAAAGATTGATATTGTTTTGGACTCATGGAAATTAGATAGCCTCATTTCTCATTTCACCCGATTCAAAAAAGCAACTTCATTAACCGTTCTTCCATAGCTTTGGACGTAACGAGACAAAGTGTTCTACTCATTCTTTACATCATCTTGGTCATCTCTTTTAGCAAACTTGACGACCGAGTTGCCTCGGTTCAGAGGCGGGAGCCTGTTTAAAGATCCGTCGACGTGGTGCCACCTGGACGACAAGACTGGAGATTCAGGAGATCGGAGCAGCCGCAACAAAGCGTGGGATGATGGTTGAAGACCGAAGGACTCGGATCGTTCGGTATAACATTTCTACCCACTTTGTAATTTGTTAGTTTAGTTTTAATGGCAGATCCGGGTTATAGTACGCGATAGCGCCAGTTGTAAAAAGTTTTTGTTCCGCATTTGGCGTCTGTTAGACGGCCGGGGCGCTACCGTGGACTTACATATTAATTTGTACCCAAGATGTTGAGCTCTTGGGGGATTATGAGGTTTTGACAAATCGATCAAGAGGTTCGACATCTTCCGGATGCCATGTGGTGGGATGCATTTCTTAGGAGACTCCAGATACGAGTATAGCCGTTGGAGCATAGTCTATGCAGCCACGAAGAGACGAGTCCGACGCAGTCGACAGCAGATAAAAGTGGAGAAAAGAGTTCGCATGAGATTTCGACGAGATAACATTCCACTCCGCTGATGTCAGAGATGTGATACGCATGCAGAGGCGTTGATTATAGATATATCTTCCAGAAGGAGTCGTGATGAGTATGCAGCCATTCCGGAACAAGAATTAGCTTTAGTAAAGGACGATGACTTCCAGGCAATTCGGAAGAAACGAGAATTGAGAGAGACTTCGACGGGACCTTTCTGGAATACTATACGAGAAGACTTGGACCCAGGAGTGGTCATATTGCGCATACCCGGCAGGACAGAGTTCGGCATCGTCGACGAGATAGTTGACCAGGTTAGGATAGAGGACCTCACCCAGATGCATTGTGAATTGATCAAGAAGGGACGAGTATGGAGTATGCCTCCACAGGTTGGGACGAGTTCCTGAGGACATGTTCGGCCAGATATCTTCTTCAGAGTGATGAAGATACCGAGTTCGTGTTTTCGAGTCCGTGTGAGAGACTTCGGATTGACCGTAGCCGAGAACATTTGCAGTGCGTAGATAGAGATGTGACATCGGAGTAGACGATGATATAGACAAGTGGGACAAGAGGTTCGTGCGAGATGCTGACGAGCTATTGTTATTTCTCGTTAAGGTTAAGGGTCGGA
Source organism: Agapanthus africanus (assembly GCA_030015575.1). Lineage (NCBI taxonomy): Eukaryota > Viridiplantae > Streptophyta > Magnoliopsida > Asparagales > Amaryllidaceae > Agapanthus > Agapanthus africanus. Next base: position 125,950,697 of record JASDDO010000031.1, read on the forward strand.
TATGTCTACAGAGGCGTTGGGATGCGACCAACTTCCGAGGAAATGCTGTGCTGAGGACGCAGATGACCAGAGAAGTGCCAGGACAGAATCGCCCCCGTTAGGACACCTGACAGGGCCGATGATCCGATTGATTGCGAGATAGATAATCCGCAGAGAAGATAAGGACCTAGAGACAGAGGACGCCAGACCGTGAGCAGGAGACAAGTAGATATCTTGCGCTGCTAGCATTGGATGCACCGACACCTTCCCGACTTTGAAGGAGGATATACCGACGACGGTATTTATGATTTGTGATTTTGTGATTCGATTATCACGTATCCGTCACCCTGGGATTTAGGTATTTTGGGCGATCTATTCGCATGATTTAGTCTTGATGGCTGAGTTCCATGATATTTTTTTTCGCGCACCATGGTTGCACCTACTGGGTATTTATATTTTGCGCATAGTTATTACGCTTGAGGTATTGATTGTGATTTCATGCCTATTTTAGACCGGTGATTTGATTTATGCTTCCAGCATAGTTTTCATGGACTTTTAGTGTTTTGATTTGGATTTTCACACGTGATGAGCGCATGTTTTGAGATGCGATTTTGGTGCACACAAGGTGCACTAAATCAGGATTCTTCGTGCATGTCAGATGCACCTGAATTTGCTGTCAGGCACACACGTTGCCTATGACAGATGTTTCGTGCACACCCGTTGCACCTAGATGTTGTTTCTGTGCACATGTATGACACATATATGGATTTTTATTTTTCCGTGCACACCAGACGCACGTAGTATTCTTATATACATTTTTGGGATTTATTCCTTATGGACCAGTACGTTTTTATGACATTTGCTATGTGTTTTCGTACTGAGCAGGATTAGTCAGAGGACAGTACCTGGACAGATTTTTGCATGCATTGATAGTTATCGAAGGGATTTCCAAAAAAAAAGAGCTATTGTCTCAGTATTTACCTACGTGTCTGATATGACATGAAACGTTTAAAACAAGGAAACCCTTCTAAATTGTTTTCAAAACGGCGGAACGTACATATTAAACAAAGGATATATACGTATATGGTTATTTTATTATAATAGACGTCCGCCAGTGTGCAGTGTTATGCGCATCGCACAACGACTTAAAAAGGATTTGGCATGCATTTACTTCAGCTATTTACATGTATAGATTTGATGTCTACATGTATAGTTCTGATTTATATCATATTGGTTTTATTTTGCATTTGACATTTGTGTCTTTACCATGACTCCGATGATTGTGGGATGCTTGACGGAGATTTGATTTTGAGCTATCTGCTCATTGTTCATGCGCATGCATTGCGCTATGATGCATTTTATGTATTGATGATTTCGGAGCCCCGACGACTTGGACTTTTTGTTGAAATGTTGTAGAATTTGGGGGTTTAAAATTTAAATTCGTGGACCGAATTTCTTTAAAGGGGGAAGATTGTAACATTTCAAACAAATAAAATATTATTTTTCGGAATTTTTATAATTTAATATTATTTTTATTGAATATTCTAATATTTCGGTATAATTAAATACCGATAAAATAGGGAAAAATTTGGAAAAATATAGAAATTGCAAGAAAGAGGGGTTTTTAATGTAAATTATGCAAATTTTAAGTTTTTATGATTAGTTTGATACTAATTTAGTACTAATCGCGATTAAAAATCGCTAATCGGGTTTTTAGTATATTTGTGCAAAACACGCACCATATCTTTTTTCACTTGTTACATATTTTTCCATGGCTTTCCTACATGTTTTTATCATGGATGATGATTTATTAGAGAGGGGAAAAGAAAAGAAAAGAAAAGGAAAACATTTAAAAATGTGCATAGTGTGAGGTATGGGCATGAGAGAGAATGGTGAGGGGGTCAACCTTGGTCATAGCCTTCCCTCCTTCATTATTTCCTCTTCAACTTCCTCTCCTCTTCAGCCCATGGCTGAAACACATCTCCCTCTTCATCAAACCCTTACAAACATCTCATTTCCCTCATCAAAACCCCATCTTCTCTTCACAAAATATGTGCACAAGCTCTCAAGCAACCCATTGGACTAAGAAAGCTTGCATTTTGGCGCTGTAGGAGTTTCATCAGTGCCAAACAAGGTAATCTCTTCACACTTAGTGTAGTTTTTCATCCACTTTAAACCATATATGTGTTTAGTTATGTTTCGGTGCGATTTGGGGAACTTTGAAAATTCTAGTTAGGGTTTAGGGTGTGATTTGAGTAGAGATAGTGTAATTGAGGTGTGATTGAGGACTACAACGCCTGTAGTGATGTTATTATGGATTAAAACCTTAGACAACCCCAGGTTGCGAACTTTAAATTCTGCAGATACGGAAAATTGTGAGAATTGTGTAGGGAAATTGGAATCTGCTATTATCCCGAGACTCTGAAAATTATTTTGCATGGACAGTGATACATGCAGGCACCTAGGAAGCTACCACCAAAACCCTAGCCTCTAACTCCCAACCATGGCCGCAGATTTATTCCTTCTTGACGCAATTTGCGGCCAGACCTGGAGCATTTTGGCTCGTTCTTGTTCTGTAGCTCCTATATCTATAAATTAGATCCCTGGCATATGCAAAATTGTCCAATTTGACCTAGGGTAGAATCTGGAGCCTTTTTCCTAAGTTGCTGTTTTAATTCGTGTTTTCGTTTTGTGTATTCTAAATTCTGGATTTGTATAATTGCGTTTTACCTCGATTACTTGGCGTTTATACGACGATATCGAGGATTGTTTGATGGTTTTGAAAGCGTAGTCCATAGGTTCTAACCTATAGGCCTTAGCGCGTCGTTTGGTTTTATCGATGTGATTTTAAGGTTTATTTGCGATTGTGTTATCTTGTAGGTACCTTCTCGAGGGTTTCATACGATGAAGAAGATGAAGGCGACATCGACACCGACACGCAGGATGCAAGGTGAGTAGATTATATCTACGGGGGAAGTCGGGTGGATGGCGTATAGCACCTCTGCAGTTCAATATTTAGTATAGTATATATATACTATTTATGATAGCTTATAGTGTGTCGTGGATAATTGAGATGAGATTAGGTGTACTTGGTTAGATTAGGGCATAGAAGTAAACTAGTATAGTTCTTAGTTGCGAACCCTAGAATAGGTTTACACCCACACGCACACACATTCTTACTTGTTATAGTTATACCTAGATGATGAGAATAGTGGATGATATTGGGAGATGAGTCGATGAGATTGGGCGTAGTGCCATGAGATCGGTGATATATTGTGATTCGTATTTGGGATACGACATGAGATTTAGCGGGCCTTTGGATGTGTGTTTCACACACGCGTTTATATTCATATAGATGGTGTCGATTTGTACTAGACTAAGATCAGTACCCCAGATCATGTGATATGACAAAAAGGATACCAGATAATTGATGAGATGAATGTGATATTGACCCGTATCCAGCTTTTGGGATGCCATACGATGATTTACCGTACGAGCTTTATATTAATAATAGATCTGCACTCATGACTCGAGGATGTCATATGATGTTGTATCGTACGCGGTACCTTTGAGGCGGGATCACCGACTATTATATATATATATATATATATATATATATATATCGACTCATATTTAGGTGGTTTCGCTACCCCTCCCGATTGACTTGTTAGTTAGAGTTGTAGTTTTGCTAGTAGATGTTAGGCTAGACCGATGTCATACCTATTTCAAAAATAAAGAATCGGGAGTATTTTAAAGACAGGCAAAAGGATTCTACGGATATTTTCAAAGGTCACATCTTTTCTTAAAAACACCATAGCCCTTATATTTCCAAAGACCCCGATTCATCTTATTTCAAATGGCAAAAATGTATGACATTCGCGTATTAATGTAGATTCTTCACTGTTACGTTTATTATTCGATTTCTTCATATTCTTGCTATTCCCATCACATTGCATGTTTAAATATGTTATTGTTATATCAAAACCATGCTGTTAGGAACCAGCACCATTATCGATGATGCATATGTTCCACGTACACTTGCTTTCTGGCTCACACACTTCATCATCGATAATTGCCATGTCACTACACTGTAGAACTGTTGCATTCAGAATATGACCCCTTGCATGACATACTGGTATGCTTACATTATTTTATATGTCGCATACATCATTCTTTATGATTATATGCATTGAGATATTTTGTTTCCATGATATTTCTGGATTTAGGAACCGTGGGTATTTCAAAAGAGAGTATGTATTGTTTTAAAAACCCGGTTACCCTTGATATGATATTTCAGTGCGTCCACCACGCATTTTCTCGGTTCTGAGACGTGTGCTTGAAACCCGATTCGAGGAGTTGGATGATCCGTTTGCGGGTTTATGGTGGAGCCGGTATGGTTCCCCGGAGCGAGAAATGTTTTTCGTGGAGCAGACGATGAGCCTGGCAGGGTGGCGAGTTGATTGATCTCAAAAATATATGTTACCGCAATCAAGAACGGCGTCTCTTTGCAGCTAGCCGGTGAGTACGGGTCGGTCTACAGGGATGTTGTGAATTTCCTAGTCACTTAAACGAGTTAATTCCGATGGGTGTTCAGATTGATTATTAAATCTAAAAACTAAATCTATCTAAAAACTAAATTAATCTAGATCTAAATCTTGCTAGGGTTAGGTTTAGGAATGGTTTGGAAATGTAAATAAATCTCAACGCTTTCTATACCCAAATGAAGATCTATGAGGAGTTATGGTAATTATCAATAAAAGGGATTAGATCCATTCGGGAAGGTTTTCCTTCCTCTAGGTTCTTGTCCTTCCTTTATCGATCCTTACCCTAACCTCCATGGAAAACACGCACAACCGGGCCTTTATACTACGGTATCACCGCTACCTCGAGGGATAGGGTGCCGTAGGGCGCGGTGTGTGCGTGTATGCATGGACTCCTATTGATAATATATAATGGGCAAGAAAGGGATGAGAGATCTCATCTCTCATAAGCCTTCCCCAAAGCTAACCCTAACAAGCGAGGAGACTACTCGCTCATTAGGGAATTTAAAAACATTTATCTAGGGCAGAGAATGAAAAATTATCTAGGGCAAGAATTGAAATTAACTACTTACTTTACAGATGGCTCTCTCCAAACATCAACACAGGGTTGTCAGATCTGAAATCATGATATGAAAAGAGGTATCGATGCTCTCCAAAAGAATTCTAAATTTTATTCATAGAAAGAGGCATAGGGAGGCATAACCTAATACAAGCTTTAGAGTTCCTATTTATAGAGGATAGGAAACCTAAAGTTACAATTGATTCGCACGTCTGCATTTACAAGAATACCCCTAGGTTTACTAGTCAGCGCCATACAAAAAATATGGTAAAATTTGTATTTTCCAAATGCTCTACTCCACCGCGGAACCGCGGCCCGAAGCCTGGTTTGGCCGCGGTTCCGAGGCCAAAAGGAAGGATTAGGCTCTGAATTTTCCTGTGTTGGCTCTTCTGTTCTTGTACTTTCTGTTTCTTCAGGTCCTTTATCAGATTGACTTCTATTTCTTCTCCAGATCTCCAGTGAATACTTGTAGTGAACTTTAACTGTTTCTTCGTATCGCTGCCTTTATACTCGGTGAACTGTTGTTCATTGTTTCTTACAATGTAGGCGCGATCGAGATTTCACCATTTATCATTTGTGGTCTCACTTTTTGCATTGTCTTCTCATTACTTTCACTGTTTTAGATCCAAGAACCTGTAACCTGTAATATATAGCAGACATGCGTCAAAAGCACCTGTTTATTTATAAAACGAATAAGAATGGGGAATATAATAATGCAATATTATGGTGTGAATAAATACCCCCAAACTTATCTTTTGCTCGTCCTCGAGCAAACCTAGTTTTATTCTCGACAAAATCCTAACCTCACTTTCGCAGGGAATCGCGATTGCACTGAGCTCGTGCAACAAGCCGTTAAACCTCTAGGTGTCCCTAGTAGGAGGAGTGTTGTCTCCTGAGGGTTTTCAGCGGATACTACCCACAAAATCTTATCAATTTGGCCTATTAACTTTTATTCTTCAATTAGGTTTTCCAACAAGGAATTCTATTATCTTTGACTCATAAATCATCCACCCGTATTCTTCACGCTTCTTTATCATTTAACTTAAGATTATATATGTTCTGTAGACCTATTTAGCTTTTGGCATCTCTTAAGTTTTCCTTCTATGGTTCCATCTCAACTTAGGAATTTTTATCATCTCTATACAAGTTCTATTCTTCATTCCTATCTTTTATCTAAATCCCAATCACTTACCTCTACGTGTGTGTATATATGACCCCTACACTTGGAAATTCAAATCAAGCAATCATACTCTTGTCCGTTGTCCAAAGCACTTCTTAATTGGTGAATTTTTAGATGAAGTTTGCTCACACATCCTTCATGCGACCGTTAATACTTCTTGAGGTACCAACAACCGATTACAAGATGTGTTTGCATATTAAAGCATAATTCCTAGTCTTATAACACCTAAGGCTTTAGCAGTGACTCCTAAACCAGTTGGTCTAAGGCACTAGGTGATGAAGTACCCTCGCTAAATATTTTTTTCTATTTTTGCAGCCTTAAGTAATTACAAAAACAAGTGTTCATTTTTTTCTTTATTCACACTTGTATTTTTTTTATTTTTCTTTGTACTAAGGACTTCAGACAAGAGCATTTCAAGGTCTCTTCTACTATTCCAAGTTTCAAGGTGCGTGTTTGTGCAATTTGTAGGGTATATATTTTCAGAATTTAGACTTAAGCGAGGAATTATTTTTCAAATTTATACTTTAATAAAAATATCAATACTTTTCCCTTGTTTTAACTTAGCCCAAGAAGTGTACTCAAAATATGCCTACTTCCAAATAAACTACAAAGACACATACTTTCTACCGTTAAACTTTAAGAAAGGTTATTTTTAGGGTTTTTAATTTACCAAGTCTATGATCTTGTTGTTCCTAGCTAGTTAACCTATTTGTCAAACTCAAGTCAATTATTGCCAAAATTGAATATTTTAATTTTTATAATTTTTATAATTTTTAATTTTTATGGGTTTTAAAATAAGTATGCAAATGCAAGAATATAGACATGAATGCGAAGGAATAAGGCTTACCGAGCATACCCCCAAACTTAAACTTGACAGTGTCCTCACTGTCATGCTACACAAAGAGGGTTGAGAATGTCGGCACTCCCCTGTTTATTTATTTATAATTTTTTTTTATTTATATTTTTATATATTTTTATTGTTAATAGAAAAAGAAAACAAAAAAAATATATACATATATACAACAAGGTCCTCCCCAAACTAAACAAGGCCTTACACAAGCCAAAGGTTAGCACCAACCATTCAAAAATTCTATCGTGATAATGGTAGGGTGGGTGAAAGAATGGAGGGTAGAGGAAAGAAATGAGAAACACACGAGACCGTGTGGGAAGAAAGGTAAACGGTCTCGGTGGAGGAGGAGAATGGCGGAAAAGAGAAAGAAGTGTAGCACGATCTTGAGGGTGTAAATCGAGTGAATAAATTAGCGCAATTTGTGATAACCGATGTGTAAAAAGCGATTGTGCTAATCTATCAACCCGTCGAGAAATAGGGTCAAATCCCTCAAGATTCGCAAGAAAACATGGGTACTTCGAACTTGGTAAACCCTCCATTGAAGATGGAAACACGACGGATTCTTGCTCGGTCGAAATGATAGGAAGGACGAAAGGGAGTGATTTAAGGATAGTCTTATTCTCACTTAAGTAATCTGTCTCGAACTTGAAGGATTTCATCAATGGTTCGAAATGACTGTAAGCAACCGAGTCTGATGGTTCAACTAACTCATCTGAAAATGTAAAGGACTCAAACTCGGGAGGTGAGTTGTCAACATCGTCCGAAAAAGTGAAACACTCGTAATCATTATCGTCTGTGAGAACTGTGTCATATTCAAAGAGAAATTTTTCAAGCTCACAGTCTTCAAGCGTGATCTTTTGCGTGGTCGGAACGATGGAAACGAGGGAGGGTGATTTAGGAAGTATAACAGCTAAAGGTTCAGGAGGATGAATTGGAAAATCCGACACATCAAACAAAAATGGTTCATCCTCAATAATATCCTCAATACTCTCCTCAATACTATCCTCATAATTCTCCTTAAAATTTTGCTTGTCCATGCCATTATCATTAAAATCGAGACGCATATGGGGTTCGGGAGAAACATTTAATGACTCTGGATGATGAATTGGACATAAAATTTCAATCAAATCTACGGGTTCATCATCCAAAATATTCCCGGCGTCAATATCCTCAATCAAGTGAAAATCAATATTTTCTGACACCTCATCAAAAGCATGGATATTTATCAATTCAGGTTCTAGAGTGGAGGTGTAAAGTTCAAAAGGATTAGGTGTGGTTTCACTCGAAAGAGATTCTTCACAATCTGGCAAATCAAGCACTACAAAATCACACAACTCGTTAAATGTTTTATTTTCAACTTGTGAATCATTTGGGACAATCGATGGAAAACCGGAGTTGTGGGATTCAATTGGGTATGGGTAGGTTTTATTTGAAAGGGTGTATAACTCACTTTCTCCACTCAAATTCTCACTCTGTCCAATCGCCTCCTCATACATTAGAATTTTGGAGCTAGTTGGAGACCAGCCATCGGTTCATTAGGTTGCATAAGGGTGGCAATGGACGCATCCACATTCCTAATCATTTTGTTTGTTGCTAAAATATAAGCTTCCAACGACTGTTCCAAACTAGACATGGGTTGTGAAGGGATTTCGGTAAAAGATTCAAAATTGTTTGGATACGTGAAACTCCCAAATGGCTGTGTAGAAGCAATGTCTAGTGAAGGTGGGAAAGTCGGGTAGGACTGGTAGGAATTGGATGGTTGGACAGGAATAGGATCAACATTTGGATAAAAAGGTGAATGGACTTATTGATCCCTAGAACTAGATGTGTTGAGAGGAGTGAAAGATCGGCTACGAGATTGTTCAATGTGTTCAGCAATAGACAAGGGTTTCGGAGTTACAATAGGACTCGAAAAAGTGGTATCAACGTACGAAGGTGGTGAAGGTTGACACGGTTGATACAAAGTGGATTGCGGAGTCCAACTGTTTCTCCTAGACGCTTCTATTCGATCTTTCAAAGAAATTTTTGGCATGGAGGGGTCGTCCGTAAATCGACCGAAACAATTCGCGTAAGAAGCAAAGTTTGGTTGAGGGTACCAAAGTTCGGCAAGCGTTTTGTGAGGTGGGGTACCCATGATGTAGGAAAAGAGAAGAAAAAGAATGTGGGTGGAAGTGAGGTGCACGGATTTCATAGCGACAAAAGTTGCAAGTTTTTGTAAAAAAAATTTTCTCTTTTTTTTTATGTGGTGCTCTTTGCAAAAATTTTCGATAAAGGGCTTAGACACACTTTCAATCAACCACAAATGCACAATCAGGCCTAGATCTAGGGTCACCTAGGTCAGCTAGACAGCTCCTAACTGTTCCAAAGGGCTAGAAATAGGACCTCAAACCGTCTCTTCACTGCCAATTGCGGCCAGGTAAGTGCCAGGTGAGTGGGAGGCTCTCCACTACAAGTAGTGGCCCTAATTAAGTAACCAATCTCCTTAGACACACTTTCCTAAACACCGCAAATTCAGGTTAGGAGCAACGGCCGATGCCTACAACTAGTCCTCTGTCCTATTGAGTTCGACGTCCTTAGGGCTGAGTCTAGTATTTTTTAATTAACGATGATCAATGCATATGCCTTATGTGATTTCTGGGGTCCTGGGAAGGGTGATGAAATCCCCACCCAATCTGGATTGGTCTCAAGCCCTTTAAAGTCCGATTAAATATATGCAAAATAGTAACAACCACTTGTAATCAAAGATTTTTTTTATTTTAAGCGTGGCGCAAAGAATCCTGCACAAGATTTGTTATTGGAAGGGGAAAGATTTTTTAAGCGCAAAGAATCCTACAGGAGATTTTCCAGAAGATATATCGAGATTTGCAGAGCAGAGAGAAAGGGAGCTTACAGTGCAACTTTCACGAGCTGAGGTCACCAATAGGCCGCGTTTCCGCGGTCCGAAGCATGTTAGAGAGGCGTTTCCGCGGTAAGATATTTCGTTCAAGCACCGAGAATTTTTTTGAGATGATGAGGTCACCAATAGGCCGCGTTTCCGTGGTCAGAATGGGGTCAATGCGGCGGAAGCGCGGTCTGTTGTTCTGTGCAGATCCCAAGATTTTTTTAATTCCTCTGATTTGATTTTCTCCTATTTTTCAGATCTTCGGTTTTCTGTTTTGATTGCTGGAGATTTCCAGATCCGAATTTGTTCTGCGGTCCTGCAAAATTCACACGAAAAATACCCTTCACAAAATAAAAGATGATAAATTTTTATATTTTTTTTTAATTTTTCAGTTTTTTATGATTTTTCAATTTTAGATTAACCCGAAATTGCAAAAAGGAAATACTACGCCATCCCCGCCAACGGCGCTATTTGATTAGTCTCAAAAATATATGTTACCGCAATCAAGTACGGCGTCGCTTTGCAGCTAGCCGGTGAGTACGGGTTGGTCCACAGGGATGTTGTGAATTTCCTAGTCGCTCAAAAAAGTTAATTCCGATGGGTATTCGGATTGATTATTAAATCTAAAAACTAAATCTATCTAAAAACTAAATTAATATAGATCAAAATCTTGCTAGGGTTAGGTTTAGGAATGGTTTGGAAATGTAAATAAATCTCAATGCTTTCTATACCCAAATGAAGATCTATGAGCAGTTATGGTAATTATCAATAAAAGGGATTAGATCCATTCGGGAAGGTGTTCCTTCCTCTAGGTTCTTGTCCTTCCTTTATCGATCCTTACCCTAACCTCCATGGAAAACATACGCAACCGGGCCTTTATACTACGGTATCACCGCTACCTCGATGGATAGGGTGCCGTAGGGCGCGGTGTGTGCGTGTATACTTGGAGTCCTATTGATAATATATAATGGGCAAGAAAGGGATGAGGGATCTCATCTCTCATAAGCCTTCCCCAAAGGTAACCCTAACAAGCGAGGAGACTACTCGCTCATTAGGGAATTTAAAAACATTTATCTAGGGCATAGAATGAAAAATTACCTAGGGCAAGAATTGAAATTAACTACTTACTTTACAGATGGCTCTCTCCAAACATCAACACAGGGTTGTCAGATCTGAATTCTTGATATGAAAAGAGGCATCGATGCTCTCCAAACGAATTCTAAATTTTATTCATAGAAAGAGGCATAGGGAGGCATAACCTAATACAAGCTTTAGAGTTCCTATTTATAGAGGATAGGAAACCTTAGGTTACAATTGATTCGCACGTCTGCATTTACAAGAATACCCCTATGTTGACTAGTCAGCGCCGTACAAAAAATATGGTAAAATTTTTATTTTCCAAATGCTCTACTCCACCGCGGAACCGCGGCCCGAGGCCTGGTTTGCGGCCAAAAGGAAGGATTAGGCTATGAATTTTCCTGTGTTGGCTCTTCTGTTCTTGTACTTTCTGTTTCTTAAGGTCCTTTATCAGATTGGCTTCTATTTCTTCTCCAGATCTCCAGTGAATACTTGTAGTGAACTTTAACTGTTTCTTCGTGTCGCTGCCTTTATACTCGGTGAACTGTTGTTCATTGTTTCTCACAATGTAGGCGCGATCGAGATTTCACCATTTATCATTTGTAGTCTCACTTTTTGCATTGTCTTCTCTTTACTTTCACTGTTTTAGATCCAAGAACCTGTAACCTGTAATATGTAGCAGACATGCGTCCAAAGCACCTGTTTAAAACAAATAAGAATGGGGAATATAATAATGCAATATTATGGTGTGAACACGAGTACCTACCGGTGATTGTATTTGAGCTCGGCGGATATCCGGAGGATACCGACCGGAGTTGAGAGATGATATGGGCCGATCCAGACTGACGGAGCCCGATATATGAGGATTTGCGTGTCGATGCTAGGCACAGGTTTCATGATGTTTTCGAGTGTCGATGCTTGACACCCAGGTTCCATGATTTTGATATGTCGCGAGCGACACATGTTGATTTACATCCTCATACTTCTATGCATATGTTTATGATATTTACATGCATGATGCTTTTTGTCATTCGGTGACACGTGGACGATTTCCACATACATATATTGACATTTATGATATGTTATTACCTGAGGCACCGGCATGAGCACTTGGCACTACACTTATGTATAGATGTTATATTGCCACCTTATCATGCTTCAGACGTATTCATTGAGGTTTATATATATTGATCGTATTGACCTAGGATTGTGTCATGCATACGATTTCTACTCTGCGAAGTTTTCTATTCACGAGTTGGCAACTCACCCCCGTTGTGCCACAGTTTCTTGCAGATTTTGCTGTACAGGTTCATTGCGGCTTTTCTGGCACACTGCTTCCTTTCTGGGTGATTGCATTGGTAGGTGGGTTCACTCGCATCGTGACCACCCTTGTATTTATTTTATCAGTTGTATCTAGTAATTCCATCAACCAAACTTGTATATTGTTTCATACGTAGAAAACCAGTTATGTATTATTTCGACCTTAGAGTCGCGCGTTATAGTATTATGGTTTTCATACTGATTTTGAGTTTTCCTTTGAGTTTTGATTCTCGCCGTTTGGCGTTGTATATTATATTGCTTGCGTGGTTGTGACCGTCGATTGACGAAGAGCTAGCTCCCGCTTGGGATGCCTTTTATCATTGTACATATATTATTCTTGTTGTACCCCGTTCGGGGCCAATATTTACAAAGGAAACTCTGCCGAAATTTTCAGAAAAGACATGAGATTTTTATAATGCATATTCGGCTTATGTTAGTTAAAAACCATTGTTTTAAAACATGTTTTCTTCACTTCTTTAAAACTAGTTTTCCTTTATTTATTACTTAAAATGGTTTTAGATATCTGGGCTTTTGGCTTACTTGAATTAGATGGGGTCCTATAGGCTTCATATGATTCAAATGCCAGTCACGGGCTATTTCCTTGGTTTTACCTTTCGGAGTAGGTAGCTGAAGCAGAGCAGCGTAGCATGTGTATGTTCCGCGGCATACTCACGACACGGTACTTCGCCTAAGTGACCTTAGGATTTAAAGATATCCTTTGCCACGCATCGACGACTTGTTTGACCAGCTTCAGGGGGCAGGATACTTTTCGAGATCGATCCGTGTACAGTGTTCATCCGGGTTCCACCAAGATGTACGATGATATGAGAGATGTTTACTGGTGGGACGGGATGAAGAGGGACAAAGTGTCACGACCCAAAGTTTGGCCCGTGACCGGCACTTAACCACGTAACGTCTACAGGCGTAACGCGACTAAGTAAGCCGAAACCCAGAAATCAAAACCAATAAAAGTATTGAGTGTTTTAAACATTTAATAGAAACATTTGTTAAAACGTTTGAAAACCTTAAGTAATTTAGAAAAATTCTTTAACGTTCAAGTTATTATCTTAAAAATTTTGGCAGCATTTCCTTTGTAAAAACTAGCCCCAAAATCAGGTACAAGACAAAATATGAATAAAATGATATACAATAAAAATAAAGCATCCCAAACGGGAGCAATCACGCCCAACGGCGGAACAATCACCACAATAAAAATATACGACGCCGTAGCGAAGAAATGAGCAATATAAGTGAAAACGACATGAAATATAATACTGCATAAATAAAGTCGGCTCACAACGAGCTCGACACCAGAGTACAAAATAATATACATCGTCCTCACAACTGGTCTCTAAGTCAATACATGAAATTAGATGGAGACTACTAGATACAACAATGTAGACAACTGGAAAATAAACAGACACCGCACAAAAACCCACCTATCAGCAAACGGGCTAACACGCCAACTGCAGTGGTATCTGTATCAAAAGATGCAAGAAAGCAGCCTGCCGCGACTACTCTTATGGGCAACCTGCAAACACTGTGGCACAATGGGGGTGAGTTGCCAACTCGGGAGTAGCAGATAACATATAAAGGTAATCGCGAGTATACACGTGCTGCGATACTCTAACCTATGCCAACAGATAACATCTATATGATGAGCTATATGAGCAATAATCATGCAACAAGTGCGATCGAATAACATCTCTATATATAAGCAGGGTATGCAATAATTGTGCATAACAGGTGAAATCTAATAGCATTTATCTATGATGAGCAGGGTATGCAATAATCATGCAAAAGTACTCTATAAGGTACTATAGCGACAGGATGAGATGCAAAATGATGAATGCTAGCATGGGAATAAATATCATCTACATGGAATGCCAACGTGGAAGAATAACCGATGTCTATCAATGCACCCAAAACCGAATAAAACTCAGGCGCCGTCACTCGGATCGGCCCTCAAATCCTGTACAGCTCATGGAATCGTGAATGCCTAGCATCGGCACTCGAAATATCACAAATCATCGTGCCAAGCATCGACACACAAATCCTCAAGTATCGGGCTCCGTCTGCGGAATCGGCCCTCGGCCCCGGCAGTTCGTGTCGTCCCGTATCCATCTCTTAACTCTGGTCAGTATCCTCCGGATAACCGCCAGATCTAACCAATCACCGGTAGGTAGTAGTCCCTTTGCCAGGCCCACCGTCTGTATACACAGCATCCCTTTCTTGCCCCGGGGTACCATACCGGGTCCACCATGTACCCACAATTACCCTCGTCCAGCTCCTCGATTCGGGTTCACATGTCACACATCTCAGAACTGAGAAAACGCATGGTGGACGCACTGAAATATCATATCAAGGGAAACCGGGTTTTTAAAACAGTGCGTATTTCTTAAAATAATACCCCGATTCCCAAATCCAGAAATCACATAAATCCAAAGTAAATGCGTAAATCTATGCAATGTGTCGTATGACATTAAGAGTAAAAAGGTAAAACCGCTCTTTTTAAAAAGATCCAGTTTTGAAAATATCACGTGTGGTCCTTTAGTTTTTAAATCATGACAATATCATCCATGTATGTAACGTATGTATATATATAGGTATGAATGTGCAAATGAATATATACGCAATGTGAGCGTAGCAATGTACATGTGCACTAATATGGATATATCAAGGACGGTATGCACTAATGTGAATATACAGTCACATGCTATTTCGGGTCGTGACACTTTTTCCTTTCCTCACTTTAAACAAATCTCAAAAGATCTTGAAAAAGGATGAAGATGAAGATGGCAAAGCTTTTTGAAGATAATGATAATTCTTATGTTTTAAAAATAAAACAAAAGGATATATATATGTGTGAGACACTCTCACAACAAACCATGGTTAATATAAATATCTAGATATTTTGTGATGAGTTAAAGAACAAAGGAAATTAACCAAGGTTAAGTCAATGATCTACCAAAGAAATGTGTAGAAACTATGAGTCATTTGTAAAGAAATAAGTCATTAGTTAATTTCCTTTTTCTTTTAGCTTAAAACAAAAACTATATATTAATATGAACCATGTGAGTCTTGTATTGCCATCTTCAATATATCAACAACCATGATATATATGCATGTATGTATGTGTGTATGCACATCAACATGTACATATACATGCATGCATCCATCAAAAGAATAGGGTTTAATAAAAGTGAGCTAAAAGTCATTATTAAATCAACATTTGATTTAATAAAGCGGTCATATCACATACGACCCAACCAATAGAAAACACCCGATTAACATACGGTATCTCATACACGTATTTAATCGAGTTCCCGCGCATATCTCATATGCACACCACATCGTTTTGCCTGAGCTAGGAAACTTCTGTGTGGGACTCTAAGACTCGTCAATACTCCGGCAGTAGGTGATGATCACATCAAACACCTACAAGCTGCAAGCGGTCAGCTAAACGTAACGGCCACCCAGGTATTGAGCGATCAGAAGAAGAACAAGCGAACCTGTCAAAACTCCCGTCAATCCAACTGGCAACACTTACCGTACAGTCTGGTCTCTTCGTCAAATATGCTGCATATCGAGTCTAGGGATGGAATCGTCGACCCCAATAACTCAATAAGTCATGCCGGTATATGGTCTACAACAGATCGAGAAACTACTGATCACACTTATCAGTAATATCTCAGCAGCCCTGGCCAGGGACTTCCTGTTATAGCCAATCGTGCACAGCACAGCATCAACCACCAATACCGGGAGAGACGAAACCCCTCCTATCGCTCATTGCCTCCATATGCCTCGGGACTGTACCCAAAATCCACCTGTTTGTACGACTCAGTAGAGTCGTAGTAGGGTGGAGATCAAGATACAGTGGGAGGACACACAAGACTCTATGGCGATCTCGGGTCTACAGACTAACCTGTACCAGTGTCACCTGAGAACTGCTATCTGAGGTATGATATAATACCACATAGGAGTTCTCGGTGAGTCCGTTATGTGTACCCAGTCTCACTGAGCACCCGTATACAATCTTTGGTGTCAGCATACCAGATGGATAAGGGATTATCCATCGCCCATCATATGGAACAAGAATAGTATACGCTAGTCTACACTAGAATATCGATGCCCTTTCTCGATATACCTATGACTAGGAACATTTCAAGGATATGCTTATAAACTACAGGTGTCCCACTAGTATAATCCCAGTAGTCAAGCCAATATCCTTAGGGCTTTATCAACATGTACCAAATGAGTAAAAACATGATCAAGTAAACATATGATAAAGAGAAACCAGATAGCATACTATCATGTCGACCAAGATTGTCCTCTGAATATATATATTTATATACACATCAGTACATACAATATCATATAATGGCCTCTAGGGCATACATATATCCAACAATCTTCCACTTGCACTAAGGCCAATTATTGGCGTATCTCATACCCAACATCTCAAAAAGTCGATCATGCAGCGGATGAGGGAGGGCCTTGGTGAATGGATCCGCAGTGTTGTCCTTTGTATCTACTCTCTTAATCTCGATCTCGTGGCGATCAACTATCTCCCAGATCAGTTGATATCGCCTCAGGATGTGTTTGGACTTCTGATGGGACCTGGGCTCTTTGGCCAACGCCATAGCCCCATTATTGTCACAATACAAAGGTATTGGATCAATACTGGTTGGAACTACTCCTAGTTCCGAAATGAACTTCCTCATCCAGACGACTTCCTTGGCAGCATCATTTGCAGCAATGTACTCAGCTTCCATCGTTGAGTCTGCAACGGTATCCTGTTTGGAACTCTTCCAACTTACCGTCCCTCCACTGAGGATAAATGCAAACACTGAGATAGACTTGCTGTCATTCTTGTCACTTTGGAAGCTTGAATCGGTAAAGGCCTCCATTTGGAGATCCCCGTTACCATACACCAAGAACAATTCTTTAGTCCTTCGCAAGTACTTAAGAATGTTCTTCACAGCAATCCAGTGATTCGTCCCTGGGTTTGACTGATATCTGCTTACTACACTAAGTGCATAAGCTACATCAGGACGTGTACACAACATCACATACATTATCGATCCTACTGCCGAAGCATAGGGAATAATGCTCATGCGAGCTCTCTCTTTATCAGACTTTGGGCAATTGTCCTTGGAGAGAGTGACCCCCTGGCAAGCGGGTAAGACACCCCGCTTGGAGTTTTCCATACTAAACCTCTTTAGGATGGTGTTGATGTACTTGGTTTGGGACAATCCTAATAACCGTTTGGATATATCCCTATAGATCCGTATGCCCAATATGTACGTGGCATCACCCAGGTCCTTCATGGAGAACCATTGTGATAAGAATGATTTGACCGACTGTAACATAGGAATATCATTTCCTATCAGAAGTATGTCATCCACGTACAATACGAGGAATGCGACAGATTTTCCTACAGTCTTCTTATAAACACAAGGTTCATCTGGATTTTTGATAAAATCAAACTCTTTGATAACATCATCAAAACAGATGTTCCAACTCCGCGATGCCTGCTTTAATCCATAAATGGATTTAAGCAACTTACATGCTTTTCCGTTATTCCCACTGTCAATGAAGCCCTCTGGCTGATCCATATAAACACATTCTTCTAAATCACAATTTAGAAATGCAGTTTTAACGTCCATCTGCCAAATTTCATAGTCGTAGTGAGCAGCAATAGCAAGTAGGATCCGAATGGATTTAAGCATGGCTACCGGAGAAAAGTCTCATCATAGTCCAAACCTGGTCTTTGACGAAAACCTTTCGCTATCAACCTTGCCTTATAAGTCTCTACCTGTCCATCTACACCGATCTTTCTTTTAAAGATCCATTTGCAGCCTACAGGTTTTATCCCGGAGGGTACATCCTCCAAAGTCCATACTTTTTTTGGTGTACATGGACTCCATTTCGGATCTCATGGCATCCAGCCATTTCACAGAGTCACCACTTGTGACAGCTTGATGAAAACTGGCAGGATCATCATCATCCATGATGCAATCTTCTCTATCACCATCAATGAGAAAACCGTAGTATCTCTCCGGTGGGTGAGAAGTCTTACCAGATCTATGGAGTGGCTGAGGTTCATTAGATTATGTTACAACATCAGGTTCAGCCAAGTCGTCATTTGTAACTTGTGTTTCTAGAACCTCTTCTAGATCTACCACATTGGCATTAGTATCATTTGGAAAAATCTCATTTTCTAAAAATGTGGCATACTGAGAAACAAACACATTTTGTTCCTCCTTGTGGTAGAAAAGATACCCAAACGAATGTTTTGGATATCCCACAAATTTACATTTGACCGATCGTGTCTCAAGTTTGTATGGATTCTGCTTTTTGACAAAAGCCGGACAACCCCAAATCTTAACTCGTTTAAGAGATGGTCTTTTCCCATGCCATATCCCATATGGAGTGGTAGACACGGTCTTGGTTGGAACTTTGTTTAACAAAAAAGCTGCAGTTTCCAATGCATGCCCCCAAAATGAGAGGGGTAACTCAGAATCACTCATCATGGATCGTACCATATCTAATAGGGTACGATTCCACCGCTCTAACACACCATTGTGTTGTGGTGTGTAAGGGGGAGTGAGCTGAGAGAGAATGCCATTCTCTTTTAGGAAGTCCAAGAACTCAGTACTTAAGTACTCTCCACCTCGATCTGATCGAAGTATCTTGATTCTCTTTCCTGTATGGTTTTCTACTTCAAATTTGTACTCCTTGAATTTCTCGAAAGCTTCAGACTTATGCTTTATTAAAAACACATGACCGAATCTTGAGAAATCATCAGTAAAAGTTATGAAGTAAGAAAAAACCGCCTCTTGCATGTGTAGATATTGGCCCACATACATCACTATGTATGAGGCCTAGGAGCTCAGTAGCTCTTTCTCCGTGTCCAGTAAACGGAGTTTTGGTCATTTTACCTTTGATACAAGACTGGCAAGTTGCATAAGATTTATACTCAAAAGAATTTAAATATCCATCTTTTTGAAGCTTGTTTAGTCTTGTTTCATTAATATGACCAAGTCTACAATGCCAAAGAAAAGCTTCATTTATATCTGAAAATTTTCTTTTACTTGTGTGTTGAATGTTGAAAACTGTGTGTTGATTTAGAACGTATATCCCGTTATTTAGTGTACCACAACCAATCAACTCTTGATTAAGTCTAATGTTCATAACATTGTGTTGCACAGCAAAATTATTTCCTTCATTGTCTAACAAAGAAACAGATATAATATTACAAAGCATACTTGGCACAAAATAACATAGGTTCAAAACCAATATACAACCCGATGGCAACCCTAGGTGATACTCTCCCACTGAAACTGCATTTACATTGGAACCATTTCCAACTTGGAGAGTATGATCACCTGTCTTCAAAACTCTGCTATTTCTCAACGCCTGCATAGAATTGCAACTATGAGAAACCGAATCGGTATCTAATACCCAGGAAGCAGAGTTAATAGAAAAACAGTTTTCAATTACGAACACACCTGAAGCTGAAGCATCACCATGCTTCTTCTTGAGTTCAAGGTACTCAGTACAGTTCCGCTTCCAGTGTCCCGTCTTTTTGCAGTGGAAACATTCTCCTTTCCCCGATTCCCCAACCTTGGACTTGTCTTTCCCCTTAACCTTTTTGACTCCACCCTTAGGTTTGGTGGGTTTCTTCTTCATCTTTCCCTTGGCCTTAGCCTTTCGGCGAGAGGAAGAATATGTCCCAACACTCAAAAAGGGAGTATTCACTGACTTCAGCGTGCTCTCTGCACTCCTTAACATATTAAGGAGTTCAGGTAGTTCCTTCTCCATGTTGTGCATGTTGAAGTTAACTATAAATTGAGCAAAGGTGGAGGGGAGAGACTGCAGAATAATATCCGTATATTGCTCATTGTCCATTGTCCACCCAAGGTCCTCAAGCTCTTCTATGAGAGCTATCATCTTCAGAACATGGTCTCCTACTGCTGTGCCAGGGGCCATTCGCATCTGAAACAGCTTTCTGGATGCTTCGTATCGTAATACGCGAGATTGCTCTCCATACAACTCTTTTGTATGGAGGAATATGGATTGTATGTCCATATTCTCGTGCTGCTTCTGATGTGTGTTATCCATTGATGCAAGCGCAAGACATTTGGCCGTGGAACAGTCAGTGTCCCATGTCTTGCGGATTTCTCTATCCGCAACGGAAGGTTTATGACCTAGGATGGGTGGGGTTGGAGCCGTGAGGACATATGATACCTTATCATAAGTCAAGGCAATGTTGAGATTCCTCAGCCAATCTTTATAATTGGTCCCATTCAGTTTATTTTTATCTAGTAGAAGCTTGAGTCCTGATATTGGTATCTGCCAATTAAGAGAGAGAAATCTGCCAATTAAGAGAGAGAAAAGAATACACTCAGCGAAAGCTCTTACAAAGATCAGATTGAATTTATCTTGTCTAATCGATGTCTCCCACCGTTTTTATCAATTTTTCTTTAAAACCTTTAAAAAGAAAACTACCCGGGATTAATTACTTCCTACAACTTCGCGAACCATTCAGCCAGGCCAGTGCCGGTACTTGAGGGAGGTTCCCCGTGCTTTCGTACGAACCTAATTAAAATAAACCTCGTCTTCCCAGAGGCGTAGGCCCATTTGACACCTTTCTAGACACCTAATGGGTTAGCTAATTGTAAAGTGCAAAACTCCCCCGGGAGCAACTTTTGCTCACAGTGGGATCGGGATCCTACTATCATATAGAAGGTATGCAATCTCATTGCAAATTTCAACTCTTGAAATTCCCGATATTATTTTTACCCCTAATACTCATGACCTTAACTATGGTCAACATATCATAAGTACTAGTCAAGTTCTTCCCATCATTTCGTGATTAACTAGACCCACCCATATGACCCTTAAATAAAGTCAACATAATCATATTAATGTCCTAACTAATCTGCATCATATGTAGTGTAGGAAGAGATCACTTAGCTACCGTACCCTGCGCCTTAACTAAAGTCAAAATACGCAGCACGAATACTAAGTACTCTACATCCGAAAATGACGGAGGGCTGCGGGTTGTTTTTAAGAAAACTTTTAACGCTTTGAACTTGATATCGTTGTAGAATCCAATGGATTTAAAAGGAGTGGCTTAAGCTCCGTATTTTGAAACTTACTTTTTCATAAAAGGCCGAGTGTGTTTCAAATTCGATTCTATAACATCTTTTTAGGTTCATTTTTCTTTACATTAATCTCATTAATGTAGTCCCATCATTTAATTCCTTAAGCCATCACAGAAAGAAACAAAAAATATAACGTACGCTTATGCCACTCGCATTCGTCACAGTGTTCCGTTATGCACCGTTAGGTTACTTAACTAACGTCATACCAGGACGGGGCTAGCGCAGGTGCAAAACATAAGCAACGTCTATTATATATCATATATATAATATTCCATTCGTCTCAGATATATTAAATGAACACATCAAAGAATATAAGCAGCAGAAGCACATTTAATATAGGATATTTAGGAAGTCCGTATTTTGTATTTAGCCATCAATAGAAAATACGGATTCCACGGTCGCGATGAATAGCCAAGCCCACACCCCTAGACCCCTACGAGAGTGGCAAGCGACCCTACCAATTCTAGAGTTTAGGAGACCCGGTCTCAACTCCTCGAGATGGCCTTCCACTGAACCCCAGAACCCGGTCACTTGTGCTCTCCTCCTTGGGTCTATCCTAATGCAGAAAAGTAAATAATATACAACACTGTTGACATCATCCTCAACCCGGAAGTTCCCCAAATAAAAGAATATTACATACTATTGAATTTTACATGAATGAAAAGAAAACTCACATCTCACATAAAATCCCCGGCTATTCAATCACGACAATCCTGCATATCAAATCTCAGCAACACATAATATCACATATCATCAACGTAAGTAAGTATGCGTGCCCCAATTGTCGTTGATGTATAGCAACGAAGCCGGCGATACACCACATACTACACTTACGGTCACAGAGAAATAAAATGATAAACTACAACAATTGGAATCGTAACTTCCTTTAGACAACACAAACCCGGAATATCACATATCCAAGATTTCATGCCTAACAATGTAAAGCTCGCATTTAGGTCTAACCCATGAAAACACCTTTTCTTAACAAGTCGGATAATTCAACAAGATTTCCGATTATTCTCGAGACCGAAATGCTAGATTTACACGCAACAAACAAATTTGCATATTCCAATTATTGTATCACATACTAATAAACTAGGCGCAGTTAAAACATTCGATCGAACGATTGAACACCCAAAGACTTCTCAGAAAGCTCAACACTTGAGCAGCTTTAAAATTTACCAGAAACTGCAACAAGTACATACAGGCCAGCGCAAGAAGGCACAGTCCAAGCTTCACCAACGGCGCCGCGGAACCGCCGCAGAATGACCATTCTGGCCGCGGTTCCATGGTCCTATAGTGGAGTTAGGGCGTCGTACTTCTTGTGGGCCCATAAAATACCCTGCAC
The DNA here is from genome assembly GCA_030015575.1 of Agapanthus africanus. NCBI lineage: Eukaryota > Viridiplantae > Streptophyta > Magnoliopsida > Asparagales > Amaryllidaceae > Agapanthus > Agapanthus africanus. The sequence continues at coordinate 125,973,605 of JASDDO010000031.1, forward strand.
GATTTTCTGAGTATTATTAATGTGAAAAAATCCACGTTTTTGAAAAATTTCCAGAGAGCACCCTCCGGGCGTCGTATTTCGTTCGTTCGAGATTTTTAACGTCGTCTAGGTTATTCTAAAGCTCTAGCTTGGCTTTGAAACCACTGTAGGGTTTCCTCATCACCTCATATAAGGTTTGGAAGCATCACACATGCCACAATTTTGATTTTAAGAGGTGCTAAGCAAACTTAACTAGGAATCGAACTAGAAATATTGAGTAACAACTAATAGTATCACATGTAAAAGTTAATCTATCACTAAGTGGAGAAACTACAACCTTTGTAGACTTCCTAGGGTGACTTTTTGGATCTCCTAGAGTTTGGAAAGGCTCGCTAGAACACTTCCGAGTCCACGACGATCCACCCGAATTCCTTTGCTCAAAACTTGTTACTTCACATGATCTTTCAAATCGGTGGAGCAAACACCCTACACAAAAGAGCTAGAGATGTGTAGGATGATGAAGTGGTTTATGTTATCACTTAAAACCCTCTCCTTTTCTTTTCCTCATTCTAAACAAATCTCAAAAGATCTTGAAGAAGGAGGAAGATAAAGATGGCAAAGCTTTTTGAAGATAATGATAATTCTTATGTTTTAAAAATAAAACAAAAGGATATATATATGTGAGACACTCTCACAACAAACCATAGTTAATATAAATATCTAGATATTTTGTAATGTGTTAAAGAAAAAAGGAAATTAACCAAGGTTAAGTCAATGGTCAACCAAAGAAGTGTGTAGAAACTATGAGTCATTTGTAAAGAAATGAGTCATTAGTTAATTTCCTTTTTCTTTTAACTTAAAACAAAAACTATATATTAATATGAACCATATCAGTCTTGCCTTGCCATCTTTAATATATCAACAACCATGATATATATGCATGTTTGTAGGGTTCTTAGGCACTCTTGTGAAGGTTCATAAAGCAGCAAACATGCCCGAATAAAATTTTAGATGTGTCGAACAACCAAATGCCGAGATCTTTGCTAGATTATTAGGGTTTAACATGCAAGATAACATCTTTAAAACTATGTGTGAGGGATTACAACCTTTGTAGTCCGCTCCTTCGCTTCACAAGCTCCGAGTAGAAGTCCCTTCGCCGCGATCCATGATCTCCCGGACTTAAGAGAGGCTCCACGACTCGAACGACCCATGAAAGATTGTCGTATTCCTTTTCTCCAATGATCTACGTCGAAGTTGCAATAGCTCAAGCTCTCTCACTCTAATTAGGTGAACACCCTAATCTAATGGGCTAGATTAGATGAGGATGATGGAGTAGTGTTTATGCTTTCTTTTTATATCATTTTCTCACAAGAAATCATCACAAAAGAAATCACAAGTAAGCTCTCTAAAAAACTCGAGAGAGAAGAAGATGAAGAATAATAAGATAATTCCTTTTATGACGAATAGTAGATAAGAATATATGATTGATATGGAACCATGGTCAAGAATGATAGGCTTAACCTTTGTAGAGAATAAACTAGAGCTAGGGTTTGGTTAGGTTAAGAGTGAGTCAAGGATAAGTATCAACCATAATATCTTAACCAAGACAAAAAGGAAACCCTTCTAGAATAATCAAGAAAGAGCTAACCCTAATCAAACCCTAATCTCTTTTTATCATCCTTAAACATGTTTCATAATAAATCATATCATGTCACAATAATATATATCACATATATATTATATATTTGTAACAAAAGAAAATAATAAAATTGACATATATCCCATATATATCAATGTATTAATCCGGTGAGAAAATGAAATAATAAAGCGAGCCAATATTAGATAATGTAATACAATATATCATATATATCATTATACATTAAATCATCGAATCAACACTTGATCCGACGATCCGGCTATATCGAATATAACCGACTAATATATCATGTACCGATTCATCGAATCAACACTTGATCCGATGTCCCGGTTCATTACTAAATATCACGAGAATATAATACGGTATCACATATCGTATTATCCTCGGTCCTGCACATATCACATATATGCCTTTACTCCTTTTTGCCTGAGCCAAGAAATCTCTGTGTAGGACTCTAAAGAATCGTCAATACGCCGGTAGCTGGTGATGATCATATCAAACACCCACAAGCTGCAAGCGGTCAACTAAACGTAACAGCCACCCAGGTATTCAGCGATCAGAAGATCAACAAGCTAGCCTGTCCGTTCTACTGTGAATCCAATCAGTAACACTCCCGTACAGTCCGGTCTGTTCGTCTGATATGTCCCATATCAAGTCGATGTGAGGCTCATAACAGGTCGAGAAACTACTGGTAACACTTACCAGTATATCTCTATATCAGCCCTGGCCAGGGACTTCCAGTTATAGCCAATCGAACACAGCACAACATCAACTCCCTATACCGGGAGAGACGAATCCCCTCCTATCGCTCATTGCCTCCATGTGATTCGGGACTGTACCCAAAAGCCACCGTTTTGCACGCCCTCTTCGACGTGGTAAGGTGGAAATCAAAGCACAGTGGGAATCACATAAGACTCTATGACGATCTCGGGTCTACAGACTACCCTGTACCAGTGTCACCGGAGAACTGCCATCTGACGTATGGTATATCACCATCTGGGAGTTCTCGGCGAGTCCGTCCAGTGTACCCAGTCTCCACTGAGCACCCGTACACCATCTCTGATGCCAAACACCGATGAATATGGGATCATCCATCGCCCATCACATGGGTCAAGATGCGTATACGCTAGTCTACTCTGGTGTATCGATGCCCTGTCTCGATATACCCGCGACTAGGAACAGTTATAGGATGTACTCATCAACTAACGTGGCCCCACTAGTATGATCTCATCATAATCCCAGTAGTCGAGTACAGATCCTAAGGGCTTTATCAACATGTGAGAGAAAGACAGTAAACCAATACAAGTCAACTTGTTAAGATAAAGTGAAACCAAATAGCATACTATCATGACGAGCAAGAAAGTCCTCTCTGTATATATCCAAGTATCCATCATAATATACATCATATGTACAACAATGGCCTCTAGGGCATATACATAACTAACAATCTCCCACTTGCACTAAGGCCAGCTGCTGTATTATCTCATACCTAGCATCCCGAATAATCTCTCAAACTGTATCTGGGGAATGGCCTTCGTGAGTGGATCCGCAGTGTTATCCTTCGTATCTACTCTCCTGACCTCGATCTCCCGGCGATCAACTATCTCCCTGATCAGGTGATACCGCCTCAGAATATGTCTGGACTTCTGATGGGATCTGGGTTCCTTGGACAAAGCCACGGCTCCATTGTTATCGCAATATAAAGGTATTGGATGCTCAATGGATGGAACCACACCAAGTTCACTAATGATCTTCTTAACCCAGACAGCCTCTTTGGCAGCATCGTTAGCAGCGATGTATTCAGCCTCCATCGTCGAGTCTACAACGGTATCCTGTTTGGAACTCTTCCAACATACCGCCCCTCCATTGAGGGTAAAGACAAATCCCGAGTGCGACTTAGAGTCGTCCTTATCGCTTTGGAAGCTGGAATCGGTAAGGGACTCCACCCGGAGTTCTCCATTACCATACACCAAGAACATGTCTCTAGTCCTTCGCAAGTACTTGAGAATGTTCTTCACAGCTGTCCAGTGACTCTCTCCAGGATCTGCTTGATACCGACTCACTATACTTAGTGAGTATGCTACATCGGGTCTGGTACATAGCATCGCATATATGATAGAGCCTACTGCCGAAGCATAGGGTATCCCTTGCATGCGAGCTCTTTCCAAATCAGTCTTGGGAGACATCTCTTTGGAGAGAGTGAGTCCAGAGATCGTGGGTTGGTTCCCACGCTTGGATTCTTCCATACTAAACCTCTTTAGTATGGTGTCAATGTACCTGGATTGGGACAATCCCAATATCCGTTTGGATCTATCTCTATAGATCATTATTACCAATATGCAGGAGGCATCACCCAGATCTTTCATTGAGAATCTATGTGATAAGAAGAGCTTGACTGATTGCAGCATAGGAATATCATTTCCTATCAAGAGTATGTCGTCCACGTACAATACGAGGAAGACAACCTTACTCTCTGCTACCTTTTTATAGATACAAGGTTCATCTATATTTTTGATGAAGTCAAACTCTTTAACTACTACATCAAAACAAATGTTCCAACTCCGCGATGCTTGCTTTAACCCATAAATGGATTTAAGCAGTTTGCACACCTTTCCGCTGCTCCCACTATCTACGAAGCCCTCTAGCTGAGTCATGTACACGCACTCTTCTAAATCAATATTTAGAAAGGCGGTCTTAACATCCATTTGCCAGATTTCATAGTCATGGTATGCAGCAATGGCATGTAAGATCCGGATGGACTTAAGCATAGCCGCTGGAGAAAAAGTGTCGTCATAATCCACACCTGGTCGTTGACGAAAACCCTTTGCTACAAGTCTAACTTTGAAAGTCTCAACCTTTCCATCTACACCAAATTTCTTTTTAAAAATCCACTTGCTCCCAATGGGTTTTACCCCTTCAGGAGCAATTTCCAAAGTCCATACTTTATTGGTGTACATGGATTCCATCTCAGATCGCATTGCATCCAGCCATTTCACAGAGTCACCACTCATGATGGCCTGCTCGAAACTAGTCGGGTCATCATCTTCCATGATGCAATCCTCACTTCCACCATCAATGAGAAAACCGTAGTATCTCTCAGGTGGATGAGAAACCCTACTAGATCGGCGGAGAGGCTGGGGTTCGTCGGGTACTAGTGAATCTTCTGGTTCCAACAAATCATCAGTTGTAGTTTGTGGTGCTGGAACCTCTTCAAGCTCTACCTCTTTGCCATTAATTTCTTTTGCAAGAAATTCCTTTTCCAAAAAGGTGGCATGTTGAGCAACAAACACTTTTTGTTCCTCAGCGTGGTGGAAAAAATATCCTTGAGAATTCTTTGGATATCCCATAAATTTGTAAAGAACTGATCGTGCCTCGAGTTTGTCCGGATTTTGTCTTTTGACATAGGCCGGACAACCCCATATCTTAACTCGTTTAAAATATGGTTTCTTCCCACTCCATATCTCATATGGTGTGGTAGGTACAGATTTAGACGGAACTAGATTCAATATGTATATGGTTGTCTCAAGCGCATACCCCAGAAGGAAATAGGTAGCTCAGCTTCGCTTATCATAGATCGCACCATATCTAATAGGGTCTGATTCCTCCGTTCCGATACACCGTTGTGCTGTGGTGTATAAGGAGGAGTAAGCTGAGAGAGAATCCCATTCTCTTTTAGATAATCCAGAAAATCATTGCTCAAGTATTCTCCTCCTCGATCAGATCGAAGGATCTTAATACTTTTGCCCGTTTGGTTCTCTACTTCGTGCTTATATTCTCTGAATTTCTCAAAAGCTTCAGACTTGTGTTTCAACAGGAACACATGCCCGTATCTAGAGAGATCGTCAGTGAATGTAATGAAGTAGGAAGAACCGTTCCTGGCGTGTGTAGACATGGGATCGCATACATCACTATGTACCAGTCCTAAGAGTTCCGTAACTCTTTCTCCGTGTCTGCTAAACGGAGCTTTGGTCATTTTTCCTTTGAGACATGAATGTCAAGTATCATAAGATGATAATTCGAACGGATTCAAATATCTATCTTTATGTAACTTAGCCAGTCGTGTCGCATTGATATGACCAAGTCTACAATGCCACAAGAAGGATTCGTTCATATCTGAACTCTTCCTTTTGTGTGTGTTTTGTATATTGAGGACTATATTTTGATTTAGAATGAATATGCCATTATGTAACGAGCCTGATGCAATCAACTTTTGATCTAGGAATATGTTCATAACATTATCCTGTACTACAAAATTATATCATTCTTTACTTAATAAAGAAACTGATATAATGTTGCACATCATGTTCGGTATATAATAGCACTCATTCAGAATCAGTGTATAACCACTTGGTAATACTAGGTGATATTCGCCAACTTCTTTGGCTGCAACATTTTCCCCATTCCTTACTTGAACGGAATGATCACCTTTTCCCAGTTCTCTACCATTTCGCCGCCCGTGTAACAATTTACATATGTGGGATCCTGATCCGGTATCTAATACCCAGGATGTAGGGTGAACTGAGAAACAGTTCTCAATAACTAACACACCTGAAGAAGATGCATCAACATGCATGTTCTTTTGGGCAGCTTGAGAATCCAGATATTCTCCTATTCCCTGTTCAGTCTTATAACTCTTATAAGAAAGAACGGGTCCAACGTTCCCCTACTCAGTATAATAAGCGGGTTCAGTCAATACATCCATATTATTATCTTGATTATGGCCTGACATGGTCGCTACCTGGAGAGAGAGAGAAGAAAACACTTTAGCGTATGCTCTTGCAAGATTAGATTGATTATTATCTTATCTAATCAGGATGTCTCCCACTGTTTTTATCAAATCTACCTTCAAACCGTAAAAGGTAAGATTAGCCGAGATTAATTACACCCTACAATTTCGTCAATCTTTCATCCAGATCAGTGTCGGTACTTGAGGGGGGTTCCCCGTGCTTTCGCACGGACCTAATTAAAGTAAACCTCATTTTTCCAGAGGCGTAACCCCGTTAACACTTTTCTAGACACCTACTTGATCGGCTAATTGTCCTGTGTAAAACTCTCCCAGGAGTAACTCTTACTCGCAGTGGGTATCGGGATCCAACTATCTCATAGGAGGTATGCAATCTCATTGCAAATTTCAACACTTGAAATTCCCGATAATATTTTTCCCCTAGCGATCTATGACCTTGACTAAGTCAACAAACCATAAATCGCAAGTCAAGTTCAACCCGTACATTTCCCGATTGAATTAAACCCACCCGTACGACCCTTGACTGAGTCAACAAGGCCGTGCGAATACCCTAATCCAATCACATCTCATGTTTTAGCAGATAAACATTACTTAGCTACCGTACACTATGCCTTGACTAAGTCAACAAACATAGCACGAATACTAAATAATATCTATCTGAAATGACGGAGGGCTACACAGGTTTTTCAGAAAACCATGAGTGTAATGAACTTGATATCGTCGTAGAATCATGTGAAATTTTGAAATGGAGTGTTTTTGAGGCTTTCCATTAGTTTTGCTAAAGAGGTCACTCCTGGTGAAGGGATCTCGGCTCTTTCCTCATCGAATAAGGTGCAGGACATATCATATATATCACTGTGCAAAGCAAAACTCTAAAAAGTAATCAAAAGACAAACCGAGTTTTGTAACATCTGCCAGTTTCGCTAAAGAGGTCACTCCCGGTGAAGGGATCTCGGCTCTTTCCTCATCGAATAAGGTGCAGGGTATATCATATATACCGCTATGCAAAGCAAAACTGCAGCTACCCTTTTTATAAAGTTTTGATTCTACAACATCTTTTAGGTTTCTTTTCTTTTTATTAATCTCATTAATAAAAAATCCCATCAGCTTATGCTTCCTAAGCATCACAGAAGAAACGGAAGCAATAATATTTATATATCAGCATATATATATATAGTATAAGCATTCGTCTCAGGCAGTAATATGATCTCATCACAGAACATTGCAGCAGAAGAACACATATGAAATATTGGATATACTAGGACGTCCGTGTTTTCAATACGAGCCGGTATAAAACACGGATTCCACGGTCACGATGAATAGCCAAACCCACATCCCAAGACCCCTACGTGAGCGGCAAGTAACTCTGCCAATTCTAGGGTTAGGAGACCCAGTCTCGACTCCTCGAGATGGCCTCCCACTGGACCCTAGAACCCGGTTACTTGTGCTCCCCTCCTTGGGTCTACCTATTGCGGAAAAGTAAATAATATACAATGGTGACATCAACCTCATCCCGGAAGTGCCCCAATAAAAGAATATTACATACAAATGAATTTTACATGAATGAAAATAAAAACCCTCATCTCACATAAAACCCCCGGCTATTTAGAACACGACGATCCAATATAACATATCACAGCAACACATAATATCACATATCATCAACGTAAATAAGTATGCATACACCGATCGTCGTAGATGTATAGCAACGAAGACCGGCAATACAACTACATACTACACTTACGGTCACAGAAAAGAAATTGTAAAACTACAATATTTGGAATCCACAATCACTTTAGACATCGTAAATCCGAAATATCACATACTTCGCATTTCATGCCTAACTCTATGAATTCCACATATTGTATCACATTCCAGATAAATAGACAGTATTAAACTTTTCGAACAGATAATCAAATACCCAAAATTTCTTAAATATCTCAACACTTGAGCGGAGTTCAAAAGTTCCAGAATACGTCACAGTAGCAATGGTCCAGCCGTAGAAGAGTCAAGCCAACGCCTCATATGTGGCACGACGTACTGCCCCAAACCCGAAGGTTCAAAAGGCAGCTCAAGACGGTCACATAATCGAGTTAATCTTTGTTGTCTACTAGAGGTTCCACCACAAAACTTGGACACATTTCCAAAAGATTTAAACTCGAGAAAAGATTCAACAATTGAAAATTTTCGTGTCGGGAAAAAGTGAGTTAATGATATCCGTTCGAACATTTTAACAGTTTCTAAATATCCGGAAATATAATAACGAATTTAAATATTCCGATCGAATCTACGATTACAAAATAAACCTTAGAACACTCAACCCTTGAGTCAAAATAAAAATACCAGAAACTGTATAACAATCAAAAAGAAAAATTACTGTGAAATAAAAATTGTCACATCAAGCAGTACTGCCGCGGAACCGCGGCCCAAGCAGGGTACGGCCGCGATTCCGCGGTCGTCTGTACGGATCAATTCCTCGTATTTCACTGTTATTCTTATTTTTGTCTGATGTATTTTTCAGGTATTTTTAATTCAGAAAAAATCGCATTTTTGAAAAATATCCAGAGAGGGGTTCATTTTTGTCGGTTCGGGTTCGATCGGAGTTTTAACTTCGTAAACACGTCGCCTAATGCTCTAGCTAGGCTCTGATACCACTGTAGGGTTCCTAGGCACTCTTATGAAGGTTCATAAAGCATCAAACATGCCCGAATAAAATTTTAGATGTGCCGAACAACCCAAAGCCGGGATCTTTGATAGATTATTAGGGTTTAACATGCAAGATAACATCTTTAAAACTATGTGTGAGGGATTACAACCTTTGTAGTCCGCTCCTTCGCTTCACAAGCTCCGAGTAGAAGTCCCTTCGCCGCGATCCATGATCTCCCGGACTCAAGAGAGGCTCCACGACTCGAATGATCCATGAAAGCTTGTCGTATTCCATTTCTCCGATGATCTACGTCGAAGTTGCAATAGCTCAAGCTCTCTCACTCTAATAAGGTGAACACCCTAATCAAATGGGCTAGATTAGATGAGGATGATGGAGTAGTGTTTATGCTTTCTTTTTATATCATTTTCTCACAAGAAATCATCACAAAAGAAATCACAAGTAAGCTCTCTCAAAAACTCAAGAGAGAAGAAGATGAAGAATAATAAGATAATTCCTTTTGTGATGAATAGTTGATAAGAATATATGATTGATATGGAACCATGGTCAAGGATGATAGGCTTCACCTTTGTAGAGAATAAACTAGAGCTAGAGTTTGGTTAGGTTAAGAGTGAGTCAAGGATAAGTATCAACCATAATATCTTAACCAAGACAAAAAGGAAACCCTTCTAGAATAATCAAGAAAGAGCTAACCCTAATCAAACCCTAATATCTTTTTATCATCCCTAAACATGTTTCATAATAAATCATATCATGTCACAATAATATATATCACATATATATTATATATTTGCAAAAAAAGAAAATAATACAATTGACATATATCGCATATATATCAATGTATTAATCCGGTGAGAAAATGAAATAATAAAGCGAGCCAATATTAGATAATGTAATACAATATATCATATATATCATTATACATTAAATCATCGAATCAACACTTGATCCGACGATCCAGCTATATCGAATATAACCGACTAATATTTCATGTACCGATTCATCGAATCAACACTTGATCCGATGTCCCGGTTCATTACTAAATATCACGAGAATATAATACGGTATCACATATCGTATTATCCTCGGTCGTGCACATATCACATATGTGCCTCTACTCCTTTTTGCCTGAGCCAAGAAATCTCTGTGTAGGACTCTAAAGAATCGTCAATACGCCGGTAGCAGGTGATGATCATATCAAACACCCATAAGCTGCAAGCGGTCTGCTAAACGTAACAGCCACCCAGGTATTGAGTAATCAGAAGATCAACAAGCTAGCTTGTCCGTTCTCCTATGAATCCAATCAGTAACACTCCCGTAGAGTCCGGTCTGTTCGTCTGATATGTCGCATATCAAGTCTAGGGGTGGTATACGTCAGACCCCAGTAACCGATAAGTCGTGTCGATGTGAGGCTCATAACAAGTCGAGAAACTACTGGTAACATTTACCAGTATATCTCTATATCAGCCCTGGCCAGGGACTTCCAGTTATAGCCAATCGAACACAGCACAACATCAACTCCCTATACCGGGAGAGACGAATCCCTTCCTATCGCTCATTACCTCCATGTGATTCGGGACTGTACCCAAAAGCTACCGTTTTGCATGCCCTCTTGGACGTGGTAAGGTGAAAATCAAAGCACAGTGGGAATCACACAAGACTCTATGACGATCTCAGGTCTACAGACTACCCTGTACCAGTGTCACCGGAGAACTGCCATCTGACGTGTAGTATATCACCATCTGGGAGTTCTCAGCGAGTCCATCCATTGTACCCAGTCTCCACTGAGCACCCGTACACCATCTCTGATGTCAAACACCGATGGATATGGGATCATCCATCGCCCATCACATGGGTCAAGATGCGTATACGCTAGTCTACTCTGGTGTATCGATGCCCTGTCTCGATATACCCTCGACTAGGAACAGTTATAGGATGTACCCATCGACTACCATGGCCCCACTAGTATGATCTCATCATAATCCCAGTAGTCGAGTACAGATCCTAAGGGCTTTATCAACGTGTGAGAGAAAGACAGTAAACTAATACAAGTCAACAAGTTAAGATAAAGTGAAACCAAATAGAATACTATCATGACGAGCAAGAAAGTCCTCTCTCTATATATCCAAGCATCCATCATAATATACATCATATGTACAACAATAGGCTCTAGGGCATATACATAACTAACATGTATGTATGTGTGTATGCACATCAACATGTACATATACATGCATGCATCCATCAAAAGAATAGGGTTTAATAAAAGTGAGCTAAAAGTCATTATTAAATAAACATTTGATTTAATAAAGCGGTCATATCACATACGACCCGACCAATAGAAAACACCCGATTAACATACGGTATCTCATATACGTATTTAATCGAGTTCCCGCGCATATCTCATATGCACACCACATCGTTTTGCCTGAGCTAGGAAACTTCTGTGTGGGACTCTAAGACTCGTCAATATGCCGGCAGTAGGTGATGATCACATTAAACACCTACAAGCCGCAAGCGGTCAGCTAAACGTAACGGCCACCCGGGTATTGAGCGATCGGAAGAAGAACAAGCAAACCTGTCAAAACTCCCGTTAATCCAACTGGCAACACTTACCGTACAGTCCGGTCTCTTCGTCAGATATGCTGCATATCGAGTCTAGGGATGGAATCGTCGACCCCAAGAACTCAATAAGTCATGCCGGTATATGGTATACAACAGATCGAGAAACTATTGATAACACTTATCAGTAATATCTCAGCAGCCCTGGCCATGGACTTCCTGTTATAGCCAATCTGCACAGCACAACATCAACCCCCAATACCGGGAGAGACGAAACCCCTCCTATCGCTCATTGCTTCCATATGCCTCGGGATTGTACCCAAAATCCACCTTGTTTGTACGACTCAATAGAGTCGTAATAGGGTGGAGATCAATATACAGTGGGAGGACACACAAGACTCTATGGCGATCTCGAGTCTACAGACTAACCTGTACCAGTGTCACCTGAGAACTGCTATCCGACGTATGATATAATACCACATAGGAGTTCTCGGTGAGTCTGTTCAGTGTACCCAGTCTCACTGAGCACCCTTATACAATCTTTGGTGTCAGCACACCAGATGGATATGGGATCATCCATCGCCCATCATATGGAACAAGAATAGTATACGCTAGTCTACACTGGAATATCGATGTCCTGTCTCGATATAACTACGACTAGGAACATTTCAAGGATATGCTTATAAACTACTGGTGTCCCACTAGTATGATCCACATCATAATTCCAGTAGTCAAGCCAATATCCTTAGGGCTTTATCAACATGTACCAAATGAGTAAAAACATGATCAAGTGAACATATGATAAAGAGAAACCAGATAGCATACTATCATGTCGAGCAAGATTGTCCTTTGAATATATATATTTATATACACATCAGTACATACACGATCATATAATGGCCTCTAGGGCATACATATATCCAACAGAAACTTCGGCTTGTCTACATATTTAGGGGTGGTAGGGCGTGGATAGCTTATGATTAATCGCGTATTTCCGCATCAAGGTCTCCAAAGACCCATTGCAGAAATGTGTTCCATTTTCTCTAATGATAATGCGACGGTGCCCAAACCGGGAAAAGATGTTTTCTTTCAGGAATTTAACGACAACCTTGTTATCGTTAGTCTGGCTTGGCACTGTCTTAACCCATTTGGAGACATAATCAACACCTAAGAGAATGTACATGTTCCCAAAAGAGTTTGAAAACGGCCCCATGAAATATATCCCCCAAATATCGAACATCTCAACAACCAAGATTGGTTGGAGCGGCTTCTCATTTAGCATGGAAATCCGGCCCAAATGTTGGCACCGGGAGCAAGTCTTGCAATATTCATGTGCATCTTTGAAAAGTTTTGGCCAGTAAAATCCACATTGCAAGACTTTCTCAGCTGTCTTTCTTGGGCCAAAGTGCCAGCTACACGCTTGATCGTGGCAAAAAGACAACACACTCTTGAATTCATTTTCCGGAATACACCGGCGGATGATTTGGTCTGGACAATACTTGAACAGGTAGGGTTCATCCCAATAAAAGTGTTTTACTTGGGATAAAAATCTAAGTCTGTCCTGACTCGACCAATCATTAGGTATGAGTCCAGTCGCCAAGTAGTTCATAATATCTGTGAACCAGGGTTCGTAAGATATTGTCAAGAGTTCTGAAGGGTTTGCACAACACCTCAACTAGGGTTTACAAGCAACACACTTGCTACAACAAGAATTTAAGGTGCTAAGTAATCAAACCTTGGATCAAACTAGATGTTTAGGGTAACAAAAACTATCTCACACATAAACCAAGAGTCTAACACTAAGTGAAAAGTAAATACAACCTTCGTAGACCTCCTTGCTAGACTCCTTGGTTCAACTTGAGTTTGCACCGGCTTGCTTGAGATTTTCCAAGTCAACGATGATCCACCCGGGGCTCCTTTTCTCAAGCTCCAAGCTCCTCTTGATCTTTGAAGAAGATGAGGCAAACACTCTAATCTAGTGGGCAATACTAAATTAGAATGATGATATGGGTTTGGATCTCACATAAAAACCTTTCTTTCTTGTCAATTTCACTCACTTATGAAGAGATAGTGAGCTTTGAAGAAGAAGAAGGAGGATGAGAATGCTAGAACTCTGTTTTCTTTTTTTATTAAGATAATAATAGATAAAATGAGAAGAGATAATATATATATTATAGTCTTCTCACTTATAACCATGGTAAACAAATATCTAGAAATTTTAGCCATTGAGTTAAAACCCAAATGAAAAATTAGATCATGGTTAAAAGTTAGGTGAGGTCAATAGTCAACAAGAAGAGTGTAGAAACTCTTAACCATGAATTAATCCAATTTGATTTTCTCAATAAATAAAATATATCTATATTTGATTCCATGTGAGTCTTGTATTCCTATCTCCACTATATCAACAACCATGACAAGTGTGTATGCATGTATGTGTGCATACACATCAACATGTGCACATATACTCATACATGCATGCATGCAAATAGAAAAGATTTTAAATGAAAAATCTAATGGTCATTATTAAATCAACACTTGATTTAATAAGCCGGTCATATCACATACGACCCGACCAATAGAAAACGCCAGATTAGAGTGTAGTATCATATTCATGCATTTAATCAAGCACCTGCGCATATCCTCATATGCACCCCCACATCATTTCTCCTGATCTAGGTAACCCATTGTGGGACTCTAAGACTCGTCAATGCGCTAGCAGTAGGCAGTGATCATATCACATACCCACAAACCGTCAGCGGCACCAGCAATGCGTAACGTGTTGGGCTTCCCTTGCACCTAGTCTAGGGTTTGGTAGCATCACTCATGCCACTTTAAAAATTAGAGAGGTGCAAAGCAAGCAAACCATGAACCATGCTAGAATTTCTAGGGTAACAAGTTTGTATCACATACAAAGAAGTAGAGAGAGTGGGATTACAACCTTTGTAGTCCGTTCCTTTGCTTCACAAGCTTCGTGTTGAGGTCCCTTCACTGCGATCATCAAGAACTCTGACTCTCGTGAGGCTCCAAGAGGTGAATGATGCATCTTGCTTGAAGTATTCTTGATCTAAGATGATCTACCTTAAAAAATCTCTAACCCAAGCTTACACTTCAGTAATGAAGTAATTAGAGAAGTGACCACCCTAATCTAAGTGGCTAGAATAGATGAGGATGATGAAGTAGAAATTTCTCTATCTTTTGTTTTCTATTTCTCACCATTTATCATCACAAATCAAAAAGCTAGTGAAGCTTTTCTTCAAGAAGAAAGAAGAAGAAGAAGAAGAAAAAGCTTTTGTGATGAATAATGAATTATTGTTGTGGTTACAATTGCAACCATGAGTTAAGAATGAAGGCTTTAACTCATGTAGAGAATAAACTATGGTTAAGGGTTTGGGTTGGGTTAACAAATATCTACACAAAATATCAAAGCTAAATAACAAAGTCAAAGCTTCATGAAGCATCCATGAACCTCATCCAAAAGCTAATCCAAAAGCTAACCCTAATCCAAACCCTATCTTGGTTTAAACTCAACAACCATGTTTCATTTGTAACCTTAACATGTTACAATATTATATATCACATATATAATATATTTTATAACAAAAGAAAATAATACAATTAACATATATAGTATACATATCAATGTATTATCCAGTGAGAAAATGAATCAATAAAGCGAGCTTATATTAATTAACGTAATGTAATATATCACATATATAATTATACATTAAATTATCGAATCAACTCTTGATCCGACAATCCGGCTATATTGCATATAACCGACTAATATAACTTGTACCAATTCATCGAATCAACACTTGATCCGATGACCCGGCTATATCATATATACCCGGCCGATATCACATATCGCGAGAATAGAATACGGTATCTCATATCGTATTATTCTCGGTCCCGCACATCTCATAAGTGTGCTCCTACTCCGTTTTGCCTGAGCCAGGAAACCTCTGGGTAGGACTCAAAAGAATCGTCAATACGCCGGCAGTAGGTGATGATCATATCAAACACCCACAAGCTGCAAGCGGTCAGCTAAACGTAACAGCCACCAAGGTATTGAGCGATCAGAAGATCAACAAGCAAGCCTGTTCAATCTCCTGTGAATCCAATCAGTAACACTACCGTACAGTCCGGTCTCTTCGTCTGATATGTCGCATATCCAGTGTAGGGGTGGTAAACGTCAGACTCCAGTAACCGATAAGTCGTGTCGATATGAGGCTCAAAACAGGTCGAGAAACTACTGATAACTCTTACCAGTAGCACTCCATATCAGCCCTGGCCATGGACTTCAAGTTATAGCCAATTGAACACAGCGCAACATCAACTCCCAATACCGGGAGAGACGAAACCCCACCTATCGCTCATTGTCTCCATGTGATTCGGGACTATACCTAAAAGCCACCATTTTTCACGCCCTCTTGGACGTGGTAAGGTGGAAATCAAAGCATAGTGGGCATCACACAAGACTCTATGACGATCTCGGGTCTACAGACTAAACTGTACCAGTGTCACCGAAGAACTGCTATCTGACGATAGATATAATACCATCTAGGAGTTCTCGGCGAGTCCGTTCAGTGTACCCAGTCTCCACTGAGCACCCGCACACCATCTTTGATGTCAAACACCGATGGATATGGGATCATCCATCGCCTATCATATGGGTCAAGATGTGTATACGCTAGTCTACTCTGGTGTATTGATGCCCTGTCTCGATACACCCTCGACTAGGAACAGTTATAGGATGTACTCGTTGACTACCCTGGCCCCACTAGTATGATCTCATCATAGTTCCAGTAGTCAAGTACATATCCTAAGGGCTTTATCAACATGTGAGAGCAAGACAGTAAACCAATACAAGTCAACATGTTAAGAAAAAGTGAAACCAGATAGCATACTATCATATCGAGCAAGAAAGTCCTCACTATATATATCCAAGCATCCAATATAATATACATTATATGTACAACAATGGCCTCTAGGGCATATATACAACTAACAATCTCTCACTTGCACTACGGCCAGCTGTTGTAGTATCTCATACCCAACATCCCGAAGAGTCTCTCAAATTGTATCTGGGGAATGGCCTTCGTAAGTGGATCCGCAGTGTTGTCCTTCAAGTCAACTCTCCTGACCTCGATCTCGCGGCGATCAACTATCTCCCGGATCAGGTGATACCACCTCATAATATGTCTGGACTTCAGATGGGACCTGGGTTCCTTGGCCAAAGCCACAGCTCCATTGTTATCACAATACAAAGGTATTGGATGCTCAATGGAAGGAACTACACCAAGTTCAGTGATGAACTTCTTCATCCAGACAGCCTCTTTGGCAGTATCATTGGCAGCGATGTATTCAGCCTCCATCGTCGAGTCTGCCACGGTTTCTTGCTTGGAACTCATCCAACAAACCACCCCTCCATTTAGGGTAAAGACAAATCCCGAGTGTGACTTAGAGTCTCCCTTATCACTTTGGAAGCTTGAATCGGTAAAGGACCCTACCTGGAGTTCTTCGTTACCATACACCAAGAACATCTCCTTAGTCCTTCTCAATTACTTGAGAATGTTCTTCACAGCTGTCCTGTGACACTCTCCTAGATCTGCTTGATATCTACTCACTACACTTAGTGAGAATGGTACATCGGGTCTGGTACATAGCATCGCGTACATGATAGAGCCTACTGCCAAAGTATAGGGTATCTCTTGCATGCGAGCTCTCTCCAAATCAGTCATAGGAGACATCTCTTTGGAGAGAGTGAGTCCAGAGATCGTGGGTTGGTTCCCATGCTTGGATTCTTCCATACTAAACCTCTTTAGTATAGTGTCAATGTACCTGGATTGGGACAATCCCAGTATCCGTTTAGATCTATCTCTATAGATCTTAATTCCCAAAATGCAGGAGGCATCATCTAGATCTTTCATTGAGAATCTATGTGATAAGAAGAGCTTAACCGAGTGCAGCATATTAGCATCATTTCCTATCAAGAGTATGTCATCCACGTACAATACGAGGAAGACAACCTTACTCTCTGCAACCTTCTTGTAAATACAAGGTTCATCTATGTTCTTGATGAAGTCAAACTCTTTGAATACAACATCAAAGCAGATGTTCCAACTCCGTGATACCTGCTTCAACCCGTAGATGGATTTAAGCAGCTTTCACACCTTTCCGCTGCTCCCACTATCTACGAAGCCCTCTGGCTGAGTCATGTACACGCACTCCTCTAAATGACCATTTAGAAAGGCGGTCTTAACATCCATTTGCCAGATTTCATAGTCATGGTATGCAGCAATGGCAAGTAAGATCTGGATGGACTTAAGCATAGCCACTGGAGTAAAAGTTTCGTTATAATCCACACATGTTCGTTGACGAAAACCCTTTGCAACAAGTCTAGGTTTGAAATTCTCCACTTTTCCATCTACACCAAGTTTCTTCTTAAAGATCCACTTGCTCCCAATGGGTTTTACCCCTTCAGGAGCAACTTCCAAAGTCCATACTTTGTTGGTGTATATGGATTCCATCTTAGATCACATTGCATCCAGCCACTTCACAGAGTCCCCACTCGTGATGGCCTGCTCGAAGCTAGTTGGGTCATCATCTTCCATGATGCAATCCTCGCTCCCACCGTCTATGAGAAAATCGTAGTACCTCTCAGGTGGATGAAGAATCCAACTAGATCGGCGGAGAGGCTGGGGTTCGTTTGGAACTACTGAATCCTCTGGTTCCACTAAATCTTCAGTTGCAGTTTGTATCGCTGGAACTTCTTCCAGTTCTACCTCATTGCCACTATCTTGTTTCATAAGAAAACCCTTTTCTAAGAAGGTGGCATGTCAAGAAACAAACACTTTTTGTTCCTCGGAGTGGTAGAAGATATACACTTGCGAATGCTTGGGATATCCAATAAACTTGCACAGAACTGACCTTTCCTCGAGCTTGTTCGGATTTTGTGTTTTCACATATGCCGGACAACCCCATATTTTAATGTAATTAAGATGTGGTCTTTTTCCTTTCCATATCTCATATGGAGTGGTTGGCACATATTTGGTGGGAACCCTATTCAATAGGTCTATGGCTGTCTTAAGCGCATATCCCCAGAAGGAAATAGGCAACTCAGCATTGCTCATCATAGAGCGCACCATATCTAATAGGATGCGATTCCTCCGCTCCGATACACCGTTGTGCTGTGGTGTATAGGGAGGAGTAAGCTGAGAGAGAATCCCATTCTCTTTTAGATAGTCCAGAAACTCATTGCTCAAGTATTCTCCTCCTCGATCAGATCGTAGGATCTTAATACTTTTTCCCGTTTGGTTCTCTACTTCGTTCTTATATTCTCTGAATTTCTCAAAAGCTTCAGACTTGTGTTTCAATATGAAGCATCCATGAACCTCATCCAAAAGAAAACCCTAATCCAAACCCTAACTTGGTTTAAACTCAACAACCATGTTGCATTTTTAACCCTAACATGTTACAATATTATATATCACAAATATAATATATTTTGTAACAAAAGAAAATAATACAATTAACATATATCGCATATATATCAATGTATTATCCAGTGAGAAAATGAATCAATAAAGCGAGCTTATATTAGTTAACGTAATGTAATATATCATATATATAATTATACATTAAATTATCGAATCAACTCTTGATCCGACAATTCGGCTATATTGCATATAACCGACTAATATAACATGTACCAATTCATCGAATCAACACTTGATCCGATGACCTGGCTATATCACATATACCCGGCCGATATCACATATCGCGAGAATAGAATACGGTATCTCATATCGTATTATTCTCGGTCCCGCACATATCGTATATGTGCTCCTACTCCGTTTTGCTTGAGCCAGTAAACCTCCGTGTAGGACTCTAAAGAATCGTCAATACGCCGGCAGTAGGTGATGATCATATCAAACACCCACAAGCTGCAAGCGGTCAGCTAAACATAACAGCACCCAGGTATTGAGCGATCAGAATATCAACAAGCAAGCCTGTACATTCTCCTGTGAATCCAATCAGTAACACTACCGTACAGTCCGGTCTCTTCATCTGATATGTCGCATATCCAGTGTAGGGGTGGTAAACGTCAGACCCCAGTAACCGATAAGTCGTGTCGATATGAGGCTCATAACAGGTCGAGAAACTACTGATGGCTCTTACCAGTAGCACTCCATATCAGCCCTGGCCAGGGACTTCCAGTTATAGCCAATCGAACACAGCGCAACATCAACTCCCAATACCGGGAGAGACGAAACCCCTCCTATCGCTCATTGTCTCCATGTGATTCGGGACTGTACCCAAAAGCCACCGTTTTGCACTCCCTCTTGAACGTGGTAAGGTGGAAATCAAAGCACAGTGGGAATCACACAAGACTCTATGACGATCTCGGGTTTACAGACTAACCTGTACCAGTGTCACCGGAGAACTGCTATCTGAGGATAGGTATAATACCATCTAGGAGTTCTCGGCGAGTCCGTTCAGTGTACCAGTCTCCACTGAGCACCTGCACACCATCTTTGATGTCAAACACCGATGGATATGGGATCATCCATCGCCCATCATATGGGTCAAGATACGTATACGCTAGTCTACTCTGGTGTATCGATGCCCTGTCTCGATACACCCTCGACTAGGAACAGTTTTAGGATGTACTCGTTGACTACCCTGGCCCCACTAGTATGATCTCATCATAGTCCCAGTAGTCAAGTACATATCCTAAGGGCTTTATCAATATGTGAGAGCAAGACAGTAAACCAATACAAGTCAACATGTTAAGACAAAGTGAAACCAGATAGCATACTATCATTTCGAGCAAGAAAGTCCTCACTATATATATCCAAGCATCCACTATAAAATACATCATATATACAACAATGGCCTCTAGGGCATATATACAACTAACATAACGGCTCCTAGGTATTGAGCGATCAGAAGAAAAACAAGCGAGCCTGTAAAAACTCCTGTCGAGCTAACCGGTAACACCTTGTCACGACCCGAAAAGTACGGAACATGACCGGCACTTAAACTATGAAACGTCTCGAGGCGTACGTAATCTAAGTAAGCCAAAACCCAGAAATCCAAACCAAGTAAAGCAGTAGAGTGAAGAAAAAAACCAATTTTAAAGAAAGAAGTTTAACAACAAAAGCCGAAATATGCATTTTTAAAGTCTCAAGTCTTTTCTGAAAATTTCGGCCGAGTTTACTTTGTAAATACTGGCCACAAACGGGGTACAACATGAATAGTATACGAAATGTTAAAAGGCATCCCCATGCGGGAGCTAGCTCTTCGTCAATCGACGGTCACAACCACGCAAGCAAGATAATATACAACACCGAAGGGCGATGATCAAAACTCAAAAGAAACTCAAATAAACATGAAAACCATAATAATACGACGCGCGACTCTAAGATCGAAATAAATACAAGTCTGGTTGATTGAGTTTCTAGATGCAACAATGAAAATAAAATACAACGGTGGTCACGATGCGAGTGAACCCACCTACCAAAACAATCACTCGGAATGGGAACAGTGTGCCAGAAAAGCCGCAACGAAACTTGCAAGGAACTGTGGCACAACTGGGGTGAGTTGCCAACTCATGAGTAGAAAACATTACAGAGCAGAAATCGCATGTATGACGCATCCTAGATCATATCAAGTAATATCCTCAAATAATATCCTGATCTATCTACCTATAAGTGCAATACTACGTGCTCGTGTCAGTGCCTCAGATAGCAACATATCAGATACATGATATATGAATGCATTACGAATGGAAACAGAATAGATCATGAGTGAGACAACTGTTTTCTTTATTTAATGAGATTCCTGTATGTATATAAATCGAATATCATCAATGAAATCAACAGAGAAAACAGTGTCAAGCATCGACACAAAACATGAATCTCAATATCTTAATATCTCAGGCTCTGGCTATCCGGACTGGCCTGTATCATCAAATCTCAATATCTCAGTGTCTCAAATCTCAATATCCTAATATCCCAATACCCCGGGCTCCGTCAGTCCGTATCGGCCCATATCATCAATCACACGACCACGAACGGTATCCTTCGGATATCCGCCGCGACAAACAATCACCGGTAGGCAGTCTTCCCCTGCCGGGCTCATCGTCTACAACTCGAGCTTCTTGCCCCGGGGTACCATACCGGGTCCACCATGTACCCGCAGACGGTTCATCCAACTCCTCGAATTGGGTCTCGAAAACCATCTCAGAACCGAGAAAATATCATGGTGGACAATACTCATCATATCAAGGAAAACTGCATCTATCTCTTTAAAACAAATCATCAGTTTATAAAACTTTCACACGCGGTTTCCAAATCCAGAAATCTCAAGAAGGATCCGGAATCATCAAAATCATGATATCAATAAACAGTGAATACTGGCATAAATCTCCATAATACCGCATGACCAATGAATATATGAATGCATCTGACATCATGCAATAAATGCAATAGTTAAACTAGCATATGAAAGCTATAACATATTGCAACTATCAACTAGCAAGCTATGTCAATGAATAGTATTCTCTAAAGAGTATGTGACATGGCAATTACCGATGATGATGTGTGTGAGCCGGAAAGCAGGTGTACGTGGAACATACGCATCATCGGTAATGGTGCTGGTGTCGTGACAGCAGGGTTTCATAATAATTAAAAATAACATATGTATAAGCAAGCAATGTGATGAAACATCATTAATATACAGAAATTGATGTAGTAACAGCAACACCGAAATATATACCAACCCAATATACGAGTCATACAGTTTGGTATTTAAATTACTCACCATTCTCCACTTTTGAAAACTAGTACGACTCGAGCCCAGTCAAAAGGGTAAGGAAATCCACCTAAGTCTGAGTCGATCTATATATATAACTAGTAGTCGGTGATCTCACCTCAATAGTATCACGTACGATACAATATATATATATATATGACATCCTCGAGTCAAGAGTGCGGATCTAACATCATAACTATATCTCGTATAGTAAATTTATCGTACGGCATCCCAAATCTTGGTACGGGTCAAATATCATATTTATCTCATTACTCATCTGGTATCCTTATCGTCATATGTCATGAACTGGGGTACAGATCTAAGTCTCGTACAAACTGATACCATCAACAAATATATGTCCGTGTGTCTGAAACAAATCGCCCAAAGATCCGCTATAATCTCCTGTCGTATCTCATAGTACGAACCAAATCACATCACTGATCTCACGGCATCATGCCCAATCATATCGACTCATCTCTAAGTACCATATACTATCCTCAACATCCGTGTATACGTGTATGTATATATATATATATATTTGTATGTGTGTGTGTGTAGGTGGATGTGTTGGTGCTATATATATATATACATGTATATATATATATGAGCACCAACACATCCACCGACACACACACACAAATATATATATATATATATATATACATATGACGTATACACCCAAAACCATATCCCGTGTATGCATGTGTAATTGTGTGTCAACATTACTCTAGGGTTCACGACTAAGAAACTAACTAAACCACTTTCCTCAAATATCGCTAACACTAACCCATGATCTCCTAAAGCTTATCTTGCTAATGTTCATATCTCGCCGTAACACAAATATGTATAACTATATCACATCACATCATATTTTAGGAAAATGCGGGGGTGCTATACGCCATCCACCCGACTTCCCCCGTAGATATATATCTACTCACCTTGATCATCGCTTGTCGATGCCGATGTCACCACGTGCTTGCTTGTCGTCTCGAAGTCCTCGTGAGGGTACCTACGTATCATAACACATTGTATCGCATTAAAATCCGACTCATGATCAAAACGACACACGAATCTCACATAGGTCAAAACCTATGGTCCGCTCATACAAAAGAACCAAATAACCCTTGACATCGGCGTACAAACGCCGATTGATCGAGAAAAACCCAAACGTACAATTCATGGTTTCACAACACACTAAACATATATATGAAATAGGGTTTTAAATCATCAAACTTCAAATTCACTTTAAAAGCTATTTTTCAGAAAACTAGTAAACAAAATTAACCGTTTTAACAAATCTAAATATTTTAACAATTCTAGTGGCCATAATACTCATTAAATATCTTAAATAAGTCATGTAAACCATTTCTATAATTTAATCTCATTAATTTTCATTAACCCCAAAATCCTAGTTTGCCAAATTATCCAATTTTAACAATTTTTCAATGTAACAATACACAAATCAACAATTTGACTAGGTTTTGCATGATCTAGGGTGGTAAACTACAATTTATAATATTAATGATGTCATGAAGACCCTAATTAGATTTTTAATCTTACAATTTGATTAAATTTTAAAACTTAGTTTGCAATATAGCTTAATTATTACAATTTTAAATTAACAATTTGCAAACTAGCAACTAGATTAGGTTTTTCATTTCATAAGATGATAAATTACACATTGCAACTATAATTACATAATAAAAACCCTAACTTTAATTCACAACCCCCCTCTTGAAATTCTAAAACTTGAAATTAAAACCATGATTAGTTACCTAATTAAGCTAGATTAAAGCAATAACCAACAATTTAACTATATGGTTTAGATTATACCTCCACAATTTTTTTTGTAGATCCCACTTGCCACTAGCCTCCCAAATTGCCATCTTGCTCCTTGATTTATTGTAGCATGGTCCAAGGAAAAATGGGTAGGGATTAGATTAGGGATTTAGTGATTATTTTAGCTAGGATTTGTGTTGATTTTTGAATGAATTTGGAGGTGAAGAAAGATGAAGACTTGGAGAAAATTGGTGGGGGAGGGGGGCTGCCAACTGGCCAAGAGCAAGGAAGGGGGGAGTGTAGGGAATGGGTAGAAGTCAAGGGAAATGAGTAGAAGTCAAAGCACATACCATTCCTTCAAAACAAAACACCATGCTTCATGTATTAATTAAATATTTCCTTTTCCTATTAATTTTCTTTTCTATGAAATGGAGAATGGGGTGGGGGCTGCACTTCAGCAAGGCCGGCCAATTTTATTTTTGAATGAGGAGAGAGAGAATGTGGGGTATTTGTATGGGTGCAAAAAGTCAAATTAAGCATGAAACCCCCCCATGCCTCATTATTTAATTTTGCTTTCATTTCTTTTTATTTCATTGTGAAATGAGGGGACCAAGTTATTTTGGGGCTGCCAAAGGGCTCGGCCAGCAGTAGAGGGTGAGGAGAGATGGTGTGGGTGAGTGTGGGTGAGGGAAAAAAGATAAATATATACCCCAATTTCCCTTTACATTAATTTCACTATTTAAGCCTTTTCCTTGATATTTTCTAAAACCGTCATGACAATTTCTTTTCATTTCAAAAACAATATTTTACAAGTCAGTTTAATGTGTCATGATGCATAAAACTTGTATCAACCTATTCCAATTTGTAATTATCCCTAATTAAATGTATTAGTGACAGCTTAAAATAATATTAAAATAATTATTTTCGGAAATTTTTTCAGTCAACTAGAAATTTTACAAGTGACTCAATACACACCAAATACTAGCAATTATATACCTAGAATAGGTATTTTTAATTTTATATTAAAAGATATTTATATCTTGGTTTTTACGGAAAACACCCGTTATTTTACCGATTCTCCCAAATTTCACCTAAACGATTTTCAAAACGTTACAATCTTCCCCCATTAATGAAATTCGGTCCCCGAATTTAAATTAAAACCCCTCCATATACTAAAATATTCCAGTAAAAAAATCAAGTCGTCGGGGCTCCGAAATCATAAACACATAATTCACATCATAGAGCAATACATGCGCATGAAAACGAGTATATAAACCAATTCAAACTCCGTCAAGTATCTCGCAATCATCGGAGTTATGGCGAAGACACCAATGTCAAAGCCCAAAATGAAAACCAACATGATATACATCAAAACTATAACACGTACATAGTACGCGTCGGTGAATACTCGTCAAAACATCTGAAAGAAATGCATGCCAAAATCTTTTTCAAATTGCTGCGCGATGCGCGTAACACAGCACAGTAGCGGACGTTTATTGTGAGAAAATAACTATATATATATATATATATATATATCTTATGTTTAACATACACGTCCTGCCGTTTTGAAATTAATTTAGAAGGGTTCCCTTTATAAAATGTTTCGTGTCATCTCGGACACATAGGTAAATACTGAGACTATAGCTCCTCTTTGTAAATCCCTTCGATAACTATCAATGCAAGCAAAATATATCCAGGTACCGTCCTCAGACTAGTCCTGCTCAGCTACTATATCAAATAGTAATATCTAAAAAAAAACTACATCTCAAGCGAAATCAAATCCCAAAATGTATATAAGAATGCCACGTGCGTCTAGTGTGCACGGAAATCGAAATCCATGAATGTGCCATACATGTACACAGAAACAAAATTTAAGTGCAACGGGTGTGCACGAAACACCTGTCAGAGGCAACGGGTGTGTCTGACAGCAATATCAGGTGCATCTGATATGCACGAAGAAATCCCGATTTAGTGCATCTGGAGTGCACCAAAATAGCATCTCATATCATGCGCCCAACATGCGCGAAAATCCAAATCAAGTGCATCCATCATGCACGAGAAAAATCTAAATCAAGTGCATCTAACATGCACGAAATCCAATCAAGCGCCGAACATGCGTAAAATCCTATCCAAGCGCGTCAAATATGCGCAAGAATCCAATCAGGTGCACAAGGTGCACAAAACAAATATCGAGTATCACAATCGAAATCGACGATATACAACACATTTCAATTCAAATCCAAATCAGGTATACGTGGTATATAATCTCACAACCATGTGCATCAGCGTGCACAAAAGAAAATCAAAATACTAAAAGTGCATGAAAACTATGCCGAAAGCATAAGTCAAATCATATGCATGCCCTAGGCATGAAATCAAAATCAATATCTCAAATGACATCAAATCGAAGTCCCGTGCAACTGTAGTGTACAAAATCTCAATCATGCAAATAAATCGTCCAAAATACCGAAATCCAAAAATGATGGATGCGTGATATTCGGATCACAAAATCCCATATCATAAACACTGTCATCGATATGTCCTTCCCTCGCAGTCGAGAAGGCGCCGGTGCATCCAAAGGTAGCAGAGCAAGATATCTACTTGCCTCCTGTTCATAGTCGGGCGCCAGTGCCTTTAGGGTCTTATCTCTCACGGCGAATTGCTAGATATATAGCTCCTCGGCTCAACGACCCAATATGGAATGACGACGGAAACAGTCCCGCTCTGGCACATCCTCTGAAGATCTCTGGCCAACTATCTCATCGACGATGCCGAACTCTGGCCTGCTGGGTGTGCGTAATATGACCGCTCATGGGTCCAAGTCTTCTCGTAAATTATTCCAGAAAGGTTTTGGTCGAATTCTCTCCCAAATCTCGTTTCTGCCGAACTGCCCAGAATTTATCATCCTGTACTAAATCTGTTTTCTTGTTCCAGAATGGCTGCATATTCATCGTGACTCCTTCTGGAAGATATATCCATATACGACGCCTCTGCATGCGTATCACATCTCTGATGTCAGCGGAGTGGAACATCATCTCATCAAGGTCTCGTACGAACCTCTTACTCCAATTTTCTCTAATCTCGACTGCTTCGGACTCGTCTCCTCGTGGCTGCATGGACTGTACTCCAACGGCTATATTCATATCCGGAGTCTCCCACGCAATGCATCCCATCACATGATATCCGAATGAAGTCGAACCTTTCGATCGACTCGTCAAAACCTCATAATCCCCCAAGAGCTCAACATCTTGGGTACAGTTTAATAATATCGAGTACATGCCACATCACCTATGGACCAACCGTAGAAGGGCAAACCCAAACCTCCTTAATGGGACCGCTCAACTGCCGTAAACCCTATGGTTTAAAGGAGTTCTCATGGTCATTATGTAGAGTTAGGGTTTCATTCTTCTAGAGGGTCCATAGAATTAGTTGCATGTTTTCCGAATAATTTAAACTTGGAAATGGCTTCTGACATTCGATCGTTATCTTTCGACTCCCAACGTACCTGCGTGAAGTCTTCTCTAGCTGGAATCAATTTATCTGATGACCTCGCATCGGGGTGTGCGAAGGAATCACATGTCCTAGTCATTCATCCTTGGTGACTGGCAATCTTCTATCATATCTCTAAGTATAACTCGTGCTGTAACAGATCCAAACATTTGGGGAGATATCTTGTCATTTGCAGCAACAACTGGCTCATTCTTCCGCACGCTGAACATTGCCTCAATCTTCAAGAATAAGAGATACATCAATGGTCATCTCATTCTGGCTGGCCTCTAGCAGTGGCCCAATCCTTTGGTGCTGATCCGCACGTCCGAGAAATCTTGTAAAATCGATCCATCAAACGCTCATGGCACGAAAACACAATAGGACGATACATCTATGCAATCATGTGTCCCTGGAATCACGCCCTGGTCAGTCCTCGTCCGTGACGAGCTCGTGCTAACGCAACTCTAGCCGTAGCTCTCTCTGCCCGTGTAATCGTGGCAGCAAAACCATAAACCGATATCGATGAGGATAGATCATGAATGAATATAATGCTGTATAAGGAAATGTACATCCTAAGGCTTCTTAAGAGGAGTAGCGTATCGTAAGTATGCCGCGGAACATACACACGGTACGTCACTCTACTTGAGTCACCTACTCCATCAACCAAGGGTCATCCTACAATCAGAAGGTAAAACCTAACGCTCTGATACCAACTTTGTCACGACCCGAAAAGTACGGAACATGACCGGCACTTAAACTACGAAACGTCTCGAGGCGTACGTAATCTAAGTAAGCCAAAACCCAGAAATCCAAACCAAGTAAAGAAGTACAGTGAAGGAAAAACAAATTTTAAAGAAAAAAGTTTAACAACATAAGCTGAAGTATGCATTTTTAAAGTCTCAAGCCTTTTCTAAAAATTTCAGCAGAGTTTTCTTTGTAAATACTGGCCCCAAACGGGGTACAACATGAATAATATACGAAATGATAAAAGGCATCCCCAAGCGGGAGCTCGCTCATCGTCAATCGACGGTCACAACCACTCAAGCAAGATAATATACAGCACTGAAGGGCATGGATCAAAACTCAGAAGAAACTCAAATCAACATGAAAACCATAATAATACAACGCGCGATTCAAAGGTCGAAATAAATACAAGTCTGGTTGATGGAGTTTCTAGATACAACAATGAAAATAAAATACATGGATGGTCACGATGAACCCACCTACCAAAGCAATCACTCGGAATGGGAACAATGTGTCAGAAAAGCCGCAACGAAACCTCTACGGCAAAACCTGCAAGGAACTATGGCACAACGGGAGCGAGTTGCCAACTCGTGAGTAGAAAACATCACAGAGCATAAATCGCATGTGTGACGCATCCTAGGTCATATCAAGTAATATCCTCAAATAATATCACGATCCATCTACATATAAGTGCAATACTACGTGCTCGTGTCAGTGCCTCAGATGGCAATATATCAAATATATGATGTATGAATGCATTACGAATGGAAACAGAATAGATCATGAGTGAGACAACTATTTTCTTTATTTAATGAGATTAATGTATGTATATAAATCGAATATCATCAATGAAATCAACAGAGAAAACAGTGTCAAGTACCGACACAAAACATGAATCTCAATATCTAAGGCTCCGGCTATCCGGACTGGCCTGTATCATCAAATCTTAATATCTCAGTGTCTCAAATCTCAATATCCTAATACCTCAGGCTCCGTCAGTCCTTATCGGCCCATATCATCAATCACACGACCACGAACGGTATCCTTCAGATATCCGCCACGCCAAACAATCACCGGTAGGCAGTCTTCCCCTGCCAGGCTCATCGTCTACAACTCGAGCTTCTTGCCCCGGGGTACCATACCGGGTCCACCATGTACCCGGAGACGGTTCATCCAACTCCTCGAACCGAGTCTCGAAAACCATCTCAGAACCGAGAAAACATCATGGTGTACAATACTCATCATATCAAGGAAAACCGCATCTATCTCTTTAAAACAAATCATCAGTTTATAAAACTTTCACATGTGGTTTCCAAATCCAGAAATCTCAAGAACGATCCGAAATCATCAAAATCATGATATCAATAAACAGTGAATATTGGCATAAATCTCCATAATACCGCATGACCAATGAATATATGAATGCATCTGACATCATGCAATAAATGCAATAGTTAAACTAGCATATGAAAGCTATAACATATTGTAACTATCAACTAGCAAGCTATGTCAATGAATAGTATTCTCTAAAGTGTACGTGACATGGTAATTACCGATGATGATGTGTGTGAGCCGACAAGCAGGTGTACGTAGAACATATGCATCATCGGTAATGGTGCTGGTGTCCTGACAGCAAGGTTTCATAATAATCACAGATAACATCTGTACAAGCATGCAATGCGATGAAACATCATGAATATACAGAAAGTGATGTAGTAACAGCAACACTGAAAAATATACCTATCCAATATACGAGTCATACAGTTTGGTATTTAAATTACTCACCATTCTCCACTTTTTAAAACTAGTATGACTCGAGCCTAGTCAAAAGGGTAAGGAAATCCACCTAAGTCTGAGTCGATGTATATATACCTAGTAGTCGGTGATCTCGCCTCAATAGTATCACATATGATACAATATATATATATATATACATATATATATATTTATGACATCCTCGAGTCAAGAGTGCGGATCTAACATCATGACTATGTCTCATACGGTAAATCTATCGCACGGCATCCCAAATCTTGGTACAGGTCAAATATCATATTTATCTCATTACTCATCTGGTACCCTTATCGTCATATGTCATGAACTGGGGTACAGATCTATGTTTAGTACAAACTGATACCATCAACAAATATATGTGCGTGTGTCTGAAACACATCGCCTGAAGATCCGCTATAATCTCCTGTCGTATCTCATAGTACGAACCAAATCACATCACTGATCTCACGGCATCATGCCCAATCACATCGACTCATCTCCAAGTACCATATACTATCCTCAACATCCGTGTATACGTGTATGTATATATATCTATATATCTATCTATCTCTCTCTCTCTCTATATATATATATATAAATATATATGAGCACCAACACATCCACCTATACATACATACATATATATATATATATATATACATATGACGTATACACCCAAAACCATATCCCGTGTATGCATGTGTATATGTGTGTCAACATTACTCTAGGGTTCGCGACTAAGAAGCTAACTAAACCACTTTCCGCAAATCTCGCTAACACTAACCCATGATCTCCTAAAGCTTATCTTGCTAAGGTTCATATCTCGCCGTAACATAAATATGTATAGCTATATCACATCACATCATATTTTATGAAAATGCGGGGGTGCTATACGCCATCCACCCGACTTCCCCCGTAGATATATATCTACTCACCTTGATCATCGCTTGTCGATGCCGATGACGCCACGCGCTTGCTTGTCGTCTCGAAGTTCTCGTGAGGGTACCTACGTATCATAACACATCGTATCGCATTAAAATCTGACTCATGACCAAAACGACACACGAATCTCACATAGGTCAAAACCTATGGTCCACTCATGCAAAAGAACCAAATAACCCTCGACATCGGCGTACAAATGCCGATTGATCGACAAAAACCCAAACATACAATTCATGGTTTCACAACATGCTAAACATATATATGAAATAGGGTTTTAAATCATCAAACTTCAAATTCGCTTTAAAAGCTATTTTTCGGAAAACCTAGAAAACAAAATTAACCGTTTTAACAAATCTAAATATTTTAACAATTCTAGTGGTCATAATACTCTATAAATATCTTAAATAATTCATATAAACCATTTCTATAATTTAATCTCATCAATTTTCATTAACCCCAAAATCCTAGTTTGCCAAATTATCCAATTTTAACAATATTCAAAGTAACAATACACAAATCAACAATTTGACTAGGTTTTGCATGATCTAGGGTGGTAAACTACAATTTATAATATTAATGATGTCATGAAGTCCCTAATTAGATTTTTAATCTTACAATTTGTTTAAATTTTAAAACCTAGTTTGCAATATACCTTAATTATTACAATTTTAAATTAACAATTTGCAAACTAGCAACTAGATTAGGTTTTTCATTTCATAAGATGATAAATTACACTTTGCAACCATAATTACATAATAAAAACCCTAACTTTAATTCACAACCCCCTCTTGAAATTCCAAAACTTGAAATTAAAACCATGATTAGTTACCTAATTAAGCTAGATTAAAGCAATAACCAACAATTTAACTATATGGTTTAGATTATACCTCCACAATTTTTTTGTAGATCCCACTTGCCACTAGCCTCCCAAATTGCCATCTTGCTCCTTGATTTATTGTAGCATGGGCCAAGGAAAAATGGGTAGGGATTAGATTAGGGATTTAATGATTATTTTAGCTAGGATTTGTGTTGATTTTTGAATGAATTTGGAGGTGAAGGAAGATGAAGACTTTGAGAAAATGGGGGGGGGGGGGGGCTGCCAACTGGCCGAGAGCAAGGAAGGGGGAAGTGAAGGGAATGGGTATAAGTCAAGGGAAATGAGTAGAAGTCAAAGCACATACCATTCCTTCAAAACAAAACGCCATGCTTCATGTATTAATTAAATATTTCCTTGTCTTAATGAAATGTTTCCTTTTCCTATTAATTTTCTTTTCTATGAATTGGAGAATGGGGTGCGGGCTGCACTGCAGCAAGGCTGGCCAATTTTATTTTTGAATGAGGAGAGAGAGAATGTGGAGTATTTGTATGGGTGCAAGAAGTCAAAGCATGAAACCCCTCCATACCTCATTTTTTAATTTTGCTTTCATTTCTTTTTATTTCATTGTGAAATGAGGGGACCAAGTTATTTTGGGGCTGCCAAGGGGTTCGGCCAGCAGTAGAGGGTGAGGAGAGAGGGTGTGGGTGAGGGAAAACAGATGAATATTTACCCCAATTTCACTATTTAATCGTTTTCCTTGATATTTTCTAAAACCGTCATGACAATTTCTTTTCGTTTCAAAAACAATATTTTACATGTTAGTTTAATGTGTCATGATACACAAAACTTGTATCAACCTATTCCAATTTGTGATTATCCCTAATTAAATGTATTAGTGGCAGCTTAAAATAATATTAAAATAATTATTTTTGAATTTTTTTCCTGTCAACTAGAAATTTTACAAGTGACTCAATAAACACCAAATACTAGCAATTATATACCTAGAATAGGTATTTTTAATTTTATATTAAAAGATATTTATATCTTGGTTTTTACGGAAAACACCCGTTATTTTACCGATTCTCCGAAATTTCACCTAAACGATTTTCAAAACGTTACACACCTACCGTACAGTCCGGTCTCTTCGTCAGATATGCTGCATACCGGGTCTAGTGATGGCAACGTCGACCCTAATAACTCAATAAGTCGTGCCGATGAATGGTCTATAACAGATCGAGAAACTACTGATAACACTTATCAGTAAATCTCAACAGCCCTGGCCAGGGACTTACTGATATAGCCAACAGCGCACAGCGCAACATCAACCCCCAATACCGGGAAAGAAGAAACCCCTCCTATCGCTCATTGCCTCCATGTGTCTCGGGACTGTACCCAAAGGCCACCTGTTTGCACGACTCGGTAGATCCGTGGTAGGGTGGAAATCAAAGCACAGTGGGAGAACACATGAGACTCTATGACGATCTTGGGTCTACAGACTAACTTGTACCAGTGTCACCTGAGAACTGCTATTCGACGATAGATATAATACCATATAGGAGTTCTCGGTGAGTCCGTCCTGTGTACCCAGTCTCCACTGAGCACCCGCATACGACCTCGATGTCAGACATCAATGGATATGGGAACATCCATCGCCCATCTCATGGGTTTAGTGTCGTATACGCTAGTATACTCTGGAATATTGATGCCCCATCTCGATATACCCACGACTAGGGATATTTTAGGATATGCTTATAAACTACACATGTCCCACTAGTATGATCTACATCATAATCACAGTAGTCAAGCAAACATCCTCAGGGCTTTATCAACATGTACAAAAGAATAAAAGCATGATCAAGTGAACATGTCAAATAAAGAGTAACCAGATAGCATACTATCATGTCGAGCAAGAATGTCCTCTGTATATATATATATATATATATATATATATATATACACACACACACACACATGTATAAATACATATACTATCATATAATGGCCTCTAGGGCATACATATATCCAACAATCTCCTACTTGCACTAAGGCTATATATTGGTGTATCTCATACCCAACATCTCAAAAAGTCGCTCATACTGCGGCTGAGGGAGGGCCTTGGTGAGTAGATCCGCGGTGTTATTCTTTGTGTCTACTCTTCTAATCTCGATCTCGCGGCGATCAACTATCTCCTGGATCAGATGAAAACGTCTCAAGATGTGTCTGGACCGCTGATAGGACCTCAGCTCCTTGGCTAACGCTATAGCCCCATTATTATCGCAATACAAGTGATCATCACTGAAAACTGCATTTTAATACCGCTCATTCGTTATCTCTTTTGTCATATATCGGTGCTATTAATCAGTGTCCGCTCTGTAATAACAGTTTACAGGTATTCATGATAAAATACCGGAAACATATTCAAAATCACGGATATATCATCTGTGAGCCGACACTACAACCGGAACTGAAAACCGACCGATATCCCAAGAGTTCGTTTGCAATAAATTGATGTGTACACACATTTTGTATAAATGGTCCAACACAAGGCAAGTATAAACACCAAACTCTTGGGCTAGGACCATGATGGGGTAGTCATGAATCATGGAACAAGTGGGCATGGTGTGATGTGCATTAATGGTGCATTCAATGCATAAATGTTGATGTGATTCATAGCTACAAGTTTCCTTCGAAGCTCTGAGTGCACCCTAAGCCTTTACTGACCAAACAAACATTAGAGTGATCTGGAGGACAAAACAAGCCAACACACAAAAAATGAGCCTTGGAGCTCAGATTTGGGCCGATATCAATGCATGTGTGGCCGGCCCCACCTGCCCTAATTGACCCCAGTTTCTCACAGCCCCTTCCCCGATGCCACGTCAGCTCATTTTTATTGTTTATTTATTTTTCTTTTGAGCCTACAAATATAGATCGGTGTGCAAGGGAGAGAGGCTACCATGTATATACCATTTCATAATTTTGTTTTGCTTTATTTTTGTTTAGCTTGAGGGTGAGTGTGCTTCATCTTGGTTTCTTCTTCTTCTTCCCTCTTGAAGCTCTCTTTGGAGAGCTTCATTAAGGAGGTTGACCAAGTCACCAAAGTTTGTTTCTTGTTATCAAGTAATCAAAACATTGTTGTTTCTTTTATTTACTTGCTTTCTTTTCTTGCTTTCTTTTTATTACTATGCCTAACTAATCCTCATTTTGGTTGTGGTGTGTGTGAGGAAGTGAGATGAAAGGCTTTGCTTCCTCCACCTCTTGATTATGTTTAATGTGCTTAAAATCCATTTTGTGTTAAGGTTGCTAAGCTAGGATATGGTATGTTGTGATAAAGATCTTGACAAACTCTTTGTTTCATATACTATATACCTTAATAAACCCTTTGCAAACTCAACACCAATATCATTTGCTCTCACTAATCTCTTGTAAGTGCACGGCGGCGCCCCGGCCGTCAATTCCGACGCCAAAATTCGGAAGCGAAAAACTTTAATTTTGCAAACTAGCAAACCGGCACCACCGCACACTAAACACCCGGATCGGGCCATTAAACTAGATCTAGCTAACTACAAGACGGGTTAGAGATATACCGAGCGATCCGTGTCCTTCGGTCTTCTCGTCGTCGTCCCGATCTCCCGCGGAATGTCCGTTCTCCATCTCCTCGCCCGAAGGGCACCACTTCGCCTGCTTCTTTTACGGGCTCCCACCTCTGGACCGAGGCAACTCGGGCGCGAAGTTGGCTAGCCGACGCATCCAAGGGTACTGTAGGTTTAGTGTAGAATGGTTGTCTCTAGGGGTGAAGTTGCCATGGATGAGGAGGAATGAGGATAAGGAAAAAATGGTGCTTTCATTTTTCCTAGCAAGAAAAATGAGATGAAGAAAAATGCCACATACCAAATGAAACTCTCTCATTCTCTTCTTTCAAGTGTGGCCAACCTCATCAAGTGAGAATGGTGGTAGGAATCAATAACAAGAAGGGAGGTGACGGTAGTAAAAGCAAAAGGGGTGACCATATCAAAAAGCAATGATAACAATGTCATCTCCAAATCTAATCAACTCTAATCACCATTAATACAAAGGAAAAGATGGATAACGCATCTCATGATGATAATCATATCATGAAGCCACAAATGCATAAAACCCCTCCTCAATAAGTTATTTGCAAACTTGCAAATAACCCCTTCCATCGGAAAAGTCCGGCCGGGAAAGAACGAAGGAAAACCGGACGGAATGGAATGCAAACTGGCAACTCCAGAAAACTGATCCCGTAATAAATTACAGGAAAAACCCCGATACTGTGCATACACACCCGCATCTGTATACCGACCGGATACAAATGCAATGAGACAAAATCTACACTGTACTATACTAGGATCCGGCTTAAACCAAAGCCGGCTAGTATTATCCGTCCGATCCTGATCCGTGCAATACCGCACGTATCTGATCGAACCCTGTCATATTTCCATACGGCCACTAGTACAAACCGTCCGATCCTGATCCGTGCAATACCGGACGTATCTGATCGGACCCTGCCATATCTCCATACGGCCTCTACAGCGTTTCGCCCGAAAGCTTGAGTAACTGAAAGTGTGGTGGACTCTAAAGACTCGTCAATACTATGGCTGTGGATTTAACCACTAGCACGTCAGAGGTATAAGCCAATACGTGACGGGCCACCAGCTATTGACCAAAAGGGACGTCGATGAGCGAACTCATCCTGACACCCTACTGAGCCTGTCAGTGATCATATCCATACAGTCCGGTCCGTTCGTCTATGAGCATCGCATGGCGGGCCTAGGGGGTTGGTAAAAGTCAGACCCCCAAAAGCGGTACAAGTCGTGTCGGAGTGTAGCCCAGAATACCCTGAGATACTACTGGAATACCTGCAAGTAAATCTCCTGCCTCGGCCGAGGGCTTTGTGTAATGGCTCTCCTAGACACAGCGCGACCTCACCCCCAATACCGGGAGAGACGAACCCCTGCAGATTCGCTCATTGCCTCCATGTGGCTCGGGACTGTACCCAACTAAAACCTGTTTGCACGACTCCTTTGAGCTGTGGTAGGGTAGTAATCAAAGTACAGTGGGAACTCACACGAGACAAATGACGATCTCAGGTCGATGAACTAACCTGTACACATGTCACCAGGGAACTGCTATCTGACGTCAGGTATAAGACCAACTAGCATGTTCCCGGCGAGTCCTGTCCGGTGTACTCATAACCCAATAAGCATCTGTATACATCTTAGGTGAACCAACTGACACCAGTGGCTTGTGAGACCGGCCACCGCCCCTCGTCGGGGTCTCGACTGTATACACTAGTCTACTCTGGAGAATCGATGCCCTGTCTCGAAACTCCCACGACTAGGGACCATTTAAGGATGTGCTTATAGACTACCAGCTCCCATGTATATGATCGCCCTCATACTGCTGGCAGTCAAGCAAGAATCCTAGGGGCTCTATCAACGTGTAATAGCGACCTGTAAGGTCACCTAAAGCAGTACACGATGATAAAGGTAAACCAGATAGCATACTATCATCTCGAGTAAGACTGTCCTACAGGGATAGGTCCTCCCTCAATCATTGCAATCACGTGCCTGTGATCCAATAATTGACTCTGAGGGCACTATCTCCAACAATCTCCCAGTTGCACTCAAGGCTAATTATTGCGATGTCGCATACTCACAGCCCGTGTGATACCGAACACCCAACTCCTCTACTTGTCAGTCTCACAAAACTCGTTTGCGAAACTATTGCGTTCGAGGAATAGCCTCAGTGAGTGGATCCGCCTTGATGTTCCTTTCTATGTCTCTCTCTATCTCAAGTTCGCGGAGAAAGCCATCTCCCGAAATGAGCAATACCTGACTTAGAATGTCTGGATGTCTGATGGGACCTAGCTCATAAATGAACTCCAAATCCAAACTTCTTAGACTATATCGTCAACTGAACTTAATCAGTATCCTGCGCCATGCCTTACCCTCAGTATCCACCTGGACCACCTGTCCAAAATACTGCCCCTCGTCAGAGGGAAAACTATAACTCTGACAACCTCCTTGTTGTCCAGGTCACCTTGGAAGCCTGGAATGATAACTGTCTCTCGAATGAGGCTGTCGTTATCATATCCCTAGAACATGCACTTATGTTCTAAAACTGCTTCCGACTGTTTCTCCAGGATTGGATCAATGTCAACTTATTGCATCTAGTGCAAGAACAACATCTGGTGTGGTACTTTGACATCTCATGATTGACTCAATTGCCTAAGCAAGTGATCTGTCAATCATGCACATCCCTCTCCCCTTTAGTCTGTAAGACACCTTTAGAGAGGGTGACTCCATCACCTGCAGGTACACTACCGTGCCAGGAGTCGTCCATTCTAAATACTCTTAGAATGCTGTCTAAGTACCCTGATTGGGAAACCACCCAAATCTAGATCTAAAACTATAGATCTAGTAACCAGTATGTTTGATATAATGTCCAATGTCCCTTGTGGAGAAACCACTGTGTGACGGCCAAAGTATAACCGATCGTAGTATAGGAATATCACTTCCTACTCCGTGTATGTCATCAAATACCAGGACATCACACCCTACTACCTTCTTAACAGATCCATCCCCTATTCTGATGAAGTCAAACCTATGACTATCACATCAGAAATAGATGATCTATCTCCGCTATATCTGCTTTAGTCTATAAATAGGCATAAGCCTCTTGCCCACTGTGCTTCCGTTGCTCCCACTGACTACGATAACCCTCTGGCAGAGTCATATAGACATACACTTCTAAAGCCAGTTTAGAATGACGCTATACTCATCCTCCTGCCGGGTCTCACAGTCTGGAACAACAGCAATGGCAAGTCTGGGTAAACAAGAACTTCCCTGCCACCGTCCTTGAGGCTACCGGAGTACCTCTCGGGTGCCTGAGGTTACCCACCGTATCTGCGGAGTGGCCAATGGAATGTCAAACCAGATTGAATCTTTAGGTTCTTATCAAATCTTCAGGAATCGTTTGTGGTTCTGGAATCACTTCCAGTTCTACCATACTCCCACTACTGTTTTCTGAAAAAATCCATTTTTATTAAAACTGTGGCGAGTCTAGAAGAATATCACTATTGATCTTCCAGATGGTAGAAAGTCAACCCTCGTCATAGCCTGGGTCAACCCACAAACCGCCATTACAGAAACGTGCCTTGAGTTGTCCAGTGTCTGGTTTTAATCATAAGCCGGACAACTCCCCGTACCTTAACATCGTTAAGATATGAACTGTTCTATATCCAATATAGAACCAGAGGCACTGATTTAATTGAACCAGATTCAAATCATGTAGCTGTCTCCAGTGCATGTCAACTAAATGGAAAGAGGCCGATCAGCGTTACTCAACTTAGGAATGCTTCCAATTATGAGTAACCTGAAAGAGAAGCAAGTTCTCTTAACCATTACTATCAGCTGAATACCATACACAAGTATCTACATCTTCGATCACTTTGAAGAATCTCGATACTTGCAATACCTGGTTCTCTACTTTATTCAAATACCTATAACTTCTCAAAATTCGGACCCTGTGTTTCCACGAAACACCTGTCTAAAAACTAGAGAAGTAATAAGTAAACCGAATATAGTACGAGGACTAACCCCTCTGTCCTGATGGACCCTGGACAACATACAATACTCTGTATAAGTCCCTTGAGTCTGATAACTCACTCCCTGTGTGTCGTAGGTTGAAAACTGTACTATGGTTATGAAGAATTACACCGCTGTTTAATGCTCCTTACCTAACCATCCACTGATATAGGTAAATGTCATAGACATAATTTCAAAAAGGTATATCTCACTCTATGAAAATAGACGTACAGATATATCGATTTGAAATTGGTGCACAACAGCGGATATTCAAAACCAAATATTTGCCGACCGGCAAACAGCCCAGGTGACTTCCTCAAATATCACCGATTACAACGAATCCCGATATAATGAGGATGATCACCCAATTCTCAATAACTTACACCCACTCATCATCTGTATACGGATGTGAGAATCATACCTGGTAAATACATACCCTGGAGTAAGTATCTAATCGGGAAATCAGTTTTCTTTTAACAGTACACAGTGAAATTGAAACATTGAAATGTTTCGTTGGGGTATCCTGGTATTCCTAGTAATGCCTCTTCCATTATCCAGATTCATAACTGTAACCGTATAATTCTTTGCCACCTGTCCAAATCCCTTTATATGTCTTTAGTCATTATCTTCTGTACACCCCTTTAGGCCAAATGGTTTTCTTCCTTCCCTACCGTTCGGCACCAGCCTATGGTTTGGAAGAAGACTATCCAATAAGCATAATGGGTGTACTGTCCTAATCCTAGGAGCACTCGCAACGCGTGAGAAGGTGAAGATAAAAGACAACCGAATAAACCTTATTCCTATTTCTCCTGAACCAGAATCCATCCCCGAATTGGAAGAAGTTCCTTTCGAGTTCGTATATAACCATACGATGGAATATCCAATAAACTGTGGATCTTCGTAGTGATACGGAGTGTCCTGGAGAAATACAAAGGTGATTTAGGATTGGCGAAGAAATACTTGGTTTGGTCGTGAATATCAGTCGCAATTTACTTTGCCCTTTTACTAATCCCTTGCTTTGTCTGAACTTAATACCTTCTGTACACCGTTTAGGCCAATTGGTTTTCTTCATTCCCTACCGGTCGGCACCAGCCTAAGGTTTGGAAGAAGACTATCCAATTTGTGTAATAGGTGTACTATCTCCTAAACCAAGGAGTACTCACAGGCAGAGAGAAGGTAAAAGGAAAAGACAACTGAATAGTCCTATTCGTTTTCTCCAGAACCAGAAACCATCCTCGAATTCCTTCGAGTTCGTATATAACCATACGATGGTTTTGTCCAATGGAAGTGGACGTTCGTAGTAATACGGGGTGTCCTGGAGAAAAGGGTAAAAGTAGGAGTGGCAATGAGGTTTGCAACTCTGACAATCCAAAAGCCAGTGTTAAGAAGGTTCGGTCAACTTGGTCACTGAGTCATAGTCTTAGGGTCGGGTCAATGGTCGCTGCCGAAGAGAGAGAGAAAAGAAACACTCAGCGTGCACTCTAAAAAAATTTGGCACACTGATCTGCATATACTGCGGCGGAACCGCGGTCCAAGCATGGGTTTGGCCGCGGTTCCGCGGTAGTATGAAGCGATCACGTGATCAAATTTCTACAGAATTCTTATAATTCCCTGCACATCATTCTGAGACAACCTGAAAAATTTTTGGAGACAAAAAAATTTCGATAGAAACTGATATGCATGAAAACGCGGGTTTTGGGATTTTTGTTCGATCGGAAATGTAAAACACATTAGACAAAGCTAGACAATGTTAATGGCGAGGCTCTGATACCACTGTAAGTGCACGGCGGCGCCCCGGCCGTCAATTCCGACGCCAAAATGCGGAAGCGAAAAACTTTAATTTTGTAAACTAGCAAACCGGCACCACCGCACACTAAACACCCGGATCGGGCCATTAAACTAGATCTAGCTAACTACAAGACGGGTTAGAGATATACCGAGCGATCCTGTCCTTCGGTCTTCTCGTCGTCGTCCCGATCTCCCGCGGAATGTCCGTTCTCCATCTCCTCGCCGGAAGGGCACCACTTCGCCTGCTTCTTTTACGGGCTCCCACCTCTGGACCGAGGTAACTCGGGCGCGAAGTTGGCTAGCCGACGCGTCCAAGGGTACGGTAGGTTTAGTGTAGAATGGTTGTCTCTAGGGGTGAAGTTGCCATGGATGAGGAGGAATGAGGATAAGGAAAAAATGGTGCTTTCATTTTTCTTAGCAAGAATAATGAGATGAAGAAAAATGCCACATACCAAATGAAACTCTCTCATTCTCTTCTTTCAAGTGTGGCCAACCTCATCATGTGAGAATGGTGGTGGGAATCAATAACAAGAAGGGAGGTGATGGTAGTAAAAGCAAAAGGGGTGACCATATCAAAAAGCAATGATAACAATGTCATCTCCAAATCTAATCAACTCTAATCACCATTAATACAAAGGAAAAGATGGATAAAGTATCTCATGATGATAATCATATCATGAAGCCACAAATGCATAAAACCCCTCCTCAATAAGTTATTTGCAAACTTGCAAATAACCCCTTCCATCGGAAAAGTCCGGCCGGGAAAGAACAAAGGAAAACCGGCCGGAACGGAATGCAAACTGGCAACTCCAGAAAACTGATCCCGTAATAAGTTAAAGGAAAAACCCCGATACTATGCGTACATACCCGCATCTGTATACCGACCGGATACAAATGCAATGAGACAAAATCTACACTGTAATATACTAGGATCCGGCTTAAACCAAAGCCGGCTAGTATTATCCATCCGATCCTGATCCGTGCAATACCGCACGTATCTGATCGAACCCTGTCATATTTCCATACGGCCACTAGTATAAACCGTCCGATCCTGATCCGTGCAATACCGGACGTATCTGATCGGACCCTGCCATATCTCCATACGGCCTCTACAGCGTTTTGCCCGAAAGCTTGAGTAACTGAAAGTATGGTGGACTCTAAAGACTCGTCAATACTATGGCTGTGGATTTAACCACTAGCACGTCAGAGGTATAAGCCAATACGTGACGGGCCACCAGCTATTGACCAAAAGGGATGTCGATGAGCGAACTCATCCTGACACCCTACTGAGCCTGTCAGTGACAATATTCGTACAGTCCGGTCCGTTTGTCTATGAGCATCGCATGGCGGGCCTAGGGGGCTGGTAAAAGTCAGACCCCCAAAAGCGGTACAAGTCGTGTCGGAGTGTAGCCCAGAACACCCTGAGATACTACTGGAATACCTGCCAGTAAATCTCCTGCCTCGGCCGAGGGCTTTGTGTAATGGCTCTCCTAGACACAGCGCGACCTCACCCCCAATACCGGGAGAGACGAACCCCTGCAGATTCGCTCATTGCCTCTATGTGGCTCGGGACTGTACCCAACTAAAACCTGTTTGCACGACTCCTTTGAGCCGTGGTAGGGTAGTAATCAAAGTACAGTGGGAACTCACACGAGACAAATGACGATCTCAGGTCAATGAACTAACCTGTACACATGTCACCAGGGAACTGCTATCTGACATCAGGTATAAGACCAACTAGCATGTTCCCGGCTAGTCCTGTCCGGTGTACTCATAACCCAAAGAGCACCTATATACATCTTA
The DNA here is from genome assembly GCA_030015575.1 of Agapanthus africanus. NCBI lineage: Eukaryota > Viridiplantae > Streptophyta > Magnoliopsida > Asparagales > Amaryllidaceae > Agapanthus > Agapanthus africanus. Next base: position 126,016,769 of record JASDDO010000031.1, read on the forward strand.
GGTGAACCAACTGACACCAGTGGCTTGTGAGACCGGCCACCGCCCCTCGTCGGGGTCTCGACTGTATACACTATTCTACTCTGGAGAATCGATGCCCTGTCTCGAAACTCGCACGACTAGGGACCATTTAAGGATGTGCTTATAGACTACCATCTCCCACGTATATGATCGCCCTCATACTGCTGGCAGTCAAGCAAGAATCCTAGGGGCTCTATCAACGTGTAATAGCGACCTGTAAGGTCACCTAAAGCAGTACACGATGATAAAGGTAAACCAGATAGCATACTATCATCTCGAGTAAGACTGTCCTACCGGGATAGGTCCTCCCTCAATCATTGCAATCACGTGCCTGTGATCCAATAATTGACTCTGAGGGCACTATCTCCAACATCTCTTTGTGTTTTCATTGTTGCGGTATGCTTGCAAAACCTCGTGTTTAGTGTTGATACCCCAAGCGCGGACATACAAACGGTAAGTGACCAAAACGGACTCGTCTCTTGCTTTGCGGCGAATGTCGGACTTTGACGGTTTGTGCTCCGCAACCGCGTTGACAAGTCGTGCTCCATGCCGGGATCAAGGTAAGGCCGGACAACTCATAACCAAGGGAGTGTAGAGGTAAACGTCGCGATTCAAGCTTCCGAACCAAGCCACAACCATTCTTTCCTTATACTTGTTTTCTTGCTTTTCTTGTTTTCATTCTTTTCTAATTATTCGTGACAACCAACCAATTCATTAATTTGTTAACCTTAAACAACGATACCTAATACTCAGTTCCCTGCGGATCGACCCATGCTTTCCGGCTCGCTACAACGCGCCATGCACTTGCGGTTATAAATAGTAAAACGAGAAGGATCTCATGCGCGCATTCTGTTTTCCATAAAAACGTACACATTCCCAAACAATACGCATTTGCGCGCGCGGGAGGATTCCCAACAAGTTTTTGGCGCCGTTGCCGGGGAGTTGTAGTTATTAGATATTGTTATTTCTGGTTTTACTAACAAAACTATCTTTTAACACAATTTTTTTCAAAACTAACAAAATACAATTTTTTTGGGACTACTTTCAAATTGTTCTCTGTTCTGGATACCTGCAATCACTCTGCAATTCAATTTAAAAATCAAGTAAAACCATTAGAACTCTACTATAGCCTAGAGACCCCACCAAAAAGCTCTGCACCTAACCCTCTGAAAAAACTGGCGACCATAAAAGGAATTTCCGGCGTCGCCGGCCTTTCAGTAAGGTTTTGGGTTTTTTCTCTTTTGGTGATCTCTAGTTCTGTGTTTTTGTTCTGTTGGTCTTGTTTGATTTTTATAATTTTGAGTGTACAGGAATTGGGGCATTCGTATCGCTTTTGACACTAAATATCGTATTTTCCGACATTTTAGGCTTTTCGCGGAATTACGACAAGCGATCGTGTGGAGCGAGATTCAAATGCAAATATAAGACTTTAGGGAAGATTAGTGCCAAAGATCCGGGTAGTTTGACCCGCGCAAGCAAACATTGAACGACTCGGATCACTTTAAAAGGGTTTTCTTAAACCAAATCCAATTGGTACGTATTTCCTAACACCTTCGCTCGAATCTGACGCAATCCAATTTTCTATCTTCTGCAGGATTCTTCGCACAATTTTGCTGCCAATGAACAAAAGAACTAACCGTATTTCTTGCAGCGCATAGTACTAAAATTGAAAAAGAATTGCTTTAAACTGATTGATTGCTTGTATTCTTTTATTTAATTGCGCATTGCATATTAATACCGATTTTAAGGGCAAAATGACCAAACAAGATACGGTAAAGGATTTCATCACCTTTTCTCCGTAGCCCACAAATCACAAAACTGCATTCTTGCATACCATCAGTAAATTAAAATCAATTAGACTTTGACTTTAAGGACTTCGCGCTCATTAGGAGAAGTTAACTGTGTTTAGAACTTTGCTTAACGATATATTGTTCACGGGGTGTCTAGGCAAGTGTTCAAGAGAAAGGGTTATTTAATTATGGAACTTCGTGAAAGCGTTGTAAAACCTCCCATTCTCTCTTTCACTTACCTGGCTTCGTGATCTGTATATCTTGAGCCTATTTCTCGACACAGTTTTACTTCATCAATCAGGTTCTTGAGCAGATCTAGTTGACTTAGAATACCGTAGACTGCTAGGGGTGTGATATTCTTTGTTTTTGTGATTTTTGTGAATTCTTGTTAAAATGGGTGACACACAATTCAATTCAATTTTTCACGATTCCTATTCTTTTGTTTATACTCAATCCCAAATTATTTGTTCAAATTGCCAAAATTCTTCCCACATTCATGATGATTGTCCTTTTCTAGTGGGTGACCAACCGTTACAAATTCCTGATAACGGTCACCCATCTAACACTCCTGAACCCAGTACCACTTCAACCATTGACCAACTGATTGAAAATTTAGAGAAAGAGGTCGACAGAATGACTGCTATAGCATCACCACCATCACAACCCCTCCAACCCGAAACCGTTGAACCATCTGTAGGGTATGATAATAAGATGGATGCTAGGTTGACCGTTCTAGAAAAGGGTAATGAAGTGATGACTGCGGTCGAGAATCAAACAGCTTCTACGTTAGCCCTGTTCATACTGAAATCTGAGCAATTATTTCTTGCTCAGGCACAATCATTGGCTAACATAGAGGAACAAGTGAAACATTCAGCTGAGAGGATTTTAGGGAATGAGCACAGTCAATCAGAACCCGATAATGTCTGTCATCTTGGGAGTCACCTAAGTGAGGTAAATGATCAATCAAATTTTGATGATTTCTTAGATGATGATACGATTGAATTGACTGAGTGCTACCAGGACACACAAGAAAACCCTCTAAGTCAGTCCACCACTAGCCTTCAAGTATCCACTGAACCTCTTGTCACTTTAGAGATTGATTTAACTAAAATAATACTTGATGAGGAAATTCTTGAACCGACTGATTTCTGCTTTCCAATTTTAGAGGAGGAACCTTGTGAATTTGACGGGTATGGTTGGGATAAATTGTTAGAAAAGATCAATGACCAGGATCCCGCCATTTTTGTATCACCTGTTGATATTGTTTTGGAAGAAACATTAGGGTGGGAACCTACTTTTTTAGATGATATGAACCTACCCAGCTATGAATGTGAAAAGGAAAAAATCTTTTTGGGAGCGAGTGTAAATAATGAGTGTAGGATAGTGAAAAATAATCAGGAGGAAGTCAGCATTGAGAATTATTCTTTCATGTCGAGTTTTGAGGAAATTTTTGTGGATGAACTTGATATTTTAGATGAGTTGGAATTAGGATCATTTTGGGATCATCCTTTTAACCTTTCTTTTTCTGAACTTTTTGCAGATGAACTCCAGTTTTTACACGAACTTGACTTCGGAACTCCACATATGCTTATTGAACATTCAATTCATTCAGAAAACAACTCATTGACTTCCTCAAAATTTTATCTTCACCTTCAGCGTCTTCTGACCCCTAGTTTTTCACGTCCATGCTCTTCACTAACAACTAGCATATACATATTCTTTTTCTTTTTCTTCTTTTTATATACATTCTTTTACCAGCCCCTACATTATATAGACAAAATCTTTTTGTGGCTGGTATTAATTTCTGCACTAACCCAGTCTTTTAACATGTAAATGTTGTAATTAATCTTAGGGGTTTTTCTCCTTTTTTCTTGAATAAAATTCTCACCCTGATGTCTAAGTCTAGCTACCGGACGCGGGGCAACGATGAGGACATTGTAAAACTCAGGTCTGGGGGTGAGCACTGCAACATGTGTATATTCTGCATTGCATATATATTAAAAGACCTATAAAAATTGAAAAATTTTACAAAAATATAAAAACTGTTCAAATTAGCTAATAGTAACTTAGATTTTATTCCGAAAGTTTAGTTGATACGTTAGAGGTAACTAAATCCTAGGCTTAGGAATTGAAAACCCTAAAAATAACCCTCATTCTGTTTAAACTTGGTAATTATACGTCCTTACAGTTTTTTTTGAGAAAAAGGTAATCTTGAGTTCAGTTCTTTAGTTAAGTCAAGATGAAGGGTGAGTATTGAAGCTTTACTGAAAGATAAGTCTGAAAAATAGTTTATGTTCTTGAGGCCAAATTTAGAAAGTATATACCTTACAAATTGCACATACACGCACCTTGAAACTTGGGATAGTAGAGGATACCTAGAAATACTCTTGCCAGAAAGCCTAGTATGAAAGAAAAATCGGTATTTAAAACTAAACACCAAAAAAGAGCATCATTGAAAAAATTTATCCGGTCTTGAAAAGAAAAAGAAAAAGAAAAAGAAAAGAAAAAAATAATAAAGTCAAGACCTGGAGACTGCTATTTGCGCTTTAATGCTCATACATTCAGTAATCGGCTGTTGGTGCCTCAAGAAGCATTAATGGTCACATGAAAGGTGTATGAGCAACACCGTCCATCCATTAATGAAAAGAAGTAGTATTAGGTATTAAGGCAAGGGTACTATAGTTTGAATTGAATTCTTAAGTATAGGGGTGCAAATTTACAAACACGTAGGGGTATACAATCAATATTTGGAGGAAAGATAAAAAAAAGAATAAGACTTATGTTTCTGTAAAATTGATAAAAATTCCTGACTTGAGACCGCACTTTTAGAAGGAAAACATAGGAGTTACCGACATCTTTCTAAGCTGTAAATACGTATAGGATCTAGGGATAAATAGATAGGAGGTGTGAAACATAAGGGTTGAATATTTCTTACTTAGGATGATAGAATTTCTGACTTAGATACTAAACTGTAGGAGTCGAATCGAAGTTAACTTATGAAACTAACTTGACTGTATTTTGTGGGTGTAATCCGCTGAAAACCCTCAGGAGACAACACTCCTCCTACTAGGGACACCTAGAGGTTTAACGGCAAGTTGCACGTGCTCAGTGCAATCGTGTTCCCTGCGAAAGTGAGGCTAGGATTTTTTGCATTGCTCGGGACGAGCAATAGATAAGTTTGGGGGTATTTGATCATCACTAAAAACTGCATTTTAATACCGCTCATTCGTTATCTCTTTTGTCATATATCGGTGCTATTAATCAGTGTCTGCCCTGTAATTACAGTTTACAGGTATTCGTGATAAAATACCGGAAATACATTCAAAATCACGGATATATCATCTCTGAGCCGACATTGCAACCGGAACTGAAAACCGACCGATATCCCAAGAGTTCGTTTGCAATAAATTGACGTGTACACACATTTTGTATAAATGGTCCAACACAAAGCAAGTGTACACACCAAACTCTTGGGCTAGGACCATGATGGGGCAGCCATGAATCATGGCACAAGTGGGCATGGTGTGATGTGCATTAATGGTGCATTCAATGCATAAAGTGTTGATGTGATTCATAGCTACAAGTTTCCCTCCAAGCCCTGAGTGCACCCTAAGCCTTTACTGACCAAACAAACAACATCAGAGTGATGTGGGGGGACAAAACAAGCCAACACACAAAAAACGAGCCTTGGAGCTCGGATTTGGGCCGATATCAATACATGTGTGGCCGGCCCCACCTGCCCCAATTGCCCCCAGTTTCTCACAGCCCCTTCCCTGATGCCACGTCAGCTCATTTTTATTGTTTATTTATTTTTCTTTTGAGCCTATAAATACAGATCAGTGGACAAGGGAGAGAGGCTACAATGAATATACCATTTCATAATTTTGTTTTTCTTTGTTTTTGTTTAGCTTGAGGGTGAGTGTGCTTCAACTTGGTTTCTTCTTCTTCTTCCTTCTTGAAGCTCTCTTTTGAGAGCTTTATTAAGGAGGTTGAACAAGTCACCAAAGTTTGTATCTTGTTCTCAAGTGATCAATACATTGTTGTTTCTTTTATTTACTTGCTTTCTTTTCTTACTTTCTTTTTATTATTATGCCTAACTAATCTTCATTTTGGTTGTGGTGTGTGTGAGGAAGTGAGATGAAAGGCTTTGCCTCCTCCACCTCTTGATTATGTTTAATGTGCTTAAAATCCATTTTGTGTTAAGGTTGCTAAGCTAGGATATGGTATGTTGTGATAAAGAGCTTGACAAACTCTTTGTTTCATATACTATATACCTTAACAAACCCTTAGCAAACTCAACACCAATATTATTTGCTCTCACTAATCTATTTGTGTTTTCATTGTTGCGGTATGCTTGCAAAACCTCGTGTTTAGTGTTGATACCCCAAGCGCGGACATACAAACGGTATGTGACTAAAACGGACTCGTTTCGTGCTTTGCGGCGAATGTCGGACTTTGACGGTTTGTGCTCCGCAACCGCGTTGACAAGTCGTGCTCCATTCCGGGATCGAGGTAAGGCCGGACAACTTATAACCAAGGGAGTGTAGGGGTAAACGTCGTGATTCAAGCTTCCGAACCAAGCCCCAGCCATTCTTTCCTTATACTTGTTTTCTTGCTTTTCTTGTTTTCATTCTTTTCTAATTATTCGTGACAACCGACCAATTCATTAATTTGTTAACCTTAAACAACGATACCTAATACTCAATTCCCTGTGGATCGACCCGTGCTTGCTGGCTCGCTATAACGTGCCGTGCACTTGCGGTTATAAATAGTAAAACGAGAACGATCTCATGCGCGCATTCCGTTTTCCATAAAAACGTACACATTCCCAAACAATGCGCGTTTGCGCGTGCGGGAAGATTCCCAACAACAAGGGTATTGGATAAATAATGGTTGGAACTACTCCTAGCTCCGAAACGAATTTCCTCATCCAGACGGCTTCCTTGGCGGCATCATTTGCAGCAATGTACTCAGCTTCCATCGTAGAGTCTGCAACGGTGTCCTGTTTGGAACTCTTCCAACTCACCGCCCCTCCGTTGAGGGTAAATACAAACCCATAGATAGATTTGCTGTCATCCTTATCACTCTGGAAGCTCGAATCGGTAAAAGCCTCCATTTGGAGATCTCCGTTACCATAAACCAAGAAAAATTCTTTAGTCCTTTGTAAGTACTTAAGAATGTTCTTCACAGCTGCCCAGTGATTCTCCCCTGGGTTGGACTGATACCTGCTTACTACACCAAGTGCATAAGCTACATCAGGGCCTGTACATAACATCGCATACATTATAGATCCTACGGCTGAAGTATAGGGTATAATGCTCATGCGAGCTCTCTCTTCATCTGTTTTTGGGCAAAAGTCCTTGGAGAGAGTGACTCCATGGAAAGCGGGTAAGGCACCCCGCTTGGAGTCTTCTATACGAAACCTTTTTAGGATGGTGTTGATGTACCTGGTTTGGGACAATCCCAATAACCTTTTGGATCTATCCTTATAGATCCAAATGCCCAGTATGTACGTGGAATCACCCAGGTCCTTCTTGGAGAACCTTTGTGATAAGAATGATTTGACCGAATGCAGCATAGGAATATCATTTCCTATAAGAAGAATGTCTTCCACGTACAATACGAGGAATGTGACAGCTCTCCCTACAGCCTTCTTATAAACACAAGGTTCATCTGGGTTTTGATGAAATCAAACTCTTTGATAACATCATCAAAACAAATGTTCCAACTCTGTGATGCCTGCTTCAATCCATAAATGGATTTAAGCAATCTACATGCTTTCCCGCTGCTCCCACTGTCAATGAAGCCTTCTGGCTGATCCATATAAACGCATTCTTCTAAATCACCATTTAGAAATGCTGTTTTAACGTCCATCTGCAAGATTTCATAGTCGTAGTGAGAAGCAATAGCAAGTAGGATCCGAATAGATTTAAGCATGGCTATGGGAGAAAAAGTTTCGTCATAGTCCAGACCTGATCTTTGACGAAAACCCGTCGCCACAAGTCTTGCCTTATAGGTCTCCACCTGCCCATCTACACCAATCTTTCTTTTAAAGATCCATTTGCACCCTACGGGTTTTACCCCAGAGGGTACAACGTCCAAAGTCCATACTTTGTTGGTGTACATAGACTCCATTTCAGATCTCATGGCATCCAGCCACTTCACAGAGTCTCCACTCATGATAGCTTGCTGAAAACTGTTAGGATCATCATCCTCCATGATGCAATCTTCTCTATCACCATCAATGAGAAAACCGTAGTATCTCTCCGGTGGGCGAGAAGTCCTACCAGATCTACGGAGTGGCCGAGGTTCATTAGTTTCTGTGCAACAGCCGGTTCAACCAAGTCGTCATTTGTAACTTGTGTCTTTAGAACCTCTTCTAGATCTACCACATTGCCATCTGTATCATTTGTAAAATTTTCTTTTTCTAAAAATATGGCGTGCTGAGAAACAAACACCTTTTGTTCCTCCTTGTGGTAGAATAGATATCCATAGGAATTCTTTGGATACCCCACAAAATTACACATGACTGACCGTGTCTCGAGTTTTTCCGGATTTTGCTTTTTAACATAGGCCGGACAACCCCAAATCTTAACTCGTTTAAGAGATGCTCTCTTCCCATGCCATATCTCATATGGCGTGGTAGACACGGTTTTGGTTGGAACCCTGTTCAATAGAAACGCTGCAGTTTCCAATGCATGCCCCCAAAATGAGATAGGTAACTCAGCATCACTCATCATGGAACGAACTATATCCAATAGGGTCCGATTCCTCCGCTCTGATACACCGTTGTGCTGTGGTGTGTAAGGAGGAGTGAGCTGAGAGAGAATCCCATTCTATTTTAGAAAGTCTGCAAAATCTGCACTGAGATACTCCCCACCTCGATCTGATCGAAGCATCTTGATACTCAATCCGATTTGTTTTTCTACTTCAAGTTTATATTCAGTGAATTTCTCGAAATCTTCGGACTTGTGCATTAATAAAAATACATGACCGAATCTTGAGAAATCATCAGTGAAAGTAATAAAGTAAGAAAAATCGCCTTTAGCCTGTTGTTAGTTATATGTATGCCCTAGAGGCCATTACTGTGTTAGTCCATGTCACGCACCCCACAAGCTCGCGGGGAGGCGGAATATATGAAAAACAATTATCAAAGCTTCGTAACACGGACTTGAGCACACGGATCGTGTCTAAACCATCACTAGCAAACTACGAGAGGTTTAACTACTCGGATTCAAAGTTATACCTCACGTTACTTGTCCTTCGGGTCTAGATCGCTATCCTCCACACCTCGTAGGCTCTATGGAACGTGGGCACCTCAACGGCCTCCTCGAGTCAAAGACGATCCACCCGAGAGTCTATAGTCCGAGCTCCTATCTCGAATTTGAGATAACTACATCTTCTAGATCGCTAATCTAGAAGTCCTAGAGGGTGTAGAGTAATAAGATGGATTACTTAGTCACATAAACCCTAGGATTCTCAACTCATGAGAGCTATTAGGGTTTGAGGAAGAAGATGAAGACTTGAGGAGAGAGAAAGCTTTTGTGATAATGATATGAATAATAACTCATGAAAGAATATAATGAAGCATAAAAATATCTCTTGATCAAAATATCTAGAAATATCTTGTGAGCTTCATTTAATACTAAGGGTGAATCACCTCATGAGTCATTAAGCATTTAATGAAAACATACAACTCATCTCTCCACCTCATTTGTGTTTAATCCATAAAGAAATAAAAACAAATGAGTCATCTTCTTCTAGAAGCTTCCCGACAAATTACGAGACTTCCCCTCCCATCCGCATTTCCGAAAAACACGGATAATCTTTGACTGAATAAATCCATCTGTATAATACTAGAATCTGGCTTAAACCAAAACCCGCTAGTATTATCTGCCCGATTATAATACGTGAACAAGTTTATGTAAGTGATCGCGGCCCTGCCGTAAAACTATACGGCCTCTACACCTTTTGCCCGGTGCAGGGAAACTCTCTGTGTGGGACTCTAAAGACTCGACACTATGCTGGCAGTGGGTTTAACCACAGGCCGCAAGCGGTATTAGCTGTACGTAACGGTCCCCAGGTAGATGTCGATAAGAAGGACGATGAGGAAACCCATCAGAACTCCTACTGAGCCTGATGTGACAATCTCCGTACAGTCCGGTCTGTTCGTCTAAGACTATCGCATATCGGGCCTAGGGGGCGGTAAACGTCAGACCCCTAATAGCGGTATAAGTCAAGTCGGAGTGAATCCCATTACACCTTGAGAAACTACTGGAACCTACCAGTAAATATCGTTTGCCCTGGCCAGGGACTTTGCGTAATGGCTTTCCATACACAACGCGATATCAACCCCCAATACCGGGAGAGACGAATCCTGTCTAACCGCCACTGCCTCCAAGTGCTTCGGAACTGCACCCAACTACTACCTGTTTGTACGACTCCTTTGAGCCGTGGTAGGGTAGTAATCTATGTATAGTGGGAACAAACCCGAGGCGAAGTAGCAGTGTCAAGTCGACGGACTAAGCTGTACTCATGTCACCTGGAAACTTCTATCTGACGATGGGTATAAGACTAACCTGCAGTTCCCGGTGAGTCCTGTCCGGTGTACCCGTAACCTAACGAGCACCTGCATACTATCTCCAGTACGACGTACTGATGGCTGTGGGACAGACCATATCCCCAACTGGGATGAGAAGCGTACACACTAGTCTACTCCGGAGTATCGATGCCCTGTCTCGATAATCCTACGACTAGGGACCTGTATTGGATGTTGCCTATAGACTACCCAGCCCCCACTAGTGTGACTACCATCACAACGCTGGTAATCTAGCAAAGATCCTAAGGGCTCTACTAATATGTATAAACGATACGTTAAAAGAAACATATGCACATATTAAAGTAGACACAAACCAAGTAGCATACTACCATTTTTAGCAAGACTGTCAATACAACTGTGAATATCCCAAGCTTCCATTAAGTAATATACAAACTAGTATGATACTGTAATGGCCTCTAGGGCATAAACACTAACAATCTCCCACTTGCTCTAGGGCCATGTTCTGGCATATTGCAGACCTATCATCTCAAATAGCCTCTCGAACTGCGTCTGAGGAATGGCTTTTGTCAATGGATCGGCGGTGTTATTTTGCGTATCTACTCTCTTTACCTCGATCTCCCAGCGATCTACGATCTCCTTGATCAGGTGATACCGCCTTAAGATGTGTCTGGATTTCTGATGGGATCTGGGTTCCTTCACTAAAGCTATAGGGCTGTTGTTGTTGCAATACAGAGGTATTGGATCAACACTGGTAGGAACCACCTGAAGTTCTGTGAGGAACTTCTTCATCCAGACAGCTTCTTTTGCGGCATCGCAAGCAACTATGTACTCCGCTTCCATCGTTGAGTCTGCATCGGCGTCCTACTTGGAACTCTTCCAATAGACCTCCCCTCCATTGAGGGTAAATACATAACCCGACATGGACTTGGAGTCATCCTTGTCACTCTGGAAGCTGGAGTCAGCAAAGGCTTCGATCTGGAGGTCTTTTCCGCCATACACCAAGAACATCTCCTTAGTCCTCCTCAGGTGCTTGAGAATGTTCTTTACTGCTATCCAGTGCTTCTCCACTGGGTTTGCTTGATACCGGCTTACAACGCTCAATGCGTATGCTACATCTGGTCTGGTACATAACATCGCATACATTATAGAGCCTACCGCAGAAGTGTAGGGTATAATCGACATGCGATCCCTTTCCAAATCAGTCTTGGGAGACATCTCTTTGGAGAGGTTGATTCCGTGACATGCCGGTAGGTTACCACGCTTAGAATCTTCCATACCGAATCTTTTCAATATGGTGTCTATGTACCTGGACTGCGAAAGTCCCAACATCCTCTTTGATCTATCACGATAGATCTGGATCCCCAGAATGTAGGTGGCATCACCCAGGTCCTTCATGGAGAACTTCTGTGACAAGAATCCTTTGACCGACTGTAGCATAGGAATATCATTTCCTATTAGGAGAATGTCATCCACGTATAAGATGAGGAATATAACAGCTCTCCTTCCAATCTTACTGTATATGCATGGTTCATCTGGATTTTTGATAAAGTCGAATTCTTTGACAGTATCATCAAAACAGATGTTCCAACTCCGCGATGGCTGCTTTAGTCCATAAATGGACTGAAGCAACTTGCACACTACCGCTTCTCCCACTATGAATGAATCCCTCTGGCTGATCCATATAGACGCACTCTTCTAAATTACCATTTAGAAAGGCCGTCTTTACGTCCATCTGCCAGATCTCATAATCGTGGAAGGCAACAATGGCAAGAAGGACCCGAATGGATTTGAGCATAGCCACTGGAGAAAAAGTCTCGTCATAGTCTAAACCAGGTCTTTGACGAAAACCCTTTGCAATAAGTCTAGCCTTATAGGTTTCAACCTGTCCATCCACACCAATCTTCTTTCTGAAGATCCATTTGCATCCTATGGATTTTACCCCATCTGGAGCAATGTCCAAAGTCCATACTTTGTTAGTGTACATGGACTCCATTTCGGTCCGCATTGCATCCAGCCATTTTACCGAGTCGCCGCTCTGAATGGCTTGCTGGAAGCTAGTAGGGTCTTCATTATCAATGATGCAATCTTCTCGATCCCCGACTATGAGAAAACAGCAGTATCTCTCGGGCGGATGAGACTGCCTACTACTTCTGCGGATAGGCGCTTTGATGTCCCATTCTTCTGAAACTTATGGTTCTACCATACTTTCAGTAACAGCCTGTGGTTCTGGAATTTCTTCCAGTTCTATTGCGCTCCCACTCTTCTGATTTTCTAAAAATTTAGCTTCCAAGAAGTGGGCATGACGAGAAACAAAAATCTTTTGTTCCTCTGCGTTATAGAAATAATACCCCTTGGAGTTCTTTGGATATCCCACAAACTTACACAGCGTGCCTCGAGCATGTCCGGATGCTGCTTTTTTACAAAAGCTGGACATCCCCATGTCTTCAGGTACTGAAGATAGGGTTTCTTCCCACTCCATATCTGATATGGTGTGGTAGGCACAGTCTTGGTTGGAACCTTGTTCAAAAGATATGCAGCTGATTCTAGTACATAACCCTAGAAAGATCGCGGTACCTCAGCCTTACTCATCATGGAACGAACCATATCCAATAAGGTTCGATTCCTCCTTTCCGATACACCGTTGTGTTGTGGTGTGTATGAAGGAGTAAGCTGAGAGAGAATTCCATTCTCTTTTAAGTAACCCAGGAACTCGGCACTTAAGTATTCACCACCTCGATCAGATCTCAGTGTCTTGATACTTTTGCCTGTTTGGTTTTCCACTTCATTCTTGTATTCCTGGAATTTCTCAAAGGCCTCGGATTTATGCTTCATCAAGAAGATATGTCCATACCTCGAGAAATCATCCGTAAAAGTAAAGAAGTAGGAATAACCACGTCGCGCATGTGTAGACATTGGACCGCACAGGTCACTGTGTACGAGTCCCAAGAGCTCGCTCACTCTTACTCTGTGTCCAGTAAACGGAGTCTTTGTCATCTTTCCCATTAGACAAGATTCACAAGTAGCATAAGATTGATATTCGAACGGATTCAAATATCCTTCTCTATGTAACTTAGTCAACCTTGTTTCATTGATGTGACATAGTCTACAATGCCATAAGAAAGCCTGATTTATTTCCGGAGACTTTCTTTTAAGTGTGTTCTGGAAATTGAAAACCTGAGCTTGATTCAATACGTATATACCGTCATCTAATATACCAGACCCAATTAGAACTTGATTTAGGTGGATGTGAACTACATCGCTTACGAATGTAAAGTCATATCCCTCTCTCGAAAGTGAGGACACTGATATGATATTACAAGTCAAACTAGGTACATACAAACAGTTACGTAGAATCAATATCTGCCCACTTGTCAAACCTAGGCGATATTCTCCCACGGATTCAGCATCCATGCTCATTCCGTTTGCAACTCTGAGAGACAAATCACCTACCCAGATAACTCTACGGTTTCTCAAAGCATGTAATGAATTACAGATATGAGATTCTGATCTACTATCTAGTACCCAGGAAGTAGAGTTAATTGACAAACAGTTCTTAATCACAAACACACTCGAGGCCGAAGCCACAACATGCTTCGAATCCTGGCTACTGGCTTCTAAAGCTCTGCAATCCTTCTGCCAATGCCCGTTCCCATAACAATACGAACATCCCTCCTTACCTACACCAAGTCCCGAAACTTTTGCTCTTCCCTTTCCTTCTACTTCACTGACACCGTATATCGGCTTTGTGGAGGTCTTCTTCTTTTTATCCTTTGCTTTCGCCCTGGATGCATAAGAAGAATGTCCCCCATTAAGCAGAGCGGGTGTCTCCCTGGTTTCTTTCAGGGTGTAAGTGGAGGGTAGGGATTGTGGAAATAAGTCAGCATATGACCTGTTTCCCAACGTAGTCTCCAGGTCCTTGAGCTCATCAATATAGCTAGTCATCGTAAGGACGTCGTCCCCTACAGATGACCCGACAGCCAACCTCGCTTGAAATAATTCGTTTGAGGTCTCATATCTTGTGATACGAGATTGCTCTCCATATAAATCTTTGTTATGGAGAAAGATGGAAACTCAGTCCATCTTCTCGTGCTACTTCTGATATACAACATCAACTGAAGCCAACACGAGGCACTTGGCATTCTCATTATCCTTTTCCCTTGTCTGACAGATATCCATATCCGCGATGGTGGAAACTGGACCTGGGACGGTGGGGGATAGAGTAGTAATATGGTGGTCTAGCTTGTCATATGCAATGGACATCTGGACAGACCTTTTCCAATCATAAAATTCAGATTCAGTCATTTTGTTATCTAGATGTAACCAAGTCATGGTCACAAGGCCGCTGCAAAGTGAGAGAGAGAGGGAACACTTTATCATGATGCTCTTGCAAGTTTAGATTGGTTTTTAGTTAATCTAAACTGGATGGCTCCCACTGTTTCTCGAATCCTTCCTCAAACCATAAAAGAAGAATTAGTCAGGACTGATCTCACCATACAATACTTGCTTAACCGTTGAGCCAGGCTAGTGTCGGTACTTCGAGGGAAGTTTTACGACGCTTTCGCGAAGTTCCTTAATTAAATAACCTCTTTTCTCTGGAGGCGTAGCCCCGCTGACACTGTTCTAGACACCTACTTGGTTTATAGCGTTGATCTTTATGCGACGAATCTCCTGATGAGTAGCGGATATGTTCATACCAGAATATTGCATTTTATACCGCCCATTCTTATGCTCGTGTGTTTATAGGTAGGTGCTTTTAATCCGTGTTTGTTACATATTTACAGATTACAGGTTTCCAGTACAAATATTGCAAATCAAGACAAAATCTCCACAGTTACACCAAATACAGAACATCTGTTGACAGCAGATAAAAGCCGGGTTTCGGTCATCCATATCCGTCCAATGCCGCGTACCGGTTCCAAAGACAAGACATATGACAATGGTCATTCGTGTCTGGGACAAGCACAGAGCACGAGGGGGGCTGCACAAGAATCAATGGGTGCACGGATCTCGAGGGAGATAGAAGTCAAAAGTAAAGAAAATAATGCAATCTTGGACAAAGAAATCTGAAGATATTCTGGAAGATTTTGTGCAGTATAAAGTTGGCAAACACGAGGAAACATCAAACCAGGGATTACCAGAAAACCCCATGATCCAACTCACCAAGACGGCCGCGGTTCCGCGGCCAATGGGGGGTCTAGGCCGCGGAACCGCGACCATATGGTCTCCTCTCTGTGACGTTTTTCAGGGGTAGTTTGGGGACTTCATATTGAGTCAGATTATTGCCCTAGGTTTCCAGTTCCCTTCCTATAAATACCCCAGTTCTGAACCATTGTAAGGTGTTAAATTCTTTAGCCACTTTTTGTTAGGTTTTAGTCTTCTTCTTCTTCTTCTTCATTCTTTCCTCCATGAAATGTAGTGAGAGCATTGAGTGGATGTTAATGAAGATGAGGGTTTTTGTATCATTCTCTTTTGTTTAACTTCCCCTTGAGATTTTTGCTTTCTCTTGATCTTTAAACCTCTTCATTGAGCTTGAAAGATTAAGGGTTAGTTATTGATCTCAAGGGTCGTATTTTCTTGTGGAATTAGTTCTTCAATTCACATGAGTTCTTTACCCTTCTCTTGATTTTGCAACCTCTTGATTGAGCTTGCAAATTTAAGGGTTGGCTATTGATCCCATGCTTGTCTTGAGTTCTAGTTTCTAGTTCTTTTTTCTTGCTTATTTATTTCTTGCTTTTTATTACCTTGCTTTACTTTCTTGCAATTTATATTCATGCACTTACTTGTAATCTTTTCTTTTCTTTGTTCTTTTTGTTCTCTCTTTTTCTTTCTTTTTGTGAATGGTTGTAATTATCGTTGTTAAGAATAAATACGGTATTGTAAGTTAACAATTCTTTGCTCATTTCCTTTTCCCGTTATTTTCCATTGAACTCCGCCCAAACGATACGCAAGCGCTCGGTTAGGCACCCTACCCTAACAAGGTAACGGTGATTCCTAACCACGACCGGTTGCGTTCGGTTTGGCCGGAGGTGAAAGCAAGAGACAAGAACGGAACGACAAGGGTAAATAAGCCGGATTCTACGAATACCGCGCTTAAATCCCCTAATCCACGTTTTTGCCGATTGCTCTAGTTTCAATTGGTCAAGACTCGGCTCAAAGGTTTTGAGTACGGATTTCTTTAGCTTACAATTTCGTATCTTTTTCTTAACAACTTTATACTTGCATATAAAACACATAGGTTAGTTTGAACAAACACATACAAATTCTTTATTGACTCGTCTAAGATAAGAACGAAAATACAACCATCTCCCTGTGGATCGACCCGTGCTCAACCGGCTAGCTGCATAACGACACCGTCCTGATCGCGGTATACTTTAGAACTTTGAACATCCGACAGGCTCTCCGCGTGCGATCAAATGGCGCCGTTGCCGGGGAGACGGTAGCGTATTTTCTTTCTTGTTATTCGGGTTAATATTCTTTTTGTATATATTTATAAATATAAAAAAAATCTTTTTGTATTTTTGATCATTTTTGTGGGAAAGAGTGCAGATTTTTGCGGATTTGCAAACTGCGATTGTGGGAGAAAAGTGTACGTTCAAGGCTAAGGTGTTTGCAAAGTACAGTGCCAAAGATCCGAGTAGTTTGACCCGCGCAAGCGAACTTTTCAAGCTTACCGGATTTGATTCAACGGGGGTTTCCTAACCCAAAACTTAACGGTACGTACTTTACTAACACCTTCTTCTCAAATCCGACGCATCCAATATACTATTCTTTGCAGGATTCTTTGCAAGTTTGCTAGCAAACGCTAAAAATTGACTAACCCGTATTTGTTGGAGTGTCGTGCTTAAACTAAAAAACGATTGTTTGATTCTTTATAGAATTTTTTGAATTGCGCATTGCATACATTAATACGGACTTAAAGGCAAGCGAACCCCACAACATACGGTAAAGGATTTCATCACCTTTTCCGTGGCCCACAAATCATGAACTTGAGCATAACGTTTACCCGCACAAAATTTAAAAGAAACTAGACTTTAAGCCTTAAGGACTTCGCACTCACTAGGAGAAGTTAACTGTGTTTAGAACCTCGCTTAACGGTATATTGTTTACGGGGTGTCTAGGAAAGTGTTAACGGCGAAACCGCCAAAAGAGAAAGGGTTAATTAATTAAGGAACTTCGTGAAAGCGTTGGAAAACCTCCCCTTATCTCTGCACTTACCTGGTCTCGTGATCAGTGTATCTTGAGCCCGTTTCTCGACACAGTTTTACTTCGACAATCAAGTTCTGGAGCAAGTCTAGT
Source organism: Agapanthus africanus (assembly GCA_030015575.1). NCBI lineage: Eukaryota > Viridiplantae > Streptophyta > Magnoliopsida > Asparagales > Amaryllidaceae > Agapanthus > Agapanthus africanus. The sequence continues at coordinate 126,034,433 of JASDDO010000031.1, forward strand.
TAACCTAGGTGAACCCTAGAACAATTAGGTGTGTGGTATTTTTGTGTCGTGATTGTTTTTGTCCAGATTCTTTTTGTGTGTATTTTTCATTCTTTTATTCATAACTGATAAAAAAAATTAAAAAATTAAAAAAATTAAAAATTAAATAAAAAAAATTCACATTCTTTTTCCCTTCTTTTCTCTTCCTTTCTTTCTTTCTCTCATCATATCATGGGTACCCCACCTCGAAAAACTCTTGCCGAACTTTGGTATCCACAACCAGACATTACTTCTTACGGTTCTTGCTTTGGCCGAACTTCGAACGATCTATCCATGCCAAAAATTTCATTGAGAGATCGGATAGACGCGTCTAGGACAAACAATTTGACTCCGCAATCCACTTCGTATCAACCATTTCAAATATTCACCCCTTCTTACGTTGCTACCCCTTCTTCGAGTCATGTCGCAACTCCAAGACCTATGTCTATTGCAGAACGTATTGAACAATCTCGTAGCCGATCTTTCACTCCTGTCACCACTTCAAATTCTTGGGATCAACAATTTCATTCACCTTCTTATCCAAATGTTGATCCTACCCCTGTCCAACCATTCAATTCCTACCAGTCCTACCCAACTTTTGCACCTTCCCTAGACATTGCTTCTACACAGCCGTTTGGGAATTTTCATTATCCATACAAGTTTGAATCTTTTACTGAAACCCCTTCACAACCCATGTCTAGTCTGGAACATTCGTTGGTAGACTTTAGGGTAGCGTCAAGCCAACAGATGATGGATTTGAATGCGTCCATGGCTGCCCTCATACAACCTAGTGACCCGGTAGCTAGTTTTCAACTAGCTCCAAATTTTTCAATGTATGAAGAGGCGGTAGGACAGGCTAAGAATTTGAGTGGAGAGAGTGAGATGTACCCCCTTCCGAATCAAGCCTACCCAATTCATCTTGACTCCCACAACTCCGGTTTTGAATATCTATCTAGTGTTCCAACCAATTCATTGATTACAGATAGAAAAGATAATGAGTTGTGTGACTTCGTAGTGTTTGATTTACCTGATTGTGAAGGGTCCCTTCCAAGTGAAACCAATCCCAATCCTTTTGACCTCTACACCTCCATCTTAGAACCTGAATTGATTGAAATCCATGCTTTTGATGAGGTTTCTGAGAATTTTGATTTTCACTTGATTGAGGATATTGACGCTGGGAATATTTTGGATGATGAACCCATAGATTTGGCTGAGTTTTTCTCTTCAAATCATCATCCCAAGTCATTAAATGTTTTTCCCGAACTTCATATGCGTCTTGATATTGATGATAAAGGCATGGATGAGCTTAACTTTGAGGAGAATTCTGAGGATAGTTTTGAGGATGAACCAGTTATAATTGATGAGTCGGATTTTCTAATTCATCCTGTTCCTTCCATTGACTGTGTACACCTTCCTGAACCTTTACCTGATACCCCTCCTCGATCACTTCTCTCCATCGTTCCAGCATTGCAAGAAACCGTTTCACTTTCATTTCATATGTCTGGTTTACCAAGTTCGGCGTACCCATGGTTTCTCACGAATCTTGAGGGATTTGACCCAATTTCTCGACGGGTAAATATATTAGCACAATCGCTTTTCACACATCGGTCATCACAAATTGTGCTAATCTATTTACTCCATTTGCACCCACAAGTTCGTATTCCACTTCTTTTTCCCTTCCGCCATTCTTCTTCCTTTCATATACCGAGACCGTATCCCGCTTCTCTCCGCATATGGTCTCGCGTATTCTCCATCTCTTTTCTCTACGCCTTCTTTCACCAGCCACTGCTTTATAGCGATAAAATCTTTGAATGGTTGGTAATAACTTTTGGCCTGTGTAAGGCCTTTTATAGTTTTATACCGTTCTTTCCCCCCCATATCCTGAACTTTATCGCATAACAGTGGAAACACTGTTTTACTTATGTTTGGGGGGAACCCTTTTTGTATATATTTTTTGTTTTGTTTTCTATTTTTTGTATATAATTTGTTTTTAGAGAGAGCGCCGACAATTTTGACCCTCTTGGTATAGCCTGACAGTGAGGGCACTGTCAAGTTTAAGTTTGGGGGTGTGCTCGGTAAGCTTTCTTCCTTCGCATTCATTTGTATATTTTGCATTTGCATACCTTATTTAAAAACCCATAAAAATCGAAAATTTTTCCAAAAAATATAAAAACATTGTCGTCAAGTTAGCTAAAAGGGTAACATAGATCTTTATTCTGAAGGTTTAGTTGATATATTAGAAATAACTAAATTCTCGGCTTAGGAATTGAAAACCCCTAAAAATAACCCTCATTCTGTCTAACTTTGGTAAGTATACGTCCTTACAGTTTTTTGAGTTCAGTTCTTGAGTTAAGTCAAGATGAAGGGAAAGTATTGAAGCTTTACTGAAAGATAAGTCTGAAAAATAGTTTTTTTTCTCGAGTTCAAATTTAGAAAGTATATACCCTACAAACTGCACTTACACGCACCTTGAAACTTGGGATAGTAGAGGATACCTAGAAATACTCTTGCCTGAAAGCCTAATATGAAAGAAAAAACGGTATTTAAAGCTAAACACCAAAAGAGCATGTTGAAAAATATATCCGGTCTTGAAAAAAAAAATAAAAAGAAAAAGAAAAATAGAATAAAGTCAAGACCTGGAAACTGCTATTTACGCTTTAAAGTTCACACATTCAGTAATCGGTCGTTAGTGCCTCAAGAAGCATTAATAGTCGCATGAAAGGTGTGTGAGCAAATCCGTCCATCCTTAATGAAAAGAAGTAGTATTAGGTATTAGGGCAAGGGTATTATAGCTTGAATTGAATTCTTGAGTGTTGGGGTGCAAATATACACACACGTAGGGGTATACAATCGATGTTTGGATAAAAGATAGAAATAAAGAATAAGACTTGTGTTTTCCGTAAGGTTGATAAAAATCCCTGATTTGAGGCCGTACTTTAGAAGGAAAACTCAGGAGAACCAAGGTTAAATAGATTAGAGGCGTGAAGCATTAGGGTTGGATATTTCTAACTTAGGATGATAGAGTTTCTAATGTAAATACTAAACTGTAAGAGTAGAATCATTGTTAACTTATGACACTAGCTTGACGGGATTTTGTGGGTAGTATCCGCTGAAAACCCTCAGGAGACAACACTCCTCCTACTAGGGACACCTAGAGGTTTAACGGCTTGTTGCACGCGCTCAGTGCAATTGCGTTCCCTGCGAAAGTGTAGTTAGGATTTTATTTTTGTGAATAATTGGTTTTGCTCGGGACGAGCAAAAGATAAGTTTCGGGGTATTTGTTTATACCAGAATATTGCATTTTATACCGCCAATTCTTATGCTCGTGTGTTTATAGTTAGGTGCTTTTAATTCATGTTTGTAACATATTTACAGATTACTGGTTTCCAGTAAAAATATTGCAAATCAAGACAAAATCTCCACAGTTACACCAAATACAGAACATCTGTTGACAGCAGATAAAAGCCGGGTTCCGGTCATCCATATCCGTCCAATGCCGCGTACCGGTTCCAGAGACAAGACATATGATAATGGTCATTCGTGTCTGGGACAAGCACAGAGCACGAGGGGGGCTGCACAAGAATCAATGGGTGCGCGGAGCTCGAGGGAGATAGAAGTCAAAAGTAAAGAAAATAATGCAATCTTGGACGAAGAAATCTGAAGATATTCTGAAAGATTTTGTGCAGTATAAAGTTGGCAAACACGAGGAAACATCAAACCAGGGATTACCAGAAAACCCCATGATCCAACTCACCAAGACGGCAGCGGTTCCACGGCCAATGGGGGGTCTAGGCCGCGGAACCACGGCCATATGGTCTCCTCTCTGTGACGTTTTTCAGGGGTAGTTTGGGGACTTCATATTGAGTCAGATTCTTGCCTTAGGTTTCCAGTTCCCTTCCTATAAATACCCCAGTTCTGAACCATTGTAAGGTGTTAAATTCTTTAGCCTCTTTTTGTTAGGTTTTAGTCTTCTTCTTCTTCTTCTTCATTCTTTCCTCCATGAAATGTAGTGAGAGCATTGAGTAGATGTTAATGAAGATGAGGGTTTTTGTATCATTCTCTTTTGTTTAACTTCCCCTTGAGATTTTTGCTTTCTCTTGATCTTTCAACCTCTTCATTGAGCTTGAAAGATTAAGGGTTAGTTATTGATCTCAAGGGTCGTATTTTCTTGTGGAATTAGTTCTTCACTTCACATGAGTTCTTTACCCTTCTCTTGATCTTGCAACCTCTTGATTGAGCTTGCAAGTTTAAGGGTTGGCTATTGATCCCATGCTTGTCTTGAGTTCTAGTTTCTAGTTCTTTTTTCTTGCTTATTTATTTCTTGCTTTTTATTACCTTGCTTTACTTTCTTGCAATTTATATTCATGCACTTACTTACTTGTAATCTTTTCTTTTCTTTTCTTTGTTCTTTTTGTTCTCTCTTTTTGGTTCTTTTTGTGAATGGTTGTAATTATCGTTGTTAAGAATAAATACGGTATTGTAAGTTAACATTTCTTTGCTCATTTCCTTTTCCCGTTATTTTCCATTGAACTCCGCCCAAACGATACGCAAGCGCTCGGTTAGGCACCCTACCCTAACAAGGTAACGGTGATTCCTAACCACGACCGGTTGCGTTTGGTTTGGCCGGAGGCGAAAGAAAGAGACAAGAACGGAAGGACAAGGGTAAATAAGCCGGATTCTACGAATACCGCGCTTAAATCCCCTAATCCACGTTGTTGCCGATTGCTCTAGCTTCAATTGGTCAAGACTCGGCTCAAAGGTTTTGAGTACGGATTTCTTTAGCTTACAATTTCGTATCTTTTTCATAACAACTTTATACTTGCATATAAAACACATAGGTTAGTTTGAACAAACACATACAAATTCTTTATTGACTCGTCTAAGACAAGAACGGAAATACAACCATATCCCTGTGGATCGACCCGTGCTCAACCGGCTAGCTGCATAGCGACACCGTCTTGATTGCGGTTAACTTTAATTCTTTCAATCAGGATACTCACAGCAGGATCGGGATCCAAATATCATCGTGTGATAATGCTGAAGGAATCCTACCAACATTCATCAAACTCCAAATGGTATGTAACACTAGCAAGTTTCAGTTTCTTTAGAAACTCCCGATGTTGATTTTTGCCCCATGTTCTTATGACCTTGACGAAGGCCAACAAATCATAAGTCACATGTCAAGTTCTGTCCATCATTATCTTGTTAATTTGAACCCACTCGTACATACCCTTGAGGAAGGTCAAAAAGGTAATACGACTGTCCCAAACCAACTCATCTATCTATGCAACGAATGAATACCCCAGCAGCTACCAAACACTATGCCTTGACGAAGGCCAACAAACATAGCTTGAATACTACTGACCATCCATAAGAAATGACGGAGGGCTACGACTGGTTTTGGCGAAACCGTAAACGTAGTGAACTTGATATAATTGAAGGAACCTGATAGCTTTTTAAAAGGAGTGGTTAAAGCTCCGCAATTAAAAATTCTGCTCTTTTTAAAATAACCGAATGGTTTCTTTTAAATTGTTCCAACGATTCAAGTTTGGTTTGTTTTCTTTGCATTAAAATAATGCGTCCCATCAATTAACCTATCATTGCAGAAAACAACGAAAATATAACGTCCTCTTATGCCATCCACATTCACCACTGGGTCCCGTCATTCACCCGTTAGGTTACTTAACTAACGACAGAGCGGGGGCCGGGCTAGCGCGGGTGGAAAACATAGGTAACGCCTAATAGATATCATATATAGATATTATACATTCGTCAGACGCAATAATAGGCATTCCAGATCACAGATGAACATTATTGGATATACAAGCAATTAGCGTTTTCTTCGAGCCTGCAACGAAAGACGGATTACACAGTTGTGATGAATAGCCATTACCCGACCCTAGACCCCTATGGGTACGGCAAACTACCCGCCAAGTACCCGAAGTGAAGCGGTCTCCCTCAACAACGTGAGTAGGCCACTAAACACTTCAAAGTACCCGGTAGTTTGTGCACCCCACCTTGGGTCTATCCTAGGAGCATAAAACAGTAAATGAAATAATACAACGGTGGCTACAACCTCAGCCTGGATGTGCCCCGCAAAAGAATATTACATCATATTACAATTTACATCGAATGAAAGAATATAAAAACTCATCTCAAACCTCGGCTAATCATCACAACGATCCAATCAAGTTCATATACACAAAACAGTAAAAACCATTACAGAAATATGCACCCCCTGCTAACCGACATACTAGCAATTAGGGGAGGTTTACGAACACATTAAACATCACAGATAAAACTTGATTAGCAAATAACTTAGAATTTCAATCGACAACCTTTTTCCTTCTCTACCCCATGTGCAAGCCAGCACTGAAATAACCTGGGCAGAAACAAAATATACAGGAAAACAGAACACCCAAAATAAAGAGTTACTGTGTAAATACGAGTCAACTCTGAGTTGACTCGGCCGCGGATCCGCGGCGGATTGCACCAATCCGCCGCGCTTCTGCGGCAGTCTAAACGAGTTAACACCTCGTATCTCTCCATTATTCTTAGAATTCCCTGCTGTGAATTTTCATACCTATCAAATAATTTTTTCGACACGTTTAAAATTGACAGAAACTTAAGGGGTTCGGGGTTAAGTTTTCGTGTTTTTCCGATGATCGAAGTTCTAATTAGTTGCTAACAAGCTAGTAAAGGCTTAGTAGGCTCTGATACCACTGTTAGTCTACCCCATAAGCTCGCGGGGATGCGGAATATATGAAAAACAATTATCAAAGCTTCGTAACATGGACTTGAGCACACGGATCGTGTCTAAACCATTACTAGCAAACTACGATAGTTTTAACTACTCGGATTCGAAGTTATACCTCACGTTACTTGTCCTTCGGGTCTTCATCGCTATCCTCCACACCTCGTAGGCTCTATGGAACGTGGGCACCGCAACGGCCTCCTCGAATCAAAGACGATCCACCCGAGAGTCTATAGTCTGAGCTCCTATCTCGAATCTGAGATAACTACGGCTTCTAGATCGCTAATCTAGAAGTCCTAGAGGGTGTAGAGTAATAAGATGGATTACTTAGTCACTTAAGCCCTAGGATTATCAACTCATAAGAGCTATTAGGGTTTGAGGAAGAGGATGAAGACTTGAGGAGAGAGACAGCTTTTGTGATAATGATATGAATAATAACTCATGAAAGAATATAATGAAGCATACAAATATCTTTTGATCAAAATATCTAGAAATATCTTGTGAGCTTCATTTAATACTAAGGGTGAATCACCTCACGAGTCATTAAGCATTTAATGAAAACTTACAACTCATCTCTCCACCTCATTTGTGTTTAATCCATAAAGAAATAAAAACAAATGAGTCATCTTCTTCTAGAAGCTTCCCGACAAATTATGAGACTGCCCCTCCCATCCGCATTTCCGAAAAACACGGATAATCTTTGACTGAATAAATCCATCTGTATAATACTATAATCTGGCTTAAACCAAAGCCCGCTAGTATTATCTGCCCGATCATAATACGTGCACAAGTGTACGTAAGTGATCGCGGCCCTGCCATAAAACCATACGGCCTCTACACTTTTTGCCCGGTGCAGGGAAACTCTATGTGTGGGACTCTAAAGTCTCGACACTACGCTGGTAGTGGGTTTAACCACAGGACGCAAGCGGTACTAGCTGTACGTAACGGTCCGCAGCTAGATGTCGATAAGAAGGACGATGAGGAAACCCATCTGAACTTCTACTGAGCCTGATGTGACAATCTCCGTACAGTCCGGTCTGTTCGTCTAGGACTATCACATATCGGGCCTAGGGGGCGGTAAACGTCAGACCCCTAATAGCGGTATAAGTCGTGTCGGAGTGAATCCTATTACACCTTGAGAAACTACTGGAACCTACCAGTAAGTCTCGTTTGCCTTGGCCAGGGACTTTGCGTAATGGCTCTCCATACACAGCGCGATATCAACCCCCAATACCGGGAGAGACGAATCCCGTCTAACCGCCATTGCCTCCAAGTGCTTCGGGACTGCACCCAACTACTACCTGTTTGCACGACTCCTTTGAGCCGTGGTAGGGTAGTAATCTAAGTACAGTAGGAACACACCCGAGGCGAAGTAGCAGTGTTAAGTCGACGGACTAAGCCGTACTCATGTCTCCTGGGAACTGCTATCTGACGATGGGTATAAGACCAACCTGCAGTTCCCGGCAAGTCCTGTCGGGTGTACCCGTAACCTAACGAGCACCTGCATACTATCTCCAGTACGACGTACTAATGGATGTGGGACAGACCATCTCCCTAACTAGGATGAGAAGCATACACACTAATCTACTCCGGAGTATCGATGCCCTGTCTCGATAATCCTACGACTAGGGACCTGTATAGGATGTTGCTTATAGACTACCCAGCCCCCACTAGTGTGACTGCCATCACAACGCTGGTAATCAAGCAAAGATCCTAAGGGCTCTACTAATATGGATAAGCGATACGTTAAAAGAAACATATGCACATATTAAAGTAGACACAAACCAAGTAGCATACAACCATTTTTAGCAAGACCGTCAATACAACTGTGAATATCCCAAGCTTCCATTAAGTAATATACAAACTAGTATGATACAGTAATGGCCTCTAGGGCATAAACACTAACATACTGTACATAAGTTGTATATTGTAGTGGATGCTTGGACATATATAGGGAGGACTTTCTTGCTCGACATGATAACATGCTATCTGGTTACTCTTTATCTTAACATGTTCTCTGATTGTCTCTATGTCACATGTTGATAAAGCCCTTAGGATGAGTACTTGACTACCAGGACTATGATGAAGATCATACTAGTGGGGACAGTGTAGTCGCCAATTACATCCTTCAAATGTTCCTAGTCGTTAGAGTACCGAGACAGGGCATCGATACTCCAGCGTAGACTAGCGTATGTGTTTTTTGTTCTCTACTTCTAACTTACATTCACTGATTATCTCTCAAGATCCGGATATATGTTCCTGTTGAAACACAAGTCTGGAACTTTTGAGAAATTCAAAGAATATAAGTTAGAAGTAGAGAACTAATAACGGGTATAAGTATTATGTCCTTTGATGAGATCAAGGAGGAGAATACTTTAGAACGGAATTCCTGGACTTTTCTAAAGGAGAATGGGATTCTCTCTCAGCATAACTCCTCCGTATACACCATAGCACGACGGTGTATTGGGGCGTAGCAAATACACCCTATTTGATATGGTGCGCTCTATGATGAGTACTACTGAGTTTCTTATTTTCTTTTGGGAGTTATGCACTTGAGAAGCTGCAAACCTATTGAATAGGGTTCCAATCAAATCAGTTGCCTACCACTTCATATGTGATATGGAATGGGAAGAGCCCATATCTTAAGCATATTAAGATTTGGGGTTGTCCAGCCTATGTCTAAAAGCATAATCCGGACAAGCTCGAGGCAAATTCAGTTCTGTGGAAGTTTGTTGGATATCCGAAGCATTCGCAAGGGAATATCTTCTACCAAACTGGGGAACAAAAAGTGTTATTGTTTCTCAGCATGCCACCTTTGTGAAAGGGAATATCTTGTGAAGAAATTAGTGGTCATAAGGTAGAACTGGAAAGAGTTCCAGCTATACAAAACTGCAGCTGATGATTTGATAGAACCAAAGGATTCAATAGTAACCAACGAACCTCAGCCTCTCCGTCGATCTAGTAGGGTTCCTCACCCACCTGAGAGATGTAGGGTTTCTAAGCACGCGCACAAGGTTCTACAAGGCATCAACCATGCCTGATTAAAATTTTAGCCGTCCTGAACAACCCGAAGCCGGATCTTTAAACTAGGTTTTAGGCGAAAACGAACATGCTAAACACTTTAACACTAAGTGAGAGGGATTAAAACCTTTGTACATCCGGTCCTTCACTTCTAAAGCTCCGTGTTGAAGTCCCTTCACTGCGATCATCGTGTTCCGGACTCTCGAGAGGTTCCACGAAGAGAAAGATGCAGTCTTGCTTCCGATCTTCGATACAAAGATGATCTACCTTGAAGTTTCGTTAACACAAGCTAACACTCATGAAATGATGTGAACACCCTCATCTAAATGGCAAGGATAGATGAGGATGATGAAGTAGGATTTTTGCTCTCTTTTATTTTCTTATTCTCACTCATTTTCATCACAAAAAGCAAAGCAAGAAAACTTTTCCATGAAAGAAAAAGGAAGAAGAAAATGGAATCCTTTTGTGATGAATAATGAATAACTCATATGTGTGGTTAGAAATGCAACCATAGTTAAGAATGAAACTTTAACCCTTGTAGAGAAACAACCATGGTCAAGGGTTTGGGTTTGGTTAAGCAAATATCTTCACAAAATATCTTACACAAAACAAAATAAAAAACCTTCCAGAAACTTCTAGAATAGCTTAACCTTAATCAAACCCTAACCATGTTTAATATCCACTAATCATGTTGCATTAATAACCATATCATGTTACAATATTATATATCACATATATAATATTTATTGTAACAAAATAAAATAATACAATTAACATATATTGCATATATATCAATGTATTACCCGAGTGAGAAAAAGAATCTTTTAGTGAGCTAATATTAGTTAATGTAATTTAATATATCATATATATTATTATACATTAAATTATCGAATCAACACTTGATCCGACAATCCGGCTATATCGCATATAACCGACTAATATTTATCCGTACCGATTCATCGAATCAACACTTGATCCGATGACCCGGCTGATATCAAATATCGCGAGAATATAATACGGTATCTCATATCGCATTATCCTCGGTCCCACACATATCGCATATGTGCTCCTACTCCGTTTTGCCTGAGTCAAGAAACCTCTGTGTAGGACTCTAAAGAATCGTCAATACGCCGGCAGTAGGTGATGATCATATCAAACACCCATAAGCTGCAAGCGGTCAGCTAAACGTAACAGCTACCCAGGTATTGAGCGCTCAGAAGATCAACAAGCAAGCCTGTACATTCTCCTGTGAATCCAAACAGTAACACTCCCGTACAGTCCGGTCTCGTCGTCTGATATGTTGCATATCTCGCCTAGGGGTGGTAAACGTCAGACCCCAGTAGCTCGATAAGTCGTGTCGATATGAGGTCTATAACAGTTCAAGAAACTACTGATAACACTTACCAGTAAATCTCAACAACCCAGGCCAGGGATTTCCGGTTATAGCCAATCGAACACAGCACAACATCAACTCCCTATACCGGGAGAGACGAATCCCATCCTATCGCTCATTGCCTCCATGTGATTCGGGACTGTACCCAAAAGCCACCTTTTTGCACGCCCTCTTGGACGTGGTATGATGGAAATCAAAGCACAGTGGGAATCATACAAGACTCTATGACGATCTCGGGTCAACAGACTACTCTGTACCAGTGTCACCGGAGAACTGCCATCTGACGTGAGGTATAATACCATCTGGGAGTTCTCGGCGAGTCCGTCCAGTGTTCCCAGTCTCCACTGAGCACCCGTACACCATCCTTGATGTCAAACACCGATGGATATGGGATCATCCATCGCCCATCATATGGGTCAAGATGCGTATACGCTAGTCAACTCTGGTGTATCGATGCCCTGTCTCGATACACCCTCGACTAGGAACAGTTATAGGATGTACTCGTCGACTACCGTGGCCCCACTAGTATGATCTCATCATAGTCCCAGTAGTCGAGTACACATCCTCAGGGCTTTATCAACATGTAACATAGAGACAATCAGAGTACATGTTAAGATAAAGTACAACCAGATAGCATACTATCATGTCGAGCAAGAAAGTCCTCCCTATATATGTCCTAGCATCCTCTACAATATCCATCGTATGTACAGTAATGGCCTCTAGGGCATACATATAACTAACAATCTCCCACTTGCACTAGGGCCATCTGTTATGGTATCGCATACCCAACAATTAACTGCGGTTGAAGTATCTTATACTCAACCATCCCATAAAAGTCTCTACTGGGAAAAAGGCCTTTGTGAGTGGATCCGCGCTGTTGTCCTCTGTATCTACTCTCCTAACCTCGATCTCCCTGGAGATCAACCATCTCCATTATCAGGTGATACTGCCTAAGAATTATATCTGGATTTCTGATGGGACGGGGGTTCCTTGGCATAAGCCACAACTCCATTGTCATACAATGGTAGGAACGAAGTTCATCTTATGAACTTATAAATATCCAGACTGTCTCTTTGGTAGCATCCTTGGTAACGATGTATCTGCCTTTAATCGTCTAGTATGTCACGGTATCTAGCTTGGAACTCTTCCAACATACCGTCCCTCCACTGAGGGTAAAGACAATGCCTGCGACTGACATTCAGTCTTTCTTATCACCCTGGAACCTTTCCAGTGATTCTCCCCAGGATCAATTGATACCTTCTCACTACAACTAGTGAGTATCCTAACATCCAATTAGAACTATCTCATAGATCCAAAACACAGGATTTAGGAGGTATCGCTTTGATCCTATATGGAGAATCGTTGTGATAAGCGGAGATTGACCGAGCGTAGCATAGGAAACTCCTTTCCTATCAAGAGTATGTTATCCACGTACTCTACGAGGATCACCACCATACTCCCTACTACCTTTTTGTATATACAAGGTTCATCTACCATTTTGATAAAGTCAAACTCTTTGACAACCACATCAAAACAGATGTTCCAACTCCGCGATGCATGTTTTATCATATAAAACATATTGCACACGTTTCCACTTCTCCCACTGTCTACGAAGCCCTCTGACTGTGTACTTATAGATGCTCTTTTCCAAAACATCATTTAGAAAAGCAGTCATGACACCCAACCGCCAAATATCGTAGTTATGGTATGTAGCCGTGGCAAGAAGGATCTGGATGGACTTAAGCATAGCTTTGAAAGTCTCAACTTTTCCATGTACACCTAGTAATCTTCTCAAGATATACTTGCTCCTGATGGGGATTTAACCCTTCAGATAGAGCAACCAAAGTCCATACTTTGTTGGTGTATAAGGATTCCATCTCAGATCAATAAGCATCCAGCCATTCTTACAGAGTCTCACTCCTGATGGCCAGCTCAAAACTAGTTGGGTCATCATCTCATGATGCAATCCTCGCTCCCACTGTCATAGAGAAACCGAAGTATCTCTCAGGTGGGTGAGGAACCCTACTAGATCGGCGGAGAGGCTGAGGTTCGTTGGTTACTATTGAATCCTTTGGTTCAATCAAATCATCTGCTGTAGTTTGTATAGTCGGAATTCCTTCCAGTTCTACCTCATGACCACTAATTTCTTCATAAGAAATTCCCTTTCACAAAGGTGGCATGTTGAGAAACAAAACATCTTTTGTTCCTCGGTTAGGTAGAAGATATTCCCTTGCGTATGCTTGGGATATCCAACAAACTTCCACAGATCTGACTCTGCCTCGAGCTTGTCCGGATTTTGCTTTCAGACATAGGCCGGACAACCCCAAATCTTAACAAACTTAAGATATGGGCTCTTCCCATTCCATATCACATATGATGTGGTAGGCAACTGATTTGATTGGAACCCTATTCAATAGGTATGAAGCTTCTCAAGTGCATAACTCCCAAAAGGAAATAGGAAACTCAGTAGTACTCATCATAGAGCACACCATATCACATAGGGTGCTATTGCTCCGCCCCGATACACCGACGTGCTGTGGTGTATACGGAGGAGTAATGCTGAGAGAGAATCTCATTCTCCTTTAGAATAGTCCAGGAATTCCGTGCTCAAGTATTCTCCTCCCTGATCTCATCAAAGGACATAATACTTATACCCGTTTATGGTTCTCTACTTCTAACTTACATTCTGTGAATATCTCAAAAGGTTCGGACTTGTGTTTCAACAGGAACATATGTCTGAATCTTGAAAGATAATCAGTTAATGTAATGAAGTACAAAGGACCGATCTTGGCATGTGTAGACAGTGGACCTTCATACATCAACATGTATCAATCCCAAGAGTTCACTAACTCTTTCTCTGTTTCCAATAAACGGAGCTGTGGTCATCTTATCTTTGTGGCATGACCGGCAAGTTTCACAAGATGTAAATTCAAACATATTTAAATATGCATCTATATGTAAATTAGCTAGTCGGGTCGCATTGATATGACCTAGTCTACAATGCCTCAAGAAGGATCCGTTCATTTCTGAACTCGTCCTCTTGTGTGTGTTCAGTCTACTAAGAACTGTAGTTTGATTTAGAACGTCTATGCTTTTAGACAACGTGCCTGATTCGATCAACACTTGATATAGGAAATGTTCAAAACATTATCCAACAATACAAAATTATATCCTTTCTTTACTAATAAAGAGATTGATATGATGTTGTATATCAGGTTCGGTATCTAATAACATTCGTTCAGAATCAATGTATTCTGGTACTACAGGATGATAGTGACCAACAGACTTGGCTGCAACACTTGCACCGTTTTCTATCTCATGAAACTTATCACCCGTTCTCAGTTCTCTACCTATCTGTAGCCTATGTAACAGATTAAATATGCGGGATCCTGATCCGGTATCTCATACCCAGGACGTAAAGGATACTAAGAAATAGTTCTTTGTAATGAATACACCCGAAGATGATGCATCAGCATGCACTTTCTTCGTTTGGGCGGCACGGGAATTCTGGTATTCCCGAATTTCCTGCTCTGTCTTATAACAATTATAAGTTGGAGCGGGACCAACGTTCCCCAGCTCAGTATAACAAGCGGGTTCGGTCAATACATCCGTATTATTATCTTGATTAAGGCGTGATATGGTCGCTACCTGGAGAGAGAGAGAAGAAAACACTCAGCGTATGCTCTTGCAAGATTAGATTGGTTATCTAATATATCTAATCAGGATTTCTCCCACTGTTTTAATCAAATCTTCCTTCAAACCCTAAAAGGAAAGACTAGCCGGGATTAATTACACACTATAAGTTCGCCAATCTTTCAGCCAAGCCAGTGTCGGTACTTTGAAGGAGGTCCCCCGTGCTTTCGCACGAACCTAATTAAAGTAAACCTCGTTTTCCCAGAGGCGTAACCCCGTTAACACCTTTCTAGACACCTACTTGATCGGCTAATTGTAATGTGTAAAACTCTCCCAGGAGTAACTCATACTCGCAGCGGGTATCGGGATCCAACTATCTCATAGAAGGTATGCAATCTCATTGCAAATTTCAACACTTCAAATTCCTAATAATATTTTGCCCCTAGCAGCTATATGACCTTAACATAGTCAACAAATCATAAGTGCTAGTCAAGTTCAACCCGTCATTTCCCGATTGAATTAAACCCACCCGCACGACCCTTAACATAGTCAACAAAGTCGCACGACTACCCTAATCCAATCGCATCATATGCTTATACAGATTAGCACTAATCAGCTACCGCACACTACGCCTTAACATAGTCAACAAACGTAACACGAATACTAACTAGTACTTATCTGAAATGACGGAGGGCTACGACAGGTTTTTAAGAAAACCCTTTGCGTAATGAACTTGATATCGTTGTAGAATCGAGTGATTTTAAATGGAGTGTTTTTGAGGCTTTTCTAGTTTTGCTAAAGGGGTCACTCCCGGTGAAGGGATCGTCGGCCCTTTCCTCATCGAATAAGGTGCAGGATATTTCACAAATATCGCTGTGCAAAGAAAGAACAATAGAAGCAATCAAAAGACAAACCGAGTTTGTAGCATCTGCTAGTTTCGCTAAAGAGGTCACTCCCGGTGAAGGGATCTCGGCTCTTTCCTTATCGAATAAGGTGCTGGATGTTCTACAAGGAACACCGCTATGCAAAGCAAGAACTAGAGATACCAGTTTTTAAACAAGTTTCTACAACATCTTAGGTTTCTTTTATTTCATTAATCTCATTAATGAAGTCCCATTTTATTATGCTTCACAAGCATCACATTTGAAACGAAATCTGCAATACAACATATATCTCATATATATAAAATATAAACATTCGTCTCAGGCAGTAATATGATCTCATCACAGAACATTGCAGCAGAAGAACATATATGAAATATTGGATATACTAGAACGTCCGTGTTTTCAATACGAGCCTGTATAAAACACAGATTCCACGGTCGCGATGAATAGCCAAACCCACATCCCTAGACCCCTACGAGAGCGGTAAGCAACACTGCCAATTCTAGAGTTAGGAGACCCGGTCTCGACTCCTCAAGATGGTCTCCCACTGACCTCAGATCCCGGTTACTTGTGCTCCCCGCCTTGGGTCTACCAAATGCGGAAAAGTAAATAATATACAACGGTGACATCATCCTCACCCCGGAAGTGCCCCAATAAAAGAATATTACATACAAATGAATTTTACATGAATGAAAAAGAAAAACTCTCATCTCACATAAAACCCCCGGCTATTCAAACGCGACGATCCAATACAACATATCACAGCAACACATAATATCTCATATCATCAACGTAAGCAAGTATGCGTATCCCGATTGTCGTTGATGTATAGCAACGAAGCCGGCGATACACCACATACTACGCTTACGGTCACAGAAAAGAAAGTGTAAAACTACAACAGTTGGAATCCGCAACCTCCTTAGACATCACATGCCTAACCAAATGAATTCCTTAGATATCGCATGCCTAACAATTATAAACCCCGCATTTTAGTCTCATTATCGAAAACTCTTTTCACTATCAAGTCGGGCAATTCAACAAGATTCCCGACATCCTGATCGAATGCTCATCGCAAACTTTAGTAGACGGCCGCACCCCCGATGCCGTCGACGAAGTGCACTAAGGCGGAACACCGCTGCCGCGAGCACCCGGACGGTTGCTTTCGGCAACGGGGTTCTCCTACAGTCACTTGGTCGGGGCTATAGGGTGTAGCTGTCTATTAAGTTTATCCGGCGAGTATCCGCGTACACTACGTGATTGCGACGGACATTTGAACCCATCAAAATTCCGTGGCAACCGATCAAGTGAGACTAAACTGCTATGTTTATAACATCCAAATCAGTTATCTCATAACCACCTGTGGATTCCAAATATTGTATCACATTCCAGATAAATAGACAATGTTAAACTTTCCGATCGAATAATCAAACACCCAAGATTTCCCCGATATATCTCAACACTTGAAATCAGTTTAAAAACATCCATCACATGCCACAGTACCAATGGTCCAGCCGTAGAAAGGTCAAGCCAACGCCTCACATGTGGCACACCGTACTGCCACAAACCTTAAGGTTCAGAGGCAGTTCAAGACGGTCACATAATCGAGTTAAGGTTTGTTGTCTTCTAGAGGGTCCACCGCGTTACTTGCACGACTTTGAACGTTCTTAAAACTCGAGAAAAAATCCAACTTTTGAAAAAATTTCCGACTGGGGAAAAAGTGAGTTATTGATATCCGCCCGAACTTTTTAACAGTTTCTAAAATTATCCGGACAAAACTAAACAAAGTTAAATTATCTGATCGAATCAACGAGTCCCCAATACAACCCTAGAAAACTCAACACTTGAGCGGAATTAAAATATTCAAGAAAAAATTGCCAAGAAAGGACCTAAGAATAATTAAGTGAAATTCCAGGGACTAAGTCCAAATTTTGGCCGCGGAACCGCCGCAAAAACCATGGTTTCGCCGCGGTTCCGTGGTCCAATTGTTGACTCAGAGATCCGTACTTCACAGTAATTCTTAGTTTTTCCTGCTTTTTTTCTGAGAATTCTTAATTCTGAAAAAATCAACTTTTTGAAAATTGTCCAGAGAGGGTTCCGTATCGGGGTTTCGGCGTTCGATCGGACTTCAAACTTCGTCTAGACTTCGCCTAAAACTCTACCATGGCTCTGATACCACTGTAGGGTTGCTAAGCACGCGCACAAGGGTCTACAAGGCATCAACCATGCCCGATTAAAATTTTAGCCGTGCCGAACAACCCGAAGCCGGATCATTAAACTAGGTTTTAGGCGAAAACGAACATGCTAAACACTTTAACACTAAGTGAGAGGGATTACAACCTTTGTAGATCCGGTCCTTCACTTCTAAAGCTCCGTGTTGAAGTCCCTTCGCTGCGATCATCGTGTTCCGGACTCTCGAGAGGTTCCACGAAGAGAAAGATGCAGTCTTGCTTCCGATCTTCGATACAAAGATGATCTACCTTGAAGTTTCGTTAACACAAGCTAACACTCATGAAATGATGTGAACACCCTCATCTAAATGGCAAGGATAGATGTGGATGATGAAGTAGGATTTTTGCTCTCTTTTATTTTCTTATTCTCACTCATTTTCATCACAAAAAGCAAAGCAAGAAAACTTTTCCATGAAAAGAAAAAGGAAGAAGAAGATGGAATCCTTTTGTGATGAATAATGAATAACTCATATGTGAGGTTAGAAATGCAACCATAGTTAAGAATGAAACTTTAACCCTTGTAGAGAAACAACCATGGTCAAGGGTTTGAGTTTGGTTAAGCAAATATCTTCACAAAATATCTTACACAAAACAAAATAAAAAACCTTCTAGAAACTTCTAGAATAGCTTAACCCTAATCAAACCCTAACCATGTTTAATCTCCACTAATCATGTTGCATTAATAACCATATCATGTTACAATATTATATATCACATATATAATATTTATTGTAACAAAATAAAATAATACAATTAACATATATCGCTTATATATCAATGTATTACCCGAGTGAGAAAAATAATCTTTTAGTGAGCTAATATTAGTTAATGTAATTTAATATATAATATATATTATTATACATTAAATTATCGAATCAACACTTGATCCGACAATCTGGCTATATCGCATATAACCGACTAATATTTATCCGTACCGATTCATCGAATCAACACTTGATCCGATGACCCGGCTGATATCAAATATCGCGAGAATATAATACGGTATCTCATATCGCATTATCCTCGGTCCCGCACATATCACATATGTGCTCCTACTCCGTTTTGCCTGAGTCAAGAAACCTCTGTGTAGGACTCTAAAGAATCGTCAATACGCCGGCAGTAGGTGATGATCATATCAAACACCCACAAGCTGCAAGCGGTCAGCTAAACGTAAGAGCTACCCAGGTATTGAGCGCTTAGAAGATCAACAACCAAGCCTGTACATTCTACTGTAAATCCAAACAGTAACACTCCCGTACAGTCCGGTCTCGTCGTCTGATATGTTGCATATCTCGCCTAGGGGTGGTAAACGTCAGACCCCAGTAGCTCGATAAGTCGTGTCGATATGAGGTCTATAACAGTTCGAGGAACTACTGATAACACTTACCAGTAAATCTCAATAACCCTGGCAAGGGATTTTCGGTTATAGCCAATCGAACACAGCACAATATCAACTCCCTATACCGGGAGAGACGAATCCCCTCCTATCGCTCATTGCCTCCATGTGATTCGGGACTGTACCCAAAAGCCACCATTTTGTACACCCTTTTGGACGTGGTATGATGGAAATCAAAGCACAGTGGGAATCACACAAGTCTCTATGACGATCTCGGGTCAACAAACTACTCTGTACCAGTGTCACCGGAGAACTGCAATCTGACGTGAGGTATAATACCATCTGGGAGTTCTCGGCGAGTCCGTCCAGTGTACCCAGTCTCCACTGACCACCAGTACACCATCCTTGATGTCAAACACCGATGGATATGGGATCATCCATCGCCCATCATATGGGTCAAAATGCGTATACGCTAGTCTACTCTGGTGTATCGATGCCCGGTCTCGATACACCCTCGACTAGGAACAGTTATAGGATGTACTCGTCGACTACCGTGGCCCCACTAGTATGATCTCATCATAGTACCAGCTGTCGAGTATACATCCTAAGGGCTTTATCAACATGTAACATAGAGACAATCAGAGTACATGTTAAAATAAAGTACAACCAGATAGCATACTATCATGTCGAGCAAGAAAGTCCTCCCTATATATGTCCTAGCATCCACTACAATATACAACGTATGTACAGTAATGGCCTCTAGGGCATACATATAACTAACAAGAGATACTTCGGTTTTCTCTATGACTGTGGGAGCGAGAATTGTATCATGAGATGATGACCTAACTAGTTTTGAACAGGCCATCAGGAGTGGGACTCTGTAAGAATGGCTGGATGCATAGTGATCTGAGATGGAATCCTTATCCACCAACAAAAGTATGGACTTTGGTTGCTTCATCTGAAGGGTTAAATCCCCATCAGGAGCAAGTATATCTTGACAAGATTACTTGGTGTACATGGAAAAGTTGAGACTTTCAAAGCTATGCTTAAGTCCGTCCAGATCCTACTTGCCAATGCTACATACCATGACTACGATATCTGGCGGTTGGGTGTCATGACAGCTTTTCTAAATGTTGATTTAGAAGAGAGCGTCTATAAGTACACAGGCAGAGGGCTTCGTAGACAGTGGGAGCAGCGGAAATGTGAGCAAGATGTTTTATGTGATAAATCAGGCATTGCGGAGTTGGAACGTCTGTTTTGATGTGGTAGTCAAAGAGTTTGACTTCATCAAAATGGTAGATGAACCTTGTATATACAAAGATGTAGTAGAGAGTATGGTGGTGATCCTCGTAGAGTACGTGGATGACATACTCTTGATAGGGAAGGAGTTTCCTATGCTACGCTCAGTCAATCTCCTCTTATCACAAAGATTCTCTATATAGGATCAAGGTGATACCTCCTAAATCCTGGATTATGGATCTATGAGATAGATCTAATTGGATGTTAGGATTCTCACTAGTTGTAGTGAGATGGTATCAATCGATCCTGGGGAGAATCACTGGAAAGGTTCCAAGGTGATAAGGACGACTGAATGTCAGTCACAGGCATTTTCTTTACCCTCAGTGGAGGGACGGTATGTTGGAAGAGTTCCAAGCTAGATACCATGACTTACTAGACGATTAAAGGCAAGATACATCGTTACCAAGAATGCTACCAAAGAGGCAGTCTGGATATATATTAGTTCATGAGATGAACTTCGTTCCTGCCATTGTGTGACAATGGAGTTGTGGCTTATGCCAAGGAACCCCCATCCCATCAGAGAACCAGACATATTCTAAAGCAGTATCACCTGATCATGGAGATGGTTGATCTCCAGGGAGATCAAGGTTAGGAGAGAAGACACAGAGGAAAACAGCACGTATCCACTTACAAAGGCCTATTTCCTAGTAGAGACTTTTATGGGATGGTTGATATGAGATACTTCAACCACAGCTTATTGTTGGGTATGAGATACTACAATAGATGGCCCTAGTGCAAGTGGGAGATTGTTAGTTATATGTATGCCCTAGAGGCCATTACTGTACATAAGTTGTATATTGTAGTGGATGCTTGGACATATATAGGGAGGACTTTCTTGCTCGACATGATAGTATGCTATCTGGTTACTCTTTATCTTAGCATGTACTCTGATTGTCTCTATGTCACATGTTGATAAAGCCCTTAGGATGAGTACTTGACTACCAGGACTATGATGCATATCATACTAGTGGGGACAGTGTAGTCGCCAAGTACATCCTTCAAATTTTCCTAGTCGTGGGAGTACCGAGACAGGGCATTGATACTCCAGCGTAGACTAGCGTATGCGCTTCTTGACCAATATGATGGGCGATGGATGATCCTATATCCATTGGTGATTGACATCAGAGAAGGTATACGGGTGCTCAGTGGAGACTGGGTACACTGGAAGGACTCGCCGAGAACTCCCAGATGGTATTATACGTCACGTCAGATGGCAGTTCTCTGGTGACACTGGTACAGGTTAGTCTGTAGACCCGAGATCGTCATAGAGTCTTGTGTGATTCCCACTGTTCTTTGATTTCCATCTTACCACGTCCATGAGGGCGTGAAAAAGGCGGCTTTTGGTACAGCCCCGAATCACATGTAGGCAATGAGCGATAGGAGGGGTTTCGTCTCTCCCGTTATAGGGAGTTGATGCTGCGCTGTGTTCGATTGGATATAATTGGAAATCCCTGGCCAGGGTTGCTGAGATTTACTGGTAAGTGTTATCATTAGTTTCTCAAACTGTTATGGACCTCATATCGACACGACTTATCAAGCTACTGGGTCTAACGTTTACCACCCTAGACGAGATATGCGACATATCAGACGAAGAGACTGGACTGCATGGGAGTGTTACTAATTGGATTCACGGGAGAAAGTACAGGCTTTCTTGTTGATCTTCTGATCGCTCAAAACCTGGGTGGCTATTACGTTTAGCTGACCGCTTGCAACTTGTGGGTGTTTGATATGATCATCATCTACTGCCGGCGTATTGACGATTCTTTAGAGTCCTACACAGAGGGAGTAGGAGCACTTATATGATATGTGTGGGACCGAGAACAATACGTGTATGTGATACCGTATTAGATTCTCGCGATATGAGATATCGGCCGGGTATATGTGATATAGCCGGGTCATCGGATCAAGTGTTGATTCGATGAACTAATACAGATTATATTAGTCGGTTATTTGTGAAATAGCCGGATTATCGGATCAAGTGTTGATTTGATAATTTAATGTATAATTATATATTTGATATATTAAATTAAATTAACTAATATAAGCTCACTAAAAGATTCTTTTTCTCACTCGGATAATACATTGATATATATGCGATATATGTTAATTGTATTATTTTATTTTGTTACAATAAATATTGTATATGTGATATATAATATGGTAACAAGTTATGATTACTAACGCAACATGCCTAGTGGAGATTAAACATGGTTAGGGTTTGATTTGGGTTAAACTTTTCTAGAAGCTTTTATTTTGTTTCTTGCAAAGATATTTTGTTTAGATATTTTGCTTGATATTTCTTAACCCAACCCACACCCTTTAACCCTAGTCAAATCTCTACAATGGTTAAGTCCTTCTTCACTTAACCATGGTTACATTTGTAATTATAACAACAATTCATTATTCATCACAAAGGACTTGATCATGTTCTTCCTTCTTTTTCCTTGCATGAAAAGCTTTCTAGCTTTTTGTGAAGTGATGAAAATGAGTGAGAAATAGAAAAAAAATGAGAGCTAAATTCCTACTTCATCATCCTCATCTATTCTAGCCGTTTAGATTAGGGTGTTTGCTTTTCTAATACTTGATTAGCAAAGCATGAGCTTGGGTTTGAATTTCTTCAAGGTAGATCATCTATGTTATTGAAGATCGGAAGCAAGCTTGCATCTTTCTTTTGTGGGGCCTCTCTAGAGTCCAGATAATCGATGATCGCAGCGAAGGGACCTCAACACGGAGCTTTAGAAGTGAAGGAACGAACTACAAAGGTTGTAATCCCTAACTCTTAGAAGTAGAGGTTTTTACTTGCTATTTGTTTCGCCTAATCTCTAGTCTATGATCTTGGTTAGGGTTGTTCGGCACGTCTAAAATTTGAATCGGGCATGGTTGATGCCTTATAGACCCTTGTGACAGTGCCTAGTAACCCTACAGTGGTATCAGAGCCAAGCTAGAGCTTTAGGCGAAGTCTAGACGAAGTTAAAAGTCCGATCGAACCCCGTAACCCCGACACGAACCCTTTCTCTGGAAATTTTTAAAAATGTTGATTTTCTCGTATTAAAAATACTCAGAAAATTAAGAAGGGAAATCTAAGGATTACTGTGAAAAACGAACCAATAATACCATTAAAGCGCCGTGGAACCGCGGCAATACCATGCCTTGCGCTGCGGTTCCGCGGCCGTACAGTGGAATTAGGGTTTGGTTTTGTACAGTAACATCCGTAGGTACTTTTGCATGCTACTGGGAATTTTTAATATTACTCAAGTGTTGAGTTTTCTAGAGATCTTTTGTATTCGTTGATTCGATCGGAAAGTTTGACTTCGTTTAAGATTTTTCCGGGTAATTTAGAGCATGTTAACAAGTTCGAACGGATATCAATAACTCACTTTTTCCCCTGTCGGAAGATTTCCAAGTGTTGGATTTTTCCTTAGTTAAAGAACGTTCTATGTCGTGCAAGTAATGCGATGGACCCTCTAGAAGAACACAAACCTTAACTCGATTATGTGACCGTCTGAACCGCCTCTAAACCTTAGGGTTTGGGGCAATACGGCGTTGCCACATATGAGGCGTTGGTTTGACCCTTCTACGGCCGGACCATTGGTACTGTGGCATGTGATGGATACTTTTTGAACTCTGCTAAAGTGTTAAGCTATTTGGAAAATCTTGGGTGTTTGTTTATTCGATCGGAAAGTTTAACATTGTCTATTTATCTGGAATGTGATACAATATTTGGAATCCACATGTAGTTATGAGATAACTAATTTGAATGTTATAAATCTAGCAGTTTAGTCTCATTTGATCGGTTGCCACGGGATTTTGATGTGATCAAAAATGCATCGCAATCACGTAGCGTACGCGGATACTCACCGGGTAAACTTAATAGATAGCCATGCCCCATAGCCCCAACCAAGTGACTGTAGGAGAACACCGTCGCCAAAAGCATCCGTTTGGGTGCTCGCGGCAGCGGTGTTCCGCCTTAGTGCACTTCGTCGACGGCATCCGGGGGTGCGGCCGTCTACTAAAGTTTGCGACGAGCATTCGATCAGGATGTCGGGAATCTTGTTGAATTGCCTGACTTGATATTGAAAAGTGTTTTCGAGATCGAGACTAAAATGCGGGGTTTATAATTGTTAGGCATGCGATGTCTAAGGAATTCATTTGGTTAGGCATGAGATGTCTAAGGAGGTTGCGGATTCCAACTGTTGTAGTTTTTACACTTTCTTTTATGTGACCGTAAGCGTAGTATGTGGTGTATCGTCGGCTTCGTTTCTATACATCAACGACAATCGTGATATGGATGCTTGCTTACGTTGATGATATGAGATATTATGTGTTGCTCTGATATGTTATATTGGATCATCGCGTTTTGAATAGCCGGGGTTTTATGTGAGATGAGGGTTTTTATTTTCATTCATGTAAAATCCATTTGTATGTAATATTCTTTTATTGGGGCACTCCCGGGCTGAGGATGATGTCACCATTGTATATTATTTACTTTTCCGCATTAGGTTAGACCCAAGGCGGGGAGCACAAGTAACCGGGTTCTAGGGTCCAGTGGGAGACTATCTAGATGAGTCGAGACCGGGTCTCCTAACCGTAGAATTAGCAGAGCTGCTTGCCGCTCTCGTAGGGGCCTAGGAATGTGGGTTTGGCTATTCATCGCGACCATGGAATCCATGGTTTATACAGGCTCGTATTAAAACACGGACCTCCTAGTATATCCAATATTTCATATATGTTCTTCTGCTGCAATGTTCTGTGATGAGATCATATTACTGCCTGAGACGAATGTTTATATTATATATATAAGATATATGTTATATTGCAGATTTCGTTTCAAATGTGATGCTTGTGAAGCATAATAAAATGGGACTTCATTAATGAGATTAATGAAATAAAAGAAACCTAAAGATGTTGTAGAAACTTATTAAAAAACTGGTAGCTCTAGTTCTTGCTTTGCATAGCGGTATTCCTTGTAGAATATCCAGTACCTTATTCGATAAAGAAAGAGCCGAGATCCCTTCACCGGGAGTGACATCTTTAACGAAACTAGCAGATGCTACAAACTCGGTTTGTCTTTTGATTGTTTTTATAGTTTTTGCTTTGCATAGTGATATTTGTGAAATATCCTGCACCTTATTCGATAAGGAAAGAGCCGAGATCCCTTCACCAAGAATGACCTCTTTAGCAAAACTAGAAAAGGCCTAAAAAACAATCCATTAAAAAACACTCGATTCTACAACGATATCAAGTTCATTACGCAAAGGAATTTCTTAAAAACCTGACGTAGCCCTCCGTCGTTTCAGATAAGTACTACTTAGTATTCGTGCTACGTTTGTTGACCTTAGCCAAGGCGTAATGTGCGGTAGCTAATTAGTGCTTATCTGTATAAGCATATGATGCGATTGAGTTAGGGTAGTCGTATGACTTTGTTGACCTTAGCCAAGGGTCGTGCGGGTGGGTTTAATTCAATCGGGAAATGACGGGTTGAACTTAGCTAGCGCTTATGATTTGTTGACCTTAGCCAAGGTCATAAGTTGCTAGGGGCAAAAGCATTATTGGGAATTTCAAGTATTGAAATTTGCAATGAGATTGCATACCTTCTATGAGATAGTTGGATCCCAATACCCGCTGCGAGTAAGAGTTACTCCTGGGAGAGTTTTACACATTACAATTAGCCGATCAAGTAGGTGTCAATAAGGGGGTTAACGGGGTTACGCCCTTGGGAAAACGAGGTTTATTTTAATTAGGTCCGTGCGAAAGTACAGGGAACCTCCCTCAAAGTACCGGCACTGGCCTGGCTGAAAGATTGCCGAACTTGTAGAGTGTAATTAATCCCGGCTAGTCTTTCCTTTTAGGGTTTGAAGAAAGATTTGACTAAAACAGTGGGAGACATCCTGATTAGATATATTAATAACCAATCTAATCTTGCAAGAGAATACGCTGAGTGTTTTCTTCTATCTCTCTCCAGGTAGCGACCATGTCACGCCTTAATCAAGATAATAATACGGATGTATTGACCGAACCCGCTTGTTATACTACGCTAAGGAACGTTGGTCCCGCTCCAACTTATAATTGTTATAAGACAGAGCAGGAAATAGGGGATTACCAGAATTCCAGTGCCGCCCTAACGAAGAAAGTGCATGGTGATGCATCATCTTCGGGTATGTTCATTACCGAGAACTGTTTCTCAGTATCTTTTACGTCCTGAGTATGAGATATCGGATCAGGATCCCGCAAATGTAATTTGTTACATGGGCTACAGATAGGTAGAGAACTGAAAACGGGTGATAAGTTTCAAGAGTTGGAAAAGATGCAAGTGTTGCAGCCAAGTCTGTTGGCAGTTATCACTCTGTATTACCAGAATACATTGATTCTGAATGAATGTTATTAGATACCGAACCTGATATACAACATCATATCAGTCTCTTTATTAGTAAAGAAGGATATAATTTTTTATTGTTGGATAATGTTTTGAACATTTCCTATATCAAGAGTTGATCAGTTCAGGCACGTTATCTAAAAGCATAGACGTTCTAAATCAAACTACAGTTCTTAACGTACAGAACACACACAAGAGGAAGAGTTCAGAAATGAACAAATCCTTCTTGAGGCATTGTAGACTAGGTCATATCAATACGACCCGACAAGCTGAAGTTACATAAAGATGAATATTTAAATTAGTTTGGATTTACATCTTGTAAAACTTGCCAGTCATATCACAAAGATAAGATGACCACATCTCCGTTTATTGGAAACAGAGAAAGAGTTAGTGAACTCTTGGGATTAATACATGCTGATGTATGAAGGTCCCCAGTCTACACATGCCAAGATCGGTTTTTTGTACTTCATTACATTCACTGATTATCTCTCAAGATCCAGACATATGTTCCTGTTGAAACACAAGTCTGGAACTTTTGAGATATTCAATGAATATAAGTTAGAAGTAGAGAACCATAAACGGGTATAAGTATTATGTCCTTTGATGAGATCAAGGAGGAGAATACTTGAGCACGGAATTCCTGGACTTTTCTAAAGGAGAATGAGATTCTCTCTCAGCATTACTCCTCCGTATACACCACAGCACGTCGGTGTATCGGGGCGGAGCAAATACACCCTATTTGATATGGTGCGCTCTATGATGAGTACTACTGAGTTTCCTATTTTCTTTTGGGAGTTATGCACTTGAGAAGCTGCATACCTATTGAATAGGGTTCCAATCAAATCAGTTTCCTACCACTTCATATGTGATATGGAATGGGAAGAACCCATATCTTAAGTATGTTAAGATTTGGGGTTGTCCAGCCTATGTCTAAAAGCATAATCTGGACAAGCTCGAGGCAAATTCAGTTCTGTGGAAGTTTGTTGGATATCCCAAGCATTCGCAAGGGAATATCTTCTACCAAACTGGGGAACAAAAAGTGTTTTTGTTTCTCAGCATGCCACCTTTATGAAAGGGAATTTCTTGTGAAGAAATTAGCGGTCATAAGGTAGAACTGGAAAGAGTTCCAGCTATACAAAACTGCAGCTGATGATTTGATAGAACCAAAGGATTCAATAGTAACCAACGAACCTCAGCCTCTCCGCCGATCTAGTAGGGTTCCTCACCCACCTGAGAGATACTTCGGTTTTCTCTATGACAGTGGGAGCGAGGATTGCATCATGAGATGATGACCTAACTAGTTTCGAACAGGCCATCAGGAGTCGGACTTTGTAAGAATGGCTGGATGCTTAGTGATCTGAAATGGAATCCTTATACACCAACAAAAGTATGGACTTTGGTTGCTTCATCTGAAGGGTTAAATCCCCATCAGGAGCAAGTATATCTTGAGAAGATTACTTGGTGTACATGGAAAAGTTGAGACTTTCAAAGCTATGCTTAAGTCCGTCCAGATCCTACTTGCCAATGCTACATACCATGACTACGATATCTGGCGGTTGGGTGTCATGATAGCTTTTCTAAATGTTGATTTAGAAGAGAGCGTCTATAAGTACACAGCCAGAGGGCTTCGTAGACAGTGAGAGCAGCGGAAACGTGAGCAAGATGTTTTATATGATAAATCAGGCATCGCGGAGTTGGAACGTCTGTTTTGATGAGGTAATCAAAGAGTTTGACTTCATCAAAATGGTAGATGAACCTTGTATATACAAAGAGGTAGTAGAGAGTATGGTGGTGAACCTCGTAGAGTACATGGATGACATACTCTTGATAGGGAAGGAGTTTCCTATGCTACGCTCGGTCAATCTCCTCTTATCACAAAGATTCTCCATATAGGATCTAGGTGATACCTCCTAAATCCTTGATTATAGATCTATGAGATTGATCTAATTGGATGTTAGGATTCTCACTAGTTATAGTGAGATGGTATCAATCGATCCTGGGGAGAATCACTGGAAAGGTTCCAGGGTGATAAGGACGACTGAATGTCAGTCACAGGCACTGTCTTTACCCTCAGTGGACGGTCGGTATGTTGGAAGAGTTCCAAGCTAGATACCGTGACTTACTAGACGATTAAAGACAAGATACATCGTTACCAAGGATGCTACAAAAGAGGCAGTCTGGATATATATTAGTTCATGAGATGAACTTCGTTACTGCCATTGTGTGACAATGGAGTTATGGCTTATGCCAAGGAACCCCCATCCCATCAGAGATCCAGACATATTCTAAAGCAGTATCACCCGATCATGGAGATGGTTGATCTCCAGGGAGGTCAAGGTTAGGAGAGAAGACACAGAGGAAAACAACGCGGATCCACTCACAAAGGCCTATTTCCCAGTAGAGACTTTTATGGGACGGTTGATATGAGATACTTCAACCATAGCTTATTGTTGGGTATGAGATACTACAACAGATGGCCCGAGTGCATGTGGGAGATTGTTAGTTATATGTATGCCCTAGAGGCCATTGCTGTACATAAGTTGTATATTGTAGTGGATGCTTGGACATATATAGGGAGGACTTTTTTGCTCGACATGATAGTATGCGATCTGGTTACTCATTATCTTAACATGTACTCTGATTGTCTCTATGTCACATGTTGATAAAGCCCTTAGGATGAGTATTTGACAACCAGGACTATGATTCATATCATACTAGTTGGGAAAGTGTAGTCGCCAAGTACATCCTTCAAATGTTCCTAGTCATGGGAGTACCGAGATAGGGCATCGATACTCCAGCGTAGACTAGCGTATGCGCTTCTTGACCCATATGATGGGCGATGGATGATCCCATATCCATTGGTGTTTGACATCAGAGAAGGTATACGGGTGCTCATTGGAGACTGGGTATACTGGACGGACTCGCCGAGAACTCCCAGATGGTATTATACCTCACGTCAGATGGCAGTTCTCTGGTGACACTGGTATAGGTTAGTCTGTAGACCCGAGATCGTCATAGTGTCTTGTGTGATTCCCACTGTGCTTTGATTTCCATCATACCACGTCCAATAGGGCGTGCAAAAAGGTGGCTTTTGGGTACAGTCCCGAATCACATGGAGGCAATGAGCGATAGGAGGGGTTTCGTCTCTCTCGGTATAGGGAGTTGATGTTGCGCTGTGTTCGATTGCTATAACTGGAAATCCCTGGCCAGGGTTGCTGAGATTTACTGGTAAGTGTTATCAGTAGTTTCTCAATCTTCTATGGACCTCATATCGACACGACTTATCAAGCTAATGGGGTCTAACGTTTACCACCCCTAGGCGAGATATGCGACATATCAGACGAAGACACCGGAATGCACGGGAGTGTTATTAATTGGATTCATGGGAGAAAATACAGGCTTGCTTGTTGATCTTCTAATCGCTCAATACCTGGGAGGCTGTTACGTTTAGCTGACCGCTTGCAGCTTGTGGGTGTTTGATATGATCATCACCTACTGCCGGCGTATTGACGATTCTTTAGAGTCCTACACAGAGGTTTCCTGGCTCAGGAAAAACGGAGTAGGAGAACATATATGATATGTGCGGGGCCGAGAACAATACGTGCATGTGATACCGTATTAGATTCTCGCGATATGAGATATCGGCCAGATATATGTGATATAGCCGGGTCATCGGATCAAGTGTTAATTCGATGAACTAATACAGATTATATTAGTCGGTTATTTGTGAAATATCCGGATTATCGGATCAAGTGTTGATTCGATAATTTAATTTATAATTATAAATTTGATATATTAAATTACATTAACTAATATAAGCTCACTAAAAGATTCTTTTTCTCACTCGGGTAATACATTGATATATATATACGATATATGTTAATTGTATTATTTTATTTTGTTACAATAAATATTGTATATGTGATATATAATATAGTAACAAGTTTTGATTACTAATGCAACATGCTTAGTGGAGATTAAACATGGTTAGGGTTTGATTTGGGTTAAACTTTTCTAGAAGATTCTAGAAGCTTTTATTTTGTTTCTTGCAAAGATATTTTGTTTAGATATTTTACTTGATATTTCCTAACCAACCCACACCCTTTAACCCTATTCAAATCTCTACAATGGTTAAATCCTTCTTCACTTAACCATGGTTGCATTTGTAATTATAACAACAATTCATTATTAATCACAAAGGACTTCATCATCTTCTTCCTTCTTTTTCCTTGCATGAAAACCTTTCTAGCTTTTTGTGAAGTGATGAAAATGAGTGAGAAATAGAAAATAAATGAGAGCTAAATTCCTACTTCATCATCCTCATCTATTCTAGCCGTTTAGATTAGGGTGTTTACTTTGCTAATACTTGATTAGCAAAGCATGAGCTTGGGTTTGAGTTTCTTCAAGGTAGATCATCTTTGTTATTGAAGATCGGAAGCAAGCTTGAATATTTCTTTTGTGGGGCCTCTCTAGAGTCCGAATACTCGATGATCGCAGCGAAGGGACCTCAACACGGAGCTTTAGAAGTGAAGGAATGGACTACCAAGATTGTAATCCCTAACTCTTAGAAGTAAAGTTGTTTACTTGCTATTTGTTTCGCCTAATCTCGAGTCTAAGATCTTGGTTAGGGTTGTTCGGCATGTCTAAAATTTGAATCGGGCATGGTTAATGCCTTATAGACCCTTGTGACAGTGCCTAGTAACCCTACACCTGTGTAGACATTGGCCCGCATACATCACTATGTATGAAGGCTAAAAGCTGGGTAGCTCTTTCTTCGTGTCCTGTAAACGGAGATTTGGTCATTTTACCCTTGATATAAGTCTGGCAAGTCGCATAATATTTATATTCAAAGGGGTTTAAATATCCATCTTTATTTAGCTTGTTTAGTCTAGTTTCGTTAATATGACCAAGTCTACAGTGCCAAAGAAAAGCTTCATTTATCTCTGAAAGTTTTCTTTTATTAGTGTGTTGTATGCTGAAAACTGTGTGTTGATTTAGGACGTATATCCCGTTATTAAGTGTACCATACCCAACTAATATTTGATTCAGGTTAATGTTCATAACATTATTCTGCAACACAAAATTATATCCTTCATTGTCTAACAAAGAAACGGATACAATATTACAAAGCATACTAGGTACATAATAACATGGGTTCAAAACCAATATACACCCTGATGGCAACCCCAGGTGATACTCTCCAACTGAAACCGCATGTACATTGGAACCATTTCCAACCAAGAGAGTATGGTCACCTGTCTTCAAAACTTTGCTATTTCTCAGCCCCTGCATAGAATTGCAAATGTAAGAACTTAAACCGGTATCTAATACCCAGGAAGCAGAGTTTATAGAAAAACAGTTTTTTGTCACAAACACACCTGAAGCAGAAGCATCACCATCCTATTTCTTTTTGAGTTCCAAGTACTCAGTCCAGTTGCGCTTCCAATGTCCCGCTTTGTGGCAAAGATAACATTCCCCTTTCCCCGATTCCCCAGCCTCGGACTTGTCTTTCCACTTAGCCTTTTTAACTCCACCTCTAGGTTTGGTGGGTTTCTTCTTCATCTTTTCCTTAGCCTTGGCCTTCGGGCGAGATGATGAAGATGGTCCAGCAATCAAAGCAGGAGTCTTCACTGATTTCAGCGTGCTCTCTGCACTCTTTAACATATTAAGGAATTCAGGTAGCGACTTCACCATGTTGTGCATGTTGAAGTTAACTACAAACTGAGCAAAGACTCGGGGGAGAGACTGCAGAATGATATCAGTATATTGTTCATTGTCCATTTCCTATCCGAGGTCCTCAAGCTCTTCTATAAGGGCTATAATCTTCAGAACATGGTCACCTACTGGTGTGCCAGGGGTCATCCGCATCTGAAACAGCTTTTTGGATGCTTCGTATCGTAAGACACGAGATTTCTCTCCATACAACTCCTTTGTATGGAGAAATATGGATTGGACATCCATATTCTCGTGCTGCTTTTGATGCATGTTATCCATCGATGCAAGAGCGAAGCATTTGGCCGTGGCAAAGTCAGCGTCCCATGTCTTGCGGATTTCAATATCCGCAACTGAAGATTTAGGACCTGGGACGGGCGGGGCTGGAGCCGTGAGGACATATGATACCTTATCATAAGTCAAGGAAATGTTAATGTTCCTCAGCCAGTCTTTATAATTGGTCCGATTCATTTTATTTTTATGTAGTAGAAGCTTGAGTCCTGTCATTGGTATCTGCCATTAAGAGAGAGAGAAAAGAATACACTCAGCGAATGCTCTTGCAAAGATCAGATTGGTTATTATCTAATCTAATTGATGTCTCCCACTGCTTTTATCAAATTTACCCTCAAACCTTAAAAGGAAAACTAGCCAAGATTAATTACAGTCTACAACTTCGCTAACCGTTCAGCCAGGCCAGTATCGGTACTTGAGGGAAGTTCCTCGTGCTTTCGCATGGACCTAATTAATATAAACCTCGTCTTCCCAGAGGCGTAGCCTCGTTAACACCTTTCTAGAAACCTAATGGGTTAGCTAATTGTAAACTGCAAAACTCTCCTAGGAGCAACTATTGCCCATAGTGGGATCGGGATCCAACCATCATATGGAAGGTATGTAATCTCATTGCAAATTTCAACTCTTGAAATTCCCGATATGGTTTTTACCCCTAGCACTCATAACCTTGGCTATGGTAAACAAATCACAAGCACTAGTCAAGTTCAACCCGTC
This sequence comes from Agapanthus africanus, assembly GCA_030015575.1. NCBI lineage: Eukaryota > Viridiplantae > Streptophyta > Magnoliopsida > Asparagales > Amaryllidaceae > Agapanthus > Agapanthus africanus. The sequence continues at coordinate 126,068,089 of JASDDO010000031.1, forward strand.
ATTTCTTGATTAATTAGACCCGTTCACATGACCCTTGGCTAAGGTCAATAAAGTCACATGCCCGTCCCAATTAATCTGCATCGTATGCATTATAGGAAGACATCACTTAGCTACCGTAGACTACGCCTTGGCTAAGGTCAACAAACGTAGCACGAATACTAAGTACTTTACTTCCTAAAATGACGGAGGGTTGCAGATGGTTTTTAAGAAAACCTTTAACGCTTTGAACTTGATATCGCCGTAGAATCAAATGGTTTTCAAAAAGGAGTGGCTTAAGCTCCGCAATTTTGAAATGTAGCTTTTTCATAAAAAGCCGAGTGGTTTTAAATCCGATCCTACAACATCTTTTTAGGTTTATTTTTCTTCATAATAATCATATTAATGTTTTCCCATCATTTAAGTCCTTAAGAAAATCACAGAAAAGAAACGAAAATACAACCTACGCTTATGCCATCCACATTCGCTGCAATGTTCCGTTATGCACCGTTAGGTTACTTAACTAACGGCATACCGGGACGGGACTAGCGCGGGTGTAAAAAATAAGCAATGTTTATTATATAACTCATATATAATATAGCATTCTTCTCAGATATATTAAGCGATCACATCACAGAATATAGGCAGCAGAAACACAGATATGATAATATATGATATACTAGGATGTCTGTATTTAGTATTTAGCCAACATTAGAAAATACGGATTCCACGGTCGTGATGAATTGCTAATTCCACACCCTAGACCCCTACGAGAGCGGCAAGTGACCCTACCAATTCTGGAGTTAGGAAACTCGGTCTCGACACCTTGAGATGGTCTCCTACTGGACCACAGAACCCGGTCACTTGTGCCCTCCACCTTGGGTCTATCCTAATGCGGAAAAGTAAATAATATACAATAATGGTGACATCATCCTGAACCCGGAAGTGCCCCAAATAAAAGAATATTACATTACAAATGAATTTTACATGAATGAAAAGTAAAACTCTCATCTCACATAAAACCCCCCAGTTATTTGATTACGACAATCCATTACATCATAGCACAACAGCACATAACATCACATGTCATCAACGTAAGCAAGTTTGCGTACCCCAATTGCCGTTGACATATAGCAACGAAACCGGCGATACACATACTACGCTTACGGTCGCAGAAACAAGTATCACATACAACTAGGCGATGTCAAACCCTTCGATCGAGTTAACGAACACCCATATTCCCCAGAAAGCTTAACACTTGAGCACCGTTAAACAATACCCAAAAAACTATGCCACAGTACTTTATGGACCAGCCGTAGAAGGGCAAACCAAAGCCTCATTTGTGGCGCAACTAACTACGGTAAACCCTAAGGTTTAGTCGCAGTTATGTGGTCACATCTCTAGTTAGGGTTTCATTCTTCTAGAGAGTCCATAAGAATACCTACATTATATATTGAGTATGTTCAGCCTGGAAAATACCAGTGTTTGATAATCGTTCGACATGTTTAACGTCGTCTAGGTTACCAATACAATGCTAAAATTACGACTATGAATAGCTCTGAATTAGTCCCACTGCAAATTAACATCTTATGGAATTTATGGACTAAACAAACAATACCAAAAATCCCAAAACCTAGACACCAGAGCACAGGCAAAACCCTATGCTGAACAGGGGAGGGGGGCCAGGCCTGCTCGGTTTTGAGCAAGGGGGATCAGCCAAAATCCGTGGGATGGGCCTGCAATTTTGTCTGTGCTCTCAGTGTAGTGTCAGTAAGCTTCTGCATTTGTTTGAAAATTTTTCTGAGCTTATTTTAAAATCGACAGAGAAGCGAGTTTTAGGGTTTTAGTTTTGTAAATCCGGAGTTGTTTCGGTTTTGTATTTGTTTTAACATCGTAACTAAAAATCTAGCTTAGCTCTGATACCATGAAAGGATTGCACAACACCTCAACTGGGGTTTACAAGAAACACACTTGCTACAACAAGAATTTAATGTGTTAAGTAATCACAACCTTAGATCAAACTAGATGTTTAGGGTAACAAAAACTATCTCACACATAAACCAAGAGTCTAACACTAAGTGAAAAGTAAATACAACCTTTGTAGACCTCCTTGCTAGACTTCTTGGTTCAACTTGAGTTTGCACCGGTTTGCTTGAGATCTTCTAAGTCAACGATGATCCACCCGGGGCTCCTTTTCTCAAGCTCCAAGCTCCTCTTAATCTTTGAAGAAGATGAGGCAAACACTCTAATCTAGTGGGCAATACTAAACTAGAATGATGATATGGGTTTGGATCTCACATAAAAACCTTTCCTTTTTGTCAATTTCACTCACTTATGAAGAGGTAGTGAGCTTTGAAGAAGAAGAAGGAGGAGGATGAGAATGCTAGAACTCTGTTTTCTTTTTTGATAAAGATAATAATAGATTAAATGAGAAGAGGTAATATATATATTATAGTCATCTCACTTATAACCATGGTAAACAAATATCTAGATATTTTAGCCATTGAGTTAAAACCCAAATGAAAAATTAGATCATGGTTAAAAGTTAGGTGAGGTCAATAGTCAACAAGAAGAGTGTAGAAACTCTTAACCATGAATTAATCCCATTTGATTTTCTCAATAAATAAAATATATGTATATTTGATTCCATGTGAGTCTTGCATTCCCATCTCCACTATATCAACAACCATGACAAGTGTGTATGGATGTATGTGTGCATACACATCAACATGTGCACATACAATCATTCATGCATGCATGCAAATAGAAAAGATTTTAAATGAAAAATCTAATGGTCATTATTAAATCAACACTTGATTTAATAACCCGGTCATACCACATACGACCCGACCAATATAAAACGCCAGATTAGAGTGCAGTATCATATACATGCATTTAATCAAGCACCTGCACATATCCCCATATGCACCCCACATCGTTTCGCCTAAGGTAGGTAACCCCATTGTGGGACTCTAAGACTTGTCAATATGCTAGCAGTAGGCAGTGATCATATCACATACCCATAACCCGTCAGCGGTACTAGCAGTGCGTAACGTCTCCTAGGTATTGAGCGATCAGAAGAAAAACAAGCGAGCCTGTAAAAACTCCTGTCGAGTCAACCGGTAACTCCTACCGTACAGTCCGGTCTCTTCGTCAGATATGCTGCATACCGAGTCTAGGGATGGAAACATCGACCCCAGTAACTCAATAAGTCGTGCCGATGAATGGTCTATAACAGATCGAGAAACTACTGATAACACTTATCAGTAAATCTCAACAACCCTGGCTATGGACTTACTGATATAGCCAACTGCGCACAACGCAACATTAACCCCCAATACCGAGAGAGACAAAACCCCTCCTATCGCTCATTGCATCCATGTGTCTCGGGACTGTACCCAAAGGTCACCTGTTTGCACGACTCGGTAGAGCCGTGGTAGGGTGGAAATCAAAGCACAGTGGGAGAACACATTAGACTCTATGACGATCTCGGGTCTACAGACTAACCTGTACTAGTTTCACCTGAGAACTGCTATCCGACGATAGATATAATACTATATAAGAGTTCTCGGTGAGTCCGTCCAGTGTACCCAGTCTCCACTGAGCACCCTCATACGACCTCGTTGTTAAACATCAATGGATATGGGAACATCCATCGCTCATCTCATGGGTCTAGTGTCGTATACGCTAGTCTACTCTGGAATATCGATGCCCTGTCTCGATATACCCACGACTAGGGAAATTTCAGGATATGCTTATAAACTACACATGTCCCACTAGTATGATCTACATCATAATCACAGTAGTCAAGCAAACATCCTCAGGGCTTTATCAATATGTACAAAAGAATAAAAGCATGATCAAGTGAACATGTCAGATAAAGAGTAACCAGATAGCATACTATCATGTCGAGTAAGAATGTCCTCTGTATATATATATACATGTATAAATACATCCACTATCATATAATGGCCTTTAGGGCATACATATATCCAACATGTTGTTCATCAGGGAAAGTATCGTTGATTGGGAGGGGGAGCGTCAGAGAAGAAGGAAGTCGTGAAAGATGATCGGCTACTACGTTTTCACATTCTCTTTTATCCTTAATGATGAGGTCAAACTCTTGAAGTAAGAGGATCCAACGTATTAGCAGATATTTTGCATCTTTTTTCGCAAAAAGATGTCCTAGAGAGGAATAATCGGTGCAGACAATGACCGGGGAGCCGATCAGATAGGGCCTGAATTTTTCTAAAGCAAACACAGCAACCAAGAAATCTTTCTCTGTTGTTCTGTAATTCATTTGTGCGTCATTCAGGGTCCGGCTCATGTAGTAGATTACGTGCGGCAACTTATCAATGTGCTGTCCTAAGACCGCACCGATAGCAAAGTCGGATGCATCGCACATAATCTCGAAAGGATGCATCTAGTCGGGTGAAGAAAGAACGAGAGCAGTGGTTAGCGAGCTTCTCAAGGATTCGAAAGCAGTCAAACAACTTGAGTCAAAATTGAACGTGGTATCCTTGGCCAGAAGAAAAGTCAAGGGTTTAGCAATCTTGCTAAAGTCCTTGATAAACCGTCTCTAAAAATCGGCATAGCCAAGGAAGGATCGGATATCTTTGACGCATTTGGGAGGAGGGAGGTTGGAAATGACATCAATTTTTGCTTTGTCAACCTCGATGCCTGTAAAATTTCAGAAATATAAAATATTATTTTTCGAAATTTAATATTAAAATAATATATTTCGCGAAAACTATTTGATTTGCGAATAAGGGTTTTTCGTAAAATGGTATAAGTATATACTAATATTTGGAAAATAATCGGAGATTAAAATGATTTATTTATTATAATGATATTTATCAGATTTAGGCATTTTTATAAATAATTATATGCAAATTTCGAGTAAAATTGATTAGTGCACTACTAATCGCGATTAAGCCAAATCCGTATTTTTTTTTCATTTTTCTATGGCTAGTACACCGTGTCATGTGCACGTTGTGTTTGTGTTTGTGAGTTTTGTGAGAATGAAATAAGAAAAGAGAAAGAAAAGAGTTATGAGTGGAAAACAAAAAGTGAGGAAAACAAAAGAGATATTTTAGAGATGAGAGAGTGAGCTTAAGAAAGAGAGTGAAGTTAAGAGAGAGAGAAGGTTAGACTTGGCTGCCCCATTCTCCATTCCCCATTATTTTCTTCAACTCAATTGCTTCATGCTTTTTCATCTCACTACCTCCATGCATCATCTCAATTTCCTTCTTTAACCCCATGCCACCTTCATATAAAACATGCACAAATCTATTCTAAACTCTTTGAACTATCCAAGTTTGGATTTTGAATACTTTGGGCAACTCAAGAATTTTCCTAATCCATACACTTGTAGATTAGTATTTGTGTTATATATCCTAGTTTAGTTAGAATTTGATATAATTAGGTTATGTGATCTTAGAAAATTCCATGTTGTTGTTAAGTGGTAATTTGAGGTATAGTGAGTATTTATAAGACTTTAGAGATGATTTCCTGACCTGGAAATGAGTTTAGAACCCGATACATGAACTTAGAAATTGTCCCGGTCGGTTTTGTGAAGTTTGTTAGTCTACAGGGTATCTGGAGCAACTTGGGTTGTTTATAAGAAAATTAAACAAGTTCATTAACCTAGATAGACCACTAGAAGACCACCACCGAAGTACGAGACCATTTCACCCTACTTTGACCGACGCCGCTGGATTTTTGGATGATCTCGCTGGACTTCCTTTTGGCGTTGGTATTGTGGTTTTTCCTGTAGCTCACTTACCCTACAACTTATCTCATGTACCTGGTTGTTTAGTCCCAATTTACCTAAGCCAAAATCTGGGAGTTGTTTGCGAGTTCTTTGGCTATTATTTCTGATATTTGAATTTGTGATTTTGTTTGAGATTTGATTCCGTCGTTGGACGTTTGTACGTCAACGGACGAGGGTTGTTTGGTTGTTTTTGCATGCATAGGCTATAGGTTCTAACCTATAAGCGATTCGTGTGCCGTATCGGTTTTCGGATATTGGATTTTATAGTATTGCGATTGTGTATTGATTGTAGGTATCTTCGCGTGGACTTTCGAGACGACGAAGCACATCGACTTCGGCTAAATGAGGAGTTTAGTAGGTGAGTAGATTTATATCTACGGGGGAAGTTGGGTGGATGGCGTATAGCACCCCCGCAACCATTGTTATGGAAGATCGTTTTATAATTATAATTTGATAAAGGTTATGCTACGAACTTAATATAACAAGATTATATGATTTAGTAAAACATGATATGATAAAAGTTGACACTAATGGATATATTTTCTTGAGAATATGATATATGTATATAAGATAACATGATGTGGGATATTCAGATGATAAATATAGATAACTCGGATTGATATATGAAATGAGAAAGCGAATCATGATAAGTATGAATTGAAAGAGGACAAGTATGAGTTAATAATGATAGAATACAAGATCGAGATCGATATGACTTAAGATTAACAAGATATAACGTATATGCAAGATGACATGATATAAGGTTGATATAGATGTGTTGTGTGATTGATGAGGTATGCCATACAAGATTTTAGATCCGTACCCTTATTGATGAATAGGATGATAGCTTCCTTACTCTGTTTATGACACCGTACGATGGATTACGGTACGCGATGCGTTTATCGAATGTTTAATCCGCACACATGAATTGAGAATGATGATCGGGGATATTTCGACACTTGATACTATGAGGCGGGATTGTTGACATAAAGAGGTTACCTTATTATAGTTCATATTTACGTTGGATCATTCCTCATGTGATACCTATCATGTTTCCAGTATTTAATATTATATGATATCATTGCTAGTACACCTGCACAATTACCATTGATGTGCATGTTACACTCACACAGATTTGCTGGCTCACACACTGTAACACCATAGAATTTCGTTTAGTGTTAATTAGACGATAATGCGGGTTTTCTGTAAAAAGTTTACCAATTTTGATTTCCTCACATTTTATAACAATTAATTAACAATTTATTATTATTTGTTATGGCTTGCACACACTTTGTTAGTTATATGTATGCCTTAGAGGCTATTACTATATATACGATGTATAATGTAGTGGATGCTTGGATATATATTGGGAGGACTTTCTTGCTCGACATGATAGTATGCTATCTGGTTGCACTTTATCTTAACATGTACACTGATTGTCTCTATGTTACATGTTGATAAATCCCTTAGGATTAGTACTTGACTATCAAACCTATGATGCAGATCATACTAGTGGGGGCAGAGGAGTCGACAAGTACATCCTTCAAATGTTCTTAGTCGTGGGAGTATTAAGACCGGGCATCGATACTCCACTGTAGACTAGAGTATACGCTTCTCGAGCCATATGATGGGTAATGGATGATCCCATATCCATTGGTGTTTGAATCAGAGAAGGTATACGGGAGCTCAGTGGAGACTGGGTACACTGGACGGACTCGCCGAGAACTCCCAGATGGTATTGTACCTCACGTCAGATGGCAGTTCTTTGGTGATACTGGTACAGGTTAGTCTGTAGACCCGAGATCGTCATAGAGTCTTGTGTGATTCCCACTGTGCTTTGATTTCCACCTTACCACGTTTAAGAGAACATGCAAAACGGTGGATTTTGGGTATAGTCCCGAGTCACATAGAGGCAATGAACGATAGGAGGGGTTTCGTCTCTCCCTATATAGGGAGTTGATGTTGCGCTATGCTCGATTGGCCATAAACGGAAATCCCTGGCTAGGGTTACTGAGATCTACTGGTAAGTGTTATCAGTAGTTTCTCGGACCGTTATGGACCTTGCATCGGCATGACTTATCAGGCTATTGGGGTCTGACGTTATACCACCCCCAGCTGTGATATGCGACATATCAGATGAAGAGACCGGACTGTACGGTAGTGTTACTGATTGGATTCGCAGGAGTACGAGCATGCTTGCTTGTTGATCTTCTGATCGCTCAATACTTGGGTGGTCGTTACGTTTAGCAGACCGCTTGCGGCTTGTGGATGTTTGATATGATCATCACCTACTGCCGGTGTATTGACGAGTCTTTAGAGTCCTACAAAGAGGTTTCCTGGCTCAATCGAAATGGAGTAGGAGCACATATGTGATATGTGCGGGACCGAGATTAATGCGTGTATGTGATACCGTATTCTATTCTCGCGATATATGTATCGATAGTTTATATGTGATATAGCCGGGTTATCGGATCAAGTGTTAATTCGATAAGATGTTACATTTGATATTAGTCGGTTATATGTGATATAGACGGATTATTAAATCAAGTGTTGATTTAATAATTTAATGTATAATTATATATTTGATATATTACATTACATTAACTAATATTAGCTCACTTAAGATTACTTTTTCTCACTTGATGATACATTGATATATATGTGATATAAGTTAATTGTATTATTTTCTTTTGTTGCAATATATTATATATGTGATATGTAATATTGTAACATGCAAGGTTATAAATGCAACTAGGGTTTATGAGATTATTACCATGGCTAGGTTTATGTTTAGGTTAATTATCTTAATTAGTTCTAAATTGTGGATTAAAGTTATGATATTTTGTCATGGTTGACTTGGTCCACTCTTTAGATATTTATCAAGATATTTGTTAACCTAACCCAAACCTTAGCCTATGGTTTATTCTGTACATGAGTTTTCCATGATATTATTTGACCATGGTTACATTTGTAACCTCATGAGTTGATTCTTTTCTATCATCACAACTTCATCTTCTTCTTCCTCATTCTTGAGCTCTCTTGATTTTGACAAAGTGATGAAACCTTGTGAGAAAATGATTTCTAATATGAGCAAAATTCCTACTTCATCATCCTCTACTATTTTCCATTTAGTATAGGGTGTTTGCTTCACTAATTCCAAGATTAGTGAAGAGATATCTTGGGTTACTGTCTCCTCGACGTAGATCATCTTTGGCCTCGAAGACTTCGAAGCAAGCATGTTCGTTTCTTCATCGGAGCCTCTCTATAGTCCGGGACTTCATGATTGCAGCGAAGGGATGACTACACGTAGCTAATGAAGTGAAGGATCGGTCTACAAAGGTTGTATTCCTTGTTCACTTCTTATGCAAAGTTGTTTGCATTACTTTCCGTACGATTTCTAGTTAACGATTCAATGTTTAGGGTTAGCTAGAACGACAAAATTTTAATTTGGCATGGACGATACCTCCCGAAACCTTGCTGCCGTGCTATGAAACCCTTCAGTGGTATCAGAGCCATGCGAGAAGTTTAGACGGATTTTAGTAAGATTACGAAACCGAAATAGTCCGAAACTTGAAACACGGAAACTCAAGTTTCTGTCGATTTTAAAAGGTTGTCAAAAATTATTTAAACAATTGCAGAATGTTGTATGTGAAGCTAGATGAACACATAAGAAAATACAACCCCTCTACTCGTACCATGCCCGGCGACTTGAAGAAAAATTCCGGCAACGCCGGATTTCTTGTGGAGGAAAGGGTTGAATTTTTTAGTGTGTTCCAGGTTCTTAGTTTTGGTGTTTCAGGTGTTGTTTGATTTTGTTAATTTTGCATGTGATGTAATCTTACTATATAAGTAATTCAGAGTGTTTCGTATTCGTAATTTTAACATTGTTTCGGGTTATTCGCATGTTGTCTAGACGAAGTTAAAAAGTTCGATCGAATGTCAAAAACCCATTTTTCCAAGTTTAACGTATTCGGAAAAACATGCAAGCAATCCTATTGTCGCGACCCAAAATTTGGCACATGACTTAAACTACATAACGTCAACAGGTGTAACGCAATTAACCCGAAAAACCCAGCAATCTAAACCATTACAAGAAAGAAAGATAGATCACTTTTAAAAATCTCGATGCAAAAACTTTTAAACTTAAGTTTGTTTTTCATAAAAATTTCGGCAGCACCTCCTTTGTAAAAACTAGCCCCGAAACGGGTACAAACATAATATAAAAGTAAAGCTTCCCCAAACGGGAGCAAATCTAAACCCAACGGCGGAACAACCACCACAAAAGATATACGACGCCGTAGCGAAGAAAAGATAATCCACATATATAAAAGGCCGGCTCACATGAACTCGACAACCAGAGTCATAAGAATATACAACATCGATCCTCACAACTCGTCTCTAAGTCAATACATGAAGGTGGTAGATGGAGAGTACTAGATACAAGAAATATACAATTACATCATCGAATAACCGCAACCCACCTATAGCAAACGGCTTCACAGCCAACCGTAGCGGTATCCGCAAAAGTAGAGATAACAAGGTGCCCTGCCGCGATCACTCTAATGATCATACCTGAAAAACCCTGCGGCACAACGGGGGTGAGTTGCTAACTCGTGAATAGTAAATAACATCATACAGTAATCGCAAGTATGTACTAAGAACGATAATCTATCACATGTAATCTGATAGCATAAGTATGACAATATGTATATGCAACAGTCATGAAAGATACTCTATCAGGTACTACTAATACATGAAGCAATGCATATAGAATAAATGCGGAGTATGGGGTGAAACATGTCATCCTCACGGAATCCTCATCGTAGCGGACCAGTGTCCATCAAGACAATCTAAATCCCCAATTTCCCTCAAATCAGCCCTCATATCGGGCACTTCGGCCTCTCACATCCGGCACATCAGCCCCTCACATCGGGCACAATCAGCCCCTTATATCGAGCATGTCAGCCCCTCATATCGGGCACATCAGCACCTCATATCGCAATGAATAAGAATACATGCACAGATCATTATGATGATATATATTATAGCCATATATATATAACAGCGTCCCATACCACTGATATATATATATATATATTAAAGATGTACATATATAACAGCGTCCCATACCACTGATATATACATACATGTATATATATTAGCGTCCTATACCACTGATATATATACACAAGAGTAAAACATCAAGAAACATCATATGAAATCCATATATCAATGCGAAATCCATGAAATAAAATATATGCAACATGAAATAGTAATATGAGCATATAAAGGAAATCCGCTATTTAACTGCAACAAGTCATTGAATATATCATGCGGTTCCAAATTCTCCGAAACCAATCGCAACATCATATAAAGGTGAACATGTAGCTATAGCCACGTATGCATAACCATATCGGTATAGAAAGATATGTGTATCTACCTATCAATAATGATGTAATACCCACCAGGTATATGTGTAGCTATATCAAGCTAGGTATGTGTATCTACATGTCAATAATCATACAATACCCTCCAGGTATATGTGTAGCTAGCATGTAGTCATGGCAAGGCATATGTGTAAGCATGTAGGTATACAGGTATGCTATATGTCATATGCACAATAGAATATGAATCAATGTCTCAATATCCCTAACAATACAGTATCACGTATGTGTAGGTTTGTTGTCCGTGTCATGGCAATTATTGACGGTGTGAGTGACATACAATCAGTAATTGTGCAACATGAACCGTCAATAATAGTGCAGTGTCCAAGCTACAAGTCCAAGCACAACAAGTAATATTAAGCAATGAAGTTTATACGCAAACTCTATATGTGCAATATAAACATGCGGCTAATATCATATCATATCTAGCTCTGACGCATAACGCCATGTTGGAGAATTCCCCGTAGATGTTTAATCTACTCACCGACAATCTCAAGCTAGGTCGATCCAATCACCTGCTTCTCTTTCGTCGCAGCGCTCGAAGTCCCCGCCTGCGATCCTATTAACACAAAACATAACTAGTGAAAAATCTTAGAAAGCGATCAATACCACGTACACAAGACGTTTGACCAACGCACCAACTCTAATCCGACCCACAAGTGTTTGTCTAACGGCTAACGTGTGTAGCGACACACCAAAACCATCCCACATGCAACAGCTACATGAGATCACGAACCGTGTCGGATCACGTAACACGCGTACCCAATCACAAGAATAAGGCAAAGTGGTCCCAGATTTTGATACACAAATAATTGGTAAAAGTTGCAAGTACCACGAGACCACAAACAACCATAGAGACCCTATGCCCAAACCCTAACACCCCAGCCCCCATTCTGGCTGCAATTTGCAGCCAGAACTAATAAATCTGCGGCCCAATCATTAAGGGATGGTCTCAGGTTTTTATGGTGGGTTCTATACCTTAACACTATGTCACCGTGATGAGAACTTTTCCAGAAAACACCTGGTTCTACAGCAGTTCTCAGAGGCCCAAAGTTGACACTAAAAATACGGTTTTTGCACAAAATGCTACCTTTAGTGTTCTAAACCATAACTACAAGGCAACACAACAAAATAACTCCTAAATATCAGTTTGAGATCATTACCTAGCCACTCTTGCTCAAAAATCCTAGCTTTCCAAGCTCCAAGGCAACCAAGTGGCTAAAACAAGACTTTGAAGTGTTTAAATGGGATTTTGTGAAGTTTTTGAAAGGATTTGTGAAGAGGAGGTAAGGGTTCAGTTTGAGGTTGAGGAAAATGAGAAATGATTAAGAGTGAGAGAGTATGAGAGAGTGAGGAGAGAAAATGGTGAGAGGGTGAGCGTAGGGTGAACAAATTCCTTATGCTTACTCCTCTCCCCTCACCTCATTAATGTTTCCATGACTCACTAGCTACCTCTCTCTCTCTCTATCTCTCTCTCCAACAAAATATTTCTCACACCCAAAAGATCTAGGAAAGGTTAAGGCAAAGGTTAATTTTGGCATGGTTTAGCTTAAGATGTTATGGTTGCTAAATAAGGTTAACACTAAAATATACCCTTACATTAACATGCACGTATGTGTGCAAGCCATATCAAATAATAATAAACTATTAATTAATTGATATAAAATGTGAGGAACCCGATTTGGTAAACTTTTCCTTAAAACCCGCATTAATGCACAATTAACACTAATCGAATTCCAAGGTGTTACACCTATGAACCCTTTAGAAGAATAAAGCCCTAACTCGACTTTTTGGATCGCGGAACCGCGGTCAAACTCCAGGGTTTGCCGTAGTTCCATGGCAACAAGAGTGAGGCTTGGGTTTGCCCTTCTATGGCTGGTGCATGGTATTGTGGCATATTCTGGATATTATTAAAACTGTGCTCAAGTTTTGAGTTGTCGGAAAATTGTGGGATTTTGATGAATCGATCGAAATGTTTAACGTCGTCCGGATATTATGTGATGGGATACAATATTTGGAATCCACAAAAGTAGTTATGAGATAACTAGTTTGAATGTTATAAATCTAGCAATTTAGTCTCATTTGATCGGTTGCCACGGGATTTTGATGTGATCAAAAGTCCATCGCAATCACGTAGCGTATGCGGATACTCGCCTGGTAAACTTAATAGATATGTAAGTCCATGTCACGCACCCCACGTGTTTGCGGGGAGGCAGAATATATGAAAAACAATTATCAAAGCTTCGTAACATGGACTTGAGCACATGGATCATGTCTAAACCATTACTAGCAAACCACGAGAGGTTTAACTACTCTTATTCGATGTTATACCTCACGTTACTTGTCCTTCGGGTCTTCATCGCTGTCATCCACACCTCGTCGGCTCTATGGAACATGGGTACCTCAACGGCCTCCTCGAGTCAAAGATGATCCACCCGAGAGTCTATAGTCCAAGCTCCTATCTCGAATCTGAGACAACTACGGCTTCTAGTTTGCTAATCTAGAAGTCCTAGAGGCTGTAGAGTATTTAGATGGATTACTTAGTCACTTTAAACCCTAGGAATCTCAACTCATGAGAGCTTTTAGGGTTTGAGGAAGAAGATGAAGACTTGATGAGAGAGAAGTGTTTTGTGATAATGAATGAACTATTGTCATTTGTGAATATCATGAAGCATAATAATATCATCAAAATAAATATCTAGCTAATGTTGATCATGCTTCATTTAATTCACAAGGTGAATCATCTAATGAGTCACCTAATGAGTCATGGATCATTTAATGAAACTACACCTCATCTCCTCCACCTCATTTAGTTTAAATCTACAAGGAAATACGCACAAATGAGTCACCTCCTTCTAGAAGCTTCCCGACAAATTACGAGAATGCCCATCTCATCTGTATTTCCGAAAAACACGGATAAACTGAGACTGAATAAATCCATCTATATAATACTAGGATCCGGCTTAAACCAAATCTCACTAGTATTATCTTCCCGATCATAGTACGTGCACAAGTGTGTGTAAGTGATCGTGGCCCTGCCGTAAAACTATACGGCCTCTACACCTTTTGCCCGGTACAGGGAATCTCTGTGTGTGGGAATGTAAAGACTCCATACTACGCTGGCAGTGGGATTAACCACAGGCCGCAAGCGGTACTAGCTGTACGTAACAGTCCCCAGGTAGATGTCGATAAGAAGGACGATGAGGAAACCTATCCGAACTCCTACTGAGCCTGTATGTGACAATCTCCGTACAGTTCGGTCTGTTCGTCTAGGACTATCGCATATCGGGCCTAAGGGCGGTAAACGTCAGACCCCTAATAGCGGTATAAGTTGTGTCAGAGTGAAGCCCATTACATCTTGAGAAACTACTCGAGCACCTACTAGTAAATCTCGCTTGCCCTGTCCAGGGACCTTACGTAATGGCTCTCCATACACAGCGCAATATCAACCCCCAATACCGAGAGAGACGAATCTTGTCTAACCCCCACTGCCTCCAAGTGCTTAGGGACTGCACCCAACTACTACCTGTTTGCACGACTCCTTTGAGCCATGGTAGAGTAGTAATCTAAGTACAGTGGGAACACACTCGAGGCGAAGTAGCAATGTCAATTCGACGGACAAAGCTGTACTCATGTCACCAGGGAACTGCAATCTGACGATAGGTATAGTACCAACCTGCAGTTCCCGGCGAGTCCTGTCCGGTGTATTCGTAAACCAACGAGCACCTGCATACTATCTCCAGTACGACGTACTGATGGCTGTGGGACAGACCATCTCCCCATGCTGGGATGAGAAACGTATACACCAGTCTACTCTGGAGTATCGATGCCCTATCTCGATAATCTTACGACTAGGGACCTGTATAGGATGTTGCTTATAGACTACCCAGCCCCCATTAGTGTGACTGCCATCACAATGCTGGTAATCAAGCAAAGATCCTAAGGGCTCTACTAATATGTATAAGCGATATGTTATAAGAAACATATGCACATATTAAAGTAGAAACAAACCAAGTAGCATATAACTATTTTTAGCAAGACTGTCAATACAACTATGAATATCCCAAGCTTCCATTAAGTAACACAATCTAGTATGATACAATAATGGCCTCTAGGGCATAAACACTAACAATCTCCCACTTGCACTAGGGCCATGTACTGGCATATCGCATACCTATCATCTCGAATAGCCTCTCGAAGTGTGTCTGAGGAATGGCCTTTATGAATGGATCAACAGTGTTATTCTCCGTATCTACTCTCTTCACCTCGATCTCCCAGAAATCTACGATCTCCCTGATCAGGTGATACCTCCTTAAGATGTGTCTGGACTTCTGATGGGACCTGGGTTCCTTCGGTAAAGCTATAGCGCCGTTGTTGTCACAATACAGAGGTATTGGATCAATACTTGTAGGAACCACTTGAAGTTCTGTAAGGAACTTCTTCATCCAGACAGCTTCTTTTGCGTCATCGCAAGCAGCTATGTACTCCGCTTCCATCGTCGAGTCAGCAACGATGTACTGCTTGGAACTCTTCAAACAGACTACCCCTCCATTGAGGGTAAAGACATAACCCGACATGGACTTGGAGTCATCCTTGTCACTCTGGAAGCTGGAGTCAGCAAAGGCCTCGATCTGGAGGTCCTTTCTGCCATACACTAAGAACATCTCCTTAGTCCTCCTCAGGTACTTGAGAATGTTCTTTTCTGTTATCCAGTGCTTCTCCCCTGGGTTTGCCTGATACCGTCTTACAACGCCCAATGCGTATGCTACATCTGGTCTGGTATATAACATCGCATACATTATAGAGCCTACCGCAGAAGCGTAGGGTATAATCGACATGCGAGCCCTTTCTAAATCAGTATTGGGAGACATCTCTTTGGAAAGGGTGATTCCGTGACAAGATGGTAGGTTACCGTGTTTAGAATCTTCCATACTGAATCTTTTCAATATGGTGTCTATGTACTTGGACTATGAAAGTCCCAACATCCTCTTTGATCTATCACGATAGATCTGGATCCCCAAAATGTAGGTGGCATCACCCAGGTCCTTCATGGAGAACTTCTGTGACAAGAATCCTTTGACTGACTGTAGCATAGGAATATCATTTCCTATTAAGAGAATGTCATCCATGTACAAGACGAGGAATACTATAGTTTTCTCTACAATCTTACTATATATGCATGGTTCATCTGGATTTTTGATAAAGTTGAATTATTTAACAGCGTCATTAAAACAGATGTTCCAACTCAGCGATGCCTGCTTTAGTCCATAAATGGACTTAAGCAACTTGCACACGTTACCGCTGCTCCCACTCCGAATGAATCCCTCTGGCTGATCCATATAGACGCACTCTTCCAAATTACCATTTAGAAAAGCCGTCTTTACGTCCATCTGCCAGATCTCATAATCGTGGAAGGCAGCAATGGAAAGAAGGACCCGAATGGATTTGAGCTTAGCCACTGGAGAAAAGGTTTCGTCATAGTCCAAACCAGTTCTTTGATGAAAACCATTTGCAACAAGTCTAGCCTTATAGGTTTCAACCTATCCATCTACACCAATCTTCCTTCTGAAGATCCATTTGCATCCTACGGGTTTTACCCCATCTGGAGCAATGTCCAAAGTCCATACTTTGTTAGTGTACATGGACTCCATTTCGGTCCGCATTGCAACCAGCCATCTTACTGAGTTGCCGCTCTGAATGACTTGCTGGAACCTAGTAGGGTCATTATTGTCAATGATGCAATCCTCTCGATCCCCGTCTATGAGAAAACCGTAGTATCTCTCGGGCGGATGAGACTGCCTACTACTTCTGCGGATAGGCGCTAGGATGTCCCATTCTTCTGAAACTTCTGGTTCTACCATACTTTTACTAACAGCTTGTGGTTCTGGAATTTCTTCCAGTTCTATTGCGCTCCCACTCTTCTGATTTTCTAAAAATTCAGCTTCCAAGAAGTGGGCATGACGAGAAACAAAAACATTTTTTCCTCTGCGTAATAGAAATAATACCCCTTGGAGTTCTTTGGATATCCTACAAACTTACACTGTACTGAGCGTGCCTCGAGCTTGTCCGCATGCTGCTTTTTAACAAAAGCTGGACATCACCATGTCTTCAAGTACTGAAGATAGGGTTTCTTCCCACTCTACATCTGATATGATGTGGTAGGCACAATCTTGGTTGGAACCTTGTTCAAAAGATATGCAGCTGATTCTAGTGCATAACTCCAGAAAGATCGCGGTAACTCAGCCTTACTCATCATGGAATGAACTATATCCAATAGGGTTCAATTCTGCCTTTCCGATACACCATTGTGTTGTGGTGTGTATGGAGAAGTAAGCTGAGAGAGAATTCCATTCTCTTTTAAGTATCCCAGGAACTCAGCATTTAAGTATTCACCACCTCGATCAGATCTCAGTGTCTTGATACTTTTGCCTGTTTGGTTTTCCACTTCATTCTTGTATTCCTAGAATTTCTTAAAGGCCTCGGATTTATTCTTTATCAAGAAGATATGTCCATACCTAGAGAAATCATCCGTAAAAGTAATGAAGTAAGAATGACCACCTCTTGCATGTGTAGACATTGGACCGCACACGTCACTATGTATGAGTCCCAAGAGTTTGCTCGCTCTTACTCCGTGTCCAGTAAATGGAGTCTTTATCATCTTTCCCATGAGACAAGATTCACAAATAGCATAAGATTGATATTCGAACGGATTCAAATATCCTTCTCTATGTAACTTAGTCAACCCTATTTCATTGATGTGACCTAGTCTATAATGCTATAAGAAAGCCTGATTTACTTCCGGAGATTTTCTTTTAAGTGTGTTCTGGACATTGAAAACCTGAGCTTGATTTAATGCATATATATCGTTATCTAATGTACCGGACCCAATCAGAACTTGATTTAGGTGGATGTTTACCACATCGCTTACGATTGTAAAATCATATCCTTCTCTAGAAAGTGAGGATACTGATATGATATTACAAGTCAAACTAGGTACATACAAACAGTTACGTAGAATCAATATCTGCCCACTTGTCAGTCCTAGGCGATATTCCCCCATGGATTCAGCGTCCATGCTCATTCCGTTCGCAACTCTGAGAGACATATCACCTACCCTGATAACTCTAAGTTTTCTCAAAGCATGTAACGAATTACAGATATGAGATCCTGATCCGGTATCTAGTACCCAGGAAGTAGAGTTAATTGACAAACGATTCTCAATTACAAACACACCCGAGGCCGAAGCCACAACATGCTTCGAATCCTGGCTATTGGCTTCCAAAGCCCTGCAATCTTTGTGCCAATGCCCCTTCCCATAACAATAGGAACATCCCTCCTTCCCTACACCAAGTCCTGAAACTTTTGCTCTTCCCTTTCCTTCTACTTCACTGACACCGTATATCGGCTTTGTGGAGGTTTTCTTCTTTTCACCCTTTGCTTTCGCCCTGGATGCAGAAGAAGAAGGTCCCCCATATCTCCCTGGTTTCTTTCAAGGTGTAAGTAGAGGGTAGGGACTGTGGAAATAAGTCAGCATATGACCTGTTTCCCAACGTGGTCTCCAAGTCCGTGAGCTCATCAATATAGCTAGTTATCGTAAGGACGTCGTCCCTTACAGATGACCCGACAGCCAACCTCGCTTGAAGAAATTCGTTCGAGGTCTCATATCTTGCGATACGAGATTGCTCTCCATATAAATCTTTGTTATGGAGGGAGATGGAAACTAAGTCCATCTTCTCGTGCTGCTTCTGGTATACACCATCAACTGAAGCCAACACGAGCACTTGGCATTCGCACTGTCCTTTTCCCTTGTCTGACGAATATCCATATCCGCGTTGGTGGAAATTGGACCTGGGACGGCGGGGATTGAGTAGTAATAGGATGGTCCAGCTTGTCATAGGCAATAGACATCTGGACAGACCTTTGCCAGTCATAAAAGTCAGATTCAGTCAACTTGTTATCTAGATGTAATCTAGTCTTGGTCACAGGGTCGCTGCAGTTGAGAGAGAGAGAAGAAAACACTTTAGCATGATGCTCTTGCAAGTTTAGATTGGTTTTTAGTTTATCTAAAAAGGATGGCTCCCACTGTTTCTAGAATCCTTTCTCAAACCATAAAAGAAGAATTAGTCCGGACTAATCTCACCGTACAATACTTGCTTAACCGTTCAGCCAGGCTAGTTTCGGTACTTCGAGGGAGGTTTTATGACGCTTTCGCGAAGTTCCTTAATTAAATAACCTCTCTTCTAGACACCTACTTGGTTTATAGCATTGATCGTTAAGTGACGAATCCCCTGATGAGTAGCATATACTTATAGTATGATCGGGATCCAGATATCATCATGTGATAATGCTGAAGGAATCCTACCAACATTATCAAACTCCAAATGGTATGCAACACTAGCAAGTTTCAGTTTCTTTAGAAACTCCCGATGTGGATTTTTGCCCCATGCTCTTATGACCTTGACGAAGGCCAACAAATCATAAGTCACATGTCAAGTTCTTCCCATCATTATCATTGTTAATTTGAACCCACCCGTACATACCCTTGACGAAGGCCAACAAAGTAGTAGACTGTCCCAAACCAACGCATCTATCTATGCTACATATGAATACCATAACAGCTACCAAACACTATGCCTTGACGAAGGCCAACAAACATAGCTTGAATACTACTGACAATCCATATGAAATGATGGAGGGCTACGATTGGTTTTGGCGAAACCGTGAACGCAGTAAACTTGATATAATCGAAGGAACCTGATAGCTTTTTAAAAGGAGTGGTTAAAGCTCCGCAATTAAAAATTCTGCTCTTTTAAAATAACCGAGTGGTTTCTTTTAAATTTGTTCCAACGATTCAGCTTTGGTTTGTTTTCTTTGCATTAAAATAATGTGTCCCATCATTTATCCTATCATTGCAGAAAACAAAGAAAATACAATGTCCGCTTATGCCATCCGCATTCGCCACTGGGCCCTGTCATTCACCCGTTAGGTTACTTAACTAACGACAGAGCGGGGGCTGGGCTAGCGCGGATGCAAAACATAAGCAACGCCTACTAGATATCATATATAGATATTGTACATTCGTCAGACGCAATAATATGCATTCCAGATCACAGATGAACATATTGGATATACTAGGAATCCGCGTTTCGTTTGAGCCTGCAACAAAAGACGGATTACACGGTCGTAATGAATAGCCAAACCCCACCCTAGACTCTTATAGGTGCGGCAAACTACCCACCTAGTACCAGAAGTGAAACAGTCTCCCTCAACGATGTGAGTAGGCCATTAAACAGTTCAAAGTACTCGGTAGTTTGTTCACCCCATCTTGGGTCTATCCTAGGAGCATAAAACAGTAAATGAAATAATACAACGCTGGCTACAACCTTAACCCGGATGTGCCCCGCAAAAGAATATTACAACATATTATAATTTACATGGAATGAAAGATAAAAACCCTCATCTCACATCCCCGGCTATTCATCCATGACGATCCAATAGAGTTCATATACACAAACCAATATCCATCACAGAAATGTGCAACCCCCAACTAACCGACATACTAGCAATTAGCGAAGGTTTACGAACACATTAAACATCACAGATAAAACCTGATTAGCAAATAACTTAGAATTCGATCGACAACCATTTTCCGTGTCTACCCCAATTGCAAGCCAGCACTGAAAAGACCTGGGCAGAAACAAAATATACAGGAAAACAGAACACCTAAAAATAAGACAAGCTGTGTAAATACGAGTCAACTCGGCCGCGGATCTGCGGCGTATTGCACCAACTTTCCGCGCTCCCACGGTCGTCTAACCGAGTTAGGGTCTCGTATTTCTCCAGTATACTTATAATTCCCTGCTATGAATTTTCATGCCTCTGAAATAATTTTTTCGATAGGCTTAAAATCGACAGAAACTTCAGGGGTCCGGGGTTAAGTTTTCGTATTTTTCCGACGATCGAAGTTCTAATTAGTTGCTAACAAGCTAGTAAAGGTTTAGTAGGCTCTGATACCACAGTAAGTCTATGTCATGCACCCCACGTGTTCGCGGGGAGGCGGAATATATGAAAAACAATTACAAAGCTTCGTAACACGGACTTGAGCACGCGGATCGTGTCTAAACCATTACTAGCAAACTACTCTGATTCGAAGTTATACCTAACATAACTTGTCCTTCGGGTCTTCATCGCTGTCCTCCACACCTCATCGGCTCTATGAAACATGGGTACCTCAACGGCCTCCTCGAGTTAAAGACTGTCACGACCCGAAGGTACGCAACGCGACCGACACTTAAATTACGAAACGTTTAGAGGCGTAACGTAATCTAAGCAATCCGAAACCCAGAATCTAAACCATTTATAAGAAGAAGTGTAGGAAAACAAGTTTAAAAGAAACAACAAATTTTCTCAAAAATTTCGGCAGAGTCTCCTTGTAAAAACTAGCCCCAAACGGGTACAAGCAAGAATATATAGATAAGCAATAATAAAAAGGCATCCCCAAGCGGAAGCCAGCTCTTTGCTAATTGGCGGTCACAACCACGCAAGCAATATAATATACAACGCCGAAGGACGAGGAACAAAACTTAAAGAAAACCATCAAAACCACCAGAAAACTATAATAATGCAAGCGCGACTCTAAGTTCGAAAGAAAAACAACCGGTCTTCTAAATCTATCATATAATACTAGTCTGATTGATGGAGCGTACTAGATACAACTGAAATAAATAGTAGTACAACGGCGGTCACGATACAAGTGAACCAACCTACCAAGTAATCACCCTGAATGAAATGGTGTGCCAGCAAGTCGCCAAGGAAACCTGTACATCTAAACCTGAAAGAAAATTTGGCACAATGGGGGTGAGTTGCCAACTCGTGAGTAGAAGACATCTGCGAGTAGAAATCGCATGCACGACGCTCTCCTAGGTCATATAGTATACTCAACATAACCCTAGACATATAATAGTGATAGGGTAATAAGCTAGGCATACATGTAGTACACGATGCTTGTGTCAGTGTAACTAAGTAGCAATATGTCATGTATGTATATGATGTATGAATGCATCATGAGTGAAACAATCCACCAAGAAATCTGGATAATCTGATATAAGAAATTTGTATTTTTATCTCAGTAAAATTCTTCTGAAATAACTGAAGTATCATCAATGAAATCCATGGAAATCCGTGTCAAGCATCGACACAAAGCATGTAAATCTCAAAATCATGATATCTCAATCTCGTATCTCTATATCTCAAATCTCATATCTCTGTATCTCAATTCTCAATATCTCGGGCTCCAGCCGTCCGGATCGACCCATATCATCAAATTACACGACTACGGTCGGTATCCTCCCGATATCCGCCGCGTCACATATTACCGGTAGGTAGTGCTACCCTGCCGGGCTCAACGCCATCATCTGCGATCTTCTTGCCCCGGGGTACCATATCGGGCCTACCATGTAACCGCAGACGGTGCATCCCCCTCATCGAATCGGGTATATGATACTGCTCAAGAACCGAGAAAACTCATGGTGGACAACACATACATCACATCATGAGAAAACCGCAGTTTTGCTTTTTAAAATAATAACAAGTTTTGAAAGTGTTGTGGTTTTCCGCATAACCCAGAAATCACATAGAAAATCCAAAATCCCAAGAATCATGAGTAAATAAATAATAAGTATCGGCATAAGTCCCACAATACTGTATGATAGTATGAATATGTAAATGCATGAAGTGTCTAAGTAATATAAGCAATGTCCAAACTAGCATATGAGAGCAATCGCACAACATTATGTTGGAACTAGCATTTAGTTGATTATATCAATAAAAAGATAATATGTTCTAAAGTGTACGTGGCATGGCAATTACCGATGATGATGTGTGTGCGCCGACAAATAAGTGTACGTGGATCATGCGCATCATCGATAATGATGCTGGTGTCCTAACATGCAGAGTTTCATATTAGCTAAAGAAACATATGTATGAATATGCAATGCGATGAATACAACATGAATATAATGGTGAATGTGTAGTAAATGTACAACTAGAGAATACATACTCATTACGAGTCATACAATTTGTTGTTTGAAAAAGCAAGAATCGTGGTTTTTAGAAAATTAGGGGCTACGGGGTTTTTAAGAAAAGATATATCCTTTGAAAAATCCGTAGTATCCCTTAGGCTGTCTTTAAAAATGCGCACGATTCGTTAGTTTTGAAAATAAGTATGATGTTCATATCAGATTTTTGCATTTTTATACCGCCCATTTTTTATCACATTGCTTATCGGTAGATACTCTTGAGCCGTGTTTGCTAGTTAATTGCAGGATACAGGTTCTCATCTCTAAACAGTGAAATTCATGGAAAAGCACGACAAATTCCGGATTACTGCCAACCACAGATAAAACACGGGTCTCTGCTCTCTATCCGTATGTTGCCGCACACCAGTTTAAAGGACAAAATGGCAAATTGATTGTCATTTTCTTGCACAAAGCACAATGTCAACACAAGATCCAACATGTCTACGCGGAGCTCAAGAAAAATCATGGCAAAAGATCCACATCAAATCACCTTTTGATCTGCTAAAATTCTGGAAGAAATGTGAAACGATTCTGAGAAACCATATATACCAAACTGAAGAGTACAGCCAAACAGGGAAACCCACAAAATTTTGTGACCTAACTCCCCTAGATGGCCGCGGATCCGCAGCCAACATGGTGATTTGGCCGCGGATCCGCGGCCTAATGGACTCGGCAATTGAAGATTTTTCAGGGGCAGTTTGGTCATTGCATGTTGGTCCTGAATGTTGCCCTAGGTTCTCTCTTTCCTGCCTATAAAAAGCCCAGAACTTGCCAAGCCAAGGGTGCTTAATTCTTGTATTAGGTTTAGGATATATTTTGTTGTTCTTCTTCCTCTTTTCATCTTTTCTCCATTAAGAATCTTGTAGTGAGCTTTTTATGAGTGAAGGATGAATAAAAGAGTTCTTTTCCTTATCATGCTTGTCAAGTTATTTTGTTAATTGTAATTGCTTGTAATTTTCATTTGCCAATCTAGTTGTTGTTATTTGTTGTTGTTTTTTTTCTTGTTCTCTTTTTTCTTTATCCTTAACAACAATGATGCTTAAGCTTGATCCTTACCAAGGTGAGGTCTGAAATAGCTAGTTGTAATCTTTAACCTCTTTCTTTCTATCTTCCTCCTTTTGTTGTATTTTCTTTTTCTTGTAATGGGTGAGTAGTTTTCTTACTTGTTAGGGTAGGATAAGGAATGTTTGAGAGAAGGAAATCTCTCTCTCTTCCCTTGCCCAACATCTTAATTCGGACTCCTGTTAATTGAACCACAATCCGCTCCCTATGGCACCCTATCCTACATGATAGCGGTGATTTCTTAGTGAGACCGGTTGTGGTTGAATTAACCGGAGGTTAAGGCTAAGAGCCAAGAACGGATGGACAAGTATCAAAAGGAAGAACTTAAGCGTTGGAAAGCCTAGCTTATACTCGCAAGTTCCTTCTTAGTCATGCTAATCCCCGTTGTTGCCGATTACCGTAACACCGATATTAAGAGTGGCAACGAAAGAAGTGAGCGACTCCTAACTCAAACTAACCTAATCCTAACCCTAACAAGCTCTCTTTATATAACATTTTAGCACATAGTTAATCTCAAACAAACCTGGACATTTGGACTTAACTTGTTAAAGCACATAGAAAAAGATTCCCATCTCCCTGCGGACGACCCGTACTCAACCGGCTAGCTACAAGCGAAACCGTCTTGATTGCGGTAATTGACTAAGCACGCAAACCCAGTAAGAAAATCAAGATTCAGGAGCTCCAGACAAGAAGAGGACACCCAACCCAGCATAGAACAGGAATTACAAGGCCCAACTCCACTTTATTGCCACGGAACCGCGACATAAGCAGGCTATATCCGCGAAACCGCGGCCACTTGCTGCCGTCAGCATCTCAAAATTTCTGTGAGTATTTCTTCCTCCTTCCTCACTCCTCTGAACTCCACTGAACTGTGTTTTCTGCAGCATTCTTTGCGCAAACTCTCTTCCCCCTTCAAATAAATTGTTTTTTGTGCAGGATTCTTTGCGCCGCGCAAAAAAAAATAAAAAATTGATTGCAGTTGATTGTCACTGCTTTGCATATTTTAATTGGACTTTAAGGGGCTTGAAACCAATCCAGATTCGGTGGGGATTTCATCACCCTTCCCAGGACCCCAGAAATCACAAAAGGCATATGCAATGACCATTATTTAATTAAAAAATACTAGACTCAACCCTAAGGACGTCGCGCTCAATAGGACAGAGGACTGGTTGTAGGCATCAGCCGTTTATCCTATCCTGACTTTGCGGTGTCTAGGCAAGTGTGTCCAAGGCAAGTGGTTACTTAATTAGGACTACTACTTACGTAGTGGGGAGCCTCCCACTTACCTGGCACTTACCTGGCCGCAATTGGCGGAGAAGAGGCGGTTTGAGGTCCTATTTCTAGCCCTTTGGAACAGTCAGGAGCTGTCTAGCTGACCTAGGTGACCCTAGATCTAGGTGTGATTGTGCATATTTTTTGTGTGATTGTTTTAAGTCCGTACATATTTCTGTAAAGCTCTTTCTAAAAAAAAAGGAAAAAAAACACAAAATCAAAAACTTTTATAAAAACTTGCCCTTTGTCGCCCAGAATCCCATTTTTTTACCTACCTCTCATCGTATATCTCCATTGATGTTTTCTTACCCTCACCTTCTCCGCTTTGAATACACTAAACTCGTTTAGTGTATGTCCGCATGGACTCGGGACACTAGCGCCCACCTAGTCCGCGTTACGTTAGTTGCTACCGACTACGCGATCGACTCAGACGTCGAAACTCCTTCCACGCCTCTTTCACCCCTACCTTTGCCGGCCAACTCCGACGTTGACCGGAATTCTGTTCATACATCCTCATCTTCACCATCACCAACCTCTTCTTCTGCGATGTCAGGATTTAATCCAAACATCCCTTTGACTCCCCCGGGATTGATTCCACCTCCTATGGATGCGAATAACCCACCACCACCGCCTGTTGTATCGCCATACCGAATCGCGCTCCAGGATCGTTTCTATCCCACCCGCTCTGCACTTCCCACCTGTCTTTCCCTTCCACCGGCCAATGGGGATAATTTCGAAATTAAGACCCACTTCATTAACATGCTTCCGAAATTCATGGGCTTGAATCTGAAAATGCCTATATCTTCATCAACAAGTTCCAAAATGTTTGTGCCATGATGAAAACTACCCAGCTGTCAGGCGATGCTATACGGCTACGGGTCATTCCGTTCACTTTGTGTGATCTTGCTGAAAAATGGCTGTATAGCAATGCTTTCCACTCCATAACCAGTTGGGACGAGTTTGTGAAAGCGTTTCTCAAGAAATTCTATCCGAATCATAAAACCGCGAGGATCCGTAACGAAATCAACCAATTCTCCCAGCTTCCTACTGAACCCTTTTGGAAATGCTTTGACCGGTATAAAGACCTTCTTGTTCAGTGCCCTCACCACGGTATTGAGAAATGGCAACTTTGCCAAACTTTATACGAGGGCCTGAACCCAGCAACCAAGTAGTTGTTGGAAACCATTTGTCAAGGTCACTTCCTGTCCAAATCTGACGAGGAAGCATGGCAATTCTTCGACGACCTTGGGGAACAAACGCTTCAATAGGAGAGCACCAGACCAACTTCTTCTTGTTCTTCCTCCACTTCTACTGGTCAGTCTAGGGTAGGCATTCACCAACTCGATATCTCTATTGCAATGAAAGCTGAAATGGCTGCAATAACGAGAAAACTTGAAGCAATAGAGAGAAAATTTTCATCTCCTGCTCTTGCCCCTGTTCTTCCACTTCGTACCATTTGTGCTTGCTGTTCCGATCCATCTCACCTAACCGAAGAGCGTCCTTACAATCCACCATCTCAAGGACAGGATCAGGTTAATGCTGCGTTTCAGCAAAGACCAAGAAACGATCCATACTCTTCCACCTACAATCCTGGTTGGAGGAACCACCCCAACTTCGCCTGGAATCATAACCAGCATCAATTCCAAGGCAACAATTTCCAGAGGCCCCCTCCGCCGCAACAACAAACTCAACATCAATTTCAGCAGCCCTTCCAACCCCAACCTTTTCAAAATCAAACAAACAACTTTGCACCCAACAATTCTTTTCCTCAAAATAACTTTGTTCCGTCAAACAACGATAAGGTTTCCTCGCTAGAACGAAGTCTGGAGGCGTTCGTTAAACAATCGACACAATCCACCGCAAACATACAGTCGTCTATTCAGTCTTTGGTGCAACACACTGCTGCACACGAGCAAAGCATCAAGACCATCGAAGCCCAGATTACACAGCTGAATGCGGCGTTAAGTTTGCGAGAAAAAGGGAATCTTCCATCTCAATCACTCCCAAATCCTGGTCACCCACATAATGTGCATGTTGCTCTTGAACAACAGAACCATAATGTTAGTGCCATGACTACATTGAGATCTGGAAGGATGCTGCATAACAACATCGGCACAACAATTGAGGATAATGACACCACGGACGCTTCGTCTTCTTCATCTCCTTCCTCATCTTCTGAGCATATTCTTCATTCTTCAAAAGGCTCTTCTTCTTCTTCTTCTGCTCTGAACGGACCCACTTCTCACTCTACAAAAACTCCAGCTATGGGATCCGTTCCAACTCCACAATCTACTCCACAAGCATCAGACTCAACCAATTTTAAAAATGTTCCGTTTCCAAACCGGTTGAGATCCAATAAACAAAATCCACAAATGGAGAAGATTCTGGAGTTGTTTAAGCAGGTTAATATTAACATTCCCCTTTTAGATGCTGTCCAACAAGTCCTTTCCTATGCAAAAATCTTAAAGAACTTGTGCACGAAAAAGAGGAAATCTCAGGTACCCAAGAAAGTTTTCTTAGCTAGTGCTGTGAGTGATGCTCTTACCCAATCTTTACCTCAAAAACGGAAGGTCCGTGGATGTCCTACTATTTCTATTACAATTGGGGATAAGAACATCAACCGTGGACTTTTGGATCTTGGTGCCAGTGTTAACCGGCTTCCGTACTCAGTATATGAGCAATTAGGTGTAGGAGAGCTGAAACCAACAAACTGTACTCTCCAAATGGCCGATCGATCAATCACCGATCCTAGGGGTAAGCTAGAGGATGTGTTAATCAAGGTTGGGAACTTCATATTCCCCGTTGACTTCATTGTTTTAGACACACAGCCTGTAGCTAACCCCCGGAATCAAATTCCGGTGATACTCGATCGCCCATTCCTTGCAACCTCAAATGCTGTGATCAATTGTCGAAATGGTTCGATGAAACTATCTTTTGGAAACATGACAATTGAACTCAACATTTTTAGGTTGGGGAATCAGCCCTCCGAACCTAATGCTCATATACTAGACGTTTGCTCAATCCAGGAGATCACCCCAGAGGAGTGTGAATTCGAGGAGTTTTTGTTCGATCACGACAACCTTAACGCCACTAGTGCGTTCCTCTTCGAACCTGCTGCTGCTTCTGCACCCGACAATGACTACGAGTGTTTCACTTTCTCGACCGATCTTAGCCAGTCACCACCCGAGTTGGAATCCTTTGAATTTCCGGATGAGTTACTTGAACCATCCAACTCGGTCGCCTACACTCATTTTGAACCTTTGCTGGAATCCTTTGAGTTCGAGACCTTTTTACCAATCTTTCCTTCAATCGTTTCACCTCCAACGCTCGAACTCAAGCCTTTGCCGTCTCACCTTAAGTACGCTTACTTGGGTGAGAATGAGACCCTCCCTGTTATCATCTCGGCTTCTCTAGCTCCCGAGCAAGAGAGAGCCCTTCTCGCGGTCTTGCACAGCAATAGGCAAGCTTTTGGATGGTCCATGGCGGACATCAAAGGGATTACTCCCCTGATCGTTGAACATCACATTCATTTGATGGATGATGCTAAACCAGCCAGGGATCCACAAAGGCGACACAACCCAGTCATGAAGGAGGCTGTAAAAAAGGAGATCGTAAAGTGTCTGGATAGTGGTATCATTTACCCTATCTCTGATAGCCAGTGGGTTAGACCCATTCACGTTGTCCCCAAGAAATCAGGCATAACGGTCATTACCAACGAAGCGACTGAGTTAATCCCTACTCGCACCCAGACTGGGTGGCGAGTATGCATCGATTACAGAAAACTCAACGCCGCAACGCGGAAGGACCACTTTCCGCTACCTTTCATTGACCATATGCTTGAACGATTGGCCGGACACGATTTCTACTGCTTTCTTGATGGCTACTCCGGCTATAATCAGATTCCCATCGCTGAAAAAGACCAGGACAAGACCACATTCACTTGTCTTTTCGGCACATTTGCATATCGTCGCATGCCCTTTGGGTTGTGCAATGCGCCCGCTACCTTCCAGCGGTGTATGATGGGAATCTTCTCAGACATGGTGGAAAAATTCTTGGAGATCTTCATGGATGATTTCTCAATTTTCGGCGATTCCTTTGATGAGTGTTTGCTGCATCTCGACGCTGTCCTTACCCGATGTAAGGACAAGAATCTCACTTTGAACTGGGAGAAGTGCCACTTCATGGTACGCGAAGGTATTGTCTTAGGACATATCATTTCGCAAAATGGCATAGAGGTTGACAAAGCAAAGATTGAGGTCATGTCCAATCTCCCTCCTCCCAGATGCGTCAGAGACATCCGAGCCTTCCTTGGCCATGCCGGTTTCTATAGACGGTTCATCAAGGACTTTAGCAAGATTGCTAGGCCCTTGACTCTTTTGCTAGCCAAGGACACGGCATTCGACTTCAACTCGAGCTGTATGACTGCGTTCGAGTCATTAAAAAGCTCACTCACTTCTGCTCTCGTTCTTTCTTCTCCTGACCGGACGCACCCATTTGAGATTATGTGCGATGCATCCGACTTTGCCATTGGTGCTGTTCTTGGACAACACATCAACATGATGCCGCACGTAATCTATTATGCTAGCCGAACACTGAACGACGCCCAGTTGAATTATACAACAATTGAGAGGGAATTCTTGGCTGTTGTATTTGCTTTAGAAAAGTTCAGGCCCTACCTCATCGGCTCTCCAGTCATCGTCTACACGGACCATTCTGCTCTGCGCCATCTTTTTGCGAAGAAAGATGCAAAATCTAGGCTGATACATTGGATCCTCTTGCTTCAAGAGTTTGACCTTGTCATCAAGGACAAAAGAGGATGCGAAAACGTAGTCGCCGACCATCTCTCACGACTTCCTTCTTCATCGTCGCTTCAAATTCCGATCAACGACATTTTTCCGGATGAACAGCTCTTGACAGTATCTTACGAACCCTGGTTCGCAGATATTGTGAACTATTTGTCCACAGGATTACTACCGACTGAATGGTCAAGTCAGGACAGACTTCGATTCTTATCCCAAGTAAAACACTTTTACTAGGACGAACCCTATCTGTTCAAGTACTGTCCCGACCAGATTTTTCGTCGGTGTGTCCCAGACGATGAATTCAAGAGTGTGCTGTCATTTTGTCACGATCAAGCGTGTGGCGGGCATTTTGGCCCAAGAAAGACAGCAGAGAAGATCTTGCAGTGTGGTTTCTACTGGCCATAACTCTTCAAAGATGCTCATGACTACTGCAAGACTTGCTGCCGGTGCCAACACTTGGGCCGGATATCCAGGAGGAACGAGATGCCTCTCCAACCAATCTTGGTTGTGGAGATTTTCGATGTTTGGGGGATTGATTTCATGGGGCCATTTCCCAACTCTTTTGGGAACTTGTACATCCTTCTCGCTGTTGATTATGTCTCTAAGTAGGTCGAGGCTGTGCCCTGCCGGACTAACGACAACAAGGTTGTCGTTAGATTTCTTAAGGAAAACATTTTCTCCCTGTTTGGGCACCCCCGAGCGATCATTAGCGACAATAGAACTCATTTCTGCAATAAGACTTTCGAGGCCTTGATGCGGAAATATTCCATTAATCATAAGCTATCTACGCCCTACCACCCCCAAACCTGTGGGAAAGCCGAAGTTTCAAATCGGCAAATCAAGCAGATACTGTAGAAGACGGTTTCCAAGAACCGTAAAGATTGGTCGTTGAAACTCACTGATGCCCTTTGGGCATTTCGAACTGCTTATAAGCCCGATCTTGGCATGTCTCCCTATCGGCTTGTTCACGGAAAGGCTTGCCACCTTCCTGTGGAAATAGAGCATAGCGCATTTTGGGCGATAAAGGAGCTGAATCTGTCTCTCGAAGATGCGGGCAGCCATCGGAAGCTGCAGTTGAACGAATTGAGCGAGCTTCGGGATGAGGCTTACGAAAACACGGTTGTCGTTAAGAACCGAACGAAGGTGTTTCACGATAAACACCTTTTGCGAAAAACATTCGCACCTGGTCAACAGGTGCTGCTTTACGACACCCGGCTACATTTCTATCCAGGTAAGCTCAGATCTCGCTGGAAAGGGCCATATTTTGTGCGGAATGTGTATCCGCATGGTGCTATGGATTTAGAGAATCCAAAGGACGGTTCATTTTTCAAAGTAAACGGACACAGACTAAAACTGTACCTTAGCGCCGAACCATCAGAGGAGCTCCTGGTCTTACAGGAGCCGGTTTACCCTGCATAATCTTCCTCTGCCTAGCACCAAACTTAGGTTATCCAGCCAAAAACAGTGGACACCGTTTCAAATAAGTTTGTGGGTATGTATATACCATTTTGTATATATATGTGGATATTCTTGTCCAGTGCATATCCATTTTTAATAGTTTCTTTTCTTTAAAAACAAAAAAAAATCTAACCGACAATTTTGACCCTTCAATGATTTCTTCATGCAATGACGGTGAGGACACTGTCCAGTTTAAGATTGGGGGTACGCTCGGTACGCATTTCTAACCTTCGCATTCATTTGCATATTTTGCATTAGCATACCTTACTAAAAACCCACAAAAATCAAAAATTTTCTAAAAACATAAAAACTATTTGGTCAAGTTAGCTAGTGGGAGAACTCAGATTCAACATTTCAACGGTTTTGTTTGATAAGATAAGAATAGCTAAATCTTATTTTTAGATTTTTAAAACCTGAAAGATAACTCTCCTTTGAAGTTAACTATAGCTGATATACGTCTTTACACCACATTACACGTGTCGTGAGTTTTTGAAAATTAGATGACAAGTCTATTGTGTCTAAAAAATTTTAAATGGATAAATTATTTTCTGAGGATCAAATAGGTTTGTTCTGAAATAAGTAATATCAAGAATGTTTATGAAGTGAAGCGAATATGAAGGATTGTTATTGATGCCTTAATTGGAACTAATTCAGAAAAATAACCCATCTGGAACTTGATTGGAATGATTACACACCGAACCCACTAATTGAAGGGTTTCCTACAGCACCACTACAAGGGTTTGGAGGCAACACACATGACATATTTAAAATTTATATGGTGCTAAAGAAACTTTCTTAAGGATCATGCTAGAAAAATTAGGGCAACATAAACACAAGTAGTAAAAGCTAGGGTTTTGAGAGTACAACCTTTGTAGCTCCGTACGCTAGACTCCTTGGCTACTTGAGGGTTGGGAAAAAGGTTCGCTTGAGATCTTCTAGGTCCACGATGATCCACCCGGAGTCCTCTTTGTCCAAGCTTGAAGCTCCACTAGGTCAAGAGAAGAAATGGAAGCTAACACTCTACACTAATGGGCAAGACTAGTGTAGAATAGTGATGTGGTTTGTTTTCTTACTTCAAAATCCTAACTTGGTGACTCTTTTTCTCACTTGAGAAAACTAGAGAGCAAGAGAGAAATGAGGAAGAAGATGATGACTTTTTAAGAGCTCAAGATAATGATAAGGTTGAGAATAAAAATGAGAAATGAAAATATATATATTTTCACTCGCTCATTCTTAACTATAGTTATAAAATATCTAGATATTTTAGTTTGGAACAAAAATGACCATGGAAAATGAATCATGGTTCAAACAAAGGGTTAGTGAAAGAATAAAACATTAAACCATGATAACAATTTCCATTTCCATTTTTCTTTTCCAAAAATAATATCCATATATTTTATAAAAGGTGTGAGTCTTATATTGCCACCATCCACTATATCAACAACCATGATCGAATGATGTATGCATGTATGTGTGCATGCACATCCATATATGCATGAATAAGAATAAATGCAAACATGAATGCATACAACAAAAAGACAAGAAAGGATTTAAAGTGAGAAACTAATGGTTAATGATAAATCAACACTTGATTTAGCTACCCGGTCATATCACATACGACCCGACCAAAAGCGAACCGCCCGATTAATACACGACATCTCATGCATGCATTTTAACCGGGTCTACGCGCATATCTCATATGCGCACCACATCATT
Source organism: Agapanthus africanus (assembly GCA_030015575.1). Taxonomy (NCBI): domain Eukaryota; kingdom Viridiplantae; phylum Streptophyta; class Magnoliopsida; order Asparagales; family Amaryllidaceae; genus Agapanthus; species Agapanthus africanus. Next base: position 126,101,669 of record JASDDO010000031.1, read on the forward strand.
TCGCCTGGACTAGGAAACTCCATTGTGGGACTCTAAGAATCGTCAATACGCCGGCAGTGGGTGATGATCATATGAAGCACCCCCAAGCCGCAAGCGGTCAGCTAAACGTAATGGCCACCCGGGTATTGAGCAATCAGAAGAAAACAAGCGAACCTGTCACAACTCCCGTCGAGCCAACCGGCAACACTACCGTACAGTCCGGTCTCTTCGTCAGATATGCTGCATATCGAGTCTAGGGATGGTAATGTCGACCCCAATAACTCAATAAGTCGTGCCGATGAGTGGTCTACAACAGATCGAGAAACTACTGATAACACTTATCAGTAAATCTCAACAGCCCTGGCCAGGGACTTACTGATATAGCCAGTCGAGCACAGCATAACATCAACTCCCAATACCGGGAGAGACGAAACCCCTCCTATCGCTCATCGCCTTCATGTGTCTCGGGACTGTACCCAACGGTCACCTGTTTGCACGACTCAGTAGAGCCGTGGTAGGGTGGTAATCAAAGTACAGTGGGAGAATACACAAGGCTCTATGACGATCTCGGGTCTACAAACTAACCTGCACCAGTGTCACCTGAGAACTGCTATCGGACGATAGATATAATTCCATATAGGAGTTCTCGGTGAGTCCGTCCAGTGTACCCAGTCACCACTGAGCACCCGTATACGATCTCGATGTCAAACATCGATGAATGTGAGAACATCCATCGCCCATTGTATAGGTCTAGTATCATATACGCTAGTCTACTCTGGTATATCGATGCCCCGTCTCGATATACCTACGACTAGGGATATTTCAGGATATGCTTATAAACTACAGATGTCCCACTAGTATGATCTCCATCATAATTACAGTAGTCAAGCCTATATCCTCAGTTCTTTATCAACATGTGTGAATGAATAAAAGCATGATCCAATCAACATGTCAGATAAAGAAGAACCTGATAGCATACTATCATGTCGAGTAAGAATGTACACTGAATATATATATACATGTATAAATACATCCACTATCATATAATGGCCTCTAGGGCATACATATATCCAACAATCTCCCACTTGCACTAAGGCTAGTTATTGGCGTATCTCATACCCAACATCTCAAAAAGTCGCTCATGCTGCGGTTGAGGGAGGGCCTTGGTGAGTGGATCCGCGGCGTTATTCGTTGTGTCTACTCTCCTAATCTCGATCTCGCGGCGATCTACAATCTCCCGGATCAAATAAAAGCGCCTCAGGATGTGTCTGGATCGCTGATGGGACCTAGGCTCCTTGGCTAACGCCATAGCCCCATTATTATCACAATACAATGGTATTGGATCAATAATGGTTGGAACTACTCCTAGCTCCGATACGAACTTCCTCATCCAGACGGCTTCCTTGGCGGCATCATTCGCAGCAATGTACTCAGCCTCCATCGTAGAGTCTGGAACGGTATCCTGTTTGGAACTCTTCCAACTTACCGCCCCTCCATTGAGGGTAAATACAAACCCAGAGATAGATTTGCTGTCGTCCTTATCGCTCTGGAAGCTCGAATCGGTAAAGGCCTCCATTTGGAGATCTCCATTACCATACTCTAAGAACAATTCTTTAGTCCTTCGCAAGTACTTAAGAATGTTCTTCACAGCTATCCAGTGATTCTCCCCTGGGTTGGATTGATACCTGCTTACAACACTAAGTGCATAAGCTACATCTGGGCATGTACATAACATTGCATACATTATAGATCCTAATGCCGAAGCATAGGGTATAATGCTCATGCGAGCTCTCTCTTCATCGGTCTTTGGGCAAGAGTCCTTAGAGAGAGTGACCTCTTGGCAAGCGGGTAAGGCACCCCGCTTGGAGTCTTCCATACTAAACCTTTTTAGGATGGTGTTGATGTACCTGGTTTGGGACAATCCCAATAACCTCTTGGATCTATCCCTATAGATCCTAATGCCCAGAATGTATGTGGCATCACCCAGGTCCTTCATGGAGAACTTTAGTGATAAGAAAGATTTGACCGACTGTAGCATAGGAATATCATTTCCTATCAGAAGAATGTCATCCACGTACAATACGAGAAATGTGACAGTTCTCCCTACAGCCTTCTTATAAACACAAGGTTCATCTGGATTTTTGATGAAATCAAACTCTTTGATAACATCATCGAAACAGATGTTCCAACTCTGTGATGCCTGCTTTAACCCTTATATGGATTTAAGCAATCTACAAGCTTTCCCGCTGCTCCCACTGTCAATGAAGCCCTCTAGCTGATCCATATAAACGCATTCTTCTAAATCTCCATTTAGAAATGGCGTTTTAACGTCCATCTGCCAGATTTCATAGTCGTAGTGAGCAGCAATATCAAGTAGGATACGAATGGATTTAAGCATGGCTACGGGAGAAAAAGTCTCGTCATAGTCCAAACCTGGTCTTTGACGAAAACCCTTCGCCACAAGTCTTTCCTTATAGGTCTTTACCTGCCCATCTACACCAATATTTCTTTTAAAGATCCATTTGCACCCCACAGGTTTCACCCCAGGGGGTATAATGTCCAAAGTCCATACTTTGTTGGTGTACATAGACTCCATTTCGGATCTCATGGCATCCATCCACTTCACAGAGTCTCCACTCGTGATAGCTTGCTGAAAACTGGTAGGATTATCATCCTCCATGATGCAGTCTTCTCTGTCACCATCAATGAGGAAACAGAAGTACCTCTCCGGTGGGCGAGAAGTCCTACCAGACCTACGGAGTGGCCGAGGTTCCTCAATTTCTATTGCAACAGCCGGTTCAACATAGTCGTCATTTGTAGTTTGTGTCTCTAGAACCTCTTCTAGATCCACCACATTGCCATCAGTTTCATTTGTAAAAAACTTTTTTTCCAAGAATGTGGCATGCTGAGAAACAAACACCTTTTGTTCTTCCTTGTGGTAGAAAACATATCCATAAGAATTCCTTGGATATCTCACAAAGTTACACATAACCGACCGTGTCTCGAGTTTGTCCGGATTCTGCTTTTTAACATAGGCCGGGCAACCCCAAATCTTAATTCTCTTAAGAGATGGTCTCTTCCCATGCTATATCTCATATGGCGTGGTAGACACGGTTTTGGTTAGAACCCTGTTCAGTAGAAACGCTGCAGTCTCCAATGCATGCCCCCAAAATGAGACAGGTAACTTAGCATCACTCATCATGGAACGTACCATATCTAATAGGGTCCAATTCCGTCGTTCAGACACACCGTTGTGCTGTGGTGTGTAAGGAGGAGTGAGCTGAGAGAGAATCCCATTATCTTTTAGGATGTTTGCAAATTCTGTACTGAGGTACTCGCCACCTCGATCTGATCGAAGCATTTTGATACTCAAGCCGGTTTGTTTTTCTACTTCGAGTTTATATTCAATGAATTTCTCGAAAGCTTCGGATTTGTGCTTTAATAAAAATACATGACCGAATCTTGAGAAATCGTTTGTGAAAGTAAAGAAGTATGAAAAACTGCCTCTAGCCTGTGTAGACATTGGCCCACATACATCACTATGTACGAGGCCTAGGAGATCAGTAGCTCTTTCTCCATGTCCGGTAAACGGAGTTTTGGTCATTTTACCCTTGATACAAGACTGGCAAGTCGCATAATATTTATATTCAAAAGAGTTTAAATATCCATCTTTGTGTAACTTGTTTAGTCTTATTTCGTTAATATGACCAAGTCTACAGTGCCAAAGAAAAGCTTCATTTATTTCTGAAAGTTTTCTTTTATTAGTGTGTTGTATGCTGAAAGCTGTATGTTGATTTAGGACGTATATCCCGTTATTAAGCGTACCATACCAAACCAACATTTGATTCAGGTGAATGTTCATAACATTGTTCTGCAATACAAAATTATATCATTCATTTTCAAACAAAGAAACGGATATTATATTACAAAGCATACTAGGTATAAAATAACATGGGTTCAAAACCAATATACACCCAGACGCAACCCCAAATGATACTCTCCCACTGCGACTGTATGTACATTGGAACCATTTCCAACGCGGAGAGTATGGTCACCTGTCTTCAAAACCTTGCTTTTTCTCAACCCCTGCATAGAATTGCAAATGTGAGAACCTGAACCGGTATCTAATACCCAGGAAGCAGAGTTTTTTGAAAAACAGTTTTCTGTCACAAACACACCTGAAGCGGAAGCATCCCCATGCTTCTTCTTGAGATTTAAGTACTCCGTGCAGTTGCGCTTCCAATGTCCTGTTTTGTGGTAGTGATAACATTCCCCTTTCCCCGATTCTCCAGCTTTGGACTTGTCCTTCCCCTTAACCTTTTTAACTCCACCCCCAGGCTTGTTGGGCTTCTTCTTCATCTTTCCCTTAACCTTAGCCTTTGGGCGAGAAGAGGAAGATTGCCCAACACTCAAAACGGGAGTTTTCACTGATTTCAGTGTGCTCTCTACGCTCCATAACATATTAAGGAGTTCAGGTAGTTTCTTCTCCATGTTGTGCATGTTGAAGTTAACTATAAATTGAGCAAAGGTTGAGGGGAGGGATAGCAGAATAATATCCGTATATTGTTCATTGTCCATCGTCCATCCAAGGTCCCCAAGCTCTTCTATGAGAGGTATCATCTTCAGAACATGGTCTCCTACTGGTGTGCCAGGGGCCATTCGCATCTGAAACAGTTTCCTTGATGCTTCGTATCGTAATACGCTGGATTGCTCTCCATACAACTCCTTTGTATGGAGGAATATGGCGTGAACGTCCATATTCTCGTGCTTCTTTTGATGTGTGTTATCCATCGATGCAAGCGCGAGGCATTTGGCCATGGCACAGTCAGCGTCCCATGTCTTGCGGACTTCAATATCCGCAACTGAGGATTTTGGACCTGGGACGGGCGGGGCTGGAGCAGTGAGGACATATGATACTTTATCATAAGTCAAGGCAATGTTCAGATTCCTCAGCCAGTCTTTATAATTGGTCCCATTCAGTTTATTTTTATCTAGTAGAAGCTTGAGTCCTGTCATTGGTGTAAGTCCATGCTACCTCTCCCGGTACTTTCGGACTTGCGGAATTTGATAAAAAGCGATTTTCTTAGAGGTGGTAACATGTACTTAAAACCCGGATCTTTGTTAAACATCTAACTAACAACCTAACTACGAGTTGCTAACTACTCGGTTAGGGGGTTATACCTTTCTATTTCTCGAACTCCTTCGTCTTCAAGCTTCGATGGTCGTCCGGATCGCCTTCACTCCGTCGTCTCCTTGCGCCGAAGATAGATCCACCTCGAAATCTTCAACCTTTGGCTCCTTCTTCGGTCTTTGAAGAAACTAGTTCACTTGGTTTGCCAAACCTTGTGAACTAGAGTGAGTAGAGAAGTGTTTGTACGGGATTTTATCTATGGTTCTTGGTTCTCAACTCATGAGACAAGTGAACCATAGAGTCAAGAGAGGGAGAGCAAGAGGAGGAAGATGAGAGCTCAAGAACAAGAGAGAGAATGAGCATGAAAGAATGAGAGAAGACTTTTCTCATTTGGCTCTCATAATCCAAAACAATCATAACACCTCATATCAATCAAGTATTATGTGATGGTTTAAGCAACCATAGCCATATCATTTCATGCACTCATTTTGCATAAAAGAGCAAGCAAGCAAAAGTCTTTGCCATGAAACGATAGCTATAGTTATCATGATGGTCAACTAGTCAAGCCTAGTCAACCGGTCAACAAAGTCAACAAGTCAACAAAAGTCAACAAGTCAACAAAGTCAATCCCTCAACAACCATATCACCATAATACTTAATTAATATAATTGTTAATCACATATCATATTCTCATTTGGGTTGAGCAAAAAGTCAATAGTCAACTGTCAACGGTCAACAACCCTAATGAGAATCCTCCGCCTCTGTCTCTCCGTCAACTGTGCATACACACCCGCATCCGCGTTCCGAGGAAGCCGAATACAAACTGGATAAATCCAATCCCAATACATACACTAGGATCTGGCTTAAACCAAAGCCCGCTAGTGTCTACTGTCCGGACACAGTACGTGCACAAGTGCACGGATGTGACCGAACTCTGTCGTAAAACCATGCGACCTGTCGCAAAACCATGCGACCTCTACTCCTTTGCCTAAAGACGAATAGCTTTCTGTGTGGGACTCTAAAGACTCGACACTACGCTGGCAGTGGGTTTAACCACAGACCGCTAGCGGCACTAGCTGTGCGTAACGGTCCCCTGGTAGATGCCGACAAGAAGACTGACGAGGTGAAACCCATCTGAACTCCTACTGAGCCTGAATGTGACATTCTCCGTACAGTCCGGTCTGTTCGTCTGATACATCGCATGGCGGGCCTAGGGGGCGGTAAACGTTAGTCCCCTAATAGCGGTACAAGTCATGTCGGAGTGAAGCCCAAAACACCCTGAGATAACACTGGAAACCTACCAGTATATCTCGATTGCCCTGGCCAGGGACTACTCGTGTAATGGCTCCCCTAGACATAGCGCGATGTCAACCCCCAATACCGGGAGAGACGAATCCTGTCTAACCGTCACTGCCTCCAAGTGCTTCGGGACTGCACCCAACTACCACCTGTTTGCATGACTCCTTTGAGCTGTGGTAGGGTAGTAATCAAAGTACAGTGGGAACACACTCGAGACGAAGTGACAGTGTCAAGTCAGCGGACTAAGCTATACTCATGTCACCTGGGAACTGATAACTGACGATAGGTATAATACCAACCGGTCAGTTCCCGACGAATCCTGTCCAGTGTACTCATAACCTAACGAGCACCCGTATACTATCTCCAGTACGACGTACTGATGGCTGTGGAACAGACCATCTCCCACACTGGGATGAGAAGCGCATACGCTAGTCTACTCCGGAGTATCGATGCCCTGTCTCGATAGTCCTGCGACTAGGGACCTGTATAAGGATGTGCTTATAGATTACCCAGCCCCCACTAGTGTGACTGCCATCACAACGCTGGTAATCAAGCAAAGATCCTAAGGGCTCCACTAATGTGTATAGGTGATATACTAAAATAAACACATGTACACATTGAAGTAGAAACAAACCAAGTAGCATACTACTATATTGAGCAAGATTGTTTATACAAGGTGAATATCCGAAGCTTCCATTAAGTAATATACAAACTAGTATGATACAGTAATGGCCTCTAGGGCATATACACTAACAATCTCCCACTTGCACTAAGGCCATGTACTGGCGTATCGAAGACCTATCATCTCGATCAGCCGCTCGAACTGAGTCTGGGGCAAGGCCTTGGTGAATGGATCTGCTGTGTTATCTTCTGAAGCGACTCTCCGAACCTCGATCTCCTGGCGATCCACGATCTCCCTGATCAGGTGATACCGCCTCAAGATGTGTCTGGATCTCTGATGGGACCTGGGTTCCTTCGCTAAAGCTATAGCCCCGTTGTTGTCGCAATACAGAGGTATTGGATCAACAATGGACGGAACCACCTGAAGTTCTTTCAAGAACTTCCTCATCCAGACAGCTTCTTTTGCGGCATCAGATGCAGCGATGTATTCCGCTTCCATCGTCGAGTCTGCAACGGTTTCCTATTTGGTACTCTTCCAACACACCGCCCCTCCATTGAGGGTAAAGAAAAAACCCGACATGGACTTGGAATCATCCTTGTCACTCTGGAAGCTGGAGTCAGCAAAGGCCTCGATCTGGAGGTCTTTTCTGCCATACACCAAGAACATCTCCTTAGTCCTTCTCAGGTACTTGAGAATGTTCTTTACCGCTATCCAGTGCTTCTCCCCAGGGTTTGACTGATACCAGCTTACTACACTCAGTGCATAAGCTACATCCGGTCTGGTACACAACATCGCATACATTATAGAGCCTACCGCAGAAGCGTAGGGTATAATAGACATGCGATCCCTCTCCAAATCAGTCTTGGGAGACATCTCTTTAGAGAGGGTGATCCCGTGACAAGCCGGTAGGTTACCGCGCTTGGAATCTTCCATACTGAATCTTTTCAGTATGGTGTCGATGTACCTGGACTGTGAAAGTCCTAATATCCTCTTGGATCTGTCACGGTAGATCCGGATACCCAGAATGTATGAGGCATCACCCAGGTCTTTCATGGAGAACCTGTGTGACAAGAACCTCTTGACAGATTGTAGCATAGGAATGTCATTTCCTATTAAGAGAATGTCATCCACGTATAAAACGAGGAATACTACAGTTCTCGCTACAAATCTACTATAGATGCATGGTTCATCTGGATTTTTGATAAAGCCAAATTCCTTGACCGTCTCATCAAAACAGATGTTCCAACTCCGCGATGACTGCTTTAGTCCGTAAATGGACTTAAGCAACTTGCACACCTTTCCGCTGCTCCCACTCTGAATGAAACCCTCTGGCTGGTCCATATAGACACACTCCTCTAAATTTCTATTTAGAAAAGCGGTCTTTACGTCCATTTGCCAGATCTCATAATCGTGGAAGGCAGCAATGGCAAGAAGGATCCGAATGGATTTCAGCATAGCCACTGGAGAAAAGGTTTCATCATAGTCCAAGCCAGGTCTTTGACGGAAACCCTTTGCATCAAGTCTAGCTTTATAGGTCTCAACCTGTCCATCTACACCAATCTTCCTTTTGAAGATCCACTTGGATCCTACGGGTTTTACCCCGTCTGGAGCAATGTCCAACGTCCATACTTTGTTGGTGTACATGGACTCCATTTCGGTCCGCATTGCATCCAGCCATTTTACCGAGTCGACGCTCTGAACGGCCTGCTGGAAGCTAGTAGGCTCATCATAATCTATGATGCAATCCTCTCTATCCCCGTCTATGAGAAAACCGTAGTATCTCTCGGGCGGATGAGACTGCCTACTACTTCTGCGGAGCGGCGTAGGAATGTCCTGTTCTTTTGAACCCTCTGGTTCCACTAAGCTTTCAGTAATAGTCTGTGGTTCTGGAATTTCTTCCAGTTCTACTGCACTCCCACCAATTTCCTTTTCCAAGAACTGGTGTTCTAGAAAGTGGGCATTACGAGAAACAAGGACTTTTTGTTCCTCTGCGTGGTAGAAAAGATACCCCCTGGTGTTCTTTGGGTATCCCACAAACTTGCACAGTACTGAGCGTGCCTCGAGTTTGTCCGCATGCTGCTTTTTGACAAAAGCCGCACATCCCCAGATCTTCAGATATTGAAGATAGGGTTTCTTCCCACTCCATAACTCATATGGTGTGGTAGGCACAGTCTTAGTCGGAACTCGGTTCAAAAGGTATGCGGCTGATTCTAGCGCATACCCCCAGAATGATCGCGGTAACTCAGTGTTACTCATCATGGACAGTACCATATCCAATAGGGTTCGGTTCCGTCTCTCCGATACACCGTTATGTTGCGGAGTGTATGGAGGAGTAAGCTGAGAGAGAATTCCGTTCTCTTTTAAATAATCCAGGAACTCGGCACTTAAGTATTCTCCACCTCGATCCGATCTTAGAATCTTAATACTTTTGCCGGTTTGTTTTTCTACTTCATTCTTATATTCCTGGAACTTTCCAAAGGCTTCGGACTTATGTTTCATTAAGAAGACATAACCGTACCTTGAAAAGTCATCCGTAAAAGTAATGAAGTAAGAATAACCGCTTCGCGCATGTGTAGACATTGGACCGCACATGTCGCTGTGTACGAGTCCCAAGAGCTCGCTCGCTCTTACTCCGTGTCCAGTGAACGGAGTCTTTGTCATCTTTCCTTTGAGACAGGATTGACAAGTGGCATACGATTGATATTCGAACGGATTCAAATATCATTCTGTATGTAACTTCGTCAACCTTCTCTCATTGATGTGACCCAGTCTACAATGCCATAAGAAAGTCTGATTTATTTCCGGAGACTTTCTTTTGTGTGTATTCTGGACATTGAAAATCTGTGGCTGGTTTAATACGTATATACCATTGCTCAATGTACCTGATCCAATCAAAACTTGATTAAGGTGAATGTTTACAACATTACTTACAAACGCAAATTCATAACCTTCTTTAGAAACTAAAGATACATAAATGATATTACAAGTTGCGTTGGGTACAAAAAAGCAATTACGCAAAACCAAAACATGTCCATCTGACATTCCCAGGTGATAGTCCCCCACGGCCTTAGCATCCATGCTAGCTCCGTTTGCAACTCTGAGGGTCATGTCACCTGCCTTCAAAACCCTACGGTTTCTCAACGCCTGCAAAGAATTACAGATATGAGATCCTGATCCGGTATCCAATACCCAGGAAGTAGAGTTTATTGAAAGACAGTTTTCAATAACATACACACCTGAAGCTGAAGCCGCAACCTGCTTCAATTCCTGTGTCCTGGCTTTCCAAGCCCTGCAATCATTCTTCCAGTATCCTTTCTTATGACAATAGAAGCATTCTTCCTTATCCACAAGCTTCCCCGCTATCTTTGTTGCTTTAGCTTTTCCCTTCGTATCCACTTTACTAACACCGCCTCTTGGTTTGGCGGGGGCTTTCTTCTTCTTTCCCTTGGCTTTCGCCTTGGACCTAGAAGAAGATGATCCTCCTTCAAACAAAGTGGATGTTTCCCTACCTTTCTGTAGTGTGCCCTCTGCGCTCCTCAGCATGTTGAGGAGTTCTGAAAGTTCAACTTCTTTTTCTTGTAAGTTGAAGTTCAGTATAAACTGGGCGTAAGTGGAAGGAAGGGACTGGAGAATCAAGTCCGTATAGAGCTCATTCTCCAACGTGGTTCCAAGTTCCGCGAGCTCCTCAATGAAGCCAATCATCTTAAGCACGTGTTCCGCTACCGATGATCCGTTGGCCAACCTTGCCGAAAATAACTTCTTCGACACTTCGTATCTTGCGATACGAGACTGCTCTCCATACAGTTCTTTTGTATGGAGAAATATGGATTCAAGGTCCATATTCTCGTGCCTCCTCTGATGTTCGTTGTCCATCGAGGCAAGTACGAGGCACTTGGCCTTCGCGCTATCAATCTGCCAGGTCTTACGGATTTCCTTATCCACGACGCTGGAAGTGGGACTTGGGAGAGGGGGAGCTTTGGTGGTAAGAAGATACCCCAGCTTGTCGTAAGTGATTGCCATCTTGACATTCCTGAGCCAATCTTTGTAGTTTGGCCCTGTCAGTATGTTTTTATCTAGAAGTAACTTAAGTCCAGTCATGTCGATTGGTCGCTGCAATTAGGAGAGAGAAGAAGAAACACTCAGCATGATGCTTTTGCAAGTTTAGAGTGGTTTTTAGTTTGTCTAAACAGGATGGCTCCCACTGTTCTCGAATCCCTCCTCAAACCAAAAAGGAAGAATTAGTCAGGATCAATCTCACCGTACAATACTTGCTTAACCGTTCGGCCAGGCTGGTGTCGGTACTTCGAGGGAGGTTTTCCAACGCTTTCGCGAAGTTCCTTAATTAAATAACCTCTTTTCCCTGGGGGCGTCGCCCCGCTAACACTTTTCTAGACACCTACTATGTTTATAGCATTGATCGTTAAGTGAGAAATTTCCCGAGGAGTAGCATATACTCACAGTAGGATCGAGATCCAAATATCATCGCGTGACGAAACTGAAGGAATCCTACCAGAATCATCACACTCCAAATGGTATGCAACAATAGCAAGTTTCAGTTCTTTTGAAACTCCCGATGTGGATTTTTGCCCCATGCTCTTATGACCTTGGCGTGAGGTCAAAATGTCATAAGTCACATGTCAAGTTCTTCCCATCATTATCCAGGTTAATTTGAATCCACCCGTACCTACCCTTGACGTAGGCCAAAATGGTAGTACGGCTGTCCCAAACCAACGCATTCTATCTATGCAACAGATAAATATCCGGCAGCTACCAATCACTATGCCTTGGCGTGAGGTCAAAATACATAGCTTGAATACTACCGAATATTTAACTGAAATGATGGAGGGCTACGAATGGTTTTGGCAAAACCGTGAACGTAGTGAACTTGATATAATCGATGGAACGAGATAGCTTTTAAAAGGAGTGGCTCAAGCTCCGCATTTAAAAGTTAGTTTTGAAAAGAACCGAGTGGTTTTCCGAAAGTGTTCCAACGATTTTTACTTGGTTTATTTTCTTGCATTAGTTCTTTTAATGCGTGATATTCTTGCATTAGTTCTTTTAATGCGTCCCATCATTTAATCCTACCATTGCAGAAAACAACCAAAATATGACGTACGCTTATGCCATTCGCATTCGCCACGGGGCTCCGTCATTACCCGTTAGGTTACTTAACTAACGACAGAGCGGGGGCTGGGCTAGCGCGGCTGTAAAACATAAGCAACGCCTAAATAATATCATATATAGATATATTGCAATGATACACATTTCAGATCACAGATGAACACATTAGATGTACTAGGAACCTGCAATTCGTACGAGCCTGTAACGAAAAGAAGATTACACGGTCGCGGTGAATAGCCAATACCCCACCCAAGACCCCTGCGGGTGCGGCAAACTACCCGCCAAGTACGCGAAGCGAAGCAACCTCCCTCATCCCCGTGAGTAGGCCACTCGGCACTTCGGCATACCCGGTAGTTTGTGCACCCCTCCATGGGTCTATCCTAGGAGCAAAAACAGTAAAAAGAAATTAAACAATGACGGCTACAACCCCGACCCGGTTGTGCGGCCATACAAATAATTATTACATCAATTTACAAATTTACAAGAATTGAAAGAAAAGAAAACTCTCGTCTCACAACTCCCGGCTATTCACCCGCGACAATCCAACATATTCATATACACATTCCAGCAACATTACAGATCACAGATTTGTATAACCCCCACTAATCGACATATAGCGATTAGCAGACGTTCAATACAAATATCACATTACAGAAAAACCCATCAGCTAAAGTCTTTTAGAAGTTCGATCAAAAATACGGATTTACAGGCCCCAAACACAAAATTTTCGTTCTGGAAAATCTGGGCTGAAAATACATATACCAAAATTCCTAAAATACCCCCATAAGCACACCGTAGCAAAGAACAACTAGAGAGGAGCCAAGACGGCCGCGGAACCGCGGCAATAGCAAGCTATTGCCGCGTTTCCGCGGCGCAATGATGAGATCAGGGGACCGTCTTTCTACAGTGCACTCTAAAAACCCTGAGTCGATTTTTGATGCATGATTTATTAAATTTACAGAACATAAAAAATCGACAGCAAGTATGATATCGGGGTTCATTTCGGGACTTTTTCTTTGATCGATCTTCTAGCTACTTTGCTAACATGTTAGATAGAGTTTAACTAGGCTCTGATACCACTGTAAGTCCATGCTACCTCTCCCGGTACTTTCGGGCATGCGGAATTTGATAAAAAACGATTTTCTTAGAGGTGGTAACATGGACTTAAAACCCGGATCTTTGTTAAACATCTAACTAACAACCTAACTACGAGTTGCTAACTACTCGGTTAGGGGGTTATACCTTTCTATTTCTCGAACTCCTTCGTCTTCAAGCTTCGATGGTCGTCCGGATCGCTTTCACTCCGTCGTCTCCTTGCGCCGAAGATAGATCCACCTCGAAAGCTTCAACCTTTGGCTCCTTCTTCGGTCTTTGAAGAAACTAGTTCACTTGGTTTGCCAAACCTTGTGAACTAGAGTGAGTAGAGAAGAGTTTGTATGGGATTTTATCAATGGTTCTTGGTTCTCAACTCATGAGACAAGTGAACCATAGAGTCAAGAGAGGGAGAGCAAGGGGAGGAAGATGAGAGCTCAAGAACAAGAGAGAGAATGAGCATGAAAGAATGAGAGAAGACTTTTTTCATTTGGCTCTCATAATCCAAAACAATCATAACACCTCATATCAATCAAGTATTATGTGATGGTTTAAGCAACCATAGCCATATCATTTCATGCACTCATTTTGCACAAAAGAGCAAGCAAGCAAAAGTCTTTGCCATGAAATGATAGCTATAGTTATCATGATGGTCAACTAGTCAAGCCTAGTCAACCGGTCAACAAAGTCAACAAGTCAACAAAAGTCAACAAGTCAACAAAGTCAATCCCTCAACAACCATGTCACCATAATACTTAATTAATATAATTGTTAATCACATATCATATTCTCATTAGGGTTGAGCAAAAAGTCAATAGTCAACTGTCAACGGTCAACAACCCTAATGAGAATCCTCCGCCTCTGTCTCTCCGTCAACTGTGCATACACACCCGCATCCGCGTTCCGAGGAACACGAATACAAACTGGATAAATCCAATCCCAATACATACACTAGGATCTGGCTTAAACCAAAGCCCGCTAGTGTCTACTGTCCGGACACTGTACGTGCACAAGTGCACGGATGTGACCGAACCCTGTCGCAAATGTTAGTTATATGTATGCCCTAGAGGCCATTACTGTACATTGGATATATATTGTAGTGGATGCTGGGACATATATAGGGAGGACTTTCTTGCTCAACATGATAGTATGCTACCTGGTTACTCTTTGCCTTAACGTGTATACTGATTGTCTCTCTGTTACATGTTGGTAAAGCCCTTAGGATGTGTACTTGACTACCTGGACTATGATGCAGATCATGCTAGTGGGGACATGGTAGTCTATAAGTACATCCTTCAAGGTCCCTTGTCGTGGGTGTATCGAGACGGGGCATCGATATACCAGAGTAGACTAGCGTATACCTTCTCGACCCATACAGATGGGCGATGGATGATCCCATATCCATTGGTGTTTGACATCAGAAATGATATACGGGTGCTCAGTAGAGACTGGGTACACTGGACGGACTCGCCGAGAACTCCCAGATGGTATTATACCTTACGTCAGATGGCAGTTCTCAGGTGACACTGGTACAGAGTAGTCTGTTGACCCGAGATCGTCATAGAGTCTTGTGTGGTTCCCACTGTGCTTTGATTTCCATCTTACCACGTCCAAGAGGGCGTGCAAAACGGTGGTTTTTGGGTACAGTCCCGAATCACATGGAGGCAATGAGCGATAGGAGGGGATTCGTCTCTCCCGGTATAGGGAGTTGATGTTGCGCTCTGTTCGATTGGCTATAACCGGAAATCCCTGGCCAGGTTTGCTGAGATATACTGGTAAGTGTTACCAGTAGTTTTTCGAATAGTTATAGACCTCATATCGACACGACTTATCGAGCTATTGGGGTCTGACGTTTACCACCCCTAGGCAAGATATGCGACATATCAGACGACGAGACCGGACTGTACGGTAGTGTTACTGGTTGGATTCACTGGAGTGTGAGCGGGCTTGCTCGTCGATCTTCTGATCGCTCAATACCCGGGTGGCCGTTACGTTTAGCAGACCGCTTGTGGCTTGTGGGTGTTTGATATGATCATCACCTGCTGCCGGCGTATTGACGAGTCTTTAGAGTCCTACACAGCGGTTTCCTGGCTCAAGCGAAACGAAATAGGAGCGCATATGAGATATGTGCGGGACCGAGAATAATGCGTGTATGTGATACCGTATTTCATTCTCGCGATGTATGTATCGATTGGTTGTATGCGATATAACCTAGTTATCGAATCAAGGGTTGATTCGATAAGCCGATACATAGGATACTAGTCGGTTATATGCGATATGACCGGATCGTTAAATCAAGTGTTGATTTAATGATTTAATGTACAATTATATATTTGATATATTACTTTGCATTAACTAGTATTGGTTCACTTTAAATGGATTTTCTCACTTGGATGTACAAGTTGTATATGTGATATACTTTTTGTGCATATGATTGTATCATGTTTGATGATACATGCTTGCTTGAGTTTGTGTAAAGTTTAAACCTTGGTTAAGTGAATGGTTAGAGTTTTGTTTAATTTAATTATTCATTTATTGAATTGTTTATTTCATTTTGGCAAAAGGAAAATGGTGGCTAATTTTGTTCTTTGTTGAAGCTTCATGAAGCTTTGAAAAAAGTCCACCATTTTTGTTTTATGCCTAACCTAACCATTCACCTAACTATAGTTTGCTCTCTACACATAACCATGGTTGGTTTATGATAAGTATTCTTTTCTTTTGATTTTTAATTAACTTATCATATTCTTTATCTTCTTCTTCTTCTTCACTTCAAGAAAAAGCTTGATAGCTTTAATGGCAAAGTGAGAAAAAGAGTGAGAAATCCAATTCTAAAGTGAACCCACTTCCTATTTCTTCATCCTCTACCTCTTGCCAAGTAGTAGAGTGTGTTTTCTTCACAAGTTTCATGACTTGGTGAAGTGAGAGCTTGATCTAGTGATGCCTCGACGTAGATCATCTTCGGCATCGTCGTCGATGACCTAGCCCGTCCATTCTCCAATGAAGCCGACGCTAGAGCCCGGGGTTCGACTTGGACAGCGAGGAGACTTCATTGCGGAGCTTTGGAGGTGGAGGACCGGATCTACAAAGGTTGTATATCCGTTCTTTTAGTTTAGTTGTAAACTAGTTTCATTTTTCGCCTAAACATCTAGCCAACGATCTTGTTAGGGTTTCTCGGCACCGTTAAAATTTGAAATTGGCATGGTTGATGCCTTGTGAGACCTCTTGAGAGTGCCTAGGAACCCTACAGTGGTATCAGAGCCTAGCTAGAGCCTTAGGCGATGTGTAGACGATGTTAGAAACCCGATCGAACCCGAAACCCTAATCCGAGACCACTCTCTGTCCAATTTTTTAAAATGTGGATTTTTCAATATTAAAAATATGCAGAAAATTAAGCAGGGTTTTTTATTAATTACTGTGAATAACGGAGACCTAACTCCATCATAACGCCGCGGAACCGCGGCCTAAGCCCACGTGGCGCGGCGGTTCCGCGGCCATAATGTTGACTCTTTGACTCCAATTTGCACAGTAATGTTTATATTTAATTCCTGTATTTTCTGGGTAATTTTAATATATATACTATACAGTTGAGTTTTCTGGGGTTGTTTTGGGATTTCATGGATTCGATCGGATTGTCTAAACTTGTCTATGTGTTTTCCGGATATTTAAGAATATGTTAAAAAGTTCGACCGGATATAAATACCGAATTTTTCCCTGTCGTGAAATTTCCAAGTGTTGGATTTTTCCGTAGTTTAACGACGTTCTAAGTAGTGCAAGTAACGCGATGGTCCCTCTAGAAGACAACAAACCTTAACTCGATTATGTGACCGTCTTGAACTGCCTTTTGAACCTTCGGGTTTGGGGCAGTACGGCGTGCCACATGTGAGGCGTTGGCTTGACCCTTCTACGGCTGGACCGTTGGTACTGAGGCACGAACTGAATGTTGTTAGACTTATTTCATGTGTTGGACTGTATCGGGAAAACTTGGGTGTTTGGATGTTCGATCGGAAAGTTTAACATTTTCTATTTTATTCGGAATGTGATACAATAATTGGAATTCACAATATGTTATGAGATAACTGAATGAATGTTATAAACATAGCAGTTTAGTCTCACTTGATCGGTTGCCACGGAATTTTGATGTGATCAAAAGTCCGTCGCAATCACGTAGCGTACGCGGATACTCGCCGGGTAAACTTAATAGACAGCTACACCCCATAGCCCCGACCAAGTGACTGTAGGAGAACCCCGTCGCCGAAAGCATTCGTTCGGGTGCTCGCGGTGGCGGTGTTCCGCCTTGGTGCACTTCGTCAACGGCGTCGGGGGTGCGGCCGTCTACTAAAGTTTGCGACGAGCATTCGATCAGGATGTCGGGAATCTTGTTGAATTACCCGACTTAATATTGAAAAGTGTTTTTGGTAATGAGACTAAAATGCGGGGTTTATAATTGTTAGGCATGCGATGTCTAAGTAATTCATTTGATTAGGAATGCGATGTCTAAAGAGGTTGCGGATTCCAACTGTTGTAGTTTTACACTTTCTTTTCTGTGACCGTAAGTGTAATATGTTATATCGCCGGTTTCGTTGCTATATGTCAACGACAATTGGGATGCGCATATTTACTTATGTTGATGACATGTGATGTTATGTGTTGCTGGATATGTTATATTGGATCGTCGTGTTTGAATAGCCGGGGTTTTTTATGTGAGATGAGTGTTTTTCATTTTCATTCATGTAAAAACTTGTATGTAATATTCTTTTATTGGGGCACTTCCAGGTTGCGGAAGTTGTCACCCTTTGTATATTATTTACTTTTCCGCACTAGGATTGACCCAAGGAGGAGGGCACAAGTAACCGGGTTCTGGAGTCCAGTGGGAGACCAACTCGAGGAGTCGAGTCCGGGTCTCCTAACTCTAGAATTGGTAGGGTTGCTTGCCGCTCTCGTAGGGGTCTAGGTGTGTGGGTTTGGCTATTCATCGGGACCGTGGAATCCGTGTTTTATACTGGCTCGTATTGAAAACACGGACGTCCTACTATATCCAATATTTCATATGATTCTTCTGCTGCGATATCTGTGATGTGAGCATGTGATGTTCTGTGATAGATACAGTATATAGTATATATGATATATTATATAGACGTTACTTATGTTTTACACCCGCGCTTGCCCTGCCCTGCTCTGCCGTTAGTTACCTAACCTAACGGTGCACGAGGGGACATTGAGGCGAATGCGGATGGCATAAGTGTACGTCGTATTTATCTGTGATGTTTAGGTACTTAAATGATGGGACTTCATTAATGTGATTAATGAAATAAAAGAAACCTAAAGATGTTGTAGAATCGAATTTCAAAATAAAACAGGTAGCTACAGTTCTTTCTTTGCACAGCGGTATATATGATATATCCTGCACCTTATTCGATAAGGAAAGGACCGAGATCCCTTCACCGGGAGTGACTCCTTTAGCAATAACTGGCAGATGCTACACACTCGGTTTGTCTTTTGATTGCTTTTAAGAGTTTTTGCTTTGCACAGTGATATATATGATATATCCCGCACCTCATTCGACAGGAAAAGGACCGACGATCCCTTCACCGGGAGTGACTCCTTTAGCAAAACTAGAAAAGCCTCAAAAACACTCCATTTCAAAATTCATTCGATCCTACAACGATATCAAGTTAATTACGCAATAGGTTTTCAGAAAAACCTGTCGTAGCCCTCCGTCATTTCAGATAAGTACTAGTTAGTATTCGTGCTGCGGTTGTTTGGCATGCATCAAGGCGTAGTGTACGGTAGCTAACTAGTGCTTATCTGCTAGCATACGATGCGATTGGATTAGGGTATTCGTACGGCGTTGTTTGGCATGCGTCAAGGGTCGTGCGGGTGGGTTTAATTCAATCAGGAAATGACGGGTTGAACTTGACTAGCGGACTATGGGTTGTTTGGCATGCGTCAAGGTCATAGCACGCTAGGGGCAAAATATTATCGGGAATTTCATGTGTTGAAATTTGCAATGAGATTGCATACCTTCTATGAGATAGTTGGATCCCGATACCCGCTGCGAGTAATTGTTACTCCTGGGAGAGTTTTATACATTACAATTAGCCGATCAAGTAGGTGTCTAGAAAGGTGTCAACGAGGTTACGCCTCTGGGAAAACGAGGTTTACATTAATTAGGTTTGTGCGAAAGCACGGGGGACCTCCCTCAAAGTACCGACACTGGCCTGGCTGAAAGATTGGCGAACTAGTAGTGTGTAATTAATCCCGGCTAGTCTTTCCTTTTAGGGTTTGAAGGAAGATTTGATAAAAAGCAGTGGGAGCCATCCTGATTGGATAAAATAATAACCAATCTATTCTTGCAATAGCGCACGCTGAGTGTTTTCTTCTCTCTCTCTCCTGGTAGCGACCATTTCATGCCTTAATCAAGATAATAAAACGGATTATTGAACGAACCCGCTTGTTATATTGAGCTGGGGAACGTTGGTCCCGCTCCAACTTATAATTTTTATAAGACAGAGCAGGAAATTGGGGAATACCAGATTTCCCGTGCCGCACAAACGAAGAAAGTGCATATGATGCATCTTCTTCGGGTGTGTTCGTTACATAGAACTGTTTCTCAGTGTCCTTTACGTCCTGGGTATATGATACCAGATCAGGATCCCAGATATGTAATCTGTTACATAGGGCTACAGATAGGTAAAAAACTGAGAACGGGTGATAAGTTTCATGAGGCAGAAAACGGGGCAAGTGTTGCAGCCAAGTCTGTCGGTCACTGTCACCCTGTATTACAAATACATTATTTTGAACGAATGTTGTTAGATACCGAACCTGATATACAAAATCATATCACTCTCTTTATTACTAATGAAATGATAAAATTTTGTATTGTTGGATAATGTTTTGAACATTTCCTATATCAAAAGTTGATCGGTTCAGGCACGTTATCTAAAAGCATTGATGTTCTAAATCAAACTACAGTTCTTAGTATTCGGAACACACACAAGAGGAAGAGTTCAGAAATGAACGAATTCTTCTTGAGGTATTGTAGACTGGGTCAGATCAATGTGACCCGACTAGCTAAAGTTACATTTAGATGCATATTTAAATCAGTTTGAATTTACATCTTGTGAAAACTTGCCAGTCATGTCACAAAGATAATAATGACCATAGCTCTGTTTACTGGAAACAGAGAAAGAGTTAGATGAACTCTTGGGATGATACATGTTGATGTATGTAGGTCCCCTGTCTACACATGCCAGGACTGGTTCTTTGTACTTCATTACATTCTTTGATGATCTCTCAAGATTCAGTCATATGTTCCTGTTGAAACATGAGTCCGAACCTTTTGAGATATTCACAGAATATAAGTTAGAAGTAGAGAACCAAAATACGGGTATAAGTATTATGTCCTATGATGAGATCAAGGAGGAGAATACTTGAGCATGGAATTCCTAGACTATTCTAAAGGAGAATGAGATTCTCTCTCAGCATTACTCCTCCGTATACACCATAGCACGATGGTATATCGGGGCGGAGCAATCACACCCTATATGATAAGGTGCGCTCTATGATGAGTATTACTGAGTTACCTATTTCCTTTTAGGGGGTTATGCACTTGAGAAGATGCATACCTATTGAATAGGGTTCAAATCAAATCAGTTGCCTACCACTTCATATGTGATATGGAAAGGGAAGAACCCATCTCTTAAGATAGTTAAGATTTGGAGTTGTCCGGCCTATGTCTGAAAGCAAAATCCGGACAAGCTCGAGGCAAGGTCTGTAATGTAGAACTGGAAAGGTTCCAGCTATACAAATTACAGCAGATGATTTGGTAGAACCAAAGGATTCAGTAGATACCAACGAACCTCAGCCTCTCCGCCGACCTAGTAGGGTTCCTCACCCACCTGAGAGTTACTCCGGTTTCTCTATGACAGTGGGAGCGAGGATTGCGTCATGAGATGATGACCCAACAAGTTTCGAGCTGGCCATCTGGAGTGAGACTCTGTAAGAATGGCTGGATGCTTAACGATCTGAGATGGAATCCTTATACACCAGCAAAGTATGGACTTTGGTTGCAATATCTGAAGGGTTAAATCCCCATCAGGAGCATGTATATCTTGAGAAGATTACTTGGTGTAGATGGAAAAGTTGAGACTTTCAAAGCTAGACTTGTTAAAAGTTGGCATCATTTACCAAGTTGGATTATGATGAAACCATTTTCAAGTAGCTATGCTTAAGTCCATCCAGATCCTACTTGCCACGGCTACATACCATGACTACGATATCTGGCGGTTGGGTGTCATAACAGCTTTTCTAAATATTGATTTAGAAGAGAGCGTCTATAAGTACACAGCCAGAGGGCCTCGTAGCCAGTGGGAGCAGCGGAAACGTGTGCAAGATGTTTTATGTGATAAAGCAGGCATCGCGGAGTTGGAACATCTGTTTTGATGAGTTAGTCAAAGAGTTTGACATCATCAAAATGGTAGATGAACCTTGTATAAACAAAAAGGTAGTAAGGAGTATGGTGACGATCCTCGTAGAGTACGTGGATGACATTCTTGATAGGGAAGGAGTTTCCTATGCTACGCTCGATCAATCTCCGATTATCACAAAGATTCTCCATATAGGATCAAAGAGATACCTACTAAATCCTGGATTTTAGATCTATGAGATAGATCTAATTGGATTTTAGGAATCTCACTAGTAGTAGTGAGATGGTATCAATCGATCCTGGGGAGAATCACTGGAAGTGTTCCAGGGTGATAAAGACGACTGAATGTCAGTCGCAGGCATTGTCTTTACCCTCAGCGCAGGGACGGTATGTTGGAAGAGTTCCAAGCTAGATACCGTGGCATACTAGACGATAAAGGCAGAATACATCGCTACTTAAGATGCTACCAAAGTGGAAGTCTGGGTGTATAATAGTTCATGAGATGAACTACGTTCCTACCATTGTGAGACAATGGAGTTGTGGCTTATGCCTAGGAACGCTGGTCCCATCAGTGATCCAGACATATTCTAAGGCTGTATCACCTGATCATAGAGATGGCTGATCTCCAAGGTGATCGAGGTAAAGAGAGCAGACTCAGAGGACAACACAGCGGATCCACTCACGAAGGCCTATTCCCAGAGAGAGACTTTTATGGGATGGTTGAGTATGAGATACTACAACCACTGCTACAGATGGCCCTAGTGCAAGTGGGAGATTGTTAGTTATATGTATGCCCTAGAGGCCATTACTGTACATTTAATGTATATTGTAGTGGATGCTGGGACATATATAGGGAGGACTTTCTTGCTCAACATGATAGTTTGCTATCTTGTTACTCTTTGCCTTAACGTGTATACTGATTGTCTCTCTGTTACAAGTTGGTAAAGCCCTTAGGATGTGTACTTGACTACCTGGACTATGATGTGGATCATACTAGTGGGGACATGGTAGTCTATAAGTACATCCTTCAAGGTCCCTAGTCGTGGGTGTATCGAGACGGGGCATCGATATACCAGAGTAGACTAGCGTATACCTTCTCGACCCATACAGATGGGCGATGGATGATCCCATATCCATTGGTGTTTGACATCAGAGATGATATACGGGTGCTCAGTAGAGACTGGGTACACTGGACGAACTCGCCGAGAACTCCCAGATAGTATTATACCTTACGTCAGATGGCAGTTCTCAGGTGACACTGGTACAGAGTAGTCTGTTGACCCGAGATCGTCATAGAGTCTTGTGTGGTTCCCACTGTACTTTGATTTCCATCTTACCACGTCCAAGAGGGCGTGAAAAATGGTGGTTTTTGGGTACAGTCCCGAATCACATGGAGGCAATGAGCGATAGGAGGGGATTCGTCTCTCCCGGTATAGGGAGTTGATGTTGCGCTGTGTTCGATTGGCTATAACCGGAAATCCCTGGCCAGGGTTGCTGAGATATACTGGTAAGTGTTACCAGTAGTTTCTCGAAAGGTTATAGACCTCATATCGACACGACTTATCGAGCTATTGGGGTCTGACGTTTACCACCCCTAGGCAAGATATGCGACATATCAGACGACGAAACCGGACTGTACGGTAGTGTTACTGGTTGGATTCACTGAAGTGTGAGCGGGCTTGCTCGTCGATCTTCTGATCGCTCAATACCCGGGTGGCCGTTACGTTTAGCAGACCGCTTGCGGCTTGTGGGTGTTTGATATGATCATCACCTGCTGCCGGCGTATTGACGAGTCTTTAGAGTCCTACACAGAGGTTTCCTGGCTCAAGCGAAACGAAATAGGAGCGCATATGAGATATGTGCGGGACCGAGAATAATGCGTGTATGTGATACCGTATTTCATTCTCGTGATGTATGTATCGATTGGTTGTATGCGATATAACCTAGTTATCGAATCAAGGGTTGATTCGATAAGCCGATACATAGGATACTAGTCGGTTATATGCGATATGACCGGATCGTTAAATCAAGTGTTGATTTAATAATTTAATGTATAATTATATATTTGATATATTACTTTGCATTAACTAGTATTGGTTCACTTTAAATGGATTTTCTCACTTGGATGTACAAGTTGTATATGTGATATACTTTTTGTGCATATGATTGTATCATGTTTGATGATACATGCTTGCTTGAGTTTGTGTAAAGTTTAAACCTTGGTTAAGTGAATGGTTAGAGTTTTGTTTAATTTAATTATTCATTTATTGAATTGTTTATTTCATTTTGGCAAAAGGAAAATGGTGGCTAATTTTGTTCTTTGTTGAAGCTTCATGAAGCTTTGAAAAAAGTCCACCATTTTTGTTTTATGCCTAACCTAACCATTCACCTAACTATAGTTTGCTCTCTACACATAACCATGGTTGGTTTATGATAAGTATTATTTTCTTTTGATTTTTAATTAACTTATCATATTCTTTATCTTCTTCTTCTTCTTCACTTCAAGAAAAAGCTTGATAGCTTTAATGGCAAAGTGAGAAAAAGAGTGAGAAATCCAATTCTAAAGTGAACCCACTTCCTATTTCTTCATCCTCTACCTCTTGCCAAGTAGTAGAGTGTGTTTTCTTCACAAGTTTCATGACTTGGTGAAGTGAGAGCTTGATCTAGTGATGCCTCGACGTAGATCATCTCCGGCATCGTCGTCGATGACCTAGCCCGTCCATTCTCCGATGAAGCCGACGCTAGAGCCCGGGGTTCGACTTGGACAGCGAGGAGACTTCATTGCGGAGCTTCGGAGGTGGAGGACCGGATCTACAAAGGTTGTATATCCGTTCTTTTAGTTTAGTTGTAAACCAGTTTCATTTTTCGCCTAAACATCTAGCCAACGATCTTGTTAGGGTTTCTCGGCACCGTTAAAATTTGAAATTGGCATGGTTGATGCCTTGTGAGACCTCTTGAGAGTGCCTAGGAACCCTACAGCAAAACCATGCGACCTGTCGCAAAACCATGCGACCTCTACTCTTTTGCCTAAAGGAGAATAGCTTTCTGTGTGGGACTCTAAAGACTCGACACTACGCTGGCAGTGGGTTTAACCACAGACCGCAAGCGGCACTAGCTGTGCGTAACGGTCCCCAGGTAGATGTCGACAAGAAGACTGACGAGGTGAAACCCATCTGAACTCCTACTGAGCCTGAATGTGACATTCTCCGAACAGTCCGGTCTGTTCGTCTGATACATCGCATGGCGGGCCTAGAGGGCGGTAAACGTCAGTCCCCTAATAGCGGTACAAGTCGTGTCGGAGTGAAGCCCAAAACACCCTGAGATAACACTGGAAACCTACCAGTATATCTCGATTGCCCTGGCCAGGGAATACTCGTGTAATGGCTCTCCTAGACACAGCGCGATGTCAACCCCCAATACCGGGAGAGACGAATCCTGTCTAACCGTCACTGCCTCCAAGTGCTTCGGGACTGCACCCAACTACCACCTGTTTGCACGACTCCTTTGAGCCGTGGTAGGGTAGTAATCAAAGTACAGTGGGAACACACTCGAGACGAAGTGACAGTGTCAAGTCAGCGGACTAAGCTGTACTCATGTCACCTGGGAACTGATAACTGACGATAGGTATAATACCAACCGGTCAGTTCCCGACGAGTCCTGTCCAGTGTACTCGTAACCTAACGAGCACCCGTATACTATCTCCAGTACGACGTACTGATGGCTGTGGGACAGACCATCTGCCACACTGGGATGAGAAGCGCATACGCTAGTCTACTCCGGAGTATCGATGCCCTGTCTCGATAGTCTTGAGACTAGGGACCTGTATAAGGATGTGCTTATAGATTACCCAGCCCCCACTAGTGTGACTGCCATCACAACGCTGGTAATCAAGCAAAGATCCTAAGGGCTCCACTAATGTGTATAGGTGATATACTAAAATAAACACATGTACACATTGAAATAGAAACAAACCAAGTAGCATACTACTATATTGAGCAAGATTGTTTATACAAGGTGAATATCCCATGCTTCCATTAAGTAATATACAAACTAGTATGATACGGTAATGGCCTCTAGGGCATATACACTAACAATTGGTATCTGCCATTAAGAGAGAGAAAAGAATACACTCAGCGAAAGCTCTTGCAAAGATCAGATTGGTTATTATCTTGTCTAATCGATGTCTCCCACTGCTTTAATCAAGTTTTTCTTTCAAACCTTAAAAAGAAAACTAGCCAGGATTAATTACAGTCTACAACTTCGCTAACCGTTCAGCCAGGCCAGTGTCGGTACTTAAGGGAGGTTCCCCGTGATTTCGCACGGACCTAATTAAAGTAAACCTCGTCTTCCCAGAGGCGTAGCCCCGTTAACACCTTTCTAAACACCTAATGGGTTAGCTAATTGTAAACTGCAAAACTCTCATGGGAGCAACTATTGCACACAGTGGGATCGGGATCCAACCATCATATGGAAGGTATGCAATCTCATTGCAAATTTCAACTATTGAAATTCCCGATGTGGTTTTTACCCTTAGTACCTATGACCTTGGTTATGGTCAACAAATCACAAGCACTAGTCAAGTTCAACCCGTCATTTCTTGATTTATTAGACCCGTTCACATGACCCTTGGCTAAGGTCAACAAAGTCACATGCCCGTCCCAATTAATCTACATCATATGCATTGTAGGAAGACATCACTTAGTTACTGTACACTACGCCTTGGCTAAGGTCAACAAACGTAGCACGAATACTAAGTACTCTACTTCCTAAAATGACGGAGGGTTGCGGATGATTTTTAAGAAAATCTTTAATGCTTTGAACTTGATATGGTCGTAGAATCAAATGGTTTTCAAAAGGAGTGGCTTGAGCTCCGATGTTTTGAAATGTAGCTTTTTCATAAAGAGCGGAATGGTTTTCAAATCCGATTCTACAACATCCTTTTAGGTTTATTTTCTTTACATTAATCATATTAATGTAGCCCTATCATGTAAGTCCTTAGGCCAATCATAGAAAAAAAACGAAAATACAACGTACGCTTATGCCATCCGCATTCGCCGCAATGTTCCGTTATGCACCGTTAGGTTACTTAACTAACGGCATACCGGGACGGGACTAGCGCGGGTGTAAAACATAAGCAACGTCTACTATATATCATATATATAATATATCATTCGTCTCAGATATCACATCACAGAATACAGGCAGCAGAAACATACATATGATAATAAAGGATATACTAGGACGTCCGTATTTAGTATTTATCCAACAACAGAAAATACGGATTCCACAGTTGCGATGAATAGCCAAGCCCACACCCCTAGACCCCTACGAGAGCGGCAAGTGACCCTACCAATTCTGGAGTTTAGGAGACCCGGTCTCGACTCCTCGAGATGGCCTCCCACTGAACCCCAGAACCCGGTCACTTGTGCTCCCCTCCTTGGGTCTATCCTAATGCGGAAAAGTAAATAATATACAACACCGGTGGCATCAACATCAACCCGGAAGTGCCCCAAATAAAAGAATATTACATTACATTTGAATTTTACATGAATGAAAAGAAAACTCTCATCTCACATAAAAAAAACCCCGGCTATTCAATCGCGACAATCCTGCACATCATATCTCAGCAACACATAATATCATATATCATCAACGTAAGTAAGTATGCGTACCCCGATTGTCGTTGATGTATAGCAACGAAACCGGCGATATGCGACATACTACACTTACGGTCACAGAAAAGAAAGTGTAAAACTACAACATTTGGAATCCACGATCACTTTAGACATCGCAAATCCGAAATATCACATACTTCGCATTTCATGCCTAACTATATGAATTCCACATATTGTATCACATTCCAAATAAATAGACAGTATTTTACTTTCCGATCGAATAATCAAATACCCAAGATTTCCTTAATAGCTCAACACTTGAGCGGAGTTCAGAAATCCCGGAACATGTCATAGTGGTAGTGGTCCAGCCGTAGAAGGGTCAAGCCAACGCCTCACATGTGGCATGCCGTACTGTCCCAAACCCTAAGGTTTAGAGGCAGTTCAGACGGTCACATAATCGAGTTAAGGTTTGTGTTCTTCTAGAGAGTCCACCACGTTACTTGCACGTATTTCCGAAAGATTTAAACTGGAGGAAAAATTCAACACTTGAAAGTTTTTCATGCCGAGAAAAAGTGAGTTAATGATATTCGTTCGAACTTTTTAATACTTTCTAAATTACCCGAAAACAGCACGAAATTAAATATTCCGATCGAATCAACGAATCTAAAATAATCCCTAGAACACTCAACACATGAGTTAGATTAAAAATACCCAAAAATATGTACAAGCAGATACTAGCATTACTGTATAAAAACGAGGCTATATATCTCATGTACGACGGCGGATCCGCGTCCTAAGCAAGGTCTGGCCGCGGTTCCGCGGCGGTATGTACAAATTATTGCGTCATTTTTTACAGTATTGCTTAGATTTCCCTGCTGAATTTTTTAAGTATTTTTAATTCTGAAAAAACACAGTTTTAAAAAAATGTCCAGAGAAGGGCCTAATTCCGTATTTTGGGGTTCGATCGGAGTTTTAACTTCGCCTATACGTCGCCTAAGGCTCTAGCTTGGCTCTGATACCATGAAGGGTTTCCTACAGCACCACAACAAGGGTTTGGAGGCAACACACATGCCATATTTAAAATTTATATGGTGCTAAAGAAACTTTCTTAAGGATCATGCTAGAAAAATTAGGGCAACATAAACACAAGTAGTAAAAGCTTGGGTTTTGAGAGTACAACCTTTGTATCTCCCTACGCTAGACTCCTTGGCTTCTTGAGGGTTGGGAAAAAGGTTTGCTTGAGATCATCTATGTCCACGACGATCCACCCGGAGTCCTCTTTGTCCAGGCTTGAAGCTCCACTAGGTCAAGAGAAGAAATGGAAGCTAACACTCTACACTAATAGGCAAGACTAGTGTAGAATGGTGATGTGGTTTGTTTTCTCACTTCAAAATCCTAACTTGGTGACTCTTTTGCTCACTTGAGAAAACTAGAGAGCAAGAGAGAAATGAGGAAGAAGATGATGGCTTTTTAAGAGCTCAAGATAATGATAAGGTTGTGAATAAAAATGAGAAATGAAAATATATATATTTTCACTCTCTCATTCTTAACCATAGTTATAAAATATCTAGATATTTTAGTTTGGAACAAAAATGACCATGGAAAATGAATCATGGTTAAAACAAAGGGTTAGTGCAAGAATAAAACATTAAACCATGATAACAATTTCCATTTCCATTTTTCTTTTCCAAAAATAATATCCATATATTTTATAAAGGGTGTAAGTCTTATATTGCCACCATCCACTATATCAATAACCATGATAGAATGATGTATGCATGTATGTGTGCATGCACATCCATATGTGCATGAATAAGAATAAATGCATGCATGCATGCATACAACAAAAAGACAAGAAAGGATTTAAAGTGAGAAACTAATGGTCAACGATAAATCAACACTTGATTTAGCAACCCGGCCATATCACATACGACCCGACCGAAAGCAAACCGCCCGATTAATATACGGTATCTCATACACGCATTTTAACCGGGTCCACGCGCATATCTCATATGCGCACCACATCGTTTCGCCTGGACTAGGCAACTCCATTGTGGGACTCTAAGACTCGTCAATACGCCGGCAGTGGGTGATGATCATATCAAGCACCCCCAAGCCGCAAGCAGTCAGCTAAACGTAACGGCCACCCGGGTATTGAGCGATCAGAAGAAAACAAGCGAACCTGTCACAAATCCCGGCGAGCCAACCGACAACACTACCGTACAGTCCGATCTCTTCGTCAGATATGCTGCATATCGAGTCTAGGGATGGTAACGTCAACCCCAATAACTCAATAAGTCGTGCCGATGAGTGGTCTACAACAGATCGAGAAACTACTGATAACACTTATCAGTAAATCTCAACAGCCCTGGCCAGGGACTTACTGATATAGCCAGTCGAGCACAGCACATCATCAACTCCCAATATCGGGAGAGACGAAACCCCTCCTATCGCTCATCGCCTTCGTGTGTCTCGGGATTGTACCCAATGGCCACCTGTTTGCACGATTCAGTAGAGCCGTGGTAGGGTGGTAATCAAATTACAGTGGGATAACACAAAAGACTCTTTGACGATCTCGGGTCTACAGACTAACCTGCACCTGTGTCACCTGATAACTGCTATCCGACGATAGATATAATTCCATATAGGAGTTCTCGGTGAGTCCGTCCAATGTACCCTGTCACCATTGAGCACCCGTATACGATCTCGATGTCAAACATCGATGAATGTGGGAAAATCCATCGCCCATCGTATGGGTCTAGTATCATATACGCTAGTCTACTCTGGTATATCGATGCCCCGTCTCGATATACCTACGACTAAGGATATTTCAGGATATGCTTATTGTAGGGTTCCTAGGCACACTAGTGAAGGTTCATAAAGCATCAAACATGCTCGAATAAAATTCTACATGTGCCGAACAACCCAAAGACGGGATCTTTGCTAGATTATTAGGGTTTAGCATGCAAGATAACAACTTTTGTCTAAGTGTGAGGGATTACAACCTTTGTAGTCCGCTTCTTCGCTTCACCAGCTCCGAGTAGAAGTCCCTTTGCCGCGATCCACGATCTCCCGGACTCAAGAGAGGCTCCACGGCTCGAATGATCCATGCTAGCTTGAAGTGTTCCGAATCTCCGATGATCTACGTCGAAGTTGCAAAATCCCAAGCTTTCTCACTCTATAGAGATGAACACCCTAATCTCATGGGCTAGATGAGATGAGGATGATGGAGTAGTATTTATGCTTTCTTTTTATTCACTTTCTCACAAGAAATCATCACACAAGAATTAACTAGTAAGCATTTTCTTTTAGAACTCAAGAGAGAAGAAGATGATAATGGAAAAGATAATCCTTTTGTGATGAATAGAAAAGAAATCTATATGATTGATATATCAACCATGGTCAAGGATGAGTGGCTAAGAAGTTGTAGAGAATAAACTAGAGTTAGGGTTTGGTTAGGTTAAGGATAAGTATCAACCATAATATCTTAACCAAGACAAAAGGAAAATCTTCTAGAATGTGCAACAAGAAGCTAACCCTAATCAAACCCTAATCCCATTTAATCATCCTTAAACATGTTTAATAATAAATCATATCATGTCACAATAATATATATCACATATATATTATATATTTGCAACAAAAGAAAATATACATTTAACATATATCGCATATATATCAATGTATTAATCTAGTGAGAAAATGAAATAATAAAGTGAGCCAATATTAGATAATGTAATACAATATATCATATATATTATTATACATTAAATCATTGAATCAACACTTGATCCAACGATCCGGCTATATCGAATATAACCGGCTAATATATCATGTACCGATTCATCGAATCAACACTTGATCCGATGTCCCGATTCATATCAAAATATCTCGAGAATATAATACAGTATCTCATATCGCATTATCCTCGGTCCTGCACATATCACATATGTGCCTCTACTCCGTTTCGCCTGAGCCAAGAAACCTCTGTGTAGGACTCTAAAGAATCGTCAATACGCCGGTAGCAGGTGATGATCATATCAAACACCCACAAGCTGCAAGCGGCAGCTAAACGTAACAGCCACCCAGGTATTGAGCGATCAGAAGATCAACAAGCTGGCCTGTGCGTTCTCCTATGAATCCAATCAGTAACACTCCCGTACAGTCCGGTCCGTTCGTCTGATATGTCGTATATCTAGTCTAGGGGCGGTAAACGTCAGACCCCAGTAACCGATAAGTCGTGTCTGTGTGAGGCTCATAACAGGTCGAGAAACTACTAGTAACACTTACCAGTAAATCTCTATATCAGCTCTGGCCAGGGACATCCAGTTATAGCCAATCGAACACAGCACAACATCAACTCCCTATACCGGGAGAGACGAATCCCCTCCTATCGCTCATTGCCTCCATGTGATTCGGGACTGTACCCAAAAGCCACCGTTTTGCACGCCCTCTTGAACGTGGTAAGGTAGAAATCAAAACACAGTGGGAATCACACAAGACTCTATGACGATCTCGGGTCTTCAGACTACCCTGTACCAGTGTTACCGGAGAACTGCCATCTGACGTGTGGTATATCACCAACTGGGAGTTCTCGGCGAGTCCGTCCAGTGTACCCAGTCTCCACTGAGCACCCGTACATTATCCTTGATGTCAAACACCGATGGATATGGGATCATCCATCGCCCATCATATGGGTCAAGATGCCTATACGCTAGTCTACTCTGGTGTATCGATGCCCTGTCTCGATATACCCTCGACTAGGAACATTTATAGGATGTACTCATCGACTACCGTGGCCCTACTAGTATGATCTCATCATAATCCCAGTAGTCGAGTACAGATCCTAAGGGCTTTATCAACATGTGAGAGAAAGACAGTAAACCAATACAAGTCAACATGTTAAGATAAAGTGAAACCAAATAGCATACTATCATGACGAGCAAGAAAGTCCTCTCTGTATATATCTAAGCATCCATCATAATATACATCAAATGTACAACAATGGCCTCTAGGGCATATACATAACTAACAATTATAAACTACAGATGTCCCACTAGTATGATCTCCATCATAATCACAGTAGTCAAGCCTATATCCTCAGGGCTTTATCAACATGTGTGAATGAATAAAAGCATGATCAAATCAACATGTCAAATAAAGAAGAACCAGATAGCATACTATCATGTCGAGCTAGAATGTACACTGAATATATATATATATACATGTATAAATACATCCACTATCATATAATGGCCTCTAGGGCATACATATATCCAACACTAAACACGTCTTTTATCCAAAAAAATAATTGAACTGCCGGTTATATCTCCGTTCGCATTAAATCATCATGATTTTCACGCTAAATTGTCTTTTGTTTTTGGGCCTAGGTAACTTGAGTAATTAAGTCCGCTGGGGTGTCTCTACACCTAATGCCCTAAAGCCAA
The DNA here is from genome assembly GCA_030015575.1 of Agapanthus africanus. Classification (NCBI taxonomy): domain Eukaryota; kingdom Viridiplantae; phylum Streptophyta; class Magnoliopsida; order Asparagales; family Amaryllidaceae; genus Agapanthus; species Agapanthus africanus. The sequence goes on from JASDDO010000031.1 coordinate 126,134,400, forward strand.
CTGGTTTGGGTGCATTGGCCCAAAACTCGTTAAGAAAAAGATGTGTTACCTAACTCACTATGTCCTTTGTTGAAGATTAAAACAAAGTCAAGCAAGTGTTCTCTCCGAGTTAAAATTCCTAACGGTTTTTTGTGTGAGAATAATCTTGACAAAAGACAGGTTTTTATAAAAAAATATTTCTAGCGGAGATATGAAGGTTTTATTCTATGATAAAGACTATTGCACGTTCACAGAGGTGTGTATGAAATGAAAACAAGAAAAAGGTGGAGTGAAAAATAAGACCTAGTTTCCTGTTAAGGAAGATAGAAATTCTGAAATTGAAACCTTACTGGAAAACGAAACTTGAAAAATACTTAACTCTTTATAAAACTTATGTGATCGTTTTAAAATTTTTATCTAGGCATTATTGTGTGACATGATGACTTTAATCGATCCTTCTGGAACTTAACGACACCATTTGCACTGCACGTAAAGACATATAAAATCTTAAGTTAAATAAGAAGCGATGCGTGAAAAATAAAGGTTCGATAGTCTAGACTTAGGATAATAGAATTGTTATTTTCTGAAACAAAACCTTAGGGTTTGAATCATAGTTATTTTGCAAAACTAGCTTGACCGGATTTTGTGGGTAGTATCCGCTGAAAACCCTCAGGAGACAACACTCCTCCTACTAGGGACACCTAGAGGTTTAACGGCTTGTTGCACATGCTCAGTGCAATCGTTTTCCCTGCGAAAGCGAGGTTAGGAATTTTCCTGAATAAATTGGCTTTGCTCGGGACGAGCAAATGATAAGTTTGGGGGTATTTGTTCATATCAGATTTTTGCATTTTTATACCGCCCATTTTTTATCACATTGCTTATCGGTAGGTACTCTTGAGCCGTGTTTGCTAGTAAATTGCAGGATACAGGTTCTCAGCTCTAAACAGTGAAATTCATGAAAAAGCACGACAAATTCCGGATTACTGCCAGCCACAAATAAAACACGGGTCTCCGCTCTCTATCCGTATGTTGTCGCACACCAGTTTAAGGGACAAAATGGCAAATCGATTGTCATTTTCATGCACAAAGCACAATGTCAACACAAGATCCAACTTGTCTACGCGGAGCTCAAGAAAAATCATGGCAAAAGATCCACATCAAATCACCCTTTGATCTGCTAAAATTCTGGAAGAAATGTGAAACGATTCTGAGAAACCACATATACCAAACTGAAGAGTAAAGCCAAACAGGGAAACCCACAAAATTTGATGACCTAACTCCCCTAGATGGCCGCGGATCCGCGGCCAACATGGTGATTTGGCCGTGGATCCGCGGCCTAATGGACTCGGCACTTGAAGATTTTTCAGGGGCAGTTTGGTCATTGCATGTTGGTCCTGAATGTTGCCCTAGGTTCTCTCTTTCCTGCCTATAAATAGCCCAGAACTTGCCAAGCCAAGGGTGCTTAATTCTTGTATTAGGTTTAGGATATATTTTGTTGTTCTTCTTCCTCTTTTCATCTTTTCTCCATTAAAAATCTTGTAGTGAGCTTTTTATGAGTGAAGGATGAATAAAAGAGTTCTTTTCCTTATCATGCTTGTCTTGTTATTTTGTTAATTGTAATTGCTTGTAATTTTCATTTGCTAATCTAGTTGTTGTTATTTGTTGTTGTTTCTTTCTTGTTCTTTTTTTTCTTTATCCTTAACAACAATGATGCTTAAGCTTGATCCTTACCAAGATGAGATCTCAAATAGCTAGTTGTAATCTTCTAACTTCTTTCTTTCTATCTTCCTCCTTTTGTTTTATTTTCTTTTTCTTGTAACGGGTGAGTAGTTTTCTTACTTGTTAGGGTAGGATAAGGAAAGTTTGAGAGAAGGAAATCTCTCTCACTCTTCCCTTGCCCAACATCTTAATTCGGACTCGTGTTAATTGAACCACAATCCGCTCCCTACGGTACCCTATCCTACATGATAGCGGTGATTCCTTAGTGAGACCAGTTGTGGTTGAATTAACCGGAGGTTAAGGCTAAGAGCCAAGAACGGACGGACAAGCACCAAAAGGAAGAACTTAAGCGTTGGAAAGCCTAGCTTATACTCGCAAGTTCCTTCCTAGTCATGCTAATCCCCGTTGTTGCCGATTACCGTAACACCGATATTAAGAGTGGCAACGAAAGAAGTGAGCGACTCCTAACTCAAACTAACCTAATCCTAACCCTAACAAGCTCTCTTTATATAACATTTTAGCACATAGTTAATCTCAAATAAACCTAGACATTTGGACTTAACTCGTTAAAGCACATAGAAAAAGATTTCCATCTCCGTGCGGACGACCCGTACTCAACCGGCTAGCTACAAGAGAAACCGTCTTGATTGCGGTAATTAACTAAGCACGCAAAATCTCTATCAATCATATGACTCGAGCCTAAACTAATATCTACCTAACCAGCTAAGGGACTAACTAAAAAAACTAGTCGAAAGGTAAGAAGAATTCTCCTAAAGTCTGAGTCGATATCTCTAGTAGTCGGCGATCCAGCCTCAATAGTGTCACGTACGTAGTACGACTTTCTCGAGTCAGGAGTGTGGATCAATCATCATATCTATGCCTCGTACGGTAAAATCCATCGTACGGCATCCCAAAATCGGGGTATGGGTCAACTATCACATATATACATCATCATTCGTACAGTATCATCATCAAACAATATCATGATCAAGGGTATTGTACTATAATCATATACATCCCAATATCATCAAACATATATCATCGTCTGTGTAAATATACGTCGTTAAATGATCCATTAAAATATCACGTCATATATCATATCGTGATTAAGTCACATATTACAATCTGGGTTCTATTCTAGAGTCCCGTACATTTCAATATCAACATCACCTATTATCGTTTATGTATAAATATACATTTTCTCATTTTCCAACGATCAGCTAATATTGTAATACATCTCATATCATAACTCGACCGTATATCCAATATCTCACGGCATCATGCCAAGTCATACCGACTCATCCCCAGATATCATATAACATCCTCATATCACGTGTATATGTTATATATATATACATATAGAAACCTACACACATTCATATATATATATATATATATATATATATATATATATATATATATATATATAGACACACACATATACATATACACCAAGTCAAGTGTATCTGTGTGTGCGTGTGTGTGTATATATATATATATACACACACACACATATACATATACACCAAGTCAAGTGTATCTGTGTGTGCGTGTGTGTGTGTGTCTAAATGAAACCTATGAATTCCCTCCAGGGCAATCATCCTCTGGTTAAGTCTTTCTAAATCAGTCTAATCCAACTTAAAGTCTTCAAAAATATCCTACACGTTAAGAATCTATGGTCACGTACGACTTCCTAATAATAGTACATAATATCCTTATTCTACGTTTGCGGGGGTGCTATACGCCATCCACCCGACTTCCCCCGTAGATATACATCTACTCACCTGGTCCTTGTCTGCAAAAGTCGATGCCGCCATCCTCTTCTTCATCGTCCGAAGTCCATGTGAGGGGTACCTATACGCAAACACATATATAATATTGTAAACCGAAATCGCGGACAAAACCAAAACGGCGCATGAAACGTGCATAGGTTAAAACCTATGACCCGCTCATGCAAAAGAACCAAATAACCCTCGACATCGGCATACAAACGCCGATTGATCGAGATAAAACACAAACGTACAAATCGTAATTCCAAAACACACTAATTATAATATAAATAGGGTTTAAATTATCAAAATCTTAAAATTAATCAAATCGTTTTATTTCGCAAAAACCTAGAGAGCACTTAATTAACTTTTTAATTCGAAACTTAACTAATGGCCATAATATTCACTAAATATCATAACTTAGTCATAAAACCCATCACCATAATTTAATCTCATCAATTTGTATTAAACCCAAAATTCTAGTTTGCAAAAATATCCAATTTAAACACTTTTCAAAGCAAAATTCACAATTCAATAACTAAGCTTGGTTTTGCTTGAACTAAACTATTAAACTACAATTTATAATGTTAATAATGTCATTATACCCTAATTGGATTTTAATCCCATTTATTTAATCAATTTCTAAAAACCTAGTTAGCAAAATTAGCATAATTATCACAATTTCAAAGTAAAAATTAGCAATTAGTAACTAGATTAGGTTTTGCCTTCTATTAACATGTTAATCTACTCACTAAAACCATAATCTAATGATAAAAACCCTTACTAGAATTTTATCTCTCACACACACACACACACACACACACATATATATATATTACAAAAACCTAGTTTGCAACAATTAAGCAATTTGGACAAATTAGTTGTAACAATTAGTAACTTAACAATCTAGATTATGTTTTACATGTCTTTGTGTGTTAAGCTAAATATTAAAACCATGAAAATTTTATAAAAACCCTAGCTTGATCACAAATCCTTTCTTGAATTTTTAATTTAGCAATTAGAACCAATTTAAAACCTAATTAAACACTTAATAAGCTAAATTAAGTAATTTACTAACAATCTACCCAAGGGCTTAGGATTATTCCTCAACGTATGAGATCCAAACTTGAAAACTTGCCTCTAAAAGAATTGTTTCATGCTCCAAGATCCATGCTAGATGAACAAAGAATAGTGGGTATAGGATAAATTTGGAATTTATGATGTTTTATTTTGGATTTTTGACGAATTTTTAGAGATTTTTGATGCAAAGTGAAATGAGGAAAATTTTGGGCAGCCAAGAATGAGGGTTCGGCCAAACCTATGGAGGAAAAGATAGAGAGAAAAGAGTGTAGAATGGTGTAGAAAGATCTTTAATTAATTATCTCCTTTAAGTCATTTCACTAATTATATATTTTAATTTATTTTCTTATCTAAATAAAACCTAGAATTCTTTAGAATTTGAAGGCAAATCAAGAAGAGAAGATAATGCAAAAATCTTAATTCTAATATGTCATGGTTCATATTTGTCAAATTAACCCAATGCAATTTGTAATTTACACAAATTTAATGTATAATTAAAAGCTTATATTAATATTAGAAATAAATAATTAAGGAAAAATATTTAAGTAAACTAATAATTTATAAGTGACTAAATAAATACCAAATACTATCAATTAAATAGTTAAAATAGGCGTATTTAAATCTACAATGAAAAATAATTATAGTTTAGTTTTACGGAAAATACGGTTTATTTTACCGATATCATAAAATTCACCTAAAGGATTTTATTTATTTATTTTTAAAACGTCACAATCTTTCCCCCTTAAAGAAATTCGGTCTCCGAATTTAAATTAAAACTCCCCCGAAATACTAAAACATTTAGCAAAACACTCAAATCGTCGGGGCTCCGAAATCATTAATACATAAAACACATCTTAGCGCAATGCATGCGCATGAAAAACAAGTACATAATTCAAAATCAAAAACTCTGCCAAGCATAACACAATCATCGGAGTTATGGTGAAAATACAATGTCAAAGTCCAACACGAAAACCAACATGATATACATTAAAACTATAACTTATACATATAGTACGGATCGTAGTACAATCGTCCAAACATCTGAATAAAGAAGCATGCAAAAACCCCTTTTTAAAATCGCCGTGCTATGCGCGTATCACGGCATAAGTAGCGGATGTTCATTTAAAAAAAAAAGCTATACATATATATATTTTATTTAACATATACGTCCCGCCTGGTTACTAAACCAAATAGTAATTATTATAAAAACAATCTGCTCAAAATGAAATCAATCTCAATCACATCATAAAAAATATCATGTGCGTCCGGTACGCACTGAAATCGAAACCAAATACAGAAGCTACGAATATGCACAGAAACAAAACTGTGTGCAATGGGTGTGCACCAAAAACATCTGTCAAGTGCAACGGGCGTGCACGACAACAATATCAGGTGCATCTAATCTGCACAAATCCCGATTTAGTGCATCTGGTGTGCACAAAATCACATCAAGTGCGCCAAGTGTGCGCAAGAATCTCAATCAAGTGCACATGGTGCACGAAAATATATACCGAATATGAAAATCGAAATCACAGTATGAAAAATGCATGAAAGCTATGCCGAAGCATACATGAAAATCATGTGCAACCCATATGCACGAAATCAAATCAATATCTCAAAATGTATAAAACCAAATCGAGTGCACTGGGTATGCACAAAACAACATCAATACAACTGATATATGAAAGACGAATAGAGTGTAATGAATGTACACATAGGAAATAACAATCATAAAAAGAAATTATCAAAATACCAGAATCCAAACAACGGAAATGTGAAATTCAAATCACCACTCGTAAATCGTAACACTGACATTGATGTGCTCCTCTTCCATCTGGTGTCGACTGATTCGAACACGTCTCTTCGTAGCTGTGCTTACTGCGCTACAAACGGCTATGCTCATATCTAGAGTTTTCCGAGTAATGTATCTCATCACATGATATCCGGACTATGTTAAACTTTTCGATCGATTCATCAATGTCCTATAATTCCCGAGAGCTCAACAATCAAGTACAGTTTAAAAATATCCAGTACATGCCACAGCACCTGCGGACCAGCCATAGAAGGGAAAACCTAAGCCTCCCTAATGGCACCGCGAAACTGCCGTAAACCCTAGGTTCAAAGGCGTTCTCATGGTCATTATGTCGAGTTAGGGTTTCATTCTTCTAGAGGGTCCATAGAAATACCTGCTTGTTCTTCCGAATAGCTTTAACTTAGGAAAATGGGTTTCTAACATTCGTTCGATCCTTTTAACTTCGTCTGGACGACATGAGAATACCCTTCGTCCGCACGCTAAACAATGCTTCAACCCTCCGGAATAGACAATACCCTAACGGTCATCGCATTCGAGCCGCAGCTCTCTCTGCCCGTGCGACCGTGGTAACAAAAACCACCATCCAATATCAACGAAGATAGATCAAAGGAACTAATAGATTACGGTGCAAAGAAATGTACATCCTAAGGCTTCTTAAGTAGAGTAGTGTATCGTATGTATGCCGCGGATCATACCTATGGTACGTCACTCTACCTAAGCCACCTACTCCATCAACCAAGGCACACCTAGACTCGAGCAAAGGTTAAACCTAGCGCTCCGATACCAACTTTGTCATGACCCGAAGGAACGGAACGTGACCGACACTTAAATTACGAAACGTCTAGAGGCGTAATGTAATCTAAGCAAGCTGAAACACAGAATCTAAACCATTTAAAAAAAGAAGTGTAGGAAAACAAGTTTAAAAGAAACATCAAATTTTCTCAAAAATTTCGGTAGAGTCTCCTTGTAAAAACTGGCCCCAAACGGGTACAAGCAAGAATATATAGATAAGCAATAATAAAAAGGCATCCCCAAGCGGGAGCTAGCTCTTCGCCAATTGGCGCTCACAACCACGCAAGCAATATAATATACAACACCGAAAAGCGAGGAACAAAACTCAAAGAAAACCATCAAAACCACCAGAAAACCATAATAATGCAAGCGCGACTCTATGGTCGAAAGGAAAACAACTGGTTTTCTAAATCTATCAAATAATACAAGTCTGGTTGATGGAGCTTACTAGATACAACTGAAATAAATAGTAGTACAACGGCGGTCATGATACAAGTGAACCAACCTACCAAGCAATCACTCTGAATGAAATGGTGTGCCAGCAAGCCGCCAAGGAAACCTGTACATCTGAACCTGAAAGAAAATTTTGCAGAACTGGGGGTGAGTTGCCAACTCGTAAGTAGAAGACATCTGCGAGTAGAAATCGCATTCACGGCGCTATCCTAGGTCATATAGTATACTCAACATAACCCTAGATATATAATAGTGATAGGGTAATAAGTTATGCATACGTGTAGTACTCGGTGCTTGTGTCAGTGTCACTAAGTAGCAATATGTCAAGTTTGTATATGATATATGAATGCATCATGAATGAAACAATCCACCAAGAAATCTGGATAATCTGATATAAGAAAATATGTATTTTTATCTCAGTAAAATTCTTCTAAAATAACTGAAGTATCATCAATGAAATCCATGGAAATCCGTGTCAAGCATCGACACAAAGCATGTAAATCTCAAAATCTCGATATCTCATATCTCTGTATCTCAATCTCGTATCTCTATATCTTAAATCTCATATATCTGTATCTCAATTCTCAATATCTCGGGCTCCGGTTGTCCGGATCGACCCATATCATCAAATCACACAACTACGATCGGTATCCTCCGGATATTTGCCGTGTCACAGATAACCGGTAGGATGTGCTCCCCTGCCGGGCTCAACGCTATCATCTGCGATCTTCTTGCCCTGGGGTACCATACCGGGCCCACCATATACCCGCAGACGGTGCATCCCCCTCCTCGAATCGGGTATATGATACTGCTCAAGAACTGAGAAAACTCATGGTGGACAGCACACACATCAAATCATGTGAAAACCGAAGTTTTTCTTTTTAAAATAATAACAAGTTTTGAAAGTGTTGCGGTTTTCCCCAAAACCCAGAAATCTCATAGAAAATCCAAAATCCCAAGAATCATGAGTAAATAAATAATAAGTATCGGCATAAATCCCACAATACTGCATGATAGTATGAATATGTAAATGCATGAAGTGTCTAAGTAATATATGCAATGTCCAAACTAGCATATGAGTGCAATCGCACAATATTATGTTGGAACCAGCATTTAGTTGATTATATTAATAAAAAGATAATATGTTCTAAAGTGTATGTGGCATGGAAATTACCGATGATTGTAATTCCACGTTGCCCACCTCGGTGCTTACGGGGAGGCGGAAAACGGAATAAAAATCGAATTTTTATCAACTTAGGCAACATGGACTAGACAAAGAAGGATCTTTGCTAAACAAAAACAAGCTAAAGCTAACTAGAAACTAGCTAAGGGTTAGAACGGTTATACCTAGGGCTTTATGTCCTTCTCTCCTTGCTCTTTGGAGTAGTGGAAAGAGGTCACCTTTATCGTCTTCTCACGTCGAAGAAAGATCCACCCGAAAGCCTCAACCTTTGGCTTCAACTCCAAGCTAGAAGTAACTAGGGTGCAAGAAGTGCTAATCCTTGAACCCTAGATGAGAATAGAGATTATCAAGAAGAGGTTTTTCTCAAGCTCAAGTGTTTCTCAACACATGAGAGGGGATAACTTGTGTAGCGCCTTGAAAAAGTCGTTTTGGTGTTTTCCTGAAAATCGGTGAAAATTCGGTATTTTTCCGAAAACCGTCTTTTTTTTTATTTTGCAGTTTCGGACTAATTATACCTAATTTTGATAGGCAATTGCTAGTTTTTGGTAGCAAATGAGTTACTTATGAAATTCTGGTCGTTTAAAAATTTTCCCTAAATTTTCAATTTTTTAATATTATTTTAAGCCGGTAAGAAAATACATTAAATTAGCGATAAATACAAATTTAAATGGGCTAAAATTAAGCTTTAAAATCATGTTAATTAAATTCTAGTTGTAAAATAAATTTTTAGTATTTTATTTTAAGTTTTAACTAATTTTTATTATGGAAAACGAAATTTATTGAATTTTAAGCTAAAACTTGCAATTTTAGACTTGTGGGGGTCTTTTTGCATGGGATTCTTTTTGTAACCTCTCCCACTCACCCCCACACCCCAAGTACGGCCCCACCACTGCTGCAGCAGCCCCATCCCCCTCCATTTGACTTTAACTATTGTGTATGATTTGTTTTGAAAAGGATTAAAATATTGTAATTAGGTGTGGTGTACTTTGGATATGAAATGGCTTTGACTTGGTGAAAGATTTAGCAAGCCCACACCATTCTCCCCCTCTCCCTTGTGCTGGCCGAGAGCAGCTCCCCCCCCTTCCACTATTTTTTCTTCTATTTTCTCTCATTTTCTTCAAGAAAATTCCATCAAAATTCAACAAAAATCAACAAATCCTTCACTATTTCAACACAAAACCTTAATCCATCTCTTCTCACACCCACTTTAGCTTAAACCTTGGAGAAAGGAGGCATTTTTGGAGGCAAATTGTTCTTGCTAGATCTCTAGTTTGAGGTATAAATTCTTCCTAATTAAATTCTTTTGGTTAAGTTTCTTAAATTAAATTGTTTTAGTGTTAATTTAGTGTTAGTTTCTAATCTAGTTTTTTAAAAGTTTATGGTTTGAAATTAAATTAAGGTTTAGGACACCATTATGAGATTAATTAAGTTATTTTGCTATCTAGTTGTTTGCTAATCTAAGTTAATGAGGTTACTTTATTTGTGTGGGCTTCAAATTAGTGTTAATTTGGTATTGTCATGTTTAGTTTTGGATTGAAATTGCTAATCATGAAAATCAAGAAAGGTTTTGTTTATGGAAATTAGGTTTTTAAGCATTGCTAGTGTGTTAGAAATTTGTGTAGTGGCTATCTATGGTTAACTTGGGTGTTGCGCGAAATTGTGTGCACCTTATCGCAAATCCGCGAAGTTTGCACGAATTTGGAAGTCTTTTGTGCTTACTAGTTTTTATTAAATTTTTGTGGTGATGTATTTGCGATGTCTTGATGGCATATTTAGCGTATCCTATGACTTTTAGGATGTGTGAGTGCGGATTTTTGAGTGTTCGGGTTTTAGTTTTGCCGGGCGACCAAATCGACGATTCTAGTTAGTTTTGCGATTTTCGCGTGTGTTCCGCGCACCTTGTGCACGTTGTACCTAGCTTGTGAACGTTAGTATTTTCGTTTGGGTTTTGCGTCGTTCTTGGTATGTAACCTTATGTTGGTCTTGATGTAAATTCCAGGTTCGGTCGCGGAGACGTCAGACGCGGCACGAAAGGGGAAAGCGGTGATTGGACGTGACTAGCTAGGGATTCCAGTGAGTAGATGTAACATCTACGGGGGACTATCGTTGGATGGCGCAAGTCGCCCGATAGTTTTAGTAGCTTAAAAAGATTCTTAGTAATGTTAGTAATTAGGGGTGTAATACTTGTATGATTATTTGCTACATTCATGCCTTATATTGACATACATATACGAACCCATTCTATAGGACACCTGCACCATTGCCAGGGTTTTTATATGCAGCACGAGCATTATTCATGCTTACACACACACCCTGGTAATTGCCATGCCACCACACTAGATAACCTTTAAATTGAAACCTTTTATTATAATTGATACTTAAACATGTGCTATTGCCTTTAATTCCTTAAAATGAAATCGTAGGATTGCTATTCATGTGCATGTACCTCATCATATTATTTGTTCATGCCTAGTCTATTAATCATACATCGCAACTTGATTATTGATACCATATACATTCATTATCATTGACATATGCACTTATGAGGATTTCTTGAGATTTTATGATATTTCTGGATTTCGGGGGAAAGCCGCAAAATTTCTAAACTTAATTTTTTTTTAAAATATGTAAATTGCGGTTTTCTAGTGATGTAAGTGTCGTCCACCATGAGTTTGCTGTGGTTTTCGAGATCCGTGTCGAGGAGTGGAGGAACCGTCACGGGTACATGGTGGGCCCGGTAAGGTACCCCGGGGCAAGAGGAATGTGTTGTTCACGTTGAGCCTGGCAGGGGATGGATTACCTACCGGTGACTGTTTTGGCACGGCGGATATCCATAGGATACCGACAGTGGACGCGAGATGATGAGATATTGATATTGAGATGGGTCAGCCGGATGGCTGAGGCCAGAGATACTCTGACATGGATATATGAGATTTGTGATAGTTTTGAGGTGTCGTTGCTGGACACAGGTTCTTGTTGATTCTATTGGTATTATGCTGGTATTTCAAAAGAGATTCCTAAAGGAAAAACATGATTCTTATACTTACACATTCAGATCATGAGTTGATTCGCATTGCATTCATACCTGCTAGTATATTCATATTGCATACATACCTGATATTATGTCCTGCCTTACCTGTATTTTAGATGCTAGGATGCTTGTGTGCATGCTTTCGATAGCCTGTGTAGATGTTATTTATTACTCACGAGTTGGCAACTCACCCCCGTTGTACCACATCCTTTTGCAGGTCCGCTCCGTCAGTACAGTAGCGGCGGGCGCACTTGCTTCTTTTACCTCCTTTGCCTGGACTCGAGATTTTGCTCTTAGGTGGGTTATATTATTTTTGTACCACCTTGTATATTCTTTGTATCTAGTATACTCCATCTACTGTATCTACCAGCATTATTATATATTGACCTAGAGATGAGACTGTGAGATTTGTGGACTTTTTATGTTGTATTTTGGGGTCGAGCTCACTTGAGTCGACATGCTGTTTTTCTCATGCTTCTTTATGATTATTTTGCATGTTGGTGTTAATATTGCGTGGGATTTGTGACCGCCTTGTGGCGAAGAGCTAGCTCCCGCTTGGGGATGCTTTATTTGTTGGATTCATATATATTCTTGTTGTACCCATTTTGGGGGCCAGTATTTACAAAGGAGACTCTGCCGAAATTTTCGGAAAAATTGATATTGTTTTTTTAAAAAGGCTTAGTGTGACTCATTTGATAAACTCGCTTTCAATTGATTGGTTTTCCTTCATTCTTTTGCTTATTTGGTTTTGGTTTCTGGGCTTTGGCTTACTTATTTTACGGATGTCTTGAGACGTTTCGTAACTTAAGTGTCGGTCACGTTCCGTACCCTGCGGGTCGTGACAAAGTTGGTATCAGTGCGATAGGTTTTACCTTTTTGAGTGTAGGATGACCCTTGGTAGATGGAGTAAGTGACTTAAGTAGGGTAACGTAGCGTGTTTATGTCCGCGGCATACTTGCGATACGGTACTCCGCCTAAGTGACTTTAGGATATACTTGCTTGAAATTCCTTCTTCAATTCAGTGTATCCTATGATCCTATTGCACTATTCTTACTATCCGTTTTCCTGTAACAGCCACTATGCCGCCGAAGGCTACGAGGGCACAGAGGGCTGCCGCCCGAGACGAGATTCGAGCTGGCTCGTCCGAGACTAGGACTGAGAAGGGTGGTATGCCTACGCCGCAGGGACAGACCGATCCACCTTCCCCAGGCCGTATGGATAGGCTCGAGACTGGTATGGAGGAGTTGCGACTGATGATGGAGGGTATGCAGGAGCAACGTCAGATGGTAGGATCCCTAGTTGCAGCCAGTCGTACACCGAGGCCGGATGACGTACCTACTACATCACAGACGACCATGATACCTGCTCCTACTACTACCACCGTGGCCATTCCGGTTTCGCTACAGGATTTCATGAGGCTGAGACCTCCAGTATTCACCGGCAACGAGGCAGCGGAGGACCCACAGACGTTCCTTGACAGTTTAGCCAGGATCTGCCGTTCGCTGAGATGTTCGGATGATCGATGGGTAGAGCTTGCGAGTTTCCGACTAGAGGGTCTCGCGCAGACATGGTGGGAGTCAGTCTTGAGAGGTCGAGTTGCAGGTCTACCGCCTATGACTTGGTTCGAGTTTACAGCGGTCTTTCTAGCTCGTTTCCTCCCAGGGAGCGTTCGTGACGCCAGAGCTCGCAGCTTCGAGGCCTTAGTCAAGACACCTGGGATGACGGTGTCTGAGTATGACATCCAGTTTACACAGTTATCCCGATATGCTCATTATTTGGTGGATACCGAAGAGAAGATGATGACGAGGTTCGTACAAGGACTTGATGCCCAGCTATATCTTGCCATTGGCGCCCAGCACTACGACACTTATTCAGCTGCTATGTATACGGCATTACGGATGGAGGCACGCATATCACAGATATCGGCCGTTTCTGGGCCGAAGAGGATTCGCACCGATGTACCGTTTCAGAGGCAGCGCGCCAGATTCTTTCCGAGAGAGAGGCCTGGCAGAGGATTTGGACGGGGACAGTTGTATGGTTCTTATCCCCAGAGACAGCAGCCGTCGCCAGGGTGTTTTGGGTGCAGGAGTCCACACCATCTTGTCAGAGACTGTCCGGCGAGACGACAAGGAGCAGCGACTGTTCCGCATGTGACCCTACCACCATCACCACCACCTCCTCAGAGAGCTCTACTTCCTACCACAGGCAATGCTCCACGCCAGTTAGGTGCACCCAGAGGCCGTGGACGCGGCGGTCCTGTTCAGAGAGGACGAGGAGGCAGAAGCCGAGGTCGAGGTCAGCCCGCTATCGGTGGAGGATAGGCCCGAGTATTTCCTTTGACACCGCAGGATGCGCAGGCATCCAATGCCGTTGTGACAGGTACCTTGACAGTTTTTTCTTTCGACGCACGGGTATTATTCAACCCAGGTTCCACACATTCGTACGTCTTTACACACTTTGCACCGATGTTGGGCCGTGAGTCATCGTCGTTAGATCATCCGCTTGTTGTTGTTACTCCGGTAGGCGAGTCGTTTGTCGCTCGTTTTGTTTTTCGATTGTGTTCCGTTCGTATCGGGGAGAGGGATTCATCGGTTTATTTGATTCTCCTCGATATGTTGGAGTTTGATGTGTTTCTGGGCATGGATTGGCTAGCCACTTGTTATGCTTCGATGGACTGCCGTGAGAAGGCAGTCATATTTAGATTTCCGGGAGAGCCAGTCCTTGTTATTCAGGGAGACCGCAGCGTCACCCTTCTCAGCTTGATTTCTTCTCTTCGCGCTGGTCAGCTCTTGCGGAAGGGATGTCAGGGATTCTTAGCGTATATTTGTGATACTCGAGCTGCAGAGGTTCCGTTGGACCGGGTCCCGGTTGTTTGTGAGTTCCCTGATGTTTTCCCTAATGAGCTACCTAGGCTACTGCCTGAGCGCGATGTTGAGTTCTGCATTGATTTGATTCCCGGCTCGGGGCCTATTTCTATACCGCCTTATCGGATGGCCCCGGCAGAGCTTCGAGAGCTGAAGGATCAGTTGCAGGATTTGTTAGATAAGGGGCTTATTCGACCTAGTGTTTCTCCGTGGGGTGCTCCGGTCCTGTTTGTCAAGAAGAAGGATGGAAGTTTGCGCTTATGTATCGACTACCGCCAGCTGAACAAAGTTACCGTTCGGAACAGATATCCGTTTCCATGCATTGATGATTTGTTCGACCAGCTTCAGGGTGCGGGGTATTTTTCGAGGATCGACTTGCGATCAGGATACCATCAGCTGCGAGTTCGACAGGAGGATATACCGAGGACAGCTTTCCGCACGCGTTACGGCCACTACGAGTTTTTGGTGATGTCGTTCGGACTCACCAACGCCCCAGCAGCATTCATGGATTTGATGAACCGTACATTCAGGCCGTATCTTGACTTGTTCATCATCGTGTTTATCGACGATATCTTGGTGTACACCCGGAGCAGAGAGGAGCACGAGAAGCACTTGCAGATTACATTACAGACTGTGAGAGAGCACCAGCTGTTCGCAAAGTTCTCCAAGTGTGCATTCTGGCTGGACAGCGTCGGATTCTTGGGTCACGTGGTTACGAGAGACGGCATATGTGTGGACCCGAAGAAGATTGAGGCTGTTCAGCAGTGGCCCCGACCTACATCGGTTACTGAGATCCGTAGTTTTCTAGGCCTGGCGGGCTACTACAGGCGTTTGGTTCAGGACTTCTCCCGTATAGCTGCACCTTTGACCGGTTTGACCCGGAAGGGAGTTCCTTTCGTTTGGACAGAGGAGTGCGAGCGCAGTTTTCAGCAGCTACGGACTTGTTTGACTACGGCGCCGGTATTATCTTTGCCTTCGGGATCAGGCGGATTTGTGGTCTACTGTGATGCTTCGCGAGTGGGGTTAGGATGCGTATTGATGCAGCATGGCCGGGTGATCGCTTATGCTTCTCGGCAGTTGAAGAAGCATGAACAGAACTACCCCACTCACGATTTGGAGATGGCTGCAGTGGTCTTTGCACTGAAGATTTGGCGACATTACCTATACGGCGAGTCGTGTCAGATATTCACCAATCACAAGAGCTTAAAGTACATGTTTCAGCAGCGAGACCTGAACTTCAGACAGCGTCGTTGGATGAAGTTGGTGAAAGACTACGACTGCGAGATCTTATATCACCCAGGCAAGACGAATGTAGTGGCGGATGCGTTGAGTAGGAGGCCCGGGGGTAGTCTATCGTGTTTGCGCGCAGTGCAGAGGCAGTCGTCAGCAGATTGGTAGATGTTATGCGACAGCCGAGTTGAGTTCGAGTTCACTCATACAGGGGGGCAGCTCGCGCATGTTCGTGCACGCCCACAGTTGCTTGACCGTACATATGAGGCACAGCGCAGAGACGACCGTTGCTCAGAGATCATGGCACAGATGTGACAGGGCAGATTTTCCGAGTTCGTGATTGACGATCAGGGGATTTTACGCTATGGATCTAGACTGTGCGTACCAGATGCTGATGGATTGCGGCGCGACATTCTTGAGGAGGCACACCGATCAGTGTATAGTGTCCACCCCGGTTCCACCAAGATGTACCATGATATGAGAGAGACCTACTGGTGGGACGGGATGAAGAGGGACATTGCGGAGTTTGTATCGAGATGCCTGACTTGTCAGCAAGTCAAGGCCGAGCACCAGAGGCCCGCAGGAGAGCTACAGCCGTTACCCATTCCGGAGTGGAAATGGGAGCAGATTTCGATGGATTTCGTTGTGGGTCTACCCAGGACCAGTCGAGGGTATGACTCCATCTGGGTGATCGTAGATCGATTGACGAAAGCGGCTCACTTCCTGCCAGTGAAGACGACTTTCAGCTTCGCTCAGTATGCCCAGCTTTACATCGACAAGATCGTGCGGTTGCATGGCGTACCGACTTGTATCGTGTCAGATCGAGGCACCCAGTTTACCAGCCGACTTTGGCAGAGACTTCAGGAGGCATTGGGCACCCGTTTGAGTTTTAGCACAGCGTTTTATCCGCAGGCCGACGGCCAGTCAGAGCGGACTATTCAGACTCTCGAGGACATGCTCAGAGCGTGCGTTTTAGACTTCGGCGGTAGCTGGGATCGTCATTTACCTCTAGTGGAGTTCTCCTACAACAACAGCTTCCAGGATACTATTCAGATGGCACCTTTCGAGGCATTGTATGGGAGGAGATGCAGATCGCCCGTCTGTTGGACAGAGCTCAGCGAGAGCAGTATTTTGGGGCCGCAGCTTGTTGAGGAGAAGACAGCGAAGATACAGTTGATCCGAGACCGGATGAGAGCGGCTCAGAGCAGGCAGAAATCGTATGCGGACAGGCGCCATCGCAGATTAGAGTTCGCAGTTGGCGACCATGTTTTTCTGAGAGTCTCTCCGATGAAGGGCGTGATGCGTTTTGGGCGAAAAGGAAAGCTTAGCCCTAGATTCGTAGGTCCCTTCGAGATTCTCGAGCGTGTCGGCGCATTTGCATATCGTTTGGCTCTTCCACCCAGCTTTCCCGATGTTCACCCCGTCTTCCATGTTTCGATGCTCCGCAAGTACCTTCACGACCCTTCGCATGCGATTCAGCACCCGACAGTCCATCTAGAGCACGACCTTTCTTTTGCAGAGAAGCCGGTGGCCATCCTGGATCGGCAGGTGAAGAAGTTGAGATCGAAAGTTATACCGACCGTCAAGGTCCTTTGGCGTGGCCCGAGCAGCGAGGAGGTCACCTGGGAGACCGAGGGCGAGATGAGGAAGAAATATCCCCATCTCTTTGAAGGTACGCGTAGTTATATTTTTAAATTCGGGTACCGAATTTCTTTAAGGGGGGAAGATTGTAGCGTCTTGAAAAAGTCGTTTTGGTGTTTTCCTGAAAATCGGTGAAAATTCGGTATTTTTCCGAAAACCGTCTTTTTTGTTATTTTGCAGTTTAGGACTAATTATACCTAATTTTGATAGGCAATTGCTAGTTTTTGGTAGCAAATGAGTTACTTATGAAATTTTGGTCGTTTAAAAATTTTCCCTAATTTTTCAATTTTTTAATATTATTTTAAGCCGGTAAGAAAATATATTAAATTAGCGATAAATACAAATTTAAATGGGCTAAAATTAAGCTTTAAAATTATGTTAATTAAATTCTAGTTGTAAAATAAATTTTTAGTATTTTATTTTAAGTTTTAACTAATTTTTATTATGGAGAACGAAATTTATTGAATTTTAAGCTAAAACTTGCAATTTTGGACTTGTGGGGGGTCTTTTTGCATGGGATTCTTTTTGTAACCTCTCCGACTCACCCCCACACCCCAAGTCCGGCCCCACCACTGCTGCAGCAGCCCCATCCCCCTCCATTTGACTTTAACTATTTTGTATGATTTGTTTTGAAAAGGATTAAAATATTGTAATTAGGTATGGTGTACTTTGGATATGAAATGGCTTTGACTTGGTGAAAGATTTAGCAAGCCCACACCATTCTCCCCCTCTCCCTTGTGCTGGCCGAGAGCAGCTCCCCCCCTTCCACTATTTTTTCTTCTCTTTTCTCTCATTTTCTTCAAGAAAATTCCATCAAAATTCAACAAAAATCAACAAATCCTTCACTATTTCAACACAAAACCTTAATCCATCTCTTCTCACACCCACTTTAGCTTAAATCTTGGAGAAAGGAGGCATTTTTGGAGGCAAATTGTTCTTGCTAGATCTCTAGTTTGAGGTATAAATTCTTCCTAATTAAATTCTTTTGGTTAAGTTTCTTAAATTAAATTGTTTTAGTTTTAATTTAGTGTTAGTTTCTAATCTAGTTTTTTAAAAGTTTATGGTTTGAAATTAAATTAAGGTTTAGGAAACCATTATGAGATTAATTAAGTTATTTTGCTATCTAGTTGTTTGCTAATCTAAGTTAATGAGGTTACTTTATTTGTGTGGGCTTCAAATTAGTGTTAATTTGGTATTGTCATGTTTAGTTTTGGATTGAAATTGCTAATCATGAAAATCAAGAAAGGTTTTGTTTATGGAAATTAGGTTTTTAAGCATTGCTAGTGTGTTAGAAATTTGTGTAGTGGCTATCTATGGTTAACTTGGGTGTTGCGCGAAGTTGTGTGCACCTTATCGCAAATCCGCGAAGTTTGCACGAATTTGGAAGTCTTTTGTGCTTACTAGTTTTTATTAAATTTTTGTGGTGATGTATTTGCGATGTCTTGATGACATTTTTAGCGTATCCTATGACTTTTAGGATGTGTGAGTGCGGATTTTTGAGTGTTCGGGTTTTAGTTTTGCCGGGCGACCAAATCGACGATTCTAGTTAGTTTTGCGATTTTCGCGTGTGTTCCGCGCACCTTGTGCACGTTGTACCTAGCTTGTGAACGTTAGTATTTTCGTTTGGGTTTTGCGTCGTTCTTGGTATGTAACCATATGTTGGTCTTGATGTAAATTCAAGGTTCGGTCGCGGAGACGCCAGACGCGGCACGAACGGGGAAAGCGGTGATTGGACGTGACTAGCTAGGGATTCCAGTGAGTAGATGTAACATCTACGGGGGACTGTCGTTGGATGGCGCAAGTCGCCCGATAGTTTTAGTAGCTTAAAAAGATTCTTAGTAATGTTAGTAATTAGGGGTGTAATACTTGTATGATTATTTGCTACATTCATGCCTTATATTGACATACATATACGAACCCATTCTATAGAACACCTGCACCATTGCCAGGGTTTTTATATGCAGCACGAGCACTATTCATGCTTACACACACACCCTGGTAATTGCCATGCCACCACACTAGATAACCTTTAAATTGAAACCTTTTACTATAATTGATACTTAAATATGTGCTATTGCCTTTAATTCCTTAAAATGAAATCGTAGGATTGCTATTCATGTGCATGTACCTCATCATATTATTTGTTCATGCCTAGTCTATTAATCATACATCGCAACTTGATTATTGATACCATATGCATTCATTATCATTGACATATGCACTTATGAGGATTTCTTGAGATTTTATGATATTTCTGGATTTCGGGGAAAAGCCGCAAAATTTCTAAACTTATTATTTTTTTTAAAATATGTAAATTGCGGTTTTCTAGTGATGTAAGTGTCATCCACCATGAGTTTGCTGTGGTTTTCGAGATCCGTGTCGAGGAGTGGAGGAACCGTCACGGGCACATGGTGGGCCCGGTAAGGTACCCCGGGGCAAGAGGAATGTGTTGTTGACGTTGAGCCTGGCAGGGAATGGATTACCTACCGGTGACTGTTTTGGCACGGCGGATATCCAGAGGATACCGACCGTGGCCGCGAGATGATGAGATATTGATATTGAGATGGGTCAGCCGGATGGCTGAGGCCAGAGATACTATGACATGGATATATGAGATTTGTGATAGTTTTGAGGTGTCGTTGCTGGACACAGGTTCTTGTTGATTCTATTGGTATTATGCTGGCATTTCAAAAGAGATTCCTAAAGGAAAAACATGATTCTTATACTTACACATTCAGATCATGAGTTGATTCGCATTGCATTCATACCTGCTAGTATATTCATATTGCATACATACCTGCTATTATGTCCTGCCTTACCTGTATTTTAGATGCTAGGATGCTTGTGTGCATGCTTTCGATAGCCTGTGTAGATGTTATTTATTACTCACGAGTTGGCAACTCACTCCCGTTGTGCCACAGACTTTTGCAGGTCCGCTCCGTTAGTACAGTAGCGGCGGGCGCACTTGCTTCTTTGCCTCCTTTGCTTGGACTCGAGGTTTTGCTCTTAGGTGGGTTATATTATTTTTGTACCACCTTGTATATTCTTTGTATCTAGTGTACTCCATCTACTGTATCTACCAGCATTATTGTATATTGACCTAGAGATGAGACTGTGAGATTTGTGGACTTTTTATGCTGTATTCTGGGGTCGAGCTCACTTGAGTCGACATGCTGTTTTTCTCATGTTTCTTTATGATTATTTTGCATGTTGTTGTTTATATTGCGTGGGATTTGTGACCGCCTTGTGGCGAAGAGCTAGCTCCCGCTTGGGGATGCCTTATTTGTTGGATTCATATATATTCTTTTTGTACCCATTTTGGGGGCCAGTATTTACAAAGGAGACTCTGTCGAAATTTTCGGAAAAATTGATATTGTTTTTTTAAAAAGGCTTGGTGTGACTCATTTGATATACTCGCTTTCAATTGATTGGTTTTCCTTCATTCTTTTGCTTATTTGGTTTTGGTTTCTGGGCTTTGGCTTACTTATTTTACGGATGTCTTGAGACGTTTCGTAACTTAAGTGCCAGTCACGTTTCGTACCCTACGGGTCGTGACTTGAGGGGTACCTTACTCATGATTTTGGGATTTTGGATTTCTATGAGATTTCTGGATTTTGTGGGAAAACAACAAGAATTTAATAAAAGCTTTGTATCATCATTTTTAAAATGCAAGTTGCGGTTTTCTCGTGATGTTTTTGTCGTCCACCATGAGATTTCATATTTTCTGTTGGATTTCGAGACCCGATTCGAGGAGTGGATGAACCGTCTCAGGTACATGGTGGGCCCGGTATGGTACCTCGGGGCAAGAAGATCGAGTTGTAGACGATGAGCCTGGCAGAGGAAGACTACCTACCGGTGATGTCTGGCGCGGCGGATATCCGGAGGATACCGACCGTTGTCGTGAGATTTGATGATATGGGCCGATCCGGACTGACGGAGCCCGAGATATTTAGACTATGAGATATTGAGACTATGAGGTATTGAGACTTTGAGATTTACATGTTTTGTGTCGATGCTTGACACGGATTTCCATGGATTTCAATGATGATGTTTCAGATCACCATACAAATTTTACTATGATTAAACTTAAAGATTTCTTATACAGATATATCCAGATTTCATGGTTGATTGTTTTACATTCATGGTGCATGCATACTCATACACATGACATGTTACTACTTGAGGCACTGACACGAGCACTGAGCATTTCACTTACGCATAGATTATTACCCTGCCACTACTAGATGACTAGTGTTATATTAAGTATATTATTATGACCTAGGAGAGCGTCGTGCATGCGATTTCTACTCGCAGATGTCTTCTACTCATGAGCTGGCAACTCATTCCTGTTGTGCCAAATTTTTCTTACAGGTTTCGATGTACAGGTTTCCTTGGCAGCTTGCTGGCACATCATTTCATTCAGGGTGATTTGCTTGGTAGGTTGGTTCACTTGTATCAGGACCACCGTTGTAATTTTATTATTTCAATTGTATCTAGTAAGCTTCATCAACCAGACTTGTGTTACTTGATAGATTTAGAAGACCAGTTGTTTTTATTTCGACCTTAGAGTCGCGCTTGTATTATTATAGTTTTCTGGTGGATTTGGTTTTCTTTTGAGTTTTGAGCCTCGTCCTTCTGCGTTGTATATTATAATGCATTGTGTGGTTCTTTCCTCCATTTGGCGTAGAGCTAGCTCCCGCTTAGGGATACTTTTATTATTGCATATGTATATATTCTTGTTTTTACCCGTTTGGGGCCAGTTTTTACAAAGGAGACTCTGCCCAAATTTTTTAGAAAATTTGATGTTTCTTTTAAACTTTTTTTCCTACACTTTTTTTTCCTTTAAAGGGTTTAGATGTCTGGGTTTCGGCTTGCTTAGATTACGTTACGCCTATAGATGTTTCATAATTTAAGTGCCGATCACGTTCCGTACTTTCGGGTCGTGACAATACCAAATACTAGCAATTAAATAGTTAAAATAGGCGTATTTAAATCTACATTGATAAATAATTATAGTTGAGTTTTACGGAAAATACGGTTTATTTTACCGATTATCAGAAAATTCACATAAAGGATTTTATTTATTTAATTATTTTTAAAACGTTACAAAGACGATCCACCCGAGAGTCTATAGTCCGAGCTCCTATCTCGAATCTGAGATAACTACGGCTTCTAGTTTGCTAATCTAGAAGTCTTAGAGGGTGTAGAGTATTTAGATAGATTACTTAGTCACTTTAAACCCTAGGATTCTCAACTCATGAGAGCCTTTAGGGTTTGAGGAAGAAGATGAAGATTTGAGGAGAGCGAACTGTTTTGTGATAATGAATGAACTATTCTCATTTGTGAATATCATGAAGCATAATAATATCATCAAAATAAATATCTAGCTAATATTCATCATGCTTCATTTAATTCACAAGGTGAATCATCTAATGAGTCACCTAATGAGTCATGGATCATTTAATGAAACTATACCTCATCTCCTCCACCTCATTTAGTTTAAATCTAAAAAGAAATAAACACAAAAGAGTCACCTCCTTCTAGAAGCTTCCCGACAAATTACGAGACTGGCTCTCCCATCCGTATTTCCGAAAAACACGGATAAACCAAGACTGAATAAATCCATCTGTATAATACTAGAATCCGACTTAAACCAAAGCCCACTTATATGACCTGCCGTAAGTGATCGTGGCCCTGCCGTAAAACCATATGACCTCTACACCTTTTGCCCGGTGCAGGGAAACTATCTGTGTGGGACTCTAAAGACTCGACACTACGCTGGCAGTGGGTTTAACAACAGGCCGCAAGCGGTACTAGCTGTACGTAACGATCCCCAGGTAGATGTCGATAAGATGGATGATGAGAAAATCCATCTGAACTCCAACTGAGCCTGTATGTGACAATCTCTGTACAGTCCGGTCTGTGTGTCTAGGACTATCGCATATCAGGCCTAGGGGGCGATAAACGTCAGACCCCTAATAGCGGTGTAAGTTGTGTTGGAGTGAAGCCCATTACATCTTAAGAAACTACTCGAGCACCTACCAGTAAATCTCTCTTGCTCTGGCCAGGGACCTTGTGTAATGGCTCTCCATACACAGGGCGATATCAACCCCCAATACCGGGAGAGACGAATCCTGTCTAACCGCCACTGCCTCCAAGTGCTTCGGGACTGCACCCAACTACTACCTGTTTGCACGACTCCTTTAAACCGTGGTAGCGTAGTAAACTAAGTACAGTGGGAACACACTCGAGGCGAAGTAGCAATGTCAAGTTGACGGACTAAGCTATACTCATGTCACCTGGGAACTGCAATCTGACGATAGGTATAGTACCAACCTGCAGTTCCCGACGAGTCCTGTCCGGTGTACTCGTAACCTAACGAGCACCTGCATACTATCTCCAGTACGACGTACTAATGGCCGTGGGACAGACCATCTCCCCATGCTGGGATGAGAAGCGTATACACCAGTCTACTCCGGAGTATTGATGCCCTGTCTCGATAATCCTACGACCACGGACCTGTATAGGATGTTGCTTATAGACTACCCAGCCCCCACTAGTGTGACTGCCATCACAACGCTGGTAATCAAGCAAAGATCCTAAGGCCTCTACTAATATGTATAAGCGATATGTTATAAGAAACATATGCACATATTAAAGTAGAAACAAACCAAGTAGCATACTACCATTTTTAGCAAGACTGTCAATACAACTGTGAATATCCCAAGCTTCCATTAAGTAATATACAATCTAGCATGATACAATAATGGCCTCTAGGGCATAAACACTAACAAGATAGCCACGCCCCATAGCCCCGACCAAGTGACTATAGGAGAATCCCGTCGCCAAAAGCATCCGTTCGGATGCTCGCGGCAGTGGTGTTCCGCCTTAGTGCACTTCGTCGACGGCATCGGGGTGTGCGACCGTCTACTAAAGTTTCCGGTAAGCATTTGATCAGGATGTCGGGAATCTTGTTGAATTGTCTGACTAGATATTGAAAAGTGTTTTCGAGATCGATAATAAAATGCGGGGCTTATATTTGTTTGGCATGCGATGTCTAAGGAATTCATTTGGTTAGGCATGTGATGTCTAAGGAGGTTGCGGATTCCAACTGTTGTAGTTTTTCATTTTCTTTTCTGCGATCGTAAGTGTAATATGTGGTGTATCGCTGGTTTCGGTGCTATATGTCAACGACAATTGGGATACACATATTTACTTACGTTGATGACATGTGATGTTATGTGTTGCTGTGATATGTTATATTGGATCGTCGCGTTTGAATAGCCGGGGTTTTTATGTGAGATGAGAGTTTTTCATTTTCATCCATGTAAAATTCATTGAATGTAATATTTTTTTACTGGGGCACTTCCAGGTTGAGGATGATGTCACCATTGTATATTATTTATTTTTCCGCATTAGGATAGACCTAAGGCGGGGAGCACAAGTAACCGGGTTCTAGGGTCCAGTGGGAGACCATCTCGAGGAGTCGAGACCGGGTCTCCTAACT
This sequence comes from Agapanthus africanus, assembly GCA_030015575.1. Classification (NCBI taxonomy): domain Eukaryota; kingdom Viridiplantae; phylum Streptophyta; class Magnoliopsida; order Asparagales; family Amaryllidaceae; genus Agapanthus; species Agapanthus africanus. Next base: position 126,159,461 of record JASDDO010000031.1, read on the forward strand.
CTAGAATTGGCAGGGTTGCTTGCCGTTATCATAGGGGTTTAGGGGTGTAGGATTGGCTATTCATCACGACCGACGAATCCTTGTTTTGTACAGGCTTAAAATAAAACTCAGAAATCCTAGTATATCCAATATTTCATATATGTTCTTCTGCTGCAATGTTCTGTGATGAGATCATATTACTTCCTGAGACGAATGCTTATATTATATTTATATGATATATATTATATATTGTTGCTTTCGTTTCATATGTGATGCTTGGGAAGCATAATAAATGGGACTTCATTAATGAGATTAATGAAATAAAAGAAACCTAAAGATATTGTAGAAACTTGTCTCAAAAACTGGTAGCTCTAGTTCTTGATTTGCATAGCCGTATTCCTTGAAGAATATCCAGCACCTTATTCGATAAGGAAAGAGCCGAGATCCCTTCACCGGGTGTGACCTCTTTAGCGAAACTAGCAGATGCTACAAACTCGGTTTGTCTTTTGATTGCTTATATAGTTTTTTCTTTGCATAGTGGTATTTGTGAAATATCATGCACCTTATTCGATAAGGAAAGAGCCGACGATCCCATCACCGGGAGTGACCTCTTTAGCAAAACTAGTAAAAGCCTCAAAAATACTCCTTTTCAAAAATTCACTCGATTCTACAATGATATCAAGTTCATTACGCAAAGGGTTTTCTTAAAAGCCTGTCGTAGCCCTCCATCATTTCAGATAAGTGTTATTTTAGTATTCGTGCTACGGTAGTTTGGCCTCCGTCAAGGCATAGTGTACGGTAGCTAAATTAGTGCTTATCTGCAGCATACGATGCGACTGGATTAGGGTATTCGTACGGCGTAGTTTGGCCTCTGTCAAGGGTCGTGCGGGTGGGTCTAATTCAATCAGGAAATGACGGGTTGAACTTGACTAGCGGACTATGAGTAGTTTGGCCTCCATCAAGGTCATAGGACGCTAGGGGTAAAACTTTATCGGGAATTTCAAGTGTTGAAATTTGCAATGAGATTGCATACCTTCTATGAGATAGTTGGATCCCGATACCCACTGTGAGTAAGAGTTACTCCTGGGAGAATTTTACACATTACAATTAGCCGATCAAGTAGGTGTCTAGAAAGGTGTTAACGGGGTTACGCCCCTGGGAAAACGAGGTTTATTTTAATTAGGTCCGTGCGAATGCACGGTGAACCTCCCTCAAAGTACCAACACTGTCATGGCCGAAAGATTAGCGAACTTGTATGGTGTAATTAATCCCGGCTAGTCTTTCCTTTTAGGGATTGAAGGAAAATTTGACTAAAACAATTGGAGCCATCATGATTAGATATATTAATAACCAATCTAATTTTACAAGAGCATACGCAGAGTGTTTTCTTCTCTTTCTCTCCAGGTAGAAACCATGTCACGCCTTAATCAAGATAATAATACGGATGTATTGACCGAACCCCCTTGTTATACTGAGCTGGGGAACGCCGGACCCGCTCCAACTTATAATTGTTATAAGACCTAGCAGGAAATTGGGGATTACCAGAATTCTCGTATCGCCGAAACGAAGAAAGTGCATGATGATGCATCTTCTTTAGGTATGTTCATTACAGAGAACTATTTCTCAGTATCCTTTAAGTCCTGGGTATGAGATACCGGATCAGGATCCCAGATATGTAATCTGTTATATAGGCTACAGATAGGTAGAGAACTGAGAACGGGTGATAAGTTTCAAGAGTTGAAAACGGTGCAATTGTTGCAAGCCAAGAAGTTGGCAATTATCACCCTGTATTACAAAATACATTGATTCTGAACGAATGTTATTAGATACCGAACCTGATATACAACATCATATCAGTCTCTTTATTTAGTAAAGAAGGATATAATTTTGTATTGTTGGATAATGTTTTGAACATTTCCTATATCAAGAGTTGATCGGTTCAAGCACGGTATCTAAAAGCATATACGTTCTAAATCAAACTACATTTCTTGACGTACAGAACACACACAAAGGGGAAGAGTTCAGAAATGAACGAATCCTTCTTAAGGCCTTGTAGACTAGGTCATATCAATGCGACCGGACTAGCTAAGTTTCATTAAGATGCATATTTAAATCAGTTTGAATTTATATCTTGTGAAACTTGCCAGTCATGTCTCAAAGATAATATGACCATAGCTCCGTTTTTTGCAAACAGAGGAAGAGTTATTGAACTCTTAGGATTGATACATGCTGATGTATGATAGTCCCCTGTCTACATATGCCAGGACTGGTTCTTTGTACTTCATTACATTCACTGATGATCTCTCAAGATTCGCACATGTGTTCCTGTTGAAACACTAGTCTGAACCTTTTGAGAAATTCAAAGAATTTAAGTCAGAAGTAGAGAACCACAACGGGAATAAGTATTATGTCCTTTGATATGATCAGGGAGGAGAATACCTAAGCACGGAATTCCTGGACTATTCTAAAGGAGAATGAGATTCTCTCTCAGCATTACTCCTAAGTATACACCACAGTACGTTGGTGTATCGGGGCAGAGCAAATCGCACACTATGTGATATAGTGCGCTCTATGATGAGTACTACAGAGTTGCCTATTTCCTTTGGGGGTTATGGACTTGAGAAGCTGCATACCTATTGAATTAAGTTCCAACCAAATCAGTTGCCTACCACTCCATATATGATATGTTATTGGAAGCACCCATCCCTTAAGGATGTTAAGATTTAGGTTGTCCGGCCTATATCTAAAAGCAAAATCCGGACAAGCTCGAGGCAAGGTCAGTTCTGTGGAAGTTTGTTGGATATCCTAAGTATTCGCAAGGGAATATCTTCTACCACACCGAGGAACAAAAAGTGTTTTGTTTCTCAGCATGCCACCTTTTTAGAAAAAGAATTTCTTGCAAAGAAATTAATGGTCATAAGGTAGAACTGGAAGGAGTTCCAGCTATACAAACTACAGCTGATGATTTGGTAGAACCGGAGGATTCAATAGTTCCCGACGGACCTCAGCCTTTCCGCCGATCTAGTAGGGTTCCTCATCCACCTGAGAGATACTTCAGTTTTCTCTATGACAGTGGTAGTGAGGACTGCATCATGAGATGATGACCCAACTAGTTTCGAGCAGGCCATCAGGAGTGGGGACTCTCTAAGAATGGCTGGATGCTATAAGATCTGAGATAGAATCTATGTACACCAACAAATTATGGACTTTGGTTGCTATATCTGAAGGATTAAATCCCCATCAGGAGCAAGTATATCTTAAGAAGATTACTTGGTGTACATGGAAAAGTTGAGACTTTCAAAACTAAGGCTTGTTGCAAAAGGTTCTCGTCATCGACCAGGTGTGGATAATAATGAAAACTTTTCTTGTTCCTATGCTTAAGTCTATCCGGATCCTACTTGCCACTTCTACATACCATAACTACGATATTTGGCGGTTGGGTATCATGAATGCTTTTTTGAATATTGATTTAGAAGAGTGTGTCTATAAGTATACAGCCAGAGGGCTTCGTAGACAGTGAGAGCAGCGGAAACGTGTGCAAGTTGCTTTATGAGTTAAAGCAGGCATCGCGGAGTTGGAACATCTGTTTTGATGTAGTAATCAAAGAGTTAGACTTCATCAAAATGATAGATGAACTTTGTATATACAAAAAGGTAGTAGGGAGTAAGGTGGTGATCCTCGTATTGTACGGGGATGACATACTCTTGATATGAAAGGAATTTCCTATGCTACATTCGGTCAATCTCCTCTTATCACAAGGATTCTCCATATAGGATAAAGATGATACCTCCTAAACCCTGGTTTTGGATCTATGCGATAGATCTAAATGGATGTTAGAATTCTCACTAAGTGTAGTGAGATGGTATCAATCGATCCTGGGGAGAATCACTGGATAGCATCCAGGGTGGTAAGGTCGACTGAATGTCAGTCACAGGCATTGTCTTTATCCTCAGTGAAGGGACGGTATGTTGGAAGATATCCAAGCTAGATATCGTGACATAATAGACGATAAAGGCTGGATACGTTGCGACCAAGGATGCTACCAAGGATGCTACCAAAGAGGAAGACTTGATGTACACTAGTTCATGAGATGAACTTCGTTCCTACCATTATGTGACAATGGAGTTATGGATTTGGCCAAGGAACCCTCATCCCATCTGTGATCAAGACATATTTTAAGGTAGTATTACTTGATCATGGAGATGGTTGATCTCCAGGGAGATCCAGGTTTAGGAGAGTAGACACAGAGGACAACACGGCGGATCCATTGACAAAGGCTTATTCCTAAGAGAGACTTTTATGGAATGGTTGAGTATGAGATACTTCAACCACTGTTGATTGTTGGGTATGAGTTACTACAACAGATGGCCCTAGTGCAAGTGGGAGATTGTTAGTTATATGTATGCCCTAGAGGCCATTACTGTACATACGATGTATAATGTAGTGGATGCTTGGACATATATAGGGAGGACTTTCTTGCTCGATATGATAGAATGCTATCTGGTTGCACTTTATCTTAACGTGTACACTGATTGTCTCTATGTTACATATTGATAAAGCCCTTAGGATGAGTACTTGACTACCAGGACTATGATGCAGATCATACTAGTGGGGGCAGAGTTGTCGACAAGTACATCTTTTAAATGTTCCTAGTCTTGGGAGTATCAAGACCGGGCATCGATTCTCCAGTGTAGACTAGCGTATACACATCTCGACCCATATGATGGGCGATGGATGATCCCATATCCATTGGTGTTTGACATCAGAGAAGGTATACGGGTGCTCAGTGGAGACTTGGTACACTGGACGGACTCGCCGAGAACTCCCAGATGGTATTGTACCTCATGTCAGATGGCAGTTCTCTTGTGACACTGGTATAGGTTAGTCTGTATACCCAAGATCGTCATAAAGTCTTGTGTGATTCCCACTGTGCTTTGATTTCCACATTACCACATTCAAGATAACGTGCAAAACAGTGGCTTTTAGGTACAGTCCCGAGTCACATGGAGGCAATGAGCGATAGGAGGGGTTTCGTCTCTCTCGGTATAGGGAGTTGATGTTGCGCTATGCTCGATTGGCCATAGCAGGAAATCCCTGGCCAGGGATGCTGAGATCTACTGGTAAGTGTTATCAGTAGTTTCTCAAACCGTTATGGATCATTCATCGGCATGACTTATCAGGCTATTGGGGTCTGACGTTACACCACCCCAGGCTGTGATATGCGACATATCAGACGAAGAGACCGGACTGTACGGTAGTGTTACTGATTGGATTCGCAGGAGTACGAGCAGGCTTGCTTGTTGATCTTCTAATCACTCAATACCTGGGTGGCCGTTACGTTTAGAAGACCGCTTGCGTCTTGTGGATGTTTGATATGATCATCACCTACTGCCGGCGTATTGATAAGTCTTTAGAGTCTTACACAGAGGTTTCCTGGCTCAAGCGAAACGTAGTAGGAGCACATATGTGATATGTGCAGGACCAAGATTAATGCGTGTATGTGATACCGTATTCTATTCTCGTGATATTTGTATCGATAGGTTATATGTGATATAGCCGGGTTATTGGATCAAGTGTTGATTCGATAAGATGTTACATTTGATATTGGTCGGTTATATGTGATGTAGCCGGATTATTAAATCAATTGTTGATTTAATAATTTAATGCATAATTATATATTTGATATATTACATTACATTAACTAATATTAGCTCATTTAAGATTACTTTTTCTCACTTGATGATACATTGATATATATATATATGTGTGATATATGTTAATTGTATTATTTTCTTTTATTGCAATATATTATATATGTGATATGTAATAATGTAACATGCAAGGTTATAAATGCAACTAGGGTTTATGAGATTAATACCATGGCTAGGTTTATGTTTAGGTTAATTATCTTAATTAGTTCTAAATTGTGGATTAAAATTATGATATTTTGTCATGGTTGACTTGGTCCACTCTTTAGATATTTATCAAGATATTTTTTGTAACCTAACCCTAACCCCAGCCTATGGTTTATTCTCTACATGAGTTAGCCATGATATTATTTGACCATGGTTGCATTTGTAACCTCATGAGTTGATTCTTTTCTATCATCACAACTTCATCTTCTTCTTCCTCATTTTTGAGCTCTCTTGATTTTGACAAAAGTGATGAAACCTTGTGAGAAAATGATTTCTATAGTGAGTAAAATTCCTACTTCATCATCCTCTATTACTTGCCATTTAGTATAGGGTGTTTGCTTCACTAATTCTATGATTAGTGAAGAGATAGCTTGGGTTAGTGTCTCCTCGACGTAGATCATCTTCGGCCTCGAAGACTTCGAAACAAGCATGTTCGTTTCTTCATCGGAGCCTCTCTAGAGTCCGGGACTTCATGATCACAGTGAAGGGACGACTACACGGAGCTAAAGAAGTGAAGGACCGGTCTACAAAGGTTGTATTCCTTGTTCACTTCTTATGCAAAGTTGTTTGCATTACTTTCCGTACGATTTCTAGTTAACGATTCAATGTTTAGGGTTACCTAGAACAGCAAAAATTTAATTTGGCATGGACGATGCCTCCCGAAACCTTTCTACCGTGCTATGAAACCCTTCACACTTGTGCATGATAATGTGAGGGTTTGTTTGTGTTAATCTAGTTTAGTGACCATGACAACTTAACCTAATCCTAATCATATCCTTGCTTGACCCTAAACCCTTGATATTTTATGTGAGGAAAGATATTTCCTTTGCTTGTTTTGGTTTTGGGAGGAGGTGGCATGGTGAGTCATGAGAGGCATGGCTTGCTTTAATGAGTGAGTTAATACAATGGTGCACTCACCCTTATTCTCACCTCTCTCTCTCCTTAACCCTCACACACTCTCATTCTCTCATTTTTCTATCTCCTTATCATTATCCTTCATCTTCCCTCAACCCCCAACTGAACACTCGCCATTCCATCACAAATCTTTCACTAAACCTTGCTAAAACTTCACAAAATCTTCACCAAATCAGTTCTTAAGCCTTGTTTTGCCTCTTAGATGCCTTGGAGCTTGGAAGGAAATGATCTTTGAGCTTTTGTGGTTAGGTAATGATCTCTATCTGTTAAATAGGATGTTAAAGTGTTGTGTATCTTTTTAGTTTTAGTTTAGAACAATTAAAGTAAAGTTTCGTGCACATATCGTATTTTTAGTGTCTTTTTATGATATTTGTGATCTGCTGTGACCCAGAGTGTGTACTAGAAAATCTAGCAGTGTAGTTATGTTGTACCTGAGACCCTAAGCTTTCACATGAAGCACGAAACCCACCCGCTCGGTTTTGGCCGGCGACATGAAGCCAAAATCCGGCGACCTCGGCCTATGAGGGGAGTTAGGGTTTGGATTTTTCAGGGTAGCTGTCTGCTTTGGTTTTAGAGTGTTTGGTAATGTTTAATTTTTGGGTTTTTACTGTATACAAAATCTGGGATCACATTGCTAGTTTCTAGTGTTACGATTACGCGTGTTACGTTATCCGACACGGTTCCTGATCTTGTGTATCTTTGGCTCTTGTGGTGGATTCGTAGTGTCTCTATGCACGTTAGCCACTAAACGAACATTCGAGAGCATGTTTAGAGTTGGTGCGTCGGTCAAACGTAGAGGTTACGTGTTATCGGTCGATTGCTAATGTGAACTTGTTGTATTGTTGTTTTATGATCTTAGGGACGCAGGCGAGGACTTCGGACGCTGCGAAGAAGGGAAAGCAAGTGGTTGGTTTTACATAGCTCAAGATCATCGGTGAGTAGATTTAACATCTATAGGGGAATCGCCCGCATAACATTACGCGTCTGGGCTAGATTAAATGATATGATTCTTGATATTAAGTATATGGACATTAATTGTGCATGTGTACCCTTGTTGCATACCTCATTTTTCTATTGCATATGGACATAGTATTAATGAGACACAACACTATTATTGACGGTTCATGTTACACGAGAACTAATTGTATACTACACACACACCGTCGATAATTGCCATGACACGCACAACCTATATACATACGAGATATAATTGACACCTATACATACGTGATATTGTATTGGTTAGGGATATTGAGACATTGATTCATATTCCTTTGTGCATATGACATATAGCATACCTGTATATAGGGTTCCCATCGACGGCAGCAAGGTTTTGGGAGGCATCGACCATACCATTTTCAAATTTTTTCCGTTTCAAGGAACTCTAAACTAGAATTGTTAACTAGATTATTATACGGAAACTATAGTAAACTATTTACAACTAGGTGAAATAGAAATACAACCTTTGTAGATCGGTCCTTCACTTCAAAAGCTCTTTGTTGTAGTCCTTTTGCTGCGATCGTCGAACTCCCCGACTCATCCATGACTTCACGAGGTGAAAAGAATGATCTTGCTTGAAGTCTTCAAGACCGAAGATAATCTACGTTGAGGGGATACCAACTCAAGCAACTACTTCACTAATGAATGATTAGTGAAGCTAACACCCTATATTAAAGTGCTAACCTAGTAGAGGATGATGAAATAGGAAGTGAGCTCACTATAGTATTATTTTTTTCTCACTATAGTTTTCTCTCTTTTGAAAACCTAGCGATCTTTTCTCATGGAAGAAAAAGATGAGCTCAAGAGAATATGAGAATGAACTTGTGAGGTGAGAGAAATAACCAGGGGTGAGTTTGTATCATATACTAACTCATGTAGAGACATAACCATGGCTTAATTACAATGGTTAGGTTAATAAATATCTCAAGTAAAACAAAACTAGTGGACTTAGTCAAAGCATCCACAAGCTTCTCAAAGCATCATGCATGTGGCTAATTATCAAGTAATTTGGAATTAATTTAAATATTAAAACCTTACATTATAATTAGTATGGTGTAAGTCTCATACACCCATGTAGTGTGTATCAACAACCATGATACAATAAAACACAATTAATATAGATCACATATATATTAAATGTGCACATGTGAGAATAATAAATGCTTAAATGAGCTAATATTAGTTAATATAAATCAGTATATCAAATATACAATTATACACTAAATTATCAAATCAACACTTGATTTAATAATCCGGCTATATCACATATAACCGACTAATATAAAATATACCAACTTATCGAATCAACACTTGTTCGATAACCCAGCTATATCACATATAACCGTACGATACAAAAATCGCGAGAATAGAATACGGTATCACATACTCGCATTATTCTCGGTCCCGCACATATGACATATGTGCTCCTACTTCGTTTTGTCTGAGCCAGTAAAACCTCTATGTAGGACTCTAAAGACTCGTTAATACGCCGGCAGTAGGTGATGATCACATCAAGCACCCACAAGCCGTCAGCGGTACTAGCTGGATGTAACGGCTACCCGGGTATTGAGCGATCAGATGATCAGCAAGCAAGCCCGCTCTAACTCTTACAAAAGCGTGATAGTAACACTTGCCGTACAGTCCGGTCTCCTCGTCTGATATGTCGCATATCATGTCTAAGGGTGGTAAACGTCAGACCCCAATAACCGATAAGTCATGCCGATATGAGGCTTATAACGGGTCGAGAAACTACTGGTAACACTTACCAGTAAATCTCTAAATCAGCCATGGCCAGGGACTTCCCTGTTATAGCCAATCGAGTATAGCGCAACAACAACTCCTAATACCGGGAGAGATGAAACCCCTCCTATCGCTCATTGCCTCTATGTGACTCGGGACTGTACCCAAAAACCATCGTTTTGCACGCCCTTTTGGACGTGGTAAGGTGGAAATCAAAGTACAGTGGGAATCACACAAGACTCTATGACGATCTCGGGTCTACAGACTAACCTGTATAAGTGTCATCAGAGAACTGCCATCTGACATGTGGTATAATACCATCTGGGAGTTCTCGGCGAGTCCGTCCAGTGTACCCAGTCTCCATTGAGTACCCGTATACCTTCTCTGATGTCAAACACCAATGGATATAGGATCATCCATCGCCTATCTCATGGGTCGAGAAGCGTATACGCTAGTCTACTCTGGTATATCGATGCCCTGTCTCGATACAACCACGACTAGGAACATTGAAGGATGAACTTATGGACTACCATGGCCCCACTAGTATGATCTACATCATAGTCCTAGTTGTCAAGTACATATCCTAAAGGCTTTACCAACATGTAACCATAAGACAGTATCAAGAGACAAGTATACATGTTAAGATAAAGAGCAGCCGATAGCATACTATCATGTCGAGCAAGAAAGTCCTCTCTATATATGTCCAAGCATCCAATATAATATACATCATATGTACAATACTGGCCTCTAGGGCATACATACAACTAACAATCTCCTACTTGCACTGGGGCCATTTGCTGTAGTATCGCATACCGAGCATACCGAAGAGTCTCTCGAAATGTATCTGGGGAATAGCCTTCGAGAGTGGATCCGCTGTGTTGTTCTTCGTGTCAACTCTCCTGACCTCGATCTCCCGGCGATCAACTATATCCCGGATCAGGTGACACCTCCTCAGAATATGTCTGGATCGCTGATGGAACTTGGGTTCCTCGGCCAATGACACCGCTCCATTTTTATCACAATACAAAGGTATTGGATATTCAATGGATGGAACCACTCCAAGTTCAGTTATGAACTTCTTCATCCAGACAGCCTCTTTAGCAGCATCGTTGGCAGCGATGTATTCAGCCTCCATCGTCGAGTCTGCCACGGTTTCCTGCTTGGAACTCTTCCAGCATACCGCCCCTCCATTGAGGGTAAAGACAAATCCCGAGTGCGAGTTAGAGTCGTCTTTATCACTATGGAAGCTCGAATCGGTAAAGGACTCCACTTGGAGTTCTCCATTACCATACACCAAGAGCATCTCTTTAGTCCTTCTCAAGTACTTAAGAATGCTCTTCACAGCTGTCCAGTGACTCTCTCCAGGATCTGCTTGATACCTACTCACTACACTTAGTGAGTACGCTACATCGGGTCTGGTACATAGCATCACGTACACGATAGAGCCTACTGCCGAAGCATAGGGTATCCCTTGCATGCGAGCTCTCTACAAATCAGTCTTGCGAGACATCTCTTTGGAAAGAGTGAGTCCTGAGATCGTGGGTAAAAACCCACGCTTGGATTCTTCCATACTAAACCTCTTTAGTATGGTGTCAATGTACCTGGATTGGGACAATCCCAGTATCCATTTAGATCTATCTCTATAGATCTTAATTCCCAAGATGTAGGAGGCATCCCCTAGATCTTTCATTGAGAATCTTTGTGATAAGAAGAGCTTGACCGATTGCAGCATAGGAATGTCATTTCCTGTCAAGAGTATGTCATCCACGTACAATATGAGGAAGACAACCTTACTCTCTGCCACCTCCTTGTATATACAAGGTTCATCTAAGTTTTTGACAAAATCAAACTCTTTGATAACAACATCAAAGTAGATGTTCTAACTCCGCGATGCTTGCTTTAATCCTTAAATGGATTTAAGCAGCTTGCACCCTTCCTGCTGCTCCCACTAGCTACGAAGCCCTCTGGCTGAGTCATGTACACGCTCTCTTCTAAATCACCATTTAGAAAAGCGGTCTTAAAATCCATTTACCAGATTTCGTAGTCACGATATGAAGCGATGGTAAGCATGATCCGGTTGGATTTAAGCATAGCCACTGGAAAAAAGTTTTCGTCATAATCCACACCTGGTCATTGACGAAAACCCTTTGCAACAAGTCTAGCTTTGAAAGTCTCCACTTTCCCATCTACACCAAGTTTTTTCTTGAATATCCACTTGCTCCCAATGGGTTTTACCCCTTCAGGAGCATCTTCCAAAGTCCATCCTTTGTTGGTGTACATGGATTCCATCTCGGATCGCATTGCATCCAGCTACTTCACAGAGTCCCCATTCGTGATGGCCTGCTCGAAGCTAGTTGGGTCATCATCCTCCATGATGCAATCCTCGCTCCCACCATCCATGATAAAACCGTAGTATCACTCAGGTGGGTAAGGAACCCTACTAGATCGACGGAGTGGCTGGGGTTCATCGGGAACTACCGAATCCTCTGGTTCCACCAAATCTTTTGTCGTAGTCTGTATTGCTGGAACCTCTTCCAGTTCTACCTCCTTGCCACTAATATCTTTTTCAAGAAATTCCTTTTCTAAAAAGGTGGCATGTCGAGAAACAAACACCTTTTGTTCCTCGGTGTGGTAGACGATATACCCGCGCGAATGTTTGGGATATCCAATAAACTTACACAGAATAGACCTTGTCCCGAGCTTGTCCGGATTTTGTGTTTTCACATATGCCGGACAACCCCATATCTTAACATAATAAAGAAATGGTCTCTTTCCTTTCCATATCTCATATGGAGTGGTTGGCACAGATTTGGTGGGAACCATATTCAATAGGTCTGCAGCTGTTTCCATTGCATATCCCCAAAAGGAAATAGGCAACTCAGCATTGCTCATCATAGAGCGCACCATATCTAATAGGGTGCGGTTCCTCCGTTCCGATGCACCGTTGTGCTGTGGTGTATATGGAGGAGTCAGTTGAGAGAGAATCCCATTCTCTTTTAGGAAGTCCAGGAATTCATTGCTCAAGTATTCACCTCCTCGATCAGATCGAAGGATTTTAATAATTTTTCCGGTTTGGTTCTCGACTTCTTGTTTATATTCTCTAAATTTCTCAAAAGCTTCTGATTTTTGTTTCATCAGGAATACATATCCGAATCTAGAGAGATCGTCAGTGAATGTAATGAAGTACGAAGAACCATTCTTGGCATGTATAGATATGGGACCACATACATCACTATGTACCAGTCCCAAGAGTTCCGTAACTCTTTCTCTGTGTCCCGTAAACGGAGTTTTGGTCGTCTTTCCTTTGAGACATGACTGGCAAGTGTCATAAGATGAAAATTCGAAAGGATTCAAATATCCATTCTTATGCAACTTAGCTAGCCGTCTCGCATTGATATGACCAAGTCTACAATGCCACAAGAAGGATTCATTCATTTCTGAACTCTTCCTCTTATGTGTGTTTGTTTTGCTCAGAATTGTTGATTGATTTAGAACATAAATGGTATTGCACAACGTGCCTGATCCAACCAACTTTTGGTTCAGGAAAATGTTCATAACAATATGTTGTAATACAAAATTATATCTCTCTTTACTCAATAAAGAAACCGATATAATGTTGCATAGCAGGTTTGGCATGTAATAGCATTCGTTCAGAATCAATGTATTATCAGTTGGTAATACAAGGTGATATTCCCCGACGGATTCAGCTGCAACAATTGCACCATTTCCAACCCTTATGTCTTTATCACCTTCTCTAAGTTCTCTACCTTTTCTAAGACCATGTAACTGATTACATATATGGGATCCTGACCGGATATCTAATACCCAGGACGTAGATCAAATGGAGAAACAGTTCTCTGTAACGAACACACCCGAAGAAAATGCATCAACATGTACTTTCTTCTATCGGTTGGCATGGGAATCCTGGTATTCCCCTATATCCTGTTCAGTCTTATAACTTTTATAAGAAAAAACGGAACCAACGTTCCCCAGCACAGTATAACATGCGGGTTCGGTTAATACATCCATATTATTATCTTGATTAAGACATGATATGGTCGCTACCTGGAGAGAGAGAGAAGAAAACACTTTAGCGTATGCTCTTGCAAGATCAGATTGGTTATTATTTTATTTAATCCGGATGGCTCCCACTGTTTTTATCAAATCTTCCTTCAAACCCGAAAAGGAAAGACTAGCCGCGATTAATTACACCCTACAACTTCACCAATCTTTCAGCCAGGCCAGTGTCGGTACTTTGAAGGAGGTTCCCCGTGCTTTCGCACGGACCAAATTAAAATAAACCTCATTTCCCCAGAGGCATAACCCCGTTGACACCTTTCTAGACACCTACTTGATCGGCTAATTGTCCTGTGTAAAACTCTTCCAGGAGTAACAATTACTCGCAGTGGGTATTGGGATCCAACTATCTCATAGAAGGTATGCAATCTTATTGAAAATTTCAACATTTGAAATTCCCGATAATATTTTGCCCCTAGAGTCCCATGACCTTGACGCAGGCCAACAAACCATAGTGAGCTAGTCAAGTTCAACCCATCATTTCTTGATTGAATTAAACCCAACCGCACGACCCTTGACGCAGGCCAACAAAGTCGTACGACTACCCTAATCTAATCTGCATCATATGCATAAGCAGATAAATACTAGTCAGCTACCGCACACTACGCCTTGACGCAGGTTAACAAACGTAGCATGAATACTAAGTAGGACTTATCTAACATGACGGAGGGTTACGATAGGTTTTTCTGAAAACCTTTTGTGTAATGAACTTGATATTGTTGTAGAATCGAGTGATTTTTAAAAAGAGTGTTTTTGAGGCTTTACTAGTTTTGCTAAAGAGGTCATTCCTGGTGAAGGGATCTCAGCTCTTTCCACATCGAATAAGGTATGGGATATATCACATATATCACTATGCAAAGCAAGAAACTTTAAAAGCAACCAAAAGACAAACTGAGTTTTGTAGCATCTGCCAGTTATTGCTAAAGAGGTCACTCCCGGTGAAGAGATCTCGGCTCTTTCCTTATCGAATAAGGTTCGCGATATATCATATATATCACTATGCAAAGCAATAACTGTAGCTACCCTTTTTGAAAATTTGATTCTACAACATATTTTAGGTTTCTTTACTTTTTGAATCATATTAATGAAGTCCCATCATTTAAGTCACCTAAACATCACAGATAAATACAACGTACGCTTATGCCATCAACATTCGCATCGATGTCCCCTCGTGCACCGTTAGATTAGGTAACTAACGACAGAGCGGGGCAGTGCTAGAGTTGGTGTAAACCATAAGCAACGTCTATATAATATATCATATAACCTATATACGGTATCTTTCTCAACATATCAAATGATCACATCACAGATATCGCAGTAGAAGAAACATATGAAATATTGGATAAACTTGGAGGTCCGTGTTTTATTTTGAGCCTATATAAAACACGGATTCCACGGTCACGATGAATAGCCAAACCCATATCCCTAGACCCTTACGAGAGCGACAAGCAACCCTACCAATTCTAGAGTTAGGAGATCCGGACTCGACTCCTCGAGTTGGTCTCCCACTGGACTCTAGAACCCGGTTACTTGTGCTCCCCTCCTTGGGTCTATCCTAATGCGAAAAAGTAAATAATATCCAACAACGGTGACATCTTCCTCAACCCGGAAATGCCCCAATAAAAGAATATTACATACATTGAATTTTACATGAATGAAAATAAAAACTCCCATCTCACATAAAACCCCCGGCTATTCAAAACACGACAATCCAATATAACATATAGAGCAACACATAACATCACATGTCATCAACGTAAGTAAATATGCGTATCCCAATAGTCGTTGACATATAGCAACGAAACCGGCGATACACCACATATTACACTTACGGTCGCAGAAAAAACTAGACGATGTTAAACATTTCGATCGAATCAACAAACACCCACAATTACCCAGAAAGCTCAACACTTGACCGTAGTTTAAAATTATTCAGCACATGCCACAGTACCAATGGACCAGCTGTAGAAGGGTCAACCGACGCCTCACATGTGGCACTGCTGAACCACCACAAACCCGAGGGTTTAGTCGCGGTTCTGACGGTCATATAATCGAGTTAAGGTTTTGTTCTTCTAGAGGCTCCATCGCATAACTTGCATGATGTTTGAATGCTTTTTAACTACGAAAAAAATGCAACACTTGAAAAAATTTCCCGCAAGGGAAAAAGTGGGTATTTGATATCCATTTGAACTTTTTAACACCGTCTAAAGTATCCCGAAAATAGTTAAAATTACGACTACGAAACACTCTGAGTTACCTTTGCATTGAGTTAATTATCACATGAAAAAGTAGCAAAAAAACAACAACACCTAAAATACCAAAACCCAGAGACCAGTGCATGGAAAAAAATTGGGACCAAAACACCCCTACAGGGCCGGCCTCCTCGGAAATTGTGGCTATGTGCTCGGCTAAAATCCGAGCACATGGTCCCAATTTTCTCCCATGTTCATCTCTCTGCCCAAATATGATTCTGCACTTGTTTGAAAAATTTTTGTAGCTCATTTTAAAATCGACAGAAACATGATTTTAGTATATCAAGTTTTGGAGATCGTTCGTTTTCATAATCTAACATTATCCATATATTTCTCTAACTCGGCTCCGATAACACTGTATGGTTCCCATCGACGGAAGCAAGGTTTCGGGAGGTATCAACCATGCCATTTTCAAAATTTTGCCGTTTCAAGGAACTCTAAACTAGAATCGTTAACTAGATTATTATACGGAAACTATAGTAAACCATTTACAACTAAGTGAAATAGAAATACAACCTTTGTAGATCGGTCCTTCACTTCAAAAGCTCCTTGTTGTAGTCCCTTCACTGCGATCGTCAAATTCCCGGACTCATCCATGACTTCACGAGGTGAAAAGAACGATCTTGCTTGAAGTCTTCGAGGCCAAAGATGATCTATGTCGAGGGGATACCAACTCAAGCTACTAATTCACTAATGAATGATTAGTGAAGCTAACACCCTATACTAAAGTGCTAATCTAGTAGAGGATGATGAAATAGGAAGTGGGCTTACTTTAGTTTTATTTTTTCTCACTATATTTTTCTCTCCTTCGAAAACCTAGCAAGCTTTTCTCCTGGAAGAAGAAGATGAGCTCAAGAGAAAATGAGAATGAACTTGTGAGGTGAGAGAAATAACCATGGGTGAGCTTGTATCATATACTAACTCATGTAGAGACATAACCATGGCTTAATTACAATGGTTAGGTTAATAAATATCTCAAGTAAAATAAAACTAGTAGACTTAGTCAAAGCATCCACAAGCTTCTCAATGCTTCATGCATGTGCCTAATTATCCAATAATTTGGAATTACTTTAAATATTGAAACCTTACATTATAATTAGTATGGTGTAAGTCTCATACACCCATGTAGTTTGTATCAACAACCATGATACATTAAAACACAATTAATATATATCACATATATATTAAGTATGCACATGTGAGAATAATAAATGCTTAAGTGAGCTAATATTAGTTAATGTAAATTAGTATATCAAATATAAAATTATACACTAAATTATGAAATCAACACTTGATTTAATAATCCGGCTATATCACATATAACCGACTAATATAAAATGTACCAACTTATCGAATCAACTCTTGATTCGATAACCCGGCTATATCACATATAACCGTACGATACAAAAATCGTGAGAATAGAATACGATATCACATACTCGCATTATTCTCGGTCCCGCACATATCACATATGTGCTCCTACTTCGTTTTTCCTGAGCCAGTAAAACCTCTATATAGGACTCTAAAGACTCGTCAATACGCTGGCAGTAGGTGATGATCACATCAAGCACCCATAAGCCGTCAGCGGTACTAGCTGGACGTAATGACTACTCGGGTATTGAGCGATCATAAGATCAGCAAGCAAGCCTGCTCTAACTCCTGCAATAGCCTAACAGTAACACTTGCCGTACAGTCCGGTCTCCTCGTCTGATATGTCCTATATCAAGTCTAGTAGTGGTAAACGTCAGACCCGAATAAACGATAAGTCATGCCGATATGAGGCTTATAACGGGTCGATAAACTACTGGTAACACTTACCATTAAATCTCTAAATCAGCCCTGGCCAGGGACATCCCTGTTATGGCCAACCGAGCACAGTGCAACATCAACTCCCACTATCGGGAGAGGAGAAACCCCTCCTATCGCTCATTGCCTCCATGTGACTCGGGACTGTACCCAAAAACCACCGTTTTGCACGCCCTCTTGGACGTGGTAAGGTGGAAATCAAAGCACAGTGGGAATCACATAAGACTCTATGACGATCTCGGGTCTACAGACTAATTTGTACAAGTGTCACTAGAGAACTGCCATCTGACGTGAGGTATAATACCATCTAGGAGTTCTGGGTGAGTCCGTCCTATGTACCTAGTCTCCACTGAGCACCCGTATACCATCTCTGATGTCAAACACCAATGGATATGGGATCATCCATCGCCAATCTCATGGGTCGAGAAGCGTATACGCTAGTCTACTCTGGTATATCGATGCCCTGTCTCGATACACCTACGACTAGGAACATTGATGGATGAACTTATAGACTACCATAGCCCTACTAGTATGATCTACATCATAGTCCTGGTAGTCAAGTACACATCCTAAGGGCTTTACCAACATGTAACCATAAGACAGTATCAGGAGACAAGTATACATGTTAAGATAATAAGCAACCAGATAGCATACTATCATGTCGATCAAGAAAGTCCTCTCTATATATGTCCAAGCATCCAATATAATATACATCATATGTACAATACTGGCCTCTAAGGCATACATACAACTAACACTGTATACCTACATGCTTACACATATGCCTTGCCATGCCTATATGCTAGCTACCCCTATACCTATATTGTATTGTACCATTAGTGTTAGATATATAAACATATGAGACTTAGCTACATGTACATCTTGCATGTATACTTAAATACACCAGTATGATATTACATCATTATTGATAGGTACATACTCATATACCTTGTTATAGCTACAGGCACCTTATGCACACATACTTACCTGTACACTCATTTACCTTGTTAGGGTTACATATACCTATGTGGTATCGTTTTGTCATTGACATGTAGTCATTTATTCTTATGCGATTGCTTATATGATAGGTAGTATACCTTGCACACTTACATGCTTACACATATACCTTGCTATATCTACATGTTTACACATATATCTGGCTATAGCTATATGTTCACCTGTATATAATGTTGCATTTGATTTCGGAGCAATTAGGAACCGCATGATATACTTAATAACTTGTTGCAGTTAAATAGCAGCTTTTCCTTTATATGCTCATATTACTGTTTCATGTTGCATATATTTTATTTCATGGATTTCGCATTGATATATGGATTTCATATGATGTTTTCTGGATGTTTTACTCCTGGTATATATATCAGTGGTATGGGACGCTTATATATATATATATATATATATATATATATATCAGTGGTATGGGACGCTGTTATATATGTACACCTATATAATATATATCATCATAATGATCTATGCAAATATTCTTATTCAATACTTGATATTTTCTGGATTTGAGGACCGTGGTAGTTTCATGAAATTATGCAGTATTTGAAAAACCCGGATTCTCTTGATATGATATTTCGATGCATCCACCATGAGATTTCTCGGTTCTTTTTTTGTGATATATACCCGATGTGAGGAGTGTTAGAGATAGTGCCCTCAGAGTCAATTATTGGATCACTGGCACGTGATGGCAATGATTGAGGGAGGACCTATACCGGTATGACAGTCTTACTCAAGATGATAGTATGCTATCTGGTTTATCTTTATCATCGTGTACTGCTTCAGGTGACCTTTCAAGTCACTATTGCACGTTGATAGAGCCCTTAGGATTCTTGCTTGACGGCCAGCAGTATGATGGCGATCATATACGTGGGAGCTGGGGTCTATAAGCACATCCTTAAAAGGTCCCTAGTCGTGGGAGTTTTCGAGATAGGGAATCGATACTCCAGAGTAGACTAGTGTATACAGTCGAGACCCCGACGAGGGGCGGTGGCCGGTCTCACAAGCCACTGGTGTCAGTTGGTTCACCTAAGATGTATACAGGTGCTCATTGGGTTATGAGTACACCGGACAGGACTCGCCGGGAACATGCTAGATGGGATTATACCAGACGTCAGATAGCAGTTCCCTGGTGACATGTGTACAGGTAGTTCATCGACCTGAGATCGTCATTTGTCTCATGTGAGTTCCCACTGTGCTTTGATTACTACCCTACCACGACTCAAAGGAGTCGTGCAAACAGGTTTTAGTTGGGTACAGTCCCGAGCCATATGGAGGCAGTGAGCGGATCTGCAGGGGTTCGTCTCTCCCGGTATTGGGGGTGAGGTCGTGCTGTGTCTAGGAGAGCCATTACACAAAGCCCTCGGCCGAGCCAGGAGATTTACTGGTAGGTATTCCAGTTGTATCTCATGGTGTTCTGGGCTACACTCCGACACGACTTGTACCACTTATGGGGGTCTGACTTTTACCAACCCCCTAGGCCCTCCATGCGATACTCATAGACGAACGGACCGGACTGTACGGATATTGTCACTGACAGGCTCAGTAGGGTGTCAGGATGAGTTCGCTCATCGACGTCCCTTTTTGTCAATACCTGGTAGCCCGTTACGTATTGGCTAATACCTCGGACGTGCTAGTGGTTAAATCCACAACCAAAGTATTGACGAGTCTTTAGAGTCCCCCACAGACCAGTTTCTCAAGTTTCGGGCGAAACGTTGTAGAGGCCGTATGGAGATATGACAGGGTTCGATCAGATACGTGCAGTATTGCAAGAATCATGATCGGACGGATAATACTAGCGGGCTTTGGTTTAAGCCAGATCCTAGTATAATACAGTGTAGATTTTGTCTCTTTGCATTTGTATTCAGTGGGAATACAAATGCGGGCATGTATATGCGGTCACGGGGTTTTTCTGTAATTTATTACGGGATCAGTTTTCTGAAGTTGCCAGTTTGCATTCCGTTCCGGCCAGTTTTTCTTTGTTCCTTCCCGGCCGGACTTTTCCGATGGAGGTTTTTTTTGCAGTTGTGCAAATTATCTTTTGTAGAGGTGTTATTTGCATATGTGGCTTCATGATGGTTCCAAGCATCATGAGATTCTTTTTCCATCACTTGATTTGCATTAAATGAGATTAGAAAGGATTTGAAATGGATATGACCTTGTTATCATCACTTTTTGATGTGGTCACCTCTTTTGATTCCTACACTCACCTCCCTTCATGTTTTATTCTTTTTCCCTCCACCATTTTGATTAGAGGGGCCGGCCACTTTGAGGGGCGAGGAGATAGAGGTTTTCTTTTTGGTGTGGGAAATTGATTCATCTCATATTTGCTTGCTTGCTAAATTCCTGACACCTCTCCAAAGTTTATTGTTTCATTCTCCATCAAAGGCAACTTCACCCCATTGAGACAAAGTGATTTTACACTAGTCTACAACATTTCTTGGGCACGTCGGCTCGCCAACTTCGTGCCCGAGTTGCCTCGGTCCAGAGGTGGGTGCCCGTAAAAGAACCTGGCGATGTGGTGCCCGTTTTCAACGAGGAGGCGACGACCGAAGATTCCGCGAGGAGATCGGAGTGGAGGCGAAGACCGAAGGACACGGATCTCTTGTTATAGCTTCCTACCCTTCTCTTGTTAGTTAGCATTAGGTTAATGGTTACGATCCGGGTTTTTAGGATGCGGTAGTGCCGGTTTAAAGTGAAGAAAAAATTTCGTTTCCGCATTTTGGCCTCGGATAGACGGCCGGGGTGCTACCGTAGTCCTACATGGTATCAGAGCCACGCCATTAACCTTTACTAGCTTACTCTAGCGTGTTTAGAACTTCGATCGAACAAAAATTCCGAAACCGCGTTTTCATTTCATCAGATTCTGTCGAAATTTTTCTGTTGTCAAAAAATTATTTGGTGTGCTGCAGAAAATCAGGCAGGGTTTTTGGAGACCACTGAAGAAAAATGGTTGCATGATGTCACTGTAGCGCCGTGGAACCGCGGCCGTAACCCCCTTTTGGCCGCATTTCAGCCGCCGAATAGTGACATCACTGGACCATTTTTCCTACAGTGATTCTTGACTTGAAAAAGTGGTTTCTGGTTATTTTATTTTGGGCCCAGATTTATTTGAGTACTCGGTATTGTACTTGGGGCCCACTTTGGGAATTTCAGTCGATCGAAAATTTTAACATGTTAGTTCACAATATTTACATTATATCTGCGAACGTGAATGTCACTTGATCGGTAAATCACGTCTAACTGCTATAGCCCTTTTAGACGGATTTGCAAACGTGACATTCACGTTGATGTTCTGTGTTGTGCTGTGATATTGCGGATTTGTCATGGTGGATAGCCTGGATGCAATGGTAGTACAGTTTGGTTGTATATGTACATTTGATATTGCGGGGTGAGCGTCCGACATGTAGACTGCCGTTACTGCCGTTTGTATATTATTCTTTTAGGGCACGACCGGGCAGAGGTCGATGTACCCGTTGTATGTATATTTTACTTTTTGTACTAGGATTGCCCCGCGGAGGGGCGCACGGATAGCCGGGTTCTAGAAGGCAACGGGCCCGCATCTCATGGCTTTGAGATGGAGGGGGCTTCACTCTAGAATGGGCGGGCTGTTCGCCGTACTCGTAGGGGGTACAGGTTGACCCAGGAGGGGTGCCCAAGTTACCAGATTCCATGAAGTGCTGGGTGGTCCATTCACGCTGCTGAAGGGGGCTGCCTCGCTTCAGTTTTTGGTGGGTAACTTGCCGTGCCCGTAGGGGTCTAGGATTTCATTGCACAGGCTATCCACACGACCAGGGGAACGTCGGGTTTCAGCAGAGGCTCTGTGAAACCCGGGGCTTCCAGATTATCTGTATTGTTCTGTGATGCTTATTACATTTCTGTGATGTTGCATTTTATCACGCCTTGAGCGAATATTATATATTGATATATATACTAGTAGATGTTGTATATGTTTTGCATCCACGCTGTTAGTTATATGTATGCCCAGGAGGCCATTAGTGTACATATGATGTACATTGTAGTGGATGCTTGGACATATATAGGTTGGACTTTCTTGCTCGACATGATAGTACGCTATCTGGTTGCTCTTTATCTTAACGTGTACTCTGATTGTCTCTATGTTACATGTTGATAAAGCCCTTAGGATATGTACTCGACTACTGGGACTATGATTAGATCATACTAGTGGGGCCACGGTAGTTGATGAGTACATCCTATAACTGTTCCTAGTCGAGGGTGTATCGAGACAGGGCATCGATACACCAGAGTAGACTAGCGTATACGCATCTTGACCCATATGATGGGAGATGGATGATCCCATATCCATCGGTGTTTGACATCAAGGATGGTGTATGGGTGCTCAGTGGAGACTGGGTACACTGGACGGACTTGCCGAGAACTCCCAGATGGTATTATACCTCACGTCAGATGGCAGTTCTCCGGTGACACTGGTACAGAGTAGTCTGTTGACCCGAGATCGTCATAGAGTCTTGTGTGATTCCCACTGTGCTTTGATTTCCACCTTACCACGTCCAAGAGGGCGTGCAAAACGGTGGCTTTTGGGTACAGTCACGAATCACATGGAGGCAATGAGCGATAGGAGGGGATTCGTCTCTCCCGGTATAGGGAGTTGATGTTGTGCTGTGTTCGATTGGCTATAACCGGAAATCCCTGTCCAGGGTTGCTGAGGTTTACTGGTAATGTTACCAGTAGTTTCTCGAACTGTTATAGACCTCATATCGACACGACTTATCGAGCTACTGGGGTCTGACGTTTACCACCCCTAGACGAGATATGCGACATATAAGATGACGAGACCGGACTGTACGGTAGTGTTACTGATTAGATTCATATGAGAACTAGCGGGCTTGCTTGTTGATCTTCTGATCGCTCAATACCCGGGTGGCCGTTACGTTTAGCACACCGCTTGCGGCCTGTGGGTGTTTGATATGATCATCACCTACTGCCGGCGTATTGACGAGTCTTTAGAGTCCTACACAGGGGTTTCCTGGCTCAAGCGAAATGGAGTAGGAGCACATATGTGATATGTGCGGGACCGAGATTAATACGATATGAGATACCATATTCTATTCTCGCTATTTGTAACATTGATCGATTGTATGCGATATAGCCGGGTTATCGGATCAAGTGTTGATTCGATAAGTTGTTACTTTTGATATTAGTCGGTTATAGCCGGATTATTAAATCAAGAGTTGATTTAATATTTTAACGCATAATTATATATTTGATATATTACATTGCATTAACTTGTATTAGCTCACTTATGATTTATTTTCTCACTAGTTTGTGCACATTGTTTATATATGATATATGCAAGTGTACATGTTTGTATCATGCTTGATGATACACACAAGATGGGTGTATGAGACTCATGCCAAGATTAGGTTTAAGATTAGGGTTATTGTTTTATCTTAAGATTTAACAAAAGGATTAAACATGGTCAAAGTTGTCAAGGTTGAAGAAGCTTGGAGAAGCTTTGACAAAGTCCACTCTTTTGTCATTTCTTTTGATATTGTTTAACCTAAACTTTAACCTAAAGCCTTGGTTAATTTTCTACATGAGTTAAGCATGAGGGCTTAACTCAACCATGGTGCAATAATTCATTTGGATAAGTTTTCATTTGGATGGATAATTCTTTCTTCTTCTTCTTCATCATCAAGCTCCATCCAAAAGCTTATAGCTCCAATGGTGCCTTGAGCAAAAGAGTGAGAAAATCAATTCTAAAGTGAGCCCACTTCCTACTTCTTCATCCTCTACCACTTGCTGTGTAGTAGAGTGTGTTCTTTTCACAAAGTTTATGACCTAGTGAAGGAATAGCTTGAGTTAGTGTCTCCCCGACGTAGATCATCTTCGGCCTCGAAGTCAACGTAGCAAGCACGTTCGTTCTTCTCGTGGAGCTTCTATAGAGTCCGGAGTTCACGATCGCAGTGATGGGGACGTCTACACGAAGCCAATGAAGTGGAGGACCGGATCTACAAAGGTTGTAATCCCTTTCACTTAGTAGAAAAGTAGTTTGCTTGGTTGTTTTTCGCCTATCCTCTAGTTAACGATCTTCATTAGGTTTTCTCGGCACATAAATTTTTGAATTTGGCCTGGTTGATGCCTTGTGGAACCTCATGAGTGTGCCTAGGAACCCTTCACGTGCTATTCCAGTCCCCGCTCTATCGTTAGTTAAGTAACCTAACGGGTGATGACGGGACCCAGTGGCGAATGCGGATGGCATATACGTACATCATTATTTTCGTTCTTTATTGGTGTGATCAATTGATGGGACTGCGTTGATTCGGATCAATGCAAGCTAAACAACCTATTCTCATGTTGTTGGAACATTTTTCAAAAAAAGTTGTTATTGTAAGGACGTTCTCTTTTGTTTTGCATAGTGGTATTCGGTTATGAATATCCAGCACCTCAGTCGACGAGGCAAGGGCCGAGATCCCTTCACCGGGAGTGACCCCTTAGACAGAAGTGTGCGTCAGGAAAATAACTTCACTATAGTCGTTTACTTTTGCTTTGCATCGTGGTATTCAGTTGGAATATCCTGCACCTCATTCTACGGGGAAAGAGCCGAGATCCCTTCACCGGGAGTGACCTCTTTAGCAAATGGTTTTCGCCACTATATTTTTATAAAAAGTTATGCAGTTCTTTCGACGATATCAAGTTCATTACGCTAAAGGTTTTTCGCCAAAAACCAGCCGTAGCCCTCCGTCATTTCCTACAGGTATTATTTAGTATTCATGCTGCGGAAGTCAACGTAGAAAGCACATTCGTTCTTCTCGTGGAGCTTCTATAGAGTCCAGAGATCACGATCGCAGCGATGAGGACGTCTACACGAAGCTAATGAAGTGGAGGACCGGATCTACAAAGATTGTAATCCCTTTCACTTAGTAGCAAAGTAGTTTGCTTGGTTGTTTTTCGCCTATCCTCTAGTTAACGATCTTCATTTGGCTCATGCGGCGGTTCCGCGGCCGTATTGACACTTTATCCTACGTATTTTACACAGTAACTCCTTATTTCATTCATGTGTTTTTTGGGTATTTTTTAATTTATACTCAACTGTTGAGTTTTCTGGGATGTATTAGGGACTCGATGTTTCGATCGGATTGTTTAACTTTGTCTATGTGTTTTTCCGGATAATTTAGAATATGTTAAAAAGTTCGACCGGATATAAATACTCATTTTCTCCCAACCCGGGAAATTTCCAAGTATTGGATTTTTTCCGTAGTTTAAGAACGTCTAAGTAGTGCAAGTAACGCGATGGACCCTCTAGAAGACAACAAACCTTAACTCGATTATTTGACCGTCTTGAACTGCCCTTTGAACCTTAGGGTTTGGGGCAGTACGGCGTGCCACATGTGAGGCGTTGGCTTGACCCTTCTACGGCTGGACCGTTGGTACTGTGGAATGAAGTGAATGTTTTTAAACTTATTTCATGAGTTGAGCAGTTTCGGGAAAACTTGGGTGTTTGAATGTTCGATCGGAAAGTTTAACATTGTCTATTTATCTGGAATGTGATACAATATTTGGAATCCACAAAAAGTTATGAGATAACTGATTTGAATATTATAAACATAGCACTTTAGTCTCATTTTATCGGTTGCCACGGAATTTTAATGTGATCAAAATTCCGTTGCAATCACGTAGCGTACGCGGATACTCGCCGGTAAACTTAATAGACAGCTACGCCCCGACCAAGTGACTGTAGGAGAACCCCGTAGCCAAAAGCATCCGTTCGGGTGCTCGCGGCAGCGGTGTTCCTCCTTAGTGCACTTCGTCGACGGCATCCGGGGGTGCGGCCGTCTACTAAAGTTTGCGACGAGCATTCGATCAGTATGTCGGGAATCTTGTTGAATTGCCGACTTGATATTGAAAACGGTTTTCGATTTTGAGACTAAAATGCGGGGTTTATAATTCTTAGGCATGCGATGTCTAAGTAATTCATTTGATTAGGCATGCGATGTCTAAGAAGGTTGCAGATTCCAATTGTTGTAGTTTTACACTTTCTTTTCTGCGACCGTAAGTGTAATATATGATATCGCCGGTTTCGTTGCTATATGTCAACGACAATTGGGATGGGCATAATTACTTATGTTGATGACATATGATGTTATGTATTGCTGGATATGTTATATTGGATCGTCGTGTTTGAATAGCCGGGTTTTTTTTTATGTGAGATGAGTGTTTTTTTCATTTTCATTCATGTAAAAAACTTGTATGTAATATTCTTTTATTGGGGCACTTCCGGGCTGAGGATGATGTCACCATTTGTATATTATTTACTTTTCCGCACTAGGATAGACCTAAGGAGGAGAGCACAAGTAACCGAGTTCTAGAGTCCAGTGGGAGACTAACTCGAGGAGTCGAGTCCGGGTCTCCTAACGCTAGAATTGGTAGGGTTGCTTGCCGCTCTCGTAGGGGTCTAGGGGTTTGGGTTTGGATATTTATCGCGACCGTGGAATCCGTATTTTATACAAGCTCGTATTGAAAACACGGACGTCCTAGTATATCCAATGTTTCATATGTTTCTTCTGCTGCGATATCTGTGATGTGATCATTTGATATGTGATGATAGATACTGTATATAGTATATATGATATATTATATAGACGTTACTTCTGTTTTACACCCGCGCTAGCCCTGCCCTGCTCTGTCGTTAGTTACCTAACCTAACGGTGCACGAGGGGACATCGAGGCGAATGCGGATGACATAAGTGCACGTCATATTTATCTGTGATGTTTAGGTGATTTAAATGATGGGACTTCATTAATATGATTAATGAAATAAAAGAAACCTAAAAAAATGTTGTGGAATCGAATTTTCAAAAACAGGTAGCTATAGTTCTTGCTTTGCATCGTGGTGTTCCTTGTAGAACATCCTGCACCTTATTCGATAAGGAAAGGGCCGAGATCCCTTCACCGGGAGTGACCCCTTTAGCAATGACTGGCAGATGCTACAACCCTCGGTTTGTCTTTTGTTTGCTCCTATAGTTCTTGCTTTGCTCAGCGGTATATATGATATATCCTGCACCTTATTCGATGAGGAAAGGGCTGACGATCCCTTCACCGGGAGTGACCCCTTTAGCAAAAATAGAAAAGCCTAAAAAAACACTCCATTTTAAAATCATTTGATTCTACAACGATATCAAGTTCATTACACAATAGGTTTTCAGAAAAACCTGTTGTAGCCCTACGTCATTTCAGATAAGTCCTACTTAGTATTCGTGCTGCGTTTGTTGGCCTTTGTCAAGGCGTAGTGTGCGGTAGCTGACTAGTGCTTATCTGCTTATGCATATGATGCAGATTGGGTTAGGGTAGTCGTACGACCTTGTTGGCCTTTGTCAAGGGTCGTGTGGGTGGGTTTAATTCAATCATGAAATGACGGGTTGAACTTGACTAGCATCCTATGGTTTGTTGGCCTTTATCTAGGTCATAGGAGGTTAGGGGCAAAATATTATCGGGAATTTCAAGTGTTGAAATTTGCAATGAGATTGCATACCTTCTATGAGATAGTTGGATCCCAATACCCGCTGCGAGTAAGAGTTACTCCTGAGAGAGTTTTACACATTACAATTAGCCGATCAAGTAGGTGTCTAGAAAAGTGTTAACGAGGTTACGCCTCTGGAAAAATGAGGTTTACTTTAATTAGGTCCGTGCGAAAGCACGGGGAACCACCCTCAAAGTACCGACACTGGCTTGGCTGAAAGATTGGCGAACTTGTAGCGTGTAATTAATCCCAGCTAGTCTTTCCTTTTAGGGTTTGAAGTAAGAATTGATAAAAACAGTGGGAGCCATCCTGATTAGATAAAATAATAACCAATCTTATCTTGCAAGAGCATATGCTGAGTGTTTTCTTCTCTCTCTCTCTCCAGCTAGCGACTATATCACGCCTTAATCAAGATAATAAAACGGTTATATTGACCGAACCCGCTTGTTATACTGAGCTGGGGAACGTTAGTCCCGCTCCAACTTATAATTTTTATAAGACAGAGCAGGAAATAGGGGAATACCAGATTTCCTGTGCCGCCCAAACGAAGAAAGTGCATGCTGATGTATCATCTTCGGGTGTGTTCATTACATAGAACTGTTTCTCAGTATCCTTTACGTCCTCGGTATGAGATACCGGATCAGGATCCGGCATATGTAATCTGTTACAAGGGCTACAGATAGGTAGAGAACTGAGAACGGGTGATAAGTTTCATGAGACATAAAACGGTGCAAGTGTTGCAGCCAAGTCTGTTGGTCACTGTCACCTTGTATTAACAGAATATATTGATTCTGAACGAATGTTATTAGATACCGAACCTGATATACAACATCATATCAGTCTCTTTATTAGTAAAGAAAGGATATAATTTTGTATTGTTGGATAATGTTTTGAACATTTCCTATATCAAGAGTTGATCCGTTCAGGCACGTTATCTAAAAGCATTGACGTTCTAAATCAAACTACAGTTCTTAGTATACAGAACACACACAAGAGGAAGAATTCAGAAATGAACGAATCCTTCTTGAGGCATTGTAGACTAGGTCATATCAATGCGACCCGACTAGCTGAAGTTACATATAAATGCATATTTAAATTAGTTTAAATTTACATCTTATGAAACTTGCCGGTCATGTCACAGAGATAAGATGACCACAGCTCCGTTTATTGGAAACAGAGAAAGAGTTAGTGAACTCTTGGGATTGATACATGCTGATGTATGAAAGTCTCCTATCTACACATGCCATGACCGGTTCTTTGTACTTCATTACATTCTCTGATGATCTCTCAAGATTCAGACATATGTTCCTGTTGATACACAAGTCCGAACCTTTTGAGATATTCACAGAATATAAGTTAGAAGTAGAGAACCAAAATCCGGGTATAAGTATTATGTCCTTTGATGTGATCAAGGAGGAGAATACTTGAGCACGGAATTCCTGGATTATTCTAAAGGAGAATGAGATTCTCTCTCAGCATTACTCCTCCGTATACACCATAGCACGATGGTATATCGGGGCGGAGCAATAGCATCCTATGTGATATGGTGTGCTCTATGATGAGTACTACAGAGTTTCCTATTTCCTTTTGGGAGTTATGCACTTGAGAAGATGCATACCTATTGAATAGGGTTCAAATCAAATCAGTTGCCTACCACTTCATATGTGATATGGAAAGGGAAGAGCCCATATCTTAAGTTGGTTAAGATTTGGGGCTGTCCGGACTATGTCTAAAAGCAAAATCCGGACAAGCTCGAGGCAAGGTCTGTTATGTAGAACTGGAAAGGTTCCAGCTATACAAACTGCAGCTTATAATTTGGTAGAACCAAAGGGTTCAATAGTTACCAGCGAACCTCAGCCTCTCCGCCGATCTAGTAGGGTTCCTCACCCACCTGAGAGATACTTCGGTTTTCTCTATGACAGTGGGAGCGAGGACTGCATCATGAGATGATGACCCAACTAGTTTCGAGCTGGCCATCAGGAGTGGGACTCTGTAAGAATGGCTGAATGCTTATCGATCTGAGATGGAATCCTTATACACCAACAAAGTATGGACTTTGGTTGCTTTATCTGAAGGGTTAAATCCCCATCAGGAGACAGTATATCATGAAAAGATTACTTGGTGTACATGGAAAAGTTGAGACTTTCAAAGCTAGACTTGTTAAAGGTTTGCATCATTGACCAGGTATGGATTATGATGAAACCTTTTCTAAGGAGCTATGCTTAAGTCCATCCAGATCCTACTTGCCACGGCTACATTCCCTCACTACGATATCTGGTGGTTGGGTGTCATGACTGCTTTTCTAAATGATGTTTTAGAAGAGAGCGTCTATAAGTACACAGCCAGAGAGCTTCGTAGACAGTGGGAGCAGCAGAAACGTAAGCAAGATGTTTTATGTGATAAAGCAGGCATCGCGGAGTTGGAACATCTGTTTTGATGTGGTAGTCAAAGAGTTTGACTTCATCAAAATGGTAGATGAACCTTGTATATACAAAAAGGTAGTAGGGAGTATGGTGGTGATCCTCGTAGAGTACGTGGATGACATACTCTTGATAGGGAAGGAGTTTCCTATGCTACACTCAGTCAATCTCCGCTTATCACAAGGATTCTCCATACAGGATCAAAGTGATACCTCCTAAATCCTAAGTTATGGATCCATGAGATAGATCTAATTGAATGTTAGGATACTCACTAGTTGCAGTGAGATGGTATCAATCGATCCTGGGGAGAATCACTGGAAAGGTTCCAGGGGGGTAAGGACGACTGAATGTCAGTCACAGGCATTGTCTTTATCGTCAGTGGAGGGATGGTATGTTGGAAGAGTTACAAGCTAGATACCGTGACATACTAGACGATTAAAGGCAAGATACATCGTTACCTAAGATTCTACCAAAGAGACGGTCTGTATATATATATATATATATATATATATATATATATATATATATATATATATATATAAGTTCATGAGATGAACTTCGTTCCTACCATTGTGTGACTATGGAGTTGAGGCTTTAGCCAAGGAACTACCGTCCCATCAGAAATCCAGATATAATTCTTAGGCAGTATCACCTGATCATGGAGATGGTTGATCTCCAGGGAGATCGAGGTTAGGAGAGTAGACACAGAGGACAACAACGTGGATCCACTCACAAAGGCCTTTTCCCAATGAGAGACTTTTATGGGATGGTTGAGTATGAGATACTTCACCCGCAGCTAATTATTGGGTATGCGATACCACAACAGATGGCCCTAGTGCAAATGGGAGATTGTTAGTTATATGTATGCCCTAGAGGCCATTACTGTACATACGATGTACATTGTAGTGGATGCTTGGACATATATAGGGAGGACTTTCTTGCTCGAAAAGATAGTACTCTATCTGGTTGCTCTTTATCTTAACGTGTACTCTGATTGTCTCTATGTTACATGTTGATAAAGCCCTTAGGATATGTACTCGACTACTGGGACTATGATGAGATCATACAAGTGGGGCCACGGTAGTCGATGAGTACATCCTATAACTGTTCCTAATCGAGGGTGTATCGAGACAGGACGTCGATACACCAGAGTAGACTAGCGTATACGCATCTTGACCCATATGATGGGCGATGGATGATCCCATATCCATCGGTGTTTGACATCAAGGATGGTGTATGGGTGCTCAGTGGAGACTGGGCACACTGGACGGACTCACCGAGAACTCCCAGATGGTATTATACCTCACGTCAGATGGCAGTTCTCCGGTGACACTGGTACAGAGTAGTCAGTTGACCCGAGATCGTCATAGAGTCTTGTGTGATTCCCACTGTGCTTTGATTTCCACCTTACCACGTCCAAGAGGGCGTGCAACACGGCGGCTTTTGGGTACAATCCCGAATCACATGGAGGCAATGAGCGATAGGAGGGGATTCGTCTCTCCCGGTATAGGGAGTTGATGTTGTGCTGTGCTCGATTGGCTATAACCGGAAATCCCTGACCAGGGTTGCTGAGATTTACTGGTAAGTGTTACCAGTAGTTTCTCGAACTGTTATAGACCTCATATCGACACGACTTATCGAGCTACTGGGGTCTGACGTTTACCACCCCTAGGCGAGATATGCGACATATAAGACGACGAGACCGGACTGTACGATAGTGTTACTTATTGGATTCACATGAGAACTAGCGGGCTTGCATGTTGATCTTCTGATCGCTCAATACCCGGGTGGCCGTTACGTTTAGCACACCGCTTGCGGCCTGTGGGTGTTTGATATGATCATCACCAACTGCCGGCGTATTGACGAGTCTTTAGAGTCCTACACAGGGGTTTCCTGGCTCCAGCGAAACGGAGTAGGAGAACATATGTGATATGTGCGGGACCGAGATTAATACGATATGAGATACCATATTCTATTCTCGCTATTTGTAACATTGATCGGTTGTATGCGATATAGCCGGGTTATCGGATCAAGTGTTGATTCGATAAGTTGTTACTTTTGATATTAGTCGGTTATAGCCGGATTATTAAATCAAGAGTTGATTTAATAATTTAATGCATAATTATATATTTGATATATTACATTGCATTAACTTGTATTAGCTCACTTATGATTTATTTTCTCACTAGTTTGTGCACATTGTTTATATATGATATATGCAAGTGTACATGTTTGTATCATGCTTGATGATACACACAAGATGGGTGTATGAGACTCATGCCAAGATTAGGTTTAAGATTAGGGTTATTGTTTTATCTTAAGATTTAACAAAAGGATTAAACATGGTCAAAGTTGTCAAGCTTGAAGAAGCTTGGAGAAGCTTTGACAAAGTCCACTCTTTTGTCATTTCTTTTGATATTCTTTAACCTAAACTTTAACCTAAAGCCGTGGTTAATTCTCTACATGAGTTAAGCATGAGGGCTTAACACAACCATGGTGCAATAATTCATTTGGATAAGTTTTCATTTGGATGGATAATTCTTTCTTCTTCTTCTTCATCATCAAGCTCCATCCAAAAGCTTATAGCTCCAATGGTGCTTTGAGCAAAAGAGTGAGAAAATCAATTCTAAAGTGAGCCCACTTCCTACTTCTTCATCCTCTACCACTTGCTATGTAGTAGATTGTGTTCTTTTCACAAAGTTTATGACCTAGTGAAGGAATAGCTTGAGTTAGTGTCTCCCCGACGTAGATCATCTTCGGCCTCGAAGTCAACGTAGCAAGCACGTTCGTTCTTCTCGTGGAGCTTCTATAGAGTCCGGAGTTCACGATCACAGCGATGGGGACGTCTACACGAAGCTAATGAAGTGGAGGACCGGATCTACAAAGGTTGTAATCCCTTTCACTTAGTAGAAAAGTAGTTTGCTTGGTTGTTTTTCGCCTATCCTCTAGTTAACGATCTTCATTAGGTTTTCTCGGCACATAAATTTTTGAATTTGTCCTGGTTGATGCCTTGTGGAACCTCATGAGTGTGCCTAGGAACCCTTCACGTGCTATTCCAGTCCCCGCTCTGTCGTTAGTTAAGTAACCTAAAGGGTGATGACGGGACCCAGTGGCGAATGCGGATGGCATATACGTACATCATTATTTTCGTTCTTTATTGGTGTGATCAATTGATGGGACTGCGTTGATTCGGATCAATGCAAGCTAAACAAACCTATTCTCATGTTGTTGGAACATTTTTCAAAAAAAGTTGTAATTGTAAGGACGTTCTCTTTTGTTTTGCATAGTGGTATTCGGTTATGAATATCCAGCACCTCAGTCGAAAAGGCAAGGGCCGAGATCCCTTCACCGGGAGTGACCCCTTAGACAGAAGTTTGCGTCAGGACAATAACTTCACTATAGTCGTTTACTTTTGCTTTGCATCGTGGTATTCAGTTGGAATATCCTGCACCTCATTCTACGGGGAAAGAGTCGAGATCCCTTCATCGGGAGTGACCTCTTTAGCAAATGGTTTTCGCCACTATATTTTTATAAAAAGTTATGCAGTTCTTTCGACGATATCAAGTTCATTACACTAAAGGTTTTTCGCCAAAAACCAGCCGTAGCCCTCCGTCATTTCCAACAGGTATTATTTAGTATTCATGCTGCGTTTGTTGACCTAGTCAAGACGTAGTGTTCGGTAGCTAAGTGGTACTTGTTTGTTGCATAAGTGGGATTGGTTAGGACAGTCGTGCGGCCTTGTTGACCTAGTCAAGGGCACGTACGGTTGGGTTTAATGCAATCCAGAATAATGACGGGTTGAACTTGACTAGTGGTTTATGGTTTGTTGACCTAGTCAAGGTCATAAACCGCTTTGGGTAAAAACACACATCGGGAGTTTCTAAAGAAACTGAAACTTGCCAGGCATGCGCATACCTTCTGGAGTGTGATAACGTGAGTGGATTCTGTCACGTTATCATGCAATGATAGTTGGATCCCGATTTCCACTGATGAGTTGGTTTACTCCTCGGGTGATCCCGACTAATTCTTCTTTCAGGTTTGGAGGAGAATTTGACGATACAGAGGGAGGTTTCCTGATTTGATAAAGTGATAACCATTCTGATCTAGGTTAGAGTGCACGCTGAGTGTTTCTTTTCTCTCTCTCTTTAGCAGCGACCATGACCCAACCCTAAGACTATGACTCAGTGACCGAAATTAACGAACCTTCTTAAACACTGGCTTTTGGATTGTCAAAGTTGCAAACTTCATTGCCACTCCTACTTTTACCCTTTTCTCTAGGACACCCCGTATTACTACGAACGTCCACTTCCATTGGACAAAACCATCATATGGTTATATACGAACTCGAAGGAATTTATTCGACGATGGTTTCCGGTTCTGGAGAAAACGAATAGGACTATTCAGTTGTCTTTTCCTTTTATCTTCTCTCAGGTTGCGAGTACTCCTTGGTTTAGGAGATAGAACACCTATTACGCAAATTGGATAGTCTTCTTCCAAACCATAGGCAGGTCCCGACCGGTAGGGAATGAAGAAAACCAATTAGCCTAACGATGGTGTACAAAAGGTATTAAGTAAAGACAAATAAAGGGATTAGTAAGAGGGCAAAGTAAATTGCGACTGCTATTCACGACCAAACCAAGTATTTCATTACCACTCCCACTTCACCTTTGTATTTCTCCAGGACACTCCGTATCACTACGAAGATCCACAGTTTATTGGATACTCCATCGTATGGTTATATACGAACTCGAAAGGAACTTGTTCCAGTTCGGAGATGGATTCTGGTTCAGGAGAAATAAGAATAAGGTTTATTCGGTTGTCTTTTATCTTCAACTTCTCTCGCATTGCGAGTGTTCCTAGGATTAGGAAAGTACACCCATTATGCTTATTGGATAGTCTTCTTCCAAACCATAGGCTGGTGCCGAACGGTAGGGAAGGAAGAAAACAATTTAGCCTAAGAGGGTGTATAGAAGGTAATGACTAAAGGAATATAAAGGGATTTGGAGAGATGGCAAAGAATTATATGGTTACAGTTGTGAATCTGGATAATGGAAGAGGCATTACTGGGAATACCGGGATACCCCATCGAAACATTTCAATGTTTCAGTTTCGATGTGTACTGTTAAAAGAAAACTGATTTCCCAATCAGATCTTGCTCCAGGGTATGTATTTACCAGGTATGATTCTCACATCTGTATGGTTTTACAGATGATGAGTGGGAGTAAGTTATTGGGAATTAGGTGATCATCCTCATAATATCGGGATTCGTTGTAATCGGTGATATTTGAGGAAGTCGCCTGGGTTGTTTGCCGGACGGCAAATATTTGGTTTTGAATATCCGTTGTTATGCACCAATTTCAAATTGATATATCTGTACGTCTATTTTTATAGAGTGAGATATACCTTTTTGAAATTATGTCTATGACATTTACCTATATCAGTGGATGGTTAGGTAAGGAGCATTGAACAGCGGTGTAATTCTTCTTAACCATAAGTACAGTTTTCAACCTACGACACATGGTGAATGAGCCACTAGACTCAGAGGACTTATACAGTGTATTGTATATTTTCCAGTGTCCATTAGGACAGAGGGGTTGGTCTTCGTACTATATTCGGTTTACTTATGACTTCTCTAGTTTTTAGACAAGTGTTTCGTAGAAACACAGGGTCCAAGTTTTGAGAAGTTATAGGTATAAGAGTAATGTAGAGAACCAAGTATTGCAAGTATCGGGATTCTTCAAGGTGATCGAAGATGTAGATACTTGTGTGTGGTATTCAGTTAATAGTAATGATTAAGAGAACTTGCTTCTCTTTCAGGTTACTCATAAGTGGAAGCACTCCTAAGTTGAGTAATGCTGATCGGCCTCTCTCCATTTTGTTGACATGCACTGGAGACAGCTGCATGATTTGAATCTGGTTCCAATTAAATCTGTGACTCTGGTTCTATATTGGATATAGAACAGTTCATATCATAACGATGTTAAGGTACGGGAAGTTGTCCGGCTTATGCTTAAAACCAGATTCTGGATAACTCAAGGCACGTTTCTGTAATGGCTGTTTGTGGGTTGACCCAGGCTATGACGAGGGTTGACTTTCTACTATCTGGAAGATCAATAGTGATATTGCTCTTGACTCGCCACAGTTTTAATAAAAATGGATTTTTTCAGAAAACAGTATTGGGAGTATGGTAGAACTGGAAGTGATTCCAGAACCGCAAATGATTACTGAAAATTTGATAAGAACCTAAAGATTCAATCTGGTTTGACATTCCATTGGCCACTCCGCAGATATGGTAGGTAACCTCAGGCACCCGAGAGGTACTCCGGTAGCCTCAAGGACGGTGACAAGGAGGTTCTTGTTTACCAAGACTTGCCATTGCTGTTGTTCCAGACTGTGAGACCCGGCAGGAGGATGAGTATAGCGTCGTTCTGAGCTGGCTTTAGAAGTGTACGTGTATATGACTCTGCCAGAGGGTTGTCGTAGTCAGTGGGAGCAGCAGAAGCATAGTGGACAGGTAGCTTATGTCTATTTATAGACTAAAGCAAATATAGCGGAGAGAGATCATCTATTTCTGATATGACAATCATATGTTTGACTTCATCAGAATAGGGGATGGATCTGTTAAGAAGGTAGTAGGGTGTGATGTCTTGGTATTTGGATGACATACACAGAGTAAGAAGTAAAATTCCTATACTACGATCGGTTATACTTTGGTTGTTACACAGTGGTTTCTCCACAAAGGACATGGATATTATATTAGACATTCTGGTTACTAGATATATGGTTTTAGATTTAGATTTGGGTTGTTTCCCAATCTGGGTACTTAGACAGCATTCTAAAGGTGTTTTAGAATGGACGACTCCTGGCACGGTAGTATACCTGCAGGTGATGGAGTCACCCTCTCTAAAGGTGTCTTACAGACTAAAGGGGAGAGAGATGTGCATGATTGGCAGATCACTTGCTTAGGCAATTGAGTCAATCATGAGATGTCAAGTAACACACCAGATGTTGTTTTTGCAGGAGATGCAATAAGTTGATATTAATCCAATCCTGGAGAAACGATCGGAAGAAATTTTAGAACATAAGTGGATGTTCTAGGGATTTGATAATGACAGCCTTCTTCGGGAGACAGTTATCATTCCAAGATTCCAAGGTGACCAGGATGACAGAGTGACTGTTAGAGTTATAGTTTTCCCTCTGACGAGGGGCAGTATTTTGGACAGGTGGTCCAAGCGGATACTGAGGAAGGCATGGCGCAGGATACTGATTAAGTTCAGTTGACGATACAGTCTAAGAAGTTTTGGATTTGGAGTTTCTTTATGAACTAGGTCCCATCAAATATCCAGACACATTCTAAGACAGGTATTGCTCATTTCGGGAGATGGCTTTCTACGCGAACTTGAGATAAAGAGAGACATAGAAAGAAACATTAGAGCGGATCCACTCACTGAGGCTATTCCTCGAACGCAATAGTTTCGCAAACGAGCTTTGTGAGACTGACTAGTAGAGGAGTTGTGTGTTCGGTATCACACGGGTTGTGAGTATGCGACATCGCAATAATTAGCCTTGAGTGCAAGTGGGAGATTGTTGGAGATAGTGCCCTCAGAGTCAATTATTGGATCACTGGCACGTGATTGCAATGATTGAGGGAGGACCTATACCGGTAGGACAGTCTTACTCAAGATAATAGTATGCTATCCGGTTTATCTTTATCATCGTCTACTGCTTCAGGTGACCTTATAAGTCACTATTGCACGTTGATAGAGCCCTTAGGATTCTTGCTTGACGGCCAGCGGTATGATGGAGATCATATACGTGGGAGCTGGGGTCTATAAGCACATCCTTAAAAGGTCCCTAGTCGTGGGAGTTTTCGAGACAGGGCATCGATACTCCAGAGTAGACTAGTGTATACAGTCGAGACCCCGACGAGGGGCGGTGTCCGGTCTCACAAGCCACTGGTGTCAGTTGGTTCACCTAAGATGTATACAGGTGCTCATTGGGTTATGAGTACACCGGACAGGACTCGCCGGGAACATGCTAGTTGGGATTATACGAGACGTCAGATAGCAGTTCCCTGGTGACATGTGTACAGGTTAGTTCATCGACCTG
The DNA here is from genome assembly GCA_030015575.1 of Agapanthus africanus. NCBI lineage: Eukaryota > Viridiplantae > Streptophyta > Magnoliopsida > Asparagales > Amaryllidaceae > Agapanthus > Agapanthus africanus. Next base: position 126,198,195 of record JASDDO010000031.1, read on the forward strand.
AGATCGTCATTTGTCTCGTGTGAGTTCCCACTGTGCTTTGATTACTACCCTGCCACGGCTCAAAGGAGTCGTGCAAACAGGTTTTAGTTGGGTACAGTCCCGAGCCATATGGAGGCAGTGAGCGGATCTGCAGGGGTTCGTCTCTCCAGGTATTGGGGGTGAGGTCGTGCTGTGTCTAGGAGAGCCATTACACAAAGCCCTTGGCCGAGGCATGAGATTTACTGGTAGGTATTCCAGTAGTATCTCAGGGTGTTCTGGTCTACACTCCGATACGACTTGTACCGCTTATGGGGGTCTGACTTTTACCAACCCCCTAGGCCCACCATGCGATACTCATAGACGAACGGACCGGACTGTACGGATATTGTCACTGGCAGGCTCAGTAGGGTGTCATGATGAGTTCGCTCATCGACGTCCCTTTTTGTCAATACCTGGTTGCCCGTTACGTATTGGCTAATACCTCGGACGTGCTAGTGGTTAAATCCACAAACAAAGTATTGACGAGTCTTTAGAGTCCCCCACAGACCAGTTTCTCAAGTTTCGGGCGAAACGTTGTAGGGGCCGTATGGAGACATGGCAGGGTTCGATCAAATACGTGCGGTATTGCACGGATCATCATCGGACGGATAATACAGCGGGCTTTGGTTTAAGCCGGATCCTAGTATAGTACAGTGTAGATTTTGTCTCTTCGCATTTGTATTCAGTGGGAATACAAATGCGGGCATATATATGCGGTCACGGGGTTTTCCTGTAATTTATTACGGGATCAGTTTTCTGAAGTTGCCAGTTTGTTCCGGCAAGTTTTTCTTTGTTCCTTCCCGGCCGGACTTTTCCGATGGAGGTTTTTTTTTGCAGTTGTGCAAATTATTTTTTGTAGAGGTGTTATTTGCATATGTGGCTTCATGATGGTTCCAAGCATCATGAGATTCTTTTTCCATCACTTGATTTGCATTAAATGAGATTAGAAAGGATTAGAAATGGATATGACCTTGTTATCATCACTTTTGGATGTGGCCACCTCTTTTGATTCCTACACTCACCTCCCTTCATGTTTTATTCTTTTTCCCTCCACCATTTTGATTAGAGGGGCCAGCCACTTTGAGGGGAGAGGAGAGAGAGGTTTTCTTTTTGGTGAGGGAAATTGATTCATCTCATATTTGCTTGCTTGCTAAATTCCTAACATCTCTCCAAAGTTCATTGTTTCATTCCTCCATTAAAGGCAACTTCACCCCATTGAGACAAAGTGATTCTACACTAGCCTACAACATTTCTTGGGCACGTCGGCTCGCCAACTTCGTGCCCGAGTTCCCTCGGTCCAGAGGTGGGAGCCCGTAAAAGAACCCGGCGATGTGGTGCCCGTTTTCAACGAGGAAGCGACGACCGGAGATTCCGCGAGGAGATCGGAGTTGAAGCAAAGACCGAAGGTCACAGATCGCTTGGTATAGCTTCCTACCCTTCTCTTGTTAGCTACATTAGGTTAATGGTTACGATCCGGGTTTTTAGGATGCGGTAGTGCCGGTTTAAAGTCAAGAAAAATTTTCGTTTCCGCATTTTTGCCTCGGATAGACGGCCGGGGCGCTACCTAGTCCTAAATGAGTGGAGTGGGCCGTGTGAGGGTACATGGTGGAGCCCGGTATGGTTCCCCGGAGCAAGAAAGGTATCTCGATGGATTAGCCGATGAGCCTGGCAGGCGGGCCAGTACTTACCGGTGATAGTATTTTAGACTCGGCGGTTATCGTGGTGATACCGACCGGAGTTATGTATGTATGGATATGGGGAATTTCGAGTGTCAAAGCTGGGCACTCAGGTTTCGAGATAGCGTATGATACGTACCTTTCAAGGCCAGTCATGGTGACAACACCTGATAGATGGGTATTTATGTGTCGATGCTAGACACTAGTTTTCATGATGTTTTCTGGTGTCGATGTTAGACACTCAGGTTCAATGAGATTTACAGGATATGTTTTATTCCATACTCCGCATTTATTTGATATGCATTGCTTCATGTATTAGTAGTACCTGATAGAGTACCTTTCATGACCCTTGCATTTACATATTGCCATTTATTGTTATCAGCTTGCATGAGTTAGACCATCGCAGTACGTGCATACTTGCGATTACCTGCATATGTTATTTACTATTCACGAGTTGACAACTCACCCCCGTTGTGCCACAGTGTTTTGCAGGTGTCCCTTAGAGTGGTAGCGGCAGGCCTTCTTCTTCCTATTGTATCTTCTTTTGCAGCGGATACCGCTATGCCTGACTGTGTGCAGTTTTGCTATATGTGGGTTTTGCGGTTATCAGATATTGCTTATTGTATATTCGTTGTATCCAGTACTCTCCATCTACTACTTCATGTATTGATTTAGAGACGAGTTGTGAGGACGATATTGTATATTATTTTGTAACTTTGGAGTTCTTTTATGATGTTTCACTTTATATCGTCTTTTTCTTCGCTACGGCATCGTATATCTGCTTGTGGTGGTTGTTTTCCTCCTTTGGGTATGGAATTGCTCCCGTTGGAGATGCTTTACTTATATTTTATGTTGTACCCTTTTTGGGGCTAGTTTTTACAAAGGAGGTGCTGCCAAAATTTTAAAGGAAGTAAAAGTTGGACTTTAAAGAATTTTGATTGAGATTTCAAAAGTTTTAACAATGTTATTATCACTTACTACTTTTGATGGTTTAGATTGTCGGGTTTTCGGCTTACTTGAATTACGTTACGCCTGGAGACGTTACGTAGTTTAAGGGCCGCCACGTACCAAATTTCGGATCGTGACAAAGTTGGTATCAGAGTGCTAGGTTTTACCTTTCGGAGTGTAGGATGAACTTGGTATGATAGAGTAGGTAGCTTAAGCAGAGTGATGTAGCATGTGTATGTCTGTGGTATACTTACGACACAGTACTCCGCCTAAAGTGACCTAAGTACTAATTGCTTGAAATTCCTTTCATGATTATGTTAGTGTATATGCCCTAGAGGCCATTACTGTATCATACTAGTTTGTATATTACTTAATGGAAGCTTGGGATATTCACAGTTGTATAAACAATCTTGCTCAATATAGTAGTATGCTACTTGGTTTGTTTCTACTTCAATGTGTACATGTGTTTATTTTAGTATATCACCTATACACATTAGTGGAGCCCTTAGGATCTTTGCTTGATTACCAGCGTTGTGATGGCAGTCACACTAGTAGGGGCTGGGTAATCTATAAGCACATCCTTATGCAGGTCCCTAGTCGTAGGACTATCGAGACAGGGCATCGATACTCGGAGTAGACTAGCGTATGCGCTTCTCATCCCAGTATGGGAGATGGTCTGTCCCAAAGCCATCAGTACGTCGTACTGGAGATAGTATGCGGGTGCTCGTTGGGTTACGAGTACACTGGACAGGACTCGTCGGGAACTGTTGGTTGGTACTATACCAATCGTCAGTTATCAGTTCCCAGGTGACATGAGTACAGCTTAGTCCGCTGACTTGACACTGTCACTTCGCCTCGAGTGTGTTCCCACTGTACTTAGATTACTACCCTACCACGGCTCAAAGGAGTCGTGCAAACAGGTAGTAGTTGGGTGCAGTCCCGAAGCACTTGGAGGCAGTGACGGTTAGACAGGATTCGTCTCTCCCGGTATTGGGGGTTGACATCGCGCTGTGTCTAGGAGAGCCATTACACGAGTAGTCCCTGGCCAGGGCAAGCGGGATATACTGGTAGGTTTCCAGTATTATCTCAGGGTGTTCTTGGCTTCACTCCGACACGACTTGTACCGCTATTGGGGGACTGACGTTTACCGCCCCCTAGGCCCGCCATGCGATGTATCAGACGAACAGACCGGACTGAATGGAGATTGTCACAGCCAGACTCAGTAGGAGTTCAGATGGGTTTCACCTCGTCAGTCTTCTTGTCGGCATCTACCTGAGGACCGTTACGCACAGCTAGTGCCGCTTGCGGTCTGTGGTTAAACCTACTGCCAGCGTAGTGTCGAGTCTTTAGAGTCCCACACAGAAAGCTATTCGCATTTAGGCAAAAGAGTAGAGGTCGCATGGTTTTGCGACAGGTCGCATGGTTTTGCGACAGGGTTCGGTCACATCCGTGCACTTGTGCACGTACAGTGTCCGTGCAGTTAACACTAGTGGGCTTTGGTTTAAGCCAGATCCTAGTGTACGTTTTGAGGTTGGTTTTATCTCGTATGTATTCGTGTTCCTTGGAACGCGGATGCGGGTGTGTATGCACAGTTGACAGAGAGACAGAGGCAGAGTCTTCTCATTGGGGTTATTGACTGTTCACCATTGACTTTTGCTTAACCCTAATAAGAATAAGATATATGATTAACATTAATATTAATTAAGTATTATAGTGACATGGTTGTTGAGGGGTTGACATTGTTGACTTTTGGACTTTGTTGACCGGTTGACTAGGTTGGACTAGTTGACCATCATCATGACAATGGCTATCATTCCATGGCAAAGACTTTTGCTTGCTTGTTTATTTATGCAAAATGAGTGCATGAAATGATATAGCCATTTTGACTTAAACCATTTACACAATACTTGATTACTATTTTTGTGATGATGGTTTTTGGATTATGAGAGGTGAGAATGAGAAGAGTATGGTTCATTCTATCATTTGCTTTCTCTCTCTTGAGCTCTCTCATTCTCAAGCTCTCCCTCTTCCTCTTGCTCTCTCTACCTCAAGGCAAACCATTCTCATGTGTTGAGACTCATTGCCATAGAGATAAAAAGACACCAAAACATTCCTCTACTCATTCTAGTTCACAAGGCCTAGCAAGCCAAGTGATCTAGTTTCTTCAAAGTTCGAAGAAGAAGCCAAAGGTAGAAGCTTTCGGGTGGATCCATCTTTGGCGCAAGGTGACGACGAGGTGAGGCCGATCCGTACACCGGGAGGCGTCGAAGACGAAGGAGTTCAAGAAAGGTATAGCCCCCTAACCGAGTAGGTAAACTCTTGTTAGGTTGTTAGCTAATTGTTTAACAAAGATCCGTATTGGTATTCCATGTTACCACCCTCTTGAAAATCGTTTTTCACCAATTCCGCAACCCCGTAAGTACCGGTGAAGGGTAGCATGGACTTACAGTGGTATCAGAGCCTAGTTAAACTCTATCTAACATGTTTGCAAAGTAACTAGAAATTCGATCGGAGAAAAAGTAGCGAAATACACCCGGATTTAAACTTGCTGTCGATTTTCAAAGTGCTGTAAAAGTAATAAATCATGCTTCAAAAATCGACTCAGGGTTTTTATATTGCACTGAAGAAAAACGATCAAGTGATCTCATCAAAGCGCCGCGGAAACGCGGCAATAGCTTGCTATTGCCGCGGTTCCGCGGCCACTTTAACTCCTCTGTGGATTTTCTTCATTGCAGTTTGTTCAGTAGGGTATTTTGTGAATTTTGGTATATGTTTTTTCAGCTCAGATTTTCCAGAAAGAAAATTTTGTTTTTGGGGCTTTAAAAACCGTATTTTGATCGAGTTTCTTAAGCTTTAAGCTGACAGGTTCATTTCTGTGATGTGATATTTGTATTGAACGTCCACTAATCGCTATATGTCGATTAGTGAGGGTTATACAAATCTGTGATCTGTAATGGCATTGGAATGTGTATATGAATTCATTGGATTGTCGCGGGTGAATAGCCGGGGGATGTGAGACGAGAGTTTTCTTTTCTTTCAATTCATGTAAATTTATAAATTAATTTAATAATTATTTGTATGGCCGCACAACCGGGTCGGGGTTGTAGCCGTCATTGTATAATTTCTTTTTACTGTTTTTGCTCCTAGGATAGACCCATGGAGGGGGTGCACAAACTACCGGGTATCCCGAAGTGCCGAGTGGCCTACTCATGAAGTTGAGAGAGGTTGCTTCGCTTCGGGTACTTGGCGGGTAGTTTGCCGCACCCGTAGGGGTCTTGGGTGGGGTATTGGCTATTCACCGCGACCATGTAATCTGCTTTTCGTTACAGGCTCGTACGAATTGCGGATTCCTAGTATATCCAATGTGTTCATCTGTGATCTGAAATGGCTATCATTGCAATATATCTATATATGATATTATTTAGGCGTTGCTTATGTTTTGCAGCCGCGCTAGCCCAGCCCCCGCTCTGTCGTTAGTTAAGTAACCTAACGGGTAATGACGGGGTCCCGTGGGGAATGCGAATGGCATAAGCGTACGTCATATTTTGGTTGTTTTCTGCAATGGTAGGATTAAATGATGGGATGCATTAAAAGAACTAATGCAAGAAAAATACGCATTAAAAGAACTAATGCAAAGAAAAATAAACCAAGTAAAAGTCGTTGGAACACTTTCAAAAACCACTCGGTTTCTTTTCAAAATAACTTTTAAACGCGGAGCTTAAGCCACTCCTTTTAAAAGCTATCTCGTTCCATCGATTATATCAAGTTCACTACGTTCACGGTTTCGCCAAAACCATTCGTAGCCCTCCGTCGTTTCACATGGATGGTCAATAGTATTCAAGCTATGTATGTTGGCCAAAGTCAAGGCATAGTGATTGGTAGCTATTGGGTATTCATGTGCAGCATAGATAGATGTGTTGGTTTGGGGCAGTCGTACTACCATTTTGGCCAAAGTCTAGGGTATGTGCGGATGGGCTCAAATTAACCAGGAGAATGACGGGTAGAACTTGACATGTGACTTATGATATTTTGGCCAAAGTCAAGGTCAAAAAAGCATGGGGAAAAAATCCACATCGGGAGTTTCAAAAGAACTGAAACTTGCTAGTGTTGCATACCATTTGGAGTGTAATGATTCTGGTAGGATTCCTTCAGTTTCGTGACGCGATGATATTTAGATCCCGATCCTACTGTGAGTATATGCTACTCCTCGGGAAATTTCTCACTTAACGATCAATGCTATAAACCAAGTAGTTGTCTAGAAAGGTGTTAGCGGGGCTACGCCTCAAGGGAAAAGAGGTTCTTAAATTAAGGAACTTCGCGAAAGCGTTGGAAAACCTCCCTCGAAGTACCAACACCAGCCTGGCCGAACGGTTAAGCAAGTATTGTACGGTGTCCTTTTTGGTTGAGGAGGGATTCGAGAGACAGTGGGAGCCATCCTGTTTAGACAAACTAAAAACACTCTAAACTTGCAAGAGCATCATGCTGAGTGTTTCTTCTCTCTCCTAATTGCATCGACCAATCAACATGACTGGACTTAAGTTACTTCTAGATAAAAACATACTGACAGGGCCAAACTACAAAGATTGGCTCAGGAATGTCAAAATGGCAATCACTTATGACAAGTTGGGGTATCTCCTTACCACCAAAGCTCCCCCTGTCCCAAGTCCCACCTCCAGCGTCGCGGATAAGGAAATCCGTAAGACTTGGGAGATTGATAGCGCGAAGGCCAAGTGCCTCGTACTTGCCTCTATGGACAACGAACATCAGAGGAGGCACGAGAATATGGACCTCGAATCCATATTTCTCCATATAAAAGAACTGTATGGAGAGCAATCTCGTATCGCAAAATACGAAGTGTCGAAGAAGTTATTTTCGGCAAGGTTGGCCATCGGATCATCGGTAGCGGAACACGTGCTTATGATGATTGGCTTCATTGAGGAGCTCGCAGAACTTGGGACCACGTTAGAGAACGAGCTCTATACGGACTTGATTCTTCAGTCCCTTCCTTCCACTTACGCCAAGTTTATCCTGAACTTCAACTTACAAGAAAAAGAAGTTGAACTTTCAGAACTCCTCAACATGCTGAGGAGTGCAGAGGGCACCCTACTGAAAGGTAGGGAAACATCCACTTTGTTTGTAGGAGGATCTTCATCTTCTAGGTCCAAGGCGAAAGCCAAGGTAAAGAAGAAGAAAGCCTCCGCCAAAACAAGGGGCGGTGTTAGTTTAGTGGATACGAAGGGAAAAGAAAAAGCAACAAAAATAGCGGGAAGCTTATAGGGAAGGAAGAGTGCTTTTTCTGTCATAAGAGTGGTCATTGGAAGAAAGATTGCAGGGCTTGGAAAGCCAGGACACAGGAACTGAAGCAAGTTGCGGCTTCAGCTTCAGGTGTGTATGTTATTGAAAACTGTCTATCAATAAACTCTACTTCCTGGGTATTGGATACCGGATCAGGATCTCATATCTGTAATTCTTTGCAGGCGTTGAGAAACTGTAGGGTTTTGAAGGCAGGTGATATGACCCTCAAAGTTGCAAACGGAGCTAGCATGGATGCTAAGGCCGTGGGGGACTATCACGTGGGAATGTCAGATGGACATGTTTTGGTTTTGCGTAATTGCTATTTTGTACCGAACGCAACTTTTAATATCATTTCTGTATCTTTGATTTCTAAAGAAGGTTATGAATTTGCGTTTGTATGTAATGTTGTAAACATTCACCTTAATCAAGTTCTGATTGGGTCAGGTACATTAAGCAATGGTATATACGTACTAAACCAACCACAGATTTTCAATGTCCAGAATACACACAAAAGAAAGTCTCCGGAAATAAATCAGAGTTTCTTATGGCATTGTAGACTGGGTCACATCAATGAGAAAAGGTTGACGAATTTACATACAGAAGGATATTTGAATCCGTTTGAATATCAATCATATGCCACTTGTCAATCTTATCTCAAAGGAAAGATGACAAAGACTCCGTTCACTGGACACGGAGTAAGAGCGAGCAAGCTCTTAAGACTCGTACACAGCGATGTGTGCGGTCCAATGTCTACACATGCGCGAAGCGGTTATTCTTACTTCATTACCTTTACGGATGACTTTTCAAGATACGGTTATGTCTTCTTAATGAAACATAAGTCTGAAGCCTTTGGAAATTCCAGGAATATAAGAATGAAGTAGAAAAACAAACCGGCAAAAGTATCAAGATTCTAAGATCGGATCGAGGTGGTGAATACTTAAGTGCCGAGTTCCTGGACTATTTAAAAGAGAACGGAATTCACTCTCAGCTTACTCATCCATTCACTCCGAAACATACCGGTGTATCGGAGAGACGGAACCGAACCCTATTGGATATGGTACGGTCCATGATGAGTAACGCTGAGTTACCGCGATCATTCTGTGGATATGCACTAGAATCAGCTGCATACCTTTTGAACCGAGTTCCAACTAAGACTGTGCCTACTACACCATATGAGATGTGGTGTGGGAAGAGACCCTATCTTAATCACATTAAGACATGGGGAAGTCCAGCTTTTGTCAAAAAGCAGCATGCGGACAAGCTCGAGGCACGCTCATTAGAGTGCAAGTTTGTGGGATATCCAAAGAACTCCAAGGGATATCTCTTCTATTACGCAGAGGAACAGAAGATCATTGTTTCTCATAATGCCCATTTTCTAGAACACCAGATCTTAGAAAAGGAAACAAGTGGGAGCGAAATAGAACTGGAAGAAATTCCAGAACCACAGACTATTACTGAAAGCTTAGTGGAACCAGAGGGTTCAAAACAAAATGACATTCCTACGCCGCTCCGCAGGACTAGTAGGCAGTCTCATCCATCCGAGAGATACTACGGTTTTCTCATAGACGGGGATAGAGAGGATTGCATCATAGATTATGATGAGCCGACTAGCTTCCAGCAGGCCATTCAGAGCGTTGACTCGGTAAAATGGCTGGATGCAATGCGGACCGAAATGGAGTCCATGTACACCAACAAAGTATGGACGTTGGACGTTGCTCCAGATGGGGTAAAACCCGTAGGATGCAAGTGGATCTTCAAAAGGAAGATTGGTGTAGATGGACAGGTTGAGACCTATAAAGCTAGACTAGTTGCAAAGGGTTTTCATCAAAGACCTGGTTTGGACTATGACGAGACCTTTTCTCCAGTAGCTATGCTGAAATCCATTCGGATCCTTCTTGCCATTGCTGCCTTCCACGATTATGAGATTTGGCAGATGGACGTAAAGACCGCTTTTCTAAATGGAAATTTAGAGGAGTGTGTTTATATGGACCAGCCAGAGGGTTTCATTCAGAGTGGGAGCAGCGGAAAG